>OU745246.1:20010000-22870763 GCA_916618015.1 Xestia c-nigrum
TAATTAGGATAATATAAACTGTGACTTGCAGTTTGCGCAATTTCATTACCATTATGTACCTATTGAAATGCTCCAATAATAGCCCAACCCAACCCGTTGAGTTTTTGTTAAACCGTTGGAAAATGCCCAGTGTTCCAAATAGCAAAAGCGCTTTGTAACGCAATCTGTTGAAAAGACTTGCATTCGACTTCCGTGTGGATCGCTAAAAATAAAAATAAATGAGGCAAAGGAAAACTATATTAATGTGTTGGTCGATATAACATTATAGAGAATATAATGCACAATAAATATCTCGAATATAAGCTTACGTTTATAGATCGTAAGTCGTAAACTCTGGTGCTAATGTTGTTAGGTTATTGTGTCTATATTTAGTCATAGAGGACTTGTTGACAGACGCGTTTAATATCACGGGCTCGTTCGCAAACGAGGACTGCAGAATTTTGATGTGGTAGATAGATACCTCAATGTAAGTACCTTGTTTGTTACGAACTTAGAATGTGTGTTAAAAGTAAAACTTATACAAAGGAATGTCTGGGTCCGCATTTTCGGGCCTTCGGGACATAAAATACCTACTAAAATGGAGCTTTTATCTTTCATGTGGGGATGATGGAAAATAAGTACTTAGGTACTTTCCTATTCCGTATAATATTATTATTAGGCAGTAGCCTTAAGCTTTGTTTAAATTTAATAAAAATATACAGTAAGTCGATGCTAAATAATGTTTAAAAAGAATTGATTTATCAAATCAATTTGGAGATCCTTTGCTCAACGACATAATGACTGTACCTGCTAATTTATTCATAAATATTCATGGATACTCTTCTGCCTTTATATTTTTATACCAAACGTTGTGTTAGGTACCATACCGGCCGAATGTCGAAACGTCCGCCCGGGGTCATCAAAGGCTGCTTCACACTAATTTGAATAGAGACACTGTTTATATATTCAAAACAGTTTATTGCGTGACGCCCACAAAGGATGCATGCATAGTCTTTATATTATTGTTCATCCGTTATGTGAAGGACAATTTGTCGGGTATCAATAGAATAATAGCGAGCTGCCCATACAAGATCTGGCCATCAATTCGTATCAATCTCAATAAATAGTAATCAGCTCTTAAATTTGATACTACACGTGTTTTAAACGTTCCCGTTTGATGTTATCAATATGTGAAGATACTTCGAACAATGTAGCCAATGTTAGAAGCTCAACATTTTCCCAGAATAATGACCTAACTATTCAACGAGCATTACACGGATCAATGAACAAAGAATGTACAAAAATCGCAAGCTCTAATGACTGTGCTCCTAAAAACGGTCGGCATGATGGCGATGTGCAAATACTGTAACGGTACTGTGGTGTGTAAGTGAGTGATGTACGCAAAACTGGCGCTTGTGACGAGCGGGTGAGGAAGGAGTGGATGTGGAAGGACGGGCTATGTCCTGCCGCGGCGATACCCTGCCGGACGTGTGGGGCAGCGCTAATACAGTGACCTCATCGTAACGGTTGCGCATTCTAACCGCGAGCAATGAGCATGTTTTGGCTATACGCTAAGCCACCTGTTATTTGAACTCATACATACGTAATTGTATGACAAAGCTTTGTTAGTTATCGAGGTTTACCTATGCGTAGAATGTAAGCATCGAAGACAATTCGCTAATGGTATAGTCTTGTAAGATGTCACTTGCGATGTGTCTGTGTAAAACATTGTCGAAGTTAAAGTGCTCATCTATAGTAAAATAGTAAGTAGGTACACACTTAGCTACACATATCTTTTCAGTCACACCTTACAAAAAGTAGGTACCTAAATCAATGCCATCATTGATTGGAATAACATGATTCATATCATGTTATGTTCTAAATGTTAACAAATCGGAAACGGAATAACACAAATAGAAAAGCGATAACTTATATTCCCATTATAGTACCCACCCTCCAGGGAAATAATTTCCGCGCAGGGTGTGAAAAAATAGAATAGATACGGAATAGAAGCGAAACAACGCAAAGTTATATCTAATAATTGTGTCTCACTCAGGAAGTGTAGGATACAGGATTTCCGCTCCTGAAAAGTTGGGATCGGAGAAACCTGTATCACAAAAATATATTAGGTGTGTTGTTTATATTAGGTAACTATGGGATTATTTTGATCGCACTGATCGGTACAAATCCATACCGTACCTACTACCTAATTGTCCATACTGTAAACCTAGGCTTTATGGACTGGACTGATATAGGTCCTTCCCAAGGACCCTTCAAGGTCTGTATACTCAATTTCATCAGTACAGGAGATGTGACCAATACCGGCAAGAGTCATGGCGCGAATTAATTTTAACGTGAGAAGCTCTTGACACACATCTTATGAGCTCATACGCACTGACTCACAAGCCATTTACCTGAAGGTCAATAACACGTTTTAATAATTTATCAAAGTGCAAGGAAATATCCACCCCCTTGGTTTACGACATGAATATTATGGTTTGGTTCTATCCCAACTAGGTTTTGTCCAGTGTCTTGGATACAGTTGACACAAATGGCGCAATCACTTTGTTTTAGACAGCTGAATGGTATTAGAGTTGTAATTTTTTTCGGACCGGGAATAGAATCTGCAACAGCCAGAAATGCAATCGCTTAACCTACGCTAACTGTGGTCAAGCAGGTGACCGCGCTTCACTTTGTGCCGGTGTAGTATTTGGAGTTATTAATACGTGTCTTTGTAAAAATATCCACGCATATCATTGAGTATAGCTGCTATTGCAAGTTCACATAATTTAAGAAACACAGTTTCTGCATACAGCTCACGAGTCTATTAAGCAGCGCCACCTAGTAGCAAGTAGTGGAACTATTACAAGTGGAACTTGTTTCGTTGTCATTTTGTTACATAAATGAGTCACAAGATGGCGTATTTCGAGGTTACGATTAAATTTAACTTTACTCGACAATAGATGGCGATAGTATACTTTGGTATGTCAATTTGTTGTTTTCTGAATTTTATCGTAATTATTTATTTCCTTTATTAATTTATTTTGAATTGAAATGGTGTTTGTTTTTGTCTTCTAAAATACTCACTATTATGTGTTTTTTTGCCATTGGTAAACTCTCGATCAGGGATGTAACGGATGTGATGATATCGGAACCGGAATCGGAATCGGAGGTTTTGGATTTGATATATCGGAATCGGAACAGGAATCGGAATCGGAACCGGAATCGGAGGCGGATGCTGAAGAAGAGAATGTGTGAGAAAGTAGGATTCATTAATGAAATAACGAACGATCGGATCGAATTGTAAAAATATTTAGGTAGGTAGTCCATTTATCGAGGAAGGCTTTAACATCACGCTACAGAAAAATATTGCAAAAATGATATTGATGATTTTTTTCCTATCTTTTTCTCTCTTATGTGACGCAGACGAAGTTGCGTGGGTTAGCTAATAATACATACATTGATTATCAGTCATACAAACAAACAAACAAACAATAGAACGCCTGATGAGGCATTGAAAAAAAAACAATCATTATCAATAAAATAATTATGCATTGTATGTACTTGTAAGTATGCTGGTAATTTAAAACGATAGAAAGCACGTTACGAGGGGCTAACCCCGTGGGATAAGTATAAACAGGTTTATACACGTTGACGGCGCCCGCCGCAAGGCATCGACCTCTGATTACCTCCGATTGAAAAGTTTCGGAACAGGTATCGGAATCGGAGGTTCAAAATCAATCGGAAGTTCCGACTAATCGGAATCGGAATCGGAGCTCCGTAACATCCCTGCTCTCGATCTCTACTGGTGTCCAAGATAGAGACTTTGCTTCGCTTGGGGCCAATGTAAAATCTTTTGTAAAATTTTTGGCAATAAGTAAATTTGTATATAGTGAAAAAAAAATATTCCACCTCAGTTTTTAAACCGAATGGTGCCGTGTACATCCGAAAAACTAAGTTAGAATGTAAAATAAAATAAACATTGCAATGTCTCTGTTTGAAAAAAAATCGTATCGTGTCCTAGTTTGCAAAAATGTATCCAGTCCGACCACTAGAAAAACGTTACAAAAACTTACCCAAATAAATAGCGAATTATTGTTTGTAGAAACACTCAGATAATATCGAGTTCATCTCTCTTTACGTACCACACGTAGGTAGGTAGGTAATGTGGCTACCACATGTGAACAGCTTCATAGTTATCGTATAGTCTATCATAGCTCTAGCGCTTTTGTTTGCTCGGTCAACGACATCGTGATTAAAATATGATTTGTAAAGCAACTATTTAGTCCCTGTGGGTGTTATTGTTCATACTAATTGGTGGTGATTGAGGACCTCTGCGAGAATGCTATTCACACCGCGTCAGTACACCCACGTTCATTTGTTTGTTTGGCGTGATATTCTCTGTTCTCTGATTTCGTCCTTAAATAGCGGTAATCCTAAAATATTGGTGTACTTGCGGTTGCGAGGGCGGGACAATAAATAAAGATCGAGCAATATATTTGCTCTGGCAAGAAAGTATTCGGACTTGGCGCTGGCGCCGACGACGGTGATCTGTCTGTGATGACATAGACTATTATTATAGACTAATCTTAAAAAAATATTGGTTGTCTGTAAAGTCGGTTTACGGACGATAGATTTACGTGATAACGTCATAATCATTATTTTATGTAATACAAACAGGTGGAACGTTACTATGGAACGTTACTATTTTTCATGAGTGTTGCTGGTATTATCAATTTATAAGACGTTATCACGTCAAAACGATGCTGGTCGAATACATGACCTCTTTCTTTTTTTTGTAAATCGGTTAATTTAATTACAAGTAAAGTTAAGTTAATATGTGTGATTAAGCAGGAAAAAAAAGTGTGCAAACTTAAATTTTCCAGAGAACTTTCTTTAAAATTGTTGAAATGTGATTTCCAACAACTACTTCGAAGTGGGATTCATGTTCCATAGAAAGAAGCTTTTTAATAATATTAAGAAACAAGTTTTACAAGGCAGATCTTAATATGTTGGCTCCGCATTGTAACACTTCGTGGTCCACCTTAGGCCTCAAGCGTTGCGACCTCATTGCTGTCACAAGATGACACTACCATTAGGTATGAGGTTCCTACAGTCCTTCAGGACTATGTTAACTCTGACATTGCATCACTGTCAAAATCATACTTTATTTGCGTTACGATAAGGATGCTGTTGGCTTGCTGCCACTGACAAAGCTGTGAAAATAACAATGATCTTTATTCTCGTTTCAATAAGGTAGCTGTTAGGCTGTTGCATTCAGAGGTAAAATAAATGAGGAAGGATTGTACCATGGCTACGTGACATGCCTTTCCTTTGACTAGAAAATTGTGATGTATTTCAAATGAGGCCGCAGACGACGTAAATAAGCAATACGTATTCATTCAGCTCCTGTGGTTAAATAATTCCTGGTTAAGGGCCAAGTTTACCATGTAACTTAATGCAACGAATAAAGACGAAGCATCATGTAAAGAAGACATTGTCACGTTTATAGGGGATACTAGCTGTTGCCCGCGACCTTTCCTCCGGGCGAAATTAATGGAAAACATCAATTTTCCCCGTATTTGCAACATTTTTCATTGATGTTCTGCTCCTTTTGGCCGCGCACGCTTGTGCGCGGCGAAGCAAACCAAACAAACTCTTCAGCTTTATAGTAGGTATTAGCATAGATTATCTATACTAATATTATAAAGCAGTTTGTTTGTTTGTTTGGTTGAACGCGCTAATCTCAGGAACTACCGGCTCGAATTGAAAAATTCTTTTTGTGTAGTCCATTTATCGAGGATATAACATCATGCTACAATTATTAGGAGCGGAGCTCGAATGAAAAATGTTGCAAAAACGGGGATTTCTTTTCCTTTCGTTTTTCTCTCTTATGTGACGCAGACGAAGTTGCGTGGGTCAGCTAGTAATATGACATTAGTATAGATAGGAAGAACGTGCATCTTGCAACAGAGCTGTGTGTGAAGGAAAATTTGTAAAGTAATTTTTGACTACAATTTTATTCAAAGTTTTCATTGAAGAGGTCATTATTGTTGATGCGCTTATGCATTCATAATCGAGAAATTTTCTTTTCTAACCCATTTTCCTTATTATGTATTTCAAACTTTAAAAAATCAAATCAAATCGTTTATTGCTTTATCCATTAATGTGCATAAATTTACGAATTCATTCGAAGTACCTAATTTTAGTCAAGTTCGGCTCAAGTACATACTTAGACTGACTCATGGATCTAATTTGTAACGCGTCCTTTTAAGTAATGTAGGTATCCAAGATATTGGTCTGACCGCTGCACTGACGTAATCCTCTGTGGTGGTTGATGTCAGATTTTCTTCTCTGAGGATGCAACTAATGCAACTGGTTTTAATAATAATCCCATACATCATGTTTTTTTTGGACGGTTACTATTACTAGGATTCCGCAACCGTTCTCTTAGAGTCGATTCGCAATTGGACTGTTCGTCTACAGCAGTGGTCGGCAACCTTTATATATATAATGTGAAGGCGGGCCGCACTTGTGATATTAATTAACCCTAGAAGTTCAATGTACTTCCCATAGAAAAAATGAAAAGCGAAAAAAAAACACGAAAAAGATTTTGGAAAATCGAACTTTATGAAAAAAAAAACACATATGCATAAACCAATTCAAATAAAATTTATTGAATTTTTCGTTGTCGGTACCGTTTTTGTTTTGGAATTTTGGCACTTTTTTAAAACGAATCTTTGGTTACTCTTAACTTTTAATGGATTTTTATTTTACTGTTCTGTTTCCGCACAGACAAAATTAATGAGACAAAACGATATAACATTTAACTTTGGATGTACAGTTTCAAAACAGTGGAGTGATTCCCACCCGAGATTTCTAAAAACTTTCGAGTAGTGTCACCTAGTGTCGGGCTGGATCCAGACTATACGGTCGATCACGGGGCGGTCGTGTACTTATTTTGATATTTATATATAACATATTTACATAACATTCACGGGCTACAAGTAAGACGTCTGCAGGCCGCGGGTTGCCGACCGCTGGTCTACAGGTGATTCATTTATTTCCGTTTCCCAGGCACACTCTTTCACGTTCGCCTACGGTAATTTCGCCGACAGAACCTTTCATATGTACGTCACTTTCGACGACAGCCCTTTCCAGCTATAAAATGTTTCACCGACACGACGATAAAGCTATAGTTTTTTTAACTACAGCCCTTAACATCTACTACGGAGAATTTGCCATGAATCACACATACAACCTTATTTTTTGTTTATACTAAACCCGAAAAGGGGTCATTGTACTCATCATTTTGAACAACTTTCTATGGGACGAACCCTGAAATCGCGAAAAAAAAATCAGCTGTTTCCGGAACAGCTGATTTTTTTTGTTGTTCAAAATGATGAGTACAATGACCCCTTTTCGGGTTTAGTATAAACAAAAAATAAGGTTGTATATTATCTATCCACAGCTTACCGTGTTTTTACTTAGAGATCAGGGCCAACTACTTGGACTAGAGCTTCTAGACGCGCGTACACGTCGTGTCACGCCAAAGTTGAGGGAAACGGAAATAAATGAATCATCCTATCTACGATTTCGGTCTTTGGGAACGATTGCGGAATCATTACCACCGATCAGTTTGTGTTCTAGTAAAGTACTTACTAGCTCTCAGGTCCATGTTCACCAAAAAGATGACAGTCTGATTATCTAAAACAGCTGTTTAAAACACATTTTTGTATGGTAATATGTCACAGTGACAGCTGTTCTTAGCTAATCAGGCTGTTATCTTTTCGGTGAACATGGACCTCAGTCAAGAAAGTAACGGGAAAAGATCAATAATAGACAAAATGTTTGTCTATATCCAAATTTATTTTATCACTTTCAAAGTATGCTCCTTCAGAAACAATACACTTACGCCAACGAATAATCCAATCGTCAACACATTTTTTAAACGATGTTTCCGGAATTGAGTTCAGTTCTCGCCCCGAATTTTCCTTTATTACTTCTACCGATTGAAAACAGGTGCCACGAAGTGGTAATTTGAGTTTAGGATAAAGAAAGAAGTCGGCTGGAGCCGTATCTGGTGAATATGGTGGTTGCTCGATGGTATTTGTTGAGTGTTTGGTCAAAAATTCGTTCACAATGATGGCCTTGATGATCGTGAAATCCAAGAATTTTCTTTCCACAAACCTGCCCTTTTCGTCGAATTTGCTCTCCTTAATGCCGCATAACGCTCAAATAATATTCTGTATTTACCGTTTGACCTCCCCTTCCGGCAAAAATTCCGAGTGCACAATACCGCGATAGTCAAAGAAAACAGTCAAAATAACAGTAAAACAGTCAAGATGACTTTGACTTTTGATCGACTTTGGCGGGGTTTTTTCGGTTTCGGTTCAGTTGGAAGGCGCCACTCCGAAGCTTGTTGACTAGTTTGCGTGTTAACCTCGAAAGCCCACGTCTCGTCACAATGTGTTTCATGAATGTTGGGTCGGAATTGACTAGTTCTAGCATGTCGTCAGCGACTCTCATGCGATTGAGTTTTTAGAGAAAAAATGCAGGTCTTTTGGGATTAGCCGAGCAGTAACATGTTTCATACCCAAATGATTAGTTAAAATGGTACGGAACGACTCGTGAAATACAGAAAGTTTGGCGGCTATCTTTCTCAAATTTGAATGAGGATTTTCACTCACTGTTTCCTTCACTTTTGCGAAGTTAACTTCAGTTGCAGAAGTTGATGGCCTACCAGAGCGAGGCAAATCTTCTATCACATCTCGACCGCTTTTGACGCTTTGCACCACTCATATGCGTGTTTTTGTAAAAGTCGATTCACCGTAAGCCTTCTGTGACATTTTCAGTGACCCCGAACACGAAATTCCAATGGTGATGCAGAATTGAAGACAAACTCTTTGTTCGATGTTTTTGTCCATAATGAAATTCACTAAACACACAAGATATGATATAACTGAAAACAGCATTGTATTAATTTATTTATATTTAATATAAATAGATAACAGATGCAACTCAAACTCAAAAATGGAAAACAGTTATGCCAATCAAACATTAACAAAAAAAAAAAAATTGAATTTGGAATCATAAACAAATCATTCAATCCCGATACTTTTTTGACTGAATGTATTTCGCCGTCCATAGTAGAATCAATTCTAATAATTTATGTTAAAGCTATTTTTATGGTGTCCAAGCGACGACTTGCCAACTCAACATTTATTCTAAAGCCAAAAAAAAGACGAAAATACAAAATTAAGTATAAAAACTGTATCATCGTAAAGCTCTCCATTTCAGAGAGCTTTTTTAGAACGACCTCTGCTTGATATTTTAAACAGAGGGTGACCAACAGAATATGATGTCCAGAACTATTTACTTAGGTGACCTACTGTAAACTTCAATATTGACGGAGCAATGACGAGTAACCATCTGCTTTGGAGCTCTGCGCAAACAATAGCTTCCCGTGTGAAAGATTACATCTATGATCGCTTACTTAGCAACATTGTTGCTGTATCCATAGACGATAATATACAGTTTAACGGTTCAATTACAGACAACGTTAAATATTAGAAACTAGTCAATGTAGAAGTATTTACGGTTTCGGCATTGAGTAATTTAAGTTTAGAACTTATCAAACCCTACCTAAGTTTTAAATTTCGAATAACTTTTTTGAATCTCGATTGCATTGTACGAAACAGCATACTTAACTATAGTTTTAAAGTCGTTCCATAATTGAATATTCAATCAGAAATTGGGTGATAGTGGGTAATAATTGTTAGGATGCGTCAGTGAAGTGCTTCGATAAATTCTTGTGCGTTGTTAATCCCTGATGTTCGGAAAATGACAGGATTTAGGGAGTCCTTACCCTTTCACCCCTATTAATTAAACTTTCTACAAATATATGTACCTACGTATAGATACGGCTGCACTTCATTGGTTAGATTTTAACTGTCTTGTTTAAAAGCTTTCTATTTGTAAGAGCTCAGTCGTTTGTTTATTTGTAACTTTTTCGCGTTTTTAATTAGACGGTTCTAGCTGCATGTAGTTATGCTATATGCAACTTTATTGTAATGTCAAGTCGCGAACACTACTTTCGTAAATAAAAGTCTCATTTACATTGAAACTAATTATGAGAACGGTTTCAAAAACTCTTGTGCAAATGCACCGAATGAATGTCAACGAAAATATAATTGTGAAATTAGTAAATATAGAGTACGAGCAGTAATTGTACGACAACGCGTCAGTAATCGTTGTGGCCCGTAATGGCCCAAGATAAGAGACCTTTGACTTTTCAATTAAGCTCAATTAAGCAACACAATACAATTTCCTTGCACAAGTGCTATAAACGCTCAGTGTGAAATTGCTTACAGACTGCATGTTCATTTGTTTGTACTATTTTTATCTCGGCTTAACATGTTGTATATCTCCACTCGTAGGATCCCAAGCGGTTCAATGCAAATATATCACAACCTAACCGGTCTACGGTTCGAAATCAACGATAAAGTAACGCTTATGTGTCAAGTAGCAATACTGTGCCATAATAAAAACTTTTTGACACTCTTTCTCAACTAATAGGCGAGATTTTGGGGACTGTTGCGACCCCTATGATACTTCAATAGAATAAAAATACCCTGTATATCTGCCTTCTATTGTAAATCACTGGATTCCAAAAGCGGTGTAATGATGTTGTGCCCCCGTGTGCTCCCCAGCCCTAGCCTATTGTGAAACTAGGTGCGCAAACTAGTTTTGAAAAAGTGTTGACAACTATACATTTTGGATAGGCGCGTTCGATTCAATCCTTTGTTGCGTGTTTAATAGTTGACATGAATTCATGAATATCAAATGGGATTTGTTTGTGACTTGAAATTGGTGTCCCTCACGAGTGGTAACGGTCCGTACGTCGCGACCAGCTGCGAACAGATGAGCGGGTCTCGAGCGGGCGCCCTCCGCGTCCGCGCAGCCGCGGCGCGCACAGTCTGTGCGAGCGCGACCCGCCACGCGCACCTCTGTACCGCGCGTCATAACGAAACGAATACTATCGAAACATTCGAATGAAACGGTCAACTGTCTTGTCAAATTACTATTGAAAAGTGACAGCTTTATGTCCAGTGTCAAGTTCAGTGTTTGCGTTCGGTAGGACTTTCCTAGCATTCGATTGTTTATGTTTACTACTGTCGGCGTCTCATATTCACGTGTCATTTTATGGATTTACCTCATTTGAAAGTATTTGAGAAGAAAAATTTTTGTATGTCCATGCGCTCAATTTCACGGATTGTTTACCTACTTTGTTTGGTCTGGTGTTGATTTATTCCGTGTTCCTATTTACCATTGGTAACGTGCATGTTTACTCGCTTCGTTAGTGCTTCTGTGTTCCGATTCAGCTTTTGCTGGAAACTATTATTATAATGCATTTAGTTATAATTAAAGTAAGTTCCATGAAATCGTATGAGACGACATGTTAGGTGTGAGTTTAGTGTAGCATTGAGGAAAAAGTTTTTCCGCTAACAGTTTACTCATTGCTCATGAAATTCTTTTGAAATACCACAAATGTAGTTATAAATATGAACTAAGGTTTTAATTTGAGCCTCTATTAAAATCTGTACCTAAATGTTCTGGGGTGGTAAACAATTAATAATTATGTATACTTGTATGTAAGTATATCAATATATTTCTAGTCATGTAATTGAAAGTGGGTTTTAGGTATTCTCAAAGCTATTTCTGATGCGTGTGAGAAAACCTTCAGTTTTCTTCAATTCCTTTTAAATGCACGCAAGTAATGTGCGAACTACGAAAGCTCAGGCCTACGCCTGTTGCTACGCCAAGCACGAGGGGCACTGCTCTGATAGTACATGTTTATAAAATATCGGTGGCCGTTGCTAGGAGCCTGGCGATGCCAACAATAAACCTGGTTTATAATCCCCAATACTGGCCCAGTGGGTGCAACTCTCACCGCTACTTACCATGCAATATCTAGTGGTGGCCCCGCGTCGTCAAACCTCTCGGGAGCTTTTCCAAGGAGGCCACGATTGTCTATGTCTAGGCCAACTTTCCTTGCCCACATTTCAAATATCGAACAGCGAAATGCAAAATAAATTTATATTTAAATGTTCATTATTAAAACGATGCGCGAATATCTATAAAATAGAAAGTGAATGCCATATCGTGGAAATTGGATAAATGGTTAAAAAATAAATAGATAGTGATTAATTAATGGCTTAGAAAAGTTGTGTTGCGTGTTAAGGCATCAATTAAACAGGATTATTTTTCTACAAGAATCATAAATCACAAACTATTATCACATTAATATTATAAATGCGAAAGTTATTATAAGGTGGCTCTTTCAAGCGAAAATCTCTGAACGGATTTGGAAGAAATGTAGCACACAGGTAGTTTATAACCTGGATAAACTACCTGTATTACTGAGATAAATCCTAAATTGTCCTAGGTGTTAACATTTGGCACTTTTTATCTCCGTAGTATGATCCCATAGGACAAATTATCGTACAAGACTTGGGTGAAGGCGCGGGCGCAAGCAAGTATTATATTTAAGCAAAGTAATTTGGTACTTTCTTAACATTTTGTAAAGCCTCTTGTAAAACCCAAGTATTAAAATTGCTGCTGGCTTCTGCTAAAACCGAACATCTTGTCCTTACTCTTGGAGCAACTGAACAGAAATAGGTTCTTATGCAATAACATCTCAAATAAATAAACGACAACTGAAGTAGACAAAATCCATGATAGTTCATAGTCTACAAATACAAATAAAAGAATCAGCACAGCTTTATAGGTGGTACTTACATGCAAATGGTTTAGTTGGCATATAAACTTTACTAGTTTACTATTCTATCTACTATCATTAAGGGAATATAGCGATTTTATGAGTTTAATACACCCACATACTTTGTTTTTCGATGCAATAAAATAGTATGTGATACATCACTCGAGGAGCTTTTAAAAGGGCTATCACAAATTTTCTTGTATTTGAGTGTTTTTAGAGTTAACACTCTAACACAAGAAAAGTGCATTAATAATCATTTTATTATTTATATATTATTTTCGCAGTTTGCCAGGAAACGAATGCATATCTTATATTTATTATGTAGTAAGTTAAACATTGACTGTTTACCTTAACACTGGCTTACAACATTTAAAAGTGTCCAGTTTTTCTGCGCTTGATTTCAAATTACGTAACAAAACTCACTAGGAGTTGTAAATACTTTCGTAACTAACTTGCAGTGTAATGTTAAAAGTAATAAAGAATATTGGAAACAATTTCTAAGTTTGAAATTACGTAAAATAGCTCGTATACAACAAACTAATGTATATGTCACCGTAAAATTGTCAAACACGTTATATTACAATATAACGTGTTTCTCTCTAGCGATATTGTAAACTCTCGAATTATTGTCAACTGAACATACGGAAGTATCTCTGCCCCCATAATCGGGACTTGGGGCAACCCCCGCTAGGTTAGTTAGGTTTCTTTAAACCATAAACCCTGCACTCGGAAATAGGGGCGCGAAGCGGGGCTCCGTCGACTCCGCTTTATAAGGGAAAATAAAGTGTTTTAAGGTTAGGTTATAATAATCGGTATTTCTCAGGAATGGTACAATATCTTTTCATGAGAGTTGTACCACTGGGCAAGGGGGACCCTTCCTTCCCTCCACACCGCGTGAGTTGACTACCATCGCATGCATTTCACGAAAAATAATGCGTTTTGTTGTAAGCAGTATGTTAATTTGACAATATTTCGAGATTTTACAATATCGCTAGAGATATTACAACATCACGTATTTGACAATTTTACTGTAACATATATACATATTTATAGTATTTTCTCTTGTCTGAGTTAGTATCAGTTTAAGTGCACTTCGCTGTAATTAATTACTGGTCGAGCTTTTTAAATAATTGTTGTTTTTCCACAGACATGTACTTAAGATCAACGACTTTAGATGCATACTTTCTATACAGCGCAAACGCAAAGATCATTCATATAACAAAAGCGTTTATAGTCCATTATTCCGTAGGGTGATTTATTTAATGATAGATGTAGAGCATTTCCTATTCGTATCAGACGCGTGCGCAGGTATACGAGTAAAATGGTTGGTTATTTTCGTTCATTGACCGTGGTTAACTGATGTTTTTGTCGCCCACCGCATCGAGCCTCAGGAATTGTAGCACGTGCCTACAACTGCTACGCGCCTGCGCCGATATATTACAACGAAACTTTTTCTATCATGCAAATTGTATACAGAAGTTAAGTTTCACTTGTTTGAATCAAAAATATAAACAATTTAACTTTTTCAATTAATTATTTCATATGTTAACTTTATCTAACATGTAAATTAAACACAAAAATTGCACATGTTTGAATTTAAAAAATAAATAAGTAAACTTTTTAAATAATTCAATTCGTATGTTAATAAGTTGCAAATTAAATATTTAACAACCCGTGAAGTGTTCCTATTTGTTATCTACACATTCTACGCTAATTAAATCAAAGCAGTCAAGTAAAAGTCATTGTTCACAGGCACAAGATAAATATGTTGATAATAACTAATTAGTGTATGTTCAGCTTTAAAGTGTTAATAGTTTTGACCTAGTTTGTTATAACAGCTCTTAATAGATCTTGTTCTCGATGTGAACTTCTAGTTATGGCGATCAAATTATCTGTTAAGATTGTACTGACGAAAGCATTGAAACGTGGGCTTAACTTACGCGAAATGGCTGGCTAACTTATTTTGTAGCGCGTTTACGCTCGTACTGGCTTGGGCGGTCACACGGTGCGCCACATTACAGTTTTCGTAAAATCGAACGCCCGTACACGCGCTTATTTCGGCGTGTTCGCTGAATTAAAATGACAGCTGTAAGCAAAAGTGACAATTGTTTGCGACTCGCGCTTGAACAAGCTTATACGCCCTGCGTGTGGTAAATAGCGCACGTATACGTCCCAACACACGCCTCCAAAAACGAGCTTTTACACGCCGAATTTACGCAAATCTGAAATTGCCCCAAGTCTAGACTCTTTTATTTCGTGATTTGTTCAGTAAGCTGGTATTCGTGGACTTTTTTCCAAATCGCACAGTACCCCAGTGGTCACGAAGTCCCATCTCTTATTATCATGCCGCTATAACAATTTCCAACGTACTTACAAAATAATTGCGTTTTCTAAGCACGACTCGCAGGCGTTGACCCTTTATTCACTTACTGGCGTTTGTTTCATGGAAGAAAATATGCTTTTTATTTCGCTGCAAAGTGACGTTGAGTTTAAGTCCAGCTAAATGACTTGATACTTTCGATCGTACAGCCTGCCTGTAGTGTTTTGTAAGGATGCTGTTCCGTGCGTGTGCCGTATAGGACATTAGTTTGATTCTGTATTTTACGATGCTTGTGAAGATCAGGGCTCCCAAAATAGAAGCTAGTATGCTTGATTAAATAATAATACCCTAACAGTTGACAATTAATTTGAACCAGAGCTTCAATTGATCCCAAACTAGTTGGATATACGGGCTCGCCACTCACTCCTTTATTTTGTTACAGTTCAAATAGTACCGTCATTTCAAGGGCGGAGCGTAGCCCTTATTCGCTACCCACAAATACTAATCGATACTTTTAACAAATTCCCAAGTTAAATCTAACACGTAAAATATGCAGAACAACTTGCCTAGGTCTAACACAAGGAATTTCCCTGGAGGGAAGAAAACGAAACAGTTACAAACTAGGCCCGAAGTAATCACGATTTAAAATATTCTAAATCTTTAAAAAACATACCTACGACATTTCGATCATTTACACCACTTACAGTAGCCATGTAAGAGTAAACATTTTGGAGCGGACGTGAGTCAAAATAATTCGAATGTAACGGGTCCACCGATACGTTACCGTAACGTCTGGACCTGTTACCATATCTACAACCAGTCTCAAATACATCCGGCAACTTTAATACAAGCCTCTTTGTACACATTACATATTTTAATGTACTAGGATACTCTAGATTGGAAATAGAACTATCTATATAGAAACTTTGATATAAATAATATCTACGAATTTAAAGTATCAATGGTTACTATTCCATTTCGATACTATTCCTTAACGGTTATTGTAACGTTATCAGAGTTTGTGAGACATGTAGTGTGCATGATGCATATTATGTTCATTGTTTGGTTTTATTACGAGTTGCTGTGCTCACTTGCTCAGCTGACCCACATAGCAGGTCCCATTTGGAGCTGCTTCACCCATTAACAGCGGTGACGCGTTTTCGATTAGCGTTTGTGTGGTCGGTGAAATTAATCAGTCAAACAGAAATTATGTGATTGCTCATATCATGTATCATTATAGTTCATTACTATTATGTAAACTGGGACAAGACATATAAAGCAGCGGTTATCTATGAGATTTAAAATTTGTTATGGTGTTGGCGATGACTGTACCTATGCGGTCCTGTCGCCTTATACGGTTTCAGTAATTTAGTAGCTGTTTTGATATTTATCAACATTTGACATACACCTAACAGTCTAATAGTCCTAGAACATATTCGCATAAATGAGTCAGTTTATAATGCGAAACGATCCAAAATATAGTTGAGCGTGTGTTTGTACAGCTGCCGACACCGACAGTAGTAAAATTATTAAGGTAATATTTTCTGTAGGTTAAACAATGAGTGACATAACGTGCATATAAGGCTAGTTAGCGCACCTGTGTGTATGTGACCTTGGGATGAAACCAACAGTTCTTTATTGTGTCGCCGTAAAGTGATGGTGGTAATCAGCAATGCCAGATTGGCGATACAACGTGCTCTCGACCAACGAGGCGTATATAGACACTGAAGGGGCGCCCATGCGGGACCCACTCGCAGCCAGCTACCCGCGCCGCGCCGACCGCAGCCGACCTCATCACACCTGCCCCTACACTACCATATTCCTGGGCGCTCGCTCTCATCACGCTCCCTACAGATTACCAGCTCTGCAAAGTGATTCTATAGATCCCTATGCAGACGTTTACTCTGTAGACCGTTCGTCCAATCTCACCGATACATCAAGCTTTGCTCGCTATGAAGACTGCCGCCCACAGATCGAAGAGATCTTGTCTGAAACTGATGACCAAGTTTACAATAACGAAAATTCGGCAGAAAATGTAACTTTACAAGTTCAGAAAGTGCCATACACTTCAAGCGTGTTTTACATCTCCGCAAAAACCGACACTGCGTCACGCAAAGAGGTGGTGCAAAGCAATGATGTATTTCTTGTGGAAGAGTCCGATTCCGATGCATTGTCATCATGCACGTGTGACAGTTTTGAACGATGTGAGTTTGACTGTAGAGACTTTGAGCCTTTCTCGGACACGTGCTGTTGCGATCCATTGAGTGACGGTGTATGTAGTCGCAGTCCTAAGGATGTCGACTCTCCCGAACACTTTTGTGACCGTGTGGCGGAAGAGGATGGTGTGTCAAACCGAAGTGATATGGACGGTCTGGACCTGGCTCTGTTTGAACCGGCGCAAACTGAGTCTGAAGACTGCGGTGAGGGGCCCGCTCGAAACCCCGCTGTATCCGCTTCAGCTACATTGTGCGGGATATTGTATGCGCTCCCTGACAGCAGCATTGGTAAGTGACGTGTAAACCTAAACTAATTTATTCGCAGTTAAGCTCATGCATCCCGGAACCGCTGTTGTGATAACTCTCAATTATAGTGATTAGGAGCACAGCGAATAGAGCAGCGGCGCTGTACCGCCGTGTGGTCTGCGTCGATCCGAATCGTATCCGATACGAACAACGGTGTGCGGGAAATTACTATCGCATCAATCACTGGCAGCATTGTCATACTTGTAGTGACAACAGAGCCAGCTATCGGCAAGCAAGCATAATAGACCGTAAAGGTACTTATCATAACACACGCAACGCTGCCTACATACCTCGCAAGTCATGTACTTGATCTTGATCGAATGCCTGTCTATTTAATACTAGATGTAACATTGTTGATACGAGTAGGCCTTCATTAGTATACAAATCGATATTTGAATTGAAATGAGATTGGCGAAAAACTAGTTGCATATGAAAAAAGTTATCTTGAAAGGTATCACGGATGTGCTACCTAGTCGCGTTGTAGAAAAAATCTGTAAACTGTTAGCATTCTGTAATGCGGAAGCCAACAGCCAACGAAGCTTTTATATTGTAGTAGCGCTACGTACAAATTGCGTACCGTTAGTCGCAAGTTTCTAATTACCGGTAGCGATAGAGGGCGATTGTTGCCTCATGCAAATCCGATGGATACCGGAGCAGATAAGCAAAGATACAGAGAGATACACAAGTAAGCAAACATATGGTGTAAGTCAATGCTCTGTATTTTTCCCGTTGAAAACACACACGATGGAGAAAATGTAACGGACGCTTACGTGGTTTGGGTCAATATGCGAAATAATAAAATACTTTGAAATAATATGCCGTTAACTAATGCAATAACGAGAATTCTAAAGCTTACAACTTTATAGAGTTCATAATTTTAAGCGTACTCGTTGAAGTAATTATTTCCGTGTGAACAAAAATGTTGTAATGAACGTTAAACGTTAAAAACAGCACGAACCATTAAAATGCTCCAATGGATTTTTAATGGTGTTCAATTGTGTTCGACGATCAGACAGGTACAAACATTCTGGTTTTATATTTATTTGACTTTTTGGCTCGCTTTGCAATACTCCTTGATATAAACGTATTCTACTGGATTCTTCTGTTTGTAATGGCGCCAATGATTGGATGTAAAGGAACCTTCGGGTTAAACAAATTCAGTATAGTCTTCAAATTCATCGCTTGAGTCATCCATAATGATTGATGAATAGGTGATTAATATCGTACTAAGCACCGAAAATTATAGGCACAGTCCAAGCTTTATCGCAAATCTTTTACAATTCTGCAAGCCATTACATTTCCATCATAATTTTTAGTAAGAATCAGTAGGTACCCCTCCTATCAACAGATCTGACTGCTAACGTTAAGAATGAATGACTAGCAACAAAAAAGCCGTTAAATTCAAGTTTATCAGATAACGTACAGACATACATAGTTTGGTGAATTGTACGAATATGGAATGGTATTCTCGTGACATTGTTGTGGAGTAGCGAACATTCATAACAAACGTCATTGCGTTCATTGTTAAAAGAGCTATAAGTCGCGAAACGTGGCCTACCATATAAACAAGTATTTTATAATACGTGAGAAAGTTAAGGGGTCATTGCTGTTAATATTTTACGAGAGTTTGTCGCGGTTTTAACGTAAAGATCCTTTGGCTTTACTTCGGAATAACGGTTTGTATATATTTTTGCAATGTCATTTTGAAATACGAATATGAATAACTGAAATATTTCGTTTCAGATTTAGGTATTCTCTTGCTCTTATTCCAATTCACTTGGGGTCGGCGCAGCATATCTCCTTCTTCCATATTTCTCTACTACTCGTCTTCTGATTTAATCAGATACCTTCTTTGTTGCCATATCATCCTTTAGACAGTCCATCCATCGTTTCTTTGGTCTTCCTCTACTCATTCGTTTCATATTCATCTGTGTTATTTGCATTTCTATAAAATTTGATTTCACTTTTAGTGTTTATTTTATTGTATGATTTAGGTGTCAACTGATACATAAATTAGAATTTTCTAAGTTCTAGACTTTAATCCGCTTCGTAATCTACAAATACGGGTTTTTGCTATTTTACAACTTCTTTTTACACTACTCCACTTTTTAATGTGAAAGTAGTAGCAGTCGATTTGTTTGTTATTCATCCAATGATTTCCAAGTTTTCTGTTCCCTGTGTTGGTTTTCTCGCAGTTTTTCCTAATATTTTAAAAACACTGCAAACGCGACAGCGATCATCTCGGTGTCATAATACTTTGCGTATCAAAAACACCAAAACAAGGAAATTTACGTTGATTTACACCGCATTGTGCCGACGACGACGCGACGCGCAACGTCCCAACTAAAAACTGCGAAGTATAAAGGAACATTTCCATCGGATTTAGTTCAAAAGTGATTCATCATGTTTATGCGTTTATTGTTGTTGAACTTGATTTATGAACTGATTTTACGCAGTGTGTTTTGAACTAATTTAAGCACTAATTTATGTTTGTGCACTTCTAGTTACTGTTGTTTGGAAAGCTTTATCAGCTTCTGTGTTATTACAACTCTCCCAATCTTCTTAATATCTCATTGCTAGAATAATCTGGAATCAGGTTTGTCGATTTGTTACGTAAAAATAAAGTCGCAAATCGTTGCGATATATCAACATCATAATTACAGGAGATCATCAATATGTATGCGCAGTAGCACTTGTTCAGTGCTATAAACGGCAATAATTACTTCATGTCGGTTTCCGGCGACTCATCAACTTCAACAACTCACCACTAGACACCTCAGCGATACTCAAGAATGTAACCGATCCCGTACAACTTGTTACAAACCAATCAGACCCCTTGTCAAGCTCCAATACGACAAGTAATCTTATCTTAATACTCTATGCAAATATTATCCTAACATTCGTACTGTTTAATTACGACACGTCCGCAATATACAAGACATTAGAGACTTACATACCTCCACTAGCTAAATGAGTCGTAGGTCTATCCGAGTTATGATCGTCATCAGCCATAAACCGAGCCTACTATAAGATGGGGGCGATTAAATTCAATAACAAGCCTCGGTACCAGCACTAAATCCCGCTCAGTTATAACCTCACATGCTCTTTCAAGTTTCTTATATGGAATCCCGAGACTGTAACGTCAAT
Source organism: Xestia c-nigrum (assembly GCA_916618015.1). NCBI lineage: Eukaryota > Metazoa > Arthropoda > Insecta > Lepidoptera > Noctuidae > Xestia > Xestia c-nigrum. The sequence goes on from OU745246.1 coordinate 20,030,750, forward strand.
AATCTCGCTAGACTCGATCAGGGACTGGGTGCGCATCCTTGTCCAGTTATGTATGTGATGCAATCGTTTGCTTATACTTTCTAATGAGCTTGCCCTTCCTGTAAGCCGCTTCTAGAAGGAAGCCACTCGCGCATGCACTTAGCACTTCACGTGCAATGCGGTGCAATGTGAGGCAAGCACAGGATTTAACATTTTACTACACGACGGCGACGGACGTTTTGATTTAAATACAAGTTTTGCAACTTTTAGATGTCAGAATGTCGAAAGTTTTAGTCTTATTTTCAATACAAACCAGACTTTAAATGTCGGTCAGTTCGCGAATAATTCTATAATTTGCTTGACAGTCACCTGCATTTTGAATATGAATAATTAATAACTTGGTGATTATATTCGTCGCGACAAGCGCACAGAATGCAAACTTAATAATTAAATTCAACATGCAAATAAAAGTGACTTTAGTTTGAATTGTGCGTATACATTTATGTATAACTAATGAACAAGAGTGCGTCTAGATTCTAAACGCAAATAACAAACGTTGAAAAACTAAATGTAGAGACAGTATGTGTGATACAAATGTGTTACAACAACTTATCTTTAACTAGCTGACTCACGCAACTTCGTCTGCGTCACATATATGAAAGAAAAAGCTCACAAAAGGAATAAATTTTCCCCGTTTTTGCAACATTTTTCATTTATGTTCCGCTCCTATTGGTCATAGCGTGATGATATATAGCCTATAACCTTCCTCGATAAATGGACTATCCAACACAAAAAGATTTTTTCAATTCCAACCAGTAGTTCCTAAGATTAGCGCGTTCAAACAAACAAACAAACAAACAAACAAACTCTTCAGCTTTATAATATTAGTATAGATGAGATCGAGACCAAATTGGAACACACAACAATATTGAGAACTTCTTGCGTTTCGATAATAGAAAAAGAAATACCAGGACGGTCACCCACTGCCGTAGTGGCAATTTCGCGTAATAACCAGCAATTTGTATGAGAAACTCACAGACAATACGGATACGGAATTGAGTGTACGGTATCTAATTATGTCATAATGATAAAATGCGGTTGTGTATTTTGGAGTAACTTGGGAGTATACAGTTACTTGAGTTCGTCCGACTATGGTACTGGACTTTTAATGCTTGAACATACACATAACGTTATTACTATAGCTTTAGCGGCGTACTCCAATTCAACTGAAGTTTATTACGAAGATACTTCAAAATACGTAGAATTTTATACTGAAGACAGAAAATTCAAAGAAACTTATCGCTTGGGTATGGTTATAGTCGTAATGTATGAGAATGCAGTCATAAAACAATTTCCAATTGCAATAACGTCTTCAGGGCTATTTCTGTCGCAACGCAATCTTGGTCCTGTTGGCTGTTTACTTGTATGCAACGGAGAAAGTCTATTAGGAAAGCGGATCCTGGCATCAGGCCAATGAACATAAGTTACACAAGAAGGATTGCTGAGACTCGAACTCGACAAGGATTAGTGTACAAAGTCCTTTCAAAAGTTTCGAAAATTATAGTCTTTGCTTTATCGATTTAGCCAATTTTATTGCAGTTCGTTCGTCATAGGCCGAGTGTTTTCTTAATGCAGACATATTTCAAATTATGGTAGTACATACATAATCGGCGTCGTGTATATATGACTCAGACAACTTAGTCTAGTCTAGTTTAATCCAGTAAGTTTGCCATTGCGTCCAAGGTAAGGGCGTTTGTGGAGTTCTATTTGCTTATTGATAAAGGAAACGCCTTCCAAATGTTTATCAGTCTTGACTTAAAGTTCACAACTGAGTTCGCGTTTCCCAAGAATGTTACTTGCATTTGTTTGAAGGAAGTTTTTACGACCCGCTGCATCCTTTCAACTGCCGAGAATAAAAATGAACAACGTTTCGTTGGAAATGCAATTTCTTACAATGAAGACATCTTCAATATTGATTCCGAATACCGGTATATTGTTCGCTTCGATTGCATAAATATGTCTATTGGTTTTTTCATTCGCCCAAGGGGCATTGTCTCTATTGTTTGTTGAGTGACGTGACGTGTAGTTGTGAAATGAAATAATTTGAGGCATGATTGAGACTAATTTGACCAATTTTTCATTTCAACGCAATCGTTCGACCTTCGTACATGTACATGTAGTATTGCGTAATTTTACCATTATGGTGAAGAGTGCGTACGTTTTGGATAGCGATGGCATATCCAATAATAACTGTAATCACTTCTCTGATAATACCATGTGTCGATATATCGGATATTGGCCGTTGATGGTTTGTTATGGCATCTAATATTTGTTTCCAAGAACTAAGCGTGTATTACGTGCGAATGTGTTGACATAACATGGATTGCTTGACGTTATGATGTTGGTTATGATCTCTTGTTTTAAAACCGTACTGACATGGTAACATTATCTTGGAAATACGCAAATTACAAATAAACCTTTAACTACTTCTTGCTGTTCCTAACCAACTATTCATAGAAGAGGAACTTTATATATTCTGGTAGGTACCATTATTCATCTAGTAGATGGCAACATCTTGTAAGTAATACATCGTTCCCTATAGATCAACATCAGCACCGTCAGATTTCGTCAAATGATAGTACATCACTGACTAGTGACTTTCCTTAATAAATGTCTAGAAATCGCCATGTTAGAAAATTGTGTACGTTTCTGGAATTGAGTGGAGTCGTTTGTCCAGTGGGTATCTTGTTCAGTGAAAAAGCGCTTTAAATAACTGCTATCTGCAGATAATTTACAACTCGTTGAGAGACAAATATCCTCGATAATCATGGGAACGGACTACGAAGCCTAGAATGCAGTAACGAAGTATATCGCAAAATTTCCATACTGTTGGGAATCGGAATGCGTTTAGTAAATAAATTAGAAGTACCGATATCCATCGTCGTCCTACGATTTATGGTGTTTTGGTACCTACGTGAAATAAATATACCCTAATTGTGATTTATTTCCATATCGTAAATAATAATGTTCAAATATGTGAGGTTGATTCAAGCACAGGCTGGTATTCATTTGATATGGCATAACTGTTGAATATATTCACCAAGCATCCAAGTTCGGCTGTCTTACTGTTAACAAAGATTTATTTCTATACAACCATGGAACCGGTTAGGTAAAATTGTAGCTGCGATAGGTGTAGATCGAAAATTAGTTTGCATTGCATTCATAGGATTTTTTGCTACATTGCGAATTTTTTGAATAGCTTTCAATGAACGCTCGGCAGCTGTGGTGTTGGGGCACGCGCGTCGGTCGTCGGCGCGGGCGCACCTGTACCAGCGCGGCCACTCGACCACTCGCCCGACTGGTCCAGTTTCCCCAGCTCACTTCAACGCTGACGTCACCGACCACATACTTATCGATTAAAACTTTCAAAGTGATAGTGACTAACTAAAAGTCAAGGCCGACTGATACATTGTTTGTTTGTTTTACACCTGCACCGCAAGTTGAGCTTACTCATAATGCTTGTATCCAAACAACTGGCCCAGTTTCTTAATTGTCTCGAATGTTAGCACGGCGACTTTGTGAGGCATATTGATCATATCTCAATTAGGTACTCACGTTTTTCTTATCTAACATGTAAGATAAGTTTTTAGGTCGTAAGTTCGTAACATAGGTAACTTTAGCTGTCTTGTGCGCGTCATGTACGCTCATTTCGGTACGTTGCAGCGTTGTCTCCATTCAAGAACCAGTTTATACCTTACATTTATAATATCTTGACATATGTATATGTCACCGTAAAATTGTCAAACACGTTATATTACAATATAACGTGTTTCTCTGTAGCGATATTGTAATATCTTGAATTATTGTCAACTGAACATACGGAAGTATCTCTGCCCCATAATCGGGACTTGGGGCACCCCCCCGTTAGGTTAGTTAGGTTCCTTTAAACACTGCACTTGGAAATAGGGGCCCCGCGAAACGGGGCTCCGTCGACTACGCTTTTTAGGGGAATATAAAGTGTTTTAAGGTTAGGTTATATTCATCGATATTTCTCAGGAATTGTGCAGTATCTTTTCATGAGAGTGGTATGGTACCACTGGGCAAGAGGGACCCCTCCTGCTCTCCACACCACGTGAGTTGACTACCATCGCAAGCATTTCACGAAAAATAATGCGTTTTATTGTAAGCACAAGCAGTATGTTCATTTGACAATAATTCGAGACTTTACAATATCGCTAGAGATATTACAATATAACGTATTTGACAATTTTACGGTGACATATACATTCAACGTAAAACGACGAGCAAAGAATACAAAATTGTAAATTCATTCATTTGAATTACTTTTACGGTTCGTTGCTCAAATGTCGGATTTGGTCTCACGAAAGTAACATTAAATTATGCACGGCATTTGAAGTACTACAACAGCTTTAATCTACATAATACTGATATTAATTGTACGCTTAGACTTACAAATTTCATGTTTAGCGTACATTACATGGAATAAACCATTCAGAATTGAAGCAAAGAATAAGAATTTTGTAATAAAAATAGCTGCGGGAGGAAACTAAATAATCCGGACAAACCGTTTAAAATGACATGAGATAAACGACGACGCCAGGCCTAAACAGTCGACTATAAATAAATTTAAAAGTCAAGTTCGCATAAATACAGTGAAGACGGATGATCAATGATTTTTAAATGGGCATTGAAATAATTCTGTGCACATCTGCAACCCCTCGGTACAGCCGACAAAAGTGTTATTCATGCATTGAATGTAAAGGCGGAGAGTTCGTGACTTGTGTCAACTGTACCGTACCACTCAATTCTACTAAGTCGCAGAGCTCGCGTGTGCAGCTTAAAGCAATTTGAATAGTTTATTCATGTGATTATAATTGATTTCTTCTTATATGAATGAATGTACTCAGCCTCGCGGAAGGAGTGACCTCTTTTTATCTTTGTTCTGTTTCATTCATAAGCTTCCATAATTCATTCAGTCAGAAGATAAATATAATAGCTTATCGAGTGTGTGTGACTATACTCATTAGTATAAATTGATTCTGCAAACATCCTGTGGAGTTTTCATAATGGCCTCTTATACGGTTAGTATTTATGAATGCTTGAGGTTTTACGGGTTTTCATGAAATTCACTCATTAATATCAATTTATATTATGCACACAATACGAAGGAAGTCCGAGTATTAGTTCTTGGAAGCTCACACGAGTGACGCGTGCACAAACAAATGCGTTTCCGGTGGCAGGCAGAGAAGTCGCTCATAGAGAAAGTTGTCAAGCCTTCTTTCTAACAATGCTCTAGCATTTTGCCATTACATCATGTCTCCGGCTTTTTTTGGATGATTAGTCGATGTAGGAAGAGATTATGAAACTAATATCGGAGTTCTTCATAGAAAACCGACTTGATTGATGTTCGCCAACATTACTACACTACTTATGTTCGATCTTACCGTTGGTTTTGTGGGAAGTTAATCGTTTATCCTAAAATAATGAGCTTCTTATGATGGAGAGATCGATGCTTCTTTTTAATGGCTTAACCGATTTGCTTTTTGTTCTCCTAGCAAAAAACCCGTAAAATACCTTTGATCTTTAAAACAACACATAATTGTCAAGAATTTGTGGCAAAAGATGTTGTGAGAGAGAGTCTTCCAAAATACCTTAAGAGGCCTGCGGAGCATGTGTTTTTCATACTTGCGTAATACCAAAATAATTTGTGAATTAAACATATTCTTAAGGTATTAGTTTGTATTTATTTCGATTAGATTACAGAATATATGGGTTAGCGTTCACAGTTATTTAAACTTAGTAGAATAACAAACATTGCGCTTCTTAGACATACTCACAGGAAATTCAAAGTTGATGCACATGTTGCTTCAGGGCAGGTCAGGTTTCGAAACAATACCAGATTATAATTATGTTCTGATCTACAAAGACTTGAACATTATGAACATGCATGTGATGTGTCTACAGGCGAATTAGCTGCACACAAAGAGCATAGATGTAGTGGCTGATACGAAATATAAACAATAAGTAAAACGCGTACAAGTTAATGTTCCAACCCGATGCGTGTGAAATAGCCACCGCCAACGGACACGCCGTCGTTGTCAGCTAAATGTTCATCAAGTTGACAATGGTTAACACGACTTATGAAATGTGAACCACTATATAATTCGCCTTTATTTCTGAGGGAAACAAAGGAATTTATAATACCCAGATCGTATTACTAGCACGACCAGGGAACATTCCTACTATGAGGAAATCCTTGGAGGTGGAATTAAAGGTAATTCAAACCTTTGTGTGATTGTGATTTTCGTGCTCGGCTCGATCAGTTTATTGCTCTCTCGCGTGATGTGTATGTTGCAGCTAATCAGCTTTGAGGTCGTAGGGCTTCCGCTGCAAATAATGCCGGTTATCCAACGCCACATCTGTTACATCAACCGTGCAATTGTGGGAACTGTTGCATACATTTGTAATTATCACAGTATTGTTAGACTATGGTTTCTTTCTAGGTAATAAGAGCACCTACGCAACCTATATGCACTTTATGATAATCAAGTACATCGTATCGCTATTGTTTTACAAGCATTATATTGCTTAGACATTCTTCCTATGGCTTTTCATGTTATAATATATACGTAAGATTGATTATACAACCTGTTTGATATACAAGTGGGATAGATTTGAAACATTTCTCATGGATTTGAGTTGTGTTCTGTTTGTTATTGACTCAACAGCCGTTGTAGTTGATGTTGATGTTATGTTCACGCTGCAGACAACCGTTCCGACAATACAATTGAACACAACGTTGACTTATATATCAAAACGTAGGAATAATCTGATCTACTTTCTCTATAGCGCGTGAAGGGCTTGAAAGTCAGTCGCGCGAGATGTCGACATGTTGCGCCTACGCACTTCAGAAATTATCACCTGGTATGCACTCACGTATTGTGTTGTAAATTACGCCCAATTCATTTCAGGCAATGTCTTTGTGAATTCATAATCCAGGTCGTTATTAACAGTCTGTGTATACTCATACACGGACTGTCAATTTATGCCGAAGAAGACAAACATGCTAGCACGAAGACTACGCAGACCAGTGTGTAGTTTTCTTACATCCTGTCTGTCGCGCAAACGTCAAAAAGTAACACGATAACACCACTCTCATAGCTCGCAAATTATCAGCTCTTCAACTGAATTATACCCAAAAGAATCCAAACCACGTTGTAATTGTATTCGAATCACCTTGTAATTGTATTCAGCTCACGATGTAACGCATGAAATTCGGCACAAATGGTGCCCATGCGCGGGCGTAGCGTTCACATGCCTACGTAATCGTCTGTCAAAACGCTCACATTTTTAACGCCCAGCATTATATTATACGAAGATTAACTCCTACGCGACAATCTGCCTGACGGGAAGCTTACATTGTCCCCAATGCAAGTGTGATGGAGATATAAAGGCGAAGATTCGTTAGTAGTTCAAGACGTTCCTTAGAACATGACGTGAATCACATACAAATATGATTAATGAAAATGTAAGTATGCCGTCGTCGTGATGAAAGGACCGTGTTTGTATTCAATTCCGTGGAACTGTTACTAATGTCACGTAATAAAAGTTTAATTTTCTGTGCCATTGTTAACGTCTAATAAAAATATGGTCTTGTTCAACCTGTTCGTCTCAGCGGCAATAAGAATCGCCTCTTGCCAGAGAACTTGACGCTATTTTACAACTTGGAGGTAACGCATTAAAAATCAGTAAGCTCTTTTAGCGTATGGGCGGCATGAATATTATAGATTTGCCTACACGAAGAAAATTGCATACTATTATGATTCCCACGTTCCTAGTCTAGTCTACGTTAATGGTTAGTTTTTATGAAGATTCTAGAAACTATATGTGCGTATGTATATGTGGGGTGATATAATTAGGTGTATAAAGGATCCGTGTGAGCAAACGTATAATTTATAATTGTGGCCGCTTGGCGTAGCTTGCAAAGGGCGACGACCTTTACGGCCGGCCGACAACTGACCTTTAGGTCTACTAAGGGCAGGAAACATAGATGCAGGAATCCTCATTTTTTCTAAAGTTGGGGTCAAGTTATTACGAGGGATACTTAGTTTCTATAAAACTATTTGTCTAGTGAACAGGCACACGATTATGATATTTTTTTCCTAGACCACTAAGTACAGTTTACGATATTTATATACAGTTTCGAATAAACTTGACGCACGTTGATAAGGTCTTGTATTATTTGGAAACCTTTTAAATAATTTTCTTCAAATATCTATAGGGGGTTTTTAAAAGCGCCTTTACTGATGATGGAGGATTTTGAACCACAATTTCTGGTCAATATAACAACGCATTGCTTATTTTGCATAGTGTGTTCATTTTCGTAATTGCAGATGAACTAAATCATGAATGTTACATAGTAAATGAGGTTGAAGTGTTAAAAACCTGCGTCAGTTTGACCTGACATTTAATTTTCATTGAGTAACAAAATGTAGCGATATAGCAAATTAAATTAATGTTACAAGTAGTTATAACGTAACACCTTGTTAAGTGTTATGTTAATTATGTTACGTTTAATTAGTTACTGTTTTTTTATAAGTATTGTTTCCATGGTAAATTACGGTTGGTATAATGAAGTTTTACTTAATTCGCTTTTGTAAAAAGTCGTATACCTACATAACATTAAGAAATCTTCGATAATGCATAAAATGGCTCTTTCGTTTTATGTTTTTGTTTTTAATTTCGTAAAAAACGCATTAAGTATTAAGAAAATTTAGAAGACCTGCGAAAGAAAAATGTCAGTCACTCCATGCAAAGTTGACAAAGACGACGAAGGAGGGCGAAAGCTAAGGCATTGATTTTAAGTATCATCATATAAAACACGATGAACCTTGATTGATAATAGTTGCTAGAAACACTTCATTCAGCTCCCTTCAATCCGATTGTGGCTAGTCATCGAGCTCAAGCCTCAAGGTTAACTAGTTTAATCAATTGTTAATCTATTCCTCAAATCTTAATGACATATTTATAAAATAAATTAAGCGCAAGTACAACACCTCCGTGAGAAACAATTATTGTTATATTCACTCGTTGCTTTGCAATGTATTTACATAACAAGTTATTAACATTGTTATGAGATAAATAGAATAATAACAGTCGTTTAGTTCCCAAATTAGGCAACGTTGTGTCTGAATCTGCCAGAGATTTGACAAGATTACACAAAGGAGATGTAGAGATAGATGATAATGATATGTATCATTCGAATTGGAGCATGTTATGCAAATCTATGAATTGTTTATGATGAATTTTCTGAAAGCTCTTCAAGCTTCGGCTTGCAGCAGTCCCAATAGCGTGCAGATGAAATGCCGGACAATGGGCAGTAAAATATTTGCAACGTTCGAAGTTAGATCGATCTACCGTGCCAGCATCAGTAGCTATCCGTTTATCTATCTGTCGTGGTGTCGGTATGTTTATAAATAAACAACGGGCAACATGTTGCGTCGGTCGTGAGGTTCGCCTGTTTATTTCAAGTTCATTGTTGTGCGGCATCTCGCGTGAAGGCGCGCCTCGCCGCCTGCGCCTGCGCCGCCCTCCCACGCAACCGAACCCCTTCTCACTGAAATTATTTTAACACGAACTTAAAAGCTTCCTCTCATTGGTGAGGGAGCCGTTAATAAGCTTCTGTACATTGTCTTTAAAATCAACTTGTGCTAACTGTTTACATTTATAGGACGCTTAAGGCCAAACAGAGAAAGGAATAATAAACTGGAAAGGATTCTGTTGTTAAGTCGAAACGTAATGATACTGTGCAGTCTCTTGTAGTTTACATGTTTAAATATCCACTAAAGTAAATTGTTTTATGGATCGCATAAAAGCTTTTTCACTGCTTTCCTCCCCGTTTAAGATTGGTCTCTTTTGCTTTCGTTATTATTGACAGACTTCCAAAAGTTTTGGTTCAGGTTTAGTCGAATCGAGTCCCCCATAGCTCGGTTGTATAATGTTATTATAAGGTAACTTGTAGCCAGACGAGTCTTTCTTGTTCGTTGACGAGTCGCGAACTGCACTCGCTTCGGGTTGAATCATTGCCGTCGGCGTCGGTTGGCGCTAACTAGGTGCCACCGGCATTACCACACCGACTGGTAATCAGGGCTATCGACAATCTTAGATACGATCGCCGGATACGCCTACCTACGTGAAAGGTACACCAGCAGAATTATGAGCTATGTGTGTTGAATTCATTAAGCGATAGTAAAGAATAATTTGCATTAAAATGCAATGTCACGTTATACGTAATGACAAGACTAGAGCTTATTAACGATGTAATTTTAATATTTAGGTGTTATGTAAAGCATATCTAATAATATCTTTATTGAAAATGCTTCAACAGATATTGAGCAATATTCTCCAACAAAAGATTCTTCATATTTAGTTGAATATCCATTATAATGGGGTTTTCCTCTCCTAGCTCGTAGCCATATCATGGAAGGCGAAGCGTGCGTGACTTAGACGGAGATAGTGATTTTGATAGCCGCCGGCTATTTTCGAAGCACGACGGGCTTTTAAAGGCGATTCTAGGTTTACGCTCATTAACTATAAGTATTCTGTGGCGGCTTTGAGAAATTCTTGAAAGAAATAACAGATAAGATAGTGTTTATGGCTTTGGAATTGCGGACGTAAGTTATATTTGAGCATCCCCAAGTTTGAAAATGATCATTTTATTTATTTAGAAAGGTTTTTTATTTCTGAAATTACATTATCGTTATCCTTTCAGCCGAAAGACGTACACTGCCAGATATAGGCCTAGTGTTGGCACATTGACCTGAAATTATATGGGGAAATATATAAATTAGTCACTAGTTTTAACCAATGCAAGTGTGTGTTCGTTGTGTATCAAGTTTACGCAAGACAACGCATGAACATTTCGTTCAATGATAACGCCAAATTAATGTTAATTAAGAACATTATGCACCTTTTGTAATGTAGGTGTGATTGTATGTACTATTTGTTTTACATGTTTGTGTATTTCGAATACTTATGTTACTGTGTATGACCAATATTTTTCTTATACATATGTTCGTGTTAATTGGTATTTTGTAATGACCTGACAAGTTAAGTAGTGCCTATCTAAAATAATCGCTTTTGATGAGTATAATAAAAGTTTAAATAAACTGTGCAAATAAAGCCATTAATCAATTTCAATAAACCAGTTTTATCAACATGCAACAAACCAGTCAGTTTAATATTAAATAGACACATGAAATCAATAATTAATCCATTATCTTCCTACGTTATCCATGATATTTTTTCATCATGTCATACAATTCGCCGTACCAATAGAACAATTAATTAAAATACAATAGATAATAGCGGTATTAAAAGTTTAAGCTCTATGGGCGTTAATAAATGTGCTTTCTACACTATTAAACATTCTCGCGTATTCAATACGACTTGCCGACTTGCCTCAAGCGCTGACTCGAGTAGGTGTGCTTTGCACGATAGATTATCACAAAAATTCACAACGTCGCCGTGGGTGGGTACTGTACTAGCTTAGAAATACCAACGTAACATTTTATATGCCAGTAGGTGCATTGGCATCTTGTAGTCAACGAAAATCTTACGGCAGCTGTTTATCATTCCGTACAAGTTGAGTAAGCTTCGAAAGGAAACTATTTACGATCATATTCGTCGGCTATAAGACAAGCTACATACACTTACGCAATATCGTGATCTTTTAGGACGCTTAAATATAACATCGAGTTTTGCCTCCTGCTTCTGAGAAAGTACTTAAAAATATTATTACCTTCTAGCTTAAAAGCCCTATTAATTGCATACTATTACACCACCTGAGCTCCCATAGACTATTACAACTGCTATTTTCACACTTTTTTTGCACTATGCCGCCTTTACACTTAATTAACCAAAAGTACACTTAATAATTCAGTATTATGTAGTACCTTGATACCGTTTACTAGCTCGCGTGCTCCACGAGACAAATAGACGCAAAACGATTGATATTACAAGCATAATATTCAGTGCCGTATAGCGTTTGCGGCTGTATGAGTCACGCCGAACTGTACTACCAATAACCCAAAGAGAGTAAAATTTATTTGTTGCACAGTTTCACTACCGGAGACTGTACAGTACATTGCGTGCATCTGTTCCAATCTGTTATTTTATGGGCTTTAGAAGTTTAAGCTTTTTAGTGCAACAACAACGCTTTTAAATATTGGATCGAAGCTTTCGGCCTTTTAAGCTTTTCTAAGCTTTATTTAAATCATGACTTTTGACGAAAACTCATCAACTACACTTGCCTTAATTTTAAACTAGACTAATATCGCGAACAAAATCGGTACTTTGCCTTTGTTTTTAGGTCTAAATTTATATCACTGTCCCTTTTGATGATCGTGTACTGAATCGTCGTTCCCTATGAGTCACTATTTAATAGATTAAATGGAACGCATTAATCCATGTGGACGCAGCGACGCACCACCGCTGGCTTTTATTAGCTGAACAAGTGCTTCAATTACTGCCTTTGTCCTGTTTAAAATCGACTACAGGATTTTTTTATAAAGGATATTTTTAGATAGCGGACACAATGGCAGACCAATACAGAAGTTATTTTCAGATCGCCGATCTTAATTGACTTGGTGAAAAAAGCTTTTGTAGACAATGATGGTGTCCGGACGGTTATAGGCACACGTTAATCTGTGATATCTTTTCTAAACGTAAACATGTATTTCTATTTAAAGCATATATTTAACTTCATTAATCAACGATTATGTATCCGTCATCGCTTACTGTATGGTATCTCTGACAGTAAATTGAGCGAAAGCTGTTATATTCACACAAGTGATGAATTTGCAGCTGCGTCTCTACAAATAGGTTTAAAGCGCAGAGCATCATTACATTCATTACCTTATGTGGCTTTGAGGGGCACGGACACCTCATGTTTGTGTTTCTCGGCTCGTTTGTTTACCTCGTAAGGAAGAACAGTGTGAACGAGGCACAAGCCCCATTGAAATCCGATTGTTTTAAAATACTGCCTTTCCTTTGTTGTGATGTTATTTTATGCTTATATGTGGTGTGACTAATTACATGTGGGCACGCTATTATAAAGTACTGATTAAGATCGCGTTGAAAGGTTTACAATAAAATATGTATGGGACGTCGAGCCTGTAATAGATCAGTCGTGCCGCAGCTAAGATATTGGTCCATCATCAGTCGGGTTGACTCGTTTTTCTACTCCGCGGCAATCGATGCCGTAATATATTGCATAAACTACTTAGTTGCCGTCTAGTTGCATCGTGATTATTTAAATTGTAAACTAAACCTTTTTATAACTTAGAAGATAACGAGGCAGCTTGTTAGTCTTGTCTTATATTGTGGGTGTATCTGATTTGATGGGTTTACTATGAATAATGACTTAATTATAATGATAATGTTACATCACATCGCTTTTGAATATAATTAAACTTTTAAGAAACCTTTACGCAGCCTGTACTCTTACAAAAGAGATTATACTTGCATTATGTCTCCATCGACTGCTTCGTTGGTGTGCTGGTTACGACAGCTGAGCTTGAGGTTCTGGGTAATTCAGCAACTCGTCCCACATGGCCACGGCCCATCTGGGACGAGTTGATTCTGGTGTCGATTCCCAGGTCGGACAATGTTTTATTGGGTTTTTCTATCAGGAATTTCTCATTAGTAGCCACGGGGTTTGGATTTGTGCTCGGTTGATGGTAATAGGCTTGCCCCCTATTACATGGGACTTAAACATAACTGGCAAAATCTTTGTTTACTATTATGGTACTCTTCTGCGTTAAAAGGCGTCATGGTTTGTTATGTCTCCATAATCAATATTCTCCACAAACTAAGCAGCCACGAGAGCTTTTCGAAAGCAGTTGACAACAGACATTAGCTTATAGTGTGCAGTGAAATTAATTTACATGTACGTTACGCCACCCACACCTCGGCGCACAGCGTGCATGTAATTCAGTTCTTTCCAATTTTATCTGATAGATGAACGGCCCACTTTCCATAATGTCTCGAGCTAACGTCGTATACGGTAATTAAAAAATGTCGGCACACGATACAAGTATGGACGTATATAATTTACCTGTATCGCTAAAGTCACGTAATCCTATGGTATTTTGTGGTTTATAATGCAATGTTTACAATTAAATAAGTAGGTAGATTACCTTTCACTTGATGGTACAATACCATACAACGTAACTTAAGTGTGTTTGTTATTGAATTATTATGTTGATTACGTTTACATTGTAGTTTAATTGGATTTTTATGTATGGTGAACTAAGTTTGGTCATAACAAAGGGTCATAAACTCAACATAAAACTATATAATGAAAATTTTGGCTAAACATGGCGGAAGACTTGAACGTTGTAACATTAACGCGGGGTTGCGAAATATTTTTCCAAAAGATCAAGACGCATTGAACGTTCATTAATTCTTCCAACATTATTTTTAAGGCTTCGGCTAAGTATGAACATAACATTTGTAAAGAATTGACAAGTACGAGCTAAACGCATCGATCATTCAAATCTCTCTTGGACACTTATAGAATTTCTCCACTTTTTCATTTTATGTTAACATAAAACTGAGGTTGTAAAAGAAGCTGTGTAAAAACAAGTTTTTCGAAGTACTATTGTTCTATTATTCATAACTTTCACTTTAACTGAAATATAAGTTTTCTTTAGTTTCTTTGTTGTACAGAAACCTCTAAAGCGCTGATTTATTATGCAGATAGATTTTATATTCTTGTATAAAGGGTGTAAAACACCTCTTTACGAAGCCGAAAGGCACTTATTCTGCCCTTCATTGCGATCATTTTTTTGTTCTACACCATACCCACCATACCTTCTAGTAACGGAGATATGGGGGGTCAAAGTTACTACTTTTTGACCAGTTTTTTTTATTTTTAATACAAGTTTTTCTTGTAAGATTTTAACTTTTAACACCTCCACGACCCCTGTACGATCCATCAGCAAAATATATTAAGTGCGTTACATTGATTTCTACCACAAAACATGATTCATAATCTCAAAAAAAAAGTGGTTTCCCAGCAATATTTTTTGCGTAAAGTTACTTAGTTTGATGTACAGAATGCTTGGTTAACGGCTTTGTGATGAGGTGGTTTACACCCTGTATAAAGATGAGCGATGTCAACATCGACAAGCTTACAAGCCACGTGTTATGAAATGTCTGTGCATCTGCTAATTGATTTGTTGGGTGCCCAAAAGAGGTCGATGGTTATTGCTAATGATGCATAAATAGATATGGCGTAAAAGGTCTCGCGGCCAATAATATGACTCAACTTTCGTGGCGCACTCTTGAACCAACCGAACCATTGGGGCTTCTGATATGATCATCATCTGTCTACCGTTTTCTCGATTATGTTAGGATGGACTTCCAGTCTAACCCAGGTGAGTCGGATAAATCATTATACATAATTACATGGAGCCACTACTTATCTTACCCCCACAACCCAGAAGTACTGGATGACACGATACCCCATAAAAGGACTGGTTGTTAAACTGTCAGGCTTCTAACTACCCGTATCGATTGCCAAATATCATGAATGACAGCCGGCTACTATTGAAATGAATGAATTGGAAAAGAGAATCAGTGATCGTCTTTTGTTGTATTTATCAAAAGTGACACAACACGTCATGCTGGACTAGACTTTATTATTTTGATTATATAGTTTACCTTCCAGTAGCTAACGTTTCCTTTACTTTTTCACCAGATGGGGCAACAAGCGCGGTGGCGGGTGCGGCTGTGGGGGTGCCGCTGTCCTGGGAGCCGTTCTACTGCGTACTGCAGCAGGACCGCCGCATCCTCACCGCCTACACCAGCGAAGAGCTAGCTGTAAGTACCCATCCTTTTAAATAATCAACCTGCCTAGGCTCATAACCCTGCTATGAAACGTAAGGAATGGCTGAAATTATACCATTACAAGAACTATTCTCGTAAACCTTGATACGTAGAAATAATTACAGAATACTCACTTGTTAACGTATTTATTATGATTGCATTTGGCATAAACATGATTGAGGCTATAAAGCGTTCAATGCTTCCAGTACAATTATTTTGATCGAGGAATTACCGCGTACGGTGTTTACTGAAGCGGAACTATCAGTCACTAACAAATAAAAGTATCAAACCTGCTCACTTTGTATGGCTAAATGTCGTGGCATTACTGTTGAAGTTGAAACTACCTTATATTAAATACTAATATTTTAAATAGGAAAAATTTCATTTTTGGTTTGTGTGTTTGTTACGATTTAACTCAAGAACTACTCAACCGATTTTAAAAATTCTTCACATTAAAAAGCTACATCTTTACCGAGTAACATAGGCTATAAATTATATTAATATCATGTAAATTAGTCGAGTTATCACAATTTTCGCGGACAAAGTCGCGGGCAAAGTGCTAAGTACAGAACAAAAATGTCTCAGTTAACTCCGTTAACATTAATCATCATAATTTCAGTTTACACGCTCTATTTCAGAAACGCATAACCTATGAGTTAAATGTACAGAAAAAAGAAACAATTCGTTGTATCCAGGACGTTCTAATTTTTTCTTACTTTTGCCAGTTTTAATGTCGATTTTATGTAGACAAATCGTGTAGTTTAGCATTCCGTATGGGTCAGTAACTAATGCCAACACGAAGGTTTTATTTATTACCGTATAATCATAGAAAACCGGATGCGCTGATGTTACTAAATCTGAGTGCAATAGAGCGTGACTATTGTCGAACACGTTTACGTTTTTGTATTTGGCACATAAATCCTTTTATGTATCCACACAATGCATTAGTCCTTTTTGAATATTTTATGATAATTCGCAGAACGATTGGCAAGATTAATGGATATTAGACAAAACATATGCCAATTTATTTTCAAACTATTTGGTGTAATGTGCGCTATTTTCATTACTTTTAAGAAAGTTGCGTGGAGTTTTCTCGGAGGAAAGGTTTTTTATCGCTTACCAAAAAAGACTAGTCCTCGTTATGCGTAATTATGGTCACTTTCTCATATACACAAGTTGCTTTATTATTTTTGAAATTGCGATTTATCCGTCGTCGGTTCGTTTGTTCCGCTTTCCTAATCTCGTGAAAATTACTTGGTCGGTACGTTTGATGGTTTTTAAAGTGATGGAGTGTTTACAGCAAGTCATTTGCTTAGTCATATTTGAACAGACAACGACGACCGCGAATTATCAAATATCTTTTCTTATGTTGTCATGAAAAGGGCTATGGGCACAAATGTATGGACTCTGGTCCTGGACCCAATAGATATAAATAGTATATCGTTAGAAAAGTGATTTCACATAGAGCACGAATAAGTATGTCGCTTGACCAGATAATATGTTGTCCGATCGGAATCGCGTACCTTAAATGTTAAATCATTTTGTGATTAAATCTCGTAAGTATTTTTGATACGTTTTGCAAACTACTGAACCGATTTTAATAATTTAGATCTTAAATGAAAAGTTACAATTTCTTCAGTGTAAGTACATAAAATAAAAATAAACGTATTTTTGGATGTGAAATCATCAAGCGGAAGGGAGTGTCAGACATTTACTGACTAAAACCCATTATGTTCCTTCTTAGCCTTTTGTGTTCCAGAGGCGCGGTATCTCTTTCGAATAGTCCCGCAGCCCCGGCAGGCATCGGCCCTTGCGGACCCCTTTTTTGCTGAAATATCTTTGAGTTGCACGTGGTACATGGACGCGTTAGTACTACGTATATCGATACCCCTTGGTAAGACTTGTTGTTAGACTTTTTGGGCCTCTGACTACCGGTAACGACTGTCAAAGATCTAATCATCCATAGACCAAGCTAGGAAAGCACGGCTTAACATAAAGATCGAACCGAGCGGCTGTTATTATTTAGCCCGTTTTTTTTTTTGTTTCGGATGTGAAATCATCATATGATTTCTTCCACTCTAGGCGGAGCGGGAGGCCCTAAGCTTCTAAATAAACTAAACTGAACTTTACAGGTTAGGAATCACTACACAATACGTATTTCATTGATTTTTTGGTGTACTATCCGAGATACTGAAAACACATAATTTATAAGCCGATATCTCGAATCGGACAACAAATCCACATGTCACCCAATAATAACTATTTTGCCTCTTGAAAAGACCTATCCATCGATTCAAGTCCATTGGTCTTAAGGACCAAAACGCCCGAACCCCTTACAAAATTCTTTAAATTTTCCTGCAAGTGTTTACTGGAATTAATTCGAAGTCGTTCAGTTCATGCAAAGTTAGTCGAAACATCTCGAAGAGTTCCTTCTTTCTTGGCTTGAGATGATACATGTAAAACAAAGATTGATAAAACACAAAGTAAAGATGTAGTTACTTAATGTATTAGCGTTAGAAATAGCTCAATTTGAGTGTTGATCTGATCTGATTGTGGTTGCGTGCGCGCAGCTCGCGTGCTCCAGAGTGGCTCATCGTCATCTTGCAGCTAAGGGAACATTCCGGACCATTATGCTTACACATTTGTACAGGGCTGCCATTAACACATCATAATTATTTGTAGAGCATCCAACCAAAGAAAAAAGTATTAATTCTTTGACGACTCGAATGGCGTAGTGGTAGTGACGCTGCCTTACGTTCTTAGGGTCCTGGGTTCGAATCCCGGTAGGAGCAACTGTTTGTGTGATGTGATGAGCATGGACATTTGTTTCCGAGTCATGGATGTTTATATGTATAATAAGTATGTATTTACAAACAAAAAAGTATATATGTAGTATATCAACTATCTAGTGTCCACGACACAAGCTTTGCTTAGTGTGGTACTAGGTGGCGCTGTGTGTTAATTTCCAGCGATATTTATTTACTTCTTTGTGTTATGCTCAAAATAATATCAAATGGAAACAAAGTTATGTCGTTAGTGGTACTCACATACTTTGTTGGTTGCATACATAATGTAGTTCAGTGTGTGTTAAGAAGCAGTAATTTTAAAGAATGAAAGCAGATTGAAAAAGAATTGATCTATCAGGAAGACCAATCTCTTAACTTTCGTTGAAAGAAATAAGACGTGTTTTTACCTATTTCTGAAAAAACACTGCAACCCTAACGAGATAAGTGAAAGTCGGTTTTAATTAGGAGCTCATCGATACCAATACCACCATGATACGTCCGACAGCTCAGCCTAGCATTATTTTAGTTTTGATTACACTCATTATGATAACTATGGGAGTTGGGACCAACGAATGATGTTACGTCATTCTGTGGGAAATTAGATTAAGTGCTGTAACAGAGAACGCGATTCGTACGCGTTTGAAACGGGCACGAACACATGAACCGTTTTAATGATGATCTACAATGAGATGGATTTACTAATTTACATTTTTGACTTAATTGTAGGCCTCCGACAGATTTATAGTAATTTGAGGTACTTTAATAAAGTAATAATGTGAGTTAGTGGATGGATTTATAGTTTGCTCTAACACGTTTCATATTTTTGAGGAAATTATTAATCTGTTCGCTGACTGTTAGTTAGTACTTGCATTTGATGTTCATGTTGTTGAATGTATATTTCAAGTTGTTAGTGTTATTATTAAATAAATCTTATCCTACCATAAAGTGAAAAAACCATTATTATCATGTTTTCAGACAAAAGCTCAAAGCTTAATGAACATCATTAAATTGCCTATTTTGTATGAATTTCCTATTTGTTAGAATAGGGCCACAATATTTTTGTCGTGCGTCGCCTGCGCACTGAGTAGGTACAAACAGACAAATGCGAGGCGTGGGCGCGCGGCCGGCACTCTGCATAAATCAAAATTATGCGTTGCGCGCCTAAGAGCGGCTTTTTGCCGCACGGCCGCAGGATAAGACGAATGAACTCTGTAGTTAAAGCTTTGTTTGAACCACAGATTTATGGCCTATTTGATACTTGTTCGACACTTTGTGGTGAATTGAAATGAAGATGTTTCTTTTCCGAACTCAACGATTTGTACAATGTATGCTTGCGGCTTGAATCCATGGTGAAGAAGATTTCTTTAAGTACTGGTTTTGATGCGGATAAACAAATGACAAAATAAATATTAAAGACATATAAGTATTTTCAAATCGTTTCTTCCGTTAGAACTCATGACCACATAAATGACTAGGCCAAACAAAAATTAGAAAAAGTAACAACAATTCTGCTACTGTATCTTTATTTATTCAATCATCGGGCCTCATATTATAGCCATATAATTATCTAAACAGTATTTGTTCCGTTGAACCTCAACGTTATTCAAAATCACTCGTAGCATGATGAGAGCGCCAACACGCGAATCATGACTCATAATGAGTTTCTTGTCCCAAAAAAATTACATTCCTCTTCAAACTGAGAAGCCATATTTTTGGGCGAGGTTATTTGAGCCTTTGAACTTTATGACCAAATGTTTAAAACATAGTAAAATACGTCCTATATGGAGTTATTAATCAAAGGCAGGATGTCTTGGAACAATGAGGACGGAAACGTAGAGTGACTGGGTTCCGCTTCTCACGAAGACGCATCGCTTTCTAGCTGAATCATGAAGTAGAAGATGCGTTGTGTCATCTAGTAGGCGTTGCTTTGGATGATCGGGTCGCATGATCGCATCTCATTCGTCATTTGGATTAGTATGTGTTCAACTCCAAAAGGAAACATACAAGTTTGGATCCTTGTTATAGGTAGAAGCGAACAACAGGTCAACTGAATAAAATTCCGACATCTTCAGTCGATATGAATGGTTGTGAAATTGACATACCTACCTACATTTCAAACAAAAATATTTAGGTATGTGTGAAATTGATATTGATTCAATATTGAAATAAGTGTCAACTTGACTCTTTTGGGGATCGAATTAGATTTGAATCGGAATTCGTATATAAGGTGTTAATAAACTTGTTTCTCTGTTTACGTTTAGTTATATGGACGAAAGCCAGCTGTTTTCTATGACTCCCCACAGTCTCCACTCATTCAAAAGATTGATAATGATTTCTTTAATTAGGTTTTAAAAGTCAATATTAAAGACAGTTGTAAATAAAAAAGTGCAGGAGTATCCTTATATTACACTATTCTTACTTTTTATAATAATTTATGATGCTGCTATGAATATCAAAGACGTGTCAAGCTTAAGATTAAAATAATATTATGGCGTAGTCGGGTAGTTAGCTAATCATTTACGATCACGATCTCCATAATAACAGCTTCCTTTGCGTTTTCTGTACCGTCTGCTTTTCTCGTTGACTCTTACTACTTCCGCGAGATTATAATGGTTGTATGTCTTTTTAATAACTCCGGATATTTGATTAAAATAAGCGGAAATCTGGTGTTATCAATACTTTAGACCGAGTAAGCACATTGACAGCTAGAAGTTTTTGTATTTTTATGTAATGTGGGTCGCGTAAGAGGCGTATAAAACTAGTAATAGACGACATCAACAAGCTAAAACCATCTCATTACCACATGTTGAGGTCAGCTTGAGGACTTGTCTGGCATCTTAGGCATGATATATGTGACTTAAGAATGAACTATGAATTTACCATAACTTCTTATGGTAAATTCATAGTTTACTTACTCTTACTTACTCTTTACTTACTCTTGTCAAAGTGTCTTCACACTTTGACAAGAGTTAATATCTCAGGAATAGCGGACAAAGAAGAGAATTATGTTAAAAAGCTTTGAAATTATGTTTTCACCTGCAATTTGTTCTATGTACTTTGTATTCTGTGTATTAAATCACTGATTGTGACTTGTATTGTTGCACGCGGCCGGACAGTCGTTCCCCGGATTTTATGTGGACAAGGTAAGATGTGTGCGCTGTGTTTTTACGATTGTTGCACTCCTTTATCACCTGATTCATGGATGTCGTTAAATGAGTGTAAATATTTCGTTGTTTGACCGGTTTTATTGAGATTTTCCTTGTGACTTTGATTTTGTCACATGTGGTGTTTTTGATTTTCTTTTGTTGCCCTTTTTTCGAATGACATGCATGAGATTAGGAGTCCCCATACTCTCACAAGTCTCACATGTAAATAGTAGTAGTCCCCACACAATTTACTTTTAGTTTGGGAACAGTTCCACCCTGTAAGCTGCATTATCGTTTCACAACAGTCGAGCTGCGGCCAAACGCAAGCCTATTCAGTAATAAAAAAAGTTTCATCGTTTTATCCCAGTTTTACGAATATAATAAGCATTATTGTTCACCAATATAAGTGTCCGCTCTAAGACTCACGTCCACAAAGTTTAAAACCTAATTATATACTTAAATAAATGATTGTATAAGTACAAATATTCCAATACATAAACACACTTTCTACAACAAGTAATGAAATGACTAATCAAGCTCGCGTTGCTGCAATAACACTCACTTTAACGATAGTTAATGTTTAATATTAATTAATAACTTAACGTCTTTTCAAAACACTTGTATAAAGCTTTTATAAGTCAAAACTCTTTGTCCTGATTCTCGGAAGTACTTTTGGACCATGGTGGCGATGTAAATGGAACCACATTGGGTGATGTCATGGACTTATAAAGGCCATGTGCGCGGCGGACCATGGAGGGATACGGACAAAGTGTTTATTTTTATATAAAGTGTATATTTAGAATCTTTTTGCCCTTATTAATTCGTCAGCACGTTTTGTACAACAGGAATAGCTAAGCTACAATCGATATTGATTTTTTATGATGTCAAGTTAAAAAAGCTGCTGATTTTCAACCGCGCTTAGAACCAGAGAGACCGGTAAAATAAATGTACTGATTGATCATAATTTAACTGCATGTCAGTTAATTCTAGAACCTAATGGAATAAGTACGCGCATACGCAGAGATTGTACGTAACTATCTGATGTAATATTTGAAATTGTATTTTCAAGGGAGTAAAGACAAGGACAGATCATTCCCAGGCGACTGGTGGAACTGTGGAACATGAAACCGACCGACTCTCACGTTAAATTGACCTTTCGAACAATTGGTAAATGTTTTACCATTAAAACTGAAGTAGGTAATCGGGTTATCGAGTACTTGATCGCGTGGCTTATAAAATCGTGCGTAATTGGTGTTTGTACCTGACCATCGACGCCTGGTACCATACATGTGGTCCGCACTCGGCTCTCGAAGATATTATCGCCATGAAATAAAGCACTACGCACTGTTCAATTAAAAAAATGTTCCAAGGATGAAATATTGCTTTTAAAACTATTTTAAGTTCAGACGAAGAATAATAGCAGGCTTAACGTTTATAAAAAAATAATGGATTAAATGGACTTGGAGCGTATGGCACAGCTAGAGCTACATAAACGTTTGTTAATTGTAATGCCACACAGTACAATAATCACATTGGTTTTAACAAAACAAAGGCCATTCAATTGGCTTGTTATTGTTCTGCAATTAATACAGACATGCAACGTGACCTTTAAAAGTTTACACATTACAGAAATACCTTATTGGAATACCATTTAGGAAGGACATTTATATTTATAAATGTCCTTCATTGATTTTATCTGTTTTTCGTTTCAAACCGACTTCAAAAAAGGAGGAGAGAGAGGTTCTCTATTAGCAAATATTTGTGTAGATAGGATAAAGTTTTTGTTTCGCGATAAGTAGTGTTTTATTTAAAGTTCAAGTTAATAAAGTAAAGCTAGACCGTGACTAGTTTGATGTCTAATAAAACAACAAGTGGTATGAATTGTGGATAGGTACAACGGTCTGGTACAGTCGCGTTAGTCGCGTAGACTCACTTGTCCGTTGGATATCGAGTAACAAACGCTCTCAATTAATACTGCACTGGTGCCACAGTGCCCACAGTCAGAGCTATTTATGTATTCCGTTGGGTACAGAGATTAACAACAGTGTTTTGATAAACTGTGAGACTTGAACTGAAAAGTTGCTGCGTTTCACATCGTTATATCCTTTCAAACTAGTTTTACCTCAGTGTTGGTTTTCATCTTGAATATTATTTATTTGAAACGTTTCAAATATAGGGCTGAAAAGCTCTGGAGTGACGACTGTGAACCGGAAGATGTTGCGTTGGAAGGCCTTCCACTAGCTGGACCGATGACCTGGTAATGGTTGCGGCGATCCGCTGGATGCCAGTCACACGGGACCAGTCAATGTGGCGACACTTGGGGTTGGGCTATGACCAGCAATGGACGTCTTTCGGTTGAAATTATGATGATTTAAAATATGAGCAAAGCTACAATATTTCATGTTACTAATGCTGTTCATGTTGTATGTCTAATTGTCTAGCTAGTAGATAATGATATGCCTATTTCCGACTAAGCTTGTAGCAAGTAAAATCAGAGAGAGAAAAAAAACTTGTAGGTACCTAAGTACCTTATCACTATGTAACATGAATAACATTTAAAATAATAATCTACGCAAGCCACAGGAACCAAGTAATTTATTTAAATGGCTCAGTAATAAACTACCTAATTACGAGTGCGGTAGTTCAATGATTGATTGACCACGGCGAATTCGGCACACACGTAATTTCGTTCAAGTATTTTTTCTTCAGTTGAAATATTTTCGGTAATGGCTAACTTCGTAATAATGTGATTGGTGTTTGGGAACTGATAAAAGCAATTTAAAAATTCTTTGCTCATGTCGTCAGATAGAAGATGAGTTAATAACATTCATGAACAGGATTTGTATTGATTGAATTTTGAAGTTTTTTGTTTATATTGTTATTTATGTGATAGTTAGGCATTGTAGATTGATTTGTAGTGACTATCGAGTTTACTGACAATCGAGCACTGTGATTGCGATCTAATTCAAGTGTATTAAATAAACTGTCGAAGTCGATAGTATTCATCCAAGTAGTATTTCGCAGTAAAAAAATATGCTCTATATGTATCTGTCAACGTAAAATTGTCAAACACGTTATATTGTAATCTCTCTAGCGATATTGTAAACTCTCGAATTATTGTTAAATGAACATACTGCTTACAATAAAACGCATTATTTTTCGTGAAATGCATGCGATGGTAGTCAACTCACGCGGTGTGGAGGGAAGGAGGGGTCCGCCTCGCCCAGTGGTACCACCTGTCATGAAAAGATACTGTACCATACCTGAGAAATATCGATTAATATAACCTAACCTTAAAACACTTTATATTCCCCTAAAAAGCGTAGTCGACGGAGCCCCCCGCTTCGCGTGGCCCATATTTCCGAGTGCAGGATTTAAAGGAACCTAACTAACCTAACGGTGGGGTGCCCCAACCCCTGATAATGGGGCCAGAGATACTTCCGTATGTTCAGTTGACAATAATTCGAGAGTTTACAATATCGCTAGAGAGAAACACGTTATATTGTAATATAACGTGTTTGACAATTTCTTGACAATATCTAGAATCTAGATAGATGCAGTAAGGCATAGAGCTGCACTTTCCTCCTCAATAAACGCATGGATCATCATCATCATCAGCCTATAATGTTCCCACTGCTGGGACACGGCCTCCTCTCAATGAGAGGGAATGAATGGGCTATAATCTACCACGCGGGCCCAGTGCGGATTGGTAGAAGTCACATGTCTTCGATTTTTTTATTCTAGGACATGCCGGTTTCCTCACGATGTTTTCCTTCACCGTTTTGAGAGCAGTGGTGATGAAATAAATTACACAAAGTAATGTGCCTGTCTGGGTTTGAACCCACGACTTACTGTTCGTAAGTCGGGGCCGCCAGCACTGGGCCACCGCTGCTCCCCGACGCAACGCATGGATGGCTTCTGAAATATGGTCGGCGCCGATGCGTTATGCGTTCAATCTCATAGCTGAGCACACGTGCAGAGTGCACGTTATGCAATAAGTACATGGTCGTACTTACATTGTAGTCTCGTCCTGTCTGTTCGCCCGTCCGTCGTCGCTTCGTTTGCATACAGACGCGGCGCCCGACGCGCCGATGTGTGAAGAGCTTTATGTCAAGGAATTCTGCACTTTCTGCATGATTTGTATGTAAAAGGATTTCTATAGACTTTGTTGCTTTGAGTTGTCTGTTTGTGGTTTTTATGATTGCGGTAGCTATTTATCTGTACATTTTCATTAATTGTCTATGCTTTGTTAGTGTCCTTGTATATTACCTATTAGTCAAGACTTTTTAAATTTTTAATACTTCTTTATAAAACATGCGTACCTACCTCAATGACGCCGTTTTATAAATAGCCTCTCTCCCCTCACTCATGCCTGCCTGGTACATCTCAGAATGGCAAACCGCCATAAAGTATGAAAGAGGGGGCTATTTCAAAATAAAATGACAAATATATATTCTGTTACGATCCTTTTTAGCAATTTTATGGATTGTCGATAAATTGCGTTTATTGCATTACTTTCGTATATGGTTTTAATAGTTTTTATTTTAGAAGAGAATTAAATTTATTAGACAGTTGTATAAAACAGTAATAGTGGAATTATGAAGAATCTTGGCTGTACTTAGTTTTCCTAGAAGAATTTATGAATCCTTTTCCGACTTGGAGTTGTTGCAGACTTATTTATTTAAAAGTATACGAAGGTAATGATAAAAACCTGACGAAAATATTAATTAAATGTCAGCAAGTTCATAATTCCCAAATATCAAATTTCGGAAAATTTAGGGCGGCTAGCAGCCGCTGTACTCGCTACGAAAAAAATACGTTTTCATTATCCTTCCTGACCCTGCCATTTCGGTACCTACTTGCTAAGCTCATATTTGTATCTTTATCCATGGAAATATAAGAGTAGAATTACAGATTTATTATAAAACTAAGTCATAGATAAAGATCACTTTCCAAAATCAGTTCTACGTGCTACGCGGGTGCTACGAAAAATATATGGACTTATAACTAAATCCTAATTCTTTTTCTATCCGAGTGCATCGCAGTTTTTTCTTTGTACCACCGCTCTCACTGACGTTCGACTACTCTTCACCCTTATGGTCTGAGTTATAAGGTTGAAAGTGGTCGACCGACAGTGAGCGTGGCAGTACATTAAAATATTAAAGTAATTGAATGACTGCGGAGTTTATTACAAGATATTAATAATTTTAGTAGGTAAAATAATTAATTACCTAAGCTCATAAGGTTATTGAAAGAAGCAAAATTAAATGTTAGTGGAATTCCTTGACCATTCCAGTTTATAGTTTACTGAATACTTACCATTATTTATTACTGTAGTATAATGTACAAATACTGATGTTCATCAAAATCACATCAATCGTAAACGTAGTTTATGTTTTCATTATATGAGAGGTAAGCTTTGTTTTATCAATTGACAGATCACCCAGCGGTTAGTTGACTCCTCAAAAGCGACTAGAGTTGTTTTTTTTTTGGCCAGTGAATTAGCACTGACATCCAACGTGGCAATGCTGCCAGCCTGCTGGGCGCTTTTTCTGTTTGCAGCGACACGTAGACGAATTTTTTGACAACCAGCCCCCGTATTCACAACGCTTCGATTCGCTTCCGATTCGGTAAGTCGTATGTCTATCTCGGTCGTTTTCGAAATGCCAGAAGAAGACAGATATACGAGTTGTCGAATCGGAAACGAGTCGAACGTTTGTGAATACGGGGTCTATACCTCATTCGTTTCTTTCGATTCTGATACTTGTACATTTTATAATTATTACTAAGATCTACTTATTTGTTGTTTGTAACTAATGTATCATCATCATCTGCCCAGCCTTTTCCCAACTATCTAGGGTTTGGCTTCCAGTCTAACCGGATGCAGCTGAATACCAGTATTTTACATGGAGCGACTGCCTATCTAACTACCACAACCCAGTTAATATTAGGAAATACGAAACTACTTGGTAAGACTAGTGTCAGATTTTTTGGGCCTCTGACTAGGTACCTGTAACGACTGTCAAAGATGGACAAATGACAGCCGGGACCGTGCTTTCCGTGGCACGTAGGAAACTCGGTACGTAAGGGTGGGCACCCATCCACAGACCTACCTAGGCAAGCATGGATTAACCTAAAGATCGACCCGAGGCGAGGGGCTGATATTATTTAGCTTTGTAAATAACGAATAAAAGCAGATTGACAAATTACTTAGTTATGCACAAACTTTCAACCCGTTTTGCGCCTGTTACCTGATTCACAGATATTATAATAGTCCTGATTCAAAAATCTTTCCTTTGTGCTCATTTTATTCGTTATATAAAAAAGCTCTTGTTACAACATAAGGCTTCTCAAAATGTCATGCTTTTAATTTTATTGTATGATAGTGAGTAAATCAATTCAAAATAATTATTAAGTAGGTAGGTCACAATCTTATTTCAGTATGATAACTAATTGCAGGTTAAATACTTATTCTATAATAATATGTGGGCTATCGAAGATCTGTTGTTTATGTGTCTCTCATGCTAATACCTAGCATAGTAAGAGAGATCAGACGACAAACATTGATCTCAATTGACATCATCCGTGGCTCCAATTTCATATTACGTTGTTTAGCATTTCCTCTGTTCTTGACGCCTTGTTTACAAAATAATCTGTGGTTATGGCGTCCTAATAAAGCTAATTCAAAACGGTGGCCACAATTTACTTACCTACATATCAAAGGGCGTCTCTCGACTGCGTTTTCTAATTTCATACAGCTTTCTCCGGCCTATTTTTAAGTGTATTATTACAAGGTGCAATGTCCGCCAGTTTTGTGTTACATATCATACATTACGTAACATAGATCTGATCTTTAGAATAACCACTTTATTACTAGGAAGATCTGTTTTTAAATACTCAACTAAAGTAGTAGAGTTGACCGGTAGGTGTAGGAGGGCTTATAGGTCTCTACGTTTTACGTTTAATGTATCGAATCGCTGTTTTTCGAATGTTTTTATATTGTAAATAGTAGAACGCCAAGACGACCTATGCAAAGTGAGCCACTCCCAACTGGTTGGCTTGTGCAAGCGTTCAGATGCCTCTTGAGCACATCCTTATAGCAAATTCGGGTTGGGCAGTCATATAAGGGCACGCGCTAGGATAAAGCTTCAAAGGGGGACTATATACTAGGTAGATAGATATATATAGTTGAAAGTGAAGAGCGTGGGTTCGATCCACGGGTCGGGCAAATTGTTTTTGGTAATTCCATCTAGGAAAATTTTCTGTGAGTCCGGAATCTGAATTTGCGTCCAGTTAGTGACAAAAGGCTTCCCTAGCTCCTATTACACGGGACTTGAACCAAAGTACTAGCCTAATATTAGTGTAACTCTACCAACCTGCCTACCACTTCATAAATACAGGCGCATTGTTATGTTTATAGTTTATAATGTCCACTGTATCTAATTATGTTAATTTTCATGGCTACATTATAGTGAATTGTGTGATTGTTCAGAAGTTCGAGCCAGATTGATTGAAATATTCATGAGGTTGGACTGTGATCAATTTTGTATGAATTCAAAGCGTTTTAAATTAATTGCAATCATATGTTTACTTAGTAAAACTATTAACTTAATATAACCGAAAGCTCGCGAATAAAATAGAGTCACGAATTCATGATAAAGTTGAAATGTTTCTATTGTAAGTATTGTAACGCTAATGTTGGTTTGTTCTTAAGATTATGTAGGTTAATCAAGTTTTCTCGTCCACACATTGGCTACTGGCTTCGTTCCCAGAACAAGACCTGTCGTAAGGAGGAAGCCTGCTAATTAGGTCACGTATACATTCATGTATAGCTTTCTGAACATCGTGAATTATGTTGCTCGTTCACTTTTTATTACCCGTTTGATGCATACAACTTGCTTTGAACGTGCCATAGCTTCTGTTATTTTATATGAACAGTGAGTGAACGCAGAATATTAACTGGTAAAGCTATTTATCGCTCGATTTGGACCTAGATTCTAGCTAACGGAAAGAGCGGTACAGCTGATAACTTGTTGGAACATTATGCTGTGTTGTATGTATAATAACTAGCTTGTCGAGAGGCAGGCAACGTTTGGCTTTGTAGAACGTCGTCTCTATGATCTGTGTTAATCTCCTTTTCAGGACGAAATGCACAAATATAGGGTAATTGGTGGTCTGCTGTTCAGTACATTTATAATCGCCTAATGTATTGAACAGCTGATATTTTTTTTGCGATTTCGGCTTTGTTCCTATAGTAAAAGTTGTTTGCTATAAGAACAATCACGTTCACCCAATAGAATCGCGTTAAGAGCAGTCAGTATCAATCTTATGAGCTGATCCACGTTCAGTTTTATTGACTAGATTCCTCCTGAAGTTCGATGTGTTGCACTCGGCTCCTATACGTATGCGTTGGTGTATGAATGTAATGTAGGCATATCTTCATTATTAATCGTGAGTATCGTGACACGTTCCCTAGATAATTTAATTGCTGCACGCCTTTTTCAAAGTTCAATATTAATTATTATACTCAATTACTTGCAGATTGCAGATACCTTGTGAAATTAGCTACGGTGGTAGGTACCATAATATCTAGCATTTGTAGTTCAATAGTTAAAAGGGTTCTTTATGAAAAGGATTACGTATTGCGTTACTTTTAGTAACGTCAGATTAGGTAATCATTTAATAAAGTTCAAACTATCAATTAGAAGTTGTTTAATAATCTAGAACGAAAATGTCCCTTAGAACATTGTTAAATGCAGTGTCCTACTTAATTCTGTCCTTGTTGGCATCATCATTCACGTTGATTAATCCGCTAGTGGTATTTAATAACTCATGTATGCTTGTCAATTGTGAAGGCTCTTCTTATTAATATGCTGTATCTATGAAATACCGAGCTATTTACTCGCTCTATCTACGTTATTAGATGCTTTCCTAGGTTTTCCTACTCGAAACCATTCTTCTTTTAAACCGCTCTTTCGAGTATTACTTTTTTGTACAGACAGCCTCAAAAAGATATAAACTTGTAACAATATTTAGCTACAATGAACTGTCCTATGTTTTTTGGGTTGTAGAGGTCAGATAGGCAGTACAATACTAGTATTCTGCTGCATCTGGTTAGACAGGGACATAGCCGACTTCAATATAGTTGTGAAAAGGCTAGGCATGATGAACTACCTAATTTTTAATTATGTTTAATGGCTGCAAATTGATTAAATATTACAGCAAAGATCCATAGAAAACCATTTTGTACATAATTATGTTCTTCATTATTAACTAAGGCTTTTCGTTAATTGCCTCACTATATATGTTTGTATTGTTAGCTGTAAGCCACCCTATCACAATAAAATAAAATAAATAATAATAAATATAAACAAAAGTATGTCAGTTTATTTGTTTGCCAACCGGACACGATGTTGTGACTAGCTCGTGGTGTTTATGACATATGTTGTCCGACACAACAATAACATGAACGCGACAGAAGTGGACCCGCCGCTATTCCATTATTGCTACTGTTACTGAGGTAGGTAAAGAAACTGCTATTTTTTTGTAAACGTTGGTTGGTATTCAGAACGAACCTGTAGACCTTTTTATTATTTAGGTCAATATTCACCAATGAAACCGAACTCGATAAGTTAGATAGTAACCCTTTGACCATCAGAGCATAAACGCACGCGCGTGCTTCAATTGCAATGCAATTATCTACCATTTTGTCACATATTTGTGTCGTTTGGCGTACAGGGCACGCGTTTGCTTGTTACGTATATGGCGACTATGGCGGTCAAAAGGTTAATCTAGACTGCGTTCAAGAGCTGTGTGCACTGTGCACCATGACATTCTTGAACGCCGTACAGATGTGCTCATCCCGTTCTGTATTTTTGTAATGTATGTCGACGTGTAAAGATCAGCTACTTATTATATCTGCCCACGCCAACTGTAAGTGTCAACACAGGCAAATGCTCTAGTGTTGTGGTATACCCGTAGGCCTTGTCGCAACTTGTCAACTATACCCGACCGCTATCGTGAAACTCGGAACTGTTACTTCTGTCACTGGCTTGGAACGGTGATACGGTCGGAGATAGTGTCTCTATGTGATACAAATACATACAAGTTAATTAAATGCTGTGTTCTCACACGGTGCTACTGGACTGGTCGGGTGTTTGTACTTAGTACGCACTAATTGATTTAAAAGTCGAGAGTTCGACTTGAGTGTCTTGTTTTCTAGGTCTTTGTTTAAGTAACCTACGGGAACCTACAATAATTGGTTACAATAACAACTATTGCAGAGAATAATAACCAAGTTTGATAATTAAATTACTTCACAACTTTTTCATAGCTCAACAAATCTTGCAATTTTGCTAGTTTAAACTATTAACATTTTAGCACACTGCACAAGTAATTATTAACTAAATCCGTTTGCATGTTTAAAAGTGACCAACTGATCATGTCACACAGTGTCATTAGAGAGGTACACTGTCCAGCAAGGACATTGAGTGACTTAGTATCAGGTGGCGATCAGCGTCACGGTCCAAGCATTCAGTCCGTTCACATGACGCGGCATGTCATATACGCGGGGTATAATGGGAAGTAAACGCGTGCTTCGGATTCTTCCGCCAGAGCTCGGGTGTTAGTACACCTCTATTGTATGGCATTTGTTCAATACGGTATGAATTGTATGTACTTGTACAGTCGTGAGCATATGTATATGCAACGTGTAACATAATAATAATAAAATACGGAACAACTTTTGTTCTATGGTTTTACTCATAACTTTCTTTAGATTTACCTTACATGTTGATCAGCAGAGCGCGTCATTTTTTATAGAAGGTCCTATGTTCGCGATTTTCAAGAACTCGTAGAACAAAAGTTGTTCAGTTTCTCATGCATACCCATCAAAATTTCCAGGCGGACGAAGTTGCGGGCAAAAGCTAGTAAAGATGTAGGTTCCAGAATGCCACCTTTAACTATATGAAACGTCTGTTTTGGTTGTAGCCGCAAGTGTATGCATATCGGTATCCGTGACTGTACATATAGGTACATTATGCACCGATATTGTGCAATATTATTATGTTACGATATGGAAGCATTGTGATTGTGACCTTTTTTCTATTCTTACCTCATTAGTTGTACAGGCTTCAATTAGTGATTAATAAGTGCTGCCGAGAATTCTAGATTTGCAACGTTGGCGGTAATGAACATGAAGAGTATGAATGGATGTATGTGAGTGTGTTAATGAAGAGTTATGAATGGCGAGTTTGAGTGAAATATGTTTATTGTGTTTCAGCGTTCGTTAATTACTTGGTTCATTATCTGAAACAAAAGTCCATCATGCATCGTATTTCAGGCTGTTAATTATTGTGAAAACCGGTTACTAGGCGGAGTGTGTATTTTCATCAAACAATATAAACTGAAAAACACAAACGCATTTGTTTTGAAACGGAGACAACGTCTTCAAAATACAACTCTGTTCTTCCCACACAGTGCTACAATCTTGTAAACATCAATGCAGTATAATCAACGGCAACAACAAGTTTGTAATCAATCCAATCGAGTTTAAGTTTGAACGCAGTTCTCGGTAACCTACCTATACCGTACACTCGGACACTATCTCACTGGGTGAGATGATCTCGAGTCGAAAGGACCCGTATAAGGCCTCGAAATAATCCGGTACTAGTAATATAGTGCAGCGATGAAGTGCCGTTCCCACGGTACCCATACCTATACCGATACCACTCACCTACATTGTACCTAATTACTTTTATATTACCCCGCATTATAGGCTCTACCAGCAAATTATACATCGGTATAATTTGCTCGAGCACTTAATTAGATAATTAATTGTCGCACGTTAAGCTTGCGGTTATTCATCATACATAACACTTGTGTTGACTGAGTACGTGCTTGTTTTAAATAAACATTTGTGTAATCTGAGCATTAGAATTGTTAATTAGATATGTGCATTAGGCATAGGCTTGGTGCTTTATGCTATTGTATGTATTTATTCAGAGCTTTTTGATAACTAGATCATTTTGAAAAAAAATCTCTCGTTACCTCCTTGGTCGAGTGGTTGCAAGCACGACTGCTGAGCGTAAGGTCCTTTGTTCGATTCTTTTCTGTTTTCCATCAGGAATTTCTTAAGTTGTTGGCAATAAATAGGTCCGGGCACAAATCCCCCAGTTACATGGCAATTAAAACATAACTTGCGAAATGTGAGCTTACTATTATTAGGTACTCCTTACCTCCTCCTTAGCTTATCCTCCCCTTTACCTTCTCCCCCTCCTTATCTATCGGGGAATACATGTGTGGTTTTATGTTTAAAAAAAAACTAGCCAAAAGCGACCTCTATTGCCATTTAAGTCCTCGAATGTGGAGCAAAAGCTCAAGCCCTATGCCAGCATGCTAACAACTTTTCATTCGTCCACGAGCTTACTTTTATATCATTCCTAATCGTAGGTAAGTAGATATAAGACAGTTTCATTCACCGTGACTTACGCGAAATCCGTCGTACGGCAGGATCTCCTAAAATAACTAAGCAAAAAAACAGCGATAATGCCAAGCAGTGACGGGATGTTGACCCGTTACTCAGCGCGATAGACTACGCTTTACTGGTGACATCCTCAGGAACACACGCAGTTACACGCCGAGGTTCTTTATTTACATACAGATCCGCATGTTAGCTTAGGATTTGAATAATCAAATGTTTTCACATCACTAATCCGTCTGGGTGGTTCAAGGACTCAGATCACGGCATTCTGTTTAAACTGGGTTTTAGTTAATTTAGGTTCTAATCATAGATTTTGAAGTTTCTTTGTCAGTTCTTTCTCCACATGTCTTGCAGCATTTTGTTAAACCGTGGGAGACGCTCAGAAACTAGGTAACCTGTTACGATTGAAAGAAGGATTGAAATTACCAAAAACGCTGCGTCGCGTCGCGCCTTACTCTATAGTTCGCAGGCAAGAGTTAGTAATTACATATCGCACGCATCGTTTTCCTCGTTTATCGATATCAGTATTGCACCGATAAGCTCTCAAAGCAGCAAAGCTTGATTTACAAATCCCTTCTCCCAACATTACCTTATTTAAAGCAGTATTTATTCTTCATAACGTGTCATTATCAGTAGCCAGCTGCTACTTCGTGCTTACAAAGTAAATGTGAGTCGTTCATTCGACGGCTGCGTGTGATTACAAAGCACTGTATTTATTTACTTACTTAACTCTTGTATAATAATATGTTTACATTAGGTACCAGCCCCGCATATTCACCGCAGCATATTCACAACGTTTCGATTCGCTTCCGATTCGGAAAGTCGTATGTCTATCTTGGTCGTTTTCGTAATGCCAGAAGAAGACAGATATACGAGTTGTCGAATCGGAAACGAGTCGAACGTTTGTGAATACGGGGTCAGGTCTTAAATCAATCGAGTTTTCCAAGTTCTTTTTGTGAAGGACCTGTCGAAGTGTCGACTCGGTTAACTGGACTTTATCAATACATGTCTCATGGGCTTAAATACCATAATGCCAAATTACACATAACAAGAGGGTAAACATGGGTTTCGGTCCCATAGTTCAACCGGTTTTACCCGGGTGTTACAAATTCAAATGTATGTAATATATCTAAACCGAGTTTCGCATGGTCCTAGTAACTGACTCCCCAAATCATCTTCCTCATGGTTGTGACTGCCTCTTTCTATATTGGTTGCATCAAATTCTTTTTATTTTCGTTTGCAATGTGTTTAGCCTCAATTTAGCATTTATATACGTGTAGTGGTAATGACAGTTACTTCCTTAATTTTATTGCTTTATTTTTGCATCATTCATCAGTCGAATACACGGAGCTAATTGGCGTAAATCGTCTGTAGACAGGTAACTGTCGTCATTCATTATTTTCACGAAGTTGTACCCACCCTAATTTGATAAGCCATTTATTTCAACATTCAATTAAATATAACAGAAACTAATCAAAATATTTTTGTTTGGCAGACCAATAATAACGGGGAATACTCATCCCGAAGCCTTCCTCGCGTGAGGCTTGACAACGGAGCAAACGTTGGCAATGCCGCCGGCGTGAGACTCCGCTGTTGGGCTGCACCACCGTCGATAACAGAGGAAGAAGTTGAAGAAGAAATCGAAGAAGATGCAGTCTCACTACGAGCAATGCCTGTTCAAGGTATGTGGTAATTTAAAACAGCGCCATCTAGTATGAAGTAGAAACAACTGATGATCAGCGCCCTCTGTCGAAGCGCCAACTAGTGAGATTGTAGTTTTGTTTCTACTCGATACTAGATGGCGCTTTTTCAGTTCATACTTCGTACCACAGATGTCACTGTACGCCTATTTATTTTCTCAGAAACTTCATGGGAACTTTTACGAAACTTTTGCGTATAGGAAATAGGTTAAAGCCATTATTTATTTAAACAATTGATAGTTTTACTTGTTTTTGCAAGTTTGTAATTTGATGCAAAATACGAATGGTATTCGGATATCGTAGATCATTTATTTTTGGGAAGTAAAATCAAGTTTTAGTTTCTAGCAATACTATCGAAAGGGGATAAAATATTTCTGAATAATCCATCGAACTACAGTTTCGATATTCTGAGTTTTTAATGAAAGCTCAGTGATGAAATATAGCTTTTGCTTCTGAAATTTCAGGAAACTGGTAATTGGACGAAGTAGGGCAAACTTATTAACGTATTAACCCACCAACTTCCGCGAAAGCTTATGAAATTCCATAAAACTGACATTAATCATGTATAACATTAACAAGTTTTCACTTCATTACTAAGCGGTAAAGTCGGCTGAGTGACGTTTCGACCAAATGGCACCAACATAATGCAAGAAGGGCGCACACCGTGACGCGAGCGCACCCGTCACCAATCGATTTCAACCAAATGTTTCACGCCCCTGCTTCATACTTGTCACTCTTTTTATTACTCGAGAAATTAGTGAGAGTATTAGCTTCTTTAACGAATTCCTTATCTTCGTTGCGTTGTTGTTGTGAAACAGTAACCGATTTTTTGTGGCGAGCATTGTCTCATCTTTTTAAAGAACCTCAAACAAATGCATTTTTTCTTGAACTTTTACACAGTTTTCTTTTAGACTTTGATTGCATCATGACAACGACCATACAGCCTATAGACACCTAATACACGATCTACTGCTCGACAACTATTCTGTCAACTCACTGAGGTACGAGGTACGCGAGGGGGACGGGGTACTGCGTTCTGATTGGCTAATTCAAGGTCATTGCATTTCACTAGGGATGGGACAGTTTTAAATCAAACAAGAAATTATCGATATTTTTAACTGTAGGTATAATAAAATATGTTTTTACATACTTAACTTGCATTAAATTACCGTCTTTATTCTAATTACGATTGAATCATGTAGGTAAAATATCTGAACTTATATGAACTTAGTAGGCGGCGACGGTTTTTCATAGGAATAAAACAATCTTCGTTAAAATGACGTGAACATAATATTACACTATTCAGAACCAGGATCCAGTTCTCTCGCTTGATTGTAATTATCCTTTTATTTTTTTAATCAGGATCGTGTGGGTATCTTTAAAATCAATATATTAAAGTTTCACAATTTATCAGATGTACCTATTTGTTTTAATTTTTAAATTATTAAAAAAAATGCATAAATAAATAGTTATAGATAGATAGTTAGATAGATAAATCATTTATTTAGTGCACACAAAAGACAAAGCATAGTTTTTCTTTTGCTTTATCGACAACAGAGGTGGTCGTACAATTTGGAACATCACTAAATTATGTTCACGTAACATCGAGGAGAAGAGATAGCGAAATACGTACTTTCAAAAGAAAGGGACGCAATCATAAAAGGCATCAAGTATGACCAGTATAAGATGAACTCCGATAAATATTGTCAGAAAATTAATCTTATTAAGATTATGGAACTTTTAAATTACCGATGAAATGTGATACCGTCTTTCAGGAA
This sequence comes from Xestia c-nigrum, assembly GCA_916618015.1. NCBI lineage: Eukaryota > Metazoa > Arthropoda > Insecta > Lepidoptera > Noctuidae > Xestia > Xestia c-nigrum. Next base: position 20,068,532 of record OU745246.1, read on the forward strand.
ACTGGAAGTCCGACTTTCTTTATCACATCAACGTATTGTTCACGGGGCCATATTATGTCTATTTTCTCGATTTTTTAAAGGAGTAATGCGGAAGTGTTCACGGCTCACAGGAGTGGTCGATACTAGGGAAGGTACGTATTTACGCGACCAGGTTTTTACACCAGGTATTTGCTTCCAAGTACGTACACCAGGTACTGACCCGAAATACTTGCAAGACTTCAAACTATTAAAATCTACGTAGGTTTTCAATCCAATCTTCAATAGTTCAATAACCACGTTAGTTTTCGTAAATGCGATCCTGCTCCTTATTTGTAAGGCTCTACGGAACAATTTCGTATGCAAGTATTTTTACTTTAATGGTTTGTCTTTGCAAGTATTTATTTGTAAACGCGATTGTGCGCCTTATTCATAAGAGATTAGGGTTCAATTTCCTATGCAAGTATTTTTACTTTAATGGTTTGTCTTTGCAAGTATTTATTTGTAAACGCGATTGTGCGCCTTATTCATAAGAGGTCAGGGTTCAATTTCCTATGCAAGTATTTTTCTACCAACAGGACTTGACATAGAAGTAGGAAATTCAATCGTCTGTAAGTAGGTATTATTTGAAAAGGCGATTGTGCTCCTTATGTGTACATTAATACGGGTCAATTTCCTATCCAGATAAAAAGTACTTGAAAGTATCCCGAGCCCTGGTTTTAGGACCAGGTTTTTTAAAGTAGACGTACTTGGAAGCCCTGGTACTCGATTTTGCAAGTACGACCCATGTCTAGTCGATACTACTTCGAACTCGGTGAGTGACGACGGTTATAAGATTTATACCCCTAATGTGTTGACAGACATCGGTCGCCCGTTATTAGGAGTCTATAGGCTGTATGGTCGTTGCATCATGACTTCTAAAAGGCACAACTGATAATTAATTTCGGGAACTGTGGCTGACGTGGACGAGGAAATCTTTGAATTTTGATTGTTCCCATTTAGGAAACAAATGTTTTGGCATGGGTGAACACCCAACCAAAATACTTACCTTAAAAGTAATGGACTTAGTACCTAGGTTGGAATACCTTAAGTTAAGAGCCAGGTAAAAAGTTGTTTACGAAACAGGAACCGTAATGGTCCCACTTCGAAACTCAAACAGAAAGTTTCCAACTAAAAACTTGTAAAGCCACTTGACAAATAGTTGCCATAATTTATGAAGTATATGAAACGTATGTTTTTCCACTACACGCGCAGTATTGCAATTGGACACGCGACAGTGTTCGGCGTCCCTTCCTCCGTCTGGCGCAATCGAGCTAAAATGGGCACAATTAGGGCCCCGACAGTTTTTAATTGACGTCGGCCCTCGGCCCTCGGCTCGTGTGCGTTGCCCCGTTGCCTATCAATCTCCGACTTGATACGCAAATGTGTATACCACTTGATTTTTATCTGGCTACGGCACGCAATAAAATAAAAGGGGTGGAATTTGGTCTTTATTTTACCGACACGGTTATAGGTTTTTACTACGACTTAAACACAAAAACAAATGCTCTGTTAATTTGCTGCTGTGCTCAAATCTGTGACAAATAATGGAGCGTAGCCTCCAGAAAAGGTAACACAGTTAAAGTCTCTCATATGTTCGTAGGATCAATATTGGTTTCTAGGCGAGTCACTGTTCAACATAAAGGCAGGATGAAAAGTGGCAGATCGTCAGTGAACTTTGTTGTAGATATTTGTCAAAAGTCGAAAAAATATTTTGAACAAAATAGATGTTGACTAAATTAACAAGTGGTCCCTCCTTAATGGTCTAAATTATTTACGTTGTACCCATTGTCAAATGTCGTGTAGCGCGAGAAAAACGCTAGTTAACAATATAAGCGATATTATAGACAGATAGACAACGTAGGTGGAACTTGCTATTTTAAAGGTGCATCTGTGGGACTTCTTCTTTAAATATACATATTAATAACTTTGACCTTGTTCATAAAAACATGATGATAGTCCGATCACTATTATGGCTATCTTATCGATATCGTGAGCCCTAATTTGTACGGGAATGAAGGCCTGTCCATGTTTCGAATAAATCCATTGTATAACGGAAGTTGTAACACTCATAGACTAAATTATAAACTTATAATACAGTATATTTAACATAATATTATAAACGATAAATCTTCCAACCGAACTGCTTTCATTGACTTCCTAGACTAAAATACGATTCCAGAAAATCAGTCTTTGAAGCTCGTGTTCGAAATAGAATGCAGCGGCGGAATACAAATGCACCAACCGTCACTCAGTTTTAAGCTTTCATATTTTCGTTACAAAGAGAACTAAAATACGAACTAAACTGAAACTGTTTAACCTGTCGCACGCTTGCACGACACGAACTTTGTCAGTAAGCGAACACGGGTCGATTGACGACTCCGAAATAGAGGAGCAACGCAACGGTTTACTAAAAAGAATTTCTAATTTCGAACCAGAGTTTTTTTCTTCTCCGTAATATTTTGGATGGTTGGAGACTAACCGCGGCGGCCTAAGCACTTAGCGTGGAAAAAACCATTGATCTTCCTCTCTAATTTGTTACTCTTTTTGGGGACTTCCTGATTAAGGAATGTTTATTTCTTGGAGTTTACGAAGAAGCGTTTCAAGATGTCACTGCCAAAGTGCACTGGGTGGCTTGACTCGACCTGTTTATATTGGGTGTTAATTACAACTTCAGAATGAAGATAATTATATGACTGTTGCTGTTGATTGTAATTTAATGAGTGGAGTGATTAATTCCGGTTGATTTGCTGTGATTCTTTTGTTTTATTTCTCGTTTTTGTTTCGACACTAAAAATATTATTTAGGTCTGTTTTGTGACTAAGCAACACGCACAAAACTTTTACGAATAATTCTGAAGTTATGGGTTCGATGCCTCGTTTACCTAAATAAAATGTTGTGTGAGTCAGTAGGACTGATAGGGAAGTAAAGGCGGCTTACCGCTTACACATAAGTTCCTATGAACTGACGCCTGTCCTGAATATTAATTGGTATTCAACACATTGTCTGTCTATAAGGACCGGCTGGTTTCCGACCAAAAGCTGAATTCTTAATAGACCTGGCGTCGGTTAGTCGATCAACTTGTTAATACCCAAGTTGCGAAAGTACTGAGCGAGAAATTTCAAGTTTTACCGTCGACTACTCTGTATTTATAAGCCAGTAAATCACAAGCTTAAACTGGTAAGTGTTACCAGAATGTTAAGCAAAAACGTTGGCACGTTAAACGTGCCTAGTTCACGCAATATTTTTTTTCTGTGAAATTATAAATTTTACTATAATTTAAAATATTTATAGCGCCATCAGTGATGATGCTGTCAATGAATATATTTATGCTGCTTACTTTGCGTTTGTGTATGCTAATTTGTTTATTTACCAAGCAGGAAAATGTATTGAAAACAATAACAAATACTTGACAGCTAATTCTTGATATTAGACCAGTAAATGTTATTATTTATAGACCGATGATGTGAAACAGAAAGAAGTAAATGATGCCTTGACGTCTGACAGGAGAGAAAGAAGAAGAAAACGTGTAGCACCTCAAGTAGAATGGGAAAGGGCAGGAAGATGATTCTCGCACTACTTGGAATAAAACCAACCAAAACATTCAATACTCAAATGGTCAGAGAATTAAAACTGGAAAGCATGACTCGACCATAAAAGGTGTGCCCTCGCTCCTCAGTGCCAGACGTACGTTATTGAACTTTCATGAAAGGATTACAGCTCAGTTGTCTATGCCCAGTGGAATATACTTACGTGTATGTGGGTAACAATGCGTGATTCATATGTTCCCTATAAGGCACCGTAGGTCCGTGTAGCAGCATCAATATGTACAGCATGTATCGGAAAGGTTTGATCATTTGAGGACGTGCTTTAAGACCAATCAAACTGAACAACTTTGTCCATGGGAGCAACATAATAATTCTGAAAGAATTAGCTGACCCATACATTTGGGTTGAGTAAATTTTGTATGGGACAACTGAGTGGGTTTCTTTTCACGATTACCGTGACGGTCCCATGGAGAAAGTGGCCTTTAGTTCGATAGACTACGCCACATCTACAAATTCAACCACACCATCCTGACACATGAACCATGAAACCTGAGACACCCGAGTCATGGATGTTTATATGTAAATACTAGCTGACCCGCGCAACTTCGTCTGCGTCACATAAGAGAGAAAAATGAAAAGAAAAAAAATCCCCTTTTTTGCAACATTTTTCAATCCTGCTCCGCTCCTAATGATCGTAGCGTGATGTTATATAGCCTAAAGCCTTCCTCGATAAATGTACTATCCAACACAAAAATATTTTTTCAATTTGGACCAGTAGTTCCTGAGATTAGCGCGTTCAACCAAACAAACAAACAAACTCTTCTGCTTTATAATATTAGTATAGATTTACAAACAAAAAGTATATCTATGTAGTATATCAACTATCTAGTGTCCACGACACAAGCCTCGTTGCTTCGTTGTGTAATGGTCAGCGATATTTATTTATTTATAAGTGTCCATGACGACACCCAAGGACCATGGTGTCCGGTCAATGTGGCGACACTTGGGGGAGGCCTATGTCCAGCAGTGGACGTATTTCGGCTGAAATGATGTTGATGATGATGAAGTGTCCATAGAGTATCTTTAACCTATGACTGTGAAAATATCTATTATAATAAATACAGAGAATATTAGTCTGTTTTTATGTATTAGTAATGGTCGCCCACCACTAAGTAAAGGTTGTGAACTTGATTTTCCGGTTTGTCATGACCTCACAATTATAATATTAACGTTTAGTTTAATCCGCAACATAATTAATTCTAACATAACAGAATGTAAGGTAAGAAATACTGGGTTTGATTCCCAGGTCAGGAAAAGTGTTAGTGGGTTTTCCAACAGATTTTTTTCAGTAGCAGCCACAGATTCTGGATTTGTGCCTAATGGCAACATGCTCACCCCTTATTAAATGGAAAGGTGGGTGTACAATTAAGAACACGTCTACATAACCCGTTGAGAATATCAGGCGTGATATTGTGTTATGAAAGAAAATCTTATCACCTCAGCAGATTTTTAAGATTTATAATGCGGATATTGGGAGAAAACAGAGTCAATTTTCCACGTAATCTGGGGACCAATAATCTTGAAAGAACTTCTTCAAATAACTGCGCGGCGGTGGGGGCATGCAATGCCATCATCATCGCCATTACCATATTCACCATATGATGCTCATCTTCCATCTCTGCACAGTCAAGGTGTGCCAGTACATTTCTCGTGTGTTCTTTACCACGAAATAAATAAGACTTGTAAACAAACGTAACTATTCACAACATAATCATATGCATTTAGATTTTATTTGATCACGACAGAATTCAAAATATTTATAACAATTAGAACAACTTCTGTTTATAGAGATTTTAACGCCATAGGTTGCTGTTTGCTAATGTTGACATTTAAGGTGAAAGCGGCCCGCGAAATTCATATTCTTTACGTAAGTACATAAGTGTCGAAGAAGGACTTTGAGCGTTATGCAGCAGTGCTGTAAACGACTTCTCTTGAAATAACTACATATTAGAAACCAAATGTCTCATGATACTTACTATTATTACCACCATAAAATTTTTGTGAATTAGTTTTTTTGTATAGACATAGAAAATCCATATTCTGTTGAATATGAATACTCCATTGCTTTCGTCACTGATACCACGTTACGATGTTGCAAATAATTGCGTTTAGACCAGTCAAATATTTGTTCCTTCTTTTTTTTACTTTGTGCAGCTCAGTAAAAAAAAAAGATATTACATGAAAAGAAAACCCCGTAATTGCTTCATATAATGCTTTCCTTGATGAACGCTTCTGCAATAAGGAGAGCCCCAAAAAGCCGATATTCTTTTCAAAATTCAAAATTTTGATTCCGCACAGAACGACTTGTTACTAAGTACCTAGTAACAAGTATTACGATTACGATTTTGTTCATCTTGTCCCATCTATCGCTCGTAAATTGAATGTCTTTGTACTTTTTTGCATTTTTTTTTAAATATCGATGCACATTTTGATACGATCGTAAAACACGATACAATTGTGCAGTCGGTATCACATGTAGGCGGGGAGTCTGCGACATCCATAACGTTTCAACCCTGCCAAAAATAGCTCGTGGCCTTTTTGGATGCAGCGAGTGATTCATCATAATATTTCCAATATTGGATGCGATGTATTTCCAGTGTCCGTTGATATCAGCCGGCGACAGAGCTGATATAGCTACTGTAGCTATTGTCCCCGAGTAATGTATTGTTAGGGCTGCTACGCCGTAGACAGACCCACTGCGATCGCAGGTTGGAAAAAGTGAACAGTTAATTCTGATTCATTGTCTCCCATTGCATGTATTTATAATAGGTGTGAAATGTAAGAGTAGCGAATAAAGACTTCATAAAACCGCATATAATTATTCTTAATCGCTGTGTGAAATATTCAGCTCTACACATAAAAATAAATGAAAGTAAACAAACGTATAGTTGAAGACTGCAATTAACCATAATTATATGTGCTTTCTCTGGGGCGTGCATACGACAATAGAGACAGTTCGCTGAAAAATCGTGTGCGGTTTGGATTTTAATTGTTAACTAGCGGAAAATTATATATGCGATGATTGTGAGTGACGCCCCTACTTTTCTTTGAGTCAATGGCGGCAGACGCGAGGCGCGTACGCGGCGTCCGCGCCAGTGTGCGACGCCGCTTCCGACTCGCCACACCGAGGAGCCGAATCCGATCGGATTTTCAAACTTCGAAAACAATCGGGCGCGATTTTCGTCTTTTGAAATTTTCAACGTACATTCTGCTTTTGTGAGTGAAAGTAAAGTTCAGTGCGTGGAAATTGGCTGAAAGCTATAAAATCTGACAGTGTGTCGTGCTATTGTGTTGTGTTTTGTGATCCGATCAGCTGTTTTGGAATTAACGCCATAAGGTTTCTGTTGTTCTATGTCAACATTGGCAACAAATTGGTTTTGAATTACACTTATTACGAAATATGTTAGAAGCAATACGACACTTCGGAATTATGTTCAAATGACTGGAAACTCATTGTGGATAACTTATACCGACATTCGGCGAAGACAATAGATGAGTTCAACTGATTGTAACAAATAGCTCGTTGACTAAACAATAATATTGACAGCTGCCATTAAATTCCAATTGGAGGCTCAGAAGGGTATTTAAGATAGAATTAATTTTAACGTTTTCTCAAGACTGAACCCAGATTTATTTGAAATCTAACTGTTTACTTAATTTTACTATTATAATAAATGCGAAAGTTTGTGAGGATGAATGGATGGACGTTTGTTACTATTTCGCGCAAAAACTACTGAACGGATTTAAATTAAATTTTGCACACAGATTGTTTAAAACCTGGATTAACACATAGGATATTTTTTATTCCGGTACCATGATCCCGTAGGACAGTAACCAAACTCGACGTGCCATAGCCGCGGTCACAAGCTAGTAGTTTATAATTGAATGTTGCCAGTACTCGAAACATGCCTTCTTGATGTATTATTAACTAAAGGTATCTGTGTAGGTGTTAGATTGATTGTTATTAACTCCTAATCGATGTACTGTCAACAACAAATGTTACAGCGTCAAAGTTTACCATTAGTTAAGTACCGATCAATCTGCCTGATCTCACAGTTTTGGTGCCATACCTCACAATTTTGTGGCGAACTTTGTGTTACTGATAATAACACAGAGATTACAAAGGAATTTATACTAATGAAAAATTATAGGAATTAATCTTCTTGCTTGACCTTCTAGGTCTTAGCAGAGGACCTAGACATTCCTCTTCGTCTCGAATGTATGAATATTAAGCAATCTAGTCCTCACACATCACACATATTTCGCATTCAGACGGGCACATTAATTTCCCTGATATAAAATCTCATTTACTTATTTCCTATAGAAAAACAATAACAAAAACTGGTGCACTAGAATCTAGAATACTATTACGTTTTTTCAGATTAATATTGTATTGCAACCTTCGCACGTTGGCAGAGTAAATAAAAAAGGACTATGGATCAGCATCCGTTGGCAGCACATGCGTACAAGTACATGCGTAGGAGTCTGTCAACTATGTTCTCACAGTTCCCTTGTCTTAATTGATTATAAGTATTATAATTATATTTTTATTTATAAGTAATACGCAAGCAGGGTCATGTCATGATGTAGAGGCTTCAACATTATAGCTTACGCTGTTAATCCTTCAATCAATGAATCTAGTTATGTAGGAGATAAGGTTTTCATGCAAGTGTGTGGTTTATGATAGAGCAATACAGACAACAATTGGAAGATGATTTTAGCATGTGTACACTGATATGATACTCTAGCAAGATAGATACACTAGTCTCTTCTAAAACTAAGAAAGTAAAAAAAAAAACTTGAACCACGTGAGCGATTTCTTTATAAATATATTTTTTCGTCTCCAATTAACGTCAATCCGAGCCCTTGTGTAGTCTTACTGGAATCTCAGAACTGTACTATTGTCGGTACCAGGTGGGTTTCTTATTCTGTTTTTACACCATTCAAATGCCAATTGAATGTAAACAGTAAACATTCCTAGCAGTGTTGTGAAATACCGTCCTAATATAGTACTTTATGAGTATGAAAGTATAAACATAACGCAAATATGTCGGCAAAAACACGTCGAGTTGACACAATTTGATACATGTTTCCGGCGAATTTAAAGTAATTATAATTGTCATAGTAATGAGTAATGACGTTTGTAAAAACTTAGAGAGTGAACCTAGCGGCTCTCGCGAAGGTAATGTACAAGTTTACCTTAATAACTGACCCGACCATCATCATCATTAACATTGGAAGTCTATGTAGATCAACGTCTTACCCGTGAGAATACTTAGTACTTGTGAGATTTATTTTTGCATTCAAGCACTAAGTGTTAGAGCTCCAGGAACGCAAGTGAAAAGTTAAAAACATTTAGATATTCTGATAAAATTCAGAACCGATGAGTCAAGCTCGCGAGTGGGAATTCCGTGTTTGATATTTGACTTTATAAGCAGTCTACGCTACCATTCGCTCGGGACACATTCAACCTCATTAGAGCTACGAGCTTCATTGATAAACCGTAGAAGATGGACAGCTGTAAATAAATCTCGGCGCAGACGTTTTCCATTGCGTGTTTAAGATTTATCGCCCACTTTATATCGTTATCCAAGCAAATAGAAGTATGATCATAATTACTGTGTCACTAATTGTTCGAGATAGCAAGTTAACGCAAAACCGTGTTGTGATTAAAGTCTTAACATTCCACTAAGCTTGTAACTGTTACAGCATAATTATTATCGATTTCATAGTTTACGTAACATACCACTATGATAGTAAGGTATTGCATAAAAATACCGTGCGGTGGCTACCTATCGTGTCAAACTCGATCAGAACAACCGTTAATTGATCAGCGAGCATGAGCACTACTCCTTGTAAAAGTGTTCTAATGACTACTTCCTGACGTGTGTGATACAATTAACAGTAACTGTGACGATTCGTTCCGACTCGTTCTACGTATATCTTCACGAAGTTACGAATATGACGAGTATCAATAACAATCACGAAACAATTGAGCATCTACCATAAGCTTGGTTATCGAGCATTGTTTTGATTTTTCAAGATCTGAATTCACTCAATCGATTCTTGGCCGTGGATGTCGATAAACGCACAGATACTAGCTCATTACAAATCCAATTCGCAAACGCCTTTTGAACGTTATCCGAATAATACCAGGGCATAAAATCGCATGCGTGATTTTGAAAAATGTAGCACTTGTTGCATTTTATCTGATATTGGTTTGATACGCAAGTTTCTATCGAGACGTACTCGTACTCGTATATACGCAGGTAATCGGAGATATGATCACGCGAGGCGAAATTACTGGCGATGTGGACGTGTCCACTTTCTGATGTGATAGATAAATGCTAAATGAGTTGTGACAGTTACGACTGATTGGCCACTGTATTCGAGTTATTGCCATTTAATCTGCAAGAAACTCAGTAGAGTTTCTTGTAGACAAACCCATAAACTGTAGTTTATGGGTACTTAGTTAGAAACGTACGGTTGATTTGATGGCTGGTCGCACGAAAGTCGTGAGAGAAGAAGTGTTCATTAGATGTATACTTAATTACACTTACTGAGGTAAATAAATATAATAATATGGCAAGTAAGTGAAAACTATGCAAATTAATTATTTGCAGCATTCAGGCAGTTCTTTTTGTTTCACCTTAAATTGTAAGTAAATAGACAGGCCACAGATAAAACACTGGTTTTTAAATTATAATTTGGTTGCACACTTCTCAGAACCTTGGATTTCATTTAATTGTCAGACATCTTTGTCTGAAAGATAAACAATAATGAGTTTTTTTAATAAACTATTAGAATAACAGATTATCTGATAACGGATTCATTCTATTGTTTCGCATGCTTTATCTCGAGAAGTTTTGAAAAACTTATTTATTTATTGTTTCTCCAATGTAAAGCAGCTCTATGACTTTTTGTATATGTTTAAATTATGATGATACAGTTTTCCATATTGTACCTTATTCTAAGTAGCTATGTTATTGGATCGTAAGCTTATATAATACAATAAACAGAAGCCGTGACAGCGTCGAATCATCGCAAGAAACTAACCGTAGTGAATTGTACCAGTAATGGTAATAAGATTAGTTATACAATATACGTTCCGACTTAATCAATTTTGTTTTGTAGTTTGTCGTAATATGAATTCCCCATTTTGCATTCAAATAATTGAATATGAATATCGAAATGTGTGATAATTATAGAGACGATACAGTGATGCAACTGATCTTCATCATTCTTCAGCGCTTATCTACCTACTTCCATACTTCTTAATTACTCGCCAATAGACATGCCACCTGCACCAGTATCAATAAATTACAAATCTATTTAGTCCGTCAGTTAGAGTAAGTATTGAAAAATAATGGACAGGTATTTTTTGTTTTGTAAATCTATGAATATTGACAAAGGTAAAACGCATCAAAAAGTAGGGACTGGGGCTCGTGAAATCAGAACTAGCTAAAAATTATACAAGCGGTGACGTATTGAGAATTTTAAAAGCGTCGTATCTTCGTCAATTTTGATTTACGAAACAAAAGAAAAAATACGGCCAAATATTTTTTAATTATCTACCTGACGGACTAATTCGATTTTTTTTGTCGTCTACCCTATTCGCAATATTATCAGACCAGCAGTCCAAGTAGGTACGTAGGATTCGATAGGACTCGATAGTTTTCGACTCCATAAAAACTAATTTTATCGAGAATAACTGTCAAATTGTACAAATCGAGTCCTATCGAATCCTACGTACATATTTTTACAAACAAAAAATTATTTACCCTTCAATTTTGAGTGTAACCAACTACCTAGTAGTCGTCGGTAACATGCTTGCATTGCAGGCATATACAGGGTGTCTCATTCAAATCGGTCAGTATGGGAAAGTCTGAAACTATAAGACATACGAAGATCTGTTCTGAGGAACCATGTCATCGATTTTAATAACAAGAAAAACTGCATTCATACATTTAAAAAAAAACTGTACTCCGTTCGGGAATCGAACCCGGTTATTTTGAAAAAAAAAAACCTACACTATTTCTATTTCGATATCGATTGTGTAGGTCTTAAGCAGTAAATGTCTGTATAAAACATGATGTCTAAAATGAATAAAATGCGTTGTTTCCAAATACTTTAATTTATTTTAGTAGGTGCTCGAAGTGACCACCGCCTTTTTCAATATTCAAAATAACCGGGTTCGATTCAATGTTTCGAGTACAATGTTTTTTAAAATGTATGAATGCAGTTTTTCTTGTTATTAAAATCGATGACATGGTTCCTCAGAACAGATCTTCGTATGTCTTATAGTTTCAGTCTTTCCCATACTGACCGATTTGAATGAGACACCCTGTATATTGATTAAATTCAGACCAATATTATAAAGGGTGTAGAACACCTCTTCACGAAGCCGAAAGGCACTTGTTCTCCCCTTCATTGCGATAGTTTTTTAGCTCTACACCATGTACCTGGGAAGTTTTTTTTTAAAATACCATGTACAAGTTTTTTTTGTAAGATTTTGAATTTTAACATTTTTAACACCTCCACGACCCCAAACTATTAAATCCATCCATCAGCACAATGTTTTAAGTGCGTTACATTGAGTTCTACCACAAAACATGATTTATAACCCCAAAAACAAAAGTTGTTTCCCAGCAATATTTTTTGCGTAAAGTTACTTAGTTAGATGTACAGAATGCTTGGTTAACGGCTTTGTGATGAGGTGGTTTACACCCTGTATATACTTTTTGTTTGTAAATACAAACTTATTGGGTAATGGGTAGTCAGTCAGTCACCCATCCACGGACCAGCCTAGGCTTGACGTTATATTATATGAATACAGAAACTCAATTTATTAAAAGAACTTAAAAAACAACAATAAAATCACAACGAATAATGTATTAAAAGGTAAACAAGGTCTACATTGCGGTCAATTTATGTATTTCAGGAAGTCATAATGGTCTTAATTCAATAAATTGTAATTCATTATTAACTTAAATGTAAAATCACAACAAAGTAGTCGTACTCAGTTTATCAGCACTGAATCGTGTAATTACGTAGGTATTTATTTTTTTGTTCTACGTTGCCTGTACGAGTAAAAGAAATTGATTAAATTGGCATCAGTTGCATTTTTGACAGCCGTTTTCGTCGTGATTCTGTGAGCAAATTCTTTGAACAATTTTCTTTGTTTATGATCCAAGTACTTAAAACATTAGCTACGACACTACAGTTCTTTAAATCATTGCTCTATAAATGTGACCGTTCCTAAATTACCCTAGGCTGATAAAATTTTCGTTTTACCAAAATCATATCTCAATCACATTAGTAATAAGGTCGATTACCCCTTAAAATGACCATACTCTAGACTCCAACCCAAAGATCTCAAGCTCCATTGCTCAATCTTGTACGTGACTTTTACAACTAATCTTCTCAGTTCAAAAAGAGAAAAGAAAAAGCCCATACCGTTTCTGTATCGATCTATTACGTAACGATATCTTTTGATCTAAAGCGTTATCATAATCAGCAGGCACTCATGCGCAGCTTGTCAAACCGCAATTTCCCCACCGTAGTGAAACTTATGTCTTTAGCGAAAGTTGACTGTGTTATTAACATTGTGGAAACATTTTCCCTTCCATTATATAAAGTAAACATTAATGGCGTGTGAGACGCAATCGGTGGAGGTCGTTGTGCTAAAACGTAATGAGATTATCTGTGATAGGTGTTTTAATAGCCTTGAACCGCAATTAATTGTGAATGTAATTAAAAGGTTTGTTTTGGGAAGTGTTGTTGAATGAGGTGGCGTTGCAATCAAAAGACAATATGAAAAACTTCACTATTCCGAAACCACTGTAACTCCTGATAGTCCACAGTGGCGACCACTAGAAAAGCCATCCACAGAAACAATCTAACTATCTTGGATCCCGCAACGAAATGAATCAGAAAAATGTGAAGCGGAGGAGTAGAAAACATATATTATGAAAAGACTATGTGTTATTGACACTTTAAACCTTTTTCAAGACCTAAGATTTGCTTGTCAGGAAGAATCAAATGACAGCCTAGCTAGTAGCTATATTCAAGTAGCTTGCATGTGATAAAGTTACTGATTCATGACTGATCGCCAAAGACACAAGAGAATCAATAACGGAAAGAGTGCGTGCAATGCGTAGACCATAGATAGAATACCAGGAAATAGATGTTACAATATTATTATCTCTATTGTCAACTTAGTAATGGACATCAGACGTAGGATACTCGTATCTTGCGTAGCGAACTGGTGAAAGCAAACACTCGGATAAGATTGTTTCCAATTAAAATGAGATCACGTTTATAATTAATTTTATTGCCTCTATTTAGATGTCTGCCTGATAACTATCTTAACTGATCCTTGAATTGAATGCTCACTTAATTTGTATTTCTATTGGTGAGCCGACTGGAACTCAAGAAGAATCGCCTTTGGAATGGCACCTTTTGCTGATTGCCACTGAGAGTAAAAGCTCGTTATTTTGACTAATACTTTTAACTATATATGGTTATCGGCAATGAGGTTAAAGAATACTAATCAACAGGCCTGTCCAGTACTAAAAATAAATCAAAGGCTTGCATAAAAAGTTAATTCACATTGCATTTTAACTACGCTTTCTTTTGTCACTGCCAAATTCGCTAGCTTAGCAATTTGAACCCTTTCTATTAATGTTGGGGGAACTCCGACGCAATTCATTAGGTAGTCACATTATTTGCCACCCCTGGAGGGTGACCTAGGGCCCCAAAGTTAAATCCTGTGAGGGGACGCCCTCGGAATCCGCTTGTGCAGTCGATATGCTTAGATGAGCATCAACTGCAATGGGTGCAGCTCGTAATTGGTACTTGGTACATACATATTTATGAAGGGTCTTTGTTCCCTATTGAGTTTTTTTTGCGATTAGAATAGTGTGATCTTTTGTTTTGATGAAACACGAATGTTTTCAAACGCAGTATCCATGTGTTAAGAAGCCCTAGAAGTTTTTAATATCGAGTTACATGTGTGATGTTTCACAGAATAAGTCTTTGCAGAAATAATTCAATTGTCACGTTCCGGTGTGCAGTACCGTACTTAAAACGTATGTTTATTGAGATTAAGTATCACAGCAGTATTATCGTCAGGACATTGAAGTAATATGTTTATTAATAATTAAAACTAGTCGACTTGAAGAGTTATCTCTAATCGTGCTAAATCTACGCTAAATGGCAGCATATATCGATGCCAAGGTCTCGACCGCCATAGATTCAATGCCGATAGTTTGTACAGTCTTCTCCACACAATAAACTCTTCCATATAAGGAGCAGTGTATTTGTTCAATAGGTCTTAACTTACTTTGTAGTTATAAGTGTCATTGCTTGTTGAAACTGATTGAAAGGCGTAGACGGTAACCGATGTGTTGTTACCTGTACAAGTTGTAGACAGCAAGGTTTTTTGGTTCTGGTGCGAGATAAACATTGAGTGGCTGGTGAATAGCTATACAAAACAAAACAAGAATAAGTATGAAGTCCTTGCTGTAAATAATCAAGTCCATTGATAATGGTTAAAAAAGAAAATAAGCAGCATGATATCTCTAATTCTCTACCCCTCCCTGTATTAAAGAAGGTCTTTATGTGAGAACTGTAAAAACGAATTGTCCGTTTCAATGATTAAGGCCGATGCTCCATAAAGGTGTAGGAACTGCTTTTTCAAGGTCAAAGTCATTTATTTAATTATTAATTTTTTTACTTATTTATTTATTAATTTTTTTACTTATTTTTTTTTTTACTTAATTTATTTATTTATTTATTCATGTATTTATTTATTTATTTTTTATTTATTTATTTATATATTTTTTATTTATTTATTTAACACTTGAAGCACAAAAGTACAGAGGCGGGCTTAATCATTCCTAGTATTGATGATTTTGATGATAATAATTCTGTAACTTAAGTCATCCAGTCGCGAATCATATTTTCATAAACATACAACCTACAGAACTGGCCTGCAAATTGCAAAAAACGTAAGAAAATTTTAATTTCGCGGAATATCATCATGTGAAAACCCCTACGTCAGCAGAGATCACCAGCAAGAATTTAACTTGCATAACACTGTAGCTTCCTTGCGCGTGTAACCCCTGGAAGTAGAAGTCAACATATCAATATTCCTCAAGCCAACTTATCTACTGTAATAGATTCTAATATACCAAGCTGCGTCGTAAGTCTTGACCGCGGCGGCAATAGACTAAACGTGATTGACATATAGATAACGGTGATTGCGTGAATGACTTGATCGTGAATAAGTTATCACTTACAGTATTATTGATGGGCGGGTGTAAACATAGGAAGGCCACCCAGTAGGACTGGACCCTTTATCTGTAGCGGAGATTGCACGAGTAGCATTTAGTAGACATTTTGCTCAGAGAAAAACATAAGTAACTCTGCAAAATTTGTTAAGGGCTGAGAATACGTAGAGGGTACGACGGTTGCAATATCTTACGCTGTGTAGGTATTTTTGATTTAAAAATTCGTTTCTTTATTTGTCAGACTAATATTGATGCGGAGAAATTAGTTTGATTTGAGTCGAAATTGCAAAAAAAGGCCCTTAACTGGTTTTTACAGAAAAATAAGAAAATTTCATACTTACATTTTTAAGATGGAATGACTCAATAACCTGCTTCAAGTATAAATATGTATTTATGTTTCAATGTATTATTTCTATACCGGTAAATAAATATTTCTCATGACGTGGCTCTAAGCTGGTCTCAGCACGTGTTTCGCAAACTGATTGTCTTGTCTGTATAAGAGGCCCACAAAACAAATCCGAAGTATTATTGTTTCATTACCAGCATCACATAGAAAACAGTCAGTAACGCACATTTGGATTAATCTCAACTCACCCTAACAGTGTTTATAGTCATGGTTAGGTTTTTCAATAATAAACCATCTATAACTAAATTTACAGAAAATAAATTGATTGAACACACAAAACGAATAACATACCAGATCAATCTACAAAAATATGTATTCATTATTTATTTATTTATTTTATTTATTTATTTTACAGAGGTAGCTTCACAGCTTTCAGCACATTAATATAAAAAAAATAAACGAACATTACGCCAATTACGAGCTACACAGAAAACTTATTATTAGCCGAGAGTGGTGATTAATTGACATTAAAATACGTAGTGTGTGCCTGTGTGCGTATGGGTAACTGTACAGTGTCTGTGAATGTGTGTGGTGATGAGTGTATGATATTATTTGTGACTAACTGGCACTAGTGGCGGCACTGAATATCCCGCGTTTGATCCAGGATTAAGGTTATGTCTTTTTTAAGGCGGTTCCGTGTGGTATTAAAGGGGTCGAGCGTTGGGAACTTTTCATTGTATAATGCGGGTAAACGCAAAAATGGCGACATCTTCATATAATTAGTAGAGGCCGAAGGAACTGCAAATACAGAGGTATGTCTGGTACGTCTAGGAGGGACGTTAAAGAATATTTTGCTGAGTAATGTTGGACAGTCAAATTTATTATTAAGTAGGTCGTACAATAACACCATGTCATTCATCTGCCGTCTCTCTTCCAGTGTATTTAAGTTATGGTATCGGCAGGAGTCCAGGTAATTTACGATGTCAACTTTTGTTCTATAATTAAGGTGCTTGATGAATTTACGTTGGATGGATTCGACTAAATCAATATATTTCTTGTAAAAAGGTCTCCATACTACACTTGCAGATTCTAGTACGCTTCTTACATAACAGTAGTATAACGTTTTTAAGCATAGTGGGCTGTTAAACTGCTGACTGTTACGTATAACGAATCCTAGGGACTTGTACGCTTTACTGGTGATGTGATCAATGTGTGACTCGAACGTGAATTTTTCATCCAGCATCACACCCAAATCTCTAACCTGTGATGTTCGCGGTATATTGTCATCACTGATGCTGTAGTTAAAAATAATATTGTTGCGTTTCCTAGAAAAGGTTATTACTTGCTTTATTATTTTTTTTAAGTTTTACATTTAAGAAGTAGGTACTTACAAAATAATTTCCTCTACATTTCGCGCCAAACATTATATTTGTTTATAGAACGTCACTGTCAGATCACAACTCTATCCAGCACCGAGTTGGATGCAGATTCAAATAACATTAAATTAAAAATTTAAAAAACCCCGGACACTTTGTTTCATAATTTTATGGGTTTTTTTTGGTGGTCAAGTTGACACCCGTAAGCCGCGTTAAGGAACTTCACCGATACCGAGGGACACACAGATATTAAGGGAGTTGTTGAATAAATATGTAATCCGCCATTTTGTGACTGCGGCCATCTTGGACGGATTTTTATAAAACACTAACTTCTGCCAGCGGCTCCGCCCGCGTGAAGTTTGATAACTGTCCCATGGTATCTTACTACCGGGATAAAAGTCCTATGTGTTACCCAAGTTATAAACTATTTGTGTGCAAAATTTCAGTAGTTTTTGCGTGAAAGAGTAACAAACATCCATACTTACAAACTTTCGCATTTATAATATTATAGTAGGATAGGATAGCTAAAAACACCTCCGAAAAATTCACCTTTCAAACAAAATCAAAATCGGTTCATCCGTTCAGATGCTGTGATGCCACAGACAGACACACACACAGACACGTCAAACTTATAACACCCCATCGTTTTTGCGTCAGGGGTTACTTACCAAACGCAACACAATTTCAACTACTGTCATAGTTGCTAGAGATTAGATACACTTGTTTTCCGGGTCGTCACACAAAGATAAAACAGACGGTTAATTTAATTCACATAATTTATTATATGTCAACATTTAGAATCCATATTTGTTTTTCACTGGTAGAGGTTTGCTGTCTATTCTAATTCATTTGTAACTAGGGGCGTGACGTGTGATGTCATAATCAGAATCGGTGCGATCTGGGGTTTTATAAAAACGGTGACCAATTTGCTATGGGAGAATCGTAAGGAAATCCTACTTATATAATATTATAAATGCGAAAGTTTGTGAGGATGTATGTTTGTTACTCTTTCACGCAAAAACTACTGAACGGATTTGGATCAATTTAGCACACAGATAGTTTATTACCTGGATTAACACATAGGATACTTTTTATCCCGGTAATAAGATCCCGTGGGATAATTTCAAACTTCACGCGGGCGAAGCCGCTGGCAGAAGCTAGTAATACATACGTCTTATGAGTCATCGACGTTCAGTACTTCACCTTCTAATGTCGTCGTTACGTCGAACATAGAAACGTATTTATGAGGTGTGCAAGCAAGATGGATGCTTGTGTAGGCGGTATCAGTTCGTCTATTTTACAATGCTAGAGACACAGCATAAATGGTACAAGTCTAAGACACTTAAAGCCAGGAAACTGGCGAAATTTACCCAGTTGAACAAGTAGACGACTCGTACGGTAGTCACAGAATGGCTTGTAAAATAAATTATACTTCAGCAGCAACCAAGGTTCTGGTAGTAAACGGTATATTGCCGAGTCTGTGTAACTGTCGAAAATAAAGCGTTAAATCATTTCTCCTGTTCGTAACGTGGGCTTGGCGAGTTGCCAGCATCCGTTCAGTAAGGATGTTCAAGTCGGGATGTTATGATCAGCGTTTGTAACTTGACGTCATTGGCGAATTTCCCCTTTCTACACTCTAACGTGGCAAAGTCGGGCAAAGATTACCCTTTTGTTCTACAATACTTATACCAATTAAGGGACCTCTTGCACTATACGGCTATCTTAAAAGTGATAGGCCACCCGGTCATACGACCTAAGCTTCTGCTCTGTTTTGACCAAAAGTCGCTTCTGCGGCCAAAAGCAACCAAAAGTCGTGGTCATGGGTGTGTAGTAGACGAGACCCTAAATCCTGTTGTATCAACGATGCTGACTAAAGTGCCTACATTTTCGAACATAACATACATATGTATAGTCTTCTTATTACCGAAAGTTTAACAAGACTTGTTCCGGCGACTAACTTCATATGGTTAATATTATTAGCCCATAAACTGTTTTTTTTTAGCTAAACATGTCTACGTCGTAGCTCGCAGTAGGTGGTCATCTCCATAATATTTAATGTATCGGTAAATTACTGTTGGTACACAAATAGAATAGATGCCATATAGGTCATGGCATTGACTACAGTTCGTGGTTTTTAGTTATATTCGCCATTAAAATTAAACCGCAAGCATAAAGTATGCAACCCTGAAGTTTCAATGTCAAATGCGTTAATTTTTATAACAATGACTAGTTACATTGAGGTGTGGTTACACTGGAGACAAAATAAGCCGATTTTCAGATTGCCAAATGAATGAGGTGAGATTATGTGTTCTATACATTTAGATTTAAGTTATTCGCTCACCTGCTCCCAGTATGAATATAATAATGTTTGGCCTATCTTTCTTAAATCACAAGTTTACGAGTAACGCATGTCAGCAGGGCCTTTTGATTAATCACGTTTATTAATTACAGTACAAGAATAGAAGTAGGAGCAACTCCTGAGGTCAATTTATTAAATGATCAAGTGGATTTTCCATTACTGCAAGATTTGTACCTAGTAGGTACTCTAGATAATGTTTGGATAATCCAAGCAATGAGAGCAACGGCCACGTATGTAAATTTCAAATACATACAATTTACCTACATAAGTAATTGGGCAAGAATGTAATAAACAGTAACATTTCCTGCATCTATTTTCATTGATAGTATCAAATGTTAGAGTAACCGTATTCTTTTGATTACGGCCTTATTTCTGTTTTACGGCGATGGCAGAGTAAACAATGGCGTTGGCGCGGCTCCATCTGCCGGCGATCTGCGCGAACCTAATGACTAATACAAGGTTATTGCAGGGATATGACGCTGATAGTGGTAATTACTTGCATTAGCGATGATAGGATAGACAGGTAATGTTATTATCAGCTCTGCCAACAATTTATGTAGGACTTGATTTATCGTATCCTCCTGTCAAATCTTAGTGATGCGATTTGTAACCCCACCTCAATGTTAAAGTGACGTGCATCCGGTGCATCATAATTATGGGCTTTGAGAACTAGCGAGCTTTCTTGTTGTGTCAAAGATTTACAAAGATTAAAGCAACGTTTGTGCCAAAACTAAGTTCATCGAAACCAGTGGCAAGGAAGTAAAATTGACACATCAACATCGAAGCTTCTAGTTTCAGTGGCGAATCTATACTAATATTATAAAGCAGAAGAGTTTGTTTGTTTGTTTGGTTGAACGCGCTAATCTCAGGAACTACTGGTTCGAATTGAAAAATTCTTTTTGTGTTGGATAGTCCATTTATCGAGGAAGGCTTTAGGCTATATAACATCACGCTACAATTATTAGGAGCGGAGCAGGAATGAAAAAAGTTGCAAAAACGGGTTTTTTTTTTCCTTTTGTTTTTCTCTCTTATGTGACGCAGACGAAATTGCGCGGGTCAGCTAGTTGTTCATAAAAGGCAGTCCAGTTCCTTATATCTCTATGATTTTAGTGCATAATACTTGTGAGTATGTTTATTCAAAACATCCACATCACACGCAGCGTACATATTGTTTATCTGACTAACTGTAGAATGCATTCTCGACTACAAAAATACTAAGGATGACAACGTAGTATGCTAGATAATCAATCAGTCATTGTTCACAAGTTGTTTATAAACATAGACATTTATTTAATTGTCCGTTTCAATAATTAAACAATAGTACGAAAACTTAACATCACGATCTGTTCTTAATTTCACTTCTAAGGGTGGAACATGAATGGGATTTATTAAGCAAAAGTCTTACACTCCCTCCCGCTCCGCCCAGAGTGGGAGAAGTTACTTGATCCCATAAAAAAAAAGGGTGTGCTTTGTCTTCAACATGTCATTGTCCCCATATTGCTTAGTAAACGTGTCCCATATAAGTAGCCATATCTCCACTATATGGTTTGAGTACTAGCTTATAGAGTTTCTCATGCCTCCCTCGGCGTCAATGACAAGCATGCCTTCGTTAAAGTTTGAAGAAGAAACGTGGCACTCACAGGTTCCAAGTATAATGTGGTCTTCAGTATAAATTGCTCTCAGTGTGTAAAATGTAAAAATCAAACTCTCTACTTATAGTAAACCTAAAAATAAACTTTGCAATCACTTTCAATTTGGGATGCATTTCCAGGGACTGAGTGGGTTGTATTCAACGTCAGTATTCAGTAAACGATGCCGATGATGAAACGTTTAAATATGAGTCTATTATTAGTAAAACGTTTGTTAAAAGATCGAGTACTCGTCTACTTGTGTGTGGGAAGGATGGACAGCACCGCCTTCTGCGCAGGCGCGGAGATTTGTTATACCCACATAATAATATCAGCTCTATAAATAGTAAATATCTAACGTACGCACGTTTATATTACTATTCATAAAGTTACGCGAACCGATAATATTGAACGCTTATAAAGTATCGTTTTGAAAACTCACTCGATGGTATAACTTTCCTACTTATATTTATTTTACTGATTAGAAGCCGTTATGGTGTAGTAGGTTATCGGATGAAAACACGATATTAGATGTCGAGGGTTCAATCACGGACTTGTTACTGTATGTTTTCAAATACATTGATAAGGTATAATTATCAATGCGTTTCTGAACATGTTATGACTACGATCATCGAAACTTTATTTGGGTGGTTTCTGGGTCGTTCACCAGTGAGCACTGCCGTCAAATAATAAACTTTGGATTCGAGGAAGTTTACAGGTAACTTGTAAAACGTTTACCGTTTCCGCAGTGAGCTGTTAATGAGGGTAGTCTGTGAAAGTTGTACGTAAAGTTGTTTGAAATGCTACGGAGACATTAATTGTTCCGAGTTTCCTGCAGTTTCCAACTACTTGAACTTACCTACCTAATAACTAGCGATACAGCATCTAGACGATGAAAACTATGATCATTGACATCTTTATGAGCGAGTAGCACTGCTACAAAATGCTACTTCCACTCGTAGCAAGTCGAAATCAGACCCATAAAATTAGTTCAATAGTATTTTCCTGAGTACTTGGGTAAAAAACCCACCGCTCTAATTCTTGAAACCAATACTTTCCTGCTACGTCACATTAAGTACATCCGCAACCACATTGATTATTCACAAAATTAAAATTACTGGGTGATGCAAACCCTCCACAAACCGCAGTACAGTCGCGTACAGTTGACTCATCTTCAGTAGTTAGCGGCATTGTATGCAAACCGCCGCAGTGACGTCTGTTAGTTTCGGTACAATGGCGAATTAAGACAAAGAACCAATGATTTGTTATGGTATTGCACTGAGCTTGGTCATGCCTCACCAAGGAAGTTGAGACACTATACACTTAAGTAACCCACTCGCCTATTTTTTCCCCAACTTTTTTTTTCTTAGATGGACCAAGGTGCTGTTCTAATTCAGTTAGCTAAGATAAATATGTCAATTGAAATTTTTTCACAATACCGATCTCGTAATTTCGTTTTGTAAGTGCGGTGTGCTTCTGATGAAGTGGACAATAGCTGTGACAGAGGCCGATATTTGAATAATTTTAGATTGAACGTCACACAGTATTCAACTGAATTGTATTCTCACCATTGTTGATTTTGTGAACAATCATTCGTAAACATATTCTCTTGATTGTTTGTCTAATCTTAAAACATCGCTAATTAAATATAATTTCTGTCAAAGGTTTTCGTAGTCCATTGTTAGTGAAGGATTTGAAAAGCGCGTACATTAATTCTGTGAACGACGTGACGATTACATCTCATCAGATTTTTAATTAGGATTTGTTCTTGGCCGCAGTCCAGGGTCCGCGGAGCGTGTCAACACGCGTCCTCATTTACTTAATTGTATAACAAATACAGCTATTTGCAGTACTTTTTAAAAATGCGGTGGGACGTGCTTTTCTTTTAAATGGACGAGTAATTGTTAATTATCGGAACCTAATTGGAATGCAAAGTGTGCACCTGTGATTTTATTGTTTGAAGTGTCACGGACAGTTATATGATCCAGTTCAATGGGCTACTGAGCGTTCGAGCGGGCCTCACAGGCACCCAGTTACGTAAGCCCTGAATTATTGTTAATGCACTTTACTTTTGTACCTATACGTATAATCATCATCTTTTCTTGAAAGCGTTGCCATTTAAATCCATGTTTTCATAGTAGTTTTGACAGCAGGCTTCTGGGCTAAAAAAAACCGCACAATTGAAGTAATACCGATGAACTATGTGTTTGCGACACCTCTGTTTACTTCTAATGGTATTTTTCCTTGCTTAAAACTGGGCTATTTAATAATCTTACACAATATCTAGTCGGCTTTCTTTGACTTTGTATTCCGTAACCATAAAGAACTTTAATCGTCAGGACAGCTTACTAACGTTGTCGCTCTTTAAGGAATGCTAGGAGCCCGTTATTCGTCCTGATAACTTTGTCATAAGTGCTTCAAGTAGGACTTTAAAGAGTGACCTCACGGGCAAACCATCTGTTACCTTATGAGTAGGTAATTTACTTCAAGATACACGCCGCATTCTTTATTTAAAGTGTCATAGAAACGTGTTGCGACCTAATGGCACGGGGCAAGGGCTGGAAGATGATGATGATGTGTTTATTCAAAGCATTAGTAACTAATTATCGACAGTAGCGACCTGGCCAACAGTCTCGACAGAGATAACGACAAAATCGCTAACTTTCGATCGCTGATTACTATCGATTTTTTTCGGTTCCATTAATGATGCTTGTGAATAATGAAAGTCTCTACATCCTAGAGTCGTTTGTCGTAAGCATAATATTGCAACCGAATTTATTCGTTAGTAATTAGCAATTGAATGTTAACGATTTTATCGTTATCTCTGTCGAGACTGCCGGCCTTTTCCCCGGGTTTGCACGGGAGCAATATCGATATAAACCTTTCTCTTGAATCACTCTATCTACTGCTTAAAACTGCATTAAAATTCGTTGCGTAGTTTAAAAGATTTAAGCGTACAGACAACGGGAGCGACTTTGTTTTATACAACGTAAAGAAGCGAACAAAAAAACTTTAAATCATGTAATTAACCGAACGATATCCATTTGGTCACATAATGCACGCTCTGAAAGATTAATGAAGACATCTGAAATGAGAAGTATCATTGTGTACATAATTACAGCTATAACGTGAACTGTAATTTAATAATAATAACACGAGTAATTACCTACTCGTTAGACACGACTCGATCTACCAATTAAGTCATCAGTTAGCTAGTTTCAGGCATGAACCGAGTTTTGGAATGTTCGTACATTTCTGGTACATTTTTTTTTATGAAAGATGTTTTTTATTCAATATTTTTGTAAGTAGAGGAAGACCAAAGAAACGATGGATGGACTGTGTTAAGGGCGTCCCCCTTAAGGTAAGGCCTTCCAAGATAGCCCGCAAAACTCAAATTTTGTTATGATGATTTTGATGATTATATTTCTGTAACTTAATACGTCTTACAGTCGCGACCGATATGTTTATCAACATAAAACTTAGCCCTGCCCTGGAAAAAAACGTAAGAAAATTTGTATTTCGCGGGCCACCTTGACGCTTTCACCTTAAGAATGATATCACAAGAAAAGGAGAGTGATGAGATGACGAAAAATAGAGAAGTATGGAAAAAGAAGACAAGCTGCGCCGACCTCAAATGAATTGGGATAAGGGCGAGAAAATGATGACTGACATAATAGGTAAAGGAAAACACGTAAAGCAATTCCAAATCTTTCCATTAATAAGTTAAGGTTTATTTGTACATTACAGCTTATTACCAAGTGACTGTTTATTTTTACAATTTTATTTATTTTAATAAAACAGGATTTCATCGGTTTACAATCAAAAAGCAGTTGTAGACAGACGAAGAGTAGTTGTAGACAAATTGAATTTTAAAGTGAAATGACGGCATAACTTCCTACAATGATGCGGAGAGACACTTGAGGGCAGCGCCCCTATCTTCATTCACTATCGTTATCTCGTTACATCGTCGTGTCGTAATGCTAGTGATTTACACGCCAATTGTCGGCCATCTATTCACTCGACCCTTGAACTCGCTTGCAGTTTATAACAGAAACTTTATGAGTGTTAGGCACTAATTTCTTTGAAACAGCATGCACAACCGATTAAAATAAACTTCAAAAAGTACAAGTTCAGTGAGCGGTGTTTAGAAATAAGAAAGTGTATTAAAAAATATGAAATGAGTCTTCAAAGGGAAAAACGTACAAAATTTAATATGTGGAAGGCGATTCTGCACAGGAAGAGGAAATACAGCGATGTTTTACCAGGTGATCGTGAGTCGTACTCCGCTCTAGCGGCAATGCAGGGAGGTAGTTCAGCGACACTACCGCCATCTCTTGACGCGCTCAGAGCATGTAAGTATTATCGCTACTCGACGCTAGATGGCAGCACTGATTGTTCCATGCAAATATTATTGTCTTTGTTTTGGAAGCGTTCGTACAGATGAAATGTTTTGGCGTTGTTATGGTTTTACATGATTATTAGAAGCAGAAAATACTAATCTAAAAACATCTGCATGTCTATTTAGTAGTGTTTTTTAAGTTACACTCACGAAATATCTTGTTATTTTTTAAATCGTACGTAAAGTTTTTCTTTATAACTTAAAAAAAAAGATACCTAAGTGTCTTTTTTAAATAAAGAAAAACTTCAGGTGCGGTACAGACTGCGTAAAATATGTCAAAATCTTGTAATAGGTAGGTACCTACTTATTCAAATATCTTGTACAATACTTGAAAATCAACACGATGACATTGTGTGCATTTTTTGTGGAGACGCGTAATGGCGTGGCCAATGCCTCCTCTCGGACTTCAATTGTGGGAAAATATGATTCATACCATTGTGTTTACTATACCAACCGCGTCAAACGTTGCCGCTCTCTGAATGAGGTCAATCTTTGTTACATTTCTGGCGAGTCTAACGCTCGTGACCCACGGTTTTACAACAAACGGAGCCCTTGCGGCAACTGACGACACTGAAGCATTACTATTATTATCTTCAAGATCTTAGAAAACAGTTTTGCCTATTTTGTAACTTGACAATAATATCCAAGATTTGTGAAATATCTAAATTTCAATGTTTTCAATGGTATACAGGATGAAATTGATATAAGACGCACAAACGGCCACCACGTGTTCAGCACATTATAGGAATTTTTCATCCGTAATAAAATAAAGTGGTGTTTCTTATAAAAGTGCACAGATATAAACAGCTGTTTCATACATTTTAACCGACTAGATTCTAGACGGCCAAAATGTATGAAACAGCTTCGGAATAGTCGGTTGCACAGGTGGTAACTATTCACCCTGTATGTTGTCATCTTAAAGCCAGCAGTCCTCAAGTGAGAATCAGCAAATAATAATACCCCTGAGCTTACTCGTCTCATTCCCCATCCTTATTCGGAAACAATTGTCATTGTTCCAAGTAAAAATCATGAAAGGACATCAGTTGGCAATGCGAAGAGGTAATCTTTAGGTACTACTTAACAATGCGTTGACTATAAAGAAACTGACACTAGCGAAGCCCACGCGCAGACAATATGGCTCCCACGACATGGTTTCCATGACTTTACGTAAATCTGCTAATTACTGCGCATTTTGACATAACAATGATATGTTTCCTCACTTTAATATACATAGGATATCCATTATGGAAAATATTATTATAATGCCTAGTAATACTCGTTTGAAAGGCTAGAATAATATTATGATGACGTCACGGTCGAATATGCCTAAAAACCTAATGCCCCATAGGCATTTGAGGTCTTGTAAATGTAAAATGTATCATGTAAATGAACTAAGAGGAAACAGCAATCATCAAAGACATTTACATGCATCCAAAACCGAAGGTCTTTCAACTTGGCAATGTATCAGTCTGTAGTAGAATTTTCTTGTGCCATTTTCTTTTGTTATCTTTAACTTTGAGCTCCACCCACTCACTCCTATGTCTCTAATTTCTTGTAAAAGCATGCTATTTCCTCTGTGAAACGTTCTTGATTATTTAGTTTCATAAGTACCTACGCAGGTTCGTGCCACAACTGCCACATTTGTCTGTACACATGTGTGACTGAATGTCGCTCACGCAAGCCTCAATGGTCGGAGTCAGTGTACAGGTCTGACCCACATACTTAGCCAGGCCATCGTCTCCGGCGCGCCCGCCTCCTTCGGGACATCAAACACAGCTACGTACATACTCTCGAATGTATTTATGCATATCTGAATCAACAATAACCGGCATAATGGGTCCCTTCAATGGTTTGCATATATTAGTTTATGAGGCCAACATTTTATAGTGCATCCGGTCGTATTAGACGCATTGCGGTTCGTTCTTGATTATTATGATTTTGGGACATTCGGAAGTCATTTGCAATTAGAGAATAATTACAGTTTTGGTGATTCCCTTCACTTATTATCTAATGCTGTGTTCAAATTGTAGGCTTGTGATTCACACGAGTCGCTTTCTACTCTGTAGGTAGTTCTGTCAGTCAAGTCTCGTTCAGTGTAATTGTGAATGCACTTACAACGAATTTGTTAATAACCTTAATTTACGGGTGAATAATTCTCGAGTTTCCATCTCGATCCAATGAGAGATTCGCAAAAATCCATTGCGGCGGCCGTGTCCCCGAGCGCGTCACCACTCACGGATAATGAGCAGCTCCTGCTATTGTGTTCAAATTGTGTCAAATTAACGCATCCGTTTTCTAAGAACTGACTCATGACGAATTAATACTGTAGTGCTGCGAAGTCTACGAACTCATGTTTTATCTTTTTGCGGTCAGCTTACGAGCTTCGCATAAAGGGCTTTCTCTGAACATGGTCTTTCTATTACACCTTATTCTTTTACCTTGTTTACTAAAAGGGTCAGTAAAGGCTGCATAGTCATGTTTCGTTTACAGACCGTAATGTGGAATCATCAGATTACTTAGCATAAATACAACAATTTGCCAACACAAAACGCAGTCTGAAGTGCTCTTGATCTTCCGATATCCATTTTGCGAGATCAAGTTTATTTTCCGTATATGTCAAGCTCGTTTAAGTGACAACCTCCTACTGTGGATGTGGAAGCGAGAGCTGTTTCCACAAAAAAACTAGTTACGCTCTGAAGGCCGTCATTACTAAATTCTACATAGTTTTTATTCGACTAAGCTCTCAGAAGCAATTCCAATTGCGTTCTTTCGATGGATACGGAAAACCGATCTCTACTGTGGCCGTATAATCGAGGAAAGAGTTTTAAGAGCGTTTCGTGCCCATTCGTGCCTATGGTCCATTTTATTTCCTTTCTTCATATGGCGTTGTTCGACTTTTTAAAGGTACCTACATAATGTAAACACGTAGTTTGATTTTATGATTCCCATTATAGGGACGACGATCTGTTAGGCGATCAAACGCTTGTATGATTGACAGGCAGAAAGAGATCAGACCTAAATTGAAAAGCTGTTTGTTGTTTTAATATGTTTGTTAAACTGAGTTGTACCTAGCTACCTGGTTAACAATCTGTTAAGACGTCAATATCTGCGATTGCCCAAGTCACTGTTTGTAATCTCTAAACGTTTCAGTAAGCCATTGATGTTTCTCAGAAATCTGTTCCTTTGTTTATGCTACCTAAAAACGCCCTAGATTTCTCATCGAAAATTAGAGGTTTATTTCAGAAGTGAGATGGTATCAACATGATTATTAACAGCGGCAGTGTTTTGTTTTATTTACGTTTTGTTCGGCCGCGACATGTGGGAGACGCTGGGTACCTTCGACGCAGCGGGGGGTAACAGGATGCGAATATACAATTAGCGATCTTTTCTCTTCCATTTTAAATTACTAAATACTTAGTTATAAAGCAGTCAGTCACTAGGCTTAGCCTGACCTACTAAATAAATTGTGAATTGATGTAGGTAGGATTAGTTACCAGTTGGAGTGTGGGTAGACTGGTAGACATGATTGTATCCTCGTCCTATACATAGTGTGTCTGAGTGGGGTCTCGCTGCAAATTATATAACTTTTCATTATAGCGATGAAAACAATGAATCAGCGGAGTGCTCGTTAGTGAGTCACCTTCCCACCTCATTGTGGAGGCCATACTGCACTTTATCCTTGCCTTTTTTCTAAGCAAAGATAATCTCGTATTCTGCTTCTGTATACCCTTAAGTACCGGTATTTGTAGTGTTTGCATGTTAGCAACTAATTGTGAATGCCTGAGAGAACTGACTCTAATTGACACACTCTAGCGTAGCCTGCCGACTCCGCACCGACGGTAAACTTTTAATTAGGCACATTGCTAAATGCTACGAGTTTGTTTACCAACATTTTTGATGAAATATTGTAATAGGCTTACCATTTTATGTATTCAAACACTTTCTTAAATATTTAAATTATGATTTTAAGCTTTCACTAAAATTATGTAATCTTTTTGTTACAGGTAAGTGTCGATTGCTATACGAAATAATTGTGGCATTACACGGTAAGTACTGGGTACCTTAGATTAACTTATCGTATATTCACGCTCTCTAAACAAAGGTCTCTTTACGGTCTCATCTCTCACACAATTGCTGCGAATTCAGTTAACTTTTAATTTGTTGACTGACCGCTATAATTACCTTGCTGCTCCCCAAGATGTGTTATCTCTTAATTTTACTGTTTATCGCTGTTTTGCTCTGATACTTGCTAATTCTGTTTTGGATCATATCAAGTGAATCGTAAAGAGATTGTTTACGATTATCTTTTTATTTATGGCATCCTAAATGACATCTACGTAATACAGTTCAAATTGCATCGTACCGATAAGCTTTTACGGTTATTTAAAACAAATTAAGTACATTTTGTTAAGAATTTCATGCAATACCACTTTAAAAATGATAATTTCATGACGCTGTTAATAAAAGAGAATATATTGTATAACGGATGCAATAAAGTGCAGTATTTACTGGTGTAATTAAAGCTCTTTTGTATCGTGTGTCGCGTTAGTCCGGCGAGGCCGTCCGGTGCGGCCACCTCACCGGTCGCCGGATGCCTGTGAAAACAAGAGCAGCTTAGGGTTACACGGTCGGCTTGTCCAGGCTTACAAGCTGACGTGCCAAGTTTCGACCGCAAACAAGATATCTGGTGCGTAATTGGGTCTGTGAAGGCTCAGACCACCGGGCAATCATCTTTAGTGTTACGAGATTCGTGAGTGACGTTCATGTCGAGAAGTATTTACGATTTTATTCGCATTAGTCTATTGAGATCACTCTACTCTCAAAACCCCATAAACTGCGACTTCGTCGTTCTCTTGCCCTTATTCCAATTTAGTTGTAAGCGTAAATCTTTTTTGCATCAACAATCATCTCTACCAATCGACATTTTAGTATTAACCCAATTTTTATTCATATTTTTTCCACTGCCTCGTTTGTCGAGTGGTCACAAGTCGGGCAAAGTATTATTGGAATTTTTCCATCAGGAATTTTTCAGTAGCAACACAGTCTGCGACTAGGTGGACCGATGACCTGGTGAAGGTTGCGAGAATCCGGTGGATGCGAGTCGCAAGGGATCGGTCAATGTGTCGACACTTGGGGGAGGCCTATGTCCAGCAGTGGACGTCTTTCGGCTGAGATGATGATGAACACAGTCTGTATTTATACCCGGTTGATGGGAATAAAATCCTCTATTACATAGGACTTACTGGCGAAATGTGGGTGTACTAATGGGCACATCTCTGCCTAACCCTTTGTGGATAACAGGCGTCATGTTATTTCCAATGTTTCTGTCCAGTATCTCCTAAATTACAAATATCCCCGTTGCACCTTAACGACCTCATCTGACACCGATCCCATGGATGTTTACAAAGTTATTTTAGTTCCTCATGTTGATAGCAGGTCGTGTGTGCCTGTCGTCACCCCTCACCGTTATTGAATCAGCCGAGTTAATCAACAGCCACTGTTACTCTGAGTTGATTTATAAACCTGTTGTGATAATGTCATCATGGCCTGGTGCCACTGACAATTTGGTCGCACCGGATTACGTTTGATCTAAACAATCTGCATAGTTTGTGAGTTTAAGAGGTTTACAATGTAACGAAGAATATAAAGGGTGTAAATAGACACTTTTTCGAAGTGATCCCATTTCAATTTGATGAAGATTTAATGAAGAATTTCGGAGATATGCAAATTTACTGGGATTGCTGAAATCTCATATCTGTCTATTGTTTACACCAGTTCATAACCTAAAATCACGCCGGTACGCTGTGAAGGGGAAGCACATGTGAACCACTAAAAAGTGAAAAATAAAAACTTTTTTACAAAAAATAAAACCGACTTCACAGAAAACAAAAAAAAAACGCTTCAGAAGTCGGTGACAAAAAAAAAACTAAATCAATCAAACAAAGGTCACCGACTTCTGAAGCGTTTTTTCTGAAGTTATTTTCACTTTTTTGTTTTCTCTGAAGTCGGTTTTATTTTTTGTAAAAAAGTTTTTATTGTTTTACTACTTTTAGGGTTATGACTTTATTTTAAATACCTCAATTCAGTGCATCTATCAGCAGTTTTGAGTGCGTTACATTGACTCCTACCATAAAACATGAGTTTTCATCCCAAAAAAAATGTTTTCCCAGCAATCATGTCAGCGTAGAGTTACTTATAGCTTGATGTACATAATGCTTGGTTTCGTAAAGGGCCCCTTTAGACCTTTTATATCAAATTTTGGTACTGCATTTTTCTAATACTTATGACTTAAGTAGGTATGAACCTGTTTCTAAGTGGAGTATTTTCTAAGTTATTCATTCAAAAGTATTCACCTTCACTGTCATTCAACGTAGAATTTCTTTTAAATTATACGTGTTAATTATGCGAGGCACATAACAGAATGTTGAGCTCTCGTGGCCGGCTCCGTACAATTTTTCCTAGAATCGTTATACAGTCGATATTTGAAATGTTCTCTATAAGCCATAGTGCACGCACATTAAAGATTCTGTACGCATAAGGAGTGTGGGAGTCTTGGAACAGTTTGTACTAAAACTCACATTTATATGGAGAATTTAGATACAAATACGCATTTTGAACGGGCCGTAAAATGGTTCTTAGTAAAACAAGTACATACATTTCTATTAACGTGATGGTTTTTGGAAAACATTGAGTTGATGGAAATGGCTATTTGGTCAATTTAATTGCCCATTAACTGCTAAATTTAATATTCTTCATAGTCTTTCACCAATAACTTGTTCATTCTTCCAGTTAAATCTCAACTTCTATTCTATCAAGAAATTCTTTATTACAATTTCTTTCACGTCAAAACCAATAGTTCGGTGCTACGGCGATTTGGCCCGATTTTAAAACTCCTGTGCCAAAAATATTAAGCCCACATTCAACGGCAATGCAGATGTGCCATTTTACGCATACAAATTGGGACACAGCTGGGTACTGAGGCTCATATGCCGAATATTTTGAAACTTTAAAACTTTCACGAACAGCATTCGCTTTTTCTGGTTAAGCGAAGCACTCTTGGTGCAGTTTCAGCGTTGATTCGTTTTTTACGTAAATGTGTTACTGTAATTATAGGAGCAATCATGCATGTAAAACAATTTAATAAAAATGTATCAGCATGAAAAAGTGATGTAGCGTGCTGACATCATGAGATGATCATCAATTATCTTATAATTTTGTTTTCAAATTGTGAATTAAAATGTAGATCTATTTGTAGAAACATCTTACCGTCTATATTAAGCTTTAAATTAAAGTCGGATTAAGTTGTTGTTATCGCGATTTATTTATTCATTGTTATCTTTGGACGTGCTTAAGTGCGTGCGTGAAAACTCGTAAGATACTGTGAAAACGTGATTCAATGGGCTCGGCTCTTAACGATGTACGGACTGCAGTACTACTGCCCTGTCCATGTAATATTTTTCCTTTTTTGTGTTGTGTGTGAACACACACAGTATAAAGCTGTTTTATGCTGCGTTCCACTGTTTGGACGCTAATTTTAACCCAAGATTTACTGTTTACTCATTTCTTCCGGCGCGGCGATAGCTAAAATACTCGTAGTTTAAACAATACATAAATTACCCTGAATGTGAGATAATTTACATTCTGGTGTTAATTAAGATAACTTCATATCAGAATTTAAATCTTTAATAATATATTGTAACGGCCTCACTTGAGTGCTATCTGCAATGTATGGTTCAATTATCACTCAGATAAGGAGGCTACTGCGCTCAACACATGTCGACTATGTCCTATCGATATTTACATACGATCGGCTCCAAAAGTTCTGCCGTATCGCTATGTAAATGAGACTAAAAGAAAACTGCCGTCAAATTATCGTTGTTACGAGTTCGTGCGACCCCGTTTCGGCTCTATCAGTGTCAGTTTGTGTAAGTGAAGTTTCAATTACCTATGTATAAGTAAGTAAACGACACGTTCACCATTCACACTGTTCGTGTTTTCTTGCACTGCTCGGCTCCCTTTGGACACGTGTATTATTACTTCGAACCATGTTTAACATATCTGATGGTTTGTTTAACTACACTTCCAGTAAAGCTTAATTAATTTCAAAAGTAATAAATAAAAGTGCTTTCATTTTGAACGAAAGTGTGTCAAGCAATCCTTGTTTCATAATTATAAACTTGTGCACAGGCTAAAGCTCACTCGTTGGGTACTGAAACTTTAAGGCTAGTGCATACTATCCTTCGTAAGCCGCTAAAATACAAGCGTGGATTAAAACCATTGACATTTAAAAATATAACAGTTGTTTCTGATGCTAAGCTAGATTGTCACAAATGTAAGCTGTTTATATCAAGAGCGTTCAGTAAGCCGACACTATTTTTATTAGCTTATGTACATGACCTTACAACGGCTTATGTTGTCGCACCACATAAACATTATGGGATATTGGAAATATGAATATTATGTCTAATAGAGAAAATATTGTATTTCTATGATCAACTGGAAATGATAACACAAACTTGGAAGTTCCGTCGCGTATGATAATGCATATCGTGTATGACCAAGTTTTATGTCAAAATAAGCTGTATGATTTAAATAGGGTTGCCTAGAAATTCATCGTGCATTGACATACATTTTCAAATTACCATAGCTCTGTGTCATCCCTCAGCTGGGGAAAGGCCCCTTCTCATAAGTTCCAGTTTTTACGATCCAGGGTTAACGAGGACCTTTTGTCGTCCGTTTGTACAGCTCATTCCGCCATCTTCTGCGAGGTCTGCCGCATCGCTTTTATGCTGTGCCACTGTCAGGGTTCCACATATGTAGTAGTTATTTTGATTTAAATTTGCCACAAGAAATTCCCCATAAGGTATTGTAAAATATAAATATGTACATATTTGATTTTACCTAAAGTAATGTAATGTTTAATAAAATTATAAATTTTCCTTTAAGGGAACGATTCAATTTGATCGTTTTAGTTTCCGCTACAAATGCCATTAAAGCACCGATTTGATTCGTATGGTTAAAGTAAACAAACAACAATATCCTCATTTGAATGTTCACGTGGCAGCCCTGGTAGTGGTGGGTGCACACTGAGCGCGCGGCCGCACGTTGGCGCGTTGGTAAACAGTTGGCATCGGTCCGTGTCGCGTGCACGTCGCGCCTCGCTTGTCCGACATTGTGCGAGGTGCGTCCACACACTCGTGTCCGTCACCCAGTGTGTACCCGCCACAATGCGCAGGAACTCTGTGGTCTGCTCCCAATGAACCACCGTACCATTGTGCTTGTTTTGTGGAATCATTACGTGCTTTTGTCAAGTGTTACACCTCGTGGTTTTGTTCAGTGACCATTTTACAACAGTTTGTATGTCGGCTATAGCTGTATGGTGTATTTATTATACTGCTAACTTTATTTTACCTCAATGATCCATCGAATGACTACATGCAACATTCAAGACTAACCAGTCAAGTTTACTCAACTTACATAACTGCGATAAGAAATTCGAAACCACTCTGAACTTTACGCAGCTTACGTTTTCGAAAGCGTCTGACGGATCGTCTTGCGTTTCTTGCAAATAAGTCTTCATAATCAGGCTTCATAAATTGTAAGGTCAACCGATAAGTTGGCAGTGGCCCTGTAGAGCAGTGTTCTGTAATAAATCAATTAATCACTCAGTATATTGATTGCCTCCAGTGGCCCAGGCATCACACGTCGGTGGGTCGCACCGTGTAAGAGGAGCCTAAATATAGCTGGCCAGAGTGTGACGGTCACCACAGTCACCCTTTGCTTTGACATCTACATACATAGATGCTACGCGTTTAATTAGCGTGTCAACGTTTTATTTATGGTACAATTTGTCTCTTTCTGTAACAGATCTTGTCATCTGTTCTGCATGAAGACAGGTTGTACCAAAACAATTGAGAGGGACGGTCACGTCGGATTTTAACACAAAGATGCCGTTAACCTACCTGCTCAGATACCTTTGAAAAGTTTGGCTTCATAGCCGAACTTTGCTAAACCAAGTTTTACTACTAAGTTCTTGGTAACTTTTGTCTATTTACTATTTTAGGCTCTTAATGGGGCTTCGTTGGCATCATCAATTCACTTCAGTTTGTTTAAAACTCTTCGCCTCACCGTTACATTACTTTTATCGCTCTATGATTGCTCGTTATAGCCGTTATAATTTGATAACTACCTTTACGTTTAGAAATGAATTAGTTCTAGTCTCAGGGAACGAGTTAACTATTCGGTTTTCAAAATATTGAAGATATTCAGTTAAATCTCCTGATCTAGTAAGCGTGACTGAGCGCCGACACTTCGCGGTTCGATTGCCATCGATGAAGAGATCTTTAGATACACACGAACGATTTGGGATCCAATATTTTTAACAAAAGCATTCGTGTTTTGATCTTCACGTAATAACAACTGACATTTGGAAAAAAAATATCTTGAAATAACTTTCGGTTTCTCTATTGATCAAATGCTTGGAATGTTGAGTTTAATCTTGGCGAATATTTGAACGGTGATTCAAAAAAGTAAGGAAGCATCTGTCGTGCCGGGTGTTCCAAAAATCAGGCTTGCACATGTCGTGTGTTGGTCGTACGACGTTTTGGGTCCCGTACCCCGCTACCTGCCTCTCACCACGTATTGTTCTCGTCCCTCCTTGTGGTAATAATGGACCTTCTTACTTGGTTTTGTTCTAAGAACAACAATAACACGTTGTTTGGTTCTCAAGTACGCCATCGTAGCTGCACTTAGTAGAATGTTAAGTTCAGCTTGCCTTGCAGCGTTGTCGTCGCCGTCTCGTGCTATTTATAGTTTATTACTACTCGCTGGCTTAATAAAGCACAGCTCCTTTTGAGTAATCAACGCAATTACATAGTGCAAATCAAATGCGGGTGTTGTCATGCGGCTGCAGGAGGTTGCAAACATTGACAGAATATAAAGTTATGTGTTCGCGATACTGGCATACAGGTAAACGATTCATAATAGTCCAATGGGCTGTTTTGTCAATCGCACCACGTCTTTTACCCACACCGTGCATCAACGTTGAATGCAAAGAGAATCCGATTCGGGCCTGTACATATGCGATGGAATTTTAATCGCTGTTTTCATAATAGAAATTTATATTGGGGACCGTTGTTTGCCAAAAAAATACTTTACGAAG
Source organism: Xestia c-nigrum (assembly GCA_916618015.1). Lineage (NCBI taxonomy): Eukaryota > Metazoa > Arthropoda > Insecta > Lepidoptera > Noctuidae > Xestia > Xestia c-nigrum. The sequence continues at coordinate 20,105,717 of OU745246.1, forward strand.
CCCGCTTACGAATAAAATTCCGTAATTCACCGCCGGAATCCTTAAATGCTTGTGTACGGAAGATAAAAGCTGCGGTCCACATTAATTTCTTTGAGCAGAGCGAACACGTAATACGGAATGTTTTGAAAAAATGAATAGTCTTTTAACTAAAGAGTCCCCTTGCGTATCGTCACTACTCACTAGCTTATAAATCGGTGTCGTGGTCTCCGGCGACAGATAAGTGCGTGCTTATCGTCACTGAACCGAATTCCCCGAGAAGCCGATAACATGCCGTGAGAACACGCATTCGGGGGATTATCCTGGATTTTTGGGGAACATTTAAGGCCAATAAATATAACTCAAGTTGATTACGATAGAAGCTTTCCTTAGATTTAAGGGTGTGCGTTACAATGCCAGCTTGTATGAGGTTTTATTATAATCGAAACGTTTTATCGTTATTTGGGTCCTATCACGTATCTATTTAAACGCCGATAACGATATTTTACTATCCTACGGTTATCTCGACCAACACACATGCTTGAAGTCTACAACTATTTCAATAGTTTGAAAATAGAGGGGAGTTTCACTTACATGGAAGTCATTGCACTGAGCTTGATGTCTAATGAAGTGTGTTGGTAACCTGAGCTTGGTGATCATGGCCAATGATATTACATACGCAGAATAGTGCTACAATGTTAAGGACAATACAGACGATCCAAGACCGTCCAGCACAAAGATGAATAGCATCGAACGAAAGAGGAAAGACCGTTTCTTAGCCTGCGAAAAAAAGAGTCAATTAAAAATTACATGTAGACCGATTGTTAAGCTTATAAAAGCACTGGTATCTTAACATCTTTCCCTTAAAAGTGTGGCAGCAAACGGTACTTATTGTATTTTTTTCGCAACGGGCAGCAAACTTAAGTGGTCAGTTGTCAGATAGGATCGCGGTCATTCCCCCGCAGTTCCGGCACCTGTGTATACGCCGGAAATTGACGCACACTTATGGTGTCAGTCAGACCACTATTGGCCAATATCATCGCATTATCCTTGAATTATTATGTTTTTGGGGCTATGAGTAGAATAGTTATAGGAAAAAATATTGGAATATTGTCATCAAAATATGTGTGTGGTTTTCCGCAAGTTTCGTAATGTATTTACAATTGTAGGTTTTGGTGGTTTGTGACAATAACTCCTCGACTAAATTAAGTATATCTTCTACACAATCCCTAAATCAATCTTGAGTTTTATTGTTATCTCAGTTAACAAGATGACAGCAAACAGTTGTAGACTTTACAACTAGAAAGTCGTCGTTTGTTTCTGTTACCGTTTGATTTGTGAGCAATAAAATGATGTGAATCGAGAACATATCGAACAGGCTGGAGTCTGTTGATAAATATTGATAGTACCCTTAACGCTAATGTCTACTGACATCAGCCAGCGAGGGAAAGTGTCGAGTACTTTATATTCGCTTTCCAAAGTGATTTGCTACTGAACTGCAACTGTATTCACTAAAGTATCATGTTTTCTAAACGCCTTCACTCCGACGTGTAATTATTCTTTATTGGCAATTTACCGCAAACCATTGTTAACTTCTTGCACGCTTAACCTTTTACATGTCGATATTTGGTAGTTTACTACATAGGGCCCATTTTACAACAATTGTGCAAGTAGGAAACGGTACAAAACGTGCAATGTCTTATAGAAATTTTGTATACGCGTTTAGTGATAGTCACGAATTCAATCTTGTTTGGGAACGTTCTATAATGAGAGTAATTCTTGTAATTACGTGGGAAACATGGAAATAATCTACATAAAATTTTAATACATTGTATTATTTCAGAGTTTTTACGGCATACTTTGTTCTTGTAACGGTTATACAAGAGCTTTCACTTTTTTGAAAATTTCGAATGCACTTAAAGCCTTATTACGTGAAGGTACACCAACAAAAGATTTCTTTGATCTTATTAAGTTAGCGAGAGAATTGTAAATGTGGAGAAATCACATTATATGGGCGTGTATTCTTGTACTCTTGTAGCTCACTAAGGTCTGTCAATTACGGGACTGGAGTCGCACTTTATGACCGCATGTGGAACTTGTCGGACTACGTGCCCCTGTGCCACTTTAAGTGAAATTCTTTAACTAACCAAAACGTGTAAAAATGCTGGCAGCTTGCAATATTAAAAAAAAATAAAAATAAAAAGTTTATAACACAATTAATAGACGAGACAGACCTAAAAAACGATAATCTAGTTCTAGATGCAGTTTTAAATGCAACTATGTTACTATGTGTAATAATATGTTGTTGATGTCCTGCGGGTATTCCGTTAAAGTAATGTTACTAGATGGAGCTGGCGTAATCATCACGTTGCCAGCAGAATGGTTTCATCCGAGTTATGTTTAGAACATAAATACAAATATGATGCTCTGGCGCAATCTTGAGTCTCGACTTGCAGTAGATTATAATATTTGAAATGCCAGCCATAAATCTCGGAAGGTGCATTTACACGTACGTGAAAATTAAATATCATTGAATTTAGACGTAATATTAACTTTCCCATAAAGAAAATATGATAATACAATAATCGCATATCAGTCTTTAGAATTTGTTATAAATATTTCTCACAATTGTGTTAAAACTTATTCATAAGTATCCTTCATCTTATTCATAGTTAGCGAAAATACGATCAGAATTTTCATTCGAGTCGTAGATCAATGAACAAATCGAAATCTGATCCGTTGAAAGAGGGATGTGAGTGTTATTTCAAATAAACTTCTAATTCTATACCCAACGTAATACCGGAATCATTTGAAGCCTAAACTAATCCCAACATAATTGCAGAGCTCGTCCTGTCAGAGGAAATCTTGATAAATGTACACTTTACGCTTTGTACAACATAATTGTTTGTTTACTTTAAAATTCTGAACGCACCGTATCCTCGGTCATTAGTACATTGCTCTCTTACTAAGCTTGGTTTAGTTCTGCGAAACCATCCTGACAGAACATTATACGAATCGATAATGACGTCGGTTTATGATGCTAGATTGCAACAATGTGCAATATATTCGTGTTCATTAGACTAAGTTACGATATAAGCTCATTTGTTTCAATCTGTGTAGTGTAGCATTTCATTGTCTTCACTTGCTTTTTTATTTTGTTTGATTCTTTCTATATGTTCAGTTAATGCGAGTTTAAATAGTCGTAAGTGAGACTTCCTAATTTCTTAATGTGTTGTTGCATTATTAACGTTCTCATTAATAGATACACTTGCTACATCCGCTAGCCCGTCTTGTGACACTTTCTTAATTGTTGTAGTCTACTCAGTACTGTACCATTCTGAATTCTGTGGGAGTTGTTCATTCCAGTCAAGTCTATCTCATTGAACAATTTATCCAGCGTAAGGCCGTCTAAATTGAGAGTTGCGATGTGATACACGAATGTTCCAATATCATTGCAAAGTCAGATACAGTTTCATCGATTCTGGGAGCAGACGATCGGGATCAACGCTGGCGTTCGTCCAAACAACAGTTTATAGCTGACACTGTTTACCGAGCCGAGCCGTCACCTAAATATGTTCCCGGCTTTACAAGCTTTTATCTGTACCCAAACGCGTTGTTCCACTCGTGCCGGATGCGGAAATGCTGACTGCAATCAGCGTAGAAATGGTGCGTGATACGTTTCTAACGAAATTGTGTGTCATCATCAGTGGTGTTTTCGTTTTGCATTATAAATATTATGTTCCTTGTTATGTATACATTTGTGATATTGGTTATATAGCAAGGAAGGATCACGTCATGTCGACAATTATTTAGACTAGAAGAATTGAGAAACAGACTTAGTAGAGTGTTTCAAATTCATGATTTTCAACATCAAAGGCAGTAATAGTGTTTATGTAAAATTTTCCCCTTAGCAATAAGGATGATCTCATTATTATATGTATGTCAGTGTAAACATACACATACAGTAGTTGGGTAGGTATGTGTAATGCAACGGTAATGCGTCGTCGGCGTTCCGCGTGCGTGCTTAATCTCTTCCATTGAGCATTTGTAAGGCGGCTGCATTCTTTTTACCCTACTACCCTGATTGACTCGTCTAGCGTATACTCATAGATGTTAGAGTAACGCGTTATATTTCGCTGTTAAGCATTTAAATTGTTATTCATGAGCACGACTACTGCTTGTTTATCGTTAAAGTTGTTGGTTATTTCGAGATGCTGCAGCATGCTGTTTCTTAATATTATTTCTTGCTCCTATTACATAACTGAATAGTAATTCCGCTGCATCGCGTTCGTTTTTCACACTCGTTTAATTATTTACACGATTATTCTGTATTTGTGTCTGGAACGCATCAGTTTCACTTACGTTTGCTGAAGTATTTACGCATGCAGTTATTCAGTACATTTGCACGGCTGCGGCTGCGTTGGCCGTTTGTCTGCGCACACGCACACTCCCTCGGCATTCTATTGGCACACTTCTCTCCAACGAAAGTTTGTTATTTATTCCACTTTTTGCGCTTTCCTTGCCACTGACTTCTTCATTGATCCAGTGTTCTATTAAAGACTTTGATTTTATAATTGATTTGATGCCACGCGCCGTGTATTTTGCTCCGTGTTAGCCACTTATCAAAGTCTTTAGGATTGATAATTTTGACTTGTAGCTAATTGAATGACTTATTTACAGTAACTGGATTATGGAAGTCAATAAATGCGCCTTGTTTTGTTTTAATTATGTAATTTTATCTCATGTGTAATTACATCCAATTAATAGCTGCGATTTTATATATAATATTATTTCCAGTGTAATTGCTACGACATAAGAATTGTATAGTAATCGTAAAATAACCTGGCATTTAAAAGGTGTATTCATGCATCCAATAATAGCTATTTGAATTGACCAAGTGGATGTTTACTTGTATTGTGGACAAATTGCGATCCTTTTCGAGTTGTCATTGAATATAGAAGGGCTTGTATTGATTGCGCAAGAGTCGCCGGCGTGCCAAGTTCAGCCGCCCACCTCCGCCCAAACATGTGCCTACGCAGCATCGGTAAGCTGGTTTTAGCATCCATTAGGATTTGTGATTGTAACGATCAACATAAGATAGCTGTTAATGTTCTACAATTGTACGCCTATGTCAAATATGGAACCGACAGGCGAACAGACGATATATGACGTTACAACTTCTACTTAGGTTTGGGTCGGTAAACAACATACTAGTAAGAATGGCATTGAGAACAGTGAAAAAATAGATAAACAGAATCGAATGGTTCGTTTTCGTGACTCACCTTAATCGTTTAGTGATGGCGTCTCCATATTAGTCCATTTGGGTATAACAAACATTATTTATGAAGATTCTCTGATGAAGTTATTACTAAAACCAATACTTACATTAAAAATTTAATGTCGTACCTGCCCATGTGTCTTCCGGCACGTATGCATCATTCTATCCTTTCCTTATACTGCGAACTGACTATTTTCCTAGTGCACCAAAGCTTCTGCCAAAACATTGTCGTGCCTTCCGAAGCCACTCGCACCTGCGTCCATGATAAATGTTACCGTTTATTTTTATTGAGTGCATCTCGCATGCATCTCGACAAGGCACGACCAGATATCGCGTGTCCATGAACCAGCGATACAACATGTACAACAGCGTAAGCGTAACATTGTTTTGTACTCAAGGCCGTCGTCTTGAGCTACTGACATACCTTCAGTTTCATGTGTTGCCATGGGAAAAAATCGCTTTTTTTTTTATGCGCATACCGATCGATTAAAATAAATGCAGTGTAACAGCTGCTTATTATCCTGTGCGTGAATGTCTGGTAGAAGTTACTGGATTCGTGTCCTGTCACGACTGCCAATTGAGATCTTCGAATTTCAAATGCACGTGATTTCTGGTTGTAATGTTTAAGTTGTGGGCAGTATAAGACTGTCCGCTGGAGCGTTTCTTACCTTGTCAAGTGGAACTAACTCTGTTGTTCAAATGGCGGAACACTTTGACGAAGTGTTGATATTTAACTGAATTTATGATTTAACCTTCAGACTACTTTGGATAAATCCGCGACTACATGTAAAATATGCAGTACAATGAGATATAACATAATACATTTTTGGTTATCCGCTGTAAAACTTTATCGGAATTTTATTTTGACTACCAGATTTGATTATCAAAGTTTTAAAAATGAAATTCCAGCGTGGTATTTCCCTGTACACCCGATTATTCATGTTTGTGAAGGAAAAATGCAAGTATTTAGGTACACAACGTCATTCAATATATCGAAGAACCTATGTTACAGCTCTGCCAGTATTTGGGAGGATAATTTATATACCGTTTATGATGTTACCTTACCTGCATCGATTTACGTAACATAACTGCAGGGTTCAACGGTTTTACGTTACAGGACAGTCACGAGCCACGAGACCCTAAAAATATTTTATTATTTCTAGTAAATATTCCTGCAAATAAAAGTGGGCTAAAGGAAAACCGGTGTGCGACAGTGGGCGTACCACCTGCTGATATGGGGTTGCCTGGCGAAGTTGTGATGCGGGATTAACTGAACTATAGTATAGGTTTTATTGTTATTTATAATAATAATCAAAAAGGACTCGGTTGAAGGGATGCCTATGGTCCGTAAAAAAATTGATACATTTTATTTACCGCTTGATTCAGAAAGACATTTGGAATGTCTTGTTTTCTCCCACTTTCTTTGGGAAATAAAGGATGTTTATTGTTCACAGGCTCCTTTTCACTTTGTGTTGACAGCCATGCTTTTTATTTGATATTGTTTTGTGAAAGATCATCACAAGATAGCCGAGGAATGTTAACTGAAGAAGCTGAAATTTGAGCATGTTTACACGTAGGGACGTGTTGGTAGAATAATCGTGTTTACTCTAACAAAACGCTGATAAACTTGGTGTCTAGTTACATTTGATTCATGCTCGAGTTATACAAATATATGCATGTGTGTGTGTGGAGTGTGTATTGTCTTGCTCCTGTGTTGTCTCCATGAGAGTGTGGAAGCCCTCCTTAAATATGCGGCCGACATTCCAGTCGGTCTCTCTGTTTACCCGTCCTCGTCTAGCGAGCTTAAAATAATTACACAAGTGCGTTGGCGCAACCCACCCTTTAGAGTTCCTTGACCCCGGGGTTACCTTCCACCTTGGGCCTAGCTACCTGGCATTTTCTTTCTCGTAAGAGTAAAAGTGTTCCAAACTTTTAACAGGTTTCTTGAGTGGATTTTGTGAGTGGCGACGACCTGACTTTCACTTTCGATTTTATCCATATTATACCTAGTATTATTGATCCGGTTTCCATAAACTTTATCTGCTAACGTCATTTGAATTAATTTCTCTTTCATTCAATAGCGTGTTTTCTTAATCCGCCCATTAGTTATGTACTTCTGTGTTTATTTTCTCATTTCTACTAATTTAATTTCTATGGACACTTCCACCCTTGGCCCTATGGTAGTACCTTGAGGTATCCTCGATCAATCTACGCCATGTTGATTATTAGAGCACGGTCGAATTTTTAAACTGTGAATAGTAAATAAACGGTTGGCAGCGGAGGGCACACTGGCACAGGCGTGCGCGCGCGCCGCTCTTGCTTGTCTTCGCGCCTCACCGACTCGCCGCTTGGTTCACTCAGTGTGTTACTATCTGTCAATGGAGACAGTCACGCGGTGTTCTGTGCTACTCTATAATTACGTTGTAGTACGAAAGTCGGGCGAATCCGTGTGTATGTGGATTAGGCCCATAACCTAACCAGTCCAATCCGTATACGGTTCCTAGTGTTGTGTTGTGTTTAAAGTTTCTCAACACGATTGTGACGTGTACATTTATTTCTGGGTAAATTCTATTTTAGTGGTGATGTTCTTCTTGTGATTAAACAGCATCGTTATTTCTTGTATAGCTTTAACAGTTTGATTAGCATTTATATTAGTATTCGCTCTCCGTATAGTGGCACAGAAAGTTGAAGATACTACCTATAAGCTAATAGACGTTATAGGTGATGAAAATATGGTATCTATCATGGCTGACATACAAATTACAAGGTTACACACGACTTTGCCGTAAAGAAGTCGAGTTTAGTGCGTCGTTCACTTAGTATGAAATATGAGACGTTTCACTATGAATCAGTTCTAGAACCATAACAAATACAAAGCTGAATGAGGTCTTATTATAATGCATTTAGTGTAGTAACCCTAAAATGCTTGTGCTAAATTAGCAACCTTCAACTTTTGCACTTGCTCTCTACACCCGATTGAGAATGGCTAAAGACAATAAACAGAAATGTGGACTAGTTTTTGCATAAATGTATATGGCTGTTCAATACAACAATAAAACACATGTATCACATTCATACACATTCGCTCGCCAAACAAAATAAATATCTGAAAAAATGTGAACTATTCGATGATTAGCAGACAGTAGCGAGTGGGACAATGACGGCATTGTAGTGTGGCCGACATAATGAGCGAGATTAATAAGTCAGTTCACGAGTTCACCGCGCGTACGCCGCTCCACTTGCTCCAATCGCCATATCCGTCGCAAATCGACCGTTTCCTCCGACCATCTTCGCGTTGACTCGCTATTATAAACATGATTTATACCTGACCCATCATTAGTTAACATGTCAACGATTGTCGCTAGCGGATGCATTTTATTTGCTCCGACTCTATTTATAACCAGCTCTATAAGAATGGATCCTTAACAGGTCTCACTTAGAGGATTAACCGACGCTATTCATGTGTTGTTCATGCGAGATATGTCATACGGTTTTCTAAATTTAACTCCTGAAAATAAAACATCGGCAGTCCTTATAATCTTATCGCATACTGCTCCGACGGAAATCTCAGAGAAAGGTCAACATCGAAAACACTCGAGTTATCAAGTCAGAGGTTTCTTTATCTGGATTATGAGTATGACAAGGTTGTCGTTTATGACATACTTAAATGTATAATTTTAGTGTTGGCATTATGATTTAACCCGGTTGGCGTTTTCGTGTTGATAATCTGAAAATGATTTAGGTGGCACACGCGATGTTGAGGCCAGTGGTCGGAGCCCTGGCGCACTTTATCTTGGGAAAATCTCAGTCTCGTACGGAAAATATTGGCGTCGTGCCAGTCCTCGTCCTCACGCGCGTTTCCATTATTGTACCGACTCTGTGTTACGGTTACGCTAGGCTTGATTAACTGCACTATGCCAAATGGATTTCTGTTTTTAGAGTCTATTTTCGCTTTTAGTAAATTCGTCTATAATGAGCTCATTAACGAATTATACAACAGCCATAACTCTGCCTCTTTGTTTTCAAATTCTTTTTACGTTTCACCAGGGCTACGGCTTCTGAACTTCCATTGTTTAATCTTAGTTGCATGGAAATATTACTATAAAGGTATTAAATAATATATCAAATTGTTCCGGGTGGTCTGGCACCTTGAGGCGACCTTCGGAACAATGGGAAATTGGTAGCATTGTTTACAACAGTAAGCCCCTTGGTGAGGGCCGATCGGCAAAAATAGCCATCACGTGCTCTTTTTGTTAACAGACGACTGCGAGAAGCTGTTTATGTAATGTACGAAATAGGTATGAAAGCAAAAGAACACCAATTGTTTCTACATCAAAACGACACTCATGAAAGTTCACTGCTTGATTCCGCAATTTTCTCGGCAGCACGATTGAAGTCGTCAACGGGTCCCACGCAGAACTTTCCACTGAGACAATAGGTCGTTGAAGATTTCACTGTTTTTGTCAACGCATCAACTTGCCGCAATCCGGTGTTAATTAAAATCGGTCGTAACAATCTCTTCCTCGATTCAGGTTTTACATTTTGTTTCACTAATTGTTATGTAAAGACCTCGAGCTCCCACACGACTAAGTACTGAAATGCGTGCAGGCTTTGTCATGTATATTTTTTTCAATTTTTCACAATCACGTCCAGATTCTTGCGTAAACATAATCCTGCTGTGAGCGGTATATCATTCAATATTCAGTTCCTATATGTTACTGTAACTTGCATGATTGAGCTTATTCTACTATTGTATTTTCAATTCTAATTACATTAACAATGATTCTGGAAACATACTACTACTGTTATGATTGTTGTTAGTATATAGTTTTGTTCAGATTGAAACATTTTGCAATGTTTCTCAATGTGATTTGCAAATCATTTTTAATAATACGGTCAGCTAAATTTTTTTAGGACTTATGATTTTATGGAACGTAAAGTAATATTATGATGAAACACTAATCGGGTATGTCTACATTATTTTACCACCAGCTTCTTTATTCCCGTTCTTCGTTATTTCTTAAATCTTAAAGCTCTAATTAAAACTTGGTAGATTGTCATGAAATCTTCGGGTTGTAATAGCTTAATGGTTAATTCAGCCATTGGTTCCGTCATTAACATTGCTTTAGCAACGGTCATGACTACGACTACTGTGGAAATATCGGATTGCGCATTTTTGCGGGTGATGTGCTGTACGAAAAGGGTGTATTGTATTTTTAGTTAACGATGAAGCGTCCGTACTAAAAAGTTACGACACTAAAAACTGAAACAACACACACTCGACAGTCGCAAGCATACGTGAATAGGTCCACGGCGCCACAAAGATGTGCTCCTTTGTTCGTCTGCCATTCATTAGCCGAATGTGGCATGGTCCCCATTCTTGGGGAGTGCGTTGAACTGTCATGTTTCCTGCGTGTCCGCATGTAGGTAACGTGTTTTACGGGTTGACGCGCTTTTGGTACAATCGATGTTGCAATCGCTCACCATGTCGAGATTCAACAAATTGAGATAAAGAGATTTCTTTTCGCTTTAAATGTGTTCTTCTTATCTTTATGCATTATACTCGGAACTGAAATGATATTATTTATGCGTTCTCGAAATAAAAAGTTGGTTTATTCAGTAGTGGTGAGAACTGGGAATAACGCATGTCCAATCCTTTAGTGATGGCGTGAACTTTGATTGTATAGGCTCGTCTAACCGTGACTGTCGTGAGTTCGTGATGTAAATTGTAAGCAAATAACATTGAGATAACAAACGTGAAATTAACGTAATATTTATTTAACCCCCATTGCGATACCGGTGACGGAGATGCAGTTACTTCTGCGTGACACCAAGCATTCTCACCAGTTATTAAAGCATCGCTGGTCGCGAGAAATGAATTATTATACTACAAAAAGTTAAATGCTGTTTATTTGCATGTAGACCATTCGAGTAGTAGATCATTGAATCCTTACGATTACAGAGTCCTTCGCGATAACGAATGATAAGGAAACGACAATGTGAAATAAATAGTGTTATCTAAAAAGGTGTGCAGTTTACACGGAACATTTAACGCTAAATCGACCAATCGCAAGAACTCGATACAGAAAGTGACGTAATATACGAAATCAATTAATCAGTGGAAGGTTAAATGTGTTAAGAAAAGTGCAAAAATACAGTGAATGAAATATAACGAGCAGTTGCTGGTTTTAAACGTGGTGCAGTTCAAAACTAGTGCGTTGTTCGGGACATGAGTGACGATGAGTACAGAGAGGCGCCTCTCCAGGAGTTTCCACTCGTGCTTGAAGGGTTCCTCCACGGAGGAGGCAGGAGACGATGAGGAAAGCTGCTACCACTCCCTTGGAGGGAGGCACTCTTTGAACAGGACACAGCCACAAGTTTATGTGGAGGATTTGACAAATATATCCTTAGCAGATTTCGAAGCACAGGACGAAAATGGTATGTACTGCAATTTTCAGAACGTTACTGTAGAATCATCTGTTCGGCGGGATCTAAAATTAATTGACCACGTTAAGAGTATTTTTGTCACTGATTTTGTGACTTCCCTCGTTCAAATTCTTTGAAACATCGTGACACATGTCACGGTTTTAGTGTTATTGCTAACAATAACCCGATTCCCAAGAACAGCCACCATTTCATTAAGTGTTTTAGTTTATGTCTTCACATAATTGACGACTCATTTGTTAATTACTCATCAGTACTTAATGAATTATCGAAACGTAATTTATGCATCGGTCGTAACCGTAAATTCGAATTGCTTGCTATCAACAAGCTATCATTACACAAACGAATAACATTTTAGTAACACGTGCTTGACATTTAGAAGTATTTATTATGCATTTTATTCTGGTTATAAAATGGCTGATGATAATGCGATGCTGTTAACATTCCGATGTTTTAATTCCTAGCTTTTGTAATTCTCTTCATTAATGGAAGATAGTGTTGAGCTTTGCAATTAGAAGGGAATTATTCAATGCCAAAGTGGTCCTTTTGGAATCTTGTAGTTTCGGTGAGGGTTAGCGACTGTATTTTGACCAATGAGAACACTGCAAGTGCAAATTGAACTATCTAAATATCCCTTATCCCTTCTTATATTATTTTGCCCTTATTTGGGATTTCTTTAGCCTTCCTCTACTCTTATAGCCTACACTCTACTCACATCATAGGTATGTCGACACCACGATAACCGATTACCACACAAGTTTCCACTCACCGGCGCCACTTTCATCCTCCCCTTATTCCTTATTTTATCCATTCGAGTTTATGCCGAGTATATTAAAATTTAATGAAATATCCCCAGATTTTCCCAGTATCTTGGATGTTTCAAATGCCTTATAATATTAATATGGTCAAACTTCCAGCAGAGAGTATACAATATACATTATGTATATCTATGCCTCGATCAAGAATACTCCTATGACAACTGGGCCGTACGTAATGCGCCCGCTGACCCACAAAGGGGTCTGACATATAAAGATCGAAGAATTTATTAATTAACGGACTCATTATTCGGACCTATCCGTCAGTGAACCCATCATTATATTTTTAATTCCGACTACTACATTTCATATTAATAATCACCGGTGTTTATGTTTTTCCCTGTCGTAATAAATGGGATGATGTTTGGCTTCTCTCGGGAGATTTGTTATTTGAATCTGTTCAGCAGTTCTCTATTTAGTTTAACAAACAAATCATCCTGTTTGATTCTTTTATTTTTTTTAGGTGAGCTGGTTTTCTGTTTTCCGGATGTGTTCGTTTTAAAATGTTTAATATAGACTTGTGGCACTTCTTATAGCAGTATTAATTGAGGTAGAGAGATAGCTTGGCTTCAAAGATATCGCGCTCATCTAACATCAAGTTTCAAAATTCATGACTGATTAAAAAGTTTCCAAAATGATAAGCACAAAATGGTAGAAGTACAAAACACATACCGTTAAGATCAGGAAAATATCTTTAATGCCATTTTATTCTTATAAGAAACCACATACAAGAATCGATGAATCGCGAGCTTAACTAGTTTAAGATTTGCGCCGACAAGCTTGTCAGCAGGTGTAGAGTATTAATATCACTAATCAAAGTACGCTGCATCTAATTTGCAGATTGTGTTTAGCGGCATATCCGTTCTTCAGAAACCCTGAGGCGATTGAGAGATTATGATAACGCTAGATGACAACGTAGTCCGTATAAACCGAAGCAGTTGGTACTCCCGAGTTCAGTGTCAGTCTGCCACTGTTCACCCTTATGCCCTAAGTAATAAGGTTGAAAAGTGTTAATATGAATTAATCAACAAATGATCTTGTATTCCCAATTAACTAACTAAATACATACTTAAATAGAGAGATGAGAGAACATTTTTTGCTCGCTATCCATCATTTAAACCAGTATTTTCAACCGGTCCTTTAAAAGTAATTTGCAATATTACATAAGCTTACTACACTCTGTTATTATGTAAATCATACATCCTCTTTATGGTAAATGTATTTAAAGTGGTTCCGCCGTATATGCCTATGGTATATGACCGTATTGGCTATGTATCTGGCAAATAAGGAAGGACAAGCTACATGAAAGTAGGCTGAGACATGTCAGATGAAAACCAATGGGCTAGATCAAGGTTGCCCGTCCCCAGCCCAATGCTTTTGAAGTGGCCCGCCAACAGCAGTCATCTGATGACACTCTTTTGGGAACAGATTTCAGACTTCCAAACCCGAGCAATGTTTTGCTTGTCATGAACACATTCTCAACAAGCCAATAACTAAATAAATCAAAAACCTCACGACATGGATAGGGTTAATTCTGAAAATATATCCACAAATATGATCATCTGAAAATGAACCTTTACGCTAGGCCATGGCTCCGGGCCGCAAACAAGGGGCAGACTACGCCTCTTTCATTTACTTGACAGGTATTTGCTCGATAGAAACACTTTTTAAGCTTGCCACTCTGAAGCTTAATTAATGGTTAGAAATAATTGCTCTTGCATCCTAATGTCCTTTTATGCAAAAGTCGATCATGTCTTAACAGAAAATTTCAAAATGCTTTCATAAAAACCTCTTCAAAGTTATATTTACGAGATGGCGCGCCTTTTAGCATGGAATTAAAATGTTAGCCCACCTTCAAAATAGATAATAAATGCAATCGTGTATTACAGTAAAAACTTGGGAAGACTAAAAGGAACTTATGAATTTTGTGAAAGACATGTCCAGAAAGAGGGTGACCTGTAAAGTAACCACTGATATAGAGTCATGGAAGAAGAAACTGCTGCACCTGCCCCGAATAAATAAGTGTTACTGAAGGATTTTGATGAAGATGGCATTAGAGCAACTTTTAAAATTGTTGGTGAATTGTACGGTTACGGTTGAGGTGGATGTCGTGAAAATACTGCTATAAATTGACTTTTGCTCTTCTGTTGTATTCACATCAATGGTGATGACGAAGATGCTGACTGCCCATGGGGTACATTTAAGGAGAATATTTTAATATTAGCCATTGATGATTTGACGTTGTGCAATATACAGGGTGTAAACCACCTCATCACAAAGCCATTAACCAAGCATTCTGTACATCAAACTAAGTAACTTTACGCAAAAAATATTGTTGGGAAACATCTTTTTTTTTTGAGGTTATAAACGATGTTTTGTGGTAGAACTCAATGTAACGCACTTAAGACATTGTGCTGATGGATGGATTGAATAGTACGAGGGTCGTGGAGGTCTTAAAAGTCAAAAATTTACAAAAAAAACTTGTATGTAAAAAAAAAGTTGTCAAAAAATTGTAACTTTGAGCCCCCATATCTCCGTAACTAGAAGGTTCCCAGGTATGGTATAGAACAAAAAAATGATCGCAATGACAGAGAGAACAAGTGGTTTTCGTATTCGTTAAGAGGTGTTTTACACCCTTTATGTTACAAAAATCATGAAAATATCTAAATGAAAGAAGAGAAAAACGGTAGGCAGGCTGCAAGCAACAGCATTGTAATTGTAAACTAGGTGCAGAAAGACAGATGGTCACATATGCCCACAGTACAAACAGAAATGCTGCTATATACCTGGCATATAAGGAAGGTATTACGTACATTTACGGCATATTACAGGCGGTTGATCTAACTGTCAGCCTGACCGCTAACCGCAGATTGTGAATGCTATAAGTAAAACCGTGTCTAACTTTATACGTGTGTAATTTAACTCGGATAGAAATAACGTTGTTGATGCAACTAGCTTTCAATGTGTGTCTCTGGGGGAATATGCCGAAGAATAAGCAAGTAATTTATAAAACCATTAATACTGTCTCTAAATCCGTAAAGAATATCGTCACTCAAGAGTGTTAACATAACAATCAACGCTAACATTATTCGCTAAAAAATTCAAGGTGATATTATCAATGATACGATCTTGACATTGATTCGCAGTAATATTCGCGTGTTCGCTGGTTATGACTCATTGTAACACCGGATAGGTATATTACGTCCTTCTTACATGATCGTGGTATTATGTACCTAGCGCCGATTCATAGCATCTGACAAGATTTTCAATGTATCTCCATGACAATAGAGGTCAAATTCTCGTGTATGTTGCTGTACGTTGATATCATCTGTTTTATAGGAAGTGTTGATAGACCGTCTTTCCATGTGGTCGTTGTTTTCCTTATGTGGTTTTATCTTATCTTGTATTACTTACAGTTTTTCTCATTGTGCTCATAACAAGTATGCTTTATCTTTTTATCGCTGCTGACTTCGAACAAATAACTATGAGTTAGTTGCATGTCGAGTATCTAGAATTTAATATGAATTACATACCTATTCATCTTCTCACCTAAGATGTGGTTGAAATCATCGATTTAGCAACAATTACAGACTAATAATGCGTGAACACGACTTCTGAATGCATAAACAGTATCCTCAGACGTAGCAACCGGATCTTTTCAACATTCTGTATTTTAGGAGAGCTCTAATAATACCTGGCTTCAATATTATATTCTAAGCACGTCTTATTAAAACAAAAAAGTCACGTGTTTACGTTTAGTTCACGTCAAAGTTTGAAGTTGAATCATGGTGCGCGGGCGCCGCACCTGTGCCTGCTATGTGCGCGCGCGCACAACGCTTCACATCCGCTTCCTGTGTTCCTGCCTTTTCAACCCTTCGCAGTACCAGCCACGGCTTCCGCCCCAAATTATAATAATAGGTATCAAGGTTAAACAAACAATAGATCATTTCAAAGAGATGAGTTTGAGGGGTTAACTAATCTAATGTAGTTTTTTATTATTTAATACAAGCTGCTAACTGTATTATTATTATCTAACAGAATCTCTCTTAGCATAGTACTCGGAGTCCGTTATAAGTACTTAAAAGTGAATGAAAATTGGTGCCTTGAGATACGAATTTAATTCACATAAAGCTTATTGTATTATTTTTCACATTAGTAATTGAAGTCCATAGTGGACAAGACGATTATAATCTACATTGCACTTACATTAACACAACGGTGGCCTACTTTTATCGTAGGGAAATCGTGTTCAATTCCCACCAAGTAATATTTCAACGTACCTACAAAAAGCGGCCTCACTACTCGTTTCAACGAAGTCACGTAGAATCAAGATATTTCGTTAATTATTTAGCATCCGCTGAGTGCGTCGACATCAATATTGTCAATCCTGTTACCTGTATTATCTCCAGCATCTTGCGGGGGCTGGTTTTTGTGAGACGCCATTACTGACGGAAGCTGTGTGGCTTGTAACTTGTGAGCCAAGAGACAACATACCGGCGTAAACCCTTTGTCGTGCGACGGCATACGCATGAGGTTTAGAAGCCAGGAAATACGTGCACGTGCTAATTGTCCTCACAAACAGCTGTAGCACGAATGCTTCAGGTTTACTTTCTCAGTTACAAACTTACTAACATTCTTCATCTCATTATGGTTCATCACGATTAAGTTTGGAGTAGCTCTTCGTCTCAGCTCCTCGTGCCATGTTCAATTATAAAGTAAATTGTGACAATTAAAACGGTCGTTTCGCTCAAGCGCGTATTGTAGTAGACGCGCATGAGATCACTCGTGAGCTCATCAAAATATCACAATTATCATACTTATCGACGTTCATCTGTCATTATAATAACATTGAAGTATTGCGCTCTAAAATGACAACAACATTAAGCTGCGTTCACAGTAAAATTTCAAGTTTTACGTAAGAAATGCGTTTTTACTTGGCAAAGCAATAAACCTATTGACTTACATGTCAATAGTGCGAATTAACAGTGTATACCAGTACAAGTAGGTGTACTAGGCCATTGTTTGCAAGTACTTTAGTAACCTGCTTTCCCTAGTTTCTGTTTAAATAATTATTCCAAGCAGTTGTTCTACCATGCAGGTCACAAAAGGTAACAACTAAATGACGTGACGGTACGAAAATTTCAAACGAGTTATTCATAGAGTATATAACCATCTTTGGAGTTATTGCATCGTTACGGGAAAAACTCGTTATGCATTAGGTACATCAAAAACTATTTCGGATTAACCTATTAATATTCAAATTAACCCCTGAAATTTATAAAAATGGAAATCGTCAATTCCTTATGTTGAAACGAAAGGCCAGTAAAAGTGAAAGTAAAAATAATACCTAGTTAACTTTTTCCCGATTTCCGTTGCGAAAATGGAGAAGGAAAGAAAATATAAATTATCTACCTAATTCTTTGTGTGAGTAAAACACAAGTTCGCCGTTGGTCAGAAATGTTTTGATTTGTCCCGTGCATTGCACTCTAGTCTTCTATTAATAACTCCTTCTTGGCAAGCCGCTGGTGTTTGATATGAGCAGCGTTTGTCAAACGTCATTCATGAAAGAACATTATTTTAGAAGGCTTTATAGATTTTTTTAATGCAGTTTGATTTATATCTGCAGTGAATGAGAGAAAAACACGTTGCTAGAATTTATAAATTGAATATTTTTTCTCTATAGGTACGTTGATGTAAGCATGTTTTGAACGCCAGACCATACAATATAATATGTTCTGTAGAACTCTAGCGGTAACTGTTTACTATGTCATCAAGGTTTGGACAAGCAAAATTGTGTTTTTGTTTCTCTTACGAGCAACTAACCTAAAAACTATCATTTCCTAGGTACCTACGATTGAATCATAATTTTCAAATTAAATTACGCACGTTGTAAAATCCTATAGTTTCAAGGATAATTTAGTTACAAAATAATGATCATAATTGACCTGTTTGTGCGCAACGTATAACGTTCAGTTCGTAATTTTCATTTGAAATAATTATTGACTAGTAAAAAAATGTAGCGCGGAATCAGCCGGTATAATAAGCATGGTAGTCTACTGTTATCGCATGTGAAAAGTATGCCTTACGCAGGAAATGATAGTTTCTATGTAAATTAGTACATATTTTGCAATACCAGCCGACCGATATGTACCAACAACACTCATTTCAATCTACATAATAATTTATTTTCCTATTAACTGTGGCTACGTAATTATAGTGTGGTGTTGGAAAGTAATAAATCAGTTTCGTGGCGGCTTCTTATATTAAAATGGGTCAAAGTATGTAGCTACTGTATTTATATTGACTGTATTTGAATTTTATGTTGTATTAATGGTTTAATTTTATTGTTTCAGGTAAGTTTCACAACCACCGTATTTTTTAACGACTGGTAGCGCCCTCTACGTTAAGGTAAAGTATCTGTAGTTCTGCTACTTGACGCAAGATGGCAGTAGCAGCGCTACTTCACACAACAACACAAGGGTTCTATAATACGGCTACATTCATTATATTTTCTACGATTCCCTTATCTCCATTATAACTATGAGTAAATCTGCATTTGTATATTACTTTTTCTAAGTCTGGTACAAAGTATAAAACTGTAAATTTATTAAAAACATTTCCAATCAAATCTGAAAATGAATTTAAATGCAGAAAATCTCATCAATGACCTCCAATATCGTATAAATTTATAGAAATATGTAGGTTTGTAACGTCTTTACCTTGATGTGAACTAAGAACAATACCACAAGAACCAGTTTAGTAGGTTCATGACCGACGCGATCGCCTCTCGCATAATGCCGAGCCTTGTCGTGATTTATTCATGTAGGTACCTACCTACCTACCTTGTGCCCTGTGGCGAATAAAAACTGGCCAAGAAAGGAACCGCACTTTGTTACCACTTTTATTAGACCTACATGCTCTTTTATAAAAAACTCATTACGCATATTTTGAAGCGGAACTGGGGGTCAAACTTTGTTGGTTGAAAACAAAAGTAGGTAGGTACTTACGACGTAGCGTATACCGGTTGTAGAATGCGGAAATGTATAAAATTATTCAAATATCTAACCTTGAATATGTTTTCTAGAATACATGTTTTACACTTTTTTATAAAAAGATTACCTGTTTACTTTCTATTGTTAGGGTTACAAAGGTTACGAGTTTGTGTCGTCGTAGCCCGTAGCGCTACGAACTTTCGTAGGTAGCTTCATTCATAAAAATGTTTAGGATAAATTCTTTCTATAAAACTTGTCATACACGTTTCAATAATGCTTTACCCTCTCAAAATGAATGATGTAACCAAGATTTTGTAACAATAATTTGATTTAAAAGAGTGTCCATGGAGTTTCTTGCCCGTTCTTCTCCGTAGAGATCTACGTTAGGGAATGGGCAACTACAGTACTTTCACAGTTTTTATGTCTTGTGACTGGGACTGTAGCTACATTTAATTTTTATCTTTGTTTCGACAATTCAAAAGTGCCTATAATTGGCCTACTTGAAATAGCTTTGATTTAGATTAAGATTTTGACAACATAACGTAAGTAACATATTGTTGAAGAACACGTTTGTGAGATTTATTTTTCCATAGTCACATTCCATAATATAAAGAAATCAATAATAGAGCATTGAATTATTGAAATAATTTGTTATTTGTTTACTTATGTTATCTTTATAATAGTTTATCACAACCCGGGGAAGAAGAGTCTTGCCGCATAAAATCGGGAATAAAAATTCAAAAAAATGCGTAGTCTGGAACCGCGTAGCAAGGGCCTACGAATCTACGGCCGCAGGTCAACTTGGCAAAATGTTTATTTTTTATTTTTTTTATTTAATGCATAGTTATCCGTAACTAAAACAGCTAGTTTCATGACGAAAAATGTTTTAATAGGTACTTACCTACTAATACCTAATAATTGAACACAACCTGTTCTTTAAAATGCGAACATTTCAAACAAAAAAAAAAACGTCGGGCATTCAATGCGTTCATAAAGATATTTGAAAAGAGGAGGGCTTGTTCACTTGAACCACTCCGTTGAATCAGTGAGTAACGTTGGTAGTGTAGTGTACACTCCCGAAGACGGCCGAGTGCGGCCGGAGATTGCCGAAGGCTTCAAACATGGCGGCGGAGGTGCGCTTGGCGCTTGTCAACAAAGTTACTCGACTTGGAGCGCCTGACCGGTCGCGCGCTTTCGTGTTCCGTTCCATAACCGCGAATTATAAGTGCATTTTGTGTAAAAAAGTGAGAAAGTGAATAAAACAAGTTAAATTTGTTTGAAAACTGTGTTTATTTGTTTTTCTGTTATTTCGTTTAAATAAAAAGTGGTATGTAAACGTGTTTAAAAGGAATGTTGGAATATTGAGGGCCGTAGAACGTCGTATTGTATGATTGCAATGTTTATTGTGAATTAATATTTATTACATAAGCATATTTCTTAAAATTTGTTAAAGCAATATTTTAAAAATTAAATCATGGTCACATGAAAAATAGTATCAAGTTCAAAGTAGTTTTTAAATATTAGAAAACTTTTTGCCCGGGCTTCGAACCTTGTGTACATTATGATCTAACCGATTATTTAATATATTGTCGAAGTTATATAGTTTGTAAGGTGACTTTCACCGAAACACAGCCGTACCGGTCGTAGATGCTAACATATTAGCATACTGGATACTGTTACCGGTAGTAATACATTCCCCCTAACTAATGGCCTGCCCACACTACTCCGGGACGTCATGAACATGCGACACTGTTCTTTAATTATTTATTCATCCCCAAAGCCGAGCCTCGCACGTGCTCAACTTGTTGCACAAAAACGATCCCGCACGTTTCTTGATGCATTGTCAGCAAACACAATAGGTCATACATCTTAAAATAATGTGACGGATTCTTTGAACAGTTCTTTTAAAACGTTTTTTTCTCCAAATACAGAAAAACTGAACGTGTCTTGTAACTATTTGCTAAGCAGAGAGAAATGTTCATCCATTTTGAATTTCCAAAGAGAATATAAATAGATATTCCGATAAGACCCATTCATATTTTATAAGATCAGACAGAAAATATCGAATAAACCGACTCCTGTCACATATCTCAAGTGTCTCACAGCAATATGAGTAAATAGAGGAAACATTCATTTTGCGTTCCCTACATGCGTCAATAAATAAAGACAGGGCTATCTTATATGAGGATCGTTTTAGGTCCCCGGATGGTAAACATTCCAAGTGTTTAGTTTATGTCTGGACTGTCGAAGCTCTACGAATTCTCGTGTTCCACTGAAGGGCAGTTTAACTGATGGTCAGGCCGTGTGTGGACGCCTGCGTCACCCCGAGGGACCAACGTGCGTGTTTAGAGTAGACGGCTATTACACAGACCCCGGCATTTAGGAAAAAATGTGCGAAACGTGACACCCACATTAAAGTCACGTTCCGAATTGGCTTTCGAGATAGTTGTTACGCCCCTGATAAGAAAGAGAAGAATAGTTTGAACTTTCCTTTTTCGAATTATAATAAACATGAGCTTTAGATCCTTTGGCTGCACGGAATAAATAAAATGCAAATCGATAGTTATTCCTAAGAAAAAAGCATTCTGTATCTCTACATAAGTTATCGGAAAGTTGTGTTGAATATAGACATAAATTACAGTCGATCCTTTAATCTTTCGATCCTTCTCTATTCCCACTCCAATGCACTTCCTTTGATAAGATAAATGCGTTGTGTATAGAGAGTTAATCCGTCTCTAGGCGTTGTGCATAAATTCAGTAGCCGCTTCACCGCTTGATAAATCCGCGTCGGAGCCAGTTCGCTGTCTGGCGTTAATCTTCTTGGCGAGTTTGCAGCTCACCGCTCCGTCTTATCCTTCAAAGCTTTGAGATAACAGTTTCAGACACGCCATTGTATTAATTCAAATTAAATTAATGTCCTTTTGGCCGTTTCGTTTCGGTAGTGTTTTCTTTTTCGCTCAGGAATGTCTTTGAACAAATAGTGGCTATCTATTATATTCTGCACGTTTGCAACAGTCCCTTGGCCTTATTGGAACTTGAGATTTTTGTTATGTAACTAATTGCATCGAAAGATAGAGCATTTCCATTATGGTTGGCGTTTGATTAGATTTTGTATAGCAGGCGTATGATTGACGGATAAAAATAATAATAAGCGTGAATAAATACAAATCAAACCTACATGTGGGAGGTTACACGACTAAAAAAAGCGTGTAGGCGTGTGTAATCCTGTTTACCTATGCACCCACGTCGGATCGTATTGGACTTTCTAAACGGCGCGGCGGGATGTTGTCTCGACGAACTGTAGTTTAAAAAAAAAGTGCGTTCATATGAGTCACATCGAGTCCCATCGAGGTCTGGGTCACATTCCAGGGCTGCCGCCAGTGCCGGCGCGGGCGCACCAAACCGGACTCACGCGACTACATGCGTTCCTTTTTCTCTTTTACCTTTTCCGTTTACGTAATACCTTCTTTGAAGCTCCAAACTGCAACGGTCCACTTAAATAAGCCGTATCGCGGAATCACGTTACTTCTTTAAAAAAGGAATTCAAAATCAGAAACCCGTAGTACTACGATATGATGTAACAGGTATTTGGTTACCAAAAGATATTTATTTCGAAGTCTTTGTGTGTATCACATATGTTTGAGTCGGTAAAAGTTCGCTGTAGGGCCTCGTACCCCCATCACAAAGGGGGCGGTTTTCGTTAACCATCTGTCGAGGCAGGTGTCCTTTTACATACTAAGCAGGTGATTTGAATTCGCTTTCCTTACTCTTAGGTTTTTTTGCTGCTTTTTAAGTGTTATGTGAGCGAAGAACGATTGAATTCAATTTATAAGGCCTGTCGTTTCCGGTGTCGGAATCCGCCGAGAACTTTATACAGCATTAAATCTTTATGATTGAATGTTTATAAGATTTATGTTTCACAAGCAAATTACTTTATTACAACGTGTAAGTGTTTTTTCATATAATTTATTATTTCAAGCATAGAATCTTAATATTAGACAGCTACTAAAAACTCTGACAGACACTTGGCTTGTAATACGTACATAGAAACATCGCTTATAATCACAATTAAAGTCGGGGAACACATTACAATGATCATCATGGTTATGATAATAAAAATTACAAGATACCTTTCAAGGCTGCAGTCATTATAATAACGCCTATAATTTACATGACACCTTAAAATGCAATTGAAATAATAATCTGTGCACACTAAAGTTTACTCATGCTCATAGTTAAAAGTATTGAGCAGTTTTACGTGCCCAAGTACCCTTTTGTACGTTTAGTGCTAAAGCATAATATTTTAAGGCAGTTATTCTACAGTGTTGCAAAGGTTCAACTATTATGGTGTTATATACCAAAGATTAAACCATAACTATAATATCTTCTTTATCAGAAACATGTACATAATTATGATAAAATAACGAAATTATTGATAAACAAAGTGATGTTTTTAAATTAATTTGCATATATTATTAAGCTTTTACTATTAATAACGTATCAATCGACACGATTTGTAAACTAGATTTTGTTTATCCAGCCAGAAGCTGTAGAACCGGTACAACTTTATGATCTAATTACACTTGAAATTAAATCCATTAACTACTATTTATTATGTTGAACTTATGTTTTTTGTTTAAATAACGTTCACTTTTGATTTTTCTCTCACGGTATGTGAATCATCACAAAACCAGTGTTAATATGCTAATTACCAATATTTTGGCATTCCAATACTATTTTAAATGTCGTACTGGACGTTAATGGTACTTTTAAACATGAGTTTCTTAAAAACTATTACTAACTAACTAATACTATTTTTCGTATGAAACGACCAAAGTATTGGAAAGCAAAAGGAATCGTTTTATGATGATGGCAGATTATTCGAACCTTATACTTTTCAAAATATTTCAAGAAATTTAGATGCACAGCATTTTGTAAGGGCGTAGCATTTAAAATAAATGGTAAAGTCAGTGTGTAACAGTGCATTTAATGTGTAAATTATTGCCTATTGTTACTGTTGGTACGGTTCATTTGATGCGATTGCATTGAAACACTTGGCCGTACGGACTGGCCCGAGTTTACACAGACTTAGTGCGTGTAAACTCGGTGTATGTGTTACATCATATAAAGATAACAGCACTGAAACTCTTCGAAAAACGAATAACCTATAGAATTTATGTTCCACCAAAAGTATATATTGGGAGGTTTA
Organism: Xestia c-nigrum; assembly: GCA_916618015.1. Taxonomy (NCBI): domain Eukaryota; kingdom Metazoa; phylum Arthropoda; class Insecta; order Lepidoptera; family Noctuidae; genus Xestia; species Xestia c-nigrum. Next base: position 20,130,431 of record OU745246.1, read on the forward strand.
TTAATCCCCCATGAATGTTAATTAAATCCGTTATTAAAAGTGGCTACCACAAAAAGTATTCCGACCACCTGTCTTGGATACACCTTTTTCGTGTTAAATACGAAAACAGGTGAAACTTTCATCCAAATGGTGGATAACAGCACTAATGCTCTAGATCAGTGATTCCCAAAGTGGTCCAGGTGGACCCCCAAGGGTCTACGGGAGACCCATCGGGGGTCTACATTGGCTTGAAGAAAATGTGGGGGTTCACAAGCTGTAAGTGGGGGTCCACGAAATTTTACCTAGGTTCGATGCCAAAGAACAAAAATGTTGTCTTAGCTTGATCAATGTAGCCAGATATTAAGCTAGGTACTAGAAAAAGTAATAAAGATCAAATGTTCCGGTGATGGCAGGTTGTATTTCGGTGAAAATGGTCGTGTTAAGTCATAAAAAAAACATTTCGAAGCCAGAAGATTACAATTTTCGGATTTTTGCCAAAAAAATATCTTGGGAACAACGATCCTCATGCAATCCTAACGGATAGTGCGAAAAAAATATATTGCAAATGTCTCGCTTTTCTTTTTTAGTTCATGGGGTTGAAAGAAAATGCTACAGGGGGTCCACCGACACCAAAACAAATTCAAAGTGGTCTACCAGGAAAAAATGTTTGAGAACCTCTGCTCTAGATCTATAAATTTAAAGAACAGTGTAATAAAACACAAGGCTATGAGAAACATTATTAAAGAATAATAGTCATAGTATCGAGGTGACCCCAACTACTGACCAATTACAGACCATGAAAACATTTGACAGGAAATCGGGTTATCTCATTGACAACTCAAATGCTTTACGCTTCCTCCCAATGTTTATGACTTAATTTAATTATGATCATGACTCGTTGTTTACCGACCACCCGTGTTCGGTGTTACTATCAATTCGAATACATTATTAATAATTCTATGCTTTGTTCCTATAAGTCCAGTTCATTATCCTTTCGATAGCTTTACGTTCAGGCATAGACTTGTGACTTGTGAGTCACACGACCCCGTGCGAATTACTTCGGTAATCGGCTCTTTTGTGTGTTGAATCATCTCGATCAGCGCCTAAACGCCGGAAGAAACCGTTACGAGCGATGCAATTATTGTTTTCATTGATGCGATTGATTCCAATTGAAACATCATTCTATCTAGCTTGATTATTTTTCTTGCAAAACGGAACCCAGAACGAATTTTAGATAGAGAAAATTCAGTGAACATTGACGGAGGGAAATCGCTTGGTCCATTATAGATGATAAGTGCTCTGTCAGAATTCGGCTTCTTAATTAGATTTTTTGTCGACATTCTCCAGACGGCAGCTGGCATAAAGATTTTCTAATTATCATAATCGACTGCTAATGTGGCTGAGTACGATTTGGAGAATGAAGCAATTATATTGTCATTAGCAAATGTCCTAATTATCGTAGTGAACAGCAATTATTTACTTTAATTAACGAAAATGATTGATTAACAGAGTTTTATAATTCGTTAAGATAGCGTAAGCAAATATGAGTAACTAGTTTCTGCCCGTGACTTCGTTCGCGTGAAGTTTTGATATCGCTACTAGAGGTTGCAAAAATTCTATAATTTTGATTTTCGAATATTCGAATATTTTTGCAGTGCTATTCGAATATTATTCGAACGCAACAAGAAAGTAACAAGACAAGGCAAGCATCGCCTGCTCAACGGCTTCGCTCCTATCTGGTCATAGCGTGATGTTATATAGCCTATAGCCTTCCTCGATAAATGGACTATCCAACGCAAAAATAGTTTTTCAATTCGAGCCGGTAGTTCCTGAGATTAGCGCGTTCAACCAAACAAACAAACTAACTCTTCTGCTTTATAATATTAGTATAGTGTTAGGCTTCCTAATGAAGGTGTAATTACAATTGTACATATTATTTTGTACGGCGTCAGCTAGTCTTTGATAATAACTTTGTTGATGTTGAAACGCAGAAACCTCTGATATTTTAACATACAAATAGGGCTGTATTATTTGCTGACCTTTTAACTACCATTCTAATTTGTCTTCGATAGGTGTCATTGAGAGCGGGTTATAAATAAATTGTACCTCGTCGAATTCGCCTGCATTATGCGCATTATTCCGTTTTTGTCGCGTCTTTTTTATCTTATCATTTCCTAATTGTAGCTGTTGTTTTAAGATAAAACAGGACTTTAAATAGTTTGATAAAGTCTAAATTGAGTCAAAGTAAACCAGCATTGGGTTTCGAAAGTATCCACAATCGTAAGAATTTGCATGAATGTGCATGTTCTGTGGTCGTTCTATTCCGCGATTATGCGGATTCCGACCCGCTTGCAATCGGACTTGGGCTGTTGCATTTAAATAAGTAGCAACATTAAGTGCCGTCATACTGGCTGATCGTGACCTTGCGTCGGTGAATGTTGGACTATCTACTACGCAAGCAACTAAGCCTCGGCACGATTCCATCTACCATTTGATTTAGTTTTCTTTTCTGTACTCATATCTTTAAAATCGTGAATAAAACTGAGTCATGCCTAGTTTCGGATGGTGATTCCGCATTTTTATGTGAGACATTTTCATCTTTATTCACCGATTATTTTTGGTATTGCATTTCATACTATTTACTGTTTAGTTGATATGCATTAACCTCATATTCTTTTTTCTAATCTGTCGTTTCGAAATCTAAGGAACACTGGTGAAATCTTTGACGACGACGACGTCTGTAAATATTTGGCTTCGTGCATTCATTGTTCAAACAATGTCTGGCGTGGCGTAGAAGATCGTTGTTGCACAACGCAACCGTGATTACCTTCGGAACACGTTCCGTTCCCTGGCCACCTTTGTTTGCATCGCCTCCAATCATTCCTGCTCGTGTCACCTTTGAACTTCCTAGGAACAATTTTCTCTCTATTATTTTATTAGCTTCAGTAGTACAGCCTACAAGTCTCCGTTCCTCCATATTTGGATTAGATGTTCATGTTCCTAAAGATTACTTCGCAAACAGATCTTCGTGATGTAGTAAGTCAATATTGTGTTACGTATAAAGACATGCACGAAGAATATGGTTTAAGTTATTTCGAAATGTTAGCGGTTGTTTATCGTCGGTAGTATTAGCCGTGGCTTCTTCCATATACGTAGTAAAACGCATTTCGTGAGCATGAACGGTAGTGTTGTCAGTACAAATTGCACTTGGTACTTGGTAGACACGCTCTTGCCCTCGTTTCGTAGTCTTGTTGAGGTGCACTGTAACTAAGAGCTTTTAACGTGACCCACCGCCTGCCCTATATCCCGCGGCTGTGATGTCACGTCCCGTCATATTTGACAAACGGGGCCATATTTCGAATACATTTCAGCACTTGGGCTTTCACGAAAATGTAATAAAGTAAATTGTATTTGGCAAAGGCAGATTCTCCTTTTGACAAAACGTGAAAAGATTTTATTGAGTTTAGTAAAGGAATTGCAGGGCGGTTCGTTTTTTATCTAGTTTTATTAGATCAGCGAAGAAAGTATTCAGTCGCCGAAGAACAGTAGTACTAAATACAATTAAGAAAAGCGCTTGTACTGCAAAACGTAGCACGTGAACAGAAAGTGGTCGAACCGGTTGCTATTTATTACAACAATACAAATACATTCGAACAATATTTGTACTACAGCTCCGAAATATTGGACGCCACAGATAACTGTTCTCTTGGGCAAGTTACTACAAACACGTGTATAAGAGAGTTCAAGTCTTCTGTATACAGTTCATTCGTTAAACAGTCTTTTACTCTTAAATAACGGGACGCCATCGCTGCTTTTTGCTTCGTTTTCTGCAGCACGTTTCTGGAAGTGATTAAAGAGAATATTTTTAGTTTGTTGGAAATATGTTTTTCTACGTTAGATGGTTTAACTTTTTCTAACGCTATTAAGCTACTAGTGAATGATTAATTTAACCAACTATCAAAAAAGTTTTTAGAACCTATTCATTTTCGTCCAATTACTGTCTTTCAAAACCGTGAAACACGCTGACCCTAATAGACTTGCTAGAAGACGGGTTGATGCATTGGCACGTACGTATTAAAGGTAACTTGCTCGAGCTAACTCGTGTCTGGTTGAGTTACGACCAGGGCAACCGTTCCCTGTTCAAAACGGTACTTTATATCTGTTATTAATACAACGGGCTTCTACTACATCTCTCTATCTGACTTAACTTACTACCTACTACGCTTTACTCAATATTTGTCTATAGTAGACATTTATTGGAGAAGTATAATAAAAGATGATTAAAAAACAGGAATATTCTATGTACGAGTACCTTAACTTGCACAGTTGTATACGATCAATTAGATTCACAAAGCTTTTGACTACGTTGCAAAATTGAGGGTTCAGTAAGTTCGACAGGATTCTTTTTTATATGGACTTCACTAAATAGGTACATGAGGTAATGCATGCAAGTTACTTTGTAATTGCTGACTAATCTTGCATTACCAAACCAGCGATAAAAGTAATATCATGTTATTTATCTGTTACTTGCATTGCATAATATCGTATTTCCTATACTGTAATAGAAATCGACCTTAATTCGACATAATTTTGAGTAATGGTCGATTTCTACTCTAAGAAAGTTACAATTCGGAAGTATCGACAGAGCAGCATCACAACTTTGAAATAAATTGGACTTACGTAAATGCGCGACATATTGACAAGTGGAGACCCTTTTCATTGAAAACACGTGATTGATAAGCTTGATCGTCTTCCTACGTCAAATTGATGTAAGATCGCAGCCGTCCCCTCAATTGGGTGATTTGCTTTGATCAGAAACTTCATTTCTATTGAAGTTACGCGCTACTTAACCCTTCTACCAAAGAGCTTTCAAACTTAATGATGATTATCAGAAAGTTCTCTTTGAATGCGGTTTTAGACGAGAAATTATATTCATTACCCGTTTTCAATGTGGCCCTATTTGAGACATCCCTAATTGATAGTAATAACGTTAATTTGAAGTATGATTCAAATGAGTATCTTTGATCAAACTTTATTACGCTTAGCTAAACTCACACGTCGATGTCCGGTCGACAAACCTGTATCCATTGCTAGTAATCTTGTCGAGCGGGCTAAGGAAGTATCGGAGTGCATCCGCACTGTACGATGTCGCCTAGCAACGACTACGGCGAAGACTTTTATCCGTATGATTGTGCTGTTCACACACTTACTACTAAAGCATTCAGCCCCATCCATGGTATTGATAATTGCGTCAATAATTTCTGTCGATAAAACCGGATTTTTCTCTTACTCGTTCGAAAGAAGTATTTGTGTAAAAGGAAAGGTGAGTTTACGTTTGTATGATGTAGTTGAAGAGCTTTTACCCGTACTTTTTAAGAGAATGTCGGAGGTTTGGATTCGTAGATCTATGTTTGATTGTATTCCCAACATAACCTAATGCGTTTCTAAAGCTATAAGCGTCTCTGTTCATGTTTGTTTCAGAGTAATGGCGTTTTCACTCAGAGTTATGATTATTAGAGCTATTACCAGATACTGTACCGTTGTCACCGGATACCATTTCTAGTTTTGACACCATTCGCCTTCCGGGACTTGTGCACTTAGACGCAGTAATTAAATCCGGCTTGTGTTCCGTGTACTGCCTTTCCCGCAACTTTATTCTTAGCCTGCAAATTTAATAGCGATGCACATAATACTGAGACCGTTCAATCTACTATCGACTTGCCTCCTACACTGATATAATTTATTGCCTTAACGCAGTGTAATGTTGCCAGGTCATAAAATCCATCATGTTATTTCAGTGTTGCGATATATCTGTATAAAATGAAGTATCAAAAATATTTGTGCGATTTTCTTTCAGAAAAACCCGCAGACTTCATTCAGAGTAGTATAATTTGCATAAATAATGAATTGAAGGCGCTCGAACTAATGACTGCTGCAAATTGCAATAATTGCCTGCAATTTGTTTTATAGAACGCGTATATCAACCGTTGGCTTAGAAATATGAATAATAAGCATGAAATATTAAGTTAGGGTTATTTTCTTACTATAGTTATTTTGCCTCTAAATTTCCATATGAGGCACTGTTTAAAGAGACCCACATATTAGGTCACAAAGAATTCTAATATGAAACATCTAAGGCCAACTCTGTGCCGCTTCTTACCTTTCAAAAGTAGTTTCTCACTAATGTTTTTCGTCATTGTGCTCTTGTATATTATGATCTCAAAGAACATAATATTTTGATTGCGCAAGAGTAACGGTTCTGTGGTTTTATGGTATTCGTTGCATTCGCCGAGCATGCGGTCGGAATAACTTGCGAAAGCCCAGAGGAAACTTTTGCAACCGCTTTAGTTTCATGCGTCTGGCGCCCCGGCCGGCACTAATCATTGTCTGAAATGTCTTAACCGCATACATGAGGACAGTTTTCAAGATTCTTCTCAGTACATTGATCTTCTAGGTCGTTGTAATAAAGTGCTGTGTAACAGTCATCACACGTAGTTGCATAGCCTTGCTGTAATTTGATTGAACTCTTGTTCAGTTGATTAAGGCCGATTCTAAATCACAAATTAACTCACTCTTAAATCCTCATAGCAATTGGCAATCCAATTAAACTATCAGCTTGTTTAATCTTTAGTCCATTAATTTTACAAATAAGGCTTCTATTTATTGTTGTGTTATTTCATCCACTATAAATAGCAGAGCTGATGATTTTAAGTTCTTCATATGCCTTTATTTACGGTTGAGTTCTTCTATTATCATCCGCCTGAATATATACTCGCTCAATATTATTATTTCCTTTATGTGCCCTCCCCTATCCTGTTCTATTTAAACATACTAAGCACATACCTGTCTTAATTAAGATGCCATTTGTGTTTGCCAGTTAAGGAAAATTATTAAATAATCCGTTATGCTTACAATAATTACTACAGTTGTGCGTTATTTTGGGATATTATAATTAAATTATAATATCTCTAACAACTTAACCACATAACCACAGGTAAAACGACTACAAAATCATTTAATTTGTAGCCATGTTACCGGTGGCTACAAATTAAATCATTTTGTAGTCGTACACCACGTTCCCGTAGGTATTTGGGTAGTTATGCTATTCGTTTTGTTCTAGGATTCGTATCTATTTTCTGTACAGTAATGGAGATAGTAACTGCCAGCCAATTGGCATCGACTCTGTTCCTCGTTACGATAGTTACATGACCTTTCAAACCCTTAATGTGTTTTGTATCTGTAATGGCCAACAAATTACTTCCAACGGTTTGTCTTGCAATATTCCCATAAGGACAATGAAAAAAAAGGAATATGTTTCTTTTTATTATTCTTTCACACAAGTGACGAGCAAATTGCTTAGCTAAGTTGCGTGTTGTATAATTCGCGAGGACTGCGTGAGAAAAATGCCCGGGCAGCCATATTGGACGTTTTATTTTCGTATCCATATTTCACACTCGGAGATCTCCGCGTGTTATATGTTATGATTAAGTATTTATTTGAAGTTTGTTTTGTTATGCTCTTTTGTGTTGTTACAACTTTGTGTTAGCTTTTCTAGTTTGCCTTTTGGTGTTGATTTTATATTCCAAAGCTTGTTCAACAATAAATTGTAGAACTTCAATACGGAGTTTAATACTTTTGGAAACAACAACAAACTTCAAATCTTAAGATAATATAAAGCCTTCTTGATGCATGATAATATAATTAGCGTAGTTGGTGCTTACTAGCTTTACGTAAGCAGATATTCCACTTTCCTCCGAGTTGAAAGACCGAGGGACACTCATAGCTACAAAGTTGCGCAGCCCTGCGCCTGCGCCTGCGCTGCTGCCTTGAATCATGATTGTCCGCGCGCGTTAGTCACGCCACCGCTCGGCCACTTTCAGCGAAGGCTCATATTTCCATTCCTCACCGTTTATTTCTATTTTCCATAGTTTTATGCGGTCCTGGCGTTTTACGAATAGTTTACATTGCTCCGTAAAAAATGTTTAGTAATTAGGAAATGCCTTGCTACATGGTTGGTTGGGTCATTGGAAGGCTTTTAAAAGGTTGCAGTACCCATCTTGATTAGTTTACAAGATATAAACAAAACAACAAACCTATTCCATTTATATCGAGATATTTATAATGTTTACTACCTCTATCTTTACGCTATCTTATTGATATAAATCGTTATCTTATCATACTAAAAACCGCTGATAAAACAAACCAGTGCTGGCTGTGAAAATTCGTTTGTATTAGCTAACTCTCACATTTTGGTCCTTTGTTTGTCGCTCAAATGAAATTATTGAAATACTTGGAATTATTAAACCTGTGAAGGGAGCATGTTTGTTTAGGTCCATATCTCCGCAAAGCTTTAGGAAATACCTTTGACATGTTATATGTGAAGTATTTCATATCATACATTATTAAGAACGAGATGCCTTTTTTTCTTGCTCTATGGGGTAAACTGAATTCCATCCATGTTCAGATACCAACCACGTAAAGAAATGAAATTACTATTACCTACTTCAAAACATCTTGATGTAGTAAGTTGTGAGCGCAGATTTCATATTGCGTCATTAAATTACTACAAGCGCTAATACTAAAGTCATTAATTTACATACTAATGGTACTCTCAATGAAGTATCATTGGATTGAGCGTCTCGAGTATTATCGTAAGACCCGATAGCTACTCTTGTTTTTAATTCTTACATCAGCGTAGATGATCGCGTGGATAATAAACTTGTTTTATTCAGTAAGCTACTACATTGTGGTGCTTGACTATGTGCATTCGTTCCGCAGGCTTCGCTTTCGTCGTGCGATCACAAGCTCGGATCTCATTCGCTCCTTGCCTCTGTATTCACGACATCCGGTATTTTATTTTGCGTTTCTTTGAACATGGTACAACGAACTTGAAGCAGGCTCGTATGGGGAACAATTATGGCATGTTGTTCAGAATTTGTACGAATATTTTAAATTATGCCCATTTCATGCGCTCGTAGTTTTGTCGTAAAGTTTTTGTTTACTGTTTAACTTTTATTCGTCAGCAAACTTGAGTGATGGGCTGCATACCGTTCCGGGGTTATTAAAATGTGCTTAGTTCAACGCTGCTCATACTTGCAGCCATTATCACGTCGTGACTGTGATTCCACAAATTACCATCGTGATGGCTGAGACCTACTTGATGTAGGAAACCTATCATTAGGAAAAATTGAGTTTCACTGATTGGGGAAGCAAACATTTTAAGATTTTAAGTGACGCCATTACATGCACTTTAGTTACGCAGAAATTAGTCTGACCTGGAAAATCGTTATGAAAAATGACTAACAAAACGAGATTGCATAAATCAGTCTTTACGCCCTTCCGAGTTGTACCTAATAAAATGTTCGTTACACACGCGTGCTTTAATTAAATTAAACTGATTCGTATGTCGTAAGCTAATTGCGAGTGCGGATGGGCTAGGGCGGCTCTAAATATATTCGCACGACACCACCACTCCTCAGCACAAACACAAACGAACGCACATGTTGCCCTAATAACATTCCTATTTTCGCTCACGCGCTAACGGCCATCCATACAATTACTTACATGTCACGTTATGGGGTATTGCGCTCCCTTGTCATTTTAATAAATAGGTTATAGTATGATTTCTGTCACATTATCATGGTTTAACTTTTAATATTTTCTAGTTCAGTCAAAACATGTTAGTTCTCAGACCCAAATTTACCTCTTGTAATTTTATTCATAAGTACAAGTGTGACATTTGCCTGGCCTCCTTCCATTGATTCCATGCGACATTTTCATTGGTTGCTGTAGTGCATAATCTTATCGCTAGTTGATAAAACAAAACAGTTTTACTTCGATCAATACTTGTATACACACATGTAGTACCTCACCCACTTATGAATCAGTTCTCTTTGCCTTATCACATTACCGTAAATCATTTTTAGTTAATAGTCACTTTCACAATAGACGCGAAAAATGTTTAGTATCCATTTTAACGTTCCACGGCCATGTAATACTCCAACATGTACGTCCTTGTTTTGTAGAACGAGTCATTTCAAGTGATCTAAAACAGTGAGTAATCAAAAGTGCACTCTGGGTTTCAATTAACAGTTGCAAAGTGTGAAATGAAAGCAGAAAAAGGATAACTGGAAGAGGAACAGAAAACGAATGGCGGCGGCGATGCGGCGAGAGAACTTAGTGGAGGCCAATAGGCGTTAACGCAGCGTGCATCCGGCGCGCCGCCGCGACCGCCAGCCATGTCGAGTGCGCTGTCTCCGAGCAACTCCGACGACGTCGGCGACGAGCCGGCGCGACGACGCTCCGTCTTTTACGTGCCATTATTTGAGAGCTTCGACAATTATTTGCCCTTGACGCCAGAAGAAAAAGAAGCTCTCATATCTGGCGAAAATATAGATAGCATCTCTACAAAAACTAAAAGGAGGAATGCGTCAGACAGCGGCAGATTGCGAATCCCATCTCGGGGTGATTCATCCTTTACGGAAAGTGAAAGTGACATGAGCGCGTTTAGTCCAGAAAGACGGTTTCGTCGGCCTTTGTCATCAACGGCGAGCTCTAACGAGGCGCTGACAAGATTGGGTCATCGCGATTTGACTAGCCCGAGACTCGTCGCCCAAAGCACTCTCATGAAAAATACCAAGCCGAGATTACGGAGCACGACCTCGTGTGAACCTCGTTATGACCGGATATTTTCACCGATCGGAGGATCAGTTTCATCAAACAAACTGAATAGTTCCACCACGAACATTGGAAGCAAAATACCCTCGAAAACTTCAATCATGAATTCCAACTTGTCACTCATTCCGGATTCGCCAAAGCTGTTGTCTCCTGCGAAGGAGAAATCAAAAACACTTCCACAAAATCTCAATGTGCCATCGCCTATTAGAGGCAGCAGTAGTTCTACGTCTATATTTAGAACACCTAGAATAACTGTCACTCCTGAGAGTCCTAATAAAAGTCCTGGTAAAATGTCTGGACTGAATTTTATTCGAAGATCTCGAAGCACAAAATTGTCGCGAAGCAACTCCTTGTTGCGTAGTATTACTGCAAGACATATCGAAGAAGGGCTCGACGAACATGCCGCTGTAGTGACGGATCTGACTGAAAATTATGATAAGTTTGTAGATAGTAATGGGGGCGAATCAGAAGTGATTTGTGCTCTGATTAAAAAACACGAAGCTCAGATGGCGAACAGCCCTATGAGCATACGACGGGCATACCTGGACGTGGACGATGATGTAGCTGTACATTCTGGTAAGACATTTGCCTATTACGCAATCATTATTCATTCCAACCTTGGCTAAATTGTAATTTACTTCCCATCGGCTGTATTCGTTGACCATAATTTATACCATAATAGAAACAGCGCGTTAAACTTCGTTGCGTAAAGTGAAATATGGAGGCGTGCGCCTATTTGACATTGGTCGTCAAATAATAACTAACATTGAATGAATTACCGAGATCCTTTCTAAAATAAATTAGCTACGAATACAATACATGAGTCAGTCAAAAGCAATTCAAACTTAGAAGTAATTTTCAGCTATACAATGAATGTTTGGATGTGATGAACTCACCGAGTGGAAAGCTGAAGAGTTGTAGTAGTAAATACAACTCTTCAGATTGCCACTTGGTGAGTTGTATTTTCTGGATATAGGTACCTTGACTAAACGTGCTATTGGAACTATATTGATCGATCACCTAACACCGTACACACTGGAGCACTTAGTGGACAATGCCAGACACTTGAGAGGAGAAAGCGTTTAAAAGCCCTTACTGAGCGAGTACCCAACACGGATGACTTAACACTTTCGAACTATCCTACCAGTGTGTGGCATTTTCCACTAGACGCTGTTCATTATAACGGCAAACAATGCCCTCTAATTACATAGCAAGGATCTGAAGCGAAGGTCTTTAGCGAACGATACATCACGTCTTAAAGTTGTATTATGAAAAGTGGAAGTCATCTTGTTATTCAAAGCCCATTATATCTAAGTGACTGTCGTCATAAACAATGGTTTATTCAAACTATACTTTAGTAAACCGTTGATCGGTACTTGATTTATCGTTACAACTGGAACAGAAAATAATAGAGTAAAACTCCAGAATTGAAAACAATTTATTTTAGTTCAAGGTTAGATAAACAGGTAGATGATAAAAATATGATTAGTATGATACAACGTCTGCATTGAATTCTATGAAACACATTAAATATTCGACAATTAAAGATTCCCATAGGTGTGAGAAATCTAATAATACATTGCGACGATGGTAGAGAACAATGCTTAATAACACGTAAATCACCGCTATTTTCAACTTTTTCCTCAACAGTTCTACCTCTGTTGTTACCTTACTTAGGTGCAAAAAGATTGGATGGAATCCCATGACACTGCAGCGTACAATTCCCCCTGTGTCATCATCCTATTATATGACAAAGGATTGCTACGAATGCATGAAGTGTTTCCCATATTTGAAATGAAACTATATTTGAACCAAGGTTATTTCCGTTGGTCTTCTGTAGGTTATTTACTAGACTTAATCATACACATTCATATTTTTACTAAAGTACATATTTATTTATAAGTTATTTTTCGCTGCTAGCCAAAATTGGGTTAACTTCACTATTTTAGCTTGTTCATTCTAATAATGTTTCTAAAATAATGTGAGTATTTTTCTCTACTTTGAAAACTGTAAACAAAAGACTATATTACCGTTTCTATAAAATATTAACTTTAGCTTAAAAACGCTGCGCCACAAAATCGAAGTCGGTCGCTCCTTCAAAACAATGTACTTGTACGTACATAAATGTTTCGTAACACAAACATAAAAATGTCGCTAATGTACCGTCACTATCGTATCGTCGCGTTGCACTTCCTCGTGGTCTGTTATCGCCGTCGTCTCCTTATCAAAAGTACGCATAATGATTGCACAGAGAATCGACTCCGCAGGCTTTTTAAATAATTGCTTCCAAATAGCATTGCTAACGACAAATCCATATTTTCCATTGATAATTTAAAAGGTTACCTTATTTCGGAAATACTGAGATTTTCCGAGTTTACAAATAACCTTTGTTTAAATTACGTTGAAGACCTCTAGACAACAATAAGTTTTAGCCATGAAAACATTAAAAACTGTGACTTTGTGCCATTTTGTCACGTTGTCACGTCGCTGCTTAAATATTATACTATTCTCTTCAAACAGTTTTACACTTGATTTGCATTGGAAACAGTAGCCGCAACTGTGTAAAATCACCTGTGTAGTTGCTACCGTTCACTGGTCAGTAAACAGAGGCCATACTTAACTCATAACGCAGAGTACACATAAACCGAAGTAATAACGATAATGGGTCCGAAAGAACATCTGTTGCTTCACACGTCGAGGAGTCGTTGACATTGCAGGCTGTTGCCAACTTAACTTCCCCACTTTTATTATTGAACAAAAATAACTTAGCAACAATAATTTTGTGGCATCACGAATCAAAACAAACAGGAAACTTTATACACAAACAGCCATCACATTTAATAGTCGACACAAATATTTGTAACTAGCTTCTGCCAGCGGCTTCGCCCGCGTGAAGTTTCAAAATTGTCCCATGGGATCTTACTACCGGGATAAAAAGTATCATATGTGTTAATCCAGGTTATAAACCATCTGTGTGCAAAATTTCATCCAAATCCGTTCAGTAGTTTTTTCGTGAAAGAGTAACAAACATACATCCACGCGACGGAAGCTTAAAAAATCAAGTAATTTCTCCCGTTTTCCCAACATTTCCTTACACTGCTCTGCTCCTATTCATTGTAGTGTGATGAAAAGTATACTATAACCTGCCCAGGAGTTCGAAGAATAACTGATGTTATTTTTTTTAATTGGGGTTGAGTGAGAATATTATAAACGTAAGAGTAAACAAATATAATAATAACAAATCTCCGAACTGCTAAGCTATCGGGAGTTACACGTGTTATTGTGAGTCAACTATAAAAGATAGACATATGCTGTCTTGGGATATTTTTTATATAATTTTATGTGGAATATTTCCGTTATACATGATTTCTATGTAGCTTTAACCATTAAGGCTGCACACGCGACGGAAGCTAAAAAAACCAAGTAACTTCTCCCGTTTTCCCAACATTTCCTTTCACTGCTCTGCTCCTATTAATGGTAGCGTGATGAAAAGTATACTATTACCTGCTCAGGAGTATGTAGAATAATTGTACCAAGTTTCGTTAAAATCCGTCGAGTAGTTTTTTTTTCTATAAATAACATACAGACAGACAGACAGACAGACAGACAGACAGACAGACAGACAGACAGACAAAAATTTTACTGATTGCATTTTTGGCATCAGTATCGATCACTAATCACCCCCCGATAGTTATTTTGTAAATATATTTCATGTACAGAATTGACCTCTCTACAGATTTATTATAAGTATAGATAAACGTTTATTGTCAATATGAATACACAGACCAATGGACTATCGTGTTTCCGAGAACAAAATATTTATATACAAATTAAAGTCAATGTTTTTGTAAAACCGTAAGTAATCGTTCACAGAAACAAACGACTAATTCAATTGAGGCACTTTACAAAAACATCGCTGAATGTTTAATACATATTTTGGACGCGGGCACCATAATAATTTGTTGCTTAAAACTTTTTGTCATACATTTGCCGACGCATGCGCAGCGGTCACGGGCGGCGTGCGCGCAACTTCCGGCGGAAACCACGCCGTACATGGCTCCTGCTATGTAGTTGATATCATATTACATATCTATCTGTAATGTGTCGCCGTAATGTGAAACCTTGCGAACATTACATGCGCATTGGCAACACAGTTCTAGTAATTTTCTTGCACGGTTGACGGTAAATCAGTGTCAATTGTGTTGTTCGATCAAACGGATATGAAGCAGTATTTATTTTATCATTTGTTGGGCTGTGTAGGTAATGTTTAACCTAATTGTTTTTAAACAAACATTCTCTTTTCTATTGGCAAAAGTTGTAAATAGTGTTGACAAATTTAAAATTTTAAACCTTAATGCCTGACCTTTACTTCCTTTATTTCCAGACACCTCATATGAGAAGGCATGCCGACGGGGTTCCGCACCGAGCACGCCAGTGCCAGGTGCGCAGGCGCAGCACAGTCCCTCCCGCCTCGCCTCCTTCTTCTTCTCGAAGCGATCGTTCAGGAGCAACCCCCTCAAGAGGACCAAGTCGGCGACCAAACTCGAGAGGGAACGAGCCCTGGCCGCCGCACCCACACATCCACCTACACATGCCTTGCGGACATCAAGGTTGGTACCTCTATGTGCATCTAATTAGGTGTTGAGCTAGTTGTAATACGAGTAGTAGGTGTAGGAGTTTACTTCCAGTATAACTAGATACAACCATAGGTAGCTTAGGTAGCTTGTTGGTGTTTATCGTAAATGGAAAACAGAAATCGTTTTCAACCACAATTTAATAACAATAGAGGTCGACGAGATTTTCAGAAGATACAACTTGATATAAAACACAATAGACTTTGAAGCTCAGACAAAGAATTGATCGAAGTCACGTAAGCGTGATTTAATTTTTCTTCGAAGAAAGCATTCTCAGGGATGTTTCATTTTTATTCTCTCACAGAACAGCTATCACAATTTGTTGATCCTCCGTCTACCCAGTTTATTGATGTCTATAAAATGTCGCTATTGCAATGTATTACTAGAAAACGTATTGCTGCCAACAATAACTTGTTTTACGACCCGAATAAAATAATCTGTGTAATACGAAACATCCCTCTTGTCACCTCATAACTTAGTTTATGATAGAAATATCAGTTGTACTGCCGACGAAATAGTGCTCGTAAAACAGCCCCAAAATTCTTATTGCGAAATTGTAGTTCATAAAGTTACGTAGTCCTCATAATGTCTCGTCGATTAAGTTCATTATCGAAGCCTCTTCTAGCGACGTAATGTTTCACCATGTTATTGTTATCTATCAAAACATTATAAATTGTATTTGAAAACATTCCATAATTTTACATAAACATTATTTAGAACGTGTTTTGTTCGTCATCAACATAGCTCTACTATCATTCTATAATATTTAGAAATCTAGCCAAGTCACAACTTTACCCGTACGCATAATCGCAAAGTTTGCTGTGTCGTAAAAGTTTCGAAATTTTCGTTCGTTGACGTGTGCTCGACTTTATGGTCAGCAAATTGGATAGCAAATGGGCTTGTCGTATATCCTGACATAAATTAGCCAGTAAAACAACTGTCAAGTGTATTTAGCGATATGTCGTGACTGTAAAACGTTATCCAGGTTATATGGTGTCGTATTTCAACGTGTAGGAGTGTCGCCCCGCCCAGTCTGGCCCACGGCTATTCACCAAATATTCTTAATTACTTCCCTCCCAACGCAAACACGACAACTTCATCGAAGCCTAATTAAATAGTGTTACTTGTGGCGGCCAATTAACGCCTGCTTTAAATGGTACTAATGATTATTGAAGCTTTCATTCGTCTAACACAGTGGTTCCCAACCTTTTTTAGACCAGGGACCACTTTGGTATGTTCATTGTTAACAGGGACCATAGGGTTCTAGATAAACATGGACACCGACAGGATTATAACTAGGGGAGTGAATCTTTAACTCACACTATACAAAAATTGGATAATGTAATGAGATCCTTTAGAATTAATACAGTGATTATATTTATAAAAGCGATCGAATTGAGCTCGAAAAATTTAGGAATAATTTAGTATGAGATTCTCAAAACAATTTAGAATTTTGCTCTTGCATCTTCTGTGCAAGTTTAAAGTACGAATAACATTTTAATCTTTCGCGGACCAGAGTCGAGGCTCCTGCGGACCACCAGTGGTCCGCGGACCACAGGTTGGGAACCAGTGATCTAACAGATGGAAAGGCTCACGTAGTGTAAACGTTTATACAAACAATGGAGGTTGTAAACTGTAAAGAAATCACTTCCTGGAATGGTGTTGCTTTTTCTGTAGATGGATTCAAAACGTATCGAACACAACTTTTGTTCTAAATTTTAAATCAATGCGTTGTTATAATATATCCAGTAGAGTAGGTACTACAAGATATCATTTACCATTCACGTTTGTGGGAGACCGAAATCCGTCGTTCAATTCTCGCCCAAATAATGCCTTTGAAGAGCAGAGCTTTAACGGTAATCAAATCTGTGTGTTTCAGATCTCACGAAAGCCTCCTGTCTGCACATTCACCCGCCGTCTCGACCATGGATTTGGGACCACCTAATCAAGTGCGTAGTCAATATTTAAACCGAAATCCATTTATAGGAAGTAATTTATTATTTTATGACTTTTTGATATAAACAGAATACAAAAAATAATGAATATAGTAACATAAATCAGTTAAATGTATCACTTAGGCTGTATAGCATTGACATTACCTTGACCTATCTTACATTAAAGGAGTCGGTTTTCCAACCTCAATAGATACCAAAGTGAAACTATTTTGCCTTTCGCCGACAGACTTTGTTAGAGAGTATGACATGCCATCGTAGGCATCCTTTGACTCGGAACTTTTGTAACTTCTGACTCAACATGCCTTCGAACCTTCATGCATAAGGAATGTATCCAATATGCTCGTTTTAGACAGATCTTCAGTTACGTGAAGACTTTTATAACTTACTAGATTGTTTTTATTGCCTGTAAAGTCCCGAATATCGGGCAAAGGCCACTGCTCATACAGATAACAAGGAATGAGCTTGATCACCACGCTAGTTGCTGTTTGTGTTTACAAGAGTAACCCTCAAAATACTGAAACGTCACTCAAACAGTTAGCCACACAATTTTTTTAGGAGCTGTTCAAATGTTAAGCAGCTCTTAAATTTTGAGTAACGTTTCAGTATTCAGGGGTAAGAGGTGCGTACTAACTTTTCTATTTCATGTTTTCAGGTAGAAATCCGATCTCTCCACTCGTCAGTTCTGGGCAGGCCACATTGTTTCGCGCTCAGTGCTGAAAGTCGAGCACCTCGCTACTTCGCCTGTGCCTCACGAAAGGAGCGAGACCGCTGGATATACAGGTAGATACACCATCAAGATATTATGTGACCATAACGTGGACATTGGACATGTGATGTCGAGCCGGAGGACCGCAGCATGGTCATTGGACATGTGTTGTAGAGGAATGAGGAGCACGCGGAAGATGTGGAGTATTAATGTGGAAGGCTATGTGAGGAAAAGATGAATGGATTGTGTGGCAGATGATGTAAATTATCAGAAAAGAAGAGAAGATTGAGATGTTGGGTAGTAATGTATAGCGCATAAAATCTGCTTCTTCTTAGCGTGTCGAAAAATAAAAAAAACTTCGCTACCTGATGCAGTCAGATTCTGAAGCGCTGCTGATTCTAAATAATTTGGGATATTATCACAAGAAACCCCTATAATTCCCACTGGTTAATACTGCCTTCAAGTCTATAAAAGCAATTCTGGTTTGCTTGTACAAGGCTGCTCCCATTACCACCCTATTAAGTAGGTCGGCTGTGTCGCTATCCATCAATATCATGTACAAAGTAAACGTAACTTTCTTTGTAAAGCAGCCATTCTCCGAAGGTGTAGGTAGCGCTTCTGAGTATCGTTACACCCACAGGTTAATTGGTTATTTATAAATAGGTCTACAAAAAGTACACGGTTTTAGGGACAGAGACAATGATAGAACAACATTCACGACCACCCAGATTAATGAATCGTCTAGTAAACAAAAAAAAAAATGGTTCTTAATTCAAACATTTTGACCGTGAAGGTTCTACATTTTTTTTTTTTTTTAACTAAAGGAAAGAATACTTTGCTCTATGCTATGAAGTAAATGATCTACAAACATAGTTTATTCGAAGAAGTTTGTGAAGAGTTTGTACAGAACTATCATTAGACACTACCTACGTCGTTGTTCGCGTGGTTGAAAGCGTTATTGCTGAGCATGAGATCCTGGGTTCGATTCCCAGGTCAGGCAAAGTGTAATTGGATGGAAGTCTGGATTTGTAATAGGCTCTCCTCTCCCCCTATTACATGGGACTTAAACATAAGTGGCGAAATGTAGGTGTACTATTAGGTACAGCTTTGCCTTATCCTTCCCTGATTGTTTGTTTAACATTAGATTGTAACGCGTTTATGTGTTTAGTCTGTATTGTAAGTTAAACCAGAGGTCAAAGAAATGTCGTAACGTAGTAATGAGACAGATAAATCTATACGCTCATTAGAAAATGATCCGGAAGGTTAACTGTTATCTTAAGCATGTGTGTACCCTTTGCCGTTATTGTTACTTCGAATGTTGTCTATGTTACTATGAATAATTTCTTGTTATCTTTTGACCCTTAAATATGGAATACAAGTTAATTGCAACTTGTTCAAGTATCTCGCCACCCTTGATTGACTTGTAGCAGGTGCCTAAAGCGTTAAGTTCACTTTGTACCTTTTTTGTGAGCGAAAGGTTTCAATGAGTCAATAGATGTATTAACAACTTAAGAAAATACATTAAATAGATTATTAACAACAAAGAAAAGTCACAACAGTAATTCTTTGGTATTTTTATGAAATAGCTGGAACACAACATAGATGTGGGACATCAACTTGCTTAAAATTAATTTCCTCGGCGTTTTATTTAGAGAATGTTTATTTTTCCTTGGGGAGAATTATTTCTATTCAATACTACTACTCTCTACTTGATCAAAATTATTCGCAATAACAGTATTTCTTTGTTTACTCTCGCCAGCTTGCGGCAAGCGGCGCGGCCCGACGAGCTGCGCACGCGACGGTGTGAACGGACCGTCAAGCTGTGGCTGTTGGAGGCCAAGGCGATCCCGCCCAAGAAGAGATACTACTGCGAGATCCTGCTCGACGATACGTTATATGCTAGGTAAATATATACCTTAATATCTAAGTCATAACTATTATTACAGGACGATGTTATCTCACAGAATTTTAGGCCATAAATTACTTTTGGTAAACATATTTTAACACTAAACGTATTCAAAACATAATTCCGTCTCCGTCATTTTCAAAAGATATAAAAAAAGATATTTAGATGCATTTAATATATAACTGTTATAACTTACTTACCTATTTAATAACATGTAAATATTTAAATAATCTCTTTAAACTGTTTAACCTTAATAGCCCGTAAACGTCTAAAAGCTACCGTGAGACTTGCTTTTCATGAGCGTTCTTTCCCGTGTCAAATTGTCTAACAGTATTTTTACCTAATAGAGATTCCATGGCTCCCGCTTTAATAAAATAATTGCTGTACTTTTAATATTTGGGCACATACAAATTTTTTATTGCATTATAAAAAATCTTTCTTTGTCCACTTTCATTTGTATAAACGCAGCATGTAAGATCAATTTGTTTCGCTATCGCCAAGCGTATTATAGAACAAAGCTGTAATTATCTGTGGCTTATCGTGTCTGGAATATTCTCAATGGTATAAATCTATGCAGTAATGCAAATATGGCCATAAAGGTCAAACGAAAGAGTATGTATGACCCCTGCATGTTTTCCATTTCTTGTATTCAGATAGGTTTCTATGTAGCACTATAGCTAGGCGATAGTCTATGTAAGCAAACAACTTTCTTTTTTACAAATACTTGTCGTTGAAATGTGTTTGTTGGTTGATAAATTATTACCACGATGTAAAGAAGCACGACATGCAACTGTTTTAATTTTCGGCCCGTCATGAAATGATTGAAAAGATTGAGCTCCGAAAACTACATCCTTACTCAGTAGAGGACAAAAGAAAAATATTATTATCTTGGGTTGTGCTTATGTAAATTCGGGTTCTTTCAAATGATTTTCAAGCGTCGTTACACTTCGAAGAAATAAATTATAATTAAATAGTATTGAAGGCAGACAGGGAACAAAGAACTATCCTATGTCTTAAACCAGGTCATTTAAAACATACGTTCCCCTGAGATAGTTTCGGACCTCTCGGTCTGAATTACGGACACTAATTAATGATCAAACGAACTTACCCGTACGTGAAGTTCGATCATTATTATATGAGCAGCTTCATTCGACGCGATTTTCTTCTTTTACATGTTGTAGCTGAGTCCTAGGCATTGGCTTCACACAGATTTTCAAATAAAATAAGTAAAAAATAAAAATCATATGGCAATACTGGGGTAATTTTCCACATTCAACTCGCTCGGCGGTAGGTACTTCATTCTTGTTTAAAGCATTACTATGGCATTACTTATGTAGGTAAGTATTTACCACAATATCTACCTATATAAGTACAGGCTATACAACCATAGATTAGTAGATAGGGACTAGGTATATTGTTGCACCAAGATCTGTTTCATTTTTAGGGTTGGGGCAATAGGGTGGGTTCCTATTATCGCGTCGAATGAAGCTGCTCATATAATAATGATCGAACTTCACGTACGGGTAAGTTCGTTTGATCATTAATTATATTTCGCAGCTTCATTCGACGCGATTTTCTTCTTTTACATGTTGTAGGATGTTCAGAGCATCAATAAAATGAAACTAGATAAATGGTAGCTAAAAATCAAAACTTATTTATTGAAAACAAAATAATCATGTATCCAAATTGGTTGTTAATGCATTTGACAAAATCGTATTTGCAAATTGATTAGGATCATCAACTAATTCCTTATTATAGAATTTAGCAAAAACTTTGGATGACTCTGACCATCCAGCAGTTTTGCGGATTACATCCAGACTGACACCGAGTCGTTTAGCGGAAGAGGTGGAAGAATGGCGGGTGCTATGAGCACTGAAAACTGACGTGTCAACTCCACTGAGGGAAAGTGTACTTTTGATCCAACTGCTAAGTGTTTGTGAGGTTACTTTATTGTATGGTTTTCTATATGAAATGAATAAATTGTTATTTCTATTACGCAACAATTTTGTTTTATTTAAATATTCTAATAAAGATCTAGCAGGGCATATTTCATGTTTTTCGTTATAGAAGGGTAGTTTTAATAGAGGTTGTAAAGAGTTAACTCGTGATGTTTTAATAAGATCGGGTATTGTTATGATTATGTTACTGCTTTGAATTTTTATATTATTTACATCTATGAGTGAGAACGTCTGAACCCGATGGGCAGTTACTAGTGCCAGCAACGTAACTGTCTTTTTAGATAACATTTCTAAATTAAGCTGATCGTTAGGCCATCTTTGACTTAAATACTCTAAAACCACATTTGGATCCCAAGTAACACTGTATCTAGGAGCGGGCGGTCTCAACCTAAATATACCTTTCATAAATCGCTTTAGGTCATCATCATTCAAAGTTTTTGGAAATAGAAAGTGTAATGCAGATTTATGTGAATTTATTGTGCCGTATTTCGCACCGTTTTTGTAACATTCAGTTAAAAAATCAATAATTACTGAAACCGATCCAATCAAATAATCATACTTATTTTTATTACAGTAATTAACCCACAATTTTATAGTGCTATCATACTGCTTGTATGTATTTTCAGATAACGATGATAACATAATATCGATTGAATTTTGTGAAAAAAATCTTAGCAGTAGTGCTTTCCTGACAATTTGCCGGCAATTAATGTTAGCGTTTGATGGAGACTGTGCGATAATCTGAAAGGAGATTTTAATAAGTTAATATTTGGTTCGAAATATAACGGTTCTGAAACCATAAGTCTTTTAAAAATGGGAAACCAAGGTTGTGTTGGCCAATTGGGTACAACCACTACCCCTTCAGATTTATCATTTATTATTTTCTGTAACATCTTAAGAATTAACGCAAAGGGGGGAAACGCATAAAATCGCATTCTATATCAAGAAATTGTAAATGCATCTACCGCGTAAGCATCCGGGTCGCTTTTCCAAGAAATATAAACAGGACATTTAGTATTACAACGACTTGCAAACAAATCGATTTTGGGTTGACCAAAATTTTTAATAATTTGGTTGAAAGCCGTTCCACACAATTCCCATTCTGTATCTGCAAACTTTTTTCGTGATAAACTATCTGCTTCAATGTTAGCTTTGGTATTAATATATGACGCAAATATTACTAGATTATGTTCCTCACACCATTCCCATATTTCTCGGGTAATTTTATTTAAATGTGGGTACTGTACAGAACCCATCCTATTTATACATGAAATGGCAGTGACATTATCAATGCGTAATAACACTTTACAATTTTGTAAATGTTTTGCAAAAACTTTTAGTGCTAAGAAACTGGCTTTTAGTTCTAGTTCATTGATATGTTGCTCGGTTTCATTTCGTTTCCAGAAACCATGAGCTTTATTGTTGTTGCAAAAAGCGCCCCAGCCACTCATTGATGCATCAGAAAAAAAATCTAATTTAAATTCTAAAAGTGTTATAGGCTGTGTTTTAATATCTAGATTTAGTAACCACCATTCTAAATCATACATTAGTGCATGGGGTATTTCGATTACACTGTTATAGCTAGGATTATCTAATAAACTTAGGTACTTATGGCGTTCAAGTTGTTTAGTGTAACCCCATGCATATTGAACGGCAGGAGCCGCAGACACTAACAGACCAATCAGACGTGCAAACTCTCTAAGTCTACAAGTTTTCTTTTTTCGATACAACTTTAATTGTTCTCTAATTTTTAATTTCTTATTATCCGGTAATTCTAAACACATATTGGCGGAGTCAAACACAAAACCAAGATATTTACACCTTTGTTTTGGAATAAGGCAACTTTTTTCATGATTTATAATAAAGCCTAATTTTTCTAGCAGATTCATAGTCAGCTTAACATTATTTTCGCATTCTTGAAAAGAACTCCCTATGCAACATATGTCATCTAAATATATGACGGAAATCATATCTCTGGATCTTAAATATTCCATCACAGGTTTCAAAATTTTTGTGAAAACGTAAGGACATGTACTTAAGCCAAATGGAAGACAGTTAAAATTAAATAATGTATCATTATACATAAATCTTAGATATTTTCTGTAAAGATTATGTACCGGAATTAAAAAATATGCGTCTTTCATGTCGATTGTAGCCATATAACAGTCTTTTGTTATAATTTTTGTATCAGTTCTATAATCTTCCATTTTAAAATGTTGTGAAATGACATATTTATTTAAGCGTTTTAAGTTCAAAATGAAACGATTCGTTCCATTTGGTTTAGGTACTAAAAATATGGACGACAAAAATTGTAGATCGTGGGGCGTACATCTTGATATGGCATTTATTTTTAAAAGTGAGTTTATTTCAGTATCAAAATCAAGAAGTTCCTTGTATGTTCTAGTATGAAAACTAGGTTTAACATCATCAATAGGTTCTGATGAGAAAGGAATTTTGTATCCATGAATCCAAGATAAGATTTTAGGGTCATCAGTGATCTCATGCCACTGTTTTAAAAAATGTTGTAGACGACCCGCAAAACGTACCTCTACTGGCGCTTCCGTTGTTGTTGGCGATGACGTGTCGGTGGCGGCGACGATCGACCTCCTGCTCCCCGTTGTTGAAAGCTGTTCCTCATGCGGGGCTGGTACTGGTACTGAGCTGCGCGTGGTGCCCCTGCATCGGCTTTGCCCGCTGGTTTTCGTTGCAGGGGTTTCCAGTTTAACGAACCTTGACCTTTATTTTTCAAGAAATTACTTTTATGAAATTTTTGATTTCTGAAGGTAGTAGCGACTTTTGTTGATTTCAAGTCGGTGCCGGATTTCTTGATGGTTTTGGCCAATTTCAGTGTATCAGAAATATTTTCTCCGAATAAGTATTTATCTCGAACAGTTTCTGTCATAGTTTCTTTCATATCACTATTTATTGACGAAATTATAAAATGTCTTCGAGTTTTCGTTTCGTTATAATGACTGTCGCATAGGATGCGACATGCATCACTGACAGGTTTGAGCACATTTTGCGTCGAAAAATCTTTTTCTAATATACTATCTACGGCCTGCGATAGTGCGGCTAGTGCTGAACCTATCTGGTTTTGTTTTGTCTCCAGTATATTATCTCGTTTTACAAGATTTTCAGCTATAGCAGCCTTGGTTTCAGCGTTCAATTTTGGTGCGAGTATTATTTCGCAATTAGATGGTACTAGGTAATCTTTCAATAGTTTTTCTTTGGTTTCGTTCGGTAATCCTTTTATAAGAATTTCGTGCCACCTAGCAGCAATGTCTTTATGAATTGGTTTACCGAGAACGATTTCGCTCTTAGGAGCATCGCCTAGCAAGGCGAGGATTTCATCATCTAAAGATTCAGTCTCTTTAGTGTTAAGACATAAAGGATCGCCTACTAAGATTTCTTCCGGGCTAGACTTTGGTGTCATACCATTGTCCGACATAATTTTATCATTACTGTGACCTAGAAAAAAGGTCAGAATAAGTAGGTATTTGCGAAGCAAAACAACAATCAATTAATTTTGAAATGAGGGTAGGCATAGTCCCCGCTGGACTATGCGCAATCAAGCGTAACGGATACAACCCCGCTGGTTGTTCGCATTACAATAAACATCACGTTGTATGTGAGACAACAATGTAGTTAGATATGGTAGTAATAAGTAAGTATAAGTAGACACAATTCCCGCTGAATTGTGCGCAAAAATAGGCGTGACAGAAAACAACCCCGCTGGTTGAATCGCATCACATTTGTTATTATGTTAACTTGTATCAAATCAACGTGACAGAGGAAACCCCGCTGGTTTCTCGCATCACTCAATTGAAACCAAATTAACGATAAACGTAGGCACCAAAGTAGGAAGGTAGTATGTATTATAAAACTTACGTTCGGTTAATTCGTCATCCGACGATGATGAAGAAATAATACGCCGTCTAATTGTATTCATTCGGCGACGCTTATTATTATGATCCGTTTCCTCCGAATTGTATCTTCTTTTCCTATCCATTGTGAGCAAGTTTTTTCTTGTGCGAAGCCTTTGCACACAGAACACAGAATGAAGTACCTACCGCCGAGCGAGTTGAATGTGGAAAATTACCCCAGTATTGCCATATGATTTTTATTTTTTACTTATTTTATTTGAAAATCTGTGTGAAGCCAATGCCTAGGACTCAGCTACAACATGTAAAAGAAGAAAATCGCGTCGAATGAAGCTGCGAAATATAATAGTTAGTGAGCTATACATATATGCAGCTGAATATGAATAGTAACAGACTTATTTGACATTACAGGTCATCATCAAAGCTGAAGACGGAGCTATGCTTCTGGGGCGAGGTGTACGAGTTCGCGAGCCTGCCCGCCGTGCGCGCCATACACGTCAACGTGTACCGCGAGCCCGAGCGTCGCTCACGGAAGAGAGACAAACATGCGCTTGTTGGTTAGTCTCCTTTTAACATTCATGTCTCATTTTTTAATGCAACCAAGCAGTGATAAATGGTCGAGATTATAACAACAAGCAGATTTGCAATATAAGAGGAATTGCAGATGACAAAGAGCTATACTAGCTATCTACATCCTTTTTTCAAATCTTAGTTTATCTCATACAAATAATGACTGTTCGAAAGTTGAAGGGCGCTTTCAAATGACACGGATACTGTTGGAATGCTGCTGCTCAGTTGTTGTACCTACGCAGTTCGATAACCGGACTGCAGCAGTCAGACATCAACCGTCTAATTTGAAAGCGCCCTTGCAACCAGTCAATCTTGTCAAGGGGTATACAGTATTACCCAGTAACTTGGTTGTGCAGTTCAGAGAGACAGTGGCTCCATTGAAAAAACTATTATAGATTGTAAGCCGACTCCCTCGATGAAATTGAAATGTAGTATTTGGTAAGACTTACCTAGAAGCGTTTGTGACAGCTTGGCCAGAAAAAACCGCACGGAGAGCAGAATGGAAGACTATGAGGCAGGCCTTTGCCCAGCAGCGGGAAAATAGAGGCTAAAAAAAACTGTCAAGAACCAATGACCGCAATTTTCAAGTGTTGCTATTATTTAGACCGCTACTGACCTATTCTTGCTGTTAAAAGAAAGTTGTAAACAAGTAGCATCTCATTCCACAGGTACAGTCCGCATCCCAGTGGACGACGTCTCGTCCCGCTACCTGAACGAGCGCTGGTACCCGCTTACGGAGAGCGACAAGCCGACGTCCCCGGCCGCGCCCGCGCCCGCGCTGCGCATCAAGTGTCGCTACCAGAGCGTCGACGTGCTGCCCATCGACCACTACGCCAGGTTCCTGGACTATCTCAAGAGGAACTATAGGAGGCTCTGTGAATATTTGGAGCCTGTTATTGGTGAGTTTTGACCTTATTTGATCTTTTCTTAGAAGTATAAGGTTTCATAAAACATTTTTTTTTGGTATCAAATAGATTGCTACTTAAATTACTAACTCTACCTATCTTGTATCTCGATTAATCTTTTTTTTGGATTCAGTACAGCATTTATTCTCGTTCTGCACATTTCCATTAGTCGTTATCTTAAAAGGACCGGATCTTCAACTTCAAGCTATATGGTGATCTCAATCTACAACCTACTTTACACAGTCCATACATCATTCTCAATCTTCGGATCTAGCAGGATCTAAATCGTATGAATGAGTTTGACCCCATTTGAAATGATGTGCCTGTCTTGATAACTGCATATGGAGTATTTTCTCCCGGGTTTCATTATTAAGACGGCATAAACGACACACACTCGGAATAATACCGATATCCTTATCTATTTTCGCACCTGTTT
Organism: Xestia c-nigrum; assembly: GCA_916618015.1. NCBI lineage: Eukaryota > Metazoa > Arthropoda > Insecta > Lepidoptera > Noctuidae > Xestia > Xestia c-nigrum. The sequence goes on from OU745246.1 coordinate 20,158,038, forward strand.
ATTTTGACCCGTATATAAGTTTGTCACCTCAATGATAACTTGCAGGTGTAAAGGCCAAGGAGGACATAGGCTGCGCGCTGGTGCTGTGCATGGCGGGCGCGGGGCTGGCGCCGCGCTACCTGGCGGACGTGGTGGCGCTGGACGTGCGGCGCACGGGCGACCACTCGCTCACGTTCCGCGGGAACTCGCTCGCCACCAAGAGCATGGAGGCGTACCTGAAGCTGGTGGGCGACCAGTACCTGCAGGACACACTGTGCGACGCGGTGGCGCAGGCGGCGGGCGCGGGGGCACAGGAGTGCGAGGTGGACCCACTGCGCGCGGGCGGCGCGGCCGCACTGCGGCGCCAGCAGGCCGCGCTGCGCGACGCCGTGCAGGCCGCCTGGTCCTCCATCGCGCACTCCGCGCCGCGCTTCCCTCCGCCGCTCCGGGACTGCTTCGCTACCTTCCGAGAGAGGTGCTTTTTATTTCTTAGGACCATTTTTTTGACATGTACTTATTTTTCCTTTTGGGACCATCTGGTTACGAACCGTTCTGTTCCAATTACTTCCATGAGTCCGGGAGACATTAGTAGATTCCGGCGCACTCTCTGACAGTAAATGAGTTTTCTGCCTTCGCTTTTTGAGCTCCATCTGTTCATCCCGACCAATGTCAGGAATACACAGACGGAGTTCAGCTATACAAAAGTATTTTCATAAAATATCCAAGAAACATTCGTATAACTAGACAGAAGATATAATGTATGTATGTTATCGACATTAATCTTACTAAACTCGTGTTAATTCCCGTTGCAGACTGACGGCGATGGGTCGAGAGGACATCTCGGACAACCTGATCAGTGCATCGATCTTCCTTCGCTTCCTTTGTCCAGCTATACTGTCTCCAAGTCTCTTTGGAATCACACATGGTATGTACTTTTGTTAATTACTTATTTATAAACAAAGTTCAATCAATTCCAACTAAGACTCCATAGTTGAAAGCGGTTTGCTTTGTAGGTTTACTCGAAAGTACCTATTTTTTTTGTTTGCGTATTGCATTTATATTCGTTTCAAACTTAATGGCCGTTTAGCAGAATCCATTTTAAGAATTAAATTTTTTAACAATGTATATTAAAAAAAATCTTAAGATGGACCTTATGGTTATGAACCATAAAGTCCATCTTACGACTTTTTTTAATGTGATTTAAATTATGATTCTGCTCAAGCGGCGATTTTAGACCCGAACTGCCATTAAGTTTCAATCGAACTGTACCTAGCTTTTGTCTTAAAAAACAAGTTGGTACGAATTGCAGAAAAAAACACCATGAAAGAATAATTTGATTACTTATTCATTAGTTAGAACTAAGCACTGTCTTCTTTACGACGTACTGACACTTTTAAAGTTTTTATAAAATTCTTTAACTGAGAATCCTCAATGTAGTTTGGCTGCTTAAAAGATACAAAGTTATGTCCCTCGATCAACTACAAGTTTTAGGAACTCAAGTCCTTCATTTGTTATTGCAGAGTACCCGAATGAGCGTGCGGCCCGTAACCTGACGCTGGTGGCGAAGACCCTGCAGACCCTGGCCAACTTCACACGCTTCCAGGGCAAGGAGGCCTTCATGGAGTTCCTCAACGACTTCTTGGAGCAAGAGGCACCTAATATGAAGGCGTTCCTTAGAGCGATATCGGTAAGGCATCTTTTTCGACTCCTGAGCGTATCGACGACGAGTATGGCACTATTAGTTTTAGTAACGTACAGACACGGCAGGTAAGACACGATATTGAATGTCCCATCATAAGTAAGTGATAAGTGCTTAATCTATCAAAATTTTTACGGACGCATTCGCGGTCCAAGTTATGAATAACACATCGATATCAAGGCCATTAATGCGAAAAAGTTTTTTTTTGGTATGACACCTAAAGTTTTAATAAAATTCCTGATGCCATAAAAACACATGACATTATACAGGGTGTCTCATTCAAATCGGTCAGTATGGGAAAGTCTGAAACTATAAGACATACGAAGATCTGTTCTGAGGAACCATGTCATCGATTTTAATAACAAGAAAAACTGCATTCATACATTTTAAATATATAAAAATGAAACCCGTTTTCCGTTGTCACGACATAGCATGAAAACGGCTTGACCGATTTGGCTGATTCTTTTTTTGTTGTGTTTGTTATTGTCAGGAGAAGGTTCTTATGAAAAAAAATTATAGTAGTAGGTAGGTAGTAGTAGGTAGCTTTTTCCCTCTTATGTGACGCAGACGAAGTTGCGTGGGTCAGCTAGTACATTTTAAAAAACATCTGTACTTCTTTCGGGAATCGAACCTGGCTATTTTGAAAAAAAAACCTACACTATTTCTATTTAGATATCGATTGTGTAGGTCTTAAGCAGTAAATGTCTGTATGAAACATGATGTCAGAAATGAATAAAATGCATTGTTTCCACATACTTTAATTTATTTTAGTAGGTGCTTGAACTGACCACGTTTACAATATTAAACAAGTTCGGGTATTTAAAATTGTCTCTATGGTTGTTTGTCCCTCTTTGCTGATGTAGCAACTTGATACATACACCTCTTTACATACCCACACACCCATTGGCATTGCATTAAACCATTCCGGAAGTTTTGTTATCTGCGATCATATTATCTAATATCGTGTTGAATATTGTATTGAAAAAGGCGGTGGTCACTTCGAGCACCTACTAAAATAAATTAAAGTATGTGGAAACAATGCATTTTATTCATTTTAGACATCATGTTTCATACAGACATTTACTGCTTAAGACCTACACAATCGATATCTAAATAGAAATAGTGTAGGTTTTTTTTTTCAAAAAACCGGGTTCGATTCCCGAACGGAGTACAGATGTTTTTTTAAAATGTATGAATGCAGTTTTTCTTGTTATTGAAATCGATGACATGGTTCCTCAGAACAGATCTTCGTATGTCTTATAGTTTCAGACTTTCCCATACTGACCGATTTGAATGAGACACCCTGTATAATATTAATAAGCTCCTAACAAATTTTTATTATAATGTAGACGAATTTTTGAACGACCAATTATTAGAAAAATGCATTTTTTCTTTCTACCTTTTGATAAGAAGTACTTTGACTATTTATTGTATTTGATGTTTCTTTTTTATCCTTTTTGTTTTCATCTATTAATTAATTTTAAATTATTAATGACACGATGTAATGATGGGTCACTTATAAATTTGTATGTCTTAATTATGATAAAACATGGCGCACCCTATATATGTAAACACCTTTGTTTCACAAATAAACTGATTGATTGATTGATCAAACAATGCCCTTTAATATTCTTAGAATTGAATGTCTAGTCCCGATTACTACCTGTCATGCTATCATAGTTGATAGTTGTCAATATTTTACTATGCTAACTTGCCTTCCAGTCACGTCTATCGATAACGACTGTCTATAACTATAAAACCCGAACGTGCTTCAAAATTGATTTATTTCTCTTAACATTTCATCGTGAGCAGAACTAGTGTAACTCGTACCATAAGATGAGCTACCCAATTTATCGATGGCGTAAGATTGAATCGTCTAAAAACCCTTTCTATTATCGGCAGACACGTCCTCAAGAGCAGCAACAGAGTGCTGAACAAGACGGCAGCAAGAGGAACTCGGGCGCCTCGCAGGGCTCCGCCACGTCTGAGGGAGCGCGCGACAACGTGGAGCCCGACCCCGAGTGGGCGCCGCACGTGGACCTCGGGAAACAACTTGCAACACTACATTCACTGCTTGTTGACAGTTTGCCAAAGTTGCCTGCTAACAAGATACAGGTATGTTGATCATGTTTTTAAATTTTATTAGAGAACAAAGATTTGATTCTTTGTTTGTGTGTTTGTTACGATTTAACTCAAAAATACTTTCACTATTAGAAAGCTTCATCATTACCGAGTAACAGACTATAAATTATATTGATATCATGTAAATGATCCGAGCTCTGACAATTTTCGCGGACGAAGTGCTAGTTTTATCATAAAAAGAGATTCTATATGTATATTACATGCTTAGAATTTGCGCTGTAGATACACTTATTTCCTTAAATACCCAAATTTTTCCTATTTTTTCAGGAGTTGGACCCATTATCAGATATACTGGATGAATTGAGCAAGAGGCTACTGAGCAATGACATCAGTCCTCCTGCGCCCGCTTCCGCTGATAACATCTTTAGGTAAGCAAATATCCCACACGGAATACCAAACTTGTTTCTAAGTGCCTAATTGATCGACAACCTTATAACGAAATCCTTACCTGCAGGTTCAACGACCCCACGTGCAATACTCCCACGAAGCAGACGAGCGAGCCCGCGACCAACGGTCAGCTTAACAACAACTTCGCTCACAGCTCACCTATTATGAACAAGAACGGCGTTCAGTTCAACATCAGTCCGTCTAAGTCTAACGCGGAGGAGTCCAAGTACAAGCCTGGATATGCTGCCGTCACGAAGTCTCCTAGTTTCAACCTACGGTCAGCCACGCTGCCCAGAAACGGGTACGGTTCCAGTCCCGTCAGCCAGTCCGTTAACCCTGATAGGTACAGCTCGCAGTACAACAACCAAGAACATTGCGTTAATCTCAAGGTCGTGCAGATTGGCTTCGGCTCCGACCAGTACCCGAAAGGCATTAACAATGGTATCAGCGAGAGCCTAGAGCGCAGGTTCCAGGAGAGGTACAAACCTAACAACAACTACAACAACCAACAGTCGCACTTCCACAACTCTAATTATAACAGCACAGAGAGGTCACCGAGTAGCGACAGCATCAACCACAACTACTGCTCCGCCGACATGCAGAACATCATGAAGGAAACCGCCACCCTCGAGGAACTTTCCGACCTCCTCAAGTACGCTGATGACTCGGAAATAGTCGAAGACAAACTCATCATGAACAAGAAGAACTTGTCACAGTCCATTTCCAACAACAATAATATCGTAAATGGGAATAAAACGAATTACACAAACAACGGTTCGAACGTCTCCATCAGTGGTTTATCAAACGTAGCTAGTTCTGGCTACCAAAGTATAGCCACGTACAGCCAAAGTTCGAGTCCCATCGAGAACACGACGCACCTTCATCAGCCTTACGAGAACGGCGGACAGCCCATGAGTCGGTACTCGCAAATAAACTACCAGAAGCAAAGAGACAAACAGTATTACGACAGCAAAAATGAAAAGTTCTATCCAAAGAGCCCAGTGCAACAGAAAATTGATTATGACATCCAAAAGTACGGAATTCAAAATTTCACAACTGCGGATAATACTCCGACAAATGCCAATGCGAATCCAAAGGTAGCTCCGCTAGTGTTCACGAATCCGGTGTACAACATGGATGACAACCGCCAGGCGCAGGAGAAGAAGAATAATGAAAACAGAAATTCAAAACGTTGTCCTTGTGGCTCATCCAGTTCATCGATAGATGAGGAGGGTTTGAGCACAGACAACGTCGAGACAAACTCTGAAGAGGGTTCTACTAACTTCAACGAGGATAGTAGAAACTATGACCAACAGAATCGCAACAGTTCCCACCGAAAACTCACCAGAGATAACTGTAATTATGATGATATGTATCAGAGGAGCAACCACAGTCACTCCCCGAGGATACGGGACGATGAGTCGTCGAGCAATTCGCCTAGTCTACGGAAAAGTAGTAAGACGCGAATGCCCAGAACAAACCCTATGCTCTCTTACTCCACCAATCAGAATCAACTCAACTTCAAACACTTCGGACAACGAGGAGAATCGCTGTACGAAAGCAAACCTCATCACATCTCAACCGACTCCGGCTACCCGATGAGCAGGTCCGACTCCAACGTAGAGGAAGTGAACAAAGAAATGTACAGGTTACAGATTTCACGAAGCCAGAAGGCGCTCTACAACATGGAGAACTCCAAGAACTCTCCCGAGAAATATTCTATGACGGAGAGTGCGATCCCGGAGACGAATTATCCCTTAGATCGGACGTACTCCGGAGCGAAGATGTCGAGCAGTAGACTGAACGAGGATCTGGAGAGGCATCAGGAATACTATGGGGTTCGGGAGAGACGAGAGTCTCCTTCGAGAGTTATGTTCGGTCGCGAGTCGCAGTCGAGCGAGGCGAGTGAGCGCGCCGCCGTGCGGGAGGGCGGGGGCGGCGGGGGCGGAGGGGGTGCAGGGGGCGGGGCAGGGGGGGCGGGTGGTCGCGACAAGCTGCAGCGCCGCCTGAGCCTGGAGTCAGCGCGCGAGCTCACGGACAGCTCGGACGAGCTGGAGGACACGCTGTACAGCACGACGGGCCGACGACGTGCCTCCAAACATCAGAGGACCATTGAACAGGTAAGCTATATTCACAAGTTATTCAACTAGTGACCGAGAGTGGTAGGAGCAAATGTTTGTGCGATGAGCATGGACTTTTATAACCGAGCCATGGATGTTAAATATGTATACTAAATGACTAAGTATGTATTTACAAACAAAAAGTATTTATTTAGTATATCAACTATCTGGCATCAACGACACAAGCCTCGTTGCTTAGTGTGGCAGTAGTTGGCGCTGTGTGTATCATCCAGCGATATTTATTTAACTCCATATTATAACCGACTAGTCATCTCGGAGTTACAATATAGAAGACTAATTCTAAATTATGTTTTTACAGTACGAACGCGAAATCGAAAGGTTAAAATGCTCTGTGGAACTTCTACGAGGAAGGTTGGGGCCAGCTGAACCAGGACAAGTCGATCACACTGACGCTAAAATGAAGGCTATCATTTCAAGGTAATTATCTTTCATTGTTTAGATATATCTGATAATTTCTAGCATAGAAGTCGTTCCTAATATAACATTAATTTTGTCGAAATTGGATATTCTCGAGCAAAATATTTAGTAAATTTATAGCAACTTTTGAAAAAAGTGTTTTTTTGTGTTATTCTATGTTATTAAGAAATAAATCTTATCTCAGAGTTACATTTGGTATTCCACGAAAAAATTGCTTTAAATGAACAAACTCACCAACTTTTTCTCATTCCCAGGTTGATCTGCGTAGAAGAAGAGTTAAGACGCGAGCAGCGCAAGATGGCGGCGGCGCTGTCACACAAACAGCGCGTGATCGAGGCGCAAGAACATCGCATCGCCGCGCTCGACGAGGCCAACACGCGCCTCCTCTCCGCGCTCGTGCACCTGCAGCAGCGCGCCCCCCCGCACCCCCCGCACACCGCGCACTCCCCGCACTCCCCGCACCCCGCGCCCGCGCACGTCGCACACACCCCGCACACCCCGCACCCCGCGCAGCACTCGCACCAGGAGCTGCAGATATAACTCTACACTGCTATCGAGCGGATATAAATACAGGGGGATGCAGCCAGATCGCCAGTATAATAAACATTTTTTAGGGGCAATAACAAAATAGTCGCCCTCAAACTTATCCTGCTCTTGTTATTTGAACATAAATGAAGTAAGATGACGGAACACTGTAACGGTTTCTTACTATCTCGATGATAACGTGGTAATATAAATGGTGGTATTTAAATAATCAACTGTTCCCAACGAAAACATGACTCCTTTTAAAGGACGAAAACATCAATACGGTATATGCGATGTCTACCTTTATCTCTATCCGTAGCTAAACCTCCATTATTTCGGTCTAAATATTGTTTCTTCACAACATAATATTGTACGTTCTGGTTAATTTTGATCTCCGTTTTTATTGAATGACAAGTGGCATATAGAGATGTTAATGCATTTGATTTTAATGAATGAAGATATCCTTGTGTAAACCGATATAACTTTATATTTGCGAGTATTGTAACGTTTCTCAGTACTACTGTGTAATGTATGGATCATTACGCAGCCAGGCTCCTTTAGTTTATTTCGAACGGTATTCGCAAAGAAGATTTTGAAATATTTTGTGCGTTTCTGTTCGGTCTTGTCTTCAGATAAATTGTATTCTCATAGTTTTACGCACAAGTGGTACAACAGTCAGTGGTGGTGTGGTCGTGTAATGAATGATCTACCATTGGTTGTCTAGTTTCATACAGTTAAATGCACAATTAACAAGTATTGCACGCAGTTTATCTATATTATCTAATTTAACTCTTCGACGTTGTGTCTTCATTAGTTGCAATATGAATTAACTCATTGCGGAAGTGAATATTTATTATAACATATTAGTAGTATTGTTTTATAAACGTGTATTGCAATAACTGTTTTGCCAATTATCATTTTTGTTTCTGTTTCGTTAGTTTTATTGAAATATGCTTTAAATGACATTAATTTTCTATAAATATCAGTATTTCGTGTGATTGAAACTGGCTTGGCCATCATCAGGGATTTAAATTTTGATAACACAAAAAAAATTGTCGCGATTTAGTCGAAATTTGTCGCCAAATATCAGAATTTGTCGATTACTGATCCAAAAGATAATAGAAGGGTTTATATGTGGCCGCTCTGGAGAGAGTCCCCATCTTGGAGGTATATCTCAAAAACAGGAGGACCTAGCGAGGTCTTTCTCCCATATTTTGTCGCAATTTGTCGCCAAATCATAAATTCAGCCGGGTCTTAGTTTAGAAGATATAATGAGTTCAATTAGTTAGGTATAGTACAAGAGCTAGATCAAAAATTTCACGACAATCTAGCAAATCTAACGCTTGGACTATACCTAACTAATTGAACTACCTAACAAATTTCGACTATTTAGTAACTATTTTTAGTGTTATCAAAATTAAAATCCCGTATGGTGGCCAAACCAGTATTTCTTATAAATTCGATGAAACGTTCGTTCCATGTGTCGACATGTTTGTTTTCTGTAACAATGATACCAAAGACGATTGAATATCCCTTAGACTATAGTTGTAGTGGTCAAATCGAACCCGCTGCGATGAGGTCCTAGTGTTGTATTTTAAATAAAAAGTTATAGATTTTATAATAAATAGAATAAGACTTGTATCATAATATTCTTAAGATATACGATAAGTTAAATGTGGTATGAAATTAAAAAAATATTTTTTAATACCTTTGGAGTATTAGAGTATGGAAATTATAAATAAGTCTGTATCAAAATTTAAAATGTTTCGAATCATAACTATTATGTCGTATTGTGCAACATAGTTACAGCGAAAATGTAATTTAAGCCATAACTTCAAGTTAATATACCTGCACAGGTATATAAATTATCACATTAAATTATGAATTACGTATACATATAGTTTTATTCCTATTTCCCCTCCTTTTAAAGTTTAATTTAATAAATAACGAGAATGTATATCGATCAATGATTGTAATTCTGGAACAGCACATGGACAATAGAACAAGGACAACACATTTTTTTAATCTTGGTCTTTGACTCCAGCTGGAAGACAAATATATCGATTGTTCATCAAAACCGTTTTTCTTTCCAGTGTCTCTGTCGTACTGTAAGGATGTATTAATTGTATGTCGTCTAATGTACTGAACAAATAGGAGAAAAATATTTCTCGAAATTTTTTATCCGGAAATTCGGCCTGATACATAGTTCTCCAAAACAGGTTAGTGACGTAAGCATGCGACCTTAATATAGACAGTTTGTACCTCTGAGTGTACAGTCTAAAGTGATCAAGCAAACTCTGTTTGTACTTCCAAGTGGTGTGGCTTCCGTACTTCGGCTCTTTTGGCGGATTCACGTGGCCGAAACTATGATCTGCGAGCGTCTTAAACATACTCCAATATGTGGTGCTCTTACGCAAGTATTCTTTTTTCTGACAAACAGTAAGCCTACCATAAAGTCTATTTCGCATCCACTCAACTAGTTCTGGCACTAGATACAAGTCAGGCAGGCGCGCTGCGATGTTGACCTTTCGCATCAACCTCAGTGCGCACTTTAAGTAATCAGTAATCTTGGGTTGCGTCCCTAAACAAGTTTGAGATGTTAAGGCATACATTGATTTTGGCTTAGTCAGTTTATTCGCCTCATCCTTGCCCTGCGTCTGAGTAGCCTTCTTGAATTCCTTTTCTTTATCTGCTTTCCGCTGTTTCTGCTTCAGCTCCAGTCTTAATGTATCTTCTGCCGTTCGCAACATACTCTCTGTCTCCCAGATCTTCTTGAATGCTTTCCTTATGTACAGTCGTTCTGCATCAGGATCGAATATTGTGTCGTAGTGAAACTGTAACGGGGTGTTACGAGTTGGTTTTGTAAAATAGGGCAATTCTTCTTGTGAAAAGCTGCCATCATTGCCAAGATCGTAGTGATGACCGCAATAGCATTTAGTTTTTTTAACATACTGAAAAGCAGCATCATGCCATTGTTTCACACAATCACAGGGATCCGGCATTTGATCTGGCGGCCATCCACGAAAACCACAGTGTATGGTAATTATCTGGCCACCCAAGACAGCGTAACCTCCGTGGATGAATTCTCCTTGTGCGGGTAGAATAGTTACATTGCCCAAACTATAATAGTGTTTACCCTGAACTTCAATAACTCCATTTATAGTATATTGTGCATTCCACAAACCAGTCGAAGGAGGCGGTTGTCTCTTTTTACGTGCACCTTTTTTTGGTGCCATACCAATGCCAATGCCGTATTTTTTTTTGCCGAGCACTTCTTGGGGTATTTTTTTTGATTTCTTTGAGAGTCGGGTAATCTTTTTTGGTGATGTAATTTGAATGGGCGATGCATAAGGCCTTATAGTCTGGATACCAGCTAACTTTTCGCAATATGATACCGGCAATCGTCTTTTAGGTGGTTCCGGAAAATTAGGTGGCGGCGATGGTTTTTGCAATATCGGTTCCTCCTCATAGGGCTCATTGAGAGCAGTCAGGTCTGGCAAGGGAGGAGGCGGCTCGCGACGGTGGCGGGCCGGGATATATAATGCTGCCACCAGTTTTGCAAGATACGGAGAAGGTTCTTTAGGTGGTGGTCGCGGTTTTGGTTTAGGTTCAGGTTTTGCAATTGATCTATCTGGAGCGAATATTTTCTCAAGCAACAAAATTATGTTATCAAGTCCTAAATATAAAATTGCTGATAATATAAGTCTGGCATTAAGACAGTAAGAAATACGTTTCCCATTTATAGGGAAGCCGTACATTGAGAAATAAAGTTGTGCGAGCATTTCTTTTGGATCGTCAGCACCTAACGTGACACAAGACATAAGCTCCAGGTTAGACGGGCGAGGTTCCAGACCAAGCTTATGTATAACTACGGCTGTCCGGACAGGGCGTCCTTCCAGTATATCTTGGTAAATGGACCTTGATAAAGAGTCTAATGCAATCCTTTGAGGCACACTTAAAGCTTGGTACCATTTGGGCCCCACTGCAGTTACAACGCTATTAAACATGGCTTTCTGTTTGCGCTTGCGATAATCTTTAAGATCCTCTACAAAGACTTGTCTTCGGCAAGTTTCCCTCGCATACAATAGTTCCAGGTGTTCTCGGACCCGCTCCTCGCGGCCCATTTCGCCATTTTTCCGCTTACTCATGTTTCCCTTTCCAGAAATAATTAATACTTTGTAAATACCATACACGCACTTTTGTGTATGACCGATGATACTGTAATTTTGAAAAAAAATACAACATCTAATTCTCTGGATATTATCAGAGATGGTCTGTGACTATGAGTGACACTAAATATGTAAAATGTCAACGTCCTTACGTGCCATATTAAAATAGTTATCAACCAGCATCAAGGATCCAAATAAAAGTTATCAAGTGGCCTAAGATGGTCATAAAATATTACTATAAAAATGGAGTAAAAGAAAGGAAAGTTTTTATAAATTTCACAGGAATTTGTTTCATTTCGGGCATCATACACAATAGGACATATAGTTCAAAATTGATTACACCGCCATCTATTGTCGAGTAGTTGATAATCTAAATGTAAGCGTGAACTTCTGTTAACTATATAATTCCGGTCCAACCCATACAGTACGGAATGAGAAATACCTTCCTTTGGTTTGCTTGCTTTGGTTCCTTATTAAACGACTACGAACAAATACATTTATTAATAAACGTAAATTACGTCGGGAGTGAGTGACGCCGCCAGCCGGCATGGCTCGATCAGCTGTCTGAAACTCGGCCGGTCGAAGACCCGCAGCCGGAGGTGAACGCTCCGACACATCTATCACCTGAATAATTCCTCACCTCATTCATACGCACTGGCGAATCCATCTCAATATTTTACCTTTATACATTGTTCCGGAAACCATCAATCAAGTGAGACTTTACAGCAGTCGCCTCAACATGTAAAATCGATTGACCGCTCGAGACATAATATGCAGTGGCGTAAACACCGCTAGTGAATGAAGTCCCAGTTGTGGTCAACGTCACTGAATTATTGCATTGTAGCTATGAGATCGGATTGAATACGAGTTGCTACAAGGAACTGCCGTGATCGATCTTTGTGGATGTTATTGTTGTTATTGTGAATTACATTTGCATCCATAAGTATGTGATATTTTTCTCATGGGGGTAGGAAGGGCTGAAACTACATGACACCACAGCTAATACTAGCAATCAACAGGGCTCAAATAAAAAAAAAAAAAAAAAAATAGTATATTTTATAACGAGGGACTAAACGAAACCATTATATACCCGAGGTGGTTTGACTCCCGAGCTTGCAAGGGAGGCAATGAAAGCGAGGGTATATTAAATTGGCGTTTAGTCTCGAGGTGCAAACTGTACTTTTCACTTCGAGTGCGAGATAAATAGTCATTTAAAACCGAACAAATTTACACTCAGTTAAAATTCTGAACTGAGCAGTCAGATTTTCTTCAGTCAGGTCAGTCACAGATTAACAATTTGAAACACAACACAAACTCTCAACATTCTCGCAATGAAGATAATCCACACTCGACAGATAATTATAGTACCTACCTACATTACTGCAGCGGCTAGCAACAGAGGCATTCCACATAACTTTTTCAAAATCAACGATGCACACAAAAAACCATAAATGTTCCCGCGTTGAAGAGTTCGTTTTTTTTTTTTTCAATATACCGCTTTCTATTTGCAAGCCAATTCTAAATTTAAATAAAACCTTTGACAAGTTACTCTTTTGTGACCATGTTTCAGAGTAAAAGATCGTTCCATTTTTAAATTACTTTTTACTCCCTAGGGAATAAACGGTCACTTTAATCCCGCTTCGTAGGGCTATAATGGCGTACTTTTAGAGCATGAGAAGTGAAAAATAAGATTTTATCAATTTTCGCACCAATTGAAAGTTAAGTGATCAGGAAGTAATGAACGCTACAATTTACTAAAAATTATTGAAACTTGATAGGTATACATAGCTGTTAGGTACCTATAAAACCTAAAACTGTTACTGTTTATCCCGATATTCTCACAAAATCGAAACTTCCGCGTGTGAAAGCGCGGGACGCAGCTAGTTTTTAATATACATAGAGTATATAGAATGATTTACGTAAATTATTATTTTACGTGAGTTTATGTATATTATTATTAAAAAACATAAATGCAAATGGTTGGTAACAGCCACAATAGTATAAAGGGTGTAAAACACCTCTTCACAAAGCCGAAAGGCACTTATTCTCCCCATGATTGCGATATTTTTTTTCTTCTACACCATACCTGGGAACCTTCTAGTTACAGAGATATGGGGGATCAAAGTAACAACTTTTTGACAAGTTTTTTTTTAATATAAGTTTTTTTTGTAAAATTTTGTCTGTAAACACCTCCACGACCCCCGTACTATTCAATCCATCTATCAGCACAATGTTTTAAGTGCGTTACATTGACTTCTACCACAAAACATGATTAATAACCTCAAAAAAAAAGTTGTTTCCCAGCAATACTTTTTGCGTAAAGTTACTTAGTTTGATGTACAGAATGCTCAGAATGCTTGGTTAACGGCTTTGTGATGAGGTGGTTTACACCCTGTATTTACATATTTCACAAATGATACAGCGAGCTTCAAAATATGATGAAATGTGATTCACAGATCCAATATTAAATTGTTGTCAGTGTACAATATCTTTGGAATCTGGCCGAGATCGCTTGTAACTATTTTTACTATCAAAGAGGCAAGATAAAGCAAGATAGGGCAATATTTTTGATTTTTAGACACGAACACAGCTTACGCATATTTTCGAAAGCTGGATGGAGCTGGGTATGAAAGAAATATTTCGAGCGAAATTATTCTACAGGGTGATTGGATCTGGAGCCACCATAGCCAATTCGCATATGGAGGAGGTCATTTGGTCATTATTAGACCACACTTCTTTAAATTACAAATGTTCATGACTCATCATCATCATCATCATCTCAGCCGAAAGACGTCCACTGCTGGACATAGGCCTCCCCCAAGTGTCGCCACATTGACCGGTCCCGTGTGACTGGCAACCAGCGGATCCCCGCAACCATCACCAGGTAATCGGTCCACCTAGTAGGAGGTCTTCCAAAGCCTCGTCTTCCGGCTCGCGGTCGTCCACTCCAGAACTTTTCGGCTTCATCGGTCATCGGTTGTGCAAGCAATGTGCCCTGCCCACTGCCACTTAAGTTTAGCAATTCTTGGTCTTAGTCCAATATTTATGACTACCAAAAAATAATAAAAAAAACTACTAAAATAATGCAAAAAATTAAATTTGAATGTACGAATCTATGAATCTCTAGCTAGGGAAAATAAAGCTCAGTAATTAGTAAATGCAGGCCTTCTCCATATGCAAATTTGCTATGGTGGGCCCAGATCCGATCATCCTAAGTCCAATATGTTGAATGTACTCTCTTTTAATTTACAATACAATAATTATATTGATAGATTAGATTGATTGTTTCAGCCCTGAAATAATAGCAGTTGGTCCCGGATGTCATTTGTAGATCTTTGACAATCGTTAGGTGGCCAGCGGTCAAAAAAGTCTGACAACCAGTCTTACCAAGGGGTATCGTACTAACTGGGCTGTGGAGGTCAGAGATAGGTAGTCGCTCCATGTAAAATACTAGTATTCAGCTGCATCCGGTAACACTAGAAGCTGACCCCAACATAGTTGGGAAAAGGCTACGCAGATGATGATGATGTATGAGCCCTGAGACGACCAGAGATGTCGAGTAATAATAGCAATATTGTCGTGATGCAAGAAAATACCATTGTACAGTATTGTATAACGGGCTGGTGTCCGCAACTCCCCGTCAAGGCGCGTATTATGCGTATGGAAGAAAATACTAATTCTCAGTTTTCCAGTGCCTGACTTCACAGAATTTCTATCCAAATAAGATGCGCGTGGTAACTTTTACAGTTTGTACGGCGTTTATAGCTCTTGGATTTTCCACAAGTTCCCTTTCTCTTAACGATACTGACATTGAATGTTTTCACGTAGCTATTGGCTTATATCTTGCATACGCTAACACTAATATATTATGAATACTGGTGAAAATCTATGTGTCATTTCTTTTGCGTATTTGGAAAGATAGAGACGGTCAGACAGCGCGACGTGTTCTTTATCCAAAACGTGTGTGATACGAATTGTACAAAAGCTAAAGAGAGCAAACAATTGCGACATGAAACTTTTCTTGTATCAGCTAAAATCAATGTTCAGTGGAATGAAAACTGTTGTATTTCCTAGCACGGAAGATGTGTATCTACGAGCTAGACACTAGACACTAGGCAGGGCTGATCATGTCGTGTCTGGGTGCTCATGAGCGTTCACTTTCCACGTGTCAGGAAGTATCCGAAGCCGCTTTCACTCCATTCAAGATCACAGCCGCTCGTTCCGCCTCGCGCCAGCCCGCAGTTCTAGACAATAACTAGCTATTGTCTACCTTCACCATTTTACTTTGATTACTTATTGGCTGAGATCACAGATTATTCGATTTCCATTCCAGTTAGGCTAAACGCTTTTTTACTGAGAGCTTGGATTGACGGGCAAGAAAGTCCTTTGTTTATTTATAAACTTAAAAGATGCTACCTTATAAGATTTATACTAATTTCAGGCGCTATTTCTTATGCGGGTTCAATGACCGTGCTCTTATCTCGGACGCATGTGTGCATCCACGTGTGTGCGCGTGTGTGCGACTGCGCCTGCGTCTGCGCCGTGTACAAGTATTGTAAGCTGCACATTATTATGCAACGCTTATGAAGCGGTTAAGCCGCATTATCGGAAAGCGCATCGAAATTTATATTTAGCGTAAAGATGGTTTATTATTGTACAAATTAGATGTACGCGCGTGCCAACTTTATTTATAGGTAACACATGTAACGCCGCGTATGATCACGATGAGCTAAAATCTTAGTTTAATTAAATGTAATTTATAAAATTTACTTGTTTTAATTGTAATCGAATTTCCTAGAATCCTGAAATTGTTAATATTATCCCTATCATTTTGATTTGGAGGTAAAATCACTCCCAGTGACCCTGAAAAGTTTGTCACTTTTTAGTGTCGGTTGCTATGGTGTAAGTCGTGTATCCTTATGTTCAGGATATTAACTAAGCATAATAAGCTTAAAGCACAGCTGCGTTAAGTCCGCCTCTGTACATTCTGCTTGAAGTGTTAATTAACTTCACCACATAATTTTGTTACAATTTATTATTATTTATTTTTTTACCCTTATACAAAAAATGCCGTAATTAACAATTGTACAGACAGAAGAAATAATACGACAGTAACATAACGCAAGCCAAGTTTACACGAAACAAATGTCATTCATAAACTACATCCCATTTTTAAAAACGAGTAGCAAGCAGAAGTACTACAACAGGCAATATAATTGCTACATAGACAGTTGAATTATCGTGTCGTGGACAGTGGACAGGTGGCACCTCTCAATCCAACTTACGAGTGTCTAACACGTGAAATGAGAAAGTCAAAGCACGACGACAAGACTGTATCCTTTGACAAATAGTCCCTGAAGGGAGGAGGGCGATGCCCAAATATTGGGTGAACAACCTCTTAATGCTTTGAGGAGACATTTTATTTTTACCATTCAACGCGTATCTACGACTGTGGACACGATAGAATTGGGTATAGATATAAAAGTTTCCATTCCAAGTTTTTAATAGAGCGCTCTATAAGACTGACCAATTTTCAAAGTCACCCGGCTAGATTTCCCGGTGCGTTTACCTACATACCTACCTACGCCGTTTTCTCGGAAGTACGTCATTGTTGAGCTGCCGAGTGACACACACGTTTATTATAGTTCGTCGGCTGACAGCGTATGAACGAAAATATCGGCGTTATCAACGTCTAATTATAGAGGGAACTCCGCTCGAGTCAAGGGTACGTTAACTCCTCCAAGTTCAAAGGTCACGGAGGTCAGGGCTGAACCAAATTCGCCACAAACTTCACAAACAAATTCTATTCTCTCGTCAAGCATTGAACTTTCTTTTGTCTGCCGAAATCTTATATGGGATAACCGTTTCCGTTTCCTGGAGTGCGTAGGGATAAAACCAGGCATTACGCTTGCGCTGGTAGTTAAAAAGTTGATATTGTCGAAGTATACTTTAAAGTTTTATGTACCTAGGTGATAAAATATTATGTATGTGTATTTCCTCTTTCTTAGAGACTGCATCAAAATTCCTGTTCTGATTACTGCGCTTATATCAGAGAACGGTGACATTTCGACAATGGTTTTCCGGCGCGGCGGTAGTATCGCGGTGGTGTGCGTGTGTGCGTGCGTGTAGTCGCACGGTGGCGGCGCGCGTGTGTGCGTCAGGATCGCGTTACAGCTGAAACTTGGGGGCGCCTGCCGAAAATGCGGTCGTCGACCCGGTCAGGAGCCCGGCCGTAGAGCGCGCGCGACTAGTGTTGATACTTGGTTTCACGCTGCTGTGAGTGCTGCATCGGCCGCGTTGAATTAAAAATTCATCATGTTTGTTGGATTTATTGTATTCCTATATTTTTGTTTGTTACCATATTAACTGTTATTAAAACTGGATATAATAAGAGGTGCATTGAGCACATTGACATGCAAGGAATTAAAAACTCAAAAATCTGACTAAATAAACTGTTAAGCAAAAAACACACATTTTTGTTTTCTCTCAAAACCTCACTCTTTGGGGTGTATGAAAAAAAAAGTATTCTAACGTTTTATTCTACTCATTGTTTGATTTTTCTGCTACTGTATGAAAATAAGTTGTGGCGAGTTTACATATACTTTTTTTCGTGGCGAATTAAATTTGTGACGAATGTACAATAACCCCACAATAAAGCGCCCAAAATCCGCTATTTTTCTTTGTATATAGCTAGTGACACTAGCGCTACCGACGCGAATCTTACGGCGCATTTCTATCCAACTTATCCAAATCGTTACATCGGTTTAGGATTTATAGAAGCGGACTTACAAACATACAGGTCAAACACACAACACTCCTTTTGAGCTTCACCACATTCGGGTGGTAAGAGGTGCTGTGCGCACCTACCTCCCCTCTAACAAACGACAGTTTTATGAGTTTCTGCAAGGGTTGCTGCGGGTTGCCCTATAGAAAACCAACCAAAGATGTATAATATAAAACGATACATTTGATATTAAATGTGCGAAAGAACTTTGTAGAGGCTTAAAATTGAGTGATTTTATTAACATGCAAGAGAAATTAAACTGTTTACTATTTATTTGTAAATATCCAGTTACTGAATAATCGGTGCATTTTGTATCCCTACGTTAAATTATATCTGGAATCACATCGATGGGTGTCTATCTATCCATTCTGTATATCATAGCTTACAAAAAAAAATTAATAACGCTTAAACTTAAGCCTTAACTTTCCTTATCTCATCTACTCATTTTCTAAACAACAAACACGACACGCCTCCACTCAAAGTACCGTATTTCCCTACAAGTATCAACTCACGTCGCGCGCGCTATACAACTCGGTGATATATTTGGTGACATTGAACCGAGTCCATTGCCAACGACCTCAGTCCTCGGGGAAGCGCGGTTTGCGTAATCGCTCCTGCGTACTGTACGCAGACCCCGACATAACAAACACACACAGACAAACACGCACACAACTACACTACTCGTCATGAACTCTCTGATAACATTTGTATAGTAATAAAAATTAAATGTAGGTACAAGTAAATTGTAGTGAACCATTCAAGAAGAGTGTGTTTTGTTAGTTCGTCGTCAAGCGGAGGGAGGAATTAATTTTAATTGAATGTTTGAATGATTAAATCTTTTTCAAATTATTTCAATCACTGTTACAGATTTCAGATTTTAATTTTGACGTCAAAAAGGGGTTGCTAAGGTAAATTGGCAATCTTGACCAATATGTCGGAACATTTTATTTTTATAGGTTAGTTTTACACGTGTGTGTAACCAATCAAGAGTCTCGTCACGAAAATGGGGTAAATAGCTTCACTTGGTTAAGAACAATAACAGGAAAAAAATTGAATAACATTTGAATATTGATCTTTTTAGAAAAAAAACGTTTAATCATAGTATATGGGTTTACTGCTTGAAATAAACGATGTTATTATAGTTTAATTACCTCGACTGGTGCCTGGTGTTGTTCCTAAGGAAATTCCTTTTTCATCCCCCCATCTCGGAAAGAGTAATTTGCTCTTCGATATCTGAGTGCAAAAGCCGTTTTTATTATCTTGAGGGTAACATAAATTTGAATTTAGAACATCGTGTGCACTAAGCATGTGAATTCAAAACATCATTAAACCTATTTACTTCTTCTACCTCTATGGTGCCGAATTTATCATATACATTTTTTTTTATTTGTTAATTAAGGTTCCGAGTCTGAGGAACCTTTTTGGTGTACTTTTTTTAATATGTTTTGCGCGCGCCATTTTCTTTTCATCCCCCCATCTCGGAAAGAGTATTTTTGCTCTTCGATATCTGAGTGCAAAAGCCGTTTTTATCCTCATGAGGGTAAAGTAAATTTGAATTTAGAACATCGTGTGCACTAAGCATGTGAATTCAAAACATCATTAAACCTATTTACTTCTACCTCTATGGTGCCGAATTTATCATATTTTTTTTTTGGTAAGAACTCAGACTCGGAACCTTCTTGGTGTACTTTTTTTAATATATTTTGCGCGCGCCATTTTCTTTTCACGTCATATTGTTAACACCTTAGTTTAAAAACAAGGAATTCAACTTGAAAAAAAGTGAAAAGCCTAAAATGACCACTCATTATCTAGCGACGAGGAAATTTATTTGACGCGTAAAAGTTAGTAGCGAAAGAGTTAACTGAATTTGTTAATAATGCGCAATTTTTTTATTACGTTTATTCATTTCCTCGCTGAGGTGGGATGAAAAGTTACGTGTTGCACTCGAGTGCAAAGATTTTTCACCTCGTGCTCTTTTGATTCCCTCGCTAACGCTCAAGATTCTAAGTTTTGAATCACTCGCTTCGCTCGTGACTCAACTTCAGAATCTTTCGCTTGCTCGGTCATCAAAATTGAGCACGCGGTTAAAATACCACTTTGCACTCTTGTATAACAAATAACTATTGTTTTACTTTCAGACATGTTTAAATTCCATTTTATAGGGGGCGAACCTATTGATATCTACTAGGCACGGACCTTGTGCTGCTATTAAAAAAATCTCGAGGAAAAACAACACGACGACCACGGGAATCGAACCCACCCACCATGCTCAGCAGTAACAGTAACGCTAGAGATCCCTAGACCAACTAAACACTCGTATTTTCGGAAGCGTATTATCTAAAGATATTGCGATATGCACCAGCTTGTATCTTTCGCTTCTTACAAGAAAAATAGGAATTCCTTGTGTCTAGGTATCAAGGTACCATAGATTCGCAAATTCCAAGCAAGAATATTATACTTGTAATTTGACATTCTTCAGATCTTTAGTGACTCATTAACGTAAGAATGCTATTTGTGATTATGAACTACCGAACAGCCTTGAGATGCAATCACTCGATCTGACCAGCCTTTTGATTATGATCTGAAAATATTTAGAACTGCTCCAGGGAACTCGCTAAACCACTCAGTAAAGCCTAATATAAGATTTTAGTCTTAACTAATGCTACCGGCGACCAAAAATAATAAAATAGGTACTAGCTATTGCCCGCGACTTCGTTCGCGTAGAAATTTTGATGTGTATGTGTGAGACGACAAAAAAATTGCGGACTGACCTATTCTTAGATCTACCAAATATACACAAAAAATACATAAAATCGGTAAAAGCGTTTCGGAGGAGCTCGATAACGAGATTATTTGAATCTGTTAACAATTTCAATGGATTTTTTTGCACGGTAGTGTTCCGTGCAGAAAAAAAAAACATTACTGTTACAGTTACTGCTAGCCTGCACCATCCCACTGCTGGGCGAAGGCCTCTCCCAATGATTTTCAGGTGATTCGATCTAGGGCTAATGTTGGCCACTGGTCATTGGTTTTGTCCAGCTCGACCCGCCATCTTCTACGAGGTCTGCCGCGACGCCTTCTGGCTGTATCAGGGCTCCAGAAAGTGGCCAGTGCAGTCTCACTTCAGCTTAGCGGCTATTTGAGCAACGTCGGTAATTTTTGTTTTCAGTGTGGTGTTGAATACATTGTCGGTTAGTTTAACGCCTAGAATGCTGCGCTCCATTGACATTTATTTATTTATTTATTCATGTACACACAAAATACTTAAAAGGACAATATATTAACATAGAAGAGCACAAAGGTACTGCTTATTTCAAAAGAAATTTCTTCCAGCAGCATTGTTATATTTTATTATTTAATCTTTAAAAGAAATAAAATATGTAAGTACCCGTATTTCCCTAGTTATGTTTTAAATCCCATGGACACTAATATTAGACGAAGCCTATTCCCATGAACCGGACACAAATCCAAACTAAGTGGCTGCTAATGAGAAATTGCTGATGGAAAAACCCAATGACATGTAACTTTGCCCGACCCGGGAATTGAACCCAGGACCTCATGCTTGCTATGCGCATGCGACTACTCGGCCATCGAGGTAGTCAATGGCCGAGTAATCTGCTAAAGCGAGAAAGATCAGCGCTGGATGAGTCAAAATTTGACTAAAATAAAACAAAATTTACAATGTGTTACGCTACAAGGAAAACAAGGAATAAAAAGTAGTTCAGATTTTTGTTTCTTGGTCGTTGAACTTTCTTTTGAAAACAAAGTTGTTGTGCTACGATTCTACAAGGTCAATAACTGCCTAAAAATATCTGCACTGCCCTAACGACATACTGATAACACTAATTAAGTTAGTCTTTCTACAGTAAACAATCGTATACAATCACAACTTGCTTGGTCATTAAATAATCATTCGATTGGACTTGACTTTGACGAAAATTGTAAATAATAAAATGATTAACGAATCAATGACGTAGATATATAAACAAGGTAAGAAAATAAAACAAATATAGGTTTTCTAATTGATTTTGTAATCAAACGAAGCGTAGACGCACCAACAAATGACACCGATTTATTAAAGTGGTATTTTTTTTAAGTGCGAGTTAAGTTGTGCAAAACGTTATTCTTAAAATGATGTCTGATTGGTATATCCTGAATTTTTTTAATAAAAGATTTTGTTCAATTGTCTTTTTTAAACTTTCACGATCAGAACACATTATAAAACTTAAGAAGACGGGTATTTATCGCGAATTCACCTTTAATTTAATCCCGATGGCCACCAGCCGTGGTCGCGGGGAGACTGAAATATTGGAGGTACCGCGACAGCAAAGTGAAGGCGTTGATTCAACTACCCTCACTCATCTTCATAAATGTTAATTAGGGCCGGTTCACACTAGGACAGCGCACCACACTAACAGTGTCCGTATATTGAGGCGATTTCACTTGACAAGTACACGTAGTGATTACTGGATTCCAAGCTGAAGAAAGTTTGAAGCCGTCTTCGCGATTGAAATTAGGGTACTTCTTGATCGCAATCGCTTCCCGAACCATTCTCTTATAATAGTACTTCTCATGGGCAAGGATTTTTGGGTTGTGTAACTCCATCCAGGGGTTGGGTCCTGAGTCTATCACATGGGAATGGTTCGGGAAGCGATTGAGATCAAGAAGTACCCTAATTTCAATCGCGAAGACGGCTTCAAACTCTCTTCAGCTTGGAATCCAGTAATCACCTTGATGTATTAAAAATCTGTTGTTAAAAATAACTTTGTATTTCAGAATACAAAAGCCATTTGAAATAAAAATTGCATTGAATATTAAAAAAACACCGTAAAATGTTTTTTTTTTGTCAGAATCTGGTCGAAGTGTCGCATTTATTGCAAATTAAAAAAAACAATTTATTTTACGTATGACAAAACCCGGCTAATGACCCGTTGACTCCGGAAATTATGATTGCAAGGTATACCGAACTAAGTACTGCCAATGTAACGGGACGGTTCAACGAAAGTAACTCATTCTATTTGATGCTCAAATAAGTTTCACCTATGCTGTGACAACTTTTGAGTTTAGCTTGAAGAAAGGCACCGAAAATTCACCTATGGAAAATCCAATAATGGTGGCAAGTGGGTGGCAAGGATTCAATTTTTTTTTTTAATGAATGACTTTCTTCAGTTTATTTCGAAAAATAGCCTCTTGAATACTTTTCTTTCTTTTTTCATTCCTCTAGCAACAATCGTATCGTATCGTATTATTTGGATATTAGAAATATCCAAATAATTTTCGCCCTCTGAAGGGTTACTATAAATAGATATTTTTGCGAATTTTACTTTATTTTATTCCCATTCTTAAGGTTTTATTGTCGCAAAACGTTAATGAACATGAAGCCACAATATTAAGGAAATAAAATAAAATTCGCTGAAATATCTATTTATAGTAACCCTTCAGAGGGCGAAAATAAGAAGATTAATTTCTATGGATTCAGTTTAATGGGGAAACTCGTAGTAATTGCTTGGCAACTAGTGGAACTTCCACCCTCTTTATAATACGAGTATCCTCTTTAGAAGTTATTTGTATTTAGTAGAGAAAACTTAAAAATACTATTTTCAATTAGGTAGATACCTAATGTTATTAACGAGTTGGAGCAATGGTAATAAAGAATAATAATAAAAACATGTTGAAGTGATCTGAGAACTCGCATTTATCAGTTTTCAGCATCTCGGAGTTATCATCATCATCTCAGCCGAAAGACGTCCACTGCTGGACATAGGCCTCCCCTAAGTGTCACCACATTGACCGGTCCCTTGCAACTCGCATCCACCGGATTTCCGCAACCTTCACCAGGTCATCGGTCCACCTAGTGGGTGGTCATCTCGGAGTGATGTAGAGATTTTTGATGAAAATGGTATGTGATGCGGAGGAATGAGGAAAGTTTTGAGTACGAATGTGGATGAGTAAATGAGCAGAGGAAGATCAAAGTAACGATGGATGGACTGTGTAAATAATGATATGATGAAAAGAAGTGTCTGATGAGATGTCAAGTATGGAAGAATAAGACAAACTGCGCCGACCCCAAATGATTCGAGGAATGGGCAAACGAACGATGACCAACTTCTGCCTGCTAGATTTGCGATGTCACGCATCTCGAACCCTTATCAAACTAAATTCTGTACTCCAGGGGGTCAGTGAATTAGGGATGTCCGTGGTCATTAACCCTTATTTAAATGTACGACAGAACTAGTTTAATTTATGTAAAACTAGAATTTTGCAATATTGTGGACTTTCTTAAAATACGAATGTTTTGGTTTAGTAACAGTTTGCTCAAGGTCTCGCAGGGCGCGCCGCGTAGTGCTGCCCCGCGCCCCCGCACCCCGCAAGGTGCGCTCGCCTATACCGCGAGCACTTTCACTCTCCACCGAGACCATTAGATACCATTATAGAACCGCTTACACTTGCTGTAACAGTCGCATCACTGTTTAGATTGACGGGTGAAACTTGACACGCCGCACTACATGCATTTCATACAACCCCGGTGTCATCGTCAACTACTGCATTTTTTATTAAGTATCCAATTTCGAGATCCAGGGAGGTCTGCCAGATAACTTTGTTTACATACTGTATGACAATACACAAAGTAAATGGCAAAGTCAACCATTTTCTCGATAATGTTAGAAAAACAAATGAACACTAAAGTCAACGACCGTGCGCTGCACGTGAGATTCGGACAGATAAAGAGAATACTTACCATCCGCATACTTTTATACAGATTGCAGTTTACATGCTGTGAATTTTAATCGCACTGCCGAAATGTACTGAGACGAAATGAGAGCTCGGAACTAAAGCGTGATCCAGACGATATTGCATAAACCTGTTGAGACAATGAAGCACAAAGAGTGGTGCGAACAGTCGAGCACATGTGCACTGTGGTCGCGTGAGGAAAGCGGCGCTGGCTCGTGTGTTGCGGGTCTGATTCCCGGCGGAAGGGTCCCGGAGGAACGCTCCAGGCGGGGTGGTGCGGCAGTGTGCCGGTCAGTCACCGCTCTGCCGGCGCGCCGCGCGCTCGCTGCTGTGTCGTCTTGCGCCGCTCCACGCCGCGCTGCTATTGTTCCGACTGTTCCGAGTAGCCGACACCTCCTATGTTTATCTGCTGCCCTGGTACGCATGGCACGTCTAGTATGAACTTGTGACGTGATCTTTCTGTTTTTCAGACTAGTGCCTCTATCTTTCAGTGGATTGTGACCGTTTATGTGTAAGATAGTGGAAAGTGACTTACTACCGAGGATTTTTGTTACTGAGGATTTTTACGGGACTGCTGTAGAGGACACTTCTGCACTAATAACTTCAGGTCGTTGTTTTGTAAAGTTTTTTGAATGTTTAAGTAATAAGTGTTTAATTAATTAATGGTAGACATAACTTACATAAAATAAAATAAAGCGTTTTTTCAGGAAATAATTTTAAAGGTCACTGAAATCTTGTTTCAACCTTAATTTTAAGTTTGAAAAAGGCCTGAAGCTTCATACAAACGTTAAAAAATCTGAACTGTTTAACTTTTAATAAAGTTAAATAGTGTGATTACTTGATTTATTGGACTTCCGTAGATACCCAATTACATTGGCAACATGTTTATTATTGTTTTTAACCGGACTTCGTGGGTTAAAGAGACATTAAGGATTATGAATCATCTAGCATTCTACAACAACATTATTAATGCGAATAATATCGATTAATATTTTAAAATCGTAAAAAATACTTTTAGCCATCAGAATCTACCAAACATAATAACAGAGTTAATACGAAAGTTCTAACTGAATTTTACTCTCCGATCTGCTGGAACTTTTTATTCATTAAGGAAGTTTTCGGTACTTCGAGGAAGTTCTACTATTGTATGGCCCAATTTAAATTATTTACGTGTATAATGTAAACAATCTTCGTACTCGTATATACCTATATTTTTTATGACGTCATCAAAGGTTCAAAATGTGGTATGTCGACCACATTTCCTGTATGCGGCTACAAAAAGACTAAAATATAATATTCAAAATTCCATTTAAATTACTAGTAAACATAAACACTTACAGAACATAATCCACTTTGTAAAAGAAATATTGAACATTTTCTCGACGCCATGTAAAGCCAAGTCAGACGCCCATGGACGGCGTTAGAACTCTGACACCAGGTTAGACACACATGAAAAGGAGGAAAATCCTCTTCTAGTTCTATAATAAGATAAAAGTTTTTTTAATAGTTTGTTAGCTAAAAACAACAGATGCTCGTAACTTCTACGTAATAAAAAGGCTAAAGTATGAATTTTGTCCGCAGCCCTGAGACCACATTTCCTTCATTCTGCACCCTTAGAGATGAGGGAGAAAGGCTGAACGGATACCTTGGTGGCATAGGAATAAAAATGTAAGTACTAGCTGTAATTTTTTTATTGCCGGAACCCGAATCATACTCGGGTCGGTCCACTCAACCCTTGTAATCGTAATGCGCGCTGGAACTCAAAGGCTTTTCTTATATTGCCTTACAGAACCGGTCTTATATGGAAATCTTATAAGGATATTATCCAAATAGAAAACTCTGAAATATTTTAAAACAAACTTGTGTAATAAATAGTTAAGATGATGATATGGACAATGACTGTTTCTATGCTTTTATTTTTAATGTTATGAATGCATCTATTATGCATTCATTACATTAAATTGTGCAGTTCAAACTTGATTTGGAGACAAGAGATCTTAAGGGGCCTACGGAGCATGCGTTTTTCATACAAACGTAATACCAAAATAATATGAAAATCAAATAAATTCTTAAGGTAGTGTGTATATATTTCGATTGTATTATAGAATATAGATATTCTTCCCAAATAAATATTTTGAAATGTCAATGATATAGAGACGAGATATGAGGAATTTAAAATTTCTATAGAAATTTTATTTTTCTTATAACTCTTGGTTAAATCGGTGTACATTCAAAATATGTGTTTGAGAAATAAATACACAGTACCTCAAAAATATTTTTGATTTACGAATTATTTTAGTATTATGTTTGTATGAAATTCGCATGCTCCGCAGGGTCTCGTAGTGATAAATAGTAAGATATACTCGTCTCGTCTTACAAATATATAAACAGAAAACATCAACACGACTGTAATTACCGGAGGGTGAGACAGAGATGTACCTAATTAGTATTTCCACATTTGACCAGTTTAAGTCCCATGTAATACGGGGCGAAGCCTTTGTCATCAACCGAGCAAAGATCTTGTATCGAACCCAGGACTACATGCTCAGCAGTCACGCTTGCGGCCACCAGAGCAACGAGGCTGTCTCTTACAACCACAAAGTGTTGCTGCCGGTCGACTCACATTGCCATGCAGTTATGAAACAGAATTTAAAAAAAAAAGTAAATGGCTTGGTGTAGATTTTTGTTAATTTTAATTAGTGGTTAAGGAAAAATCAACAGCTGTAAAGCCTAAAAAAAATATATAGTATATGATGGACTCACGTAGATCTTAAGTTACTAATAATAAGCTTAGTTTAATGTAACGTGTCCAATGATGGAGCACGATCGTAGTTTTATTTTTTTCTAAATCAATCAAACAATAAATAAAATGTAAATAAGAGCGCGGACCCCCACGTCTGCGGTAGAAAACTAACTAAAAAAAAAGTGTTATAGTTGTCACTTTTGGCATAATGGCCAGATAAACATTCGCTCCACGTAAAATACTGATATACAGCTGAATCCGTTTAGACTGGAAGCCGACCAGTTGGGAAAAGGCTGGCAGATGATGACTGCTGGGCTTCTGGTCCACTTTGTAAGAGAGTGCTAGCGGTAATCCACCACGCGGGCCTAGTGCACGCCAGGGTTGGGGCAGTGGATGAGAGATTGACGGAACAATTATTTGCAAGGCCTCCTGGAGTGTTTGTGTATGAGATGATGTGAAGAGATTAGATGTTTATAAACGCCTTAACGATTCGTGAGAAATTCCAATAGCGGGGCAAGGATTTAAAAAAAGAAAAACAATGCGGGTTCGTTGATGCATCATATCTTAGAATTTTTCGATTCTAGAAATGAAATCTATCTCGCGGGTATGTCAGTCGGTGGGTGTCACAAGTCTTAGAATTTTCAATTCTACGACATGCCAATATATTGTGTCCTCGCAATGTTTTTCGTTTATTGTTACTCATTTGATAATAACGCGGATTGTTTTTTTGCGTTTATTCATTTCCTTTCTGAGGTGGGATGAAAAGTTACGTGTTGCACTCGAGTGCTTTTTCACCTCGTGCTCTTTTGATTCCCTTGGTAACGCTCAAGATTCTAAGTTTTGAATCACTCGCTGCGCTCGTGACTCAATTTAAGAAACTACGGAAGATTCAAAGAAACTTGTGATAGATCTGGATCCATTACATTTTACTTTGATGCTTTCTTGAAATTATTACTGAAGATTGCATTTCATGAGAATTAGATCCCAATTACCGTAGAAAGCGTCTCGGAACATAGTTTAACATAACTAAACATAATAGAACATAGTGTAACATTATTGAACCCAGTTCAATATAATTGAACATAATTTAACATAGTAGAACATAGTTTAACATTATTGAGCACAGTTGAATATAATTAATTGAACATAGTTGACCATAGTTGAACATAGTTGAACATAGTTGAACATAGTTGAACATAGTTGAACACGGCTGAACACAGTTGAACACGATTGAACATTGTTTAATCAATATCAAGTAAAGCAGAAACAATTTACATTTAATTAAGCATCTCGAGAAGGTCATCTGTTTCAAAATCGATAGTTTCATCATAAGCCAAAAATCTACCTAAATATACATTAGTGTATTTATGTACCGAGTCATGTGAGCTAGTGGACGATACATAATGCTCCACGAGACTAATGCCCGATTTCATGAACACTAGGCGTCATTTCCATGAATGCCTGAACAGAAACTACGAATTTTCAACACTCTACTCGGTGCCGTTAGTTGAAACTCCAATAGTGCAACAAAATTTAGGCATTCACTTAGTTATCGTATTCGTATAAACGGTCATAAGACTATGAGCTCATCATGACGATTCGACGCGAGCTCGAATACCTACCACCACGTCACGAGTTACGCGGTTCAGCCAAACTGACGCGAATATATTTTTAAACCCACATGCGGACGCGTGCAATTTAATCAAAATATACATGTACATTATCATGTATATTATCATGCCTATTAATATTCTTTCCTTATGTTTTGAACTCTAGTGCAGTTATTAGTCAACTTTTGAGTATGACGTCTTCTTACCTCTCCCTTAAAAGGTTGACAAATATCGTCAACTCATTAATAAGGAGATTTTTAGCAATCGATGTTACTTCATCACTATATTCACTATTGATGTGTTGTATTTCAATTTTGCTCGTGGATAAATAATAACTGCTGCTTGGATCAATTAATCTTTAGGTTAAACTGTGCTTGCCTAGGTTGGTCTGTGGATGGGTGACCACCCATTACATGCCGAGATTTCTTTGTGCCTCGGAAAGCACGTTAAGCAGTTGGTCCCGGCTGTCATTTATAGATCTTTGGCTCTACCTGTAACAGTCGTTACAGGTAGAGGTAAAGATCTATACCTGTATACCTGTAACAGTCGTTACAGGTAGTCAGGAGCCCAATAAGTCTGCCAACCAGTCTTACCAAGGGGTATCGTATTACCCAGTACTAACTGGGCTGTGGAGGTCAGATAGGCAGTCGATCCATGTGAAATAGTGGTATTTAGCTGTATCCGGTTAGACTGGAAGCCGACCCCGACATGGTTGGGAAAAGGCTAGGCAGATAGATATATGTGTATTTAGTCATAATAGAGATTCAAAGAATTTAGAAATATTTGCTAATAGTTGAAGTTAGAAATGAAGACAGTGAGTTCCAGTTTGGCATTGAGACTGCCCTGAATTATATAAGAGATATCTAGCAGAAGTCTATTAAAGGAAGTATAAAAGCTTTATTTTTGTCATGATACGAATTTTCAACCCATTTGCATTCGCACCATTTAAATAAAAAATATAAAGTCCAAACAGAATGATTCACACTTGTGTAACATACGCGCAAGTTCTACATTTCAAACAAGAAAGAACTTAAGTTTGGAAAATTGACAATTTTCATACAAAACACGCAGAAAATCTATACAGCTGCAATATCTAAGCTTAATTAAAATCATGCAAACGAAGCTAAACCACTTGTATTAAGTGTTTATTGAGCTAATATTGTCCAGTTTTAAATGAGAATATCCTACGGTTAACTAAAGAAGGTTGGTATTCAATTACCGCAAAGTATTTTTCCAGTGATTAATAACAATTTAATACTTGCACATTCTTGTACGGTCATTCAACCAGTACGGTGACATGAGATAAAATCGTAGGAGACATTTCTGCAAGCACGCTGTTTTGGAGACTTCGTCCGGCACCTGACTGTACACGTCATCTTTCCATTTAAAATCGTCATCGCCAAAGAGCAACTAATGGATTCGTAGAACAAGGATACTAAAGAGCACTCTTTACGCTGAACTCATATCAGAGAGTGCCACGTTGGTCTGGTGGTCACAAGCACGACTGCTGAGTATGAAGTCCTGGGGTTCGATTCCCTGGTCAGGCAAAGTGATATTGGGTTTTTCCATCAGGAATATCTCAGTTGCGGCCACGAAGTCTGGATTTGCGCTCGGTTAATAGCTACAGGCTTGCCCTCTATTAAGTGGGGCTTAAACTTAACTGAGACTCACATACCATGACATAACTCCTCTCATTGTGAGGAGGCCGTGCAGCAGCATTGGGAATATTATAGGCTGATGATGATGATGATGATGATGAATCATAACTGTTCCTTCCTCGCCCTTTATGTTCCGGGGCCAAGGTATCTCTTTCGAGCAGGCCCGCAAATGTGTGGACACTTTACAATGTAATTTGTGAGTCAAACTGTAAACCAAATAGCTTGTCGTGGAGGTTGAAATAACGCTCGTCGCACTAGAAAATATCGTGAACAGTCTAATATTACTTAAAATAATTAACTAACAACGAAGCAGAATATATAACCATGCCTAAAGGTATCATGGCAACATGGAATGTAAAATAATTAGCGAATAAGTTAGTACAAATAGCAGGTTGTCTATCATTTGAGAAACACCGGTTACACCACTAAATAACCTCAAATTGTTAGTCAGTGTCAGTCAGGCGGCAGCGGCCGGGTTTCTCAGTCAATAAGATTTTCTTAGTAAAATCAATGAAAACTACGGTACTTTTGTATTGTAGTATTGAAGAATAGAAGCTACTGGAGTACTTATATATATCCTCCTTAATATGCTGCAAGTATGACGGGAAAATTAGGAAAATTAAAAGCTTAAAATGAAGTAAATATGCTGCCATCGGGAAATTGGAAGTGTATTTTAAAAAATATGTAAAATCCTTATTGTCCTTTTTATTCAGGCCACTTCAGTGTGTTTACTTTCAATATAATGCATTACAAACTGCTTTCAGCCAATTTCAATGCGACAATATTACTATACAATATATTGTTACAAATTGGTTTCTCTTACAACTTTTCGCCAAGATTAAACGAGACCAATCGGTGTTGATGCCACTAGAGCCATGTTCGGCTATAACACAGTGTATTTAATGGTGGCAATAATGAACTAATTGGAAAAGCTTTCTAGCCTATCGGTTAAGTACCTACAATAGACTTTTACTTACACATACAGATAGTCAAAGTTTCATTTTCATCCGTGGATGATCGGAAATCATTGACGACGACTATTGAAAAACGTATTAAGTTCAGTTACACGTTCTCAATTTTAGTTATTAGTTGAAACTATAAATGTGTCCTAAACAAAATTATTCTGCGAAACTATTACCGGCCAGTATATACACGCACAACGCATTCTGTGCGTTTGTTGCGAGCAATAATAGATCTATTATTGAGTGGGGTAGGATATGGAATTGCGTGGCGAAGCTCGGTGCATTGTTGCAGGAATAATGCACTGACGGCAGTAGTTTACGAGGTCTTTCACCGGCCACATTATATAGGTCAGTTAGATTAGCAACGCTCCCCGCGACTAGTACTCATAGCTATCGCACTGAAATTATGTATTTTTCAATGTGATTAGAAATTTACATAAACACTACCGCCGAATCAGTACCTAGGCAGTGTTAGAGAGATTGAATCATTCTTTAAAAGCAACGAATGTTCTCGAGCGGATGAGAAGCTGTAAACATGAGATAAGTACACAAACATTATAAAGTCGTCACACCTGTGCTTTGCGAAGGGTTAGGCAGGGGTCCTATTGTGTATGTTTGTAAACGAGGGGTCGTTTGTAGCAGGAGGAGAGTCTATGACCATTCAATGAGAGTATGTCCGAACTGTGTCTTTTTCTAATATTTTTTCGAATTCCGTTCATCCAACTCAAAAGATTTTAAACGTTAACTGTTGTATCTATATTAGATTGCGGCATGCAGTGTTGTTCTCCGTTTCATCATTATGACCAGATCTAAAATGAGGGCGTATCACGAAAGGACAACGAACAGATAAACCAGAGACAATCCTTGAGAATAAGCTACGTTATTTTTTAAGCACACCTACTCAAAAACGCCCACTTTTACAAAATAACTTAGTTAACGAGAAAGCTACGAATCATGAAAAATAACTTTTATTTTAAATAGTGCATCCTTACATATGCATGCAGCAATTATCACGTAACACATCATGTTAGTTTTAAATGTCAACGGGTACCTCAACAAGCGATTTCCAGAAGAAAACTAATATTAACATATAAGAAGGCATCGCGGATTCTAGGTTAACGATTTTCTTCGACGCTCTGCTCCTAAGGTCTAACGCGCCCTCGATACGAACTGCATTGTTTCTACTCCTTATCGATTTATTATTGTAGCTAATATTGTACTGCCATTAATTTACTGTTTCCAAGTCCTACATCTATGCAATCAATGTTACTTCACTGATACGAAAATATTATGAGCTTTATACTTTTCTATTAACTGGGCCAAATGACTCGGTCGTTAGAGCAAAGAGGAAGCGAGCACCAATTTGCCAAGCTACTTATGAAGCAGTAAATGAAATTTCTCTGAGTCGGGACTTAGCTAAATCGCTCCCGCGCCCCGAAAATGTTAGGTTTGTCCCTTTTAATCAGAACATCCGTTCCCGAAATGAAATTCTTAGCCGTCGTCGCGTCGTATTTTTTTTTTTTGTTAAATTGTTACAAAAATTCGTTAGAAAATTTTACATTTATTTTTATTGGGAAATATTACGAAATTATCGATTCTTGTTATAGTCAAAAGTTTTCGATGTCGAGTTAATTCCCGGAATTGGAAACTGAATGAAGCTTTCAAGAATTTCCCGAAACTTCGTCGGAGACAAAACGGATTTATTGTGAAAACGATGGCGTCCCGCAAGCCTCCAGACTAGGCCCGGCCCACTTTCAGGAGGTCGCCGCCCGATCGTGAACTCTGCACTCCGTTCGATCGCTACCGCCCTCGTGTTTTTATTATTCTAACATTTTCAGGCCCATGCAGGCGTTTTTTGTAAATATTTTTGGTAACAAGCGGATAAATGTACAATTTATAAGTTCTGCTAATATCGTTCGTCGTAATATCATCGGTGTAGAAATGCTATGAGAAAAACATGGTTCCAAAAAAACGTCGCTAATGAGATTCGAATGAACTCTTTTGCGACAGTTATTTTCAGACGTCATTATACCTGCGTAGGTAGCTACGTATAAAGTTCATTTTAGTGGCTCATGTTCTCCAGCTAAGAGAAAGATTTCGTCAGCCACCCCATTGCGATTCGGCCAACCGCACGAGTCTGTGCGATGGGGTCAATGTCCGCGAGTGGTATATAGGTCAACTGAAGGCGCCTCGTCGTCTGTGTTATGTCAGCCTTGCTGTGCTTCGCTAATGGTACGCGATTTTGGCTTTAACAACTTTTAGAAAACTCTTTCAGAACCAGTTCCTAAAACAGGTACCTATTGTCAATTTTAGTTCTTATTCTTTCGTGACTTTTACGATGAACACGACATTCATACATCAATTCATAAACCGGCTATTTTATCATGAATTATTTATAAAGTCGCCAGTTGTGCGGAAGGGGTTAAATTATAACTGGATTATAATATGGAACATTTCATGCAAAATATATCCTGATCAACCTGGATTAGAAAGCTAGACCGTTAACCTCCATTGTTATTTAAAAATGCAACATATGATATTTTGTGGACTGACAATAGCTTCGCCGACAGTGGTCAATGAACTCAGTAGGAAGTGGAGCTGGCTTAATTGACAATTTTCCACATGTCTGATCACATCCTTAGGTTCGATGAGATACCTTAATTCAAATGCTTAGCAGCTGCTACGCATCATGGAGCAGCGAACACTTAACCTCATTTGTTGGTTAACTGCATTATAAGCCGGCGGAGTTGAGGAGGGCTCGTGTGGTGGAGAGTAGTGGTGGCACATTGATGTGTCTCGGTTTAGTGGGGTTATAGTGATGCATAGAGTGGTCGGCTGCTGCGCACGGGCAAAAGGGAAAGTGTTCGGGGCTTCCTGCTCGCACGCGGAAGCGTTTAGTTTACTATACGTAACTGCAGTTCGCGTCGCTGCACCGACTAGTGTTGCAACATCTAGCGATGAGTCTAGTGTGAAAGGTATAGACGCACTCTAGCACTGAGACACTCATTTATCAGTCTGTGAGTCAAAATGCTATTTGTGTGAATGTCACCTAGAGCTGTTGCCAGTAAATAGAATTTTACAATACCGAACTTAAAGCTAGTAACGTTTTACTTGGTAACATTAATTTAACCGGACTTGATATTCATAAAAATAAATACCTTACAATTTCAAGGAAACCCTAGTATATTTCTCGACTGTTTAAACTGTACCAGAAAATATATAGAAACTAAAAAAACATTAAGGAATGGTTTTTGATTTCCATGTGAGTTCATCCCAAATTCACCCAAAAGTCATACATCAAAGTTCACTAACAATCTAGAATCTGCAAAAGGCAATCCTCCAAAATTGAGAACTCTGAATACGAGCTTACGGCAA
This sequence comes from Xestia c-nigrum, assembly GCA_916618015.1. Taxonomy (NCBI): domain Eukaryota; kingdom Metazoa; phylum Arthropoda; class Insecta; order Lepidoptera; family Noctuidae; genus Xestia; species Xestia c-nigrum. The sequence continues at coordinate 20,193,361 of OU745246.1, forward strand.
AAGTTTCTCAAATATCCGTAGTCAACTTGAAGGAAACCGTAAGCCGCTAATTAGACCCGCCGACACAAACTACTGCACTCAACTGCTCCAAAATCCACCTCAAACTTAAGAAATATTGGGATCAAGTGAATTAGGCTAATTACAGGCTGCCGGGGCTAGCCTCGTCTCGAAGCATTCGCTCATCATCATCGGTTTTACTTTCGTTGGACGGCTACGTCGCGTCATGCACTCTCGCCGAGGCGGAAACAAGCCATCATCGTGTACACTCAGCACGATATTATAACTTATTGTTTAGGAAAATTACTATTATTTTACTATCATGAAACCTGATGCGAAAATTGCGTCGTAATTTCTCAATTAATTCGTAATATAACTATCCTATCTGAAGATGTTTGCGCAAATAAATGTCTAAATCCATAATTAGATGAAATGTTTAATTTTGCGAAAACTGTAAACAGATAAATAACTTTGTTCAATAAAATATAGGTAGACGGCTCAATTAATTCTATTACTTTCACTTTAGAACTAAAGCTTTAACAAATGAACAGTCGTACCGTTGATCACATTTTAAGATAACACAGTTTCAATAATAAACAAGCTAATTATTCCGTTACACCGACAACAGACACGCATCCGAGATCGTTAATCGCCTGTATTCATTACTGTGGCACAACAAAGCGTCGGTGTGAACTGTATCCAGCGGTGCCGCCGCTCCGTGCAGCCGTGCAACTCGACTCTTCCGCATTTGCTTGCACTTTCTCCACCTCCGCTGCGCTTTGAATGTTTACTGCAGAATTATTTTGCTGAAGGAAAATGCCGCGAGAAATCTAGTGCCTGCATTATGTTCTTGATTGCATCTTTTAGAATCTTTACACGGTAGGACTTTTAGGTTTGTTGATTTGATACGTGAGAATGTGGTTGTTTTACATAAACAATCTAAGTGTTTGACCAAAATCAAACGAGCGCAGCAGTGTGGTTAGAAAAAAACCCTGATGCAACGCCGAGAAAAATGCGCACGCGGCTCGTGCTTCCAAAAAGTATTTAAAAATGTATCTTTTGTGTTAAGCACGTTTTAATAACCTGGTAATTTTACTATTACTATAAATGAAAAAAAAATAACAGTAATAAACATAATTTAATAGACGGGGCAGTACCAGAATGATCGCAATACGGAAAAATATTTAAATAATAATCAAGTCTTGAAAGTATTCGCCAGCAGCAGTTTCTTGGTCTCCAATAGCAATATCTATTATTAATTTACTACTTCCCTATATGTATTCTCTTGCAGAGTCAGGAGTATCGTCTGCAGCACTTTCACTGGAAAATTTCTAATGTTCTTTATACAAGCCGCGTAGACATTTAAATAGGAACTAAGTGAATGCTAGTGAAGTAATTAATGATATAACTAACTAGGCACACCCATTAGTGGTTAATTAGATATGCGATTCTATGTGTTTCTATGAGGCTGTGAATAACAGTTTCCACAGACAAATGATAGAAAGGGAAATATAAAAAACATTAATGCAGAACCAAACATTTTGAACATTTGATACACCCACCAAACTCCGTAGCAGTTAACATAGTATTTTTTAGTTTATTCCGTGTAAAGGAAATGCTATCGCAGAAGAAATAAAACTTTTCTTTGTTTATCGCGTTTTTGGGGTTCACGTAGTAAGGAAATTACATAGTGTCCATTTCCAAGCATTGACATACTGACTTTAGTGTTCATGATGAGATGGAAACCACACCTATTTTGAAAATTAGAACAAAATTCTGAAATCTAGAAACTCATCTTCGCCAGGTTTTTATCTGTTATTTCCAATCGTGCTATAAAGTTGTACACGCATGTAATGGCGACATTGTAGCGACGCGGGCGCTCGTAAATATATTCAAGTTAGAGGCAATATATTAGGCTTCCGACTCAGCACTGATACGGATCACAGGATCTACAGATTAGACCGCCTCGATGTACTGGAAGTGAACGCTGCCGAGTGAAACTGGCATAAGGTCTAGTTTATATGAGCAAGCTCAAAGGCTGAACCTACAAAAGTTCTCAAAGCATTGGTGAAGAGAAAACTGGAGGTTGGCTAACCCTGTGACCATTCCTTGGCATGTGACATGGCAGTATCGGGATAGTTCACATGCATACGCTTATATTGGTTATAGAGCCTACGCCTCTTGTTGTGCCCGAAGCCTCTTGAAGTAGCATGCCTTCTTCTGCTTGATCCTGTTCTTGCTCTCCCCAGCAGGGTCTGCTTGCGCTTGTTCCTGCTCTTCTGTTTGCCAGTATCCTTTGTCTTGGCTTCCTATTTGAGAAAGTTTCAAAGATCACTATTATTTTGATTTCTATTAAGTACATACTCGCATTGCTTGGACGGGATTAATACAAGCTATTGTCTAGACGACTGACAATGAATATGTTTGTCAATGACTTGATGACATTGAAAACTTCGATGTTGTATGTATAAGATCGAAATTACGTTTAAAGCCATCACACATAAAACATCATTACCAAACAGCACTTTGCACCGAATACAAACAGTTCACGTATTCCGTCCTAACTGGTCGCGCTCCGAATCCGCCCGGACACGTATGGAGCGACCTTAAGGCTGGGATCAAGCACCAAGCTTAGCGTCATCCATTCGATGCTTGGAAATGCATTACATGTCGCCAGACAGCAGGACATGCATTACTGACGAAGTTTATTATGAAGAAAGTTGGTCCTTGGTAACGAACGATATTATTTTAGAAGTTATGATATTGTAAATGCTGTTTAATAGTGTAATTTTCATTTGTAGATCTTTGACAGTCGCTACAGGTAGTCACTCGTCCGAAAGTCTGATAACTATAGTCTTACCAAGGTGTATCGTATTCCCCAGTAGTCACTGGGTTGTGGAGGTCAGATAGGCAGTCATTCCATGTAAAACACTGGTACTCAGCAGGATCCGGTTAGACCAGTTGGTCCAATCTAACCGAATACCAGTATTTTCGCTGAGTCCAACATAGTTGGGAAAGGGCAGGGTCGAGGATGATGATATTTAAGTGCTGCAGTAGCTCCGATTTTATAAGAGCTATGGTTGGTTGGAACGGCTTCTAAGGCAAAAAATCGGATACCTCTATTGAAAGCGAAGCATTTAAAGATGCACGGTAAAGATACAAAATCCAGGGATCCATCAAAACTACCGAAGCCATGAAAACGACGAGCTACTAACATTGGTTAAGCCTTCTTTTCATTGTCGTTAATTTAACAACTTCAGAAATACTGGGTCACAATCACAACAATATTATGACGCACAAGGAGGTTTCTGAAGTTCACGATCATAGCAAGCTAAAGTTCTACCTATTTATTCATCAGCTTTCTTTCGAACCTACATAATTTCCTTTACATATTTATCCCACAATGTATTCATATTAACAGTTGACAGCCTCATACATATTTGTCGTTCGTTATAATAATGCATAATAATCATAGAAATCTGAAATGCCACCTTTCTGTCCGACAATCTTATGTTAATTTAATTTCAATAATTATTATCTACCAATACTGAATTGACTATTTTATTTGAATATTCATTTATTGCACAAGCTCTGAGGTATATTCATTTATTATTAGTATGTGTATTATATACCTTCTACTGTGTTGAAGTTTACATTGGAATTGTACCGAATCGAAAATCGAATGCATCACCAAAAATGTCCAAAATCTCTCACAAACTGACGAGCATATCAGGTACCGTTTATGTCTCTTTGACGAATAATCCTCAAAAGTAGCATCCCGGTCTTTGAATAGGGCTTACGGTGCTCACGAGTGTAACACGCAAAGGGCTTTTGGAGAGCCTTTAGAGAATTTAATCTAAAATGAAACGAGACACTGCCTGGAACTCCACGGCTGCACTATTGAAATACAGTCACGGATTGTCCCGGGAGATGTGAGTCTATTGTAGGAGAAAGATGTGAAAACCACTTGGTATATTTTGAATGAGGATTTTACGGATTACAAACAGAAATAAACAAATAAAAGGGAAGTCAAAGGGTCAAAGTCATACAGGTTATTGATTGTGATATCTTCGTAGAACAATTTTGAGATGATACAATTTTGATTGCGAAGAAGAAAAATAAGGGGCGAGAATGAAGACTTCCTCGGAAAACACGGTTGACGTGGCAGTTGGCTTCAGGAACAACGTCTGTGGGAAACATTCATCTTCGACCGGTACCCGGAACAGGAATCATTGCCCCTGAATGGTCATATAATAGTGGTTGCGTAGGTGCGATGACACGTCAGCGTAGACGGGTGCGAGACGTCGACGTCACAGGAGTCGGGAGCGCCGCCCGGCCGACGCGGGTTCATCGTCTCCGCCAGGTGCGTTCACACGACAACCATTATTTCCCGTTTTCCGCGCTATTTATTATAATCACATTATTTTATTCTGCACAACTGATTTGGCAATGTCCCTGGATATGTAACAGGTTGAATGGATTTAGTGTTTTGTTCGACTGCCTGCAGATGGCGTGGGAGACCGTGATAGTTTTCGTAGTTCCACCCGTGTCTATTTCTAAATCAATGATGCGTCGTTTGCGTATTTCAAATATGAACTCTGTTTAGCATCTTCAGAAGTCTAGAATATTCGATAATTCATGACTAACAAGGCAATTTATTTGTGTAATGATTCAGAACAGTTTATTTGTATATCGTTATATTAAGTGGGTAATTAGAGGCTGTCACTAGCCGCACGACAGCTCCCTGACCCAATGAATACCAAAGTAAAAGGTATTTTCAATGCATAGCAATCGTCAGTATTTGCATATTTAGTTATTTACATTATTATCATCGAATCTTAATAAAGTCATATAACTTTAGAGGATCTTTATTTCATAACACCGAGTTTATAAAGAAGCCTAACAAAACGCAATTTATATTTTGTTTTCAAAGAAATTCTTCACTGTAACAGCTTTTTCATAAAACTTCAGTTACAAATCAGTTTACAAACTGACGCTACATTAATCAGTCGTTTCATAAATAAATCATTCAGTCAACACATTATAGATGCCGTATAAAAATTCGTTCACAACCGAAGTGTTTAATTGATTTGAATAATATGGAAATCGGTACGGTAGCGCGCAATATCCGCGGGAAAGAGACAGATATACGTCTGTGAGGACCGCGCAGCTGTGCTAAGGACGGTCGTTGACCCCACGGACGGCCGCGAGTGAACTCCGAATATTATCGTGCGCGTTTATTTATTGTACTGGTCCACTCTCAGAGTCCCGCTCATTAATTCCGTCGTTGTTGCACTACTGCCGATTGACGCACTGTTACGAGATCCCAGGTAATTATTTCTAATAGATTTGTGTTGCAATATCGGCTTTCAGTTTTGTCGCTTGTATGTAACTTTAGAACGTTTCGTGGAACGATGTTAAGGTGCTAAACTGCTAATGTTTCAGTTATGTCATGTTTTTAGGTTGTTACCATATCGATATATTTCAAGTACATTTTTGAACTGTCTCACAATTTTTTTTCGATTGTTTATCTTTTTTTTTTTGTACGTATTCTTTTCTTTTTAATGTCACATTTTGCATATTAAAGTCACTGTTATCAAAACAATAACAGAATTATTCAGGATAACTTCCGTTACATCTAATTCCTCATTATATATTGTCATTAGATTCATATTATTAATATAATTCTGTCACTAATTCTAATTCACTCATAGCATTAACACCACAAGCTGACGTTGACATTGAAAGTGACGTCACCATCGGTACATATCCTAAATTCTTTTCCTATAGTGTATCGCGAGGTCATTGGCTCGATGACAACTCCTGCGCCGGTATACAGCCGGGTTACTCATTAATACAAATAATAATTAAAACAATAGCAACAAAGACAATGATTAATAATTTCTGGTTGTACAATTTATCGGGCGTGCCATAGACCCCAAGGTTTTGATTAAAAGCGTTTAAATATAGACAAAGATAAGTTTATTTATTTTGTAATTTTAATTACGTAGAGTCGATAATTGTAGTTAGCGTCTAACTTACAAAACTAAGTCTAATGGTTCGGTCTATTTTCGGAAGAAAATTGATGAAGGTTTTCACATGGGACATATGATAGCCAATTTTTTCTGTTCTTTCCTAGCATGAACGATAGGATATCTTCGCATTCAAGTTACTAACAATTTGGAGGTGGTATCCATGTGATATCTACATGGATCTTTATAACCTGGTATAGCTGAAGGTAAAGTAACTTCCACACATTTCTTAGTATGTTTCATATGAACAGTAACTTGTATGTTTATTTATAACGATAAACATTGCGATGATCTTGAAACAAAGTCGTCAGGTTCATGGACATCTGCGTCACTTCCCTGATGACATTGAGGATAATTCTGCATACAATACAATACATAATACAAACACAACGGCATTTAAAACAAGCTGCAGTCATTTATGCAAAGAAAAGTAACGAAAAACCTTGATAGCTCCGTATGAAACTCATGGAGTTTTTCCAAGGGCAAATTATAAATATCTATTCCCTATATGTTGTCTAGCTTGTGGAAAAAAATTTAACTTACTTAATAAAACCTTGTTTTACCTACTAGAGCAAAATGTATTTACAATAACAATGGCTTAATTCGATTACATTGTGAAACTCCTATTCAAATAGGTAGTCATAATAAAAATGTAGAAGTATTAAAAACAATACAGTTCGTTGCACAGTCTTGATACTAGTGACACGTAACCTTATGTATAGACGCGCAGTGGTAATATTTTCACATTAGCGTGTAAACATCGACATCGGTGTGATTGGACGTTTATCTGAACATGTGTAACTTCTGATATCTGGAGACGAGCCCTGTGGAGTCATTGTCACGTACACTGTGCATACAGCGACCATTGTGGACTTACTGTTTACCAACCTTATCAATAACATGCTAGCTCCGGTGCTATACCTCCAGCTGTACATAAGCTATGCTATCGAAAGACAGACTCTTTACCTATCACCGTCAGCAATACAGTTGGAAATTATGGAAAGTTTCAAGTTCGGTGACGAGTATCCGTTACTGCGAATTTGTAAGGGGTCAACGGTTTTCCCATTTTTGGTTCGCTGTCCTCATAAATGGATGTGTTCTGTTTTCAAAACTCTATAGGTAACGATGACGAATTCCTTGTTTATTTTATTACAAGGTACAGATACTGTGATAAAAATAATTTTGCAAGGTCGTCATCAGACCCAAATTAACTTTCCTCATTCCTTCATATCACCATTCTCATTGATACCTTTTCACATAAAATCGTTTTCACAGCTCGGCTATAAATAGAGTGTTGCTCGCTATATTACGGTATGTTCTATATCTTGTAGTGTAGTAATTGTCATGCCGTCAGCGGGTTCAAGTTCGGGCGGACGACAATGAACTTGGCCGGCCATGACTCACGCATGCCAACCATCGGAGTTACGAAACCATAAACACTGAGCATCTGTGCGAATGCAACTGAATGCAATTGAGGCGGCCATTGTCCACACACGCCCTTGGCGATTGAGATTCATTGGCATTTATTACCTTCGGCCAATCAAAGAGAACTCGAATTAATGCCTAAAAATGTTTTCAGCCAGTAATTTCGAAAAACGTAATGGTCGTTGATGGCATGTGTTGCTGTTCCAGGAATATTTGAGTACGCCTTGTGTTTTTGTTTTTCTTTATTCAAATATCTGCATTGTTTATGTGTCATTATAATTTCGCATTTGACTGCGTATGCCGTGCGTGTTTGTCGACTTGGCAATGTTATATGGCGTACATTATAATCTACATAACCGTAACGATAACTAAAGTAAATAAAACTAAGCTAACATTATTCTTTGAACAAACGTTTGATTATTTATTGTTAATCTTATGGTCACAGACAGATGTAAACTTATTAATAGAAGTTGAAGAAGATTAACTATGTTTAACGTATCTAAGTAATTAATAAGGTAAAAGTATTTTGAAGTGTAAACTTCTTTAGGCGCGTTGAACATTTTTTGTGTGAACAAAAATCATGGAACTCTTTTTGTAGCACTCGTAGCCAATCCGATACAGCGTAGTCATAGCGGATCCGCCGCGACTTTTCACTTCCATCGACAGTCCCCAAAGTCCCCGCATATTTTTTTAATACAAAACTTACTGAACTAATGCTGTTGACATTAGAAAATAAACTTGATTTAAGAAAAAGTAAAATGGAAAAGAACTTTAAATATCTCTATGCTTTCAACGTTTAAATTCCCTAAAATAGTTAAACCCAATATATAGATTTTATCAATACTGTGATCAACTTTAGTTCTGATTCATAATAATAATAATAAGTGAGTACAGCAGTCATTGTGCCGATAGTCGTGTCAGCCAATGGCTTAATAGCCAAGAGCCTCTACCAACATCTTAGGAGGCTCTCGCTTGGCAGCTGGATCAAGGGCTTGATTCAGTAAGCAGTACTTCTGGACACGGCGCGTATTGTTAGGAGGTTCCTCTCTCAAGAGCCCTGATCACCGGTAGCTCGGACCCTGTTCCCAGTGCTGGTGGGCTACTATTTTTTTATATTTTTAAATGTTTTTTTATTTTGTTTTACATTAGAATATTTAAAAATGTAAATCAATATGTAAATAACTAAATAAAGGAAATAATAATAATAAGTTCATAATTCATTTATTTATTGTTTGTCACAGGTGAATAGAAGTTCTTACGGTTATTGTTGTTGTATCACTGTTGCATACCCATGGGGTGTACAATATTTATAGGTCAATCTTATTGGCTATGTTACAATAATCATTCATTCTTACCAATCCAACCAACCAATTATATCCCGCTACAATTCGAAAACACAACTGCCAAATATTTTACCGTAACCGTGCGATCCTTCACTCGTAATGAGTTCAAAGATTCAAGGGCATTCTACGTAATAAACGTCAAATAAACAGATCCAGATATAATATAGTACCTATCTATAGTAAGATTGTGTAACCTTGGCAAAGCGACATCGTATTTCAGAATAGTTAAACTAGAGTCGATGATATTCTTAGTTTAACGGTTTTAAAGCACGAGCAGTTTTTTATTTTAGATTGCATTTAAAAAATGCTTTAGTGTACAGACGAGAAAAATATATTGGACTGTCATGACATAAGCTACTGGCTGTAATGTCTTACCAAGGTATGGTATTACCAAGTAATAACTGGGTTCTGGAGGTCAGAAAGGCAGTTGCTCCTTGTAAAATACTGGTATTCAGCTCCATACGGTACTACTGGAAGCCGTCCCCAACATAGTTGGAAAAAAAGGCTGTACAGCTGATGAACCTCCTGAAATGTTTACACCAATCCTGTTCAAATACTGCGCAATGCCTTCAAAACGCCTTCCAATTAGCTAATTTCAGTTTAAAAAATAAAAGGAATCATATATTGTCCTATTCGTTTACAGGATTACCTACGAGTATAATTATGTGCGGTGCAGTGGTGGCGGCCCCGACTTACGAATAGTAAGTCGTGGGTTCGAACCCAGACAGGCGCATTACTTTGTGTAATTTATTTCATCACCACTGCTCTCTAAACGGTGAAGGAAAACATAGTGAGGAAACCGGCATGTCCTAGAACCAAAAATTCGAAGACATGTGACATCTACCAATCCGCACTGGGCCCACGTGGTAGATTATAGCCCATTCCCTCTCATTGAGAGGAGGCCGTGTCCCAGCTGTGGGAACATTATAGGCTGATGATGATGATGATAATTATGTGCAGAACAACACATAAGAAATATTTAAACGCAATATAGGTAACATCTTGATAAGTGTGTTCACGCTTCACAGTAATGCCAACATAGTAGTAACGTGGTGCAGTAGTCATTGGGAGGCCTCGAGTACATTCAGTAGTGGACGTTTGACGCGATTATGATGATCTTACTGTTTTGTTCCTGCCAAGTTAGCTTTAGCAAAGTGCTGAGCGCCTACTTCATTAATAGAATACCAGGAAGAACACTTCTTCTGAGAACGTTCATTCATTCATGATGCACATAATTTTATAGCTTTTGTTTGAACATCCTTTAACTACTGCGACGGCGCCGCGGTTTAAATGAGCTAGAACAAGGAACATATTCATTCTTATGCATTAAGATTTTAAGACCTGTACATGTAAACATGACTATTGGTCCTGAAATTATCATTCAGGTTAGTTTAGACATCAGTACCTAGTATAGCAGCAGTAAATGGGTTGACTATCTGTGAATCCAGTGAAAGATTGTTGTGTTAATGCACTAACAATCAATTAATACAAGTAACGATCTTTACAATAACATTAATTCACATTTTCAGCATATAGTAGCACAAAACGTTGGGGATACTACTACTAAGCACTACATCCCATACCACTAACTTAAACTACTAGATATATTGTGTTCTTTTAGCCGAGATTATTATCTATGAGCGTATATTATCTACACTTCTACACTAATAATATATAATATAATATAATATATAATCTAAATATATATAATTCAAAGGTGACTGACTGACTGACTGACTGACATAGTGATCTATCAACGCACAGCCCGAACCACTGGACAGATCGGGCTGATATTTGGCATGCAGGTAGATGTTATGACGTAGGCATCCGCTAAGAAAGGATTTTGATCAATTCTACCCCCAAGGGGATAAAATAGGGGATGGAAGCTTATATGAAAGTCCGTCAGTTTTAAAGCCTAACTTTAATTCTTTAATCTTCTAATTTTGTGTTTAGGCTGACGATTGAAAATTAATTTATGCGTGTTTCAGCGTTTTTGATAACTCCACCCCGAAGGCTTATAAAGGGGATGAAATTGTAGGTGAAAAATCCTTAATTTTCGACGTAAAAAGTACAAAATTTGTTATCTGGGCTTATGATTGGAAGCTGACGCAACGGCTTTATTAAAATTTCAACCCTTGAGGGGTGAAGAAAGAGCAACATTTTGTTTTTAATTAAAGTTTTTATGTTTTGAGTCACCAAAAAGTATCAAAGTTAGTAAGTCGTTAGTTTTTTCTATTTCAACCCACAAAGGAGTAAAGGGGGGATGAACTTTTGCATTGTAGTTGTTCATTCGTTCACGAATAACAGCAGCAGGAGAGACTTTTTGCAGCAGTCAATATGGTGTCACAACAGATTGATTGCTTCAATTGTACACTGAGCGAATTCACACGGGCCGCATTTTGCGCAATTACTTTAGTTTGTCAAATTAATTAATTTATTCAAAACATAAATAATTTAACTTTAAATATAACTGCTCTATTGGATTAGGTACCTAAACCTGTAATAATAGTTGTATGTGTTGTTCAAATAAATAAATAAAATAAATAAATAAATTATGTATAGTAGAACGAGATAGAATGAGTAATTGTCGATATCGTATTTGATACCAACTAGATTTTTTTATTTTGTAGATTTCTGTTTTTTTTTCTTTTCTGCATTTCTGATCTTACTTTTGGTGAATGAAGATGAAATCAAAAATGGCGGCGACGAGAGTTTTTGGATTTTTAATCATGGGTGTCGTTTCCGTAGTTTTTGGTGTCGCTGATAGTGAAAATGAGGTCAAAATTAACACGGAGAAAAAAGTTAACAGAAGCAAAAAAAAAACAGTTTTCCTTTTTTTTCTACGGCTTCCCCTGACACTATTTTCACCCTGCGCCACTGTTAGGTACAGGTGTATCTAATCCTACACCCACATTTCGCACATTTAGCTTAATCCCATCAACCGGGCACAAATAATACAATAACACTTTGCCCGTCCCGCAAATCGAACCCAGGACCTCATGCTCAGTAGCGCTTGCGACAACTCGAACAACGATGCAGGCTCACACATGACCCATCAATATTTTCACGCGAACGAAGTCGCGGGCAACAGCTAGTAATATTATAAAGAGGAAAACTTTGTTTGTTTGTTTGTTTGGTTGTAATGAATAGGCTTAAAAACTACTGGACCGTTTTTAAAAATTCTTCCACCATTCGAAAGCTACATTATCCACGAGTAACATAGGATATATTTTATCCCCGTACTCCCACGGGAACGGGAATTACGCGTGTGAAACCGCGTGACGTCCGCTAGTAAAATTATAAAGAAGTTTCGTTCGTTAGCTTGTAAGCTTGTATGTATAGGGTAATCTTCGGAACGGCTGATCCGATTCCAAAAATTCTTTGACTAAGAGGAAGCTACATAATACCCAAGTGTCATAGGCTACATTTAAAACTTTACCGTGGGTTAATTTCCGCACATTACGGAAACAAAACAGCGAGCAAAATTCACTGTTTCAGATATCTACTGATGTACAATCTACCTCTTTAAGTTCAGCCTCATTTAATTTGAATACCAATCTCAATTCAAATATGACTCAAATACCTTCTTATAACAAGACCTTGGCATAATATAAGGTGTTAATGATGTCACTGCGTGTCCAATGTCAGCGGCCGGTGGTCCCAGACGATGTTATATAAACACTCGGATATAAACTGATAATATTTTTGTTTTTGACCGCTCTATGTTTGAGCTGCAAGGTGTCCACTGTGCGCAAGTGTTATGTGTTATACATTATTATGTGAAAGGTCGTTTCATGACCGATGGGTGTTTAGACTTTTTGTAATGTAGGCGTGATTGCCACTAAGTTGTATGTTAGCGATGAATTTTATCTCTACAAGCCGTCCAAACTTTGAATAATTTTTTGGGACTAGTATTTATTTTTGTTAAATAAGTACACTTATAATGTAGGGCTTTTATAAGTATTTAATAGTTTTAACAATTTTCCAGCGTGGGTATGATACCCATGCCACGCTGGAAAGTAACAGAAAATCTCACAGTCTTCAGTACCTACCTATCTATTTCTTCCAAGAAAACAATATGTAGGATGCTGCACCTACCAATACCACCGCGTTGCATAAACAAGCCATTACACCGAAGCATTGTTATACACGTCTAAAAGCAATTTGATGAGCACACAAAATAGCAGGAGACTTAAAAAGAAACACTTTATATTTCGAGCGGCCATTATTCTCTCGTTTACGAAACTAAGAAGTACTGAAACCCGAAGACTCCCGAAGAGTAGCGGAGGTTCCCGAAGGAATGACAAGCGAGCGCTTTCCGTGGAACGCGGAAAACGTCGGCACATGTTGAAAATACGGGTGGGCATTGACCCCGAGCGGGCTTGCCTGAACACACAGCTGTTACAGAATCTAGCGCGGTGCAACTCGTGATGCGTTTATTTATGTTCGCCGCCACCTACTACATACATCTCATAGATCTTAGATAAATGCCGCATTAAGAGCCAGAAATTAATATGAACTGAGATGAGTTACGCGTGGCCATTTTTTGGTTAAGTACTTAACCTAACCACGTGGGAGTTGGACACGTTTAAGAAACTGGCAGAAACTTTAAATAACTTAATGTTATGTTAACAGAATCATTAATTTAAAAGTTATGCGAAAATTTTCGAATCCTAATAAAAAGTAATCTAATAAATCTCAGATATTGCCGATAAATATTAATAACACATCAATAATGTTACCGGCGTGTAATTTATTACGTAAACATAAAACAAGTCGCCGTTTATGAAACTTCTGAGATCTTAAAGGAAGAGACCCGCCATTGATCGTATGCCATCGACAGACGCAAAGGAAGTTCTATATTCGGCCTTGTTACTTAAAACCTGCATGTTTGAAACTGTTTAATTACACCCGTAGCAATATTTGCAATTCCTGACGTTTCCGATGAATCGTCCAAGCTATACTGCTTATAAAGATGTACATATAAAAGGTTGAACACGTCTGGTGTACATAGGCTTTCATAAACAGCTATGGACGGTTTTGGGGAACGTTGCTTGTCTGAATTTTCACGCTAAGACGGACATGTACATCGAGGTACGAATTTCGCAGTCTTGCTTCTTCTTTTAACTGTGTATACACAAGCAATGAAATGTATACAGTTAACAAAATTCAAAAGCATTTTTTTTTCAACCGTATTGACGTTTTACGTTTTCACGGACAAGTATTTTGTACGCCATACTATACTATCAGGAAATTGATATTTTCTCAACATAAAATCCGTGTTTCACTAGAAAATCTGTTTTTAATTTTGCTAAGTATATTGGCATTGCTCGTGACTTCATGTAAAAAGTAGGTTTAGATTCATTTATTCGTTCGTTTCAACACTAGATGGCGTTACTACATCCAACTCGATCACTGAACTTTTCTTTCCTTCTTGAGAAACTATTTGATAAATTGCCCACAAAACTAACCTCTCCTATTCCCACGACCAATACTTCATAAAATCAGAAGCGTATGTGATTAATGAAAGTGCAATAGAGAGGCGACACTCCCTACGCCACTAGCCACTAGCCAGTCGCCACAGTAGCCACGACCCACCCCCGCTGAACGAGCTTAAGATGAACATGATTGATCGAGGGAGGAGACACTTTGAGATCCTATGCTAGGCCTCTTGTGTTGTTATAGGTAGGATATTAAGGATACATTTAAAATAAAAACCCTACTTACCACCTTATTGATTAATCAGTCGGAACTAACTACTAGTCTACTAGAAACACAAGCAAATAAAACTCAAACAAAGATCACACATTAATCGTGTTAAAATTAATGAATTAATCAACTTAGGCATCTGATTTGATTTCATAGTTTTCAGCACTGCATGTGAATAGTAGATAAATGTCTGTAAAATTATCGAAATTAGGAGCTACATTGAATAAAAACAGTCATTGAAATACTGTCATGGTTTCAATTAACATGACCTCTAACCATATGTGGTGTTGACTTCTGACCTACGAGTATGTATGTATAATGATAATTTTCCTTTTATACTAAAACTAGCTGTTGCCCGCGACTTCGTTCGCGTGAAAATATTGATGGGTCATGTGTGAGCCTGCATCGTTGTTCGAGTTGTCGCAAGCGCTACTGAGCATGAGGTCCTGGGTTCGATTTGCGGGACGGGCAAAGTGTTATTGTATTATTTGTGCCCGGTTGATGGGATTAAGCTAAATGTGCGAAATGTGGGTGTAGGATTAGATACACCTGTACCTAACAGTGGCGCAGGGTGAAAATAGTGTCAGGGGAAGCCGTAGAAAAAAAAGGAAAACTGTTTTTTTTTTGCTTCTGTTAACTTTTTTCTCCGTGTTAATTTTGACCTCATTTTCACTATCAGCGACACCAAAAACTACGGAAACGACACCCATGATTAAAAATCCAAAAACTCTCGTCGCCGCCATTTTTGATTTCATCTTCATTCACCAAAAGTAAGATCAGAAATGCAGAAAAGAAAAAAAAACAGAAATCTACAAAATAAAAAAATCTAGTTGGTATCAAATACGATATCGACAATTACTCATTCTATCTCGTTCTACTATACATAATTTATTTATTTATTTTATTTATTTATTTGAACAACACATACAACTATTATTACAGGTTTAGGTACCTAATCCAATAGAGCAGTTATATTTAAAGTTAAATTATTTATGTTTTGAATAAATTAATTAATTTGACAAACTAAAGTAATTGCGCAAAATGCGGCCCGTGTGAATTCGCTCAGTGTACAATTGAAGCAATCAATCTGTTGTGACACCATATTGACTGCTGCAAAAAGTCTCTCCTGCTGCTGTTATTCGTGAACGAATGAACAACTACAATGCAAAAGTTCATCCCCCCTTTACTCCTTTGTGGGTTGAAATAGAAAAAACTAACGACTTACTAACTTTGATACTTTTTGGTGACTCAAAACATAAAAACTTTAATTAAAAACAAAATGTTGCTTTTTCTTCACCCCTCAAGGGTTGAAATTTTAATAAAGCCGTTGCGTCAGCTTCCAATCATAAGCCCAGATAACAAATTTTGTACTTTTTACGTCGAAAATTAAGGATTTTTCACCTACAATTTCATCCCCTTTATAAGCCTTCGGGGTGGAGTTATCAAAAACGCTGAAACACGCATGAATTAATTTTCAATCGTCAGCCTAAACACAAAATTAGAAGATTAAAGAATTAAAGTTAGGCTTTAAAACTGACGGACTTTCATATAAGCTTCCATCCCCTATTTTATCCCCTTGGGGGTAGAATTGATCAAAATCCTTTCTTAGCGGATGCCTACGTCATAACATCTACCTGCATGCCAAATATCAGCCCGATCTGTCCAGTGGTTCGGGCTGTGCGTTGATAGATCACTATGTCAGTCAGTCAGTCAGTCAGTCACCTTTGAATTATATATATTTAGATAATATTTTAATCCCATTTCGCAATCCCAAATCTTACTAAGTAATCTAGAATTTCAACGTAAGCACTAACATTTCACGCTTAGGTTAGTAAGCTTCTAATTATCTTCAGTACCCAGTAGTAATAAATATTGGATAATACGCAAAACTGTCCACATTTAGTGTCACGAACTTCTACCGATATTTTACTGCATATTGAACGATATGTATGACTGCGATCAGACTTATAACATTTGTCTATTTCCTCTAACCGTAGTATTTTGAATTAATGAATAAATAAAGGAGTGTTTAAACACAGCAACACACCTGCTGAAATTAAAGTTTTATTAGAAAAGAAATTAGGAGAAGGCCTTTCGGCCTGCCGATGATAGTATGAAGATAACTTAAAAGCATTGTAAGCAGTATTTCCGTCCCGGCAGGTGGCAGGTGTGTCGCTACACTGATGTCAATCCCGTCATTAGAGTGTCAATTTCCGTAAAACCATTGAAAATCTAGTTAAATATAAGATTTTCAATGTTTCTCAGAAACAATCTATTTTAAAAAAAAATTAAAGGGACTGAGATGCGACCGTTTCTATAAACACGGGAATCGTCTCAGGTATTGAAACTGTAAGCTTAGATTCTAATTCTGAACAATTATCATTATCTTCCCCTTATCCTAAATGTATTTCCGAATCTATACTAATATTATAAAGCAGAAGAAGAGTTTGTTTGTTTGTCTGTTTGTTTGGTTGAACGCGCTAATCTCAGGAACTTCTGGTTCAAATTTAAAAAAATATTTTTTGTTGGTTAGTCCATTTATCGAGGAAGGCTATAGGCTATAAAACATCACGCTACGGCCATCAGGAGCGGAGCAGGAATGAAAAATGTTGCAAAAACGGGGATATTTTTTCCTTTCGTTTTTCTCTCTTAATATGTGACGCAGACGAAGTTGCGTGGGTCAGCTAGTAAATTAATAATGAATTAACTGATCACACCGGGATTAAAATTATACTAGCTAGCAAGCCGATAAAGGTACGGCAAAATAGAACAAGCTTTACGAGTGTTCGCCGTAAACAGGACATATATTAGGGATTATTACAGCACACACGTTTAACCGCCTCTAGCCGCGAGCCGACTCTCTGATCTAGATCGCGGAAGAGAATTATGCAATGGCTTGCACACTGACTCTGCTTAGGTGTTAATGGCAAATTTTGTACTAACTAGATAATAATACGATGTCGACCTGTCTGGCTGACCGTTACTTTGTTAAGTGTGTGATGTAACTAGACATCTTTGTAAGCTCTAAAATAAAACAACTTTGTTTTAAATAAGTCAGTTTTATCTTTGCGAAACCAGGAAGACGTTGGCTGTCTATATCTTTTTACTAATAAATAGTTTATTATTATAACTAAAACTTTATTTACTAATGTCATAAAGCACGATTACATAAGATACGGAAAAGTATTTATTTCACAGAACTCGGTCTTGTTATGTCAGTTTATTGATCAGTTCTGTTAACTTACGCAACGAACCGACGCGACGCAAGAGCAGGGAAACGCTAAAAGAAATGATCCCGGAAAATCTGATAAAAACTTCAATCCCGGGACATTCTAACCGTGTCCGGGAAGAGATTTATTGAACAAATTTAAAGCCAATTAAAGCTGACGCCAGCTTAACGCGCTGCGCACGCGTCGAGTCTTTTGACAAATATATTTAGAAAGACGCTCCGTAAAAGTTTATCTTTCAATACCGCGAAATGATTCGTAAACAACGCTAACAATGTTAATGCGAAAATCTTCTTTTCCTTTTTGTTTTTCATTACCGTTTATACATAAAAGAACCTACTGAGACATTTTCAGGTTTTTATTAACAGGTTTCTTCTTAAACTAAATTTTATACAAAAGCACCCCTGCTTCCCTTTTTATTTTCATCATCGTTCATACACTATCCATAAGAATATAACAATAAATTGTTAAATTTTCAGGCTTCTTTGTCGGTTCAATTCAGTGATAAGGGGGAATTTGTAGCCATTTATTGCACATAATCATAGACTAGCCAACTGTACAATGAAGTACTATTATTTAAATATAACGTGTTTTTTCTACTTTTATAATAGAGTCTGGTGAACGTTCACTCCTATCCCGTCTATGAGGGGTGCAATATAAAAGTCCCCTGATTAAATTAACATGAAAAAAGATTATAAAATGTGATACTGCGTCATGGACCAGCCCTAATAAATAGTTTAAAATGCAATCTCCATTGTAATCATAGTGCTGCATACCACATCTGTCTGTGTGTATGTCTGGTGAGCTGTTTATGCAAAGCTACCTTGAGAAAGGTGAAAAGTATTGCACAAGGTTTTAAGGGCATTCCAACTGCAGTTTTTCTTTTATGCTTCACCAACATTGTCGATCTTTACGAATAGATAAAGCTTGTTTAAAAAAAATACTTTCAATTTTCCTCGTAACTTTTGTAAGTCAACATAAAAATGTCTCACGGTCTTAAAATTGCATTGTGCTTTTAATTTATGCGCTTCACATTAACTTCACTTTTAATGCACTCGACGAAAGACCATTTTCACAGCAAAAATCTTGCGTCTTGGTTCAAAATAATTCGTACTAAAAGGATGCGTAAGCGCTTCTTCCCAAATGCTCACTTAGTCACTTCGTTAATTTTGGGGAAGGTGCAATGGAATCTTTTTCTTTTTAAATTTTTGCCTGGCTGAACGGAGATGGCACATTTGTTTTTAACTTTTTTGTTTTTTTTTTTTGTTTAGTGTCGGGTTCCAGCATGCCTTTCGCGCCTAATTCGTTTTGAATATGGAATGATTTGTGGATGGTTTCATTGCATCGGCGTCTGTTTGCTCCGGTGCCCACACGCATGGACGGTCATTCATTTTCATTCATTGAGTAACGGATTGTGTTTTATTTTTATTGGACTAATTGGACGTGAGTCACTGAATCCATTATAAACATTAGGATTTCTACTTTTTCTATCTCGTTACTCTTAGTAAATTGCAAAGAATGTTGTACTAGTATACATCAGTCTTATTCTATCTATATTTACTTTAATAACACATAGAATACATTT
This sequence comes from Xestia c-nigrum, assembly GCA_916618015.1. Taxonomy (NCBI): domain Eukaryota; kingdom Metazoa; phylum Arthropoda; class Insecta; order Lepidoptera; family Noctuidae; genus Xestia; species Xestia c-nigrum. Next base: position 20,212,679 of record OU745246.1, read on the forward strand.
CATGAGACGTGGAAACAATAACACATGTTACTCATGTGACGGGACATGAGTTTCATTTATTTCTCCGGGACTTATTTGAGGGCTCCCCAATACACACAGTCAGGTGAAAAACGATGATTCATGAAAGGTTTTTAAAACCTAAGGATCGTTATTTTATTTTCTTATTTGTATAGCTGTCAAGTTTCTGCGTTAAATGTGCTCATGAAATTTATATGGTCCAATAAAAAATATCCTCTTAGGAACATTATTAAGGATTTCGGTAGAGCACACCGGAAGGCGGAAGCGTTAGCGGAGGTCGTTGAACCGTTCGTCGAGTCAATGTCAGCGGCGGCGAGGCGTGGGTCCAAGATTCGGCAAGAACAAGGGTGCGTACTTGTCGGTACGGGGTAGCAGGGTGCAACTGTCGCGGGGTAACGACCGGGCCGGGGTCGTCGGCCGGCGCCACGCGGCCGAGCGACCGAGTCATCCGATTGATTGGAGCGGGACGGCACTACCTCTTCATACCCTCACGATCTAACTACCCCCGCTCTTAATAGGGGAAATAACACTTTGTTCCGTAACAGATAAGGTATGATTCAGTTTGTGTACTAAATCGGTGATAGAGCTTTTTGAGTTTGGCTTCGGGGAGGTAACCGACGCACACAGCTGCGTTAAGGGAAGTAGTTTTGCTCAAAATATTGATTTTTCCGCGGGCTCGGCGGGCCGCGTGGCGTGCGCGGGTGTGCGTGTGGTGTGCGTGCAGTGCGCGTGTGTGCGAGTGCGTCTATTTTGGGTTGAGCACGTGGTCGTAGTTGTTGCTTGTTGACATGCGTTTTTATTTTTATGGCGGCTTTACGGTTTGATCGGTTAATTGAATTGCATCATTGTTTGTAATTTCAGTCCTTGTGATTTATGCGCACTGTTGTAGTGGAGTAGCCTATGCGACTTTTCTTTGGAAAATTTACGTTTTTGTTTCCGTTTTCCACATTTTTTTTAAATGACTTTTTTTTTTTTTAAACAATGGTCGTTGGCATGGCAAATATGCAGTTATAACTTTGAGCACATGTCTTTCGTCCATTAGACTGATTGCAATCTTAAAACATTTTTGCTGACGTCATCACATTTAAAGCAGCTCGTTATCAGCATTTTACATTACTTATCGGACTCCCTCGTATTTTATATAATTAGCCATCGGAGGTTGCAAATTGATTTCTCAAGTGTCCAAACAGAGGGACAACCCAAATCACACGTCAAAGTCTAAAGAATAAAAAAAAAATGTTAAATACAATAGGTATTTGATTCACAAAACGTTTGTTACTAAGTCCAAGTCGATAATTTATTTATTTATTCTGAAATACATTCTAAGCCAGCAGTATTTTTTACCAAATCAATAATCATTCTGTATAATGAATAAACAACACGAACTTATTTTAATTTTCAACTGATTTTCTTTAATTTCCTTGGTATCGCTACGTACCTACATAGGTATGTCGGTACCAGCGACAGGTACCAACTGGAGAAGTGTCAAAGCACTAACAATCTAACTCGAACTCATAACATTTAAAAAGTATATCAGTCTGAGTCAGCACTTTGTATCCAGACAAGACTTCTTAACATTTTCTTATTCTCAAGGTTCAGTGGACAGGAGACGACTTGCAAATATATATACACACATAAGTACTAACTTCTTTCTGTGTGTATGCTGAATATATTATTAGGTATACGCGCACGTGTGTATATAGTTATCGATGCACCAACGAAGAGCCGGTCCCGAGGACTCACGCACACCACCACACCACCTTACCCTTGATTTTGCCAGCTCAAGGTCTCTACCCTCCCAGGATGTGCACTCGCACCCCCGGCACCCTGCATAAGTCTATCCCTCTCTAAAGTGCGGACACCGCCGAAATTTCCCGACCAGGAGCCCGGGTCGACGACCTGCAACGACATACGTATTGGTAAATAAACATTGATGCTGGGTTACATAACAATTATAACGTATAGCTGGTATTGATTCCACGTTTTGATTGACTATCGGAACGGTGGGGGATGTGTTTTGTATATTTTGCATTAATTTTAGAGTAATAAAACATAGAGGTTTGTTAACCTAGGAAAACTGTGAGGTTTCAGCGAAATAAAATAGATTTGTACGTAATTGATTAGCGCGTTTAGTCTTAGTATGATATTCTAGAAAGATACCCAAATAAATACTTCGTTTTTCTGTTCTATTTTTAGTGAAAAAATATACAGGAACAAATTATGCATACATGAACGAACTCCCGAATTCGGACGCAGTTGAATTAATGATGTGTACTGCATAGCTTGGTTATTTAATTTTCTTCCTTTATACGTCAAACATGACTCATATTTAAAAAGGGATAAATCCGTTATAATAACAATGAATACAATATCCCATCATAACATAACATCACGCCTGTAATCTTCGAAGGGTTAGACAGAGATGTACTTAATAGTAGGCCCACATTTCGCCAATTATGTTTAAGTCTCAGGTAATACGGGTCGACAAATTCCATCAATCGGGTGAAATCTAGACTCCGTGGCTCCTATTGAAACTCCTGATGGAAAAACCCAATAACACTTTGCCCGCCCCCATATTTTTTTTTAAAGACAAAATTGTTCTCAATATACGACAACAATAAGGTTTATTTTTAATTTAAAAAAAAATAGGATAACCTAGCTAGATCGATTTATCGCCCTCGAATCACAATGCATACTAAATTTTATGAAAATCGTTGCCGCTGTTTCCGAGATTTAGATTATATACCTACATAAATACATACAAGAATTATTGCTCTTTTAAAGGTATTAGATTCAGTAATCTCATTCACTCACTCACTAGTTTCAAGTGGTATTTGTTACTGAAAACATAGCGCTCGCTGTAGAAATCCTTCTAAATTAAATATTCAAGGCTAATACAATCTCTAGGGGGATGAAGGATATCTAAGCTGAGTTAATAATAGTTTGGACCTACCCCTAGTAACAAAGTGCAATTTGATTCATGATTATGATTGTATACTAGCTGGTGCCTGCAATCTTCGTTAGCGTGAAATAATTTTTAAAAATACTTCCATTTTTTTTTTCATTTCCAATTTCAAAGGTTCTACTTATTTTTCTAAAATAAAAGATGTTAATTGTTGTTTGATGTATAAGCTGTAATAACCCGTAATAGTCTCGTCATAATCGGTATACGGCATACGGCATGTATACGGTATGCCGTACGCATAAAAAAAAACAATAATAAGTAATAAAAAAATATTATTAAATAATATTTTGATAATACAAACAGACACTTCAATTTTATTTATTTGTATATATAGATAAATAGATATGCCGCAGTACAGACAGAATACCTAATTATATATATTAGTATCTATTTTAAAGATTTTTTCTTGAATCTGAAGCGAGCTTGCGTAGGTGGGCGAAGCCCTCTCGGCTTCGCCCACCTACGCAAGAAAAATCTTTCTAGTAGGTAATCTGAAAAAAGGATTCAATTTGAAGACCTTGAACTAACATCATATTGTTCCTAAGGTTAAGCTGTAATCAACTGATTACAGCTGCAGCAGTTTTTCAAGAACTTTCAAGAAGATAGTGTCTCTTTGATTGGTCAATATAAGACCAAAAGCATATTTGTTATTATTTATACTCTTCCAGTAATAGTTGTATAACGAATATAAAGTATTAGAATAAAACTAAATTGCGTATGCAAATCGAAAGCGGAGAAAACCGTAGCTCAGAGAAGTATTATAACAGACGATTTTCCCATCTCATATTAGATACTAATAATAAATAGCAAAAGTTTGTGAGGATGTAAGTTTTTTCCGCTTTTACGCAAAAACGGTTGAACGGGTTTGGGAGAAATTTGGTATACAGATACTTTATAACATGGATTAACATATAGGATATTTTTTATCCCGGTATTATGATCCCGTCGGACAGTACCGAACACCACACGGGCGAAGCCGTGTGCATGAGCTGGTATTAGATATAACTTTCATGTTACTAATAGAACTTGCAATTTACACAGCATTTGCAACGACTGCGAAACATACAAACATTAAACCCAATCAGTTCAACTTAATTCAAAGCGCACCTCAATTTTATACGGACAATATTTCTACAAACAAACTGCCATTTTAAATTAAATATGTTCCACGACGAGTGAACAACAAAAACTCATTATAGGGAAAATAAACTGGAGTCCCGTAGCAGGCGCATCCCACTCGGAGCGTTTGATTACGTGATGGTAGTTATTGCCAGTGCCACCCCCCCCCGCGCCGGGGGTGTGAGCTCCCCGACCTACCCCTCAGGACCTACGCCAACACTGCACCGATGCACCCACATCTAGATGTCTATCTAGATAGACGTCTGGACAGTAGCGCACGCACACAGACGCGCGCTGTCTATGTCATGCACTGTTGACAATATCTATAGGTAGGGGGTGGGTCCCGTAGCTCTTGTTTACCACCAATACAATTTGTTTAATATGAGGATGCCGTGCACTTTATTAGCTCACCGATTTTTTGTTTTTGTTTTAAATACTTATGACGGTAAATAAGTAGTGGGGTACACATGTTTTATGAATATGACAGTCAACAGGCGTCTGCTGGTTGGAGGATCAGAATTGATACAGATTGGATGCTCATGAAGCTGATGGATTTCAGTATGATGTCCGAAATTGTATCCGCATGCAATCCACAATTTGCGAGAAACAAATGGCTGATCCATAAGTTAATTAATGTCGAACACGAATTTTGTGAGTTTTGGTAGCTTCCTGACAAATCAAGATTAACATCGCTTAAAAACAAGACCTGGATATTGCTAACACGAAAATAAACACAGTTTTGACTTTGAAACTTGTTATTGAAGCTTTAGTTGGATTGCAGTTCAACCGTTAGTTACATAGTTTTTCAGTAGGAAAACGCATACTCGTGTAGTCAAGTAATTAAGTACAATACAATGAGAACTACTCAAACTTTTTACATTATATCCTACCTAACCTGCTTGGTTGGTCTACATGAGGCTTGGGTTCGATTCCTAGGTCGAGAAAACTGGTATCGGTTTTTTTCATCAGAAATTTCTCAGTAGCAACAGTATTTTGATTTTTGCCAATGTGTGTGTTGTGTGGTAAAATGTCGGTGCACTATTAGGTGTATATGTCACCGTAAAATTGTCAAGCACGTTAGATTGTAATCTCTCTAGCGATATTGTAAACTCTCGAAATATTGTCAACTGAACATACGCAAGTGTCTCTGCCCCCATAATCGGGACTTGGGGCACCCCCCCGTTAGGTTAGTTAGATTCCTTTAAACGCTGCACTCGGAAATACATGCCCCGCGAAGCATGACTCCGTCGACTACGCTTTTAGGGAAATGTAAAGTGTTTTAAGGTTAGGTTATATTAATCGGTATTTCTCAGGACTGGTACTTTTCATGAGAGTGGTACCATTGGGCAAGGATGACCCCCCCTTCCCACCACACCGCGTGAGTTGACATACCATCGCATGCATTTCTAGAAAAATAATGCGTTTTATTGTAAGCAGTATGTTCTTTTGACAATATTTCGAGAGTTTACAATCTCTCTAGTTATTTTACAATTTAACGTGTTGACAATTTTACGGTGACAAATACACCTCTACCCAGGCCTTTAAAGATTACAGGCGTGGCGATATATTATTATATTGACGACCCGAATGGCGTAGCGGTAGTGAACCTGCCTTACGTTCTTAGGATCCCGGGTTCGAATCCTGGTAGGAGCAAATGTTTATTAGATGAGCACGGACATTTGTTTCCGAGTCATGGATGTTTATATGTTTAATAAATATGTATCTATGTAGTGTGGTGTCGGCGACACAAACCTCGTTGCTTAGTGTGACACTAGGTGGCGCTGTGTGTAAAATTTCCAGCGTTATTTATTTATTCATGGGTTATAACCTAAAATAACTGCACCGTCGTAACAGACAGCAATAATGTCATTATAGCAGCAAGCACGAAGCCAACCATTGCTAAAATTACGATCCTCAAGCAATCAAAACGTAATAACAAATTCATCGCGTTTCGAATCTCGTACGGGTAAAGTAATTCGCGTAGTACACGACCTACCCTAACATAGCTCGGTGCACTCGCACTGAGACCTAAGTCCGTGTGACTAGTACGTACGTATTGTGTGCAGAACTCACACACACACGCACACGATATTTACGTGAAGTTCAATTATGCTATTGGAGAGGGAGGAGACTATACTAGGTATCTACATGGATTTGTTTGAATTTGAACTTTTAGCATTATATTGCACTCTGTTTCAAGGACAAAAAGCTTATGATTGTTTAATGTTTTACTGGCAATGCTTATTTTTTTATCTGTTTTTATTTACAAAGCGGTTTATAAATATCTGGTCCCATAAAACAGCACAACTCGTGGTTGAACGAATCTACTATCTATTATTGAAAACTCAAGTTTTTTTATTTAATCTCTTGGGTTTTTTAAGTAAGTAAGTAACTAAGTTAGTAAGTAAGTAAGTAAAATTTATTTGTTTAAACACGGTGTACATGATACATTGCATTGTATCCATCAGTATTTTTTCAGTAGCAGCCAAGGGGTCCGGATTTGTGCCCGAATGATGCCAATTGGTTCGCCCCATACTACTCGGGACTTAAAACATATCTAACGAAATGTGGGTGTTCTATTATACTGTCTACTGTCCACTGTCTAACCCTTCGAGGGTAACAGGTGTTATGATATGCTAATATGATATTTGTTCTAAAAAATGTTGAAGACTATCAATCAATTTACCTTTCATTGAATACGAGGCATAACACGAACTTTACATTAGTCTAATCACACCGAAAATAACTACATGATATTGAAACTACGTTATTCCAATCCCTATTTATATAAACAAAATATCAAATAACCTTGAACGGGAACAAATCGTAAGCAAACCGGAAATATTTAACTGTTTGTAAATGTTATACGATACGGACCAAACACGTGCGTGAAACATAAATAAAGCAATAGTTTTAAACATGTTTAAACATTGAAACTATTAACAAAAATATTAACTGCTACGAGCAATAGAATATTTCCCATTCTATTGCTCGTAGCAGTTCGTAGCCCCACAGCTTTAACGTAAGATGAAACTCTTCAAGTGTCGCGGTTCAATGCCTACGCCGTAGCACTTGCTACGAAGTTTGCGTTAGAATATTTTTACAATTGTTCTGTTGCTTAAAGTTTCATCTATTGGTTTTTTGTTACTAATTGTAATTTTATTTTCATCGGATATTTTTTTCTATAATAGAATTGTATTTTTATTCAACAATTATTGTTAATTTTTTAAAGTTGTTAAAGTTCAACCGAAGGAAGTATTTAGTAGTAATTGTTTAAATACAGACTTAATTTACGGTTGGTTAATTATATTACTTGGAATAATAGCCGGAATGTATAATACGACTGTGTGCTACGAAATGATTCAACAGCACCCATTCATTTATTCGCGCCATCTAGTGGCGAGCGGACGCAACAAAAGTTCGGCAATTCGACACTAGAGGGCACTTGTATAAAGGTATTTGTAATGTGCTATTGAAAGTGAAAATGTTTGAAAATATGAAATTGTAAGTTATGTTATAACTAACTTATGGTCATAATCTTTACGTACTTTTCGCTTAATTATTTCTGATGGAATAAAAAGAGAGCAAAGGTCTGTGAACATTCACTTGCTTAATAAATAAATATTCGTTGTCACAAATAGCCAAATGCAATATCTAATTATAATGTACACACCTACTTCAGACTACACTTTGAGTCACGAAATCTTAAAATACTACAAATTTTAATAACCCACATTAATGTCCCATTTTCATATTTCGTTCGAAATGCAGTACATGCTTTGTGGTTGCTGAAACCGTAACATGTTCTGAGAAGCGTCCTATCCTAGGATCGCGACTAAGGAATTGAGCGGTTGATGACTAATTATTTTTGGGCAATTTGCCAGCGACAGACCGAGAATGTGAATATAGGGCGTCCGGCGTTGTTGCTCCATGCACAACACTTCCCAAAGGTTACCGTGCATCGCTTTCAGACGAGTCCAAGTGTCATAAAATATAATGATGTTGACACAATAAGCTCGCAGACGAATCTAACTATATTTTTTATGGCTTCGATTACGAAAGAGGCGTATTGTGACATGGAGAATGAATGAACTGGATCAGAGTGTTTACGACATGCTTGAATAACGTTGTTGGAGTAACAAAATATTATCAACATCCATTAGCATGGCATTATCAGCCTACAATGTTCCCACCGCTGGGATACAGGCCTCTCTATGTAAAGGAATGGACCCATGAGTGTGGGTAGGTAGATGTCACGACTTCGAATTTTGTTCAAAAATATGCCATATTTCCTTCAGAATGTTTTCCTTCACCCTGCTTGGAAAGCAGTGGTAGGTAATTAAATAAATTACACAAAGTAATGAGCCTGCCTAAGCTCGAACCCGGCTTGCCGCCACCACTGACCGACCGTCGCTTTCAACATCAATTTATTTCTTCAAATCACATGTTTTGTTTCTTTGAAGAAGCTTTGCATGATAGGTATAGTAAATCTTTGTAGCTTTGTTTCGAAACTATTCGAAGACACACACCGTATATCAAAGCTGAGATTTCAGCACCTGATACTTTCTTCAGCGAATGCTATCGTGTTACGAAATCAAGAGGGCAATCTATCAAGATAACCCATTTTCTATGGGAATTGTGTGCGAGGAACACATAGATGGAAACTGTAAGTGATCAAATATTGCATAAAGTGTTGTTGTACCAAACAACATGGTTTGCAAAGTTACTTACTTAAGTTGTACTGTTTTGTTTAGAGAACGGTGCAACTGGCCTTCCTATTTTTTAAGCGGAATTGACTACTTTAAGACGCCTGCGGAGCATGGCAAATAAAACATATTCTTAAGGTAGTGTCTGTTTATTTCGATTGGGTCACAGAATATCTAGGTTCCCAAATATACTTTTTGAATGGAAGCTAATTTAAACAGGAGTTATGAGAAAAATAAGTTTTCTATAGAAATTTTAAATTCCTCATATCTCGTCTTACATCATTGTCCTTTCAAAATATATATTTGGGAACATAGATATTCTGTAATCCAATCGAAATAAATACAATGTGTATGATTTACAAATTATTTTGGTATTACGTTTATATGAACGACTTATACTCCGGCGGCCCCTTAATAAGTTAATAGGATTATTGATCTTACAAGCACGGCTGCTAAGTTTGGGTCCTAGTTTGATTACCGGGTCGGGTAAAGTTTCATTGGATTTTTTTCCATCAGAAATTTTATCAATAGCCTCGCTCTCTATTACATGGGACTTAAAATATAACTGGCGAAATGTGAGTGTACGTCGAACAAGTTATTAGGTTAACAGTTTAACCGACAAATTACATTGTAAAGTGTAAACCAAACAGCTTGTTCAACTGTACTATTAGATACACCTCTGCTTACCCCTTTGAAGATTACAGACGTGATGTTATGTTATGTATGTATGTTAAAAAAATATCTCTAATAAAAAAGTTCCAAACTTTGACTCGTTGAACGTTTTAAATCCTTCATAAATATTCCGTTTTTGGTATAATGTCAAGTTTAATTAGCCTATTCGGAGTTTAGATTGCATATACTTAATGAGATAGACATTCAACTTGAGGATCTGGGTGCCATCTGTTGAAGCCACTGTCTTTCACAACACCGAAATATCATTTCCTTATGACTAACACATAAAAATATGTTGGTTTGAGAAATATTCTATTTAAGTTACAATATCGGTCTTGGTAAGTTACACAGGCCTAAGTTATATGCCTTATTAGTTTTAATATTTGAAATGAAGTCTTGGCTTTTTAGTAACAAAGTAGTAAGTTCCAACTTTAATACGATGTACGAGTTATGACGCTCTACACACTGGGCACGCAAAGAAATATTTTGACACTGAATGTAGAACTTTTTATTGTAAAGCTTGGTACAAAATTTCTTTAAGACTTTTAATTAGATATGGACCCTATTTTACATCAAATTAAAGGTCTTATCTGCTTTTCAGATAATTGATCAGAACTTCAAACCGTTAAACACAAGGTGTCCTAGCACCTGCTAAAGCAAGACAACCACGTGACTACGGTTGAGCAACCGACATCATATTGACCCAGTCCGCACCACCAACCATGGCACTGCCGCATCCGCGATCAACAAGTACTTACACATGGACAATCACGCGCAATACGCTGATACGATAAATTATTATAAAAATTTGGGCTGAGCTATTGAGGCTACTCGAGTTCAAACCGGGTTCTAGGACAGTCTGTCGCAACTGGCAAGTTCGGAACGCTTATCGCTATCAAGATAGGTATTTTGTATATCAAGTGCGCATTATACACTCGCTCACCCAATTCCTGAAGATAGTCGGTAACCTCCTTAACCGACCTAGATGGTGAAACACCTTTTTCCTGCTTTAATCAGTATTATTAGCAGTATTTCGATGCCCTCTCCGACTTTCTTATGAGTTGTTTGTCAAATATATTGTTTTATGCTAAAAAGTTGGGCTCTTACATGATACTGTTTATTCTTCAGAATAGATCATTACATTGAGCATACTAGAAAACCTTACAAATAAACAGGAAGTATATAGTTACTGAACTTGAAGCTATACATATGTATAAGTTGTACGTAACGTCATAAAAAAAAAAAATATTGCTTGAATGCATTCTGGCTGAAAAAACTTAAATTTTCAAAAAACCAAGAGTTTCCATATTTTTAATTAGCCGGATATTTTAGGACTGTAATCTCTTGGAGTGTATTTGCGCCCGTGACACACTTTAGCGCGTGTATTTGCTATCTCCAAGATTTTTAGTTCAGTATTAATACCAACAATTTAAATTGACGTAGTTAGTTTAACCGTTTTTATTAACACCAGTAGTCAACCCTAGACCATGTAATAGAAATAGAAAAGTTGTACATGTGTGCGTGAATTGCACTTGTAGTGTTGTTATGTGTGCAATAAATACTTTATGTATCCATCTCTTTCCTTCTCGACATTTCACTGATAGCTATGGCCTTGTCTAGTCGCATCTAATGCTGGCATTAGTCCGTTTACATCGCGCTGCTACTTGCCCCAGTAACTAGCTTGAACACTCGCATTTTAGTTTAAAAGTGAAACATTCTTCGCTGTGTTAGATTGTCGCGTTAGTCACACACTGAAACACTCCAAATAATACTAATTTAGTAGGTTACATACTCATACAGTTTATTATGCCAAAAAATAATGTGTAAACAGATGTCAAGCTAAAACAAATTTTACGGTCATTGGCATGGTTACTTATTTAGTTTACGCGGAAAGAGATATTTGTGTTGAGCATTTAATTTACCATTATTTTAATTTTGTTTCAGGTGAGTACGATTTATTTTCTGAAGTCGAGTTGAAGAACACGTAAGTTTTCAGAACAAAAAGCGTAGCAAACCACAAAGAAGTTTCTAATTATCATTAATTGAATAATTTAAGTAATTTGCTATCACGAAAACCTGGTGCTTTGTTTTAGGAAATACATATAGTTTTGAAGAACAACATGGATTTGAACGTTTATGCCTTCTTTAGCATGGTGAACATTGGGACCTCTGGTCAAGGGGTCGTAATATTTCTACTAAACTCTATTTACTACTCTACTAGCCTAAGTTACTTGTACAAGTGCACTAGCTCATCAAACGCTCCAAATGTCCCTGTAGCGAGTGTTGACTGAGCCGGAGTGTTGACCGGTATGTAGGTTACACCGCGCGAACCGGCGAGCTCCCCCCTCGCCCCACCGCCCCGCACACCACGCAACTACTTCTATGATCCGTGCACTTTTCAACAAGAAAATGTCAAATGCACACTCCTTGGAAAGAACTGATGCATTCTGCGCAGGTACAGACAGAAATAGGTTAACAGGGACGCCTTTGAACATCCTGCTTCTTTGTAACTGACATCCTTTCAGTAAACTCACAAACATCGATTGCACAATAAAATTCAAAGAGTGGGTAAATAGACGTAATTGAAAGCGTTTTAGACAGTAATTGATACTGGACCGATAACGAAACACTTGAAAATATAATTCCATTTTTGAAATGTCAAAGTGCATCGTAGCTGCATATCGACTAGCAACGGAGTAGTTGGTAACTATAGTTAGGAATTTGGGCTCAGGACCGTAGAGCGGCGGCAATGTGCCACCGACCAATTCTATTATTGGACGTGGGCCTATGTATTATATTTATATCAACCGCTACCCGTGGTCACTGGGGCAAGTTCGCTCGCTTCTTTAAACTCGCAATAAAAATCGGACAAGTTCGAGCCCGAGACCGTGGCCGGTGTAAACACTCCATATTTTTGCCAATTTTCGAATTGATCGTGAAATTAAAACAGAAAAGTCTCGACATTAATGTTACAATTTAACTGTATTTCTTAGTAATTGCATTTGTAGACCTTGAAAATCTATTGGCAATAACGAATGTGTCAGTAGATATAGATTCCAAAGAACGTTACAAAATCCTAATGTAGACATATTCAAATGTTGTGGTTATTATGTTATATTTAGACTATATACTAACCGTTTTATCATCTCAAGGCAACTCGTTTAAAGCAATGATAAACGAGTGACCATCAAATTAGGAGATCGACAACCGGCCATGACTCTATTTACAACGAACTATATCTTCTAGTCTAAAAAGACGAAGGATATTCGCGATAAGATGACACAAAATTCACGCATATTCACTACTTTTTTTAATGCGGTAACACAGTTAAACTGATTAGGTACCTGTATTTTTGAAAAATACGTTTTCATGACTAACATTCGTATTAGTATTCAAGGCTGTTTGTATATTATTGTGTGGCTGAAGAATACAGAGCGGCTCTGGTACTATCTCCGCTCGTTTGTGTGCGAGTGAGTCAGTGTGTTCTGGCCTATATTCCGCATGTCCATTTGTTCCCGCACTCGAACGTATTTTAGTGAAAGTGCGTTTACAGCAACTGCCAAGGTTTTAACACCTGCATTGAATCGTTACAACTCATACATTCTTATAACAAGCTATTTGTAGGAACTTGACGGTAAAGCATGCTTTTAAAAACCGGTCAAGTGCGAGTTGAACTCTCGGATGACGGGTCTCGTAGCATTGTAAGCGAGAACAGAAATGCATATTCTGCGAGAATTTTGAACTCTCTAATTATTACAGATCATGAGATACAGAACGCTGATAGACAGACGGACAGCGAAGGCTGGGTAATAAATAAATAAATATCGCTATTAACACACAGCGCCATCTAGGGCCACACTAAGCAAGGTTTGTGTCGTGGCCACCAGATAGTTGACATACTACATATATAATTTTTTGTTTGTAAATACATACTTACTATACGTATCAATATCCATGACTCGGAAACAAATGTCCATGCTCCTCACACAAACATTTGCTCGTACCGGGATTCGAACCCAGGACCCTAAGAACCTAAGGCAGCCTCACTACCACTAAACCATTTAGGTCGTCAAAATAGGGTTCCGTTGGTTACCCTCGGGTGCAAAAGTATGTACTTATCTGTATAAATTAAGAGATGCAGCTGCTAAATCTATTTTGTTCCTTTTACATAAGTAGCTGCTATAAAACAAAAAAAGACAACAAGTCGAGTTTAACAAAAAACAACTGTATTCAGGATTAAAACTGCAGCCTCATGACGTATAATCGACCACATTTTGTCACCTCTCAAGCTTTGTATTAAACGTCGAGTAATTAAAATCAAAACTTCACCATAAAGCATTAAATCAAAAAGTAATGTGCGACATTTGGCGAACTGCCAAATACGGTAGGACTTTACTCAAGCGATTTACAAAAGTGCGTACAATGATCTCTCCTCATTACTATAAATTACAGCTACCAAGTGAAAACAAAGACTTACTTTCGAAAGTGCAAGCGAAATGTGGTTCAGTTGCGTATCTTGTTCGCGCTCCATAGATCATCTGTGGAGAACATTAACGAATGCGGATGTTTCGCAACAGCGCGGGCGCAGGCGATCTAGTGAGTGCGCTAGTCGATGCTCGCCGCACTCATCACACACTTGTGTTCGATTCGAATTGTACTCGATTCGACCACGCCTGTTAATGCAGACGCGCCAGCCACTATCATCAAGCGAGTCGAAATTGTATTTTTTTTTCCAATCAGTCTTGAACCTAATGCTTTGGTTAAAAAGTTAAAAATCTATTAAATTTGCTTAATGTACTTCGAATATTATATTGTATGTATTCCTAATCGTCATAAGTGGAAACATAGCTCTGAAACTTATTCAAAATTTCGTATAAATTTCGTAGTCGTTGTAGTTGGGAGCTTCTTTTATATTTGATTTGATCATACAGTTTGTATTTTGTTTTTGGATTCATTTTTTTTGTTTAAAAAAATCTGTGTTAAGGATCCAAGCCAAGTGTCCACTCAATTTTGTAGGGACGTTGCTCGGTAGCGGCTCGGAAGCGTGAGTGTCTCCATACAAAATTTGCTCGTTCAGCACTCGGCTCGGACACGACACTGTCTGTATGTCTGTCTGTTTACTCCACTAAACTGGGCATACAGTATATCAAACTCTGTCAAAAATAATTTGCAAGCCTCCTTTAGCTGAAAAGCATATTGAGCTTTGGGACCATCCCTATCCCAATGTAGGTACTAACTAATCAGCTATCTCTCTCTACATTTAGAATGCTTGTAGAGACTTCACTAGAGAGTAGATATTAACAATAAAATTAGAAATGCATTTCACATTGCACATGTAGAGTGCTTTTATCTACCATATCTAGGGATGTACCTAACTTTAAGTGAAGTTGTAAGCCATCCTGACTTGACGCAGAGTTGTGCTCTAACGTGACTCTTAAGTTGAAATAACTTTAGTACAGCTCATTGTAGATACGCCAGCTTTATTTCAAACGGACTGATTTAATCTAAGACTTCAGCAAAGATGCTTATCTAGGCATTATGATTTATCTCATAATAAATTAAAGGCCATGCACTGATTTCTTAACAATTTAATCGTCGATTTTGTGACTAACATTACATCATATAAAATCAGCACTTTCAGAAAAACGAATTGAAATTGAATCCCAGAACTAATTTCTATTTCTAGATACATTAGGACGAAACCATTGCACTTCAATTGCAGTAAAAACGTTAGATAATTTTACGAATGATTCTGATTGGCTCCTAGCACCACAGCAACATCACCATTGGTCGTTTGGAATTAACTAGCGGGAGTATAATTGGCGGAGACCGCACAGTTTGCACAGTTTTCATTACGCTGTAAGGCCACATTACGCGGATGAGGTCAGGTCACAGACCTTATGCATATTGCACTTGCTGAGTAATTGGAATGTTTTATTAACGTAAGCAAATTATAAAAATGCTGTCATTAAATATTACTTGCCATGTTTTGTCGTTACTCGTAATACAGTTTAATTCCAACTTGTAGAATCACGATTGCAATGAAGGTCGAGTAAAGACTAGGTCGATAGTGGATACAGCATTGGGTCAGGATAATTGACCTTGCAATAAAAATATTACAAGACTTGTTGCATAGTGGAGTGGCACCATTACTTCAGTACTTGGTGACTGTACTTTCAGTTTTCTTTGATCGACTCTAATGAAATGTTTGTCAATTAAGAATATGACCGATTATAGTGGAGCAGAATAAAAAGAAAAACCAATTATTACAATAGTCTTTCTATGGCGTTTCAATGGCACTACAGTCGTAAGTCAATGACCATACAAAATTTAGAATACCAAAATGTCAAAGATGCTTGTCATTTTCATTTGGTATTCTACATTTTTTTCTCTTCATCTATTGAGACACCACTGATACACTACCGACACACTATTGACAAGTTGGTTGTTTTACAGATTTTTATTGGGACCCAGCGCAATTGTAGCACATAAATGGATAGAACTGTTTGCAAGTCATGAGGAACGTATAGTCAGACGACATAGCTGTCATCGGGGGAAAAACCCGAATGAGTCTAGCACAGGGACGTGGGAAATGTCACAAGAACAGAGAGGGTTATACCCATCATCATCATCATCATCATCATATCACCCCGGAATCACTGCTGGGTATAGGCTTTCTTCTACCATACATCCCGGTTATGTGCGTTCATTATCCAGGAGTTTCCTGCGCCTTTACCGGTATTATAACTCAACGGGGACAACGGGTACAATTTGAAAAGTATATATTACAATAAATTAACGGGGACAGCGTACGGGGACAACGGGAGGTAATATTATTTAAGTTATTAAATTCCCTTTGTCCCCTTTAACGGGGACATGGACTAAGAGGACAACGGGAATACAGGGACCTAACGAGCTAGCTCTAGCTTATACCCATCATCATCATCATCATCAGCCTATAATGTTCCCACTGCTGGGACACGGCCTCCTCTCAATGATTATACCCCATTCCCATTCAATGGGCTATAATCTACCACGCAGGCCCAGTGCGGAATGGTAGATGTCACATGTCTTCGAATTTTTGGTTCTAGGACATGCCATTTCCTCACGATGTTTTCCTTCACCGTTTTGAGAGCAGCGGTGATGAACTAAATTACACAAAGTAATGCGCCTGTCTGGGTTGAACCCACGACTTACTGTTCGTAAGTCGGGGCGGCTACCACTGGGCCACCGCTGCTAGCTTATACCCCAAGCTGATGAATTCAGGCTGTTGATGATGATGATGATGATGATAAAAAACAAAACAGGTTGTTGACCATTTTAAAAGAATGATAGTCTTATCATGAGTTTGACAACCTTTAAAGCTTGCGCACTCTTTATCGTGGTCCTCTTAAAATTTGTCTGTTTTGACCTTATATTGTTAAAGACGTCATTCAACACAAATATATCAATGTTTAATCATCTGTTTAAGACAGATCATACATATGTAACAAATGGCTGTAATTCGAGATCTGGCACATAAATAAATACTTCCAGCTCACGGAGTGAAACAGAAAAATATGTTTTTTTGAGAAAACATGAACACGTGTTTACCTACAAATCTGGTTTCTGAGTTGTGTAGGTGTGTTAGCTAGAACTAGTTGTAGTATGAGGAGTTGTTTGCCTTTTTGTTTTATTTTAATATATCTAAATATAGCGAATATTACTATAATTCCTTATCAAACATGTATTCAGAGGTTCTCTAGACAGGCTTAGATTGAAGTTAAAAACAAATACACCAGAAGTTCTCTGATCAATTGAGGAAATCCTTAAACATATAGGTTTAAGAATTAAATCCATACTGAAGCTTTACTTTACAAGATTTAATAAACAAAGGTTACGTTATTATTACAAATCAATATGTGTAAGAGCATGGTGGTACTCATCTAGATTATAAAATCTGTAACATTTCTCTCTTTCCAGAGATACACGAGCCACATGGCCAAACAAAAAAAATGGCACAGATTAAAAAAGAAACAATCAGCCCGATACGCGATGGTTCCTGGTGACCTTAAAAACACACAAACAAACGCTTTGTTCCAATGTTTCTTTTTATTTTCTCTGACACAAATACGTTAGGAAGAGGATCCGATATTTAAGTCTTCTCAAACGACATAGATCTTGATTCTTGAACCTCTGTTCTGAGAAACAATTTTTGTGTTGGCACTGCATGCGTCCGCAGTTTAAAACGCCGTGTGGTCCAAGTCACGGGCGGCTCGCTTAGTTCAAGTTGAAGGTACTTGTGTAAGGCCATTATGACGTCCTAAAAGTTATGTATGTGTCATAGATGATTCGTAAAAGTTCTAACAAAGAAATAGTAATTCTAAATTAAGGTTAAGTACACAAATACACATTGTCAAGGTGCTGAAAAACTTTCTTTGTTATATACCGGCCTACTTTTAATGCTAGAACATTGAACTTAGCGTTCACGGATATTTAACTATGATTCATGTATGAAAGTGTGCCGATTAAGATAAACTTGTTTTGAATTAATATTTTAAATACTAAAACATTTAAAAATGTATAGCAGTGATGCATTATATTTTTGTTATTGACAATTTGACCTAAATAAACCTAAATTACTGATTTATGCACTTAGTCATCATCACTTCAACACAGAGAAGTTAACGACTTCACATAACTAATTTTGATTTAAAAAATATTTGTTCAAGACAATACGATGCATGTTTGTGATATTTATTTTAAATGTAATTTTATCACAGAATTTGAAAATACCATAGTAGTAGTACTAGTTAAAGTAGTAACGGTGTTACTTTGAATTTTTGATACATCTAATCCACAGCTACGTAGTCATCTTAAACCACGCGCACAATAAAACCACGTTTTATGGCCACAAAAGTTTCGACCAGAAGAAAGTTTAGTCACATGATCTTACACGATCGGGCGGTTGATCAGTTTTGTTCGAAATTTCGGCCGATCATGTGAAAAGTCGTGGTCATGGCCGCGTAATGCGCGAGATCCCTTGAATACCAATCGCGCATCTACCAAACTCCAACCTTGCAGCTAATCCCGCTTTCCTCTCTTCCCTTAGTCCATCCACCAGCGGTCGGCGGCCGGCCTAGTTTCGCGCTAGGAATAGGCGCCGCCCCCGCTTCACGCCCTACACCAGCCAAGTACTGGCTCGTTAAAGGACACATACAAGCTTTTCATGCTACATGCCGCGATGCTTTCAAACGCCCTTTTATACCTGCTAAAAGAAAACCTCTTTTGATTTACAACTTTTTAGGTCAGAGGAGTTTATAGTCTGTTTTACAAACTGTTTTGATCTGTGAGCTGTTTTGTTTCGTTGGTTTTATTAGTCGACGTCTATATTGTCTATGCGATTGCTCAATGCCTTGTTATTTCATCTGGGTGAACAGTTTTGTTTTACTTCAACCGCGTTAGAAGGAAGTGTCTCCACTTTGGTGTTATATTTCAAACACATTGCTCATTTCTATGTGTATTAATTTCATCTGTAACTTAGAGGTCTATATTTAAAACAGTCGAACTACGAACTACTACGAACTTTGATTAGAAAACTATGCCCATTTTAAGAAACTTCCGCGCAACGTGACCAATTTTAGCAATAACTTTTACTGAAGCCATAAATAAAGCGTACAATATAAGCACCTTACCGAAGCGAGCTCGGAGATCTATCGGTTCGTTGAAGCGAGCACGTGAGCACGTCCCATTAGGCACCCCACAGACGACACGCACAGAACGCATTTCACACGCGCAAACACTCGCGTGTTCAAATGTTAGCGGACCAATGGGACAGAAAATTTGAGTTTCTTTATTGGTGACCTGTGAAAGAAGTGTTCAGTGTGAAGTTCGCTTTATTTTAAGTTCTTATTTTGAATGTTCAGTTTAACCTATATTATATTAAAAGCCATTATTATGCTTTAACCGATTTTGAACTCTCGAACTCTCTGGTAAAGTTTCAAGCGTTTCCATATCTTACAAATGTTCGATTTATACATAGCTTTACTTCATGATTAAAAGCAGAAGTGAGAATCTTCACAATAAATTAATCGATAATGGATTATATTTTCAATTGAAGCTTATTGGACCCTTTCATAAATAAGTCTAGTAAACAAAGGATACTGTATACTAGGACTAAAATCGATTAAACTTAATAACTAGTAAATAACGCCGGTCGTCGTAAAACTGTGCGCAAGAGTGCATTGCATCACGAAATAGATGGAAGTACCAGCGAGTACCAACATTATGTGCGTGTATGAGTTACGGCTGTGCGACTCCGGCGTATCGCAGGGTTGAAACCTACGTGACATGCAGCTTTACTGCGAAATAGTTTTGTTATAACAGACATACAAATTAACGGAGATAAGTTTTTTTTTCTTTCTTGTCACCACATGGCGTCCAAGAACTGGAAAAAGTAACGTGGGTCGTACGGCAGCGAGATGGGCAGACGACACAGTTGCCGTCGGGGGAATAACCTGGATTGGCCCAGCAGTGGGTAGGTTAAGGCTGTGGACGATGATGATGATGAAGTTTCTTTTTATGATATTAGTCATAGTATAGACTATTTAATGTTAGACACTGCCTCATTTAGTGGTCGCATGCGCAACTTCTGATTTGGGTTTTTCTATCAGGAATTTCTCAATACACAGTCACGGAGTCTGAATTGGTGCCCGGTTGATGGCAATAAGCTCGCCCCCTTAATACTTAAACACACTGGCAAAATGTGGATGTGCGTACTATTATTACCACATCTGCCTAACCCTTCAGGGATCACAAGCGTGATGTTATGTTAATCTTAGACAATATTCTCAAGCTTAGTTTTTGAACTAACCGTGTTTACAGCATTCTGTCGACTTCAGGAGCCAAGCAATGCCTACGCAGCGTAGACGTTTTATGTAGCTTTGACACCTCATAGAGATTATTTAACAATTTCATAGCGTTGCGTTGGCGGTTGTTCAAAACCTACGCAGCGTATACGTTACGCCTACGCTGGATCAACACCCTATGTCAAGGCATCCTACGTAACATACATCTTCTTAAAAAGAAAGTTTTAAAATCATTCAAAGAAAGGACAGCTGAATAAAGCACGCCCAGAATTCAAGACACTCAGTTGATTGTGTCTACTTTATACAATCGTGTTCACAGTTTCAGTAATTATGTTTTTTTTTCAATGTCAGTTGCAACTGCATATTAAATGCAGTTACAAGCAACCCTAGAGCTCTGCAAATGCATGCGACGCGACGCAGTCCTTCGATTACACTGGCGTTGGTGTGCGTTGTCATTATTCTTTACGTGTAATTGCGTAGATCGTGTGCACATACACACACACACACACAGACACACTAACACAACTCAGTCTAGGCGCAGTCGGTGTAATAAGCTAAAATTATTTGCAATTTCCTTTCTGTTCCATCTATAAGCAACATAACTAGGAATTCGCTAACATGTGTGCGACACATGTATTTTGTACGCGTTAAGTTTTAATTTAGATTAACTTTAATTAGCAGGAGTCGTCATCATTATCATCTCAGCCGAAAGACGTCCACTGCTGGACATGGCCTCCCCCAAGTGTCGCCACATTGACCGGTCCCTTGCGACTTGCATCCACCGGATTCCTGCAACCTTCACCAGGTCATCGGTCCACCTAGGGGGAGCAGCAGGTGCAGGAGTTTCGAATAGTAATTATACGGCTACTAAGTAGATTCTTTACTATCATTTACGAAGAGAAAAATGCAGGAAATTAATATCTTCTTTATCTAGGTGTAATTTGAAACCTTAAAAACAAAAGTACCTAATCATGTCTACATCTGATAAATCGTGTCTACAAAACGGTGCCTGAACTCTAGTCAACATGCTCCAAAAACAAGCTAATCAGGCCCAAATACTACAAAGATCTTTCAAATTCTTGCCCAGTAGAAACAAATGTCCAGGTTATTAGCCCCGCGCTAGGCTGTCGACCTGACCTGAAGACGTAACAATAGTAACCTAAGAACACACTCGTACGAAGAGGCGGCGCCTTCCCGACCTACCTACGTACCTACGTCCATTTCTTGTTTGTAGTTTCACTGACAAAGGGCAGTTTGTTTAAACACGCCAACAAGCCAACAATCTCCAACATGTCAACAACATTTTAAACACAGTAAGCTTCAATTTATAACTTAACAGCAACAATCAACAATGACAACAACTAATAAATGGACACGCTTGTCCAATAAACAAGCATGAAGCCAAAACAAAACGGAAAAAGATGCGTTTAATTTCGTACGACTTCCAAAAATATCATGTTCAAGGGTAGAGAAGAATTTCCACAAGAAGTACACCATCTCTAACCTAGATTCAATCTTGAAATGTCTCGGATCAATACATGGTGACCCGTAAACCGTCCACGGTGTACATGGATAGATCCCTTACCCGTGTAGCGCGCGTGAACTTCGACCTGGGTTTTGGAGGTCATTAACATTTGGGCGGGCGGGAACTGGGTCGGTGCGTCGTCGGGCTGCAGCGTTGTCATGGCAACGCGCCGCGCCGCCTTCGCCGCCCTAGACGAGGCCCAATCTAAAGCCTCCAAATTCCCGCTTTATTTAGACAAGACGGCTCGTATTACGTTATTGTTCGGAAGTTATTTATAGAATTTCCTCTTGACTTGTAATGTTATCATTGAGTTGTTTTGTTTTATCGAACAATTTAAGTGTTTTAGGTAATTGCTACTATAATAATTATAGTTCTACTTATGTTTAGTTCAATAGAAGACTACTTCGCGTAAAATGTACATAAAAAACTTGAAATTACCGTTTTTTTTTTACATTTAACGGACAGAAGAGTAGCAATATGAATGTACTTGCAACTGACTTTCCGTCTCCAAGGGATCCAACGAGCCACTCGCGATGATACCGCGAACCAAACGCCGGACGCATGACATGCAGCCACGGTAACTATGGAGATATTGTATTGTACTTGTGTTACATTATATAAAATAACTAGCAGTTCGCCTGCGACTTCGTCTAATTTACAGATATCAGCATAATTTATAGCATAGCACTTGGTAAAAATTTATATGGTTCTAATGATGAAAGAATTTTTAAAATCGGTTGAGGAGTTCTTGAGTTAAATCGTAACAAACGAACAAAACATCAAGTCAGTTTATAATATTGGCTTAGAAGTTTAGACTATAAGTTGCTTGGGTCCTTCGTCCACGTGTAATTAATATATAAAAACTTGCTTTTGCCAGCGGCTTGGCTAGCGCCCTAGTCACCTAGAGGTATATTTATTTAAACTTCATGTACAAAAGTTGTACATAGGCGGTAGGTACATGTTATGTTGTAGGTATAAAAAAGAAGCCTACGAGTCCTACGACCTATTCTCGGACTTACCAATTATACACGAAAAACGGTCAAGATTTTTATATATAAGAAATTACTTCCACCTATTCTAAATGCTTTTTCTAAAATAAATAGTATAATACAAACTATATTTGACAACAAGATATGATTAGGAGTGACGAATGAATAAAACGATATGACGAATTATAATTGATGAAGTTAATTTTATTTATGAAAAAATAACCAAAATTACTACCATCAAGAAGTTCTCAGCTTTCATAGCCGCGCTGTGCCGAGCCTGCTTGCGTCACCATCCCGCTGGTACAAGGGACTTGAAAATAGGTCAAAAGGGGGCCGAACCACTGTCACTGCCACAGCACACACCCACAGACACACGCCGGTGTGTATAATACACCTACAAATCTACGAAAATCAATGGAGCCACGTGGAACGACCTTCGAAATTTGAAGAGGTCATCTTACCGGTACTTAGCCACCGGCTAACCTGGGATGTTGTACGGTTTCCATGGTAACGCTTCATGTATTTTGAACTGTTATGTAAGACCCCATTTTCACCATCCGTTATGGTGTGATCATTGGGTTATTTCAGTAGGAAAATCTTGTTTGGTCCCTTGTGGAAATCGAAGTAATTAAACTTATGAATACGTGTAGGTGTGTGGATATTAGGGTGAGTCGTTAGGACCAAAAAACAGTTACATGCCAAGCTTAACTAGAGATTCTTAAGGGGCCAGCGGAGCATGCGTCGTTCATACAAACGTAATACCAAAATACTTTGTAAATCAAACATATTCTTAAGGTAGTGTGTATTATTTGGGAACCTAGATATTCAGTAATCCAATCGAAATAAATAGACACTACCTTAACAATATGTTTGATTTACAAATTATTTTGGTATTACGTTTGTATGAAATATGCAAGATCCGCAGGGCTCTTAAATTAGCATTATACTAAAAAATACATTTATACACACTCTATTCTATACTTGTGTTTCACAACCCACAACTTGTCCCTATTATTCTGAATCCTAATAGATGCATGTTTTTTTTCCATTAGTCAGTCGCAGCCATGGAGTCTGGATTTTAGCCCAATTGATGGCAATAGGCTCGCCCCTTATTAAATGGGCCCTAAAGACAACTGGTGAAATGTGGGTGTAGTGTTAGGTGCAGCTTTGCTTTATGTTAGAAACAAGCAGATATTTTTACCCAAGGTTCTGAATTATCAATTATCACTTTATTTTCTTTCATAATTTGTCATAATAATATTATTGGATAATTTTCACTCTGAACCCTTTTTTTTCGGTTGAGAAATCATCAAATGACTTCTCCCACTCTGAGCGGAGCGGGAGGGAGTGTCATACTTTTACTGACTAAAACCAATCCATATTCCTTCCTCGAATAGTCCCGCAACCCCTCACTTTGAACCCTGGAACTACAGCTAATATTACTACAGCTTATATTTTTTAAGTACCTAAATATCAACTCTATTCTTCCGTTCATTTTAACAGGTCCTTGTGACGATAAAAATATTTTACAAAATACAAAAATACGTACACAATGAAGTGAACATAAAAGGTTTATTTTTAAATACTGTCCGCTCAGCCGTCGAGGGATGTGACCTAATTACGATGGTGTTTTCTTCCTTTCATCATTTTTGCAGGAAAGTTTTTTCACGTAATTTAACATTATCAAGGCAAGCTTTTTTTAGTCGTTTTGTTAGCGCGCTTTTCAAGTACACAGAAGGGAAATGTGGTACAATGTTCCAGTATTTTATGGTATACCAGCTTATGCCGCGTCTTCGCCCGCGTGGAGTTCGAAAATAAGGTAGACGACAAAATAATCTAGTTAAATGGTCAAATATTTTTAAATAATCTACCAGACGGACGTCAATTTAGTCAGACAGTTAGATTGTTAAAAAATATTTGAAACGTATTTTTTCTTTTGTTACGTAAATCAAAATTGATGGAGATACGACGCTTTTAAAATTCTTAAAACGTCACGCCTAGGTAGGTATCATTTTTATCTAGTTCTGACGTCACGAGCCCCCACTCCCGAATTTCGATGCGTTTTATCTTTGTCAATATTCATTGATTTACAAAAACGAAAAATACGTGTCCATTATTTTTCAATAATCTAACTGACGGACTAAATAGATTTGTAATATTTTGTTGCTGTCGTTATACTTACCTATTATCTCACGAGATCGTACAATCAGGATAAAAAGTATCTTATGTGTTAATGCCAAATTTCTTCCAAATCCGGCCAGTAGTTTATGCGAAAGAGTTACAAACATCCATACATCATCGACATACATTTGACGACCCAAATGGCGCAATGGTAGTGAGGCTGCCTTACGTTCTTAGGGTCCTGGGTTCGAATCCCGGTAGGAACAAATGTTTGTGTGATGAGCATGGACATTTGTTTTCAAGTCATTGAAGTTTATATGTATAATAAATACATATAAACATTAATGACACAAGCCTCGTTGCTTAGTGTGGCACTAGATGGCGCTGTGTGTAATGTCGAGCGATATTTATTTATTATATATTGATACTCGAACTCACTAGGTGGACCGATGACCTGGTGAAGGTTGCGGGAATCCGGTGGATGCGAGTAGCAAGGGACCGGTCAATGTGGCGACACTTGGGGGAGGCCTATGTCCAGCAGTGGACGTCTTTCGGCTGAGATGATGATGTGATGACTCGAACTCACTAACTTCGACCCGGTCGACGGAATTTTCCGTAAGGTGCGGTTGAGGTGGGTTATGGCTGTTGAAAAATCTAAGTATAGTAAGGCACTTGAATTTTTTACACGAAAGCCAAGGAAGTGTTTTTCACTTGTTTCTTGTATGTATTTTCAAAAAGAGAATAGATTTTCTGTGATAATTAACCCTCAACCAAACACACATGAAGAGCCTTCTCTACCACCACTACCCCCCACACTTAGCCTTTTATCTTTATTCTTTGGTTATTTATTAGCCCTCGACCAAAAAGAGGGGTGATATAAGTTTGAAGTACGTATCTTTTTGTTGGTGTTTTTGTTTGTGGCATCATACCTTTTTTTTTTTTTTTTAAGGATGGGAAATCATCAAATGACCCCCCCCACTCTGGGCGGAGCGGGAGGGAGTATCAGACTCTTACTGACTAAAAACCAACCATGTTCCTTCCTCGCCTTTTACGTTCCGGGGTCGCGGTATCTCTTTCGAACAGGCCCGCAACCCCGGCAGGCTTCGGCCCTTGCGGGCCCGTGGCATCATACCTAGCTCTTGAACGGACGAACCGATTTTCATTTCTTTCATTCCTTATAACAAAATACCTTTCTAAACACCGCGAGTATAAAATTAGGTCGCAGTTCACTTTTATCTGTACCGGGAAACGTCAGTTAAAGTCATATATATGTCACCGTAAAATTGTCAAACACGTTATATTACAATATAACGTGTTTTTTCTCGCGATATTGTAATGTCTCGAATTATTGTCAACTGAACATACGGAAGTATCTCTGCCTCCATAATCGGGACTTGGGGCACCCCCCCGTTAGGTTAGTTAGGTTCCTTTAAACCCTACACTCGGAAATAGGGGCCCCGCGAAGCGGGGCTCCGTCGACTACGCTTTTTAGGGGGAATATAAAGTGTTTTAAGGTTATGTTATATTAATCGGTATTTCTCAGGAATGGTGCATTATCTTTTCATGAGAGTTATGCCACTGGGCAAGGGGGACCCCTCCTTCCCTCCACACCGCGTAAGTTGACTACCATCGCATGCATTTCACGAAAAATAATGCGTTTTGTTGTAAGCAGTATGTTCATTTGACAATAATTCGAGACTTTACAATATCGCTAGAGATATTACAATATAACGTATTTGACAATTTTACGGTGACATATTCATGACAACGGCAGTTCACGGATACAGTTGTCATTTCAAAACAGATAATTGTTGCATTCTATTTTTAAACTTTCCGCAGAATTAGAGGAATCATAATAATGTTTACCAGAACTGTGTTGAACTGTTAACCTTAATTACATTCTGTTTAAGTGTTATTTTAAATAATTTCTAATGGGAAAGCCTAAATACCGAAATGTCAGTGCACTATTGGAGAAGTGGACAGTGACATAGTACTCTACTTAGTCTTAAAAATTCTCTTGCAACGAGTATTTTTTTATTTTTTAAATAACATTGCACAACACACGCCTGTAATCACCAAAGGGTTGGGTTAGTTGTGTTTTAAGTCCCATGGGCCTATTGCCTATTGCCATCAAAAGAACCTATTGCCATCAAACGGTCACAACTCCAGACTCCGTGGCTGCTACTGAGAAATTCCTGTAGAAAAACCCAATAACACTTTTCCTGGCCCGGTAATCGAACCCGCGACCTCATGCTCAGCCGTCACCACGCGGCCAACGAGGTAGTCTTAAAAAAATAGTTTATTAGTTATACAGCTTCTATAGAGAAAATAAGATGAGTTTTATTGGGACTTGCATCCAAGAATAGAAACATTTGTAAAACATGAAATACCACTCATGTTGACACACTTTTATTTCCAATTTACTGCGTTAAAATAAATCATAATAAGAAAACGCCTACTCGTTGTAAACATAATTTAATGACAACCAGATATTATTACGGCTGAATTTCAGCAACCGAAACGCAATGCACGCCTATGTAGAGTCATGTACAACAATAAAAAATACAAAATAATAATAATAATATGAAAAATAATAATATGTAAACATTTAATCGCTTTTAAAGTGCTTTTCTCCTACTGTTTTAATTAAAAATGGCATGTCTTTACGAACATAGTATTCTGGAACTGATATTTTTTCTGAAAAAGATCCTATCTCCATGTTTCATATTGGTGTTCGTGACTGTACAGAGACCAGCACATAAAGCTACAAAAACTGCCAATTTTTCCCATTCAACCTTGAATCTAATGCTTCAGCGATAAAGTTGAAAATTGTCACCACACTTTAAAGCAATTTCCACAGATCGACTATACCATCTGCCTGCCAAACCCTGCTACACCTTCTGTACAATTAAAACGTAATGACGGTCACGGTTAACTTTTGAACCTCTGAATGTTCGTGTCAACTATCACGTAGTTGTTTGGCAACGTAGGTCGATTAAAAAAAGCACGTATTGCTCAATTAGTAGTAGTATTTTTATACCGTGGTTTCAACTTTTATTGAACAGCTTATTATGACGCGGTAAAAGAAGGAGTTCAAAGTTAGCAACTCTAGGAATAGAGCCCATGAAAGCATGAACCCAAGAATATATGAACCCAAGAAAGCATTGCAGTGGTAAGCGCAGCTTATCCTTTCAGCTTAACTATGAACGCAGCGGAGTACCATAGCGTGCCCTTAAAGACGAGAATGTGACATCGACATGTACTCCTTTGTTAACTAACACATACTTTATATTAGTTCCATAATAATATAAATGTAAATACCAACTTTTGTAAGAAGCCATTGGATATTTGAAGATATACTCAAAAACATATTACGACAAGAGTCATGAAAAGCAGTAAATTACTTTGAAGACGGCTGAAACTGTAACTCACTTTTACTTTCCGCACAAGTATATAAACACATCTCGTGGAACTTCGTGACTCCTGAATGGAGCTGCTCATTAATCGGCTGAATGTATCGCATTAAAATGCAGCGGAGACAAAATTCTTAGGGCCCCTGACATTGGGCTTTGACCTCACTCCGCCTTTTGGCAGTCGCCTTGGCATTGCCGCAGGGCCGCATTCAAAAGCCCGCGCCTCAAAATTTATACCAAGTATCGAACAACAATATCGGCTGTCCTTTACCTTCAGCACTAATGGAATGCCTTCTGATGCCTGCGTTTTTTCGTCTATATTATTTTTGTTACGTTTAATACAGTCAATTGTTAATTATAGAAGTTGGCTCGGAGTGTTCGCTTTGTTCAGTGCACGGACTTCGTGTTATTGTAAAGGTCAACGGAGTTAATATCGGGCACTATCTGGTTGGATCGAATCTCGCAGTGCGCGATATTGCGCCATTAGATGTAGAAAAAAAAAAGAAAACGCGTTACGCCATTCAAATGCCTCGATGCAATTTGGCAATAACTCCTTGAAGATAAAGCTAAAACAAATAGTACATAATGGTAGTAAGTAGAGCTTTAATAATTTATTAGTTTTAGGTCTAGTAGTTATTACTTGAGCAAAATACCGACTGCCTGTTCATGAAAAAAAAAATACTAATAAAATGAATAATGTATCTAATAGACCTAGTGGTGAGTAGATTCTACAAAAAAAAATGAAACTCAAAAGTTAAATTAAGTACTAAGCCATCAATCTCCCTAGCGCGAGCGCTTATACCTAAATGAAGCTACAGAAATTTTCAGCAAAATCCAATACTTTGAAATTAAAACTTTCAACTGTACTAACTACCTAATTGAAACATAAGCTTTTGGTATAAGTAATCGTAGCTCATAACCTATATTCAACGAGGTAGCAACTAGCCACCGCGCCTGCAGCTTTAAATCTATCAGATACCCCTGCCATGATATTATTGATCTTTAAATGTCGAATGTCAAGAGTTCAACCAACATGGCGGACGAGGTTACCTTTTGTTTCTATGAAACTGCACAAAAACCGCTAAAAAAAGGGATCTAGATTGAAAGAGGTGGTCTCTATGGATATTTTAAGAGCTATTAAGAATGATGATCATCGAATTTTCGAGGAGAAAAATTAGTAATTCAAAATGGAGTGGTAGGAGGATGCACCGGCCGGCGCGGCGACGACTTCGACGACGGGCAGCGCTTGCGCGGCGCCCCAGTTCCCACCTCGAGGTCAGGAGTTCGTTCCCCGATACGTATTGATCGGCCTGTCGAGGCCGGAAGTGGGCTTCGGTGCAGTGGACCTCCAATGAGCGGTTAGCACCACCTCCGAACGCCTGAAGAAATTTCTAGACGGTTAACAACACTCGTTACTTGGCAACTAACCAATGCAAGTTCAACTCTTGAGGTTTCAGTTTCTCGTGTTTGAAACGGAAGAACATTCATAATTGCCTTACTTTATTAGGGAAATTTGTCACTAATTACAACAAGTGTGACTAAATATCTTTTTTTTTTATTTTGTGTCCCACCCAGCCCAGGGGTTTTTTCAGTTAAGGGTGAATTAATTAATGCACATAAGCGTTCTGGGCACTTTTACTATTGACAACGATATGGACGAATTTTTGGACGCCCTTTTATTTTGTTCCTATTTTGATACCTTGAACATATTTTTTTATTATTTACATCTAATTGTAGTTTGTAAAAAATAAAAATTCGGAATTCAAAAAGATATACATGCGTAGGTAATAACGTTTCTATGTGTGAGAGGGAGTAGTAATACGTGGTAACGAACCTATGTCTACCAGGGAGTTAGGTACTACGATTTCCGATACATATCTATTGAATACGACGTAGTACTATATAACAAGTGTATACTAGAACAGCTGGCTGAATATTCGTATTGACGGTTCATTCACGGATTTCCCGGAATTTTCCTCACGTTACAACGTGTGTCGGGCGGTCTTTTCACGTAGATACTAGTACTCTAAATTGATGTATGTTCACAGTCGCGTTATTTATAATTTTTCTTTAGGTTTACAAAACGGAAAAACTATCATTCTTTCAAAGTCGGAAGAAACTTTTCAAAACTTATAAAAAACAAATTCCAGTTATTTAATAAAATGCAACAACAATATAAGTAATTCTAATTATTTATTAAAGAGTTTGCGATCGTCAGGGATTCGATAAATTAATGAATTATATATATACATTTATTATTTACCAGCTGTTGTCCGAGACCTTCGTTCGCGTAAAATTATTATAAAAACAATATGACTTCCCTTATTTGAATCGTATTTTGTTAACAACTCTAAGGCTTTTTTTTACTCTTCATGCTCTAAAAGTACGCCAATGTAGCCCTACGAAGGGGGATTAAAGTGACCATTTATTCCCTAGGGAGTAAAAAGTAATTTAAAAATGGAATGATCTTTTACTATGAAACATGGTAATAAAAGAGTAACTTAGGTTACGGTTTTACTTAAAGTTTTATTTAAATTTCGAATTGGCTTGCCAATAGAAAGCGTATTATTAAAAAAAAAACATTAACTTGATTTTGAAAAGTATGTGCAATGCGTCTGTTGCTAGCTGCTGCAGTAATGTAGGTACTAATTATCTGTGGAGTGTGGATCATCTTCATTGCAAAAATGTTGAGAGGTTGTGTCGTGTTTTAACTGACCGCTCAGTTAAAATTTTGTCGAGTGTATATTTGTACCGTTTTAAATGACTATTTTTCTCGCATTCGAAGTGAAAAGTACAGTTTGCAACTCGAGACTAAACGCCAATTTAATATACCCTCGCTTTCATTGCTTTCAAACCACCTCAAGCATATTATGGCTTCGTTTAGTCCCTCGTCATAAAATTACCGTATCATATTTCATATGAGTTCAGTAACAAACAGACGCTTCGAATTTATTTATTTGTATATGTCACCGTAAAATTGTATGAAATGTGAAAAATTGTAACATAGATACAGTGAGTATCATTTGAATACCCCAGTTACACTTGACATTGGCGGAAAATCATTAGACAAGGAGGAAAATTGTGCCACTTATAATCAAGCTGGGAGTTAAATCATACATAAACAAGACGTTTTACAATAATTTATAAGAACCATATTTATAAATTAATTTGGACTCTCGCTCAACAGTTATTAGCTTCATATTTAAATGTCAATATTGATTTAAATTCAACTGAAGGTTAATTAAATATTTTCAGTCTGCACAGAAAATGTTCATCTTCACATTGAAGTTTCCAGCGTGAAATCTCTCAGCGACCTTGCTTACCACAATTATTTACATTATCAGACACATTGACGAGGACATGTGCACCACACGAGCAATTGTTCGAACTAAGCCGTCAGTGTAGTATTGTTATTAGCATAAACACGACACAGACGAATCAGTCGCCGTATCGGCGGGGGTGTTATCGGCGCGTTATAAGTAGGCCCCGGAGGTGGGTCAATGACGTTCGTTGACCCGCCTGCAACCCGCACGTGTCGACCTCGCATCCCCGCACCCCCGCGCGCACTGCACCCCCCTCGCACACACCCCCACTCGCCCCGCCCTCCTCGAAATTTATGGTGATTGTTGGTGAACCTTTCAAATGCCTCAATTAATGCATTATTCACGTGGTTGGCGCATCCATCATAATATTACCTGTAACTGCAGATCCATATTTATACTTCACGATGTTCCTACAGTACTTACGATTGATATTTGGTTCATATTCTGTACTTTGCTATTGTAGATAATGAACTGAAATTGATACTTGAATGTCCTTGTTATCTAGCTACATGTGTTTGTTGTGTGACAGTGTGACATATTTATTTGTTAAATTATTGGTTGATTTTATCGCTAAAAATTAAATGCGTTTAACACCAAAAGAGAGTACTTATTTTAATTTAAACGATTACCCATGTGGTAAGAACTTTGATGTGCTTTCCTGTTGTTTAGTAGCATATGGAATACTAGCGTGCTTTGTTTTTTTTTAAATATAAATAACACCTCATTGGTCTAGTGGTCGCAAGCGCGACTGGCGAGCATGAGGTCCTGGGTTCAATTCCCAGCTCGGCCAAAGAGTCGTTGGGTTTCTTTCAGCAGGTCCGTGGCTGCTACTGAGAAGTAATTAGGCTCGCCCTCTATTACCTGGGACTGAAACATAACTGGTGAAATGTCAGTGTACTATTAGGGACACCTCTGCCTAACCCCTCGAGGATTACCGGCGTGATGTTATGTTTATAAAGTCTGAGGTAATTATTTTATGTGTCCAATTACCTAACAAGCACGTGACTAGGGTTTAAATCCACAGACAACATGCGATCGTAATCACTACACATAGCAACTACACTACACATCATAACCAAGGTTTACCTATTTCAATTAAAACCTCATCTTCAACTGTGCGAACAGATTCGTTGAGGCATAGGTCAGGCGGCCACTCCTCCCATCCTCAGTATTGATTGAACCATTGACGTGTGCACATTTGACGCACTAACCTACCTCTATCTATAGTCTAGGTATGCTATACACAACAGTTTCATTGCCATATTCCCGGAGATCGCTATATTTATCAGTCTGGTCGGGTGAGGAGCGTACGGGGCGCGGGAGGGGGGCGGGTATAGCGCGCAGGTACTAGCTGGGTCAATGACGTTCCTTCACCCTGTGCTGTGCAGCCTGCGCACCCTGAAAGTAGGGCGGCTCTCCACCGCTTCACCCCCTACACCCCCTTGCTCTTAGCCCCCCTTTATATAACTTAACTGCACTTGGGTTGTACTTCACACACTGATAGATCAATCAATGCCATCGGTTACCAAGATAATATGAAAATACTTAATCCGGACACACCCTTTATTTCTACTTAATGACGGAGAAAATGAGGTAATACTGACGGAAACGAATTTAGATTGTTGGTTTGTTATGGCAACAACGAAAATAGGGAAGGGCCGCCCCGGGGTCAGATTTGGGTCCGCCGCTTACGTAATATACTCCTTCATTTGTTTAGTTATAACATTTTCCTTCTTGTATTCCCCGAGACATCATTAAGCTATTATTTTGCGGGAAACATGATCTTGGTCAAGTTAATGTTGGGGGAAATATATTTGCAGTTACTGTGATACGGATGGTAACCGAATAAATGAGTGACGTCATTAGATTATGTGGCAGGCAGGGCTCCCCCTTGAACTAATTTGATAAAACAATGAGTGTCAAATTATAATTAAAAATACTATAGTACCATTAAGAGCTCCGTAGCTCTACGTTCATATAACCGGTCTCACAATGGGTAATTACAACTATAGGTTACTAATTAATTATTAATATTAACTTGACCTTCACCGATCAGCTTTTCAATGTAAATTCTACAGATTACGTTTGTAATTAAGTGTAATGTATTCAAGTTTATTTGTACTTTTGTAAACAAGTATAGACAATATTGCGCAAGGTCGTGTGTATGCGTTTTCCTATATTTTATGATTTGCGTGTTATACATATACAGGATGGGCAAGTACTCGAAATACTGGAGATAGCAAAATTTACTCAAAGGAAACATACCTTTATTTTTAAAAGAAACAAATTAGATTTTTGGAAATTCGCTTGCCACACTCGCGAATCGAACCGACTAAAATTCGAAAAAATAACAAAAAAAAATAACATAGTGTACTTTTTTACAAATTGGGGGCAATCATATGGATCACATCTCTATAACAAACATGATAAATTAAATGAAGTGAAACCCATGAAATCTAAAGAACAGTAAAGATAGAGCACTTTCATACATGGTTTTCCTTTCATTTAATTCCAAACTTCCATTTTATTTAATGTTATAATATCAACCCGCGATCATAGCGCTTGCAACAGCGTCAAAATATCGGGAGCTCAACGTAATAAATAATCACGGAAGATATCCCGTAAGTGACAATATAAGTTTAATATCTGTTAACTTCTGAATGAATATGCATATTTAGAAAAATATACTAATCAAGATATTTAAGCAAACCACTTGCTTATGTTCATCGATTATGCAATTAATTTCACCTCAGAGGATATTTGCGAAATTGACAACCGCTTAGTAGCAACTTACAACTTTATACTATACATACTTAAATGCATACATGCGTTTAAAGTGACATAACTTATACCACCAAGTACGAGTAGAACAACAGGTAAACATCGACGTCGCTAATCCAATGAGAGGGTCCCAAGAATTAGAACATTACATAAGGACACGCGGACGATAGCGACAAACTTATTGCATCCAAGTACTAGCTGCACTATAAGTACCAAACAGTACTGGAGCCTTCGCCCATGTACTCGTAAAAGTAGATAGAATGTCTAAGTCAGCCAGGCCAGTAGGAGCCAAGGCTAGGTTGAGCAACCGTCCCATTCAATATGAAACTTTATAGCTACGCGTGGAGCACAGAAAATTGCTTGGCGGCTGTCGTCAATGACGTTCGTTGACTCGAGCGTTCGATGCCGGCGCAGTGCTGTTTTCCTTCTCCGTTTTCATGCATTGATATTAGAAACTATTGAAGCTGTTTCTGTTATAATGTTAACTTTGTGATTCTCATCGATTTCTGAGTAAACAACGACGAAGTTTGTTGTAATGTATGTAATATTTTGGACAGTTAATGCATTTAATTCAGCTGCAATGACCTTAAAAATCTTGCGAAATTAAATGCGACTTTGCATTTAAATAATATAATTAACCTTGAATATACAATGCATATTTAAAATGAAATGGTAGGTACAACTCTCGTAGAAGCTGTGCTGCAAATAATTCAATATTTATTTTTCATAATGAATGTGCAAAATCCTAATATGCAGATCTAATAATGTTTTATTAGGATTTTAAAATTGACTGAAAAAAAATATATATAATTCGTTACCAGAAAATTATTATAGAAAATTAGGAAAAGCTCTGTAGGTATCTCTTTACTCTGTAGAAAACTGATGGTACATAATTGATATAACATTGAATTAAAATTTTGAACAGTAAGTTGTAACGTAACGAGCTCTAAGATCATAGAATTCAAGGTCTGCTGCTGGATGTACGGCGATTCCGCGTCCGATCTATCATGTTGAAACACGTAGTTATTTTAAACGGCAGAAGGTTTATTTCATTTGTCGTCTTGCAAGTACAGCACCACTTACACAAGGCCCCTGCCGCCTGTCGCTCACTAGCTTCATGATGCGAGGTGGAGGGAATCGTGCGCACGTCAGAGGTCTCGGTTAGCTGGTCGACGTGTACGTGAGGTGGCTCGGAGCTCGTGACCCAATTTCGCAGCTGCTGGTTTCAGCAGCGGCGAGGGGAGTCAGCGGGGGCCGTGCGGTGCGCGGGGTCAGCGGCTGCGGCGGGAGGCGGGCGCGTGTCAATGCCGTTCGTTGACTCGCAGCAGCGCAGCGGCATCGACGCGGCCTCCGCCTTACATAACCAACGACAATGAGCGCTCGGCGAATGCGTGTGATGTACCAGCCGACCCCACTGTTGCCGATACACCGGCGGCACCCGAGCCGTCTGATGCAACTGTTGTCTACTTCTCTAGCCCACAACCACTGACTTGTATACATCCTCAACACTCATCAATCAATTGAATGAAGCACGCATCATCTGGAATATTCTAGAAGTGTGCACCGCCAATTTCACGGTACTTATTTCTATGTCGCTATTGTTGTCAAGGTCAGTTCTTAAATATGTATATTTTAGAATACTTAGGCAATGAATGTCAGAACCATATTATGAACCTGTAGCCAAACCACAACTCCATAATTCATGTTTATTAGGACTTGTAGAGCAAAATATATCATTCCTACAAGTTTTGCGCATAAAATATTGTGCAAATACCAATTTACTTTCAGATAGTTGTAACGGATAAGAACTACAACTGAAAACTATTTGTGATATTCTAAGACATTCAATAATCTACGTCCGAGCCTGTTCATAGCTAACAGCGGCTAGGTTCAATGCTCGTGGAGGTAATACCTGATCAAATTATTTGGTATATCCTGAGCAATCTAAGCAACAATTAGTTTTACTTAAAATTCCTTGAATTAAACTGAATTAATTACGATGAATTCTAACAAGTCAATGAACCTGTTCAATACCTATCAGTAAAATAGCAAGTGTCGGCTAAGTAAAACTGGCGAAACCCTTTGTCAAACCAAACTGTAATTAGCTCGGAAGTTACTACAAAGATGTCAATTGTAATATCTGTGAATGAGACAAGTTTACTGTGGAAGTGGTTCCTGCTACATAGGGGCGCAACAATGGGCGCGTAGGGCGGGCGGACCGAGCCGGGCGAAGTCAGGCCGAAAGTGAAAGATGCGCGGGTGCGGGGGTGCGGCGGGGCGCGCGCGGGGCGGGGCACCGAGCAGAGCCGCGCGCCCGCACTAGCGAGCGAGTGCACCGAGTCGCAGCCTCACGCAAACAAAACTTTAGTTAGTAACCTACTTCCGTGCGGGCGCCAACCGCGAGCGCGACTCCTGCTCCGCAGCACGCTCCCTGTGTGCGCTCCGCTGGCCCACACTGGCCCGAGCTGGCCCACGTACCTTGCCTATGACACGTTATAGTGATGAACTATTCTATTCAATTAACTAGGACTATTTAAACCGGCTTGGCTGTTTATTTTGAATGGACACAAACACGATAAAGCTGACCGGACGACAAGGGCAATCGAACAAAATGTTTTATGGTGAGATGACGTTGTGTACGTCTTGTATAGCTTTTATGTTATTTTATTTTTCACGTTGGCATGCACTTTGCGCTCTCCTCGATTCATTCATTCCTTGTTTATTCGTAGACGGTCACGCACACACCGCACGTAAAAACACGTGTTTTTCTATGACTCCGATGACTTTATTCATTTAATCACAGTTTCTATCGACAAGATCTACTTCTATATTATCTTCTCATCAAATATTCTACAAAGTACTGTCGAGGACTAATCATTATTATCGATGTAGGTACTCTCGACTCTATTGCATTAAACTAATTTATATATAATCTATAATCCAATTACCCACTGTCTGTACAGTATCTTAGGCACCGCTAGACAGAAAACAACTTATTACCTCTTATCATTGTTTTATCATTTTGACCAACTAAGCAGAAATATTTGTATAGAGATTTAATTATCTTGCATTTAAATTTTTCCAAAGAAAAATAATCAGCTTTTTGTTATGTTGCAGCACAAATTAATGTTTCGCTTTTGTGTCAATGTTCTTAGTTAACTATTTAGTTATTAAATGGGTTCATTTAACCCTACATTAATACGATTGTCGTTAATTAAATAAATAATAACGTCTAGTTATTAAAAAAGGTGATATTTCTTGATTGGCGGCCATATTGGATTTTGTCTATGTGCTGCTGATGTCGCCCTCTAGCGACTAATGACGTTAATATTATTTAATGATAACACAATTTTCTGTTTGTGTATATTTTAACCTAAAATATTGCGAATTATAAATATAGAAAATAAAATCACCTAAATGTAGGTTATCTTGTTGTTATCTATTTATATTGAAGTCTTTATCTTACATAATAATCGGCTACAATATATATATGAATAATAAATAATAAGTGAAAACTCATACGTTACTCGAAGGAATTACAAAGAAAAAAAAACAATTTAGAACACAGCAACCTCACTAACTCATTGAACCAGACAATTTTTTTTCCGGAAATAAAATCGACGTCAATGATGGGAATTGACGTCCACTTTATACTAACAGCTAATCAAGATTAAAATCATATGATAATTTCAATATCCGCGCAATTGAATTTTTCTAAATTCAAAAAAACGTAAACGCTGTTCTGAAACTCTACCTCCAACTTATGACCAAGAAAAATGTCTTCATTCTACTGAGATCCAAGAACTGCACATATGGTTGTATTATTTTTATACATCAGGTTCTTAATCCTTCTATGATGATCTCACGGTTATATTTGAACCGTGCGCGGCTGTTTCGCTAAGCATTCTTGCAGAGTCCGGATCTACGTAGCCTATGTACAGTCAAGGACAAAAATATGTATACACTTAGGTGAAGTCGTTCAGAAGTTTTGAATACGAGTAGAGTATCGGTTCAATTGATAAGATATATAAAACAGTTCACAAAAGCAAAGTTTCTAAATGCACAATACCGAATAACTTTAATCAGTAATTTTGGTGAATATCGATGCTGAATTTCACCAATGGTAGGCATGTTTTTGCTCTTGACTGTACATAGGCTACGTAGATCCGGACTCTAGTATAGTAACTGCAGTTAGGCACTGCTAAACTCACTACTTTCTCACTTTGATCTTATCATATTGTGATAAACTCTAATTGGATAACAGATAAACAATTTCTCGAAACTAATTGTTTAATTTTCGTTCAAGTTTGTGGCTAATGGCTACTTTTAGTATAAATGGAAATATTAGTTTTCTTATTGTAATGTACATTTTTCTATTGTTTCTTCATTCACCATCATCATCATCATCTCTCAATGGAAAAAAAAACAAGAAGTTATCAACTTCTCATTCCTCTAAGGATTTTCTAACTATGCTTATTCGATGACAAAAGAGTTTGCTGGAAATCCCTACGTTCTTCTTATTTATTATTTTCGAACTGATATTTTTAGATATTTGTAGGTACTCACTTTTTAAGAAATATAAAAGTCATATGTAAATGACCGTTTCAAATAATCAAAAAACTTGAGCAGATCATGTAATTTGATGTAATACTTTCAGCAATCCAATCACTTTGCTCAGACTATACAGGGACACTTTAGTCGCACTTAGGCGATTACACGATAACGCTCGTCCGCGCGGACATGCGGTGTAGCGGATCTCACATCGCATTGG
Source organism: Xestia c-nigrum (assembly GCA_916618015.1). Lineage (NCBI taxonomy): Eukaryota > Metazoa > Arthropoda > Insecta > Lepidoptera > Noctuidae > Xestia > Xestia c-nigrum. The sequence goes on from OU745246.1 coordinate 20,251,929, forward strand.
CTTGTATGATATCCGTTGATGACTACACACGTACGCCGCCCAACCGCGCGGACGAACGGTGCACCCGCTATACATTTGTTCAGCCGCTTCCATTCCTCCTTCACTCCAAGAGCTCCAATACAAAGAGCAGCTAACTTTGTCTGTAGCTACGTTTGTGAAAGGGTTGAAATTGAAACTCGGTGGGTAGACGTTGAGGTCTGTTGATATTTCAACAACAATGTAATCGTCATGGCCAAGGCCTACCGGAGACCATTGACCATGTAACTTTCGAAATTTGTACCAGTTATTTTAATGGATGTACTATAATATTTTGGGGCTATTTGTGTTGTATGAAATTATGACGACCCTTACGGTGCGATTTTATTAACCGAACTTGTATAGTAAGATAATTTTAATACAATAATCTATACTATTATTATAAAGCGGAAGAGTTTGTTTGTTTGAACGAACCAATCTTAGGAACTACTGATTGAAATTGAAAAAATCTTTTGTGTTCGATAGTCCATTTATCGAGGAAGGTTATAGGCAATATAACATCACGTTCCAAGCAATAGGTGCGGAGCATAAATGAAAATTGTTGCAAAAAAACAGAGAATATTGATTCCTTTCCTTCCCGGCGACAAGAATATTAAAAAAAACATTCTTTTATCTTCAAAACCAAAGCAATAGATCTTTTTTTTTTAACTAGTGGCAGTTTCACAGTAATTTATTTTTACATGTTGAAAATAAACTATATATATCAAAAGGCCACTATATTATTTTTATTAAGTTATTATATAATATAGAGGCAAAAAATAACCACATTTTTAATAATTATTGCTGTTTTAGTGTGATAATTATACTTATTACATAAGTAGGTAGGTATTACATAGCTGCAACACAGTTTCGAAATACCTTTAAACGGCTCCTCGTTTAAACAGTAAACACGAATTTATTCAACGAGCAATGACGCGTATTTAGTATTGGTCAATAATATTTAGAGCGAGAATTATGTGAGTTCATTGCGTGGTACCGTAGTACTAATTCGTGAAGCGTTCACGAACATGCGTGTCGTACGCGAAAGCGTCCATGTGTGCGTTGATTGAGGAGTTGCGTCTGTGTTTGTGGATTTTTGAGTAAAACGCGCACACGGGCCCATCGTGTGGGCTCTCGAACGAAACTGGGTCGGTTCAGTGACCCATATGTTTATCTAACGATTGTGTGGCGGGCGCGAAAGGCCCGGAGCTCGCGAGCCGCGCTCTTATCATTATCAATGCGTTCGCGTTTTCGTTTAGGTTATCTGTCGGGCAACCTGTCTCCTGCACTAAACTGATTAATAATCAAGTGTCACAGTGCACATGTGGACATTAATAATACCTATTTTATAATTCATTGCTATGTATGCAAATACACTAAAAGAAGAAATAGTGAAGAATAAATCCTTATCTTCACTGCTCGCAGATGTCATTTCAACCACGTAGTTTTGAAAGAATTGAAATTGTCCATCGAAATACAATGAGTGAGACTGATCAAGTGAATAATTTTCCCCTTGCCAATATATATATATATCCATTTTTATGTCTTAATTAATGACTGCGCTCCAGTTTCCTAAGTTAAATATTAAACTGATTATTTTTTCAGCGTTCCCCTGTTCCCGGTATTATCTTCCTCTTTACTTCAGCCATGTAAAAATAACTTTCCTGATTCACATATTTTCCTTGTTTAAAAATGGAATTCCTCGTCTGAATCATATAACGACTTAATTGGTCGTGAACACCGCAATGTTATGAAGCTTTTTATGTTACCTAGACCTAGAAATAATACTTGAAACAATGTATGTGTCAGAGAGATCTTTAGCTAATGTTATAATAACCTTGGATGAAATCAATATTCATCAATCCATTCATTTTGTATTTGAAGGAATAATTAAGTACACATTAAAAACAGAAAAGAAGAAAGCAATAGAAAAACTGTACAAAGGTGATATTTATTCCTAAAGAAAAAAACATAACATAACCAGACGCCTGTTGTCCCCGACGAGTTAAGCAGAGGTGAGTGTGTATGTGAAAGAAATTATTATTTTTTACTAGCTGTACCCGGCATGCGTTGCAATGCATTTTTTCCTACCTACCTACTACCTACCTACCTACCTGTCTATTTCTCACCGTTTAAACCTTCCCTGGACTACGACAAACATTTTAAAACCAAAATCAGCTCAATCGGCCCAGCCGTTCTCGAGTTTTAATCAGACTAACGAACAACAATTCATTTTTATTTATATAGATTAAATGGACTTGGATAAAAAACGTAGTGTTGTTTATTATTTAACTGGAACCAAAATCAATATTAACAAATCAAAAATAATAATGATTTATATTTTTAAATGTTTTTATTAATTTTTTAAATTAATATTTAAAATGTAAAAAAATAAAAATATAAATTATTTTTAATATTATTTTTGATTCGTTATTATTGATTTTGGTTCCAGTTCAATAATAAACAAAGCGAAGTTGTTCCAAGTCCATTTAATTTGAATTTCGAGAGTCTCATCCACCCACATGTAGAAATTCGCTATAAATCTTCACAATTACTTATTTGGCTGTTATGGCTTCCTTTCTCTAATAATAAAGCCGTGCTCATTTAACTTTTTTATGTCTTAAACGCTAAATTACTTTGTTGATAAGATACCACTGACAAACGCGCGCAATACCAATGAAGTGTTGCGATTTGGCATGTACCTTCTAACAATCTTACAACTGCACTCCTGCAAATTGAGTGCAATCAACTGTGAACCTTGTGGTCGTAAAGTTAAGGACGCTATTGTGTTTCGCGTTGTATATAGAGCTTCGTGGGTACCTATTACCGTTTACTCGCCAAGGACGGTGAAAGCGGAGAGAAAGGATGTGCAATAGTGACGTCATAACTTTTGAAGTTTACGTTAAGTGCTCGTTTTTTCGAAAATCCTTTCACTAAATTGTAGAAATAACTTTCATTGTTGAGATATCTAGAGAATGTGCATAGGTTTTAAAACAAGTTTCAGGAAAAGTCCTGTAAAACGTGTTAGATGTAAATTTTTGCCAAAGTTAACATTAATACGTTAATATTCTTATAATTTTCAAGATTAGATGCTTCCTCACCAAAGTATTATGGTACTTCAAAGAGCTCACACATTGCACATTTAAAAATCGTTTGATCGTTCAAGCGCAATGCTCTGAATGTCTTTCAGAATTCAACCTAACACTGACTAATCACTTCAAGTATTCAATGATATAGATTTACAAAACAAAAATATGACATTAATGTTAAAATAATGTGATCGCAGATGTGTCTTAATGGCTGCCATGTGTCGACCAATTGCCGATCACTCGTATCGCGGTATCGTGATATTTACAAGCGTAAATTCTTAGCAATTAGTACTCAACCGAAGCCCGTTACCTTCAAACACTTGAAACCACTATCGCCCTTCATTTTCGTTAGCGCCGTCCATACTTTACCTTATGAAGGTGAATGCTGGTGTTGTACCAACTCAAATCATCATTCACATAGTTACGTCTCATTCTAGGCTATGATAACTGCTATTAGAGCGAGCGGGATGCTACAAATTGGTTGTTGTTATTAGTAGTTAGTCTAACACGCTTAGGCTTAAGGTCGCTTGGACAAAACGTAGATGCGTCAACGAACGCTGGCAAGGTGACGCATTGTCACTAGGAATGTATTAGTTATTGTAATACTGGTGATGTTACGTGCGTATAGAGATGCTCTTTGAAAAATTTATAAACGTAACGTAGGTATACATAAATGTAATGTTAAGAGTTATGCAGGCTAGTAATCCTCTTTACGACTATTATAAATGTAAAAGTCTGTAAGATCGATTTTTGTTATTCTTTCACGCAGAAACTACTGAAAGGATTTGAATGAAATTGCAAACAGGTTGATTATAACCCGTTTCCATTTATAATAGAAGTAAGAAGATTGCTAGCCTGTAAACCTAACTGTTTTGCTGACTGTACATAGAGTGCATCAAATAAATCCTTTTCTACTGTCGTGTCGATGGTACGACTTGATAAACGTTCTTGGGCCCAGTATGTGGCCAAAGAAATAAGTCATCAATGTTTGTATATTTGTAGTTAGAAGAATATGCAAAGGGGTTGTTCATCGGAGGTTTTGAGCTAATCACTATCAATCTCTAAGAAGCTGTAGGTAATTTGAAAAAAGGAAAAACTCATCCCTCATCATCTCTAAACTTCCATGTTGACTTGATACAAAAATATTGCAAATCATAAGAAATTGCGATCACTGGCCAAAATCAGTTTTTTAAAGTTAATATTTTTTAAATAGTACTAGCTTCTGCCCGCGACTTCGTAGGTACGCGTGAATTTCCCGCTTGCAACATTTCTTTTTGCTGCTCCGCTCCTATTGGTCATAGCGTGATGTTATGTATACCTATAGCCTTTCTCGATAGGTGTACTATCCAACGCAAAAACTATGTTTCAATTGGAGCCGGTAGTTCCTGAGATTAGCGCGTTCAACCAAACAAACAAACTCTTCTGCTTTATAATATTAGTATAGATTCACACCTGCAGAAACAACCTGTTATGTCATGACGTTTTTTCTAGCTCATTATGTGCTAAACCCTATTTCATAACTCTGAAGGTCAAGCGAAGCTGCGGGTAAATGATAATAAAAAATAAATTCAAATAATTGTGTAATAGGATCCAATATACAATGATAAAGTTTTTCTTGGAAGCTTGAATGAATAACATATCCGTTTGTACTATAAACAAGAATTAGTATGCAGCCACTCACTAATAATCAAACTACAAGAACTTTGTCATCTGAATTGTATTCATTCAGCGGTTCATATCATTTATCTAGTTGTTTACGCTTGGAACTAATAGATGGCGCTTGCTGTTTTATATCGATCTTTAACTGCTATAAAAAAACCATAGATATTATTGTTATAAATGTTACAATGAGGTCTGAGAGCAGGGCTAATTAGGGGAGCTTAAATATGACAACCAATAAAATTAGAATCAGCTTCTAAATTTAAATTAAACTAAATTAATTAACTGTTTTTTTTTCATTTGGAGTGTCTTTCCAATAGTAAGTAGAACTTGTTATACAATTTTACATTACTCAAAGTACCTATGAATCAGAATCTATGGGGTTTGTGTTTAGTCCACTCACCCACTAGGTACACTAAACTATTCCCAAAATATCTTAGTCGAAGCCCTAAATTCAACCATCGTTCCACAGAACTATTTTTAAAATTCACATAGCAAAATAACAATAACATAGAGATCATAATAACGCTAGATACGTCAGTCAGTCGGGATGTCGGTTCATCTGTCCTAGTTTCCACTCGCGGCGGGCAAGCTGCGCAGGCGTTCACTAATGTTGTATTATTATCCATAAACACTGATATACTGTCCATAGACCGTCAATTTTAGTAAATTAAGAAACTTCAGAATATTTTACGATGAAACATGAAATAAACGACAATTTAAGATGTGTCTCAGTTGAATATAGACGCAGACATCAACAAAGTCTGTCTGGGTATATTTTTTGTAGGTTTACTGTGAAGTAAATATTTTATCATGTTTCCTGCACCAATGATTCATAATATATTTGAGCATTCGGGGAAATCCAAGCATAACATCATCAAAACAATTATGTATTGTTTTATTGCTTTACTTAAATAAATTAAAAAATCCTGTAAGCGAGAAAATTATGCATATGATTTAAGCATTAATGGTCTTGCTGACAGTTTAAATAATTTAAAAAATCATCGCAACAACGAATAATGAAAACTTAAAGAGAACACGTGTGGCAAACTCAAACTGGCAACCCAAAAAGTATTCATAATATTACGAATAAAAAATATAAAACATATTCGCAGATGGTTAGAGACGCGAGCGGGAGGTATGCGCTGTCTAAAATTAGGGTCAATGATGATAAGACCGTAAAACCGTCATCTATGACTGTACCACGCCGGCTCGAGCAATTTGTACGCGGCTGTACTGTGTGTGTTTTCCGTAGATTTTTCGAAGGGTATTGGAGCAAGTTCACGATAAAAATGATTAATGATCTGCCTTGTATTTTTGGGAGTCTTTAAAATTTTCTGCCAAGTTTCTCATTGTTTTGCGTAAGGAAAAACAGTCGATAGACAATCCTAAGAACAAATTTCAACTCAATTCATAATAAAACATGTCTCAGAGCATCTGAACACTGTATAATGCACACATTATACACAAATAACAAGACATTCAATTATCCATATTCGGACATTTACGATACACTAACAACAATGATAGAACATTTGATTTACATCAATCTGAGACCTGTCAGCGGATATAGTAGGCGATTACCGCCCATCCGCCTACGACTACTTGTAACTCAAGTCTAAATCTACGAAACCAATCTCGAATGCACAGGCAAGCATTAAAGCACAGGCTATAAAACACAATGCTAAGCTTAGTGCTGGGACTTTTAAATAGGCTATGATTTAAGCTCATGAACGGCCACACCTGTCTCGGCAGTCAAATGGCAAAAGTTCAAGTTAAGTTCTCTAGCAGATTTTTTAACGTTCTGTAAATAGTGATGCTTTTTAAGGAAAGTATACTAACAGGCATGATTTTATTCCATAGAAATAAATCTAAACTATCGATAAATAGAGAAAAACTCTAAACCGAAAAGGTTGGTAACCTTCTCATAATTCCACCTATAACTCAATTCGGCTTTGCGTAAAACGCGGAAGCTGTAAACTCATATTTTCCAATTAAACCACCAGCTAACAGAACAACATAACAGCGTCAAGTTGCGCAAACATCTAAGTTCAAACGACTGACAATCTAGCCGGTTACCGGTGAGGCGGCGAGGCAGTGACTGCAATAGGGTTTCCCACGCAGCAGCCCTGCGCCGGCCTTGTCGCTAAACCTTTGTGCGAGTAGGAGCACAATGTTATCGAGGAGTCATGGACTCGCGCTGCTGCCATTGTGTTAATCTCATTGACGCAAATTAGTCAGTTCGAACTACCCCGCTTTGTTGCACATGCTTGAATTGAGATTAGTAAAGTGAAAACAAAAGTATGATCATCATATTACTTTGAGAGTTTTTCGAGAGTGGATAAAAGGGGAATAATGATTCCTTGTTCCAAAACCATAGAGTGGAAAATCGAAGGTCATAAAAAACAAAATAAACAAAGAACTCATTAATATTCGCTCCCGCATCCCGTGACCACCGCGTGACGCATCTGACACAGGTCAGAATTAAATGACACGTCCATAACTAAGTACACGTGGAGCAATTAATCAACAGAGGTGAACGATCTTGAAATCTAATAGATCTCGTGGACATTCTTATGGAAAGTGAGCGTAAGTACACTATAAATAGATACTGACCTTTCGCTCCACTGATGCGTCAGCCAAAGTTACGTGATGTAACCGACAAAGCTCACGCACACACACACAAAACACGTAAAATCTCAGCATGTGTTTGTGTGTACAACTGTACATGCAAGCACGATCAGCGGCCATCGAAAGAGAAAGTGGTTAAGGTCTCAATGGTGGTTGACCGGTGCTCAAGTAGTGTTGTCGCGGTGCCTGCCGTATCGATAAATTTCATCGCTAACCCAGTCCGGTGTTATTGACCTCTCGGCGAACGCACAATTCGGCTTTGTCCTTGTAACAGTGTAACACATATTAAACACGAAAATACTAAAGAACGTAGTTATTTTAAAACTGTTTAGAATAACTTCACCCAATTTTATTCTCATAAACCCAATACTCTGCAGTCTACGCACTTTAAATCGTTTTATTTATGCCAATGCCAACATCGTTATTTCAACAAATCAGTGGTATGACTTTTTCAAAATCTGCATTAGATAAGAGAAACCTTTATTAAATATAGAAATTCTCATAACATTGTCTCTTTCTCGAGTAGTATGAACATAGAAAGTAAAAGTCTAAAACTAATGACTTGCATATTCCACTATTACGCAAGATGAAATTAAGTTAACACGGTATTTTATTATACTTACAATGTTTTCGACACTCAGAAACTTTACTTAAGTGCTACTTAATGTGCTTAAAATGCTACATTAATAACACACTTTATATTATGCACTACTAATTACTATAAAAAATGGTATTAAAACAACACGAGAAAACAACTTAACAACAATGTTGCAAACCTTTCTTAAATAACCATATAAGATCATTCTTAAGATAAAACAAAACAGTTACCCTGACTCTATGTGACAAAGGGACAAGTATGTGCAGTAATTCGATTTGTCGATATTTACGTTCATCCACTGACGTAGCATCACTAGTGTTGCGGGATGCCGCGGACCCGTTCCTACGGGAAGTACCGTAACTTACACCCGGTACCGTTGTTGCCCCGACCCGCCGAGCGGCGGCGACGTGCCCGCTCGCTACGTGAGTGCGCCCGCGCCGCCTAGACCCCGCCAATTACTCTCGCTTTCGATTTAAATCCTATTTCCGAAGACAATGAACTTTCTTCGCTTTATTGATGCCTATTGTGCTGACGGCTTATGCAATTTTTATGTGAATTGTTTATGATGTATTTAAAAGTGAATTTGTAAATTCGTTTCATACGCTAAACATGGCCTTCAACGTCGTTATGAGATCGACTTAAATGAAGATTACGTATAACATTAATGGTGATTGCTTATCGATATCTAATTCTTCATTGAAATATATTAGGGGTCAGATTGCTCAATTAGTTTCATTCTAAATAAGGCATATAAAGCAGCGAAGTGCGGACGACGTCAATCACAGTCCGTAAGCGTGTACTAAAACAGAAGATAAAATCGCGTGAAGCAAGCATTCAAAAAACTTGAGCCTTGACCACGGGTGGCTGACATTAAAAACTCACGCGCCTTTCACGGCGAACTCAGGTGGACGTTGTATAACACACTTTCCATTTCTTTGGCAGAGTTTAAAGCCTCATCTCCATGGAGCTTAAAGTTGCAACGGACAGTCTTATATTAAAACTGATTTTTAATTTAAAATTATCATCAAAATATGCTATTAATAATTTTCCATGACGTAACGCTACATGTTTATTGCCCATGGAATGATGTCACATAGATATGTACAAGTTTGGTTTGATGCAAGATTGTGTGACTCACGAAATCCTCATAACTGTCACCAATTACTTCAAAAACCCTTATAAATGAATATCATCAAAATTAATAGTAGTATCCACGCGTTAACTCACTTTGGCAGTGTACTCGGGGCTTTATTCGCGGTGTCGTCTTACGAAACTGGCGGACTCGCGCCGAGTTAAGGTCGCCGATATGTGGCAATTTTCCCATTTCGAAGAGAAGACAAACCTTGACCTAGGAATTACATTTCGTTTCGTCACTCCCGCTTCACTCGCTACGTATTGCAATTTATTAGTCGCCGCGTTTGTGTTATAAATGCAAAGTGTGTGAGTAATATGTTGATTATAAGGTATTCAAGCACTTGACGATGCAAATCTGACAAATGTTTACAAGAAAATGAGAAGTGGCAATAACGACAACATTTTATTTTCGGACGCAGCAATAAAGAAAGTTGTTAAAATTGGCAACGAGTCGAAATCAAAACTGTGGAGCGCATCATTGCAGTCATTTTTAATATTTTGTATTTAGGCTTTTAAAATACAGATCTATAAATTATCAAGTACAAATCTTCCATCCTGAAAGTGAAAACCGGAAAACCAGCCTTAACTAACAATCACGGGCAACAACAGCTAAACACTAGCAATTGTAGCACATATGTATATGTGGTACACATACGTATATGTGGTACACATATGTATATGACACAATGAAAGCGTCCGTTAGATGGCGCTGCGCACACGCCGCGTGCGCGTCACGGCGGTAGACCGCGGAGGGGGTCGGTTGCGCCACAGCGCGGGCGCTTTACGCAACTCGGCCGTTCACCCCGGAAGGCGTTTTCCTCGCAGTTTCTTTAGCAGTGTGTTACTGTGGCACGCTCGCGTGACTCCATCGCGTGCTCAATCACCCCCACTAACCCCTCCAGCCACATCCGAACCACTCAAATCTGCAGACCTAATTATCTTGTCGCATGAGACAAATATGTAACAGTTGCACTCACGTCTGCTTTTAGCTGTCGGCGGGAATAGTATCAGGATGCACCTATTTGTCCCATTTAAAAACCACATCGTTTACCAGGTACTTAAAATGTTCGCTAAATAAAATTCTCGTATTTGTGTTAACTTAACAAAATCATTATAAAGGCAACATATTTTCGAAATTATATTTTTTAACACATTTACACGCCGTTTTGTTGTTTCGAAAGAAAGCTGTTAAGCTTGTCAGCGCGTTCATTTATCCTTCCATTTGGAGAGACATTAAACATATGACTGCTGCCTGTTTGTCATGATTTTTTCCAGGCAAAGATATATTTTCATTACCCTCATTTATAATGTTTTAGCAGCAAATCGTTTGACTGAGAGACAAATTTAATCGTTGGGAATATATGGAGTTCGGGCTGCATTTCATATGCATATTGATGTCGCTGATGTCGCAACGTGTATCGTGTTACAGAGCAGCAAAATAGATGCGAGCAGTAAATAGGGAAACTAAAATACCATGAAACATAACGGATGACGCCGCAACAAGTATTTCTCGTAGCTGGGTTAACGCCAGTTTATATGAGGAAATTCGTTTTAGTGTTTTGGTCTCGTGAAAATTTCGTAACAGCGTGTAACTGGCCGCGGTGAGTCAAGTGTAAATTTATAAACAATAAGAACCCTATTATTTACGAAACAACAGTTTCACACAAGTTTTAAATTAATGTTGCTCTATGGGAAGACTGACAAATTGCTCCGCGATTGTATCTCGACCATTCGACTGGCAATTACATCTTTGCTAGAACGAGTCGAACGAGAGCGGTTCATTGTTTCAAAGTTAAGAATTGAAAACAAAAATAATGTTACTGCATCTTTGTTTAAAACATCGGTTAAGTATAGAACAAGGAAAAAATACTGATTGTGATCGTCTAAGTCCGATTTTACATAAGGTGTGACATTGCCGTCGCCTGCGCAGGTTACGCAAGGATGCACTGCCAATCGGCGGCACTTGCGAAAGTGTGAGCACACGTGCATTGTTAAGGGCACCTACTGCTCGCAGTCACTACCTGCATTAGACATGCAGGAATGTTTGGACAGCGTTAGAAATGCAAACGATGGTTTTGTATTGACAGAGCCAAAAAACTTTGCATTTCCGTAGTATTTCCGGATTTTTTTCTACTAATAAAGAACGCGCTACTGGTCAATAATAAAAACTCTTTTTGGTAGATACAATTCAGCATAATATTTCAATTATTTATTGCTTTATGCATAACCAGAGGCTGAGAGCTGCGGCAGAGGCAGAAAAATATTACAAAGTTGTTAAACTCATTGAAACTAATTTTAGTTTGTAAAGTTTCTAAATTCCAATAACAACTTGTTACCATATTAAAAACTGTCTTCTCTTTAACTAGCTATATTATACAATATGCTCATTCGAACTATAATCTAGGATTTGCAGTCTAGACCATTTTTTTGCGAAATCATGTAGCCGCAAGCGCAGTAGCTAATTGAACGACACATTCGATGCATTTTTACTCTTTTTTTACTTATTAAATCCAGATTAAGGCTATTTGCGCAAGAATAATGACAGCAATTGACAAGTTTCTAATTACCGTTATTAAATTAGGTTAAAATTATAAATAAATTATATCGTCGCATGTTAAAGAAAACTGGAACAGTTAAAATGTTTAACATCATTAGAAAAAACTACTAAATAATACTCCTACACATAACTAAACTAAGCTTTGAGATTAACGATTATGATTTCGACAACAGTCAAATTAATGAACACAATCTAATCATTTCTATTGAGACCAATCGATTTCAATAATTATTGACATCGATTAAAGCCATACAGTTATAAATTATGATTTTTCCTATTAAAAGCCACACCCTACCGTCTGATCTTCGAAAGTAATCTTTCGCAAACACAAAGCAAACTGCGATTCGTCGTCAAACTGCTAAAAGCTCAGACGTATTACTCAAACACAAATTGAAAAGTGATATACCGTGATATGTAGTATTGTATGGAGTTACTCAATGAGACAAGTGCTAATACTCGTAAATTAAAACATCTCTATGATATAGCTGTCCCAAATAAACAAGGGGTAAAGACCTTTTACGTAAGTCGGTGTTACGTGGCCCGGTGAGAGGCAATGTCAGCCTTCACGATTGTTATGACAGCTACGTAGTCTTAGATCCCCACACAATACCGTGGTGCCGATCAACTCGACTGCACTACCTTGTTGGTCTCTCAAACTAACATCAATTACTGATAGTGCATTTTCAGTACTGCATATGCACAAACGAAAAGTGGAGGTCAAATTAATTCTGTACATTTAATTCGTAACAAGTTTCAAAATATGAAGTAACGAAACTGAGATGTTTTCACGGTATAAATACTTGAAACAACCTGATTTCGCCATTACACTATCAAAGTTAGTGTTTACCAATGTCATGTGTGTAAACTAAAGAGGTCTACGAGAATTGTGCTACGAGCTACGCCGCTACGAACGAAGTGCTACGCCAATCTTACACATCTTACATTGACTGTGTAAAGTCATTCGTTGTTCAAGACTTTTTCATTGACAGTGCCCCTCAATTCAAACAGTTTTACAAACTTATGGACGTTACAAATTTATTTACGCTTTAAAAGACATCACAGGTACGAGTAGATATCATCAGAAATGGTTTTCTATGTAACATGTGTGTTTCACAACAAGGCAGTGTATTACAGATCAAGGTTCCTCTTTATATCTAATAAAATTCGTCTTTTGTTTCGCTAGTGTTATGTGCCTAAAAAGGTCAATGAACAGCCTCGGTATTTCTACAACCAAACCTTTTATAACGTAATGGCGGTTATCGTACCTCACGCTAATTTATTTTGAATTCAACGCCAAGAAAATAAGATTCAAATTACATTTGTGCGTTCGCGAATAAAGACCTTACGTTTCGGTATTCAAGCCACGATGTGCACAGTGAACTCTATCGTAGGTTACGCGGTTATTTTAATGCAATGTGAACTCAGACCCGAAGCATTAGATGTCGAAATCATTTGGCTTGAGCGGGGTAGTTTTGACATATTGTATTTAATTTATAGTTTGGCAGTGACGGCCAAAATGTTAGTTTGTTTATCGTTAGCGTTCGTTCTTGACAGCGAAAAAGTGAAAACGGCTGCGGTGGCTGAGCGTACTGATTGTGAAACTAGGCTCCGCGGCGAGGCCTCGCGACGATGGTGCGCGGGCGCCGCGGTCCGCCCGATGTGATCTTATGTAATAGGAAGCATGCCAGTGTTGATTCCTATAAACTGTCACAACATGTATCATAAAATCAGTGACGCATATCGTCATGAATCCTCATTTTTATTTAAAAAACAATAACTAGGCCCTCTCTATACTTTAGAAATCACATATCACACAGTCATTGTTAGGTTAGGGTCATTTAAACAATTTCGCGTCTAATATTCATCACTCGCAAAATTTCATGCCATTGACATTCAACTCCAGCAATTTCTGTGAGATATGTAAATACGTTGTGTGTGAAATCAGATGGATTTCGAAATAAAAGACCTCGTAAATTCAAATTGAGTTTTATAATAAAACTAATGAAAGCATATAGTTTGGTGCGCGGCACTTAACAAGACTTTCTTTCAAAGCTGATAAGATCTATATTTAAATGCATTCATAAGTTTTTGGCAATGTATTTGCAGTCGTGGTTGGACCGACCAGCCAAAACTTATAACAATGGTGATGATTAGTGTCATTGACATAACTATTGTTCATTGTTAAATTGACGCAGTTTTACTTTTACACTTCCAAGCCGTTCTCGAAGTTTTTGTATGAACAAGTTTGAATTGCTCGTTACATTCTTTTAAGTTGAAGTTATATTATTATGATCTTGTTCTCAAAAGATAATGTGGATGTTAAGTAAGTTTTAATGTTTAAGTAGCGTTTAAAAAAGATAGAGAAGAAAATATTTCTGATTCCATAGATTAGGCAGTAAAGTTTTGAAGGTACATCTAGTTCTACCTTATGTAACTTTAACAAGAAATATAGAAACCAAAATTTAAACAAAATGATTGAGTACAAGAACCACCGTGTTTTTTACTGTCCGAGCCCTGTCACGGACAGTCGCCTACAATTAACAAAATAAAATTAAGAACGAGGAAACGTTGAAGTAGACTCATTTAGGTTCGCTTTGTAGCGATGTTTATCAATGGGTGAGGTCATTCACACCTTTATCGTGCAACTCGGCAGAATTCGGATTGTCACCAGGCGAACGTTCCGTCAACTGATACATAAAGAGATCACAACAACACGTCACATTAGGTACTGTAATCGGTTAGGTAGTCTACGTGCTTGTTATAGAACAAGACCGGATTCACTTCATGTAATACGGACCGGTATATTAGACGGTTTTCAAAGCAATATTGTTTACAAATGACCCTTGAAAATAATTGACTGTCAACTCCGGATTCGTATTACTACAATATTTATTATTCACTTCACGTTTGTTTGTAGGTAAACAACATTGCTCGCAATACGCATTTCTTGAATTCTGATTTTATAGATAAGAACAGGTGTCCCAGAAAATAAACATGCGATCACCATATTTCCATTTACGTTCGTTTCGTGTACTGTCGTCATAACTATAAAAAAAAACAATTTTATCAACAACCAGTGGACTTATCAAACAATGACTCCTGATTTTGGTTGTTTCTATACATTTTGACGTATTATACAAGATTACTAGGTGCCGCTTAAGGTAGGTCGTTCAACTTCAACTAGATCACCTAGTCTCGACGAAGCGTGTGAAAAACATCGACACCACATCCAACGTATCGATACAATGAATTCGTCGATACGCCTCGCTAACCAACTGATAAACATTTCAAACGATGGGAACGAAATTCTAAATTCTATGATGCAGTTGCGAAACCGTATTGTTAACTCTTCAACAACTAAATACGACAAAGAATGTCAGTTTGTCAAAGATAACTTTACCAGAATTCTTTCTCTAGTATCAAAGTCAAATATTTGTTCAATTGAAGAATTTAGGCAAGGCTTGGTACACCTGTAATTCAAGTATCGATAACATACACTGAAAGTTGGTCACGTTGTCTAAAAATGTTATCTGTCGACTTGTTTGTCATCGATAGAGCTCAGCGTCAACATGAATAAATACCTATCTCAATCGTCTGTCTTAGTGTCTGCTTTGTTTATTTATTGTGTTTAAGTTTATCTTTTAGTCGGTATATGACATTATTTCAGGAAAGTAGTCCGCAGACTGCAGACATTTTAATCAGTTGATACTTGCGATTATAATACGAAAAATATTGGGGGTGCACAATAACTCGAGTTCGTCGAAATCGATCAATAAGTTAGTCTGTACACCTAATCCATGTGAATTTACAGAAAAAAAAAAATGCTTGTAGTTCTTTGACGTGATGAACTTCACATGGTGTACCAAAAACGTGTTAATAACCTCCTCTGACGTAGTTTTCCATAAAACACATCATTATAAAATGCCTTCAACTAAATCGTGTGTGGCTAATGACATCTAAGTCCGACAAACTGACTCATAAAGCCACATAACAGATTAACAACAGCCCATGAAAAATTCACTGTCACTAAATATAGTTCGAAATTTAAACAGAGGCGCTTCCAAGAAAAACAGCGTATGGTGTCGAGTATTGCAGGACTTCCTGTTTTCGCAGCGCCAAGAATGGGGTTATTCGGTCCAGCTCGCTTTCACCCATTCTTCAGATAGGCCAACCATACATAGCGCGTTGCGTCAATATTTCGAGTGGCCGTGTTTCCTCGGGAGAATAGTTAACCCAGTTTTAGTCGGTCCTGGCTAAATATACCGCAGCTACCTGACTGCGCATACCAGCAGCGCATGGTCGCAGCACACCGCATGACACGTTGTCAATCTTATTTAAAATATCTTTTATTTTTAATGTTACGAACTGTTGGCAGGGTTTGCACTGACTGGCTGGCTGAGTGATTCATGTGTACGTAGAATCCTATCGGATATGGATCAGACGAATTGGTACGTTTCAAAATACCTGGAGCGAAATTGCCTTCATGTATTTCTGGAATAATAGACTGGAATTAACTTATACAGTGGAATCGTAAAGTTTTGTAACTAAAGCCCTAGTAACTTAACAGTTTTAAAAAACTTTTGAGTAATGAAGTTATTTTTGCAGAACAATATGGACACAAGTTTTACGTATAACTTTTATGGTTGCCGAGAATGAACTCCTGATTTCATTTATAAAATATTAAAGTTATTACTAGTTAGCTTATGCCCGCCGTTTCACCCTCGTGGAGCTCGATAATTGTCCCAAGGTATCATACTACCGGGATAAAAGGATCCTTTGTGTTAATAAATGTTGAAAACTATCTGTGTGCAAAATTTCATCCAAATTCATTCAGAAGTTTTTGCTTGAAAGAGTAACAAACATCATCTGTAATCCTCATGAACTTTCGCATTTATAATATTGGTACGATATGCATCTGGCATATCCTACTAATGTTATGAAAAAAGAAGATATAAAAAGACATCCAAATTATAAATCCTGGAGGAATATAGCAAATGTACATAACATTGGTATCACATTTGACAAAATAGGCAGTACTAGAAGAATCTAATAGTATTAGTGGTTGCATATATCGTTAAACCACCTGAAGGTACCCATCACTATTAAGTAATTCACTATTGCAATGTCGAAAAAGTTTTTGCAACACCCGGTAATAGAGTGATCATATCACCTTATGACGCTACCTTACATTCTGACTACAGAGGTTTCTGGCTTAAGATTTCGATATGCGATTTTATATTGTTAGCACTTTTCAAGTAACGCCATAATATCTAAAAGAACTGACACTTTCAATTTTCACATACTGTTAGAATTTTTACTAAATAAATCGTGAATGTAACATTAGTAGCAGTCAGCACTTTGTTCCGACAATGAATCAAAACTGTAATCTAGATTCTGATGAATAGCGGCCGATGCGAATGAACTCTGTTTTAATGTAACCCGACACATAAGTGTGCCATCGGCCCGGCTAACCTTTCAGACAAAAACTAAGGCTAACTAGGCTAAGCATTGTCACGACTACAATTAAACCATTCTTGATAACTGAATAAATAACACATTATCAGCAGTCAATGTCGGTAACCCCCAAACAGGTTTCTTTCGAAATAGTGAATACCAAGTCTCTTTTCAACAGTAGAAATTTTGCAGTTTGTATTAAGGAGGTAATTACAAGGTCACTGTTGCAAAATCTTGTAAAATAACATTTTCGAAGTTAAACATTTTTGTGGCTATTATTTTGCGTGTCATTTGACATGTTTATTGTTTTTTTAGGTAAATATATCAAGTTATTAGTCGCATTCATAAAATTCTGAAGACAAAACTGTCAGTGTGTGGAGCGGCCGTTGCGCGGTCATGAGGAACCGCGCGTGCGCGTGCGGCTGACCTACTTATGCGCTAGCGACCATTACAGTACTCGCCATCAGACCACACACGCTATAGTTCCACACCGCGCCTCGCACCCATCGTCGTTACTGCCGCCCATCCTAGTCAGTACTGAAACATCACCACTAACCATACCGAATCCCTTTTCGGCAGTTCAACGACCCCGCTATCGAAATCCGCACACTCACACGCGCGTCCATGGACGAAACGACCAGATAAAAAAAATGAAACAAAAAACTTCTCGCGTAACGGTGAATGAGTACCAGACAGAGATAACTATATTTCGGCAGTGTACTCGCCGAGTGTAAGGTCGGCTACGAAAAACACTGACGCAATTTTTACAGCGTACGTAATTGAGCACTGACGGAGTCAGCGGTGTGTGCGTGAGCGCCGAGAGCGACGCCCGCGTCCGCCGAAACGGAGGCGGAATATTTAGGTGAAAGTGTTTCGAATTTCGACATGACGACATTCGCGCGCAGTCGTTATCGTGATTTTGCCGAATCGAGAGGTTCGGAGAGTGCGCAGACAACCGCGACGCGCCTGTGACCCGCGCCCGCGCAACCCTAAAGTGTTCGCTCCGCAGGAAGTGCTCCGGACTCTGCATGCTGAACGTGTCTAGTGCTTGCGTTGAAAAACTATGCTGAGAGTTGGTGTGTCCAAAAATTTTCGGAGACGTAAATTAAAAAGGTGATCGGTGAATTCGGAACAAGGTGGTTCTTCGTGTGATGTGCGTGTTGATGCGCTAAGCAAGCTGTCGGCAGGTGACAGGCTGCGGCCTGACGAGGCGCTGGACGCCTCCACTCACGCGCACCAACTGCAGACGATGACCTCCACCATGGGTAAATATTGTGATTATAAAGCAAACATCACCCTGACCCCACATCACCACCAAAAAAAAATATTAACCAACTCGCCGGGCAACCAACAATATGAAAAAAAACCTTAGATTTAAATACTAACATTATCATTTCGTGTTTTTTTTTTGAATTATCATACATGTTACTAATACTGTATTTCAATAATACTAATCAAACTAACCTACATTGGGATGTGCGTATACTAGTGGTGAAGGAATGACCGTCTCGTAGCACTTTGCTACGCGCTACGAGATACAATATAATTTAATGAATTTCTTGAATTGATTCGTTATAATTACTGATTTGACATTTTTGTATATTTTGGTGAATGCCGTTCATTTTATTTTAACAATGGAATTTATTGATGCAGTAATAACTTTTTATTTTATAGCACTGTATTTTTAGCGATTTAAAATGTAACAATAGCAAAAACACAGTCATAGGTAACTCCTTATTACTTGCGATTAATAAAAATAGTTACTATACTATACAATTTAAAAAGTTATAATATTAACGCAAACTTTACACTGAGAGTGGAGCTCGTAGACCCTTGCTACGAACTTGCTACGCAGCGAACTCTCAGTGAAGTTCATAACTTATACAAAAAAATGATTTTCCTCGTTACTTAATAATTAGTTTTTACAAAAAATATATTGCTTTTGAAGATTTCGTGATTAAAATGCATGTAAATAAACAAACAAACTTTTTTTTAATAAAGTTGCAACTTTTTCAAACGGATAATATGGTTTCTTTTAAATAATCTTAGATTGGTGGTACATAGCATAGTTTGCTTTGGATTTATTAGACTCATTATGTATATGGATTGTATATAAATGTTTTTAATTGTTTTAATTAAACAAGCATGCAACTTAATAAGTTAATTTTACTCAATAAGCGTTTCCGGCATAAACTGTCGTCTTTAGAGGTAGCACGTGTACGTACAATGTATAAATAGACGGGAATAACAATAGACGGTCATTGTTACGAATTTTCATAAAAGTGTTTTTGAAAACCACTTCCTGTGTATTCAGTTCACACGCCAATATGAACTTTGTATCGAAACCAATAACACCTATAACCGCACACACGAACATAGCCGTGTTACTGGCTCAATGTCTTATTGAGCAAACACCGGATTCTGAAACAGTATAAAAAAATAAATCAGCATAGAGTTGCAAAACAAAAGAGGTGCCGTTTTACCATTGAACGGTAACCATGACATTCCCAAATCATCTCGTGGATCACAATCGTGACTTCATAG
The DNA here is from genome assembly GCA_916618015.1 of Xestia c-nigrum. Taxonomy (NCBI): domain Eukaryota; kingdom Metazoa; phylum Arthropoda; class Insecta; order Lepidoptera; family Noctuidae; genus Xestia; species Xestia c-nigrum. The sequence continues at coordinate 20,271,610 of OU745246.1, forward strand.
ACTATGACCGGCTACTTTTACTTTCGTTACAATATGGCCGCCCTTTGTCTATGCTCTATGAGTCGGTGAGGTTGTTGATCTCCCGCCATTTTGCCGTTGCCGAAATACGTTTTTTACGCTCACTTTCCAATGCGGTGAAAGCGAAAAGGTACAGAATGTCACTGCTTCCTTTCAAAGCATTGTAGTGGGAGGACGTTGTCGAGTTTCGATAATAATAGGTGCGTTAGTTCGCCTGTCAAAAAACGTTATTGTTCACTAATTTGAATACATATGTATTTATATTCTTTGCGCCCGATGTACGCCGTGATAATATAAGTTTTCAAGACTAGCATGTGTGGAAAAGTAAACATGTTTAAAGAGGCGTACAGGAATATGAAAGCACATGGTTATATGAATAGAAATGAAGCTGTCAATGTCAACAGGACCAGGACAGGTACATAACAAGTACACATTTTTTGGGACATGTTTAAATATGAAATCCCATGTTTTTAACAGCTTCAGTTAACGCAATGAAATATGTTATTTTATTTACTATGTGCTTGATGTGTCCAACTGCACGGCGAAGGTCTCCATCCATATTTCTCTGTCTTTGGCTATTTGGGCCCAATCTTTTTGGTATAAGTCCACCAGCTCCTCACGCCATCTCCTCCTGGGGTCCCGCGTCGCCGGATTCAGTGGTTTGGAACCCAATCTGTTGCCACTTTAGCCTTATTTTGATTTGCGGGCCTGTTTGAAAGACATACCGCGGCTCCGGAACATAAAGGGCGAGGATGGAACATGGATGGGTTTTAGTCAGTAAAAGTGTGGCACTCCCTCCCGCTCCACCCAGAGTGGGAGAAGTTACTTAATGATTTCCCATCCTAAAAAAAAGAAAAAATACCTTATTTTGATGCACAAACGAAATATTGTGAACTTAAAAATATTCGGCAGTACTAAGCTTTCACGATGACGATGTCATGATAAAGCAACAAATACATCAGAATAAAGCACTCTCAACTCTGTTTTAATAACATTACCTCTCAAATTCCAGTATCATTACTATGGTTGTAACAAATTCCTCAAATGCTACGCAGCGTGTATTTTGTGTATGTGACCTTACCAATGGCATCTCAAGTTTCCGATCTTGTAGGTGCAATTTTTTGTATACGGAAACACGGAACTACGGAACATACCAGAGCTAAAAATATATATATGTAGTATTAAACCGAAATTAAAATTCAAGATTACAGAAAATTACCGATTTTGATAATTATCTTCCTGTCTCCTTAACGTTGTAAGGGTGTCTTAAGAGAGCTTTAATGCATATGGCTAACGCACCACTAGGGACACCTTTCATCCGAGGCTGCGGGACTCAGTAAAAGTCTGACACTCCCTCCCGCTCCGCCCTGAGTGGGAAAACTTATTTGATGTTTTCCAATCCGAAAAAAAAGGGACTCCTTTCATTATTTCGAGGTTCTGACTGATCTATTAAATACATTAGCTATGACGTGCCTATACATAAAAATAAGCAGAAGCAAAACATTATGAATAACTTTGGTCTTAGGTTTTAGTACAGGATTTTTGTGAATAGGAAGTCATCGTATCGGAAGTGTCTGTTCAAAAATGGAACGTTTTAGCTGTGAGCGCACGCGCAACACAGCTTGAATGTCAAGGCGTCTGCGCCAGAGGCCGTGAGAGAGGCCCAACATTGGGGCCCCAAAATACAAGTACCATTGTGATTTGTTTTTATAAAATCGAAGTAAATATTGTATGGAATTTCTTTGGATGAAATTATTCAGTCTCTGTTCCAATGTAAATATGAAAGTTTTTTTTAAATTCGTCACCTAAAACAGTCGGAGTTAGTTTGCAAATGAAGATATGGACTTCGGTTAGGTAAAAAGTCGGTCTTCAATTCCATGTCCTTATATTCTCTACATTGACCATTCAGGAGATACTGTATTAATTTAGCTGAATAAAAAATAAAAAATGCTAGTAGAAAATGCAATACTCAAACAATCCGTATCGTACTTATATTATAAATACGAAAGTTTTTAATAAAGAATGGAAAATACGGATGAGTTGATGTTTGTAAATCTTTCACGCTAAACATCAGAACGGATTTAGATGTAATTTAGCATACACATAGCTTATAACCTGGATAAATACATAAGATACTTTTGTCCCGGTAATATGACCCCGTGGGACAATTGTAGAACTCCACTGGGGCAAAACCGCAGGCATAAGCTTGTATAATAAGTCATCAGTCATTACCCCATGTTTCTTAATAGCAAGTAAAGACGTCGAAAAAAACTCAGCTGAAGTAAAAACGGTGACACGGAAGTACGTTTAAGGTAATACCGTTGACACCTTTAAACCTTTTTGGTCATTGCCCTGTTCTTGTAGACATTTTACCTCATCCAATACTATTAACGAATATCCCTAGGATAGATATTCACTTAGATATGCAAACGAAAGACGGTTAAGACGACAATAAACATAAATTTAAATAAAGTATGTGTACATTCGATGAAGTAATTCCGAAACAAGATCCAATAAAAGCTTCTATATGCTACCGGTGTTACCTCACAGCCCTGAGGTGTCCAAGGAACATGCGTACACGCAGTCCGTTCACTCAGGCGCTCGACGAGGTGCGTTCAGACGGTCGTTGGCGCCGAATCGGGCAGCCGACCTCGCCGGTGACACTGACATTGCGTCCGGAACCACTCGACCACTTCCGGACACATAACACGGACAACCCAAGATGTACATTCTTACCTGTTCTATTATTACACCCAAACAAGCCACATTAATCGGTCGGATAATCACAATGTTTCGGAAATACTAAGGTCTTCACGCTTTTTGCGCAGGAATAGTGATATCATTTATTTTGCTAAATATAACTCGAGCTAACTTACTTTTTCGTACAACATCCGTCTTTTTGGCAGTTCATTTATTTTGGAGGTGTGGACATATATCATAGAGTAAGAACATACCACTCAGTGGATCATACGAGTAGGTCACCAATATTTGTGTTTGGTGATCTACTGAAATAAATAAGTTTGTACTTATTTATTCAAGATTATTTCCACACATTATTCTTCAAACTAGTTTCAATAAATAGAATAATTTTGAACACTAATTTACTTAGAACGTTTTATTAAATCTGCCAACCCATATCATTAGAATTGTGAGTTACATTTTCCGAATACACCAAGCCTCGCTAAGCCTGGCATGATGCAAGAAGAACTACCAGTTAGTACAAGCAACCTTGAGAACTTACAACATTCACACGAGACTGGCTCGATACATTCTACGTCCGTTTCACTAAACAGTCTTCGGAACTTGTGACGTCAACAACCATACTTAGTGAAACACGGTTAGCAAATGTCTGGAACTCTGGATGTTTCTCCAAATGAAATTAGGTTGATTGAAATCAGAGAAGATATCTCATTTGAGTGTCTGCAAAAGATTTTTTCTTTTGAGTCTAAAATTATAGACAATTAAAAAAAAACACAATCTCAACAATGTTGCTTCAAAGAAAACTTATGAAAGTCTTTCTATCGTCAGAAGCCGTCGAACATGAATTTATAGTGCTGCACTTTCTCAACAAGAGTAAACAGACTTACACTAACAAGAAGTGCATTGCACCGATGTACTGTTAAACTGAAAAAAAAAACGATACTCTTTATGGTTTAGTAAACATTTTGGTCAATCACGTGGCGCGTTGCCAAAGCGCTCATTGAGCTTTTGAGAGGAATTTTTATGATTAAATCGATGTTCGTAAGTACATCGTTAGGTACATTTAACTGGTCTTCTCTTAAATGTTTTATATCCTTTTGACTCGACAGTAACGTCTTCAGGAATTCTTTCAATGATCCTCTTCTCCATAGAGATCTACGCTAGGGAATGGGCAACTACAGTACTTTCTCAAGTTATTATGCCTTGTGTCTGTGACTGTAGCCTTTTTTTTCGTTTTATCGACATTCAAAAGTGCCGTAATGGTCTAGTTGAAATAAATTATTTGAGTTGAGTTGAGTTGAGTTACGACGTTTGCTTTCCGCAATGGTTTCCCATCCACCATTCTGAATCATCATCTGCCTAGCCTTTTCCCAACTATGTTGGGGTCGGCTTCCAGTCTAACCGGATGCAGCAACAGCAGCAACAGATACCAGTACTTTACATGGAGCGACTGCCTATCTAATACTGGGTAATACGATACCTCTTGGTAAGACTGGTGTCAGGCTTTTTGGGCCACTGACTACTGTAACGACTGTCAAAGATGGACAAATGACATTGACGGGACCAACAGCTTAACGTGCTTTCCGAGGCACGGAGGAAACTCGGGTCCATCCACCATTCTGAATGTTGAGCAATAAACTTCTAAACACATACGTCCATAGATTATTTAGTTCAGCAAACCACAATATTTACAATTTGCGGACGTGGAACATATATAGTTCCAATGAACCTGCCTCACAGTGGGTTCATGAATAGCATGGACTAGTACAATATGTGGGTCGGCTATACCAAAATAATATATTCTCAAACAAAACAATGCACAATATAGGAACAAAAAAATCGCTGTATCCATTTCTTTGTTTACAAGTAGTTTGACCAACGAATTCGTGCTTGTGGGTGTAATAGCCTAAAAAGACGGAACCCTAACAACGGAACCGTAGGCGATAAGCGGGCGACCGCGGCAGAGGTCACAGCACTTCCGGCCGCCAGTACATACTTTCGGCCAGTACACGTGTTTCATCAGGCCCTTAATTTGCACCAGCCTTGGCTAGTAGGAAATACTGTCCTTAAATATAACTTCCACGACCTCAGCTCATTATGCGTGCTTAGTTTTGTAACATGAAAGAGTTCAACGTCAAATCGTTTCCATTTTCAAAAGTTGGCTGTAAAAGATTGCGTTTACAGCGATAAAACGGCCTATTGAAACTGCTCATGTTACTTCTAAAATTCCTTATTGTAACTTCTTGTTGTAGAAGAAGGACTCGGTTGCTTGAAACTCATGGAGCGACTTTCCGTCTATCTGACCTCCACAACCCAGTTAGTAACTAGGTAAGACGATACCTTTCGGGCCACTGACTTGCAACGACTGTCAAAGATCTACTAATGACAGCCACGACCAACGGGTGGTCGCCCATCCATGGGTTAACCCAGGCAAGTGTGGCTTAACCTGAAGATCGACCCGAGCGGCTGTTATTATTTAGCCACGAGCTCCAAAATTATTGGCTCAATACTCATTTAAATCTAGCGAAATGATTAAACACACTTCTCGAATTCCAACATAGTTACCACGTCCCGAGGACACAAGTGAGAACGCGTATCTCCGTACTATTTAATGAGCAACAATAATGAATGCAATTAAACAAAGCCCGAACAGACGAGCGGTCAAGTGACCGACCCTGTGCGGGGACGCACGCGCGCTTCCGTGTGATCTTGCTTTAGGCTGCGTTCAAGATCAACCAATTCTATTATCCCTTTATCTATACGCATACATGAATATTGATTGTATTGGACGGACGTATTCCAATCATTATCATTTGTTGGTTTAATTCGCTTTGTAATTTATATTCTTGTGTATTCAATGTTTGAAGCTAAAAAGAATTGTCCAGATGTACTTAAGAGAATATTATGAGATTGACTTGGAAAATTGGAAAATATTGTCTGAGGAAAGACTTCTAAGGGTTGAAAAAAAAATGAGGAGGGGTTTTTTCACATTGATTTCGAGGATAGAGGTTACCATTGCTAAAGCATATAATTAGAAATGAGAATCTTGGTTTTGCTTACAAGTGCATTTGATACTTCTAATCCAATCCATATACTTTAATGTTTACTAACCAACATACATATGTATGTATAAAGAAAGGAAAACATACAACAACATGATAAAATACTTCCACTTCCCAAAAAATGTCACCTAAGTATAAATACAATATAAGAACAAGAAGTGATTTAGGTGGCATTCGCATATTAAATTCAATTCAGACAACTCAATTTGCAAAATTTTTATTTCCCATCTCGGTTTATTTCGAAGACCCGAAAGAAGGTTGTTTAAAGTCAATTTATCATCATTTTATAACATCATATATTTGTATAAAGGTAATAAAATCGTAAGTATATATTTCCTATATGTCCGCGGAAGCGACAAAGCTCGCGGCCTCGCAAAAAGCTCGCAAACGTCTCGTCGCTTGAGTTGAATCCGCGGATAATTTTATTGACTCATTTGCACGTCACTATCAAGGTCATTGACTCATTCCAGTTTATTTGAGTGTCTAGAGTTCGTTTAATGTTGACAAAATAGTTCCGAAGAACATTGCACCCGACTGTAATTCTAAATTAATTCGCTAGATTCGGTCCGATAAACAGTACGTAGTGACTAACTTATTTATCTCTTGACGTAACGGCTATTCGAATTTCAGAGACTGATCAAGTTGTTTTTACTTTGCTGTGTGTTTTTCACATACCCAGACAGGTACGAACTTTGAAAATATACATACATAGGTGTGACCGTCAAGTTCGATTGGTCTATTGCACAAGCACTTACGTCATTCCAAAGTACGTATTTGAATACGTTCTTTGAGAGCGTATTGATTAAATAGATTTTGTGAAAGAGCTAGAAGTTCTGATAACAGTTGCCATGTCCCGGTGCATTATTCTAATCTCAATCATAAAACTGTGAAGTGACGTTTGAATGAGTCAATCTCTTATCTTGCGCCGCCGGTGTGCACTATATTTTTTTACGAGTATTTTTTCTCGTACTCTGCCTCTACGTCAATGTTACAGCACTAGTTTACAAATACGCACCACATTTTAATGTCCAATGTAGTCACGCAATGATATTGTTGTGAAAAACGTATTAAAGTTTAATAAGCGTGATTTCGTTGGCACAAATACCTACTAGAGTTTTTACGGTTCTATCAGCTTAAGTTTCCGGGTATAAAAATATGACCAATTCATATTTAAATCGCGATTATCATGGTCAAATAAATCGGAATATTAAAAAATAAAATCATACACAAGTTCAGTCCGTATCATGATGACGTAATCAGATCATTACAACCCACTCCATTGTATTCATGAACAAAATTTATCAACAACGCTGAGATACATGAACTCATGTATTTTAAAACCGAGGTTAAAGAACCTATTTTGATAAAATTATTGTCAAATTTCCCTAGCCATGTGACACGCACGATGAGTAGGTACTGTCCATTGACCTGTCACGTGTCCACGTACATACATTAGTACAAAGTATTTATGTCTAATACACATTATAATGCTCATGTATGCAAAGATACGCAATGGTTTCGCGAATTCCAATATCAATTGACATCGATTGTCTACGATATACATTAATCGGTCATGATTTTCGTGACGACAATTTCATCACAATGAATAAATGTTTAAATGTATTATAATAATAAAATAAATAAAATTCATTTATTTCAGGCAAGACGCCCATAAAATAAAATACACACAATTACAAAAATACAAAAAATACAAATTTCATTATAACAGCAACAGAATAACAAACATTACCAGTAGTGAAAATTAGTGAAAATATATGATTAAAATGGAAATAATTAAAAACTGAAATCAATGGAATTTAAATAAATCAAATTGAAATTAAGTACATTGTCATTATACTAATTAACGTTGGACTTAAATGAAATAAATTAAAAAATGAATAAAATTAAAAAATAATAATAATAAAATTAAAAAGAATTAAAAATTAAAAATTGTTAGCAGGAATACTGACAGCCATATACAAAGAAATAATTAGCTTCATATATGGCTCTCAATATTCCATTGTCAGAATCATGTACACGGCTCATAAAGGAGGCCCTCGCTTTACGTAATACGGCATAAAAATCATCAACTCTGTTCTCCGCAAACATGCCCGACGCACTACACCTCCACGGAAGCCCGAATATACACCTGAATGCGTTGTTATATTGCACACGTAAGGTATTATAAGCACGTTGTGTGTGCTTGTACCAGAGGTGACCAGTGTAAAGCGACCGACAGTACGCATTGAACAGAGTGACTTTGACTTGATTTGTGCATTTTGCGAATCGCCGAGCAAGCATATTACTTTTCGCTGCCAACATTCTCCTCTGTCTTTCTAAATCCTCATCATCCCGCAGTTTATCCGTTACGATATGACCAAGATATTTAAAACTCTTAACAACTTTTAGTTTGGTGTTACATAATGATATATCAGGTGTAGGTAATGGGCTGTTATCATATTTAAATACCATCAATTCCGTTTTCTTAACGTTGTATTTGAGACCATGCTTACTAGCGTACACTTCACAGATGCTCAGTAGCTTTTGCAACGCCTTGACAGAGGGGCTGAGCAAAACCATACCATAACCATTATGCATGTCATTATGTACATTATGTACAAATTCCTTTAAGAAATAAGTCTTCATTTTACAGGTTGTCTTGCTAATATGTCTTATTATACATTTTTCAATTGTCATGATTACAAAGACGTGCTGAACCCCAAGCAAAGTGGGATAAGGGCAGGTCATGTCATGCTTACAAAACGTAACAGATTCTGCTATGAATATGAATTATTATATGATAATAAGAATAGGTGAAGAAGCACACCATTTTGAGAAGTGCAAGGAATGGGACTTTGCCCAGAAGTTACAGGCTAACTTAAAAAAAAAACAGTGAATAGTATTCAAATATTTAATCGTTTAAATAACAGTAGTGGCACATCACTAAACTATTTGCAATCCATCGAATATTAAAGAACAAACATGCTACGCAAACTATGACGTGTGAAAGAACGGCGCAGTTGACATTAACTTGCTGAAATGCCTCACACTTTCATGTGTGACATCACAACATGCGCGGGCACACGATATCTACAACAAATTCCATTACCTGGCGTTATCAAAGCTATAAAATGTACTCTACGTAAGATGAATGGAAATCACGACTTCTAAACAAAACCAAGGGTTACGCGCTCGCCGCCCGTAGTCAACTTCAGCCATGAACCGGGCTGACATTGAAATATGATAATATTTTATATTTAATCGCGAAAAATAAATAAATTTCCTGATGTACGACCGATACCCGATCATATCAGGACCGTACTACCTGCCGAAGCCAGATATGTCACCGAATTGCCGTAAGTTACCTTTGCCTAAACTAAAAAAGTTCTTATTTTTAAAAACACAGGCGGGTTTTTTGTTTTAAAACAGACATTTAAAAACCCAGAATACACATTAAATATAGCTGCATATACATTTATAAAAAAGTTGTCTCTTGCAGATTAACGTTCACTAATCCACTAATCACATTATCGTAATTTTTTGTCTGTAAAACAAAAGTTGGCAGACATCTCACGTTTAAAATTAGAATACGTTTGTTTTAAAAGCTCCTCAATTTAACCACTATGCACGACAAGATTTTGACACATGACACATCAGCTGAATCGGCGGGGTGATGCGAATTTGTCAAAAAATTACAGAATTTTCGTGAACTTTCAGCATTCGATTTTTTTATGAAAAATATGTCTAGGACGCTGTTTCATACCATACTTTTGTGGTAAATATCTCCAGAAACGTGTTTAGGTAGGTAAAACGGCGTCATTGTATAGCCAAATATTTATAAAACACATATTACTGCACCCTTCCAAAAACTAGGTAACGTAGATGCGCTGGAAATAATGTACATATGCAAGCTTCTCGTTCGCTAAACAAACTGGAAAAAGCTAAATAAAAACAGTAACTTTCTATCTGCGTTCTTATTTTTGCCCTTATTCATACATCATTTCATAAAAAATTACGATCAAAGTCTTGACAAATATTACTAAAAAAAAACAATGTTGCAACCAACTTATCACATGACATGTCACTTTGTAGTGCTGACCGTAAACCCGGGTTTCATCATAACGATTAAAATGTTGCATTCAGCCTAATCGATACTCGCAATAAAATTAAGTTTGGAAAAAAGTTTTGAGACACAATGAAAACTCCTTGGTATAATTTCAAATAATTATCCTTTTTTTTAGGTCCATGATAATTATATTTAAATTCTGAAATGAATCCTTTTATACTACTTTTTTAATAATATCATGTAGAATAGTAATTATTCGTTGCTTTTGGTTGACTTATTAATAATTAATAAACACAGAACTCTCTAAACTCTAAACAAATATCGAAATTTTTGCTTCAAGTCAACATTTTAATGATAATCTTTCCTTTAAAAACTTATGGATTGGAGAATTTGGAGAAACGCCGTTGCCGAACTAGCACCGTGTGGCAAAATATGAGGTCTCACAGTTTAAGCAAAGACAAAATCTGAAACTGAATTATTAATATTTTCAACCGTACGAACGGACAACCTCTTGAAAAATCAGTACCAAGATCCCTGGCATAGAGTATATTATAACCTTTCATCCCGGGCGCACTGACAACCAACGAAAAGAAAATCACAATAAATTACCTACATTGAAGTACAATGTAATTTTGAACAGCGAGTGTTTTCTTAATTTAAATTTTGGTAAGGAAAAAAAATCGGCGCAAATTTAGCCTTTGGTCAATCTGTGCTGTTTATTGTTGGGTTGGTACAATGTACGAAAAACTATTAAGATTTCCTAACTAAAGTTTTTTAACAATGTTATAATATATATAAACAAAATTGTTTTACTTTCCATCTATCGATTTGCTTAGTTCCGTAAATAAATTACTCGAGTTAATCGAACTTTACAAAAAAGAATCGATTTGAATAATCGCTTTCACACATCACAAATACTTATTTAAAAAAAAGAAAAAAAAAATGGATGTCCATTTTCGAATACAAAATTACGTAGTGGTAACGAATATTACGTGTTATTGGTCCTATATTAGTAAATTACGCTAAGATCTGGGTATTCTCATGTTATTTATAATATTTGAATTGATATTTGTCATATCTGTTGTCGAATCTAAATGTGTCTGTGTGTTAAAATGTGAAAAATAAAATGTAAACAAACAAGATTGGCGCGAAACTTTGACTTTGTATATAAAAATATATCATTACCACTGCTTATTAAAATTGAACTATGGATGAATTCGTCACATAATTAAATGACGAGTTATTATTTCTCAACATAATGGAGCTTGGATGCCCAAAAACCCCAATTTTTATGATTTTTAGCGTCGGCTAGCACTGCCGGCAAAATGGCGATGAACGTATTTACGCATTTGGATTTTATTAGGGTAAATTAAGAATGTTGCGCGCTAAATACAGAAGTTTGAATGGCTCTAACATATGATATTTTTCTCCAACTCTCTTAATTAACGCACACCCATAGTCTTTCGTAATCAGAACATTAAATATTTACATAAAAAATAAGGATGTCGTATGACTTAACCGCCGGCCCCATTCGGGGCCAGTACCGAGCCAGCGTAGGTTTCAGTGCCCGGCCCCGAATGGGGCCCGTACCGAACTTTATGGTTAAACACCGAACTTTACATGTATGTATTTTATAATGGCACGTGGAACTAACCGTCGCCATTTGTTTTCCATTACAATTTTACAAATAAATAAAAATAAACAAATAAATAAATGCAAATGTTTACCAACATTTTAATGTGCCATAAGAACCATGACGCACATATATGCCTGTCTTTTATAGGTTACACTATAGCATTCTAACGTTTGTTTTTGTTTTGTTCACAGGAATAATGACACTCAGCCGCGGCCCGTGTGACCTCGACAACATGAGTCTGTTCCAAGACCTCAAACTCAAGAGGCGGAAAGTTGACTCCCGATGTAGTAGCGATGGTAAGCATGCAAATTAATCATTCTTTTTATTTTGCCCTTCCGATTGACAATAAAAAGCTGTAATGAGACATAATTATCGTTAACTCGTTATTAATTTGCCAAAAGGCATTGATGTCGTCAATAAAGTATTGATTCGTATTACCACACCTTCAGCTTTTTTATTGCCAATGTTTTTTTTAATGCAATAATTTTCTCGCTGCCGTTTAAAAAAGAACACCATGGATATTTTTTAAGATATTTATTTTGTATCTTCGCGCCTTGGAACGTTTTAATAGTACTTACATTATGATATAAGTGCGGTAAGTTGAAAATTACAGCCGAGACAATATTGCTTGCCGAGCCGTGGGCGAGGGCTAAAAGAAAGCAGAGGCTGTAATTATCAAAGCGCACGTATGTCATACGACGTTTTATAACATATTTGCGAGGAAATAAATAAAACAATACAGCGAAAAGAAAAAGCGCGCGGAATAATTTTTACTTGTTCAAAAATTTGCGATGCGCGCCTATCAGATTACTAATAAACTAAATTAATATTTTTGTGTTTTAATACAGGTTGTAATTTATTGTCAAAATTAATTCAATTAAAGAATTGAATGTTTATTTATTATATTTTATCTCTCAAAGTTAATTTTATTCATAAAATGTTTACCACATTTTTCTGACATAAACACTCTTTGCTAAGAATTAAAAAAGTACCGTTCGTTTTAGACGTGTCGGTATCGAGTATCTTGATAAACCGTGCGTTTTACATTACATTACCGCACAAGTACGTAATGAGATACATTACGATATTGAAATTGGTGAAATAAGAGACCCTTTACGAGCAAACGTGTTATAAAAAAAAAACACCATAGACTGATTCAAACTCATTTCCCGTGTCATTGGAACACAAAGGGCTGTCAGACCGGCCGGTAGCAGACGTTACGGATTGTTATTGTTAATAAATAGGCAGATAAAGTGCGAGACGTAAGGTCGCAGTAGTCGCACTACAACAGCACTTGATATTCGTGCCGAGATGTCTTCCATAGTTGTGACGCGGATCACGGACCGCTATCACTTTCTGTCGCTGTGAAGTCTTTTGTTACTAGTAATTTCATTTTCATTTAAACGTGACCCTCGTGTCCCCACTAATGGCGGGTACGCGGACTGTTTTTCAGTAGAATTTTCGTCATTTTTTATAATTTTGTCTAATTATTTCTTGCCTTTGAATTTGGAAAAAAGGACTTTGTAATGTTTCCTATGGATTATATTAAAAATAATTTTCATAAAGTTACATTCATTGACTGATACAGCCCAAGCCCTATATTTTGACCAAAGTCATACAAATCTCAATAAACAATTTCGAACTAGCCCTAAACCCAACGATTCTCATAAGCTACATTCAAAAAACGGAAAAATACCAAAACTTTTGATTTTTGTGAAAATTGACACCATCCAGTCAAATCGATACTAACAAAATCGAATTACGCAACTCGATATTCGTAAACAAATTACTGTTTGATAACGGTCGTCACTGAAAGTTGAATAACAGATCAACATAACAAGCCGTGAGAGAGTCGAGACTGGTTCCGAGAAATGCAAACTTTCACTTACAAAATAATAAAAAAAACTTCCAAAAACGAGATCCGGTTCAACAAGTAACAGCCGCCGTCGTACGGATTATGAATAGCGGGTATAATCTGTGTAATCTTATTTACAGACGAGACAGAACGATTATTTTTTTAAGTAGACTTGTTTTATTGAAATCGAGACGGCATTGTTCAAGCGCAACTCTGCTGCGCTTTGCCAAGATTGATTAAAAATTAAAATCGTAAAATTAGTAGTAATTGAATAACTTCTGACCTTCGTGTTATAAATACGTGGTGAATCTTCATAGGTTTTTATGTACAATTAGCAGGTTAGTCAATCAGTGTGTATGATTTGCGACCGTACACCGGACACGTATATAGTTTTAGATTACAATCATTGAAATCATCAATACAACCTTCGTATGTTTATTTAATCCCATTCATTGTCTATTCCATTTAATTAGTCCATCGAATGAAAATCGTCAACATAACCATTCAAAATTATAAATATATTTGGTACGGTCGCGAATCAAATTTTAATCAACACACAACCTGACAGTGACCTGAAAAACAACAAAAAAAATTAGTTGTCTGTTGTAACGTCATAACAAAACATTGGTGAAATGATTGCATACATACGCTCCGATCGTAACGTTATAATGAGCGTAACGAGACAGAGCGTAACGGGACATTTTCGTGCATGCAGCCGGCGTTCATCGATTTATCACGTTGTCACGTCAAAAAAAAACGCGGTTTATCCTGACGCTTTCACCTTAAGACAATAAAAACAGCATCCATAACTAAAGCTATGGATGCTCACCATACACCGGAAAACTTCAACAACATATTAATAGCTTTCTTTCATTCTTCATAAACTCACACGCAACACTTTTTCCCACAGTAAACAGTGAACTTGCAAAAATTGCAATTAACATGTTAATATTTTTTTGCATTTACCGGTTCATGAATGTTACGTAACATGTGACGTAGCGAGTGAAGTCACTGGTTGATGAAGAAAGTTTACGTAAACCCACGAAAGGTGAAAGCAATAAATACCGGTGCCGTAATTATTGCTATTGTGGGCTCATGAATAAATCATGAGAGAAAGATGTATTCACTGTCATATAACGTAACTTCACGCCCCGGGCCAATGCCGAAAAAGATTAAAAAGCATAATCTTTTATTTTTTCCGTATTTCTTATGCTATTCAGTTGTTAATAGGAATGAATTGCTTTACGTCTGAACTGTAATTCTGTTTGCGAGAAATATCTGACAATAAGCTTCATTGCAAGTCATATTTTTACTCACACCGTTGAACTTTCGGAGTATTTTCCTGACGTAGAAAATCATTTTATATCTGCATTATTTAAACTATTCCGATATAGTATACAATCATAAAGTAGAGTGATTTTACGAGGGCACAATATCAAAACATGTGATACATAGGCAAAGCTCAGTTACCTATTCTGCCTAATCAATACAGTAGAGCCAACATCACGCAGCAAAACCGATTTAAAATTGTAATAATGCTATCCAGGAATAGAACGGTTCTATTTTCGGTTATCACTTATTCGCAATTTAAATCTGAATAACGGTGTAGCTAAGTTGGGAGCCGCGGCGCGAGGCAGCGAAGCAGCGAGGAAAGCGCTTCACGTGGGGTGTGACGCGACGGCAGCGTGACGCACGGGGAACGTCATCGTGACGCGCCCCTCACACGCACATTTGTGACACACCACTTTGTACGTACTAACGAGATAACGACCCAACCAATTGTTTTTGGCCTGTCTTAATTGTGCATGCCTAATGAGTTTCGAGCCATTTAATTTGTTGTTAAAAGGGATTGGGGTGTGAATTCCTGAAGCAGGACGGTTCGATTGTACCAAACTAATATGGGATGATTTTTTTAAAACACACACCTTATTTAAATTTCAACTGACAGGGGAGTACGGAAATACCTAATCTTCAAGTTTAATTCAAGGCTTTATGAGAAAATATGCATACCTATCAGCAGTAACCATGTAAAAAGGAAACACATCATAAAAGGGGGCATTCAACCCACAACACTCTATAAATAAATCAATAGAGGTTCAGTTTCCTGTAACATTATTAATACTTTTGTATAATTAAAACAATGCCTGTTCGCTACGGCGCATAACTATATGATTCGTTTCGTTTCTATAGATTCATAGCTTTAGTGAAAACGCGGAATAGGTATATAGAAAATGCTATAAATATGCGAGTTAAATGCATGAACATTTCAGTACTGAAAAGCTATACATACCCACAACTCTTAATCAGAGAGTCGTTGTACTGACCGTCGAAGGTCCCCTGATAACGTCGAGCGTAAATAAATTACTACCAGATTCAACTGAAATAGTAAAACAGTTTGTATCGTCACGCTATTTTCGCTCGCGAGGTCAGCCGTACTTGAGGTACCTGCAGAGAGAGCTACTTTGATATCGGAGGCTGGAGGCCAATCGTATGTGATAACATTAGCGATCATTGTTGTGCGTGAACTTGGGATTGAGTGAATTCTGCCAAGAAATTATTCCGCGTACCACGAATTTCTACTGGCAATATTTTACCTGATGTGTTGGTTCATTCTGGTGATGAGATTCTGTCCCCATAAATATAGCTTTCTTTTGTATTCCAACGGGAATAACCTGGCTGAATCCCAGCGTGGTACCTATCTGTTTTCCACTTGATTGTTCCACGAAATAATAACCGGAACCTCCCCTGAGTATCACGAATGTTGATACTACGACGATTTATTCATCAACCTGTCAATAAAATTGTATCAATAGAGATTCCATTAACCCTTCAGGATCGTTAGAAAAAGGAAGCTTCTTCAAATTGTTACATACAGCATTTACGACAGATGTCGATTTTCGATTAAGGCATTTTTTGTTTTTGGCCATTTTACAGCGTATAGGTCATTTCCTGAAAATCGGGATACATTTGGAAGTGTTGGGGAAAAGGGGAAACTGAAAAAGAATCTTAACCCTTCAGTAGTAAAGTCGATAAACATAATTAATTTTATTGCTGCTTCCATATTACTTACACGCGTATTCCAGTTATGAATTCGCGAAAGAAAATGATTAATAGGTGCACGTCGTTGGGCCTAAGGCGGGCCGGCGCAGCACAGCGCGGCGCCGTCACGTGGCCGTGGCCCTCGGGTAGGCGGACGGGGGGCAGGGGGGAGGGACGCTGGGGTAGGGGGTGTGACCCACTTTCCCATGTGTCGGTGACCGCGGTCGACCTTCGAGCCTGCACCGACCGAATGAACGACCGTTCATCCGCCCCGAAATAAAAGAGTTGCTGGTTGCGTAACCGTCTGTATTGTTGTCCGTGTACCACAACTCTTTTACCATCTACAACTTCGTTAGCTTAGATTGGTCTAGCAGCAATATGCGAGCTTTGTTACATAAAATAATGAACTCTAACGCTCACGCACAGGCAACGAGATACAGGAAAACAAGCTATGTGCAACATTACCACTACCATAAACAAGTAATCAGAACGGGACGTTTATCTAGGCGCTTGTGTGAGTCTACCTAGAACCTCTAGAGCTATTGCATCACGCGGCTAGAAAGATCGGTCCCCACCAATGATGTGGCAAAGGACGCGGAGTGAAATAGAGATCGTCCTCGAAGCGAGAGCGGTGCACGCGTTGCACTAGTCATTGTGCGGTTGCAGTTCGCACGCACGGCCGCCTGAGTGACCTAATAGCGGCTGGAGGGAGGGACCGGGAAGCGCTGCGGGGAGCGGGGCGGGCTGCCGCTCGTGCGGTAGGTCGGGCTCACTGCGCGCGCCCGCCGCCCGACGTCGCGCCGCCGACAGTGGAAAACTTTCTTCGCGACTTTTCCTCGTGTAAACAAAACCGCGCAAAATTTTGCGCCCGCGCGTCCCTGTCTCCAGTCTCCAGGTTAATCCACCGCGTGCCTTTGCTCAAATGAAGTTAATTATTTTATCACAATACTTTTGTTTTCTCCTAAAATTATCAAATATCGTAATCTTGGAATTTGCAATAAGAACTTTGTGGACAATAATGTGATTAAAAATTAGATCATTTACTGAATTCATCGGACTTTTGACCGTGTTTTGCGATGTAAAGCCGGGAGAGGGTAAAGACTACGCCTATGGATTTAGTAATAAAAAGTCGGTAAAGTTTAGTGTTTAGAATTTATGGTAATCATTTAATTTTGTTAGAGATTTCGAAGCATATAGTTTAGGATTCACGGTTCTACGACATGGAGCTGTCTTTACTTAAATCTTATATTGTTGTACCACTAGCTTTGCTGGTTTAGCGTCTGATCAATGACATGGGATTTGTGTTCTTGTTCTTGAGATAGTATAGTAATGAAATAGTAAAATTATTACTTTTCTAATAAATAATACTTTTAAAATAAGAAATAAACCTACCACATTGAATATTCCTGTACCGAACTTAGTACAGGTATCTCGCATAAAAGAAGTTTTACTTAGGTAAGCAGTGCAAAATATTTATTTTTGAATCGTTTGAAAGTAGCATACAGTGTATCAATCTATGCATATTATAATACTATAACATAATAGGCGTTATTGTTGTGTGACGTAGAGCCCTTTGTTGTGTGTGCGCGGGGCGCAGGCGCAACGCTTCCGGGCGCCGCATCTGCGCTCGCGCCGCTTTCACTTTCTCCTCGCGCGCGCCGCCGCATCTCGTGCTCGCGCCGCGACCCGCATCCACGCTTCCTACATTTTCCACATCTATTCCGGATAGTTACATAAATTAATGCTTTCTGCACCCAAACTTCATTCGATCTATTCATTAGTTACAATCGCATTAATCATACGTTGGCGAGATTCACCTTATGATTAAACGTGCTTTAAAACTTCATCCATAAATATAAAAGATTAGTTTTGAATGTGGCCGGGACGGTGGCGGCGGCGCTCACGTCGTGACGCAACCGGCTAGCTAATCTAGTCGGCGGCGTCGGGAAGTGCAGTGTCGCGTCCCCGCGCCGCGCCCCGCGCGCTCTAACTACGAGCGCGCCGCTCGGTCGTTGACATTTCACCTAGTTTCTATTTGTCGCTTCTCAAAAGTCCATGGTGTTCTTTTTTGTACCGCGGCGAGACGAGAGGTCGCCAGTCACTGTTGTTGATCAAAGCGCGTGTGCCCACAGGCGAGTCGGCCGCCGATACCAGCACGTCGTCGCCGGACCCCGGCCCGCCGTCGCCGCGCATGGCCGAGGCGGGCTGCAGCACGCCGCCGCACCCGCCGCCCGTGTTCGATGGCGGCGGCTCCCCGACGCCCTCGCCAGCTTGCCACCCCACCGTCATCCGCTCTGCGCCACCCTACTCCGTCATCAAGTTCGAGAGCTCGCCGGCCTCTGTCAAGGCAGAGTGCTCGCCGGCCAGCAACAAATCTGATGTGCCGTCACCTCAGATGTCCTCTGTCAAGCTTGAGGGCACCCCGGAACCGCCTCAACACTACAGGCCACGTAGTCTCGGCCCACCGACGCCGGGCTCCCACACCTCGCTATCGCCAGGACCCTGGCCACCGACTGCCTGCATCAACGGTGTAAAGCCGGAATTGATTGGCGGGCACTTCCCACCGCAACCACTTGAACCCAAACAAGGCGCCCGAGGCTCGACGCAATGGCGCGGTACTCCTGCCGTGATCATGGGCGAGTCAGGTGGAGTCCGGACGATGTTCTGGACGCTGCCTGCGCCTACATCTAGTGGGGAGCCGTCGCCGAGTGCGTCGCATACGCCGACGCCACCCACGCCCGACCCGTCTACATGTAGCGAAGAGTCAGCCGCCCGTCTACTGCTCAATTTGGGTGGTGAGCTAAGGCGGCCACGAGGACCTCCTCTGAATATGGAATTACTTTGGGCAGGAGACGTATCTCAACTGCCCGCGCACCAGCAGCTCACCGCACTGAACCTGAGCGCTGCAGCCGGCAGTGTCGCGGGGGCGTCACAGGTGGCGGGCGCGAGCGCGCTGGCGATGGCACCCAGACCGGACCTCCGCGCTTACGCGCCTGAAGCGGAACGTGATGAAGATGAACAACCTATGATCTGCATGATTTGTGAAGACAAAGCAACCGGTCTTCATTATGGCATTATTACTTGTGAGGGGTGTAAAGGTTTCTTCAAACGAACTGTACAGAACCGACGAGTATACACGTGCGTCGCTGATGGTGGCTGTGAGATCACGAAAGCGCAGAGGAATAGATGCCAATATTGCCGATTCAAAAAGTGTATCGAACAAGGAATGGTTTTACAAGGTGTGTATTGATTTCAAATTTGTAAAAGATTAAAAACTTTTACTAATTTCCTTTTCCTAACAATATTTATTTTACAGCGGTAAGAGAGGATCGGATGCCAGGTGGAAGGAATAGTGGTGCCGTCTATAACTTATACAAAGTCAAATACAAAAAACACAAGAAAGCGAACAAGGCAGCGACGACGACGAGTCGAGCGTCACCGCCTGAAAAGCCCAAAGACCCTTTACCGCCTATCCCATCTCACCTGGTCAATGGCACCATTCTTAAGACTGCCCTAACCA
Organism: Xestia c-nigrum; assembly: GCA_916618015.1. Taxonomy (NCBI): domain Eukaryota; kingdom Metazoa; phylum Arthropoda; class Insecta; order Lepidoptera; family Noctuidae; genus Xestia; species Xestia c-nigrum. The sequence continues at coordinate 20,291,506 of OU745246.1, forward strand.
ACCCCAGCGAGGTAAGTCACAATACAAAATGATCAAGAAGTCAGCAGTATTCGTTTATAGCAATAATATTCATTGTAACATTTGCCCTTTCTTCCAGGTTGTCCATTTAAGAGCAAGGCTAGAAAGTGCCGTGTCGTCATCGCGAGATCGTGCTGTACCCCTAGAGAGGGCGCTACACATGATCCGAGCGCTGATCGACTGCGATGCCATGGAGGATATCGCCACGGTGCGGCATCTACCCGACTTGCTCCACGACACCTCAGAGATTGGGGACAAACTATGTAAGATCGGGGACTCGATCGTACACAAAATGGTCGCTTGGACGAAGAAACTACCATTCATTATGGAAATACCAATGGAAATACATTCCAAGCTGTTGATGGAGAAATGGCACGAGATCTCAGTACTGACGACGGCGGCGTACCAGGCGATGCACGGGAAGCATGCGCACGCGCCTCCCTCGTCGGACCATGAACAAGACTTTATGCAAGAGGTGAGTGCTAAATTAAATGTTACAGCGTTAGTAGAAATATTACGAAAGTCTCATAAAAAGGTGTTTTTCCACACAATTTGACTAACGAGCCCTAGATGTGGCTCAAGCACGCTCCGGGTCACATTCGCTCCAGAGACTTCCGCACATGCGCCGGAGTGCAGTTACGTGATCTGCATCGCTTGCGCAACCGCGGTAGAAAGTCGCCGGCTGCGGCTGCCAGACAACTAGTTGCACTCGGACGTTTGCACACTCGGTACTGGCCGCATAACCAGCTATGTTACACTAGCCACTTAATGCGCCGTACCAGATGCTGAACGATTCTATTATCTTGTACGTTGGACATTTATAACTGTTAGAACTTTATTAAGTCACTGGTCAATAAGACGTTTAGATTCGATGTTTCAGTAATACAAAATGGCTGTATTTATTTATGTTATTTCTAGCTAGGGATAGATACTCAATACTCTTATTGCTCGCTCGAACAATATGCAACAAGCAGGATCGCGACCCGCGAATTGCATGTGTTACATAAAGCGAGCACGCGGCGCCGTAACGTAATAACGGTAGTTATACAGAAAGTATTTTTCATTGTCTAGAGCATTTCCTCTTTATTTATGCATACGATATTACGTAAATATCGCGAATTATGTTCGATGCTACTACATCCACGCATACGTTTTTTAGCTATTTGCAACGATTGCAAATGCAAATGGACTAGTAATTCTACTATTTCTAGTTATTAGACGATGTTGGTTTTATAATATGCTAATAAGGTTTATGACTAACAAGAAAAGCCCTTGGCAAACGACATGCCTCATTTGCATTTACTTATCGTTTAATGAGATGTATAATAGCAATTGTTTTAGAGAAAACGACGTTTAACACAACGCATCAGACAAAAGGCGCACAAGGGTATACCAAAACGTAGCATGTATATCTAGATTAAATCTGATGTAAAAATAGCAAATGGTTTCAAAAATGACAAAAACTTGAATTAAAAGGCACAACTAGAGGGTTTTCCTTGAAGAATTAATATAACTATAAATAACTATATGTTCGGAATTATAGACTCATCCACAAATTATAAATCTTTAACAAAACTTTAATTTCGTACTGTATCTTACTGGAAGCCAAACATAATTGGGAAATGGCTAGTCAGGTAGGATGATCTGATGAATGTTTAGCTCCATACATGTTTCAAACATCATGCTGTCTCTGTCATTTTCAAACAATAGACAAAAACAAAACGAAGTTGGAAACAAGTTTAACACACGAACACTAAACGAACTTAGTGATTTGTATAACTTTCAAATACTAACAAATGATCTTTTCCTCGCAGGTAAATGCGAACCTCCGGACGCTGCAGAACTGCTTAACCTCGCTGATGGGCCGGCCCATCACGCTGGAACAGCTGCGGCTGGACGTGGGGCTGGTAGTGGAGAAGATGACGCAGATCACCTGCGTCTTCCGCCGCATCCAGCTCCGCATGGAGGAGTACGTGTGCCTTAAGGTCTACATACTCTTGAACCAAGGTAAATTTGTACAATGGTTTTATTTCAGATATTTCTTTATTGAAGGAAAAGAAATGCTTTTAAGAATTTTTTAACAACTTTATTTGTTTGCCACAACAACGCTACCTTAAATATTCTGATCTATATTGTACTCCAACGTATTTCAAAAGAGTTGGTATGCATTCGGCAACGGGTATTTCTTTTTAGTAGAGCTAACTTCAAAGTTTATTTTACAAGTGCAGTTTCCTCGACCAATTCTTTTTTTACTTTACAATAAAAAAAATATGAAAAATGAAGAATGTAAAGGACATGATCGGAAACTAATAAACATGTGAGATGCAATTTAGGAATGCCTAAACTTCGTCTGGAAGAAGCGAGCAAAACTTTTGACTATCTTTGACATCAAAACCGCTTAATTTTAAACATAACGCCGGTTAATTAAAATCGTTTCCTACTAAGTTATCTGCACATTAAAAATGAATTTTATTCTCTCGATAAAAACTTGAACTGTAAATAATAGATTGACGTCATAATTTCATAGTTCGGAAGAATCTTTTCCTTTTTTAATTGTGTTAATTGGCATCTGGATAACCTTTCACCGCATGGCAGGTCAATGAGGCCGGATTTTTTAGGCTATGTAAATAGAATGAATGGCACGTTTCCTTGTTTACGAAACCGAATATACTTTATTTTTGTATATTCAATTAGCGATAGCGATTGAAGTATTTGGGATATTCCAATTAAGATTTATCGGTCAATAAACTTTTGAAAAAAAGGTCAGTATTTATAATCTGTTACTTCCCAAAGCTATCGAAATGCATGTTGACACATTAATAAGATCAGCGCTTTAAGACTTCCTCATTTCAATTCCTATATGTTGACGTAAAGCCTGTGTACACAACCCTGCGGGGAGAGTCGGCTCATTACTTGAGTAAGTCAACGCACCGCATTGTAATCCAGTTACAGAGTGGCCGAGGGGTGCATCGGCCCACGATGCATGTAGGTCAGTTACTGTTACGCAAGCTAGGCATCCTACGCTGTGACGTAGACCTGACTCATTATGTTACTCGCTTTATATCTACTTAGAGCAACCTTTACGACGACACGTGAAGCGGCTAACTAGCTTTATGATGTGATGTGATCTTTATTTGGTAACTTAGAAGAACAGATATTGTTTAGATTAACTAACGGATCTATTAACTTTCTATATAGATAAACGGTTTCACTTTCAATAGTTCAAACGCTACATAGTCGCGATAAGACCAGCAATTTGTCATTTCGAAGAAAAGTAAAGAGAGCTCAAAAATGTACTTTCTAATATGATACGAAAGCTTTATAATGTAACTGTAGATGTTATCTTATGATTAATGGACACAATACGAAATGCGACACGACTATAAAAATCTCGGCGCATAGTGAGTGCGATACGCAGTGCAAAGTGTTCGTTAATATTATTATGATTTATGTTACAAGTAACCCAGATGTGGCCAGTCGAGAGTCGCCCGCGACATCGATTAGGAACCACTTCTCAACGTTGATAAGCATTTCACTCCATGAACTCTGCTGACATACGAAAGTCTTCAGATATCTTCTGTGATAATTTGCTTCATTTGTTTCGGAAAATTTTGCCATAACATGTAGGTAGTACCTGCCGGCTGCCATTTTTTTTTGAGTAAATTAAGTACTAAAATAATAGAAAATTCTATAACCTTGTGAAAAACAACCATGGAAACTGAAAACGTAATTTAATTAGCTACACTGTAAGTCAAGTTTCAATAACCAATTTTGAGACGCAATAGAATGTACCTGCGAGCTGCGGCGCGAGACGTCGCGCGTCGTAGTCACATCTAACCTTCGACGATAATGGTTTTACATGGTTCATCACAGTAGGTTCGCTCGTCAGTCGTCAGTCGTCCTAGTACTGTGGACTGTGGCAGGGAAACTGTGACATCCTGTGTTATCGCTAGCAACTAGGTCGCAACACGCTCTAGCGCCATGTTTGAAAATTATTTTCACCGCGCTTGCACATTATACGTCAAGTAGGTGCGCTGTTTATCAAACTATGAAAGTACTCAGAGAGTGTTTAGCTGAGCTCGGAAATACCGCGTATTATGTTGCACGATGCTTATGTAAATTAAACTTTGAAGTTTCAACATAGGTAATAACACTACGCTATGTTTACCAACTGCAACGGTTTTTTAGAATAGAATATATTTATTGTAAAAACATGAGTATACATCAAATAATATGTGCAAGGTCTTAAATAACAGGTAGATCTGCATGTTTTGCCATTAATGGCGTTCAGAATAAACCATAATAACGTACTAGCATCTCAAAATTAAAAAGGACTCTTTGTAATTTATTTTTTGATAATGTTACTAATTGAATGCCATTCGCGCTTTTTGAAACACTTTTTTCCTTAGTTAGTCTTTACAAACACTGTCAGAATTTGTAAATATTTTTGCTTTTGTTTTTAAGCTCTTTTTTATCTGTGAAAACTTTTAATAGGCCTTACTTTTTTTAAATCTTAATAGTGTGTAAATTTATTGCTGTAAAATAAAATAAAATAAATAAATAAATAATGAAACTTGAGATTTAAATAAATATATGTTCTTATTGCCAATTAAAATTTACGAACTAAAGGGTCAAATTGTCTAAATATCGTAATTATAGGAATCTCTTTTATTAATTACGGTCATTTAAAAATTCCGATATTCCGATTCCGATTCATATTTTTTTCAAGACAAATGCCGACTGCTTTGTTTAAAGTACATTACTTTAAACAAAGCAGTCGGCATTTGTCTCATATTATTTTTATTTTGCGTTTGTGTGGCGTTATTTTTTATTTTTATTTTGGTTATTTGCAAGTATCAGTTATTTTCAAGTCAAACATAGCCCTAATACACCTATTTTGGAAATAAAAAAATATTTCTTTTTAGTAGAGTTTCCCCAGAATGTAACTCCAAATCTCAATATGGACCCGACAATACCGTAGTAGGCAGTTATAAGCGGTTTTCAAAGTAAAATAGATTATAGTGTCATCATGCAGAGCAACTGAATAATTAAGCATTTGACTCCATAGAGGCAATATCGTTTAAGCATGACACCCAAGAAATTTCATTTGTTTGAGTCCGTTATGAGTCTGTTAAATTCTCCTCAATTGGCGCTGACATCATTAACATTTACGAAAGTAGTCCACTCTCCTCCAGATCCTTTTAAACACGTTACTGTAGGTCGCAAGAATGACTAATTTACATCTGTATACGAATTGAGTAAACAGAAGGACTTTTCCTCATGTATGTATCCGTTAAATGTAACATAATAGGTAAAGTCATGGCTGTCTGTCGTTATCAAATCTTAGATCTGGTAAACAGTGCAATGTACACAAGGAATACGCCACTTGTGATCCAGTAAGTAGTCAATGAAGCGAACTATCGAACGAAATTGGCTTCAAATTGATACTGTTGATAACCTACTTAGGAACTGATTGAATCGCCTGTGCACTGTTTTATAGCAATCACTACTTTGATTCTAAGAAAAGCTTAATTAAAGAGCAAGGTAGGTAACTAGGCTTCAACTCTGGGAGCACAAATTTAAATTATTATGTCCTCCCTAGACAAGGAAGAAGTCAAATTCCTAAAGATCTCTGCTGAATATAGAAATAGAAACCATGATTTTCGAAAGGAGGAAAACTGTCCCTATAAATAGCAGGTAGTATAATAGTAGGTACTTGTCTTTGTCACTGCAATTTTATTTTCACTTTATACACACGTATGTAAGTGTGAGTCGGGTACCATAGCTGTACTAGTGACTAGTGCGGACTACGGTGAAATGGAAAGCGCTTGCGCAACTGCGCCCGCGCCGACTGTACCGCTGTGTGTGTGTTTGTTAGATACTTGTAACAAAATGTTCGTTGCGTGTGAGCCCTGTTGAGTAATGCATTAGAATTTTAGGAACGTATTGCCATATTTGTCGTTCTGAATGTGTTGCTAATTCACCGTTGTCGGTTTTATTAGACACAAACACAAAATGCTTAAACATTGCCCTTAAAGCAGCAAATATAAATACAGAAAAATAAAACACGTTACAGTCTAATTAGTGTGTAATTAAATCAAACAGCAATAGGTTGTTAACCCGTATAGAATTAAAACTGTCGCATTGCATTCAAAAGCGCATTGCGTATAATAATGTAGAGTTAGTTACGTCAGCTAAAACGGGACAGCATTTCACTCTCGGAGCGGAAAGCGCGACGCGGAAGGCGAACTTTCTCTTTTGCAGCGCACTGCGCGCATTGAAAAAAGCGCAAGCGCAGATTATAGAATGAACGAGTACCGCTACGTCTCGCGTTCATTTACGTAACCAGTACTACATGCGCGCGCTGCTCAAATGAACACTGATACTACACGATAAAAAACATACTTTGAATTTATTTGCTGCTCCGTAAAGTCAGAACTTTATATAGCCACAATACAACATATCTCATCAAAATAGTTGTCATCGGTAATATATTCTACAATTTATTCTATATTGTTCAGCAAAAATAAACAAACATCAATTAAATGTAGTCGCAATAACAGCACACACGAAACAGTCGCGCGTACAATATCGTGGAAAAATGCGCGCGCGAGAGCGGGACGGCAATAGCGGTGAGGACGCGAGCGAGCTCGAGCGGAGGTCAACGGCTAGCCGCGGTCGTTGCCCTGCTATCGGAGTGACCTACTGAGCGCGTGACGTCACCGCCGCACCGCGCGCGCCGTGGCATTGGTTCACCGCCACCGCTCAGCGCCATCTACAAGCGAGTAGGCGCACTACACGCGATCGTCATTGCATGATTGTAGGAAACATATTAATCAATACAAGCCAATGCCATTCGCGACTACTACGGCTACGGCCGTTGAATACTCGTAATTTCGAGTTGAACGTTAGATTGCACCTTTGCATATTGATTTTGCTTGGTAGATTTTAACTCTTGTCTTCATTTGTTTCAGAAGTTGAGTTGGAGGGTATTCAGGATCGGTACGTGCAGGTATTGCGCAGTTACCTAGAGCACGCTGCTCCGCATCATCCTGGAAGGCTACAGGAACTCTTCGCCAGGATTCCTGAGGTAATTGGCAACATTTCATTTAGCTTTCTCTAAAGTACGCACCGCCAAGTCGAACAGGCACGGCCATACATTATGCTTTCTCTTAATTTTCAGCCCGGATTCATAAATCGTTTTTTCGGTGGAGAGAGTTGTTATAGATCACTCGGCATACTATATCTTTGTCATTCAATAACGTTGCATAAATACGCAATTTATACAGTCGGCTTCGTTACCAAGGGATAAGATAGCAGATTTATCGTCTATCCCACAAAGTAAAATTTACAAGGTACATTCACAATAGAAAGTGGAAGGAAAGCTTTTGATTTCACGATACTAAGATGTCGTTTTCACTTACAGATCCAAGCGGCTGCGAACCTGTTGCTCGAGAGCAAAATGTTCTACGTGCCGTTCGTGCTGAACTCGGCGGAGATCAGATAGTACATGGCGCAGCAGGGCGTCTAGTTCTCGATGTACGAGCGGCTGACTCCCCGCCCGCGCCCTCTGTCCCGCCGCACCCCCGTCTTATGATCGCACTCGCCACAATGTGTTCACGCCGCAGCACAGCGCCGCCGCGCCGCCGCGCGACCCGCGCTCGGTGCCACCCGCGCACCCGCGCGACCGCGCCTGCACAAGAGTTCGTACAAATGTTCCTACTCGAGCACCGACAATAAGTGCGCCCGCCCAGTGCGACAAACAGTGACAGTCAACACGAGTGCGGTACATTTATACCTTTGTTGAGTCGATGAGTGTATTGGTTTATTGTTTAGTAGAGGAATTAAAACGTCCCAATTGACAGACTGATTTATTATTAAAATAGCTATTACGTAAGGTACCAGGGACTTGAATGCGTGTTTTATACGTGGTAGTGTATACTACATAGTGTTAAATAGAATAAAATATATATTATGTTACTATTTAAATTTGTCAGTCGGAGAATCGCATAATATATCATTTGTGTAAATATAGAGTAAACTTTACAATATAATTAAGACGTTGTTTTAGACAGAATTGTTTCTTGTAAATGAAATACTGCTGTTTTAGTTTGCATTTTATATCGTCTAGGATTAACCAGTAGACTAATTACTGGGTGTGTAATATTGAGAATTTCAATTTAATTTTATATGACTTGTTCGTACATAATGTAAGTAGCACTAAGTACCTACTCTCAGTGTTTACCAAGACTGCTTGTATACAACTGTACTGTTTATACACTAACATAGCGGCGCGGTGGCTCGCGCGGTTCTTATAGTCACAACTTATGCATTTTTATTGCCAATATTTCGCATAACACTATACTTGTGCATGTTTCGTTCTGAATGTTTCACTTCTTTGTTCTGGTCTAACTAGGTGTAAGGGCCGGCGCGCGCTGTGACGCCCGCGCCGGCTACTCGATGCATTTCTAAGCTGACGACGTTATCTTTATGTGCGTAGGTGCTTCGGACTTACTGATCTTATACTTTGCTTCCTTTGATGTGTTCAAATGTAATTGTGCTCAATGTACCGTGATTTTGTTCGGATATTCAAATTTATAGTAATCGTTTGTGTCATTTCATATCGTACCATTGACATTCTTTCGCGCATCGTTCCTCTAGTATTGTAGATACATGATACATTTTGTACATACATAAAATATTTTGTACATATTGCGTTAAATCTCGATTACATAAACTATTTGATTGATTTGCAACTATTAATAAATAAGTGATTTAATTGTGAAGTTCTAATTTTATTACAAAACAGGTACATGTACGCATCATTCATCATCGTAACGAGACAGTGAAAGACACTTCAGAAGCTATGAATTCATGCCATCACTTGTCATAATCACAGCATTAGCCCTCTAGCATTCCTCTTCATGTACAAAATTATCAGTAGAGCTCCATCTCATCTGTTCACGCAACTAACTGCCCTGAACTCCTATGCATTTAGTGCGATCAGTAACATCACTAACACCGATCTTCATCTACACATAAAATAGGCGTATCTAACAATAATATAAAACGTATCATTACATGATCACAAAAAAAAACATTTATAATAACTTACGAAAAGACTTTCAAACACTACTGTCAGTAATCACTGCCTTTCATTTTCTTACAATTTACTCGCCGTTATCGTTAAATAACACTTTGTATTAATCGTTAATATTAAAATTTGTAATAAACGTTCCATCAACGGTGAACAGTTACCACTAGCTATAGGGGGCAATGTAAGCCTTGTTTAAAATTAAGTAATTACAACCAAAAAGTTCGTTCTAAGGACTTAGGTTCTAGTTAATTAGATTTTTTTATGCCTTAGCTTTCTCACGGTCGACGTCGGCGTATACAGAGCAAATAGTAGCCAGATCCTATCTCACTCATATAATATAAATAGACTTCACAACCCGTCAGTACCGAGGATATAAATCAAAAGAATCGAAGGTCTCATTCGCTAGGTTGTGCACATGTCAAGTTGACGCCGGGAGGTACTTGCACACACTACATCGCGTTAAGTTGCTGAACAGTCGACTTAACAAACAACTTGTAATATTAGATAATCCTGTTACCTGAATGAGTGATACACGTCCGTTCCTCATCGTGTTACCATTAGTTAAGTATTAGCGGTTATTAAATGTGTTTTGTACATTATAATTAGTTTGGATACAACCAGTTACGATACTGCCATCAAATGCCTAAATAGTTTTCAATTAATTTTGTTATAATTTACGTACGGTTAATTAAGTTAATGACGTTGGTGAAATTATTAGTTAATTGTGATAGTAAACAGTGATATAATATCGGAGTAGGCGGCACGCCCGCGTACCGCCCGCGCGGCTGCTCGTGCGATAGGGAGCGCGTGCGGCACGGGTCGCGCGACTTGCACCGCCCGGCGAGAGCGCGCCTTCACTAATATTCGGTCTCACTACGTGAACCCTTCACGACAATTGGGTAACTATATTTATTTATTCATTTTTTTATCTAACTTAATTATAATTAATTAGTTCTTAACAACACCATCAGAACGACGGTGTTAAATCTAAAGTCTGAGGTAAAGATGCCTTTATAGATTTTTAAACGTGTAATGAATGACGGAATCGTAAATATAACTTTAATCGCGAATCGTGCATCGTTCTACTAATATGTATGTAAAGGATAATGTATGTAAGTAATATTGACACTTATTTTGTTAGTATCATAGCGTATGTTAAGGCGAAACTAACGGCATTGTATCAAATGGGAATTAGATTTGTAAGAATGTTATTGGCGTTGTACAAAGGATAGTATTGTTAGTAATTAAACAATGAAATTGGCGCATTACTGGCGAGTACCTAATTAGAATAGTACACGACAGCCCGCTGAGGCTATACATTCATATAATATGTAAATACAAATTATGCTTCGACGTAAGGTGCCACTCGCTTTCGTTGCACTTCTAAATTATTTGCTGTTACAGTGGAATAGAGCCTGTTCGCCTCTTCGTCTAATTTAATGGAACTCGTATTAAACTTTTGAACATCAAAATTGACTGACCGATTCATATGAAACATTATAAATGATTTGCTTCTGCTCGCTATTTTAATTTTAAATGAGTTTGCATAACGTTAGTACCGCCTGTCTCGGGGATAGACTTCACACCCGAGACTCGGACGGTCACAACCGGCTTCCTACGGCCCGTGTGCTCGATACCACCATGTGTTTATAAATATACTGGCATGCGCTGCTCAGAGTCCCTGAGCTGCATGAACCAGCAGCTGCACTACTTCACTACGATCGTCAATTAGCACTGTAACATTACTAACGGTACACTGTAGGATATTTGAAATCAAGGATATCATCATCATCACAACGCACACAGGCAGTTCCGAAGCCGGTTCGTAGGTAAAACTTGGAAAATATTTTGACTGATATAGTTATGTAATAAACATAATAATGTTAATATATTTATAAGGGTGTAACAAAAACTTAATGCATTTCACATTTCTTTACAGTCCATAAGAGAATAATGAATAACGTGTTAGACTACTCGTACATGTAACATATTGTGACGAAATATTTTCACATTCGTAGTGTAAGGTTTGTTGTTATAAAAATAGCGTTTCAAGTATTTCGGGTAAAAGAAGGGTTAAAATTTGTGTACATTAGACATTGTATTAAAATAGTTATGAAATCGAGTGTAACGCCGTAAGAGAATATATATTTGGAAAAGTTGACGAGTGTTTGTTGTATGTAATTACATGTCACAGATGGATATTTGAACTCTAAGTACATATAGATATATATTCTACGAGTTATACTTCATGTTTTATTCAAATAATAACAGTAATCAATTCTGTTACAGTTTACATGAGCAAACACGTTTCGCTTGTCTTACTAATTTCAATGTTTAGATACATTTTGTGTCCACTTTTACAATTTTTCAAAATAGAATGTGGTCGAAGTCACGGATTGTATTAGTTGCCACGCTATGCCAATGCGAGGGCCTCACTGCCAACCACAGTAGACACCTCGTCGGATAGCGGCCACATATTATTTATAAGAGTTCAATGTGATTGAGTGTGCTGTATTTCACGTATTTAGTTGGGCTCGCTCAATACCAAGACTTATCGCCTTCAGACCTAGCATACATTAAGTATTATCGATACATTAGGGTTCTATGTTTATACGTAGCAAATCACATTAGTTGCTGATTGCTGTACTGTTCTCGATGGAATAAGGCTGTTGTTATAATTCGACCAAGTTAAGATATACAGTGACTGTTAGTGGGCAGTGCTCAGGAGTTTGTCTCGTGTGCGTCTCGTTGAGTGGTGCGCCCGCGCCGGCGTAGTGAAGCGAATGTGTGCTGGTTTGCCAAGAGAAGTTACCTACAGTTGTGTTTAGTTAGCGATGCATAACGTGTTTGTACTTTAATTTGTTTTTTAGTTGTACTCTTGGAAATCAATGGTTAATAATTTAAGAAAATAAATTGTATGTGAAATATATTGATTGATTTTATTACTTTCCAAATCCCACTCGAATTGCCACAAGACTGGTATTGTGGCGATTGATCAGAAGATCATCTGCAAGAATGTTACAATGCTAACAAATTGAATGGACACTGAATTAACACACTAAGTGTACCTAGTAGTAGTAGCTGCCTCCGGTTAGACCGGAAGCCGAGACCAAACTGATGTGTTCCTTAGTAATGATAGGGCAAGAAAGGCGGTGTCGGATGGATGACGAGTAATGGGAAGTAGAAGATAGCATGCTACACTGACCTGATGATGAATAAATATAAATAAATATAAATATTCGCTGGACATTAACACACAGCGCCATCTAGTGCCACAATAAGCAAGGCTCGTGTCGTGGACACCAGATAGTTGATTAACCCACTACATATTTTTTTTTTTTATTTGTTGTAAATACATACTTATTATACATATAAACATCCATGACTTGGAAACAAATGTCCATGCTCATCACACAAACATTTTCTCCTACAGGGATTCGAACACAGGAATGTCAAATGATATATATCTAGTAATTATGAAAGTTAATCTCGCCGAGACAAGACATTTATGCAAACAAGAACATTTTGCTGCCCTTCCAGATAAAAACTCAATCCATCTAAAGATTTAGGCACACTATTATGGACCGACTGATGGTCTCTGGCGGATATTTCAGTACATTAATTGTCAGAGTCCTTAAGTAAAGCAACTAACGTCATTTGATCTAAAAATATAACAAATGAACCCGACAAAAAGGAATCTAGGTCTCCGGCCTACAGCACCCAAGTGTAGACCCTCGACTCTCTAGATCGTGCAGCCGCTTATCTTTCGCTTATCAGCCAACACAAACAAATCGTAACCATTAATTGAAGAAAACAGGTTACTACGATAACTTACAGCCTACCAACCTTATATTGTAGCTTTGAGAGGCTCATTTATCTTGTAAGAAGTGTAATACTATCTTGAACTAGCCAGTTTAAGGTGATTCGGGGAGAAAATTAATAGAAAGAGGTTTAAAGCAACTTAAAAATCCTTTATTGTATGAAGAAAATTGTCCATTACACACGAGATGTCTTCTTTAATTAATAATAATAATTAGTTTACTAATACAAATATCTCACATCAATGAAAATTAGTCAATGTCTCACAAATGCTTAATCTCGCGCTTGCTTTTTTCGTGAGGAAGTCTGCGTAGCACTTGCTACGACGCCCACGAGTTACTACGTCAGTGCTACGCCAGGGTCTACGAATTTTTATGCGATCAATGGCTTTTTATTTACAAATTAGGTTACCTGTGTACAATAGTTTATTAATTTAACTTCGGATGTCATAAATGACCTAACTTTTATGTTAATGTAGAGCATAGAGAAAGGTTTAAGGAATTAATTGTAAAAGGCGATCGAGTATTTTTGCAAGTAAACAGAAGTATTTGACGAAAAGAGTAGCGATAACAATTAGTTTTGGACGCGTTATTTGTTAGTACCTAACACTCAAGATCAACCTGCCTCTAGTACTTTTATCTTCTATTCTTCTTGTTGTGTTGTAAAATGGTTTTCAGCTTCTACCTAAAAAGGTCATAATATATCTTTTCAACATACTGTCAAGTAGTATGATACCACAAACCTAGACTTCTGGCAGAAACTAGAAGTCACTAGAGTACATTATTCCAGAAGTGTTTGCCCTGATTGGCTCGAGTCTTCTCAATTTATGTTTGCATCTGACTTTTGTGACATTATAAGCATATTCAGAACCTAACGAGTATTGAAAATCAAATACTTTTATAACAAAAAAAACACAATCAGCTAATAGTATAACGAGTGTAACGTTATCTATCTCTCGTAAGATAAGTCTTACTACTGCCCTCTAGCGTCGAGTAGTGAAACTACTTCCCGACTTAGTTACTCATTGCAACTACAGATGGCGTCACAGACGAAGGTAACGTTTGTATCTGCGTTTTAATTACCCAATATAGATTTATACAAAAAATATGAGCACTTTATTTTACAACTATTATAATTAAGTAATTAAATTCAAAAATTTAGCATGGGAAATAAATAATTTTATCTGTGATCATAAATCTTACCTCTATGAATGCTCAACGTCCTTCTGTCAAAATTGTCTGCCGCTTGCCACATGTCAGGCAACAATTATTGTGGTTTTACCAGATTTTACTAAAATTGTACAGTATAACAATCACGCAAAATGGTATGTAGACCTTTTATAATCATAGTTTGTCATTACAATTTCATATCATGCAAGTTATGGTTGTTTACATCTAGGTTGTAAAGAAACAACTTGGCATGGATGGTGTCATGAATAATTATTCTGTTTCAGAAACCCCTTATGCTCCAAGGGCACGAGCGTGCCATCACACAGATCAAGTATAACCGTGAAGGTGACTTGCTGTTCTCCGCCGCTAAAGATTCCAAGCCGAACGTGTGGTGGTCTTTGAACGGTGAACGCCTCGGTACTTTCAATGGACATGGTGGTGTCGTCTGGTGCCTGGACGTGGACTGGCAGACTATAAACCTCATAACCGGTGGAGGTGACAGTTCATGCAGGTTTGTATATTTATGTAACTTTTTGAAAATAAGTTTGGTTATACCAGCTATGACATGAATGATACAATAGTAGCAATGATGTTGCATTAATTGTTTGGTTATTAATTTCCTTATTTTAAGCCAAGATTCAGTAGGTAGTAGGAAAATAGTATTGTTATTTCTCTTGAACAATGTAGTAAATAAATGAAAAGGAATGTTTTTATTAGGATGTTTAATCTATTCTTCAATACTTATCTATTTATATATCTACAAGTAAATAATAGTATCAACCAGGCACCCAGAATCTATCAGACAGTGGCTGTAATTAGTTGCACCATAAACATTCTATTTGTGCAACACATTGCAAAAAAAAATGCATTTGAATGCAGCTGTTAAGAGTGCATATCCAGAAAGTTGAAAACCTTTGTGTTGATAACAAGACTATTCCTCAAATGTTGCTCCAAAACATATTATTCTTAAATTATTTATGTTTGTTAGTTCTTCTAAACTTACCATACATATACCAACATTTAGAGAATTTATTGTGGAAGATTGATGTATAATCAACTGCATCTGGTAAGACTTGATGGTGACTGACTCCAACATAATAGAGATCAGGATAGGCAGATGATAAATAAATATCGCTGGACATTAACACACAGCGCCACCTAGTGCCACACTAAGCAAAGCTTGTGTCGTGGACACTAGATAGTTGATATACTACATATATACTTTTTTGTTTGTAAATACATACTTATTATACATCTAAACATCCATGACTCGGAAACAAATGTCCGTACTCATCACACAAACATTTGCTCCTACCGGAATTCGAACCCAGGACCCTAAGAACGACAATAATACTACGATGGTAATGATATGACTAAAACTCTTGATATTTTGAAATGTTGCCGTGTGTTGTAGTACTACACAATAATAATATTTTTCAGGCTGTGGGATTTGGAGACTGGCAAGAACATAGCTACAATTAAGTCAAATTCTTCCGTGAGGACATGTAACTTCAGCTACAGTGCCTACCAGGCTGCCTACACCACTGACAAAGCTATGGGTCACCCTTGTGAGGTAAGGAGTTTTCTTTGCCATTCTTCTAACATTGAATACAGAACTATGTAGGTAATGTGTAAACAAGTAATATTAAAGCTGTGGTTTTGTCATTTATTTTACCATTTCTGCTCACAAAATGTTGATGAAACCGGCATGTCATAAAATCAAAATTTAGAAGACATTCTGACATCTTGGTAGATGTCAGCTGAAAGGAGTCTAGAGTAAATCTGTTTGTACAGCAATAATTAAATATCAAATTGCAATCTCATATTTAATGACTCACTCACTCATCCTCTTTTCTATTTGCAAATTCAACAAAAGAATCTATATAAACAATAAAAGCCTAGCCAAGTACAAGTCAGACTCACACCACCATACAATATTGATGTTTCGTAAAAAACAAGGCAGCTGTTTTAGGAATCCAAATGCCGAAAACAATGTGTATGGCCATAACTTTTAATTTTATTTGTTATTGATATATCAGCCATAGCAATAAACACTCAAAACAGCCCTTTTGCACACAGACAAAAGACTCATAATTATAAGGCTACAGATCCCAAGGGCTATTGCTATCATTGTCAGCATACATCCACTACTCATCCAGTTTAGGCAAGCAATTAGCTAAGTAGTTGGGAAATACTAAATTCTTTCTTATTTATTTATTTATTAACACTTCAAGCACAAAAGTACAGAGGCGGATTTAATGCCATAGGCACCACACACACTCACTGACTCACTGATTATGTGATTGATTTAAAATCTTACTTCCAGGTATTTGTAATTGACACAAGGACGGTTGATGACTCAATGTCAGGCCAGGCTCCGATCTTGAAGTGGGAGATCACAGACACCAAGGTCACCTCCATGGTATGGGGTATCCTTGACGAGACCCTTATCACTGGCCATGAGGGTGGTGACCTTATCCAATGGGACCTCAGGGTAAGCAGTTATTTATATTTACAAAAATAACTAATAAGTTTATAGACATTAACTGAGACAACATCATGATGAAGTGCTTAGCAGCCTTACAAAATTTTAACCTAATACTAAATAACACAGACAGAATAACAGAACAGACTTAATTTGTTAAATTAATTCTACCTCAAGGCAGAACACAATTTTGTAATGCTCTACTCTATTCCCTAAAAATGTGAATGACAGTTTTAGCACTCAGTGTTTGTGTGTCAACAAAATAAAAGTAGTTTACTATGTTTCGAAGTTAATATTTATCATTTGTTTTTCCAGACTGGCAAGAAAATCCAGTCAATAAAGGAGCACACGCACCAGATCCACGACATGCAACTGTCGCGCGATGGGACCATGTTCATTACAGCCTCCAAGGATCAGACTGCTAAGCTATTCGACACCAGCTCCTTAGAACTCCTCAAGGAGTACAAGACTGAGCGACCGGTCAACTCCGCCGCGCTCAGCCCTATCCTAGACCATGTCGTACTTGGAGGAGGTCAGGATGCTATGGAAGTAACCACCACCTCTACCCGCCAGGGCAAGTTCGACGCCAGATTCTTCCATTTAGTATTTGAAGAAGAATTCGGTCGCATCAAGGGACATTTCGGTCCCATCAACAGTTTATCGTTCCACCCTGATGGTAAGAGCTACGCGTCTGGCGGAGAAGACGGTTACGTACGTGTGCAGAGCTTTGATCAATCCTACTTCGACTATACCTTTGATTACAACAGAGATTGATATAAGGATAAGAAAGGTGTTAATAAAAAGTAATGTTAATTCATCCATATTGTAAATGTCAATAAAACTGATTTATAACAAATGGTCAAATATTTGTTTTATTTCAAACCCAAGAACTGGTCATGTGAATATCCAGGGTGTCCACATTCTGGAAAGTCAGGAATGCTGAAGGTGAAGGCTGAAGATCGTGCCCTTCCCTAAAAACTGGTTGTCTGTCGGTTTACTGACGATAGTTGAACGTGACAACGTCTTAAGAAAATACTGATGGAATGGTAGCATTTTTTGACACCACATTCACTTTTCACTGCACTTGATACTCGATCAAAACATGTAAATGTACTATAGTATAGCAGCTATCCACGCAGACGCATCGCTCACTCAAGTAGGAGAGAGACGGATGTCGAACGCAAAGAAAGGCTGATTGTGCTTCTTTGTCACTCGTTCCGCGCTCTCGCTTGCACTGCAACCCTGGCCTTACATGGAACGCCTCAGAGCGATCAGCGAGGTAACGCCGCATGAGTCACGTTTTTTCATGCGTGCAGCCGGCTCTATCGAATTGTAATACGTTGTCACGTCAAAACTTCGATGATGAAGATGCTTTTCAAAATCTTTCTGATGCTTTTTTCCAAGTAGGACTTAGGATGAATGGCCAAGACGAAGATTATGGCAAACGTTTGCCAGTAATTCAAATCCTGTCTGTGGCGGGAATTAAACGTCGGAGAAGGTTGACGGTTGTCTGTCTTGGCAAAAAGCATCAACGTCGAAATCTGGAGACATAGAAGGTCTTCGTTAAGTATATAGGAAATCAGAGTTATGGAACGTCAAATCACTTGTACAGGGCGCCGAGCGAGGCGCGGGTTTCGTAGGAGGAGTAAAGCTGTGACCTAGTGGCGTCCAACGACTGGAGTTCGCTCCACGCGGTGTTACTCGTCCGTCGTCCGGCGAAATGGGCAGACGACATTGTTGCCATAGCTGGAATAGCCTGTATGGGGCTGGCACAAGAACGTGGAGCTTGGCACAAGAACGTGGAGCTTGGCACAAGAACGTGGAGCTTGGCACAAGAACGTGGAGCTTGGCACAAGAACGTGGAGCTTGGCACAAGAACGTGGAGCTTGGCACAAGAACGTGGAGCTTGGCACAAGAACGTGCAGTTTGCACAAGCAAGGAGGGGCTCGTATCCCACAATGGGTGAAATTGGGCTGTGAATGATGAGGATGGCTCATCATCTGGTTTGTTAAGCCGAGAACCTAACGGTTGAATTCAAAGCGTGCTGGAAGCTCCTTCCTTGACAACTATACTCCAAAGGTAAATTAAGAGAGTAGGAGGGGAAAGCGCAAAATAATTCGGAAATTACATTGTATGCAACAATTTATTATATAAAACATTATTTTATTACACTTGGGGAATACTTTTCACTTATGCTTAAATTACATTTCACAGGAAATAAGGCGTAGTATGTTGTGGGGGAACTTCTCTTTCGCTGTCGGGTACCGCTTGGAATAGTTTGGCGGTTCTATCATTAACTGTGTTAAACTCTAATATGGACGCGACGTTGCCGCAACGATAACAGTAGTTTGGCGCCGACCACACCGTAACCAGACGTTTGTCAAACATGTATTTGTAACCTGGGAACAAAGAGATTATTTTAGTAATTGGAGAATTAGTTATCTACTGTGTGTAACTAGATTTGGGCTAATGTGGATACTGACCATCATTTACTAGCTGATGCGCTCGGCAGATTAAATTCAGATTGTTGTAATTCATAAAGAGTTCTGTGACGTAACCGCCGAACAACCATCCTGCGCCTCGTGGGCTCACAGACCTGCGAAGAAAAGAAAAGTTTTTTAATAACTAAATAGATGAACAGCTGCTGTGCCCTAGATTTGGAATCTTGACTGAGTATTAGGACTATTCAGCATTATTCCAGACAGTAAACTCATACCAAATAGTAAAATAACATCTTACCACATCTTTACATCAGCTGGATCAGACCACAAGAGATCACAGAACGCTCCTTTGTGTGGTATTTGTTGATTTCTATCAATACATCGAATTTGATCTAACATGGAGATCTCTGGGGACAGCCCACCATGGACGCACAGGACTGTCTCATCTATTAGCTGAAATAAAAAGATAAAGGGATTTAAATATTTTTTCAGCATTATATCACTCTTATTGCAAGTTTAGGTATCAATACAAACAAGGACATATAAGATTTCAGAGAACAAAAAATCTAGAGATTTCTTTAACCATCTTATTACATTAACTAGGATCTCTTTTATTGCCTAACCCTTAGCCTGTGAAGTCCAACCGAATCAGTCTGATCCCATTGCTTAACTGTGTCTACTTTGCTAACAGATGAAGGTTAATGATTTAGGCTTAAAGAAGTTGCAATTTAGCTTCAATTATTAACATAAGATCAGCGTCCCTTCCTTTTAATATACCTACCTCATTAAAAATATATTATAATGAAATACTCACTGCTGCAACTGTGAGCAAATCAAATACTCTACAGCAATCTTTCCATGCATTGGCATTCCCATATTTGTTGAGGCACTCATCATAGAAGCCATACACCTTTGTTATTTGACATGTCTCGTGGTTCCCTCTCAGTAGGATAATTCTGAAAAATTCACAAAATGCTACAGAAGAACTATTTGACTGAACAGAAGTTAAGTATTGTTAACTATTATCATCATCTCAGATACAGCTGAATACCAGACTGCTTAACTGACTGGGTATTATAATACCTCTTGGTAAGACTGGTTGTCTGACTTTTTGGGCCACTGACTGTCAAAGATCTACAAATGACAGCCGGGACCAACTGCTTAACTTGCTTTCCGAGGCACGGAGGAAACTCGGTAAGTAATGGGTGGTCACCCAACCACAGACCTACCTAGGCAAGCATGGCTTAATATAAAGATTGGCCCGAACAGCAGTTATTATTTAGCCACGAGTTGAGTATAATGTGAGTAAGTAATTGTAAGGGTCTGCACTGCCACTGGCAATGTGGTGGAAGTGGCAAAGTTCTGAGCTAACAGAACAATAATCATAGTGCCAGTGACACCAAGAAGTACACTGACAGCTGGATTATGGGTAACACCAATTCTAAGGTATTCGGAAGTGAGATACCCAATAACACAGTAGGTACCTATGCACAGATTTGAGGTAGCTTTGGCCCTAATGTTGTAAGGTTGCAAGTAATTCAAGGCGCAATGTAGGTTCCACTATGTTGAAGTAAACATACAAGTTGATTATCAACTTTTGAGCAAAAATAATACAAATACCAGAATATGAACATACCTGTCAGGATACCTCGCTTTAAGTGCCATAAGAAGTGTGAGTGTTTCTAAGCTGTAGTAGCCCCGGTCAACATAGTCCCCCATGAAAATATACTTTGTGTGGGGCACCTGACCCCCTATGTGGAATAACTCCTCTAAGTCATAGAACTGAAAAAAGACAATAAACTTTCATATTTTAAGAAGAATAAATTGCAGATGCCTTTTTTGTCTTTTTCCATGTTTGGATCGGCGGTTTAGCATTTCATGTAATTCATTTGTGTAATGTGGGCTGTTCTTGGTTTGATACCAACAAGTCATAACAATAATCAACATCTTTGCTTCCCTTTGTTCTTTTGAAAAAATAACTTATGAGGATAGTGTCAACTTTTCCAATTGTAAATTTTTAATAGTGGCTTGTGATTTCAAATAATACATAAAACATGTTTCCTTGTAAAGATAATTGTCAACAGTAGAGAACGAAAAGAGAGAAAAGTGGAAATCATTGCCATGTAAACAAGGAAATGAGATAAGATAAGAACCAGACAAAGATCTCCCTACTCATGTCATTCAGGCGTGATCTCACGATAGGTGAGTGATCTGTCTTCTATCTACATCCGCAGTAAAGTTGATAATGTCAGGGACATGACTTCTTTCTTCTATTGGTTATACTTCATCAGAATCTTTACTTCAACAACTGGATGTTAAAAAACAGAATAAAAGTGAGTTGTGCAACTAATAAATACCTGTTTCCCCAATATTATTGAACTTTACCTGGCCATGTATATCACCGCAGACAGTCACAGGTGTCTGCACCGGTTGTACATTGGGCTCCTCCAACAACAAGTCACATACAATATTGCACAGCTCCCGCAAGTCATCTTCAGGTAAATATTTACATCTCTTCGCGATCTCTATCCACTTATCCACGTCACTCATTTTGTGCAGTAATTCACGAAAAAAAGGGGTCGTTTATTTTCCTGACTAAATACAGCCAACGATTTTTGAGACTAGGTTAGGGGTGTAACTTACGAGATACAATGTTAAGATTAGAATCGATATTGATTTAAATAATCATTAGGTTGATTTTGGAATGATCATTTGGCACTTTAATATTTACTATGATTCAGAGCACTCATCAAACTGGTAAGGTAACTATATGATTTCAGATGGGGCCTTATTTTCACAAAAAGTTATGCTCGAAAGTGATAAATCGATTTGACAAATTCTTTTGAAAGTACATCTCTACGAAGGAATGGCTGTCATTTTTGACAATCAGTTAGTTAGCGTTTACGAATACTGCTATCAAACTGTTATGTTTTTGTTATGGCTTTTATCAATGTCTTTTGTAAAGTTATAAGTCATAAGAACTAAACCTTTCTAATTTAACTAATGTAAAAGTCCCTCCTTTGACAAGGAATTCACCCTCTCTCTGCTGTATGGGAAACTGCACAAGACTTATCGTTGTGCTTGTGACAATGATCCTTAGGATGGGAGATCTGTCTGTGATCTATGTCAATGGTAATTAATGGACGAGTTTCGAATAAAAATACGCACGCGTG
Source organism: Xestia c-nigrum (assembly GCA_916618015.1). Taxonomy (NCBI): domain Eukaryota; kingdom Metazoa; phylum Arthropoda; class Insecta; order Lepidoptera; family Noctuidae; genus Xestia; species Xestia c-nigrum. Next base: position 20,313,708 of record OU745246.1, read on the forward strand.
TTTGGCAATTTTGGCATGTACCTACAGTCTGGCGCCTGCTTCCTTTACAGGTCTTTTACGTACACAGACCTTGTGTAGGAGCTCGTGGTCCGAAGAGTCCGAGTTTCCTCCGGTGATCGGAAAGCACGTTAAGCTTGACAGTCGTTACAGGTAGTCAGTGGCCTAAAAAAGTCTTACCAAGTGGTATCGTATTACCCAGTGTTAACTGGGTTGTGGAGGTCAGATAGGCAGTCGCTCCATGTAAAATACTGGTATTCAGCTGCATCCGGTTAGACTGGAAGCCGACCCCAACATAGTTGGGAAAAGTCGGAAAAGGCTAGGCAGATGATGAGATGATGACTTAAGGTACACAGACTTGGGTCTTTGGTGGGTGTTAACACCCAGAGTTCCAAGCTTAGGGCACGGACTCCATCAAAGCGGGGACAACCGGATCTGTGCGACGCGAAGATGTGAGGAGATGCGTAAGAGCTAGGGTGAATTCATCGAAGCTGTGCATTGATATGCAAAGCGGAGAGGAGAGGCTGTGCACCGTTCACACCACACCACTTAACACATGCCGCTCACAGTGCACCGATTACTCTCTTCTCCGCCGTGCGCTTGGTCGTCGCCACGTCAACCGGCGCGTGTGCCAGCGGGGCGGCTCACACTGCCACAATATGTGTTACTTCTTGTCTATTGCTGCTTAAGTACAGGGTAAAAACTTTCAACGGCAGTACCTACTTATAGGAAATTACCTTAACCGTTGGAGCTACACGAAAATGGTCCAAGAAGACTATTCTGAATTTTTGGTGAAATTTTGGCTCCCAGTCCCAGAGGTTTTCAAAAAAATGTGAAAGACTGTTTAGGTCAATTCAGACAGTACATAATTTACTCCAAGAGGAGAAACGCGCTTCGAGAAGGTGCGACATATCAAGAAAATGTTTAAGCCGGCACAAGGACGACACGCATGACGCGACTGTTGGGAGGTCAGCGTGGATCGATAAGTTCGTTGATTCAAACAGCTGGATCACTTTCCATATATTTAATCATAAATATTGGGTGAAAAATACAGTGATTATTTAAATAAAATGTGATTTGAATTAAAAGCTGAACGGGGCAAAAACAATTACATGGCCCGAGAACACAGACAGTTTTTTTTTGTGACAGTGACAGACAGTAGCATAGAGTAAAAACATTCTTAATATGCAGATTATAAATATGAACATACGTTCAATTACTTTTTAACACTTCCCCTTAAGCTGCATATTATCATTAAAACAAAAACATTTACATTCAAACACTTACATAGGATAGAGATACATGCTCAACTCTATTAAACATTTCTTACATTTAAGTCATACATAAAACCTTTATGTTTACTACATGGCAGAGCCTTAGTCAGAATGTCTGCTATCATTCTGTCTGTAGGAAGATAAGTTACATGGATACAACCATTGTACGCTAAATCTTTCACAAAATGATATCGAACATCGATGTGTTTTGTCTTCTTGTGACACTCTCTACTCTCCAAGAGCTTAATTGCACTTAAATTATCATTACGCACCTTACATTTAATTTTACAACCTGTTATTTCATGACAAAAACTTTTTATGAATAATACATCTTTACATGCATCGCCTATAGCCAAGTATTCGGCTTCGGTGCTAGATAATGCAACACAACGTTGTTTTCTGCTTTCCCAATTGACAGTATTGTTACCAATCTTAATTACAAATCCTGAATAAGATCTTCTGTCAACAGGATCATTCGCCCAGTCAGCATCAGCAAACACCTCTAAATTATCATTTTTACATTTAGTAAAAATCAAACCATAATTTAAAGTATTTTTCAAATAACGAAGGATCCTTTTGGCAGCCAACCAATGACTTTGATCATAATTATTATTAAATTGGCTCAACATACTCACACTGAATGAAATATCAGGTCTAGTGCATACACTTAAGTACATAAGGCCTCCAATCAGTTCTCTATAATTGAATTTACACTCATTATTTTCAAGAGGTTTTTCAAATTTATCATTTACAGACATTGGTGTAGAGACACCTTTACATTCTAACATGCCAAAACGAACAAGGAGTCTTTTAATGTACTCTGATTGTTTTAAAATAATAGTACCTCTATCTCTATCTCTATGCACACTGATGCCAAGACAGTTTTTGATAGATCCCAAGTTTTTGATCTCAAAATTATTCTTTAACAATGAAATGAGAGCTTCTTTTTCTAAATTACAGTTACTAAATATATAAAAATCATCTACATATAATGCCAAAATTGTAGACTTAGTATTATTTCTTTTTACATAAACACATGGCTCACAATGTGTTTGTGAATATCCATGACTAGTTAACAAATTGTGTACAGTCTCATTCCATACTCTACTTGCTTGTTTTAAACCATAGATGCTTTTTTGTAACATACATACTTTTTTATCATCTATTTCAAATCCAGGAGGCTGCTCCATATAGATTTCCTCCTGTAGGGATCCATTCAGAAACGCAGTAGTGATATCTATATGGTCAATGTCCATATCTTTTTCATTAGCTAAATTGAATAAAATACGCAAAGTTGAATGTCGAACTACGGGTGAAAACGTCTTATCGAAATCCACACCAGGTTTCTGACTAAATCCTCGTGCAACTAAACGTGCCTTAAATTTATCAAAATTTCCTGACGCGTCTTGTTTGACCTTGAAAACCCACTTCGACTTTATAACATTTCTATTCAATGGTCTGTCTACAAGCGTCCAAACCCCGTTCTTAATCAAAGAATTATATTCCTCTTTCATCGCGGACTCCCATTCAGTCTTATTAGTACCAGCCATTGCATCATCATAAGACTGGGGCTCATCAAAACATGGTGTATGAGAGAGAAAAGAACTATCAGAAAGATAGTCATCATACCTCTTGGGTCGAATACCTCTTGTTGTCCTCACTGGACGACCACTGGCAGCCATCTCAGGAATGAACTCGGTGTCCTCTGTGTCATTGCACAACGAGCTGTCAGACTCATCAGAGAGCTGGCTTCTCTCCACAGCAGGAGACTGACCTCTCTCTATAGCAGGAGACTGACTTTTCTCCTCCACTGGAGACCGGCTTTTCCCCACGCTTGGAGACTCGCTTCTCTCCCCAGCAAGAGAATCACTCTGACTGGTGGCCTCAATACCAACAGAGGGCTCCTGCACTGGAGTGTCTGAAATTTGAGAAAAAATCTGATTAATGCCAACAATATTATCATTATTTCTACTAGAATTATTATTCATGTCCAAATTAATAAAATTATTATTATTATATTTTATATTAGAATTATCATTATTTGTCAATTCAATAAAATAAACATTTCTAGATTTAATTATCCTTTTAGGATTGCAGGGGTCCACCAATCTGTAGCCTTTCGAATAATCACAATAGCCTACAAAAATAAATTCTTTAGATTTTTCACTAAATTTACCACTACGTTTACTTTCAGGTACAAGAGAAAATACTCGACATCCAAACACCCTTAAGTGACTAAGGTTCACTTTGGAACCAGTCCAAACTTCCTCAGGGGTGGTGCCAGGCAACGCAGCAGTAGGGGACCTATTTTTCAAATAAATCGCTGTCATTACAGCTTCACCCCAATAGCGCGGTCCTAGGCCAGAGTCAGAAAGCATTGTCCTCGCTTTTTCAACTAAAGTCCTATTTAATCGCTCTGCGACACCATTTTGCTGCGGACTGTACGGTATAGTGGTTTGGTGGACTATCCCTTGACTAGATAAATAATTGGTGAATTTTGCACTGCAGTATTCACCGCCATTGTCTGACCGTAAACATTTAATCAAACATTCAGTCTGTTTCTCCACTAAAAGCTTAAACTTGATAAAACATGACATTACCTCCTCTTTGTTCTTCATTAAGAAACCATATGTCTTCCGCGAGTAGTCATCGGTGAACGTCACCAGATAACGTGCTCCTCCCCAACTAGGCTCGGACATGGGACCAAAGACGTCAGAGTGTACTAACTCCAACAGTCGTTGAGCTCGCTTGGTACTACCCTTAGGAAAGGTCTTCACTGTTTGCTTTCCCATGATGCACGGAATACAATCTCCAAACTGACTGCTGTGAAATTTTACACCTTCAGCAAGATTATCACGAAGTGCACACATACCACGAAGACTCAGGTGTCCCAGCCGCTTGTGCCAGACATCCACTGGCACCGAACCAGCTGCTAAAGCACTCTCCTGCTCCTGTACTTTACCTGGCAGGGTGCATGAGGACGCAAAACTACTCTGAGAACAAGAAGAGTTAGGCACAGAACAATCTAACCTATAAAGACCATCTATATGAGATGCAGAGGCTAATACTTTGTTTTTGTTCTTAATATGACATTTATCATTGTTAAATATCACAGAATATCCTTTATCAGTTAATTTGCTTACAGATAATAAATTGGCCGAGAGATTAGGAACATAGAGGACATTTTCTATGGTTCTAGAACACTTATCAAAAGAAACAGTTACATGACCTTTCCCTTTGCATTGCAATACATTATTATCAGCCACAGTAACCTCACTTGTGAAACTAGTGTTCATAGACGTAAAGAGGTTCTTGTTATTACACATATGTGATGTGCAACCCGAGTCAATTAACCAGTTTGCACTATTTATACACTCAGCTAAGGCACACACCAAAAATGTTTCACTTTGCGCGGAGGCTTGCACTGGCTTTTTATTGCCTTTATTTTTGTTATCACGCTTAAGCTTAAAACACTTCGATTTTACGTGGCCCGGCTTCTTGCAGTAGTGACAAACCACGAAGGACGACTCGCTGGGTACGGAGACTCCGTTGTCGCTCTGTTTGCGGAACTCCTCCTGTAGAAGACGCGCTCGCACTGCTTCGCTTGTCAGATTTTCCAGGACATTTGCGGTCTCCAGACTCGAAACAAGCACATCAAACTCCTGCGGCAGCCCACTCAGTAGTAATTCTGCTACTTCCTTGTCTTCGATGACACGGCCGATGTCAGCAAGCTGCTGTACAAGTGTCATCACCCCGTCGATATATTCTCCCATGGAACTGTAGTCGTTGTAATTCGATCTATGTAGCTTCCGGAGCAGCAGGACCCTTCGGTACAACCCTTTGTCCTCAAAAACGTCCTTCAGCTTGTCCCATGCCTGTTTTGCGGTGGTGACTGACCTGAGGTACTGGATGCAGTTGCTTCTCACAGATAGGCAGATTCGTGCCAACGCTCTTTGGTCTTTGGCAGGAGTTATTACCTCTCCCTCAATTATCTCAATACATGGCCACAGCCCTTCCATAATTAGAGCCATTTTCATTTGGAATTTCCAATTGTGGTAGCTCGCCACACCGTCCAGCTTGTCGAATGAGTAGGCGGCATGAGGCCCTTGCGCGCCCTCGCTCGACATTGTAAATCACTTGGTAATATGTTTTTAATCGTTTTGATTCTTGAAATTTGCGCAGTACTCACAGCGTGTTTTCTCCTGGGGGCATAACCTGTTGGGAGGTCAGCGTGGATCGATAAGTTCGTTGATTCAAACAGCTGGATCACTTTCCATATATTTAATCATAAATATTGGGTGAAAAATACAGTGATTATTTAAATAAAATGTGATTTGAATTAAAAGCTGAACGGGGCAAAAACAATTACATGGCCCGAGAACACAGACAGTTTTTTTTTGTGACAGTGACAGACAGTAGCATAGAGTAAAAACATTCTTAATATGCAGATTATAAATATGAACATACGTTCAATTACTTTTTAACAGCGACACCGCAAGTCCTCCTAGAAAAACTATGATAATAATAATGGCAATTATCCCTTAGGAATACAGAGCGACGCTTGGCGCCCGTGACGGTACTCCTCTTTTCAATACAGCCAGTAAATTGCCCGATTATTCATTATAAAATTCATAATTTCATCGTGATTTGAAGCCGAGCCTGAATATTCAGTCTGCGTTTGGTCCCCGAGCCGGCAACAAGCGGAAAAATAAAATAAATAAATAGGTAATTATAATTGCGTTGATAAAAAATGCTATTCAATAGCTATACCGCGGCAGTCCCCGAGTGCCACACTAGGTATGGGTTAAAAATATCGATATTTTTCCATACAATTATCGATATATATCATCGATATTTTTTAATCGTGATATATTATATTGATTATAGATATTTATTTAGAGTATCGAATTCGTAACAATGTCGATTATTTTTTAAACGCCACTTGGTTTCCTGTCCATTTAATGACTACTGGTTTTATTAAATTGTATATAATTGTTTTGGCTCAAGCATCAATAAAAATACTATTTCCTTTGATTATTTTTTAAGAAGTTTGATATCTTTGGGGATATGTATGAATAGTCATACGAAAACCGACGATATATCGATATTTTTCTATCGATAATTATAGATACTGTTTAAAAATATCGTTACGATAAATATCTATATATTTTTAGTCTCTTGCCCATCCCTATGTCACGTCTTTTTTTTTCTTTTTGCCGCGCTTTTCTTTCGCCAGGTTGAAGGGCAGGCAAAGATATGAAGCCGTTATACGGCTTAGAATATAAAAAATAGTTTTTTAGGTTTCCGTAGTCAACTAGGAACCCTTATAGTTTCGCCATGTCTGTCTGTCCGTCCTCGCTTAATCTCTGTGACCGTTCGCACTAGAAAGCTGAAATTTGGTACCAATATGTGTATCAATCACGCCGACAAAGTGGTAAAATAAAAATTGGAAAAAAATGTTTTAGTACCTATGGTAGCCCCCCTATATGTAATGTGGGAAGTGTTTTTTTTTTTATTTCATCTCTAACGTGTGATATATTGTTGGAAAGGTATTTAAAAATGAATCATTTTTTGATATTAAGTCAATAATTTCGGAAATAATCGCTCCTAAAGTAAAAAACAATGTGTCCCCCCCCCTCGTAACTTTTGAACCATAGGTACGTTTAGAAAATATGAAAACAATCTGAAAAGTAGAACTTTATAAAGACTTTCTAGGAAAAACATTTTGCACTTGGATGGAAACAAGTTTTTGTACAAAAAAGACAAAAAGTTGTACAAAATAATTTTTGGACTAAGTTTTTAGTATAATCGTTTATGCAGGCATTTTTTTTTACCTACCTTTAAACTTATAAGTGGGAACACTTATCGTGACGGACGGGAAACTACGGAACCGTACACTGAGCGTGGCCCGACACGCTCTTGGCCGGTTTTTTAATAATTTTAGAACACAAATAAATGATAAATTGTTAATATGAGTTTTAAGTAATCATGTTTATCTATAAAATTGAATTTGTAAACACAATTAGAATATTCTAAAAATGTTTACAAAGAAAGATGTACAAGTTGTAGATCGCTTTTCTAAATTTTTTATAATAAATGTGTTGAACCAATTTGCTTTCCCCGCACACGTGTGGTAAAAATAGCAAAAACGCACGTGTGTGAAATACAATGCATTTAAAACCTAATCGTAATGCGGAAACAACCAGTTTTCGAGGAAGTGTATTGAAAAGTAATATGTGGCTGTTTGGGTTCGAAGTTTCTCGAACCCACAACTCATTGTTCGTAAGTCGAAGCCGCCACCACTGGGCCACCGCTGCTCTCCCAGTTAGTAAACGACAAAAAATTATGTGGTGCCTAGCCTTCGGGGAAAACAGTGAGTTACAATAAAAAAACAAAAATATATTTAAGAATTTATTAACGTGAATACAAACATGCAAGTACATTTTTCGAATGTTATACATTTTGTTATTCATTAGGTTTAAGGTGCTCTTTTGATATGCTGCTGTGAATGGGTTAACATAACATGATTATAAATGTACTACTTTAACTTAATGCTAAAAGCACATTAGGTATTGGAATACAACAGACGATTTGCAGTTGGGACGGAGCTTTATTATTTTCGTGTAAAAATGCACTAGCAAGCTCATAATAATGTACGTTATCAAAAAAATACGACACAAAAGTACTAGTGTACTTGTTTTCGGTTAACAACAGAATTATGGTTTACTTTGCCATTATACTATTAAGCTATTATTTAAACCTAAAACCGGCTGTTTCCTTTAAATTTTACAACATTATTTTAGATTTAAAAGAAAAACATGCCGATTAATAATAATATCACCAAAGTGCAGAGTTGCCAAGGCTTTATAAATCACAGAATGCTATTTTTGAGATACGAACCAAACACTGGAAACAGATGCGTCGAATCACAAAACAATAAATAAGTACGTGAGATGGTCCACAACAATCACTTTAAGAAGTCTTCTACATAATGTCAACCAGAAATAACCAGCATAAAGTCAATGATTCTCATGACGACCACCGTAATACTACACAGTTTTAAACTTAATTACTCAACAAAACAGTGTTAAACATAAAATAAAAAAGCATATCTAGCAATTTCGAGTTCCTTCACCTATTTTTTGAATTTATTAACTTTTATAGGTATAAAAATTACTTAATCCCGAGAGAGTACCATGTGATCACAGATTTTGAAAAGTCCGCTCGGCTATCAGTACCAAAGTAACCAATGTCCTGGAACGGTTTCACTTATTACCTACGACCATGAAAGCTGATGCATGCCCATCTATGTATTCACATCTTATAAAACTTAAGAATACAGGTATTTATCGCGAATTTACCTTTAATTTAATCCCGACGTTTCGACCGGATTGCACCAGCCGTGGTCGCGGGGAGACTGAAGTACTGGAGATACCGCGACAGCAAAGTGAAGGTGTTTATTCAACTACCCTCACTCATCTTCATAAATGTTAATTAGGGCCGGTTCACACTAGGACAGCACACTACACTAACAGTGTCCGTATATTGAGGCGATTCGCTATAAATACCCGTCTTCTTAAGTTTTATAATGTATTCATATCTTATCTCTCTATAGCTCATAGTGTAATGTGACACATTCATCATATGTATAGTCACAATTACTGCTCAATTAGTAACTAATATAATTCCACTATAATGCTTATGAAACCTCATGAGCATGTATCTGTTTTCATCACTTTCTATATTATCAAGATATGCTATCATAATTAGTTTCTAATTGCTAATTTACGTTTGCAAGCCAGTACTTTGTGAATAAAATTACAAATGCATAATTACTTTGGCAAATACAAAGACGCTTATAACACACAACCTCACTAACGACCATTGTCTATGGTCAAACAGTAATAAATAAAATTTGAAACTCAACAACTACTACAAAAGTACTGGCGTTCAAACATATACCGGAGGTGCAATTACGACAGACGTGTGAAATACACTCTTTTATAGGTTCTAAATAAAAGACATTTCCCCTATTGTCAACATTCAACCCCGGTTACAAGTTATTGTATTGTTGAACACATAACTGAATAGTGAGCGTCAGGTGCCAATTTTTGATTAACCAAAAAGACCCTGTTACGAATGTTTAGGCTACCCATATTAAGCTTAACTACATCTAATTTACACACATCATAACAAAGCAGTAAAGAATTTGTTCTGCTACCAAACAAGTTAAATGACGATTTCATAAATATATTCTATTATGCAAACTAATGACCTTGTCTAGTAAATATAGCCAGTAAGCAAAGAAAATTCCCTCACAAGAATGCATAAACTAAGTCACATTTAGCTAACAATAATAAAATATTACTTAACGTCTACGTCCAAGAAGCAACAGATGCGTATATATAAACTTAACAACTAAATCGTAAAAGCAATAATGCTGGAACCAGTACCAATGGTGGTTTACATAATTTTACTGTTCCCTGTTAATAGGATGTTTCACCTGGAAAATGTCCCAAAAACGAGTATAAACTATTTATTGAGCGTAAAGCACACTCGCCATTTTAGCTTAAATTATAAACCATGTGATCCTACAAATAATTCTTAAGCAGAGATCCAAAATCAGGGTTAATAGAAACAGCACTTTTTTATGAAACTGTTCCGTAACTACCTCGTAAGCGATTACAAACAAAGTTAACACTAAACAAAAACATGCAATATATAGTATAAAGATCTCTAAATAATCAGAATTACATTCAGATTTTCGATTCAGTTCCGTATCAACACTTCGTATCAGCTTCGGAACACAAGGTGGTGATAATTTATTAGAGAATTTTTTGTAAATACTGAGGTATAAGGTCGTTTTCGATCGAGATTATGACCATGTGGTCGTTATAAAATTGACAGACTTTTGCGAAGCATTGTTAGAGGGGTCGTGATAGTTTCACTTGAACTGGCCGAGTACGAACGCGTCCATGAGCTTGGGCACGTGCTCGTCGATCCCGACGATGTCGAGCACGCCCACGTGCGAGCCGTCCGTCGTCGACACTCTGTGGGACGCCAGGCTCATCACTATCAACCTGTGAGGACAACCAGACGATAAGAATATAAACATACTTCTTGGGACGAAAGCTGTTGCAAATTCTACATCAATGATTGTTGCGTTTTTGAGATTCAGCAATAAACATATGAGATAAATGATATTGACAATATTTGGCGATGGCAATGGCGGTCTTCCTCCATTGCAAGTATTTCTTATTTCTTTCATAGCAGTCAAGCTGACTGTTTCAATACTCAAGAAATAAACACAATGTATTATAATAAGGACGTTGTACGTACTTAGCCTCAGGAACCCCAACAGCTGTTCGGTACCGCTCGAGCGCCCGCACGGGGCAGTGGTCGGGGATCTCCTTGAGGGGCGCCGGCGGAGGCCCGTAGCGAGCCGCGGGTCCGCGCCCCCCGCGACTTGCCACATCCAGCTCCATGTAGCGAGTAGTACGATCCAACATGTTGATGAACACGTCGAACTTCTTGTTGTTCTTGATGGCCCAGTCGATTGGCGCGTCTTGCTGTACGCGGCCTAAATTCGCTTTCTATAAGAGAAAATGGTTGTGATAATTCAACTGGAGTTTTATATCACAGTTTGCCCACCCTCTATGGTAGAAATGTTCCATTATACTTAAGTGGAAGACTACTCAACGATGATACTTGATGACTGACGTCACTCTTACAAAATGAGTCATCACAAATACAGGACACAAGTGTTAAGTATTGATGATAATGGACATTATTTTATGTTGTTCTACACTCTACAAGTGCGTCCTCGAAATAAGGGATGTGCCATCACATCAAACGACACTTTAAAAACATGTGGAGCGATAGTCTCTCAAACATCTTTTTGTCAAGAAGGAAGCAGGTGGTTAATGACCTCAAACTTACCCTGCACAAGAACTCAGCCTCTTCGATGTTGCTAAAGTTGCGCTCGATGGTCAGCACCTCGACCCCTTCTTCAGAGAACACCGCTAGCTGAACATGACTCTCACGCTTCAGGATTTGCATAGCCAGGATTAGAGCTGAAAATATATTTTTTTAAATTTTTTTTCACCCCATGTTATAATAGGCTTGTGTACTGAAAAAATCTAATTAGTCCGTCACTTAGATTATCAAAAAATATTTGAACCGTATTTTTTCTTTTGTTTGCTTTTAAAATACGCAATAAATCACGCCGTCAAGAGCCCCCACTCTCGAGATTTAATGCGTTTTATCGTTGTCACTTGTCAGTATTCATTGTTTTTTTTTTAAATAGGACAAGCCCACCACACTATTCCAAAACCACTGTAACTCCTGAAAGTCAGAATCAACGGTATTAATTTATTGATTTATCCAAACAAAATAGGTATGTGTCCATTATTTTCCAATACTCTAACTGAAGGACTAATTAGATTTGATTGGTGGTAGAAACTAGCCTATTATCACTATTGCATGCCTGAGAGGTATTCCTCAACGGCATGTAGGTAAAGCTAAGTCGCAGGTCCGTGTACGGCATAAAAAGTCTGAAAGAAAGAAGCCCATAATACGGTCCTCTTGGTGGGCAAAGGACTACGTCCACTATTTCTATTTCTCACAGCTATTGGCTGAACTAAAACACTAAAATAATATAATATTACACAAAAATATCAAGTTTTTAACTTGCCTATTAAAAGACAGTCTAGTAAGGTTATTGGATATAAATTTTTGACTTCTGACCATTGTGGATGTGTTACTTCAGACTTTTTTTTTAAGCAGGTCATCCCTGGTGACTCAGTAATGATTTCTACACAATAAATGAGTGTAGTTCTACCCAAAATGCATCAATACACATAAAATTCTCTATTTTTCAAATATTTTTAATGATTTTTAAATGCTGAATAATTGAAAATCAGTTCTAGAATATTTTTTGCACATTTAATACACTGACTTTACTGAATAGGAGCAGCGGTGGCCCAGTGGTGGCGGCCCCGACTTACGAACAGTAAGTCGTGGGTTCAAACCCAGGCAGGCGCATTACTTTGTGTAATTTATTTCATTCACCACTGCTCTCAAAACGGTGAAGGAAAACATCGTGAGGAATCCGGAATGTCCTAGAATCAAAAATTCGAAGACATGTGACTACCAATCCGCACTGGGCCCGCGTGGTAGATTATAGCCCATTCCCTCTCATTGAGAGGAGGCCGTGTCCCAGCAGTGGGAACATTATAGGCTGATGATGGTGACTATTGGATTGGCTTGTCGTATCATTTCAGTTAAATTCGGCTCATTATGGCAGAGCATCGTCCAAATGAGCTAATCAAGCTGCTTATCTACATACCTGCATGTCCGGGCGTAACGTGTTTGTTGTAGAAGCATTCTGCCAGAAGACGTTTCTTGCTCTCCTTCTTCGTATCGGCGTCGCCACCGCCGCCAGGCGTAGACTTCGCGTCTGTCTTCTTACCCTTCTTTGACACCGTGTATTTCTTGCAGAAGTGTTTACCTGTAGAAAAGAAAAGCATTTTAGCTTTATCTTACCAGATATCCATTAAATCCGGCTAGAAAAGAAAATCAACAATTTCTCATTTACACAAGATAACTCATGCATGCCAAAACCTATACTAATATTATAACGCAGAAGAGTTTGTTTGGTTGAACGCACTAATCTCAGGAACTACCGGCTCGAATTGAAAAAAAAAATTGTATTGGATAGTCCATTTATCGAGGAAGGCTATATAACATCACGCTACAATTATTAGGAGCGGAGTAAGAATGAAAAATGTTGCAAAAACGGGTTTTTTTTCCTTTCGTTTTTCTCTCTTATGTGACGTAGACGAAGGTCCGTGGGTCAGCTAATAGCTTATAAACACCATGTTCTTATAATAATTAAAGATGCACAATTTCACTAAGTCAACTGATATAATAAACACTTGTCAAAAATATTATTATTATTAATAATGTTTTGTAAAGAAATAAATAAAGAACTTTTCTGCTCTACTATCACAATGTAATGTCCTGTTAAGTATTTTGTGTGTACATAAATGAATAATTAAAATAAAATAAACACAAAAATTTTAGCATTTCATGGAAAAACGGTTTTTGGTTACTTGGCTCAGTCAGGTAAAAAAACTGTAAAATTTGACATAGTCACAATATTAAGCTCCGTGTTCACCGAAAAGATAACTGTCTGATTATCTAAAAACAGCTGTCACTGACATTTTCCCATACAAAAATGGGTTTTAAACAGCTGTTTTTAGATAATCAGTCCGTTATCTTTTCAGTGAACGTGGACCTAAGTATAATAAGGTTACCTTTGAACATGTGGTGTCTCATGTCCATGGTGATCATGTAGCGCGCGTTGGTCGGCGGGGTCAGGGCCCAAGTGAGGTCCACAAGTTTGTTCAGTGCGGTCAACACTGCCTGGTTTGGCGGCAAATCGATACCTAAAGTAAAGATAAAAAAAAACACAAACGTGGTTTAAACGTGGGTGATACTTTAAGAGAGTGAATAATCCCTACTTCCCTATCACTACTATTATACAGGGTTATTTTTTGTTTACACTAAACCCGAAAAGGGGTCATTGTACTCATCATTTTGAACAACTTTTTCTATGGGACGAACCGTGAAATCGCGAAAAAAAAATCAGCTGTTCCCTACATTTATGTTCGCATAACTCGTCAAAATGTAGGGAACAGCTGATTTTTTTTCGCGATTTCAAGGTTCGTCCCATAGAAAAAGTTGTTCAAAATGATGAGTACAATGACCCCTTTTCGGGTTTAGTATAAACAAAAAATAATGTTGTATAAATGTGAATGTAAGTTTGTTTGTTACGCTTTCACGCGAAAACTACTCATCCGATCATCATGAAACTTTGTACACATATTCTTGGAGGTGTTAGAAGTAATACTTTTTATTAAAAAAAAACTAACCCTCACTCGCAGATGAAGTTGCGCGGGTCAGCTAGTAATAGAATAAAACTGTTCTGTTCCTCCCTACATTTTTTCGAGTATGCACGTTTATCTATGGAGCGGCTCTAGTAAAAGTTATACATTTTCATCGGTACTCCACGCCCATAAAGTATTGCCCAGTAACACCAAATCACCCAGTAGTAAAACGGTGAACTTGATCGCTGATTGGAAAATCGAAGTCTATTCATAACAACTTTATTATGGTTGGGCTGAATTCAGAAAACGGCGGGACTGAAACTGTTAAGCAATCAGCACATTCTTCATTGCATATCAGCCAATCAGTATAACACTGATTCGCGATTTACTTAGGATAAGTTAGTCTGGGGTCGCGAAAACCGCATATTATACATTATAGCATAAATTAATTACAGCTACAGAAACATAATATGTGCCTATATATACAGATCCTTAAAGAAGGCGAAATCTTGGCTAATTACGGAGATATTTGAGGTCACAGTTCCAACACTATACTATTCATCTATCAGCACAATGTTTTTCACTACATTTAGTCCTACTTTAACGCTTTTAATTTAGACGTTTCGTGTCGCAACGCTGCGGTGCGTTTGGGGTCTTGCGTACGGACGTTCTTTTGTTTTCATACAAAGCGCGCGGTGCGGTAAACGTACGCCGCCGTCGATACCGCAGCGCATATCGACACCGCACTGTTCGGCACCGCAACGGTGCGACACGAAACGTCTAAATTGAAAGCGCCCTAAACCGTGAAAGCAGATTCCAGCAAACATTTCCAGTTACTTTATATGATGTACAGAACCCTTGGTTGACGGGTTCATAAAAAAGGGTCTGTATTACTCGTTGTATTGTACCAACCCCAGTGTTTGAGCTCCCTGGGGTGTCGCTTGGTGGTGGTCCACTGCCACAGACCCGTCTTGCTGTCGAACATCTGACGCGTGCGCCGGCGAGCTTCCCTCTCCGTCGCTACTCTAGACTTCGGGTACTTCAATGGCCTGGCAATGGAGAAAATAATGTGAGTTAAATCTATGGTTATATTCTAGGTTGTCTTGATTGACAAACATAGCACAGGTCGCCTAGCTATTACGACGTAGACGTATCCGCTAAGAAGGAATATTGGAAAATTCAGTCTCTAAGCAGGTGAAATAGCCAAACCTGGTACAGGTCTGAGGTCGATTAGTGTAGTATAGAGTACATTATAGGCACTGCCCTAATTATCTTCAATGTAAAATAATGTTAAGATCACAGAGCAGCGGTGGCCCAGTGGTGGCAGCTCTGACTTACGAACAGTAAGTCGTGGGTTCGAACCCAGGCAGGCACATTACTTTGTGTAATTTATTTCATCACCACTGCTCTCAAAAACGGTGAAGGAAAACCTCGTGAGGAAACCGGCATGTCCTAGAACCAAACATTCGAAGACATGTGACATCTACCAACCCGCACTGGACCCGCGTGGTGGATTATAGCCAATACGCAAAATACGCGCTTTGACGTGGCGTTGCGGACACCAGCCTGTTGTACAATACAATACAATGTTAAGATTGATCCAATGATGTGTGTTTTGATACATAGATATTGTACATTAATATTTGAACAAAGCTCATTTACAAAAACCATCAGCAGCCGCAGCAGTCAAACAGCTTCATCAAAACGATTTTAATCAGAGACTACATAAACTATTCAACCAAATTTCTTGAGACTGCAAACCAATCATTAAAGATCACTTACTTGGATTTCTTGCTATAATTAGACATAGCGATGTAGGCAGCAAGCGGCGTGACGTTCGACTTCTTGATGATCTCCTTGCTGGTGAGCAGCGACACCAAAATGGCGGTGGTGGTGGAGTCACTTGTCAGAAAGCCCATGTTGTGGATGCGTTGGATGTACTGCAGCGTGTCCTCCAACTTTAGTTGAGGCATCACTGCGTCCCATACCTGCCCCGACAATTTATATAACAACATATGTTGATAGTAAATAAATGCAGTTAATAAGTCTGCAAAATGTTTAAGTCTACTGAAATATTGATTAAAAAGTCATATATAAATAACGGATTGAGCAACAATCCCTTTAAAATAGCATTCTTTTTCTGATGCTTCTCTAGTCATACCTCCTGAGCAGTGAGCAAATGACCAGGCACATGGTCAAGAGTGAATTGGTTCTGAGTTGCTAGCGCAGCCGCAGCTATCGGGTCTTCGCAATGTCGCATATCCTCCACTTTCTGAATGTAGTCAAATATCGGTTTGGTCGCAGGCTTGTCGCCAACCATCTGTTTGGCGCGCTTAAAGCCAAATATCGCATACTTCACAACTGCGTCGCGAGCTAAAATCAAAGAAATGTGTGAGAGCAAGACAATGTGTATAGGATAATTAGTTAACTTAAAAGCTTACCAAGCTTTTTTAAAGGTTTGGGCTGTCTATCCACTATAAGGCCGCATGTAAAACCAAATGGATATGTGTGTACCGATAACAATTTAATACAAAAGATACTAGTCCAAGGGTCACAATAATAATTTACATTAAAATGAGGGTGCCATAAAACTTAAATGACCCGATACAAAGAAGGCTCTAATCACCACTTGCTCAAGAGCAGAGTCAGCAGTTACTTATCTTTTAAAACACTCTCTGAACATAATGTAAGCTACAGTTACTTTGTAAAACTAACCATGATCATTTTCATTTATTTTCACATGAGATTTTCTTAGAAGAGTCTTATGAGAACGTCCGTGACGAGTGCGCACTCTTGTCATCTCCTTTGTCAGTTCCATTGGATCCCTCTTGGTGTACCACTCCTTGATGCTGTTGCACCAACCTCGGCCATTACCTGAAGGATAAGAGAAGAGAGCAGTGGACTGCTATAATTATGTTGAACATGATCAAAAGTGAAGTTTAAAATTATATTAAAATTCATGTCTACCAAACTGTATTCTAAGTAATGCTCAATTTACTTCAAGATTAGTTCTCACCAGTTTTCAAAAGCCGTGTGAATTTATTGAACATCATCATCTTTTCAGGAGTATCACATATTTGTTTTGATGCTTTGTATGCAGCTTCCTTAACTGCGGAATTCCCATGCAGCACACATTTTACCAAAGCAAATGCTATAGTTTCAAACCGTGTGTACCAACCGTCCTTGCATGCCTAAAAGTAATAAATCCTTTAGCCTTCTTTCAAGATGTGTGGCATGAGGTGTAATAGAAACACTCATAAATAATGCATCAAATGCAGTCAGGCTGAACATACCAAACAAAAACGTTTTTGGATTACTCCTAATTAAGAAAGTATGTTTTAGCCTGATAACATGCTATCATGATATTTAGTTAGCATAGTTTTGAAGGTAGATGTAGTTGAAATATTGTTCTTTAATCAGAATTGTGTAAAAAAATGTTGTTTCTGTAAACCCCTGCTGTTTTTGTAAAAGTTTAATAATAAATATTATATTTCATTGTGAATAGCAAGCTTTACTGGACAAGTCAAGCTGATTTTGCCCAACACCACATATTTTGTAAATAATCTTAACCAATATAAAATTAAATGTAAGTATACAATAACTAATTAACCATTCTCAAATACATAAACACATGTTTGAAAACACTAACATAACATTAGCCTTTGAAACATGCCATATTTACCTTTAAAATAATATTGATCACTTCAACATTACCCGGATGCAATTCCATAATCTGACTTATGACGGGAAGCTTGTCTTCTTCAAAATACTTATGAGTGGTCCAACAGCCTGGGTAGTATCTAGGTACCTCATTACCCGTGTGGAGATAGCGGGTGAGTCTGTTACACAGCTCTGGTTCAAGTGCTGCTGGCTCTGCCATGGTCACTTGTAACACCTACCTCTATATATATACTTTTTGCTATTGAAAATCCAAAATATTGCATGTAAGATGCAAATGGAAGAGTCTTATTGGCATCCAGATATCGTCCGGAATGTACCGTCGCAAACTCGCTCACCTAACCTGAGAAGAAAACGGTGACTAAAGGTAAATGCACTGAATGTTGAAACTATTAATTTTTTGTCGGTATTCGAGCGAAACATGTGCCACAATAAATTGAGGATGTGGCTAGAAAAAATGGACAATGGAGGTTGAAATTATATTAGAGCACATTAAAGAACGACCATCTAAAATGGTAATTGACAAATATTTAAACAGGAAGATAGAATCACGTCGACATTTTAAAAGGAAAGAAGCAAGATATTAGTAAATCATTGAAAATAATTCATTAAATACCTCGTCCGTTCCCGTTTTTACGTCGCGAAATTGACAAATCCAGTCAATGACAGGTTTGTATACTTTTAAGATTTTAATATAAAACCATGTCTTTTAGGAAAATGAAGTATGAGCAACAGATTTTTAGTCTCATAATGGTGAATTGGTGAAATCGTGAGACGTAATATTGAATCCAAATGATATTTATGGTGGTAGTCGCAGACTCGGAGTCAAGGCGGGAATTTAAAAAAAATCAAGAGCTGGTAACCCTTACTACACTGCTGTAACGGTGTGGATACTATTTATTATTAAGAAAAAAAAAATGTTTTATGAGCTGTCATTTTCGAGTGTATTATTGTCGGCGACGAGACCCCTATCTCCACACCAGGATGCAAGTAGTGGGCAAGTAGTGGCCTTAAATAGAGTATAACGTGAGTCAATCAGTTAAATTCGTATTTTGAAAACTCGTGATATTGACTAAGATATGTAATGAATAATTAAGTAATTATTCCTGAGAATTTACATTAATTTTGCTAAGCTTTGCATAAATTTTCTTCTATAGCTCTTGTTAAGAGCAGCGGTGGCCCAGTGGTGGTGGACCCGACTTACGAACAGTAAGTCGTGGGTTCGAACCCAGACAGGCACATTACTTTGTGTAATTTATTTCATCACCGCTGCTCTCAAAACGGTGAAGGAAAACATCGTGAGGAAACCGGCATGTCCTAGAACCAAAAATTCGGAGACATGTGACATCTACCAATCCGCACTGGGCCCGCGTGGTTGATTATGGCCCATTCCCTCTCATTGTGAGGAGGCCGTGTCCCAGCAGTGGGAACATTATAGGCTGATGATGATGATGATAGCTCTTGTTAAACATATCGTACAAAAGAAGTAGTAGTTTAAATGGCATAGTTTTTAAGTTATTGGTAATTTAATTTAACGTATTTGTAGATTAGAACCCTTTTTGTACACATAACGCAGTGATTATGTGATCTTTTTTGTCTTATCATTTCTTCCTTGTTTTCTCACGATGTTTCCTTTATCGCTAAGCACGTGACAATTCAAACATGAACGTACGTACATTCTAAAGAATCCTAACATTCATAAGAACTTAATAGTACGGGACCGGGATCGAATCTACGGCCTCACAGTCGCAAGCTGACTGTACTCCCAAATGGACTATAACGGCTTCTCTAACATCATTAATTAACAGGTGATAATTTATTAACAAACTGTACCTACAACCTTTTTGTCAATGGTCACTATGTCATAGTTTCAAAAGTCAAAATGTAAAAAAAAACATTGTTAAAAAAAGTTTCAAATGCGACGTTGCCAGCTCAGGTAAAGAGTAATTCATATTAGATAAAGAACAATGGTCATTTTGGACTAGGAAAAAACAGAAATTCGTCCCGAGATGAGACTATCACCAATAGGTAGTGCATCGTTAATGTAGTTATTCGATCCCATCAGTTTATTTTTAAAAGCTGGGAAAATATAGAAAATCGTTTTTAAAAAATAACATTTTAATTAACAGAACGCACCATAAAATATTTAACTTTGAACGCATCCGTAATTACTTCCGTGACTAGAGAAGTCCATTCTTATTCTTAAGCCTAAGTCGATTTTATTTCTTCATTGCAATTAAATCCCAAGGAATGTGAATCGTAATAATTCACGTTGATTATTAAACCAAGCTTACCCACTAATAGAATCTGATGTTACTTCGTAGTAATAGTGAAATAAAGCCATAAATTAAATAAAAACGAATAAGATGACATTCAAAATCGATACTGTCTTAAATCGATTGATTCCGTCCCTCCCTATTTTTGACAAGTAAATAAAAATGAAAAAAGTTATCTGTGACGAACTGCCGACCGTTGTAGTTTGAGTAGTTTGTTACGATTTTATGCGATTTTCCTGTTTCTGTTTTGATATTTTGCTTTGCTTACGGACTCCGATTAGTTTTCTTCTCTTTTTGACTTGGCATTCGTTTAATGGACTTGGAATTGCATACGTATTGATCTGTTATTGGAAGTGGCAAAATGTCTTCACGCATTCTGTGTGTTAACTGTGGATTATGTGTAAATCGCATTGCGCGACACATTGTCCTAGAGCAAAACACAAGAGTGATATCTTTTATTGCTGAAAGGATTTCCCCTCGTATCGTAAGTTTTTAGTATATATATTGCACCTTTTCACAATAGATTTTATCCTACTTAATTCAATGACTAAGTGGTATTTGTAACTCGTTAACTTACCATTTAAACTACCTTTACTATTTCACTTATTGTTCGATTAAATCCTAATTATTTAAGTTTTTTTTGGGTTTTTAACTTAAAGTCGATTATTGTTGCTTTGGCATGGGTTCTTCAGCAGTTATTTCATTTTACAGATTACCGAACATGATAACATCTGCCAGGCCTGTTTAGATTCTCTAATCATGAGGGTTAATGAAATTATCCATGGAGAAATATCAAGTAATGACAACCAGCTTCCTGGAAGTAGTCATACTCAAGCAGTGGGTCACTCTAAAGTATGCCTAATGTGTGGATGTTCAATCCTTCGTAGAAAAAGTGACCAAATATTACGCAGCAATCCCTCAGAACTGCAACAAATGATTGCTACCATCATAATTAATTCTATTGAACCACGAGAGGTAAGTCAAACACTTTTTATTAGCTAACCAGTGACCCGTCTCTGCTTCGCATGGGTACAATATATTGTATATAGATGTATTATGCATATAAACCTTTCTCTTGAATC
Organism: Xestia c-nigrum; assembly: GCA_916618015.1. Lineage (NCBI taxonomy): Eukaryota > Metazoa > Arthropoda > Insecta > Lepidoptera > Noctuidae > Xestia > Xestia c-nigrum. The sequence continues at coordinate 20,334,905 of OU745246.1, forward strand.
ACTCAATCCATTCAGTAGTTTTAAAGATCAAAGCGTACAGAGGCGGGAAGCGACTATGTTAAATACTATGCAAAGATATTTTCTATGGTAACCAACTGTTAATCATGTCATTATTGTTCATGTTCACAACTTTAATTCCTATTATGATTCTAAACTGTCCAATAATAATGAAAAATCAATAAATTGTGCCTCATTTCTCACCAGTAAAAGGTAAAGTTACGAGTATTTATGAATTTATATAGGATGTGTTCATCAGTTAATTTTTTGTTTTAGTTAACTACAACAGATAGAGTTTGTCATTCATGCTGGATGAAAACTAGAAGAACTGCTCTATGCATGCAGGTAGACCAAACAGAGAGGGAATCTGTAGCGTTACCTTCAACAAGTATGGTAGTTGAAGAGTCTCAAGCAGAACAAGATATTGTGACACCGGAACAACCACCTTCAGCAATTGAGCAGTCAGAAATAGCTGACAATGAAGATATACCAGAACAAAGATCTGATGAAGTGGATATTGTAGTGCCCAATCCCAGCGGATCATCAACTTCATCTGAATGGATTCCTGGTGTGTCATCAGTGGTTACACAAAACGTTCCGGCACAAGGTGTAACTATCACTCTTGATAACTACAGACGAGCTCCCAATACTGCAGCTCAGTGTATATTTTCATATTGTACCAATCGGGAACTACATCGGATTTCTGATGATTTGCGCATCAAAGTAATTATTGATCATCATTTTTACTTGCCTATTCATGCCAGGGTCTGTACAGACCATTTACTTAGTAATATCTGGGACACTTTGTACAACTCTGAGAATAGCAATGCCGTGTTCACAGTTGAACAAGTTGAACATATGTTTTCTTTCATTAATTTTAGTCGTAATAATGTTATTGATTTTAATGATCCTTTAAACATAGACGATCGCTTGGATGCACACTTGGATGTTGTGCCCATGTAATGACCATAGTTTGGTATCTCGGCTGGGCCAGACATGAACAAAATGTAGCTGCTCCAGCTGCATTCCTTGATGAAGTATTCATTAGAGAATTGTAATAAAAAATATGTAAAAAATAATGGGTGTTTTTATTTGTCTTATTTTAAAATAATAATATTGAGAGAGTTCTGTAGAGCCAATTTTAAGAAATCTCCTCAAATAGAGAATGGACTGAGCCAATCAAATGTCAATTAAAAGCGGGTAGAAGGGTAAGAGAGACAAGCTTAGGTCCATGTTCACCAACAAGATGATGCTCTCATTATCTACAATGTCAATTAAAAGCGGGTAGAAGTGTAAGAGAGACAAGCTTAGGTCCATGTTCACCAACAAGATGACGCTCTCATTATCTAAAATCAGCTGTTTAAAAACATTTTTGAATGGGAACATGTCACACTGACAGCTGTTTTTAGATAATCAGACTTATCTTTTCGGTGAATATGGACCTTAGATGTTGGTCTCATTGTATTTTTCTATGTCTTACAGGAAAGAGATAGTTGGGCCAATAACTGTTTTTCTCTCTTTTTTAGAGAGTATGATCAATTACATATAGGTACATACTGATCAGTCCATTCTATGACGTAACCTAAATGCCACAGATAATTAAAATATGAACATAACCTCAAAAAACTTATTTCAAGATTACTTGATTCTCCCATCTTTTAAAAATATATTGAAGGCCGTATTATGTTATATTTATACAGGCGAATTGAATGATATATGTTTCATCAAGTTACGTTTTGGTAGATTTTTCTAGTCCAAGCTTGTTAGCCGAATTGCCATTGTTCTTTCATCTAAGCATTTAGTTTGTATAAAAATATTTTTTTAAAGAAATTGGAATTCATAAAAGTGTCCATAGTAAAAAATGGTCAATTCAATGGTCTGAATAACATGCCGAAGTTAATGTATAACCTCAGGAACACGGTGTATAATCTCACTAGAATTTGGTAGGTTTTATGTTTACTAGGCATCATCATATGACGTATTGGTGTCAAAACGCTGAACTTAGCTTAAAACCATTTTCCACACAAGAATCATTTACATCGGTCCAGCAGTTTAGGAAATATCAGGCAAAATAAATAGCAAACATTGTGTACATCATCAATTTTACACTAATTCTGATTCAAAGCACTTTTTATGTCTTTGTTTGTCAATCATAGTAAATGGAAGCTTCCTCATCGAACTTTTGGTTGTTTTCGGCATTATTTTAAACAATTCCACTGTAAATTGATACACGTAAAAGATGACTCAAAAACGAAACGTGTCAATTTTGACAGTCTTAAATTATTGCCATATTAAAACTTCTATAAATAATTCGTGGACAGCTTTCGTTGGCCTAACTGACATCACGCGGTCTTTTCCGCATAGTTCCCGTTCCCATGGATGTACGGCGATAAAATATGCAGGAAATGCAGCAATCTATTGCTGAAATAAATTTTCTAAGCGATCCAGTACTAAGTTAATTCGTAACATAAAAAAATTGGTTGCCTGTAAAGTCGGTATACGGGCGAAAGTTTTACGTGACAACGACTTTGAGTGGTAAAATAATTTTAATGTGAATATTCATTCGTATAGTAGGAAGAAGGATGAAATGAACCGGTGTGTATGCCTATCTCTCTCACTCTCTCTCTCTCGCTCTGTCTCTCTCGCTCTTAGGCGGGCTAACTGTGCTCGAGTGGAAGGGACGCGTGCCTTTCACTTTTTATGTCTGTCTCTCTCGCTCTTAGGCGGGCTAACCATGCCCGAGTGGAAGGGACGCGTGCCTCTCACTCGCTCTCATTGTGAGCGCATAACGTGAGCGGAGCGTAACGCAGTTTCTTGAAGTGTCACCCGGAAAACCAATTTATAAGACGTTGTCACGTCAAAATACAAATCTTTCCTCTTTTAAATGTTAAGGGGTGCATTAGTGTTGCGCAGTTATCCAAGAACCCAAAATTGCAACAAGACTAATAAAAAACCACTGACAAATTCCGGCCGCCTTCCGGCGATTTGGGCGTCCATAAACCCGTTCCGATCGATTTCCCTTGAATCGTCATGGATGACGTTTTGACATGAACCATTGCGATTACACCCACCATCATGATCATCATTTCAGCCGAAAGACGTCCACCGCTGGACATGCCCCCCCCCCCAAGTGTCGCCACATTGACCGGTCCCTTGCGACTCGCAGCCAACGTATTCCCTCAACCTTCACCAGGTCATCGCTCCACCTAGTGGGAGGTCTTCCAACGCATCGTCTAGAAGTTCGCGGACCATGCCCCAAATAAACCACAGTGAGTGCTGTCAAATAACCTAATGACAGCTCTTAGCTGTCTTAATCGTGAAATTAAATCGGAACGCAAAATATTGATGTGAGCGATTATTATCTAATACGGAGCGTGGCCTGAGTGACAAGTGTCAATGTCAAAATTGTCAAAGTCAATGCAGAATGCAGATTTGCAGAACAGTGAAAATAAACAAATAAGTCCAATACATGAGGTTATTCCCAATAATCCCAATTTTAGGCAACGGAGAGAGACTATTTATTACATTTCTACACTGCACTGCTTCTAGTGGTACATAGCCTACATGAGCTTACATTTGGAAGAAGTTAACGAGACACAACAACTTATGCAGAATGAAGGAGAAGAAGATGAACAGAAAGTTATTACTCATGTGGCGACATCTCCGGTTGCAAGCAATAAGTTATCGAGTGGCGCTGCCAGCTTAACATCGAAGAATGTGGGCCAAACCACTTCGGGTGTTGGCAACAGCAGTGTAAATGAATCGACCAAAATTTCATACGTTAGTGAGAAACGGACAAATAGAGATAATAATAATATGATGCGAAACAATAACAAACCGAAAACCATACCCAAAGAAACACCAGATGTGAAAAACATGGAAAAGGCTCTATTAGAATTGCTAGATGATTTTCACACTGGAAAGTTAAGTGCCTTTGGCACTGGATGTAGTATGGAACAAATGATAAATATTAGAGATCAACAGGAACATTTGGCACGTTTACATTTCCGCCTATGTGCAGATGTTGAGAAGCCTACTGAAGACAGTTTTGAAAATTCTTCCTCTCGGGACAAAATGGCACAGCTTGTACAAAGTCTAGAACAACTTTCGGCCTCTATTGAGCACTTGCATTCTGATGATAATGTTGTAAATAGCAATGGTACTGAAAAGCAATAATGAAAACAAGTTACTACAATAATGTCCTGTCACCTGTCATGATTGTAAAATGTTCCACAAAACTTTTTGGAGAGTGAACTCCCAAGTGGACTGTGTTGTCCATATTGTTCACAGGGTACACTGTGGTTGGCATGAGGTTTCATATTATTCAGTTTTTTCATCAGATAATTCACAGTAGTAGCCTAGTTTGGACTTTTTGACCTTTTATAACTTCCAGAGATAATGTTATCATAAGCATTGGAAGTGTTGTTCCATCCATTGCTACAACAAGTAGTTTTCTCATGAGTCATGTATTGGCACTAAGTAAAACAACATATAATAATTATACTATTTCTGTGAAGTGATTCTGACTCAGTAGTACATCATAATGTTGTTGAAAAATAGCTATGAGTGTATGGATTTGTGTATAGGCATTATCCGATACTCAATACAATACCTTTCGTTCTGTTGCATTGGTTGTTTCTGATCATCTTTCAGCCAATCAAAAATAAATAAGATGAAATATTAGAATAATGGTGACATTAAATAAAATATGGAATGAATTAATGCATTTGTTTTATTTATTCATTTAATTTCCATAAAATGATTAAAATTGCGATTACAAATTAAAATTATCTGTCTGAGAACCTATCTCTTATCATCATTGGATAGATGTAGTCTGCCCAATCTGCTAAGATAGTTTGAAACCAATGACACTGGCTTCTAAGTTCATCATAAGCAGCTATAATGTGAATTCAGACTCAGAATATTAACTTTCATGCTTGTTCTTGTGACATACTCAAGTTCATGTTCACCAAAAAGATGACAGTCTCATCATCTAAAAACAGCTGCTTAAAACATATTTTTGTATGGGAACAGGTTTTAGATAATCAGACCATTATCTTTTTGGTGAACATGAACCTTAGTCAACAATTGTAGACATAAGTGTCGGCTAGTGTTCATAAAAACGGGCACAACTGCACTTACATGCCTTAACATTATTTCTAAACTAAGTAAAATACAGAAATTGACGCACAAATGGTTACAAATATTCAGTACCTCAGACCAAATAAAAAACCAAGACATAATGCTGTGAACAATAAAATAAGGTCGGCGCAAAACTACGGATCCCTTTCTGCATACACGCTTCTACATACACATTTATATCAAACTACGTCTCAATAAATGCGATTTTTATTTGGTCTGACACTAAGTTAAGTCTAAATCATTCAGAAGTTCAGAACACGGGTCCCAAATGGAAATTTTACATTGTTTAGGTCAGAATGATTTATTGAATATTGTAGTAACAATTTGTGCTGTTTTATACCATACACTGAGCTTGTTTATAAAAATAGAATCTAAAACTACAAATTCAAAATTATAATATTTAGGTACACATTAAAGTGGCTTAGAAATTTGGTGTAGAGGTAGACTGCACTTATTGAACTTCAAGGAATAGGCATTATTACAATATTCATCAATAATTAATCACAAATAAATAAATTGGGATAAGCTACGTCTCAATAAATGCGATATTTATTTGGTCTGACACTGAGTTAAGTCTAAATCATTCAGAAGTTCAGAACACGGGCCCCAAATGGAAATTTTACATTGTTTAGGTCAGAATGATTTATTGAATATTGTAGTAACAATTTGTGCTGTTTTATACCATACACTGAACTTGTTTATAAAAATAGAATCTAAAACTACAAATTCAAAATTATAATATTTACACATTAAAGTGGCTTAGAAATTTGGTGTAGAGGTAGACTGCACTTATTGAACTTCAAGGAATAGGCATTATTACAATATTCATCAATAATTAAGCATTATTACAAGATTCATCAATAATTAATCACAAATACTAAACAAGGTCAACAAATTTTGAAAGGATTACAGCGAAACCCCTCTTCTCCTGATTTTTACAAGCTTTTTATTTAACTTGCACTGTTTGTATGTATGTTAGTTGTCTACTTCAAAGATAGCTGCATTTTTTAGCTTTTGAGTTGTTTCACTAGCTAATTTAATTAGACACTGCATAGTGAAATCAGTATAAAGCTTAATAGGTACCTACGGATAGAGATACAGGTTGTTGATTTAGTCAATTACAACTTTTAGTGATGTCATAGTTTGGTATTATAGCAGCTTGATTAGGTAGGTAATGCAACTGCCCCACCACCAGCGATAAGTGAGAAGAGAGTGCGAGTAAATTTGTCGATAGTAATCAACTATTTTCTCAATATGCTTATTTTCTTCTTCGCAGTTGGTAGGAAAGGCATTTAGGTATAGGTAGCATAAAATAAAATTCTTAAAAGTAAACAAAACTTCAGCTCACATATTGAAAAGAAAACAAGTTTGACTTGTGTTTCAAAAGTATTTATCACTTTTTATATCAAATAAGTACAATACTATCATAAAAGTTAAACACCTAAATGTTATCATTTTAAAGTTACTTTCAATAAGCTAATTAAAAAAAAAAGAACTTAAAATCAATATTTTCAGGCAATCAATTAATTATTGTGAATCAAATTAAGATAAGATTATATATAAGATTTTTCTGCGCAGGTCTCTTAGACTAACTCTATTAGTATAGTATCCATCATACATCAGATCAACCCAAAGCAACTTTAAAACAGTCAGCAATTATGGAATTAAATACTCATACATTTTACAAATATTTTTTATGAGTATGTAATGTACTTAAACCTAGCATTATTACAGATACTCATGTAACATTTGCATATGTGTCAAAATAAAGCTGAAGTAGACACTTCTAGATTACACATTCAAGAAATAAGTAAATGCTATCTTTAAAAGAATCATCAGTGTAATTGATAACAATAAGTTATACAGGAATGGGTACATTACAAAGTCTGTTCTAGGATCCATACTTATAAGGTTGACTATTACCTGGTAGCCAGTTCACAAAGCAGGAACTATAAACACTACACTTGTGTGGGAGACATTCACATGCTCTACCCATAATCAAATTGATATTTTTCTTCTACAATATAAATCACATGTTAATGCAGAAATGGCACAGCTTTATGACTAGTAACAACAAAAATAACTTATATCATAACATCATGCCTGTAGGAAGGCCCAGATGAGTCAGGCAGAGGTGTTAGACTCGCATATTTTTGAATATGTGGATGGCTATTGATTAGAGGTGATTATAAACCACATATTATTATACATTTTTTACCCCAATTAATAATCAATCAAAAAATCTATTTACAAGTACAACTGGTGATATCCAGGCCCTTTTAGACTTTTCCTACATGTAGGACATTTCTTGCCACTAGTTTTAACTGATGCTTGGATACATGATAAGCAGAAGACATGACCACAAATGGTTGACGCAATGCCATTAGAAGAATTAAGAGGATCTAAACAGATAGGGCAATCCCCTATATTCCTTTGAAGTATTGGTGAGGATGGTAGGACATTTGTCATGGTTGTGCTAGAATTATTTGAATTTGATTCCTTCCTTTTTCCATTTTGAGAGGTTTTATTTGAAACAGGGTTATTTTTATTTAAAGGGGTACGTGCTGATGAACCAGATGCTCTTGCTCTTAGAAGAAGAGAGGTTGCATTTTGTTGGCTAGTGTTATTGAAATGTTCATTAAAGAAAGCATCTACTATACTTTCGAAATCCGGAATCTGGTTGGTGTCTCTGCTTTGCCTTGAGGTGCTTGGCAGTGTATTTATTGGTGGTACACTGGCCTGCAGTGTATTGCTTAGTGGTAATCTGGCCTGCAGTGTCGTGCCAGATGTTAGAAAGCCTGGTGGTAGCCTGATCCGCAGTATAGGTTCTGGTGATACACTGGGTGGCAGTGTAGTCCTCTGTGTAGAAGTTGTCTTTGATGTCAAAGTATTGTTCGGTGGCGAAGTTGTGTTTGATGTCGAAGTATTGTTCGGTGGCGAAGTTGTGTTTGATGTCGAAGTATTGTTCGGTGGCGAAGTTGTGTTTGGTGTTGAAGTTGTGCTTGGTGTCGAAGTTCTCTGTACTGTTGTGTTTGGTGTTTCATTAGTATTTACTGCAGTCACATTCCTGTATGTAGTTTTCATGTTCAATTCTTTACTATTTTTCCATTTATCAAGTATAGTATTATTTTCAGCTATAATATCATCTACATCAATAATTTCAATTGGATCATCAATAAAAGAATTAAATTCCATGTTTATGTTACTATACTCATCATCGATAACTATGGGTTCATTCAGATTGTCATTCTTATAATTATTGTTTGTTCCTGAATTTGGAACTATCATGCAGTCTTCATCATTGGGTACTTCAGTTTTGTATTTTGGTTTGGTAACCTCTGATCCTGCTGGCTCAATTATTTCAATAACACTATTATCTATAATGGTACTGTTTTTCGTTTTTGTTACTTCACAGATATCATCAATAACAATGGTGTCATAAGGTATATCTATAATTTGTAAATCATCACCACCTGTTCTTCTTGGTGACAATTTTTTAGTAATGCTAACATCATCTTCTCTTTTTAGGGGTGTTGACAAATTAATTTGTTCATCTGTTTCTTTAGTTGTTAATTCTTTGTTTATGTTGACTGCCTTTAAATTTTTATTATCAATCACTTCATCATTTTTTTTTTCAGTTATTTTTAAACTTTCATTATACAGTTCATCATTTTTCTCAAAAGTTTCACTATCCCTGGATGTACTTGGGAGTGGGGAGAATGATGTTGGTCTCAGATTTTGGAATAAAGTTGGTTCATACTCTATGGTCTTATCACTATCTGAACTAGCATCACTAAGATTTGCAGCATCATCTTGAGCCAGTCTTTCTGCAATTTCGTCAGTATGAGCATTAAAAATAGATTTGGAATATTTTGGTATCCTTGACTTTTTACCTCGTTTTGCCGGATGTGGTTCTTCTTCTGGATCTTCACTTAGAGCTTCTACTCCATAATCATCATCTCCTTTGCAGAAATTTGTATTTGGTTTGCGTATTACTTTTGGACGATCTTTGCAGCCAACAATGTATGGAATTTCTGTCTTCTTCCTCTTCTTAGGTGGAACTATAGGGGGGGGAGGCGGTGACTTTTCACGAAGCAATGATGTTGCTTCCAGTACTTCACTAGGATCAGGCAACTTTTGGTCTTGTATTGAATCTAACAATCGTTCAGTTATTTTAATAATTGTTGAAGGAGAGAGTAGATTGTTTTGACTGACACTTGCAGGTGTTCCCTTCACAGGTGTTGATGCTGCGCATGGTGGCTTTTTTGAAGGAGTTTCTGAAGTTGGGTCATCGTCATTTTCGTCATCAGAATCTTCAAACATTTTCTCTAGTTCTGATAGAGAAGGTATAGGCTTACCATTAGGGCAGATTCTTTCAGGTTTAGACGATGATCGGCTTTGCGTTCGGAGTTTACTTGTTTTCTTCTTCAATAACAATTGTTTAGACATTGCAATGCCATCATCAGGGTCAGGTTTGTTATTTCGCGTCTTCTGAGTTTTTGGCACATTCTCTTTTTGATCCGATGAAGTACTACACTTAGACGTATTCGAAGCTTTACGTTTCTTAGGTACTTTTTTATTTTTGGAATTACCCATGTTTTTCAGTAAGTTTATCAGTCGAGTTTGTAATCAAATTATTTTCACTGTATGTATAATTTTGCGAACACTACTCCACCGTGTCACTGATACAAAGTAACCTCTAGGGTAGGGATGCACTGTAAATAAAAATATTGAATAGTGAATACAATGCAGATTATCTGAAAACTACGTTTGCTTTTGGAATCTTTCTTCATAAAAAAGCTAAAAGAACAACTGCCATCATAATTCAATGTTGCCAGATGGAATCTGAAGAAATTAGTAGAAAAATTAAAGTTTTAGCAGTAGATCCGAGAAAAAAATCAGTAGATTAACATCATTTTTATGTTTTGGTAGTACCTACATTAAGTGAGATTGATGTAGCAAGATTTTTAAAAATGTCCATAGAAAAAGTAAAAATTCAAAAATAAAGTAAAATAAGCCATGGCAAATGAGAGAGCATTGACTCAGATTAGGTGTAATATGGTTTTGTAAAACTGTTTTAATTTTTAAGTGTCCATGGAGTTTTTTGCCCGTTCATCTCCATATAGATCTAAGCTATGGAATGAGCACATTTAGGTCCATGTTCACCAAAAAGATAACGCTCGGATTAACTAAAAACAGCTGTTTAAACACATTTTTGTATGGGAACATGTCACAGTGACAGCTGTTTTTAGATAATTAGGCTGTTATTCTTTCGGTGAACATGGACCTTAGTTATAAATGTGTTTTGAAATTAGCATCTAATTATAAGTACTTTAATGTTTGTATGCCAATTTTATGGCGAAATGTGTCATTGCACTACATATTATTTTACCTTCTTTTGTACCACATTTATTGCACATAAATAATTTTGACTTGACTTTGAGCAACTACCTACAATACTTTCAAAGTTTTAATGCACAGTGACTGGAACTGTCAGTGATTGGTCGACACTGCACACACTACGGATAAAAAATATCGCGAATTCACAAAACTTGTTGAACAAAAGTAATGTGATTTATGCCTACAGGCCAGATGATGACACTACACGACTACTAACGACAATAACTGGTAGATGATCCGATCGGATTTGAAAAAAAGCAGGTACTTAGATTTCTTAAACAATTTCAATCAAGGTAGGAGATCAGTTGATTTTTTTAGAATCGAGTAGATAGATCTACTTACTGCTAAATCAGTAGATGGGTCATTTTCACCATAACTGTACCGTCAACTGTGGCAACTTTATCTTACTTTTTACGTTTTTAACTATTACCACAACATGGAGCTAGATATTTAAACTTTTATCGATTTACTTTGTAAAAAATATGTGTCTCTTTTGGTTGAACCAATTAATTCTACAAAATCTCACATAGAATCGCTAACAAAAAAAACCAAGAATATGAGCGAGGTAAAATTGACACAAAGGCAACTTTACCTAGCGTACAGTTTTTATTAAATACTAGCTGACCCACGCAACTTCGTCTGCGTCAAAAGTACTACCTACCTACTACTAGGTAGTTTTACCTACTACTTTTTACCGTTTAAACCTTCCCAGGACTTCCACAAATCATTCAAAACCAAAATGAGCCAAATCGGTCCAGCCGTTCTCGAGTTTTAGTGAGACTAACGAACAGCAACTGATTTTTATATGTATAGATAGATAGATAGATAATGTCACAAAGTGCATGCAATATAAAGTTGCCAAAGGCCCAGGCGATAAAAAGCGATGCATTTTATTGTGAAGTTATCATCTTCGTTTGAGTAACCTCTACCAACACAAGTAGCCAACAGAAATTCAAAATTATCATAAAATGGCCGTATGTCATCAGGGTTGTCGAAAAATAATACACATCAAAACTTTTTTTTTAATAATAATTTTTATTTAAGAAACACCATCTTTGTGCGAAGACTCTCTCTATAGTTACTGTACTCTTTGGCGAAGACGCTGCGCACGAAATTGACCGCTTAAAACGAAAAACACTCTATTTTGACAGTCAACGAAGTGGCTAGCTTAAAAAACTTTTTGGGTTACCACCATTTATTATAAAATCTACCAATATGTGCGAAATAACATAAACTGCCACAGACAAAACAAAAATTAAGTTGAATTAGTATAGGGTATGCTTAGGTAAAGATACCCACGCAAAGTAAAGATGCCACAGTTGACCGTACATCGCGTTTTCGGGGTGTCCCACAGGTTTTTTAATATTTAAGGTCTCTTCTTTGGTTAATATTTAACAAATAATTTCCACGTTTAAGAAAAACTACACTAAGAATAAGGATCCATGGTTAGTTTTTAACAATATTACGTATTGTTACTACTTAAATGCGTTCTTCATGATACATTAATCAGGAAACTACACCACTACGGGATCCGTAATGCCTCTCTGGATCTTCTTACTTCATATTTGAGTGATAGGATTCAGAGTGTCCCGGTTCCGTAGTTAGAATGAGGGTGCCCCAGGGCTCAATTCTCGGCCCGTTTTTGTTTTTGATTTATATAAATGACTTGCCTTACCTCATAAAGGATAACCATGACATAGTATTGTTTGTAGATGACACTTCTCTTTTATTTAAACTCAAACGCCAGCAATTAGTTACGGACGATGTTAATAGCGCCCTGGCAAAAGTCGTTAATTGGTTTAATGTTAATAATCTACTCCTTAATGAGAACGAAATGTATTAAGTTTACGATACCCCACGTAAGACAAGTGGAAACTAGAGTACTAATCAAGGATGAAGAGTTGAAACTGGAGGATAACACAGTGTTCTTAGGGATAACTTTGGATGATAAGCTTCAGTGGGGCCCGCATATAGACAAATTGGCAAAAAAACTTAGCTCAAATACGCCGTTAGAAAAATTCGTGATCTAACTGACTTAGAGACAGCTCGTTTAGTTTACTTTAGTTATTTCCACAGCGTGATGTCGTATGGTATTTATTCTCTTGTGGGCAATGCCGCCGATATTCAGACAATATTTGTTTTGCAAAAAAGGGTTATTCGTTCTGTTTATAAATTCAGTCCCAGATACTCCCTCAGAGAAAAAATTAAAGAGATTAATATTCTCACTGTGCCCTCTCAGTTTATTTATGAACATCTTTTGTACGCGCATAAAAATATTAAATTGTTTAAAAAATACAGTGATATCCACAATATAAATACGAGGAACAAACATAATTGTTGTTCCTGCAACGAGGCTGAAAAAAATAGGGGGGTACGTTCAGATGCCAATGTATACGTTTCTACAATAAACTTCCGAACCATATTCAGGCACTAAGCCTAAAATTGTTTATAAAACGAAAGCTATGCCTGAAAGTCTTCTATCATGTTAAATCACTATCTCGAAGATAAAAAGGCTTGGGATTAAGCTGCTCCAATTTGCTCTGTGAATGATGAAATTTCGGACTTCGCTTGTTTATTATTGATTCCTTTTACTTTATACACTGTGACATTGAATCATTTGACATGAATACTTAGTTCAGTATTTTATTTTTATTTTTTTTTACTTTACTTATTTTTATTTTTTATGTGTGTGTTTATTTGACTTGAATATTTACTTGTGACTGTCATGACATTTAATGATTTGACATGAATACTTGGTTCAGTATTTAATTATTTTTTACTTTATTTTTGTTTATTTTATGTGTTGTATTTGACATTTCGTATTTTTATAGACATTAGTTTTTGTAAATTATTATTTATTTTATTTAATAATTGTGAATGTGAGGACCTTGTGGGTCACTTTTTGTTGTTTTTTTTTCCCACGACTGTCTGGCAGTTTGAGTACTATAAGCGACCTACCCAAATGTCCTTTCTTTCGTATTGTTCGTCGTTTCGTTGAGCTCCTTGAGTTAAAAGTCGAGCTACATGATAACTGACAAATGCTTGCACTGACTGGACAGGTCCACTCAAATCTGTATGGTTCTTTCTTCAAAAGACCATATCAGACAGTAATCTGCATAGTTCTCATGTAAGTTGAACAAGATTGTTTGGACTTTTTAAAAGAGACTATGACCTCTGAGTTTGTTTCGGCTGTTTCTTCTCAGAGTAGTCAGGTACGAAACACCGGCCCCATCTAGTTTAAAAAATAAAGACGTGTAAAAGTGTTTGTGAAAACCAATTTGCAAAATAAATATCATTTATCATTTAAAAACACAGTCTTAATACCTTAATTTTCAAAAAATATTGTAGAAGATGTCTGTTTTAGCGCTGTCCTACTACCAATTTCATTCAAATAACATTACTTTTTAACATTTTGTTGACTTATTTATACTAATGTGATTGATTTTTCGAAAAGTATAGTTATTTAAGATTTGTTATATATCCGCAGAAAACACTGTAACATTGCACACAATATTTAAATAATTATATCTATGTGAGGACATAAATTAGCTAAAGTGGACAATTCCCTTCAGAAACCACTGTTTTTACGGATGATCGCAAAAAAAACTACTCTTTATGTATTTTTTTGAATGGCTGCATCATTTGTTAAGCTGTCTTTGAATTTCCACAATGATTCGTTCATTTTTACGGCAACTAGCGGACAGCGAACACACACCTCAGCAACGGTCCGTTTTTGTCATTCCACAACCGAAACCATTTTCAAAGTAAGTTTATAAGTTTATCTCGTGCAAATTATTTTGATATCTATAAATACTTTCAGTGAACCAAATTTGATAACAAGCTTGCTGATCAGATGTGTTAGTTTAAGATAAATGAAACAAAAATGTTCAAAGGTAGACTTCAGTTACGTTACCAAAACGCAGGTAACGCAGAACTGGAACTAAAAAGTTTTGGAATGGAATTCTTAGGAAGATGGTACATTATATTCATGTCGATTTATTAAAACAATGTACTAAGTGTTTCTGAATAAGAATTCAAATATTCAGAAATTAATACTTCGATCGATAATAGTACTAGATTAAGGATCAGGAACAAAAATACGTCGCTCAAGTGGCCACGTTTGCACACACGTAAATATCTACATTTTATAGCAAAGTTTAATCATTATAACAACTCTGCCCTCGTAACAGCAAATGCAGTAATCGACATTTTTACGATTTTCCGTTTTTGTCAAAAATGACATAGGGAGACTTCAAGCAATAAGTAGGTTTTTTTTTTTTTCTAAGACTGGAACATGGTGAAGTAATAAGAAAAAATGCAGCATTTCGTGTGAAATTATTTGATATTGTTAGCATGAATGCAGCAATGATCGTATACCAGATCAAAATGCAGTAATTACGTATTTAGTACCAAGTTAGAATGCAGTATTCGCAGTGACGGATTACGACGGAACGGACGGAAGACTATTTGATGCCCTAAGCAATCCACGCCTGTGGGGCCCCCTATCCGAATGTCAACTAGAATCGCCAAAAGGTCTAGTAGTAGTCTAGGTCAGACTCTATGTCATCTTAAAATGCGCGAATTTTCAGTTGGTCCTAGTATATTTTTTGGTGTGGTTTTTGGTGACGTGAGTGTGAGACATGATGCCCTTTTTTTCCGTATGGGAAATCGTCATATAACTTCTCCCACTCTGCGCGGAGCGGGAGGGAGTGTCAGAATTTTACTGACTAAATCCCGTCCATGTTCCTTCCTCAATTCGTCAATGTAGTAGGTTAAGTTCTATGGGGCTGCGGGACTGTTGGGGCTTTTTTTATAGGATTGAATCATCAAATGACTTCTCCCACTCTGGGCGGAGCGAGAGGGAGTGTCAGACTTTTACTGACTAAATAAAATAAATAATAAACATACGAGCCGTCGACACGGCCTGTCGTTATAAGACGGATGGACGGCAAGCTAGCCATAGCTCACCGTCCACAAGCCCATGCCTACGGTGGCCGGTGATGCCCGGGGCGTCTCCCGCGGCGGCTGGGGCGAGAGGTTCTCTCCCTCTTGCGTTCGGCCACCTCCTTTGCTAGCAAGACTGCTTCGCAGAAGGAGGTGACGGTTTCCCATTCCGTTTCGCTCCGGACCATGGATTGAACCAGACCGAGACGTCGCCGCCGCCAATAGCCGCTACGAGGACACGGCGGTGCTCCGCCCACGGGGGGCAAAGCTCCCCCGTGCAGTGCGCCACCGTGTGCTCCGGTCGATCCTCGCAATGGAAACACCCGGGCGTTTCCTCCCGCCCGATTCGAGGCAGGAACCTCCCGAATCAACCGTGTCCTCAAAGAGAGGACTTATCGCCAATATCGTGGTGCGCCCTGCACGGGGTTGCGACAGTCGCTCTCTCCATGTCGCCATGAGATCACGCCGGAGGTTTGTCCGCTGAGCGACAGTTTGCCGCGGCAGTGGATTTTCCAACCGGCACAGCGCCTCCGCGTGCCATTCATGCAGGCGCGCGAGGACTAGCGCCTCCAGATCCCATGGCGGCACGCCGGCAAGGCTTGCCGCCTCACCGAAGACGTGATGCCCTTTTTTTTTCGGATGGGAAATCATCAAATGACCCCTCCCACTCTGGGCGGAGCGGGAGAGAGTGTCAGACTTTTACTGACTATAAACCATCCATTTTTCTTCCTCGCCCTTTACGTTCCGGGGCCGCGGTATCTCTTTCGAACAGTCCCGCAGCCCCGACAGGCTTCGGCCCTTGCAGGCCCCTCCCTTTATGCTGACATTTCTTTAAGGCGCGCGTGGAACACGAACGCGCCGTCGACACGGCCTGTCGTCATTAGACGGACGGACGGCTAGCTGGCCCATAGCTCACCGTCCACAGGCTCTGGATGCTTACGGTGGCCGGTGACGCCCAGTGCGTCTCTCGCCTTGGCTGGGGCGAGAGACTCTCTCCCTCTCGCGTTCCGCCACCTACTTCGCTAGCATGACTTCTTCGCAGGAGGAGGTGACGGCTACGAGGACACGGCATTGTTCCGCCCACGCGAGGCAGACCTCCACCGTGTCCTCCGGTCGATCCTCGCAGTGGAAACACCCGGTCGTTTCCTCCCGCCCGATTCGATGCAGGAACCTCCCGAAACATCCGTGTCCGGTGAGGACCTGCGTCAGGCGGAAGGTAGGACGCCGTGGCCCCTCTCAAGCCACTCCTCAAAGAGGGGACTTATCGCCACCATCGTGGCGTGCCCTGCACGGGACAGTCGCTCTCTCCATGTCGCCATGAGATCGCGCCGGAGGTCTGTCCCCTGAGCGGCGATTTGCCACGGCAGTGGAGTTATCCCCCGGCGTAGTGCCTCCGCGCGCCAGTCGTGCAGGCGCGCGAGGACTATCGCCAAGCCTATTATGCTGCCAAGGATCGAAATGTTTAAAGCCGTAATTTTTTGCAATTGCATAATAGCATTCAATGAGAGTTTCGTGTCTTTAGGGCCTACTAAGGCCCTCCCCAGAGATGGGAGCCAATTTTGCCAGTAAAGAGAATCAAACCAAAAAACAGCCAACAAAAGTAAATAAGAACAATAGTATGAACAACTTTATTATCAAAAAGCCTACGCTCACATTTCCCGATAGAACTTCTCCCCAAGCACACCACTCAAAACAAGACACTGAATAGCAATTAACGCCTGCCCCTCCCGATCTCCCAACACGGCTGGTCACCGCGGGAGATCTAGACTACAACCCTCCAACATGCCAAAAACTCTACATTTGCACATACAATGTCAAATCCCTATCGTCACCCCAAAGAATGATACTGTTAAAGTTCGCCCTGAATAAAATCAAATACGACATCATTGGACTAGCGGAAGTCAGAAGAAATGGAAATAATATACTCGAGGATGATGATCACATATTCTGCCACACCGGAGAAACTAAAGGGCTCCATGGAGTCGGGTTCCTGATAAAGAAAAAATACAAAAACAAAATAGAAAACTATACGGGCATATCTGAAAGGGTGTGCCTGCTAAATCTTAAATTTGGAGAAATGACTTTCACTTATCCAAGTATACGCACCAACCTCGGAAGCTACAGAGAACGAGATAGACATTTTTTATGAACAAATAGAAAAAGCTCGGAGCCTTGCAAACGAAAAGGTCATCCTACTGGGAGATCTGAATGCGAAAATAGGCCAAAGAAAGCCTGAAGAAAACGCAGTTATGGGTCCATTCTGCTACGGAATAAGAAACCACAGAGGCGAAAAACTCATACATTATGCTTTTAAAAATAAATTCACCATAATCAAGACAATATTTAAGAAAAACACAAAGAATTTATGGACATGGATTACACCGGACAAAATAAATAAAAATCAAATAGACTATATTTTGAGCAACTGTCCAAGACTCTTTACCAAAATTGAAATATTAAATAAAACTTCTTTTCCGAGCGACCACAGGTTTCTAAGAGGAACAATAATTCTAGACAAACCAAAGAAAAGTCGAACAACATTCAACTCAGCCGCAGCAAACCTATCAAGTGAGAAATCCCAAGAAACATTCTTAAGTGCTCTAAAAACAAATCTGGAAGGAGTTTACTGGGAAGATGATAAAGATATAGAGTCTTACTACCACAAAATAGAATCAGCCATAACGGAAAGTCTAAACACTGTTACGTTTACCAAAACAAAAAAAGAAATAATATCTGAAGAAACTAAAAACTTAATAAAAAAACGTACCGAGCTACTACATAAACCCGCAAAAAACAAGGAGGAGAAAAAAGAACTTTCAACACTTTACAAAACGACAAACAAACTACTTAAAAAGATTACGAGAAATACAGAATGGAAATTATCGAAAAACATATATTAACAACAGGAAGTCAAAAGAAAGCATATTAACAACTAAATACAGAGAAAAATGGATTCCGACACTTAAGACACGAAAACCAAACAAAAACAACAAACAAGGAAGGACCTGGTAAAAGTTGCCTCTGATTTCTATGCGAAACTATATGAAGATAAAAGCATCAACAATGGTAGCTATAGAAAGATTTACAAAAAGGGGGAGACGAATGGAAATGTTGAACCGTTCACTGTCGAAGAAATAATGAAAAAAATGGAAAAACTGAAGAAAGAAAAAAGCCCAGGCCCGGACAACATCCCAAACGAAGCCTTGATATGTGGAAGACACCTGCTGATAAGCCACCTAGTAACCCTGTTCAATAAAGTACTGGAGAGCCAGGAAATACCTAAAAACTGGGCTAAATCAAGGATTATATTATATTTTATATAAAAAGGGGGATCCAGCAGATATAAATAACTATCGACCAATCAGTCTATTACAAACTGTTTGCAATGTGTCTAGAGAAAAGAATAGAGCCAAATTTAGATAAGAGCCAACCAGTGGAACAGGCTGGCTTTCGCCAAGGATACTCAACAACTGACCACATGCATACCTTACAGCAAATAATAGAAAAACACGTTGAATTTAAAAAACACCTCTACCTTGCATATGTAGATTACGCGAAAGCGTTCGACTCTATCTCGCATAAAAGTATCTGGGACGCATTAGAATTTCAGAATCTTCCAAATACATACATCAATATTATAAAGGATATATATAGAAAAAGCACAAGCATGGTAAAGCTGGACAGACTGGGCCCAGAATTCAATATTCGCAGAGGTGTAAAACAAGGAGACCCACTCTCACCAAGGATCTTTATAGCTGTCCTACAAAATATGATGAAAGATTTAAACTGGGACAGGAAAGGAATAGTTATAGAGGGAAAATACCTGAGCAATCTGAGATTCGCAGACGATATAGTCCTCTTTGCTAAGACATCAAAACAGCTGGAGGTAATGTTAACAGAACTGATTGCTGCGAGTGGAAATATTGGTCTGCAATTGAACACCTCAAAGACAAAAATATCTACCAACGGTACGAAAAACCCCATAGTGATAAACCAACAAACCTTTGAATACGTAGAGAGCTATATCTACCTTGGAAAGCTACTATCGTTAAGTTTAAGTTACGTGACATAACGTTATGTCACGTAACTTAAACTAAAAAATATTTATATAAACGGAACACTGCTTCCATAGGAAACTAAAAAAATATTAATTAATAATGGCACTGTAACAGTATTTTAGTAGTACTTAATTAAACTTAAATCTCACAGCCTTTCATGTTTCATCACAGTCTTCTACTTCTAAACTATTCACAAGATCAGTCGAAGAATCGTTGATGTGGAGGGTGTGTCTGTTTTGTGGTATTATTTTGGACAGTGTAGAAAGAATAGCAAATTTTCTTGCTTCTGTTATACCCCTTGGAAGAATGTTTATAATGGGATCAGGAATTGATGACTTTAAGTATTTAACTTTTAGGAACTCAATTTCTTGAATCATTCCATCATACTGTGTCTTCACAAACAAGTTACTTTTATTTATGTGTACCTCCACAATCACAATATCTTTTAAATATACTCTGTTTGTGCTCTTTTTATGTCTATGTTGAGATGAATGATCCATATATTTGCAGAACTCAGAAACTTCCATAGTTTTTACTGTTACTGTCCCTGAATTTGCTAACTGCACACAATCTATGTAATCAGCAAAATCATACACCTTTCCTGCTTTTTGTAATTGGTTTTCTACTTGGTGGTGAAAGTTGTCAGCCGACATAAAAGTGTGTCCTGGTTCTAAGTATTTAATTGAAATAGTTTCGGCACATATTTCAGAACTGTTTACAATTTGAACAAGAAATGTAAAAAAAGCCCAATTCGTATTCTGGCTTGAACAATTATCTGTCCACACCACTATATCGGTGCAGTCACGTTTGCTGAGAAAAACTGCTTTATAAGTACTGATAATATCCTCTTGTTTTCTGCCTGAGGTAGCTTCATGCCATACTGCGGCGAAGGGCTGTAGAGAGGGCCTTAATAATAATAATAATAAGCCTTTTTTATTTCCAAAACAGTAACAGAAAAATTAAGTAAAAAACTATTTTAAAATGTTGAGTTTCTGTCATGGCCCCTCACGGGTATAGGCCTCCTCCAACTGCCTCCATTTTTTTCTGGTGTTCGCCGCTTCCAACCAGTCGCTTCCTGCTATTTTTATTATGTCGTCGACCCAGCGGGCTTGTGGTCTGCCTTTTGCTCTTTTACTTCCAGGGCCTTTCCACTTTGTTATTCGTTTGGACCATTTTTCTTGTGGATAGCGAGCGATGTGTCCTGCCCATTTCCACTTTAATCGCCGTGCGTGCGTTACTGCGTCTATCACTTTCGTTTTGTGTCTGATTTTTATGCTGTTCTGTTTGTCTATGTGCTTGATACCAAGGATGCTTCTCTCCATAGCTCGCTGGCACGAACGTATTTTGTGCATACTGCTTTTATTGAAGATCCAGGTTTTGGCTCCGTATGTCAGACAGGGTAATAGACTTGAGTCCATAACTGCTTTCTTCAGCCTTATGGAAAGTTTTGATTTAAAGATTTCTTTGCAACTCCAGTATTTTTTCCACGTCATGTTAATTCGTCTGTCTAGTTCATCTGAGTGTCTTGTGTTTTTAAAAGATAGTAGCTTTCCAAGGTAGATATAGCTCTCTACGTATTCAAAGGTTTGTTGGTTTATCACTATGGGGTTTTTCGTACCGTTGGTAGATATTTTTGTCTTTGAGGTGTTCAATTGCAGACCAATATTTCCACTCGCAGCAATCAGTTCTGTTAACATTACCTCCAGCTGTTTTGATGTCTTAGCAAAGAGGACTATATCGTCTGCGAATCTCAGATTGCTCAGGTATTTTCCCTCTATAACTATTCCTTTCCTGTCCCAGTTTAAATCTTTCATCATATTTTGTAGGACAGCTATAAAGATCCTTGGTGACATTACGTTATGTGACATTAAGTTATGTGACATTAAAGTTACGTGACATTACGTTATGTGACATTAAGTTACGTGACATTCAGTTATGTCACATTAAGTAATGTGACATTAAGTAATGTGACATTAAGTTACGTGACATTAAGTTATGTGACATTAAGTTCACAACCTCGCAAGCTACCAAATCTGCAAATCTTTCTCGGCGTTCACGAGGTTCATATGTCGCTACTTGTTCTTTCTAACATGTCCCTAAATCCCGCCTTTCATCTCAAAACAAAGTTATTTCCCTGCAATATTTTTTGCATAAAGTTACTTAGTTTGATGTACAGAATGCTTGGTTAACGGCTTCGTAATTTAGTTTACAAAATTATGTTCTGTTATTTTTTAATCGGAAATGACCATCATCTCTTTGCAACTAAGCCATTGATTGCTGAGTTCTCAATTCCCATGTGCCAAGGGCGTCTTAGAGGCCGTTGGGTAGACGATATCGTCACATTACAGATCTTCCATAAGTGCAATAGTATTTGAGATATAATTGTGGCTAAGCTGGGGAGACTCTGTCCAGATCGGCTACCAGTTTGAACCAGTCACCGACAAATTAGCAACTTCTTTTTTTTTGTTATCAAAATTAATATCCATGATGATGGCCAAGCCGGTGTCAGTCACACCGTAAGGCTCAGCGCAGACAGAACGGAGATAATTTTATTATGCACTTAAAAATAAACTTTAAAGTTATTACAATAAAGTGCATAAATGCTTGAACCTGACAAAAAATGCTCGCGCGTCCTCGAAGTTACGCTCGAGCATACGCGATCATTCCTCTCTGTCTGCGCTGACCCTTAAAGTCGCGGGGAACACCTGGATCAGGGATGCACATGTGGTTGAAGAAAGGGGAGGCTTATGCCCAGCAGTGGGTGATTCCTGGCTGATAATTATGATTATAATATGACATTACGTTATGTGATATTAAGTTATGTGATATTAAGTTACGTGACATTAAGTTATGTGTCATTAAGTTATGAGACATTAAGTTATGTGACATTAAGTTACGTGACATTAAGTTATGTGACATTACGTTATGTGAAATTACGTTATGTGACATTAAATTATGTGACATTAAGTTACGTGACAATAAGTGGTGTGACTTTAAGTTATGTGACATTAAGTTATGTGACATTAAGTTACGTGACATTACGTTATGTGGCATTAAGTTACGTGACATTAAGTTATGTGACATTAAGTTATGTGACATTAAGTTATGTGACATTACGTTATGTGACATTAAGTTATGTGACATTAAGTTACGTGACATTAAGTTACGTGACATTACGTTATGTGACATTAATTTACGTGACATTACGTTATGTGACATTCCGTTATATGACATTAAGTTACGTGACATTACGTTATGTGACATTCCGTTATGTGACATTAAGTTACGTGACATTACGTTATGTGACATTACGTTATGTGACATTAAGTTATGTGACATTCCGTTATGTGACATTAAGTTACGTGACATAACGTTATGTGACATAACGGTTCGATTATATCGCTGATAAATATGCTTGGCTCAATGCTGGTCCTGCTACGAGGACAGGGGCGCAAAACTTGATAGCATTAAATGGTATTGTTGGAGCTGCTGAAGATTGTACAACTATCTTTGCATTGTATAGATTCAATGTTAGTATTATATAATCGCATAGCCCATATTGTGTGAGTACTACGTACTAGAAAGCTATCATTCACTGGAAACCTACTTTAGTTTTTGACTTGAATGTGAATGTGACGTATTGAATGTGAACCCTTGAATGTAATGTAATTCAAAAAACCAACATTTTGGTATTTTATTTTTATCTTTTTCAAAAAAAATTTTTCGTTTATGAAAGGTGAAGACTTACCTTATTATGTCTCAAATACACTGTAATTTATTTGATTTAAAATATTTATTATTTCGCCTTATTTCAACATAATTTAAAAAAATCACCCTAATTTTCAATCGAAAATTCTCGTGACAATATTTTAGCTTTTTCCAAAAAGTCGGGGGGCATTTTGTATTGCATTGCATTTTTTTTACAATACTACGGTAAATGTTCTAGGAAAATGCAAAAAAATAAAAAAAATCTCAAACTTGAATTTTTCATTAATCACTATGTACAATTTTGAGCTATTCATTAAAATTTACACTGTAATTCGTAAAAAAACGTAAAAATCAATCAAAATCAAAGCATTTATTTCCAGTAGGCCAATAACAGGCACTTTTGAATTGTCGAAACAAAGATGAAAATTAAATGTAGCTACAGTCCCAGTCACAAGACATAAAAACTGTGAAAGTAGTGTAGTTGCCCATTCCCTAACGTAGATCTCTATGGAGAAGAACGGGCAAGAAACTCCATGGACACTCCTTTAAATCAAATTATTGTTACAAAATCTTTCGTTACATCATTCACGTTGAGATGGTAAATTATGTGAGAACAATGTAGCAAGATGTGCACGATAAAAGTGTCCATAGTAAAAACAAAAATATTTCTTTCAAATAAGCCATGGCAACTAAGAGATGACCAGTTACAACTGACAGCGCCAGTTCACGAACGAACGATCAGCACCATTCAGCTCAACCATTTTGAAGGGAGCTAAATGGTCCGACACACGCGCAATAATCAGCGAGACATTTGAGTGAGCATGACAATACTCTCAACCGCCAGGGCAAATTCAAGTCAAAAACTAAAGTAGGTTTCCAGTGAATGATAGCTTTCTAGTACATAGTACTCACACAATATGGGCTATGCGATTATATAATACTAACATTGAATCTATACAATGCAAAGATAGTTGTACAATCTTCAGCAGCTCCAACAATACCATTTAATGCTATCAAGTTTTGTGCCCCTGTCCTTGTGGAGCAGGACCAGCATTGAGCCAAGCATATTTATCAGCGATATAATCGCTCAACTTGTAATATGCTTGCTTACATAGTGTGCGTTTAATGCATGTTTTAAATTTCGTCTCATTCAGTTCAAGAATACTTTGTGGAATTTTATTATAGCATCTCAAACAGTACCCCATGAAAGATGAGTCTACTTTAGCGAGTCTAAAGCCTGGCTGAACTAGTTGGTCCCTACTTCTAGTACTGTAATTGTGTCTGTCCCCTCTTTTACCGAAAAGATGCAGATTTTTTCTCACGTACATTATGTTTACGTAGATGTATTGGCAATGAACCGTCATGATTCCAATATCCTTAAATAGTTCCCTTAGAGAATCGCGCCTACGAAGATTGTATATGGCTCTGATGACTCTTTTCTGCAGAATCAATATCAGCAGCCCGTCCCCATAGCAAAATACCGTAAGACATTATACTATGGAAGTAACTAAAGTAGACCAGTCTAGCGGTATCTACATCAGTGAATTGACGGATTTCTCTAATGGCATATGCTGCTGAACTTAAGCGCCCCGCAAGAGATGTTAAATGAGAACCCCATTGAAGCCTTGAATCAAGCGTAAGCTCCAGGAAAACCGTTTTATCAACGAATTTGAGTAAAATTTCATGTTACATTGATACACGAAAAAATTGCAAATTGAAATATACTACTATAATTAACAAAGAATTAAGTTCATAAAGTTAATATATAATAAGACATCTACAACATTTTGAAAAAGTTGTAGAATCTTCTTTCAATAATATTTGTAGATGCCTATTTATTGCTTTTAATTTATGATAATTTATATACCTGAGTGACCTACGGTAAATTTTAGCCCATTGTAAGGTATTTCATAGAGAAGTGTAGACGGACCTAGGAGGGTGTGGGCCTTACTACATACCTGCTATTTCGTAGCAGATGTAAAAACCGTTACACAGTATTCGAGACACAGAGCAGTGTACAAAATCGTTTTGAAAATGACACGTGCAGGCTGAGTTACTTTAAGAGAATTGTGACAAAGGAGACAACTTTTTTTAGGCCCACCTGGTCGTTGCATATATTATTCATATTACATAAAAAAAAAGTAACCATTTTAATATAGTATTCAATGAAATAATACATAAAAATGTAACCGGAATCTTAAAATCACATAAATTCGTCCAAAGAGTAACGGAATGGACATTAAATTGATGAAAAAGTATGATTTTTATGGTTGATTTTATTTTTTATTTATTTAGTATTAAAGTATAAAACATTATTAATAAATAATACTAGTTGATAAATTGCATGCGTGTTTTATTTTATTTCTATCACCGAAAGTTTATAGTTGCGGAATATAAGAAATGTTGGTCCCCAAGGACAGTAATAGTAGGTAATATATCTATATTTCATTAAATGAGATGTTTTGTGATCTAATGAAAATAAACGAATGGGGTTGTTTCCCGGAAATTATGCCGCAAGGTGGCGCTGATAGCTGTCAAAAGTTTTTGACATAAACGTGTGCATTGTTTGGACGATTTTTTAAGTATTTTCGTGTTTTTTTACTCAATTTGTGTTGCTGCACAGAGTATGCTACCTGACATATCACCCAGTCGAAGGGGAAATTGAAAAAACAAAAAGCAACGCAACAAGGAAAGAAAACGGAGCTTGTTACTTATATTTAACATTTTATCGACTTTTAGCTGTTTACTGGGCAATATTATGGTTCTTTTGTAAAATAAACTTCAGTCACTTACTTTTTGCTTTTAAATCCTATTCATTAAAAAAACATAAGTATTGTGATTATGTTTAAAAATAAAAAAGTACGTAATTCAAGACTTAGACGAAACACCTGATTTTTGATGTCCACCCTATACCCTGCCAACTAAAAAGTCCGATTACTACAACAGAATCTAAATATAATAACTCAAAGGTGACTGACTGACTGACTAACATAGTGATCTATCAACGCACAGCCCAAACCACTGGACGGATCGGGCTGAAATTTGGCATGCAGGTAGATGTTATGACGTAGGCATTCGCTAAGAAAGGATTTTGATCATTCTACCCCCAAGGGGATAAAATAGGGGATGAAAGTTTGTATGAAACTTTGTCAATTTTAAACCGATCGGACTGAGACTTTGCATGCATAAAGCTACTATGACGTAGGCATGTTTTGAAAATGTATTTTGATACATTCCAGCCCTAAGGGGATAAAATAGGGGATGAAAGTTTGTATGAAACTTTGCCAATTTTAAGCCGATCGGACTGAGACTTTGAATGAATAAAGCTACTATGACGTAGCCATCTCTTAAGAAAGGATTTTGATAAATTCCACCCCCAAGGGGATAAAATAGGGGATGAAAGATTGTATGAAACTTTGTCAATTTTAAACCGATCGGGCTGATACTTTGCATACATAAAGCTACTATAAGGTAGGCATGTTTTGTAAATGTATTTTGATAAATTCCACCCCTAAGGGGATAAAATAGGGCATGAAAGTTTTTTGAAACTTTGTCAATTTTAAACCGATCGGGCTGAGACTTTGCATGCATAAAGCTACTATGACGTAGGCATCCCTTAAGTAAGGATTCTGATAAATGCTAAGGGGATAAAATAAGAGATGAAAGTTTGTAAAAATCTTTTGAAATTTTCGACTGATTGAACTGTAATTAAAGATTGGATTTATTTTATTTTATTTCTTCAAAAGAGTATTGAAAAACATCGTTTGATACACGTGGACATTTGTTATTGCAGTTCTCGGCTCAAAAACAACCTCGCCTTACGGCACGTGTGTTAATACCGCCTTGAACAACAAAACCAAACTTTCTCCACTTGTATTAAATAGTACTGTCCGTCAGGTAGATTATTAAAAAATATTTGACCCGTATTTTTTCTTATGTTACGTATATCAAAATTAATGATGCTTTTAAAATTCCCAATACGTCACACCTAGGTATATTTTTTAGCTAGTTCTGACGTCATCCTCACGAATTTTGATGCGTCTTATCTTTGTCAATATAATAATATGTAGATTGATTTACAAAAACAAAAAATACGCGTCCATTATTTTTCAACATTCTTGGCGGACTAAATAGATTTGTTATTTTTTGATATTGTACTGTCGGCATGCCTTTTTGTCGGTCACTAGTTCAAAAGATATAAAGGTTTATGGATGGCCGATCTGGAGAGAGTCTCTCCATGTTGGCCACATTTACATCCCAAAAACTAACT
Organism: Xestia c-nigrum; assembly: GCA_916618015.1. NCBI lineage: Eukaryota > Metazoa > Arthropoda > Insecta > Lepidoptera > Noctuidae > Xestia > Xestia c-nigrum. Next base: position 20,362,424 of record OU745246.1, read on the forward strand.
AGGGCAAGAGGCGGATTAAATGTCTACAGCGCCCTAGGCTAGCACCTCATCAGCGCCCCTCTAGTTGCCATCTTACGAATATTACACGCGCGAAAGTTTGTGAGGGTGAATTAACATAACACATAGGATAATTTTTGCACTACTAACGTCCCATATATTATATCGATCACCTTGGGAGAAAAATATAGCTAGATACCTGAATTATTTATCTTTCTCTGCTTTCATGTGGTTCTCGTCATGCGGGACCGCCACCACCATTCACCACAATGTCAGGCGTATTGGCAACAATAGTACTGTTAGGGACGATAGGTCGTTCCGAGTACAGCGGAATAATACCACAATTGAGAACTGAGTTGGGCACATACTTATACATAGTATGGCACTTCTGGTTCCACAAGGTTGTTGTACTTCAAAGCAAGTTCCTCGTGGATAATCCTGGCAACGAGGTTGTGTTTATGCAAGTACTCTCTGTTAGCTAGACCAGAACATTCAACAATAATGTGTCGGATCGATTTTCCCGGACGGTGGCATGCTCGACATATGTCAACCATGCCAACCTTCACAATGCATTTTCTGTCGTTATTCGTCATGATAACTCCATCTATTATTGCACAGACAAAATCTTCGGTTTCCCCGAATGGCATGGCCCTACATGGACCCGATGTAACTCACATTGGGTCCATTTAGGTCTCGTTGGCCAGGGAGAGCGGGTTAAGGCTTCCAGGAAGTATTCCCTGAGACTACATACCTCAAGCACGGTTGTGCTGGATCAGGTATTGAATAGATTATTATTTAGTGCACCCTGAGATGATTGCTTATTGAAGACTCAACTAGGCCATCCAGCATCCAATGTATCAGTCACACAGTCATTCAGTCAGATCTGCAAATCTCAATTTATTTGCCGTAGATGAGATTACCACGTCCTTCTCAGTTCAGTGTCTTAAACATATCGTCCAGTATATTCGTGAACAATTTCAGGGAAATTAAGTCCCCTTGTCTCACCCCCCGACACAATGGAATATGCTCCGTTTGCTGGTTTGGAGTTTGCACGGTCATTGTGGCGTTCTCATAAAGACTTAGCAGCACTTGGATGTATCACCAGTCTACTTGGCATTGCTGCAGAGACCCCAGAACGGACTAGGTCTCGGTAGATTCAAAAACCTTCTCATGGTCCACAAATGTAAAACACACGGGCCGATTAAACTCTTCGGACTTCTGTATGATCTACCACACTGCGTGGATGTGGTCTGTGGTGCTGTATCCTCTTGAAAACTCGGCTAGCTTCGGAGGCTGAAAGGCGTCGGATCTTCGTTTAAGACGATTCGTCACGACTCTTGCAAACCTCTTAAACACGTAGCTGAGAAGCTAAATAGATGTGTAATCGTCTAATAGGGTGCTGTTCCCTTTTTTAAAGAAAAAAACAACTACGTTCCTTCTTAACGCTTGTAAAGTTCTCCCAGAGAACAGGACCGAGTAGAAAAAAGTCCTAAAGCTCTTCCTATGGAGGACTTCCTCCGGCTTTCAGGGATAATCCGCCACTGCCTAGGACACCTAGCGAAGATCTGTTTTCTTTCCTGTTTTCATATTTTGTGGCCATTCCATAATTATTCGCAATTTGTAGGCAAATACAAAAATTTGTCGGTCGTTGGTTCAAAAGTTATAAGGGTTTATAGGTGGCCGATCTGGAGAGAGCCTACACAGCTTGGCCACATTGATATCTCTAAAACTAGGTCACCTAGCGAAGATCTGTTTTCTCTCAAAAATGAGAGTAGTCAAAATTTGTCACAATCATTTGTGGATCCAAAAATTCAAATAATAAATATTGTGTACTAGTTGAAATGAGAACTTTGTTTTCTTTTTTAAATGAAAAACTTAAAAAAATGTCTAAAAAATACTTTTTTAGGGTTCCGTAACAAAGAAACAAAAGGAGGTTCAAAACATAAACTTTAAGGTTTAAAGGTGGCCGATCTAGAGAGTCTTCCCAGCTTGGCCAAATTTATATCTAAAAAACTAGAACACCTAGTGAAGATCTGTTGCAAAATTTTCAAAATTTGCCGCCAAATATCAGAATTTGTCGGTCGCTGGTTTAAGATATAAGAGTCTATAGGTGGCCGATCTAGAGAAAGTCTCCCCAGCTTGGCCACACTTATAAAGGGTGTAAAAGGTTCTTCACGAAGCCGAAAGGCACTTGTTCGTCCCATCATTGCGATCATTTTTTTGTTCTACACCATACCTGGGAACCTTCTAGTTACGGAGATAAGGGGGGTCAAAGTTACAACTTTGACCCCCCTTATCGTTTTTATTTAAATACAAGTTTTTTTTTGTAAGATTTTGAATTCTAACACCTCCACGACCCCCGTACTATTTAATCCATCCATCAGCACAATGTTTTAAGTGCGTTACATTGAGTTCTACCACAAAACATGATTTATAACCTCAAAAAAAAAGTTGTTTCCCAGCAATAATTTTTGCGTAAAGTTACTTAGTTTGATGTACAGAATTCTTGGTTAACGGCTTTGTGATGAGGTGGTTTACACCCTGTATATCAGAAAATAGCGAAGATCTGTTTTCTCCCCCATTTTTTGCCGCCAATTAGTCAATATTTGTCGTCAAATATCAGAATTTGTTGGTCACTGGGACCCAATAATTTGTGGTTCAGAATTAATTTTATTAATTAATTTTTTCTTCTGTTTCTTGCTCTTTTTAACCATGATTATTTAACCAGTTTCTTTCTTTTTATGCTCTTTTTGCCATTAACCGGGCGCAAATTCAACTCAGTCGGTTTATAGACAAACCGAACCATTTTTTTAGACAATCCTCAAGGTCGGTCTGTAGATGGGTGAAGTGGCGATCCATTACTTATTACTTGCCGTATTTTTTCCCGTTCTTCCCGTCCCGGTCTTCCCTTTCTTCCCGGTCTTCTTGCCGTCCTTACCGGTCTTCTTCCCATCCTTTCCGTTCTTTTTCACGTCCTTCCCGTTCTTCCCATCCTTCCCGTTCTTCCCGGTCTTTTTGCCGTCCATCCCGTTCTTTTTCCCGTCCTCACCGTTCTTCTTCTCGTCCGTACCGTTCTTCTTCCCGTCGTTACCGGTCTTCTTCCCGTCCTTACCGGTCTTTTTCCCGTCCTTCCCGTACTTCCCGTTCTTACCGTTTTTCTTCCCAGTCCTCGCGTCTGGGCCGTTCTTATTCCCGTCCGTCCCGTTCTTTTCCCCGTCCTTCCCGTTCTTCTTCCCTACCTTCCCGTTCTTCCCGGGCTTCTTCCCGTTCTTCTTTTCGTCCGTCCCGTTATTCTTCCCGTTCTTCCTTTACTTCCCGTTATTCTTCCCGTCCTTCCTGTCCTTCCAGTTCTTCTTCCCCTCTTCCCGTTCTTAGCGGGCTTCTTCCCGTCCTTCCCATTCTTACCGTTATTCTTCCCAGTCCTCGCGTCTGGGTCGTTCTTTTCCCCGTCCTTCCCGTTCTTCTTCCCTACCTTCCCGTTCTTCCCGGGCTTCTTGCCGTTCTTCTTTTCGTCCGTCCCGTTATTTTTTCCGTTCTTCCTTTACTTCCCGTTATTATACCGTCCTTCCTGTCCTCCCGGTCTTCTTCCCCTCGCATTTATTTAATTTCCTTAATTCAACATAGCATACATCTTCTTAAGAGGCCTGCGGAGCAAGCATAGTTCATACAAACGTAATACCAAAATAATTTGTTAATCAATTCCAAAGGTGGTGTGTATTTATTTCGATTGGGTTACAGAATATCTAGGTTCACAAATTTACATTTTGAATGGACACTGATTTAAACAAGAGTTATGAGAAAAATAAGTTTTCTATAGAAATTTTAAATTCCTCATATCTCGTCGTTGTTTCACTGTCCTTTCAAAATATATATTTGGGAACATAGATATTCTGTAATCCAATCGAAATAAATACACACTACCTTAAGGATATGTTTGATTTATAAATTTATTATTGAAGAAATATAAAGTTAATTATATAAAATTAAGTTATACAACTAAAAACGATTTAGTTTACTCTATTTATAAGATCATCTGAAAAAAGAAACTGGCTTACCGTAAGACAGTTACGTTATTGGAACCTTGCGTTACGAATAGGAACTTATCTATAAGTATTGCATAAATAATTGGTAAATTGTATTTTATGTGTTATTAAAATTTAAGTCCCAAGCCAGTCTAAATCACACTTATAAGATCACTTTTTTATCCGTCTCTCTGTCCGCCTGTCTGTCCGTCTGTCTACCCATCTGTCTGTCCGTCTGTCTATCACCACCGATTTTCTCAGGAACGGGTGAACCTACCAAGTTGAAAATTATACCAGATTCTGAGGTCTACAGTCCCTATTAGATGTATAAAAATCAAGGTCCCGAGTTTACACGATAAAAAGATATGGGTAAATTTAGATTTTCGCGTAATTTGTAAGTACATTACCGTAATTTTCAAGTTTTTCGGAATTTCCCCTTTACTTGTGCTGTAAGACCTTGTTAAACAAAATCAGAAAACAATACACCAAGTAGTTTAATTACCAAAAAACAGCGATTTTACTATTACAAACTTATTGTTTGCGATTGGTGCAATAGCCGTTTCATTATGGGATTGAACAGCAAAGTTAAGTTTTTCATTTTTATTTTTTTATTTATGAAATAATCTAGAGGGTGTTAATAGACCCTGAAAAGTCTGTTACATACTGTATACATCAATAAAAATGAATAAAATTGAAGTCATCTCAATAATCATTTCAGCTGAAAGGCGTCCGGTCCCATGCGATTCGCATCTAACGGATTCCTACAGCCCTGGCCAGATCATCTGTGCACTTATTGGGAAGCCTTCCAACACAACGTCTTCCGGTTCGCGGTCGCCACTCCAGAACTTTTCGGCCCCATCGGCCAGCCGTACTGCGAGCAATAATGCCCCGCCCATTACCACTTAAGTTTGGCAATTCTCCGGGCTACGTCGGTGACCTTGGTTCTCATGTGGATGTCTGCATGAGACGCGAAAACTTCAAATTTGAAGTGTCTGCTTGATGATAAAATAAAACAGCATTTTTTTCCTACAAAAGTGAAATACCTGAGCGGTAAAAATGTATGGAACGCTGGTTTTTTTTAATAACCAATGAAATATGAGGCTCAGAATGATGTTCAGAAAACGTGGTAACCGTTTTCGCGTCGATATCCCTTCCACCTTGTATATTATGGAACTTAGACCAACAAAAACATTTTATTTTCTCCTTCAGTTTTGCTTGTTCCGGCTAATCTCCGAAACGACTGGACTGATTTTGACGCAACTTCTGCCAGATACCTGATGTTATAAGGAGTAACTTTAGCTACTTAAATTTAAGAAAAAGGATGAGAGTTCCGTCAAAAAAATATGAATTCACTATTTGAATCGGATTTTGCAAATAATCAATTTCAAGGGTTTTATTTTTTTGCTCGTAACCGTAATCCTTTTTCCACTATGCCACACGACATTTAAACAAACCTAATAATGTGTAGTATTTAATTAAGTATCTACAATTTAATGATGTTAGGTTAATCAAGGGAAACTTGTGACTAATGAAAGTTGGCCGACACGGTATACGAAGAGCTTACATAAGCGAAGTTAGGGACCAGTGCGGCACTGTGATCAGGCGTACATAGAGAATAGCGTGTAGTACGGGACTACGGGTACACTCGCGTCAGTCGCGTTCTGCGTTGCCGGCGGTTCGCGCGTCTCGCTCCTAACGCACCGCCCCGCACGCAACACGATAAAACAACATAAATACAAATTAAATAAAAAAAAAACAAAATTTGTGGTAACTATAAATAGAACGGCGTATTCTTTTTTCAAAGTTTATTGACCAGACATGACGTGTCGTTCGTTCTTCTAATTCTATTGGAAAAGTTTTGAATATTGCATTAGGCGCGAAAGGCGGTCGTGGGAAATTTTCTACATAAAGTTTGTTGTTTTTTTTTCTATTGAAACCACAACTTTTTATTTGTTCCTTAGTACATTAGTTCTAATTTTTTTCTTTAAGTATCATTTCTACATTTTAATCCATTTTAACATTAGTCAATACGAGTATAGTGAGGTACACAAATGATGCCAAATATGTTTTTCATTTAGTGGTTTATAAAACATACACATTTTCGTACGTGATTTTCTATATCAACGTCGGTTAACAACGATTTATGTGTCCAAGGTCAAAGAAACCCAAATCCATCGCTGGCCCCGGTAAGAAGGGTTTTGTAAAACCTTTTTTGAAAGAAAAAAGTATGGTGTTGATGAATTTAAATATTTTTCTAAATTATGAAATAATGTCAGTATCAGTACCCATGTATTCTGGGTCTGAACACTTCGACGAATATACTATACAATTATGTAATGAAAGAGTGCTGGAAAATCTGCGTTATTTCCTACTCTGTTGCATTTATAGCCTTAATAGAAAAGTATGACATCTATTGAGTAGGTTAGTATATCTATCTGTAGTTTTACTAGCCCTCATTTGATTGCGTATCGTTTGTATAGTGGTAAGTAGGCGCTAGTCAAACTATTGATAGTGACTGATAAAATGTTTGATAAAAATGTAGTGTGAGACAGATTCTGGATCGATTTTTTATTATTTATTTTACAAAGAAATACTAACTGTATATTAATTCAGTCTTGATGGTAATATCAAAAAAGTTTTAAAATAATAAAGGAGACAATTTGTTTTGTTCGAGAATTAGTTTCCCACATAAATTCTAGCATATAATAATGAAACTTACATTGATTTCTTCCTTATAACCTCTAGATTCCAGTGGTTTAATTAGCTTAGCATTGTCTAACCGGAATAAATGCGAAAAATCTGCAAAAACACTTACGAAAACCAAAATAAACAGAAAAAGTAAATGTCAAAATAATGAAGTTGTCTGTCAATCACAAAAAAAGTGGGTTTATAACGTTTCATGCCACGTTGATTGTTTAAACCACCTATGCGATTTTAGTGTAAACCTATAAAAATGGCATTAAAAATGCTCAAAGTTTAATAATATTTATTTTGATATTCTTTCTGATTCTATAATAATTATATAGCACATATGATTTCCAACGGATAGGTACCGTACTTTTTTTAGTAAACAGAATAACGCCCCTATTCACGTAAGTATTTGCTGTCAAATGACATTGACCACAACAGGAATGATTTGACTCGCAAAAAAATATCATAACATAGCTTATTTATTATGATTTTAAGATTCCGTTTTCATTTCTACGTAATATTTCCTTTAAAACCATAGTAAAATGGTTACTTTTTTTGGTGTTATTATGAATAATAAATGCAACGACTAGGTGGGCCCAAAAAAAACTATCTCCTTTGTACTAAACATCTTGTTCAATTATAATTTGTTTATAAAACATGACAATGAATACTTTTAAACATGAATATCTAGTACATGTTAATAGTACTAGCAGCATGTCTAGTATTAACATAGATCAATACAAATATTCTAGCTTGTTTCGTAGGCAATTGACCTCTGAATCATAAATGAACCGTATCTATCACTTATTCAATTTAAAATTCTTCGTAGCACCCGCTACGGCGTAGCGACGTTGTAGCGAAGGCGTAACAAAAGAGCAATGGGCATAATGTTACCAAATTGATTGAGTAACTGGCTGATAGAAGTGATTGATTTATTGTTATGTATCTGCGGAGATAATAAGTGTTGTCAACGAGACAATTTTTAAAATATAAAAAATAAGAGTAGGTAATACATTCAAATTAACGTATTGTTAAGCAGTATTTAAATTGAACAAATTAAAAAAGGAACACAAATGGAATATGATATTAAAAGTAACAAAAAATTCAGTTACCAAACAATTTTCAGTATTCCGTAGCGTGCTACGCCGCGTAGCCGCTCGTAGCAATAAACTCCTACAACATGCTTGGAACATAAAAATAATTTGGACGTAGGCTGCTTTTAGTGGGCTTTCTATCTGTTTTTATGGGCTCTTTCAGACTGAGATGTGGCATACGTATCGCGAGTGAGTACGTGAGGTGCCAACTAACAGCCTTCGATAGAGGCCCTTAAACAAATTACAGCTGTCGCTTTAATGAAGTCCATATGTCTATGTTTGTTTTAAAATTTGATTAGATGTACCGTTAACTGATAAGTGTGTTACCCCAGTTAAAAATATTGATGTTACATAAGTTTTTTTTAAATTAAAAACGTAGCTACATCTTTTAACACTGTTTGCTAAATAAAAAAGAGATTTGTACAAAAAAAAAAAAACAAAAAAGTGAAAAATAACTTACCTACTAAGGAATAAAAACTCGAAGAGTTTTGATGGTAATAATTCCGAGGTACAGACGGTGATTAACAGATCGAGTAAAGAACTGAGTGAGACAGCACTAAGCGCACTGAAGAAAGGTTTGAATTTTGCGCCCACTCCGTTGCGTGTTCCTTTCGAAGATATCATTGGCAGGATAGAAGAATCTATAAGCAAAAATAAATTACCACAACACGATGCAGATGCTCTTAGACAAGATGTTGCCGTAGTGTTACGACATGCTAAACCTCCTAGCAGCAACATCACACCGGATGAACGCTCTGCATTACGTGAACTCCGTGGAGATTTGGACATCCTCGTTCTAAAGGCGGACAAAGGTAATGCGACGGTTGTGTTGAATGTCTCTGAGTATGACGAGAAGTTAAGATGTCTACTCAGTGACAAGAAAACGTACAAACCGGTAAATTACAACCCAACGGCGAGGGTCTCACGGCGCACCATCCAGGTCATTAATGAGTGCCACGATGTTTTCTCTGATGAAGTTTTAAGCAAGCTCCTTAGACCTAAGGTATCGCAGCCACCTAAGATTTATGGATTACCAAAAATTCATAAGAAGGATGTCCCATTGCGCCCAATAGTAAGTCAGATTGATTCTCCATGTAGTCAATTAGCGAGACACGTTTCAGACACGCTTCAGAAACTGGTGGGCCACACTACATCATTTGTCAAGGACTCCCGACATTTTGTGAGTATTTTGAAAGATACCAGGGTTGAGGAGGATGAGATTATGGTCAGTTTTGACGTCGAATCCCTCTTCACTAATGTTCCAGTACTGGAATGTGTAGATGTCATAGGAAAAAAGCTCCCAGACAACGATATCCCGATGGATTATGCGAAATTGCTGGAGCACTGCTTGTCCACCAATTTCTTCCTATACAATGGCCAGTTTTATCAACAGATTGATGGTGTAGCCATGGGTAGTCCAGTGGCACCGGTGGTTGCTAACTTGTGGATGGAACATTTTGAAGACCTGGCTATTTCGACATGTCCTGTGCCTATCAAGGTCTGGAAGCGGTATGTGGATGACGTTTTCTGTATTATCAGAGGTGGATTACCGGAAGTTGAGAGATGTTTGAACCATCTAAACAATATCCATACCGCCATGCGTTTCACAGCGGAAGTAGAGAAAGGTCGGACATTGGCTTTCCTTGACGTTCAAGTCATGGTAAGGAGTGATGGGACCCTTGGCCATTCAGTGTTCAGGAAGCCGACTCACACTGACCGCTACTTGCACGCTACCTCGCATCATCACCCTGGTTACCTCAAGTCGGTAGTCACCTCACTAACTAATCGCGCATTTGATCTGTGTGATTCCCAACATCTCACTGGTGAATTATCCCACGTGAAAATGGTTTTAAATAGGAATGGCTACAATACCAATACTGGAGCAAGAAGACCAAATAACAATCGAGCCAGCAGATCTACAGTGGAACGTCAACCAACTTTCTTGCCATATCTGAGAGGAGTAACGGACAAGATAGGTCGTTTACTGAGTAAATACTCAATTAAGACCGTGTTTACTCCTCATGAGAAAATTGCGCAAAGTCTGCGTTCCCCGAAGGACAAGATCCCCTTTGAACATCCTGGTGTGTATAAAATTGACTGCAGTTGCGGCAGTTCATATATCGGTCAAACTAAGCGAACCATCTCATGCCGAATCAAAGAACACATAAAGGCTGTGAAAAATAAGGATGAGCAAAAGTCTGCCATAGCGGAGCATCTACTGCAGTCAGGGCCCAATCACTGGATCGAATTTCACAAGCCACGTATTTTGTCTAAGGATAAACATTACCTACCAAGGCTGACAAGAGAAGCAATTGAAATAAGGAAGTACAAAAATTTCAATCGAGAGGATGGCTTCAAATTGTCGAGTACGTGGAATCCAGTTTTGAGTATGCTCAAAAGTAGCAGCCGGCATCATACAAAAAACTCCAAAAACTTGGTGATACTGTGAGTGCGTTTTGTCGTGACTTAGTGTCGAGTTCCAATAGTGCGCGTAGCAAAAGACAAAGAAAGAGGGTAGACAGATTTGTCTGCTCGTAACAATTTAATTTACATCCACCCGCATACTCCAGTCAACCCGCGATCATGGCGCTTGCAACAGCGTCGAAATATCGGGAACTCAAAATAGCAAATAATCACGGAAGATATCCCGTAAGTGACAATATAAGTTTAAACTTAATCTTATTTGCAATAAACATGATATCTACGGAATTACTATATTTTTTATTTTACCCTTTTCTGCGCGACTGTACCAGGACTACCAAGCTGCAGTATACACATATACATGTACTTATATTAGAAGAATGAATTAAAATAAATATTCTGCAGGGGACGTATGGGCCCCTCAAAAGTTCCAGGGGACGAGTTGGCACAGGGTGCCAATCGTAGGGGACGAATGGGCTCTGACCCGTACAATCATTGTAGTTCTTTTTTTTTTACAAACATGACCTTTTTTTGCACGCTTTTTTTTGTTTGTTGTTTGTTGTTATACATGGCCCTTTTTCAATGTTTTTTTTTGTTTGTTTTGCATTCTTTTTTGTATAATATTTTTTTTAAACAATAGGTAATAAGTTCAATAAATAATAAAATGTATGATTCAAAAGACTATCAAGCACGCACTCTTCGGATGTAATAAAGGAGGTTTAGAATAAAGTATGCAGGCGACGGGCCAGAGCCGCTCTGTCGACGTGAAGATCAACTTCGCAAATTAAACGTGAAAATCAGCTTAGTAGCGGGGACGTGTAGATCGGATTCGTGATGTGGACGTGTTGATCAACGCCAACATCGTATTTCAGTAGTCAAGATGCTGACGTAGCTCTGTAGTTCAGGCTTCTTCTGCATATGTCCAATTATTAAAAGAGGATTTTAGTGACGGGACACGTCAAAGTATCAGTATCCTTCTTATTGTTTACTTTCAGCATGGAGACACTCGTAGTTCATTAGAATATGAACGTAAACTTTGGTAGCGGATGGTTAATCATCAGAATCCAGACGTACACTGCTGGGATACTACTGTAGGCGCGCTACAGCGCTGTTACAATGCGCTGTTTTCTTCACGACACCTCGGCGGTCCGTCCCCGCCAGGTGAGACCTCCGGTTACCCGGAGGAGGCCCGGCGGGAGACAACCAGCGACAGAGGTGCCGATTTACGGTGCACCTACAGTGACACTGCTGGGATTGTGTCCGCCGCCCTTTTTATAATGAAAATAATCTTCTGAGCTTTTCCAAATATTTTTCTTCTAAAATCCTTGTATGATTTGAAGTTGATGTTCAACTGCCATTAAACCAGCCGGTATATTCAGTCGGTAAGACGTATTAAAACCTTCACATTAGAATTTGAGAGAGTGCTAACTAATTTTATAAATGTAAGTAATAATAATCTATTAAATACAATATTTGAGCTAACAAATTGCTAAAATTAAATTAAATTATATAAACCAAAAGTAACCTTCAAATACTGTAACGGACGACGAGCCCTTCATAAATATGTAACCCTAGTATAAGTAGTTTTTAGGAAAATAACGGGGACCTACATGTCTGTCTACCCCCGAACTATTATATACTAAAGGGCCTTAAGCCTTACACAATGATTTGTGATGTTGCATCAGCTTTTGTGGAAGGGATATCGGTCAAGTCAGTACTTGTCCAAACGGAAATATTACGCAATAAGATATACTATTGCATCAGCAAATGGGAAAGTCCATTTTTACGGGCTATGATTGATTAAAGGTCCCTGAAAGATGCAATAGTGCCCCCACAACTTGCGATGACGTAATAATCTATGTAAGGGGGACCGATTAATTAATCGATAATCGAGTCAAATAAGAACAAATAGAAACAAGTAATAACTTCATTCAACCAGTGAATCAAGGAGAAGTCTTCAAGAAGTCAAGGAAGAGCTCCATATCAGACAGATTGTCAAAGATATAAAGTAGATTCATAGTTGTTATCAGTTACCTAGTGTCGTAACAAGTTAATAAGTAAATGAGTCCCACGTTCCCCAAGTGTTAATACGTTATGTACGTTCCTTATGTAACAGGAACATTTAATAGTGTAAAGTCTTGTGCCCCGCTTCAAATATAAGCTATTTCGACCTCTAAATATATAATATAAAGTGTTAAAGTATTCGCCTTTAATTTACTACACACAAACACCCTGAGCTATCGAAGGAAAACAATCAATACAGTCCACTTAGCATCTTGGTCTTATCGAGTGGATAAATAGTGAAGATCAAGTATTAATATCTTGATCCATTCGAGCCGGGTAAGCAGTGAAGTCCCAACATTTTGGTCCTTCAGATCCAGTTAAATAGCAAAGTGCCGGTATAATACATAGCGCGTAATAAGTGTTATAAGCGGGCACATAAAATTGTAAGTACTGAACGAAAATAAAACCGACTTCAAAAAAAACAAAAAAGTGAAAAATAACTTTAGCTTCTGAAGTCGGTGACCTTTGTTTGATTGCTTTAGTTATTTTGTCACCGACTTCAGAAGCTAAAGTTATTTTTCACTTTTTTGTTTTTTTTGAAGTCGGTTTTATTTTTTTGCAAAAAAGTTTTTATTTTTCACTTTTTAGTGGTTCACAGGTGCTTGATACATGGAAAGTGCATACCGTTACAATTACAACAAGCCCAAACACGACTATGGTACATTGTCTCATTATGGAGTTCCGTGACTCTTGGCTTCATCATCAGATCTGATGGTAGAATGGTTCTTATCGAACGCAAATGTTTCACTTGTTGTAGAAAATACCAAAATCGCAACACGTTTTCATATAAAATTTGAAGAGTTCCCTCGATTTCGCCAAGATTCCATCATCAGATCCCAATTTGGTGGCTATGGGACCAACTTGGAAGTATACCCTTTCAAACAAAAAAAGAATTTTTCAAATCGGTTCAGGCGTCTTCGAGTAATCGGTGAACATACATAAAAAAAAAAAAAATACATACAGTCGAATAGAGAACCTCCTCCTTTTTGGAAGTCGGTTAATTAACTTTATATATATCGTGCGTAAATAAAGTTCCGCGATAGGGAAAGTGATATTCTGTGTGCCAAAATCGCAATCATAGTGCGCGTTTAAAAAGGGTAAGCAGAATAACAGGATTCATAAGCGATATTCTGTGTATTAAAATTGCAATCATAGTGCGCGTTAATAAAGGGGTAAGCAGAATAGTGGGACTCATAAGTGAATAATAAAAAGTTTTTTGCAAAAAATAAAACCGACTTCACACAAAAAAGTGAAAAATAACTTTAGCTTCAGAAGTCGGTGACCTTTGTTTGATTGATTTAGTTTTTTTGTCACCGACTTCTGAAGCTAAAGTTATTTTTCACTTTTTTGTGTGAAGTCGGTTTTATTTTTTGCAAAAAACTTTTTATTTTTCACTTTTTAGTGGTTCATATGTGCTTACCCTTTCACTTCCTTTCTTTTTTGTTATGAACTGGTGTAAACAATAGAGAGACATGAGATTTCAGCGATCCCAGTACATTTGCTATCATTTATTGAGGAGTTCCCGTCGCCTATCTTCCGAAGTTCTTCATCAGATATTTACCAAATTGAAATGGGATCACTCCAAGAACATACTCTTCCTAAAACTACTCGAATCGCTTCTGGTGTGCCTATAAAATTTAAGGAATTCCCTCTATTTCTCCAGGATCCCATTAAATGGAACTTAACACATCTAACTGTCGAAATCTGGGTGTATTGTACACTTCTGCGTACTCCCTCAGAGCATACAGGCGTGATGTTACGTCACTATGTTACATAAACAATAAACAACCAAGCGATTGCAGCAATTACTGCAGCTTTGCCGTGTATTTTTTAAGAGTTCCATTCATATCCCCGAAGATCAGCGTCAGATCTTAACCAAATTGAAATGAAACCACACGGAAAGCACCAGCTTTCAAATAAAAAAAGAATCATCAAAATCGGTTAACCCAGTCGAAAGTTCAGAGGCAACAAACATTGTCGAAATCTGGGAGTATTGTACACATCTGTGTACCCCCTCAGAGCATACAGGCGTGATGTTACGTCATGATGTAGTATAAACAATGAACCTACAAGCGATTGCAGCAATTACTGCAGATTTGCCGTCTATTTTTGAAGAGTTCCATTGTATATCTCGGAAGATCAGCATCAGATCGTCAGCAAATTAAAATGGGACCAAACGACAAGCACCAGCTCTCAAATAAAAATAGAATCATCAAAATCGGTTCACCCAGTCGAAAGTTCTGAGGTAACAAACACAAAAAAAAAAAAAAAAAAAAAAAAAAAAAAAAACATACAGACGAATTGATAACCTCCTCTTTTTGGAAGTCGGTTGAAAAGGGTTTAAATCTCCTTTTCTTAATTGTCTCTGAATAAAAAAGGAGATAACACTCCACTTTGGATTACTTAAGAATAAAACTCCAAAAAGGCCAGACAGATTGTTACTTTAATTATGAAAGTTTGACGTACCTAATGTAATCAATTTGAGAATTTACGAGCATATACTTATTAAGATGTTACATATTTCGTGTCTGCATGTCAAAGGTTTGTAACCTTGGGATCTTTCACTTGCTCGAGAATATAATGTACATGATTACAAGCATGCCTTTATGTTGGCAGCAACGTATCAATTTTCTCAGTCTTGTATATTCGAAATTACCCTTTTATGAATATTCTGCGGCGATAAACACTCCCCAACATACATACATACTTACCCAACTCCCTAAGACTTACCGATATGAAAATTTCATTTATCGCGGAATGCGCATAAGCTCAAGTTTAATATTTTAGGAAATTCGGTACCTAGCTATTTACAGTTTAATTATAATTATATTATTTGTGACAAACAGTAGACGTGCTAGTTGGATACTGCTGGGTTCTACTGGTTACACGCTTTTCATTTTATGAAATAAGAGTAAAAAAATCATTTAATGATATTTTCAAATAAAACGAAAAAAACATCGAAGACATTTAGTAGCCGACAACCAGAAACGAAAATCGGATGTTGATTTACGTTTCTCCTCCGGTTCGTTTCCCTTTTCCTTATTGAGATAAAACATCTTTTCTTTCTACGCAGTAGGAAACCTAATTAAAAGACCAACACCGACAAGACAAACTGACAGCGAAATGGTACAGACAGCATCAAACTACCCGAAACTCTCCGAATCAACCTTTTTTTTTTTAGGATGGGAACCTTGAACTACATATTATAAAACAAAGTCCTCTGCCGCGTGTGTCATGCGGTTTTCACCAATAGATAGAAAGATTCATGAGGGAGGTTTAAATAGTGTAATGTGTCAAGGTTTTGTGTAAATTGGTTGAAATATGACGAAAATTATTAGAAGTATTGGAAAAAGTCAATCCGCCTTGCTTTACTCTACCCGTGCGACACCGGGAGTACGGTATATAAGTTTCTTTAAAAATATGTTCAAGAAATTCGACAAATTCTAGTAGCTTGATGTGCTGGCATTTGTACCTATATATTTATATATTTTTCCTAAGAAAAGAAGGAACTAATTCCCTTTGTTTCGGTCCTTGACACCTTTGGCCGCTTGCTTGTTTAAAATGTAATATTCAAGACGAACTTCCAAAATTTTAATTAATTTAACTGGCGAAGTTACCACTAATTTGTTGGAATGGCTAAAAGTTTCAGTTGAAGTGTTGTTTCGTACAGTAAACTGATACGATGTAATGTGGCAGTGCTATTGATTGTTGAGATGGAGAGGCGATTGGATGAAGGTCGACTTCGAGCAGCCGCATCGCAAGACCAAGGTATGTGACTATGTGTTGTAGCATGTTGACATGTTAGTAGTAAGTATATCGGTTATCTGTGTTGTATGCGTCGGTAATTGAGGGTTGCTTTGTAACGTGTTTGGATCGGCACATTCGATTTGGCGGTATTATTTGAACACCCAAAGCATTTACTAAACATGGTTGCCGTTCGGCAATCACCGTTCGGCATTTATTTTTTCATTTTAGGATTTTTAATTTATTATCTCTGACTGAATCATGTTCAGGACAGTTCGACACACTTCGAGCTACGCACACAGGCAGTTTTTTCCGACGGTTTATCAACATTATACACACATATTCCGACGAAACGAGCCTAGTCTTAACCTGTGCAGTTGCAGTACAAATTATAACTTTGTCTGACACATTACGTGGTCGGCTCCCAATCTAGGCCAAGGTCAAAAACAGCCAGAACCGAATAAACAATAATTTTGTTCCATCTTACTCGTGTTCAAATACACAAAGTGAAAAGTATAGGTAACGTCTAATACGAACATTGAGTTCCAGTTTTCATTTTAACTTTTTCCGTTCGCTTCGGTCCTGAGTAATGCTGTTCCATGCCAATGGCGTTGAAATCGTGCGGTGAGAAGAAAAGAAAATGAAGCAATATAATGTGAAAGAAAATCTGTGTTTAGCAATTTTTATAGACGTACGGTTGTTTCATCAACTTGTGTACTCAATTGAATTGAATGGAGATGTGTTTTATTCATGTTTCATTATATTTATTCATTGAGCTCTATTGAACAGGTATTTAAAGGTTTCTCATGGATACATTTCATTTAAGTAGCGTTTAAATGGCAGGGACACTAGGCTATTAAGAATTGAGGAAGACCGAAGAAATGATGGATGGACCGTGTGAAGAAAAATATGGAAAGGAAGCAGGTGTGAGATATGAGATCGATTGGAGCGTCGCACAATGATCCCGCATGATGAGAACCTCGTGAAAGCAGAGAAAGATAAACAATAAAAATATCTAGATTTTGCTCGCGAGGTTGTCGGCATGTGGGACGTGAGTACGGCAGTAATTGTGCCGATAGTCGTGTCGGCCAATGGCTTAGTAGCCAAGAGCCTCGACCAACATCTTAGGAGGCTCTCGCTTGGCAGCTAGATCAAGGGCTTGATTCAGTAAGCAGTACTTCTGGACTCGGTGCGTATTGTTAGGAGGTTCATCTCTCAAGAGCCCTGACCACCGTCAGCTTGGACTTAAAAATATAAATAATATTTGTACAAAAATGAATAAATAAAATAATAAATACTAACTTCTAATTTTTGTATTTGGTAGTGTGGTTCCAGCTGATGTAGTTTAGTTACATAAGTAACACGTTTAGATGCTATAACTGACGGTTTATTATTCAAGGGACCCTAAGAACGAAGTTTCTACATGAAATGTTGGCCCGAACACAGAATACTATTTGTTCTTAAACCAGAGTTTAATTTTATCCGATTGTAGATTGTCGTTTTCGTCGAAATACTTGTTGACATATTTCGGTGCTGCACATATGTCATTCGAAGATATTCTCGAAATAATCACGATATTGCTATTCTGCTCTTTATTCAAATTCTAGCTGTTTTCCGCGACGACTTTCGTTCGCGTGAAATTATTATGAAAAACATTATTTCTCTTTTTCCATCGGATTCTGTTCCAATTTCAAGTGTATCATTTTTTTTTGCACCGAACCGTAATTCTGATTCTAAAATAAAAGTAGCCCTAGTCAGGCCTTATAACATTAGCTATGTGCCAGTAAAAGTCCCGTCGGTCAAAATCGGTCCAGCCGTTTCGGAGATTTGACGGAACAAACAGACAGACAGACAGAAAAAAAAAGTGTTTTTGTTAAAGTGCCGTATATATTTTCATAATTATGAAATCAGTAAAAAGCTGTTATTTATATTCATTTTGTATAGATTTCATTTTGCAAGTTTCATGAGGAGAGAGAATACACAAATCTTCAAAGTCTAAATATATTTCAGCTTGCTAACCTAGCAATTTCATTACTTGATAGATAGTCGGAACAGCAGAGCACAAAGCTAAGCTCAGGTTGTATCACAAAGTGACATTTACATGAATCATTTCAAGGTAGTCCTTTGTGATAACACTGATTAATGAGGGCGTAATACAAAGCAATGCTGCGGCGGAGGAGCTCGTGGCTAAATAATAACAGCCGCTCGGGTCGATCTTTAGGTTAAGCCATGCTTGCCTAGGTTGGTCTGTGGATGGGTGACCACCCTTTCTTCTTCTTTTTTTTTTTTTGGTATGGGAAATCATCAAATGACTTCTCCCACTCTGGGCGGAGCGGAGTGTCAGACTCTTACTGACTAAAACCCATTCATGTTCCTTCCTCGCCCTTTAAGTTCCGGGGCCACGGTATCTCTTTCGAACAGGCCCGCAACCCCGGCAGGCTTCGGCCCTTGCGGGCCTCTCCCCT
Organism: Xestia c-nigrum; assembly: GCA_916618015.1. Lineage (NCBI taxonomy): Eukaryota > Metazoa > Arthropoda > Insecta > Lepidoptera > Noctuidae > Xestia > Xestia c-nigrum. The sequence continues at coordinate 20,380,922 of OU745246.1, forward strand.
TATGCTGACATCTCTTTGAGGCGCGCGTGGAACACGAACGTGCCGTCAACACGGCCTGTCGTCGTTAGACGGATGGACGGCTATTTTTTTTTTTTTTTTTTTTTTTTTTTTTTTTTTTTTTTTTTATTGGGACAAGCCCGCCACACATTCCCAAACCACTGTAACTCCTGAAAGCCAGAATCAACAGTGGCGACCACCAGAAAAGCGCCGAGACAATGAAGCTCGACGAAGTCCCAGAGAATGAATTTAACTGTCTTGGATCCCGCAACGAAATTAATCAGAAAGTATAGCGGAGGAGTAGGAAAGAACTGTAATTTCCACTTCCCTCCATATCAGCAGGAGACAGAACGAAACAAGGCCAATAGGCACAAAGGGACGTTTACAACTGGGATAGGCCCAGTTGCCTAACACCACGGATAAATATTAACGTTAATGGGTCCTAAGTAAAGAGCTGTTATATTTGGTTCCAATAATAGGTATGGCAAAAACGCTTGAACGCACGGAAATTTGCTCTAGTTTCTACAAGGTCCATATAGTAAATAACTCCGGATGTAACCTGTACATTATCCAACATAATATTGCGTTCATTTTGCCAAAGACTACACTCCCACAAAATGTGATGAGCAGATTGTTCATATTCGCAGTCAGATGTTGAACATTGACAAAAAGGCGAGTCAACAAGCTTGAAGGAAAATAATTTACTCTTAAAGTTGCCATGGCCCGTGAGAAATTGGGCAACACAGTGATCAACCTCCAGCCATGTCCTGTCCAGCCGCTCACGAACGGATGGAAAGAACTGGTGGAGGTGTCTGCCCTTGATGGAATTGTCCCACCTACATTGCCATTCAGATAAAAGTTCCTCCCAGACGTCGGTCTGTGGTTTGAATAATCTAGAAATCTTAGCACGATCACGTATGGTTAAAAAGTCTGCGTCCGTGGTCTCACGCGCGTTATAGTACATTGCAGCCCGCCGCTGCACCTCAAGATCCACTGGAAGTACACCCGCAAGCACCGGAAGAGCTTCGGTACTAACCGTCCTATACGCTTTGCATAAGAAAATCAACGCCAAACGCTGGCTTTGAAGCAATTTACGTCGCACCGCTCCTATGGTGGCCCTATCGGCCCAAACAGGTGCCCCGTAGCACATACAACCCAAGTAAGTAGCCACGTAGATGGTCTTTAAAGTTAAAAATGACAGTCCCCACGTAGATTTGGATGGACGGCTAGCTAGCCCATAGCTAACCGTCCACAGGCTCGCATCTACGGTGGCCAGTAGCCACCACGTTGGCCCCCGACGCCCAGTGCGTCTCCCGCGGCGGCCGGGAAGAGAGGACTTACATACTGAGTTTCCTCCGTGCCTCGGAAAGCACGTTAAGCCGTTAGTCCTGGCTGTCATTTGTCCATCTTTGACAGTCGTTACAAGTAGTCAGTGGCCCTAAAAGTCTGACACCAGTCTTACCAAGTGGTATCGTATTTCCCAGTATTAACTGGGTTGTGGAGGTCAGATAGTTGAATACCAGTATTTTACACGGAGCTGCCTCCATGTAAAATACTGGTATTCAGCTGCATCGGGTTAGACTGGAAGCCGACCCCAACATAGTTGGGAAAAGGCTCGGCAGGTGAATACAAAGCAATGCTGCAGCGGGTTTCCAAACTGACCGGATGGTTTCTGAATTGGTTTGATGGGATTCAACTAGGCATGTATAGGTTTATCAGAAATCGTGAAGACGATAGAAACTGTAAAGAAATTGGAATTATTCCTACTCAAGGGCGTAGCAAGGATTTTGTTAAGGGGGGCAGTTTTTTTCTGCTTAATGTCATTTTTTTCGAAATTGGATTTGAAGAAAAAATTTGACATCTCTTGCTATTCGGTTTTGTCTTTGAGACACGAGATGAAAACTATCTGGTAAATCAGAAATTATACCAAAAATAAAATTTTGTGATATGTTCGGCATAAACTGCATCATTACCATCAGTGATCCATTTTTGGTGAATGTGTGTTTTTATTTATCCTAATGGTAACCACTAACAGATGGGAATTTGATATCCCCTTCCGATATCCTGAAGGCTCTTGACTAACTATGACTAGGGTGTAAAACACCTCTTCACGAAGCCGGAAGGCACTAGTTTTCCCTATCATTGCGATCATTTTTTTGTTCTACACCATACCTTCTAGTTACGGAGATATGGGGGGTCAAAGTTACAACTTTTTGACAACTCTTTTTTTAATACAGGTTTTTTTTGTAAGATTTTGACTTATAACACCTCCACAACCCCCGTACTATTAAATCCATCCATCAGCACAATAATTTAAGTACGTAACATGGACTTCTACCACAAAACATGATTTATAACCTTAAAAAAAAGTTGTTTCCCAGCAATAATTTTTGCGTAAAGTTACTTGGTTTGATGTACAGAATGCTTGGTTAACGGCGTTGTGATGAGGTGGTTTACACCCTGTATACTTTTAGCAAGAAGCCATAAATTAAAGTTCTGCGAATACTTTCATTTGGTTACTTCGACCGTTTTGACAGATGACCTACAAGAAGGTTTGCTAAGAACTACCATTTATTTCCTTATGTTCGTGACGATTGAACTATGTGAAAATACCAAAATCTTTGAGTCCATGATCCGATTTCCTTTGTTGGTATTTTTCATCGTTTTATTCTGGTGGCGCGAGAAGATTTAGAGTGCAAGATCTGAAAGCTCTAAGAGTATTTTCGTAATTATTTCGATTATCTATACAAGTTGTGCCTCAGATTACAATAAGTAGTAAAACTTCATTCTATTCTTTGTTTTGCTTTAAAATCTGTAAAAGAAATCCAAGATTTATAAACCTCGTCTGATGCTTCAAGCTAGGGACTAAATCCTTAAAAAAAATAGTGTCTCACATTGAATTACTTTTAATTTTATAATTTATTGCTTAGTTTTATTTTATTACCTAGTTTTAATCGTATTATTTCATTATTATTCATATTTTTCTATTCTATTTTTAAATATCGTGTGAAATTTGTGTGAGCATTTTCTGCAACTCCCCCCCCCCCGTATATCTCCCTTGTTCCTACTGATTGCATAGAAGATAGAAAAACTTAAGATAATTATCTTAAGTTTTTCTATCTTCACCACCCCCACTCCTTTGAGTGGGGGTGGCGTTTGCTCAGCAGTGGGACAGTAGTCTAATCTTAACACACAACATAACGTCATGCTTTGAAATCCAATCAGACTTGACCAATGTCGTTCAATCCCCAGAAGGGTTACGCAGAGGTGTGCCTAACCAATACACCCACATTTCGCCAGTTATGTTGGGTCCCATGTAATGGGGGGGGGGGGGGTGCGACATTATTGCCATCAACTGGGCACAAACCCAAACTCTGTGGCTGCTATTGAGATATTGATTCCTGATGGAAAACCCAATAACGCGTTGCCCGACCCGGGAATCGATCCCGGGACCTCATGTTCAGCAGTCGTGCTTGCTACCATTAGACCAACGAGGTAGTCAATCGTTACGTTATTTTATAGAAATAGATTATTATACATTATCGATCCACTACTATCGTTAAAGTTTTGAATTCAATTTGAGCCCGATGAATAACGTAGAGTTTATAACATCGGATCCGGAACCGCAATCTACAATCAAAGTTTCAAACTTTGATGTCCATTCCGGAAATCTTCAAAGCTTCTATTGTAATAGGTACGTTAATTTGGCCCGACACTGTATCTTTACTTACAGTGTAAGTGTCTATACACCGTGTTTCCGTCGCGAAATATAAATTCCATACATTTAGTCGAATTAATGCGAACATATTGTAGGTAACAGCAGATTTTTTTAGCGATTCATTGTTTGGTCCCATAGTAAAAGTTCTTCATAATGGTGAGTACAATGACCGATCGAAGTTTATGGATATCGTCCGGAAACACGGTGTATAACGATTTTCGAATAGCCGCCCTACTTGCCGAATACATTCAAAAATGGAACAGTATTTGTTAGAAATTATCTGCCAAGTAAGATAACTGATACTTAATGGTAGGTGGTGAAACAGGGGAGGGGCCCGCAAGGGCCGTAGCCTGCCGTGGCTGCGGGACTGTTCTAAAGAGATACCGCGGCCCCAGAACGTAAAGGGCGAGGGAGGAACATGGATGGGTTTTAGTCAGTAAAAGTCTGACACTGCCTCCCGCTCCGCCCAGAGTGGGAGAAGTTATTTGATGATTTCGCATCCAAAAAAAAACAAGGTGGTGAAACAGGCCCTAAGTTACCTTTAGATGAAAGGTAGGTACACTTCACCAAAAAATACAGACACTCTTACAAACCTACGTATGTAGACCCGAGGGCCGGCCGGTCCAGACAGTTTTAACTGTATTATGTTTTACGAAAACAAAAGGGGCCATTAGGGAATATCCATTTACACGTAACGGTTACTACGTCCTATATAAACCCCGACAGATGCAGACTAGAATTTCGTGAATAAATAATTAATAATGTAGAAACTATGGATTAATTTAACTGATTATGTTAGAAACTTTTGGGTGAGCATGTTACATTTCTACTTAATTGAATCATCCTGAATGATTTGTCAGAGTCCTATTTTAAGACGATATGTTTTCTACTAGGTTAAGGTCGTGGCTTTGCCCGCTCCAAGTTCGGTATGTGTCTTTAAAAATATAATGAAATGGTCACTTAACAAGCATATTTGGCAATCAAAACTAAAAAAATATTTCTACCACGGTTGTCACCACGAAACCTTTTGCGAAGCATTCAGTCGGTTCGGCCTCAGTTCCTGCAAAAGGTTTCCACTATCGCAACACCAAAAGTCGATCAAATGACTTTTCGATTACAACAGCTTTTTTTCTAGCTACGTTAGTCGTTACGGGTTTTATTGGCTAAACCGATCATTATGCGATGGTAGTGAATTACTTCATACGAGTAGTGTGTGCTAAAGAATAATTCATTTGAAAGGCTATCGTATACGGAACATAAAACTTTCACAACAGCTACTGCCCCTTAATTGAATTTACTCTCTTTTATTCGTCAAGGCATCATAAAAAGTCAAGACCTTTCCCCTCTTAAGTGCTATTTTCAAAGTAAATTTTTAAAAGAAGCTTAATGTAACTAAGAAAGCTAGTGTAGTAATAAAAGTAACGTTTAAGAATACTCTTAGTTGCTGGTTGCTGGAATAATTCTTTTTAATTGTCACTGTTATGTAACAGTGTTCTGGACTTGCAAACTGTTTCTATTTGTAAACATTTTGTAAACTTTCAAGTATCAAGAAAACTGCAGTTTTCTTGATACTTGAAAGATACTTGACTAACTACGTACTAACCAGCATGCTTGAGAGATATTTCTCGACGGCATGTAAAGCCAAGTCAGAGGCCACTCTAAGACGAGGTTAGGCACAAACCACATGATAAAATGGCAAGTCTATACATCTAACCGGTCGATGATTCATTGTTAAGTTATATAGGTTACCAGTAAGGATTTGGTAGGCCTTGAAAAGTATAACGTTCAACGAATTATGCTGTTTATACATCTAACGGCATTACTTATGCTAGACATTTGGTAAACAAGGGTCTAAAAATACGTCAGCGTATATCATTGTTTACTGTCTTCAACCGTTAAAGGCAAGTTCCAAATATCATCATCCTCTTGAATATATCTTAATTTATTTGGTGTTAGCATGTCTTCTACTTCTTCTAGGTATATTTCTCTATGATTACTTGTCATCACAGCAAGATTAAAGAAGCGATGGATAGACTGTGTGGAAGATGATTGATTGCACGAAAGGAGGTGATTGGAGATGATGAGTAATTATAGAGAAGTATGGAGGAAGAAGATATGATGCGCCGATCCTAATTGATTTGGGATAAGGGCAAGAAAATGATAACTTGTTATCACAGCAGTGATCACACAGCATCCTTCACACAGTTCATCCATCATTTCTTTGATCTTTCTATACTCTTATAGCAAGTTCCAAATAAAAATGGTATCATTTTAAATCCCTATGTCATCTCATCTCAAGTGCAAGGGGTCAAAGTTAACCGCTTCTCGTTGGACGCTAGCCAACAGCGCCGAAACAAAATGTTGTAACTTTCTAGTAGAATCTGCTTTATGCAAGACCTTCTTTTCTTTTGTGGAAAGGAATAAATGGCGCACCTGTTATAAAATAATAAAAAAATATTCTTCCGTCGTGTTCATGTATCATTTTTACGAGTTTATGACGTATTTGGTAAGTACAACTTTTTTGTTGTATTCGCTAGTGAACGAACGTAGGCTTAAACGTGAGTTCACTGGAGAGCTACAAACTTTACTTAGTAATTTATTACTGCGCTGAACGTGGTAAAAATGGGAAGAGAAATACTTATCTCATATTCTTTAAATTTAATAAGTTAGTGTTATATGCACGAGCTTGGCGTGGTAAAAGATTAGCTGGGCAGTAAGATTGGTAGCGGGCAAGACTTAGTGCCATTGCCCTGAGCTCATAAAAAGGCCTTTTTAATGAGCTACTTACATTTAGTTAGAAGCACAATCTTCAATACGAACTAGTTTCATCAAAATTTGCAAATACTCTATAGTGATTATGAATTTGAAATAAGTAAAAGAATACCAAGAACATGAAAGGTATGTGGAGCAATCCATAACCTTTCTTCTTTTTTTTTTTTTTGGGATGGGAAATCATCAAGTGACTTCTCCCACTCTAGGCGGAGCGGGAGGGAGTGTCAGACTCTTACTGACTAAAACCCATCTATGTTCCTTCCTCGCCGGCCTTTATGTTCCGGGGCCGCGGTATCTCTTTTGAACAGGCCCGCAACCCCGGCAGGAGCAATCCACACCCTTGATTATTATTTTAGACATCCGAAACTCAACAGGGGTCTATAATTTTTAACCCCAGCCTAAACTTGATCCCGAGGCACTTTACCATGATGAATATCTTAGCATCACTCCAAAATTCACATCGAAAGGCAACATAACCGACCCTATAATAGAGGTGTCCAATCGATAGTTGCCACATATCCGTTGACTTTATGAAGATTAAACTGGCTTCTCGGGTCAAACTCGATCGTGGTCCGTTTATATTAAACTGTTCGGTAATATTTGATAACTTGATACCTGTATCTTAAGGCGCTTAGACGAGCTAAATTAGCAACTCTATTTGTGGTGGTTCAAACTTCGTTAGAAATGCTGTTAGAATAAAGTTCTAATCAGCTTGCACTACAAAGTGGTTGTTACGTCAGCCACTGCGGGTAAATACCGCGAATGAGTGGTTTCGATCGATTTATAAAAAAACTACTGAATGGATGAAAAAACTGAAACAGTATCATGCTAATATATTGCTTGTAGAATTATTTGCCGAAAAAACAGAATGATCGCATGCATATTAGTATGTTTTTTATTGTTTGAATGATATTTTTAGGGATAAGTTTGTGATTTCTTCTTATCGAGCCAAATTAATTGTATTATGTCTTCAAAACAGTATCATGCTAGCATATATCCAGAAGAATATCACATATTTTTCTGGTCTTGTTTATATCAGTGAATCATAAACTTTAAGTAATTATAAAACTCGCGTTTAGCTCATGTAATCGCCCTAATGTTGGGGAAAGTTTTAGTTTTCTGTTGTTATAGTTTCGGTTTCAGCGTGGTTTCAACTTTAAAGTTACAGGCATGAAATTCTATATTTAATCGGCATCCCATTGGGATTAATTTCGGTCTGTTGTTTGCTGTTTTTTATAATCATCTGAAATTCAAATAGATTTTCCGATGCGTCGTTGCTAAGTAAAAGAGTTTAGTAAGCTTCAGCTCTTTCCATCACAATCAGCCTACAATTAGTCCTCTGCTGGACACGGTCCTATTTAGTCGCACACCACTTAACTCGATTCTCGCCAACTCAAATCTAGTTGCTACCAGCCACCCAGCGAAGATCGACCCACCGAACCTGAAGTTGTCCCACTTTTCGCTTGCCGATTCGCGGTCTCCGCTCAAGAACACTACCCCAACGGTCATCGGTTCTACGGCTAATATCGCCAACCCATTGCTTACTTATTCTGTGTGCTATGTTGAAATCTCTGGTTCTGTCGGATCACCTAGTTCCGAATGCGATCCCTATGAAAGACTCCACGCATACCTCGTTCCATAGCTCGCATGGAGCATAGCCCGTTCCCTACATAGCTTCTAGGACACTTACTCTGATGGAGCTTTCACAAGTCGCGAAACTAAATATGAATGAAGATACTAGATGAGTGATGGCGTTAATATTCTTTTTGAGGGTGAGCTTCCCGCTTACAAGTCAAAAAGAATAATTGAAAAGCGATTAAACTTCTGTTCAAAAGATTAACAGCGTCGTTTATCCACGCCCCTTCATTTTTCACTAGACTTAAAATAATATTGTGAAAGCGAGCTGACGTTTTAACAATTATTCCGCCTTTTGGTTATACCCGGGTATCATTCATCACTTTATTTATTCATGTTTCGTTATTGTTTATTTTCCAAATACGTTGTTCCATTTCCCTTCTGTTATTTTCTACGTCCTTTAAGAGATCGTTGTATATGTATGTTGAATGGTTTATGATCTAAATCCTAAAACTTGAATACGTCGCGTAGCACCAAACACGAAGTTCACTTCATTTGTTATGCTGATTAAGAGTTTTTAATGTCATGACTTTAAGTTACTTCTCATTAAAAATAAAGGTAAATTATGGCTTGAACTTCGTTTGCAATTTCCAACGATTTGTCCGTCGAATGCGAGTCTGCGACACTAGCCCCGTGGGTGCGATTACGTGCAGAGCAAAGCCTTGAAGGTTTGAATTAATTTGTTTAACTACTGTAAATATGGACGGAATACGGGATTAAACTGTCCTTCCATTAGGGAGAATGGCAAGAAGTCAGTTGTTTGAGAACTTGCGAACTAATAGGACTCGCTGAGTTATGGGATACTGTGTGAGCTGTAAATGTATTATTAGATAGTAAAGTCAAAGTCAAAGTCAAAATAATTTATTTGCAGTAAATGTGGTACAAAAGGTGGTAAAAAAGCTTTTAGTGCGATGACACATTTCGCCATAAAAATAGCATGCAAATATTAATAAACACAAAACTATTAGGTATACCTGTTTCTAATTTTAATTATCTAGACACAAAACAAAACAACAAAAATAACAATTATAATTATACCTACATATTACAAAAGAACTTTTAACATATTAAAGTTAAGATATTTTAGACACAAAACAACAAAATAACAATTATAATTATACCTACAAACTACAAAAGAACTTTTAACATATTAAAGTTAAGATATTTTAGACACAAAACAACAAAATAACAATTATAATTATACCTACAAACTACAAAAGAACTTTTAACATATTAAAGTATTTAAGTTATTGAACAAATTGTTAGCGCAGTAAAATTTATTCTATAAATATAAAAACATACAAATAGGTAATTCTCTACAATTCAATTCGATAGTGATATGACTGACAATTAGTTTTTTTTAGAAATTCTGCTATGGAATAAAAGCTATGTGAAATGAGCCATTTTTTTAAAACTTTGCAGAATTTCCTGTACGGTAGTTCTGTAATAAAATTCGGTAGTGAGTTAAAAATTAGTGGAGCCATATACACACAATTACGTCTGAATAATTCAATTCTAGGTACAGGCATTGTTAATAGATACTGTGTAACTGTACGTTTATTAATATTGTTTTTAAATTCAAAAAGCGAAGAGTTAGTTTTGACAAATTTGGCAATTTCATATATATATATACAAGGAACTGTAAGAAGGTTTTGTGATTTATACACTGGTCTGCAGGAATCAGTCCAGTCCAAATTGAAAATTGTGCGGATACATTTTTTTTGTGCTAACAGAACCCTAGTTATTTCAGTGGAGTTACCCCAGACAATGATACCATACCTGATGATGGAGCATACATAGGCGTGATACACCATTATCGCAGTTTGTCTGGAGGTTTCATCTTTAACCTTTTTTAAGGCAAAAACAAATCTGTTTATTTTAATACAAATACCATTAATATGGTCCTTCCAATTCAAGTGTTCGTCAATTGTAATGCCAAGAAATTTTGTATTATGAATTTGTTCTATTGCTTGATCTTTATGTGTTATTTTAAGGTGTAGATAATTACTCTTATATGTTTTGAAGTTTAATATTTTCGTTTTTTCTAAGTTGATTTTTAAAGCGTTTAAATCTAACCATGCAATTATTTTATTTAAAATGTTGTTTATATTAGACTCCTGTGATTCACCATTTTTACTATCTATAATAACTGTTGTGTCATCAGCAAACAGGACACAATCTTGGTCTATAGCTTGAGGAAGGTCATTTATATACACAAGAAATAACGGAGGCCCTAAAATGCTTCCTTGTGGAACACCAAAGTAATTGTTTCGTGGTTGGGAATCAAAGTTTGTGATACTATTCACTGTGTCGTCGAATTTAGTGATTCTTGTTTTTTGAGTTCTGTTAGACAGGTATGATTTGAACCATTCTAAAGCCGGGCCTCGAATACCCATCCTACTTAGTTTGTCAATTAGAATAGAAGTAGTATGTTAGTAGAATACTTCTTAAACTATTGCAGTCATTCTGGAGGCTGACAGTAGTGTTTACATTAAACTTTCAAAGACATTTCAGTGAATGGCAACATTGGGTAACTCAAAATCCAAATTAAACGATTTTGTCTTTGTGAACTTCGGCGCGTACGTTTACACTAAACATGCGTCAAATATGGTTCCTTTTATTCTCATAAAAACAAAGCGAGAAAAGACGGCCATACTTATATACCGATAGTAAAATACTATTAAAATAAAGTTCAGTTAAGACTCCATTTTGCCTGTGCAAAGCTGTGGCGGGCAGCCATTGTGAAATATTCTCATTGTCTTGAACAACTGTAATACTGCGCTAGATAGGTACATTACCCTCTCAGAAAGTAACGTTTTTAATGTAGATGGTTGGAATTAAAATAGTTTTAAAAGCAAGATTGTTCGTGTTGAAATTAAGCGCAGTGCTTAGGTACCTAATTCTAAACAATTTAAAACAAAACCTCCTTACAACTGATTTCACAAATGCAACTGAATCTTGAACAGTGTTCAACAGCTGGTAATGTCAGTAATCATTGTAAAGAATTTTACCAGCGGCAGCAGCCCAAGTACAAATAATATTAAGTACAAACCTTAAAATGCTATTCTGCCTAAACAAATGTAATTTTTTTTTAAACGGTTAATAAATGAAAAAAAAAACTTGTAAAGTAATTAATTTACTTAGCATTGGTTGAACTTGAAAGCACGTTGCTTCTATACAGTGTCGCTTTTCGCTTCAATATTCATCTTTTCACCAACCGGTCTCTGTTCTGTATGAACTGGCTGTCAGTCATAAAATGAATAGGCATCTTCTGGGTGCTCTCGTTCGTAGGCTCATCCATCGCTATCGCTACTTATTCATTAATAAAAATAATAAAACCTTTCAGATTTTTTCCAAGTTCTTGGTATAAATGTGTAGGTATACCCATTTTTTAATTCTAAACACAGATTTTATTTATTAGAGCGTTATAATAATTAGGGAATAATTGGAACCATCTTTTTGAGGTAATCCATGGGTTTTTGCAAAAGACCGGACACAACGTAATTACATGAACTTATAGTACTTAGTTGACTAAAAGAAGTTTTGGGAATTTTGCGAGAAAGACGATGACCTATTCCACTTATCCTTCGTCATCAATAAGATTCATAGCTGTCCTCAAATCGCTCAAATACCTACAAAACCAAGGCGGAAACAGCCATCCTGGACGAATCTAGTTTCCCCATTGAGGTAGGTATTTAATTAATTACACAGCTGCCAACAAAGCCGCTTGTGGGACTGACACCCTTCTCAGAACGGGTATAAATTACTTACTCAATTTATTAATTAAGTAGATCAGGATTAACGCAAAATTATATGGCGTATATTTGCTTCTTTGTTGGTGTCTCTACTAATACTCTGTTTTAAATAAACAGAGGTGATTCGATGAAGGAGGTAATCGCCGAAAGGAAAAGCTGGTCCTAAAAGCTCTAATCAGGAAGTAGCTCAAGAATTTGTAAACTTTACCAATATACCAATAAAAACTACGGGAGCTCTTAATTCCTCACCTGAAGCCTCAATTGGTTTATTAAAGGCGAAAGTGGCTGCCTGGCTGAATTTAAATTTAAACACATTAACCCCATGACAGTTATTAAAGTTTTCCGGCAAATTAAAATCAAACTGACCGAAGATTTATGGGGAATCTATCAAAGTTTGTACATCTATACTTGAGACCATAGCCCCGTACTTAGCTTTAATTTTTATTTATGTGTAGACCAAGGAGTTTTCCCTGATTTAATGAAATACAGTAAAGTCATACCTCTTTTCAAATCCTGGGACAGTAAAGATGCCAATAATTATAGACCTGTATCCGTGTTACCAGTTTTTAGCAAGGTTTTTGAAAAAGTAATGCTCTATTATTTTAACACCAACATAATCTTACATGATCAACAGTATGGTTTCACCAAGGGACGTTGTACAACTGACGCCGGTGTAACCCTATTAAAGCACATATTTGCTGCGTGGGAAGAGTCCCAAGACGCAATAGGAATTTTCGGTGACCTCTCCAAAGCTTTTAATTGCGTAAATCACGACACATTACTTTTGAAACTGGAGCATTACGGACTGGGTAAACTTGCACTTAGCCTGCTAAAATCTTATTTGAATGATAGAAAACAACATGTTCAAATAAATGGTGTTAATTCACAGAGTTTGAAAAATGGGGGTTCCGCAAGGCTCAATATTGGGTCCTTTCCTTTTTCTAGTCTATATGTCACCGTAAAATTGTCAAATACGTTATATTGTAATATCTCTAGCGATATTGTAAAGTCTCGAATTATTGTCAAATGAACATACTGCTTACAATAAAACACATTATTTTTCGTGAAATGCATGCGATGGTAGTCAACTTACGCGGTGTGGAGGGAAGGAGGGGCCCCCCTTGCCCAGTGGCACACTCTCATGAAAAGATAATGCACCATTCCTGAGAAATACCGATTAATATAACATAACCTTAAAATACTTTATATTCCCCCTAAAAAGCTTAGTCGACGGAGCCACGCTTCGCGGGGCCCCTATTTCCGAGTGCAGGGTTTAAAGGAACCTAACTAACCTAACGGGGGGGTGCCCCAAGTCCCGATTATGGGGGCAGAGATACTTCCGTATGTTCAGTTGACAATAATTCGAGACATTACAATATCGCGAGAAAAAACACGTTATATTGTAATATAACGTGTTTGACAATTTTACGGTGACATATACATATAAATGATCTACCCTATTTGTTGAAACACCAACCTCAAAATATGGTGTTGTTTGCTGTTGACACTTCTCTAATTTTTAAGATAAATAGACGGGCCCAAAATCTAGATGACGTGAATGATGCTCTACTTAAGATCCGAAATTGGTTCACAGCAAACAATTTGGTATTAAATGAAAAAAAAACTAAATGCATAAGATTTTCATTACCGAATGTTAAAAGTAGTGATTGTGAGATAATCTACACTAATATTATAAAGAGGAAAACTTTGTTTGTTTGTTTGTAATGAATAGGCTTAAAAACTACTGGACCGTTTTTAAAAATTCTTTCACCATTCGAAAGCTACATTATCCACGAGTAACATAGGATATATTTTATCCCCGTACTCCCACGGGAACGGGAATTACGCGGGTGAAACCGCGTGGCGGGCGCTAGTATTGAATAAAGAGAAACTCGAATTCGTAGATAAAACGGTTTTCCTGGGGCTTACGCTTGGGTTTGATTCAAAGGTACAATGGGGTTCTCATTTAACATCTCATGCTAAGGCAATTTATAACAGAAAAGACGAATTTAAAATGTCGTGACGATTACACATCAAGTTTAAAAATGAAAAGAAAATGGAAGGAAGCCTTAATGGAAACCTACTTTAGTTTTTGACTTGAATGTGCCCTGGCGGTTGAGAGTATGTCATGCTCACTCAAAATATGTCTCGCTGATGGTGGCGCGTGTGTCGTACCATTTAGTTCCCTTCAAAATGGTTGAGCTGAATGGGGCTGATCCATGCGTCATGTTCGTGAACGGGCGCTGTCACTTGTGACTGGTCAGCTCTTAGTTGCCATGGCTTATTTCAATGAATTATTTTGTTTTTACTATGGACACTTTTAACCTGCACATCTTGCTACGTTGTTCTCACATAATTTACTATCTCAACATGAATGATGTAACCAAGATTTTGTAACAATAATTTGATTTAAAAGAGTGTCCATGGAGTTTCTTGCCCGTTCTTCTCCATAGAGATTTACGTTAGGGAGTGGGCAACTACAGTACTTTCACAGTTTTTATGTCTTGTGACTGGGACTGTAGCTACATATAATTTTCATCTTTGTTTCGAGAATTCAAAAGTGCCTGTTATTGGCCTACTTGAAATAAATGCTTTGATTTTGATTTTGGAAGCTACACTATTACGAAGGGCTTATGTTTTGACTTGGACAAAGTCACGGGCAAGAGGCCATGATAAGGCACGATAAGACAAGTAATTTTTTCGAAAACATTAATTAATAAATCGTGCTACTTTATCTTCTTGTCATTTTCTTAAACATATTCTTATTAGTATAACACGGTGTGTAGCGAAGAATAATAGACACCACAAACCTACAATATCTTACAAAAAAAAAAAATCTATTTGTCCCTAGGAAGTAATGTCAGCAGAAGTCATGGATAGGTAGTAGATGTTATTCGTATTCATTCAGTTGTACACTTGACTTCACAAGAATACAGAATTGAGTAAAACGGCTGATTTATTACGGAAAAACTTTTAGAAAATGTTTGATAAATTCATGAAAGATTTTTATCAGGCTTTCGTTATCTTTTCTATATTTTTTTTTACGTCTGTCATCATCTGCATAGCCTTTTCCCAACTATGTTGGGGTTGGCTTCCAGTCTAACCGGATGCAACAGAATACCAGTATTTCACATGGAGCGACTGTCTATCTGACCTCCACAACCCAGTTAATGGGAAATACGATACCACTTGGTAAGACTGAGTCAGACTTTTGGGGCCGCTGACTACCTGTAACGACTGTCAAAAATGGACAAATGGCAGCCGGGACCAACGACGGCTTAACGTACTTTCCGAGGCACGGAGGAAACTCGGTATGTAAGGGTGGCCACCGATCCGGGGTTGCGGGCCTGTTCCGGGGTTGCGGGCCTGTTCGAAAGAGATACCGCGGCCCCGGAACATAAAGGGCGAGGAAGGAACATACATGGATTTTAGTCAGTAAGAGTCTGACACTCCCTCCCGCTCCGCCCAGAGTGGGAGAAGTCATTTGATGATTTTCCATCCCAAAAAAAGAACACCGATCCACAGACCAATCTAGGCAAGCATGGCTTAACCTAAAGATCGACCCGAGCGGCTGATATTATTTAGCCACGAGCATATTTAGCATTTTTTTTACGTCTGTATTCCCATGCGTTTCTTGGGCCATTTTTCTACAGTCCCTGATGTGCACGTAAAGTCAGTTACCACTTCAGATGTTCTCGAAAACTCGGTCAAGGTTGAGATGCTCGATTAAGGCTTCCTTCCATTTTCTTTTCATTTTTAAACTTGATGTGTAATCGTCACGACATTTTAAATTCGTCTTTTCTGTTATAAATTGCCTTAGTAAGACAATTTAAGCTTTCAAAGTTGTTTTATAATTGGAACTCAAGAGTTTACACATATAATTCTGATTTCTTTATTCCTCTCAAACATACACGTGTCTCGTGTCATCGTTCTATATGTAAATAAAAACGTTATTCTAAGGGACAGTTCAAAGGTCACAGGGTGTAATAATCCTGGCCCGGTAGGTATTATAACGTGCGAATTTGCATTTGCATTTTCATGAAGGGAATATGGCAAGTATTTTAAGTAAGTACTTATTGAAGAATCTTGGGCCAGACTTTCATACAATTTGAGGCATGAGATATTTCGGTTATGCGTCATTCACCTTCTGTAGGTACAAAATACTAGCGAAGTATGAGGTGTGTATTATTTCATAAGTGGAATGGCTTCTATATTACATTTTGTTTGTTTTAAGATTCTGAATATTGGTTTTATTATGTACAATATTTACATACTACATCTAAAACTATATACAACATTATTTTTTGTTTATACTAAACCCGAAAAGGGGTCATTGTACTCATTATTTTGAACAACTTTTTCTATGGGACGAACCTTGAAATCGCGAAAAAAAATCAGCTGTTCCCTACATTTATGTTCGCATAACTCGTCAAAATGTAGGGAACCAGCTGATTTTCTTTTTATAGTTGTATAATTACAAAAAGTAAATACTTTCTCTTCTTTCTCTTTCTTTTTATTGGAATAAAAGAAACTATGTGATTATTGATGATAATCACTAAGAGCTAGTGCATGGGTGTAAGAGTAGAGGAAGACCAAAGAAACGACGGATGAATTGTATAAATAATGATATGGCAAGAAAGGATATCAGATGAGATGACAAGTACCTAATAGAGAAGTATGGAGAAAAATGACTTGAGATAAGAGCATAAGAATGATGATGAATCACGTTGAGGTAGTAAATTAAAAAAATTGGGGTTGCACCTTCTGTGTATTATCTCTGCATCACCCTAAGGTAGACTGGTAGAAAATGCCTTAGGCATTAAGTCCGCCTTTGTACAGTTTTACTTGTGCATAAAGTTTTAATAAATAAATAAATAAATAAATAAAACTGTTAATATTGATGAGATCATTACAAGATGAAGTAAGTAGCAGTTTTAATTAGGCAATTTTGCGATAAATGATGCGGGTTTTTGAATTGATTGTTTGTTTACTTCAAGAAAGATTCCGTGACCGAAGCTACTAAACGGTAGCAACAAGAACAATCAAACCAAAGTATCAATTTACCTACTCATGGTTAGAACAAAATATTGGAAATTGATAAAGTTTGTTTGGCAGTTTGTTCTGCCTGTGTGTATATGGATCACGCACGGATGTTGTAGCAAGTAATAGTTTCACAGTTCACCGCGTCTGCCAATCTGCCATGTTTTGTAAGTTAATAATAACGCAAAGTCATCACAAGGTAGTTGTTTTACGTTTGTTCTATGTATTACAATGCGCTGTCAAATCCACAGTGGTTTATACAGGGTGTAAACAGACTCATCACGAAGCCGTCAACCTAGCATTCAAACTAAGTAACTTTACGCAAAAATTATTATTGGTGGGAAACGACTTTTTTTGGGGTGGAAAATTATTTAGAAGTTTTGTAGTAGAACTTAATGTAATGCACTCGTGGATTGGATATAGTAAATAGTGAATAGTATTCAAACTTAAAATCTTAAATAATTCCCAGGCTTGGTGTAGAACAAAAAAAAAACAGAATGACTAGGAGAATAAGTGCCTTTCGGCATCGTTAAGAGGTACTGTATACCCTTAATGTTCAGACCAATAAGGTTGCAATTACTTATGTTGTTGTCATTGATAATTTAATGGTGGCCTTTATTTTCAAGACCCTAGTTGCAGTTGGATTACTTACAGCTGTCATATAGGTCATCTATAATTGAATAAATAAATAAATAAATATCGCTGGACATTAACACACAGCGCCACCTAGTGCCACACTAAGCAAAGCTTGAATCACATCTATCTACGTGACGTTAGCATAGCGTATACGCAGCGTTAACGTGACGTCAAGACGCAACGTTCACGCAAAGGACCCATTTTTTTTTTGGTACTGCATATCGTGCTTAGCTGCCTACATCATTATTCTAAAGCTCAAGTACAAGTTCAAACGTTGTCAATTTTATGAAACCGATACTAAAATGCGAAAATAATAAATTATTTTCCCTGCGCGAAGAGAGCTATGAAAGTGATAGTTTATGTTCAATTTGAAGGTAGATTTACACCGAAAGTTAATCCTGCCTCCACTAAATAACAGTATTACTGTATTACTAAATTTCTAGAACATTTAAACTCTGTAAATATTGACGAAAGTTGCGAGTTAGCTTTTGACACTCAGGTATTCGGTAATTCCAACTTAGGTATGTCGACTTAACATACCAACATAGTTATGGAATTTACTCAAAGTTTTAATCAAATATTATTCAAAGTGTTTGATGTTAGTATGTCTAGACTTACAAGCTAAATCCGCTGTCTAGTGCCTACCAACTAATCACTTAGATCACCTACTTATGCCTAAATAAAGGCTCCTTATAATCATGATCTGAAGTATATTTTACAGTACAATCGTGTAGAGAAGCGAACGAGATATTTCTTTCTGACATTTGTATAACCTGCACATGAGGACATGCGGTCTTGAATATGTCGCTCCTCTTTTTGCAGGTTTTTTGGTGTGTTCTATGCCCTATGAGCTACATCTATGTAGATATTTAAGTGCTTACTGCAGCATTTTAAATGCAAAATAATTGATTTCTGTCTTTACAATCTTCCGATTTGAATTTGCCCAAACTTTTTAATATAATGATATCCCTGTTAAACTAAGTTTTTACGCCTCTGTTTTTCAAACAAACTCGCTATCTCCATATTAAAAAGTGCACCAGTGACCGTGTAATTATTGTTCCAATGTGTGAGAGGCATGGAGGTACACAGGATGAATAGTGCAATCCCCTTTTCACCACAAAACAATGATAGCTTTACACTTCACTACATTGCTCAGCACTGAAGCACAGATTGGCAATTTCATCGTCCGATGTATATTTATCATCACTTGTGCGGCTTTGTGTGTACTTATCTATTGTTTAGTTATTCGAAGGCGGCCTCCAAACTTTCCGACACTAACATAATAAACTTGACATATGAGTTTCAGTATGTCGTTCTACTACGTTAAAGTAATTCAGTTATAACTTTCGAAGGCTCTAAATACATCAATTTTGGTTGATTTAGGACGATTGAGGTTATGTTTGGATAGCGTTTGACAGTTTCTGTCAATAAAGGAAAGTGACGAGGACATGTTAGTGTTTAATTTGTTTCAAAAGCAGGTCACGATATTCAGTGTGTTACAATAAAAACATCCAAATACGGAGGAACACAATCTGACAAAACTTCCCGTGCATGTCGTGGCACAACAGAAATAAAGTCAAAATGAAATCCGAGTGCTTCCCGCGGGAGCTATGTAAAACTAAAAAGCCACTACTTTTTATTCGTGTAAAAATGCCCTGGGAAATATTTGTTATGGCAGCAGATAATATATCTTTGACGCTGGCAGTACCTATGACGTCACGGGACAATAAATCGTTTTATACCTGCCATCCACAATAGAGTGGACTGTAGGGTAGGTAGGTAGGTAGTACGTCTTCTCCGAAATTCTTCACTTCCATTAGTCCGTCATATGGCAGTATTCGCTCTGGGGAGCACAAATGATCCGTTGTAATAATAAAAATACGATGAATTAACATTTTTTCTTTTGAAAGGCTTCAACGACACGGAAAATGTATATTGTAATTTTCAAATTCACTTGGAATAATATTGATTCTATGGTAGCTTAACACACTTGGCTTCCGTAACATTTCTAAGAAATATTATTTTCGACTGCCTTGTTAAACTATTTAATTCAAAGGGTTTGAAGGCGGTTTATGGAGACGCTACAATAATACTTAAAGGTAACGGTGGTTCATCATTTCATTTATTATTTATTATTATTACATATTTACAATTTAGACACACTTACTCTATCATAGAAATAAAAATATTTTAAAATTCGTCCATATCGTTGCCAACAGGAAAAGTGACCAAGGCTGGCAGCATTGCCCCGTTGGATGGCAATGCTGATTCTTTGGCCAGAAAATAGGCCTAGTCACGTGAAGAGTCGACCAACGGTTTGACGTTTTCCCGAAATACTAGGTGGGGACTCGGACCCCCCATGGCCCCAGTGTTTCAACCCCAAACTGCTCAAACACAAATAATTTTCAGCCGACTACTTTATCACATTGACAGTGATGTGGTGTCCCACAAGGAGCGCCCAAACGCAAACAAGTAGCGAGCTGGAAGGTCGTGTCACCTAACATAGTACCTATATTAGGTGACGGTAGTGCCTGAAGTCAGAGGCCCGACTCCCACTCACCCACAGCCAGCAGGCGGGCATGCTCAGCAGTATTGGTAGACGTATTAACCTCTTGTATGCCGTAATTAGAGACACAATTAAAAAGCCATTGTGTCTTGTGTAGATCTGCGTTCCGGCAAACGAAGGGTTAATAAGTTTATTCCGTACCACCCTGCAGAGCGGCTCATCCCACTGTCTCTGGGAAAACGGGTTATACGGTTACGGTTTGGTTAATTTATATTTAAAGATACTCGTAGAACAAGAAGTATAATTCAAGCTGGTTTTGTACGAAAAATGTAGCGGAAATGCTACTCTAAAATCCGGACTCTTTATTAAAACATAATGAACAATGCTTGGCGCGTTGTGCAAAGCTCTTTATGAAGATAAAAAGCGAGCTATGAGGACATATGTACCATTCTCTGCTCGTTGTTCTCGCTTTTATCTCATAATCTGACTCTATTAGCAGACGGTTTACAATGTAGGACTTTTGTAAACGTTTATCTCAGGCATCTCTTCTTCTTAGTCGTTAGCTTCATTGTTGAAGGTCGTGTCTAGTCGGAGGTATCGATATTGATGAGGTTTTGATCACTCGGTGCACTACACTCTTCCGCGTTTTTCTGTCCTCGGCGGTTAAAAGCTTCGGCTATTGATAGACCAGTGAGCGTCCTTACTCGGTCTGACCAACGGCTAGATGAGCGACCGCGTGGTCTTTTCCCGTCTACTTGGCCAACTAACATAAGCTTTCCGAAGCTGTCAGGGTTTCTACGAGCGACATTTCCAAAATACTTGAGAATTTGCTGGAAGCAAACAGCGGATAGTCTTGTGGTTATTTGGAGCTCCTTAAGAATGGACAAGTTGGTTCGGCGTGCAGTCCATGGAATTCGCAGCATCAAACTCACATTTCAAAAGCGTCAATGTTTGCCCTTTCCTTCTCTGTTATTGTCAAGGATTCGGCGCCGTAAGAGAAAATTGAAAAAACCAGCACGCGCAATATTTGTTTTTTATTTTATAAAAAACCGACTTCAGAGAAAACAATTAGTTTTATTTATTGTAAAAAAGTTTTTTTATTTTTCACTTTTTAGTGGTTCACATGTGCTTACCCCTTTACAGCGTACCGGCGTGATTTTAAGTTATGAACTGGTGTAAACAATAGACAGATATGAGATTTCGGCAATCCCAGTAGGTATATTTGCTATCATTTATTGAGGAGTTCCGTTGCATATCTCCGAAGTTCTTCATCAGATCTTCATCAAATTGAAATGGGATCACTTCGATAAAGTATACTTCCTAAAACTACCCAAATTGCTTCTAGTGTGCCTATAAAATGTGAAGAGTTCTCTCTATTTCTCCAGAATCCCATCATCAGATACCGATTTGATGATTATGAGAACACACACTTTCAAATAAAAAAGAAACCATCAAAATCGGTTCACCCAGTTTAAAGTTCTGAGGTAACAAATATTTTCGAAATCTGGGTGTATTTTACACATGTGTGTACCCCTTCAGAGCATACAGGCGTGATGTTACGTCATGATATAGTATAAACAATGAACCTACAAGCGATTGCAGCAATCACTGCAGATTTGCTGTATATTTTTGAAGAGTTTCGTTGTATATCTCCGAAGATCAGCATCAGGTGCTCAGCAAATTGATTGGGACCAAACGGACGCAGCAGCTTTCAAACAAAAAAAGAACCATCAAAATCGGTTCACCCAGTCGAAAGTTCTGAGGTAACAAACACAAAAAAAAAAACACAAAAAGAAATACAGACGTATTGAGAACCTCCTGTTTTTGGAAGTCGGTTTAAAATGGAATATCCCTGTTTTATTTGTTTTGCTGAGAACGGGTCAAAGATCGAACGTTAATCTTATAGATTGCTTGTTTTTATCGTTTTTGAAATATTTGGTATTCGGGATTCCCTGGTACTGTTATAATTGTAAATATTTAAGATTGTTTTAAAAAGTTTTCTGTATTAAGCCCTCTATGTTAATACTGAATAATTATGTAATACTCCATAATGAATAGCAAACAGTTTTTCAGTTACACAAACTACATTTTAAAATAAATTCATATTTCATTTCGTGGCGCGTTTTTAATTATTTCTGAATCGTTAATTATTTGTCGAACCGTTTTTATTTAGAGAGTTGGCGCACGAATATTCTGAAAATAATTTAAGGTTTATAAGCTGATGTTACCATTTTATTTAAATAACTAGCTTCTGCCAGCGGCTTCGCCCGCGTGAAGTTTGATTATTGTCCCATGGGATCTTACTACCGGAATAAAATGTATCCTATGTGTTATGTGGGTCATAGCGTGATGATATAAACGTAAGAGTAAACAAATATAATAATAACAAATCTCCGAACTGCTAAGCTATCGGGAGTTACACGTGTTATTGTGAGTCAACTATAAAAGATAGACATATGCTGTCTTGGGATATTTTTTGTATAATTTTATGTGGAATATTTCCGTTATACATGATTTCTATGTAGCTTTAACCATTAAGGCTGCACACGCGACGGAAGCTAAAAAAACCAAGTAACTTCTCCCGTTTTCCCAACATTTCCTTTCACTGCTCTGCTCCTATTAATGGTAGCGTGATGAAAAGTATACTATTACCTGCTCAGGAGTATGTAGAATAATTGTACCAAGTTTCGTTAAAATCCGTCGAGTAGTTTTTTTTTCTATAAATAACATACAGACAGACAGACAGACAGACAGACAGACAGACAGACAGTCAAAAATTTTACTGATTGCATTTGTGGCATCAGTATCGATCACTAATCACCCCCCGATAGTTATTTTGTAAATATATTTCATGTACAGAATTGACCTCTCTACAGATTTATTATAAGTATAGATAATGACGATACCATAATAACTGGTAATTCTCGTTGGTCAAGCCGTCGCATGTGAGTCTGCTCAGCATGAAGGCGTCAGCCATTGTTATTGGTCTTTATCTATGAGGAATTTCTCAGCAACAGCCATGGAGTCTGGATTTGTGCCGCGTTGCTGGCAATAGGCTCGCCCTATTACATGGGACTTAAACATAATGTTACTTGGCAATTTGGTGGGACCTCTGCCTACCTCTCCGAGGAAGCGTGGTATTATGTGGTATTAAAATATGCCATGTGACTTCAAGGACGCATCAACATTTTGGATTTCGTGGAAGTATCGCGTGTGGCGTAATGTTAATACTTTGGATGCGCGTGTGGCGTAATGTTAATACTTTGGACCAAACTATCTAGGTAATAGGTAAGTAAAACCAAATTAACAGCCCATCTATTTTCTACCCTTATGCCTTGGCCCCTGAGTTATAAACCTGGAAACTGGTACACCGTCAATTAACTCGGTAATACCTACAATAAGCTACAGCCTAGAAATGTAGGACTTTGCAAAAGAAAACCAAATACCTATCAGTATTTCAATTCAAAAACATTTACTTCTTTCTCCACAATACTTGAAAACAAACAAACGCTTAAATAATGAATACTTACGATATTCTAGATTACACCACTAGACGTTTTTCCTGCTGCCGATGGCATCTCGAACAAGAAAGGTAATATCAAAATCCCGCCAAAAGTGCCATCACCCGCGAAAATTGATTCAGCATTTAAGACCATGGACTTCATAAGTCCATGGTCCGGACTTGGGAAGGCCTACGAGTTGCTACAAGCTAACAGTACATAAACGTATTAAGTAGGACCTACTTGTAGGATAATGTTTTGTCAAGTTCATCTAGCGCAACAGATGCGAATCAAGTTATGATGCAATGCAGCTAATTTGGTTTACAAATTAATATATCATCCATTTATTCATCTTAAAGGTTCAATATCGCAGTCAAGAACTCCTTCTGAAAAAGATTTGTAATATTGTAACAGATTTAATATAAGATATATAATCATAATTCCGTCTAAATAAGACACCTTGGAACATTCAAAGCGGTTTTATTTATCTCACTTCTATTAATATTGCGTATACTTTTATGGCCTGACGTGTAAGCCAGGTCGTAAACTTGTCTATTTTGTTGCTCAGGTATTGTATGGAGCCTTTGTTTGTGAATAATGGTGGAATAAAACCAGAACCAATCTCCCTGAAATAGTAAGTGCTGAAACTAAGAGATAAGTAAAAAAGTTCGTTATTTAATATGTCGCTCAAATAATAAACAATAATACAAATTAAAGACGAGGAATAAGGTGGAACGAAGTTTATAGTCGTCGGATTTTCATGGGACTTTTTTATTGAGTTCCTAGAGGAGTTGAAAAGAAAGTGAAAAAAAAAATTGCCACTTGTGACTTTTTTTAAAAATTTTCTTTGTAATCGTTTTTTTTCGTTCATGAATTACTTAAAATTCGACGAATTCATATTGTTGCGTAATAAATTTACGTTCATCCATTAAACGCTAACTTGGCTGTATCTTTGTTCATTGTTGTCGATGCAATGCATATTTCAAGTATTTTATTTTCAGCAATCATTTCTATGCACTGTTTTAGACTTTCACGGTTTTTTACTATTAAAGACGGACGGATATAATCCCGTAAGTACTTTAAGTGTAATCATTTCTATATTCAAAAATATCGAATTTTAACACTAAGATATCTTTTGGAATTGGTTTTATGCTTTTTGAAGTCCCATGAAAATCCGACCTCTATAAACTCAATAAAGAAAGAAGTTGCAAAAAACCTCTTCTGTTTCTTGTCATTCGGGCTATTTAAGATAAAAAAAATAAGATGCCAATTAATTTTACTTATAATTTATGTTATGCAATTATTTTTCGAATAATGTGTCCAGTTCATTTTCTCTGGCATAGGTATAAACTTTTTCGAGATAATGGCCTGAATTCATCCAAAATACAGGTACCTATAGGAAAATGTGTTTTTTTAAACACTCACTGTTACGACCCAGTTACTATTGATGCAAAGATGCAAAGCGTCCTGTACTATTATAGGTAATTTTCACGTCCGCTCAGGTCACTGAAAACCAGTCGGCGGTGCTAACCAGCCTACAACCTTGCACTGTTGAGACAGGGTTTCCCTCTTTGAGAGTGAATGGGTTATAAATGGCCCACAACGCTCAGTATGGGTTGGCGAATGACATAAATTCTTCGAATTTTTGATTGTAAGGGCTACGTCTTGAGACAGACTATTGCTTTACAAAATACAGGGTGTAAACCACCTCATCACGAAGCCGTCAACCAAGCATTCTGTACATCAAACTAAGTAACGTTACGCAAAAATTATTGCTGGGAAACAACTTTTTTTTTGGCGTCAAAAATCACGTTTTGGGGCATGACTCAATGTAACGCTCTCAAAACATTGTGCTGATGGATGGATTGAATAGTGCGGGGTTCATGAAGTTATTTAAAGTAAAAATCTTCCGATAAAACTTGTGTTATAAAAATACTTGTCAAAAAGTTGTAACTTTGACCCCCAATATTTCCGTAACAAGAAGGTTAGAAGAAGAAGAGGTGTTTTACGCCCTATAAAGGGTGTAAAACAAATCTTAACGAAGCCGAAAGGCACTTATTGTCCCCGCCATTGCAATCATTTTTTGTTCTACACCATACCTGGGAACCTTCTAGTTACGGAGATATAGATAAAGTCACAACTTTTTGACCAGTTTTTTTTTTAAATACCTACTACACAGCGGCAAGTCTGACTACCGGTTGTCGGCTTCCCTTTTGTATGTATGCGGGCGCGCACATCTACGACAAAATAGTCTAGCGACTGCTAGTCATTCAGGAGCAGGTATAGCTTTGCGAAAATATGCGTCTTGATAAGTAATGTAAGGCTCCATCAATTTTAGTAAATTATCAAAACTTGACACGTTAATTCTGAAATACTCTAATAACTTCAGGGGGTGTTGTCTTAATTTCCTATACAGTTTAAAGGTTGTAAAGAACCTCTTCACGAAGCCGATAGGCATATTTGTTCTCCCCGTCATTGCGATCATTTTTTTCTTCTATACCATACCATATAGTTACGGAGATATTGGGGGTCAAAGTTCCCACTTTTTGGCAAGTTTTTTTAAATACACGTTTTAAACGCGAGTTCCATGATTTTTGAATGTCAATGATTGACGATATTGTGGTAATTTTTTTTTAAGTTTTTCTCTCCTATCCGAATTATCCGTATTATCCGGATTTATCCGGATAACGTTATCCAAGTATCCGAATATTACAATGAGCAGATAATTGCATGCCCTACGCGTTACTAAGATGCATCGATGAAGTCCATTTTGATACTGACATAAAAGTACTCTGAAGATAAACTATGTGCGCCGCACGCCCGCGCGCCGCTTCATCGTAGTAGACCAAACAGTTTCATTTTAGGTGAGCGCTGTGGCGTAGACAAAACAATTTTTGAAGCAGACGTGTCTATGTGAGGCAAGTTTATCTCAAGAGAGTCTTGTCTATAATGTGTGGTAGCCCTACGACATGCCGACTTTTCACCGTCATTTCCTCACCGTCTTGGCATAGCTTTTACAACGGTAAAAAGATAACACAAATGGTTTTGTAAATCAACGGAATACGGATATACGTGTATTATGCAAGGCCCTTAAAACCCTCGTTTAAATTCCCGATTTTACATCCCGATACAAGAGAGGAAGCGAGATTCTCTCGAGATTTGCGTCGAGATAAATGGCGGATAATATTCTAATGTTATAAGTCCGAGTTATACCTGTTTGTTTATTGCCTGGCGTTTAGAATATTCTGCTGCCTTTTAGGATAATGGTTGATGTCCGTTGTAAGTGAGAAATTGCTTTATGTTTGTAAGTTGAAGATGACGCAGGTCGGATACAGGATGCGCGCCCATTCTTTTGCATTCCTCAATTTATACGATTAATCATAAGGCCTTCGTCCTAGCGGGTCAATGCCAATCTGTACTAAGAATTCAGTTTGGCGATATATTAAGACCATAAATAGAAAATAAATGTTTTACCAAAGGTATAAATACTTTTTGGGGTATAAAGGTTAAATAAAGGGTATAAAACTATAGAGATAAAAACCATCCAACCACGAGCTCTCTTGGAAATCGTTTTTGGGTTTTTCAATCTTCTTTCATAATCCGTAGGTAGGTAAGTACTACTACCGATGTAGTTTACCGGGCAGGACCATTGTGAGCGAGTACCTTGCACGCGGCCATTTTTTTATTGCCAGACCGTACGGTCATCAATTTCAAGAGGGCGGAGCTCAACACTTTTTTTTTGGCATTGACGAAGCTGTGGCGAAGGTTTTCATTCGATCAAGTTTTTCGAATGAGTAGTTTTAGTTTTTAGATGCAGCTGTTTTAAAATTATGGATGTGACACATATAGTTAATTTTATTACTCTTATTTTCTACGCGTAGCCTTGGTGTTAATTACGAATTTACGATGTGCTATGTTTACATATAGCTCATTTACGACTTTTTTGTGGGCTATAAAGAATGTAGCTTCTTATCCTTTATTATTAAACGAGCAATAATTGTGGTATCACATTCTCGAAAACGGCTCTAACAATTTCGATTAAAGTGGGGCCCGAAATAGTTACCTATTTGTTATACAAGAGTGCAAAGTTTATTTCTAACCGCGTGCTCAATTTTGATGACCAAGCAAGCGAAAGATTCTAAAATTGAGTCACGAGCGCAGGGAGTGATTCAAAACTTAGAATCTTGAGCGTTAGCGAGGGAATCAAAAGAGCACGAGTGTGGCCCGTCTTTAGTTTATTTTGGCACCTTGTGGCCCTTGCCTGCCAAAAGGTTGCCGACCGCTGCTCTAGAGAATTAAACGGCTTTTACACTCAGATATCGAAGAGCAAAAATACTCTTTTCATCCCATCTATTCGAAAAAGACGACTTGGTTCGCCTTTAAGTGCACCCAAAGGTGGTGTTTTCTATAAGAAACTTTTAGCGGGCAGTAATGAGTTTTTAATCCTCTTTATAAGTGCGCCGCAATTATCTTTGCCGCGCACTTTTTGAATTTGGAACATCTTGTGTTCAGCGCCCAAGAAACGAACGCAAATATTGTTTGAATAAAGACTGGCTGGTGCGACGGCCCATAGTAGCGCCGCGCGCCGGCTGAATACAAAAAAAAAAAAGAAATAAAATTAAAAACGCGCGAACTATAGCCCGCGTTTTCGTCAATTTTCACGGATTGATAGAAATTCATGATTTTGTTTTGAAAAATGAGTTCTTCAAGTGACAGTGAAAGTATAGAATTAACTCCTGATAGTATTAGAACTGACGCAAGAAATGTGATGGATAATCTACTACCTGCAAAATCCCGGGAGAAATATATGAAAGCTTATGGTAATTTTATTGAATGGAGAAATTCAAGAGGCGCCAAGAATTTTTCAGAATCTGTGTTTTTGGCCTACTTCCAGTACTTAGCCAAAACTAAACAACCTTCCACACTTTGGAGTACCTACTCAATGCTAAAATCAACAGTCAGTTCTAATAACGACGTAAAACTGGACACATATTCGAAATTAATAGCGTATCTGAAGAGGATGTCTGATGGATTTAAACCTAAAAAATCCAAAGTATTCTCAGTCAAAAACGTGGAGACTTTCCTTAATGAGGCACCCGACAACATCTTTCTTGCCGTAAAAGTAAGTAACTATGTATGTATATATGGTGGATTAGTAAAGTATAACCAGTGTTTTAAAATGCGCATTTTATTGTAACCTGTACTTCGATAGATAGGTACTTGTCTTATTCACATTCGGTTTTGTTACAGGTGGCTTTAATTTTCGGAGTACATGGAGCTTGTCGTGGCAATGAACTTTTAAAAATAACTGTTGATGATGTCGAAAATCACTCGGATAATTTACTGTTAGTAAAGCTGACAGACACAAAAACAAAAATTGACCGATCCTTCGTAATCCGAGGAGAATACAAAACTATTGTACAGAAATACCTGGACCTGCGTCCTGCTGATATAAAGACCAATCGGTTTTTCATCCGTTATCAAAATGGCAAGTGCTTCAAACAAGTTATGGGAAAAAATAAAATTTCTTACATGCCACAAGAAATCGCTACTTATTTGAAGTTACCAGATATCAAGCTATATACAGGACATTGTTTTCGTCGCACTTCTGCTACCCTGTTGGCAGATTCTGGAGCGGACTTAACTGTTCTTAAGCGACATGGAGGATGGAAGTCGAGTGCTGTAGCAGAGGGATATATAGAAGATTCCATTGAGAACAAGGCGAAAACATGTGAACGCATCGTGGAAAACATTAAATTGCAACCTTCAGTTAATCCATCCATGCCACTGTCGCCGCGCCCATCTACATCCAAACAAAGAGATTCACCGTCACATTTTCCTCAAAATGAGCCACATTCTGACATTATTTCAAACACGCAGAATAAAATTAAATCTACAACAATCTCTATTCCTAATAAAACTGTAACAATTAATTTTCAAAATTGTGAAAATGTCTCAAATGTAAATATAAGTTTTTAGTTGTTTTATTATTAGATACTACTTAATTTCAATTTAGTTGTTACTCTGTTTCATTAAATATCAATATTACAATAAAATATGAGGCGCCTTTTATTTTCTCATAGTGGGTGATGAAAAGTAGAGTGTATCACTCGGGCGTAAAATATATTTTTGGCTCGGGCGACGTACTTTGAATCCCTCGCTACGTTCAGGATTCTACTAAAGAATCCCTCGCTACGCTCGGGATTCTACTCTAGAATCCCTCACTTCGCTCTGGATTCAAAAAAGCGCCCTCGCCGTAAAAATATTATTTTGCTCCCTTATGATACAATCTACTATTTCATCCCCCCATCTCGGAAAGAGTATTTTTGCTCTTCGATATCTGAGTGCAAAAGCCGTTTTTATCGTCATGAGGGTAAAGTAAATTTGAATTTAGAACATCGTGTGCACTAAGCATGTGAATTCAAAACATCATTAAACCTATTTACTTCTACCTCTATGGTGCCGAATTTTTCATACATTTTTTTTTAAATTTGTTAAGAACTCAGACTCGGAACCTTCTTGGTGTACTTTTTTAATAGGTATGTTTTGCGGGCGCCATTTTCTTTTCGCGTCATATTGTTAACACCTTAGGTTAAAAACAAGGAATCCTACTTGAAAACAAGTGAAAAACCTAAAATGACCACTCATTATCTAGCGACGAGGAAGTTTATTTGACGCCTACAGAATTAACTGAATTTGTTAATAATGCGCATTTTTTTTGCGTTTATCCATTTCCTCGCTGAGGTGGGATGAAAAGTTACGTGTTGCCCTCGAGTGCAAAGATTTTTCACCTCGTGCTCTTTTGATTTCCTCGCTAACGCTCAAAATTCTAAGTATTGAATCACTCGCTTCGCTCGTGACTCAATTTTAGAATCTTTCGCTTGCTCGGTCATCAAAATTGAGCACGCGGTTAAAAAACAACTTTGCACTCTTGTATAACAAATAACTATTCCGAGATGAGGGGATGAAAAATCGATTTGGCTATAGGTCTCATTATTTTCTCCTGAGCAGAGTTTGGTGGCCCAAGTACTTCATTATAAAATAAACGCTTTAAAACGGCAGGACAGGAAAATAATAAACCCTTAAACGTACCCAACTGTGCGGGTTCTCTTGAAAATCGTTTTTGAGTCGTTCCATCTTCATTCATAATGTGTAGATAGGTAAGTTCTTTTTCGACTGGAACCTAGGTTACCGGGCAGGACTACATTGTGAGCAAGTAACACGCGGCCACGTTTTTATTGCCGGACTGTACGGTCATCAATTTGGAGTGGAACGCGCTCAACACTATTTTCTTTTGGCACTGATAAAGCTGAAGCGAGGATTTTTAATCGATCAACTTTTTCAGATTAGCAGTTCTAGTTTTTAGATACAGCTATCTTTATTGATGAAAATTGGAACTTTAATTGATTGGGTGGCAAAATAATTACAAGCGTTCATGTCGATCTGGTTCGGTCGACGATGGGACCACCCATTATCTATCAAGATTCCTCTGTGCCCCGGAAAGCTTGCTAAGCCGTTGGTCAAGGCTGTCATTGTAGATAAAGATCTACACTGACAAACTTGACCACCATAACTTTTTTTTGTAGTCAATGGTCCGAAAGTTCAACCAGTCTTATCAAGTGGTTTCGTATTACCCAGTACTAACTGAGTTGTGGAGGTCAGACAGGTAGTCGCTCTATGTAAAATACTGCTAGTTAGCTGAATTCGGTTAGACTGTAAGCCGACCCCGATAAAGTTGGGAAAAGGCTAGGCAGATGATGACGACCTTTTAATAATTAATTTGTTTGCGCTTATTTGCGACGCGTAACCTTTATGTTAAATTATTACGATGTGTTACGTTTATAGCTCAGTTACTGGCTTTTGTAGCCTATAACAATTTAGCGTCTTAGGTAGCTATGTGTTATGGAATGGTAGCTTTTTTTTTTTAGGATGTTAAATCATCAAATGACTTCTGCCACTCAGGTCGGAGCGGGAGGGAGTGTCAGATTTTTACTGACTAAAACCCTGTTCCTTCCTCGCCCTTTATGTTCCGGGGCCGTGGTATCTCTTTCAAACATGCCTGCAACCTCGGCAGGCTTCGGCCCCTGAAAGGGCCCCCCTCCCTTTTTGCTGACATCTCTTTGAGGCGCGCGTGGAACAAGAACGCGCCGTCGACACGGCCTGTCGTCATTAGACATCAGGCGGCAGCTAGGGCGAGAGGCTCTTTCCCTCTCGCGTACCGCCATCTCCTTCGCTAGCATGACTGCTTTGCAGAAGGAGGTGACGGCTTCCCGCATTCCGTCTCGCTCTGGACCATGGATTGAACCAGGACCGCCGGACGCGAGAGGTCGCCACCGATCGCCGCTACGAGGACACGGCGGTGCTCCGCCCACGCAGGGCAGACCTGCACCGTGTCCTCCGGTCGATCCTCGTAGTGGAAACACCCGGGCGTTTCCTCCCGCCCGGTTCGATGCAGGAACCTCCCGAAACATCCGTGTCTGGTGAGGACCTGCGTCAGGCAGAATGTGAGGACACCATGGCGCCTCTCAAGCCACTCCTCAAAGGGGGAACTTATCGCCACTATCGTGGCGTGGCCTATGGAATGGTAGCTACCCTCACAATTTGACAAAATGGGGTATTAAAGATACTTCCGACACACAGTGAATGTGGTGCTCCCGACCAGGCGATGTCCAAAGTGTCCCAACACCTGCAATTCAGAAGACCCAACAGACACCCAGACGCCGCCGCGATTAACGTGGCCACACTGTGCCAAAGTTTAATCTAGTCGTACCAATGACACGAAAGATGACGAAGACCTCGCATTTACTAACACTACCCAATACCAGCCAATACCCGCCCTCATACCATCGTCTTAGGAAGCAGTGGGAAGATCCTTTAAATTTGACCAATTTAATCGTAATATTGAAGTAGATAATACTTCAACTATAAAAAGGTACTCCTTTACCTGACCGTGGTCGAAACAAGGAGTATGTTAGGGTCGTAGGACATGACGTTCTGTAAATTTTGCTAAAGGGAGAAACATTTATTTTACAGTAGCCAATTTCTGGTAAACTTGTAACGCAAATGCAACACTGGAACCATGCAGTATTGCGCAAAGCGTTCCCGAGGCTTGATGCGATAACACCCCAGTAACACCCTGTAATGACATGTCAACAGTGCCTAACAACCAGCATTACAATGAATTATACAGAGATATTTACGAAACGTCTTAGTTAAGAACGGTTTCTGTATCAACGAGTAGCACTACAACTATACATGGTGCATTAAAAACAACACTTTCGTAATACTGGGTTAAAGTATGGATTAGCGTAGCTCGTGGTTAAACTCCACTCGGATCGTTCTTCAGGTTAAGCCACGCTGGCCTAACCAGGCGACCACCTATTACATACCGAGTGTCAGCCGGGCCTCGGAAAGCACGTTAATCCGTTGGTCCCGGTTTAAGTACTACCATATCATGACACCACATTGTACACTTGGTTCGCAATAAATGTTTTGACTTTTACTTTGCTTTATAGAATTCGACAGTCGTCACAGGTAGTCAGTGGCCCCAAAGTCTGACAACTATCAGTCTTACCAAGGGGGTCTTATTGTATTACCTAATACAGACTAGGTTGTGTAAGTCAGATACGCAGTTGCTCCATGTAAAATACTGGTATTTAGGTGAATTCGTTAAGACTGGAAGCGGACCCCAATATAGTTGTTGCGTTGATAATTCGAGACGCGTAGCGCGCACGGTTTGCGCGTGCTTTGGACGTGCACGTGCATCTCCTTGCTCTTGTCTCATGTTACTTGGGGTCAGCACAACACGTTTTTTTCTTCCATTCTCCTGTCAACTGTCACGCTATCATTAACTCCTTTATCTTGCATATCATTCCTCACACAATCCATCCATCGTTTCTTTGGTCTTCTTCTCCCTCTGCATCCATCAACATTTATGTTCATCCTCTTTTAGTCACATGCGATTCATCCCTCCTCATCCACGCCAGTTGGTTCCCTTGTAACTTTTCTGTAACTGGCGCTACTTTTAAGCTTCCTCAAATGTACTCGTTCCTTACCGTTTCCATTCATGTCACACCACACATCCATCTCAACATTCTCATCTCCGCTACATACAATCTTTTTTTATCCATGTTCTTTACGTCCCGGTTTCAGATCCATACAGTACAACGGGACAACCTTCTAGTAGTGGAAGAATGCTTTGTTAATTAATAATAAATAATAATAAAGAAATATTGCTGGACATTAACACACAGCGCCACCTAGTGCCACACTAAGCAAAGCTTGTATCATGGACACTAGATAGTTATACTACATAGGTACTTTTTTTTTTTTTTTTTTAAATTCAACACCTATTAGTGTTTCTATTATTTAGTAAATCTATTATGATGAAAAGTAAATAACACATAATGCTTTTATTTTTATTGAATTATGTTGTGTACTTCAAGTACACTTTTGAAATCTTTGAATCAAAATAATGTTTTTAAGCCTAACACGTGTACCTAACCCAACTTTACTAAAATCAAGTTATAAACGAATGAAAGTGGATAGACGTCTTGAGAAAAGCAAAAAGCGCTACTTTGGGCCTTAGTAGGTAACTTATATTAAGCTCAATATTTTCTATTAATATCAGTTTCAAGAGAATTCTAGCGTAAGAAAAAGTTTGATATAAACTTAATACAAAGTAGGTACACAATTACACATCCCTCGTATTAATGTTTTTTTTTCAGTCCCAGATACGAAAATTTTTGGCAACATTTCAAAGGGAATTTCGAGGCAGGCAACTTTTTTAGCTACGTTTTTGTT
The DNA here is from genome assembly GCA_916618015.1 of Xestia c-nigrum. Classification (NCBI taxonomy): domain Eukaryota; kingdom Metazoa; phylum Arthropoda; class Insecta; order Lepidoptera; family Noctuidae; genus Xestia; species Xestia c-nigrum. The sequence goes on from OU745246.1 coordinate 20,415,284, forward strand.
TCATTCATATTAACATTTCATGCCGAAATGCAGTAAAGTTGCCTGATATCTGTATTTAGATTCTGTTTATAAAACTCTTTACAAAATTATAGGTTTGCGTCCATTATTTACAGCAAACAAAATGCGAACGTGAAAATTACCTATAATCATAGGACACTTGCATACGTATGTAACTATGTATACAGGTGTACAGTAAAAAACAGTGTAACTCGTTTCTGTGCCTGTGTTTATTTATTTTAAGGCATTCATGAATTAATGCAAATTAAATATTTGATACAAAAATATACTAAATACGCTCAAGAAAAAAAAATATAACTAGACACTGGACACTTTGGTCGAAAAAAATATTGAAATGCCATTACTAGCCAAAAGAAAAAGAAAAAAAGAAACTTTAAAGGCATCTTATAATTTTTTGCCTAAATCAACCAGTAAGTTAAATGATTGTAGAATGCCATGGCACAAAAGAGGTTTCTTGCGACTTCTTATAATTAAGTATTTCATATTAAGGGGATGCTACAAGCTAGCCCGTGAAATTCAAATTTTCTTACGTTTTTTGCAATTTGCAGGGCAGTGCTAAGTTGTATGTTGATAAACATATCGGTCGCGACTGTAAGACGTATTAAGTTACAGAATTATAATCATTAAAATCATCAATGCAATCTTCAAGTTCGTAAGAGTCGATGAACGAATTTTTCACGGTTCTTTGAGTCTTATGAACTTGCAGGGTTGTATTGATGATTCTGATGACTATAATTCTGTAACTTAATACGTCTTACAAGGAAGCGCAAGGAAGGTTGAGTGGGTGAAGCGTAACTCAGGGGCGGAGACGACTGCCGGGGTTGCGGGCCTGTTCGAAAGAGATGCCGCGGTCCCGGATGGAACATAAAGGGCGAGGAAGGAACATGGATGGGTTTTATTCAGTAAAAGTCTGACACTCCCTCCAAGAGTGGGAGAAGTCATTTGATGATTTCCCATCCAAAAAAACAAAAAAACTTTAGGGTAATGTTTTTTTTAATTGGATAATGTCTGAGATTTGTTTTATTTTATTTTAAATCTCATGTTTTATGGGGTTCTAGACGGGTTTCCAAATCTTTAAAGTGCACTAATGGATTTAAAAAGTCTTGTAAAGATTCCACAGAATTTTCAAATTTTATGAGGAACCTAAAACGCACCACGCAATAACTAGTTACCATGTAAACTTCCACCGAAAATTGGTCGACTTACACTTGGCCGCTTTACCATAGTAATGTGTCTCTAGACTGCGTAAAAAGCGGAAAATCTCAAGGAAAGAAATAGCGTATTCTATTATCACATCACGTATCAAAACAAAGAAGGCTTATGGCTTGTGTACTTGCAAGTATGTGTGTCAGACGATGTTACCGAGATAAAGAGGCGGATGTGGCCCGGAACCGACCTCGTAGCGCACTTATCTGAAAAACTCTTAAGGTATGAGCAGACGAGGGACTTTTGTCCTCGAAGGACAAAAATCCCCGAAACATAACTGACGAAATATGGGTTTAGCTTTAGGTATACTGTAAATATAAAAGGGTGCGGTGTATACCGTATACACAACACCGAAATATATGGATTACCTATTATACATTGGTGGTTTTATGATGTAACATAACATCACATCACATCACATATAAATTTGTGTGCCAGATGTAAGTCACAATTGGCTGTATTTATGTACCAATAGATTGGTATATAAATACAGTTAATATAGACACAAACAAAGAAAGACTCTTACTGTATTTTCTTTCTCATATGTTCAATGCATGCCGTGGCAGCCTTTAATTAAGGCTACACTATAAACTGTTAGATTCAACATATGTTCTTAAATATGTATTTTTGGTGTACGCTTTGTTGGTTGTCCTTAAATACTTATATAAATAAATCACGTCTTTAATACGGAGTCTTTAGGAGAGAGTATGAAGTACATCCACAATTCACCAGTTATGTTAACCAGACTGTGTGGCTGCCACTGAGAAATTGTTGATGGACCGCACACTTTTAGACAAACAAGAGTCCTAACAGTGAAGGAGCTTGTCTTTTGCTCAGGATTTTATCGCCTTAAGTTAAACGTAATGTTATGTACCTATAGAATAAGAAAAATCGGACTGACATATCATCATCATCGGCCTATTAATGTTCCCACTGCTGGGACAGGCCTCCTCTCTATGAGAGGGAACTGGACTGACATAAACATATAGTATGAAAGTCCAAAAAAAAAGAAAAGTGTTCCTCGTCTACGCAAGCCCTTTAGGTGCAATCGCGATACCGGGTCTCCGGACCCTTGGCGATGACATCGGCATTAATGTACAGTAGCATTTAAATGATCACGACCATTACTGTCTACATCGTCGTAATTTCTATATAAAAAATGGGTTAAAGATCGTAATTCTGAAAGGTAAGAAGCAACTGTAGATTAACTCGCTACGAAAGAAAAGATTGGTGTTGATCCCAAGGTTTTCTCATCTTTAAGACAACTTTAGGTGAAAGATAAAATAACATTGTACAATTGATTTGCTGTATTTCTCCCTCTCTTTTAGCTTTGTATATTTTTTGTTTTTTTTTTTTGTATCTCAGCATCACCCTAAGGTAGTCTGGTAGAAAATGCCAAGGCATTAAGCCCGCCTTTCTACATTTTTTTTGCGGTCTGTGCATAAAATTGAAATAAATAAATAACAATAAAATAAATTATTTATAGGAATGGAAAAAAATTGGTTACATTTCAATTATGCATATTTTTTCTTCACATACACGTTGAAACTGTTCCCTGACATGCCACATTCCCACTTTTCCATACCACTCGTGTAACGGCAGCGATATGAGCATCTGTCATGCATGTTTCTACGCATTTTGTTTACCGAAACATGCCGCATTTCCCCTCAAATTGGTCCTCACACCCTCATGCTAGTCGCTTCGTATAAGGAACAAAGAAAACGTTCCAGACGCGGCGCATTCAAGTGTGTGCTGATAACACCAAAACTAGTACGAAGAGTTGATTTATAGGTTTGTAAAAATTGGATGGGACTCGTTACGCGCAAACTTATAAATTCGACGGGGAATAAATAAGAATATTTTAAATTTTTGAATCATATAATTTACGCCTTACGACATGCGGCATGGTACCTAGTTGTGGTGGTTCTAGGCCACAACAGTTTTGTGAATTTGATGATTTGATATCTGATGTTGCACTGCATAAAGTACCTACAGCCTAATTAGGCTACATTTCATGTTACGTTTCACCAATTTATTTATACCTGGCGCAAAGAATCACTAGCTTGGTTTCAGTAGCTTTAAGAACGAACGAATTTCTTTGACAATCTCGTACCTAAGACACATTTCCTTATTAGGTCAAAGGAGGTTTGTTCGTTTGAACGAATTGTCTTTTATAGAATTAAAGGACTCGGTCCACAAACTTTTATCACACTTTTTCTTATAGTGACATTAACCAGCACTTTTTCCCTCTCCCCGCCAGGTGGCGCTACATTACTTTCGTTTCAACACGCTCATTACCGCCCACAAAATACATCGATAAGCAAAACTAAAATGAATGCGTTGGAATTAAACGCCCTTCTGTGAAACGGTTGTTGTGTGAATGATTTGCATTTAAAGTGGAGTAATTTGGGTCAGTGAGTACAAAGCACAGTGTAATGTTTGCCTCGTTCATCCGGCCCTCTAACCGCTTTGCTTCTTTATTCTTTTTTTTCACTCAAATATGTAAGATGGGCGAGCTTGCCGTGAAGTGGTGTATTTTCTTTGTTATGTTGTACTTGCTGGTCTGAGATATTGGCTTTGAATTTGTGAGTATGTGAATATTATATTTTGGCACGCTTGGTTTACATAACCTGACATTTTCGGGAAAAGGCACCGTTTATCATTTTATTTTCCGGCGTTGTACCTATGACACACGACACGGGACATAGTTTTTCAGGTTAATAGCTACAACTGCACGACAATATTCCAGTTATAAATTTATTGAAAAAAAACTTGCAGCATTTTTATTTTCAGTCTTTACTCATAAAAGCGGCCAAGCGGCGACTATTAGCCCTTAGATAAGAACAAAAAAGAAACTCCATAACATGAGTTTATCAGAACTCACTTCACACAGTTTTCACGCGATTAACCGTGTTATGGCGTATAAAAAATATTTTGTGTGTGGGTCACATAAAACTGGATCTACCTATGTACCCTATGTCTGGTTTAATGGTACCATGTCTGGTTTAATGGTACCATGTCTGGTTTAATGGTACAAAATTAACATTACCTGTATAAAATAAATGTATATATAAATAAAAAAAATAAAAAAAATACTTCTAATCCCGTTTTTTGAAACACGTGGCTGGTGTGACCATAAAACAGTTTTTCAAGAGCTAATTGTCCTAACTCGGGGCAGAGCGTGGCTAACTGATTTACATGCAAATTGAAACAGGTCAATATTAGCCGAGTCGATTTAATTCGTGGCTTCGGGATACGGGACCACTGGATATTGCTGAGTTCAGCTGTTTTTCTGATATTATCAATGAACCGAAATTGGATTATTGCGATATTGGTTTCTATATTTGGCTTAGTATCATTGTTTATTCATAGGACATTGGATTTGGGTAATCAACTCCACCCACATTCTATACGTATGTATATACCGTAGCGTGGGAATAGCTTTTGTACGTCTTTTTTTAAAATTCATTTGCGTGTTTTTTTTGTGTGTCAGTGTCTTTCACCAAATCCCAAGTAAATTTGCTGTCAAACTTCACACCAATTGCTTCAGTGTTTTTGGCGTGAGAAGGTAGACAGCTCATGTCTACCTTCTCACGCCTTACTTTTACATTCATCTAACAAGTCTTTTTCCAAAACATTATGTTGGGTCGGCCTCCAGTCTAACCAGATGCTATCTGACCTTTACAACCATTTAGTACTGGGTAATGCGATGTCCCTTGGTAAGACCTATAAAGACTTTCAAAGATACAAATGACAAACGGTATCAAAGACTTGATGTGCTTTCCGAGGCCCAGAAGAAACTGGGTATGTAATTGTTGGTCACCCATTCACGGACCAACCTATGAAACCCCGGCCTAACCTGAAGATCGTCCTGGAGAGCCTCTTCCTTTGCTCATTTTTATAATATGAACTTAATATGGTTTAATATATTATTATGTCAGCTCACGTTTTTAGCTTCACCTTGGCGTTTCTCAAGTACAAGACACCTATTCAAAAAGCTTGCGAGAACTTAGCAACGTTCGTAAATAGCTTCCCTCTTGAACAGCTACGTTTTTAATTTCCGTACCAGTCTTCACGTGGATATAAAAGCAAATACCAGCCTAATGTGTATATTGTTTAATGGTCTGTATTGTTTGTCATTGGTTCGCATTTGGATTCTACAAGTGGCATTTCGAATTCCAATCTGTGACCATTTTGAATCCACCTTAAAAATCACCACGCTGCGCGCTGCAGTCTACGATAAAGAGAGAATAAGTCAATTGTAAGGCAATGTTTTCTTTTCCATGTTTTCAGTTGCAACTGTGTGCTGCCCATCTTAGGCCATTTCTTTAGATAAAAGAGTAGTCGTCACGTCATCTCCTTGACCGGCCACGATATTGTTTTCTGCTCTTTGGGACTTAAGGCATAGTTGCTTTCGTTCATTGCCAATTATGACCTGCTTGGCCTTGCATCAGCGTGCACAAATTTAAATATTAAACCTACTATCGTTGCTTTGGAAGGCCTCCCAACAGGTGGACCGATGCCCTGGGTTGCGGAGATCCGCTGGATGCGAGTCACACGGGACCGGATGACGAATGTGGCGACACTTGGGGGAGGCCTATATCCAGCAGGAGTCTTTCGACTCAAATGATGATTATGATAATGACGTGTGTTAAGTACCTTCTTCTCAAAACTTGCCTGTCGATCGGATTTTGATTTATTCGGAAACGACATTGATTGTCTTTTCCCATACATATATCCGTCAACTCCGTTTAACCTCTCATACCATAATTATTATCTGGCGTTGTAGACACGCACAGGTAAATATTTTACTACTGATAAACAAGTGCACATAAACCTGATCCGCTTGCTCTGAGCTACTTGAATCTGAGTACACATTACAGTGCTTTGCCAATTGAACTCAAGGTCGCTCTCTCGCACTGAAAGCCTGCGGTGCCTGTGTGCACGGGGACTCAGCTATGTTTGTGCAGATATATACTCGTAGGTAGACACAAACCAGCTTCAGCACTGCAATCAGATTGTGTTATGTTACTCACTTACTTGTTGTACGGGGATATATAGTTTTGATGGAATATAAATTAGAAGTTTGATGCAATGCGGGATCGAAAATTAGATTGCCTGTTTGACTCGGGATTACATTTAATAATAGAACAATATCTCTAATAAACTAAGCAATGTGGTTCATAATTTATTGTTTTAAAAACATTATCTCTTTGTATTGTTATAAGTTGTTTTTCAAATCCTACGTAGATAAATCAACTCAACTGTTGAATAAGCTTGCCTCGAGCAGCTTTTACTACAAAAATATCAGCTAAAATAAAATTTTCCTGCTCACAGCGAGACTCGCCTCGCGTCCGGTACAGCTGAGATGAAGAAGAAAATCAATAGCACTGTTCACTTAGAGCATGTGTCTGGATCTAGATATACTGGCTGTTCACGAATTAGGTAAAGTAGGACTTTAATGGATTAGCCACTTTCACTACATTCGAATTTAACCCTTTTATAAAGGGTGTAAAACACATCTTCACGAAGCCAAAAGGCACTTATTCTGGGGGGCACTTATTCTGGGGGGCTTCATATATGGGGGGTCAAAGTTACTTTTTGACATGTTTTTTTTAAAGATTTTAACTTTTAACACCTCCACGACCCCCGTACTATTCAATTCATCCATCAGCACAATGTTTTAAATGCGTTACATTGAGTTCTACCACAAAACATGATTTATAACCTCAACAAAAAAAGTTGTTTCTCAGCAATATTTTTTGCGTAAAGTTACTTAGTTTGATGTACAGAATGCTTGGTTAACGGCTTTGTGATGAGATGGTTTACACCCTGTGCATTCACAAGTACGAATATTACCGACTAAACCCGATTTGTATTACACGGGTAAAGTACGAATAGTGGCAAGTGGCTGTATTTATCAGTTTCACACAAATTCGTTCGTTTTCAGATTCAAATGATAGATTGTCATTAATGATAACTTACAAAATATAGGAGACTTGTATAGAATTCCACATCTTGGATGCAGGTGTTCCGCAATTTAAGGATGGCAAATCAGCCTTATAATTCAGTCAGGTGATGGATAGTAGACAAAAGCTGTGATCCAGTGGCGTCCAAAGACTGGAAAGGGAAGTGCTGGTCCTCCGGCGCGCGGCGGCCGACGATGAGAACAATGTGCCATCGAGGGAATATCCTGGATGAGGCAAGAGTTTGACACAAACAAAGAAATGCCTGTACACAACAATGGATGAAGTCGGATTGTGGATAATGATGATGAAGTCAGCCATCAGTCAGGAATCTGAAAAGATCCTACACAAGTTAACATTTAATCTGTAGAAGCTCAATCAATTAGGTATACAAATTCTAAATCACCCTTTATCGTCGACAACTACATTTCATTCTGGTCCTTTTTATTTACCCCATGGATATCGGGTAAATGATCCATGTTTCCCAAGAAAAAATCCCGCAAACTTATGTTGGTGAGACTTCACAAGTTACGAGACCAAGTGGATTTTCCTCGAGAACTTGTCAACGTATGGAAGTTTGTAGCAGCTTGTCAGTTTATACGGGTAATATCTACAGAGATACGGATTCTGATGAAGATATTACGAAATAAACCCTCCCCTGCCTTTTGTTTAAAGTAGGTCGATAGTTCAACAGGTTTCGGTTAAAGTTACGAGTCTCTAAAGTTTAAGAGCCGAGACTACTGCCCCGTTCGATAATTGAAAACCTGAAATATAAATTGTAAATTATTTTTCTGGGGCTATCAATGCGAGGGTTACGTTAATGCTACAGCATATTTCTTTATTTTATTCAGGTAAGTAGAATCCGTATTATTTCCCTGAGGCTTCTCATTAACAGACTTCAGATCCCGACCTATTTTACAATTCAAACGAAAATGTTTTTGTTTATTGTCATAAAAGTCTATTACAGTGGGAGGAGTTTTATAATCCTATAAAAACAGAATAACTTCAACAGAATTCTCATTATTCTTCATTTATTTATTATTTATATAACAAAAAGCGGGGTGAAAAAGACCTGATATTTAGTAAAAAATATCTTCTGTGAAATTCTGTCAGTGTCAAATGAATGCAAGCGATAAAAACCGGCCAAGAGCGTGTCGGGCCACGCTCAGTGTAGGGTTCCGTAGTTTCCCGTCCGTCACAATAATAGTGTTAAATCCAATCCGATTTTAATCATTCTTTTTTTGTTTGAAAAAAGATACGCTCAGGATAATAAAATATGTAAACGAAGTTACAAAAAAATGCTTGCATATACGATTATACTACAAACTTAGTCTAGAAATTATTTTGTACAACTTTTTTTCTATTTTTGTAGAAAGTCCTTATAAAGTTCTACTTTTCAGATTTTTTTCATATTTTCTAAACTTATTGTTCAAAAGTTAGAGGGGGGGGGGGGCACATTGTTTTTTACTTTTGGAGCGATTATTTCCGAATTTATTGACATTATCAAAAAATAATTCAGGTAAACCCCTATTCATTTTTAAATACCTTTCCAACAATATATCACACGTTAGGGTTGAAATTAAAAAAAAATCACTTCCCACTTTACATTCACTACACACTTCCCAATAAAACATTTTTTTCCAATTTTTATTTTACCACTTTGGCGACGTGATCGATACACATATTGGTACCAAATTTTAGCTTTCTACTGCTAACGGTCACAGAGATTAAGCGAGGACGGACAGACAGACATGGCGAAACTATAAGGGTTCCTAGTTGACTACGGAACCCTAAAAAAAGTGGTACAATAAGTTTGTGATCGACGGGAGCGAGCACATTGGCTCCGTGATAAATGACTTTCTGATCTCACCGAGATAAAGAATAATGGTGGAAGCAATTATGTGTCCTGAATATTATAGGACCAACGACATTTTCGGTAACATTGGAATGTATAATTTAACTTCATTACCCGTAGCTATAATAGATTTCAGTCACCTTTTTATATAATTTTCGTGACACGTCTGGAAAAAATATTACCCAACTCATTATAAGAAATCGACACCGGACGGTCAATTTGTCTTGTGCTGTCAGTTTCAGTTATCCTTTCGAAAGGACTATAATTTCATGGATTGAACTTGTACGAAGGGTGCTTAGGTCTCCCATTAATCGACGCGGTTGGATAACAACGTAATGGCATGGGAAAAGGGTACGATGGCCGTGTTTTTAAGCCGTTGCGGCGGTCAGTGTTGGGTCACGATAAGGACCATAAGCACACACCAATATATTTTTCTTTCAGCAGGTCTTAAGAAAATTATCATTTGGAAGGGATAAGGATTTTCCAGTAACTGCTGCTGCGTTGGCAAGCTATAAAAATATTGAAATCGTACTCTTGCTTACATACTCGATTTCCAAACCGTAAACCATTTTCTCCCGGAATGGTTTCAATTGAATTTTGATATACTTAGAGACCACGTTGAAGTTTCTGTTTAATAATGGCACGTAAAATAAGGTTCCGGGTTCATTTTGAATGGCGGATGGAAATTGTGATTGGGCTCAGCTGTAAGCTGTTATAATATAATTGAAACTGCGCAGAAATGGACTTAAGGGGCCGGCAGAGCACACACCACGATAGTGGCGGTAAGTCCCCTCTTTGAGGAGTGGCTGGAGAGGCGCCACGGCGTCCTCACCTTCCGCCTGACGCAGGTCCTCACCGGACACGGATGTTTCGGGAGGTACCTGCACCGAATCGGGCGGGAGGAATCGCCCGGGTGTCTCCACTGCGAGGATCGACCGGAGGACACGGTGGAGCACACGGTGGAAGTCTGCCCTGCGTGGGCGGAGCTCCGCCGTGTCCTCGTGGCGGCGATCGGCGGCGGCGACCTCTCGCGTCCGGCCCTGGTTCAATCCATGGTCCGGAGCGAGACGGAATGGGAAGCCGTCGCCTCCTTCTGCGAAGCAGTGATGCTAGCGAAGGAGGTGGCGGAACGAGAGAGGGAGAGATCCTCTCTTCCCGGCCGCCGCGGGAGACGCAACGGGCGTCGGGGGCCACGTGGTGGCTACCGGCCACCGTAGATGCGGGCCTGTGGACGGCTGGCTATGGGCTAGCTAGCCGTCCGGCCGTCTAACGACGACGACAGGCCGTGTCGACGGCGCGTTCGTGTTCCACGCGCGCCTCAAAGAGATGTCAGCAAAAAGAGAGGGGCCCCCAAGGGCCGAAGCCTGCCGGGGTTGCGGGCCTGTTCGAAAGAGATACCGCGGCCCCGGAACGTAAAAGGCGAGGAAGGAACATGGATGGTTTTTAGTCAGTAAGAGTCTGACACTCCCTCCCGCTCCGCCCAGAGTGGGGGGGGTCATTTGATGATTTCCCATCCTTAAAAAAAAAAAAAAAAAAAAAAAAAGGGGCCGGCAGAGCATGCATTTTTCATACAAACGTAATACCAAAATAATACGAAAATCAAACACATTCTTAGGGTAGTATGTGTAATTGGATTATTGAATATCTATGTTTCCAAATAAATATTTTGAAAGGACAATGATAAACGATATCGTATATGATATTGTCCTTTTAAGTATTTTGTGTGTACATGAATAAATAAATAAATATAAAGACGAGACATGAGGAATTTTAAATGTTTTTCTCATAACACTTGTTTATATCAGTGTACATTCAAAATATGTGTTTGGAAACCTATATATTCTGTTATCCAATCAAAATAAATACAGAGTTACTGGTTAATTCAACCCCTTAACGGATCTAGGTCCGTTAAGGGGTTGTAGTGGGCATCATTTCTGACCGATTCGACTACCAAACAACATACCCCAAACGGATCCGTTTTTATAAAAAAAAAAGTTTAAAGTTTTTTCATAAATTGACGATTTTTGTCTATAGTCCAATTATTTTGTAATTTGTGCCTCAAACTTATTTGATTTATCAATTTTTGTGAAGTAGATAAGTTGTTTCATTATTCTCAACACGAAAATTGCAAGTAACTTAACAAACTCATGCTCGTAGAATTTTATGAAAAAACTTTAAACTTCTTTTTAAAAAAACGGGTCAGTTTGGGGTGTGTTGTTTGATCAAATCAGTCAGAAATGATGCACACTTCAACCCCTTAACGGATCTAGGTCGACTTAACCAGTAACCCTGTATAGACTACCTTATGAATATGTTTGATTTACAAATTATTTTGGTATTATGAACTTCGCATGCTCCGCAGGCCTCTTATAACGGGCTTGTGGGTGTTTTTTCATGTAGGTGTCTATCTTTTAATAGGAGGCAGAACCTGATATCTGACGTTAAATAAATAATAAGGTCGTTGTATTTTGTTATTAATATCAAAAGAACAGTGGTCGCTCTATCAACAATTCAAAATTTAATACTATCTGAAAACCCAATGCCGAAGGCAAAAGATCCAAATGTTTTTATGAAGCATCCGAATTTGTTATTTTCATGGAAACTTTTTTACACAAAGCCCCAATCAAAATGTCCGGGGTATCGGCAGACAGCCATCCTTTTCCACAGCGAACATTAAATAACAACATAAAAAAAAGTAATAACTTATTGTTTAAAAAAGGAACGAAGGCTTTTTGCACGGTTTGTTTTATTATAGAAGTCTTTTTGTTTATATTAACATGTTTTTAGGTTGAAAAAAGTAGGACACTTTAAAACGGGAAGAGGAATTCGGGTTACTTTATGCGGTACTGTAGTTGGTTGTATCTTTTTAATATTTTACGACCTCAATGTCGCAGTCAGGCGCCATCTTGAAATCATTTTGCCTAAAGGGTTTGCTGTTATTTCTTTTCAAACGTTTGGGTGAAGTTTAAAACGGTTTGGAATGGATTTTGAAAACAACAAATAAAATTGTTCGTGTGGATTAAAATTGAAGTCATTGGATTTTTGTAGTAATAAGATTTATGTTGTTTTTGCATGTTGGGTGCTGGGTTTAAATAGTACATTGTGATACAAGGGGCTAAAATGACCCATTATAGACGAGGTAGTTTTACTACCGAGCTTTAGCGAGGTAGTAAATAGGAACCGAGTTATAATGGAATTTTAGCGCCGTGTGTTACACTACGATTGCGAGAAAATAAAATAACCATATTTAATATGATAGTTTATTTTATTAAAAAATAAAGTGAAAACAATTTTTCTGGATATACTGATACTGCACTGTTACTCTTTTTTTAGAAAGTGTAAACAGGAAATTTGGCAACTCAGGTGTTTTTATTTTGCTGAAAAGTATCGCGGAAAGTGTATACAGTGTCACGTAAACTTGGCAGCTTTAGCAATATCTTGATTAAAATGATCGAATTCACAATATTCAACGTCACGTCGTCACATTCGTTACCAATGTCGCCAGTGCAAATATTTTCTTTTATGAATATGAAAACTGAACGCTAACATTGATACGTGTCCAACGCTCGCTCAATAGGTTTATTTATGAACAAGCTATTGCCTGTGGCGCCGTCCGCACGGAAATAGATTTTATTTATTTATGACTCAACACAATCGAACTGTATCGTACGGCTTCGATAATAAATAAGACTTTTTGCGTGAAAAATGAGCATTGTTGAAAGGTTCGGTATTGTTTGTTTCCGATTGGAAATATTTTGGGGCAAAAAGTTTTAACGATCTTCAAATCGTTGTACTTAAAAGTTTCTTATTGTTGACCTCTTCAAATTGGATCACTCAATGGCAATTTAAGTGGGTGTTTGGGCGAAAGGACTGTTATTCTTGTTTCGTTCGAAAGTTCGTTCGTTTCGTGGCCTTTTGTGACATTCACGGTGGAGTATTTTTTTGATAATTCAAGTAGTTAGATACCTTATAGTGTAAGTACAAAAACGTCTGGCACACTTATTACGTCACATTTTTCTATTTTTAAAACGTTTACATAAGTCATACTTCAAACCATGCTCCACAGAATCGTTTTCACAGTTTGCCTGTACTTACGCATAATTAAACACCAAGAAGACACGATGTTTCTAACATTATTCCCTTACCTACAAATTGCCTTTAGTCAGTATACGGCCAAATTGCTCGAATAAATAACTCCGAACAAAATATTGAACCATTTGCACGTCTATTAAGGTGGCCGGAGAGGCAACATTTTTGTATTTTATTAGATCAAAGGGTCCCGTAGTGCCTATTTATTTTTTAAATGTTACGTCGGCATGTAACATGTTTGCCAAAGGTATTTAAATGACGATATGTTTGTCTGCCAACGTTCTTTATGCATATTATATTTTCAGAGAAAGGTCTTGTAAGTGTTACACGAGATCTTATTTCTTAGGAGTCGGTAGGAATCGTTGACTTGGGAATAGTGAGGCACAGTTATTTGCACTACTTCAAACTAAGTTCAATTGGTAGGTAAATACATGTCTGAAGTTTTGAGACAGAACTATAATAACAGTACTAACACTTTAGGGGGCAATTATGTACTACGAACCTAATGTTTGTTCAGGAATGCCTAAATATTAATGCGCTGTTCGAATTACAGCTCTCGACTATAATCCGAGCATTGGAAAATCGGCGGAGTGCTTTTATTTAGGTATCGCCTAGTGTTAGTGAACACGAACATTTCAGTGCTTAATTTTATAGCGTTATACCAAGTTGTATTGTTCGATAACTGGTCTTACCTACGTTTGGATTAATTGACGATACCTATCAGAAAGCAGTAATGTCTTCTTAGATCCAGGATATACCCTCCTCCTTCTTTTTTATCTTCAGGATAAAGTAAGAAATGAACATTTAGGAGGTTTGAAAATGGCGCTTGATACAAAAAAGATGAAAGGCAGTCGTCCGTCCGTCTTCGCTAAAAGTGTTATGAGTATTTAAATATTGGAGGGATTGAGAAGATGGCCAAAGAACAGTAATTGCTGGAAACAGTTGATGGAAGCAACAAAACGTGTTGCTACGACTACGGCCCCAAGTAACATGAGGAGATTTTCAGGCTCTTCATAGAGCTCAGATACAATTTACTACTTACCATTTTTACTACCAGCCGCTTTCCAGTCATCATCATTATCGTCATTTCAGCCACAAGACGTCCACAGCTGGACATAGACTTCCCCAAGTGTCGCCACATTGACCGGCCCCGTGCGACTCGCATCCAGCGGATTTCCGCAACCGCTCTCCAGTATAATTAAGTTATCACATTTTAACATCTAGTTTTATGAAAAAAAAAAAAACACTGAAACCATTTGGTATCTTTGAAGATTTCAACAACTCCGTTAAAAGGGCAAAATAAATATTATATTATAATATTACCATGTTAAAGCCGAACCAAGTTTTCCCCAAACAGAAGAAATGAGTAAAAAATAACAGGAAAAAATTCAATAGCTCAAAGGAAATTAATTCCATACGTTTCTACTATACGTAAGAAGTTAATTTCCTGTACCTTTTGTGAATTTTCAAGCCGTCTTAGAGTTAACGGGAATTACTCCACCAATGGGAGACATACGCGACTGAGTTTGTCTAAAGGGGTTCAGATTTTAAGAATTATGTCAGTGGAAATACATGATACCTGAAGGATGTAAAAACCTCTTAACGATGCCGAAAGGCACTTGTTCTCCCTGTCATTGCGATATTTTTTTTGTTCTCCACCAATGTCAACGTTTCAACATTTTGACAAGTCTTTTAAAAAAACATTTTTAATGTCAATATTTTACTATTCAATCCAGCACAATGTTTTAAATGAGATTGAGTTCAATCACAAAACACGATTTTTCACCCCAGAAACAAAACTTGTTTCCCATATTTTTTTTAGCGTCGAGTTATTTAGTTTGATGTACAGAATGCTTGGTGAATTCCACCAAACAGAATCATCACTAATCTTAGTGATGATTCTGTTTACACCATCGTCTATTCTTGCTCGCTTCTTACTGTTCTGATTTAAAACACAAAATAAAATTGAAAATAATTATAATAGATACCAAACAGTGAATTTTATTGCACATTATTATATACACCATCCGCTCGCTCAATTCCAAGACTGCTTCTAAATTGAGATTTATAAAGTTAATTATAAACGTATCAAAGAAACACGCTGTAATTACATTCTGGGACACCTTCATTTATTACTGAGCACCTTTTTCTAGCCGCTTCGTAAGCGTAGCGCTTTAAGCTCATGTTAATTCCGTTTAAAGCCGCTGTAAAAACAATCTATTACGCGTGTTGGGGAATAATCAAGGTAACGAGGTTCCCTGTTGTCTGCACGCAAATCTTAAGGGCTCAATCGTATCGTTAAGGATAATTAAGTATCGTTAAGAGTGGAGCTTAAATTAACGTTGTGATTATAAGGTGGCCTTCGTGCGGTATTGGCCCGTTATCGTTAGCTAGATGAGGACAGCTAAGCTGCAGCACCCTGCTGTGATCTCGGGACTCATATTGACAATGCTATTATAATGGCGTGAGATAGAGTCTTCTGGTTTTTAAAACTCAAACTGTAGTAAGTTTAAGCCTAATCCGAAGATAGTAGCTATCTTGACATTACTATTAAAACGATTTGAGGTCGACTCTTGTAGTTTACTATTACTCAGAATAACACTTAACTTTTCTGTCACAGTGCTTCTGTAAGGTGTTTCTAGAACTTCTTAAATCTAGTCTTCTGCTGCATTTCTTTCTATCTGGGACAATGTAACCTTTGGACCTACGAAACGTGGTTCCGACAGCTTGCTCACGCTTCCGTTTCTGTCTAGAATTCCAGGATTTTAGTGTACCCTTCAACCTTTCGCCACGTCGTGGTTCTTGAAAGACGCTTGGAGAAGATCCTCTACTGTAGTCGCTGCAAAGTGATACCTACCTACGCTAAAGTCATCTACAAAGACAGAACCTGGGACTGGTTGCTGGCTAGGCCCAAGTTGGAACCATCATCGCTAGAGTCGGTTCTGGCCAGTGTTCCTACCACATCTTTTTCTCTGCAATCGAGTCGTGTGAAGGCCACGGAAGTTCAGGAAATAAATAATAAGTGTACTTGATCCTCGAGCTCTTGTCATATACAGACCCCTACCTACCTACCTGCTGACACCCTCCTACAGGGCCTAAGTGTCACAGTGGCAGTCTTGCATGAATCTGTTATCTCTAAGCGCAAGTGCATTTGTTGGTAAATTTCTGTTCATATTCGACTACACCAAACTCGATCTCTTCAAAGCTCGAGTGAATCGGTTTCTTCTAGGCAAGCGTGCTCCACCTTAAGCCGCACGCATCATCGCTTCACGTCATCAGGCAACTTGCGGCCAAACGCAAAAAAAGTATATCTCTTTGGAAGCTATTGTCACTTGTCTCTGGCCACGCTTCTAAGAACCATTATTGGCGTACAGATTATAAACCGAAGCTTAATCACCAATATGGTTCGGTACAATAACACAATAAACCTCGAACATGATTGCAATATTGCATGTCATGTGCAACGTGATATCGTTAACCGATAGGCAGTTGTACCGTTAATGTGGCTTGTATTTATTTTACTCTTGCATGTTTGTTTATAACATCATATGTGCTGCAGGCTATGGGGTGTGGGGGTTGGATAAAGAGCGATTTACACGAGACATTTAACTTAGAAATGTTGGGAAACCAACGACCAGATGAATTCAGAATATTGTGGGCTAGACCCCCTGGTCAAGACTGGCGAGGAACAGGGAAGCCTGGTACAAAAGAAAGGGAGGGGCGTACTTCACAGTGGGTGCCAAATGAATGAATGAATGTAATTGCCCGCTGCGCGCAAAAAGTTGAAGAAATATTAAAGTAAAATGAAGAAATAGAAATGTATTAAAGGTAAAGAAATAAAAAAGCAATATTAAATAATCCTTATATATAAAGTTGAACAATAAAATAATCGTGCTGGCAGCTAGTGCTTGTACCAGTGCTTGGGCCGATGCTCGCGCCATTGTTCGCAACAGTGCTGTATGCAAGTGCTCGTGCCTGTGCTGGAAGCAAGTACTCGCGTGTGACAGTGCTGATTGCCAGTTCTGGATGCAAGCAAGTGCTGTTGCTAGTGTTGGAAGCCGTTAGGGTTTTTCTACCAATCTACTACTTGTACTAACTTGTATGTAAAAATGTCCTTATGCCCGAACAAAATAGGCTACGTACTGTTTCTGTACAAGCATTTATTGTACAACAACGGATGCGAGCCGCGACCTAGCTGGAAGCACGTCCCTGCAATAAGAAAGGAAATAACAATCCTTGCAATCTTGGGAACGCTCCCAACAGCAGTGGATATTAAAACTTGCCGTTTGATGTAAACTTTTGAGCTTTAACAGGTTGCATTAGAATAGAACGGCTTCTGTTGCAAAAAAATGCTAGATTTTTCCTTACCTTCAACTTTCTGTAAATATTATGAAGCTGTTTATATGTGTAATGTAAGCAAGGAGACCCGCTTTCACCTAAGCTTTTTAATAGCGCTCTAGAGGAGGTGTTCAAGACGCTACCGGCTAGTTGGGAGAGAAGCGGTATTGAAATCGGTGGGGCGCGATTAACAAACCTTCGCGGCAGAACTAGAGCTAATGTTAAATCAGCTCAGTAAAGCAAGCCTTGACGTTGGACTGGCGATGAACATATCAAAGACCAAACTAATATGTCAAACACCACTAAGCCGAGAATCAGAGTGAATGGTGACCCGTCCCTATATGTTTTATAATGAATGCAGTATGTCCATGTATACATCTGCTTGGGCCAGTTAGTTTCTTTAGACGAACCGAAAATGCCTTTAAGAGCTACCTACTGGTCCATGAAGGAGCTTATATACTAATTTATTCAGTGAGCGTAAATCATCTCTATCACTTTCTCACATAAATCTTGTACGCAGAATGAAAATTAAACTGTTTCTGTGTTTTTGTGTGTTAACTTCCTGTACTTTCATGTTTTCTACTGACACACAAAACTGTTCTCTGACTGCTTGATTCCTCTTTTGCAGCCAAATCACTAAAAATAGTTCCTATACTCAATTTGGAAGTTACCTTTCCCTTTGGCAGCGTTGTGGATGATTTTACAAGCTTTTTTTAGTTCGCGCGTTCAACTTCTAATTGTAAAATTGGATTTTAGAAAAATAATTAGCAAAAGACCTTGCCCCGACGACGCGTTAACTATTTCAAACTTTGAAAACTCAAAGCAATATTAATTAGTAATAAAAAGGAAAAAACCTTGGTACAAACAAGCTTTTATGAAATGTTTAAAAAGAAAACAGAAAATAAACCTTGAAGTAAATGAAAGCAATAGCGTGTATAGGAAAAGCACAGGCACACACTACAAGACAAACTCTTAAGGCGATTACATGAGCTAAACGCGAGTTTTATAATGACTAAAAGTATGTTTCACTGCTATAAACAAAACCAGAAAAATATTTGATATTTTTCAGGATATAATTATGCTAGTATGATATTGTTTTGAAAACATAATACAATAAATTTGACCCCATAAAAAAAACACGAACTTATCTCAAAAAATATTTTTCAACCAAAAAAAAATTTGGGCTACTAATATACATGCGATCATTTAGATTTTTGGCAAATAATTCTACAAGCAATATATTAGCATTATAATGTTTTAGTTTTTTAGTCCAATCAATAGATTTTTTATAAATCGATCGAAACCACTCATTTCGCGCTATTTGGCCCGCAGTGATTGACGTAACAACCAAGTTGTAGTGCAAGCTGATTAGAACTTTATTCTAACAGAATTTCAAACGAAGTTTAAACATTTTCATCTAGTCGCCTTCAGAAAACTATAATTTTGTGCATTTTAAAAAATCTTCTCAAGTTTTTTTTCATTAGAAAAAAAATCTTCAATGTTCGTTTAAAAAAATTGCTTTTTTAAAATCAATGTGTAGGTATCCGGTTATTAAGGTGTTTCAAATTTGGTATCTGATTTTCTTAGAATCTAAAAACCATGCACCTACATACGAAGGTTTAGGCATAATCTAGTTACGTAAATGAAGGAGGTACTTGTGCCTAATGATGTACCAAAGAGATTTTGTTAAGTATACCTCTGAATTTAGCCCGAGGTATGTCCTTATCTGACCAGAAGCAAAATTCTACGGAAACGGAAAAGGGGACATAAAGGTAAAGAGGACGTAAAGGGATGTGACAACTATACACGTGTTTATAGTTCCTGCATCTGTTTAATGTGTTCTGTTCTGACACTATCTTGACATTAATAACGCGTTGGAAGCATCAGGTAGGTTGCCTGTTCCTGATGAGGGACTGTCCTTTCTCTCAACCAGCTGTACTGCGGTTCCGTGCCCATTGTTGGAGTCTCTGAAGACAGTTCAAAGAAGATCAGCATTTTGGGACGCTCTTAATTTCAGAAGCGTTCATCAATGAAAGTATAAACATTATTCGATTATTCGATTCGGTCGACAGACACTTAAGAGAGTGGACGTGTGTCGGTCCTCTTTGGGTTTTGTGATTCGAAATTCTGTTATTGGTCAATTGTCGTAATTTGCGGTTCCTTGTCTCGCACGTTGAGTTCTTACCATTTGTTGCCTCCTACTGGGCGGTCCTAGAAAGGGATATAAATATTTCTAGTGTTTCCAAAATTTTAAAGTCATTGTGATTCGCTGGGATTTGAACTCGCGACGCGGCGGTTTGGTACGTGAGCGACCGGGGCGCGCTCCCACTACGCCACCAAGCAAGTACCTGTGGCGCGCGAAATTGTTCTGTGCTACCAACGAGTGCTACGTGTGCTACGCGCGACGACGTCACCGGCCTGCGCTACGACGTGCTACGAGCCCTCTACGAAACTAATATCGGCTACGCCGGCTGCCCGTAGCCGTGAGCTGCGAAGCGCGTCCTTGATATCTCAAAAGAACAACTGCGAGTTAAGCGGGCGGGCTAATTGACAGATAAGTTGAGACAATTTTCTTTATAATTATTCAGGATGGCTGGTCTCCAGCGCACTCCTCCGCAAACTACAAATATTACTCTGGCCCAGACTCAATCTGAACCTGACATCAGCTCGGCGATTGAGATAAGCGACTATGTTACCAGCAGGAACAAGCGACCTAGACACGAACACTCGCCTCGGGGTCAGCAGGATGTGGAGGACTTACTTGCTAATTGGAAAAGAGACCAAGACACGCGTATCACCAAGATGCTAGAAGATCAAACCACTTTCATGTCAAAACTAGTAACTGACATAAGTGAGATTAAGGCCCAAAACACAAAAATTCAGGCGTCATTCGCCGAAATCTGCAAAACCAATGCAGAGATTGAGCGATCAATGTCCTTCATAAATCAACAATTTGAAGACTTAAAGAAAGAGGTTGAAGACCTTAAGAAAGAGCGGCAGGAACAGCGTGGCTATATAGAAAGTCTTGAGAGGAAGATTCTAGATCTCCAATATAAGTCTAGGTCGTCGGGAATAGAAATTAGAAATGTTCCACAAAGCGACGGCGAGACTACGGCCGGCCTTATAAAAACGGTCTGTAACATAGGTAAACTGGGTGGAATCTCTATATCTGAAACCGAGGTTCGTGATATATATCGCCTCCCGGGGAAAAATACTAAAGGCATGGCGGCCCCAACCACACGCCCAATCATTGCAGAGTTTACAACAGTGCAAACAAAACACAACGTGTTATCTGCCATCCGTTCATACAACAATAAGAAGTCTAAAGACAACAAACTAAACACTGAGCTGATTGGTATACCGGGGAAACGGCAGGCGGTATATGTTGATGAGCAGCTGTCTTCTTCCTCTAAAAAGCTATTTTACTTGTCGCGGGAATTTGCGAAGAAAAATGGCTATTCGTTTTGTTGGGTAAGCAATGGAAACATCTTCCTTCGCAAACAAACCGGCGATAGGCAGCTGTTGATAAATGCAGAGAAATGTCTTCTTGATCTCACCAGCACGTGACTAGTTGAACCTCCGCCCAGTCATTACTTCGAAATCTTGGGCTATATATTATTGTTTTTGTTTCACTTTTTAATTACCTTGTTAACTTCGACTGTAAACTCCACACTTTGTAGCAATTTGTGCACTAATAAACACATCACACACACATTAAACCCTACTTACACACTAACAATGAATATAAAACAAACATACATACTTTTTCCCACCACTACATTATATTCAACAGAAAAGCGATGTTATTGTCAAATACCAAGTTCATTATTCTCACCGTTTCTCTCTTGTACCTACGTTACTACAAAACATAAATGGCTAATATAAATAATATAAATCAGGACCTTGATAACCTTAATCTTCAAAACTCTTTCTCTTGTGACCCGCATGAGTGTATTAAATTTTTAAATAGGGCTGACAGTAGTATAAAATTATTACACGTAAATATTCGCAGCGTTAATAAAAATTTTGATAGCCTCCTGGCATTACTGTGTTTAATTGGTGTTGATTTTGATCTAATTGTTTTGACTGAGTGTTGGTTGAGTAAAGTGGTTAACCTCCCAATTCTTAACGGATACCAATCGCACTCAACAAAAAACATTACATACCAGAACGATGGGGTTATAATCTACACCAAAATTGGGCTAAACGTCAAGGTATGGGAACCAAACATAAATTATGCAAATGGTCTCGTATGTCAAATTGATAACAAGGTCTCGGTAATAGCAATATATCGCTCTCCATCGAATAACACCAAGGATCACTTTGATAGCTTTTTGACTAGTCTCAATAATATTTATGATGATCTATCGTATTCACCTACCATTTCAACAGTAGGAGATCTGAATATTGACATAAAATTAGACAGTAGAAATGACCGTGCACTAGAATACTTAATCCTAAATGCGTCCCATGGACTACTACCAACCCACCTCCTGCCAACTAGAATGGAAAACTGCTTAGATCACATTTTATTAAAAACGAAGGCAACGGCCACCACGTTGGTATTGGAGTCGCATATTACTGACCACAAGCCGATTATTCTTTCGATCTCAAATTCAAACCCGTCACGGAACAAAAGTTTCACGATATCGCGGTTAAATTACGAAGAAATTAAGACAGAGTTAGAAAACACAGATTTCTCAGATATCTACACAATTAAAGACGCAAATGCTGCTATGACTACATTGATTACAAAAATATCAACTGCAATATCAAAACATACAAAGCATATCAACATACCGAGAAAACAAAGAACCTTAAAACCGTGGATTACTCCAGGTCTTTTAAAATGTATCAAACACCGAGATAAACTGCACGTAAAATCTAAGAAGTCACCCGATGATTTAATATTACATGTAACCTATACTCGTTATCGAAATTTCTGCAATACGCTTCTGCGAAAATTAAAGAGGACATACGAGAAGAGTGAGCTTGAAAAATCTAAGAATAATCCCAAAGTATTGTGGAAAACCATTAAAGCAATAACCAATACAGGTAAAATAAGCTGTAGTCCTGATGAACTGCTCGAAATATGCGAGACTCCTGCATCTTCCCTCAACAAAGTCTGTTCTTTTTTCAGTAACATAGGTAAAAACATGGCTGCAAAAATAATTAGCAACCCAAATAGAGCCCCTTCTGCCGGCGATACCATTCATACTGGTAATGACAAGTCACTGAGGCTGCCTGTAAATTCACTCGTTATAAAAAAGGTTGACGAATGTGACATAGACAGTATTATACTCCAAATGCGCCATGACTGTGCCGTAGGCTGGGATAGTATATCTTCCTTGCTCATTAAGACATGTCGTCATATTCTAGTATCGCCGATAACATATATCTGCAATATTTGCATTGAGACAGGAGTTTTTCCAGATTCTCTGAAGAAAGCCATAGTCCATCCAATCTTTAAGAGCGGGGACAGAGGCTGTGTCGATAATTATAGGCCTATATCAGTACTGTCGTCGCTCTCTAAAATCCTCGAGAAGATTCTTAACCAGAATCTTAGAAGCTTTCTCGATAAATATAAGATTATAGCGGATAACCAGTATGGCTTCCGCTCTGGTGTCTCCACTGAAGACGCAGTACTGGATCTAACGCAATCTATTGCTGAGTCCCTGGACAGGAGAACAAAGTGTCTGGGTATATTCTTAGACCTCTCAAAAGCCTTCGACACAGTTTCTGTCCCCAAACTAATCTCCAAGTTGGAGCATTTGGGCGTACGTGGTATAGCTCTGGAAATTTTCAAAGATTACTTGAGGAATCGCACCCAGCTGGTAAGGATTGGCTCCAGCTACAGTGAAGAAGAGGTTGTGCAATACGGTGTCCCCCAGGGAAGCATCCTAGGCCCCACACTTTTTCAAATCTACATAGATGACCTCTGTAGAATGTCATTACCAGCTTGTAGAATCTATGCATATGCTGATGACACAGCGATTCTAGTAAATGGAACCTTGTGGGAAGATGTGAAACAAAAGGCGGAATTTGCACTGGCTTCAATGATGAACTGGCTCGACTTAAATTTGCTAACATTAAATCTAAAAAAAACCTACTACGTTCCCTTTGCAATCCGGTGCAACACCAAACCTACAAGTAGTTTTACGATAACGGCTCAGTCATGCCAGAATCAGTTAATATCGTGCTCTTGCCCCACCATTGCGAGAGCTGTTAGTGTTAAATACTTGGGTGTGCACATTGACGATGGACTAAAATGGGACAAACAACTTGATACACTAACTAGTCGAACACTTCGTCTTATTCACATCTTCAAATCCCTCCGAGAATCCGCCAGTGCTGACATTCTCAAAATGGTGTACTTCACACTATGCCAATCGGTTATTGGCTACTGTATAACTGTATGGGGTGGAGCTGCGAAAACTTATCTTATGCGAGCAGAAAGATCTCAAAGGGCTGTACTTAAGGTTATGTTAAGGAAACCGTACAGATACCCTACAACGCAACTCTACGCTGATTGCAAAGTACTGACGGTTCGGCAGCTCTTTGTGCTCCAATCTGTCCTGAGGATACACGCCCGTTTACCTCCATCTGATCCAAGCAAGCGTACATATGTTCCCCCAGGTGTACAGTACAAAACATCATTTGCCAGACGCCAATTCTATGTCTTAAGCCATAATGTCTTTAAAAAAATTCAGAAAGAACTAGACATAATAGACCTAAATAAATTTAATGTCAAATCAAGAACATCTGACTGGCTTCTACAGCAGGACTACATGAAAACAGAATCTTTGCTTTCAGACATCGCTTGACCTATCAAAAACAAAAACACCTCAAAATACTCAAATACACATACACCCACAGTACACACCTACACTCCCTTTCACACACACACACACACTCATGTACCACACACCTCAACACTCACACATATTTGATTAGGACTAACATTAATTATACATTTAAAATAGTAAATCGACACACTTTCACTTTCACTCTTGTAAATTGTAAATTATAGTTCTACTCGTATATTGAATATATAGAATAAAAATTATTGTTCTATATGTTTAATTTCAATTTTGGCCGATCACTGTCTCTTAAGATACAGGTCTCCTAGTTTAAGAGGCAGAGTTCATCATTATTTTGTATGCATAGACTTATTTTTGGCAGACTTAAATCTTCTGTGCACAAAAACTACACCATATGCTTATTGTATTTTTGGCATCTTGTTCTGAACTGTGTCTGTGTGTATTCATTGGATTAATAAACATTTTTATTATTTTTTTTTATTATTATTATTATATGAAGCAATTACGGAGCTTTTCTTTTCATGTAATATGGTTTTTTACTGAGCTGTATAAACTAAAAAAAAAAATGAGTTTCAGTTCTATGTATGGGGAACTCCCTAAATTTACTGTTTCTTTTTCTATTTTTGTGTAAAAATCTTAAAACGGTTCACAGAATACATCTACTTACTAAGTTTCAACAGCATAGTTTTTATAGTTTCGGAAAAAAGTGGCTGTGACATACGGACCGACAGACAGACAGACAGAGTGACATGACGAATCTAATACGGGTTCCCTTTTTTGCTAGTTGGCAACGGAACCCTAAAAAAGAAGAAACCAGTATTTTACAAAATCTTAACACCAGAAAGCAATCATTTGCAGCATACAACAGAAAAGCAGCCATAAAAGAACAAGATTTTTTAAGAAAAATTCGAGCCGTTTGAGTTACAATTTCATACTCAAAATTAAAAAAAAGGATTTACCGAGACTGGGCGATGAAAATGGAAACGCTTTTTACTTTAATACAATTTTGGGGTGTCAGTCCACTAAGATGAGAGCTGACCCTATTCAAATAAAGCCAAGTTTAACATATAAATTGTCTGAATTATGTTTTTTGTGACCCAAGGGGAAGTTGAACGACACAATTAGTTGAACCAAAGACAATGAAATAGAATGGCTATGGAAAATCTATTGTCGAACAACGGCAAGTTCTGCTCATTAGATATCGATTTCTCTCGCTCATACTTGCGACCTTCTTTCACGTAAAATTATTTAAAAAAATCAAGGGATTTCAAAGGATTACCTTTTCACGGAATCCTTTTCTAAAATAAAGTAACTGCCAATGACGACTCGAATGGCGTAGTGGTAGTGACGCTGCCTTACGTTCTTAGGGTCCTGGGTTCGAATCCCGGTAGGAGCAAATGTTTGTGTGATGAGCGTGGACATTTGTTTCCGAGTCATGGATATGTTATGTATATTAAGTATGTATTTACAAACAGAAAAGTATATGTATGTAGTATATCAACTATCTAGTGTCCACGATACAAGCTTTGCTTAGTGTGGTACTAGGTGGCGCTGTGTGTTAATGTCCAGTGATATATAATAATAGTCCCGTCAAAATCGTTCCAGCTGTTTCGGAGATTAACCAGAACAATCAGACAGACAGGCAGATAGACAGGCAAAAACTAAAAAAAAAGTGTTTTTGTTATAAGTTTATTTTCATTTGCATTCAGTAAAAGCTGTTAGTTTAATAGGTATGAAAAATAAACACTTGAATTTTATTTCTCTGTCCAGATTTTTTCTTGCAATATTTTAGCGTACCTATGTCGAGTTGAAGTGAATGAACTTTGAGGTGTTCCATTTTTTTTTTCGAAGCGAACAATAACCCTCATGGAGTGTACCTTTATACTACGTGTTCGTGTATGTCACCTTAATTACATTTTAATGATTAGGTCAAGTTTTATGTACCTACGTACTACACGGTTATTAAACTCATCTGCATTAAGCCGGACGTGGCGTGGCGTGGCGTGGCGCTTGCTGTCGATGTCGTGACGTTGACCGTGCACACTATTATGTCATGTCGTGGCACGCTCTGGCGTTATTTCTGAACAGCACATATTGAACCTTTGAAGCGTTCAAACGTGCCTAATGTTTTCTTCGGCAAGCTTGTGCCATGAGCCTCGTGGTGTAGAAACACATTTGCCTGTTGTGTCGTGTCCACTCACCACCGGTCTGGCGCAATCGGTGGTGAGCAATCAGAGCCACGACAGAACGCGCCACGACACGACACGACCTACAAATATGACTCAAACTATACTAAATGTATGAAACCGATATGCTTCTGGCATGCCACGCCACGCTACGCCACGTACGTGTGTTTTCGGCATTAGTCTTTCCCCAACAAAGTTGGGGTCGGCTTCCAGTCTAACCCGATACAGCTGAATACCAGTATTTTACATGAAGCGGCTGCCCATCTGACCTCCAGAGACCATTTAGTACTGAGTGATATGATACCCTTTGGTAAGACTGGTTGTCAGACTTTCGGACCGCTGACAACCTGTAACGACTGTCAAAGATCTACAATTGACAGCCGGGACCAACAGCTTTACGTGCTTTCCGAGGCACAGAGGAAACTCAGTACCATTAAACGTTTACAAAAAGAATGTCTGCAGGTAATTCGTTGCAGAGAAAAATGACAACCAAAAATCCTAAAAATAGAACTTAACAAAACAGTACACCTGGATTCCCAGAAGGGTTGGACAGAGGTGTATCCACATGGTACATCTCGCCAGTTATGTTTAAGTCTCATGTAATAGGGGGCGGGCCTATTGCCATCGACCGGGCACAAATCCAGACTCCGTGGCTGCTACTAAGAAATTCTTGGTCGAAAAACCCAATAACACTGCCTGCCTAGGAATCGAACCAGGGCCATGCTCAGCAGTCACGCTTGCAACCACTAGTCCTACGAGGCAGTCCAAAAATCCAAAAAACATCAAAAACAACCCAATAAAGTACTAGGAATGCAGAATTACCAACTATTTTCAGAGCTGCAATAGAGATGCATCGTGCTTAATGCATGAAAATGAGCAAATTAACATATTTCATTCTCGATTCCGACTATTAAAGCCAACAGATTTATTCCTCTGCCTGAATTTCAAGTATATGACTTATTCGTACGAGTACATCGCTTTATGGAACGGATTGATTTAAATTCATCGAAGTTTTATTTATTTAGGCTTTGTCGATGTTACGGCTGATCGGGTTCTGGGTCTGACTTTGTGAAACCGACGCTGGCTTATGTAAAAATAATATGGATTGGTTGATGTTAGAGTTGTTCTGTGGTGTTTTAGCAAAAACCCGAGTAGATATGTGTTAGGTACTTTTTTTCCAGTAATTTCGGAAAGAATATTCATCATTATCTTTGGTCGTTACTGGCGTTCCTAATTTAAAATACTTAATGTTTTTTCTTTAAATTTCCACTAGGCTTTTGCAGACTACCTCGTTGGACCTACCAGTGCTGATCATTAGGTCCATGGGATCGATTCCCAGTTCGAGCAAAATGTTATTGGGGTTTTACAAAAGGAATTTCTCAGTAGAAGTCACGTAGTCTGGATTTGCGCCTGGTTGATGGCAATAAGCTCTCCCCATATAACATGGGACTTAAACATAACCGGCGTAATGTGGGTGTAATATTAGGTAACCTTACCTAACTCTTCGGGGAAGGGGTGATGTTATGTTATGTAGGCTTTTGTAGACTCTAAACAAAAGTCTATACCATAGAAATATCTATGGTCTATACCTACTAGTCGTTATAACAAATACTTATCCGATAGTCTTTCAAGCTCTGTACACAATATACTGGCAAAAGACCATGTAACACGGATGTGCTAAAATAGTGGCGAAACAGAATACAGACCTTTCACAGATATTTTACCTCCACCCCTGCATCGCTTGTAAAATCACAATGAACCTTATTGGCTTAGCAATAAGGCTGTTGATAGGTTGCTTTCACAGTCCAGTCTAGCAAAATCTAGTCTGCTTTATTTTCGTGACGTTAAGGTTGATGTTGAATTACTGCTTTCAGATGTTAAATCACTGTGCACTGTAGTCATGTCACATTGATGTAAGGGGGAGTACACACGCGAACTCCATTCTTCAGGTCAGCGTGACAGGCGCTACTTATCCTCAGCATATAAGCTTAGCACGCTTAGCATATGCTATGGTGTGTCTGTTTTACGATGTTTTCCTCGACTATTTAAATTTGGAACACGTTCTATGTGCACAATTCTTTTTTGCCGTAAAAAGCATCCGAAAATCAAAAAGACTTGTTGTTTGTTGTTAAAAATGTATTTTTTTTCTTCAAAATATTGGAGGTCTAGGTAAGCTTAGTTTACACACAAACGATTCGTTGAAACTGACAGTGACGTTGAAAATATAGAGCTGCGGTTGATCGTTTGTATCGCAGATTCTACAAAGGCTGACTGACATCAAGCGGGTAAAAACGTTTTGGATCTGAACTTCAGTGCTTTCGTTTCTTGACATCACAAACAAATAGTCCTAGTTTAAACAACAAGTAATATTTGATTAAAAGTATCAATAAACCCGTTCCTTCATTTTGATACCCTACTCGATACGTTTGGTTGAAGAAAAACATGAATGACTTAAATTTTAGCGCCAAAAATCCGCCATTTTGTTTTTTTTCACATTTGTTTTTTTGAGAGGTTAAAAACACAAGCCGTAGTCGGGTAAAAACACACCTCTTATTTTTTCGCTTTACATAAGGGAAATAGACAAAATATCTCTATTATGCCACAGCGTTTCAATAAATGGAAAGCTGCGTGTTCTCGTTCACATTTTGTCCGCATTCACATTTATGTTAACAAAGGAAAAATGGAAACAATTCCTAAGCACTGGGGAAATTAAAAATCGCATTGAACGACTCAGAAACGAGAGGGTTGAACAGCGATCATAACCGTTTGTGTATGGAATTATGAAGTTCGTTCAGTGGTTTTAACCGTGCAGTTTTCGTGTAACCGCATTTATGAAATGAAGTCGTGTGTTTGCTGTGGCCGTATAAATTGTGTGTGAATGTTTTTAAGTTTATTTTTGGTTGATTCATAATTTTTTTGTGAATAAAATCGAATTTTTTATAAGCATCTTGTATTATTTGAATTAAGGCGTCCGGAAATTATACCATTAATCTTTTTAAGACTAGACTCAACAAAAGCTGGTGGTAAAAGACCTTAAACTTTATTTTGCCCTAGAAATTAACATAACGATATTATAGGTAAGTGCACAAAAACATACATAAAAACCAAGTCTTTACCTACAGACTAACAAATTAGTACCTACCATCAATGCCCCATCATTAAAATGCATGTTCCATTCGTAGTCATAATTCTTCACAATGACTCGACTTCAATGAATAACCCAGTAGCAACAACCGGGGGCAAGCGAGGCGACTAGGGCCTTCATCGTAACATATCGATTGCCAGCACTCAGCTCGAGTCAATTTACAATGAGCATATAGACTCGACTGTCTTTCCGCGTCGATTCGATTGTTCTGCGGGGAAGTGTAGCACTATTTGACTTTTATTTCGCGAAGTAGTCAGGTATTTGATATTCCCTCGGTACAAAAAGAGGTTTCTTACAAGTGCTTCGGTTGTATGTGGTTCCAGTTACTGTTTGAAATCCATTTTTCTAGGATTTCTGGGCATATTATTGCACTGAGCTTGTAACTTCGGTAATAACATAACAATATGGGTACAATGGAACTGGTTAGTTAGATGATGGATCCCGAAGGTGGCAACAGAAATTCCTATATATTTTTTTCAATACACTTCCTCGAAAACTGGTTCGTATCTCACACGTATGCTTTTTTGACAGTTTTCCAACAAGTGTGCGGGAATGAAAATTGCCACAGATAACTATTCACATACTTAGTCCAATCCTTGGTCAAAGGATTATGCGGCTTTAGGGCTTTGAATATCCAAATTGTGTTTATAAATAGAATATCACAGATCCACCTCATCATCATCATCATCATTTCAGCCGAAAGACGTCTACTGCTGGACATAGGCCTCCCCCAAAGTGTCGCCACATTGACCGGTCCAGTGCGACTCGCATCGGATTCCCGCACCCTTCACCAGGTCATCGGTCCACCTAGTGGCAGGACTTACAACGCATCGTCTTCCGGTTCGCGGTCGCCACTCCAGAACTTTTCGGCCCCATCGGCCATCCGTTCTGCGAGCAATGTGCCCTGTGCACTGCTACTTAAGTTTGTCAATTCTTCGGGCTACGTCGGTGACCTTGGTTCTCTTGCGGATGTCTTCATTACTGATTCGATCACGCAAGGAAACTCCGAGCATAGCCCTCTCCATTGCCCTTATCCTTGCAGATAAACATGATTACTTAAAACTAATATTTACTTTTATAAACAAATTAACATTAGCGGTTTCATACCTTTGCTTCTTCAATCCGGCGAAAGAAAAGCGCGGAAAAAGAAATCATAGGTGCGTAATAAATACTTCACGACAAAAAAAAATTATTTTTAAGTTTATTGAAAAACGTCGTTACCCGTTCTTGGGGGATCCCCCAACGAAATAGGTAAATTCATTCTCTGGGACTTCGTTGAGCTTCACTGTCTCGGCGCTTTTCTGTTCGTCACCACTGTTGATTCTGACTTTCAGGAGTTGCAATGGTTTGGGAGAAGTGTGACGGTCTTGTCCCGAATTAAAAAAAAAACAGGAGGTCTGCTAAATGCATTACTAAAATATTGTATGTAGGTTTATAAAACAGTTAGCCCACAGTAAAGTCAGTCAGATCAGTTGATTTCGGGAAACAAACGGATTTTCCAGACTTTTCCTACCTAAACGGACCCTGTGCATTCTTATACTTTTGTACATTCTTATGGAATTACACACACGTGCGTAATTTGTTTTGAAAACGAAATATTTTTTCCGTAAGTAATTTTCCTTATTCTTCCTGATGTTTTTCGCGACACCAACGAAGTGTTAATTCTGTAAAGAAACGGAGGACCCCACAGGCTCAATTAGGATTAGTGAGGGTTTGTAAGAGCTCCTACTGAGCTGCTGCGGACATATTGGGAGAAAGGACGCAAATGGCGCAAATCCCGGTTAATATTGGACGAGGATCCGTTTGGAGAAATAATGTGAACAGAATTGCGGAAATCCGAAGACCATTTGGAATGTTGACAGTGCAGTGAACTGGGTAAGACTGTGATTTTACATGTTCGTCAGCTTTTTGCCTCTTGAAGGTGTCCTCTGAAAACAATATGTTCTGCAAAATGTAATTATTTTGTTCGTCACTGCTTGTCTTTTTTAAGGGAAATCTCTCGTTCCAATGCCCTAAAATCCGAACTAAGAACAGATAGTCAGCACATCAAACTACCGAAACTGTCCTTGAACCTTTCAAGAAACAAAGTTGAAAATTTATCGCTAGCCGCGTTGGAGATAAAGTTGAAAATCTATTAAATAAAGTAACTTTACGCAAAAATTTTTGCTAGGACAACTTTTTTTTTGAGGTTATAAATCATGTTTGATTTGACATTGTGCTGATGGATGGACTGATAGTAGTAGATAGTACGGGGGTCGTGGAGGTGTTAAAAGTCAAAATCTTACAAAAAAAAACTTATCAAAAAGTTGTAACTTTGACCCCCATATCTCCGTAAGAATGGCGTAGAATAAAAAAATGATCGCAATGATGGGGAGAATAAGTGCTTTTCGGCTTCGTGAAGAGGTGTTTTACACCCTTTATGTAACCCACATACATAATTTATTATAATAGTACATTGATATCTTTCAGGCTTCCACCCATACCACATCCATATATGTAATATCCATTCCACTAGTGTTTTGTGTGACAGTGATACCCAAACAACGTCCATATATTAAGTTTCAGAACACATGTTATACAGTCACACTCGAATAAAAGCGCTCCCCTATTCTCAAAGGGACTCGTGTTGAAATTAGTCCGTCTGTGTGCTTGAAAGAGCGGTATTTAACTCAAGCGACCGGAAGGTTCCATCCGGCGTGGTTGGAGTAGGTAGGTTCCTCTTGGGCCCGGATGATACCTCGCTACGTGCGAATGGGAGAACACATTGTCACGTAATGGTGAATGCGGCCGGTGGCGTCATTTGAATACGGGCAGAACGTGATCTGTGCAAAAAGTGGGGATTTTTTTCGATGATGTACATTTTTTGGGCGTTCCGTGTTATGTAAGGTTTCGCTATTTTGGAACAATGGTTGGCTTTGTGCTGTGTTTGGTTTTTGAAACTAAATAAGAATAAGTGTTTCGATTATGGTGTTTCTTGTAGAGAAGTTGTGATGGAAAACCTATCTAAGAATGGAATAAAGAGGTCAAAAAACGAAAGGTTTATTAAATCATTGATATAATCTGAATGGATTTGCGCTGGATTCCCGATAATTTTTTATTGCTTTGTTAAGTAGCTTTGTAGTCTGTCTCGATTATTATTTTATAAAGTTGTACTCCAACTAAATCCAATACTTTATACGATCGAACATATTATTGTGAAAAAAGAAAAAGAAAGTTCCAATTTAGCGTCGCCAGAAATGTTGACCGAATACCAACCTACCTACTCGTTTCCAGGTCATCGAAATATGTATATGTCACCTTCACATTGTAAAAACCGTTAGATAGTAATATAACTAGCAAGATTGTAAACTCTCGATAGATTGTCAAACGAACCTACTACCGAAAAATAATGCGTCATATTGTGCTTACAATATGACGCATTATTCTTCGGTAGTTTATAATGTAACGAAGTGAAACCGTAATATTGTGAAATGTATGCGACGGAAGTCAACTCGCGCGGTGTGGTGTATGAGGGGGAGAGACGGGGGCGCTTGCCCCGTGGTATCACCCTCATGAAAATATAATGCACTATTCCTGAGAAATACTCCGGGGCTCCTATTTCTGTCTGCAGGGTTTAAATGAACCTAACCTGAGGGTGCCCCAAGTCCCGATTATAGAGGCAGAGATATTTCCATCGCGTGCATTTCACAATATTACGGTTTTACTTCGATAGATTATAATCTACCGAAAAATAATGCGTTATATTGTAAGCAGTATGTTCGTTGTACAATCTTTCGAGAGTTTACAATCTCGCTAGATAGATTACAATCTAACGGGTTTTACAATTTTACGGTGACATTTATTCCAATTTGTGGCCCATTACGCGTGGAGACGCATTAATTAACGTACATTTACTAATTTGTTCGAAAGTATTGTGTAAGTACGCTGTGTGAATAAAACTGCATTGGACTCGAAAAAATTTAGTTTCACCGTTCGTTGAGCTTGTGCTTTTTGAACTGAATGAGACAAAATTTAAAACATGCATTAAACGCACACTATGTAAGCAAGCATATTACAAGTTGAGCGATTATATCGCTGATAAAAATGCTTGGCTCAATGCTGGTCCTGCTCCACAAGGACAGGGGCGCAAAAATTGATAGCATTAAATGGTATTGTTGGAGCTGCTGAAGATTGTACAACTATCTTTGCATTGTATAGATTCAATATTAGTATTATATAATCGCATAGCCCATATTGTGTGAGTACTTTGTACTAGAAAGCTATCATTCACTGAAAGCCTACGGCAGTTCTTGACTAGAATGTGCCCTGGCGGTTGAGAGTATGTCATGCTCTCTCTAATGTCTCGCTGATGGTGGCGCGTGTGTCGGACCATTTAGCTCCCTTCAAAATGGTTGAGCTGAATGGTGCTGATCCATGCGTCATGTTCGTGAACGGGCGCTGTCAGTTGTGACTGGTCATCTCTTAGTCGCCATGGTTTATTTGAATTAATTATTTTGTTTTTGAGTTGTATTTTATTTTTGTTTTGCTATGGACACTTTTAACGTGCACATCTTGCTACATTGTTCTCACATAATATACCATCTCAACAAGAATGATGTAACCAAGATTTTGTAACAATATTTTTATTTAAAAGAGTGTCCATGGAGTTTCTTGCCCGTTCTTCTCCATAGAGATCTACGCTAGGGAATGGGCAACTACAGTACTTTCACAGTTTTTATGTCTTGTGACTGGGACTGTAGCTACTTTAAATGTTCAATTTTGTTTCGACAATTCAAAAGTGCCTGTAACTGGCCTACTTGAAATAAATGCTTTGATTTTGATTTTGATTTTGAAATAGACTCCGGCAAAGTTTGAACTACAGAAAGTTAGACTTTTGTTTCTACAATGTATCGAACATGGCCTTCAACGTTTATGGATTTCAAGGTTTTGCGCATTATTAAACGTGTTTTTAAGAGATGAAATAGATAAACAAGTATTTTTTTATGGTTGAGCATAACTATCTATTTGAAAGTTTAATATGATACGTTTAAGAAGTGAATTACTTTTATTAAAAATAAATCTAATTCGTAGAAGTTCCGTGAATGAGAAGGCTTTGCGATCCACGATATACTGCTTGATTAGGTATCGTCAAACTTTAATCCAGAAAAAGGAAAGCAAAGCTTGACTTCAGTTGACTTTCAAAACCCAGCTCTATTCAACCAGTATATAAAGACACATACCCATGCGGACACAAGTGGTGAGCATGATCTCGTATTGTGGCGCAAAAGAAAGGATCTACTGACACCGATGCCTGTTGGTGGACTTAAATTCATCCGGCCTATTGTGTGCCTCGGTGTGGCAGAAACAGGAAGGCAAGAAAATAGAACTGTATGTAGAACATAGGGATATTATATTGAATATGTGCGTCTATTGTAACGAGACATCTTGTGTGATATTTGAGGTGAGTCGGAAAGTTATTGTTTGTGAAAATGTCTATTGTGATAGTTTATAAAGATGTTTGTGTATTCAGGTATAAACGGCTGAACGGATTGGGACGAATATTGTCATAGAGAAAGTATTACAAAGATATACGAGAGATCTTTAGAAGAAATGTCAGCGGCACTCTAAAGCAAAGTGACATGATTGTCAATAAGCTAACTACGTGTACCGAGATAGCTGTTGGGTCTTGCTAGTAGATTACTATTTTGTTTGCACATAGTGTAAAGATGCATCGATACCTCGTTGGTCTAGTGTCCGCAGGCGCGACAGCTGAACACGGTGTCCTGGTTTCAATTCCCGGATCGTGCAAAGTGTTACTGAGTTTTTTCATGGAATTTCTCAGAAGCAGCCTCGAAGTATTACATGACTAGTTAACTAACTAACTCTTCCAAGATTACAGGCGTGATGTTATGGTACGTGAAATAGTTCATCTATATAGAATGCGTGCAAAACCGCGGGCATGAGCTTGATAATATTGCTTTTTCTTTTTAGTGATTCGATATGAATGGGTTTTCAAGCTGGAACAGCGTTGTCGCAGTCAATTGTTGGACGGATTACTGTTCCTTTCAGTTTAAAAGCCTTCCTTTCCTCGAAGAGCACGTTGAGTCACTGGGTCTGGTCGTAAAGCCAATATTAGACATTGTTGAAGACAGACTGAAACTAGAATGTCTGCCAATATGTTTGTTCTTCGGATTGGTATTCTTTTTATCGTTTAGTTGTAGATATTTTTGATTCCATAACTGGCACATTGGTATCTTTGTATTTTTTTAAACGAGGTTGTTCTATAGGACCTTTTTTCTATAGGCGACAATGTCAGACAGAAAAAGGGATAGAACATTTTTTTCTATTTGAAAACGCTTTTGAAGATGGCACCTACGACCCGTCATAGATATAAGTTTTTAAACTGACGTGGACACAAACACTATCATTAAAACTGAAAGCGAATAGTTAAATATTAGTATGGCGTTGATAAAAACAATAGGGGATTTTTTTACTGCACCTCTATTAAGAAATTAAAGCAAACAAAATTTCTCCACTAATAACCTACTGCATATCAAATAAATGACTGTACTACAAATTAACTACTTGATTACCTAAACATGTTGTACTAAAAAATGTTTAAAATACATAAAAATCTGATGGCTTTTTTTAATCTAATTTACAACAAAAATCTAGCTGAAACCACAGGTATACACATTTTGAAACAATATTACTCACCGTAAAACAAAAATACTGATTTGCACACAATTTTTTTTCTCACGATATTGTAATGTCTCGAATTATTGTCAACTGAACATACGGA
This sequence comes from Xestia c-nigrum, assembly GCA_916618015.1. Lineage (NCBI taxonomy): Eukaryota > Metazoa > Arthropoda > Insecta > Lepidoptera > Noctuidae > Xestia > Xestia c-nigrum. The sequence continues at coordinate 20,451,689 of OU745246.1, forward strand.
AGTATCTCTGCCCCCATAATCGGGACTTGGGGCACCCCCCCGTTAGGTTAGTTAGGTTCCTTTAAACCCTGCACTCGGAAATAGGGGCCCCGCGAAGCGGGGCTCCGTCGACTACGCTTTTTAGGGGGAATATAAAGTGTTTTAAGGTTATGTTATATTAATCGGTATTTCTCAGGAATGGTGCATAGTCATTCAGTAAAATAGTTAAGCTTTAAAGATCTAACAGTATAGTATAATTGATTAATTTGTTAAGCAAATTTAGTGTGCAATTCAGTATTTTTGGTGATTATTTCGAATATTTTGATTGAAAAAAGGGGATTTACAGTTAAAGTATTAAATACCACCCTAAAAAATATTGTCTCGGCGGTGAAAACAATGACACCCAAAAGTCGGCGATAGCTCAGCATCTTTTGGAATCAGGAACGAACCACTGGATTGAGTTACATAACACTCGGGTCATCGCTACAAAACCATTGATCATGGTGCTTGCAACAGCGCTTTAATATTGAAAACTTAAAATATAAGTAATGCCGGAAACACTTACGTGGCGTGGCGTGGCCTGGCGCTCCAGAAGCATATCGCGATCGGTTTCACACATTTAATATGGTTAGAGACATATTTGTAGGTCGTGTCGTGTCGTGTCGCGTTCTGGCGTGGCGCTGAATACTCACCACCGATTGGCCAGAGCGGTGGTGGGGTTATGACGCGACACGCCACACCACGTAAGCGTGTTTCCGGCAAATATCTCATTTTCTGTGGTAATGCTACTCGTCATAAAGTTACATATAAATCAGTCGTGGTGTTGCCATTATGATTTGTGTTTGGGGCCACCTTCGACAAAACATCTTTCATCAGTTCTTCAATACATGCCTGAAAATTGATTGAAAATACAGAACTAAGAATTATAGTATAACTTTGTAAATGGTGAAATTGAGATAGATACGCAAACACATTTACATTACTTTAGAAGCTGACTCCAAACATATTTGAGTTTCTCCCTAGTATTTGGGTTAGCATTGGCACCAATGAAAGTTTCCAACAAACATTTCGTGGTCCATTCTAACATTAGTTTTGTTAAGTTTGATAAGTGATATTTGGTGTTGAGGTTACAGTGTAATAGGTAGCTTTGGTAAATAGAATAGTAGGGACTCACTGTCCCACAGTACCATATCAAATATATAGTAGCTAACCTGTAGTTAACTATGAGACTAACTTTATCATTTATGTTCGTTAGTACGACGTCGATATAAAAAATATTGGCTGATATTTGTTTGCACAAACTTTCAAAGGACAAGAAACATGTTCCAGTTCTAAATTTAAACCGAAAAGCTTTTGTTTCGAACAATAGAAATAAAATCCAGCTGCACCTTGAATACTTTAAGGCTATACGTAATTTATGCCCACTCGGGGCCAAGTTTCAACAAGTCCACCTTTCAGAAAGCTATTCTGCGTTGTGTGTCCATTTGCGACCTCCCTGGAGGGTTCTTTGAGGGTTCACTCTTCACAACTTTACGCGAAGAGGACACGACCTATTCAATGTAGTATTTTGCACTATGTTGCAAGGGTCAAGACAAATAAATAAAAGCGAAAACAGTAGAAGATAGATTTGAAATGAAAGTCCGACTTTTGTGCGATTCAACACATGTTTATGCGTTCCAATTCGACATTGCGTTTGTTACCTACGTGTGTTTGCCCTAGTTTAAAGGGGTTAGAAGGTCAAGTTCAAATCAGTATGTTAAAACAAGGTCATACTGAATAAACAGTAGGTTTATAGGCATGTGTACTGCTGTAAGGGTCAAGAACAATTCATGATTAGGTGAATTGCAGCATTGCAGGTGCACAGTTCGCGGCACAAAGATAAGCCCGCACACTGTCGCACACAAGTGTAGCTCTCACAAGGTTTAGGGTTAAAGCGAGAGAACACAGATAGTTCGACAGTTGTACACTTGCAGAGCTTAAAACGGGAACATCTGCTTCCATTGGATCCTATTTATGACCAAAACTCAAGCAAGGCTTCAATGCTATGGCGACATATATTATGAACATATCTTCTTGCTACAAACGAGACTGACCTTAAATATTTGATGAGCGAGCATAATCATGTTTGATATATTTAATACACGACCGGATACGCGTACGTTTGCAAACAAAACGTTTTTAATGAACAATTAGCTGGCCATCACATGTGGTTGCAGTTTGCTGTCCCATTTAAAAAATAATTACGCTGAAATTGTTTTGGAGCTTGTAAAAAAATGACGGTATTAGGCATTGTAATTTTTGCCTCTTGTTTCGTCAATCGTTCGTAAAGGTCGATTTGAAAATTAGCGTTACACATGAGTATCTGTCTGGCATAATATTATGGCTGGAACGAACTCGATGAATCTATTTAGTGCGGACGTGGCCATACCTACATTGTGCTTGATTAAAATTTATGTTACTTTGTGTGTATGTTTATGTGAAGTATGCCACATTGGGCACCCACTTTAACGGCACCTGAGGTATTCCACATATGGGACCTATCAATATTTTTCGCAGGTGCCATTATTGGAATAGTTTAAATTTAAAATGTTATTCCACAAATGGCACCATGCGGATCAGTAGGTACCTACTAGTGTTGGGACGTTTAATTTTTATGGGACGTTAAATTAAACATTAGATTAAAATCAGTTGAGTTTAATAACTTTTACTACATGTGGAAACTTGTAATTGGCCATATTTTGCTAATACTGTGTTTAAGCTATTACTGTTTAGCTGTAAGTTTTCCTAAAATCGAAATAAATAAATAAACATGATAAAAAATACATAGTATGATTAGCTAAGCGTCACCAATTTCTGATAGGATATAAAATAAAAACTTATAAATAAAACTATCTGCGTATCTGTGATGTAATTTGACGTTGAGGTGACAACTCTAACGATAGATAATATTACTAAGCATCGTGTTACTAAGTGTGTACTTGGCTTACAGTATTCTTCTTTGCCTTTTTAGGGTTCCGTAGCCAAATGACAAAAACGGAACCCTTATGGATTCATCCATAAGGGTTCCCGTCCGTATGTTACAGCCAATTTTTTCCGAAACTATGAGAACTATGCTGTTGAAACTTGGTAAGTAGATGTATTATGTGAACCGCATTAAAATTTGCACACAAAATAGGAAGAAAAACAATCAATCAATACTTAAAACTGAAACACAAACATGTTTTTTTCATCAAACCCATACGTGTGGGATATCAATGGATAGGTCTTCAATAATGATATTGAGGTTTCTAATCTCATTTTTTTCCAAACTGAAAAGTTTGCGCGAGAGACACTTCCAAAGTGATCAAATGTGCCCCCCCTGTAACTTCTAAAATGAGAGAATGATAAATCTAAAAAATATATATGTGATAGAGAGCAAAGGTGGCCCAGTGGTGGCGGCCCCGACTTACGAACAGTAAGTCGTGGGTTCGAACCCAGGCAGGCGCATTACTTTGTGTAATTTATTTCATCACCACTGCTCTCAAGAACGGTGAAGGAAAACCTCTTGAGAAAACCAGCATGTCCTAAAATGAAAAATTCCAAGACATGTGACATCTACCACACCGCACTGGGCTGCGTGGTAGATTATAGCCCATACGCAAAATACGCGCTTTGACGTGGAGTTGCGGATAACAGCCCGTTATACAATACAATACAAGACAAATATATTATTATGATGTACATTACCAGGTAATCTTCCACCGAAAATTGGTTTGAACGAGATCTAGTAAGTAGTACTAAAAAAATACACTATTATTAAAACATCGATCAAAGTTACAACGAACTACAAGAACTTTTATATTATGTTACTTGCTGCTACGGAATCCTTCATGGGCGTGTCCGACTCGCACTTGGCCGCTTTTTTGTTGTTGATATTTTATGTGGAATTAATCACGAAGTTCCGTGAACTTTATGGGAATAAGTTGGTAATTAATAATGAAGCATACTGGAACATTGACGAATAAGTTCGTCGTGCAGTGACGATGCTCAAAGTGCTAACTACTCTTACTTAAGTACTAAGTTCCAACGTAGTCATCAATTAACATGGTAACTTGTTGTGTCCTCTATCTACTACAGTTACTGTCTATAATGGTGTCATCTATCAATCGAAGGCATAATTTTAATCATTTTAGGATCAGGTTTCGCCGCAGCTTCCCACGGGAACGTACTCCTAGACCAAAAAATGTTTTAATCCAGGTTTACCTGCATCGAAAACCGTGCGAACGTTAATGTGTTTAAAAGGACACCAACAAGCAACAAGTAAGACTAAATTAAAATTAAAAAAAAAACCCCGACACAATGTACTACAATTTAAATAGAAAAGAATTCGTTAATTCGCCATTTTGTGATGGCGACCATCTTAGATTTTAAATTTAACATAGTGTATAGCATGGTCAAATAAGTATATTATTGTACTATAGTTTATAGTATTCTACTAGTCAAGCCCTTCCCAAGTCATTTGATACCCTTATTGAGAGAGTTGTTGAATAAATATATGTAGTCCGCCATTTGGTGGCGGCGGCCCACTCGGACTGATTTTTATCAAACATAGCTAAGAACATTTCCGACTAATTCACATTTCAAACAAAAAAAAAAACAAATTGAAATCAGTTCATCCGCTCGGGCGCTACAATGTCACAGACACACACACACAGACACGTCATACTTAGAACACCGCGTCGGGGGTTAAAAAGCACTTTTTCATTTCTCATGCTCTAAAACTACGCCGTTATAGCCCTACGAAGCGGGATTAAAGTGACCGTTTATTCCCCAGGGAGTAAAAAGTAATTTAAAAATGCAACGATCTTTTACTCGAAAACATGGTCACAAAAGAGTAACTTGTCAAAGGTTTTATTTAAAGGAGATCATTTTTTTTGGGCCCACCTGGTCGTTGCATTTATTATTCATTATAACACCAAAAAATAGTAAACATTTTTCTATGGTATTAAACGAAATATTACGTAGAAATGCAAACGGAAGCTTAAAATCATAATAAATAAGCTATGTTATGATATTTTTTTGCGAGTCAAATCATTCCTGTTGTGGTCAATGTCATTTGACAGCTAATACTTACGTGAATAGGGGCGTTTTTTTCTGTTTACAACAAAAAGTACGGTACCTACCCGTTGGTAATCATATCTTCTATAATTATTATAGGATCAAAAAGAACATAAAAATAAATATTCTTAAACTGTGAGCATTTTTATTTAAAGCTATTTTTAAAAGTACACTAAAATCGCATAGATGGTTTAAACAATCAACGTGGCACGGAACGTTATAAACTCACTTTTTTAGTGACTGACAGCCAACTTCATTATTTTGACGTTGACTTTTTCTGTTTATTTTGGTTTTCGTAAGTGTTTTTGCAGATTTTTCGCATTTATTCCGGTTAGACAATGCGTAGCTAATTTAACTATTAGAATCTAGAGGTTATAAGGAAGAAATCAATGTAAGTTTCATTATTAAATGCTACAATTTATGTGGGTGGCCTAATCCCCAAACAAAAAAAATTGTCTCCGTTCGAGTTGGCATGCAAATAGAAAGCGGTTTATTGAAAAAAAAAAACAAATAAACTCTTCAAGGCGAGAAAAAATTATGGTTGTTTGTGTGTATCGTTGATTTTGAAAAGCAATGCCTGTGTTGCTAGCCGCTGCAGTAATTTAGGTACTAATTATCTGTGGAGTGTGGATCATCTTCATTGCGAAAATGTTGAGAGTTTGTGTTATGTTTTCAATGGTTAATCTGTGACTGACCTGATAGAAGAAAAAAACAGTTTGTTCAACTGAGCTGAACTGACTTCGAGTGCGAGAAAAATAGTACAATAAATGACTATTTTTCTCGCATTCGAAGTGAAAAGTACAGTTTGCACCTCGAGACTAAACGCCAATATAATATACCCTCGCTTTCATTGCCTCCCTCGCAAGCTCGGGAGTCAAACCACCTCGGGTATATAATGGCTTCGTTTAGTCCCTCGTTATAAAATATACTATGGTATTTACAACGTTCTTCTTTTCCGCGTGGTTAGAGGCACTAACCTGGTGTCAGAGTTTTATGCCACCCATAAAATGTTTGGTTTTCTCACGATGATAATTATATATTAAAGTATGCTTAGGCCCTTATTTTAATTACTGCTTTATTGACGGTTATAAAAATGATAAACGGTAGTAAACGTTAAACAAAGAGTCAGTCCATTATGGCAAATTTTACAGCGCACCATTGTATTTAAGAGGACATTTAAAATTACATTTGGGGCTCATATTTTACGAGGAAAAGCGGTTATAGAAAAATATTTGCTGTTAATATGGTGATTGCATTATAAATACCTTGGAAACGAGAAAAGACATTATTTATTTTTCCTTCCCATCGAATCGGGTTTCGGGAAGACTCGAGAAAAACAACTCGCCCTTTCAAGGTGGAAGTCCTCATTTAAAGATACCTACTGTAATATTTAAAGCTTTCGACTTAAACAAAAAATATTTATTTACCTGTGGAATGGGGGCAGGCAATGGGAGCATTCCTGTGACGTAATATTGGGTCTAAAGAACGTGACGAAATTATGAACCTAAAAAGGGACGTTTTCAATGTTTGTTTCGGGGAAAGTTTTGGTGACCGTATTTCGCGCTCACAGAATAGCAGTCAAAGATTATCAGAGTACTTGAAGAGTGATTAGGGAAGCTTAAGTAACAAGAGTAATAAATTAATTGGTCTCTGCATAGAGAACTTGGCGTTACACGCTGTAATACTGGCGTTAAGTGCTTTAGTCGAAACTTAAATGCAATTTACAACAAGTGTGAGTAATTGCAATGGAATTTGGATTTTGCAACAGCGTAATGTAAACTTGGATACATTGGATATTGTACCTTCGGAAAAAGTATATAGACGAATAATCTGGACAGACTCTTTTAGTTTTAATCATAATAGACGTCGACTAATAAAATGGTCGCTTACACACTGTTGCACTCTCCCTTTATTAACATAAAAATCATAAGCCAAGTTCATGCCATTAACCCGCTTTACTAGGTATTTATTTTTATCATTCAGTTGACCACTCGGTCATCATCATCATCATGAACCTATCAATGTTCCCACTGCTGGGACACAGGTTTCCTCTCTGTGATAGGAAATGGGCTATAATTCACCACACGGGTCCATGCCAGTGCGGATTGGGAGATGTTACATGTCTTCGTTTTTTTTTATTCCAGGATATGCCGGTTTCCTCACGATGTTTTCCTTCACCCCTTTGAAGCAGTGGTGATGAAATAAATTACACAAAGTAATACGGAGTATCTGGATTCTAATTCTAACCCACGACTTACTGTTCGCAAGTCGGGGCCGCCACCACTGGTCTCGTAGTGAACTAGATAGTACATAACAAATATCAGTCTGTAAACTGCTGAAAAACTGTCAATTCCTAATCACATTGTGGGCAATCCATCTCGAAATAAGGACATACTGACAGCATATAGCCAGTATGGCCTGGGGATCCGTTACACAGGGTATCCTAGTATGGATGCTACTATTCCTTTGTGAGAGACAAAGGAACATATATTATGCATTTTGTTAAGAAATCATTGTTACAACTTATTTAAGAAAACTATGTGAACCTTTGTGAAGAGAAAAAATAAAGACCTTTTATTGAATATTAAGTAAATAAAAAATGTAAAATTCTAAACTGTAAAATTTTCCCCATCAACCTTGAACCTAATGAATGCTTCAGCGATAAAGTTGTAAATCTATTAAAGAAAGACAGAATGTACAAGCTTTATGTGCTGGCGTCTGTATATCCTAAAATAGCCAAACGAAACGTATGTCCAAAGTAGCAATAGACAATAAATAACCTTAACTAACCTCCCTCGTCGGACGACCTTGCTCTAAAACTGCTCACAACGGTCTAACGGTGCAAATGAAATTCCACGAAATGTTATAAAAAATTAAAAACTATTCTGAAACGGCTATTCTACTGACCTTCGTCCGGAATATTAAAGCGCGACTTGAAACTTAATTACAGCAAGTTAATAGTTTCAGGAAAAAGTAAGTCAATTATTTATGAGTTTTTGTAGTATAGTGTGAAGCATAAACAGGCTATAATGGTCACACTACAGAGGCATAGCTTCTGCTTGACTATAATCTATGACGCGAGTCCCGTGTCGATGCAAAATTTAAAAAAATGTTTTTCATCGGTAATTTATTTAAATAGCTGTTCCATACATTTTGACCTTGTATGTACCACATAACACATTTATAGAAAACACCTGTCTTTTTTAATCACCAATGAAGCATTTCTATGTCATCACCTGCCTAGCTTTTTCACAACTATGTTTTTTTTTTTTTTTTTTTTTGTTTTGGCAGGAGTGGGAAATCCCCGCGGACACCTCGACTGCCTCACAGGTTGTGAAACAGTCGAGGTAGTGCCGGACTCGAACCGGCTAAAATCACACTCCTGCCCCACCAGTGTCCCTCTGACATAGATCAGAGACCTTGTGTACCATATTTTTGGCTTACCTGGCGACAGATTTAAAAAAAAAAAGGCCGAAGAGACCGCGCTTTATGCATTTAATTTTGACATTTAGTTTTTGAATACTATTTTGAACTCTATTTATTTGTATTTAATTTTATGCTTTTATTTACTTATAATAATACTTCTATCTACAATAATATTATTTCTGTTTAACTAAATTACTTAATTATCACTTGTTACTTTATAATATTCTACTACTTTACTTTATTTAAAATCTCATGGGTACTGGTTACTTTTCACAATTTCCATATTTCTATCCCAATTATTTTAACCCTCATGGTATTTCCTTTGTTTCGTTTTATCTAGCATGATTTGGTTTTACTTATTATTATGAATACTATATATTTACTATATACTTCCATATAATAGTTTTCAACCAAATCTTTTTGAAACGGATTTTGCCAATTCACAACTATGTTGGGGTCGACGTCCAGTCTTACCGTCCAGTATTTTACATGGAGCGACTGCCTATCTGACCTCCACAACGCAGTTAGTACTGGGTAAAACGATACCTCTTGGTAAGACTGGTTGTCAGACATTTCTATACATGTTCAGAATGATGGACTGAACACGAGGTGACACTTCACCTTTATAGCTTAGTTGGGTCACAGTTCCAGTGAAGACAGTCTGTCCAAGCACACGGGGATTAAGATAGTTGTCAGATCTGTGCCAAAGGTCAATACTTGGATCTTCTGCAGCTGTTCAATTGAGATAATTTGGCGATGTCTTGTGCCTTCGTTCTCTCCGGTATGAATATTTTAATCGAAGACTTGGCAACAGAACTTCTAAACGGTAAGAAGTTCACGGATTAAGTAAGTCTACTTCTTTTGTATTATTTGTTCATGTAAATACGTGCATGCATAAACTTGGAACAAGTAAAGACAGGCTTAATCCCAGCTGTGGGTGAAGTCGAGTTGTGGATAATGATGATCTGCCACAGTCTACTTCTGCAGCCTTTAATGTTCCCACTGCTGGGACACGACCTCCTCTCAGTGAGAGGGAATGGGCTATAATCTACCACGCGGGCCCAGTGCGGATTGGTAGATGTCACATGTCTTCGAATTTTTGTTCTTGGACATGCCGGTTTCCTCACGATGTTTTCCTTCACCGTTTTGAGAGCAGTGGTGATGAAATAAATAACACAAAGTAATGTACCTGTCTGGGTTCGAACCCACGACTTACTGTTCGTAAGTCGGGGCCGCCACCACTGGGCCACCGCTGCTCTCCGCATTGCGCTATATGATCTATTCGATCTGTTGCGGTTGTGCTATACAATCCTTACTTACTCCCTTTTGGAAAAAAAGCCGTGATTTTACGTATGTTGTATTTATGATTTCATGAAAACCATTAATATACTTCTTGTCCTTGTCATTTTAACGTCAATAAAGTGAGAAGGTAAAAATAACGCAACTAGGGTGACACAAGTTCTAATAATAACATAGAAAACCCTTCAAGGTCACCAACAAACTGATATTCCAAGGAATGTAAGCAGGTACTCAGGTTGTAGTTGGAGGACGTTGCCTTGCTCCGCCTGTCACCTGGCTATGAGCCGACAGACGTGGATAAATCGAGTGCCAGACGTTCTACGATAACGCTTATGTATAATCTTTATTTACCTTTAACACTGTTGCTGTGAAAATAATGTTTTATATAGAACTAGTGACCAGTCCTCGGTTTGTACAGGGGTAATGTAGTTTTGCTCATGGGACAGTATGTGAAAACACCCGGATTTGTGCTACATCTAAGCTAAATATTAGTATATTTAACAGTCACAGCATCCAGGATAAATTAAGTAACGCAGCAATAGGTATTATAATTCAACGGGGACAACAGGCATAATTTAAAAAGTATATATTACAATAAATTAACGGGGACAGCGTACGGGGACAACGGGAAGTAATATTGTTTATTTTATTAAATTCCCTTTGTCCCCTTTAACGGGCCATGGACTACGGGGACAACGGGAATACAGGGTCTAAACGTACCACTGTCAATTTCATTTTGGCCTGTTCAGACGTAGACAAAAAATTTTTACGTCCGAACGGACCTGTGTCAAAAAAAAAAAACAAATGAATAACAATAATAAGTGAAAAGGGACAGTCGCGTACATATTAGCGTTAAAAAAAATAACGTGTATTTTAGAAAATGTTACGTCATGCGAGTTTCAGTTCCACGAACAAAAAGGTCACAGAACGAAAAAGTATAAAAGCAAAAAATCTTACCTACTGATTACCACTCACACCACTTTTTTTAAAGACTGCCAGAGCTGTAACGGAACATTATATAATTTAAAAACTTTCCTTGTAATCGTTAGCCTTTGTTGCCTCTTTTAAATCGAGAAGCATGATAATCAAGAAAAGTACTTTTGAATTCAAACTTGAAATATTATCATAAAAACGACCTTCGTCGGCTGAAAGTCGTACAATGACCCTATTCGCAATAATCCCTTATCCAGAATGGGCTAAATGACTCCATTATATCCCAGATTAACATTTGGGCTAGAGTTTCGTGTGCTATTAAAAGTTTTTCATTAACATAGGGTAACATAGAGTTCTCTTGGTTTATTGGGGTCTAAATAATCTGCTTAATTTGCTGAGATATAAATATTTTTAAATTAATGAGAATTATTATTTGAGAATTTATTTCATAATTCGCTAACAATTAAGTTTCACTGTAATGGAAAAAGAAGTCGAACCTCTTGCGACTTGAAATGTACCAAAATAACGACTGGCAGCTTCTGTTAATAAAAAAAAAATACCATTAATTAATTATTTTTAATTTATTTCTTTTAAAACACACAAATGGCATTCAACTGTGGTTTTAAAGAAAACCGGCCTGAATTAAGTTTGGAAAATAAAACCTTTTTAGTTTTATATTTTAGAACAGAAAAGCATTTGAATTTTAATGCGAACTTGACGCGCTTAACGTTATTAATAGAAACTAATTAATTAATTCGTGTTTATAACTTATTCACTTTTCATTCAATTGTGTATAAAGTTCGTCTTCTATAATAGAAAAAAACGCATCAATCATAACCGTTACAGCTTATATATTAGGTATAATGGCTACAAAAGTTCATAAAACGTCCTTCGGACTTTCGGAACTTACATTATCAAAAGGGAAGTCCTTGTCAGTATGCCATTCAACTATTACCTGAGCAGCAATTCGGCCGTTTCGTCCCTCTCGGGTCCCAGGAGGGCCATAAAGCCGTAACTCAAACAAAGTTTTATATAAATCAAATCATTTCGCTTGAAATAAAACACTGGAAATAACAATAGGGAAAAACTTGGTGTCTTGACACAAACGGTATCGCGTTACGTCAAGGCTTTTGTAGATTCGTTTGAATCATACGAACAAGTGCGCACAGATTTAATAATATCCAGACATATTGGTTATACAGCTGGATTTACATCTGTGTCAGAGAGACGCGTCATCTAGTGATAATGTACAGTCTCAAGTACTCGTACAATATGTATATGTCACGGTAAAATTGTCAAACACGTTAGATTGTAATATAACTGGAGAGATTGTAAACTCTCGAAATATTGTCAAACGAACATACTGCTTACAGAATGACGCATTATTTTTCGGTAGATTACAATCTAACGAAGTGGAACTTTAAATTTTTATTCGGCCAATTAATAATTTCTCTTACATAAATGTGGTCAGGGTGTATGACATGTGTATTGTGAACTCTGCAAAGAAATAGAACCAAATTTAAAAAGCCGTCATTTTATAACCAACCAATGTCAACATTCTTAAACCTGTATTTCACTACACACTACACTACAGACGGACGGATGTAGTTTTTCTAAGCGAGTGGTATCGTCAAACAAAATCGATATTCAAAGTATGTACTTAAGAAGTTTTAAAGATTCAGGTTTTTTAGATAGCTGAAAAAAAGTAAAGAAAAAAAAACTTAATGTGTAAAGTTCAACAATGACTCTTTGAACTTACCTAATTTGTTAGAGCTCGGGGCATAATGTCATCAATCATTAGACCTAAAGGAAATTCAAATTGTTATTAGAAACACGCTAAGCACAAGAAAACAGCCGTTTTCTTGTGCTTGCTACGGAAATGAGAAAAGTTTTTGTACCTACTTACCGCACGGAACGGTAGTTGATCAGTTATAACATGATAAGTGTTTAATGTTTTACAATAACTTACAAGAAACCGGACATTTTACGATACCGGACAACTTTTAAACGAGGGACAGTTTGACAGTCTTGTTGGCTTTTGTTTTCATTTCCATTGAAGTGAAAATTGAGGACGAAATGTACTCAAAAGTGTCAATGAAAAAGTTGGTACAATATTATTTCACCTTTTCTCCTTTTAAAGAACTATCTATGCTTACAAATTTCCTATATTTGTTCCGCAAATCGACTTATATGGAAAAAGAATACGAAAAATTGTCGACATAGCAGCTACGAGTGCTACGGCGTAGCGTCTGCGTGCTACGCAAAAAAGTCGCGCTCGGCGAACAATTCAAACTTCATCTCCATATGGAAATAGTATCCGAATCCGGAGCAATATTCTCTATATGAACCATTCTTTTATGAAGAGTTTCCTTCCAGCCAGTACGTTCAATAACACACCATGCAGGCCACACACGTACCTAGGTACCTACTTAATTAAGATACGGACGGAGTATCAACAGGACAGTTCTGTATTTGGCAAGTTGCCAAGCTCGTTTCCACTATCTGCGAACCACTGTAGAGGCATTTTAAGTTATTTTTCACGAGGTTCAGAACCAGCCCTTTGTTCAGGCTACGTGACACGCTTTTAATTTTCTTGTAAAATCAATATTCGTTCTTTTCTATGTCATTTGCGATGTGAACAGCGGCGGCATGATTTAAGTCTAGAATTCCGTTTGGCAACGTATTTACCTATTGACAGAGCCTTCATAATCTGCTTGCCGTTTACAACATGATAATACACAAAGGAACAAACAAGGAATGAACACACAAATTCTTGTATGTCAAAATGAGTTTCATAACAGCTTTATTAAATATCTAGGACGCGTAGCATCGCATATTCAGGGGCAGTTTTTGCTTTGTTGGGTTTCCTGGGACGATTATGAGGCGTATTATGCGTTGTAATTGTTTTTGTTTAACGTTCCTTGAACCTAAAGCTCGTAAACTGGTCTAATTAAGGCTGGTTAAGGTTTTTGTTTAGCTGGAGTTTTTGTTATAAATGTTCTGCCTGAGAATTACTCTCGGCGACTAATTTTGGTTTATGAAAAGGTGTGCCATATCATTAGGAAAGTTAATGTGCCACAGCTTAATTTAATCTAATTATACTTAAGCTCAAATCCTCCGTAAGCAGCGCGGTGATCTATACCTTGCGACGTTCGGTGTATGAGGGCAGGCCTTTGCCCAGTAATGGGGTACCTATAGGTCGGTGAATTATTAATGAATATTAAAGTTTATTACCATCTATTTTCTGTACCCTATGAGAAGAACCCTGCAATTCCTTTAGACTAAGTCTCCATTACATAATTTTACCATAAACTTCCTAAAGCTTCCAGAATCAAGAAATATCCTCCATTTTAGCACTCAGCAACACATTTTACTGCCGCGCCGTCACAGAAACGCGTGGGTAACATGCAGGTATACAAACGGTCGCGTCCCGGCGGAGATACGGCGATAATGCATGGCTATGCTGTTGCCGTGGATTTAGTCGGTTTTACCCGCATACTGTTAGTGATAGTATTACGAGTTTGCCTGCGTTAGTCGAATAAGATTTTCGTGCACGAGTGCTGGAACTCTTCTTTCATAGATTCATAAAACAGCTGCTCAACCAACCGTTATTGCAACGTTTTATAAATGATTTCCGTTTATTGCCCGTGGTACCATCACCAATATTATATACCAGTAGTACCACGTAAGTTTTTTTTTACCCTTAATGGTGTTGAGAATTTTAATGTTGAGATTATGATTGTTGATCTTACGTCCCAATCCCATAGTGATATGTTTTTATGACATATGGTCTTTCTTTCTGGGGTGCTAGGGTGGACCGAATAGTTTTCCCACCGGTACGTAAGATACGCGCATTGAGCGTGAAGTTGCGGTCACCAGCCCGTTATACAATGCAATGTGATGTTCTATCAAATTGTACATGTACTCAAAATTACCAATAACCGAAAAGATATGAAGGACGAAAATCATTTAGCTTGTTACACAAGTTACATTAAATTGAAATTGAATAAACCCCCCAAACATAGTACATTATTCTACTAGTCAAGCCCTTTCGTTTAATACCCATATAGAGGGACTTGTGAAAAAAAATGAAATTCACCATTTTGTTATCCGCCATTATGACTGAATTTTATCCAACATAGCTAAAAACACTCCCGATTTAAAATTAAAATTGGTTCATCCGTTCGGGAGCTACGATGCCACAGACAGACACACACACACACAGACAAGTCAAACTTATAACACCCCGTCGTTTTGGCGCCGGGAGTTAACAGAACCGATTTCTCCGCAAAATCACCGGTGCACTTACGTCCGTAACGATAGTCTTCACGTAGACCTTAAAATCCCCACTGTTAAGCACTTCATGAAACGCCTTTCCAAGCGTTAGCGTCGTCGTTTTTTTACAGGTAAGTACACATATATATGTCACCTTAAAATTGTCAAAAATAATAAATAATAATTAAGTAAAAAAATAAGTAATAATTAAAATTAAATTATAATTAAATTTTAATTTATTATTATAATAATTGTCATTGTGTGTGTTGTTGTTTGTTGTGTTACGAAATATTGTCAACTGAACATACGGAAGTATCTCTGCCCCCATAATCAGGACTTGGGGCACCCCCCCGTTAGGTTAGTTAGGTTCCTTTAAACCCCCCCCGTGAAGCGGGGCTCCGTCGACTACGCTTTTTAAGGGAATATAAAGTGTTTTAAGGTTAGGTTATATTAATCGGAATTTCTCATGAATGGTACATTTTCTTTTCATGAAAGTGGTAATTGGGCCAAGGGCAAGGTCCCGTCCTACACTCTACACCGCGTGAGTAGACCACCATCGCATGCATTTTACGAAAAATTATGCCTTTTATTGTACGCAGTATGTTCGTTTGACAATATTTCGAGAGTTTACAATCTCTCTAGTCATTTTACAATCTCACGTGTTTGACAATTTCACGGTGACATATATAAAATAAAATAAAAAACTTTTGCTAGAACGGTTTCAGCTCAGCACCAATATTTTGGTGTACAAGTATCTATCTATACGTATTCTTTAGGTATTCTATACATATATGTAGGTCTGAGTCTTTATTCAAGTTAAATGGAGATTGGTTGCGCAGTGAAGCGGTGAAAATGAGACAAACAACCTCATTTTGGGATTCAGGGACTCATAACATAAGATAGCATTGCTTAAAGCAACAGAATAAATAATAGTACGGGCTTACGTAGACTCGTTAAGTTGGTAGACATGTAGCTACATCCATTCGCTCAGCGGTTATGTTGGCAGTCATGTAGCTACATTTATTCGCTCAGCGTCTAATGTCTCATTTGCACAGAATCTCAGCACGTTTATTTATGAAAATTGGATTAGGATTCTTGATTCAATTTCAAGAGGTGCTTGTTTTACATTTTTGCGTTCTTATTAACCTTTGCAATTTTCTAATTCTACACTAATATTATAAAGAGGAAAACTTTGTTTGTTTGTTTGTTTGGTTGTAATGAATAGGCTTAAAAACTACTGGACCGTTTTTCAAATTCTTACACCATTCGAAAGCTACATTATCCACGAGTAACATAGGATATATTTTATCCCCGTACTCCCACGGGAACGGGAATTACGCGTGTGAAACCGCGTGACGTCCGCTAGTCTATTATAAAATTCGTGTGTTTAATCTTGCTTACTCGCACGACGTGTTAAGAATAACTTGAATTACGAATAAGGTAGGTAGTGTAGATGTTTGTGTGATGAGCATGGACATTTGTTTCCAAGTCATCGGTGTTTATATATTATCTATACTAATATTATAAAGCTGAAGAGTTTGTTTGTTTGTTTGTTTGAACGCGCTAATCTCAGGAACTACTGGTTGGAATTGAAAAAATCTCTTTGTGTTGGATAGTCCATTTATCGAGGAAGGTTATAGGCTATATATCATCACGCTTTGACCAAAAGGAGCGGAACATAAATGAAAAATGTTGCAAAAACGGGGAAAATTTATTCCTTTTGTGAGCTTTTCCTCTCATATATGTGACGCAGACGAAGTTGCGTGGGTCAGCTAGTGTATAATAAAAAGTATGTATTTATAAACAAAAAATATCTATGTAGTATATCAAATATCTGGTGTCCACGACACAAGCCTCGTTGCTTAGTGTGGCACTAGATGGCGCTGTGTGTAATGTACCGCGAAATTAATTAATTTATTAATAATACACCCATATTTCGCTAATTACGTTTAAGTCTCATATAATAGGGGGCTAGCCTGTTGCCATCAACCGGGCTCAAATCCAAACTCCGTGGCTCATCATCATCATCATCATCATCAGCCTATAATGTTCCCACTGTTGGGACACGGCCTCCTCTCAATAAGAGGGAATGGGCTATAATCTACCACGCGGGCCCAGTGCGGATTGGTAGATGTCACATGTCTTCGAATTTTTGGTTCTAGGACATGCCGGTTTCCTCACGATGTTTTCCTTCACCGTTTTGAGAGCAGCGGTGATGAAATAAATTACACAAAGTAATGCGCCTGTCTGGATTCGAACCCACGACTTACTGTTTGTAAGTCGGGGCCGCCACCACTGGGCCACCGCTGAACTCCGTGGCTGCTACTAAGAAATTCCTGCTGGAAAACCACTTTGCCCGACCCGATAATCAAACCCAGAACCTTTTCTGCTCAGTAGTCGCGATTGCGGTCACTGGACCAACGAGGCCGAGCAGAGAGCTGCTTAGTAAAACTTTAAAATTACTTCTCTAGGTTTTGCTGAAGTCTCGTAAATTATCTCGAAAGTGCGACACTGTGATCGCTTAATCCCATTTAGTCTTAATGATGAAACTTCATTGTTCTAGCAGATAAACCAGAATGTAGCTGGTACAAAGGTTCTTTACCTTCCGTGATGAAACTTACGTGAATATCTAGCTGAAGTTTGTAACACAATTTTGCACTTTCGCAGTTTACTTCGCAGTTGGTATTGGAAGGGGCACTTGGCCGTCGATTTAAACGACCTCTTACGGACAGCATTATGAAACGAAATATACCTAGTTAGTGGGAAAGTTCTTTATGAAATTGTGTTAATCGATCTGACACCATTGTTTAACTACTGTGTCTACTTCGCTGACAGACGAAGGTTGGCATAAAAAAAAATCAGGAGAGTGGAAGGTGCTTGTAGCAGATTCTAAGTATGTTTCTGTAGATACCAAAAAGGTATCTTTTAATTTCCACAGAAACAACGAATTGGAATATCTACTAGTCTAGAATTTCCCTATAATAACTATTTAATAAGACCTACAGTGTATTTTTAAGCCAGTGCTAGCATTTGTGGTTGTGCAGACGTAATGGTAGGAATAATGCAACCAACACGATATTTCACTTACGTTCGAAGTCGGAATCGAAAGTGCTTCAATTTTAAAAGTGTGCAAATGCTAGTCAAGCTTCAGTAGTTTTCAAAATAATAGTTTTTACCAAGTAAGTTGTTCTAATTTAATAGATTTTTGGTTCACAAAATACATCCACTCTCTTCATATTCTCATGTTTATTTCTAAAGATTGACACGTGTTAATGGCCGTAAGAAGTTATGTTGCCCATTAAATGTTCCCTTATAGATGCTATAATTTTTATCACCCATGCACGATAGCATTTAATTGCGTCCTTTGATGCTGATCACATTCGCACTCAGAATTTGACGATTTCGAATTATGAAATCTCGTTCCATATTCAAAAACCTGTCGGTGTGCCTTTAGAATCATGTGCCATTAGCTAGCATAATGAAAAACACACTTTGTCCACGTATTTCCTACGTTGCATTGTATGTTTGTATGATGATGCCATTTGTCCCGGCGCCCAAAGCCAGGGATTACACGAGTTTTGATTGCACAGTGTAAAATACGAGCCGGATAACAATGGCCCAACATTTTTTACCATACAAACGTATACACATTAATTCCTGTGCCCGAAACGGGATTGCCCGTTTGGTACCAACTCGCATCGATGCCCGCTTTGATTCGTTTTGCAAAGGAAACATATTTCGCTCATGTTATATTCATACTTTGGGGTCAATTGCTGATCAAAACGGCGGTTTGGTTCGGCGGAATGGCGAGCAATATTGGCTGATTGCTCTGATAAATTGGGTAGAACTAGCCCGAACTATGTAAGTACCTACTTATAGATCGTAGTTGGCATTTTATACAATGTTTATTCACGTATTCTAAATATCTCGTTCTTGTTACGATCTACTTTTCTACGGAATAGGCATAAAAATATCGAAATAAAAAGAAAGTAGGTTCATTGTACATTATTGTTAATATCCTACGCCTAAAATTAAGGCCAATTAAGTAATTATGAAAAGGAAGGAAGGAAGTTCCGATCTGTGTTTAAAAAAATAATTACATTGTTCTTAAAAATCTTCAATTAACTACAGGGCGTTTTCGAGGCTATTGTAGCCGAAGATCGATGTTAAGTTTCTGCTCAATCATACGTCTTTTTTCACATTAAGGTAGGCTGTACAGAAAAAATCCGTTGCCATGCGACCCGGTTCAAATAATTACACAATTTATCAAGGACCTGCCGTATTATTTTGACAGATGGCCGAACTTTAAGAGTTTCCGGGCAACGAACGTAACTTATAGAACGTATTAGAAGATAACAGAGGGCATGGCATAAACGCGCGATGTAAATATAAAGTACCTCGAAAACGTATATATAGTATTTTTGTTGAATTATTTGCGACATGCGCAATTACACTCTCATTGACGTCTCGAATGGCGTAGTGTGAGTAGTAGTGGTAGTGAAGCTGCCTAGCGTTCATAGGGTCTTGGGTTCGAATCCCGGTAGGAGCACATGTTTGTGTGATGAGCATGGACATTTGTTTCCGAGTCATGGATGTTTGTATGTATAATAGTAGGTATGTATTTACAAACAAAAAAGTATATATGTAGTATATCAACTATCTGGTGTCCACGACACAAGCCTTGCTTA
This sequence comes from Xestia c-nigrum, assembly GCA_916618015.1. Lineage (NCBI taxonomy): Eukaryota > Metazoa > Arthropoda > Insecta > Lepidoptera > Noctuidae > Xestia > Xestia c-nigrum. The sequence goes on from OU745246.1 coordinate 20,471,386, forward strand.
GTGTGGCACTAGATGGCGCTGTGTGTTTAATGTTCAGCGATTTTTTTTTTTTTTACAACCTTAGTGCTTGTTGCAAACAAGACAGATGATTAGATAGATTATGATTAAAGTTATAAAAACCAAACAAACATAGTACGAATAAGTCGAATAACAACGTAAATCGATTATTTTTAATTTTAAAATAGTTGAAAACGGCACGTCTACTCCGCGCGTTTGTGCTAATCCTTCACTCGGGCACAAGTTCATAGAGGATCAAGTTGTAATCTGAACCATTTAACAGAACTAACTTTCCACCATTGTTAGAGATAGGCTGTTATCATCAGTCGACGTCAGAAACTTTGTGTTATCAAAAGAAAGTTCTTTTACTGGTAGAGTATTGTAATGCCATAATACCTATAATCTAAAGAAGGAAAGAAAGAAAGAAAAAGCATTTATTAGCCCGACAGGACAACACGTAAAATATAAAAAAAAATATAAAAAATTAAATGGTAAAATTGTGATTATAACACTAGTTTAAAGTAAACATAATGAGATAATAAAAAAAAACGATATCATAAGAAAAAAACAAACAAAATACTAAACAGAATTTGTCCTGTACAAGACCAAAAGGCTCCTATCTCAGCATGGTGCTGTAACATTTAAAATAAAACGTCACAGCGCTGATATTCTGATAGGGCCCAAAGTGATGCCACGGTCAGATACGGCTAAGAATAAAAAATAAATAAAGTATAAACAAAGTATAAACGAGCAAATATAAATAAAAATAAATAGATAAGCAAAGCAAAAATAATAGTTACATCGACACCCCACATAACCGTAATGTTCGTCAATCTGTGCCATAACTTTACTGGCAACACAGACAAACAGAGACGCGGGCGCAGACTTCTCTATGTAATCTGTGGCGCAGACATACTAATAAATACACTAATAAATAATCTACACTAATATTATAATGAGAAAAGAGTTGTATTTATGTATGTTTGTGCTAAATCAACTCAAAAATATTTTTTTCGATTTCAAAAGTTATTTCACCATTAGAAAGCAAAACAATATCTATTAGAAAGTAACTTATGAATAAATTATAAGGAAGTGACAAAGGCTATATACATTTTTATATCATGCAAATTACCGGGCTATCACAATTTGCGGACGATGACGCGGGTGAAGTGCTAGTTACTTATAGGCAAGTTTTATGAATCACATCAGAGTCTTCGGAGACATGAAATGATACCCAAGTACAATGTCTTGGGGTTGCGGGCCTGATGGGGTTGCGGGCCTGTTCGAAAGAGATACCGCGGCCCCGGAACATAAAGGGCGAGGAAGGAACATGGGTTTTAGTCAGTAAAAGTCTGACACTCCCTCCCGCTCCGCCCAGAGTGGGAGAAGTCATTTGATGATTTCCCATCCAAAAAAGAAATAAAAAAAAACATAACAATGTCTTGCTACTTACGAGTAGGTACATCGTATATTGACGTATCGCAAATTGTTATAATTCCCGGTATCATTATATTCTTGCCAAATAAGCTCCCATTGTCATCCAGACAACTACTAAATCATGTTTTTTTCATTACAAGACAAGCAAGATGTCTCTTTTCTTATATATAGGGTCCTATTATAATTATTAACAAGACAAAAGCTCCTAAACATTAATGATGTCAAGTACAAATTGAACATCAACGCTAACGATACGCCGCACAGTCTTCTATAATGTCGTGAAAATCAAGAAATTTCTTCAGTAAGCAAACTTTATTTGGCGGGAATGCGGCCCAAAATATATTGCGTTAGTATGTAGGTACCCACTCACTTCACACTTTTATGGGAGTTTTCGCAAATGGAAAGATAAATGTCGTATACGGGTTCAATATCATCTTTGAGAGATACAAGTATATTTTTTTATTACCTACTTTCCTCGTCATCTTAGAGTGTAACGTAGTAGAAACTCAAAAATGTTTCTATCGTTACTTTGTTTACATAGACAGATTCAACGCTTACAATCTAGTCAAATGTCAAAATAAACGCCACAGATTATGTAAAATCATTAGGGCATTCTCGTTACTAAACGACTAAATTAGCTGTGTTCCAGTGAAATGCGCACCGCGTTCCGTGTATCCGCACTAGTGAGTGCGGACTTGTCTATGCGTGGGCGTGGGTATATAGGTCATCGCCCCGATGACCAGCTCTTTTTACTGCTACCGAAAATCAGACGCGTTCACCGGCATTTTATCCACCGTGACCTCATACGTGATCTAGAATATTCGGCTTGAAGCAGGCAGTTTAACTCGTTTCTTTAACGACATAACCTAAAAGTGATTTTATAACCCCAATACTGGGTAAGTTGTTGAACAGTAATCGTTTTCTTATTTTCCTTGTACCATCTAGCTACGTGGATTCGAGATGTGAATCCACCCTTCATCATTCTTTTTGCTTAGCACTTAATTTTGTAAAAAACATGTGCCTTCAGCTGAGTGTATTTTGACATTGTGTTTTCCTTCATGACACTCAAAATGTGCAACTCATGTCGTGCCTTCCATCACTACCTTGTAAACTCCGTACTGATTGTGACTACCACACATCACCTGCATGGCGCATGGGTACTCCCCGCTTTGCTTACGCCTTGGTGTCACAATCAGCGGAGATGACCATCAGCCATCTCGTGACACGCTGGACGTTTTTTCCAGGGTCCAAAGTTCCGGCTGAGACATCCAAAGTTCTGGCTGACATCTAAGGTTCCGGCTGACATCTTCCGGCTGAGAACCAGATACGGATAGCTGTACGTTAGTACCGGCTTACCGGTTATCAGCGGGCCAGCGTCGGGTACTTTTTTTACCTGCGTGGCCGCTACCGACATCTTCGGGTCGGCGCGAACACCTGCCGACCGTCACCCTTCCTGGCGTCACCAGCGTGGCACACCGCTACGGTCTTCGTCGCACCGGGCTGAGCCAGGAGAGTACCGCGCTAACCCCCAGGCGGGCTTGGAGAAAATAGTGACCATAGACCTTCCCACACCCGTGTAAAATTGTTATAATTATATTTTTATGTTGACAAGGTTTCGTGGTTTTTATTAACCTTCCCCACGAAAACCCCATCTGTCACAAGAGCTATAGAGTTATGTGTAGATATGTGTATGTAATTTTGTAATCAAGTTTCTGTAGTAGGTCGTTATATCGAGAATGTTTGAAATTAATCAAAAACAGTTTTATTCAACTTGTTATGGTTTCTCTTCTTCTCGAAACTCCTGATATGGCCGTAGAGAATAGAAGAACTACTTTTATACTGGCTGACGTAACTCTTTCAAGGGAAATCTTAGCTCATAATAGGTTTTATACGTTTACAAAGAGCTCCTTATAAAATAAGAAGACTCTCATCGTACCCACACTAGAGTTTTCATAGAAAACGAACACTAAGAAGCTGTAAGTTACATAGTAGCGAAATCCCTTTACGTATTAACTGACCAAATAACATGTTACGATACCAATTTGTTGGACAATAAAGACTTAGTGGGAGTAGAATAGAGTTATAAAATATTCAAGTCTACTTTCTATAGTGGTACTTACGTTGGTTGACGTTATTTTATTTCTTGAGTAACAGTAGCGTGGTGCGGTAGAAAATGTATGTATGTATTACCCACATGTCAAAGGTAAATAAAGGATATTATTTGCATACAAAATATATTAAATCTACATTATTTTATGGTATGCCAAAGAGAGATACAACTGAGCAATATTCAGTCAAGCAAAGGTATTCATCCTTGAATAAACATGAACATTGGAAGATTTCATTCATTTTTATCCGACTTCGCCAAAGCCAAAATGAACAGCTATTTATGGGTAGATAACATTTTGAATTGGGGTTATTAAATAAGAGCTAAATTGTGTTTAACTAATTCTACTAATGAAAAAGAACATTATTCGTTCTACCTGAGAACTCAAAATCGGTTATTGGTTATGAAAACTAAATAGAGCCTAGGTTTCATGAGTCTGTCCGATCCAAGGTCTAGCGGATTAACAGGTACGTTTAAAATTATGGTCACGTTCCTCTAGTCTAATACTAAATAGGTAGGTGAGCTGGCCAAACTGAATTTTGAAGAGCTTCAGATTTAGTTCATACTGAAAATACAGTAAATTTAGTATGAATTAGGTAGGTACGTTATTTTTTCCTGAATAAAAAACATTTTTTTATGCAATTTTAACAATATATTATGATTCTGTTCGTTGACAGAAAAGAAAAAATAGTACATTTTGATACAAGTGGAGAAAGTTTGTTTCTGAGCCGAGAACTGCAATAACAAATGTCCACGTGTATTAAACGACGTTTTTCAATATACTTTTGAAGAAATGAAATAAAAGAATGGAAAATATCTGTGTCATAAATTATTACGAGACTACGATTTTTTTTTTTCCGCGCTTTGTTTTCGCCACGTTGAAGTAAAAGCAAAGGTATGAAGCCATTATACAGCCTAATATAAAATAATGTTTTTTTATATATTTTTGAATTAAGAACACAAATAAATGTGTTAATATGTTTATAAAAGTTAATATTAGTTTTAAATAATCATGTTTATCTATGATATTGGAGTTATAAACACAAATTGAATACTAAAAAAATGTTTAAGCCGTAAAGACGTAGATCGCTGACTATAGGCATCGAACCAAGTTGGACTAAATATAGGTATGGTTATCTGTGGCAATTTTACTTTCTGCACACGTGTAGAAAAAATATCAAAAATGCACGTGTGTGAAAAACACTGCATTTTTAACCTATAAAATCGTAGTGCGAAAAGAACCAGTTTTCGAGGAAGTGTATTGAAAAACCTTTTTTCGATGGAGGCGATTAAAAACCAATCCAAGAATTAGTTTATAATCGCCTTGATTGACGCAAAAAAGTAGGTATTCAGTGAATATTTTAACTGGGTTCTTCAATTTACGCAGCCGGCGACGACACGACGCTTAGTTACAGTCCCGTTAGAACCTATGCTTGCAGAACCCTGAAAACAAATACCCTTGGTTTGCCAGGCTCCGTTGAGATATTCTAATCTCCGAACATTGATATTATTGACGAGAGATAAGAATGCTTATTTGAAATATTAAATTCTTGAAGAAAATTTCTGAACATACAATATACCCAGAGGAAATGATTGATATCTATTTCATATTATTGTTGGGTAGGTACATTTCTGTTCCTATTTATACTAATTTGTTAGCCCGTGTCGTGTTCGCGAAACGTAATTTAGATTACGTTAAAATATAACCGGAATTTATGTGTAAATAAAAAGTTAATCCTTTAAAAAGCTACCTATCTTTTCATGCGAAATAAATAAGCTGCGGCAAAAGTTAGTTTTAAAACAAATGAGATTGTTGTGTTGTATCGTAACTGAAAAAAAGGTATTGCGGGTAATTCGTATATTTTTAAAGCAGAAGTAGGTACTACCTAACTGATTATTAATTCAAAACATTTCCAGGCCTTTCATGCGGAATAGTCTGCAGATAAAAGTTAGTTTTAAAAGTAAATAATTGTTTTGCGTTTCCAGACATAAAACTGAAATATTTTTTTGTAAACTGTTTGCTAAAGAAAGAATAAAAATTTTACGAATTCATGTTATTGTCGTCCATAGAAGTGTGCTTGTTTTGGTACATAATTCATACAATATTAATGAGTGACGCAGAGCGCATCCTTCATTTTAAAATTCAGAGAGCAAGCCACTACTACAAAATGAATGAAAGAAGGGGCTTCCAAATGTATTCATACTCGCACTTGACTAGGAATTCACGCTGTAAGCTTATAAAACTGGCCACGTGGAAAAAATGAAAATGGATAAAATTAGCTCACAGTTTGATTTTGGTTCAAATTGAGAACTTTTTTTTCGATCATTTAATGGATATCCATATATCAGACAGTATTTTTTTGCCACAGTGTAAAGAGTATTTCTACTCAAAGAAAAACAAACTTTATTCTAAATTTAAATGGCAGGCTGATATCAGACCAAGTTCTCTTGTGAAGTTTCTCTTATCTTCTGAGCTAGGGGTGACGATTTCAGTAGGTCCTTGCTTGCCTACCCAAGTAGCACAAAGTTGCATTTTAAGATGTCACAAGAGGGTAACATCGGTAACTTTAGCACTTATGAAGAGTTATTACAGTACACAAAAGTGAGCTTTAACCTGAATAAGAACGTTATGATGCGTCACGGAGACCACACTGTAACGCTTTCAGCGTTAATATACGTAACAAGTTCAGCATTATGCAGCTTTATGCAATTTAAAGGATTTTTGTGGACTTTAACTAAGCTACATTCTGAATTGAAGACCACGAGTGTACCCTTAGACCACTTGCATTTTAAGAAAGAACACGTGAGCTACTATAATGTAATCAGTTATTCTGTGGCTTCAAATACCAAAGATATAATGCCTTTTACTGCACAAAGTGGAACTTGTGTGATGTTAATCAGCTTGTTACACGCAATCGTATAATAGCTCTTATAAAGCCCACATGACCACTATGGGTGAACATTATATGATTGTAAGTTATAGCAAACTGCTCTATATTAGCTCACATGTTACGCATAATCTCCATGAGAGCTGAATACTTGTACTATCGTTGACAATTAATCTACCTATTATCTTGAAGACTTCTTACATGAATCTGTAGCTGACTTGTTTAACACAAGAACCACTCGTAACAGCTCGTTACTGATTCATGTACCACGAGTGGACACTTAAACAGCTCATGCCATTTAATTGTGGTTAATCCGGTACACATTGCTTGCACATCTGCCATTTTTTAGATTCTAACCTATGTATACAATATAATTATATAGTATTTGACAATAAACTCTCTTTCCCATTCGAATTTCATGGACATGGAGAAAAAACAAAGTTTTACCGATAACATATATTTGCCTATATTTCCTACAAACACTTTACAAAATGGTTCACACAAAACATTTCAAAATAATAAGGAGTTGGGTGTAAATTATTCAACTCATTATTCAGCTCTTGGGGAGACTGTTACCTTTAACAATGCTCAAATAATGCTGGTATAGTGCAACCAGCTTCATTATTCAGCTAACAGCTGTTGAATTTGTGCCCAAATCAGAGTTATATCAGCTGAGTAGGCGCCTATAACGCACTTATTCAGCAGGTTTATTCAGCTGAAGATTCCATTATGAACAGTGATTCAGCTACTATTCAACGCTTCTGTGCTACTTGGGTATGGACTAAACTTTCATAGATTTATGATTGCCAGATATGATTTTATAAATTTCCCCTGTGCCAGTTCTCCGCATTCGTATGTTGATGGTTTCATGACTGAAATTTTACTTACTGAAAAAAAAAATGGGTTCAGAATAGTAATTGTCCAAGTGTATGTCTACACGCGTCTATACTAGCATAATTAATTCATGAGAAGCGTCGCTGTACCTACTACCTATCTACTGATGAACTTCTATCGAGAATCGAAGAGTGAACTTTACACAATCAAGCAACCACGGAACATTGTACCTACTTGTAAGGTTATGTGCGCCCGGGTTTTATTGCAATAAGTAAGCGTAGCATGTAACTTCTAGTGCAGTTTTTTTGTGATTCTTAACTCGCACAATTACTAGATGGTAAAATTATGTTTGAGAGAGACAAATGCTCTGTTCTCTATTGGAATCAGGAATAATCATTGTAACTCAGTGCGTGATGTACTGTGAATCATTGTTTAAAGAAGTTCAACCACTGAAACGGTCTAAAGCGTAGGCCACACCCGCAAGCCAGGGAGCGAGTGAGCGAGCCGAGCGCGCATCCTTTCTCCTCTTTTCATACTTCCTTCGGCACTTTCGGTAGTTCGCGGTGTGAACTGAAGTATGAACAACGACGACGCCCGGCTCGCTCGCTCGCTAGCTGGCGATGAGAAGTTTGTATGCGAATAAACCCGCGAGAAACAGCTAGTTTCTAAAGCACACATTTTTGTCTCACCTTCTCGCTCCAAAGTACTCTGCATACCAATATTATCACGTACAATATTACAAGCTAATTTGAGTTTGCCAACCAAACTAGAACAAATTTACATCCAACATAGCGACCGAGATGAACACACAACAGTGGTTAATAACTGGAATTAGTCCTAAACAAGCTGGTCAATAACTAAGTACGACTGTTCACACAGTACGAACTAAATTAATCTCCTACTTAGCGTTGTGGTAGTGACAATTTTGAAACAATTTAGGTTCGAAATGTAATATTTTCACAAATTGACTTAGAAGTGACTTCGGTTTTATCAGTTACTCAGAGAGTAATGGCCGTGGTATCTATAAATTCCATTGAAGTGCCTGAAAGAGTATTCCCAGATGTTCATCAACGGTAAACTGTTGCGTATGCAATGTCTTCTGTGTCTCGGTCGTTTGGACTGCCATGTTGGTCCAGTGCCGCTGACTGCTTACAATGAGGACCGTGGTGCAATACCCAGGTCCGTCAAAGTGTTATTGAGATTTTCTCTATAGCAGCTATGTATTTGGGTTTTGTGCCTGGTTGGTGGCAATAGGCTCGCACCTTATTAAACGGTACACGCTTCGGGGATTACAAGCGTGATGTTACGTGGATGTCTCGGTTTAAGGTTGCGGTCTTGTACTTGTACTTCTAACTTCTAATTCGTCCTTGTCCCCGTGGACCCTATCTCCATCAAAAATTGTCACATAACCTTTCCGAAAGGATCCCAAAAGGACAGATGGGTTCCCGTAATACGTCGTGGGATCAGTATCATGTTTATCATTTATCATGTTAACAAAGCTGTCGCTGGTATGGGAAAATTGCTTACACAAAAAGCTCGAATAATACCTATTTAGGATAAAGCGTATACGCCGTACTTTTTTTGTCGTTTTAATTACTTTAAGGGTGGATTGTACTCATGAAAATGAACAACTTTTACTATGAGACAGACTAAGAAATCTCAAAAAAAAAGCTGCTTCATTCATTATTGGTCGCGTAAATCGAAAAAAGTAGTCAGCAACTGATAATTTTTTCGAGATTTCATAGTCGGAACTTGGTCGGATCCATAGTAAAAGTTGTTAATTTTCATGAGTACTATCCGACCTTAAAGCAATTAAAACGACAAAAAAATAACGTTGTAAAGTAGATTGCATGACAAAGGAGCAAAATATTATTTTTACGGCGAGGGCGCTATTTTGTATCCAAAGCAAAGCGAAAGATTCTAGAATAGTCAATCCTAAGTGTAGCGAGGGATTCAAAGTACCTACATCGCCTGGGGGAAAAAATATTTGCTCTCGAGTCATATGTTTTCATCCCCTTCTATGAGAAAATGAATAAGAGACACTTTTAAGTAATTCATGAATAAGATAAATTTAAAAAATTAAATGAATGTAAAAAGGTCAATCACATAATTATTTATGTCGCAATTTCGAAAATACACTTTCTGAAATGTATGAAATTGTCATAGGCCCTTAAATATTTCTCCCGGGATTTCGCAGATACTAAGTTTTGCATGACGTTATTAGCTTCATTTTATCAATATCAGAACTCGACGTAGAACTATTTTTGTTGCAAAATATAATTAGAATCCGTACCGATTACAAGAACAGGGAAGTAATAAATCGCGCGCTTTTGTTTTTTTTTTAGTTACCGCGCCTCCCCGCACCGTACAGCCAGTAATTTGTACTAGCAATGTGCGTTCGATTTCAATGAACGATTCATTTTCCAAATTCAAATCTCATTACTGCCAGCTAAAAGTGTAGTGGAGAAAAGAGCTACTTTGCTCCCGCTTATAGAGGAACAAAACGACACTTCGAATAGAAGGGATAAAAAAAGAATTATTTAAAAAAATAAATTTCCGGCGGCGGCCAAAACTGAAGAGCTGAAAACAAGCACATTTACAATTAAACAAGAGTTGGAAGCAGACGACCCGTTTGAATATGAAATCATAAAAATGGAACGGGTCCCACCTGCTTCTTACTTTTAATAAATTTTAATAAATATATTGTGTAAGTAATTTTCATTTTGTATAATGCTGTTTTAAAACTAAATAAACGTTTCATAGCTCACCACATAAAAATGTAACCCTACAACCTACCTGCACCCAAAATCCGCCATTAACTTTTTTTAAATTTTAATGTCAGTATACACAATATGATAAAAACAATAACCATGGACACTCGCGCCACTTTGACAAATCTAAGAACGTATATTTATCTAAATTTGTTAATCCGTTTAGGAGTTACGAACGAATAAAGCAACGGACATACATACAGTTCAGGTCCTTCGTTTGGGTTTCGCCACTGTTGAGTAAGAACAGGATATTGCTGGTTCAAAATTGATCTAAACGAAACAATATCGGGTAAATTTTGGGTCTTTTTCACCAGAAGGCTTCCCTTCTAGAATTACAACGACTTAAATATTATCTTGAAGTATATTGGCTCAAGTAATTAGTTAGGCAATCATTACGTTAAAGTGATGCGGGTGCAGACAGCCTCACAGGACTATCCATCCATCGGCTGTCAAGCCTTCAAGTAATATGGTAGCTAGACATTTAGAGACTCTTTGAAATTGGCATTTGGGTCTTGGTACTAATAGGGCAGACGACAAAAAAAAAAATATTAGACACGTATTTTTTCTTTTGTTACGTAAATCAAAATTGACGAAGATACGACGCTTTTAAAAGTCCCAAATAGTCCCAATACGTCACGCCTAGGTATAATTTTTACTTGTTCTGACGTCTGATTGTTATGAAAAGCTGTTCTACCATAGACTTTAATTAATTTGCAAATAAAAAGGTCTTGGTGTATAATTGTGGCACTTGGTAGTAATCCTATTGCCATCTCATCGTCTTCTCCACGGCTTGTGGCCACACTAGTCGAGGGCTTTTACTTATCCTTACTACTCGTATAATATTATAAAGCAGAAGAGTGTGTTTGTTTGTTTGGTTGAACTACCGGCTCGAATTGTGTTGGATAGTCCATGTATCGAGAAAGGCTTTAGGCCATATAACATCACGCTACGATAATAAGGAACGGAGCAGGAATGAAAAATGTTGCAAAAACGGGGTTTTTTTTCCTTTCGTTTTTCTCTCATATGTGACGCAGACGAAGTTGCGTGGGTCAACTAGTAATATTATAAAGCAGAAGAGTGTGTTTGTTAGGCTGAACACGCTAATCTTATGAACTACCGGCTCGAATTGAAAAAATATTTTTGCGTGGGATAGTCCATTTATCGAGGAAGGCTTTAGGCCATATAACATCACACTATGACCAATAGGAGCGGAGCAGCAATAATAAATGTTGCAAGCGGGAGAAAAGCTTCCGTTGAATTTCACGCGAACGAAGTCGCGGACAGAAGCTGTAATGAAATGTAAATACCGATAACCCTGACTGCAGGAAAACTATCTTAAACCAATTAATGTATTAAACTATTCCTAACAAGAACACAACGAATAAAATAGTTCAATTACATCAAGATATTTAAATACCAAGACTAACTACTGATTGGAATTCTCTAAGCCACTGCCAGTCGTTTGCAAGCTGTAGGCATCTCAACGTCTTACGTGCTGTCTCGTTTATTCCCAATGGACTGAAAAGAGACGGATGTCTTCTAAATCCTCTTTGAATAATCTTTCACAGGGGATCAGTCACGGGTTTGGTAGTAAATATCGAGCCGTTGTTGACGCCTCTGAACGTAAAATTGTCTTAAACATAAAATATACTTTATAGTAAAATTGGTAAGGTGTACTGGGAGTAGTTACGTTAGTTCCACGTGTGAGGTTATTTTGGGTTAGTACATGAAGTACTCAAATGTAGATCTAACCACTATATCAGTAATTACTTTCATTCAAGTTTTCAGCAGGTAAGGGCTTTCCTTACAGGTTTTACTTTTGAGGCCAGAGTTTCGCACATTCGATTAAATCCTACTTTTAAAACTTCTCATTGGTTATCCTCTATGTAATTCTCATTTCTGGGTACATGTTTGGCAAACTTTCAGATTATATCGCTGTTTTATTAACATTTAACTCGTCATAATTATTCAAATTGCGGTTCCGCGTACTTTGACATTGTGACTGCATTAAGCTTTAATTTATAATGTACTTGCGACACTACAGGCGATACACCCTGCTCTGCATAAATGCAATGGGGTCGTGACAAAAAACCGAGATGTAACTTGTGAATTGTATCGTTGAGATGTGTGTACAATTTTTTATTTAATTGTTCTCTTTCTATTTTGAAATAATGAATCTGTTATTAATACACCGTAATTTTTTGTCGCATTTGTAACAGTGTACTCATTGTTGAGAAGCCTTTTTAATAAATAAATACTTAATAATGTTGTATAAATCTTAGTAGATTAACGAGAATCTACTTGCACAACAAGTAAGTAACATACTTTCTACTTAGGTGATATAGTGAGGTAAAGTGTTTCCAATTTGAAGATGAAGACACATACACAACGCTTTATTTGATTACGCTGTTTTCACCCATAACAGGAAACAAGAAACGACTAATTTGACAATGAACGGCGACAGAAAGGCGAAGGAATACGAAAATTCCAGTACCTAATTAGACAATTGCTCAAAGTTGTGTTCACACAGTTACTCGTGGAAGACTTTCTGCATTCGGTAAACACACGAGTAAGTAGAGTTCATTTATGCGCTAAGCTCACAAAACTGCTAAACTTAATTAAAATAATTTTGCGAAGTAAGCAGAACTTCCTATTTTAATTAAATTTAGAGATGCTATAAAAACAACAGTATTCCAAGTAAAGGATCCCTAAAATAGACAGAAATCGTACGCAAGCATTTGTACGGCGGTATCCATATCCTCCAGACAGACTGGTTTCGCTGAACCTTGAGAGAGAGCATGAACATAATACAGGCAGTAAAATTATGTTACTAAGTCAACTGCTATAATGTTTTACAAACACTATAAAGCTACCTGACCGACCATAACTGAGTATAATAGCTAGTTTATGCAAACCATACACCATTTCTTCTATCAAAAACGAGCGTTCGAAACGTAACGGTTGCATTGTGGTTGATAAGAGGAGTATGCAATGGTAAAAGCAAGCAAGCAAGCAAGTTACAAGCAAGCAAGTTGCAAGTTTGTTTTCCGAGTTCGACGTGGTCTGAATGTGTTAGCACGTACCATTTGCATAGCTTAGCTAAATGTCAACAAAATTCTATAAAATGCTTTCTACCTATTGCTGTGAATGTCCACACTAACCTTTTAAAAACAAGTGTATGGAGAGAAGAGAAAATTGTTTTTATTTTGCATATCTGCAGTCTAATCCGGTATGCAACGTTAGCCACCCACATCCTCGGGTGCAGCGCAAACAAAAAATAATCAAATCTTTGTTTGAATAGAATTACCGCGTGTTTTCACTGGAACGACTACAGAGCGGAAAATGAAGCGAAAATAGCGCTTGAATAAACATTAGTACAAACAAGATCTGCGCTTTATGTAGCAAATGTGGAGCAGGACATATAGTTTAATTGTGTGAATATGATGACCACTGAGTAGCTATGATACCTTACGAGTATTTTATGATCTACCTTTTATATTCCCTCATAACATTGATGTGATGGTAACATAAATTCTAAGCGTTAGGTTCTGACTTTAGTTTTTTTCTGGACACAAACTAGTCTTGCGTTTGGCCACAAATCAGTCGATATGAAGCGATGATGCGGCATAGGGTTTACTTAGAAGAAACAGATTCACTCGATCTTTGAGAGTCTTTTTAAATTGTCGTGTGTACATATCGTGTCATGTAAAGAGTTTTGGGTGTACAAATCTGGAATTTCTCTGTAGAAGCCTTCAGCCTGGATTGATAGATCTTTGTGGTGATCGGAGTACAATATACTCAACTATAATACCCCCCAATAGAGAATGGTCACTTTTTAACAAGTAAGATGGAGTACATTTATCTTTAATAGCTAACCCGCGCAACTTCGTCTGCGTCATATAAGAGAGAAAACGAAAGGAAAAAAATCCCCGTTTTCGCAACATTTTTCATTCCTGCTCTGCTCCTAATGATCGTAGCGTGATGTTATAATGTGTCCTCAATAAATGGACTATCCAACACAAAAATATTTTTTCTATTTGAACCAGTAGTTCCTGAGATTAGCGGGTTCAACCAAACAAACAAACAAACTCTTCTGCTTTATAATATTAGTATAGATTTGAATATATTATTTGCCTATAGAATAGTGACTGTACCATTTTTTTCAAAGAGAAGCTGGTAGGAATCGGGTTGTATGCAACCTCCGCCACTGATACCCCCATACATATCATACGTTACGTTAGCGTTGATGATAGGTAGGTATGTCATGTCGTTTTTACTATATTTGCCCATTAAACCCTTTATGCTGATTTGGACTAAATTCCACTGACCCAAGCTGAGTATATTACCCGTATACAGCTCGTAAATGATCGCTGCTGAATATGTATTATTAGTCTTAAGTAGGTTATGTGGAACAACCCTTTACGGCTTGAATTTATTGCTGGTAATCGGGTTGTTGAATATACTATGTTATTGTTAGAGACTGTTCTATCGACCGTGATCGTGGCGCTTATTAAAATCTGTACCATAAAACCATGGTACATAGCTGGCTCGGACGAATACATCAGATTCTGTTCATAAGACAAGCTGTTTTTTTCAACCATTTGAAAGTAACGTCTTCGGAAGATTGTTGCAATAGTAAGAATCGGCTAATTTTATTTGTTTAATAACATGGTACATTAAGGTCTTATAAATAGGGTTATGAAATTACATGTTTCGCCATAGAATGGCATACAAATATTAGAACATCCGTCATATTTTAACGCAACATCAATATTGATGTGAATATTAATAATATTATGTTTAGATTAAGTATAAGAATAGCACTCGCAATTCAGGATTCGAAATCTTAAGGCGGTTACATGAGCTAAACGCGAGTTTTATAATTACTAAAAGTATATGATTTACTGCTATAAACAAGACCAGAAAAATATATGATATTCTTCAGGATATATGCTAGCATGATACTGTTTTGAAAACATAATACAATTAATTTGGCTCGATAAAAAGAAATCACGAACTTATCTCTAAAAATATCTTTCAAACAATAAAAAACATACTAATATGCGATCATTCTGATTCTACAAGCAATATATTAGCGTGATACTGTTTCAGATTTTGAATCCAATCAATAGTTTTTTTGTAAATCGATCGAAACCACTCATTTCGCGCTTTTTGGTCCACAGTGGCTGACGTAACAACCACTTTGTAGTGCAAGCTGATTAGAACTTTATTCTAACAGCAGTTCAAACGAAGTTTGAACCACCACAAATAGAGTTGCTAATTTAGCTCGTCTAAGCGCCTTAACAGTAATAGACTCTTATAATTAAAGAATAAATTAAAACGTTATTGTAGATTTTCATCATTATCATTATTATCAGCTTATCAGCAGTCTCGATTCCAGTTGCTATCGGCCACAATGCGAAGATCCTCGCCTCTATCCTGCGAAACAATTTGAGAGCAATTAGTAATTGTATGCTTCAAATACATTTTAAGGTGCAAATAGACAGCATTTGTCACTATTTACCCTGAAAATCTATTTGATTATAGTAATTTCTTGTCTGTCTTAAGACCTAGAGTGTTTAGTACGCACTAAGCGAAATCATTAAGAATTTACATCTTGAACGATTCGATTAGGCTTTTGTACTAAAATAATTACATACAATTATAGCCTAAGAATCCTATTGTTTGTAAGATGAAAGGAAGAATTTTTGCTATAGTTATAGTTAACCTGACAACCTATCTTTTACCTACTAAACTATAGGCAGATAATGTTCGGTCACAAAATTAATTGCAATTATTTCAAAGTACGGATGGACGTATTACCCAGCACTAACTGGGTTGAAAACATCGTGAGGAAACCGGCATGTACTAGAACCAAAAATTCGAAGACATGTGACATCTACCAACCCGCACTGGGCCCGCGTGGTAGATTATAGCGCATTCCCTCTCATTGAGAGGAGGCGGTGTCCCAGCAGTGGGAACATTATAGGCTAATGATGATGATGATGATGAACTGGGTTGTGGAGGTCAGATAGGCAGTCGCTTCATGTAAAATACTGGTATTCAGCTGCAACTGGTTAGACTGGAAGCCGACCTCGACATAGTTGGAAAAAGGGTAGGCAGATGATGATGATGATTTCAAAGTACGGTTGGACTGTGTGGTCACACAGGTAGGTCAGTATGGTTAGAGAGGAGGTAACTAATGAAATAACGAGTAAAAAGAAGAATGGAAGAAAAAGACAAGCTATACCAAATAAATTGGGATAAGAGTGATTTGAAAGTGCGGACAGAGATAATTTATAAGTAAAAATTCGAATTGCGTGAGCACGAGTTACGAGCTGAGACACGGCGCGCAGCTTAAAGTTTGCTATATTATAATATTATGTTCGCCTTTGCAGCGCATATGGCTACAAAGAAGCTTAGTGCAACATTGTATGTTTATCATCTATGTGTTGTTTTAAACATCTTTTTCATAAATTATGTGCTCATTTTTACATTTCCATCGAATCTGAAACATGCCAGAAAACTTTCCACTGAGGATGCCAAAAATAAAAACCTATTACGAGCATGTCTCGTCAAAATGTTAAAAATATTTAATAAAATGGCCGCTTACGGCTACAAAATTCAATTTCCTATCGTGACGTCACACGATGACATTTTTCCCAAAACGAATCTTATCCTGTATGAGCAAATTGCTTGAGGCGTTTAAGACGCGGTAGTAACATACTTACGGGCCCAAAAAAACCCTTCGTTGCCCTTCCCTCAGGCGGATAAGAATAGCCTGTTATTTCATTTTAAATGGTAAAAGTATTATAGCTTACTCCGTCGCAGTCCCAACTTTAAATAAGATCTTATCTCCTGGATTTGTGGTAAGAAAAGAAATGAAAATAAGGAAGAAATTGGAATTTGTATTATCTTCAAAGAATCGCGACGTCTGTACCTTAGTACACAATTTTTAATTATATTTAGTGAAATATATCTTTTTAGTTAACCTGAGTATTAAGCGAATTATTTTCAGTTGTACACCTACCACTGCTTGTCTCTGTATCACCCAAAGGTTGACTGGTAGAGAATGCCTATGGCATTAATTTAAGTCCGCCTCTGTACTATGTGCTTGAAGTGTTATATAAATAAATAAATAAGTTATAAAGTAGTTTAAGTTAGATGTGAGTAGTGTGGTGACTTGTCGCTGTTGCAATCAATCGTTTGCAGTCCGCGGCGAAAATATGTATTACTAGCGGACGTCACGCGGTTTCACCCGCGCAGTTCCCGTTCCCGTGGGAGTACGGGGATAAAATATACCCTATCTTACTCGAGTGAATGTAGCTTTCAAACGGTGAAATAATTATACAAATCGATCCAGTACTTTGTGAGTTTATGCGTTACAAACATTCAAATCTTTCCTCTTTATAATATCTACTACTATACTTGCTGAACCGGCAAACATTGTTTTGCCATATAAATTATTTCTAGTTAAAAAAAATGTTAGGCTTGGATAACCCTTATCACTTAGGGGTATGAAATATAGATAGAGCCAATTCTCAGACCTACTGAATATGCATACATTTCATAAAAATCGATCAAGCCTATTATTGGGATTCTTAATTGCCTAACCCTAGACTTTGATCATTGCTCAGTGGAACGAATGGTTTCGGTAGAGATGCATCATGATGTCTTTCCTTAGATCGATGGCCACTGAGCACACTTCAGAATGCTGTTTCGACTTTTCAGCCTTTGAGGCCGCAAGAGTATTTATGTGCGAAGACTTTCGTGCTTCCAACGCCATTTTGTCTCTTTCGTTAGAGCTTGCCATCGCTCTGGGAAATTCTGGTGGTGCTATACTGCCAGTGTACCGCGCTATGCCTGCCAGTTTCTTTGCCGATACCAGTTAGTACTTGTACACTGTTTTAATAGCATAGTAGAGGATTTATTGCATAAATAAATACTCATTCAAAATATAACACCAGAAAATTATGCAGCTCTCCAGCATTATTTAATTCACGATTTAAAACGTTTTACAATACCATTAATCATTTAAAAATATCAGCACGTGTGAGCACATAAAATCCAACGTTGCAACGTGACATTTAAAACATGCATTTACAAATCTACCCACCGAACTGTTCCAATTTGTTTGCGGCGAATATTTTAACGCGAAAATATTGCTATTCCTGCCTCTTGAAGTTCTGTAAAGTGGTAACTTCTATTACTCTCCCGAGGTTGACAGTGTCAGGTTTTTCTTTATAATAAAATATACATTTCTCTAGCAAAAATTCTGCTACTTATTTAATTAAGACTTCATAACAACCCTCTTACTTTTGCCGTGGGATCTAAAGATGTCTTTGTTTATTTTCAAAGGAATTATTTTAAGCATACAGTATTAATTATTATGTTTTATACTGTCGTGTCCAGGGATTTAAAATCATTTCCCCTTTCGCATTTTGGTTTAAAACTTACAAGTTTTCATAAGATATTCTGTGAAACTTGGTTCATAATTATTTTATCCAAGAACAAAAATAACGAACAAAGGTTTTTTAATCAAGTGTGAGAAATCGTTGTGGTAAAAGCTACTGCGTATTTAATTAGAAAATATCCTGGGGTATTTTTTGGAAGAATTGCAGTGGAATGAGGCAAAAAAAACTTGCTTAAGCTTGTTGATTTCTTTATTACTTAGTTGAATAAATATTGAAAGATTGTAACAAAACAAAGCATTTGTAAAACATTTGAGCGAAGATCAAATAGTAGATTGTATCATAAGGGAGCAAAATAATATTTTTACGGCGAGGGCGCTTTTTTGAATCCAGAGCGAAGTGAGGGATTCTAGAGTAGAATCCCGAGCGTAGCGAGGGATTCTTTAGTAGAATCCTGAACGTAGCGAGGGATTCAAAGTACGTCGCCCGAGCCAAAAATATATTTTGCGCCCGAGTGATACACTCTACTTTTCATCACCCACTATGAGAAAATAAAAGGCGCCTCATATTTTATTGTAATATTGATATTTAATGAAACAGAGTAACAACTAAATTGAAATTAAGTAGTATCTAATAATAAAACAACTAAAAACTTATATTTACATTTGAGACATTTTCACAATTTTGAAAATTAATTGTTACAGTTTTATTAGGAATAGAGATTGTTGTAGATTTAATTTTATTCTGCGTGTTTGAAATAATGTCAGAATGTGGCTCATTTTGAGGAAAATGTGACGGTGAATCTCTTTGTTTGGATGTAGATGGGCGCGGCGACAGTGGCATGGATGGATTAACTGAAGGTTGCAATTTAATGTTTTCCACGATGCGTTCACATGTTTTCGCCTTGTTCTCAATGGAATCTTCTATATATCCCTCTGCTACAGCACTCGACTTCCATCCTCCATGTCGCTTGAGAACAGTTAAGTCCGCTCCAGAATCTGCCAACAGGGTAGCAGAAGTGCGACGAAAACAATGTCCTGTATATAGCTTGATATCTGGTAACTTCAAATAAGTAGCGATTTCTTGTGGCATGTAAGAAATTTTTATTTTTTCCCATAACTTGTTTGAAGCACTTGCCATTTTGATAACGGATGAAAAACCGATTGGTCTTTATATCAGCAGGACGCAGGTTCAGGTATTTCTGTACAATAGTTTTGTATTCTCCTCGGATTACGAAGGATCGGTCAATTTTTGTTTTTGTGTCTGTCAGCTTTACTAACAGTAAATTATCCGAGTGATTTTCGACATCATCAACAGTTATTTTTAAAAGTTCATTGCCACGACAAGCTCCATGTACTCCGAAAATTAAAGCCACCTGTAACAAAACCGAATGTGAATAAGACAAGTACCTATCTATCGAAGTACAGGTTACAATAAAATGCGCATTTTAAAACACTGGTTATACTTTACTAATCCACCATATATACATACATAGTTACTTACTTTTACGGCAAGAAAGATGTTGTCGGGTGCCTCATTAAGGAAAGTCTCCACGTTTTTGACTGAGAACACTTTGGATTTTTTAGGTTTAAATCCATCAGACATCCTCTTCAGATACGCTATTAATTTCGAATATGTGTCCAGTTTTACGTCGTTATTAGAACTGACTGTTGATTTTAGCATTGAGTAGGTACTCCAAAGTGTGGAAGGTTGTTTAGTTTTGGCTAAGTACTGGAAGTAGGCCAAAAACACAGATTCTGAAAAATTCTTGGCGCCTCTTGAATTTCTCCATTCAATAAAATTACCATAAGCTTTCATATATTTCTCCCGGGATTTTGCAGGTAGTAGATTATCCATCACATTTCTTGCGTCAGTTCTAATACTATCAGGAGTTAATTCTATACTTTCACTGTAACTTGAAGAACTCATTTTTCAAAACAAAATCATGAATTTCTATCAATCCGTGAAAATTGACGAAAACGCGGGCTATAGTTCGCGCGTTTTTAATTTTATTTCTTTTTTTTTTTGTATTCAGCCGGCGCGCGGCGCTACTATGGGCCGTCGCACCAGCCAGTCTTTATTCAAACAATATTTGCGTTCGATTTCTTGGGCGCTGAACACAAGATGTTCCAAATTCAAAAAGTGCGCGGCAAAGATAATTGCGGCGCACTTATAAAGAGGATTAAAAACTCATTACTGCCCGCTAAAAGTTTCTTATACAAAACACCACCTTTGGGTGCACTTAAAGGCGAACCAAGTCGTCTTTTTCGAATAGATGGGATGAAAAATTCTTTGTCTCGCAATTTTGTAGACAGAAAAGCTTTTGCTGGGGTGACAAACAAGATAAGTTTTCTATTTTCCGCTCAAAGTCACACTGTTGATTGAGGGCGCCATGTTTTTGATGATTTCCCATCCTTAAAAAAAAAAAAAAAAAGGCGCCATGTTTTATGTTGTCAAGCAATTACTTCCAATTCATTTGCATGGATTGTGTTTTTGATACTAATTGTTATGAGAGTTGATACAAAGGTAAAGATCAATAAAATGTAAGCCTTAATGGGTCTCTAATGGCGCGTTAAACGATGATGGTTGATTTTGACTGACCGTTCTATGTAAGCGTACGGCGTACGGTGACGATGGCGCGAGTTACATGATTTTTGTTAACCCAAAAAGTGTTCAACGCGTCTAAAGAAGTTTACACTTCAAAAACAAAATGTTAACACGAGCGTAAGTCCCCGCTCCCACTATGTCGTGACGATTAATTTATCGTTGGTTTTTAGTTAGCAAAAGTCGCGGACGACAGTAATCGTGTCATCCTATGAGGACAGTTCCATTTAAATACACAAGCCACGACACTTAAAACTACACAATTATATGTCGTCACGACACACTGGGAACGGGGCCTTACACAGCACTCAAATAATGCATCGTCCACAAAGTGTTGTACATTGTATGTGGGACACATGATTCGTCCGCTGTCACGTCGCACACGGGAAGGCAATCAGCTGACACCTTCTGATACCCTGGTACTAGCCAACCAACCTTCAACTTCAAAACCAAACAAATAATTTATATCAAATTAATTATTCTAAAGTTAAATCTTATTACGCTAAAATACAATTTTGTTGTTTAATTTCTACCGTTTTTGGTGAAGTTAGTCCACAAATTGTTATTAATTATCAAAGTTACGTATGTGCCAAACGTAAAGTAAAAAGTAACGTTACCTCGAAACTTTGTTTGGAACTTGTGGCTGCTGTATAAATAAGCATTTACCTGAATTAACGTATTATTGTGCTGTTGGTTGGATTTTAATTTTAACCTTACGCTCTTGAAAATAATGAATACAATTGTATTGACCTTGATTTTTACGCATGGCCAAAAATGTATCTACTGAATTATGTAAATGTAGTAAGTAATATGAGGCCAGGGAGAGTCATAAACCATGGAAATGCCTATCATGAAAAATATGAAGGTAAAATTCGCACGCAGAATTTTTCCATCTCACTGATATTAAAAAGAACTTGATAATCATTTACCTTTAGATTGAGATGTTTTCTATAGAATTTTTCTGTCTATCTAGAGCAATGTTAGCCGCTGTCAACGTTCCTTTCCATTAGGAAGCTATTGTTAGACTTCTTTCTAGGTCGGTAATCTTTCATTGGTGGTGACAAAATATCGGAAGATTAATTTGTTAACGTTAGTCTATTGATATTTTTTTGCCCTATTTTATGTAGGGCGTGAATACACAAAAGAATCGGCCAAGTCTCGCATGAAGGATTTTGTATCGTTACGTCGTAGTTTTCTTTAATTTTTAATAAATTATTTTAACTAAGATATTTGTTGTTCTAGCGCCAACAGACTCTGTGAAAAATTTAACTGTCTACGTATAATGGATCATGTGAGGTAGTCTGCTGATAGACAGACAAACGAACGTTTACAACAGAGGCTTAGTGATAGGGTACCGTTGGTTACTCTTAGTTTACGGAACTCTAAAAAACGTGAAAGTCAACATTTCAATGAAATAACTGTCGCCATAACATAAAATGATTTGAGTTGAAAGATTTGTATTTATATGAGACGCGTTATAAATATATGATATGACGTTATATTTTTTCAATACAATGTAGAGGTAATATTTAGCCAAAGAGAATTGTTTAAAGGGAATGAAAGCAAAATAAAAGAAAACCACAGTTCCAGCAAAAATGAGTAACTGTAGTTATCGGATAAAAAAATACCGCATAACATACGCCATTTTATTGAGAATTCTGGTAATATTTTCCAACAGTTCATGTAACGAGGCCACGTAGTGCAAACTACATTCTTTGTTCACACCACAGACGTAGGGAAAGATAGATGTGGCAAGTTGGCTTTCTCGGATTTCTTTGTAGGTACAATGGGGCGGCGACTTTGCGAAATTGTCATTTTTCCTTCGCTGTTTTTCTGTTTAAAAATTTGAAATAGTTATTTGAAAGTTTCATACATTTAATGTACATACATAGCATCACGCCTACATTTTCGTTGGGTTTGGCAGAGGTGTACTTACCTAATAGTACGCTCACATTTTGCCAATTATTCTGATGAGGCCTGCGGACCATGCGTAGTTCATACAACCGTAATACCAAATAAATTTGTAAATCTATACTAATATTATAAAGCAGAAGAGTTTGTTTGTTTGTTTGTTTGGTTGAACGCGCTAATCTCAGGAACTTCCGGGACGAATTAAAAAATTATTTTTGCGTTGGATAGTCCATTTATCGAGGAAGGTTATAGGTTTAACATCACGCTATGACCATTAGGAGCGGAGCAGGAATGAAAAATGTTGCAAAAACTGTTTTTTTTTTCTTTCGTTTTTTCTCTTATGTGACGCAGACGAAGTTGCGTGGGTCAGCTAGTCAAACATATTCCTAAGGTAGTGTGTATTTGTTTCGATTGGATTGCAGAATATCTAGGCTCCCAAATATATATTTTGATTGGACACTGATTTTAAACAACAGTTATGAGAAAAATAAGTTTTCTATACAAATTTTAAATTCCTCATAACTCGTCTTTGTATCATTGTCCTTTCAAAATTTATGTTTGGGAACACGCACATTCTGTAATCAAAATAAATATACACTACCTTAAGAATATGTTTAATTTATAAATTACTAGCTGACCCGCGCAATTTTGTCTGCGTCACATAAGAGAAAAACGAAAGTAAAAAAATCCCCGTTTTTGCAACATTTCTCATTCCTGCTCCGCTCCTAATAATCGGAGCGTGGTGTTATATAACCTAAAGCCTTCCTCGATAAGATTGGACTATCCAACACAAAATAACTTTTCAATTCGAACCAGCAGTTCCTGAGATTAGCGCGTTCAACCAAACAAACAAACAAACTGTTCTGCTTTATAATATTAGTATAGATTTTAGTATTACGTTTGTATGAAATACGCATGCTCCGCCGGCCGCTTAAGTCCCATGTGATAGGGGTGTCCCTTTTGCTATTAATTGAGAACAAATCCGACTTCCGTGGCTGCTACTGAGAAAAACCCAATAACACTTCGCCCAACCCGGAAATCGAACCCAGGCCCTCGTGCTAAGCTTGTACTAGAACTTCTCTTACGTCAAGGAGCCATGTGTCCTCAGTCGGGCCGCTAAAGACTAATTTCGCAATATTTTCACAGTCAAATACATTATTTGAATTCATTATTTTGCATTGGTTCGAGTTAAATTTTCAAATATTCAATATTTTTTTCGCTCAATATATAAGTATTGAAAAACATACTTTTCTACTTTATTATATCTGTGTTCACACCCAGTTTGTTGTTTCAATACACACAATATAATAACTGAAGCCATTAAGGATAGAAAATTGTTTAATGGGCGGCACTGATTGGCTGGTTCAGCTCTTAGCCTGTTCCAATATTTAGTCTGTGCGCACTTTGTTGCTATGTTTTGATAAGGGAATCTTTATTACCCTTTGAGTCGGCTAACAATCCTAAATAAGCATTGTAACTAAACTAGAGTAGTGTAGGTCGCTTGTCCTATCCTAAACTAACATTAATTGATAGTGTATTTTGCACATTGTAGTCCTTGTACATAGATACGTAGGTTTACGCCTTCCCCCATCGAGGTTAGCTCGCCAAACTATTCCCAAACCCCTGCAACTCCTGAGAGTATGAATTAAGAGTGGAGACCACCAGAAAAACGCCGAGACAATGAAGCTCGACGAAGTCCCAGAGAAACAATTTAGAAATATGTTAGAAAAGAATACGAAAATTCGGAGGAGTACGAAATAGTACATTTTGATACAATTGAGGAAACTTTGTCCTTGCAGCCGAGGCGGAATTGACACCCAAACCTTAGGCGAGGGTGTTATGGATGGTGGTATACCGTGCAGGTTGAACCTAATCGTAGTGGCATAAGAGCCAGTTCTAGAGGAAGTGTATTTAAAAACAAAATTTCCAGTTCACTCTCGCCATGGAAACACACATAAACTATAAAACACCAACTGCTACGATCCCACAAAAATATAATTTATATTATATTATATATCTTTGGATCCTAACGTACTTCTTTTGCCACGTCCACACAACGCACCCCAGTTGCAACTACCAAGCACTTGTATTACTCGTTTCGAATTAAATAGCAGACTAAAACTGTAAATTTGCTAGTCAGCAAAAAAGTTCTAATCAAAAAAGGTTTTTTGAAAGGTCGTTACGATTCCCAATTGTTAACTTTCGGCAGACAGTAAAATAATACGGTATTGTTAAAACGAGACTTAAGATTCTGTTTTTATTTCATTTACATTTCAATTTTTAACGGCTGAATAGAAAATTAAATCGCTTAGACTTCGAGAATTTTGACTAGTCGCATCGATTGTTTTTGTTTCAGTTCGGGACATGAAAGGCTTTCAACGAGTAGGAATTAATTGGTGTTTCTACGACGGGCGTAGGCACCTTGGTTAGTGCAGTCATTGCTGACTAGCAGGGTCCAGCTTAAGCCATTGGTGTCGATTCTGTTGTGCACAAACTTAACTTAATTTAGGCTATTGCTATCTTTTACTAAAAGGCAGTGCGAGAAAAGGACGGCAATAGCTATCAACTAAGTTAGAGATGTCAAACTAGTTTAAGCTTTGCGCTTCACCGTGTTTTTAGTCGACATGTTTTTACGTGCACCCTTCATTTGTATGGAAATATTAGTTCGAATTAAAGACAGCTCTAAATTACGTCCGTCTCTTTCTCGTTCTATTAGGCAGAAATAGATAGAAATGGCCTAAATTAAGTTTAGTTTTTGCACAACAGAATCGACACCATTGTCCTATCATCATTCTCTTGCCCAGTAATGTCATCCATCACACAGTCCATCTATTTATTTATTTATTTATTTAACGATTTATGTACAACACTAAAAACAGAAAAGAAGAAAGGAATAGAAAATAGGTACAAAGGTGATGCTTATTTCTAAAGAAATCTCTTCCAGCATACCTGCGAAAGGAGAGCCATGAGCTATGTCACATGTCTGTATAATATCAATTCTATCTGCCGAAACAACTAA
Source organism: Xestia c-nigrum (assembly GCA_916618015.1). Taxonomy (NCBI): domain Eukaryota; kingdom Metazoa; phylum Arthropoda; class Insecta; order Lepidoptera; family Noctuidae; genus Xestia; species Xestia c-nigrum. Next base: position 20,497,365 of record OU745246.1, read on the forward strand.
AAAAAAGGTTTTGACTTAGAAAATGAACTCTAATCAAGCACAAAAGCACACAAACTTACTACATAATCTCTCTATTAATTTGAAATATACTGAGCCATTTCCATACATCCTTGAAACAAAAGCTTCGCGCGAAAACAGCACGTACTTGAAAGCGGCACACGGAACGCAATATTTTATAACTGAATAAAATGAAAATTTACTACTGCAAGCTTAGGTAACACCGTGAACGATTAATACCGCTCTTTCATTCAGCTCGCTGGTCTGAACGAACCTAATGAACATAAACAATAAAATAACAAAAGATGAGTGAATGGAATTTCCTGTCTATTGTCAGCCCTTACAAATTGGTTCGTCTGCTTTCCACAAAGAGGACCGACTAGTCACAGACTCAGTCACTAGTGTTAGGACAGTTAGGTTTAAATTTGAGCGGCGCATTTCGGCTTCAAAAGCCGAAAACTCAATTAATGGTAAAATTGGCTGCGCGGTTCCCGAACACGAGTCGAGTCGGCTTCGGCTAGGTCAAGGATCGAGTTCGTCGTGTGACTCGTGTCGTGTGCCACTTCAATGTCGGAAACAAATAGTTTTGAACGACGAGCATGCACAGGAATTTTGTAGACTTTTCGTGTTGTAGTTCAAATAGTTTCGAGCGCTGAAGTTTGAAGCGAATGACAATATGTGAACCGTTTTTTTACTCTTACCTGAAAAGACAATTTTACGTTTTTTTTTACCCAAAAATTAAACCGTTAGTAATTCCTTAACTCGAAAGACAGAAACAAATTAAAAATAATTTGTATCTATTCCTTTTAATTACGATTCGATTATAAATATTATTAAGTATAATTCGTAATGTAAAATTCATATTCAATTATGAGTACTAAAGTGCCTATTAGTACCTACGCCAAACAGTATCAAGCTAATGTGTACTTACACAGGTAAACTGCCTATCAATCATTGATCGTTATCACCAATAGGGTATCGATGCTATGGTTTAGGAGCATTTGGCCGGCTTCTCATCATTACGGTATCGAGTAATTTAAATAATGAATAAATTGCCCGTTAATGGTAGGTAGCTATCAATTAAACTATTAGATACATTACACTAATAGAGTTAAATGCAACTTGGGTGTAATTACGAGAATATTTTTCAATGAATTACTTCGTAAAAGGCAAGGCAGATGATGATTTTCACAATCGCTTTTAATTTGAGTACAAGAGTTTACTCTTTTAGAACCATCATATTAGCGTAGGTATATTATAACGTCATTTACTATGTGGCGTGAATTATGCATCCATACTACGTATATACTATATATAAGTTTGTTATTAGCCCACGAGTACTTTTAATCAGACGGAAAACCGATTGAAATACGTCGTCCTCGTAGTCGTTTTAGGAAAAGTTTGATGGGCAATCAAGCTTTTCTTATTTAGGAATGAATTCAAAGAAACATGAGTATGAATAGAGCGACAGAAAAACGTCTGTATTAGCACCACATAGCCTTGAAATTCGTTCATTCACCTTCTGATAACAAAATCTGTAGCTTTAATTCGAAAATCATGAGTTTCACTCTTCTTCTAGTCGTCCTTGAGTTTTCACGTGAAAAATCAAATGAAATTCACATAAATCTGCTTAAACGATTGTACAGTAGTACAGTAGTCCTTTAAAACCTTTAAAAGGTAATTTATTATTACAAAAACAATTGGAGAACTCAATTTCAAGTTCTTATATTTTATGTGGTCGTTGGAAATTCGTGTATACTAAACTTCCTCGATTGCTTTAAAACTTTAGGTGAAGCGCACATGCAAAACATACTCGAAGTTATGTAAAAAGGTACTTGTATGTTTTCATTGCTTACTTAGTTACGCCAAAAGTTCGAGCCAATTTCCTGAGCTCGTACGTGTTTTAATAACGGTTGCATACATCCCGTTTTCTTCACTCCGTATAAATATATTCACTTCATATAGCAAGTACATATAAAGTTTGATCGTAACCGAATGTTCCGAGCACTATCCTCAGACTTAACTAAGGACATAATGTGGTGTGTGAGTGTGTGCATAGCTATGATATACGACAGAATCGAGGTCTGTCGAGAGCGGCCGTGGCTCAGTGGTGCCGACTCCAACTTACAAACAGTAAGTCGTGGGTACGAACCCAGATAGGTGCACAACTTTGTGTAATTTATCACCACTACTCTCAAAACGCCCATCCATGTTCCTTCCTCGCCCTTTATGTTCCGTGGCCGCGGTATCTCTTTCGAACAGGCCCGCAACCCCGGCAGGCTTCGGCCCTTGCGGGCCCCTCCCCTTATGCTGACATCTCTTTGAGGCGCGCGTGGAACACGAACGCGCCGTCGACTCTCAAAACGCCCGCGTGTAGGATTATATAGCCCATTCCTTTTCATAGAGAGGAGGCCTGTGACCCAGCAGTGGGAACATTAATAGGCTGATGGCGATGACGCGGTCTGAGCAAGGGGTTAATCTGTGAAACATGTGCTTTATTGCAAAACATTTTAGAATTAAAATTCAAATTCATTTGTTGTTTGTCACACGTAAAGTGTCAAAGTCAAAGTCAAAGTATTTATTAGTGTGCTTTTTGGTGATACAATCGATCTTATAGTAACTCAAAAAAGTACCCATTAAGGCATACACTGTTTCACAATATAAGAATTTAAAATTTATTTTACATACAAATTGAATAGAAAAATAAAATAAAAAATCCACATTTAAAAAACATTTTTTTTTTTATAATAAACATTTATATTAAAAAGATTACAGAGATTGAACACTATCATCAGTCTGTGTCAGTTCTTACCTTTGATCAATAATATCGAAGGTTCTTATTAATATTATAAAGGATCGCTCTATCATACATGTATGGTGTACAATATTTGAGTCTCTGGTTTCTCCAGAAAGGTCACATCCCTCCATATATCTGTATGCTAAAAGCCTATCTGGGTAAATTACTATCTAAAAATACTTCTTGCTAAAATAAAATTCCAGAGGTGACTGCAGCTGCAAATTAAGTAATTGGTTTCAATAATACATTTAAAAAAATGCTATTCTATTATAGATAGTCTAAAGGGTGTAAACACCTCTTTACGAAGCCAAAAGCCACTTGTGGTGTCCCCGTCATTGCGATAACTTTTTTATCTACCCAAATATCATAAACCCTCTCTAATGCGTTCAAAAACCATTGCCAATGACCAGCATTACCAACCTGCAGAAATAAACGGAACTGTAATGAACTCATAACGCAACTGAAAACAGTACCTAGGTTATGAGTTTTAAATTTGGAACAGGTGTCAAATTCAAGTGAGTGTTATAGGTGTATTCTAGTGCCACCTACATTAAATCAGATATCGATAAAAAAAAAAACCCCAATTCAGTATGATTTTAATTATAAATCGCACGACATTTTGATCTCGAGTGACACAAGAATAGTGACTTTGTTCGTTTGCCTATGATTTAAAAAAAATGACAGATATCCGAAACGCCGCCATTTCGAGCTGTCATTTGTTCGTTAGCTTTTTATTTCCAGTAATCCAGTTACGAGTAGACAAATTTTCTGATAAGATCTTTATTTCTGTCGAAAATGAGTGATAGTGACTCAGAAATTGACATGAATACTCCGCCAGATATCGTAAATGCAGCGACGAATGCAACTAATAACCTGTTGGCACAAAAATCAAGGGCCAAGTAACAATGCAGGTCATTTCCCTATGGTTCCTGAACCCATCATAGAGCCCTTATGATATTTGGGTAGATAAAGTAGTGTATGCAACTATACATAATTAGGCATTATGCACAGTCGCATAAACTACTATTGTTCTACACCATACCTTGGAACATTCTATGTACGGAGATATGGGGGGTCAAAGTTACAACTTTTTGACAAGTTTTTTATTGACAATGTTTTAAGTGCGTTACATTGAGTTCTACCACAAAACATGATTAATAACCTCAAAAATAAAGTCGTTTCCCAGCAATAGTTTTTGTGTAAAGTTACTTAGTTTGGTGTACAGAATGCTTGGTCAACGGCTTTGTGATGAGGTATTTTACACCCAGTATAGTCTCGTCCCAAAATATAGCCTAAAACTCATCCATGTTCCTTCCTCGCCCTTTATGTTTCGGGGCTGCGGTATCTCTTTCGAACAGTACCGCAGCCCCGGCAGGCTTCGGCCCTGCGGGCCCCTTCTTGTATGCTGACATCTCTTTCAGGCGCGCGTGGAACACGAACGCGCCGTCGACATGGCTTGTCGTCATATAAGACGGACGAACGGCTAGCTGACTTTTTGAAACAAAAACGAAAAAAAACATCTTAATAACTATGGGTATCATTAACACCAATAAGAAGAAACGGCTATTGCTGTTTTCATAGAGTAACGCAGAAAAAAGACTCGCTGCGAACGGCAATTCTGTCGATTGCCGCAAGCTGCAGACTTTGTTTCTTCAATTACTGTTTGCAGAACCATCGGATTTGTACTGAACTGTGCTTATTTTCATTTTTGTGGTTTTAAATGCAACTCTTTACTAACCAACCTATTTTGTCGTAGGAACTTCACCTTCGTGGGAGCAGTTCGTGAGGGAGTCGCTAGTGCAGGCAGCGTGGCCCGTTGCGTTGGTCGCTCCGCCCAGGCGGGCACTCACAGTGGACCACCAGTGAGTACCATTCTTTATGTAGTCAGAGTATGTGGAGTGGATGATTGTTGGTACACTTTGTTGCAGGGTCAAATCTAGAAATCGAATTAGACGGTGTTAGCGTAACTAGGACAGTTCATTCAAGCTTTTTACATTTTTGAAAGCAATAACACTAGGTATATAATTTGGAAAACTATTTTACTTTGATATAACACTAATCCACCTACATACATTTCCAAAAAGCAACATTACTCATTCCCAAGAGTAATTCTGAAACGGAGTGTGACAGACATACAGATTGATATCTCAATCATAATATAAACGTGTCGCTTTTACCTTAGCCGCGAGCCGGTGAGAATTCTCAAAGCATATTACATTCACATTTTCAAAATACGTTGCGCGTCGCGAGAATCGAGAAATAGCGCGCATTCGATTTGTATTCCGATACTTTGACGAGGCAAATCGTGTACACAGTACACAAAGTTAGTCTTTTAGCAAAAAAAGATCGAATAGAATCGTTGAAACCGTAAATAAAGCCGTACAATGTTCATTCACATATTTTTCATGAAATCATGAACCGCCTGTGGGTAATGGACACTGAAAATAAAAATGGTGGATTATTTTTAGACCTACGCTAGCATGAATGGGCTCTTTAAGGTGGGTGAAAAATTGATCCCTATATACCTATGTTACAGGTATTTTGAAGGTCTATTGTGAGCTTAGCAGGTACGATACGGTACGTGAGAACATCTCAATAGGTTTTGTTCCCAGATTAAAACGTCGCGTTTCATAAGAATTTGAGCACTCGAGGCGATGAGGGTATACATGATTTATGAGACTGAATTGTTACCTTGATTGTACCTTTTAATATAAGGGCTCATGAAATATAGCGCGGAGTAAAATTAAACCTATTCAATTTGTAATGATCTATGAGAAAGTTTTTACGTATGAAGGTATTCATATTTTGAAGTCCCCAAGTTTTCTTTGTTATTTTTCATTATAAAACATAATTTATATTGGTACCTTATACACTACCACCATAAACTAAAAAATAATAATTCATTAGCTACATCCTAATGAATAAAACCATTTTGACGAACTACATGGTCATGATTGTTTTACGATCTGACGTATACGTGCTCAAAAAATACAATAGGTACTAATTTGGCAGTTTCCGAGTAGCTAGTAACCAATTATTAAAGTTTAAAACATACCAAATGCATTCAATGTAGGAACTAATTACTATTTGTGCAATGTCTAATTGCATGAAATTAGGTAAATGCCCATTAATTAGGTACATTATTTAGGTAGTGGTTATTCACTGATGTTCAGAATATGACCGCTAAATAATAGTGGGCAAGTAAAACTAGAACACTAGACCATACTCTCCTCTGCTAGGCTCCATTTGTCTCTTCTTTAGTACTTCTTCCCAATTTCTGAGTATGATATCCAAGTCGTTCGACCATCTTATTCGTAGTTTAGCACAGCCACATATGTTATTTAGGTTTACAGCTTCTCCAACAAGCGGCAGGCAACCCAGTTATTTTGTTAAGGTTACCTAATACTCCAAACCTAGATAGTTTATGAAAACCCTTTTACCTTTTTTCAATTTAAGTTTTCCAAAATACTTTTTACTGACACAGCATTAATATTGGGAAAAAGTTCACGGTTCGGCGCCTTAAACGAAAAACTGACTTAACTCAGATCGCATCAGTGTATTTCATGAACTTAGATCAAAAAAGTTGTAACAGAAACACTAAGCCAGCTTCAGTTTGTAATCTAACTACAATAAAATATAGCACGGTCCGGGGTATAAGGTTCAGCAAGTTTTTTACCCGGTTGGTAACATGAGAAAAACAACTCGAATGAGTTTCTTTTCTTCGTAAACAATCCAGTGATTTATGTTCAGGATTCCAGTAGAGGGAGTGTCATCTATCTTGATTGTATTTCATAAAAATAACATACCATCAGACCTGCAATCTAAAGGGTTATTCACATCTCGCCAGTTGCTTTAAGTCCATTGTAACAACCGAAGAAAAAACAAGGCACTCGGCTTCTAAAAAGAAATTCGTAATGGAAAAACTCAATAAAAGAACCGGATGGTGGAAACCATCTATGTATGGAAGAAGGCACATGTTCTCTTGAAACACCAACGGAAACCCCTCTGTGCAGCATTTGCTGGGGCACATCTCTTGGGAGACCGTAAAGGGGTGTACTGCGAATTGTCATGATGAAAATGATTCGTAGACTAAAATAATATATATTGTATGAATAACTAAAGTGAATGCATTTAACCATTTAACTAATATGACCCTCGGGAAAAGAGAAACTAAATTCACAATCAAAACACGTTTTTGGCGCATATTCGTGAAAATTAATCAACCTTGTGTAGCATTCGTGCGCTCAACGAATTTATTTTCAACAAAGTTAGAAATTAAAACGTCCCGCACCTGAAACGTTGAAATAGTTGGAGGTCTGCTTACCCCCTGGGAAGTAAAACACGCGCAAAACACAGCTGTTCTGACCTAATTACACATTAGAACATGTGCAAATATTTATTTCATACACATTGTTGTAAATGCCAATGTTAGGTTTATGAAAGTTGAGGGTTTCAGACCCTCGCACAACACTTTTGTAAATAAGTTATTTAAACTAAGTAAGTACCTGTAACAAATTGTAATGGAAAGTATACCTAGATATAAATGAGGGTCATGAAAACATCTTGAATTCCCAAGGGAACCATGAAGGTTAGCAATTGAATATGAAACGTTAAACAGGGTAGATTTTTTCAATGCTACTTGGAGCTAGTACTCTAAATACTGGAGATAGCAAATTTTACTCAAAGGTAACTTTATTTTTAAAAAGAAAGGAACCTGTTAATTTTTCGAGCTTTGGTCGGTTCAATTTCTGAGTGTGGTAAGCAAATTTCCAAAATTCTGTGAATGCAGATTTGTTTCTTTTTTTAAATAATGAAATGTTTCCTTTGAGTAAAATTTGCTATCTCCAGTATTTCGAGTACTTTCCCTCCAGGTGGCATTGGAAAATTCCACCCTGAATATATAGCGAAAGTCAATTCACTCTACAAAAGAGACAAAAATGGCGTTAAAATATGTTCAGTTTAAAACCAAACCACAAAAGAAAAACGTTGCAACTCAAACGTAGTTAATCATTTTATTTTCGTTATTTATGACGGTCACCTTATTTCAAACTAAATCACTGACGTGTGAATAAATGGTTTAAAAGCATGACCTGCAGTCATAAATCTGGAATGACATATTAAACATTTTTGTCAATTAATTAATTACATTTCGAGTGTACAATTAAAGTTGTTGTTGCATGTTTTATTTGTATAACCAAATCAGATTCGTTATCGAACGGTGGTTTAGTGAACATGAGCGTTTTGTTTTACTTTCTTTTGGTTGTTTTTAATTTATACAGGGTGGAAACACCGACGCAGAAACTGTCACTGTGCAATCATTCTGAAGCCTGAAATTCAATGTGAAATTGACATTTTTGATCGATAATTTAAAATAAAACTGCTGTTCCCTACAAAAGTACAAAACCTACGTCAAACATTCAAAATGTAAGGAAAATCTGTTTTTTTATTTTTTATTACCGATGAAAATTTTGATGTGGGCCATACTGTATGGCCCACATCAAAATTTTAATTTTGTACAACATTGTGTATGGCCCATACACAATGTTGTACTAAATGCAAGTGGAAGGGGTATCCCTTTGTCGGTGTCAGTTCCACTTTCACCCTGTATTATAGCGTTTAGGCACAGAATATCCAATTCTCAAAATGTCCAATTTACAAAATGTCCAATTCGCAAAAATAATTCACAAAGTTAAGATGACAATAACAGTCACTGACCCACCTACATTTATTAAAGTTATTGGCTTTGAAAACCAAAAAAAAAGCCCATTCTAGTCTTGAATCGTCATTTATCGTGATCTTCAACATTTTTCTAATGAATAACGATTCATGGTTAATTGGTTTGGTCCGTACAAAGAGATATTAGGCAAAGGGCAATATCCGCTATTGTGACTATAGATACGTAAAGCAAAACGTTATTTGTGGCTCAGTATGGCTTTCATTTTACTTTCGTCTCTTCTGAATTCATAATAAATATGCCGAAAGAAAAACCTGTAACACAGTTTGGGCACTCCATCAAATGACGACGTGTACAAATACTTACCTACCTAAAGTGGATTGTGTTCTGACGACTAGAAACCTACAAATACCTAGAAGTAATACTAAGGAATGAATTATTATTGACTATCGACTGTCATGCTAGAACGACAGAACTTCATCGATCCTTTACAAAAATAGAAATACTACATTCCGAATGCGGTCAAGAAAAGACACTAATGTCGCAGGTGCTATAGGCAATCGGCATCGTCTGACAAGGAATCGTTACCTTTCAACACATTTCGTAACTTGACATTGGTGGTGATTGTCATGAGCATTGATCAAGGAGGATTGTTGTCTTTTTGATTTCCCACAGTCGCATTCAACGGATACCTCTAGTAAAAGTTGTGTGCCTGTTCTCATCTGAAAAAATAGCCTTAAGATTTTCGAAAGGAGATAAATGCGATAAGATAGCGATGGTCTAGTTGAGCAGCCGTGGGATAGTGTTGGCTGCTTACAAGCAGACGCAACCTAGGCAGGCGCATTGCTTAGTGTAAGTTATGTCATCACCACTGCTCTCAAAACGGTGAAGGAAAACAGCGTGAGGAAACCGGCGTGTCTTAGAACCAAAAAATCGAAGACATGTGACATCTACCCATATAGTCTATTGCGAGTGGGGACAATATAGGCTGATTCTGCTAAGAGCCTAAGATACATGCAATCGTGCCCAGCACAAAATTCCCAAAGCACTTTTTCCCATGATGCGGAACGTGTAGATAAGCACAAATAATGTACCATGCAAGGTTGAATGAACTAACGACTGGCAAATTATAGCAATCGACGGAAAGGATCCTTCGCGACCCTTTCCTTCCTGAACAAACTTGTCTAAGTAAGGTCTCTAGTGCCAATGAATTATTTATGAAGAGCTACATGAAAACGTTCTAAGTAAGTAGCTCGTATACTACGATTAGTTATTTACGAACTACAAATGGACATAATTTTGGAATAAACTTAAGTATGGTTGGTTTGGTGCGCTGAGACTGCAAGCAAATAATGTGCATACATCCGGATGTTAGGGTGTGTTTGAGGAATTATGTACACAAAGGGACTACTGCAATTTAATGTTTTACTATGCTCTTTTATACAAATTGTAATAGGGGTATCAACAATCTAATAAGTAAGTCAGATAGATTTCCAAAAAATATTGAACAAATGTAATTTTTTTTTCTCGTATACAAAAAATAAAGACACAGTGCGTCAAAAACTCGTGTGAAGTCACATTTGAGCACATTTTACCGGAAAGTGACGTCACAAGCCATCATCTGTGACGCGTTTCGTCTTCGTCAATTTTTATTAATTTTAAAACAAAAAACATGTCTCCTATATTTTTCGATAATCTAACTGACCGACTAAACAGATTCATATTTGTTTTCGTCAGAAATGATCCCATACAGTAGCTTAATTTTTTTACAAAAGAAAAAGATACAACTGATTCCGACAAAACTGCAATACCTACCTACACGGACAAAATGTATGGAACAGCTGTTTTTTTTTAAATTACCAATGAAATATTTCAATTTAATGGAACGATTACGACGTATTCAGTAGAATACGTGGTAATCGTTTTAGCGGCGGTGTCCCTTTCACCCTGTATAACGATATTTGCATGCTGAATACTAGCAAGCGGAATAAGTAGAACTTGTTTAACATATTCCACGCAAATAAAACTCTATTCTTTTCAAACTACGATCACCAAACTCTCAAACAAATGCGGTTATTAGATAAGGTGTTTTTCTGGCTTTTACTAAGTGGTAGTCGCCTTAATTTAAATTAATTTCTTTCTTTCAGAAATGAATTGTTTTCAAAAGTCTCACGATGAAGCTGACACAAACAGACGAAAATTTCTAAACAAAGAAGAATAATAAAAGTTAATTTCAGAACCGACCGACAAAGTATTCGACAAACTTATTTTTGGGCGAAGTTTCCAACAAATACAGTAGTTCAATGACATTTGCAAACACGAAACGCAAATTACAATTGTCTTATCGTGGCTAGGAACTTCGAAATGCATTCAAAGCATCATTTACTCAGATCCCCTTTGAGACGTCTCAGCTGAACTTCACAATGTTTCATGCTAATCCTCAATTTGTTCCACGGTACAGACATTTCTGTTAACAATTTACTATGCAGACGTAGTTCGGTGAAATGTAGACGTGCAGTCACGAGCGGCACGGAAATTAGGTGTCTCGTGGACGGTGGGCGACACTGGTCGAACGTGGGTGACAGTGGCGGACGTGTGTGTACACAGGGACAATGTTTAGGGGTTCTGGGCACGGACGCTGAGGCTAACCGACGTCATATGACGACGCCGCCGGAATGAATGTCAACAACACACTTATTGCACCACTGTGTAAGACGCCACAAATGGCATTATATATCCGTGGTGTTTTATATTGACAATATATGAATATTTTCTTGTATAGGGAGTTACAAAAGTCTCATTTGGATCGTATCGAAATGCAACTCTGGCTCTTTACTAGAAAATTAACAGACGGAAATATAAATAAACTAGCTGACCCACGCAACTTCGTCTGCGTCACATAAGAGAGAGAAACGAACGGAAAAAAATGGCTATTAAAAAATAAAGGGTTGATCGTCGAAGGGTGAAAATTTAGGATTGTATGCATTTTTGTATGATGTAGCATAAAAAAATAAAAACTAAAAATTTTGTCTAAAACTAAAAATTTAGGGGGATGAAAAATAGATGTTGGCCGATTCTCAGACCTACTCAATATGCTCACAAAATTTCATGAGAATCGGTCAAGCCGTTTCGGTGGAGTATGGGAACGAAAATTGTGACACGAGAATTTTATGTATAAGATTATAGTATTCTGTCTACAGGCATAACTCCGTACAAATTCACAAATAAGGTTAATCTAAATTATATCCGGCGCACATCACATAAATTATTATGACACGCCTAATTAATATTTATGAGCGGAAATTGGGAGTAATTTAAACAGGAACTCCACCATAGATCTTGGATCATATACAAAGAAATCATTAAGAGAGGGGTATCTCTAGGCCGAATACTGAACAATATGATTGACGTCATGGCAATGAGAAGCTGTATTATCTTGAGGCTAAGTGGCTACGTCATTCATATCGGCCAAGTTGCCTTAAACTTATGCTATCATATTATTAGAGGTGATTTTATATCTACAGTACCTACCTACAGTTCAAGGCGCTGAACTTTGTTTTGAAAAGGTCAATGTTTTCACAATTAGGTAGGTACTTTATTCTATTCTATTAAGAATTAGTTTTCAACTGTCTAATATTTTTACATTATAAAGTATCTTTTTTGTTAAATAAATTAAGAAGTTAAATTACTTAAAGAGTCCTGTAAATATTGTAAAGAGAAAGTTTAATTAGGACTTAATAAACGTAAGATGGGAACTTCTTTATTTTTTTGTTGATATTTTCATTAAATGAAGTCATTTATAATAAGGGCATAAATAGACCATCACGAATAACTTTAAGGTGAAAACAATCGAATTAGACAGACAACTGTCTAATTCGATTGTTTTCACCTTAAAGTAAAATAAACTTACAAAAGTTTATTTTAATTTTAGGTACCTACATTTAATTCTGTCCCACTGCTTACTAGGCTAATGCGTCCCTCATTTTTACAATTACGTCCGAATCATAAAAACTTAGTAAAGACTTTTTTTTTGACGACCCGAATAGCGTAGCGGTAGTGAAGCTGCCTTACGTTCTTAGGGTCACGGGTTCGAATCCTGGTAGGATTAAATGTTTGTGTGATGAGCACAGACATTTGTTTCAGAGTCATCGATATTTATATGTATATTTACAAACAAAAATAATCTATGTAGTATATCAACTATCTGGTGTCCACGACACAAGCCTCGTTGCTTAGTGTGGCACTAGATGGCGCTGTGTGTAAACTGTCCAGCGATATTCATTAATTTATTTTAGGTATAGATATTTTTATTTCTATTATGGAGATAATGTAATTGAAATATAAGTCTTTGTTTAATAAACCATACGTTAAGACCAAAAATGTTCCGTTAGCTGGCTATATAATGCTAATTGATTCACCCTAAAGGAAGAGCCACTGTTATAGGTATTCCCAAACCTGGGAAACCGAAAGCCCAGCCCTCCAGCTACAGGCCGATCAGTCTCCTGAGTGCTCTCGGCAAGATCTATGAAAGGCTTATATACAAGCGTCTCAGAGATTTTGCCGAGACAAAGGGCCTCATCCCGAAAGAACAGTTCGGCTTCAGGACCGAACATTCTTGTATACATCAAGTCCACCGCATCGTCGAACACGTGAGCGCTGGTTTCCAGCGCGGAGCGATGACGGGGGTGATGTATTTCGATATCGCGAAAGCCTTTGACAAGGTCTGGCACAACGGGCTGATATACAAGCTTTATCAACTCGGTGTGCCCGACCGTCTCGTGCTCATCTTACGAGACTTTTTGTCAAACCGTACCTTCCGCTACCGTGTGGGTAAGACGTTATCTTCTCCTCATCCGATTCGCGCCGGAGTCCCTCAGGGCTCCGTTATCTCTCCCCTCGCGTTCACGCTGTACACCAGCGACATTCCGAGGAACCAGAAGGTTCAAACAGCACTCTTCGCTGACGACACCGCGATTTATTACACCGGCCGTTCTCCGGATAACATCCGCCGCATTCTCCAGAAAGCTGCCGACTCGCTCGGCGCTTGGTTCCGTAAGTGGAGAATAGAAGTTAATCCCGAAAAAAGCCAGGCAGTTTTATACTATAAGGCACGCCTTAAGCGTTCGCCAGGTCCCCCCATCACTATGTTCGGTAAGCCTATCCCTTGGGAAAGGCAAGCCAAGTATCTCGGAGTTATTCTGGACGACCATCTGTCGTTCAAGGCCCACATCAAAGCAGCTCGCGACCGGGCTGCCTTTGCTATGGGCCGGCTCCACTTCATGATCACTAGGAAGAGCAAATTGTCACTCAAGTGCAAATTGCGTCTTTTCACCGCAGTCATCCGCCCCATCATGACCTATGCTTGCATAGTATTCGCGCATGCCCACCCGCGTCATATCCACACGATGCAGACCTTGCAGAACCGATATCTCCGTAAGATCACCGGTGCCCCCCCTTACGTCCGTAACGATAGTCTTCACGTAGACCTCAGAATCCCCACCGTAAAGCAGTTCATGAAACGCCTTTCCAAGCGTTACTTCGACTCTGCTATTAAGCATAGGAATCCCCTAATCGCATCGGCCGCCCGGTACGACCCATCGCGTATTAGCTCCGTCCAACGTCCGCGTCACACCCTAGTCGCCCCCGACGATCCGATCACTATCTTGCAAGAGAGTAGGAAAGATACCAGTACGGTACGCAGAGCATACAAGTACAAACCGAAAACCTACCGACCTCGCCGCAGAGGTCCGGCGCGAAATCCCCGATCAATCCCTCCCCGACCCTTGCTCGAGCCAGCCCGCGACGCTGAGCCTGTAGTAATAAATCAGTCCCTAAATAAGGATAACCAGATCCAGCCTGTCCCTTTGCTGCCCCCAGCGACGCCCTAAGCCGAGGTTCGTACCCCACAGGGGGTGCCCTTAGAGCGCTGTCGCTTAGTTTTTAGTTATTTTCGCCCTGGCTGGAGGCCTTAGAATCAAGGCATCCACAGGACATTGCCCGGTTAAGCAGAAGCCAGTCTTCTCAGACTGAACTGCGAGATGCCATATCCAAAAAAAAAAAAAAAAAAAAAAAAAAAAAAAAAACCCTAAAGGAAGAATAACCCCTACCAACGCAACAGTGGGTTTTCAGAAACGTTCAAGACCTGAAAATACTTCCCTGAAATAACATTCGAAGGTCGGTTCTTGTTTTATTGTAATCAAAGTTTATAATTTTAATCGAATTTGATAATCCAATTCTATCCTCTAAGCTGGTAAGAACTTATGGATAATTTTATCTTAAGAAAAGATTTTCTTTGTTATTATCAGAAACTTAGTAAACGTTCCGAATTAGAAATTAGTTTTTATTCCGTGGAAATAGAAAATTCTCAAGTTATAATGTGAGTGATTGTTTCCTTAGTAATGTAAAACGCGACGTTTCAACATTCTTATCGCTGTTATTACGTCATTGTTAATATTTGTTATAAAACTCGAACCAATCCAAGAAATCACTTAGAAAATGACCTATTCCACGATGTTTTCTGTTTTCCTTATTTCTATTCCGTTTGCAGATAGTTAGTAATTTCCTTTCGGATGAACATAGGTACTTGCGTCTGAGTCATCTTAAACAAGGTGAGATGAACGTCTTAACCTTGTCTGACAACCTTGTCGAGTGTACTTTAGTCAATGAGCTCTTTTTGGGCGCTCTTACGTTGTTCACTTAGAACACCACACGTGCCACAGACGATGATTGTGTCTCAGACATTGTTATTCGTTTCCACTCCAAAACAAGTTCTGAAAAGTAAAACCTCCTTTATGTTTTGTACACCGTGTACAGGTAGGTACACATCAGTCAGGCAAAGTTAAAAGGCTCAGAAAATGAGTTATGTGTGAGACCGTCCTTAATCCAAGCCTCCATTGTATGTAGCCTGTTCAATGGCCATATACTGAGGTAGAAGTGGCATCTATTGTTTCGTGGATTATCCTTATCGAGCCCGTAAAAGGTAGAAAAAAGCTACTCATCGCAGATACGCAGCGATTAAGTGCAAATTGCGGTATCCCAGTATACCTGTAGTTAAACTGTTTCTGCCTGAATCTTACTTGCTTTTAACCATTAAATAACTTTTGAAGTAAAATAAAATCAAGTGTTTGTCAAGCTTTTAAAGGTTGAATTCCGATTCCCAAATTAGCCTGAAAGGTGATTTTTTGTAGTTAAGGGAAAATTTTCTGAAAAAGAATTCGATTCAGTAAATTAATTTGAAAAAGTGATTACGTCTTACAGCTTATTAATTTAGCTTTATTCAGGAATTGGAATGGTGCCTTAATGTACAATAGAATTTAGTCCCCTGGGATTAATAAACAAACGCTCATAATTATTATTTGGTATTTACAAAGTTTCCAAATTATCTGTGTTAATAACGCCACCGGGGATGTTGTTGATACAAGGTCATGAATATTATAATCAGGTTTATCTAAACATTAGTGCTATAGTTTCAATGTTACAAACAGATAACTACCTACTAGGTATAGCTGCTTTGCTAAAAGCAGGGACCTGCGACCAGTGGCGTAGCGTGCCTTGGCGGGGCCCCGTATAGAAATTTGTTTGAGGGCCCTTATGAGCGGTAACGATTCCTCACTACGGACGAATAAATATTTGCATTAAATTTAAAGAAATATTTATTCATTCATCACAACTTTTTCCTTTTTTTTTTGTTTTACAAAAAGCATCTTTGCCTTTTTTTCGGCAAACGAAACGAACCGAAGAATTTGCTTTTTTTTTACTTTTGTCATTTCGGGGGCCCCCGTGGCCCAGGGGCCCGGTATAATTGATACGGCAGATACGGCGGTAGCTACGCCCCTGCCTGCGACATTAATGTGATTGCTTTTTGTTAGATTTACAACATTTTACGTAAAACGTCTTCCAAACTGCGAGATTTTGTGTAAAACTGTACATATTTATTGTTATAAATCGTAGCTATGTATTGGAATTGGATACTTTTGTAGGTAGAAACTTAGGAACTTAGTAACTTGGTTAATTTTATTAATCTTATTAGTACCTACATAAATATTTTCTTTACTTACATATACATGTCCAAACAAACATGGACTAATGAATTATTTCCGCAACTGTATTTGTTTAAGATAAAATATACAATATCTGCGCCAAATGTATACACTGAATACATTATGTATGTAACCTAATACACTCAGACGTGTTCACAATTAATCCAAGTCAGCTACTATTAGTTAATTAATTTTGGAATGTTGACAGCAGAATATTTGTTAATTTGATAAATTACCTACATATGCATGGTTTTGTACTCTCTTTTCTGGCAACTTCCCACATTGGGATTTTGACAGTATTTATGTAATTTGTAGTACAACTGGCAGCTGACTTTCACAGTTTATTACCGGTATTTTCTAAAGTAAAGCACCTAGACAGTTATATACCAATAGCGCTGGAGATCTAGATACCTACCTATAGGTACTGGCCAGTACGTACCTACTACCTCAAGGTCTGGGAAGAAATTCTAGCAAGAACAGTATTTTTACCTTAGACGAAATCTATCAGACCATATCTGCCGCTCTAAATAAAATACTGGCATCCAGCTGGATCCGGTTAGACTGGAAGTCGACACCAACATAGTTGGGAAAAGGCTAGGTTATATGATGATGATCAGCTCAAAATTCATGCGATGGTGGATTGGCATGACGACTACAATTAGGAATTTCTTTAGGCATAAACGTATATATGTATAGGCATAGCACATGGACGGATCCAAAGTTCAGTATCTTTGGTAAACTAATTCTATGTCTACACGAGTTGAAAGTTAATGTTGCCTGAAACAATCTGTAAGATGGTTTACTTTCTGTTAATTTTGGGGTTTACTAAAATATTTTAGCGATACAATCCAAGTTTGGAAATGGTAAATTGGTTTTGGTTTGAATTGGTGTTATTAATTCTGAAAGCAAAGGCTTGATCTCAGAAATAATTAGAAATTAGACGACCGAACCAAAGCATTTTTTACTCATGTTTGTTTTTTCACAAAAATGACCTTATTTCCTTGGACATTTAGTAAATAACGCTTTTTCATTACCACAAGTAGGTAAGTAGGGAACTGAGAACAAAACACTTCCATTTTTCTCTTTAGGAATGATCAGCATGGAATTATTTTTCAAATACATGTTTGTTTCAGATGGAAATTGAAAATGATGGAAATGAAGTCGTTCATTTTCTTGTTTTTCTTTTCACAATGCTTACTTGAGCAATGTATTTTTAATTAAAATGTTTTCTCTTCTATTCTTGTTCATTCAATAGAGATTGTTTGTGCAATGGATTTTCTTTATCAAATACGAGAAGGTCGATACGTAGTCGTATAGGTAAGGTCGTATGGACGAAAATGATTCTAAATGCTGATGACAGAATTTCATCAATCGAATTTGTAATTCGTGAAGGGTGTAGGCACTTTTTTCGCAAATTTTAAACTAGCGTGGCAGGCAGAAAGATATTCCTTAAGATTTGATACTACTCACACAGATACCATTTATTATAACATCTTCTTTATAATGTACCCTGTGTTCACGAAATAAATGAATTTGAATATTTAGCAATGATCTGCTCTGAATATTTTATACCTTTGAACTATGTGGAGTAAGTAATTTCCGGATTGCATCAGGATTACTAAATATGAAACCGAATCCCCGAAGATTGGTTTCTAAACTAGCTGATGTTTCCGCGAACAGTGGCGTTTAGCTTTCAAAGTATGAAAAGTTCGTGAGATAAATAGGCAAAACATGTTGAAGAACTTGTTAATTTTGTAGTTCAGCGAGTAGTAGATTTTTTGAAAAAAATATTGGACAATAATCTTCTCCTTCAGGTGCATCTCTCCATATTGAAACCAATAATGATTGTATACATTGGCCCACCTATTGATCTTTCTTTATCGTGCATTTATGCCTAATCTGGTATCAGAGTTTTTTATACCGCCCATCATTATCATTACATGCCATCGAGAAATATCTCTCGGGCATGCTGGTTTAAGTTTTTCCTTCACCGAAGCCACTAATAATTATGCACATGAATCCGAAATATCAGAAGTGCGCTTCGTTTCGAACTTGAGACTTGACTTAGTCATACCACTAGGCATTGAGCTATACATATAAAGGGTGTAAAACACCTCATCACAAAACCGCTAACCAAGCATTTTGTACATCAAACTAAGTAACTTCACGCAAAATATATTGCTGGGAATATGGCTTCAAGGATAAAAAAAAACATTCGCCAAAGTCGTTGTATAAAATCATAAATTGAAATTTCGTTCAACTCTCTACGACTCTTATTAAAAAAAAAAAACTCATATTCGCGTGCAAAACAACCTTAAGGGTACCCAAATGATGAAATCAACACAAAAACCAACACTGTTAATGAAACATGAGCTCTGTATTTCACTAATGTAGAGGCTTTTTCGAGCGTTAACCCTAGTTATGCGCGTGACATTTTGGGGCCGTCAATTTTATGTTTGTACGGGAACATTTCACTGAAATGTTTGTATGAAGCGGGATTATCGTCTAAAAGCTTACTTCATCGAAGGGTTTGGTGACTGTTTTCTATACTTATAATAAATCTGTAGAGAGGTCAATTCTGTACATGAAATATATTTACAAAATAACTATCGGGGGGTGATTAGTGATCGATACTGATGCCAAAAATGCAATCAGTAAAATTTTTGTCTGTCTGTCTGTCTGTCTGTCTGTCTGTCTGTCTGTCTGTCTGTCTGTCTGTATGTTATTTATAGAAAAAAAAACTACTCGACGGATTTTAACGAAACTTGGTACAATTATTCTACATACTCCTGAGCAGGTAATAGTATACTTTTCATCACGCTACCATTAATAGGAGCAGAGCAGTGAAAGGAAATGTTGGGAAAACGGGAGAAGTTACTTGGTTTTTTTAGCTTCCGTCGCGTGTGCAGCCTTAATGGTTAAAGCTACATAGAAATCATGTATAACGGAAATATTCCACATAAAATTATATAAAAAATATCCAAAGACAGCATATGTCTATCTTTTATAGTTGACTCACAATAACACGTGTAACTCCCGATAGCTTAGCAGTTCGGAGATTTGTTATTATTATATTTGTTTACTCTTACGTTTATAATATTCTTACTCAACCCCAATTTTGAAACTTCACGCGGGCGAAGCCGCTGGTTATATAATATAATGCTGTGTTTACTATTTAGATAGAAGGGCGAGTACATTTCCCTAGGATGTTGAATGAGTGCTATGGGAAGCTGAAAGTAAAGAGGCCTGCGGAGCATGCGTAGTTGATACAAACGTAATACCAAAATAATTAGTCAATCGAAAATATTCTTAGGGTAGTGTGTATTTATTTCGATTGGATTACAGAATATATAGGTTTGCAAAAATATATTTCAAATAGACATTTATTTAAACAAGAGTTGTGACAAAAATATGTTTTCTATAGAAATTTTAAATTCCTCATATCTCGTATTTATATTCTACAATACAATCGAAATATACAACATTATTTTTTGTTCGTCCCATAGAAAAAGTTGTTCAAAATGATAAGTACAATGACCCCTTTTCGGGTTTAGTATAAACAAAAAATAATGTTGTATACATACTACCATAAGAATATATATGATTTTCATATCATTTTGGTATTATATTTGTATGATAAACGCATGCTCCGCCGGCCCCTTAAGTACTCACAAAGGGGACATCTTAGAAAACTCAATGATGTTCAGAACACTGAGTAACATTGTGGTTCAAAGTAAAGCAGTTTGCTCATAAAACATATTTTTCCTTACACAGCCCAGCTCATGTTTGGACACGAACATTTTATGCGCGGACATTATGGACGAATGATGTAGGGTAAGAGCCATAACGATGAATTATTGCCATGATTAAATTGCATAAAATGCCTATTACGAAACTTGTTGGGGTTGCAATATTTTTTATTCTAATGAGTCCTAAATTGACAATCTACAGAACCTGTTTCGTTTCGGCAACCAAACTTTATAAAACAATAAACTTAAATAAAAGAGGCAGGGAACATCGTAAATAAACATCACGCCTGTTATTCCCGGAGAGGTTAGGCAGAGGTGTTTCTAATAGAACACCAACATTTCAACAGTTATGTTTCATCATCATCATCATCATTCCAGCCGCAAGACGTCCACTGCTGGACACAGGCCTCCCCCAAGTGTCGCCACATTGACCGGTCCCGTGCGACTCGCATACAACGGATTCCCGCAACCTTCACCAGGTCATCGGTCCACCTAATGGGAGGTCTTCCAACGCATCGTCTTCCGGTTTGCGGTCGCTACTCTAGAATTTTCGAACCAGTTATGTTTAAGTCCCATGTAAGGGCGAGCCTAATGCCATCAACCGGGCACAAATTCTGACTCCGAGGCTGCTACTGAGAAATTCCTGATGGAAAAACCCAATAACACTTGACACGACCAAGGACCTCATGCTTGAGGCCACTCAATAATGGCAATAAAGGCAGTCCAAGGCAGGTATTTACACTTATTCCACATTTTTGTAACAGTTTAATATGACTCAATGTTTCACTTATGCAACGGTCAAAATGCCGGAGCTTTACTTGTACAACGTGTAACAAAAAGGGTATAGTCATATGAAAGGGTGTGCTACAGACCATCAAACAGAACCACTTTTTCTTTGGAACCACCATCGAAATCACGAAAAAATCATCAACGACCCCTTACTAAATTCCAATATCTACTCGACCAAATGTATGAGACAGCTGATTATTTTTTACGATTTAGATGGTGGTTCCAAAAAAAAAATTGTTCAGTTTGATGGTCTGTAGCACACCCTTTAATATGACTATACCTTTTCTGTTACACGTTGTACATTACGCGAGTGCCTATCGCTTAATAGGCTGAGGTCAATCTTAATATTCTAACAGGACGTGACCTTAAAATTTCCAGGTAGGTTTTACCTAACACAGGGAAGAGATTATAAGGTCGAGCTAGGTCGTAAAAACGTAAAGTACCTACCTTTACCGACTTTAGTTCCTAAATAGTTAAATTATGAAGTTTTATGCCATTCAATGTTCATGCTGAAAATTGTCAGGTGTTTTCAAGTACCAGTTCAGTATTTTTAATTAATTTACACACCATTGTTACGATAGTGTGACCTGTGTTATCAAAGTGTGCTAATACAAGTGTTTGCATACATTTGAAAAGTTTAATCAATTGCCGTAGTAAAACATGTTGGAAAATAGAATGAACTGTAGTACGTCCTTGTCCGAATGAACGGTAAATAAAATACGAACGAAGCGCGTGCAGAGCCATCTGTCGCAGTCGTCGCGAACTATTGTTGCAACGTAGCATGCACCCAGTTCTATTGAATTGGAGTGGCAGACTAAATGGCTATGAGCGCTCTAAATCTGTAAAACGAAATGGGATCATAACTTTTAAAAACAATGAACATGTCTTTAAATATTTTATTCCTAAGTTTTATAAACATTTTTGAGTAGAACAATAATGATTGCGAGCGTAAAAATGTTAATACATGAATTATTGTAGATAAAATATAAGATATTCCGATTTTCCTTATCTTGCTCATTGACTGACTAATATACTGACGTATCTCGTTAGAAGTAAAGTAATTATAAATTCATGTTACAAAAAGATTTGGGCTCGTCCGGGATTTGAACCCGGGACCTCTCGCACCCAAAGCGAGAATCATACCCCTAGACCAACGAGCCGCTTATGATGACTGGTAAAATTATTTACTGCACTCCTCGTCAATAAGAAAATGTGCATAAAACACGATTATTCGCGATATTTAAAACGGCTATTATATGACGGCTACAAAAGGTATTGATGACGTAATACATTATGAAGTTGGGTTTCTTGTTTTTCTTCACATCAACATTTTTTTAACAGTCACGTGATCATAATTGTGTCAACTATAATTCTGTTAAACTCGCATTTGTGTTGGATAACATAGGGTTTTTTAGTGATATTTCAGCTATGTAGGTATTTATCACGACTAATATTGATCTATAAATCAAAAATAATACTTTGATTGATTAAATCTACCTAGGTGCATTGAGAGCAGCGGTGGCCCAGTGGTGGCGGCCCCGACTTACGAACAGTAAGTCGTGGGTTCGAACCCAGACAGGCGCATTACTTTGAGTAATTTATTTCATCACCGCTGCTCTCAAAACGGTGAAGGAAAACATCGTGAGGAAACCGGCATGTCCTAGAACCAAAAATTCGAAGACATGTGACATCTACCAATCCGCACTGGGCCCGCGTGGTAGATTATAGCCCATTCCCTCTCATTGAGAGGAGGCCGTGTCCCAGCAGTGGAAACATTATAGGCTGTTGATGATGATGATGATGATGACCTAGGTGTTTATTTATTTTCATATAAAATAAAGATGTATAACTAAGTAGGTACGTTTTAGAAAATAGTTAATCATTAAACGAGATAAGCCTTGCCTTTCAGTAACCATCTAAGGATTACCTAAGTCATTGGGTTTCATTTGTTAGTAGCAGCCACAGAGTCATTTTATGTGCCTTGTTTAGCAATAGGCTTCCTCCCTTTTACATAGTGGTTGTCCTATTAGGTACACCTCTGCCTACCCCTATGGGGATTATAGGCGTGATATTTATGATAAACTAAATAAAAATAAAATAAATAAATATCGCTGGACAATTTATACACAGCGCCATCTAGTGCCACACTTAGCAACGAGGCTTGTGTCGTGGACACTAGATAGGTGATATACTACATAGATACTTTTTGTTTGTAAATACATACTTATTATACGTATAAACATCCATGACTCGCAAACAAAATGTCCATGCTCATCACACAAACATTTCATACACGTACACGTTACGTTGCATTTAATTTCATTATTTTTTTGTAAATTTCTTCATCAAACAGTTATCATCTACTTATTCAATTTAATTATGAAACACACAACATGAAACAACAATACCTACTTATTAATTTATTAAACAATTATATAAACAGGTTCACTGTTCAATAAATTGAGGCGAGAACCATTCAGCCGAGCATTAATTGAACATCTATTAGAGATGTGTTCAATTTAAACGATTGCATTCAAAACCGCAAGCTGCGGGCTTAAAATTCAGTGAGTGGACAATCTGTTTTTACGTATAAAGGGTGTAAAACACCTCTTCACGAAGCCGAAAGGCACTTGTTCTCCCCGTCATTGCGACCACTTTTTAGTTCTACACCATACCTGGGAACCTTCTAGTTACGGAGATATGGGGGGTCAAAGTTACAACTTTTTGACAAGATTTTTTTTAAATACAAGTTTTTTTTTGTAGATTTTGACTATTATCACCTCCACGACCCCCGTAATATTAAATCCATTCATCAGCACAATGTTTGTACTGCGTTACATTGAGTTCTACCACAAAACGTGATTTATAACCTCAAAAAAAAAAGTTGTTTCCCAGCAATAATTTTTGCGTAAAGTTACTTAGTTTGATGTACAGAATGCTTGGTTAACGGCTTTGTGATGAGGTGGTTTACACCCTGTATAGTCATCACAGGTTTATTGTTTATCTCTGTGCAATGTTAGTATGTAGGTACCTATAGGCTTTTATTTACCTCGACGGCATTCAAGCCTTGGAGATATCGATTTTATATGTATTTCTTAATTCCATTCACCGCAAGGCAAGAAATGATAGTAAGTGGTGCTGTTGTTAATTCGTACCTAATTACGTAATAACTTAACCTCAGCAGACGGTTAAGTTGTTACTTATGTTATTAGGTATGAATTAACAATACCATTCGCTGTAATAAATAATGAGTCTGATTTTAGAAATCAAAAAGTCAGACAGAAAGTAGAGACAGAAACCGTATATCTACTATACTTTAATTGTGAACTTGAAGTGTACTTTGCTACTGGCTGACTATGTCATATTATTTGTACACAATTAATAGTACTGAAATCAAATCAAGAGACGTTCTCCCCATACTTACCACTATCATAAAATAAATTTTACTTTTACTTTAATACCTCCACGAACCCCGTACTATTCAATCCATCCATCAGCACAATGTTTTGAGTGCGTTACATTAAGTTATACCCCAAAAGTTAGCAATATTTTTTGCGTCAAGTAACTTAGTTTGATGTACGGTATGTTTGGTTGACGGCTTCGTGATAAGGTGGGTTTACACCCTGTAGGTATATCCAAGTAGGTACTTTTAAACCAGAACATACACTAAGCAGTTAGAACACTTGTGACACAGAACCCCCACAGTTGATCCCAGTGCATAGGTCAGGTCAGGGATTTACGACCCGGCGGCGGCGGCGCTGACCCGCTCTTACTGGACTCCAGTAACATTAACTCGTCGATCACGCTTCGTGATAATGTGTAGTTCTAGTTACACTGTTCTTATATTAGTTGGAGCGTATACGGTTAGCAATAAGTTATATCAGGACCTTATAGGAAGGAACAAGCTGTTGCCCACGACTGAGTTTGTTACACCGGCTTATTCGTTTAAGTTAGAGTTAAATTTTAAAGCAGACTGACAAACCTACATTGTCCCAGCAGTAATTGTCAGTAAAGCCTTTTTAGCACGCACAATAGTCCACTTCAAGGACTAAGTGCGGAAACCTAAACCCTCATGATAGATAGATAGATGAAGCCTTTTTAGGGATATGTTGCTTAGTGACCAAAAACGGAATCCTGATAGATATGTCCAGTCCGTCTGTATGTCAGAGAGATTATACCTCGAGACTGTTGGCATCACACAGATGATATTTGGAGAGTCTGTAGGTATTCGAGGTATTCGATGAACCGTAAAACTGATTTTACGATTATTTATGAGTTTTTGGAGTGTAAAAACAGGACCAAAACAAACTAAACTCACTTTTTCCAACATATCAGATTGGTTGGTAGGTTTTAATGCCAGTGATCCATACTTAAATATTCAAAAATTGTTTGGGCGTACCTACCAATGTTATCACTTCGATAGTTTAGTATCCACATAATGATCCATGTCGGACACGGTTTGCCGTTTATCGCTCGAACTGTTAACAATTCGTCGATAAAAGAAGTTAAGTCATTAATGAAATTGATATTGAAAAGTATCGAATATTGGGACACAGTAACTAGTATTTACATAGGTGCAGGTTGGACTAGAAAGTAGGTACGCGTGTTTGGAAACTGGGTCTTTTTTTTCGGATGGGAAATCATCAAATGCCTCCTTCCCACTCTGGGCGTAGCGGGAGGTAGTGACAGACTTTTACTGACTAAAACCCATCCATGTTCCTTTCTCGCCCTTTATGTTCCGGGGCCACGGTATCTCTTTCGAACCGTCCCGCAACCCTGGCAGGCTCTTTATGGCGCGCGTGGGACACGAACGCGCCGTCGACACGACCTGTCGTCATAAGACGCGAGCAGCTCACCGTCACAGGCCCGCGCCTACGGTGGCCCCCCACGCTAGTCCCCATGAATCCTATAATCCTATAATATTATAAATGTGAATGTAAGTTGCGAAAACTACTCAGCCGATCACCATGAAACTTTGTACACATATTATTGGAGGTATTAAAAGTAACATAGTATACTTTTTGTTAAAAAAAAACTAACCCTCAATCGCAAACGAAGTTGCGCGGGTCAGCTAGTAATATTATAAATGTGAATGTAAGTTTGTTTGTTACGCTTTCACGCGAAAACTATTCAGCCGATCATCATGAAAGTTTGTACACATATTCTTGGAGGTATTAGAAGTAAAATAGGACACTTTTTGTTAAATAAAACTAACCCCCACTCGCAGACGAAGTTGCGCTAGTCTAATATAAAGTCCTTCATAACATCACATCCGTAAACCCCGAACGGTTAGACAGCGGTGTACCTAATACAGGGTGTATTTCACCTCATCACAAAGCCGTTAACCAAGCATTCTGGATATCAAACTAAGTAACTTTGCGCAAAAAATATTGCTGGGAAACAACTTTTTTTTCTGAGGTTATAGTCATGTTTTGTGGTATAACTCAATGTAACGCAATCAAAACATTGTGCGAATTGATAGATTGAATAGTACGGGGGTCGTAGAGATATTTTAAGTAAAAATCATGCGATAAAAAGTGGTATTTAAAAAAAAAACCTTATTAAAATCTTGTAACTTTGACCCCCAATATCTCCGTAACTGAAAGGTTCCCAGGTATAGTGTAGAACAAAAAAATGATCAGAATGACGAGGAGAACAAGTGCCTTTCGTATTCGTTAAGAGGTGTTTTACACCCTATATAGTACACCCATATTTCGGGGGGCAAGCCTAATGCCATCAACCGGGCACAAATCCAGACTCCGTGGCTGCTACTTAGAAAGTCCTGATTGAAAAAACTAACAGCCCTTTGCCCGACCCAGGAATCGAACCCAGAACGTCATGCTCAGACCACTAGACCAACGAGGCAGTCCATAAGACCATGAAGTATGAAATAAAGACAATATGCAGACCTATCTACCTACCTACCTTCTCTACATGGAGTCGTCGACGCACAAACTGTAGCCACAAAATCACAGCACATTCAGGTTCTAAACACCTTAAAATCCACAGGTATAAAACTTTTCTATCCATTTACGTATCGATGTCCCTTCTGTTTGAATATTATTGTTAGCTCAAATGTATACTCGTATCAAAGTAGTAGAGAAATGGTCTTCCGCGGATGCCGTTACAAGACACTATCGTTTCGTGGCACTTCTTCGATCTTTTTACTTTGTAATTTTTTTGGGGCGGGCCCGGTCCACTTTTCCCAAACCACTGTACCTCCTGAAAGCCAGAATCAACAGAAGCAACCACCAAAAAAGCGCCGAGACAATGAAGCTCGATGAAGTCCCAGAGAATGAAAAAAACATAATTTTACTTTGTTGTATTGTCAAACTACGGTCATCGACTTCTCTACTTTGTTGAGATCAGCAGATCAGTCCTACGGGATGTATGCAGCTGAATATATACCAGCATTCGCGATACAGTATGTTCGGCAGAATAATATCATTCTTGATTATACATTGCTTCGCAAATAGCAATCGCATAGTTGATATCCAACTTAACATAGACCACGCAAAGACTTTCTCTATATCATTTTGCTGCAAAGCGTAGTTTTAAATATTAATGTTTATTCAGATGTTGCGAGATGAGTTTTCATGACGTCTATGTATGAAGACGTTGCATAAATTATAATATCAAAGTGATATAATTCCTATCTCAAGATAGTCTGTAAAGGTTGTCTATGTGTCTACCCATGGGAACCTTTACTTCGCGTTGCTTGAGGCGGCGAGCCGCCCACTATCTGAACGCGCCCCAGAAAGTGGTGGTCGTGAAAATGATCCGTGGGTACCGCAAGATATCCCGCGAGGCGGCGGCGGGCCTGCTTGCCGGATTGCCGCCATGGGATCTGGAGGCAATAGTCCTCGCGCAGTATAAGGGGAGGGGCCGATAGGGCCGAAGCCTGCCGGGGTTGCGGGCCTGTTCGAAAGAGATACCGCGGCCCCGGAACATAAAGGGCGAGGAAGGAACATGGATGGGTTTTAGTCAGTAAAAGTCTGACACTCCCTCCCGCTCCGCCCAGAGTGGGAGAAGTCATTTTATGATTTCCAAACCTAAAAAATAAAAAAATGGGAGCCTATACTTCTTGCTGACAGATTTCTTTTAAGATAAGTCAAACAGATAGCATCAGATAGAATATATGCCGATTTAATTCAGTACGATAAAATTCAGTACCGTGCAAATAGCTTTTTCTCTATTTAGCGGCTGGGGCTCTTCTATTCGGCGAGCGTAGCTCACCAGCTCTACCTGATCGCTGGGTACCTAAAGTATGTCTGGAACTGAAAACAGAGCTATTTCAGTCTATTGATACATTATCCATTGACTGGTCTTATTTTGTATGCCATTGTTAGATGATAATCCTGTCGCTCCGAACATTAACCACATTTGGGAACCTAGTTTGAAGCTTTTTCAGAAACTCAAACTAACGTTACGTACCAACTTACCTAGGTATTTCCATGCTTCAACTTTTTCATAAGTAACTCTAGAACGTACATTACGTTAGTTCACAATTTTCAAATAAGTATTATTAATGTTCATTTTAGTTTCACTTGACTTTACCCTCAATCATGAAAAGTTGAAGGTTATCATAAAAGGCCGGAATCCTATCAAGATTAATAACGAACGATAGAAAAAATATATCAGGAACAAAAATCTTGATATTTCGATATAATCCTAACAATTTATATCAAAATGGTCAGCCTTGAGTTTGATTTATCGTGCTTACATCCTGCTCTGAAGCGGTAGAAAGATCTAAAAGGAAACATTAATAAAATATATTCGAGAGAATAACAAAGTGAACGTTAGGTGAACACTGATAGATAATTATGCAAATTACAGGAAGAATGTATATGTCACCGTAAAATTGTCAAACACGTTAGATTGTAATCTCTATAGCAAGATTGTATACTCTCGAAATATTGTCAACTGAACATACTGCATAATGCATTATAGCATTATTTTTCGGTAGATTGTAATATTACGGTTTCACTTCGTTAGATTATAATCTACCGCAAAACAATGCGTCATATTATAAGCAGTATGTTCGTTTGACAATCTTCGAGAGTTTACAATCTCTCTAATTATATTACAATCTAACGGTTTCTACAATGTGACGCTGACATAATTATATCTAAATAGCTGGAACTAAGTTCTGAAGAAGACTTTAAAGCGTCGTTACGGGTCAACGTCAACGTCGGTACTTTCCATAAAAAATCCTTTTAAATAAATAAGATATTGAAGTCCCAAGTGCCGGATACTCTAGATAGGTAGGTACAGATTGTTATTCGAAAGTGTTCAAATATTTAAATATCGTTCAGTAGAAACGTGCTTACCTTTTTGTAGATTGTTTACCATGTGTGGTCCCTGAAGAGCTATACGGAACCGCCAATAATCTGTCAGTTTGAGAAAAATTTACGATATGTTCAAAAATATTTATTTTCATCGAAAATAGGGAACATTATTGGGACTGAATAGCGTTTTCCATCACAGGTGTACCAAAATCTGTCAGCCAATATCGATAAATTGAGTCGCGTAGCGGCTACCACGCTGTGGTTAGGGGATTTTAGTTAGGTACTAATTTCATACCTAATCTAGCTACTCGTGTGTACCAATTTTGTAATATAGAACGTACTAACATTTTACGACATGCCTACCTACCTCTCAACGATTCAGCAAAAACATGTTTACATTACAAGCTCAGACAAAGTTTGTTACATAAAACCTACATAATGTAGGACTTGCAATAAATATTAAGTTATTTGTCTTAGGAATTCAGCTTTCGTTACATATTCACGAAAAGCTTGTTTGTTTTACGCCAGGACCTCAGGCAAAGCGATTTGCGACGCGACTAATACTGTTTCAGTTTATTCCTACATGTAAGTATCTAAGAGTTATGCAGACCACTTTTATGCCAAAAGGCAAAGCGTTCAGCAAACGCATAATGTGTCGCTATTAACGCGCTGATATATCGCTACAAACTCGCTGTGATCGCGAGTCTATCTTCTATCTATCTAAGAGCATTTGCGTGTTGATTACAAAAATAGGAGCGCATAAAAAAAAACCTGGTGTGCAAAGGCTCTTTAACGTCCTGGCCACAGCTACGAGCGGCGGTGGTTTTCAGATTAGCGTATTTTCGGCGTGAATAAGACGTAGATGCGGTCCAGCGTGTACGGAGCGTATGCTTCTGACTTTTGCCACACGCAAAACTCATCCGAGCTTTGTAAAACATACACTTTGAATGGTCGCGTCCGTCTAAAACTGCTCTTGGCATTTGTAAATGCTCTTACTGCTAAACAATTTCTCGTATAAGTTTTCTCGGCAGACGCTGCCACAAAACGCGTCGCTTGAGCGTGTAGTTTGTGGCCAGGGGGTCATATCCAAAATATTTGAGTTTATATTCAAGAAATCTGATTAGCTTGTTTTATAGTCCAATCCTCCCATCTAAATTATTCCGTAAAACAATAAGTATTAAGTATTCACTTTGAATAAAAACAAATTATCTTCGTTCTGAATAACTGACGAGACTGTAATGTAACGTAAATATTGTACATAATTTATTTGAAACTGATTCTTAGATGGAGAAGAGATTATGTAGGCTTATGATTCCATTGCATAAATATTGAATGAATTTGAGTTAATAACCCGAAGCGTAACACTCTTTTTTTATCTTAGTCACCCGGGTGGGGGTCGAAAAATATGTAATTAGAACAAATTAATGTTTTGTTAATATTTTTTTTTCATTCTATTTTCAGTAGTAGCACTACTGGGATAAGAATTACCTCCCTATCCCATATCTGGTTGAGGTCTGTATATAAAGTGGAATATTTCAATGCCACCTGGCGGGAAAGTACTCAAAATACTGGAGGTAACACATTTTGGGTCATTCGTCACCTGGCGACTGTGAAACTCGCGAGCGCGCGCGAGTAGGCAGTGTTGGCACCTTCCAATTTTATTTTTTTACTGCCGCTAACTCGCACTGTACAGTCAAATGAAAACAGATTGAAACCAATATCTATAAAAAAGGGCGAGAGGCTCTCTCTCTCTCTCTCGCGTTCCGCCACCTCCTTCGCTAGCATGACTGCTTCGCAGAAGGAGGTGACGGCTTCCCATTGCGTCTCACTTCGGACCATGGATTGAACCACTTTGCTCTACCGTGTCCTCCGGTCGATCCTCGCAGTGGAAACACCGGGGCGTTTCCTCCCGCCCGATACGGTGCAGGTACCTCCCGAAAAATCCGTGTCCGGTGAGGATCTACGTCAGGCGGAAGGTGAGGATGCCGTGGCGCCTCTCAAGCCACTCCTTTAATAGGGGATATATCGCCACTGTCGTGGTGTGCTCTACACGGAGTTGCGACAGTCGCTCTCTCCATGTCTCCAGGGCCTCGCTTCTGCTATTACAATAGTGTAGTCGATCATTGATTTCATAATGATCAAGTTCTGTAAAATTTTGACAAGTTTGTTAATTCTACTATCATAATGGCGCCATTAAGACTTTCAATGGTCTGACACTGACACTTCATTGAAAGAAATGTCATAGAATAATAATCTTGTACATGAAATCTGGCATGA
Organism: Xestia c-nigrum; assembly: GCA_916618015.1. Lineage (NCBI taxonomy): Eukaryota > Metazoa > Arthropoda > Insecta > Lepidoptera > Noctuidae > Xestia > Xestia c-nigrum. The sequence goes on from OU745246.1 coordinate 20,528,975, forward strand.
ATAAATGTTCGCATCGAATTCGTGCAGGCGCGCGAGGACTATCGCTTCCAGATCCCATGGCGGCAATCCGGAAAGCAGGCTCTCCGCCTCGCCCCTGAAAACTCCTGCATACTAAATTTCATAAAAATCAATGGAGCTGTTGCTGGAATTCAGATAAAAAAAAACAAAAACTTGTATGTAGGTAGGTATACAAGCATTGCTCGTTTCAAGATATTATTAGATTTGACATTATAAAAGAAATTGACGTCGTTGACTGCACATCGGACGTAATTTACGTCAAATTTACAAGGTCGAGCAATTTGACGACGAAAAAATAAAATAAAATTGAAAGGTACCACCTCGCGCGCACTCGCGAGTTTCACAGTCGCCAGTTGATGAATGACCCCAAATTTTTCTCAAAATAAAGTCCTATATTTTAAAAAAGAAACAAATCTCCACTCACAGATTTTAGAGAATTCGTTTGCTACACTCTGGAACCAAACCGACTAAAGTTCGAAAAAATAACAGCTTCGATCTGTCCTGGCTTCGATGCCCGTGGTGTGGCAAGCGAATTTTCGAAAATCTATGAATGTAGTTTTTTTTTTTTTTAAAGGAATGTTTCCCTTAAGTAAAATTTGCTATCTCCAGTATTTCGAGTACTTTCCCTCCAGGTGGCAATGAAAAATTCCACCTTGAAAACATTTTTTCAATTTACATGGAAATACGTTACGTTAGGATTACGTGAAAAGGTGAATAGACACACCAATAAACAGAAATAGCTACTTTTGCATTTCTAACATAAGTATTTACATCATAATATTCAAAACGTTTCTTATTCATAGACCTAAGCGATAGGTTCTGTGAGGTAGAAGACCTTTGTAGTAGCTTATGAATTTTACAAATACCTACTGAAACTGTAAAAAGTTTACTAATGACTTGCTTAAAGATTTTTTTTTTTTAATTAAGTCATTTTTTCTTGCATCTGAGTATTTTCTATCTTGTAGTATAATCTAAAAACACTAAAATACAAGAAAAAATGTCTTAGAGACAAATCACGAGGTAAAAACAAGACTGATTTTTTCAAACACATTTTCGATCAAAACACTATCTGAAGAATAGACAAATGTCTTTCTTTAAAATAATTCATTTTACTCCATGAATTATTAGACATCGGTAGGCTTTTAAAAAACGAAAGACAAATGTATGACTGTGTAGGTATACTAGGTACGCAGATATTATTTTAAACTAGGTACTGTTAGTAAGAGCTTTCAACCGAGAACCTTAATAAATATAAACAGACCCCAATACTCGTATCCAACCGCAGATTTATGGCGGCGATGTAAAACGTAACGCTCATAAATATTTCACATTTTATGCGAAATTTATTGTGGAACCCACTCCAATAGCTTGTAAACAGTACCAGCTATGTCTTCAGTTTGGATAAAATTGATCTATGAAATATTTTTTTTGTGCGGGAAGGAAAAACGCAGTTCAATATTTTCTGCAGATTTTTTCATTATTTCTTTTCTAGCATATCACGTGCTAACGGTAATGCTTAGCTAACAAATCCACAATATTTTTTAACAATAGACAAGGAATTTGTATTTTAAAATGTTGACGCAACTATACCTATTATGGTACGGTAGATTTTCAGGAAAGCTAAGTAAATATTTGTGAAAAAAAAAGAATGGTGGTGTTGGTTCCAATATTCCAAATTTAAATAAAACAGCATGCGACATGTTATTACAAATTACAATTTCACTGGAACAGACTTTTTTTATTGACACATACGTCACGAGTTGCCAGAATCAAAAATATATTTACGATTTTTCGAATTCGTGGATGAGAAAGAATAATTTATGAATCCGATCAACGTTTATTCGTTACCGGGTATCGTCGCAGATCAAAACAGGCTATCATGAATTTTATATGCACCTATCAAAGCTCGTACTAACCTTTTTTATTTGAATTATGAATCGAATGCCGTTGCTTCCCCCATATTTTTGGTAGATTTGAATTTTATATATTATTTGTTCTGGGTGTAAAAAACTTCTTAATGCAGCCGAAAGGTACTTGTTCTCCTCGTCGTTGCGATCATTTTTTTGTTCTACACCATACCTGGGAACCTTCTAGTCACCTACAGAGATAGTGCGGGTCAAAGTTACAACTTTTTGACAAGTTTTTTTAAATACAAGTTTTATTGTAAGATTTTTAGTTTAAGGGGCCGGCGGAGCATACGTCTTTCATACAAACGTAATAAGTACCAAAATAATTTGTAAATGAAACATGTTCTTAAGGCAGTGTGTATTTATTTCGATTAAGTTACAGAATATCTATGTTCCCAAATACATATTTTGAAAGAATAATGATATAAAGACGAGATATGAGGAATTTAAAATTCCTATACAAAATTATTTTTTCCCATAACTCTTGTTTAAATCAGTTACCATTCAAAATATATATTTGGGAACATAGATATTCTATAATACAATCGAAATAGATACACACTACCTTAAGAATATGTTTGATTTTCATATTATTTTGGTATTACGTTTGTATGAAAAACGAATGCTCCGCTGGCCCCTTAAAGCAGTTCCGAAACATCAGTAATTCTCGTAGAGAATAGTGAAACAGAATAGCAAGCATGGATTACGGAAAAGAAATAGCTTTTCGTGATTCAAGTGCAGAAGTGAAGTTAAGCTGCAAATAACCTGTTTCAAATTTTATTCAAACTTTGATTTAAACTGAAAGTAGAGTCAATCTTTTGTTATAGAAAGTTTATTTTATACTAGCTTAGGACTGCGACTCCACCCGCGTCGAGGTTATTTATTGTCACACGGGATCATGCTACCGAAATAAAAAGTAAATTTTGTAATTAATATAAAAGTAATCCAGGTTATAAACTATCTGTTCGCTAAATTTCATCCAAATCCGCTCAGTAGTTTTTGCCTGAAAACGTAACAAACATCCATCCATCGTCACAAACTTTCGTACTAACAATAGTAGGTATAAGATTTTATGCAAACGTTGATACGTAATAGTGTTGATTCTATTGTGAACAAACTAAACTTAGATATTTTAGGCTATTGCTATCTTTTTCTCTCTAATAAAACGAGAAAGAGACGGACCTAATTTACAGCTGTCAAATTTAGTTGGAACTAATATTTCCATGCAAATGAAGTGTGCATGTAAAAACATGTCGACTAAAAACTCGGTGAAGCGCAAATCATAAACTAGTTTGACATCTCTAACTTAGTTCGTAGTAATCGTCTCAACTAACTCTCATTTAAAGAGTCAAGAAGTTTAGAAGAATATAAAAATCGATGATTCATAAATGTTAGCATGATCGACCAAAACTTTCCCAAAGTCAACAAGATCCTAACCGCACCTCCCACAATGTCAAGGTCGGTTAAGTTTCTTGATCGAGCCTCCAATCCGATTATGTTCTGCTAAATCACCGCAGACGGCAAAACGGCAATGCTTAGTTCTTGCGTAAAATTGCTCGTGAACAAACTTTGGTTGCTCCTACAATGACAAAGATAAACGAGCTACTCAGCCATCGTATTGTTGCTGGCTTTTACAATTCTTTTTTATATCTTCACCGATAGCGATTAGACGGTTAAAAGGGGAAGTTTTATTTGAAATTCGAACTCCTTGAATACCGTTTTGGGAATAAAGAGTATCTAGAGGTATTTTCTTTTTGCGCATTACGGTTGATTACTTAGCTCACTTGAGGAGCTCGTGGCAAAATAATAACAGTCGCTTTGGTCGATCTTAATGTTAAGCCGTGCTTTCCTATTTCCTAGGTTGGTCCATGTGTGCCCATTACGTACCGAGTTTCCTCCGTGCCTGGGAAAGAACGTTAATCCGTTGGTCCCGGCTGTTATTTGTAGATCTTAACAGTGGTTCCTTGTCGTGACCTGAAAGTTTGTCAACCAGTCTTGCCAAGGGTACAGGATTACCCAATACTAGCTGGGTTATGGAGGTCAGGGCCTCGATTCTGCTATTACGATAGTGTCAGAATAGACGATCATTGAAGTCATAATGATCAACTTCTGTCAAGTTTTGACAAGCTTGGTAGTCTACTAATATAATGGCGTCATTATGACTTCTCAATGAACAACCACTATGACCCCATTGAAAGAAATGTCATAGAATATTAATCTCGTACATGAAATCTGGCATGAATAAATGTTCGCGTTTAGTAGTAGAATTCGAAAACCATTTGTACGAGTGGTTTTATAATAATGGTAATACGAAAATGCCATTAAAACACAATTTTATTACGAGACCATCGACCGACCATTGTGAATTTAGCAGATTACGAACTTTTAGCAAAATGACAATGGGATGAGAATGGAATCGTGTTGGAGTGACGAATTTTTTAAAATAGCAGAATTAGGCCCCAGATAGTCAGTCGCTCCATGTAAAATACTGGTATTCAGCTGCATCCAGTTAGACTGGAAGCCGATCCCAACATAGTTGGGAAAAGGCTAGGCAGATGATGACTTAGCTTCCTTCAATTCGCAATGGTAGTAGTTTTAAACCTACTATCAATAAGTTTCTCTTGTACCTCGGTACACTACAAATGTTCAGAAAGCTAAACATAATGACCCCATTACTCAGGTCTTTACCGGCTTCGTTACAAACATTAATTTTAATTTTAGTCAAGGTCTTAGTTACTATAGCTTGTTAGTCTTCGGAATAACGATGAGTTGCTTTTTACTCTAATTAAGATAAATTCGGTAAAGTTAACTGGCCAACGAACTATACTATAGGCACACTCGATTCTATAGCATATTAAACCTTACACAAAGCCACCTAAAAGTAAAAAAAAAGAGAAAAATTCAGGCTATTGACCCATTTTCTTATATGGGTCAAAGACCTGAATTAATTTTCTTTTATGTTTTTTTGCAAACAATAATAAAGAAAACTTTTGTAAATTTTACAGTCAGCTGATTGATTAATAAATAAATCAAGTTAACTCAATTAAAAAAAAAAACAGAAATAAATGTCAGATCAAATTAATAAATGTCAATGGTACAAAACGTTAATTCGAACTATGTAAGAGGCCTGCGGAGCATGCGAATTTCATACAAACGTAATACCAAAATAATTTGTAAATAAAACATATTCTTATGGTAGTGTCTATTTATTTCGATAGAGTTACAGAATATGTATGTTCCTAAATGCATATTTTGAAAGGATAATGATTTAAAGACGAGATATGAGGAACAGCGTAAACAGTTTTTAAATATTCAAATTGTGTTTATAAATTAAATATTATAGATAAACATGATTCTTTGAAAGCAATATTTTCTTTTATAAATAAAATAACATTATTGTGTTCTAAATTCAAAAATATATTAAAAAAAAACATTTTTTTTATTTTAGGCCGTATAATTTTTTTTTATCATGGTGTCGTATTCATGACACAAATATTTTACATTCTTTTATTTTTTTTCTTCAAAAGTGTATTGAAAAACGTCGTTTGATACACATGGACATTTGTCATTGCAGTTCTCGGCTCAAAAACAAAAGTTAATACTGCCTTGAACTACAATAACAAACTTTCTCCACTTGTATCAAAATGTACTATTGTATTATTTTGATAAAATAGTGCGAATTTCCGCCCAAATTTTCAAAAACAGGAGGAAAGCTTTACTATGACAATAAAATCCTAAGTAACTTTAGTCCGTTAGAAACGCAAAGTATTCCTAAAGTGGCTCTTATCCCTAGCGTAGGAATTCTTTTTATGATACGGATAGCTGTCATCAAGGACATGACAGTACCTAATGTATAAGAGCATAACAAAAATATATTGAGGCACTCATTGCTGTAACAGTTCGTGCAGATATGGTAGGATAACGCGTATTTAATAGTTTTCTTCTTTATCGTGTGGTTAGTCTATAGCCTAACCTGATGTCAGAGTTTTTATGGCACCCATGAGCCTTCGACTTGGTTCCATGCCGTCGAGAAATATCTCTCAGGCATTCTTGTTTTCTCACGATGTTTTCCTACACCGAAGCAAGTGATTATTATATTGTACGCACGTGAATGCGAAGAATCCGAATCCGAATGTTTAACTGTAGGTAGGCAATATAATGTATGATTTTACTGTCAAAATGCTGTGGTCGTAGTTGATAGATAGAAGATCAGGAGCTTGTCATATATAGGGTGTAAAAACCTCTTTACGAAGCCGCTGAGAGGCACTAGTTCTCCCCGTTATTGCGATCATTTTTATGTTCTACACCATACCTGGGGCTTCCCAGGTATGGTGTCGAACTTTTTACTCTCAATATAACCTTCTGGTTACGGAGATATTGAGGGAGGGTCAAAGTTCCAACATTTTTTGTCAGTTTTTATTGTTTGATTTTTTCTATAAACACCTCCAGTCCTCCACGACCCTTTTAATGTTCAATCCATCCATCAGCACAATATTTTGAGTGTTTTTGATTGAGTTCTACCACAAAACATAATTTTTCACCCCAAAAAAAGTTGTTTCCCAGCATTAATTTTCGCCCCTTGTAACATGTTAAAAAAAAATGTATCTATAATTTTTATGGTTTACATAATCAAGAGTATTCTCTATTAGATGCTAATTTTTGCGTAAATTTACTAAGTTTGATGTACAGAATCCTTGATTGACGGCTTCGTGATGAGGTTGTTTACACCCTGTATGTCATTAGCAGGTACAAAATCAAATGAATGGCCATAGAAAGGTTTGTACCATCGTTATGTACAGTGCCGACCAAAAGTCGATACGCAATCTCACAAAGCAATAGCTTGACGTTTAGTTTGACTTACGACCTTCTACTTTCAACAAAATAGATATTGTCAGCAACTAGTTGTAGTTCATAATTTCAATGGTAATATCTAAGACATGATGGCCTAGCGGTTGGGCCCGTCCAGAATTAAGAGTGAATCAGTAAGCCGTGAGTTCAAATCCCGCACAGTTACTTTTAGACTTTTTGTAAGTTTTTACTCTACAGAAATATTATATTCTTTAACTTGTTTGCTTTGTTCACACATTTCGTAAAGTTAAGGAGGTAGATAGAAAAATAAGTCAAGAATTTAGTTAGATTTCTGTGAGGTAGACATGAGTTTTATGAATATTTTAACTTGATCGGAATGAACTTTGTCGTTTGGTTGTAGCCATACATAATACACTATATAATGTGGTAGTTGATGGTCAGTGACGTGTGGTTTAATAGATAGCAGTATTGTTGTTGGTGTGATTCTTAAAATGCGGGCAAATATTAATATTAAAGCGAGGGCGACTATTATCGCGCTGCATAAAAGTGGCCTTAATAGAACTGAATGTGAGTATTATAATTATTTATGAATTGTAACTTAAACATTAAAAATTAAAAGCGAATGGGTATTATAAATTGTCCATTTATTTGGTGACCTGTGGTTTACATAATTCGTTGTTTTTTTTTCAATCTATCATGCAAGATAAATAATTAGTGTTTATTATTGAATTTACAATTGCAGAGTGAATTGTGAAGTGTTGATTTATAGCATCTGTATTACAGCTGCCTTACATATATATTTTTTTTGTTTTAGAGAAATGCAGTAAGTCTCTGGATCAAAAGGTATGAGGAAGAGGGGAGCTTTGCAAGTAGACAGCGAAGTGGAAGGTCGTCGCTTATTAGCGAAGCGCAGCGACAACATATCGTGGGCGAGTATGAATCCAATGGTTTCACACCTACGACACACTCGGAGTCACCGCAAACTGTTCGCCATGCCCTCCACGCTGAAGGCTTGCATCACAGAAGATCAGCTAAAATGCCCTTCTTGACAGAAAGACATAAAGAAGAACGATTATTCTACGGGAATATTTAGACTTTGACGGGATCACTACCATTTTTTCTGATGAAAAGACTTTTACATCAAGTCAAAAGGGTAGACTTCATTTATGGCGCAAGGATAACACTCGCTGGTCCGATAGAAATGTAATCCCTAATACAGACTCAGGTCGAATTATGGATGAATGAGTGCCCCCATAGAAAATCTATGCATCGCAAAGGTGGGATACACGAGATGAGAGATGTATAACACAATTAACAACCCATTACATAAAGGTGTGGGAAAATTTAAGAAGAACCGAAATATGTTGAAACATTGTGGGGTCCATGCGCATACGTCTACTTGACTGCATTGAAAATAATGGGGGTTATACAAAATATTAATCCTAATGTTCTAGTTTTAATTAGACGTTTATAATAATATATAATATAATATAGAATAATTCCTAAATTGAGGTTAAGTTTCAATCTTCTTTTCTTCGGGAAAATGAACACTTAAACTATAACCTCAATATGAGTTACATTTATTGTGACGTCACATAAAAAACATGTTCACGAAGTCTAAATTATGTATTAGTTTTTAGTAAGCTCTGTTGAATACCGATAGATAGAAGTGGGTATCAACAATTATATTTGTGTGATTAGAATATCCTTGTTATGTTAATAAAAAATGACTTCAAAGTGGGTATACAGATACACAAAAAAATCTTATGAACGGTTACAAGAGAACTTCTTATATCTAGGTAGGAATGTGACGTTACAAATCTCATTAAAGTTGTTAATTATATGAATAAATGAAACGAATAAAACAATTGTTGTTATCTGTCAGCACGACTTTTTTTCCACCTTCCAACACCGAAAAAATATTACACAATCACATAAATAGTTATGATGGGTTATTAACTTATATTTAAATCCTTATAAAAATAAATAATGAGCATGAACCCATTTCAAAATAAATACCTAAGTAAATAGTTTTTGCATAAAATACAAATATTAATTAAAGTGGTTACAAAAAAAAATAAAAAACCTTTATTATGTAAACGGGATTTGAACTCAAGACACGTTGATCGCGAACCCACTGCTTAACCTAAACAGCTATCAACGCCTGGTAAATATGGTCGAAATTTAGCTATCGAATGCAAATACGATCATGCGTTTGCTGCGTGCATAACAAAAGAGACGGTAATATATTTCTTTATGTTTCGTGGAGAGCGACGCGACAACTTGCGACAGTAGGCGACTCTGTGGCTGTGGTGTGCGTAGGTACTGTATTGAGACAGCTTACACATACAGCCGCACGGACGCTCGCCCGTGCGTTCACAGCAATATGATCCTTAGCGTGCCTGTGCGCTTATGAACGCTTACTGTACGTTGGTAAAGATAACAGAGACTTGCTCACCTCTATAATAATCCGTGAAATAAGATGAAGCTTATCCCTCCACAAACACTTAAAATATAACATAGCATCACGCCTGTAATTCCCGAAGGGTAAAGGCAGAGGCTTCGCTCTTAATGGTACACCCACATATTCCTAATTGTGTTTAAGTCCCATTTAATACCCCTCCCTCAATGAAGGTGAAGCGTCATCGTGGCCCGGGAAATTCAAATTTTCTTGAGTTTTTTGTAATTTGCGGGCTAGTGCTGGGTTGTATGTTGGTGGAAGTACCGTTCGCGGCTGTGGAGCGTATGTGGTTGCAGAATTGTAGTCATCGGAATCATCGGTGCAGCGCTCCAAGTTCATGAAAGTCGAGGAACGAATTTTTCATTTATGAACTTTGAGGGTTGTGTTGATGATTTTGATGATTATAATTCTGTGACTGCATATGTCGAGCAACCACGAACGATGTTTTCATCAGCATACAACTTGGCACTGCCCTGCAAATTGCAAAAAACTTGGGAAAATTTGAATTTCGCGGGGTACCCTGTAGCATCAGCTTTATCTCTCCTTGACGGTATGTAAAGTCAAGTCAGAGGCCCATAGCCGGTATAAAAAAAAACTCTGACACCAAGTGAGACAGTAACCACACGATAAAGAAAGAAAGGAGCGAGTCTGTTGCCTTCAACCGGGCATAAATCCAGATTCCGTGGCTTCTACTGAAAAATTCCTGATAAAAAAAACCCAATCTCAATTTCATCGATCTGGGTATCATGACCGACCAGGCCAACGAGGCGGTCATCCTCCATAATTATCCGTGAAACAAGAAGCTTATTCCTCCACAATTACTGAATATATTTGACAAAATATTAGGGAACAATGAACCCTACCACATTAAGCACATGGACCACATTAATCTAACGCCCTCATTAACATCAATGAATATTCTGCGGCTCGGATAAAGGAACCCACTTAAACTGGACAATGACTTAACGTTTGCTGCTATGCGGATAATGCTCGCATTACCTAATTGCCTTTCTTTAAACTTGGAAATTGTCTAATTAATCATGCAGATACATCGTTTTAAGACCTTGCAACAGAAAATGGCAATAAGAGAAAATTAGAAGAAGAAAGAAGGAAATAAGTTTTTATTTGAATCGCACAGGGGAAAAGAATAAACAAAAAAACTTTTTTGCAAAAAATATAACCGACTTCACACAAAAAAGTGAAAAATAACTTTAGCTTCAGAAGTCGGTGACCTTTGTTTGATTGATTTAGTTTTTTTGTCACCGACTTCTGAAGCTAAAGTTATTTTTCACTTTTTAGAGGTTCATATGTGCTTGCCCTTTCACAGTGTAACGGCGTGAGTTTTTGTTATGAACTGGTGTAAACAATAGAGAGGCATGAGATTTCAGCGATCCCAGTACATTTGCTATCATTTATTGAGGAGTTCCCGTCGCCTATCTTCCGAAGTTCTTCATCAGATCTTTAAATTGAAATGAGATCACTCCAAGAACGTATTCTTCCTAAAACTACCCAAACCGCTTCTGGTGTGCCTATAAAATTTAAGGAATTCCCTCTATTACTCCAGGATCCCATTAAATGGAACTTAACATATCTAACTGTCGAAAACTGTGTGTATTGTACACTTCTGCGTACTCCCTCAGAGCATACAGGCGTGATGTTACGTCATGATGTAGTATGAACAATGAACCTACAAGCGATTGCAGCAATTACTGCAGATTTGCCGTCTATTTTTGAAGAGTTCCATTGTATATCTCGGAAGATCAGAAACAGATAAAAAAAAAACAGACGAATTGAGAACCGAGAAGTCGGTTGAGAAGTCGGTTGAAAATGAAGCAAAACAGTTCAGGAAGCCGAAAGGCACTTGTTCTTCCTGTCATTGCGATCATTTTTTTGTTCCACACCAAACCTGGGAACCTTCTAGTTACGGAGATATGGGGGGTCAAAGTTACAACTATTTGACAAGTATTTTTTAAATACAGGTTTATTTGGAAGATTTTAACTTTTAACACCTCCTCGACCCCCGTACTATTCAATCCATCCATCAGCACAATTTTTTAAGTGCGTTACATTGAGTTCTATCACAAAACATGTTTTATGTATTTATTTATTTTAATTTTAGGAAAACTTACAGCTAAACAGAAAGCGAGTAATAGCTTAAACAAAATATGGCCAATTACAAGTTTCCACATGTAGTCTATAAATAATATGACATATAACCTCAAAATAAAAAGTGGTTTCCCAGCCATATTTTTGAGTAAAGTTACTTCGTTTGATGTACAAAATGCTTGGTTGACGGCTTCGTGATGAGCTGGTTTACACCCTGTATAGATAGAAGTGAAAACTGGTAGCGGATCACTACGAGACGATCGGCTACGAGTGCTACGAAGCGTACGAGACGGTCACGCCAGTTCCATGATTTATGTTCACTGAAAAAGTGCTCAACGCGCGGTATCTCTTTCGAACAGTCCCGCAGCCTCGGAGTCCCACAGCCCCGGATCCCGTATGATACCTGGTGTTACACTCATGGCCTGGTGCTGTACAGGGGTGGTGAATGTGAGTCACAGCACACTGCACACCGCAAGCCGCTCTGTCTGTTTTTGACCCCGCTGTTGACTTGGCCACCTAGTATACAAGCTGGTCTAAACAATTCCGTGACAACTGTCTGCTCAATCGTTTCCACGAAAGCTAAGCGGAGATAATAAGTGTAAATAACGAAAGTCTATTGGTACAACACATCTATGCTTTTCTCATCATGTCTCTGCTTCGGTGGAGTATGACACTTACAGTTCATACCTTGTTATACTTAGACTTACTTATTTATTTACTTTTTAAAAGCAATTTTAGTTAAATTTACCCAATATCTCTTTTTCTCCATAATAATAGATAAATACTTAGCTATAATTCTAGCCTTCAGCTGTTTTCCATAGTTAAACATAATAATAACGGTATGCTTATAGAACACAATTACAATATTAATAAGTGGGTTAATACACAAAGGAAATTGATTGCCTTATTCATATTCGGCACTCAACTTCATCCGATTACGGTTATTAAAGCTTTTCCCCCACTATGTGCTTAGCATTCTCATATAGTAAATTATTAGGGGTGCTACAAATTCGGGCCCGGCACATTTGATTCGGCATACAACGTGTTTTGGTTTATTTCCCGTCATTTTAAGGTTATATTATTCTATACTTAAAATAATACGAAAATTATAAACATAAAGTATAAATATAATATGTGTTTCAAAAATACATAGTTTCGAAGATATCATCAATTATAATTTAATTAATGTTTCATTGCTAAATACGAGTGGAGTGATTCATTATCATTCAAACCAATCATTCATTTATTTAGAGTTGAGAAAATGCGACGTTCTAATATTTCACGTTACGGCATTCACATTAAAGATATGACTGTCGAATTATTTTGTTCTGGTCTCATTCATACTCTAGATTTAGAGCATATCAAAAAAAGCCTTGTATATTGAACAACAGTGGCGTTTTATACTTGATTGGATGCAGGTTTTACATGGAGCTGACCTGCTCATGGAGCTGACCCAGTTAGTACTGGGTAATACGAACCCTTACCCTTTGTTAACACTGATTTTCAGATTGTCGGGCCACTGATTTCTTGTAGCGACTGTCAAAAAGACTGGAAGATTTAAAAAGACGTGTTATACAATTATTTGTTTTGTATTATTTAACGTGTTTTCCAATGTGCATCGTAAACTCGGTATGTGCTATGTAATAGGTGGTTTCCGAAACCGACCCGAAATAACTATGCGCTTATTTATAAATTAAAAAAAATAAAAATAAACTTTCGTTTCGGTCGGTATCTACCTCTACATAATCATGGTTGGGCAGCTCGGCACAATTCAAGCCAAAGTGGCTTTTTTCGGACACATTTTTTTCTACGTAATTTAGATATTGCCGCCCGGATTTCATTCCGACCCCAACATGAGAGTAACAACCCTAGGTTACAAGGCAAAGTTGTGTACACGTAAATAAATGGATACATATCTATCACAAGAGGCGGTAGAGCAAGATAATTTGATACCGTCCCTTACTAAGGGCTCACATATGAAAAACGGCACAAAGAAATCGTAGTCCTACTTTTTATTCCAACGCAGTTTCTTTACCTTTTTATTCGCATTACCACAAAAAGAGGGCGATGGACTTCGTAACGAAGATAGGGTATGAAACTTTTTCTGAGAATAGGCTCCAGATGTTGATGCCACATTTCTTTCATAATAGGTTATGAAAGATGGATCGCACTTAAAGCATTATTTTGTCTGTTGTGTGAAAGAGGTCGACATCAAATCTAGGACAAAGTTTCAGCCGTAAACCCGCGATGTACTTAGCTATGAAATTACTTTATAGTACTCGGTACCTCGCCGTCGGCGGCGTCGTGGGATTACTTTCCTCTACCATTAAATGTTTCCCACCGGAATGTCGTAACTCTAGTCATTCTGCACTCATCATGAAGATAAATTATCTCGAACTAAAATTGAGTTAAGTTGTGTTCACACTGAGAAGATATTTGACTACGATTGTTGTTCCTGCACGAAAATCAAATTTTCTTACGTACTTTTATGAAGCGATTGTATTGATAATTTTGATGATTGATTATAATTCTATCTTACAGCCACAAACAATATAAAAAAACAAGGGAAAATCATCGACACGACGAAGAAGAAGATAGCCGTGAATTTTATTTTCATTAAGAAACAACCTAGCACTGGCCTGAAAATTAAAAAAAACGTCAGAAAATTTGAATATCGCGGGCTACCTTGAAGCATCAGCCTTAAAGAAAGTTCCACGGACCCGAACATAGCGCTATACTTCCACATATTATGAGAAAACCGTCAGTCTGGTGGAATTCACAGCCCGTTTCTCTGTTCTCTAATCATTATAATCTGGATCTATTCAAAGTTGGAGTGAATTAATTCTAGGCAAGCGTGCTGTATCCTAGCGCGCATCGTCGTTTCACATCATATGGGTTGTGTTTTTAGGCATAGATACATACACGAAAATCCTTAGAAGTCATACAATGAAAATGCTTAAGCCAATAGGGACAATAGCTCAGCATTCGAACAATGAGTTATGTGGGATGAACCGAGCAATACTGAGTTTGGTTTTTACAAGTCACTGATTAGTTCGCAAACGAATGAATTGGCTCGCCGCAATGGAACTTTGGCAATCACGTGAATGCTCAGTTTTGAAAGTTCGCGGTATACATACATACACCTTTGTGATGAATAGCATCCGCGAAATGATATAGACGGTTAAGTATAAACCTATTCTTTAGGCGTCAATCGAACGGTAGGCATGCCATTGTCATACTAAGTGATGCAAAAATGTAAGGCTGTGAATATGATTGACGAGGAAATATGGATGGGTCGAAGGGACTCAATTTCATGATAAATAGATCGGATGTTTTAAGGTAAAAGCTTTATAGGGTACCTAACTACCTAATCATATAGCAAATCGTACTTATCCTATCTTACTAATAACATCTAATCCATCCAGCCTCACAAACCTTCGCATTGAGGAAACAGAAATTAAAATAAACTAAATAACTTAAACTATAAACTTTAAAAATGGCGTCAAAAAACTCCTCCTCAACGCTGTCAACTGGTAATGTCCCCAGTAGACTGGCGACGCGCGACGTTACCACACTGGCAACGCTAAGCCTTTGGTCAAGGCTCACCCAGCCCTATGATCACGGGAAGTGTCAGTGTTTTAACTTGCCTTGAAAAGGCTGTGAAAGATATTTTAATTAAAAAATAAATTGTGTAAAAAAATATAGGCGCGCGAAGCCGCGGGCGGCAGCTTATATTACCCGGAGATTCAGAACTGACATATTTCAGGATTCTTAAAGGGCCTGAGGTATCTATGGTTACTAATACTAATAAAGTAACAAGACGAGATCGTTTCATTTTTAAATGAAATACGGTAGACAGCAACTACCTATAACATTCATTTCTTTTATCTTTTACTGTATGCCCCTGGGGGCTACGTTTCACTCATATATTTATGTACGTCAGATTCGCGGTTGTATTTTTCAGATCAGCCTATATTTATTGCAGTTATTTGGTACCTTCTATGTACATTTTCGTACCTCTCCTGAAAATCTGTGTACCTGCACCCGTACAATGATATTTTAAAAATTAGGTACACTCGCGAACCTGATGTCAGAACCGCGGGTGTACCGCTAACCAGTATTATATATAGTTAAGGGAACTGTTTAAGTAGATTTGGTACCTCTTGTGTACCTGGAGAAACACGTATTTCTGTACAGTTTGCTGTGAAAAGTGAAAAAAACAATTTTATGTCTTTGAAGTCGCTATATTTTTTTAGATGGCAGCTTTGTTATTTTATGTATACGTCTACCTGCATTAGAAAATGACTTCAGATTCGCGGGTGTACCTAATTTTTAAAATATCATTGTACAGGTGCAGATACACAGATTTTCAGGAGAGGTACGTAAAGGTACACAGAAGGTACCAAATAACTGCAATAAATTTAGGCTGATCTGAAAAATACACCCGCGAATCTGACGTACAGATATATATTTCTTGGACGATATTTAGTGTCTAATTTATTATTTGTAGAGCCTAAGTAACGTTGCAGAATAAACATACAAATTATCCAAACATAAAAGCGTACTATGAATACAAACAGGCCAGCGAGATAATTAGAGCTACAAACAACTCAGCTATAACTTCAACGTATACATGATAAATATACGTAACATCTAAGTATATTTCTGCCTACACAATAAACAAAAGAAGCAAATTCAGCACACCTCACAGTACAACACGACATGATTACAAAATGTTGATAACATACCTGAAGTCCTCCCAAACCAAGTTAAGGCCTGCGCAGACGAGAACATTTTCAAGGATTCGTGTGTTCGTTTTCCACCTTCGTCTGTGGACCCGACCGATTCGGTTGGGAAGCCATTGTTTCCAGTCTATTCTGTCTAATTCGCTCACAGTTGTGATAATTTAAAAAAAATGTAGTCAGGAGAAGTTGCAGGCACTTCTGCTGAGCAAGAACTCCTGAGATCGATTCCCTGGTTGGGCAAAGACTTATATTCCTTTAGTATAGCAGTCCGGAGATTGATGTCCCGTTGATGGTAATATACTTTGCCTCATGGGGTGTTTAACTTTACCAGTAAAATGTGGGAGTTCTGTAGGTATCTTTGTGATTATGTTATGTTTCGAGGACGTTTTTCCTCCACGGAAAGCAGTCCCTCGTCTGCGAAGGCCTTTACCCTATCTTTTACGAGGGACATTATTCCGAGGAAAATTTATGACAACTAGAAAGAGATAACACAGTACACCGCCTCTTCGTGTGTTGTTCCGTCTTAATACGAGGTAAACAACACTATATATTATTGTGTTGCTTGTTTGTTATATGAGAATGTAGCAGATAAAGTTATTGTAGTAGTGGTTAGTCTTGTAACCCCTCGAACGCATAAAGAAAAACAAAAGAGTTTTTGTTTTTCAGTTCTCTGATCCCGGTTTTGAATTTCATTGTGAAATAATGGAAAAATAAACAACAGTATTTTCTATTTCTTTGAAAGTTAAGGATGTTTCTAAAATAGATAAATAGGGTTTTCGGGTTCCCGTACCCTAAGGGTAACCAACGAGACCCTATTACTAAGGTCCATGTACACCGAAAAGATAACGGTCAGATTATGCAAAAACAGCTGTCACTGTGACGTGTTCTCATACAAAAATGTGTTTTAAACAGCTGTTTTTAGATAATCAGACCGTCATCTTTTTGGTGAACATGGACATGAGCCTCCGTCGTCGTCGTCGTCGGCGTCGCCGTCCGTCCGTCTGTCAGTTAGCTGGCTGTAACTCATGTTCCAAAATAGGTGACAGTTGTTGATCAAAGACTATGTATTTCTGTTGCCGTTAACAAATAATAAATTTAAAGCAGCTGCTACTACGATGGAGTACGGAACCCTTGATGAGCGCGTCCTTCTCGCACTTGCCCGTTTTAATTCAGCTTACGTAGGTGACGTTTGTTGTTTCTTGTACCTATAGTACAAGAATTTATTCAGAAAATTTCCGTTGGAGACAATAACGCGATGTATTTCATCTGTGTGACCACTTTGCCAAGGCTGATATGAATACTACGGTCAGTACCTAAAACATCATCATTATCCCAATAAATGTTTAGGGTCGGCCCTATTGTTGTCTCTCCTAATTACTTGTCATCACACCAGTCACCTCTTTTCTAGCAAAATCATCCTTCCCAAAGAGAAGAGAATCTTTCTCTTCTTTTATAGCAACTAACGACGCGCGACGTCTCGAATCTGACGTTCTTAGGGTCTCGGGTTCGAATCCCGGTAGGAGAAAATGTTTGTGTGATGAGCATGGACATTTGTTTCCGAGTCATGGATGTATTTACAAACATAAAAGTATCTATGTAATATATCAACTATCTGGTGTCCACGACACAAGCCTTGCTTAGTGTGGCACTAGATGGCGCTGTGTGTTAATGTCCAGCGATATTTATTATTTATTTATCTACATTTAACACAACATCAAAACCTAACATGTTTGTCCAAAAGAAAAATGAGTCAAGTTCCATAAAAACAAAACACATCTGTGAAACAAACACGTTTGTTTTTTACCGATACGTATGTAAAAACTGTTCACGCTAATACACCTATGTCAAGAGGAGCGAGTTCCTCATCATAATTAACTCATCAATCTTCACACCGCCTATTGTGAGCGCAGGCTTTCCCGAGCCCGTCCCGCTCCCATACCCGTCCCGTCCCGCGCCCGTCCCGCGCCCGTCCCGCTCACGCCCCGCCAGGCCCCCAGCCATTGTTTCACTGACGTACAAGCATCAAGCCAGACACCCAATATGACAAAAATAATAATTGAATTTCGCAAAAGTGGAAATAATTTAATTGGATATTGAATTTTCAGGTCGGATATCATTCGGGATAGGATTACGTTAAGTGGTTTGCCTCCAGATTGAGAAATCTTGGTTATAGTTTTCTTAGTATTAAATTGGTAATTGCAAAGTCCTGTCTCTTCCATTAAAATATTCAAATTAGTTGTGTTGTAACAACGTTGTCTTACGTACTAATTCTTGAGAGATCTTGTCGTTCCAACAGGGCTTTCTATAGACTACCTAATGTAGGAGGAGTATTTAGACCGGCTTAGAAGATTAATTTTATGTAGCTGGACTTTTAGTCCTTCGTCGTGGGCAAAATGTAGTTAGAACAGCTGAAGTGTTTAGAGTAATTGGTTACGTGTTTTGTCCAAAAGCCTTGACGTTTTTGGAGATGTTTTTTGTCGTAATTGTACTTTCGATTTGGCAGCTTAGACAATAGTAGGTAAAGTGTTGTCGGTTGGAGTGTAGCCTTAGGGGCGCTAAAATTTTTCGAAATTTTTTTTTTTTTCGATTTGGTACCATACGCTTATAGGCACCATGAGCCGTGCAGAAAACAAAAAAAAAATTTTTGGGTTAAAAAAATTTTTGGGACTTTCTCCTCACTTAAAAAAAAAAAAAAAATCTCCTCACTTTTCACCTTGAGTAAGGTTAGGGGCAAACACTTTTTTTAAACCAATTTTTTTAACCAAAAAAATTTTTTTGGTTAAAAAAATTTTTGGGACTTGGAAAATTTTTCGAAAATTTTTTTTTTTGTTTTCTGCACGGCTCATGGTGCCTATAAGCGTATGGCATCAACTTCCAAAAAAATTTTTTTCGAAAAATTTTCTGTTTGCCCCTAACCCTACTCAAGGTGAAAAGTAAGGAGAAATTTTCTAAGTCCCAAAAATTTTTTTAACCCAAAATTTTTTTTTTTGTTTTCTGCACGGCTCATGGTGCCTATAAGCGTATGGTACCAAATCGAAAAAAAAAAAAATTACGAAAAATTTTCTAAGTCCCAAAAATTTTCTAAGTCCCAAAAATTTTTTGAACCAAAAAAATTTTTTTTTCGTTTTCTTTGCTTCTCATAGCGCCCCTAAGGATATACTCCAACTCCTAAAAATCCGCCCCTAAGGCTACCCACTGACCGTGTTGTCTACTGTAGTATATTTATATTAAGTAGTTGACGGTAGGTCGGCTAAGATTATAATATTGTATGTGAGGGTGTTTGTAAATAAATCAGTGTTTAACCAACCTACGTGTGTTTCACTACATGGTGACAGCGGTGCGCCTTTTTTAACACATAAAACAGTTAAAACGGACTCGAACCTATCATATCTTAGTGCCGTGATAAATAGTGAGAGTAAAGCTAATTAGTAATAATGGAACACGCACGTCCTCCAGCGGAATTAGCGCTCGACGGCGGTCCGGCCGCGCGGTCCGACGCGTGGCATAAATGGCGGAAGTTGTTCGAAGTTTTTCTTAAAGCATCTGGAGTGAGCAAAGAGCCTAAGGAAGTCCAGGCTAGTTTGTTGGTTAACCTCATTGGGTCAGCAGGTTATGAGGCATTTACAACGTTCACGTTCGATGAAGGTGAAAGTGAAGACAACATTAATTGTCTATTGGAAAAGTTTGACAAGTATTTTGGCACAAAACCGAATATCACTGTACGGCGGTTTAAATTTTTTACACGCAATCAAGAAGACGGCGAAATCATCGACCAATACGTAACATCATTGAGGGTATTGAGTCAGCAGTGCGAGTTCAGTGAATTGCACGAGAGCTTGTTGCGAGATAAGATCGTGTGTGGTATTGTCAACAACACTGTGAGGGATCGACTTCTTCGCACAGATGATTTATCATTATCAAAGGCGATACAAATCTGCCAGGCGGCAGAGATGTCAAAAGAGGAAAGTCAATGCATCGATGGCGTATCAGCGGGTGTGCAAGTGAATGCAGTTCAAACCGGCAGCAGCGCACGAGGCGGACGGCGTGCTAGAGGACGGCGCGGCGCCGGCGCTGCGGGGCCGCGGCCGGCGCGTATGCAGCGCAGCACCTGCGAGCTGTGCGGTAGCGGGTGGTGTCACGGCGGTGAGCGCTGTCCGGCGCGGAACGCAAAGTGTTATGTTTGTGAAAAGAAAGGTCACTTCTCGCGAGTGTGTGAGCAAAAGAAAGCAATACGTAAAGTGTTAAATCTCAGTGTAGAAACTGTAAATAGTGATGATAGCGGGGACGAATTGTTTTTTGTTAATACGCTAGAAGAGGACAAACAACAATGTAAGTCGTCAATGGAATGGATAGAAGTTGTAAAATGCCAAGGTATAAACATTTCATTAAAAATAGATACAGGATCAATGATTAATGTTATCTCTAAAGTTACCTACTTGAACTTAGGATTATTAATAACAGACCTGAAGCCATTCACAAAACGTGTACATTCCTTTACAGGTAATCAATTGCCAATTATAGGCATTGCTAATGTGCCGGCACTGCCCTGGCACAAGCTAGCTTCGGATACATTCGAATATAAAAAGAAGAATTACATCGTTTTAGTCGACTACTTTTCTAACTATGTTGAGGTCGGGCAATTGTCGAGTGTCAGCTCTAGACAAGTTATTACTTTTATGAAAGAACAATTCTCGCGGCACGGAATACCAGCGGAGCTGGTGAGTGATAATGGACCGGCTTATAGCTCACAGGAGTTTAAAAGGTTCATGAGCGATTGGGAAATACGACATGAGACAGCATCGCCACATTATCCACAGTCAAACGGTAAAAGCGAAAGAACCGTACAGACAGTTAAAAATTTACTAAAGAAGTGTGTGGTTTCGGGACAGGATTTTAACTTGGCATTGTTAAATTTTAGGGCAACACCACGGCATAATATAGACTCACCCGCACAGATGTTAATGGGCAGACGTCTAAAAACAAGACCTATTAGTGCTAAGTTGCTAACGGAGAAGGTAGATAACGACCAGGCCCCTTATTCACAACCATTCGACTCGCTTCCGATTCGGAAAGTCGTATATCTGTCTTCTTCTGGCATTACGAAAACGACCGAGATAGACATACGACTTTCCGAATCGGAAGCGAGTCGAATGGTTGTGAATAAGGGGCCTGAACTATGACAGAATAATGACAAACCGAAAACAAATTAAAATAAATTATGACAAATCGGCGAACACACTAAAAAGCTTATCATCTGGTGAAAAGGCAACTTTGACCAGTAACGGCGACAGGAAACTGGTAACAATAGTGGCACGTAGTACACAACCACGCTCGTATATTGTAGAAGACGAACGCGGTAGCCGGTATAGACGTACTCGAAGTCAGTTGGTTAGCCGAACGACAGGCGTCCGGCGTCCCCTACAAACAGTAGGGGAGTCAACGAGACAACCACCAGACAGGGTAGGCAGTAGCAAGACACCAAGTGTGGTGACGGCTACAGGTCTCCGAAGACGTAGACAGAGAGTGCAGGCTGAAGTCCAAACCCAAGCGCAGGCAAGTCCAGCTAGCAACAATCATTCGTTACTGCTCGACGAGAGTGGTGAATATGAAAGTCCAGGTGACATTCGCGATCATTCGTCTACACCATCGCCACTAGCGGTTCCTATTGAGAGGTCTAAGGAAAGAACTGTACGAATGCTGACTAATCTTTTCTTAGGTCGTGATTAGGAAGTATTACAATTAACTGGGTAACAATAAATTATAAATAAATATAGAAATAAGTATAAATGTAATTAGTAAGTAGTAGTAGTGTTAGTAGTAGTAAGTACATTCGGTAAACAACATGTTAGTTTTAGTTAGTTCTTTTATTATTTATAATAAAATCTTGCATTGTTTTCTTAGAAGGGAAGAGATGTAGTATATTTATATTAAGTAGTTGACGGTAGGTCGGCTAAGATTATAATATTGTATGTGAGGGTGTTTGTAAATAAATCAGTGTTTAACCAACCTACGTGTGTTTCACTACATCTACTGCCGTAGAAATGCAAAAGAGTAAGCCGTCTTGTGTATGTAGGTAAACAAAATGCTTTAGTGAAAATACAATCTTTTTTAAATAAAACTTTTAAATAAAAAACTAGATATTATTATTGTTACAGTTGTTATTTCTCTCAACATTCTCCTTTCATTGACCTTCCAAAAGATAATGGTTTTCCTTTGCCGTCATTGTATTTGTTCTTACTATAATTGATTTTCCTTCTTTATGTATCACAATATATTCTGTTCTTTTGTTACCGTAATTAATTTCTTTTCCGGCCACAGAACTAATATAAACTATCAATCTTTACTTTATTCGGCCAGCTATATTCAATTGACAGTTCAAGACTACACTATCGTTCGTGGTTCGGTACTTTGGTCAAACAGCGGGCCTCAACCCGAATGGCGTAGTGGTAGTGAGGCTGCCTTATGTTCTTAAGCTCCTGGGTTCGAATCCCGGTAGGAGTAAATGTTTGTGTGATAAGCATGGACATTTGTTTCCGAGTCATGGATGTTTTTATGTATAATAAGTATGTATTTACAAACCAAAAAGTATATATGTCACCGTAAAATGGTCAAAAACGTTGGATAGTAGTAGAACATTTCACAATATTACGGTTTCACTTCGATAGATTACAATCTACCGAAAACTCATGCGCTATGTTGTTATGTTCAGTTGAAAATATTTCGAGAGTTTACAATCTAGAGAGATTACAATCTGACGTGTTTGACAATATTACATAATTATGTAGTATATCAACTATCTGGTGTCCACGACACAAGCCTTGCTTAGTGTGACACTAGATGGCGATGTGTGCTAATGTCCAGCGATGATTTTTGATTTATTAACCGTAATGGGTATTAATAAAGTTAAAAAAAAACTTAAAATGGACTTTACGTTTATCCTATCATAAAGTCCATTTTAAGACTTTTATTTTTTTAACGTGATTCATATTATGACTCTACTTAGGTGGCCATTTTAGACCCCCAGATACAAAAAACCGGCCAAGTGTGAGTCGGATAAGCGCATGAATGGTTCTGTAAATCCGTACATATCATCGTAGAAGAGAGCTCCCTATTTTATATTGTTCGGGAAACTTACAGCTATTATAAATAATGTTCTTAAACTATACGGATTTTAAGGCCATTTACAAGTTTTCGCAAAAAAAAAACACTAAAAACAATTCAAAAACCAAACACAACAATTTTCTTTTTTAAACTTTCACGATCAGAACACATTATAAAACATATCGGGAACATATCGATATAACGTCGGGATTACATTAAAGGTAAATTCGCGATAAATACCCGTATTCATAATAAAACACAACAAAAGAAAGAAGTAGGCGCAAAATACAAAACAACACGATCGACTATTATTTTTATTATTATACCTGTTATAACGGCAACAGAAATACAAATTCTGTGAAAATTAGCCCACTGACAGACGGCTGGACAGCGGTGGCTTAATAATAGGGGTCCTTTTGGCTATACTTCGGGTACGGTACCCTAAAAAATACGGCCAAGCTGTGGATACCAGATTCTGACAGATATTTTCTGTCAGGAGTAGGTGCGTTGTTCACAACCAGTCAGTATTTGGCCGAACTTATATCGGCCAACTTTTTAGTACCAACTTACCCAACATAAGTATACTCGTAGATATACTGCTGCAAGATATTGCTATGTTTACGATTGTACCATCTGTTACATCGTAAAAGTCCTTTCGTTTACATACCCAGTTATATTAAACCTTTAGGCCTGAAACTCGGAAATCTGTAGAGAATGCTTTTTTACTTACCTACCTACCCAGAGAAAACCTGACACGGCAGGTAACCTCTATTACCTTAGAGACCTAGTACTTTTATGTTATTTTATATTTTTTTTCGGATTCGAATCATCAAATAACTTATCCCACTCTGGGCAGAGCGGGAGAGAGTGTCAGACTTTTACTGACTAAAACCCATCGATGTTCCGTCCTCGCCCTTTACGTTCCGGGCCACGGTATTATATACTAAAACCTTCCTCTTGAATCACTCTATCTATTAAAAAAACCCGCATCGAAATCCATTGCGCAGTTTTAAAGATCTATGCATACATAGGGACAGACAGACGCGGCGGGAGACTTTGTTCTATAATATGTAGTGATAGTGAAGATCTGGTTTCCAGTTGCGGTGCTCAAAAGCGCAGCCACATTTAAATCGATGAATACTGTAGTCGCGTTTCAGTGGCTAATTAAAATAATGATTAACGCTTTTAATTGTTAATCCGTGACGTAACACTTAGCGCCACCTGCCTGTTTTTCTAGGAACTACTTTTATCCATTAATGGTACGTAGTAGTACTAGTATCTCTCTGCCTGCAACCCGTATGTTTTTTCAAGTACTACGTTGTTATTCAAATTAATTATAGAAAGACTGAAAAGCGGCCAAGTGCGAGTCGGACTCGCCCATGAAGGGTTCCGTACCAGCAAGTAACATAATATAAAAGAAGAGGTATTAAAAAAAACTACTTACTAGATCTCGTTCAAACCAATTTTGGCTGGAAGTTTACATGGTAATGTACATCATATATAATACTTAGTTTAATCATTCTCTTATTTTAGAAGTTACAGGGGGGGGTGGGGACATATTTCCATTTTGGAAGTGTCTCTCGCGCAAACTGTTAAGTTTAGAAAAAAAATATGTTAGAAACCTCAATATCATTTTTGAAGACCTATCTGTAGATACCCCCCCCCCCCCACAAAATGGGTTTGATGAAAAAAAACATTTATTGTTTTAGTTCAAAGTATAATAGGAACTTGAGTGAAAATCTTAATGTGGTTCACAGAATACATCTACCTACCAAGATTTAACAGCATAGTTCCAGTTTCGGAAAAAAGTGGCTGTGACATACGGACGGACAGACAGAGAGACATACAGACATGTCGAATCTATAAGGGTTCCGTTTTTTGCCATTTGGCAAAGGAACCCTAAAAAAAGTGACTTATCATAAACATACACAGGTAGGTAAAATATCTACATTTTTACCATCTGCACTTTTAACGTTCATTGGTAATCTATACTAATATCATAAAGCTGAAGAGTTTGTTTGTTTGTTTCAAGGCGCTAATCTCAGGAACTCCTGGCTATCCAACACTAAAAGAATCTTTCATTTCGAAATTGATAAATTATTTTAGTGTTGGATTCCATTTATGGAGGAAGGTTATAGACTAAATAACATCACGCCAGCTACGACCAAAAGGAGCAGAGCATAAATGATAAATGTTGCGAAAAGGCGAAAAAAATATTTCTTTAGTGAGCTTTTTCTCTCTTTCGTGACGCAAACGAAGTTGCGTGGGTCAGCTAGTACATAATAATTATGTGTTACTACTTACCATTTGTTTTTAAGTATTAATAATGAACTTAAGAAATCAAATCAAAACCCTCAAATAATTAAGTCAAGAATGAATAATAACATTATACTTAATTTGCAAATTAACGCAGTAGCGAAATTTTGAACCCTATTCAGGCTATTACAAAATGTCTTCGTGGTACCTACATTAAAATGAGTATCTAAGTAATTTATGATTCTACGAATATGCCCTAGAGGCCTAGACATGTAGTAGAAATAAAGTTATTTTAGGTTGTGAAATCGGACATTATATTCTTGTCAAAGAATAGAGTACCGTTCACCTAACTTAGCTGAAAGTTTATTTAATACATATAAATTCAGTTTGCTACAGTGGCATACCAAGCATGAGGGAAACAGTTACAAAAATGTGCACCTTGCCAAGCTACGATTCTCAGCAAAACAAAGCTACAAACGAAAAAATAAACACATCATCATTTACACACATTTAGGTCGAATAGGTATTGAAGTGTTTTAAACGTTAGGAGATAATATTTTTAAGATTCCTTGAGTATGTTCAAATTGTATACTAGTAGAATGCTAAAGTTAGGATGTATGGATGGATGTTTGTTACTAAACACGCCGTAACTGCTGAACGGATCTGGATGAAATTAGGCTTAGAGATGTGTTAGTAGATTAAATAAGAGTCTGGAATATACGTTTCAATACACTTCCTCGAAAACTGGTTCTTTTCGAACCACGATTAGGTTTAACATCGAATGTATTTCACACGCGTGCGTTTTTTGACAGTTTCCCAACGCGTGTGCGGGAATGAAAATTGCCACCTAAACTTAATATAAATTGGTTCAATCCCTATAGTCAGAAGTGATTGTTTTTTTATTTCGACAAAGCAATATGCCTCTTTACGGCATAATAATTTTTTGAATATTCAAATTGTGTTAATGAATAGAATATCATAGATAAACATGATTATTTAAAACTAATATTTACTTTTTTAGACAAATTAACATTTAATTGCATACATATCAAAATTTCCATACGAACGAAGTCTCGCTCGGGCAACAGCAAGTACCAAATATAATAATAATAAACTTTATTCAAAAATATAAGGTTACGTTTACAGTTTTCTTAAATATATGTCAAGTTCACACTATGTTTTGAGCAAATGTATGCATGTTACAATAACCAGTACCGACAATCCTCTTTAGAAAAAAACACTTTCACAATACTGTGTAACATTGTACCTTCTGCTTACACGTGCCGAACCTACCCACCTTGTAGTACGTACAATGAAACACAACACTCCAACAAAGTACAACGAGATCTGCGGTGGCTCGTAATCCTTTTTATTTTTATCCTCCTAATGAGCAAAAGGCGGAGCTGGCTGGGAAACAACCGGGCAACCAGGACTAATTGGTGATGCGACCAGACACCTGACACCGCTGGCCGGCTACTAATATGTACGTCGTGGATAAAACCACCTACTTTTTCCGTGTACAGACGGCAACAGTAGTGTTATGTGGTAAGGTAAACCAGCAAAAAATAACCACTAACATAGGGATCAGTGGAACTGGTACGGACCAATTGCGAATGGACACTGACTCAAAGGTACTTCTGTACAATTTGTAACTGTGTCAGCTCCAGAGCTGAATAGTTGTAGTATGATCCCATAGTTTGAAAATTGGGGCAGGTTATGGTAATTGATCATTGTATTTGGAATAACATCTGTAAAATTAAACGATTGTAAGCTGTCTAACGATGATGAACTTGCTGACTGTAGTAACAGTAAAAAAATACATATTTTGTAAGTAGTCATAAATTGTTCCAACAAAATTAAGTCTTCTGTACTTACACAATTTGTACCATGAAAAATAATACATATGTACGAAAATGTTGTTTTTGAAGAATTATAATCATGAAGGAAAGTTAATAGGGTTTGATCATTAATATATTAAGTCGTTATACGAGTAATTTGTTCAAGCACGTTTCCGATGTTATGAAACACAAACTTTAAGTCCTGTCAATATTAATATACACCTCATTTTTCGCTCTTCTTTTATAAATATCCCTTAACATATTCATTTTAAACAAACGGCTTAGTTTCAGACAACACAGTTTTAATTACCATAAATAATTAAGAACAGCATTTAGGGTTCCGTGACTCGGTTAATTATTAAACTAATTACTTATATACCCATAATTAAAACTAGGGAGAGAACAAAACACTATTTGTTGTATTCTACTCAATACATTGGCTTATGTCCTATTCATCGAAAGGCACGACTAACTTCAGCGCTCAGACAAACAATTTAAATAATTAATAGGCGTAAGTTCTCGACGTGTTATGTTCATTCATCATTTTAAGGTTGAATAGCTCATCCTAATGTTCTTGAATATCTCCTCCTTAAATACTGCCTCTTAAATTCAGAGTCGTTAAAGTTAAACTGCGGAATATTTTCAGATAATGGGCGCAATCCTCTGTTATATTTAACTTTATTAATCTAGTTTACTTAAGATTACTGTAGATAAAATCACAAGGATTTATTCAAGTGTCTAATAAAACGCTCACATACGTATAAGAATGGAAGTTTTGGCATGAGCGCGCAGTGTAAATATATTATATACGTCGATTTTTAATCGAAAATATATGTTACAAAATTTTTGTTAAATTTTTTGCTTTGTGCACAATTTAATCAGTATCATTCATAAGTGTGAAACGAGTAATATTAATTAAAAAATCGACCTAATTACGTTATTTTAACACCGATTTTGGAATGATCCTAGAACAGGTGTAGCAGCGTTCTACGCTCGTAGCAGCGTCGTAGCAGCGTAGCGTTTATGTAAAAGTCCGTAGCGCTTTGTTTAGTTCCATAATAATATAATTATAAGTAGGTAGAATTTGATATTATTCCAGTCGATTTTGAAGATATTGATAAAATGAAAAGTTTTGTAATCGTCGAGGTCAAGGACACTACCAATTCATAAATTCCAATATTTAATTAAACGGGATGAATCTCAACATAAATCTTCTTTTGTTTTATTATACTAAAGAAACTAAAAACAAGGCCAACTCAGTTAACACCAACTACAAAACAATCTTGCTTTGAGGAACCGTTTTCATGAACTTAT
The DNA here is from genome assembly GCA_916618015.1 of Xestia c-nigrum. Taxonomy (NCBI): domain Eukaryota; kingdom Metazoa; phylum Arthropoda; class Insecta; order Lepidoptera; family Noctuidae; genus Xestia; species Xestia c-nigrum. The sequence continues at coordinate 20,557,530 of OU745246.1, forward strand.
TTTCCATTGGTGCGCAATACAAAAAACTTTTCCCTGTATACCTAGCACTATCTCAAATTGGCGCTTGGATCTTCGCACCTAGAGAATAGATGTCAAAATTGAATGATCGTGACCATCGATCTTGTAGATTGAGTTTCCTACGATCCATCAGAAGCGATTGGAATGAATGAAACCTTCCAAACGAACCCTTTTTCGTAATGATCAGATCGTATCTGAATAAGTGATGGACTGTAGATAAGTGCCTTAGTTATATGTCTAGTGTCATTAAAATAACCTTGAATTTATATTGGAACTCACGGTTGGTTCACGGTCACTCCTTGTCTTATGTTATGCCATTGAACATTGTAATACTTACCTATATTATTTGTATAAAACAAAATTTGTAAATCTTAGATAGGTACTTAGGTCCATGTTCACCAAAAAGATGACGGACGATTATCTAAAAACAGTTGTTTAAAACACATTTTTGTATGGGAATAATTATGTCACAGTGACACCTGTTTTTAGATAATCAGACTGTTATCTTCTCGGTGAACATGGACCTTAATAGTACAAAGTGGTTAATCAGAGGGTAATCTTCGAAACTGCTGATCCAATTCCGAAAATTCTTTCAATAATGGGAAGCTAAATTCTTCAAGAATGTCACAGGCTATTTAAAACGTTTCCGTGGGATAATTTGTGATCAAAAGCTAGTACAGACGACAGCACATCAAGTTGCCACAATCTGTCAAATATCTGCAAAAGATTTTCAACTTTACCACAAAGTCGGAAGTTTCACGTTCAATTGGCAAAATTTGACAGATTCTGGTAGGTTGACCTGCTGGCGTCTGTACATTAGAAACGGCGAAATATATTTTTTAAACTTTGGCCACATCTTCATGAGCTACATAGAAACGACCCACGTTATGAATACCGACAAATAACATCAAAGTTCTACAAAAAATCCATTCTAACAGAATACATAAATCCATATAAAAAGGACAGGGTCCATGTGTCCAATGGTCGCAGAATCCAGATAGCCCTGAATAAATAGAGAGGTATTACGGGAAAATTTATTCTATACCCTGATACATTGCTTCAATCCGTCTGCAATACGGGGAGATTTACCTAGACCCTGTTGAATCCTGTAGGTACTATTTACGAAAATTCATTTGGAAGGTCCAATGGAAAACCTTAGTTTTTTCAGAAGTAAGTATAAACAAAATTACTACGAATCTACATAAGCATTCGTTGACTTTTGTTTGTAATTTCGTTAGGAATACTTTCCTGGGGGCGCCTAGGTAAAAGCTAGATTTTGTTCTTGGAAAATTATCTTACTTTTCGTTACTGGAATATAAATGTGTTTTTATTTTGTTTTCTACCATTTTTGAAACTGATATAATTTATACTTAGTGCCAGTTTCACCGGTTCCGGATAAAGTGTCGGTTAGTTATCTGATAGTTAATACTATCTACCACTTAAAGGCTGGTTATAACTAATACTTTATCTACCAGATATCGCTATCCGACACCAGTGAAACCAAAAGTGTTAGTTTATCTGGCAGATAAGTTCCTAATAGGCTAACCGACACTTTATCCGCAACCGGTGAAACTGGCCCTTACTCTTTTAAGAATTTAGAATTACCTATTACAAAATATAGAAATAGACGGCCTATTCATTTGGGAATTGGAGAATTGCCTAACTTGTCTGCTCATCGTAATTTAATATTAATAAAGACATTGGCCTTAGTTACAGTGAAGGCCCATTATGCAAATGAAAGAAGCAGTCCCTTAAAAATACAAATTTTCATTTAGTATTAGGTATAACATAAAGATAATCCCAACTACCATTTTTGTCAGTATCAGTCTTTAACGGAGACTTAACCCAACTTAATCCGTAAGTTGGGTTGGGTTGGCCGAAAAAAATTTTTTTTTTTATTTACACTATAGTTTTCTGTTTTCTTAAAAGGAAAAATTACTAAGTATTTGATATCAGTTTGTTAACTAAAATCTATAACGAATATTACATTTCTGTAAACACATAGATTTTGTGTAAATGCGGAAACATCATTAAAATTCGGTCAATAAAACAACTAATAAAACACAAACAACACCAGACAATAATAAAACTTCATTAACTTACTTCAGGCAGTGTTTAAAAAGTTTAGTATTTTTATTTTACTGAAATAAGCTAGAAATATGGTTTATTTCTTCGTTTAAATTTTGTTCGATATGACTCCCGATAGCAAACAGCTGTCGGAAAGATTCGAGTCTTCTTATCGACTTGAACTGTCAAAATTATTCGTTTTCGGATTTGTGAATAGCGATTGAAGGACATCTTCGATATCTGAGACGTTCGATTCGGTTCGGAAGCGAGTCGAATGGTTGTGAATAACGGGCCTGGTGAAGGTTGCGCGAATCCGTTGGATGCGAGTCGCACGGAAGCGGTCAATGTGGCGACACTTGGGGGAGGCCTATGTCCAGCAGTGGACGTCTTTCGGCTGAAATGATGACGCAAGTGAAACATTACACCAATAAGATACCGATACTGTTAGCCTGCGTCACACCCCAAATGCCTTTCCCCATGACTTCCAGTTGTTCCGATCGAAAGTCGGATTAAGAGTCGGTGAGGAGGAAAATAGGCAATAAACTCACCACGCTTTTCTACTGTTGTTGGGTGCACAGTACCTGAGCCTTCTAACTCGACCTCGGTTGCCTCTGTTGATGATTGCACATGGAAATGTTCTTCCACAGCCAACCATAGCCTGATACCAATTTTTCTGTTATCTGTTCCGTTTAGAGCTCGAGTGTTCCAAATGCAGCGCCTCAGTTTTAAGCCAAGTCTAGGGCACACCAATAAGAAAGATATTGAAAAATCCTTCAAAGAAATCTAAAATTCCATAAACATTTTATGCATAGTCTCTTAATAAAGAGACTATGCATAAAATGTTTATACACCTGAGCCTTACAGCTGAGCTGCAAACAATATCGGCGTTGCATGATCCCGTCGAGTGCAAACGGCTTTCTGACAAAACCAACAACGAAGCTGGGATCAGTCTAGGATTGTAGGCAAAACGCAAAGAAGCTAGGCTTCTTTACATAGGTTCTTTATAAGAACGATGAATTTTCGCACTTTATTTCACAACTAGCGGACGTCACGCGGTTTCACCCGCGTAGTTCCCGTTCCCGTGGGAGTACGGGGATAAAATATAACCTGTGTTACTCAGGGTGAATGTAGCTTTCCAATGGTGAAAGAATTTTTTAAATCGGCACAGTAGTTTTTGAGTTTATTCATTACAACCAAACAAACAAAGTTTTCCTCTTTATAATATTAGTGTAGATAAGTGCCTACCTAAATTTTTTGTCTTTCTTAACTAAATTACCAGTTGTAGCATCCTGGGTTCAATTCCCAGGTCGAGCAAAGTAGTATTGGGTGTTATCCTTCAGGAATTTCTCAGTAGCACCCACGGAGTCCGGATTTGTGCCCGGTTGATGGCAATAGGGTCGCCCCCTATTACCTACATAAGCCTTAACATAACCGGTAAAACGTGAGTGTGTATTAAAGGAGGTCTTTGCTTAACCCTTCCTGGATTATAGGCTTCATATCAAGTTGTGTTATGTTATGAGTACCTACCTACAGGTTAACATTTAACTAACTCTACAAACCTTCCAGATCAGCAAACAATCATAACTTAATTCGACATTGTTTCCAAGAAAAAAAACTTAGTATCACAAGTTATATTTTAACTAGCTCTGCAAGCCTTTCAAGATCAGCTAACAATCCTTGCTTAATTCGACGTTGTTTCCCAGAAAAAATCTAAACATCTAGGTACCTACGTCCCGGGTTCATAACAATAAATACCTACCTACTAGGTATCAGTGTATTTTCCAAATGGGGTGAAGGCCTCCAATAACTGTTTCTATTTCTAGTGGCAACATTTGTATAGGTAGTATTGTCGAGCAAATTGTGGCTATGGCGTTAATTAACAGTAGAACGAGATGGAGACTGTTCCGATTCGCTCTACAGCACCCAATCATAGTATTCTCAGAGACGATAAGCCACAGCATAAATAAATGTTACTACCGAACGGCAGAAATGTCGACAAATTTCGGCGTTAATTGGGAATCCAACAAACATAACTTCAACCCTGCGTTCCTTGCAAGGGCAAGCAGATTGGTTTGGAGCACGCTAGTTGTGCTTGGTACTAATTTTCACCCCACTGGGGCCGAGCACAAGGAGACGGTAGTTATTTTAGTGTTCAATTGAACCTTGAATCAAAATATGATGGTTATTCTTGTTTTCCAGCAAATAATAATGATAATATTAGACATGGCAGTTAATTGCGTGTGTAGGCATGCCTACCTATGTAGGTAGGTATGTACCTAGACTATGTAACGACCTTTATAATTTGCTAGTTTAGTTGAAAACCACCGCCCGCGGTTAGGTAGGTAGGTAGATATTACCGACCGACCGACATAGATATCTACTTGTTTAACATTGTGCCGGAAAATATGTACCTACTTATACGAAACAAAAAGCTATCTAGGTAGGTATTATGACACTTAGAAATGGTATTTTTTTAAATTTTAATAAGTAGGTCAACACCTCTACCTTTACGAGAATAAATTAAAGCTAAGTGCCTGTCTGATGTCTCTATAACGTAGGCAAGCAAATTGGATAGATAAGTAACGTCCCAAATCCAATTTCGTTAAAAACGTCCTGAAATCTCATTCAAGATGCAAAATAAGACTAACGATATCTCGGAAAGCCGATGTTCGACGTAAAAAATAAGTTGTTATCTGACAAAAATGGACTGGTAGGCATTCGAGAAGGCTGTTTTTTGGTTCACAAAAACATGTTTCTGAAAACCAAATTACCGGCGCTGTAAATAATCTACTTCAGTAGGTAGGTACCTACTACCTACTTAGTTTACTGAAAGTGTGAAAAACTTCTACCTCTTCATAAACTATGCGTACCTCTCATAGATTTGTTTCAGGGTGCCTATTAAAAGAACACACTACTTTACCTACACCGCAAACCAATAAAATACCGATTAATATTGTCCTATAATGTAGATACCTAATCAAACAAGCAATAAATAAAGATCTAACAATTAGACTATTCTCTTTTCTGTCATCAGCTACATATTTTGAAGCGCATGCCGTACGCGGTACGCCGTTGATAATGACAAACTATTCAGAGAATTTATCAAGATCATCTATTTGCCGTAATATAATTTCATGATTAGGTACAGGAGAGGATATCTGAAAAACCACGTCCATCCTACTATGTATAATGTACCGTATATAGTCCTATGAATAATGTAGGTCCAATCTTTAGTCTCATCAATCTGTCGTACAATATAAGAGTGCGCTACTCACCACGCGGGACATTTTTACTTAGAGCATAGTGAAAATAATCATAAACTAGTCTATCTACAAAATATTTAAGAAATAATTAATTAATTGTATATTATTTTCAGTGTATCAAAGCAAAAGTGGACCTGGGTGAGTTTGTTTGATTCAGTAGTGTGCTTTGCACTGACACGCTTTTTGAAATGAAATAGACACGATCGAGTTCGATTTGCAAAGGCGCTTAACAATATTGTGCATGCAATCGAGATTTAAAAAGAAACGCGCAGTGAGGTTAGCATGTGGCCGGAGTCCCTTGTTACCCTCCAATCTCTATAGGTATCTATCTAGGATAGAGGGTATAGTAGAGTGCGAGCCGTGTTCAGTGTTCCAGGCCAGTGCATCTTCATCAGTCGCCGCGGCCGCCCCACTGCGGGAGCTCACTCAAACTTTGCTTGCTGTGTAAATTAATAAAATGAGCATTTTAGATCAATTAGATGAAAATAGTGTGCCTTGTGTGATAGTGGTTTTAGTGATAGTGGCATGATTTCAACACATCATTTGATGGTTTGGTGTTAATGTTAAAATTAAATGCAAAATAGCAAGTTAATCAGTTAATTCAAACAAAATAAACAAGTGTTTGAATAAATTAGTTGATTTATTGCAGTTTACACAGGTTTTCACATTGAATTTCATTTTCGGCTGGTGTACAAAAATACATTCACAGCTGGTGTACAAAATAAATAATAAGCTTGAAAAAAGTAGGTTTACACAGGATGCCGCACAGGAATTAACCTCTCAGCTGGTAGCAGCTTCACTACACAGTCGGTACAGTAGTCAGTGCCGGTATTATCGGTCCACCTTGCACCTAAGAACCCAGTTTTCTGGCATCCAACACACATTGTCTTAGTCTGATAAACAGGTGCTGTTTCATCTAATGACCTTTGTTCCTTTGCAGATTTCAATAAGTCTAGCATATATCGGTTACTGTTCTTCATTTCCAGAGAGGGCACACTGTCATGAGCCTCTCCACAGTCGAATGGATCCTCCATGGTCACAGGAACATGCAGCTGAGGGAAGAATGTGGATTTCTTGTAGAACATTGCCTTATTCTTGTCCTTCCCTACACCTTTAGGGATTCGACCCGGTATCGGCAAGCCTGCTTTGGCTAATTTAGCAAAATACTTCTGTATTCTGCTCATGACTTGTATTGGAGTCCTTGTTCCTAATGCTTGAGCTATTTTCTTGTAACGTCGTGCCTCAATAGGCTCTTCAGGATAGATTTCAAGTAATTCCTCTAATCTTTTCTGCTCTTCACAAGACCATAGTTGATTGAATGTTTCAGGTTTATTATCTGTGAACTTGCGTCCTCTTACTTTGGTACTAGAATCCAGATCATCTTTATTTGGTTTTGTGTCTCTTATATCATCACTATCCATTGTTGCATCTATTCCATAGCTGGTCCAGTCAATGCTTGGTAATTCCGAAATAGTTTGTCTAGGAGGGAAGTGGGCAGTACCTGCTTTCATTTCGTTTAGAAAGGACAGCGGGTCATTTAGAGCAATATTTTGGGCTTCTGATAATTCTTCTATATCTTTCAATGCCTTCACTTTCTGAGCTTCCAATTTGACGATATACTTCAGCAGGTCACAGTACTCTTTATTTCCGCGAAGTGCCAGGTGGTCAGTTTCAAAGGCGAATTCTTCATCCGAATCCATGTTTTCAGAGTCTATATTCTCCATGATTTTATCTGTAAAGAAACAATGTCATAATCAAGAGTAAGTCTAAGTAAAAAATAGTAAAATGAGTGTAAGTTCTGGCATGAAATTGCCGGGTAGTCCAAAGAGGTTGAGTGTAAAAATTAAAAACAAACTAAATAGTGTGCAACAGAAAAAATGCAAACCTGAATACAGAAGCGCTTCTCTAGAGGGATGGTCTGGGCGGTAAGTACGTAAAATAATAAAACTGAGATTTTGTTTATCTATAAGTTTCCATACTGTTTTTTAATTATCTGTAATAATAAATATAAAACTCCCTAATTTTACCGTCGTCTTTCTTGCTGAACGACAAACGTCAAAATGATAACGTTCCGAACCTGTAATCATCCAATGTTACGTTCGTGACTGTTACATCAAAATTAAAATAAATATAAATAAAACAAACAAGCAAATGGTTCAAACTTCCTACAAAATGTTTTGAATACCTTATAATTTATTTTTCAGATATGTACTTACTTTATTTAATGAAACAAAAATTAAGTTACAAACCTAATTTTTATTCAGCTACTGAACGCACACTGATATGTTGTATTTTGCGCCCTCTAGTGAACATAAATTGAACTTTTAAGCCAAGGACAGCAACTACGAGTTTCTGTTAGCTTCAATAGATGTCGCTGTTTCGGCATCTAGATCAGTTTTGTTATAAATGTCAAAGATAGATGGCGCTACTTGTCGTTGTTTTAACAAAACCAGAACTGAATTAAAAATGTTACTGAGGGAGTTTTGTAAACCACATCGCATCCAAATTTTTACTTGAGATGTACTTACTAGGAATGAATCATTGGTTGTTTTTTTGGAACGTCTTTTTTGACTGACTTCTAAGGTTTGTTTTTTCCACTGGCCAGTGTTTTTTATTTATATAGTAAGGAAACGTTTTCTCTGTACTTGGGGCAATTTTCGTGATTATTTTTGATTTGGTAGGGGAATCTCGTGCGGTGGTCCCCTAGACATGATTTTATTAACGGTCTTCTTTGTCTATGTTGATGAAAATCATGATGATATCATATTAACTTCTCGTCACAAAGTACATTTTCAGATGGCAAGAGGCTGTGTACAATATCTCAACTAAAATAATAAATTAATAACGGACCTAAATTTAATCTGTGTTCGAGTATTGTTGCTAAAAAGTATCTAGGTACCTAGGTACCTTTATTTTGTTTATTTATTTTGGGGGAAGACCAACATGTTACAGCATTGTGCTAGGTACCTACTTATTTTGAACACAGTTTGTAATCTAATGAAAAGCGTGCTTCCGTTCACGCTACAAGGTCGACGATTCGACGCCTCTAGCAACGGGCAAATTAGATTAAGACTCTGTCAAATCTGTCACCGAAACGAAAAGGGTTCCGCAAACCTGACCTTTTAAACTTTTATTAACTCACATGCTGCTCATGTTAAATGAATTAATTTCTTGGTGTCAGTTTTGCACCTTGCTTTAATTCTATTAAGAGGCATAGGTATAAACATATTTTTTCAACAGGTAGGTAGGTAGACTTTCTCGATAACTAGTTTAGACAGATCGCATTAGTACCTATTATTTATTTATTTATTTATTTATTTAAACTTCATGTACAATAGTGGTACATAGGCGGACTTAATGCCACAAGGCATTCTCTACCAGTCAACCATTGGGTCAAATAGACAGTATTGTGATAGAGTACAATAAAAATAAAAAGAAACATACCATCTTGTAATCCTAAAATAAACACATAAATAGGTACCTACATACTAATACATAAATAAGAATACAAAATAAACTAATATATATAAATACAAAGAATAGTCCGAAATACGAGAAATCTTTTGATATAATTATGACTCTATGAATGACTATATGGTAAACAACTCAGACCGACTTTAAATAAAACTTCCGAACTGCTCTTTTGAAAGCCAATTTGCTTTCGGCTTTTTTAATGCCAAGGGGTAGCGCGTTCCAGAGTTTTATAGTGGAGATAGCATAAGAAGAGGACATAAAACCAGTACGGTGAGAGGGAATTTGAAGGATTAGGTTTTTGGAAGCTCGAAGGTTCCGACTGTGAGAACTACCCAACACCTTAAAATAAGTTTTTAAATATTCAGGAGCGCATGGATCATTCATGGTGGTGAAAAGCAAGCAGAGAGATCTGAGGGATCTCCTGAGTCTGATAGGCAGCCATTTCAGCTGAGAGCGGTAAGAAGAGATATGATCATATTTACGAAGGCCAAAAATGAAACGAATGCAATTGTTGAGAAGACGATCCAATTTGCTAAGAAGTTCTTGGGTTAAATCAGAGTAACAAACATCAGCATAGTCGATAATGGGAAGCACAAGCGCCTGGACTAAAGTGGTTTTAGTGCTAGATGGGAGAAAATGTTTAAATCTATAGAGAGACCGCAGCGAGTAAGTGACTTTCTGGCTAACCTGGGCCACCTGCTTATTCCAGCTGAGAGTACCGTCAATGTACAGTCCCAAGTCTTTTACGTGAGGTGAAAGAGGTATAATGCTGTTGTCGAACATAAGCGGTACCAGCCGGCCAGAGTCCAAATTTCTCAGGTAGTACGAGCTACCAATGAGAATGGCTTGGCATTTCCCGACGTTGATAGCAATCCCAAATCTGCCAGACCACTCTCCGATAGCTCGGAGATCAGCATTAAGTGCCGAGATGCAACGATCAAGGTTGGCAATGTCCGATTGAGCGTACAGTTGCAGGTCATCAGCATACAGATGGTAAGAGCACTTGAGGATAGTGGTAATAGAATTTATAAATAACGAAAATAAGAGAGGAGAGAGTATACCGCCTTGTGGAACGCCAGAAACCAGGTCGCACCAGTCGGAGTAATCCTGATCGGCACGCACCGCCTGCTGGCGACCACGAAGATATGAAGAAAACCAATCACGTGACAACGAAGAGACTCCAATTTGAGACAGTATGGCGAGGAGAATGTCGTGGTCAACGGCATTAAAAGCGTTGGAAAAATCTATTAAAACCAATACCGTGACCCTCGAATTCTCCAAGCCATCTCTAATATCTTCTGTGACCTTAAGCAAGGCTGAGCCTGTGCTGTGGCCAGGCCGAAAACCAGATTGGATTTGGATTGGATTTTTATTAGGTTGTGTTCAGATTTTTTTTTATAAAGAAAGTACTTATATATTTAAAAATCATGTTTATCTATGATATTGAATTTATAAACACAATTTGAACATTCAAAAAATGATTACGCCCGCCGTAAAGACGTAGATCGCTTATCTGAAAAAAAAACATTCACCTCTGACTCTATAGTCAGGTGGGAATGTTTTTTTAATTATGCATTGACCAGTTTGGATTAACTATACCTACTATAGTTAGTCTGTGCAATTTTACTTTCTGCACATGTGTAGAAAAAACATGAAAAACGCACGTGTGTGAAATACACTGCATTTTGAACCTAATAGTAGTGCGAAAAGAACCAGTTTTGAGGAAGTATATTGAGGAATATAAATCAGGGTTTATTTTATTTCAGGGTAAAAATATTTTTCATATTTTATTTTATTTCTACAAAAGTGTATTGAAAAACGCTGTTTGATAGATACACGTAGTAATTTTTTTACTCCAGTTCTCGACGTTCTCGTGTGTTAATTCGGCCTCGATTACAATAATAAACTTTCCCCATTTGCATCAAAATGTACTATTATTTTATTTGTTTTGTGCAATAAAGAATAAGAATAACAGATACTTATACGGCATCGGTTTCTAAAAGAGCCCTAAGACTGATGTTTTAGTTACCTAAGTTTCCAACTAAAATACCAACTCTTTTTTTTTAGGATGGGAAATCATCATATAACTTCTCCCACTCTGGGCGTACTTATACCTACTGTTACGTTTTGAATTTTTCTGCGTAGGTATATTATTCATAGGTACTTTTTGAATTTGTGTAGGTTCCAACCCTCCCTAATTAACAAACATAATGTCACGCCGGAATTCCCCAAAGGGATAAGCAGAGGTGTAGCCTAGGTACAATACATACCTACACCCACATTAAACTATGTCGGATAAACAACTAAGTATATTAATTTATTATTTAAGTTCTATGTAAGCTCGCTCTAAGCTTATTGTCGTTAGCAATCTAACTTCGGGCTGGTACTGGCAACAAAATGTCATTATTCTCTTGCCATTATCTCAATTTATTTAGGGACGACTCGGTGCAGCATGTCTTCGTCTTTCATACTTCTTTCTCTGTTACTAGTCATCTCATCAGACTTTTTTGCCCTATTAGGTAACCTTCACACTATTTATCCATAATTTCTTTGGTTCTCTACTCTTATACCCCACATTCATATTCAAAACTTTCCTCAGGACATTTTCCTCATTCCTACGCATTACATGCCCATAACACGACAACCGATTATCACTCACACACACACACACACAACTTAGAGAGCAGCGCGCAGCGGTGGCCCATCAGTGGTGGTGGCCCACGAACAGTAAGTCGTGGTCTCGGACCCAGGCAGGCGCATTACTTTGTATAATTTATTTCATCACCACTGCTCTCAAAAACGGTGAAAGAGAACATCATGAGGGAACCGGCACGTCCTAGAATAAAAAGTTTGAAGGCATGTGACATCTACCAACCCGCACTGGGTACGCGTGGTGGCCCATACGCAAAATACGCGCTTTGACATGGAGTTGCAGACACCAGCCCGTTGTACAATAAAATACAATACCACACAACTTTTAATCAACGGCCAAACTGCTACCTGAGGATCATGAATATCACCACGCTCCGAAATCGCGCCAGCATGATTCTGCACTAGGTAATGAATAGCAAATCAGTACTTCAAAACACATTCATAAGCATTTATTTCCAATATCTATAAACTTGCATATCAATAATTCAAGAATGGATCGCTTTCCAACTTTTATCCAGAAAACAGTTCGTGATCTGGACAGGTGCCAGACTAGAGATTGTCGCTAAGTTACCAACTTAAATGTAGTGTTGCGAATCAAGTTTAAGATGGGATTACGGCGACATTAAACTGGAACGGATTTCGTTCAAGTTGAGCTTTTAAACGGGGTTAAATTTATAATGCGGGGATTTAAATACAGAAATATTTTAGGCGTAGGCGTGAGGGATAAAGGTCACTTTTATTATTTTTTTGGGACAAAACAAAAGATTTTTAACATGTAAACAACTCGTGTAAGAAATTTCGAATTTCCAATCGCCAATTTCATCTCCTATTAAAACCCTTGTAGGGGCTAAAACATCCACGATCAGAACACATTATAAAACATATGAATACGGGTGCGGGTACGGGTACGGGGGGGATTAAATTAAAGGTAATTTCGCGATAAATACCGGTATTCATATGTTTTATAATGGGCTAAAACATTTACATTCAAATAATTGATTTACACAATATGAACAGCTAATCCAAAAAACTGAATTCTAAAGCTGCTCAAGGCGCGATGAAACCGGCCGGAATGCTACTTATTGCTGGGTTCAGCAAAAGATAAAAAACGTGACAATTCAAAGTAATTGGGAAATGTCAAAGTCGGCTTCTTGCTAGATAAAAAAAATAAAATAAAGGACTAACTGCCAAACGGCACGGACTAAATGCAACGGTCAGCATGCACTAGCCTAATTATTATAGCTAGCCCTTATTTTCCTTCAGCTGGGCATCCGTCCATACCTTCTCGATTCTATTATACAACATGAAGACTTAGAAATGAACCTACTTACGTCAGGTCTTCTACTAATTGCTTCATAATTAGACCCTGCCTACACAACCGTCCATATCCGAGGGTTACGGAATCTGCCCACTCGATGTGAAGGGGTCGCCGGTCGTGTAGATATTTCTATTACTTACGCAATGTCCTTTGTTGCCACTTATAGCTTGAAGGGATGTGAGTAAAAGACACAGGGCTACCGAGCTATAATTGGTAGCCCGTCAATGGGGCTATTTTTAAAGGTTGACTCACTACGTCACTTGGGTGAAGAGTGAATGAGGTCTGAATTTAGATGTGGTAAGACATTTGACGGACAATTTATTAGATACTTATAATACCTACTTATTCAGAGGAGTTGCGTCAGATTTTCAGGTACACAGAATGGGTATACTTTATTGTACAGTCACGAGCACCAATGTGTAAACACATAACAACTCTCAAAATGTTTTTCTTCCACTTATGTTGTTACGAACGAGAGCATACTGTTTTAGAACGAGTTCTAAAACAGTATGCTGTTTTAGAACTCGTATTTTTATGAAAAGATCGTATCTTCCAGATACAACCGTTAATTCTTGCAAAAATGTCTTCTAAAGAGCTTGGAAGATTTTTGAATAAAGCGGCCAGATTATCTTCGAATCCGGCATTTGTTTTTTCTTTCAAAGTAGCGGGCATGCATATCTATACTAATAATATTATAAACAGAAGAGTTTGTTTGTTTGTTTGTTTGGTTGAACGCGCTAATCTCAGGAATTGGCAGGGTCCATTTATCGAGGAAGGCTTTAGGCTATATAACATCACGCTACAATTATAAGGAGCGGAGCAGGAATGAAAAATGTTGCAAAAACGGGGATTTTTTTCCTTTCGTTTTTCTCTCTTATGTTACGCAGACGAAGTTGCGCGGGTCAGCTACAATAATATTAAAAAAATAGTAGATTTCACTTCTTTACAAATAACGTGTCTACGTCTGAGTAAAAGCATGATTAATTCATAACGAGGCAGTCTGACACATGACACATCAAAGTTTTCTCGCGAACGAAGTCGCGGGCAACTGCTAGTAAGACCTATATAATCGGTAGCTGGTATCCATACAAACACATTTTGCATGAGGCAAAATGTTCTAAAGTGTCACGTTTCCAAGATATAAGGTAGGTACCAAAGTACCAAGATTCACTGAATGGTATCTTCAGCAACTTGGATTTGATCGGACACACATACAATGTGTATCATCGAAGCTGGCATCAATACAAACAGTTTTTGTATGAAACAAAACGTTCTAAAGTATCATTGCACGCTTCCTAAATATAAGCTTTGGTTGCGTTCAGCAAAGGGATTGCTAAGCTCTTACGAATGGATAACAGACGACAGTAGATAATTGCCCGACAAATGGCAAGAAGCTTCCTTCCAGTTCTATTTCCAAGAGCTTCCTTATCCCCAAAAATAAAACATGAGGAAGGAAAAGTAACAAACTTCAGAAAAGGCAACCTTCTTTATAAAATACTAGCTTCTGCCAGCGGCTTCGCCCGCGTGAAGTTTGAAATTATCCCACGGGATCTTATTACCGGGATAAAAAGTATCCTATGTGTTAATCCAGGTAATAAACTATCTGTGTGCTAAATTTGATCCAAATCCGTTCAGTAGTTTTTGCGTGAAAGAGTAACAAACATCCACACATACATCCATACTTACAAACTTTCACATTTATAATATTAAGTAGGAAGGATTTTGAAACAAAGCAGGCTACGTATATTTCTGAACGTATCGCTATTACAAACGGTACCAACACATTTTAGAAAACCGCTCTATATTTCGGTCAGCAAGCGAAGTGAAACCCGTATGAAAGATTTTAAATAAACAAACAGCAGAATAACAAAGTACCTACTCGTTTACTCGCTTTGCTTGGTGTAGCTGACACGCCTGCATGAAAATGAATATATAGCATAAAGTAACAAAATGTTTAATTGTGTTCTTAGAAATTGCGTCGTAACTGTTGTTTTTAAAAGAGGCATAGAATAGAACACAGAATTTCTCTTTATTCCAGTATCCATGGTTCAAAAGCTGTTAGTAAAACTTTCGACTATGTTATTGTGTATAGTGTAAATGTTATGGACCAAGTGATGAATTGGGCATTATTCATAATGCCCGGTCATTATGAAAAATGGCCAATATAAAAGTGCAATTTGATAAGAATTATTCTAATAATCAAATTGACCGGGCTTTATACATATTGTCCATCACCTTTTGGGCAGAATAATACAAACATATGTAATTACTAGTTTTTTCATTGTTATTGTCATTTAACTTAAAATAAACGAAATATTGAACCATTCAAATAATCAGACTCATGGACTAGACATCTACATTACATCTACATGACATGGACATCTACATTAAGAAGTCATATTATTAAAAATATAACATAAAACATTAAAAAAAAAATTACAACATGTCTAATATTGTTTTATAGAAATTACATTATTATTATCCTACTATATATATCCTACTCATCATCATCATCTGCTTATCCTTTTTCCAACTATGTTGGGGTTGGCTTCCAGTCTAACCGGATGCAGCTGAATACCAGTATTTTACATAGAGTGACTGCCTATCTCACCTCCACAACCCAGTTAATACTGGGAAAACGATACGACTTGGTATGACTGGTGTCAGACTTTTGGGGCCACTGAGTACCTGTAACGACGGTCAAAGATCAGGCAAAATAAATATTAATTTCGTAATTCAGTGTCGCAGACACACTCGCGTTGGCACTGAGTTACGAAACTGAAACCCATCCGCGTCCGTCCATATTCGTTTACAATGCAAATCGAAACAAAAACAATAGCGCTTGAAGTCCGCTGCACGAGCCGCGCGCTAGATGGCGGTCTCTGATTGGTTAAAGCGTGCCACGCTATGCTCACCTGCCTCCCCACCCTCACACCGCGTCAAATTTAGCTTTATTATCAAATTGCCCAATTATCATGTAGCAATATAATAATGACCGAGCAATGTGATAAATAATGAAGTAAAGATAGTATTAATCACTTTGCCCGATAGATATAGCCATTATTCATAATGTTCAAACATTATGTATAATGCCCGCATTAATCACCTGGTCCATAACATAAACACTAATAAAACACAACAAATCGGTGAATTTCACTGCTGCGATAACTTATGCGTAGAGCGTATAAAAGAAAATAAATATAATGTCTGTACGCCGATGCAACGCGTCATACCCAATCATTGTGAAGTGATATACTTAAAAGGAACGGGTGGTACCAGTAAATAAAGTGACATAACATCTCTGCTTATTATCTCATGAATGTCGGCTTTTGCGGTTCATAATAGTATTAAAAGTGCAATGGACGTGGAGGCAACGACGCCGGGACGTGTATACGTGTATAGATGCACGTCCCGAAGTCTGTGTGTGCATTCATTGCAGTCATTTATTAACATACAATGGGCGACCACTAGTCATTTTTTTATGAAGCACCTGTATGCATCTATCGCGCTTGAGTTTGCTAAGGATTTGATTTTTTTTTGGGTCTGTTTTCTACTTAATTAATCTTTCTATTTAGTGGATGTTACATAATAATGTGTATACCTATCATCATCGTCAGCTGCCTAGGCTTTGCCCAACTACATTGGAGTCGGCTTCTAGTCTAATAGAATGCAGCTGAATACCAGCATTTTACATGGAGCGGCTGCCTATCTGACCTCCACAACCAAGTTACTACTGGGTAATACAATACTCTTCTTCTTTTATGCATAATAATATACAGGGTGTAAACCACCTCATCACAAAGCCGTTAACCAAGCATTCTGTACATCAAACTAAGTACCTTTACGCAAAAATTATTGCTGGGAAATTACTATTTTTTTTTGAGGTTATAAATCACGTTTTGTGGTAGAACTCAATTTAACGCACTTAAAACATTGTGCTGATGGATGTATTCAATAGTACGGGGGTCGTGGAGGTGTTGAAATCATACAAAAAAGAACTTGTATTTAAAAACAAACTCGTCAAAAACTTGTGACTTTGACCCCCCATATCTCCGTAACTAGAAGGTTCCCAGTATGGTGTGGAACAAAAACATTATCCCAATGATGGGGAGAACAAGTGCCTTTCGGCTTCGTGAAGAAGTGTTTTACACCCTATATGTTGCCATCAAAACTGATGCAAATAGCTTAATATTGTTTATACATTTTTGTCAGCCCATACCAAAAGTTACACAAGCTCCGGGGCTCTTTTAATAAAGATCGTGCTCACTCGACAGCGCCCCGACTTACCTCACATCACCAATTTTGTAAAACTTCTAAACAATTTAATTGTTTCCTATAAATATTTACCATAAATGTTCACCGAAGAATATGTTGAACACACCCGCTAATTACTGTACAAGCGTTTGTTTGCATGGGGAAAATGCTACGGGCAAAGTGGGAAACCAGACATACTTCGATCCGACGCAGTGGTAGAATAAGTAACAATAAAACTCTGCTCCACTCACTGTACATAGCGCAAGCACTTGGAAATTATATTGAGTGCATTGTTATGTAGTTACCTACCTACACACGCGCGTTGTGCGTAGCGAAAATTAATCCGGCCGGTTCGTCATTCGGCTACCCTTATCTCAATTTATTTGGGGTCTGCGTATCAAATCTTCTTGTTCCATACTTTTCTTTTCTATTACCTCCATGTCGATAGTCACCTCCTTTCTAGTCATAAATTATCATCATCCGTCGCACCGTTCATCCATCGTCACTCATATTCACATTCACAAAATCACTACACCCACATGACACAATCACGGACAAAACCACCAATTTATCAAAACATCACTCATTAATCATTCTTAGTTCTTAATTTTTAATTCTAATTTAATTTAATTTAATTAGTATTTCATTTTATATTATTACATTTCATTTATTGTTATTTGGCTGTAGCACTCCTTGTTACTGTTATTTATATCTTTAGATTGGCTTTCAATAATGTTAATCCGACATAAGGAGACCTGACCCCGTATTCACAAACGTTCGACTCGTTTCCGATTCGACAACTCGTATATCTGTCTTCTTCTGGCATTACGAAAACGACCGAGATAGACATACGACTTTCCGAATCGGAAGCGAGTCGAATGGTTGTGAATAAGGGGCCAGGAGACCCGTAGCACAGGTATTTACTTAGTATGGGCTCCGGGAGAAAATAAATAAATTTGAAATTTGAAATCGTGTGATTAGCCTCTACTCTTTAACCATTTATTTATTTATTTATTTATTTATTTATTTATTTATTTATTTATTTATTTATTTATTTATTTATTTATTTATTTATTTATTTATTTATTTATTTATTTATTTATTTATACCATTCATTCATACCCAACATTTTCCTCAATAAGTGCGCACTTATTTATGTATTAATATAATTATGGTTTACAATTCAATCAATGAATTACATCATAAGCAGGATTGGTTCACATTAGCATTTCCTACTACAAACAACTAGCAGCTTCTATAAAATTCCAATTTAAAATAACACTTGCAGCATGTATCACACTCACGTCATCAATTTACTTGTTTAGCGCATACTGTTGTTATGTAATAAACTTAACGTCGGTATTCCACCGGCCCACTCTGCTAATTGCACCGTGGCACCATATTAGCCTGTCAGATTAGGATGTGGTTAGATAACAGACCGTGAGAGATTAAGGTGGAAGCTCCACAGTTGATCGCGAAATTAATTTTTTCTTACGTTTTTTGCTAATGGCAGTGTGTTTTATACCTAGTATGTTGATTAAAATACGATTTACGGCTGTAACAAGTATGAAGTTAAACTTAAATTGTCACTTACAGGATATCTTCTGTGATTATTTGTTATATTGAGCTCCCGATATTTCGACGCTGTTGCAAGCGCCATGATCGCGGGTTGACTGGAGTATGCGGGTAGATGGAAATTAAATTGTTACGAGCAGACAAATCTGTCTACCCTCTTTCTTTGTCTTTTGCTACGCGCACTATTGGAACTCGACACTAAGTCACGACAAAACGAACGAGTTTTTTGTATGATGCCGGCTGCTACTAAAAAACCCCTGAAACCGTGTAAACCGCGTGAAAGCCTAAAACTGTGTTTAAGTATGAAGTTACAGAATTATCAAAAAAAAACCATCAATACAACCCTCTACGTACCTACATGTAACTGTATTGAATGACCATTTCATGACAAAGTCATTCAATACAGTTAGTAAGAATTTCGCGGGCCACCGTGCTACCGAGGAGCTTCCAAATTTAAGGGGGGATCCCTTAAATTTGGAAACCCCTAGTCCATAGTCGAAGATTATGGTTCAATGATCTTTGAGTCTATGGCTATCTTATGTTATTATTCAGTGGCGGTACTTTTATACAAGTCCACCAGCTTCGCTTGCACTTATAACCTACTACTCTTCATGTTCCTGAACAGTCTGCATGCCTTGTGAGCTTGCCGTATTGTAATCCCCTAGGCATGTCACATATTACTGTTTCTGTTTCTACTGTTGTTTAAATTCAAGCGTACCTTTATTGTAGGTTTAAGAACGTGTGCCAAAATCGTTAGTAATATTTTCTTGTTGTTTAAAAACAGTTTGTATTCTTTTGGCGCCTCTATCTAGCTCACTTTTATTAGAGTAAATCGTAAAACTAGGCGAAGCTCGGAGTAAATCTTTAGCTGGACAACAAAAATAGTTATTTGCGATTGGTGTAAACGGTATGCATAGTTTACAGCTACCTTTATGAACTGTACACACTGTTTACAACCTTCCAGACTTGTAAGTTGTTTATAAGTAAATCATCATCTGCCTAGCCTTTTCCCAAACATGTTGGGGTCGGCTTTCAGTCTAACCGGATGCAGCTGAATACCAGTATTTTGCATGGAGAGACTGCCTATCAGACCGCCACGACCCAGTTACTACTGTGTAATACGATACCCCTTGGTAAGACTGGTTGTCAGACATTTAGGCACTGACTACCTGTAACGACTGTCAAAGATCTACAAATGACAGCCGGGACCAACTGCTTAACGTGCTTTCCGAGGCACGGAGGAAACTAGGTATGCAAGGGTGGTCACCCATTCACAGACCAACCTGGGCAAACACGGCTTAACCTAAATATCGACCTGAGCGGCTAGTATTATTTAGCCACGAGCTTTCATATAAATTGATATTCTTTCATATAAATACCAACAAATAAATATGATCAACACGACAAGTAGCTAATAAACTCGCCCACATAAAAATGTTACGTTATTTGTCCTGCATATATTTTGTTCTTTCGTCAAAGGCGAATCCCATTACGTTTTATGGGCAAAAGGGTTTTTTATTATTTGTGAGTACATTTGTGGCCGCAATTCCGTATCAATCTGGAATTATACCGAATGCTGTGGAGCAGGAAATGAAAATCATAATGTTGCCGACAGGCGGGACTCCACTCTCTACCGCCATTGCTATGTACCCCACAATCTACATACATACTTCGGTGGGTAGATATTTATGTACTTGATTCAAACATGACAACGAAAGAAAGAAAGAAAAATATTAATTTGACGTCAGTTAATAAAGCACACACACAATAATAAATAAAAAAGATACAAAACAATGAGTAGGACATAGTAGAAATGTGCTGTGTGCCTCACGGCTGCGCCAAAAAAGGCCATTTCAGCATTCATGCCAGACAGGTGATGAAGCTGTCTGACGCTGGTCTTCCAATGAACCTTGAGAGGGTACGATACAGAAGAAACGGCGATAAATAACGGTAAATAAACACTGAAAAGAAAAAAAACAAATTCAAAAATAAATTCTCAGGACCCATATTGGAACTGGAAGTTACGATTATAATCTAGATTATTTAATGGGTCCCGCCTGTTGCAGTCAATATGTTTCGTGTTGGAATTTATTTTTAAACTAAAAGTTTTTCTTTTGAGTGTTTATTTAAAGTTATGAGTTATTTTTTACGCAGTCGGGTATTCATATTTTTTTTAATTATTTTGTTTTTATCTTACACTTTTTAGTTAGTTTTGATTATATTAGGATGGAAAATTTTGCATTTTAGTTATTTTGATGTAAACCTATTACTTTAAAGTTCACAAACTTACCTAGTCATCCGAGCGTACCTTGTTTAAGTTGGTAAATAAATATATCACTTTTTATTAAAATGTGTTCATGGCAATATACCACTTTGAAATCCACATGTTGAGCCCTTTATTTTGATACCCATTTTGTAGTAGGTATTCAATGTTTTGCACTAGCTTTTGTTAATTTTTCACTAGCCCCTGTTACCCGGAATAACCCAAGGATTCTAAAGATATCACGTACATCGAAATCTGTTTAGGCGTTTAGAAGTAATGGTGGAATAAAGAAACACACAAACACTCCTTTTTTTGGGCAGTCGTGTAAAAAAAAGCGGCCAAGTGCGAGTCGGACTCGGCCATGAAGGGTTCCGTAGCAGCAATTAACAAAATATAAATAAATAAATAATTTTCGGTGTTTACATGGTAATGTACATCATACATTTTTTTTAGTTTTATCATTCTCTTATTTTAGAAGTTACAGGGGGGGGGGACACATTGTACCACTTTGGAAGTGTCTCTCGAGCAAACTATTCATTTTAGAAAGAAATGTTATTAGAAACCTCTATATCATTTTTGAAAATCTGTCTTTAGATACCCCACATGAATGGGTCTGATGAAAACAAAAATGAGTTTCAATTCAAAGTATGAGGAACCCCAAAAATTCATTGTTTTTTTTCTTTTTTTATGTAAATATCTTAATGCGGTTGGCAGAATACATCTGCTAACCAAGTTTGAACTGCATAGTTCTTATAGTTTCGGAAAAAGTGGCTGTGACATACGGACGAACGGACAGACAGACAGACAGACAGACATGACGGATCTATAAGGGTTCCGTTTTTTGCCATTTGGCAACGGATAAAAAATAAAAAGTTAAATAAAAGTTTGTTAACAATATGTAACATAACATCACGCCTGCGTATTCCTCGGAAGGTTAGGCAGAGGTGTAGGTACCTAATAGTACATCCACATTTCACCAGTTATGTTTAAGTCCCATGTAATAGGGGGCGAGCCTATTGCCGGGCACAAATCCACAGTCCGTGGCTGCTACTGAGAAATCATGATGGAAAAAAACTCAAAAACAATTAGCTCGACCGGGAAATTGAACCCGGGACCACATGCTCAGCAACCGCAATTACGACCAACGAGACAGTAAACTTTATTTGTGTTGGATGTAAAAGAAAATTCGTACAAAAAATACCTGCCTTAAATAATACTTGAACTCAAACTTAATAAATCGGTTGTGTATTTGTGGAAAAAGCACACATACCATGGCGAGTTCTTTTTTTAAATATTTATTTACAAATTGTAATAAAAAAAGTAACGCACTAGGACTCATTAAAATATTTCGTTACTTTAGTGACTACCATAAAATGGCCATATTTTACAGAACCATTTGTAACAAACGTTTCTGCGAGGCACTTTAAATACTTTAGCAATCGTTAGCAAGTTTTATTAGAAGAGAAATTTTATTACATCTGGCGTGTGTATGTCGCATCCACCTAATACTATACATAAAGCTCTCTAAAGATACAATGCGATATACCAGCGCATTAAGTTCAGAGCCTGATGCTCAGAGAAATGAAGACTTCCTATTTCATCATCTTTGGTATTTATACCTCAATAATATAGGTAGGTACTCTCGTTGACCATCGTGAAATTGTTAGCCCATAATCGGAACTTTAAACAACTTTTTTTTAGTTTAATTATTTATTGTTTACCACTATTTTTGTACTTTAGATATTAGTGTCCGTATAATAAATAAGCAATAAGCATGACAACAAAATTTCATTAATATCTTACATTTTTCCGTCCTAAGATATACTATTACCTACATATAGTCCAAACGCCAAGACAGACAAGCAGGCGCCAAAGAATGTGTGTTCTGACTTTTAGTTCTTATTGTAAATAACTGACTCACTGACATTGAGTTACGTTGTGAGAACATAGAACAACTATTTTGAATAACAACTATTTTTCTGAATTCCTTCTTGACAAATTTTATTAAGCTAGGCTGATTTGTTTTTCTTATTTTTTTTTTTAGATTTCGTAATAATTTTGACATATTCTCTGACATTACTTATCAATTCAATTTATATCGTATTATTTGTTAATTGGCATTGCATTTTAAAAAGTATTCACTTGAATTTATGATAGTGTTCAATCTATCTAATCTATTTGAATCTAAATGTTATTATAAAAAAATATTGTAGTTTAGAAATTGTTTTTTTTTTTGCGTTCATTTGTATGTAATATCAATTTTAAATTCTTATAATGTGGAATAGTGTACCCTAATGGGTAGTTTTTTGAGTTACCTACTATAACCTAACTACAAGACCAATAGTATCATCAAAAAGTACACTAATAAATACTTTGACTTGGATTTTATTTATGGGGGATATTCAAAGTGTTTGTCGAGTCTACTAGATAATAATATGTTGTGTAGTTTAAAACAAAGTAAATAGATAGGTTAATCCATGATACTCTAATATAGTTGTTTTATTTTCTAGACCACGTGACTGTGTACTACGCAATGCAGTTGCCAAAGTTAAGGTTCTACGAATAGTCGGGAGTTTGCTTCCACGCTACGCGCTTGTACTATTGCGTAGCACTATACGCTACGAGTGCTACGCCACTCAAATTTTTGGCAACGTTACTGGAATTCTAGCCAAATACGCTACGCGGTGGTTCTGGTTATGCATCATGCAGGGAGGGTAGGTATAGGTATATCTAAGCCAATTTCGATTTAGTCGGTAAAAGTCCAACTAAACGGGTTAACGGTTGTCTACATTGTAGCCAGCACGTGAAGCCTTTCACGGGGTAGCTTATTGGATTGTAAAATCACGAGAGCTAGCGAAGTGACAAGTAGCACATACTACTATAGTCACTCAAGCGTGACAACTAATGCGACGACACCTACTCATGCATTTAGATTTGAGGTTTATTTTAAAAACTAAGTTAAGTTTAAGGACTTAGTTAAACTAAGTTTAGTTTAAAGACTAAGTTAAACTAAGTTTAAAAACTACCTCGTTTGTCTAGTGGTCGGAAGGGCGACTGCTGATCATGGGAATGGAAACTGGGACCTAAAAACTGGGACAACTGGAACTGGGCAAAAGGTCATTGGGTTTTTCCATCAAGCTTTTCTAAGCCACTGAGTCCGTGTTTGTGACCAGTTGACGGCAATACGGTCGCTCCCTTTGCTAAATAGGTGTGTGGTGTATTACTAGGCACTGTCTTCAGGGATTATAGGTGTAATGTAATGTTATGTTAAAAAAGAAAAACTAATTCTAATACAAAATTGGTTTTGTTTTTGCAAAGTCTGCTATGCGCGACCGTCGACGGTTTTTAAACAAAACTATTGATATTTCTTTATGAAATCATAATATTAGCAAATTATTCTACCAGTATGATCACCAGCAAAATGTGGGTGTAGGTACTCCCATCTACTAATATTTAGCACTGCCTGTTTCTTCAGGAAACGCTCACGTAATGTGTAGTTCAAATATTTGTAAAGAACTTATAAGTTACTTAATCATATCATAGATGTAGATAAAGTTATTAACTTCGGTGTTTTTTCAGTAAACATTTTCGTTGATCCCAGAAAATCTCAACACTCCCTTTCTCTTCTCTCCTATCTACCTTCTTGCTTATCATTCAGTAAAAACACTCCAAAATAAACCACCAGGCCAGGACAGATCGCCTTATCATCGTCACGCAAATGAACAAAATATCTCGTGTTATTTTACGTTTCCCGACTTTTCAAGCACTTTTCAGGGCTCAGACAACCTTTCTAAAAATACCAAACGAATATTATCGTATGCCTAAAAAGACACCACTGAACTCCAAATATTTATATTAGGGTTTTATGATCTCTGTCGGTATTTATTACCTTCCTACTTCATTTTAAGGATTCCGGAAACAGATTTTTTAGGATATTTTGATTATGATGAGTCTTTTTGATATTCCTTTTATGTACAGGTCTACCTAAAGTATCTACTTACGCAAAACAGATAGAAACAACGTATACAGGGTGTAAACCACCTCATCACAAAGCCGTTAACCAAGCATTCTGTACATCAAACTAAGTAACTTTACGCAAAAATTATTGCTGGGAAACAACTTTATTTTTTGAGATAAATCATGTTTTGTGGTAGAACTCAATGTAACGCACTTCAAACATTGTGCTGATGGATGGATTGAATAGTGCGGGGGCCGTGGAGGTGTCCAAAAAACAAAATCTTACAAGAAAAACTTGTATTTAAAAAAAAGTTGTAACTTTGACCCCCAATATCTCCGTAACTAGAAGGTTCCCAGGTGGTGTAGAACAAAAAAATGATCACAGTGATGGGGAGAACAAGTGCCTTTCGGATTCGTGAAGAGGTGTTTTACACCCTTTATATCAACTTCATATACTTAGGTGCAAATACTTAGCACTAAGTAGCGAATTATTTGTTTTTAATGATCACTGCATGTCTTGTCGCAGTCTTCCATAAAATAAGTGACATCTTAATTGACGGCAGTTCTTCGGTATTTCCTTGCTACCAACCTTTTTTACTGTTAGTACCAACATTCGTCATCTGCCTACCGTTTTCTCAACTATGTTGGACGTAGCTGAATACCAATATTTTACATGCAGCGTCTACCTCTGACCTCCACAACCAAGTTAGTATTGGGTAACACTATACTTCTTGGTAAGACTGTTAGTACCAACATTGTGGTACAAAAATCCTTGGGGATCGATTACTGCTATTCGGTTCTGGAAATATAAGAACCCCAAGATAACACGATGTTTAGTTCCGTGAAGGGGAAGTAAAATCATTTCACTTACCCCATGTGTAAAGGGCGTAAGTGCTTATGGCATGGATATCCAATACTAGTTTCTTCACAAGATTTAACTTATGTGGAATTATTATGTTTGCCCCAGGGAAATGTATGAGTTTCCGATTTATGTAGACTACTAAGAATTCGTAGGATCATCGAGTTTAAATGCATGATTATTTGATGACTGGACTTTATTGAAGGAAATTCTACAGTTTTATTATGAAATATGGGTCATTTGATGCTTCGGTACTTTGTGTTAAACATTAATACAAAGTAGTTATGAATATGACGCATTTGCACTCAAATTTTATGGCCTATAAAACCATACATATTTAGCTTTCATATTTGTTATTTTCAGCAATAACGATGGCTATAAAATTTTAAAGTACAATCATTTGCTTTTGGAGGACATGAAATAGAAAGAAAGAAAAAAAGAAATCATGCTTATTTGGCACATACCACTAAACACACAACAAACAAAAAAAGGAATAAAAAATAAAAGACGTGTGGCACTCGGGGACTGCCGCGGTAAAGCTATTGCATAGCATTTTGACCAACTTATGCAATTATAATTATTTATTTATTTTATTTTTCCGCTTGTTGCCGGCTCGAGGACCGAACGCAGACTGAATGTTCAGGATCGGCTTCCGATCACGATGCAAGCGAGCGGACCACGTGCTTACAGCGCGCAGCCCGCGCGCTGGCTGTTATAAGTTTGACGTGTCTGTGTATGTGTGTGTGGGAATCCGAGCCTGAACATTCAGTCTGCGTTTGGTCGTCGAGCCGGCAATTATAATTATAATTGCATATGTTGATAAAAAATGGTTACAAAGAAGGTCTAACATCAAGTGTATACAACCTACAACTCCCAGTTATGGCATTATATTAAAAAGAAAACTAGCTTGTCATTGTCATTATCTGACATGGGGTGACATAGGGTGTTAGGGTTATTTTCGTTAGGTTATTTTTGTAACGGAATTTCTGGATTCGGTCTCCACGCTCAAGGCCCGCGATAGAAGCTATGCAATAGCTTAAAAAAAAACTTAAACTACACAACAAAATTTAAAACTCAACAGCTGTTTTACAACAGTAAAAAACACGAAATCATATTGTGTGTGTCACACGGCTGCGCCAAAGAGGCCCAGTTCAGCAAACTGCCGAACAGCTAGTGCCTGACGCTGGTTTTCAACTGGACCTGTAATGGTGATGAAATACAAAGAACGATGTGCATATTTTACCATCAGCAAGTATCATGTGGCTACGGTGTGGCTGTATTTTTCTCAGAATGCACGTTTTCCACCGTATTTTTGCAAGCTGGAAATCTTTTTTATGTGCATATTATAAAGACAGTTATCCACCATATTTTAAATTTGGTTAATTACAAATTATTTTAGAATACGAAATGCCAAAAACACGCTGTTAGGCCTAAATTCTAGTCACACTGACGGACTGTCGCGTACGTCAGCGAGAAAAACAATAGCAAATACGCGCAGCTGACGTCAGTGCCTCAGATTCAGTTTGATGGTCTGTAGCACACCCTTTCATATGACTATACCCTTTTTGTTACACGTTGTAAAGGGTGTAAAACACCTCTTAACGAAGCCGAAAGGCACTTGTTCTCCCCGTCATTGCCATCAGTTTTTGTTCTACACCATACCTTGGAACCTTCTAGTTGCGGAGATATTGGGGGTCAAAGTTACAACTTTTTGACAAGGTTTTTTTTAAATACAAGTTTTTATTGTAAGATTTTTACATTAAATACCTCCACGAACCCCGTACTATTCAATCCATCCATCAGCACAATTTTTTGAGTGCATTACATTGAGTTATACCCCAAAACGTGATTTTGGACCCCAAAATAAAAGTTGTTTCCCAGCAATATTTTTTGCGTAAAGTTACTTAGTTTGATGGACAGAATGCTTAATTAACGGCTTCGTGATGAGGTGATTTACACCCTGTATAGAACACAATGTATAAAGCGTATAGACGACCGTCCGTCAGCGCAACAAGAATTCAAGCCTAAGGATAATAAATCAAAGTAAATTCTACTTTGATTCATTATGCTTACAGCGTGGTTTCCATCCACATAAACTACAACGTTGCTGAACGTACTTCCAAACCCCATAAGCTCTCACAGCGGCCCCCACGGAGTTGCGGTTCTACAGAATTGACTCTAATTACCTAGCTAAGTAAGCTGATTGTTAATTGCAGGATTAACAGGTACAACAATCGTCTTCTGTTTACGGTATAAATGCAAGTAGGTACTAACTATCTATGTAACGTATGCAGGGTGTAAGCGACACATATGCTATAACCGTCACCATGTATTCGTACATCATTAAACATTTTGAAAGTTCTAATTAAATTTTAGAAAAATGTCATCGGTGATTTTAAAAAAATCGGAAAACTTTTATATCATAAATATTTACCGTATTGTAGTTTTGTAGGAAACAGCAGTTTTTTTTTTAAATAAGTTATACTGTTATGTACTATTATATCGTTAGATATGCACATAACGTCCGTAGACTGCGCGATAAAGTATTTACACGGAGAGGCCACTACGGATTACCATCTTTGACAGTCGTTACAGGTAGTCAGTGGCGGTTGGTGGAATTCGGTCGAAACGTCCTGCTTAAATGAAAGGTAAATTATCGATAAATTCCTGTTTTCATATGTTATAAATAATGAATGAGCGTTTCAAACAGTATTCTCTAGAAACTTAACAAAACATATCATCACACCTGTGATCCCCGAAGGTATAAGCAGAGGCGTAATCAACAGCACACCCACATTTTGCCAGTAAGTCCCATTAATTGGGAGCGAGCCTATTGCCATCAACTGGGCGAAAATCCACGTTAAACTCCGTGGCTGCTACTGAGCAATTCCTGATGAAAAAACCCAATAACACTTTGCATGACCTGGGAATCGAACACAGGAGCTCATGCTCTGTAGTCACGTTACGACCACTAACGAGAAAGAAACAAGAGCAAGGCGAAGTTGATGTAGTAAAGCTTATCTAAACCTTAACAAAGACTACTACAAACGTTTACATTAGTTTACTACGCTGAAACTAGTTCAAAAATCGTTTATTGATATAATGACGTCACGCGACGGCCGGTGCCGGTTTTGGCGAGGGTTCCAAGCATAAAGCGTTCGTTGACACGACCCCGGACCGAGTGCCACTGTAAACATCTGCAGCGGACGTTTCCTCTTCAGACTAACATTTTATGTATATTTAACTAAGTTATATTTAGGCATTGGTGCGTACCCTACAGAGGAAAAAGTAAGTTTTACTTGGCCTTGGTCGGTTTTTACTTACCCCAAAAGTAATATCCGGTGTCGATATGCATAACGCATAATTATACTCATCATCATCATCATCATCATCTCAGCCGAAAGACGTCTACTGCCACAGACCACTGACATAGGCCTCCCTCTAGTGTCACCACATTGACCGGTCCCTTGCGACTCGCATCCAACGAATTCCCGTAACCTTCACCAGGTCATCGGTCCACCTAGTGGGAGGTCTACCAACGCATCGTCTTCCGGTTCGCGGTGGCCATTCCAGAACTTTTCGGCCCCATCCGCCATTCGTTCTGCGAGCAATGTGCCCTGCTCATTGCCACTTAAGTTTAGCAATTCTTCGGGTATTATTAAAACTTTATGCACAATTAAAACTGTACAAAGGCGGACTTAACGCCTTAGGCATTTTCTACCAGACTTGGGTATCTGTATATTATTATGTTGCCCGATTTTCCATAATTACTTCTGAATCACGTAGTTCACTACCCATTCAGATAATCGGATTTCGTTTCATCGAGTAACTTATTGGTTTTGTTTCGTACAACCCTCAAAATCGATCAGTTAACAACGATTCACCGTAACTTAGAAAAGTATTTTTTGCATTTTTTTCAGCACATTTTATCAAAGCCTCGTAAAACAGGTAAAATTCTTTGTCTAGTTTACCTCACTACGTTATTAGTTCACAGGTGTTACATTTATCCTTGGACATAACAACCTGGTAGCTAGGCTGGTGGTTTCACACAGCCCTCATGGGGACACGGCGCAATCCTAATCGTAATAGGATCCAATGGCCTTGAGCTTGGAACGATGTGCGCTGCATACGCAATATAGAAAACTATATTTTTCCAGTGACTACGCTTACATGCTAGTTATAAATTATCCCATTTATTAAAAGCTATTTAAAGGTATCTTGCGGGGTAAGTTCAGGATTAGGAATTCGGACACTAGTTAGTATTCTAATAGGTAAGTAGTTTGTTTTCGTATATTCCTTGACGTTACGCGTCCTTGAACAAAAAAAGGTGAAAAGTCACGAGAGCTTTTGAGAAGGCTTAGAAAAGCGGGGGAAATCTACGATCATCATCTGCCTAGCCTTTTCCAAACTACAGTCATACGTTGTGGTCGTTTTCCAGTCTAAGCAGACGCAGCTGAATATCAATATTTTAGAAACAAAAAAGCATTAACAGCCTTTTTTTTTTTTTGGGATGGGAAATCATCAAATGACTTCTCCCACTCTGGGCGGAGCGGGAAGGACTGTCAGACTCTTACTGACTAAAACCCATCCATGTTCCTTCCTCGCCCTTTACTTTTCAGGGCCGCGGTATCTCTTTCGAACAGGCCCGCAACCCCGGCAGGCTTCGGCCCTTGCGGGCCCCTCCCCTTATGCTGACATCTCTTTGAGGCGCGCGCGGAACACGAACGCGCCGTCGACACGGCCGGTCGTCGTCATTAGACGGACGGACGGCTAGCTAGCCCATAGCCAACCGTCCACAGGTCCGCATCTACGGTGGCCGGTAGCCACCACGTGGCCCCCGACGCCCGTTGCGTCTCCCGCGGCGGCCGGGAAGAGAGGATCTCTCCCTCTCTCGTTCCGCCACCTCCTTCGCTAGCATGACTGCTTCGCAGAAGGAGGTGACGGCTTCCCATTCCGTCTCGCTCCGGACCATGGATTGAACCAGGGCCGGACCCGAGAGGTCGCCGCCGCCGATCGCCGCTACGAGGACACGGCGGTGCTCCGCCCACGCAGGGCAGACTTCCACCGTGTGCTCCACCTTGTCCTCCGGTCGATCCTCGCAGTGGAGACCCCCGGGCGTTTCCTCCCGCCCGATTCGGTGCAGGTACCTCCCGAAACATCCGTGTCCGGTGAGGACCTGCGTCAGGCGGAAGGTGAGGACGCCGTGGCGCCTCTCCAGCCACTCCTCAAAGAGGGGACTTACCGCCACTATCGTGGCGTGCCCTAAGCATTAATAGCCTACAGTACAAAACACATTAAAATTAACATTATGTTTAACTAATGAAAACGTACCTACGTACATTTTACATGGTAGTAGTACTCAGTAATACGACACACTTGGTTAGACTAGTTCTCAGACTTTCTGGCCACTGACTACCTGTAACGACTGCCAAAGCTACACAAAGGACAACCGGGACCAACTGCTCAACGTGGTTTCCGAGGCAAGAAGGAAACTCTGTATGTTATGGGTTGTCACACATCCACAGACCAAGATCGACCCGAGAGGCAATTATTATAATAATAATAAAAATTGTTTATTTCTCTTCCACAAATATAGTACATTTGCTTTGACATAATTATATATACAGGAAAATAATGTTCTATTTGTGGGAGACTGGCGAATAAACTAAGCCGAGGCCCGTATTTTAGGGCACCAGGACCACTAAGATAGTTTCTAGGACATCTAACAAACGTAGGGCCAAAGATTGTAATATAATACAGATACGCATCAAAGTTTTAAACCAGGTAGGTAAATTAATATCAGTAGTACTTATTCAAGGTAGCTATAGAAGAGTTCAAAACGAGTGTGTTTTAGTGTGGCTGTGTAATGTTTATGTGCTGTTGTGCTGTGCTATGTGCGTGTGTGTATGAATGAGTGTGTGATGGTGGTGATTGTGTGATAGTGTTGTTGTATGAGCATGTGTTCATGTATGAGTGTACTGTGTGAGGTGTGTGGTGATTGTGTGTTATGTGTTACAAATGCTACAAAACTTGAGATTAATTATTTAGCCACGAGCTCGAAGTGGGTAAATTACGATACCATCATCATCATCATCATCTCAGACGAAAGACGTCCACAGTTGGACATAGGCCTCCTCCAAGTGTCGCCACATTGACCGGTCCCTTGCGACTCGCATCCACCGGATTCCCGCAACCTTCACCAGGTCATCGGTCCACCTAGTGGGAGGTCTTCCAACACATCGTCTTCCGGTTCGCGGTCGCCTCTCCAGAACTTTTCGGCCCCATCGGCCATCCGTTCTGCGAGCAATCGCACAACGATACCAACTCGAAATAATGTTGTTCATATTAAGCTATGAACAGAATGAGGTCCGCAAAGAACATACCCATGTTCCCAATCACTTTTGAAACAATCTACATTAAAACAAGACAAATGAAAATCTCAGCAGCTCCTCAAAAAGCCTCATTAGTCAGGCCTTGAGCGATCCATTTTCCTCCTAAAGTGGCCTCAAATCTTTCAACTTCAGTAGGAATTTCTATTTTCTGTTATATTTCTTACAACATGCCAACCCGCCGCCCTGCTTGGAACGAGACGAGTGCAATAGAGACTTGTCACAAAATTGACATAGACAATAATGCATGTTTCTTTTAGCACCTCAATGACATTGACAGGAGCGCGTGTGAAATATTTGCAAAAAAAAACTGTGGAAATTCAAGATGGAGGCTTAAGCTTGAATTAAAGGA
The DNA here is from genome assembly GCA_916618015.1 of Xestia c-nigrum. Classification (NCBI taxonomy): domain Eukaryota; kingdom Metazoa; phylum Arthropoda; class Insecta; order Lepidoptera; family Noctuidae; genus Xestia; species Xestia c-nigrum. Next base: position 20,589,971 of record OU745246.1, read on the forward strand.
CCATGCTAAAAGATCCTACATAGGTACTACAACCTATGAGGTTGTTAATTTATATTTAAATGGATAAATAACATAATATTATATTAATGAACATATTGTACTTTATGCCATACTCTTATTTATCCTTAATGATAGTGAAGACCGCATCAACATTTTTTTTCTTTATTTAAAAATATTCATAACATGGTTTAGAAGACAACGTGTCCGTGACCGTGTTGATGCGGAAAGAAAACAGCCTTTAATTTCTTGCACTAAATACTTACTTTTTGTTACTGTTTTTTTAAATTTACTTATTTAAAAAAACAGTAACAAAAAGTAAGGAAAAAAAATATATACAATATAGATGGTTACTATTATTTACAGTGTTGATGGATAAATAAAAATTGAATCCTATTCGTGTGCAAGCAAGAACCTTCCTTAGTGAAGGTGAAGGCTCCTCTAAAGAATTCCATGTATCTTTATCCTGGGCTATTTGCGTCCAGCAGGGCCCAGCTATTTTTATGATTTCGTCTACCCTTCCCGAATGTGGACTGCCTTTTGAGACGTTTGCCTACACGTGTATATATGTCACCGTAAAATTGTCAAACACGTTGTATTGTAATCTCTCTAGCGATATTGTAAACTCTCGAAATATATCAAACGAACTTACTGCTTACAATAAAACTAATTATTTTTCGTGAAATGCATGCGATGCTACGCACCCGGTGTGGAGGGAAGGAAGGGTCCCTCTTTCCTAGTGGTACCACTCTCATGAAAAGATAATGTACCATTCCTGAGAAATACCGATTAATATAACCTGACCTTAAAACACTTTATATTCCCCTAAAAAGCGTAGTCGACGGAGCACCGCTTCGCGGGGCCCCTATTCCCGAGTGCAGGGTTTAAAGGAACCTAACTAACCTAACGGGGGGGGGGGCGGTGCCCCAAGTCTCGATTATGGGGGCAGAGATACTTCCGTATGTTCAGTTGACAATAATTCGAGATATTGTACTATATCGCTAGAGAGAAACACGTTATATTGTAAGTAATATAACGTGTTTGACAATTTTACGGTGACATATATACACGTGTTTACGAGTACGAGTATATTATTTTAAACATGTATTGGACTTTAGAGATACTAGTCCTTACACGTGTTCAATACAGGGCTCGATCTGTCTTATTTCTCCTCGTGTCTTATTGTCCTTTACTAGGAATCAGTTGCTTCAGCTATGGCGCGATTGAAAGCGCTTGCAGTCGCTGAAAGTTCTTTGAAGCACGTTTTTAATTTGAAAAGCTCAAAGTTTTCAAGTACTGCGATACTTGATACCGACTAGAGAACGGTTTTATTCTCTGCGAGGTTTTTAAAGTGCAGTTTCCTACTTTTGAGCCGTTTATTTTGAAAGAAATCAAGTTTATTTAGACTCATTTTTTTGTGTTTTAAACTAACCTATAAAAACCACCCACTTCTGCGAAGGTTCTTTATCCATAAAGTAATCGACATAAGGGTCAAATTATTATAGCTAAACAATGAAAAGTTTCCACGAATAATGTTGAGCATAACAGAGACTCAGATTTATGTAAATTGTTACGAGCTTATGTTATGGGTAATATTATCTTCCATTATGTAAATGTTATCAATGAAAAACATACCCGCCCTGAAGTTGATGGTAGGTACATAATATAACTTTTGTATTACACAAATATAGATACGTAACTTGTACTGTACCTGAGCTTTCAAAGTAAACATACCTGAGTAAAAGTAAACATTTTCAAGACCTACATGAGTTACCCTAATTTATCGCAATTAATTAATCGGGTTTTGGCCTAACCTACGAAATAGATAATATAACACAAACACAATATATAACATAGAATTTTAGATTTTATTTTACTTTACCAAAAATCCGTTCGAATTTGATAACAAATATTTCCGCAAATAAACCTCAATATATGCGTCCATTAACGTACGCAATTACAGCCGTGATTAAATTGTACGCGCTTGTGACGACGGCACTTATGAAACCCGCCGTGATATATAGCAGACAAAGTTTGCGCAACTTTGGGTGACAACAAGGCGTCGAACTTAGCCGCGACGCGAGTCACGAGGGTGCGCTATACTATATCGCTTGTGGTGGGACACGGGACGCGGTGAAGGCGTTCCGACGTCGTAGACACGGCTACGGCCGCACCGTAGTACTGCGCTGAGCTCGCTCAGTCGGCGAGAAGCGCTCCGAGCGACACGACACCGCCCCGGCGGCCGCGAGCACTCGCGTCGGCGGGAAACTTCTAAATAAACATCCCGATTACTTCGCAATCTACTACCGATTCTATCTCCGCCACCGCGGCTGTCAACAAACTTTAAAGTTTCTCGCAAGTTTTACTGCACTTTCTGTAAGTGCCGATAAAGCCGGGTCTACCTCGCGTGATGTAACTACTACGACTTTGCCCCATTTACTAATGCGATTGTTTCTCCGTGCAAGCCACACTTATCGGCAGGCGTCTACCACATGATAAACTCCGTGATTAACTTTGTTCGTGAACTAGCACATCACTAACTTGCGCCGCCTGACAAAGTTTAATTGTTTCAGTGAATATTTAATTCGCGTGTTCTCGATGGCGTCCGTCCGGTGTAATACCAAAAAGAAACTTAAATCACAAATATTGAACAAAATTTCGGACGTGAAGTTGTAAAGTTTGCGTTAAATATTATACAGACCATGGCATACGGTATATAATTTGTTTGAGTGGTTAGTGGCGGGGTAGTGAGCGTGTTGCACTTTTAATGCATAGAAGACGACGTCGACGTCGTCATACATTTGGATGAGTCACGTTCGCAGTGGTCTCGAGCTGCGCCATTAACTAGCTCGCTGTTACGGCGATAAAAATATCGTAAGATATCGGGGTTAGTTGTAAAAGCAGTATCTACGTTGGAGGTTTGATGTGTTGAGTGTTGGGGTGGTGTTCGGGGGGGGCGGGGCGGTGGAGCCGGATGGTGTGCGATGGTGGCGCCATGCTGTGCCTGGAGTCGCTGATGGCGCGGTGGCGCGAGCGCAGCGCGCGGGAGGGGGAGAGGCGCGCGCGCTCGCGGTCCCTCTGCTCCTCGGGCGCGGACGGCAGCCTGCTGCAGCTACTGCATAGGAGAGCTAGCAGTGCTATGTAAGTTAAATGTTTACCAAAATTCCACAGCAATTTAATTGGCTTTCAATCTACGGCCTCTACGGGCTATATTAATAGTGTCATGTTACCGGTAACATAAAATTTTCATACATCGTATATTCACAAATAGCTGTGACCAAAACACGATGGAACATAATTATATTTTTTACGAGACATCCTAAAACCACTGTTAAAGTTTTGAGAACGTCTCATTAATAAAATATAAATCCGTAAACAAAAGCCATGAATCCAATTGTAAATAAATTATAATATAAATTGTATCAGTTCTGTGGTGTAGTGCGTTATTCATCCCTGTAGGTAAGCCTAGACACTGTTACATATAACGCGTTTATTTAATTTGAGTCTATTGTTTCATATTTAAGTACTTATTATTAGAACAATTAATTTTCCTGTTTACAATATTAATAATCACTTTCGGTTCAGTATGTTTTGTTTATAACAATCCTAATATAGTGCATTTCCTGTAAAGTTTATCGTGAATGTGATACTTCTTAACACTAAGCTACTCGGGCAGCTTTTCATTAGAAACTGAAGCATTCATTACAGTTTCCATACAATACAGCTAACATTAGGCAAGGTCCTTTAAGCGCTTTCACTTTCACACTTTCATCGACATCGGCACACTATTAAAGACCCTCTCTAGTGTAGATAGCCATTTTTCGTCGGTAATTAAAAAAAAACATCCTAGACGTATTGATATATGACACTCTGTGTGTTCCATATTATCAAATGAACCGTCTTCTCAAATCTAATCACCAACCATTGACCGCTGGGTCAGACCTCGTGACAAAAGAAAGACATATTACCAATAAATCACAAGCGACTACTCCCAAATACGTATGGCAAAAACAAAAAGATATTTTATGCCCATTCTCGCTCAATGTGCTTAGATAAAACTAAGTTAGGGTACAAAAACAACCGTGAAAGGTATTACTCTAGTGCTATTCAAACCATTATGGAGAAAATAAAAGAAAAACAGCGTTATCCTGTGCGTGGACGGAAAGTGTATTACAAGATTTTTAGGAATTTTATCCCCCTAGTCGTGTTGCCTTAGGAGTCGGTAAAGAGGGATCATCAATGCTATTATGTGCCTTAATGGTTATAGTTTCCTGTTGGCTTATAGGTGATACCTATATGCTATTCAATAACAATAAAAAAATGTTATATGGTAATCTTGAAAGCCGCGAAAGATATGCAAATCAAGTAGGTATCTTGGCTGGGCCCGCGAGGTTGTAGACATGTGGGGTGTGAGCTCAGCGATCATTGTGGCGATAGTCGTTACAGCTAATGGTTTAATGGCCAAGAGCCCCGACCAATACCTGAGGAGGCTCTCGTTAGGCGGCTGGAACAAGGACTTGATTCGGAAACCGGTACTCTTGGGCACGGTTCGTTTTGTTAGGAGGTTCTTTTGTCTGCCTGGTCCTAGCTTGGGCCCTGTTCCTGATACCGGTGGGCTAGAATTTTTTTATGTATTTTTCTAACAAATTAAAAAAAATGTATGTTTGGAAAATAAATAACAGTCGTGACAAAAAAGCCTATCCAATGGAATTCTCAGCACTAACAAAGATACCCCCCCTATGCGCAAATGTTATCAGCACGCAAAAATCTTCTCCTTTTAAAAAGAAACAGTAAATTAAAATGCCTACTGAAAAACTAAAAACGGTGGGTCTTATCAGCGTATAATAATAGCTTACAGAACGTTGAAATGTGGCTCCACCAAGTAATTAACGATACAGCCCTCGAAATATAGTTAGAGCCCTTGTGTCCGAATCATTTATAACTATAAATCTTCATAAACTACGCCAACTTTGACCTTACAACGCAAATGAAAGATTTTGGATTATTTTTCTTTTTTTTAAGCTTTCTTTCAGAGCTCTAACATTGCTACGGTTATTCATTAAACCGCATTGATTTATTTATGCCGCTCTTGCCTCTCACTGTTTTTAAATAAAATGGTAAATCCTACAAATATTATAAATGCGAAAGTTTGTGAGTATGTATGTATAGATGTTTGTTACTCTTTCACGGAGATAAGTAATAAGATCCCATGTGTCAATTTCAAACTTCACGCGGGCGAAGCCGCTGGCAGAAGATAGTTACTATTAATAATGCCACTTAGGTCTAATAGTCGCATACACGACTGCTGATCCACTCCCGAGGCGAGCGAAGGGTTACTGGGTAGGTATATCCATCAAGTATTTCTCAGTAGCAGATACGGAGTCTGGATTGATGCCCAGTTGATGGCAATAGGCTCACCCCCTATTATATAAATAAATAAATAAATAAATATCGCTGGACATTAACACACAGCGCCACCTAGTACCACACTAAGCAAATCTTGTATCGTGGACACTAGATAGTTGATATACTACATATATATACTTTTTGTTTGTAAATACATACTTATTATACATATAAACATCCATGACACGGAAACAAATGTCCACACTCATCACTCGGGACGTACATAAGTGACGAAATGTGTATGTACTGTTAACACACCTCTGTCCTTACCCTTTGGAGATTACAAGCGTGTTATTCCCAAAGCAATTGGATTGGTCTCCGTCATATTGTTGACAAATTGTGACTAAAAGATAACAATGCGAAACCGAGATAGATCCCGGACATAAAATAAAACAATAAACAAAGCTAAAGGAAGAACACAATCCCCACTGATTGGGGAGAAAATAATATCATAAAATATTATCATTTGCTTATCTTTTCACAAGTCGTGACTGCGTGGGGCCAACTAAGAAAAATAGGTTACTGGGGTGACGCCAACCGCCTGCCGAGTTGTTTCAATGCACTGTGGATTGGTAGCTTTGGCAATGCTTACTCTGCTTATGTCCAATATGTAAGCAGAACGCAAAAGTTTATTATAACTGTATAGTACTAGTATTTTTGTTCTAAGTCGCTTGTCAGATTGTTTGAAAACGTGTTTGATTGGACTCAATTGTTTTATTGACATCCTTTTTAGGGTTCCGTAACCAAATAGTAAAAAACGGAACCCTTATAGATTCGTCATGTCTGTCTGTCTGTCCGTCCCACAGCCACTTTTTTCCGAAACTATTAGAACTGTTATTGAAACTTGTTGAGTACATGTATTCTGTGAACCGCATTAAGATTATCACACAAAGATAGAAAAAAAAACAATAAATTTTTGGGGTTCCCCATACTTTGAACTGAAACTCAATTTTTTTTTCGTCCAACCCATACGTTTGGGTATCGTATCTATGGATATGTCTTCAAAAATGATATGGAGGTTTCCAATATCATTTTTTTCTAAACTGAATAGTTTGCGCGAGAGACACTTCCAAAGTGGTCAAATGTGTCCCCCCCCCCTGTAACTTCTGAGAATGATAAAACTAAAAAAAATATATGATGTACATTACCATGTAAACTTCCACTGAAAATTGATTTGAACGAGATCTAGTTAGTAGTTTTTTTTAATACGTCATAAATCGTAACTTTTATATTATACGAGTATTACTTGCTGCTACGGAACCTTTCATGGGCGAGTCCGACTCGCACTTGGCCGCTTTTTTATGTACTTATCTCCAACAGCTTTATTCTTGGAATTCACTATGAAGTGGGGGGTTACCCGCTTACAGGCAAATTGGTACATTTGCACAGTCCATCCAATGTGTCGATTGGTCTTCTTTTTTTCTTATAGGCATTCAAATCAACAGTATGACACACGGAGTCGTTGTTAAGTATGACACATCGCCAATTTAGGTACGTGCATTATGATTTTTGACATATATACTTGTAGATAGGTAGTTTTGATATATCTACCTACCCTAGGCGCGATTTATGTAAGTATTTTTAGGATATCAACTGTTTCATTGTTACAAACAAAATGTGTATTACTTACTCATTATTCAAATACAGACATGTAAACAGGAAAATGAAGTTCTGAACTCTAGTACTAATTGCTTCCCAGTAGCACTAATTAGAACCTATCTATCTATATCTACACAGTAATGGGAGTTTTAGAGGTGAAGAACTTAAAGTTGAAATAAAACAGAGAAAAACATTTACAACAATAAATGCCTTACAATTGAGGCACCAAAACTTTGTCATGTCTCTGTCCCGCTCACCGTTGGCTATAACGTTCTGACAACATCATTTTTGAACCTTTGATGAACGATCAATTTCACGAAATTGAACTATTAGACTCGTTTGTGAGAATTGACGCCTTTAGATTATTTTCTCTGGCGATATATAAAGTCGCATTTCTACGCCAGTAAATGACAACACATAATCAAGTACTTGAAAGCAACATTCAACACATTACAGCCTAATTTACATCGAAGAATGTGTTCTTGACCCTTTGATTACTGCTTGAAATGTCAATTTCATGGTTATTAAAACAATTTATCTGTGTTTGAAATCGAAACAGCCTAAGCAAGGTAGGTATTCCAATATAGTAAGCTTTATTAGTCGATATTAATTAAAGCTATTATTGCTACTACTTAATAGCCCACCTTTTTATTGGTAGGTATTATATTTAAAAAAAAAAGAAAAATATCAATGGCTGAGTAAGTATCCAGCTGCCAGCTGCGGTTTAAATTCGGCTCTTAGTGATGTAGTTACCAGCTTCTGTTTATACAATTTATATGTCTGTTTACTAAATAAGGAAGCACGAAGCAAAACTCATCATATTTGTTTATAATTTATTGAATGTTAACAGCCCATTAATATTATTTAAAACTTTCCCTATAATGTGTTTAAGTGGTTATGTGTTTACTTTGCGGATGTTTACGAAAAAATATGTTTATCGAACCATTAGGGCCGCTTGGAAGTCAATACAACAAGTTTATTCGATTTATTTATTAACATCACATTATAACTCTGAAACTTTTCTAATTTCTGGAAAAAGAAAAGAACATTTCGAGCTTGTAATGCCCAAATGGGGAAGCAGTGGTGAGGGTAAGCCATTTGTAGATCTTTGACTGTCGTTATAGGTAGTCAGTGGCCAGAAATTCTGACAGCCATTCTTACCAAGGATGTCGTATTACCCAGAACTTACTGACTAGACTGGAAACTGAGCCTAACGTAGTTGGGTAAAGGCTAAGCAGATGATGATGAATGTCCCAAAGAGGAAGCAGTGCCCATGATTTTCTAGCCGAGTATTGAGGTAGACAGGAGCATTGGAGATGACAAGTTAACATACAGTGTTCTGATGCGGTTTTCATCGGTATTTCTGTAACAGGTTTCTTTTTGCACAACAAATGAAGAACCACATATGAATAAGGCCTGATTTCTTGTCGTCAGCGAGAACAAAATACGGCTGGCCCATGACGTCAGCGTCGCAGTATGATGCTCCTACGCAACCGACCGTGCGTGACCGACCGCCGTCAACTCGACAAGAATTCAGGCCTTAGAATAACAATTCCGCAAAAAAATTTTGGTGTTAAACAAATTCGATATTGCTCTCGGTTCAATTTAATCCTCCTTTCTACCGAATTCCCAAACATTTTCATTACAGCTTTTTTCGTTATCGAGTATCAAGACGTTGCAGGAGTTTAATTCCAGGATTCCATTAAAGTATTGGAGGAAGCACTTCATGAACCGCAACCTCGTCGGCGAGAGGCCTTCTCCGATTATTTTCTTAAGAATATTATTTCATCGTACAAAAAAAATCGGATTAAAAAAAAGAAACTCGTGGAAAAGGATTAGCAGCGACCTTTTTTTGACTCTCACAAGTTCTTACCTTGTTACTTAGACAACGACTTTATATTGATTCTCAATAATCGGTTCAAAAAAGGTTTTAACATAGAATTTGTACTTTTAGTGTTCTTATAACAGCCTGAAAGACATGTTAGTCTGTTAGTCGCAAGCTCTATTTTTGAACATTAGGCTTGGGTTCGATTCCAAGTTTTATGGGGTTAGAAATTAGTAAAAAGCAGCTTGGAGTCTAGATTTGTGCCTGCTTTATGGTAAACTATCTAGTAAATTTAATGGAACTTTTAACATAAGTGGTGAAATGTGGCTATATTGTATCCACCCACACCTGTACCTCACCATTATGGGATTGCAAGCGTGATGAAATGTTTTTATAATAGACACAGTTGCCACCCCGCAACCATCGCGATAACAATTTAATCAAATTAAATGACTCAACAAATTCTGCCCATACGGGAAGAGGAAACAAATATTTATTTATAGCAATGGTGTCCCAGTTCGTGTCTGTTCAAATTAGGTCATCTTGACAAAGAGATGGGCAATGAGATGCACCCGCTCCCCAATGTGAACAAAACAAGATCCACGCTGTCGTTGGATTGAAACGTACCGACTGTTGGACTAGCAACAGAACTATAGCAATTATAGTTACCCTTTGCTATGTGGGGTGAACAGGGGGGCGAAACAAGGGGCAATCGCTTTTATAGTGTTTCGTACGTCTTCAACCTTCATCAGAACTCACGACAGGTTTTCGGTGATTTCAATCCAATATATTTTTGACATTTCCATAATCATTATAACAACGACATTCATTTATTGTTAGGCAACTTTGACCCATATCGTACCTTACCGACTAACATAAGTATAATAAGTAGTATTAGTACGGACTACGTTAATGTGAGAAAGTGTTATATGTAGCGGTCATACCAAGCTTTCCATGACATCGGCAATTGAAATTAAAACCTTGTTGTTTGGAGCGTGTCGATAACAATTTAAATTGAGTCTGCCCTTCGGCATTTTCAGTAGCATCCGTCCAAAACGGACAGGCAGGACACGATATCCCATAGTTTGTGGGGCAACACCACATTTACATGGCAGAGTCATCTATGAGTCTCCGGAGCCGGTTTTCCTTGCTTCGGCCAGCCTGTACCCGATGTCCGGACTTAATCCTTCACTACTTTTTTTATATTATTGTGTGTGTGCTTTATATACTGACGTCAAATAAATTTTTTTTTTTCTTTTACTTATTTGGAAAAAGTATTTTAACCAGCATTATTCAACTTACTTTTAGCAGAGGCAGCCACTATTACATGAGACTCAAATATAACATACTGGCAAAATGTGGGTGAACTTTTAGCCTCACACCTCTGCTTAACACTTTGGGGATTCCAGGCTTGACATTATGTTATCTTATCTTTGCTAGAATTCTCTAGGATGCTTATGGTACCTTGTAACAATCATAACTTGAACTTGTTAAGATCGTAAGATATCCCTATCAATTAATTATGAACTATCTAAGCCACTACACCAATATAAGCATAAACCCTAGACACATTACCCCTATATCGAATGACTCTCACTCTATATTTACAGTTCCGTGTTTTATTCTTGTTTCGTCCAATAAAATGTGGATAGTTCTTCTTGTAAGTGTTTGTCTTGCTTGGCTTCGAGGTCCACTTTCTTGCTCACCCAACTTTATCTGTTAGACTTCTTCGCAAGTAAACAGCGCTACCGGATCTTTTACTCTCTCAATCTCTTTAAACGACACTCATCTATCAACCTAAATATAGGGCAACAACTTTTTGCTGGTTCGTAGGCTGGGGATGTCAGCGATATTTAATTAAAAGTCTTAAGTATTAATGAGCTAACTCTTTCAATCTTGCGAAGCGAAAATGGTAAATAGTGAATATAAAACGATGTTTATCTTTGTAAATAAGAATCTATTGAATAAAAATACACGACCCTTGGCCGATAATATTTGTGCTGACAGTTTATCTTTTAAATATACAAAGTAAAGGTTCTTAAATTCTAGACAGCCGCTGTCTAGCTTGTAGAGTTAAGATCTAGTCCAAAACTATAAGAAAATATGGTTGAAAGAATAGTTATTTGGCAAACAACAGAGATTTTATGTTCTTCTTGTATAGATGAGACTGCTAGGTGTGTGTCGAAGACTGTCTGATGGTCTCCGACACACACCCAACAGTATCATTCTATAACTCAGTTCAATTAAACCGTGTTCTGTAATCAGTCAAAGTAGGTTTAACAAGCGTTACATCTAGACAAATGATCAGACGAGTTTATTACCATAAACATATGCAATCTACTTTGTTTGCGTCCGCAATCGTCGGCGGGGTCTGCACGCTCGGCATCAAGGTAAACAGACCGTTCATTGACCAAACCGATAATTAAAAGCTAAGGGTAGGGTCGCCTATAAAACCTGGCGACAATGATACGATTGGGGCCCACAAAACTAGGTTTATACCGCTCTTATGCTCCAGTTTTTTGAATGTTTTCTAATACTCCTCTTTACACCTGAAATTGAAGTCTTTTTGGCGTTATGGCCTAGTTCATTATTAGTTGACTGCTTCGGTGGTCGCAAGCGAGAATGTTGAGTATGAGGTCCTGGGATCGATTTCCACGTCGGGGAAAGTGGTATTGGTTTTTCCATCAAGAAACTCTTAGTGGCTCTATTACATGGGATCTAAACATAATTGGCGAAATATGGGTACATGGATATGTGGCCTAACCCTTCGGGGACTGTTATGTTATTCTATATTAGTTATGGAATGGTTTTTAGTATGCGTATTTATGAGGCATGAAATGTCTGGAGGAAAGTTTAAGCCCCCTCCTACACAAGGCTACTCAATACTCAGTCTTGCCGCCATATAAATACATTGAAGTTCGTACCTACACGAGTCGGTATATCACACGCCATCAGGGCTAAGTCTACAAGACTACAGCAATGACGGGCCTGTTTTCACAGGTCGAGGTATAGCCTCCGCGGCCAGGGGGCGAAGCCCCGTGACCGCCTGCCGCGCCCCCTTACGGGGGCGCAGCGACGTCCACCTTGCCTGCACGAGTCGCGTCGCCGACATTCGTCCCGCAACTCGCGTCGTGCTAGGCGCGCACTACTTGCCGGACGAGATCATCGCTACATAAGTCTCAGCGAGTTCCAAGATGGCATTTAAATTTTTGACATTTTGGGAAAAGTGTGATCTGCTTAGCGACTGAATAGGCGCGTCTTGCGATTTAATGTCGTGTGTACGGACCGTGCGCTACTCGATACTCGCGACTTGATACTAATGTGGTATACAACATTAGTATCGAAGATTTTAGTCTCCAAGCGACTGCCGCCATACAAATCTATTGAAGTTCGTACACGAGTCGCGTCGCCGACATTTTGGGTTTGTATGGCGGCAGTCGCTTGGAGACTAAAATCGTCGAGTATCGAAGATTTTTGTAGCCTTGTGTACGAAGGGGCTAAGAGTTTGATATAAGTAGTGGAAGACCAAACAAATGACGGATGGACAAATGGCTAGATAAAAGGTGACTGTTGAGATGACGAGTTATAGCGAAGCAAAAAAGAAGAAAATATACTGCGCTGACTCCAAATAAATTGAGACAAGGGCCAGAGAATGATGTAAGAGAACATATCAAGAAAGTTTAAATACGAAGAAAACTAATACAGCGACAGTCACTGTTGGTATGTGAAGCAGTTTCCATCAGAACTTTGGCAATAAAGCAGGTCCTGCTCCTAATGGGCGCTTCGACATGCTAATTCAAGCGAATTGCCCGAACATATTTCAATGATAGCACAAAGTTTTATTAAGTTATTCAAGTTTTTATATTCTAAAGGAATGTTTTATATCTCAGTGTTTTAATAAGTTTTTATTAATCAAAGGGTCAATGGTTCTTGGTTGGAATGGCAGATTGGCTAAGTTGACTACTGTATACGGGCTATACTGCCCGTTGTTCTCATGTTGAATGCCACCCTCAAAGAGCTCTTGAGAGTCTGATCCTTTTTACAATGAGAAACCGGCCTCGAAAAAAGAATACTTTTAAGAAACTTTCAGAAGATGACCTTTATGGTGCCTATTTTTCAAGGGCAGATGTACTGTTTTGATAAATGGATTTTCGGAGGATACATTCGCTTATGAGCCATCAGAAAAGTATCAATTTAATATCCTGAATGGCGTAGTTTTCTCACAACCAGCACTTTATGGTGTAAAGGTGGAACATTTCAAGGAAAACTCGATTCTCAAAAAAAAACGATTTCTCAAAAACCACCCAGTTTGGACCCCAAGTTATCGGCTCAAATTTGTTGCAAATAAGACAGTACCCCCCATTTCAAGGCCTGCACCCAATTACCAATCACCCTGTTAGTCGGAGGAAGAGGAAGTAAACGAAGAGTTTGAGATGCTGCTTCTCCGACATATATATCATTCGCACAGTATAAAGATTTCAGTATAGCTTTAATAGAAATTTATTTACCGCCTGAAATTCATGAGAGATAGCAGGCTGAATATAAACTCGGTTGTATATGAACCGTAATTTTAAATTACGATTCCGGTAAAGCCGCGTGAAAGTTTGCGTGATAAATTACAGTGAAGGAGCATCGCATATGTTGCGGATATTGTTCCTCACAATACAGCTGCGATATACGGAGTATTATTTTACTATTTTATCTGTAATTATTTTATATTTTATCCGTATGAATTTAATACCGTCTACCACAAACAATACTGCAGCAGTCGAGTTTCAATTGTTATTTCTTTGATCAAGAAAAATAGGGTTATTTGTGTTTTTTTGTTATGTAAATACAGCAATTAGGGTTGTCTTCATTAAATACACTATACTTAACAGTAGGGAAAACATTTTTAAGATCCTGATTTTGGCTAAATAGTTGTGGAGGTCAGATAGGCAGTCGCTCCATGTAAAATACTGGGATTCAGCTGCATCTGGTGAGACTGGAAGTCGACCCCAACACAGATGGGAAAAGGCTAGGCAGATGATGGTGATGATAATTTAGGCTAAAATACATAAAAGTTAAGCTTTGAATAGTCGACCATTATCTACCCTAACTAATGTGAATACGGTCACTCATGCCTAGACACTACATCACAAAGTTTCAAATATTGCCGAACTGGGGACATATAACAATCGCAAAAAACTAGAACACAAATCTAATACTGCTTTACTATTCGACCAAAAACTTGAGCCATAAATCTCCGTATTCCGAATTTGCACGGCACTCACATCCACAGATATTCCTGTCTGAATTTCAACCTAAAGTCTTTGGCTAGAACAAAGTGCTTCGCTGGTTGCTAATACTTAGTACTACGACAGATGTACGTATGTGAACTCATTACTCACTCTGACTTGTGCAAGTTTGGCGTTTCTTAGATATGGAACGCATTTGCATTTTGATGTCCATTTTCACTAATGCTAAATGACACCTAAATTAAAAGATTGCCTGAATTTGAACTCTCGGTGCTCGACCAAGCGTTCAAAATCCAACAGTGGTCTTTCATTAAGGGATCCATGTAAACGAGCACAAGTGGTGGTGGTGGTGGTGGTGTGGTGTGTGTGTGTGTAGTCGTTTGTGGTGCGAGTTCCGACACAATATCTCGACAAGTTTCTCAAGGAAGAGTTTTGGCCGAAGGGTGTAGTCTACCGACGATTTCGCGGCAGCTTATAAGTTAGATTTTTGATGTTTTAGTATATTTTTATGTTTTTATTTTGTGTATTTTATGTACGGGCCTTAAGATGCCTGATAATAACATTATTGATTGATTGATTGATAGTGATTTGTTGTCATACTTATTCGTGATTTTGGCGTTCTATTTGCTCTAGTGACATCTTTCGACTCGATTCCAATGAACGACACCCAAGATGGCATAAATAAAGTTTCAACTATATCATCTACATCATCAGCACATGCAATAAATCCACAGCGTCTAACTTTTAAGTAGAGGGAACACTGCCTTTATTGCCTGGCAAGCGATAAAAACAATGACAGCGTGAATTAATTCGTGCCAAAGTTTAAGCAAATTAAATGGCCGTTGTTTCGCTGTCGCCTCTGACCTATTAATCACTCTGTGAAAAGACAAATGCATCCTTTATTACTGTTTATTATTGAGTTCGACACTTTCTCTTTATTTATTTATGCGGTTTGTGTTTCTTACTCATACAAGTGTGGGAAATTATCCTTATTAAATAAATAAATGAGGTCGTGGGTGCGACTGCCAGGTTGGACAAAATGTTATTGGGTTTTACATCAGGAATTTCGCAGTGGCAACCACGAAGTCTGAATTTACTGAGACCGATTGATGACAATAGGCTCGCCCCTTATTACATTGGACTTAAACGTAACTGGCGAAATCTGGGTGTACTATTACGTATACTCGTGTATTATTTGATAATATCACCTTTATTATATTAACAGTAAAGTAATACCCGCAGTACAATTTGCCAATAGAAGTACAAAATCAAGGTGAATAAAACATTTTACTTAAATGAGACATTTATCATATGTCATGCACTGAAAAAGTTTAGAGACTTTGACGTACGTAACATTGCAAGGAACTTGTCAAATTTTTATGATCCTATATTTCTTTGTAGATTTAACATCATCAGAGAATTAATGGGCTGGACTGTGTAAAGGAAGATAGCTAGTCCAGCCATTGTACAGCCGCTGTCCAGCTCATCCAGTGCTCTAAAGTGCTGCTAACGAGCTACTGTATCGCTCAGGGCTGGTTAATTTGGGGCCAAATTCAGAATTACAAGGGCTGCATAGCAGGCTATCCAGCCCGTGTACAGCAAAAATAACATCCTCGAGTGTTCAAAAATTCTGGTGTCCAGTCTTTAAGCAGCTATTTATGCTAGTTGGGTCATACTTCTGCCTTACCCTCCGGGGACAACAAGCAAGATGTTACGCTATGTAAATACATTTTTTTATAACAACAAAACACGCTTTTGGTTTTTACCACACTTAATCATTTTTAGCAAGATCAAAGTCGCCAAAAATGTTGTAAATGTTTGATCGACAAGTTGTCAACCTACTCGTACATTTAATTTAGAAAACACGAAAACAAACGATTTTTTTTCATTTTCTTTCCAATATAACTTGCTCTCAAATGACCTGCCAAAGTTGACAGAACAAACAACAAGTGCTTACTAAGTAGCAAGCATTTGTTTTCACAATGCTAATGTTAAAGGCGCTCCCTCACTGGGAACATTCTTCCATAATGTAAGTAGTTCATATTCGTGGATCAGAAGAACCGAGCACCACAGTGCTGAACTTGTAATGATGCAAAAATGAGCCTTGGATGGTTGTATTACAGGTGAATACTTCCCTCATTGTGTCTATTTATGCCTTAATGCTCAAATTCGAATCTTGGATTGTTAGATTCCATGGTGTGGGAGCACGCGGGCCTGTGGACGGTGAGCTATAAGCTAGCTCGCCGTCCGTCCGTCTTTTGACGACAGATCGTGTCGACGGCGCGTTCGTGTTCCACATGCGCCTTAAAGAGATGTCAGCAAAGGAAAGGGTCCGCAGGGGCCGATGCCTGCCGGGGCTGCGGGACTGTTTGCAAGAGATACCGCGGCCCCGAAACACAAAGGGGTAAGACGTAAATTGAATGCGTTTTAGTCAGTAGAAGTCTGACACTCCATTCCGCTCCACCCAGAGCGGGATCATTTGATGATTTCCTGGCCGAATAAAAAATGGTGTGGGAGCACCGTTAGGAAACGTCACAGATCTGTCATGGATAAACTTTGGACGCCACTTCACACGCTGGCAATGACACTGATAGATTCAATATTATGTATGGCGTCTGTGACTGCCTCGTTGCTCCAGTGGTTGTAAGCGCGACTGCTGAGCCTTGGGTTTTGCTCCCGGTCCTCCCGGGTCAGGCAAAGTATTATTAGGTTTTTCCATCACGAATTTCTGACGGAGACTGGATTTGTGCCCGATTGATTGCAATAGGCTCACACCCTAAAACATTGGACTTAAACATAACTAGCGAAATGTGGGTGAATATTAGGTACACCGCTGCCAAACCCTCCAGGGAAAACAGTCGTAATATTATCATCGTCGTAATATTATTATCGTCATTTTATGACGTCCGTGTCCGGAGCCGCATTTACAATTTTTAAAAGTGGTTCTTCGATATTTGTCACTCTTTCGATTTACTCAAGCAAAGATAGACGAAGTTGCTTTTAACCTATTTCTGGGCCCGAAGATAACTGCATTATACTGCCAGCATCGAAGTAACGGAGTGCCGGCACGTATTGTGTTATTGATTTGAGTAATTACTGGCTGTGGCCGGCGCCGGGCCGGGAGAGAACCGGTAACGAACCGGGACACGTCCGCACTGAGAACGTTCCGGTTTTGTGCTTGATAGCGATGAAGGGGTTGAATTTGAAATTGAAGATACCTTTCTTTTCATAATATCGTTGAATTTCATTTACAAAGGCATTCGTTTTTTAGTAGAGTAAATCTTTTAAAAATCCGATACAAAGGTATCATTTTCCATAGAAGTCACGTTTCAGGAATGATTTAAGAAATTCTGCTATCGCATATAGGTATGTTTGGAATTCGTAATAAATGACATGAAAATCCTTTGTCCATACTTTATGTAGATCTGAACTGATCTGATCTGTGAACTTTTGAATGAATGGTTTTTTACTGCAGTCATTCAACAATTACTATATTGCTATTATCTTTTGAGAATAAAAAATTGGTCTGAACTTAATGTATATTATGTGACCTTTTAAATAAAAATACGAATGTACCGAAATAGAGATCACAAATCGTCATTTTCATCATTTGAGCGGAAAGACGTCTACTGCTGGACTTCTCCAAGTACTGGCACACTGACCGGTTCCATCCGTCTCGCATCCAATGGATCCTCGCAACCTTCACCAGGTCATCAGTCCACCTAATGGGAGGCCTTCCGCTTCGTGGTCGCCACTCCAGAACTTTTCAATTTGTTCGTTTTCTTTCAATCGGTTCTGCCAGCAATTTGCCCTGTCCCCTGCCACTTCATTTCTGATAATTAACTTCCCGTAACCCAAGTGCTACGCGCTACGCTGCTACGCGGCTACGACCTCTACGCCAAGTCTACGACACTCATTATTATTGCCTTTAAACTTTTTTTCTTACCCCAAAGGCATACTTAAACATCCCATTTGCATCACAAAATACTTACTTGGCCCATACGGCATTGGCATGGTAAGTTAGTAAGATATTAATTTTCAGTAGCTCTTTGAGTTAAATAGAAATTTCCTCCTGACTGAGGTGGGCTCATTTCCCCAGCACAGAAATCTATCTTTATTAATTTTCTGTTTACGTCCGATGATGAATTTTAAAATTTGTTAATTATCATAAAATCAATTAATCTTCACCGTCGATGTAAGAATATAAAAAAGATGCTGGTGGAATACGTAACCTCGTTTTTTAGAATTCAGTTAAAAAGGTTAATTTTATTCCCTGTTGCAAATTGTGCTGTTATTCCGATTATACCGATTAACTCTGTTTTATTACGGTTTCTTCAACACGATATGTTATGTAAATTAAACGGTACCTTACAAGTAAGTATTTATTGTATCGCGGTCGGAGTTAAGTGGAAATCGAATTGGCTCACGTAAGGTAACTTACCGCTTCCACTCCACACATTTTAACTGTACGTAATTTATACGGCTACAACTTGATTTGCGATTAGGTTTCGAATATATTAACACATTCTACATTCTACAGCACTGTGAAAAGTTGTAGGCTTCGGAAGGATGATATGAAAGTCAAAAGTGTTTTATGATGGCATTTTTTTAACTGTTATTTTTTGCTAGCCTTCTCTATCCGACTTCTGGGTAAAGGTGAAGGGGGGGGCTTCACTCAGCCTTTTCCCTACTATGTTGGAGTCGGCTTCCAGTCTAACCGGATACAGCTGGATACCGAAAAGCTTATCGTTTGACATTATTGGGAGTCGTTGTAAAAATACCAATACTCGCAATCATGTTACAACTGAAACAAAACTAATCAATCAAACTGATCACTTTTACATACCCACACTTGGGCCGCTTCCCACATCGATTAACCGAGGATCGGTGATTCCTGCGTACGTCTACCGACCCACACAAGATTCACCGAAGTTTAAATAACCGCGTTCTCTTTGAACCCGGGTGACTACGGCACGCGTTCGTCACTGATGGCCGTAAGCCTCCCTAAGGAAACGTCCACGCGACCGACGGACCGTGAAAAACAGGATTTGCCCTACTTAGAACTTGTTTGCCACTTATTTATGTAACGTACAAGTGTTTTCGGATAAGTATTTATAAGTAGAGGCTTTTGGCGGTTCTTTTCCGCGTCTGTATATTTGTATAGACGTGTGGGTTGAAGATATATCATCACTGGTAATAGTTGCCGCGTTGGTCGACGTTGATTGAGTGATTATGGTGTAACTCGCTCTTAGGACATTATTGGTTGGCCCTAATGATGTACGATCCGATCCGGTACCTACTTTATAGTGTCGATACAACAGTATACGATACCCTGATATTTTGGATCAATGTAAACGGATACAAAAAATGCTAGGATCGATAAAAAAGGGTTGAATGGATTGGTTGTATCGGGCCACATTGTCCTAAAGTGCATGATCAGTCAGTGCCAAAAAATACAAATGCAGAACACAAATGAATAATGCCTAGACGATTAAAAATTATACGATGTTTGAAAAATTAAATCGATGCTATTAAATACGAACCTAGAATCATATCGCATAGTTGTGATCTGGGATCGATACAGATGCAAGTAACGTCCATCCCTAGTTGACTCCGAATAACTAACCTGTGGTATAAGTTTTACCACAAAATTGGTTATTTAAAAGATTGGTTAAAAGTGATAGAATTTTCTTCAGTTATACTGTATTTCTGAAGAACATTTTATCATTTTTTGGAATGGCCGTGTTAGATACCTTCGCTACAAACCAAAATATCTGTCATCAAGTAAATGGCCATATTTAGATGGCTATATTTTTTGTAATAGTAGTAATGCCTAATTATGTGTAGTTGCATACACTACTTTATCTACCCAAATATCATAAGGGCTCTATGATGGGTTCAGGAACCATAGGGAAATGACCTGCATTGTTACTTGGCCCTTGATTTTTGTGGGAACAGGTTGTTAGTTGCATTCGTAGCTGCATTTACGATATCTGGCGGAGTGTTCATGTCAATTTCTGAGTCACTATCACTCATTTTCGACAGAAATAAAGAACTTATCAGAAAATTTGTCTACTCGTAACTAGAAATAAAAAGCTAACGAACAAATGACAGCTCAAAATGGCGGCGTTTCGGATATCTGTCATTTTTTTTTTAAATCATAGGGAAACGAACAAAGTCACTATTCCTGTGTCACTCGAGATCAAAATGCCGTGCGATTTATAATTAAAATCATACTGAATTGGGGTTTCGTATCGATATCTGATTTATGTAGATAGGTAGGTACTAGAATAGCACACTCACTTGAATTTGACATCTGTTCCAAATTTAAACTCATAACCTACTGTTTTCAGTAGGTTATGAGTTCATAACAGTTCCGTTTATTTCTGCTGGTTGGTAATGCTGGTCATTGCCTATGGTTTTTGAACGCATTAGAGAGGGTTTATGATATTTGGGTAGATAAAAATACATTTACACTAAAAATGTGCTTATTAAGGGATACGAACCGGTTCTCAAAAAACCGGGAATTCCCGGGTTTTAGCTTTGTAAAAAAAACAACATAAACCGGGATTTTCCGGTTCCGGTTTTTGGTTCTTTTTTAAATCGGATATTTTTGATTGATTTGTGAACTTTGCAGATCAGTCATGCATGACAGAGGCCAGTTATACTTTTTTGACTTCTGTATAATCTGCCGCTCTGTGTAGATGTGGTCAAAGGTGCTGTACCCTACTCGAAACTCGACTTGCTCCGTTGGCTGGAAGTCGACGAATTGTCGCGTTGGACGATTCCTGACGTGTCTTGAAACCAGCTTAAACAAGTGTTTTGAAAACAAAAAACGGAAAACCCGAAACCGGTTTTCAAAATGGCCAGTTTTCGATACCCTAGTGCATATTATTTGAAATGGTTGTCCCTTGTCAAAAGGACACCCTTCGAATAAGATTATTTACATCTCCGATCAAATATTTTTTTGCTTATAAACGGCTGCCAAACGCACTGAATTTTACAATCTTATTTTGTCATTTTAATGAAAAATGTTGATGAAAATGTAAAAAAAAGATCCTAAATGAAGAATGAATGAACTTTCAAGGTCAAATTGATCACAAATACGTTTGAGCTTTAAATATAGTATGCCCTGGCTGGAAGACTTACACTTAAGGCATCCACAGGATAGTCCGCACGACAACCTCCTTGGTTGACCTGCGAGATGCAATTTCGATTAAAAAAAAAACAAAACGAACAATAGGAAGACCACTTATGATGCAGTGTATATTATTGACCACCATATTCAATTCAAAAGCCCTGAATTCTATATAAAAAGGCCAAATAAATTATCATATCAATGTGATAAAAGTAATCAATCGTGCCTTCATTAATTCGGATGGCCACTCGAGTGTCATCAATTCATCTGATAAATACCTCTCAATATTGGTTAATGAAATGATTTACTGAAACGGTGCAATGCCCTTTTATTAAATTATTTTTACAACCGAAGTGTGTTATCGGCACATTTGTCATTTGTTATTTTTGTTACGAAATAATTAATCCTACTGGATTTCACAATATTTATTTGTAATATTTGTACTGTATCATTGAATCAAGTACCTGACGAAATTTCACTGAATCTTTAGATAAATTAAATCCTGTATTTTATTCCGTCAACCGTAAATCACGTCCTCAAGTCAAATCCATTTTAGAATCATTATTATCAAGACTGTCCAATCAATTGTCGACCCTCTGGCTCCAAAAAAACACCGAACTTAATCTACTTTCCCAATTCCGTTTAAAAATAGCTCTAGAAAGAAGCTACACGCTACGCGACCAACCTAGAAAGTTCTTGCTATTAGTCAGGAGTAGCAACCCGTGAAGCATTACTTTCGCTTGGCAAAAAAATAGCTTCTAAGTCCAAATTAAATCACACCTCGCGAATCGCGGCATGAATTTAAACTCTCCAAATCGTGACACAAATACTTTTCAACTCACCTCACATAATTTTTTCACGCTCGACTTGATAAATAAGAATTGCCTCGGTTTTGTGACCGTATTTCAGAAAATACATTTAGATTTGCCTGGCTCTTATATAGATATCGTAGAGCCTTTGAAAAAGCGTGAAGACGTTTGTGTGCTTCAGTGTGAACCCGTGACTTCAGTATTGTAATGTTTATGGAGGGATCCGAGCCCTATTGTCGTCTGTGCTTTTGTTATTCGCGTGAAATACTCGAAACAGTGTCAATGAACTTATCACATCGTAAGAACAGCGTGGAAGACAAGTTGTAAGCTAACGTCTTTTCCAGCTTGTACAAGAAGCTTTTATTACGTTTATAAATCACAAGAAAGGCGACGGACATCATGTCCTAGGATCTAGTTTAACACCGACTTACAATTACACTCGGGGGAAAGTTTGACGTAGCACTTTAAAAGTTACATTTGAAGGGATTTTAAAAGTTCCCGGTCAAGATTGATCACCGCTGTTCGTTTGATGGTCTGCAGGCACGTCTGACCTCGATTGACAGACCTTGGAATATTCCTATATCCATTACAGGTGCCTTATTGTGGTATACCTACGTTCGTAGGTACGAAAGGCACAATGAGGACGAAATCGTGCTGCGGCAATGTTATGAATCATTGTCCCCACTCGTAAATCACTGAACCAAATGTTTTGTTATGAGAAATTGTGTGTCATTTATTTAATTCGTTTTTGTGGAACTTATGAAGGGGTCATAATATATTTGTTGTTTGAATGTGTACAAATTAATAGAGTTCCTATAATAACTCACTTCATAGAATATTCACTGACAAAACACTTCGAAAGCTTTACGTTTTTGATTAATGTTTATTCTATTGACTTCCTTCTAACTAGCAGGGTGTCACCATTGTTAAGAGACTGGATTACATAAATCTCTTGTTTACTTCGAACATGTGACACAAATATGATCTAACGATAGCAGCCGTCAGGATTAGTGAATCGTACCGATGTAATGATGACAGGCTACAAATGTTTACCATACGAAGGGTATTATTGTAGCACAAGTCCGTGGCGGCGGCAATTTGACGCCGTTTGCCGCCAAAACGACAAATATGGCCGACCCAGTTCCCGCGTCGATGACTTTGTGACGCACGGCGCCTGCAACTATACTCGTAGACATGGGAAGGATGGATGATACGTGAGATAAATCTTCCTCGTTTTACCAGTGAATATACGTAGATGAGTATATATAGATGATAGCTGTGGGTCATGAGGCTACCCGAATGCCGCAGGCCCGCAGGTGATTTGTTATTTATGTATCACCCCAAACTATCTTACAGATATGTTGTGTCACGAATGTATAGCCTACGGATATCGGTTGTAGACATGAAAAGGAAAAATATGTAGCTTTCATAAAATAGACAGTCTTTTCTCCTTATATTCGGCTAAATCTGTAAATTGTAAGTTTATACACGAATTTGTACTGTTTAAAAAGGTCACGTGATATTTAACATTTCTTTTGTCGTTCATTACAGATGATTAAACTGAAATATAATAAGTGTGCTATAAATAGTCGAATAAAATAAAAATTAACCTGGCGTATGACTAAATAATTCAAAGAAAAACAATCTCACAATTACCTCAAAACGTCTGAATACAAAACAAAAAAAAATTGAAATAAGAAAGTCATATTGTTTCAATGAAGGAAAGCCAGTGACGCGACGAATCACTCACAAAAGATGGCACGGAGATGTTCTGAGATAAGACAAGGAGAACACTTAACGAATCTTACATCTGACGTCTTCCCGTTTATCTGTGCTTCGTAATAAATAACAAATCACAAAAAGTAAACGCCACATTTGGAACACATAAATTCCCTTTTATTTTACTTTGCCGAACGTACTTCGGCTTTTATCAAATTCATTTGAACAGACTGAAATAAAAGTAACATTAAATAAACACTTATACACGACATACCCGTACTTAACTGGTTGAATCAAGAATAGCCATGACATCAGATATAACTGACAGGACGCGGGGAACTGAATAATTGGACAAAATGCTGATTTCTTAATTACCGTTACAGCTTTTGGTCACGCCACTGACTTCGACTGACGTTAAATGTCGTTCACTTATTCTGTATACTCGGCATTTAAGGGTTAAACCTACCACCTGCACGCTATTTCTGACGTTATCGTGTTAAATATAGGGGTTATAACAGTAAACATAAAGTAGGCGTGTAAAGTCACACTATTGAAGAGCAAACACTATTTTTGTTTTGACTGAAGTAATTTATTTAGATTTTGCGTTTTATGATACAGTTTGATATACAAACCCAGACAGTTTAAATGGAATAAAACATGGCAGAGTAAATTAAAAGAAATGTTTCGCTGTAAGGTATAAAGTTTATCTTTGGTAATCTCATTGCTTCCCATGGGCGCCGTAAAGAACTGCGAAGAGATTTTATCAAGGGCAACAAACCACACACACAACAGTTGGAAATATTCTGTCGTTTTGGAAACTAACATACCGACAAAATTATGCTAAAATAATAAGGACAAAGAAACTAGTTTTCTTTATCTGTTATTTCTGCTTTTTACATCAACATGTAAGTAAAGCAAGCCAAAGTTATTTTCCTCCCACGCCATAAAATATTACCTTCTTAATTTATTACAGTATTTCTCAGACAATAAATCTGGTGTAGGTAAATCAAGTAAACGAAAAGCCTTCATAAATTAGATGGCCTATTCCAGAGGTAAGATCATATACTCGTAAGTCAAAATCAAAACAACTTGTTTGTGTCCCTCGATAAAGTCCAAGTTTCTTTGTGACCTTTACGGAACAAATCACGTTTAAGTACTAGAAAGTACGTAGAAGATTGAGCGTCTAATAGCGTCCAGTCCAAGCAATCACACGTTCGTCATACTTTTCTATGTTCTATAGGTATGTATATGTAATAGATAAATACTAGAGTAGCATTTATAGGGTTGACTCAAGATAAACCTTGGCTTAGCGTGTCGTCACTTTATCCTGCCTCTGAGGCGAAATACTTTCAACGCCTCAGTGGCAGCGCAATCACATAATATTTTCTACACCTTATTGTTGAACTCACGTTATTTATTTGACAATCGGTAAATGTGGTCATGGTACTCCCTTATTTAAAACACACAGTTAGTGTTAAATACAACCAGTTCTTTCTTTTTTTTTCGTGTGATGAGCGCCTCACCTGCGGTCGGAGTTTTCGTGCCGTCTGACTTTAGATGCCGTCGAAAAATATCTCTCTAGTATGCTGGTTTGGTTTTCTGACGTGGTTTTCCTTCTGCTAATGAAAGTGATAATTACAACCAGATCGAGATGATAAAGTTTGGCCAAACATCAGCTGGCAAGAACGGTTTTTATTAAACGCCATCTCTCGAGTACAAAATTCTAAATAAGTACTCTGTTTTTTTACTAGTCAGCTTAGTCCAGCTTGATCAACCCTAGCGTCTCCAGACGGGGTCATAAAAGAGCTGTATGACACTAAACTTGACCTTCGCTAATCGCAGGTAATGTCTTTAGGACCCCATTGCCATTGTCTTGTTAGACCCCTCCAGTTTACGACTGTATACTTGTACTGCTATATTGAAATAAAAATCGTATTGTCTCGACCAACTAAGCCGGAACATTTTTATGAAATGAATACTCTGAGGAGCTCGTGGCTAAATAATAACAGACGCTCGGGCCGATCTTAAGGTTAAGCAGTGCTTGCCTAGGTTGTTCTGTGGATGGGTGACCGCCCTTACATACCGGGCTTCCTCCGTGCCTCGAAAAGCATGTTAAGCAGTGGGTCCTAGCTGTCATTTGTCCATCTTTGGCAGTCGTTACAGGTAGTCAGTGGCCCAAAAAGTCTGAAAACCAGTCTAATCAAGTGGTATTGTATTACCCAGTATTAACTAGGTTATGGAGGTCAGATAGGCAGTCGCTCCATTTATACTGGTATTCAGCTGCATCCAGTTAGACTAGAACCCGACCCCAACATAGTTGGGAAATAGCTAGGCAGATGATGATGATGATTTATACTCTGAAGAAGTATGTTCTTTAGTTGTCGTGTTTTAATAAAAGTATTGACGATATCTTTCAATATCGTGTGGTTAGTGCCTTGTCAGGTGTCAGAGTTTTTATACCGTTCATGGGCTGACTTGGCTTTAAAGCCGTTAACAAATATCTCTCGAGCATGCTGGTTTCCTCACGATGTTTTCCTTCACCGAAGCAAGTGATAGTGACCTAAGGCAAGTACATACTTCTGATTTTTCGGATTCATCTGTGTGTATTGTATAAGCATCACTCTTACTTTAAGGTGAAAGCGTCAGTGTAACCCGCGAAATTCAAATTTTCTTACTTTTTTTGCAATTTGCAGGCCAGTAGCAGGTTGTATGAAGTTGAAAAGATCGTTCGCGACTGTAAAATGTATGTAGTTACAGAATTAGGACCATCAAAATCATCAATACAACCCTCTAAGTTCATTTAAGTCAAAATATTGGTTGGATTGGTTGAATGTTTGTTGCAAGGTTAAAGTCGTTCCCATACTTCTGTGAGCTGGAGGGTTGTATTGATGATTTCGATGATCATAATTCTGAAAACCAATCTTTTGACTTGTATGAACTTAGAGGGCTGTACTGATGATTTTGATGGTCATCATTCTGTAACTACATACATCTTTTCAACTTCATACAACCTGCCACTGGCCTGCAAATTGCAAAAAACGTAACAAAAATTTGAATATCGCCGGCTAGTTTGACGCTTCTCCCTTAAAATAACTGTATGATTTTTCAGTTCAATCATGTTATTGGCCACAAACATAAATCAAAGCTGTAAAATGTTGTAATATGTATTTGGAACGTATCCTCGTCACGCTAGCGTTGCGTTGTAAGTCATCAACTATTCACGGACGTGTGGCTGACGCCTTATCAACGTTACACGAATTTGATTTTATTATGAAGGGTAAACTGACCTTTCAACATGTCACGATGATGTCGATAAGCACTTGGGTTAGACGGCCATGTTTGCATCGTCATCATTTTCAGCCTGTAAACACTGTTGTCCATGGGTTCTCAAATAATTGATCATCAAATCCTTCAAATGATCATCAAATAAACATTGATGATTATGATATCACTGTATAGATTGATTTTTGATCTTCGCTTTTATCATCCGGATAGGTTCTGTGGACTTTTAGCCACATTTCTTCTTCGACCCACATGAGCATCTTTTTTTTTCAACTATCCTAAAGCATCTATCTACCCACGTAAGAATATGCTTCTACAACATTTTGCTTAATTAACACTTCACTTCATCTTAAACATGTCACCGAATAAATCCCTGACATTAACAAAATGTAAACATTTAAAGTGTAGTAGTCCTTGTAGACCAGTAAGCTTGTTAGGCATGTCCTAAAGGACCATCGGGCAGCATAGAAGGGTCACTTATCGGAAGATAGGCCGCGCCTACAAATCGCTCTCATAAATCTCCAAGCCCCTGACTTTGCTCATAAAATAAGTTAGTCGATAAATTGAATGCGGATACCATCTACTGGATACTTTCGATCGCAGTAATCCTAAAGATTTTTGTTTCTGGTTATACTCATCTGGGATTTCCAAGGATAGCTTGGATTTTTATGTGGGTGGAGGGCCTGGGGTTTGAGCTTCTAAGTGAGAAATATGTAGGTAGCTCTAAAGCTTTGATTTATGCTATCATCTTTCATAAAGGTCTTGACAAAAATCATTCTCGTATTCTGTGTCAACTTAAATTTGCTCATAAATTAACTGTACCTAGGTTTGCTCGAATAAGTCTTTATAAAAATAAACACACCAAACATGCACCTCGACATTCGTGAACCCCAATATTTGTTTTTGAAACAGCAAAACAAACACAAACACCTCGGTGTTAACTCCCTCATCCGATTAATGATCAAAAAGAACCAGCAAACCGCTTCCCGCTGCGTCAAGAATCGATTAACGGTTGAGGGATGTTTGTGAGGCGATCGAGTGGGAAGTGTCCTTTACAAGTGTACACACACTTACGTCGCTCACCAATCAAAGATTTGGAAAGTATACATAATCATTTGGGTTTTCTTCGATTTGATTTGGACTCTTTGATTTGGATTCTCTGAAGTCTATCGAACGTCTGTGGGGACAAAACCAGTATAATGTGCCTCATCACCACCAACATCTACAGCCCGACTTCACTTACTGTTGGATATTGGTCTCTCTTTGCTTGTGCCAAGCAAACAAGTCATTCAAAGCAGTTTTATTTTTAATTAATTTATTGAAGTGAAAATTTCTTTAGGCGCGTTGAGCACTTTTTTGGTGTACGCTATAATACATTTCAAATGGCCACCACCACAAAATGGTAAATTACTTTTAGGTAGATTTCCTTTTTTTTTTAATCTACCTATTGGTGTCTCACCTACGGGGACATAATATATATGTACACGTACGTGTAATGTGTATGGGTGACAAGCAAAATTAAGCCACACTCTACAGGTCGCAATTATGAACCGATTGCTTTCAAACTTGGCCAAAAAATCGAAAAGATCAAAACTTAGGCTAAGTTCGTAAATGGACGGAATTCGTCCATGGGGGCGGCAGGGGGGTGGTTCTTCTAAAATCACTTTTTAGGCCATAACTTTTTTCCTTTGGATTTTTTTTAACCGTATTTCATTTAAATTATCATTAACATTATAATAGAAAGAAAAAATATGTACAAATATCAAAAAAGGGTTACAGGGCATCGAAAAATTCGTCCACATCGCTGCCAACAGGAAAAGTGCCCAGAAGGCTGGCAGCATTGCCACGTTGGATGGCAATGCTGATTCTTTGGCCAAAAAATAGTCCCGCCCTCTGGTCACGTGAAGAGTCGACCAACCGTTTGGCGATTTCCCGAAATACTAGGTGGGCACTCGGACCCCATGGCCCTAGTGTTTCGACCCCAAACGGCTCAAACACATAATTACCAATTAAATTATTGTATTTGCGCCGTTTGAGGTTTTCAGCACCTGCAGCAGCCGCCCCAGCGCAGCACACCGTGCTAGGAAGATGAGATGGCGCAAGGGTGTCGACGCAAGTTGCGTCCCACACCAAAGGCCTACCCAACTTCCATGGCATTATGGTCATACCATCTGGTCTCTTGCCATCGACGCGCGCCAAGCCAGTTGGTTCTAACACAGCTGGCACCCCGGCGGTGGCAAGAGCACGACGGATGAGATCATTAATGCTGGCGTGTCGCGCTATCCGACCTGCACTCTTAATGCAAGAAAGGCCATGGTGTCCGAGGCAGTCGACTGCTTCACCACATTGACAGCGATGTGGAGCCCCACACGGAGCGCCCAAACGCAAACAAGTAGCGAGCCGGAAGGTCGTGTCACCTAACAAAGTGCCTATATTAGGTGACGGTAGTGCCTGAAGCCAGAGACCCGACTCCCACTCACCCACAGCCAGCAGGCGGGCACGCTCAGCAGTATTGGTAGACGTATTAATAAGTTTATTCCGTACCAACCTGCAGAGCGGCTCATCCCACTGTCTCTGGGAAAACGGGTTCTCGGGCCGATCCGTGTCCGGGCAAGTCACTTTCCAGGCGTCCTCTGCGTCGGTCAAGCACGGCACTTCCGAGTCAACCAAGGAAAGACTTAAAATTTTCCTGGTTAGCTTTTCAGTGCTGTGGACAGAAGACAGGAACGCCGGTAAGCTTATACTAGAAATTTTGAAATTATCATTTGAGTAAGAATACGGACAACTTTAAATTAAAACTTTTTTAGATGCAACCCCTAAATTGGAATTGAATTTAAAAAAAAACATATCTCCGAAACAGTAAACATTTTGACCGTCGCAAATATTTTTTTTAAAAGCAAATTGTTAACTCTGCAATTTGCTTTCAACCTTTTTTTTACCTTTGAAGTTTAGTGATAAAACTTATAGTTTTCGAAATAAAAAATTCTAACTAAAAATTTGAGGACGTTTCCAGGCTAAACTCTTATGAAAAGATTTAAAAAGGTTAAACTTTCCATTACAGGACAACGATTTTGAAATCATATTCTTTATGTAGATTGTACACATAAGTACAACTCTTTATACAAATTTTCAATAGTCGGACGCTCCAGCACATTCTCCGAAAACTACCTCCACCAGCGGCTTGCCGGAGGGATTTTTTTGTTTTCACAACTCCACAGTAATGCATATTATATTGGAATAAGGACCTTACGATTAACGAATTATTTTCTATTCAACTTTTAGTACAATATATATGTGTCGGGGGTTTTTCAATTAAATTTGATTGTTTATTTTTTTTTGTTTTGTTCTGTGCGAGTCAAATAAATACTCTTCATTTTCAAGCTCCGTACTATATGCCTCATAATCCATTGAAACTTCCCACTGCGTCAGGCCACCTCAAGGTCAACGCAATGTGCGGCGTACCTTAC
The DNA here is from genome assembly GCA_916618015.1 of Xestia c-nigrum. Classification (NCBI taxonomy): domain Eukaryota; kingdom Metazoa; phylum Arthropoda; class Insecta; order Lepidoptera; family Noctuidae; genus Xestia; species Xestia c-nigrum. Next base: position 20,620,450 of record OU745246.1, read on the forward strand.
GAAGAAATCACAGCAACACGCAATGTTGTGATATGCAAAGGCATTTATCATCATACCCTCTAATTTGTTCGGTGTCGGCGCAGCACGTTTTTTTGTTTTTTTATACATTACATAACATCACGCCCGTAACCCTAAAGGGTTAGCAGATGTGTTCCTTATAGTACACCCATATTTTACTAGTTATATTTATATGTCCCGTGTACAAATACAAATTCCGTGGCAGCTGCCAAAAATTCCGGACCCAGGAATCGAACTCCGGACACGTTATTTTTTTGTACTTAGTATAAATCGTCATCGTTTCCTCGATGTCTTGCCTTTTGGCTTATTAAACACAACTGTTCGTAATATTATTTGTATTTTTTACGTTCATACGCTGCAGTAATCTAAATATTGAGCCAATGTTCGCCTTGTTAACACAACGTCGATGAAACATGGACCTGACACACACTAAACATGACGTGTACGTCAATTGCACGTCCCTTCCACGCACGATCCACGTGTCATCTACGTGCTGACCACGGTTCAAATACATGACATTCACATATGGCGCAATATGGCACAAAGGTAGGTATTTAGCATATGAAAGACGTCACGTTTCATGAAAATTACTAGAAACTCACCCCTGTTTCGCATGATCGTTACAACTTGGAAGTTACATCTGGTTTTTTTTTATTATTATGTAAGTTTATACACATCAAACGGCCAGAATCAATTCTCTAAATGATTGAGAATATCGCATCTCAAGTCCATTACCTATGTCTCACATACAGTCATGTAAAGCGGTTCTGTTTTATGCTTATAAAATATGGAAATGTATATTTTTTGATAACGGTACTTTTTGAACGTCAAAAATTACATAGGCAGTGCCCCAAATCTATCCTACGCCACTTCTTAGTTTTTCAGGACGGGGTTCATCACATAAAAGAAATAGGGGGTCTCACGTAATTTTAAAGATAGAAAATGCTTAAATTGTGCCTGAAAATCTTGACGAAACTGGTAATTTATTTATGCGAAAATGTACCTTATAATACTGATAAGTTTGCCCTTCCTCCTCCCAGCTGTTAACGCTTAGTGTATTATCGCAATCTAATGTGATACGACTTCCCTGAAAGCCACCAGGGGGCGCTATCGGTCCATGTAAGATGTAATCGCGGCGATCGGGCGACCTACTGAACGAAATATAATTACTAACCTCATAACTCAATTTTTACTATACGTGCTTGTTTATAACAGGTAAAAATATAATATAATGGTTTCATTACTTGATTGAGTAGAAGTAAAATTGGGGGTGAAAGTGTAATATAACGTAATTTTTGCATAAAAGGGTCTAAATTTAGTTGAATATTGATAATGAAGAATGTTTTCAGAGCCCAAGTCATGTCACTGTTGAGTATAAACGTAATTTCTACCTTGACAGCGCACATCATGATATAGTTGAGTATTCTTTCCATCTTCACTGTAGATCATAATGATGACTTCGACTTTTTCGAATTTGCTCCCTTTTTTTAAAATGCAGCCTATCCATGTTTTAGTAGCCCATTAGCCAGCCGAATGACTTACCAAGTGTCCTATTAATAAATTTATGAAAAACAACGTCCTAACCACAAATCTGCGACAGAAATAGAAATGAATAAAACATTCATATTTAATATCATTAAAACGCAATGTTAATAATTTTGCAACTTCTCAAAGCATCTTTCTTTTGAACAAAAACAGTAGTTTCAGTATTTTAACGCAATTAAAAAAATAGTAGTAAAATGCTCCCGATGGCCGCGGTAGGCGGTGCAATTTAATTTAGTATGAAAAATATTAAGTACTTGGCATTCCTAACTTTATTTTTTTGCAAGTACTTCTAGCACTTATCGGATCTCAAGGAACTTCATACTTTTAGCTTTTTATGCGCAATCGTGTCATCAATATCTACTTTACTGTAATTTGATCACAAAAAAATGAGTCGAATGCTTATAGCATATTGCTGTTGCTTAAGTTGATATTTATTTTACTTCACTTTTGTACATGTCATGTCATATGGATATATTCATTTATTTTAATTCATCAATTGCAATTTCATTCTCCAATTTAATTCATTGTCGTATTTATTTGTTATTTAATTTAATGTCTTTATTTTATTTTGTTGTGTTTTGTACCATTGACATTCATTGATTTGATCTGACATTTATTTCTGATATTTTAATTATTTTTGTCATTCAATTAACTTTATTTAATTATTTATCAATCAGCTAGCAACCGTTTTGTATACTTACTATTGTTTTTGTGTCTAATATGGGTCAATGACCTGAATTAAATGTTTTTTTTTTTTTTTTTTTTTTTTATAAAACTTTACTTATAACTTAACTGTAAGCTGCGTTTTTTAATAAGTCCGACTAAGTTAAATGAGCTTTTATTATTAAAATGTATTTAGTAGCTTATTATTTGTTAGCTTTTATTGAAAGAACGAAAGCTGCTACCAAATAAATGTACTAACAAAGTCACAAACTACCAACTCCCTACATATTGCGTAAATTGTTTGCTATATTTCAATTTTCGTCGACTTTTGTATGAGTAGAGAGAAAAAAACTGGCGACCTGCCGTGCTGCAAACGACAGATTAATTTGTCGGTGACCGAGTTTAAGCGTTGACGGGCTTAAAACAGATCTACTTCCTAAGGAAATTAAACATTTGACTAACGTATGAAAAGCCATACTTAATTCTCACGGAAAAATCTGAACTGATGAGAAACTTCCACAAAGTACCTATGGATGTGGCTCGGCAGCTAAATAAGCCACACTTTCTTTTTACTTGTAATTACACGATTTACATAATAGGACCATCGCGTCGCACGAAAGAAAATGTCTAATTTATACGCATGTGGAACAGGGCCTTTTTAGCCAAACAGCGCTTTGTTTGACTCGATCAAATGTCAAACACAGTTCGCATGACGCGTTACAAATTATTTCACACGAAACGAAGGTACAAAGCAATCAAAATGGCCACTCAAAGGTACACTTGACGTAAATGAAGGGTGTACAAATTGTACAATTATGATTTACTAGCTTTTGCCCGCGGCTTCGCTCGCGTAGAATTTGGTCTGCCACATTAAGTTACGTGACATTTTTTTTAAAATACTGATATTTTTTTAATGTACCTTCACATCGTACATCCCAGATTTCTAACTTCAAAATTAGTTTCCATACAATCTTTGAACTCCTATACCTAATATTTAGAGGGTATCTCTTGAGGGTGGAATTATCTGAATTCCTTTCTAAGTGCTCGTTATTTTAAGCTATAATAGAACTCTGCAAATTTCAAAATGCTAAGTCCAGTGGTTTCTTCATCAATCTTTACCTGTATGGTGTGTTTATAAAAAGTAGGCTTGAGATTATCCTAATCCAGCACAAACGGATTACTTAACACTGACAACTAAACAGGTCGGACCAATGCAAATGTTACTTGCATTTAATCACTACATAGTATAAAACAAAGAAGCTTTCTTTTTCCCTATGAATGCTTAAATTTTTTAAAACTACGCAACGGATTTTGCTGCGGTTTTTAGGGTTCCGTACCCAAAGATCACAACCATCAATGACGTCTGCCCTCACGCGTCTGCCCGCGTTCGGGTCGCGCACTCGGCCATGCCTCGTCATTGCTTGGATGCAATCCAAGCAATGACGAGGCATTTGTTCGCCCCTCCCCCGCGACTGCGACGCCGCATCGCGCTCCGCCCGTGCTGCGGCCGCCGCCACGGCGTTAGGCGCTCCGTTCGAGTCAATCATATCGTGATAACTTTTAAACTATTCGGCCAAATTACTTAGTGTGAAAGACAAAGTTTATCTACATTAAATACTTAATGCGAGAAATGTATTCATTTTGATAAGAGTTTGATAATTATATACTAAATGTGCATTGTAAAATAGTACCAAATTTAATTGGATTTATAATATAATACAATTTTGGTTGTACTGGCTTGCACATAAAAGGTAGATATATGCTGTCGCGGACTTTTATTTAGATCTACTTAAGACAAACAATCCTTCGGTACATCATCTTTATGTAACTCCATTGGTTTAGGCAGCGCACGCCAAGATAGCTCTCAGATGGAAGATTTTTTTCCGACTTAATTGACACGTATCGTTATATTATGACCAAAACTACATAAAATCATTATAAATTGTAGCCTATGTGTTATTCTGATGAATAACCTATATTACTGTAAAGTTTCATCCAAATCCGTTCAGTAGTTTTTTCGTGAAAGAGTAACAAACATACATCCACCCTCACAAACTTTCGCATTTATAATATTAGTAGGATAGGATAGGATAGGATAGGATGATTGTACTCAGTAATATTCGCAACCCTTGCTAATTGGGAAAGCAAAATGTTTTTTTTTTGGAAATTAATAGGAACTTTTGATTGGTTTCATTAGTGTTTTCGTTACGCTGGAAAATTGCCAAAGTATTCTATTACATAATTTTTATTACGTCTACCTTTTTGTTTTAAGGTCTACCTAAATCAACTTCGGCTGTTCCAAGTTTTATAGACAGTGATAAAGTGCCCCTTTTTTGCTCGGTTTTTTTAGGAAACATCCGTTTTAATGCGTTTAATAAGACAAGCTTATTGCATGTTATGATTACGTTCTTTAATTCGAAAACCATTTCGTCTCAAAGGACTAATTTCTAAAACCAACCCGGCGAACGAATTACGAGTAGTTTATTAAAGTTCATAGTAGTGTGTTGCTAACAGCTCTATTGGTCCGCAACACAGTTCATAGTTCAATTACAAAGCATAAATGTTGGAAACTGTTAAATTGCATTTAACTTTGGAACTCGGCTGAAAGCAGCTGTAAATGAGACTGGCCTTTGAAATCGTTTACCGGATGCGAAGGGTAGGCGCAATAAGTAATAGGATGCCATTATCGCTGATAGCCTCTCTCCAGCCAAGCACGCTCTATTTAAGATCGATTTTATAAAATCTTAAGTTAGCCGGGAAATAAGTATCCATTTAATCTTAAATTGTCACAAGTGTAAACATAGTAGGGAATTACGTACAATCTTATCTTATCCAAATGGGAAAATCTGTATGACTTTGACTTATTCAGAGCGAAATGAAATGATTGAACTTTCCGTCGTATACCTTCATAGATAAAGGCTACTAAATCAGTCTTTCCTCAATATGGAACAGCGTTATCATTGGCATTCTGACATGCATTCTATGCAATCCAGAGAAAGTTGAATTTTTTTCTTTGTTGTGATCCGATTATTTTGAACAATGTCCTCGTCCAGATAGTTTTAAAACAAGAACACATTATTTCTTCGTTTCTTTTATGTGTTATATGTCATATCATATTACCTAAATACGGGCAGTTACAACAAAATTAATTGCCAGTTAATAGGACATCGTCTCAATCGGTTCTAGAGTGCGATTCGTATCCGAGTCACGTCCGTCATAGGGGCAGGTTGTTCGTATCGATTCGGTCAGACCGCACCGATTGCCTCTCATGTCAAATGGAAACTACAAACTACGCGTCGGTTTACGGTTCGCTGTTTTGATTAAGTTCGCAGGAGAGGTTTAAATCAATTGTTCGAAATTAGCGATTCAAAACGTGTGGTGTGGTGAACTGGATTTCATGTTGAAAGGGAGAGCAACTTTAAATTGGGTTAGTCTGCAACTGCATTGAAAGTTGACCTATTCCAACATACTATAACGACAAAAAACTTAATCTGAAAGTTCTAGTTGTATACACAAAATCATACCTGTAATCCCCAAATAATTAGGCAAAGAAGTACCTAATAGAAGTAGTAGTAGTTATGTTGAAGTCCCATGTAATAGGGGCGACCCTATTGCCCTCAACCGTGCACAAATTCATATTTCGTGGCTGCTACTGTCACTGAGAAATTCCTGATGGAAAACACCAATAACACTTTCAAAAGCATATTCAACTTTGAGTGTCGCCACGTCAAAGACACCTCATGTCTAACGGCGCATGATCTGATCAAGCCAACGTACAAAATTTTGTGAAACAAGATATCTCATAGACATACCATACACGTACATAAATCATTTACTCGTACTTAGGCGGCCACAAAGATCGCAATTAAGGAAATATTAATCAGCCAAATGCTATTTTTAGTTCGAAATCTCATTCAGTATGAACACATTCATTCGAAAATTAGTAAATGATTTTCAAAACTCACACATACAAGTCATTCTGAGCAAGCAATTAACAGCTTCACAGAATTTTTAGAGCCTCTATACAAATTCAATTTAGTTTCGTTTACTGCTTTCAGTCTAATTTCGGTCTAAGTGTAGCCGTGATAACGAAGTTTAGGAGCTAAACAGAATCATAAAGAAGTATATAGATCACCTAACTGTTTTTTTATAGTTCCCTCTAAATTTGGTTCGTGAGTGTCCATTAAAACCCAGTACTTACCTTCAAGTGTTGGGGCAAATTGTACTCTCGAAGCTTTTCAATAAAGTACACTTCGATGTCTATTAATTTTTGTCATGAGCCACAATTTATGGGAAAGAAATTGGATTTCGTGTGAAAAATACGATTATGATTATCGTTAAAAAAGATTGGGGAACAAATTGCAGATAAATATTTTATGAGAGGCGGTTTTTTGTTCGATAATGACCACTGGCATGAAAAAAAATACGTAAACTTGACTTTCATTTCTCTATTTTTTGTTTCTACATAATTTCGCATCTCGGTAAATAATAATACAACACATACGGGCAAGGTGGGCTTCACAATAAACTTACATTATTCCTTTATTCATTTCTATACAAATTCATTACATTTTGAAACAATTATTTAAAAATTATTAAATTACATTTAAAAATATAGCCCTCACCAGTATTGCCAAGCATATTATTTCTCTGTAATACGAACATGGGTGTGTACGTATAGAACACAGTATTTTATTTACAAAAAATTTTCCCTCCCTGAATAATTATTTAGCTTTTCTTTTTACATCTGAATATGAAGAAATGCCCTGCTGAAGAATTATGCCCGACTGAAGAATTATAGGCCCATCACCCTTCTAAGCCATGTCTACAAGTTGTGTTCAAGAGTCATCACGAATCGTCTCGCGCGGTTTGACGATTACAGCCTACCGAACAAGCCCGTTTCCGAAAAGGCTTTAAGCCCATGGACCACATACATACGCTACGGAAGGCTATACAGAAGACATAAGAGTATAATCTGCCTCTCTTTTTAAATAGTTTATCTCTCTGTTTTATATATGGAATACGAGAAAGCCATCGATTAGATCGAGACCTGGGCTGTACTGCAGTTTCTACAACGCGAACGGTGCCAAATCGACTACCGGTCTATCGAGGTCGCCACCATGTCAGTCTGACTTCAGGACCAAGCCTCGGAACCTATCCTTCTGCAGCGAGGTGTGAGACAGGGAGACGTCATATCTCCGAAAATTATCACCGCTGCTCTGGAGGATGTCAAGATTCTGGACTGGAGAGGGCTAGGCATCAACGTCAATGGCGGGTACATCACTCACCTTCGGTTTGCCGACGATATGGTGGTCATAGCTGAGACCATGGAAGACCTCAGCACAATGCTCGATGACCTCAGCAGAGCTTTCAAAAGAGTGGGTTTTAAAATGAACATGGACAAGATCAAGGTCATGTTGAATGCCCAAGTGACACCCACTCTTATCAAGATCGGAGATTCTGCACTCAAAGTAGTAAACGATTATATGTACCTAGGACAAACGGTCCAGTTTGGTAGGTTTAACTTCGAGAAAGAGGTCAATCGTCGAATCTGACCTGGCTGAAGCTGCGCGGTATCTTCTCGTCCAACACACCGCAGTGTCTCAAGACAAAAGTCTATGACCAGTGTGTGTTGCCAGTGACTACATACGGGACCGATACGTGGTCGCTCGCAAGGAGCCTTATCAGAAGACTTAAAGTTCACCCAAAGGGCAATGGAGAGGGCTATGCTTGGGGTTTCCTTGCGTGATCGAATCAGAAATGAAGAGAACCAAGGTCACCGACGTAGCTCGAATAATTGCCAAACTTAAGTAACGAACAGGGCACATTGTTCGCAGAACGGATGGCCGATGGGGCCGACACATTCTGTCCAGCAGTGGACGTTTTTCGGCTGAAAAGTTTAATAACTGTATAAAGTTAAAGGTGAGAACGATCACCGAAACGCTTCATTGTAACTCCTACATAATATTTTTTTAAACCGAGATTTGAACGTGTATGGTCGTGTAGAAAGTTATGTTCAGAACTAATTTATACCCGTGCACCAAAATTCTACCTCGGCTTAGCCTATAGGGCATTTTTCGTAATTTCTTGAAACTCAATTTCAAATCAATCTGTTCTAAGTGGCAATCGGAGGACTATTGATTGTTAGTTGGTAGTCTTTTTGAAAGTGTAAGATCTGATTACTATGGGAGTTTATAGTCAAGGCCTGACCTATCGACAAAACTTTTTCAGTAACTCAGGGAATATATGATCTACGAGTACCTCACATGTCTCACTAGAAAAACACAACATATTATGGACTATTTGATTTGAGTCATACTACTTATGGCAAAAACCATACATTATTGCGAATAGCAGATAATTGGTGACCTGTATACTTATCTTCTTTGCCCATGTACCTTAGAACTATCGCAAAGAAATCTCGTTTGACCTCATTTTACGCCTGTCCGTCAAGTGTCACGAAGGTAAGATACGCAACTGATGTTATAGTAATTCACGAGCTAGTTTACTAAAAAAGAACCTCTTCGGTATCATTTTTCATCTACTAAGTTATAAACCGAAAATGATAAAAATATAAGTGCTTAGCCACGGCTTAGCTCCGAGCTGTCGGGTTACCAGGAAAAAAATCGCGGAACATGAGAAGGGGAATCAGACATTGGAAATGTATAAATAGATCTAATGGATATTACATGGAACGCACATTCTAGGAAAAAGTTAAAACTTGAATATAGAAAATAACGTTTCCAAAATAATAACTGCTCGTGTTTAAAAAATATTTTCGTAGAACCACTTCAATCACAAAACGACACATTGATAAATTACCATGATTTGTTGTGATGCCTATCTGTGGTATGAACTCTAAACAGCTGTTGATTCAACCCTACACGGACAGTGCTCGCATGATTGCCAGCAATTAATTCTACATGAGTCGAACAAACCTATTTCGAAATACCACAGAGGTAGTAAACATTGCATTTCAAATTCAGCAATAGAACAATTGTATCGTTGCGTATCGCAGGACCAGAAAACGTGGTCCTTTGCCACCATTATTTGGATGACGCTTTGATTAATGGTGACGCTTTGTTCTCGTAGCTGATAGGGGTTCGGAAAACGTTGCCTATGTGTGTTTGTTGCATGTGGTTAACATGCGAATCGTTACTGCGTATAACTGCGTCATAGTGTAGGCGCGTGTCTGTGGCTCTATAGAAAATTGCTCAATAATGACTCCTATGTTTATAAATGATTGCTGCGCCATTTGCGTAATTTCAACTGATTTTAAACGTACTTAATACACCTACGCAAGTAAGCCGCTCAACTTCAACGAGACTGTGTAGTAGATAATTGTGTACGTACATAAGTACCTAAGCACAAGTTTAACGTGGTTTTTTAATAAAATGTCGTTCGTTTGAGTGCGCCTCGTCGTAATTTGTACAGTCCCAAGTATTACTTAAGCTTTAAACTCGGTCGGCGAAGACGGTCTATTACTCGCCTCATTTTCTGCCATTTCGTCCCCATTTCAATTCCGTTTAGTTTTTTATTACGGAGACGGAGATGATTCTACTTATCTCATATTTTGTTCCTCGTCAACAATACTTGTGTTGTAGATATATTTGTTTGTGTCAGTCCCCTTTTCACTTCGTGTCATGACATAGGCGTTTTTGTCTGTGACAACCTTTAGTCTTATATTTTGTAGCTTTCTCATTTTATATTAGATATGTCTGAACATGAAGAAACAAAGGAACCTAAAGTACCTAAACGACATATCAACATGTTTATTTACTGGCATTATGTGTAAAAATGTTGAAAAGAATGTGAAACTTTTCTTTTTTCTGTATTCCGCACTACTAAGCTGTCCTCGGAATACCCGACCATTTTTATCGTTTGCGAAATTCCTAACCTTTTTTTATATCTGAATATAAAGCCTTTACAAAAACCGAATTCGAAAAGCCGTACCAACAAATTGAGGATTTTCACGTCGCGAACCTCAGGGGTTGAAAACATGTCCGGGAATTAAAATGCTGCATGTGAATCTAGCTTTTCGAACAATTTTTGGGGGATATCGCTATTCACGTAGCGCGTAGGTACGACTTTTCAACGGCAAGGTAGAACACTGACTTTCGACTTCCTAATACCTACATTTTTTATCCGATTTTGTGACCTAAAAATCGTGTAATTAAAAGTTATGGTCTTCCCACACAACACCCTAGTGGTGATTTGATATTTTGATTTTGATCTTACTTAAGCGACTGGAAGAACTGTTAAACTCATTAACAAACGTAATGGTAAGCTCACTTTTAAATCTACTTTTTATATTGTTAATTAGTTTCTTGCACGCATGCTAAACTACAAAAAACTGCCACATTAAGCACATTAGTACAGTTCTAAAAAAACTCAATTGCACTTCGCATTTCAACTCACGCCATACATACATTTCAGCCATGCAAAATCCACTTACACAAAACTGTGTTTTTAAATACCTAGTAAAGTTTTAATTGACTGTTAACCCCTCTGTGAACTGTACAGGGTGCACTTTGCAGAGTGCAAATCGGTTTACATTTTCATATCGCCGAAAGTTTTCCGACAGTTTCGAAGTAGATTAAAAAATATGAAGTATACGTAGGTATACGTATGTGGCAGTAAGTTTGTTTGAAGTGTTTAAGCTTTAACATAAACGTGTGTCTTACTTAAAGTGTTGGAGTTTCTCTTATCCTCCAAAACTACTAAAGAGATTGAATAGTGTGGACATTGGGAGTATTTTCGTACAAAGATTTTGATCCCTAAATTTTCAATTTTGGCACACAAATGCTACCTGACACTTTGTCAGGTAGCATTTGTGTCACAAGTCATTCTATCTGAAGTCGTACGTCTTTACGTACGACTTCAGATAGAGTGACTTGTCACAAAGTAGTAACAAATATAGGATTACGATTTTTTTCGCTTTGTCCCGTCTATCGCTCGTAAATATTTGAATATTTTTGGTAAAAACAAAACATCTAGTTTCAAACGGCCCAACCCATCGGCAATACTTTTCAAATAAACTTTCATCCAAACCTCATCAATTTAAACCCCTTTTTTTTTTTTTTAAGGATGGGAAATCATCAAATGACTCACACTCCCACTCTGGGCGGAGCGGGAGGGAGTGTCAGACTCTTACTGACTAAAAACCATCCATGTTCCTTCCTCGCCTTTTACGTTCCGGGGCTGCGGTATCTCTTTCGAACAGGCCCGCAACATTAATTTAACCCCCTCAGGGGAAGAATTATCAAAAATTCTTGCTTAGTGTTCACCATCCTTATAAAAAGAAATCTTGTAGAAAATAATTCTAGGACCTTTTTTTTTTTTTTTTTAGGATGGGAAATCATCAAATGACTTCTCCCACTCTGGGCGGAGCGGGAGGGAGTGTCAGACTCTTACTGACTAAAACCCATCCATGTTCCTTCCTCGCCCTTTATGTTCCGGGGCCGCGGTATCTCTTTCGAACAGGCCCGCAACCCCGGCAGGCTTCGGCCCTTTCGGGCCCCTCCCCTTATGCTGACATCTCTTTGAGGCGCGCGTGGAACACGAACGCGCCGTCGACACGGCCTGTCGTCGTCGTTAGATGGACGGACGGCTAGCTAGCCCATAGCCAACCGTCCACAGGCCCGCATCTACGGTGGCCGGTAGCCACCACGTGGCCCCCGACGCCCGTTGCGTCTCCCGCGGCGGCCGGGAAGAGAGGATCTCTCCCTCTCTCGTTCCGCCACCTCCTTCGCTAGCATCACTGCTTCGCAGAAGGAGGCGACGGCTTCCCATTCCGTCTCGCTCCGGACCATGGATTGAACCAGGGCCGGACGCAAGAGGTCGCCGCCGCCGATCGCCGTCACGAGGACACGGCGGAGCTCCGCCCACGCGGGGCAGACTTCCACCGTGTGCTCCACCGCGTCCTCCGGTCGATCCTCACAGTGGAGACACCCGGGCGTTTCCTCCCGCCCGATTCGGTGCAGGTACCTCCCGAAACATCCGTGTCCGGTGAGGACCTGCGTCAGGCGGAAGGTGAGGACGCCGTGGCGCCTTTCCAGCCACTCCTCAAAGAGGGGACTTACCGCCACTATCCCCTACTAGGCCCTGTGATTTAGCTTTTGCGTTGTATGTCACAAAATGAATGTTCTTATTTATGGAGTAGGTTCGCTACTGCTTTTTTCTTACTGGAATGGAAATGTGATAAAAATTTCAGCTTTAAATAAACTAGATTTCATTTAATTCATGAATGTTAGGGTAAAATAAAAACTGTTTATTTTACCCTAACATTCATGAATTAAATGAAATCTAGTTTATTTAAAGCTGAATTTTTTGCCCGGAGGCCATTGTGGGTATGTGATATTTTTTATTGTGTATATATCTATATATATCTATACATATAATAAAATCGTTGAGACCAAAAAATCTGTACATTGAAGATTAAAAAAAAAAACCGATCAGGGTGACTTAAAATAAGTAACTGAACATATTAAAACCATTTTTAAAATTCGTGTTTGTTTGTTTGTTTGTTTGTTTGACCGCGCATCACGTAAAAACTGCTGGACGGATTTTGATGAAAACTTCACTAATTTATTTAAATAAACTCAGAATAACACTTAGGCTATAGAAATTATGGATTTTTTTTGAAAAAGGGGGTGAAAAGGGGATGTAAAGTTTGTATGAAAAAAAATTTAGATTGTACTAGATTCATGAAACTCAGAGTAAATACTTATTATTAAAAATAAAGAAATACCTGTTTCCACATTTAAAAAAAAAATCATCCAGAGACGTACAAATGAGGGATTTGTGTTCAAAATTAATTAACTTCATACACCTATACAATAAAATCCATTGAAGTGGAAACCTATAAAAGTTGCTATAAATACTTCAAATCTAATACAGGTAAATGTAATTTCTCAATTTTCTTGAAATTTGATTTTTGAAGTGAATACGCCCAAAATAGCGGAATTCAAGAAAATCGGCTTTCCTCGGTATAAGTAGTTGGTAATACTGGGTGGAAACGGTAAACGGGGCAGTAAGGGGAGCTGCAGCTACACAAAAATGGTCTTAGGTATCAATTCGTAATTTTTTCGCAAAATGTTTATCCCCATTCACAGATTTAATTAAAAAATAAAGTACAGTTAGCACGAAAATTGCCATTTTACATAAAACAAGTTTTTTGATGCTAATCGATCATCTTTCCGACACTAATCAAGAAGGGAAGAAGAAGAAGGAGAAGAAGTTCTTAGAAGTTCTTCCAAACCAACCCAGTCCACAAGTCAGAAATCGCAAAAAAAATACTTTCAGCGGGGCAGTGTAGGGAAAATAGATAGCCAGAAAATTGCTATTTTACACAAAACATTTTTTTGATGCCAATCATTATTTTTTATTTTACATAAGACATACAGCCGGAGAAGTTACAAAAGCACTAAAAACGAGTACAAATCCTACTATCTACAAATAAAAAATGCTTTGTCCTGAAGGACTATCTGATGGATCTGATGGATGGTATAACGTAGGCATACGATAAGAAAGAATTTTGAAATTATACCCCTAAGGGGGTGAAAAGGGGGGCAAAGATTGTATGGGAAAATGTGATTCCTTGGTCCAATCTACTTAAACTTTGCAATCAACAATATTAACAGAATTGATGGACGCGTTTCATATTGCATTGAAATTCATCCCCTAATGGTGTTAAAAAGTGGTAGAAAGTTATTTTGGCGGTGATTTGTTTCGAATTTGATATCAATACTCCTTTAAGATTTTGATATAAACTACAAGTTATTTTGATACATGTTTCAAAACCCAATCCGATTTTATTCCAAAAAAGTTGAACTCACATAAAATTTGGTGCAAAATTGCTAATACTCTTTAAAATTGGAATGTCTCGAAAGTCACCGTAAAATATTAACACATTCTTTGAAGAGGTTGTGCACTTTAAGACACAGCGTCATAGCGTAGGGACGTAGAGTTTGAAATTTTAAATGGTAAGCAGTTGTAAGAGGTCCGCAACGGTTTACAGCAGCTATATCGTGTTGCGGCTCATTTAATTTATTTATTTATTTATTCAGAAATACATTTTTAAGCTAACAGTTTTATACCAAAACGCTTAAAAGCTAACAATAATCATGATTACAAATAGCATCCTTTAGCATTAATTTACAATAATAATTTTTAATGCACCTTGATGAGAACTGCAGACCTAGCTGGAGTATGACTGTCATCGAGTGTCTAAGTATGAAGATGTAAAGCTGTCAATAGAAGCCTCTAAAGCTGTTTTTGTAAACATGGTAATTTATTCTTATTCAAATAAATACGTTGTTAATCACAAGTATTTGATTTTGAACAAAATTGCCCTTGGGTACGTAAATTGACTTCAATGTATATCTTAGGAGATACACCGTTTTAAGTACCTAATTCCGCAGCAAAATAATGATCATGTACCGGGCGCGCATTTTCATTATGCGGAAGGATGTGTGTGATGTGCTCTTTGATAACTGTATTATAGGTGCTTACGACCCACTCTCTGTAACCCTCTCCTTCTCTTATGTGACGCAGACGAAGTTGCGCGGGTCAGCTAGTATGTTAATAAAGTGTGGGCTTGGGATCTGGTCCACAGAAAATCCTGCAATGATATTCGATTTTGTGGAAAAAAAACATTTTTTTTTGTTGTTTTTAACGACATGTCGTTACATAAAGGTTATCGAAATAAGCCGGATAAAACATTTTTGTAAAGATTTTCCCTTTGTGTAAGTCCAGTACGTATAATGTCAATATACATAGATCAACAATACTTCATAAACAAAATACGATTATAGCCAAAGGGCCTATTTACTATTTCATATGACGTTTATGTTTCCAACAAATAAACATGTATAGTTCCCTTGGCAATTTCCAGGTGACAGATCACAGCTGGGACAACTTGTAGGTCAGGAGCCCTTTAAACTATGAAAGGGCTTTCAAATACAGGTACTTACTTTTTAGGATGCTTAGTTAAACTAGTAACGGCTTATCTAGTTACTGGCGATAAGGTAAACATACAGGGTGGCTAATTAGTTACCATAGAAAGTGAGCCTACCTGTCATATTATGAAACAACTTTCCCAAAAAAACTCAAATCAAATACCTGACAAAAATAGCTAGGCTATCTACTGTTTTATGGAATTTGAACACGCTTTTATTAGGTTCACTGGTAATTATGTTTAAAATATTAGAGGTTAAATGTGACCCATTTCCCGGTTTTCGATTGAGCTAAAAATGTACGTTACGTCTTTAGTTTGGATGACAATGCAAGGTTAGTTAAGTGACGTTACTTTCCCCGTTGAAGTATGGATTTAAGTTTTCTTCTTCGAATCCGTTTCTGTTGGAAAAGCGACTTAAAAGTAGACTTTTAATAGTAGATTGTATCATAAGGGAGCAAAATAATATTTTTACGGCGAGGGCGCTTTTTTGAATCCAGAGCGAAGTGAGGGATTCTTTAGTAGAATCCTGAACGTAGCGAGGGATTCAAAGTACGTCGCCCGAGCCAAAAATATATTTTGCGCCCGAGTGATACACTCTACTTTTCATCACCCACTATGAGAAAATAAAAGGCGCCTCATATTTTATTGTAATATTGATATTTAATGAAACAGAGTAACAACTAAATTGAAATTAAGTAGTATCTAATAATAAAACAACTAAAAACTTATATTTACATTTGAGACATTTTCACAATTTTGAAAATTAATTGTTACAGTTTTATTAGGAATAGAGATTGTTGTAGATTTAATTTTATTCTGCGTGTTTGAAATAATGTCAGAATGTGGCTCATTTTGAGGAAAATGTGACGGTGAATCTCTTTGTTTGGATGTAGATGGGCGCGGCGACAGTGGCATGGATGGATTAACTGAAGGTTGCAATTTAATGTTTTCCACGATGCGTTCACATGTTTTCGCCTTGTTCTCAATGGAATCTTCTATATATCCCTCTGCTACAGCACTCGACTTCCATCCTCCATGTCGCTTGAGAACAGTTAAGTCCGCTCCAGAATCTGCCAACAGGGTAGCAGAAGTGCGACGAAAACAATGTCCTGTATATAGCTTGATATCTGGTAACTTCAAATAAGTAGCGATTTCTTGTGGCATGTAAGAAATTTTATTTTTTCCCATAACTTGTTTGAAGCACTTGCCATTTTGATAACGGATGAAAAACCGATTGGTCTTTATATCAGCAGGACGCAGGTCCAGGTATTTCTGTACAATAGTTTTGTATTCTCCTCGGATTACGAAGGATCGGTCAATTTTTGTTTTTGTGTCTGTCAGCTTTACTAACAGTAAATTATCCGAGTGATTTTCGACATCATCAACAGTTATTTTTAAAAGTTCATTGCCACGACAAGCTCCATGTACTCCGAAAATTAAAGCCACCTGTAACAAAACCGAATGTGAATAAGACAAGTACCTATCTATCGAAGTACAGGTTACAATAAAATGCGCATTTTAAAACACTGGTTATACTTTACTAATCCACCATATATACATACATAGTTACTTACTTTTACGGCAAGAAAGATGTTGTCGGGTGCCTCATTAAGGAAAGTCTCCACGTTTTTGACTGAGAACACTTTGGATTTTTTAGGTTTAAATCCATCAGACATCCTCTTCAGATACGCTATTAATTTCGAATATGTGTCCAGTTTTACGTCGTTATTAGAACTGACTGTTGATTTTAGCATTGAGTAGGTACTCCAAAGTGTGGAAGGTTGTTTAGTTTTGGCTAAGTACTGGAAGTAGGCCAAAAACACAGATTCTGAAAAATTCTTGGCGCCTCTTGAATTTCTCCATTCAATAAAATTACCATAAGCTTTCATATATTTCTCCCGGGATTTTGCAGGTAGTAGATTATCCATCACATTTCTTGCGTCAGTTCTAATACTATCAGGAGTTAATTCTATACTTTCACTGTCACTTGAAGAACTCATTTTTCAAAACAAAATCATGAATTTCTATCAATCCGTGAAAATTGACGAAAACGCGGGCTATAGTTCGCGCGTTTTTAATTTTATTTCTTTTTTTTTTGTATTCAGCCGGCGCGCGGCGCTACTATGGGCCGTCGCACCAGCCAGTCTTTATTCAAACAATATTTGCGTTCGATTTCTTGGGCGCTGAACACAAGATGTTCCAAATTCAAAAAGTGCGCGGCAAAGATAATTGCGGCGCACTTATAAAGAGGATTAAAAACTCATTACGGCCCGCTAAAAGTTTCTTATAGAAAACACCACCTTTGGGTGCACTTAAAGGCGAACCAAGTCGTCTTTTTCGAATAGATGGGATGAAAATTATAGTTTCACGTGATATAGTGGGTGGGTAATATGGTTAGAGTCTTCTTTAAAAGTCGCTCTAAGTCTACACTTTCTAAGCGGCTTAGTAAACCTACAGTCTAAAGTTCGGGAACTAAGATTTATACGTAGTATAAATGTCACCGTAAAATTGTCAAACACGTTATATTGTAATCTCTCTAGCGATATTGTAAACTCTCGAATTATTGTCAAACGAATACGTCACCGTAAAATTGTCAAACACGTTATTGGAGATAGCAAATTTTACTCATGGGAAATATTCCTGTATTTTTTTAAAGAAACAAATCTGTAACCACAGGTTTTAGAAAATTCGTTTGCCACACTCGGCCATCAAACCCGGCATGAAATCGACAAAAGTTCGAAAAAATAACTTTAAGTAACTTTACGTATGGATCAAATCTCTCTAACAAACATGATAAATTAAATTAAAGAAAACCATGAATAACAGTGCTTTTTCATTTATTTATTTATCCCATTTGAATTTATAACTGTTCTTTAGCTATCATAGTTTTTAAATGAAGGCATTTAATTTATCATGTTTATTAGAGAGATATCGATTGAAATAAAAAGTACAAAATGGTATTTTTTAGAACTTTAGTCGGTTCGCGTCCTGAGTCTGATAAGTGAATTTTCGAAAATCTGTGAATGCACATTCATTTCTTTTTAAAAATAATGGAATGTTTCCTTTGAGTAAATTTGGCTATCTCCAAGATTTAGAGTACTTTCCCTCCAGATGGCATTGAAAACTTCCACCTTGAATACGTGGTAGCCGTTTGTATAGACACTTAGTGAACACCACACATTATGTAGGTATTCATATTATTCATACATCACAATACTACAGACCACTTAGTACTGCAACCGCATTTAATTACAATTTCTATTTAAGAAAAAAATACCAACTGAAGGGCCCAACAAGAAAATAATGCGGAAACTTTTTTCATTACTCCTTTAAGCTGTTCCCATAAAGAAATTCTTACAGTCATCAGCCGACACGGAACCCACTAAGTACTAATTAAAAAGACATGGCGGCCATTCATCTCTATTTTACTTTCTCTCACTTTTTAAAGGGTTGTCCCAAAATCCGGTTATGTATGAGATTAAAACGGGTAAAGCCATATAAAACCCGGGTGATGTGAGCGGACAGTGTGTAAAGTGTTGCCAATGCTAATTAACTTATGTTTGGGCTGCATTGGACGTGTTGCTTCGTTATCGCTCAGGTTAAAGCGGATATTCAGATGACACCAACTGGATTTCAAAGGAAATAAAAAAAATCCATTCATTTGTTTCATTCGGTTTGTAGATGACGCTGTTTTAAGTTACACGTGGAATTTTAACTGTGTCAACATCATCAGTTTTATCCACCCACTGCAGACAATGGGGCTTCTCTCTTTTGTACTATGATTTTCTGGTGTATGTGAGTCTCAACCAAGTCTTTTACACTATCTTCAGTATGTCATAAACTCTGGTCTGGCTCAACAACTAGGCGAGAATGTCTGCATACACTTCCTTCTTCTCCTTTGCTGTTGGCCTGCACCCACTTCTTCTATTGTCTATTGGTTGCCATAGTGAGGGCTCGGCTACACCTGACATTACTGACTTCTTAGATTTTTGTTCTACGTCGGATTTCTGAGTTCCGGACTTGACTTTCTGAGTTATTTTGATGTTAGGCCTTCCATGTCGCGCTCCTCAGCCACTGTTGCTATAAAATGTCATACTCTGAAAATTTTAAGGTCATCCACATTTATATACACCAGATCATTATATAAATGGACAAAAACCCCTTAGCCATTCATTTAATTTCCAGTAAACTAAATTGAAGCACAAACAACAATCATTATAATTAAGGAAGCGAACTTTCATTGATTCTAACAACAAGCAAACTTGTGAAGTGTATAAGTCAGCCTCATCGCCAAGCAACTGAGTTACTTCCTATTATAATCTACTTTTCTAACAGGAAATTCTGTGTTGTTTCTACATTATATCTATTGTAGTCTTATTGATACCTATATTTGCATAAATTATTCATGCTTAGGGACTTGGGGATTTGTGGCCGAATCTAGAGTCACTGCTACCTATGGCAAAATAGGATTATAGCGAAGCGTCTAGAGTTGTGGTAAAGGAATGACAACATTTACACCAGTAAATGGTTTCATTCCTTTTACCCTTATACAATTTGGTCTTAATTATGGTTAAGTGTACATACATCCCTGACAGTCCACAGCTCTACTCCTGGCGCGCGCGTTTGTATTTTGGTACTTATGTAAGTACCAGGTTATAATGTTTATTGTAATTGGACACTCTTCTGAAGTGAAAACTTCTTCAGGCGTGTTGAGTACTTTACGAGTGAAAATAAAATGGAACTCGCGTGACCGTCACCTAACGCTTCGTAGCACTCGTAGCCGATCCACAGCACCACTTAGACGGGCCACAACCCGTTGCAGATATAGATTACTTAGTTATCACTACTATCGGCAATCCCCAAAGACTGCCCCGCATGTTTTTTTTTGTTAGAGTTTCAATTTAAGGATGATCAAGTCTTTTGGCAATTCTTGGAAGACCTCCCACTAGGTGGACCGATGACCTGGTGAAGGTTGCTGCAATCCGTTGGATGCAAGTCGCTCTGGAACCGTCAATGTGGCGACACTTAAGGGAAGGCCTTTGTCCAGCAGTGGACGTTTTTCGACTGAAATGATGATGATGATGAAGTCCTTTTAATACAGAAAATTACATTAGTACAAAAGAATATCAAATTACTTTACAACTTGATATAAAATATCAAATTCTGCATGCACATTGTTCGTATAGTCGGGCCAAGCCCCATGTGGTTAATCAAAGAGCAATAACAGTCATCGGCTGCAATATCTGCACATTTCAGTGGCTCCACAAAGCGGGACACATAATACAAAGAAGCTTTGTTACAACAAGCGTTCTCAATATTGTATCTGATGTTATTACAGTACTAGTGGTCGGCCATCATGAGACAGCAAACAGCGGCGCAGTCTCATTAAAATTGTATTCTCAAGGCAAACGATACTAACAACGGTATAGTTTGTATTAAATTGATAGAACAAACGGATGGTTCTGAGCGCGAACTAATTCGATTTTCAAATACGAGTCTAGTAATCAGAAATTGTATTTCAATCTTGATTGTGGACAGTTATGTCAACTGTTCTAACTACTACGTTGACACGTGTGTTCCGAACTCGCAATTTGTCAGGGAAATGTTGCCTTTGTCGATAAAACAACATCGTGAACGGCACCTTTACCGTTCAATAGACACGAATGCAAGAGACCCCTTTCCCACTCTCATGCCTGAGTGTAGGTACTTTGGTGACGAACGCTTGGCGCATAAAGGCGCATACATCTTCGTATGTTTCGGCACTGGGACCTTCTCTTTTAACAATTCATTTAGCTTACATATTCGCATTTGTATATCAAAGCAACTAATCTATTATAACTAATAACATAACTACATAGAATAAATAAACTAACAAGTAACTAAAAAAAAATATATACATAATGATAATAATTAATAATTTTCGTCCCACCCGCATACTTCTTCAGTATTCCCGCGATCATGATGCTTGCAACAGCGTCGAAATATCGGGTGCTCGAAACACCTAAGGAAAATCACGGATATAATCCCGTAAGTACTTTAAGTGAAGTAACTAAAATATAGCGACCAAAATTGCTCCTCAGTAATGTACCCAATAGACTGGTGGTATTACCACGTTTTATGACAATGCTAAGCCTCGGGCCTAGGTAAAAGCCAGTCTTTGGGTCATGAGAAGTGTCAGCTAACCGTAACGATATTTCCTTAAAAAAGCTGCGAGCATTCCGGCCCTACGGCTCAAGAGTTTCAACCCCAATGTAATAATTACATCTTTTATTTCAACAATTGAAAACAAGTTGTACAGGGACTTAATGCTTTAACACAAGGGCCATTGTGTTGAGGTTAGAGTAAATACTTACTACTCTGGCCGGAGGGAAAACAAAAGAGAGACGGTCCTGAGTACTAGAGATTTCAACTGAATAATAATATCATTACGACAGTACTAGCGTTACAAGGGTAGTGCATAACCATTGCTGGTACATGAATATTGATGTATAGAAAAAAATACTGGAGTCAACGAGATTTAGAACAATACGAGATACTATATTGTTTGACCTAAAAACTTTTCAGAATAGAATAGAATAGAATTCATTTATTTGTAAGAATGTAGTTTTACATGGTATGATGTTAATATTTTTTTAAGTTCTATACACTCTACCACAACCTGTGGTGTACAAATATTAAATAATTAAATAATTCACTGTCATTCTTATAACTAATTACAATAAATGTCAATATCAGTTACAACATTTTGTTGTTGCGATTGTGGAACGCATTGTTTTAAAAATTTGGCTCCGTTCGTATTTTAGACAGATTCTCTAAACCGAATAAAAACAACGAATCCACTTGAACAGAAAAACCAATTTATGTGTATCTCTCATTGGACGGGAAACCTATACAAAGCGAATCCATGTTATACTGTATATGTATGTATATGTATAGATTGTTGTGTCTCCGTGTAGACTATTTATTATAATACGAATGTGTTAATAATAAAGAACCCAGCATAATCACCGTATAACCGTTTTTTGACAAATCATCATCAATTATGAACAAAACGAATCTTACTGCGAACCATAAAAAAGTAAAGGTTGCCCTTTAACTGCACATCAAGGTTCTACAATCTGTCAAAGTTCTTTAATAGATTTTCAACTTTATCGCTAATGCATTATAGGTTCAAGGTTCATTGGGTGAATTTGTCAGTTTCGGGTAGCTTGACGTGCTGGCGTCTGTACAGTCCTTTCACAGTTATTTTTACCTCTGGCATCAATGGAACAATCACCTTATGTCAATGAAAATTAAGATCACTGTGATATAAAATCATAGGTAAAATATGTGTGAAAGGATAGTAGGAGGACGACACAAACAAATAAGGTCTGAAACTTGTTGTCACAATATATTACCGCGCTTACGAATGAGGGTTGCCGATAAAGAGATTAGTTGCAAAACGCTTTGCCCCGCGGTCGGGGATAATGGTATTAGCATAGTTTCAGAATCCGCGAGTAGGAAGCGAGTAATTATTTAGATGGTAGCAATGCAGATGCAGAAATTATAGTCGTTTTAGTATAAATTAAGACTTAAGATTGTGTAGGTATGAATTTGTGGGGTTGGTGAATTGAAAGAGAGGATTTGTGGTAAAAGAGAACATGTTTTCTTTTTAGCGTCAAAATAGACAACCTACATGCAGTTTTGATGCAAGACTCATCATCATCATCATCTCAGCCGAAAGACGTCCACAGCTGGACATAGGCCTCCCTCAAGTGTCACCACATTGACCGGTCCCTTGCGACTTGCATCCACCGGATTCCCGCAACCTTCACCAGGTCATCGGATGCAAGACTAAAAATATATAAAATCACATTTTGGGAATACCAAAAGATAGATTATTCTACTTGCTATATTATTGTGTTTTGCAGTCAGCAATAATTTCCTAGGTTGGACACAGTATTAGTATTCATTAATTTACAAAAACACAAAATACGTGTCCATTATTTCTCAATATTCTAACTGACGGGCTAATTAGATTTGCAATTTATTGATGGTAGAAACTAGCCTATTAGGATTGGAAAAAAAAACTAGACACGTCAATTCGATTGGCATGCACGGTACGCCCTAGGATTCACAAAGTAAAAAAAACAAAAGAATGTGGTCTTTAATCTAATCTTTTATTGAATAGAAAAAAAACTTCTCGTTTGTCCTGAGAGCCTATGTACAGGAGGGGGAGGGACGTTAAAATAAAAAAGAAAAACAAAAGTCAAAAGTGTCGGCGTCCACAAATGAGGCCGACCGATAAAGAGATTTGTTTAAACTTAAAAACATTTGCCTCGCTTTCGGGGATATAATTAGCATATTGTGGGCTTCCGCAAAGTTATGGCTCAGATATTATACTGCAGTGGAGATAACATTTTATTGCATTTATGTTAAAGTCCTGTTGTATATTTGGACAATTTCAGTGCAATTCTATGCACATACAAAACAGGTTATACTGAGAGGCGTCGACACGTTTTTTTACCTTAACCCATGTTTCAAGAAATCATTCTGCAACTTGGTTCTTTATTTTTTCCCAAGTATATTCAAATGTTCTATGTATTTTCAATTCCGCCGGCAGTTTCCAGGAGCAAGCCTAGATTTCGTATACGTAATGTAATTGGCTTAAAGGAGAACCTTGTAGTAGAGCTTTTAGACTTTAGTTTTACGAGCAGCTTTAGTCGGTAGTATTCATTTATGAACAAACTTTGATCACACAATGGGTGTTGAATCAACTTGGCCCGAAGTGAAGCCTATCAAACACCGTAGTGGCTGAATGTAGCATAACATAAATCATAATCTATTTTAATATTATAAAGAGGGTTGATTTATATTTTTGTATGTAACGAATAAACTTATAAACTACTGGACCGATTTGCAAAATTCTTTCAGTAATAGATAGCCTTTATCAGCGAATAACGTGGGCTATATTTGCATGAAACCGCGTGGCGTCCGCTAGTCAGTAGTATTATAAAGTTGCCACAGCTGGGACACAGGCTTGCTCTGGGTATGAGGGAGTGGGCTGCAATCCACCACGCGGGTTCAGTGCGGATTCCGGCGCTGCGGGATTGTTCGAAAGAGATACCGGGGCCTCGGAACATAAAGGGCAAGGAAGGAACATGGATGGGTTTTAGTCAGTAGGAGTCTGACACTCCCTCCCGCTCTGCCCAGAATGGGAGAAGTTATTTGAAGATGTCCCATCCATAAAATTTTTTTGGGCTTAGTGGTGAAGAAATAATTAACATCAAGTTATACTCTTGTCTCGGGTTGAACTACGTCCTACGTCCCCATGTATACTCATGTATCTACAAATATTAATGTCTTGTCTTGTCCCTCTAACGGTCTACGTCTTGCAAGTCGCAGCCGTTTCCAAAAGGCCACAATTACTCTTCTAAAAAAAAACGTACTAGCATCTAGATCAGTGATTCCCAAAGTGGTCCAGGTGGACCCCCAGGGGTCTACGGGAGACCCATCGGGGGTCTACGTTGGCTTGAAGAAAATGGGGGGGTTCACAAGCTGTAAGTGGAGGTCCACGAAATTTTACCTGGGTTCGATGCCAAAGAACAAAAATGTTGGCTTAGCTTGATCAATGTAGCCAGATATTAAGCTAGGTACTAGAAAGAGTAATAAAGATCAAATGTTCCCGTGATGACAGGTTGTATTTCGGTGAAAAAGGTCGTGTTAAGTCATAAAAAAACACATTTCGAAGCCAGAAGATTACAATTTTCGGATTTTTGCCAAAAAATATCTTGGGAACAACGATCCTCATGCAATCCTAACAGATAGTGCGAAAAAAATATTGTCTTGCTTTTCTTTTTTAGTTCACGGGCTTGAAAGAAAATGCTACATTGGGTCCACCGACACCAAAACAAATTCAAAGTGGTCTACCAGGAAAAAATGTTTGAGAACCTCTGATCTAGATTATTCTGGATACAACCCGATTTGCACAGAGTTGCAAGACCAGCACATCCTTAATTCCTTAAACGCATAAACCCGGATGTATGCCGAGCATAGTTAATGACACTTATCACGCGCTTTTCAACTCGTAACACACAACGACATCGTCATCTCCTTCATTTACTTCTACCGTTCGTTCCTTAACGCCCGCGCGATATGCATTAAGATGGGTACACATGACATGAATTCTTTTCGGAATGGAACATATACTGTTTTAGTAAGAAAGTTTCAGTCTCACGTGAATCGTGATGAATTTACGAGTTATTGAAATGAAAGCTTCTTCAGGCGCGTTGAGCACTTTTTGGGTGAACAAAAATCGTGGAACTCACGTGACCGTCACCTAACGCTTCGTAGCACTCGTAGCCGATCCGCTACGGCGTAGCACCACTTAGGCGTGCGCGGTGTACAACCCGTAGCAGATATAGATTACTTAGTTTTTATCTATTGACAGTCCCCAAAGATCTATTTGTGCCCGGCTGATGGCAATAGATAAACCTCTACCTATCCTTTCGGGGATTAAAGGCGTGATGTTATGTTAAATGATGAATGAATGAGATGAAGAATGAAAGACTAGACCGGATAGATAAAAGATAAGGAATTGCCAGCATCTAGATCAGTCGAACAATTTTAGATTGATTCGATCCGGTCTTCAACGACTTCAACGATTTTACAACCCAAATATGGACTAGAACCTTACCCGAGTCGACGCCGGTATACGAGTAGTATAGTCACAACCTTAAGTAAACCGCTTAGTTTCATAACTTTTTACGTTTCATTGATCGCAGCGCACTGCAGTCACCTTACTTGTTACTATAAGTATATCTAGCTATGTACGTTCATTCCACACGGTAAAGGATAAATGGCAAAACACATCGCATCGCACTGAATTTATTCGTCTGATTTATTATTATTCATACCAATATTACAGATATAATATGCGAAAGTAAGCATGTCTGTCAGTCAGTGTTAGCATTTCACAACTGAATGGATTTTGATGTGGCTCACAGATAGACCATGGGCTGGGTTAGAACACTTTTTATCCGGGCAGTGCGTTCTCGAAGAATAATATCATGTGTTCGTGCACTTGTCTGGTGGGAAGCGGTGACGCGCCGCGGCCATGGGTGGAGGTTTTTTTATTTTTTTCGGGTGGGAAATCATCAAATGAATCTTCCCATTCTGGGCGGAGCAGGAGGGAGTGTCAGACTCTTACTGACTAAAACCCATACATGTTCTTTCCTCGACCTTTATGTTCCGCGACCACAGTGCCTCTTTCGAACAGTCCCGCAGTCCCGACAGGCTTCGGCCCTTGCGCCCCTTCCTTATTGCTGACACTCTTTGAGACACGCGTAGAACACGACTGGGTGAAGGCTTGAAGTGAAGAAATCGGTACGTGTCACGTACCAATTTCTTCACGTCAAACGCGTCCTAATTCTTCCACTGCGTTAACCCGCCTGGAGGAAGCACTCTGAGATATTGAACGTAACGCGCCTTATTCAGATCGTGATTTGATAATGAATTGAAGTGTTTAATCCAGCGAGGGTGCGTTGAACTGAGCCGAGGTAATGAAGCGATCTGGAACCGGGTGTAGACGCTTTTGTTGATTATAACGTTTCTTTAGTCAAGGTAAGTAAAATATAAGGATTTTTATCGAAGCACGTCTGTTTTCCCTTGATGGCTAGGCAGTGCACCTATATCAAGAACACGCACATTACGCAGGTTATGTCTAAGTCCCTCATGAGCCGATAACCACCAACCGAGCTCACATTAAGATTACAGGTGCCTACTGAGAAATCCCTGATATAAAAACTAAGCAATACTTTGCCCGACCTGGAAATCAAACCCAGGATTGAAAGTTCAGCAGTAGCGCTTGCAACCACAATACTAATAATGCAGTCATTTAAACAGGAATGAAACAAATGCAAACTATACGAGTAACTTGCTGAATACATTTCCCTCTTATCACACTGGCGAGTTGCGAGCGAGTGGAAAGCGGGGTGAGCTCGCCGCGCACTCGCTCGCTTTCCACTCGCTCGCAGCTCGCTAGTATGATAAGGCCCTTAAATATACAACAAAGACATTCAAATATTGACAACGATACACGGGACAAGCAAGACAAACAAATTCGTAATCTTTATTCTACTTTGTAACAAGTTGATGTGTACTAGATTACTACCTGATTGTTTCTTTCAGTAATCGAGTGTCATGTTGGATATCAACATTTTCGTATGACAATATTCGAATATCCGATAAACCCTTTTATATCTCTTTGACATACAACAAGTAGTTAACAGCCCACATTGAATTTAGCCACTTAAAATGCAAAATATTATTAGCGACATAACGGGAGGCCTAAAAGGCCTGCTTTCGGTCAGTGGACTTACCCGGTTACCAAGTCTGTTACCCGGGTTGACATTTATTACCCCGATGCCCCACTTCAGGCATGCAACATGTAAATTTTGACCACCATGTTTCATGAATGTTAAACAGCGCTGTGAAATATGTGGTGCAAATGCGCCCACATACCTTGTTCACTGAATTGATGATCTGAATTAATTTGGGATTAACCTTAATATTTGTTAAAGCTAACTGCGAGGAATGTTTTCAGTTTTTCGACATAAAACATGGTGATTATTGTATTTCAGTGCCTAATTTGCAGATAGAGAAGCAGTTGTCTTATTTGCTTATACACTTTAAAGTTTCACCCTCCCTAGCCCGACTTCACCCACTGCTAGTTATAGGCCTATATTTGGTTGTACTAAACTCCATGCTCCTTTTTTTATACGGTGAAGAATACCTAACGCATACCGCACCGTCCGGGGAGATGGTTCGGTTATGTGGGGCTTGTAACCACTAAAAACACCGCCGTGAGCCTACTGTCGCCTTAGTGGATGGGCCGCGAGAACTGCTACGCATGACGTTCGCGACCCATCCAGCGCATCCCACTTCCGGGCACCAAACTCCTATGGCGATGTCCGGACTGTGCCAGCCACAACCAGGTTTTAACAAAGTGTTGTTACCCTATGCCGCCCTCGACCATCTAAACGACTCACCAATTTAGCCAACAAAAATCTTGATTTACCCCTACTTCAAATTTGAAATAGACACAACAAAAATATAGCTTACTATACACGAACGAATTTCACTCCATACATTATTCATATAGGTAAACCGATATTACGGTCATTAGGCGTCATGAATGATGGATTAGCCTCATACAACATACTACAGTATATGTGCATAAGTGCAGTTATTTAATTGTATGGTAGAGTAATACCTAGCAATTGTGCAAAAATTCGCTTCATGCAGAGAAATAATCCGTACTTGGTATTGTAACTGCAAAAGTAGCTCCATCGGTCACGTCGTAATGGCCTAATGAACTTCGATCACGGGTAGACCATGACTTGGAGCATGGGATATTTCTTATCCCAGTAGTGTCCTCTGCAAAAAAATTACATCCTCCAAGTGGGCGAAGCCGCTGCAAAAGCAATCTTGAATAGTTTTCTCATAGTCGCGGTAGTTGGAATAACTAGTCAACTATCAATACAGACCAATTACCAAATTGTACAGTTAGTTCTGACGCAAATCCATTTAGTGTCGTAGTGAAGCAAAGAACATCTGTATTTTGTAACAAGTAATATCAATACAACACCAGGATAAATGACACTTAATTATGGAGTTAAAGCTGTAAAGCGTCGTCGACAAAAGCTCAGTCGTTTTATGAATGGTTAGCCATTCTGGTAACTTCTGGTCTGGATCTAGCTACTGTGGTTTTCATGTTTAACAAACACTAAAAGAAAAGGATTATTCCAATACGGTATAAGGGTATAAGGGTATAAGGGTATAAGGGTATAAGGGTATAAGGGTATAAGGGTATAAGGGTATAAGGGTATAAGGGTATAAGGGTATAAGGGTATAAGGGTATAAGGGTATAAGGGTATAAGGGTATAAGGGTATAAGGGTATAAGGGTATAAGGGTATAAGGGTATAAGGGTATAAGGGTATAAGGGTATAAGGGTATAAGGGTATAAGGGTATAAGGGTATAAGGGTATAAGGGTATAAGGGTATAAGGGTATAAGGGTATAAGGGTATAAGGGTATAAGGGTATAAGGGTATAAAGGTTTAAGGCTATACGGGTATAAGGGTATAAAGGGTAAGGGTATCAGGTATAAAGGTAAAGCTAAAGGGCATGATTATATAGCTAAAAGTAACTAGATACAGTGTGTTATAAAAAAGTTATATCGCACCATGTGTTGCCTAGCAAGGCATACAAATAACGTTTTCACTCCTCTTGCTCAAAAAGACCGCCATTATGGGTACCAGAGCGGGCGTAAAATTGCATTTATTGCCCTAGGGAAAAAAAGTTTTTTTTTTTAATTTTCGTCGTCGGTGTTCGAAAACGCACATGTCTTTATTCATAATTCATAAAGAATCGACTTATTACTGTTCCATTAAAAAAAATAACATTTTATTTTAAAATGGAATCACACGCGCCTAACGCCGAACTCTTTGGCAGAATGTGTGCGGTGCATTCCAGCTACAGAAGAAATAAAAAAAGGCATTGGAGCGAAATTGTATGTTTTTTTCTGTATTATTTATTTGAATTATAAGTAGGATTCCTTTTTAACCGACTTCTAAAAAAGGAGGAGGTTCTCTATTCGACTGTATGTATTTTTTTTTTTATGTATGTTCACCGATTACTCGAAGACGCCTGAACCGATTTGAAAAATTCTTTTTTTGTTTGAAAGGGTATACTTCCAAGTTGGTCCCATAGCCACCAAATTGGGATCTGATGATGGAATCTTGGCGAAATCGAGGGAACTCTTCAAATTTTATCTGAAAACGTGTTGCGATTTTGGTATTTTCTACAACAAGTGAAGCATTTGCGTTTGATAAGAACCATTCTACCATCAGATCTGATGATGAAGCCAAGAGTCACGGAACTCCATAATGAGACAATGTACCATAGTCGTGTTTGGGCTTGTTGTAATTGTAACGGTATGCACTTTCCATGTATCAAGCACCTGTGAACCACTAAAAAGTGAAAAATAAATACTTTTTTGCAAAAAATAAAACCGACTTCAAAAAAAAACAAAAAAGTGAAAAATAACTTTAGCTTCTGAAGTCGGTGACAAAATAACTAAAGCAATCAAACAAAGGTCACCGACTTCAGAAGCTAAAGTTATTTTTCACTTTTTTGTTTTTTTGAAGTCGGTTTTATTTTTTGCAAAAAAGTATTTTTATCTCCTACGTTTACCCCACAGACGACACAATATTATATTCGTCTTCACAGAGAACTGAAATTATGTTGCCGGGAAAAACCATCTTAATTTTGCACAACAGTACAAATTGTACATATAATTGTTAATAAAATAAACTATCTTATAAAATATCGTTATTTTATTAGATAGTTTAAAACTACCTCGCTCGAAGCTCGGTAGTAAAACTACCTCGTCTATAATGAGTCATTTTAGCCCCTTGTATAACAATGTACTATTACACATTAAGTAGTGCATTTTTGTGCGTAGGTACCATATTTCTTTATTGCTTACTTGCTTACTAATTTTTCAAACAATAGGCATTCTTTAACCGACTTCCAAAAAGGAGGAGGTTCTCTATTCGACTGTATGTATTTTTTTTTTTTTATGTATGTTCACCGATTACTCGAAGACGCCTGAACCGATTTGAAAAATTCTTTTTTTGTTTGAAAGGGTATACTTCCAAGTTGGTCCCATAGCCACCAAATTGGGATCTGATGATGGAATCTTGGCGAAATCGAGGGAACTCTTCAAATTTTATCTGAAAACGTGTTGCGATTTTGGTATTTTCTACAACAAGTGAAGCATTTGCGTTTGATAAGAACCATTCTACCATCAGATCTGATGATGAAGCCAAGAGTCACGGAACTCCATAATGAGACAATGTACCATAGTCGTGTTTGGGCTTGTTGTAATTGTAACGGTATGCACTTTCCATGTATCAAGCACCTGTGAACCACTAAAAAGTGAAAAATAAAAACTTTTTTGCAAAAAATAAAACCGACTTCAAAAAAAACAAAAAAGTGAAAAATAACTTTAGCTTCTGAAGTCGGTGACAAAATAACTAAAGCAATCAAACAAAGGTCACCGACTTCAGAAGCTAAAGTTATTTTTCACTTTTTTGTTTTTTTTGAAGTCGGTTTTATTTTTTGCAAAAAAGTTTTTTTTACATTTATGTTGATTATTTGTACATCTCTAACTTAATTTTCGACATATCACTATTCAGCCGGTCAAAACTACTGCCTTAATTGGATTTGAGACTTGCAAATGATTAAAATTCAGGACGGAGACCCAAATTGAACGGTGTCAATTAGAGAAGAAAACTATACTATGGGTCTTGTTCAGTTTATATTCATTTTGGAACGGGGTGAACGGTATTCTGATGTATTTAAACTTAGTATGTAGTTTCTGACTCGCTCTTGACTGTTATACTTTGCTCACGACCTTTGCTCGCGTGAAATTATTATAAAAAATTAGATTTTTAGTTCGGGACCCTAATCCTTCTCCTTATAACATTACCTATCATCCAATAAAATCCCGTCAAAATCGTTCGCTTTTTTCGGAGATTAGCCGGAACAGACAGATAAGTCAAATAAAAATTGATTTTACGTTAGAAATCTTTCATATGCATTTAGCATATGAAATTCAAATTTATGAAATAATGTGTAAAAAAATGTGGGTTACATGTACCCCTACGTACATTATTTAATTAATCGTAGATACGTATCCCAATTTGATCGAGGAATTTCAATCAGCAATGTTCAAGGGTTATTTATCCTTTCCACAAATTGTTAGAAATAACAATGATACTTTCAGGATTCTACTCAACTTGACACTGGACATAAATTCTTGCAGATTCGCTCACATGCCAGACACATTTCGAGTAGTCGTGATGCAATGATATGAGTCTAGCCCTAAAATGTCTGGCTACATAGAAGTTCTAGCAGCAGAACTAGGTACTACTAAGAATCATAATAATATTAAAATATTTATGTATAAAAACATGCGAAACACGTGAAAACCAAGTAATCTACATATATCTGCTACGGGTTGTGCCCCGCGCACGCTTAAGTGGTGCTACGCCGTAGCGGATCGGCTACGAGTGCTACGAAGCGTTAGGTGACGATCAAGCGAGTTTTATAATTTTTGTTCACCCAAAAACTTCTCAACGCGCCTAAAGAAGTTATGCATTTTGGAAGAATCACGAACCTCACTGTATGCTCTTATGAAATTTAACCGATAAAGACATCTCCAATTTGGCTGGCCGACATCTCAAGCCAAGACTAGATTCTGCTCGGCAATCCGATAATCCCATCAATTCCTGACGCAGGCATGTAAACCGCTATCTTAGCAACGGATTCGACATAGTGACAATTCGATTTGCTAATCCTCTTAGACAGCATGTTCACTTCTTCCTCAAGCTAGCATTGAACTCATTAATTTTTTAGTGTGGTTAGTGCCTAACCAGGTGTCAGAGTCTTTATCCCACTCATGGGCCTCTGACTTGTCTTTACATGCCGTCATGAAATATCTGACAGGCATGCTGGTAACCTCACGATGTTTGCCTTCACCGAATCAAGTGATAATTATACAATACGCACTAATTTGTATAGCAACTGTTGTGAGACAATATCTCTTGCTCTTATTCACTCATTAGCGTTTACATACTACGAGTTACCGTCTGTTGTACAAAGTGTTTATCTCAATCGTTTTCTCTTTAACACGGGACCCACAATGAGGAAACATCTTCGGTAGTAACGAAAATAAACCGCGAATTACGCAGGAACTATTAAATCTTCATCAAAGTTATTATGATTGATGAACAAACTAAAGTTTGACCCACTGTGACCCAAAATATCACTAAGTCTCGTAATTAGAATATTTAAAGCCACATTTTTAATTAAAATGAAACGTGATGAAATTTCATTAAGCTCATGTTTCAAGCTACCGTATATTTATAGTTCTTTTACACAGTAGAGTAAAAGCATTTTGATGTTGCTGTATTCATTGTTAACTGCATTCATTCAATCGTAATAACTTTATTTACGATTCATTTTATGTAGGCACAAGATCTAACTTCATGTTTCGATCAGTATTCTGATATGCCTACATTATCTATTTTGATATCTACCCGTGGGATTCGACACGAAATCATCTTTAATGAGATACCAAATACATACAACACAACGCGGATGTGTCTAGCAAAATTCTCTAAGGATTGCAGACATTGAAAGAGATGAGATGATCATTCCAGCGACCTAGCCCTAATATTGTGAATGAAGGAGAGGAGAATTCCTTTGAAACTCATCCTTATTTACATGTGCTAGAATAGTATATCTATATAGCCGGGTCCGGGATCAGGCACAAACTCGCTCACCCCTTTATTTCATACATGAGAATCAAATATAACTGACAGAACCACTGGACTAGACACCTCTGCCGAACGCTCCTGGGATAACAGGTGTGATTTATTGTAGAATAAGGCATAAGTAATTAACAATTCATCAAATAACATAGAATCACATAAACCGGCTGATTATGGACATTTCAAGCTCAGTTTAAAACCGCAATGTACAATAAAAATAATAACCTACCACCAACCATACCATTTGCCTGCAAAAACTGTACGAGTATTACTTGCACGCTACCATACTACAGTTTGAGCAGTCGATATTATTGCGTTCTCTTGCAATGTAATATTCATCTTTCCTGGCAGTGTATATTCATGGATGTCGAGTTCATTTCCTGTATCTGCTCTGTGCACGTTGTTTGTATTATCAATAGGAATACTCCGCCACTTTGCGTTTGAGCTTTATTGAATTGTCTAGAAATAATATGACAACTTTCAACCTTCCAACTTATATTTAGGTTCTGAAAAATATATGTACCTTTCTTCTTTCAAGGTTGTAACGAAGTCAAAAACATACCACGTCATAGAAAATAGATATCAGGTCAAGAAAGAGCTCATAGTCAATGTCGAATTTCATTTCAAATTCATTCGCATAGGCATTTCTCACGCTAGGGTCGGCTTCCAGTCTATCCGAATGCAGCTGAATACCAATATTGTCTATGGAGCGACTACCTATCTGACCTGTACAATACAAATACTTAGTAAAACGATAACTTTGGCAAGATGACCAACTAAACTGCAGTTACGTTTTACTCAACCTAGGTTATAAGGGGGCGTCCATTAATTACGTGGAACAATTTTGGCGATTATACGATCCATCCCCCCTCCCCCCTTGATGAGATATCGTGATATTTGACTTGGCCGAACGAATTAAACTCATATTGTCATTTACGGGATATCTTCCGTGATTGTTCTTTATTTTGGGCTTCCGATGTCCCGAAGTAAATTCCGTAAGTAGCATTATAAGTTAAGTAATAAACCGTGAAAGCTTGAAACAATGATTATTTAAACTTACCAAAAACTCAGCAATTTATTTTTTGGAAAATTATGTTCTCACAACTTCAGCTGCTTACTCTGCGATGGATAGATCGGTAATATGATTAGCATATTTTTACATAAGTATGATACTCATCCCTGCTTGTCGATACATCCACTAGGATGAGAAGTGATTGATGATATAGCTTCGTGTATAAAATGTTTGGAAAGAAGGTCAGCAGAATCAAAATAAAATTATCTGTAGACAGCAGTTCTCAAACAGGGATTAAACACACCAAAGCGTCATTTTACAACTCTTTTTTCTAAAATTCTATTTATTTTTAAATATTATAACATTTGTATACCAACCAATTAGTAAAATCAAAGCCTCTTCCTCATACTCGTACTTTGCTGAGCTTTTACAGGGTCCATATTTATATACCTAGCTTTAAATCTTTTGTAAAAAAAATTGTACAATATGAAAAAAATACGCAAAGCAAATGAATAAGTATGAATATTTTTTTTTCCTGTATTACATCATCTCCAGCCTATAATTTTCCCACTGCTGGGACATGGCTACGACATCATTTTGTGTAAAACATTTACTCAAACAACAAAATTTTACTTTTTTTTTCAATATTACGTAAAACGACACAACATCAAAAAATATTCTTAAATCTCAATATTATTTTGTGCCTGACTTGAACTGCGACAGATGAAATAACCGATTTATTTAAGCTCCGTAAAGTATTATGATACTCTCTGTAAGTCGGTTCTAAGCTATTTTTCTAAAAGTTGCAATTGTTACGGATAATCGTCAGATATTTTGCTAAAAAGTGCTTTAAATTTTGTGAAGCGACTTTAAAAAGAAAGAGGTTAACAATTCGTCTGATTTTATAAAGCGTTAAGTTGTTCGTGACTGTACTGTACCTAGGATAAAGCCTGTTGGTCGATGTTAACAAATTTTTCTTAGTTACCATTTTATGAGTGTTCGTTCATCCCAACAGAAAATGACAAAGCTTGTTGAATTTCAACAAAGTTTTGTTTTTTATAAAAATCTCAGTACTTGCCGATATTGGCAGTAATAAATATTCAGTATTTTCGTGAATGTAAATCTAGTTACTAGGATTGTGAAACACCACCAATTGGCATGCATACATCGCAACGCGGCGCACGTAGTGAAAAGCAATGAAACCATCAAAAGCAATACACGTGTGCGTAAAAACGGTTGTATTTTCATGGAAAGTTCTGTAGAATATAATTTATTTTATCCGAACATTAATTGATAGGTACTCGAAAAGTTGCTAAAGTTCAGAAGTCTAATAAATATTTGTAATATTCTGCCAAAAGATTTTCGAAAAAGTTAACCGGTGATTTCAGACCTCTTGCATTAAGAGCCCTCTTACAGTCCACTAGCGCCGCCAATCGAAAAATGTCATAACTCGTAAATAGAATCAAAAATACAAAATATGTTCTATTATTACTGTGGAAAAGGCAATAACGTAATTGTATAACACCTTATCAACACTTGAAATATAGCTGTTTAGCTAAATCGTGCATTCAAAACATAAACGGCCGTTTTTGTTACAAATGCACGATTTAGCTAAACAGCTATATTTCAAGTGGTGACAATGTGTTATAAAATTACGTTATTGCCTTTTCTACAGTAATAATAGACCACATTTTGTATTTTTGATTCTATTTACGAGTTATGACATTTCTTCGATTGGCGGCGCTAGTGGACTGTAAGAGGGCTCTTAATAAGTAATTCGTTAATTCCAATATACAAACATTAACTAGAAGAAACTTGTTGTAAAAGCTATTAATAAGTTTAGCAGACTCGTGGCTAAATAATAACAGCCACTGGTCTGATCTTTAGGTTAAGCCGTGCTTTACTAAGTTGTTCTAGGGATGGGTGACCACCCATTGCGTACCGAGTTTCCTCTGTTCCTGGGAAAGCATGTAAAGTTGGTTGGTCCCGGCTGACAGTTGTAGATCTTCGACAGTCGTTACAGGTAGTCAGAGGCCCAAATAGTCTGGCAACCAGTCTTACCAAGGCGTTTCGTGTTCCCAATACTAGCTGGGTTTCTATGGTCAGATAGACAGGCCATGTGAAATACTGGTATTCAACTGCACCCGGTTAGTCTGGAAGGCAAAGCAGATGATGAATAAGTTTACCAATAAAGTGGGAACAAGAAAAGTCTATTAAATATCGCTGTTCGCTCCACCGTGTTTCCGTTTTGTAAAGCGTGGTTTTCCCATTAAATGTATTTTTGTACATCCAGTCAGTAACATATTATTGACATTTATGTCGCAAAGTGGGAATGATCGCTTCGCGCGAACATTAAGCTATTAAAAGCGGTATTTATGGCTTTATGGGTTGTAAATATCTTGTATTATGGGATGAAGTATAAGATGAAGGACCAATTTTGTATGAAAGTTTCGCTTATAACGCGGATAAATCACTAGCAAGTAAGTTATTTACTATAATCAGCTACCGTACCTACACATGAACTGTACACTCATCATGAATGACTCACGTGACCAAAGTTCGGACCATCTTTAGATATAAATCAGACAATTTAGTCGTCAAAAGTGAGTCTGTTAGACACGACTAGACAAGATAGATCTCTTGATTAGCCGTGTCTAGTATTACAGGCGTGTCGAGAATTTCGTCGGCGCACGTAAACTTTAATGGGGCTCCACAAATTGTGTGTACGTTAGGACAAGGACATTCAGTCTGAGATAATATCAAGTGGATTTGTGACACAGTTATAAGGTGTAGTGTAAATAGCTATACAACGTGGCAGGCTTTGCCAACCTACCTTCACGAATATTTAAAAGAAATTGCACATAAATTATGAGATAAACAGGAATTATTAGATTTAGAACAGGAAAAGTAGACAATCCGCTCTGCCTCTGATAGCTGACAAGCCCGGCTTTGTATTTTTTTTAATAGAAATAATAATCCAAAGTATAACAACAAATACGCTTTTCATTGACCCGTTCTTTCTTAGACAATCTCCTGAGCTTCGTTGAAAAAAGCATGAAGCTGCCAGTATCTTTATCACATAATATGACTAATCTAACTTTAAAAAGGTTCCAGAATAACACAATTACTTTTGGAACTCTTTTGAATTCTATATTCAAAGTTTTAAAAACGTATCCGCCTCGCACTGGGTTGCAATTCGGCAACTCGTAGCACAAAGCTCATTTGTATGGGCGATGTATCGGTTGCCTGTCGCCACGTGTTTCGAGGTTTGTGTTGTGTTATGCCGTAATTTTTTGTGTGGCGTGTTTGTTACGTTGCGGATAGGTATCGAATATTTCCATCCGTAGTAACCGCAGCCTAACTGTCATCTGCCTAGTTTTTTTTTCCACTGTGGAGGTTGAGGTCGGCTTCCAGTATAACCGAATGCAGCTGAGTACCAGTATTTTACATGGAGCAACTGCCTATCTGATCTCTACAACCAATCTAGTATCGAAGTCAAGAGGTATTTTTGGTTAATTTGCATATTTTTGCCGATTTACTTATATGATTTGTTTTCAAGATTTAGGTGAGCAAAGAGAACTCGTATCCACAAAGAAGTGAGCTAAACCTGGGAATAAACTTCTGAGACATTCATTAACGAATCTGTTAATCACTTTATTGTGCAGAAATCGATATCTAATAAAAACTCCAAATAATCTCTTGAATGTGAAAACAAATAAGTCTAGCAGTAACAAAATAATGTTTCTGCTAATAGTAGGTAAGAAATTTATTTCATTTTTTTTTTTTAATTCAGCCTCATAAAAAGCGAGACTGTGAAAATAATTTGGACACTTTGTCATTTTTACATACTACATTTTCATAATGTTTGAACAGGAACTGTCACAGTAAAATATTCGAATTCAAGAATTTCATGCGTAATGAAAATGTTTTTTTTTGTAATTTAATGTCATACAATATGAGTTAACTATTAACGTGCCTGTAATGGTTTTTTGTTGATAAAAAGGACAATAGCTTTAGGTGAACTCGAGGTTTCTACTTTCTCCGTCTTTCATAGAAATTATTTTCCTTCCAAGTATTTTCCCGACAACGTGGTTTCAATCCGCCTTGCAGGAAACTTGTCATTCTTAAGTAGATTTCCTTTAGATATTATATTAAGACAAGTTTTTATTTAAAATGCACTACTTCTGACCTCGGTTATTTCGAATTATTAGAACTAGGTTTTTATCATTTTGACGACCCGAATGGCGCAGCGGTGGTGCTTTGCGTTCTTTGGGTCCCGGGTTCGAACACCCGGTAAATGCAAATTTTTGTGTGATGAGCATGGACATTTGTTTCCGAATCGTGGATGTTTATATTATATTAACTAAGTATGTATTTACAAACAATAAAGTATCTGAATAAAATATCAACTATCTGGTGTCCACGACACAAGCCCCGGTTCATAGTTTGGCACTCGATGGCGCTGTGTGTAATGTCTAGCGATACCTATTAATTTATTTATATTTTCCAGAAAGTAATAATTTCAATGCATACCTTTAAGATTAAAAAAACACGGGCAACAGCTAGTAATGTTTATATATTACTAGCTGTTGCCCGCGACTTCGTTCGCGTGAAAATATTGATGGGTCATGTGTGAGACTGCGTTTTTTGAGTTGTCGCGAGCGCTACTGAGCATGAGCTCCTGGGTTCGATTTGCGGGACGGGCAAAGTGATATTGTATTATTTGTGCCCGGTTGATGGGATTAAGCTAAATGTGCGAAATGTGGGTATAGGATTAGATACACCAGGGGAGGGCCCCGCAAGGGCCGAAGTCTGCCGGGGTTGCGGGCCTGTTCGAAAGATACCGCGGCCCCGGAACATAAAGGGCGAGGATGGAACATGGATGGGTTTTAGTCAGTAAGAGTCTGACACTCCCTCCCGCTCCGCCCAGAGTGGGAGAAGTCATTTGATAATTTCCCATCCTAAAATACCTAACAGAGGCGCAAGGTGAAAATAGTGTCAGGGGAAGTCGTAGAAAAAAAGGGGAAAACTGTTATTTTTGCTTCTGTTAACTTTTTTCCCCGTGTTAATTTTGACCTCATTTTCACTATCAGCGACACCAAAAACCACGGAAACAACACCCGTGATTAAAAATCCAAAAACTTTCGTCGGCGCCATTTTTGATTTCATCTTCATTCATCAAAAGTAAGATCAGAAATGCAGAAGAGAAAAAAAAAGAAATCTACAAAATAAAAAAATCTAGTTGGTATCAAATACGATATCGACAATTACTCATTCTATCTCGTTCATACATAATTTATTTATTTAAACAACACATACAACTATTATTACAGGTTTAGGTACCTAATACAATAGAGCAGTTATATTTAAAGTTTAACTATTTATGTTTTGAATAAATTAATTATTTTGACAAACTAAAGTAATTGCGCAAAATGAATTCGCTCAGTGTACAATTGAAGCAATCAATCTGTTGTGACACCATATTGGGTGCACGCAGCGCGCGCGTCAGCGGCGCGTGCTGCAGCAAGTTGGTGCGAGCGGGCGGCACCCACAGGAGCGGCGGCTGCCATACTTTCTTTTTCTGCTCCTGCCGTAAGTCCATAATCTTCGGCTTACCTAGGTCCCTACAAAACGGTAAGTACTGCCAGCCGCGAAGTCACGTGTGCTATTAACTTGTGTCGGCCTATACTATTAACTTGCACTGCTGCAAAAGGTCTCTCCTGCTGCTGTTATTCGTGAACGAATGAACAACTACAATGCAAAACTTCATCCCCCCTTTACCCCTTTGTGGGTTGAAATAAAAAAAACCAACGACTTTCTAACTTCGATACTTTTAGGTGACTCAAAAAATAAAAACTTTAATTAAAAACAAAATTTTGTTCTTTTTTCACTCCTCAAGTGTTGAAATTCTAATAAAGCCGTTGCGTCAGCTTCCAATCATAAGCCCAGATAACAAATTTTGTACAATTAATTTTCAATCGTCAGCCTAAACACAAAATTAGAAGATCCTAACTTTAAAACTGACGGACTTTCATATAAGCTTCCATCCCCTATTTTATCCCCTTGGGGTTAGAATTGATCAAAATCCTTTTTTAGCGGATGCCTACGTCATAACATCTACCTGCATGCCAAATTTCAGCCCGATCCGTCCAGTGGTTCGGGCTGTGCGTTGATAGATCACTATGTCAGTCAGTCAGTCAGTCAGTCACCTTTGAATTATATATATTTAGAAGAAGAAGATGCCTTTTTCACCAAAGCGCACTTAGAATTGCCCAAAAAGTCTTACACACTCATATAAAAAACTTGATCAACTAATTAGTACTAATCACAAACCGGTAACTAAGCTACGTTCACATGTGTGTAAATTATCTCCATTCTCCATCAAAGACAGCCAAGTAATCTATCGGCATTGTATCCCAATACCTTACTAGTCAACCTTGAACGTGATGCGTCATAGGATACATGGCGCATCGCAGCGAACAGACATTCATCAACGACGCGACCATTTATCATCGCCGGTATACCTGCAGGCTTACAGGACAAGTATTTGTTAGTAACGTGAAACGTGGCGAACTATCACAGTTAATTCTAGATAGATGCAATTATTTAAAGAATAATTTTAGTATCATTATGAGTCTGTTTTGTTCCACTGCAGGGCAGAAACTTCCTTTCCTATTTTTTATTTTTCGTACTCTAGAGAACCCAATCCTTTAAGTAGCAGTTCAGCTCATCATGCCATCTTCTTCTGGACCTGCCGCGTCTCCGTTTCCTGTTGTTTGGAGCTCAATCATTTAAAGTTTATTTTTATTTGAGACAAGCCCATCAAACTATTGCCAAGCCACTGTAACTCCTGAAAGGCAGGATCAGCAGTGGCGACCACCAGAAAAGCGAAGAATTAAGATCGATAAAGTCCCAGGGAAACAATTCATCTGTCTTGAATCCTGCAATGAAATTTATCAAAATCAAAATATTTTATTCCACATAGGGCTGGATGGGCACTTATAAAACGTCGAAAAAGGTGCACGGTTCGCGTTGCAGTCGATTCCATGGAGAAGAACCGGCAAGAAACTCCATGGTTACTCTTTTCAAATCAATCTCTTCTCATATCAGAAAAGAATAGCAGAATGGTTGAAAAATAATAATTTGCACTTTATTTAAAATCTAGCTACTTTTGTCTCTAGTTTTTTAACGGCCTGACAAAGAAACAGCATTTGCAAAATATGAGTGTCCACACTCGTGCACAGTTTTTTGTCTACCTCATTAGAAAAAAGATCGTGATTATTAAGTAAGACTTCAATAAATTATGCTCATTCTCCTTCACTGATAGCCGAGTAATCTGTCGGCATTGTATACCAATACCTGGTCGTTATCAGTCACCTCGAACATGAGGAGCCACGTAGCCGTACCGCAGCGGCTACACATTCGTCAACGACACTTCCTATTTGTCATTGTCCGTTTACCTGGCGAGGATTTGTTAGTAACGTGAATCATACACTATCTTAGTTAAGTAGCTCTATTCTATGCATTGCTATGCATAGAATGATTATATGTTAGCTACTTGCGTTTATTGCCCACTAGTTGCGTTTACTACCAGAATTACCACGGGTAAAAATACCCCGTATAGAACTGCTGCCAAGCGATGCAGTGGTACTTCGGGAAGTTCTATTTACCCGTGGTACATTCGGGATTTGAGTGCATGATGGAAAGACAAAGAGACAAAATAAAACCTAATTAGTATTTCATAAATTCACACAATCACTCCTGTATTCCCTATACTTATGAGCACCCACATTT
Source organism: Xestia c-nigrum (assembly GCA_916618015.1). Lineage (NCBI taxonomy): Eukaryota > Metazoa > Arthropoda > Insecta > Lepidoptera > Noctuidae > Xestia > Xestia c-nigrum. The sequence goes on from OU745246.1 coordinate 20,662,819, forward strand.
GTACACTTATATTTGAATCCCATATAATAATCGCTGTAGGCTGCGATTCTGTCTCCTTCAACCAGGCAACTACCTCATGAATTGGATATTTTATTCCTTTTCCATATAACATTTTGGAAAATTAACTTGACTGTAAATTGGTAAAATGCAATTCCACCAGATGCGGGCAACTATAAAACAAAGCTTTTATTTAGTATACCGTTTTGCTCTTCACGGAAGTAGTGTAATCCTTACTCTGCATTTCCTTCCACGTATAAGCTATACTTGGGGTACTAAACACTGCTCGAAAATAGAAAAAAAATGATTTATCCAGACATGATACCTAGATAGATCGAGTTTTCACTCCCGTACACCGCTATATCGCAACTTTTATCGAAATCGATAAGGCCGTTTTAGAGAACGTGATTGCAAATTAAACTAAGCACTAAACTAACACGTGCAAACATCTTATTCGAAACGCAGTGACCATGTCACCGGTAACAGCAACAATACGCATTATGTCAATCTAGAGTCAGACCCAATTAGAGCGTGTACCATTGTGTGTGGCCACCGAGATGGCTTGCTTGACATTCTGTATGCTATATTATGTCTCACTGCGTATGCAGATGGCATAGGATACACTCGTATGAGCGAGAATAGACAATTGGCTAAGGTCATTTGTGGGTTTACAAATTAAGAATGATTTGGGAAGTGTCCTAGCCTTGCAAGACAGCTGCGAATTTAGAATGACGCTTGGTATCTTGTCTTACTTCTTCTTACTCTTACTAATATTAAATGCGAAAGTTTGTGAGGATGGATGTATGCATGTTTGTTTCCCTTTCACGCAAAAACTATCGAACAGATTTGGGTGAAATTTAGCACACAGATAGTTCGAAACCTGGAATTACCTGGAATACTTTTTATCTCGGTTGTATGATCTCGTGCGACAAATATCGACCTTACTAAACTGTACTGTAACACTTGAATTGATGTTGTGTATTTCATGCAAAAAAAACAGATCTCACGTCCCTCTTCTGCTAAAATGCTTGGACCTACACTAAATTACGCCTCCCTGCTCCGATCGAACACGGTACGGACTAGCATAAATCATCCTTTAGCTGTAAAATAGTAGGCTTGGTTTTGTTTCCTGGCAATAGCTGTTTTGAGAGAGACTCATATCCATTATTGGAGAGAAGGGTTCATAAAAATAACATGCAGTAACATAACATAACATCACGCTTGTAATTTCTGAAAGGTTCGGCAGAGGTGTATCTATAGTAGACCCACATTTAGCCAGGTATTTTCAGGTCCTATGTAATAGAGAGCGACCCTATTGCCATCAACCGAACACCAATTCAGACTCCACACTGCTACTGAGAAATTCCTGAAAAATAAAAAATAACAGTAGAAACGTTTATTTATCTACACAAGTTACGTTGTTATTCATATATATAGGTTGACAACTAGTTTGGCAGAAAGTTGTAATTTATGGATGATCTGGAGTCTAAACTAACCCTAGGCCTGTATTTTAGAACTCAGGCCTTATCTCCCATTGATGGAAAAAGATATAGCATGTTCCAGTCCAGGGAATCGAACCCCGGACCACATAGTCAGAACTAGCGCTTAGGACCACAAGACCAACGAGACAAACAAAAATGTGAATTAATATAATAATAAGTATCTTGACTTGGCTCAAGCTTGGCTCGCGAGGTTGTCGACATGTGGGAAGTGGACTCAGCGATCATTGTCCCGAAAGTCGTGTCAGCCCATGGCTTAATTGCCATGAGCCTCGACCAATACCTGAGGAGGCTCTCGTTAGGCAGCTGGATCAAAGGCTTGATTCAGAAAGCGGTACTCCTGGACACGGCCCGTATTGTTAGGAGGTTCCTCTCTCTGGAACCCTGACCGCCGGTAGCTTGAACCCTGTTCCCGATACCGGTGGGCTACAATTATTTTATATTGTTAAATGTTTTTTTTTATATTTTTTATTAATATTTAAAAATGTAAAGAGTTTTTTGAAAATGTAAAGATTTTTTATAAAGGAATAATAATAATAATGTCGTTTATTTCAGGCATTAACCCATATTACTCAGTTTACATAATTATTTCGTAGATTACATCAAAAAACAACACATTTAGAAATCACCATTTAAATCTAAAAATCTAATCTAATATAGCCAATAACAAAATTACTTATTTGTATCATAAATCTAAACTTGGTTAGGAGAAAACGTTCTCTTTCCCCGAATGTTTTGACCGTTATCGATGTTTCAGCCGAAAATTACGTTGAAAACGTTCGTGGAATAGTCAATCAAGTAAATGCAAATTTCCTTTACGCCGAAACTCCTAAACTAGAACGGTGCCTAAATCGTTTGGTAACTTCCACGTATACCAGGCATAATAATATAAGGAAGGTTGTATAATACAGGGTGTAAACAACCTCATCACAAAGCCGTTAACCAAGCATTCTGTACATCAAACTAAGTAACTTTACACAAAAATTATTTCTGGGAAACAACTTTTTTTTTGAGGTTTAAATAATGTTTTGTGGTAGAACTCAATGTAACGCACTTAAAACATTGTGCTGATGCATGGATTGAATAGTGCGGGGGTCGTGGAGGTGGTAAAAGTCAAAGCTTTACAAAAAAAACATGTGTTTAAAAAAAAACTTGTCAAAAAGTTGTAACTTTGACCCCCCATATCTCCGTAACTAGAAGGTTCCCAGGTATGGTGTAGAACAAAAAAATGATCGCAATGATGGGAAGAACAACTGCTTTTTGGCTTCGTGAAGAGGTGTTTTACACCCTTTATACCTATATAATGGGAGATTGCTACGTATGTATCGCCCTCTGGCTGAAAATAACCTACTTCAACCCTTTCTGTAGGCGTCTTGACGCTTTTGTTTCTAAAAAGAGTAGGGTCAGGTGAGTAGAGTTGACATCTCTGGTCATCTCTCTGTAGGAGTTTAGAATACATAAGGTCATTTTATACGTCATTTAGTAGAGGTGTATGGGTATTTTTTCAATTGACCGATCACAGATGTCGTCAATTCGATGCAGTTTTGCTTTTAATCTTTTTGCGGTAATCCTTTCCGAAACTTCATCTGGGAATTATTTTGGTAAAGTTCAAAACATTGCTAAATTAATGTATTTTATATTGGAACTAGCTGACCCACGCAACTTCGTCTGCGTCACATAAGAGAGAAAAACGAACGGAAAAAAAATGGCTATTAAAAAATAAGGGTTGATGGTAGAAGGGTGAAAATTTAGGATTGTATGTATTTTTGTATGTTGTATCATAAAAAAATAAAAAACAAAAATTTTGTCTAAAAAGTAAAAATGTTGGGGTGGACTACCCTTAACATTTAGGGGGATGAAAAATAGATGTTGGCCGATTCTCAGACCTACTCAATATGCTCACAAAATTTCACGAGAATCGGTGAAGCCGTTTCGGAGGAGTATGGGAACGAAAATTGTGACTCGAGAATTTTATATATAAGATAATAATTAAAGCTGATTTCAGCATCTCCAAATAACATTATATTATATTCTTAAATGAAACGTGCCTCTCGAGAGACTCTGTAACAGGCCTTTTATCTAACAATATATTGTAATAAACAGGTTTATACCTATATGATGTATCCCTAAATGGAGTACCGGATATTAACAAAGGTATGCTCTGATTTATTCACTTGGAAAGAGGTTTAGCGGAAAGAGATTAACGAAAAAGATTTACCGAGGAAATGTATGGACCGTGTGCGCGAGGAAAGTTTGGACACAATTTTTAAAAAGCTTGATATATTACAAGTTAATCGGGGCGCGTAGAGTTGTAGGAGCGTATACTTATAACAGTGTAATGAAAAGATAATACTTACAAAGAATAGCACAATTGTTTTAAGTAACAATTAACGTGGATATTTTTAACCTTTTGTTTTCCTCGCTTTGTAAGTATAACCAAGGCTTGTTTTTTGTAATTATGAAAATTTTGATTGATTTTATGACGACCTAGCTTCTGCCAGCGGCGTTGCCCGCGTAAAGTCTAAAAATTATAAAATTACATCCACATCCGTTCAGTCATTTTTGCGTGAAAGAGTAACAAACATCCATACATCAAAACATACTCACAAACTTTCGCATTTATAATATTAGTAAGAAGTAAGATTAGTAAAATTCTGTCCACAAAGTTCGTATGAAAAGTACCATTTAGTTCTCAACAAAAAACAGCTCTATTTTCGTGTGTATTCTCGACGTACCATAGTGAAGAAAATAACTAAATACCTAATGGCGTCTTCATGCGACGCTTTTAAAATTCCAAAAACCTGAAAACCACTTTTACGAAAGACATTGTCTTGCTCTTGTCCTTCTCAAAGCCATATAGACAACATAATAATACTTTTCACAATGAAAGATTTGGAACGTGTCGCCGAAGAACTGGAGTCCCTCTCATCCATTGAATTTCAGTTGAGTCGAGTGCCATCTGCCGGGAGGGTCGCAGTAAGCGATACTTCAATGGTCCCCGGAGAGGTCGCAGCACCAGATCAATGCACTCCAAATTATTGGAAAATTTTCACGAACGGTAAAACAGCTGAGCTAAATGAAAAGTGTCTTGGCCAAGGAAAAAAATTAAAAGGTTTAGCGTCTTGAAACTTTAATAAAATAATGTCGCAAGCAGAGTTTTTGCATTTTCATTAAAATTTTCTTTAATGGAAAGAAGGTTGGGGTGATATCGACACTTGGTCACGGTCATATCGGTCTGACGACTCGAATGGCGTAGTGGTAGTGACGCTGCCTTACGTTCTTAGGGTCCTGGGTTCGAATCCCGGTAGGAGCAAATGTTTGTGTGATGAGCATGGACATTTGTTTCCGAGTCATGGATGTTTATATGTATAATAAGTATTTTTTTACAAACAAAAAAAGTATATATGTAGTATATCAACTATCTAGTGACCACGACACAAGCTTTGCTTAGTGTGGCGCTAGGTGGCGCTGTGTGTTAATGTCCAGCGATATTTATATCGTTCGATATTTTTTAATGATTTTGCACGAATACTGCAACTGCTCATTTGCGGAATAATTTGTGCGCATTATCAGTATTGGCACCGGAACTACAACACGTTCAGGATCACATATTATACGTTTCATTGTTCAATTAAATATAGAAATACTGGCTCTAATTATCAAACATGTACCGTGTTCATAATTTATTTAATAAACAGACGAACAAAAATACGCTGCTACACCGAATGAAGTTGCAACATGCAAGTTAACAGAAGCATAATATTTAGTATTGTTCTCCCTTGTTTAATAACGTTATAATGTATAATGAAGAAACCCGATGTTTTTATACAACGAAGACAGAGAGAACGTTTAGCTCATTTAACAGAGAAAACGTACACTCTGAAAGCTTTAATAAAACTTTCTTAACCAGTTTTTCCTTGAAGAATCTAACAAATAATGCCTAAATACATTATACTTTACCACCACCAACTTTAGCACATACCATAGCTTGTATTCAAAGTCTAGAAATCCTCTTGTATAGAAGAAAAACAAGGTGATAAAAAGCCAGAAACGTCAATAGAATAAATTCCTTCTTAGCTTCTCCACAAGTAGAAAAACAATTGTTTTCCACACTTGTACGTAAACAAGGTTCAAGGCACGTATAATTCGAAACGACGCCGATGGACAAAATGGACCGTTTCCATTTGGAACACCTTTCAATGAAATTAGGAGCTCTATCTTTTTCATTACACAAATGGCTGGAGTAAAAGGTGCTTTTAGAGTTTAGAAAGGGTTGAATGTTTCGTTTAGTAGATGATTTTAAACATACATCCAAGAAAGGTTTGATATTTAAAATGGATTCTACGCGTGTGTCAATCCTGTTGGGGTCCGTTGTAGAAACACAAAACGGTTTAAAAAGCAATTGCCTTTTGATTGCGTGAGCCCTAAGGTGCTGCTCAAAGCAGATTTATCATCATCATCTCGTTGGTCTAGTGATCGCAATCGCCAGTGGTATCAGTGTGGTGTAGTGGTTTCAATAGCAGCCACGGAGTTTAGATATGTGGCCAGTTGATGGCAATAGGCTCGGCCCCTATTAGATGGGACTTAAACATTACAGGCGAAATTTTGTGAGCGTGTGAGTGAATAAAAGTCATGGAACTCACGTGACCGTCACGTTAGGTCTTCGTAGCACTCGAAGCATACATATTATGAATCACGTTAAAATTTAAAATCTAAAAATGGTCTTTATAGTTATTACCATTAAGTCCATTTTAAGAATTTTAATTTTTTATCGTGATGTTCTGCTAAAGTTTCCATTTTAGATTATTTTCACTTCTACCAGCAGTCTCCAAAGACTGCCGAGCGTGTTTTTTTATGACGTCAGCCTCTATCATACTTAACATTATCTCTGGAAGCTTTTTACCCATTGTTACAAAACCCACAAGAAAAGAAGACATTATTTATATACTTCCGAACTCTGAACTAACATCTTTTGTGCTCAAGTTATGAGGTCGGGCCGTCACCAACTTTATCTTATAGAAGTCATAAGTTTTAACTTTACTTCGACACCAACTCTAACTTCAAGGAACATAGTTCTTGTGACAACAGAATTGGCAGGTAATGGCCGAGCCAATAATATTTAGAACTATCGGATGCTCTAGATTATTGCAATAGATTGACTTAGTTACTCTTTCGCCATCCCATTTTTCAAGCACATCGTGCTGTGCTGGCGCTGCCACTGTGGCTGCGGAAAACCTCAAGCGGCGTGAAAATACTAAACTTATTTTCGAGCCGTTTGGGATTGAATCGCTAGAGCCCAGTGCCTTTTCAAGGAAATTTCCAAACGTTGATACTTCCGGTGACCTAAAGGCAGGCTGACCAGAGGCTAAGCGTTGCCATACAACGTGGCAACGACGTCAGTCTCTTGGGAACATTACCAGTTGACACTGTTGTGAGTTTTTGGACGCCAGTATGGTATTGACGTCCAAAAACTTACAACAGTGTCAACTTTTCTGTAAGTTTCTATTGTTATATTAACTTATAAATGTATTTAATATTATTAAGAATTATGGTTATAGGTTAATAAATCTATTTAAAGTCATTTAATTTGAATAACCTCATATGATTACAGTATAAAACTTTATTACCATGGTACCTACAGGTCACAGCTCTTACGTCACAATCCCATGAAATAACTGGTCCGAGTGGCATACTACTGATATCATGGGAAACACCCCATAAATATGATGGAAACGATGTTCTAGTTCTAACAATGAATAAATAAGCAGTGATGTTCGTGCAAATCTGTACAATATGAATCACTTGTGTTGATATGATCTCTCTGCTTACTTTCCATTGCTGAATGCAAATGTGGTCTTAATTTTTTAGACGGTGATGAATGGCAATGTAATACGTAGCTGTCCATATAACCACGGGCAAGAATAAGTCATATCATCTTCTCAAATGAGCCGTGAAGATTAGGAAATCATGTGATGCTGATGAGATACGCTATATGGGATTACATCATCGCGCTTCGATGGGGAAAAGGATACATTTTCCTTTATTTATCTCAGCTTATTTTCACATGGCATTTCTTCAGACTTTCCACGATTTTTTTCCTTTTATAACCGTTTCAGTTCTGAAATAGAATTGGAACGTCCAAAAATTTGTTAATTAAATTAATTACGTTTATACGCCACCCACAAAGTCTCATTATTATGTGTGAACGCGCCTTCATAATTATAATTATAACAACAGATTACTCGTATTTATGACCACAATAAAATATTTTCATTTTAAAATAAATGTAGTAGAAAATCGAAACTTAAACGAGTACTCGAACGGCATTTTAAAATCGCATCTTTCCAGGATTTCTTGCTACTAAGCTATGAAAAAAAGAAGGAAGTGCTTACCATTCATTCTTTTTGCCTCTTTAGAAAGAACTTAATCCCCTCCCTAGTTTTATCGGTATTATGATTCTCAACTTTATGAAAAAAATCTGCTGTTAGGACTTTTAGCTTATTTTAAGCATTATTAAGTAACAAAAAGATGGCTTCGTCATATGAAGTGCAAGGGATATCGACTCGTTTACAGCTACAGTGAAATCCGCAGATGGTGTTTTATGTGTTTTTATTTAAATAAATTAAAAAACAGCTATTTCATACATTTATACAGTGTAGGGATTGGGCTTTCCATTGCTTGCGACGAATAAACATTTTTCTTTCTTTCATTCTTCTTTTGTATGAAATTGACACTTTGGGAGGTCTACAAATTCAACAAACACGTCAATGTCCCTTACACCGTGTAAAATCTCCATTTTGTAAATTCTGACACAAAACATTATGTTATGAAGTTCCCCACACATTTATCTCGCAGGAAATGGAAGGCATTCCCTTATATGACAAAGGTGAGATGATGTGACGGATAACATCGGGTGTCGGCCGTCTATTTGTCCGGCCGGACATGACGAAATTACAGACAGTCTCGGTAGCTGTGGCGGGACGTTCAAGATTTATGGAACACATGTCTATAACTTTATGTTGTAGATCTTTTATGCAATTTTAGAACTAAAGTAAGTTTATTTTTTGGTATCTCTTTGAATACTGATTGACGATTAATATTTTGTCATTTTATTCTGCAAAATGGAACAGCTCAGCAGTACTCGTGACTCCAAGCCATTCGCGAATCGTACTCAACTAAGACTCTTTTATTTGGCTGACAACGCCTTTCCCTGCTTCTTTGGCCCAGCAGTATTAGTTCTGGGGTCGCGGGCCTGTTCGAAAGAGATACCGCGGCCCCGGAACACAAAGGGCGAGGAAGGAACATGAATGGGTTTTAGTCAGTAAAAGTCTGACACCCCCTCCCGCTCCGCCCAGAGTGGGAGAAGTTATTTGATGATTTCCCATCCTAAAAAAAAAGTAGTATTAGTTGATGAGCAGTATGTTCGGTGCCAAAAAATGTGTCCGTAAGAAAAGATGTAATTTCGTCAAGAAGCATGAGAAAACTTTGAAGTTGAACTAAGAGTAGAAGGAGAGTGGAGTGTTTCTTGAATTAACAAAACGATTTTGAGACAACATTGCCACAGACTTAACAATGTCTCTAGTGCCAACACTATTTTATTACTTATGCACACACTTTAAAATCACTTTTCAATTATAAAAAAGTATAACTATGCGTATTTCGTACTCCGTTAAGATAAAGTAGGTATCCATTGGTCCCTCACGTCCTGACGTGATGTCACGTGAGCGTCAATCTCAAAATTGCTTTCCTTTAATGATAAAAGAACCCTTTCTTTTATCCAGATTACAAAGACGAATACGCATTTCTTTAATATCGAAAGAACTCTTGGTTTCCATCTGAAACGATTAGAATTAATTGGCTGTAAGAATATCTTTAAAAGGTTCAACCCACCCGCAATAAGTAATACCTAAAGCCCGTACGTAGTTATAAATTATGTACCAACTCATTAGCATAACTACAAGATACTTAATTTATCTACAAAGAAACATACTGGTCGGTTTGTGTTGCGTCTATTTTTACTTAAACAAACAGGCTTTATTCATACTTTAAAAAAATGTTGTGGAAATATTTCAGAAGAATTTAAGGTATAGGTATTATATCACTCCAACTGCGCAGTTTACTGAGGTGAACGACATTCAACGTCCTAGACACATTATTATAGAACGACTAACTAAAGGCTAATACTGAATATAGCTCCGAATAAAATGTTCAAAAACATTAATCACCTGACAGCTTTTTAATTAGTATTAAGAACATCAATTTAAAAAAATCAAGGACAAATGCATAAAACCCACGCTTCGTCGATATTACCAAGAAAAGTAAGAATTCGTTTAAAAGAAAAAACTATTATAAGAATGGAGTACAGCGAACAAATAAGTTAGTGACTTTACAGTTTTTCAATGTCAGTTTCGCTTCGCGTTCGGTTGCTCCACGACAGGTACTCGGAACGATTCAATCAATCAAATCGAATCAGCGTACCGAATTTGCTGGTCTCTCGACCTCTATTTTGCTTGCACTTCCATTCCATCCGCCAAATAAACGTCATAGGTCAGGAAGGGCTAACTTCGCTGATACATTGGATTCAATAAAGACCTGACCTTTCGAAACCAGTTAGATGCGTGTTAAACTTGTCAGATGGGTCGAGATTGCAATTAACTCGCAGGAAACTAGCTCTCGAAGTGTGTTCGAGATAATTGGGGCTCTAAATCAGACTGATGATATCCATTGATGCTGTCTGATAGTTCACTCGCCCTAAGGTTCACTTGCCTGAACTTTGCGATGTCGAACTATCAAGGAGACATTAGCTCGGTCTGCGTCGAATGGATTTGAATAAATTACGATTTGGTATTGCGTTGTAAAGTAGTTAAACGATTCTAGGGAGATTCGATTTTCTTTTATAGTAAAGGGTGAAAATAAATTGTGTATTAACTTGTCATATCTTATTTTCGACTTAATATTAAGTCAGATGCTGCGATCAGCTAGCCTAGGCATTTATTTAAATCATGCTGATAAATCGGCTCTTATTAAAACATGAGATAGAATAAACCGTTACAAATGAACTACATTTTTTTTTCACAATATGATGAATACCGATTGTGTGAATACCTATTCGTGAATGACGTCTTTATATCATCCGTTACGTCCTTGGTCCAAAGTTCCCACGCAAAAAAGTCGATGAAATTTAATTTTTGTGTGTATTTTTTTGTGTTTACAAAATTAAATTCATCAATTAACCAACAAAGTTTTCGGCAACAATTTCAGATCTTTTGGATAGATATAAAATTCGAAACACTATCTAAAACCCTAACGTCTGATGCGAACGGTGAAAAATTTGCACGATATGCACTTTGAAGTTCCCCGTTATCTGAGCCAACGTTATTTGCAAAGTTAAAACGACGATTTCGGGGAAGTTTTAATGCAATTTCTTCGTACTAAAACTAAGTTTATATAATAGTAACGTAAGGTATTTCTGTAGAACTGAAACTCAAAGCATTTATTTCAATGAGACCATTACAGGCATTTTTGAATGTCAAAAAAAAAACAAAAAGCCGAAGCAGCACTCCCATAATTTGTGTATTTTACTAACTTATGTACACTTTTTTCTGTTTTTTTCTTGTATTTGTGTTAACGTTATTGTTATTTAAAAAACTGTGTCACTCTACACTGTATCTCCTATCGAAGTAATACGTGGAAGCGTCGTGGATTGTACATTAGTCTAATACGCTGTAATAGTTACTGTAAGATATGTACATTGTACAATTGTTTGTTTTCCCTAATTAAATAAGTAAAGACTGTAGTTGCCCTTTCCGTAGTTCTCTATGGAGAAGAATGGGCAAGAAATTCCATGGATACTCTTATAAATCTTTTATATTTTACAAGATCTTGGTTACATCATTCATATTTATATATTTATTTATTATTTTTTACGTTCTTTTTATTTTTTTATTTTATTTTATGTGTGTGAATTTGACATGAATATTTACTTGTGACTGACATTTAATGAATTGACATGAATACTTAGTTCAGTATTTTATTATTTTTTACTTTTTTTTTGTTTGTTTTATGTGTGTATTTGACATATCGTATTTTTTATTGACATTCGTTTTTGTAAATTATTATTTATTTTATTTAATAACTAGCTTCTGCCAGCGGCTTCGCCCGCGTGAAGTTTGAAATTATCCCACGGGATCTTATTACCGGGATAAAAAGTATCCTATGTGTTAATCCAGGTAATAAACTATCTGTGTGCTAAATTTGATCCAAATCCGTTCAGTAGTTTTTGCGTGAAAGAGTAACAAACATCCACACATACATCCATACAGACAAACTTTCACATTTATAATATTAGTAGGATTGTGAATGTGAGGACCATGTGGGTCGCATTTTGTTTTTTTTTTCCCACGACTGTCTGGCAGTTTGAGTACTATAAGCGACCTACCCAAATGTCCTTTCTTTGGTATTGTTCGTCGTTTCGTTGAGCTCCTTGAGTTATAAGTCGAGCTACACGATAACTGACAAATGCTTGCACTGACTGGACAGGTCCACTCAAATCTGTGTGGTTCTTTCTTCAAAAGACCATCTCAGACACTAATCTGCATAGTCCTCATGTGAATTAAGCAAGATTGTCTGGACTTCAAAAGAGACTATGACCTCTGAGTTTGTTTCGGCTGTTTCTTCTCAGAGTAGTCAGGTACGAAACACCGGCCCCATCTAGTTTAAAAAAAAAAATGACGTGTAAAAGTGTTTGAGAAAACCTACTTGCTGAATAAACATCATTTATCATTTATAGTAAGATATACACAGTGCGGTAGCGGTAGTGAACTTATTGCCGTAGAAAATGAAAAAATTAACGATCGCATTAAAACTCTGTGTCGGTCTTTTGTCGTTTTACTAAAAGCTAGAATATTGTCTTGTTGGCGTCTTTCTTTTCCTTTAACGAGTTTATTGATCGAGCTAATCATAGTGGATATTTCGTTTCTAACAACCATTTATTTTGTTTGTCCGCAGATCATCGGCAAGCGAGCTGATCTCAAGGCGAGGCGTATTTTCTAGAAGACAGTATGGATCCGTTGAACAAGTAAGTTTGGTTAGTAACCCTACTCTTTAAGATTCATCATCAACATCATCATTTCAGCCTAAAGATGTCCACTGCTGGACATAGGCCTCCCCCAAGTGTTCCCCATTGGCCAACCGTTCTGCGAGCAATGTCCCTTTCTTGCCCACTGACATTTAAGTTTTCAATTCTTCGGGCTACGTCAGTGGCCTTGGTTCTCTTACGGATGTCTTCATTTCTGATTCGATCACGCAAGGAAACTCCGAAAGATAAGATATGATTACTAACATATCTTATCTTATATATGACTAAATTCATCATCATCTGCCTAGCCTTTTCGCAACTATATTGGGGTCTGGATCCAGTCTAACTGGTTGCAGCTTACATGGAGTAACTGCCAATATGGCCTTCACAATCCAGCTAGTACTGGGTAATACAATACCTCATCGTGAGACTGGTTTTCAGACTTTCGGGCCTCTGTCTACTTTTAACGACGTAATTATCATACCATTCCATAGAAATATTTATTATATCTATGTACCATTCGCTAGTAATTTATCGATAACTATATTTTACTTCGAGTTGATAGCCCAAGCTGTTGCTACTTGAATTGGATACTTCGTCGTTTGGATTCACCATACAAATCTTAAAGATTTCTGTTCACAGACTCAAACCCACCAAAACCACTATAATTATAAGTATATTCTGTGAAATTAAATGTAAATTGATCTCGGGTATATAGCAAACTAGCCGACCCGACAGATGTTGTCCTGTCAACTATGAATATTTAATTCGAATTGACCTACTACCTACCACCTACCCACTGCCTACCTACCAACTACCTACTACCTACCTACCACCTACCCACTACCTACCTACCACCTACCCACTACCTAAATACTAACTACCCACTACCTACCTACCACCTACCCATTACCTATCCACTACCTACCCACTACCTACCGACGAAAAAAAAATAAACAAAACATAAAAACAAAAAACGTCCTATGTCCTTCTTCTGGTTCTAAGCTACCTCCCCACCAATTTTCAGCCAAATCGGTTCAGCCGTTCTTGAGTTATAAATAGTGTAACTAACACGACTTTCTTTTATACAGGGTGTAAACCACCTCATCACAAAGCCGTTAACCAAGCATTCTGTATATCAAACTAAGCAACTTTACGCAAAAAATATTGCTGGGAAACAACTTTTTTTTTTGAGGTTATAAATCATGTTTTGTGGTATAACTCAATGTAACACACTCAAAACATTGTGCGGATGGATGTATTGAATAGTACGGGGGTCGTAGAGATATTTAAAGTAAAAATCATGCGATAAAAAGTGGTATTTAAAAAAAAGCTTGTCAAAATCTTGCAACTTTGACCCCCAATATTTCCGTTACTAGAAGGTTCCCAGGTATAGTGTAGAACAAAAAAATGATCAGAATGACTAGTAGAACAAGTGCCTTTCGTATTCGTTAAGAGGTGTTTTACACCCTTTATATATAGATTAAAAGATAAATAACAAAGATCTACTTAGATCATTTTTTTATGCAGAAAGAAGAAAACTAGTTTTGATTCAAGCCTTTGTGAAAGCCTTCGCTTTTTCTCTTAGTTAAGCACACTTAAACTCACTAATTAAAATGGATTGCTGAGCAGTTTCACAGCCTAGATGGCTTATGTTTATTGCAATTTTTCAGTAAAAAAAATATTACTTCTCTTTGAAGAATTTGAATCTATTTTAGTTGCTTTTGTGTAGCCAAAATCAGGCTAGGCTATATCGGAACATGATTGAGAAGCCAGTTGCCGATATTTCATACATATAGCAGCTACTATCTCTTCTTGAAATTAAAGGTGCATCAATAAATTGTTTTTATCCTCCACAAGCAATACTCTTACTTACTCAATAATACGATGCTCAGGATTAAAAACTAAAAACAGAATTTGAACAGCAAAATATACAAAAAACAGGTAAAATGTTCACTGGAGCATTCAAACCGAAGTGAGGATACCACAGAGCGTTGGATGCATCTGGCAAATGAAGCCAACATTTTCAGCATTAGGAGTTACTGCTGCTGGATATAATAGGAGATATACGGACCATCTCCGAAGGTACTGAAACGGACGATACTGTTAGAAAATATTTTATGTTGAAAATGTTATTGTTAATGGGTGGGAGTATCCTCTGTATCCTCTTGCTAGAATCATAGAAACTTATATTTGTCTGGTTACTTGATTTACATGAAAATAACAAAGACTAAAAATTATAAGACGTACAGGATTTGTTTCAAGTTCAATTCGGAATAACTACTTACGTGTTTATTTTCTTTTATTTATCGGACACTACGCACAATACCGTTTCTAAATTTACGATGAATAAACATTTCGTTTAAGTACAATACATAAACACTATTTTAAACTTTCATGGTTTTTATCTAAACTTATAACGGGATATTTTTCCGAGTTTTTCAAGTATTGTGAGGTCCCCATATTTTGACGCTGTTACAAGCGTCAAGATCATGATGTCTCTGGTGTCAGGGTTTAAATATTTCCTTATTATTCATAGATCAAAATTGCAATTTCCATTCTCAACAGAAGACATGATTTTGCTGTCAATTAATTTCTCAAAGACTTTAAATAAGGGTAGTAAGATTCAATCGAGTAACTTAAATAATGTACAAGCGGCGAGCTTCATTCACTACATGGTTGCATATAAACTTTACAGTGAAGAATATCAAGTCCTAACAATTTACAAGACTTCTGTTCTAAAATGTCTGAGAACTCCAATAAAATAAATATATGGAGTGACTACAATTCTCCGACGTTGGTGAACCGTAAAACTAGCGGTACCGACTGCGAATCGTCCAGGCCACATTTTTACGTTTTCATTGCTAAAATATTTTTGAAGGACGGTATAATACTTTCTGCAATTCTTAGCATGCGATGTTTATTCTGAATCTAGCTGAGTCATGTTCTAAACCTTATTTTTTTAATAGAAAGTAACTTATTTACGTAGTTTTGCTTATTACGAAAGTTAGTATTTTATTATTTTGTTCGCGTCTTATTCAGGTAGGTAACTAGGTCACCTTTCGTGTAGTTTGAAATTACTTAAAGTTTCCAGTCGATACAAAGTTTTTTTCGGGTAAAATTGTAAATAGGGTCACTTTTAACCATTCTCAAGACATCACTTTTGTGAAGCAATTCAATTCTTACAAAATAGAAATTAAGACCAAAAGTGACCTATTTTGTCGAAAAAAAGAAAACTCCAACAATCTAATAAGTTTCTAAAGAAATGATATTTATTGTTAAAATAGTTTTCACCAGTCAAAATTCGTTTTGAAATTCACCTTTAAATACCGGGAAGTATCAGCATAAGAATAATTTTGAAAACAAATCACGCACAGAGAAGCTTAATTGGGTCTACCCGGGAATCCCGGATATATAATTTATTAAATAAATAAATAAATATCACTGGACATTAACACACAGCGCCACCTAGTACCACACTAAGCAAAGCTTGTGTCGTGGACACTAGATAGTTGATATACTACATTTATATACTTTTTTGTTTGTTTGTAAATACATACTTATTATACATATAAACATCCATGACTCGGAAACAAATGTCCATGCTCTTCACACAAACATTTGCTCCTACCGGGATTCGAACCCAGGACCCTAAGAACGTAAGGCAGCGTCACTACCACTACGCCATTCGAGTCGTCGTATTTATTAACAACATACTAACAAACACAACCTATTATGTACTGTCCGGGAACGTAATTGTTAACTAAATTGACACCCTACATCATTTTTTATGTCATAGCCACTTCATACATAATACTTCACACACTGTGATATAAACGTACTAAAAAATAAAGTTCGTTTAATTAGTTGGTTAGCCTAATTATTATTTTCTTAATTGCTCACCAACCAACCACCCAACCAATTAGCTCATCCACTTCGAAAGAATAATCAGCTTTTAAGTACAAAGGTTTTATTAAATGAAACGGCATTTGAAATGCTCAGAATTTAATTTCACGGGCTACTTCTTTTGTTTTTTTTTTGAGGTAACTCGATTTTGATTCTCTTATAAAATGCCACCACGAATTTAATTTTACTGTCAACTTTAATATATTTTTGTACTCACAAGCCTATCTAAAATTATTTACTTGCAAAATCACAAAGACAAAAATAATAAAAAGGCAATTAAACATTGCGATGTCATAAAATTAGAGAAACGAGAAATTGTTTATGACCAAACAGAGCGAGACTGTACTTTGAAATGATTCTCATTAACGCTTCGTTGGAGAAAGTTGAGGAGAAAAGAAAAAAGTTTGTACAAATAATTAGCTCGGTTTGTTGACTGACTGGACTTCATTACGTTCACGTGTTGCCGCCCTCTAATCTATACTAATATTATGAAGAGGTAAAATTGTTTGTAAGTTTGTATGTAGGGGGTAATCTCCGGAAGTAATGAACCAATTTTAAAAATTGTTTCACTTGTAGATAGATAGATAGATTCGTGAGTGCTATAAGCTATAAATTATAAAGATATCGGGCATATTAGCCGAACTATCTTAATTTTTGTCTAGCCAGGCGGAAAAAAATGCTCTTACAACAGAGTTATTTGCATGCGCTGCCTTAACAGTTGTATATAATTGAAAATAATGTATGGCAACCTGGTCCGCTTTAAATCGTTCTACAAAAAAGTCCGCGACCCCATATTTCTATCTTTTATATTTTAGCAGATATAGTAGCTTTTATGTGTTAAAAAAAGTATTTTTCGACGTACATACATTTGGACGATTTTTTAAACAACAAAATATTAAACTTTATCGAAAAAAATATTATTATGATCACAAGAACATCATAGAGATACGATTTGCCTAAAACAGTATGTCAATTGGTTAAATAGTTTCGAAGATAATATAAAATGACTAAATCGCTAAATGCTGCCGTCCATTCACGAACCGCATTAGAACATGCTTTGTACGGACTCGTGCTCGAGAATCTAGCGCTGAACGTGAGCAGCGATGTCTCGGCAACAAGGGATAGGGAGAGACTAGCGCTGAGCGCTCGCAGTGGCTCGCTAACCAATGAGTGAAAACATTGCAACATCGCACCGCCCAACGAAGTGGGCACGGGTCAGCTAGTGATTCATATTTTTGTTTATTTCTCATATCCGCATAAAATTGGTACCACTAGCCTACCATTGGTACAACTAGCTAGTGCCCGCGTCTTCGTCAACGTATATTTCGGGTATTTCAAACTAATAATATATATTTATTAGATAATATGTAAGTGTAGGTATGAAGAATGTGAAATGTGTATAGGTATAGGTTATAGATGTACCTACTTAATATTAAGTTTATTGTAAAAGAGACTCAGCGATCTCACAGTTAAACTGCGTAAGCAGTTTTGTGGGGCAATGTACTTAGTTTTAAGATTTTTAGGTAAATAAATCAATCATTCATTTAAAAAAAAGAGGTAAAGTTTGTAAGTTTGGATGTAGAGGGCAGGAGTGGAATTACTAATCCGATTAAAAATAAATTTTGCTCTAAAAGAAAAAAAAAAGAAAATATCATCATCATCTGCCTAGTCTTTTCCCAACTATGTTGGGGTCGGCTTCCAGTCTAACCAGATGCAGCTGAATACCAGTATTTTACATGGAGCTACTGCCTATCTGACTTCCACAACCCTGTTAGTACTAGGTTATAAGTCATACTTGGTAAGAAGACTGGTTGTCAGACTTTTTAGGCCACACACTACCTGTCGCTTATATTTTTATAATAAATAAAAAAAAATACGCGGGTGACGTCGCGTAGAGAAACTATTTTATCATAAAGGGAGAGTTTTCTCATTATCTCATCAGCAGTTTGTCTCAAAACTGATATGATACTCGTATGTCTTATTTGAAGTAAGTTACATTCTGACAAGTCCCATTGTGCTGACTCCAAACTATCTACCTGAACTAGTGTGATAAGGAGCAGTGTCACAACAATGCAAGCATGCACTACAAGTTCATGAAACCTCTACTAACAAACTTTGTCATCTAACAACCTGAATTCTAGTAAACATGAATATTCAACTTCGTTCATAACATAAGTTCAGACACACTAAGCTCGTTTCCACTAACTTTAGGTCAAACCTTAGTGAGTGCCTAAATAAAAGTTCGCTGTTGGATTTTGAATTCTCGGTTCAGCGTCATAAGTTGAAGATCTAACACCACATATGGTTAAACAGGCATTAATGAGTCTATAATATTGACCAATTAGGACAGGAACCACAGAGCAGTTAAAAGAGGTTAGAAAGGAAATAGCTCCTGATTTGTATTAGAACGCGTCTCGCCGCGTGTCTCCGACTCTTTAACTCCACTACTTCACAACACACTCTTCGTGCGTTGTCACAATAAGAGCGCGACTATTGGTCGATTGACATATGAGCGTTCATTTATATGAGCGGTGCGCCTGCCCCGCCCACAAGGCCCTTCTAACCTATTTTATCTGTTCTGTGACAGGAACACTTCAAAGCCGGTAGCACCATGTGTAACACAACATGATGGGTGCTATTAATAAAAATAAATTAGTTTGTTTATGGTCCAGGTTCACCCCACCCGTTAGTTATATTTAGTTTCTAATTACAAGCTAACATCCTCTTTGTTACAAGGATATTAAAGCGTGTGCCTTTTTTTATAAACATAGATATATTTTTAGGTGAGAGGAAACTGTTTTAAGAATAGCTTGCTCCCTGTGTTTATTAAAAGCTCTCGCTTCATAAAAGGTTATTAAATGTTGGTCTTAATAATGGAAAGATTTTATTATAGACTAGCTGTTGCCCAGCGAACTCACCACCAGCGAATTTCACGCGAACGAAGTTCACGTGAAATTATTATTATAAAATTTTACTTCCTTACTTAAATCAGTATTTTTTTTTATTTGAATTTTAAGGATTTTAATTTTATTGCACGCAACTCTAATCATTTTTTCCGGGTTTCTAGTAACATGGAGTCCAAAAACCAATGGATACCTACTACATTATTTCAATGCTTAAAAATAAACCTTTGTTATTTAACTGTTGTGCTATGTCATAAAAAGTCACATTAAGTAATAAATTATTCATTAATTTGTAATTCAATTAATCCCTGAGAACAATAAATTGAAAGACAATCATTTCAATGTTATAATGAAAATTGTTTGTAACACGATTGATATCACGCCAACGCAGCTGTTGATAAAATGAAATTATTTTATTGTTGTTACAATTAAACAGAGTTGTGTGTATGTAAAGCTGTGACCTTACTAAAGCGAACACCGTGCGGGATGCGGGATTTAGTTCTTTCACACCGATTTTGTCTAATAATATTATGGAGGTGTTCAAACTAGCGAGAATAGTCCTAATCATTACAACAATAGAAACGTCGCGTCCCTCGTGGCCGGGTCTTAATGCTCACAACATCACGCCGGTAATCATCGAAGGGTGAGGCAGACGTGTATCTAATAGTACACCCACATTTGTGTTTAAACCCCATATAATAGGGGACTAACCTATTGCCATCAACCGAGCGCAAATCCAACTCAGTGGCTGCTACTGAAAAATTCTTGATGGAAACACCAATAATAGAACCCAGGTTGGGTAAAGATATTTAGCTACCTACTTCGATATTTATATTTAAATAGACTTTATTTTTATATTCATTGTGCACAGACTATAACTAGAACTTTATGTAATTATGATTTTATTGAACTAGGCGACACAGATTTTGAAAAACGACATAAGAATATGACATTCAAATGATTCTGATCACAATTGTTAACAATAATCTCTAAAATAAAAGGTTTCGCACTATATGACATTTTTAATGATCCTCAAAGTATTCCACGACGAGGCAACTTTAAAAAATAATTTAAATTTAAATTATGCGCTCTCAAAAAACTCAAATCACAAAGCCTTTTGTTTATCAGATAGGCATTCAAAATTAAACTTCAGTGCGCCGAAAAGCCGATCCGAAATAAATAAAATTGTACATTTTCAGCTCTTTGTAATGAATATAGGAAATGTGAACACACACAGTATAAAAGCGACTTGAGTTACAGCTACTATCATATGTCATTTAGCTTCTACAGCCAAGTTGGGCATTGCCATGCATTTTTAATATCACAAAAACTCTATTTAATAAAATAATATCGCTGTACATTAACACACAGCGCCATCTAGTGCCACACTAAGCAAGCCTTGTGTCGTGGATACCAGATAGTTGATATTATACTACTTATATACTTTTTTGTTTGTAAATACATACTTGTTATACATATAAACATCCATGACTCGGAAACAAATGTCCATGCCATCACACAAACATTTGCTCCTACCGGGATTCGAACCCAGGACTCTATGAAGGGAAGGCAGCCTCACTACCACAACGCCATTCGAGTGTCGAGGACTTTAATTGATAAGCCACTTTCACTACTTTCCAATTTTGCACGTTTATACATTCAATGTTACCGGTTAACCTGATTCGCATTACACGGCTAAAATACGAATAGTGGCAAGTGGCAAGTGGCTCAACAATTAAATCCCTCGTGTCGATGGCACGAAAGTATTCATATTTTGCTAGCCCAGAATGTCGTCCTACTTCGTCATCGGAGGTCAGAGTGACACTTCGGCTGCATGTTTCAGAGTCGACTTCCTATCATAATAAATGCTGCAAAATATCAGTAATATCACATAATAGAATGAATCTGTAACTTGAACTAAGTACAATCAAAAAAATTAAGAATAAAGTTGGTAGAGTTGATACCTATTCTAAAGATCCGGTATCAGACTTAGGGGCGACAGACCACATATTTAAATTTAAAGCTCGCTTGAGGTTAAGGACAACTGAATTTTCCGAGGCACGTTTAAGCGTTAAATATAAATCGTTAGCGCGATGATTCAGCTCAAAGGGCTGTATCAATTCTACAGCCATTGTTGTGTGATAACTGCTGACAATGGCTCATTGTTCGCACTTGTCCCACGTTATAGTGAATAGACACTTTTGCTTTTGTGTTAAGTTTTATTGCGTTAATAAAGCCAATGCGTAGTTCAAACCCAGGCTTTAAAGGTCTTCAAAGTAATTAAGAGTTGAACCTCATAAGGGTCTTCAATGATTCCACGGTTAGGCCGATCTTCTAAATTAAATTGGTGATAATGGGAAATCGTATTAACGAGTTTATTTATTGATTAAAGTAAATACGCCTCTAGTGAAATTTTGTGAAATATTCCAATTTTCATGTAACCTTTTCAGGATTCCGAAATCGCTGATAATTCAATTATTTGCTACAGTGAACACCACTTCTGTCGGTATTAAGTGGAATTTATTAAAATGAATTTCATATTTCTTTTAACGTCAGATTTTTTAATTATATTTAATCTCTTTAACAAGTACACCAGAGCCTTCCAAATAATTTTACGGCGGCAGAAATACGAACAATAAATTCTTTATAAAATATTTTGTTGGACAGATCATCCCGTATTCTTGGTTTCTCATTTTTTCCGAGATAAACGCGAAAAGCCAGCAGTGTGCCTGAAGGGGCAGATAAACAAATAAATAGGTATGATATACAAACAACTATTGAGTTTGAAATACGGTGACATAAAAGCCACCCCTCCTCGGTTCTATCTCTGAGTGGTTTTGATGTTGACAGCACGTTCATGTGGATTTCATAAGTTTATTTCGTGACGAATTTAATTCTTCTCATTTTCTGGACTGGACTTTTGACGTGACAACGTCTTATAATTCGATAGAGCCGGCTGCACGCACGAAAAAACATGACTCATGCGGCGTTACCTCATGCGGTGTTACCTCATGCGGCGTTACCTCGCTGATCGCTCTGAGGCGTTCCATGTAAGGCTTGAAGTGCAAGCGAGAGCGCGGAACGAGTGACAAAGAAGCACAATCGGCCTTTGCGTTCGGCAGCGTTCGACATCCGTCTCTCTCCTACTTGAGTGAGCGATGCGTCTGCGTGGACAGCTGCTATACTATAGTACATTTACATATTTTGATCGAGTATCAAGTCCAGTGAAAAGTGAATGTGGTGTCAAAAAATGCTACCATTCCATCAGTATTTTCTTAAGACGTTGTCACGTTCAACTATCGTCAGTAAACCGACTTTACAGACAACCAGTTTTTTGTTTGACTTCTAAAAGTGGACGAATCGACTTTGTGTATTCGTTCCTTATCGTGTGGTAAGTGCCTAATCTTGTGTCAGAGTTTTTATGCCAACCATGGACTTCTGACTTGGCTTTACATGCCGTCAAGAAATATCTCTTAAGCATTCTGGATTCCTCACGAAGTCACGATGTTTCCTTCACCAAAGTAAGTGATAATTATACGACGAATTGACTTTTTGTGTTCATTTCAATACATGATACGCACATTCATCCAAAAGTAATAATATTAAGTTAGTATCGCTGGCCATTGCACACAGCGCCATCTAGTGCCACACTAAGCAACGCGGCTTGTGTCGTAGACACCAGATACTTGATAATAATATACTACATAGAACCTTTTTTTTGTTGAAAATATACATGCTTATTATAAACATCCATGAATCGGAAACAAATGTTCATGCATACTCATACTCATCACACAAACATTTACTCCTACCGGGATTCAAACCCGGGACCTTAAAAACGTAAGGCATCCTCACCGTTGCGTCATCCGGGTCGTAGAATATTAATACAGTAAACGTATACCCTCACATAGGCAGGCAAAATCACAGAATGACGCTACAAATTCATACTTACTTCTAAATGTCATAGCCCAGTTCCTTCCACTTGACGAGCCCTATTAGGGAAGGGTCAGCACTAGTTGGGTTGTGCCCTAATGACTGTATCATTAAGGCACAACCCAACTAGTGCTGACCCTTAAGTACCTAAATAAGGGCAGGGGTATTAAGTGCACCGTAAAGGTCGTGGCTCACTTGACAAGCACCGCACCAGCACCGCTCCAACCCAGCAATTTACTTGCCATTCAAATTAGAGCATTAAATCGTGTGTCGCATAACATATTTTTTAATGTCCATATGAAAAAGCTTACGGCGGGTGGTCAACGCGCTTGCCGCTACCATACGCCTCGCCTCGCGGGCGGCGCGGCGTCCGCGCGCGGTCCACGCGCCGCAAGCGAGGGGACCGCGCGCTGCAAGCTAGAGGTCCGCGCGTGGACGCCGCGCCGTAAGCGAGGGGACCGCGAAACAACGTCATTGCGCCGTCGTGCTTCTCTACGTCGTTGCTACTCTTTGTTTAATGTATTGCCAGTTACAAATTTAGTTAGAGAGCCCACGACACTAAACCTAGTTCGGTTAGACTCCCAGATAATATCTATATAATATATAATTGGTCACGATGCTGCAATGCATAAACCTGGCGGCGCTATTAAAAAAACCGTTACTATTATGATAAGACTCCCAAGTTATGTGAAATTCAGTACAAATCGAAAGCTTGTTGACACCGAAGTAGCACAAACTAGTTGCTTAAGAGCTCTGGAGCCAATCCGATTATTCCCAAAGGCGTGTAAGTCCTACGCGTGTTCAATCACACCTTACAATTGTGTTCGCGGTGACAGCAAGCTCTTATTCCGGGAGATAGCGGTGCAAATAAAAATGCCCTAATAAACCAACTGATATTGTTGTAATCGAAGGTTGATCTTATAAGATCTTAGAGACCATGATCTCATAAGATCAACGTTCGATTACAACAGTATCAGTTGGTCGGTCGGTCGGTCTGTAACCAATCGTTACAGTACACCGGCTGAAACTATTTTAAAAAATAATTTACATATACTGAACTTAAAAAAATCACAGAACTGTAATGGAAAGAAAAATTAAACCACGAATCCACGTCAACAAAATATAATTACTAGAGATAATTCCCTAAAATACAATGCTACCTCCTGGACTATTATTACCAGCGTGCGGACTGTGAGCTTTCGCCTTGCGGACGGCGAGGGGACCG
Source organism: Xestia c-nigrum (assembly GCA_916618015.1). Lineage (NCBI taxonomy): Eukaryota > Metazoa > Arthropoda > Insecta > Lepidoptera > Noctuidae > Xestia > Xestia c-nigrum. The sequence continues at coordinate 20,687,359 of OU745246.1, forward strand.
CGCGCGGCCCGCGCGGCGCAAGCGAGGCGACCGCGCGCCGCAAGCGAGGGGACCGCGTGCTTACACCTTGCTTGCGCCGCGCGGGCCGCGCGCCGTAGCCTATATTCGAGGCGACGCCGGTCAGGAGCTGTGCTGGTGCTGTGCTGGTGCGGTGCTTGTCAAGTGAGCCACGACCTTAAAGTGCCACAAAATATGTAGGTAATAACTAAAGTAGGTAATATATGAATTCCAAGGTATTGTAGTAACATTTATATGTTCGTAAAATTTGGGTTTGTTTGGAAGCAGCGGTGGCCCAGTGGTGGTGACACCGACTTACGGACAGTAAGTTGTGGGTTCGAACCCATCTGTGTAATTTATTTCATCACCACTGGCTCTCAAAACGCTGAAGGAAACCATCGTGAGGAAACCGGCATGTCCTAGAATCAAAAACAACAAAGACATAATGTGACAATGTCTGTCAGTGTGTGAAAATGTGTGTGTTTGTTTATCGCCAAGACTATTTAATTAAACCAAAGGAAATAGCTACCTGCCTACTAAATAATAGAAATATATGTTTGTTAATTGTATGTTATTGTTTTGTGAGTTTTAAATAATTATTTTGTTTTTTATGTATACTTAGGGCCGGTTTCCCAATCGCCAGTTAACTTTTATCCTACGAATAAGTTTGACATTTTGACAGTTTTTGTATGGACACTCTGCCAAAACGACAGATTTATTCTTCAGATAAAATTTACCTAATGATTGAAAAATCAGACCTTAATTTAATTGTAATTTTGGCTATATTACTGTTACGACTGACATTTTAACTTTTAACTTTAAGTATTTTTACATTTATGTTTCTTTTTTATTTTATTTTTCTTGTTTTGTTTATATTTTTAGCATGTTAGAATTCGATTTTGCTGTGCCCTGACAGGGTCTACAACGGTTCTTAGCTCTAAGCCATGTTGAATGCAAATAAATGAATATAAATATGAATATGACATCTACCAATCCGCACTGGGCCAGCGTGGTGGATTATAGACCAGTCCCTCTCATAGAAAGGAGGCAATAAAAAGGTGGATGACGATGATGATGATGATACACATTCGCGCGATCGGCTGACCACTTACGTTTTTTTTTTGTTTTGTTGAAAGCGATCGTTTTATTCGGCCTCTATAACAACTTTGGCGACAGGAAATAATGTGTACTTGATAGTGACATTCTATTCACATCCAGTCATCGGAGGCCAATTTCCGTAACGTCAATACAAAAGGAAATTTCTCGCGTTCGCTTTCCTGTTGCTGTTTGAAAAAAAAAAGCTTTTAAAAGCTGTTTTTTCTAAGAATTGTTTTATTTACAGGGAAACAGAAATATTTTTCTAAACCCGAGTCCTAATGCGGCCAAGTCAACGCGATCTCCGCGCTCATTATATTACTTAATTGTCCGGAAAACCTGAAGATGCCAACCTGTCAGAGTGACCACGCGTTCGGGTTCGGCAAACGTACGCGACGCGCTACGGTCGTTTTGGATAGGCATCAACCAGTTTTTTTCATCAATAACTTCTACAAAAATTTGGTTACAAAATTGTGAGAAGTCCCTGACTCCTTAGCTGGGTGATAGACCTGTGTTTCGAAGGCCAGTGGCTCCTCCTTCTTTACATGATACTATAGAAAGAACGGAAACCAACGGAACCAGAACCACGTACTATCGTGGACACTCCCGCCTGCTCACCAGTAAGCTAATTTTCACTTGCACTCGGAACATAGAAACGCTCTCTAGCCCCGCCCCGTTGACTTTGTATAGAAATAATGAATCAAAGACGATACCGATCGGCCGAGCGCATTGACGACGCACGCCAAAAGAAAGTTATTGTTATTTTGCGCGCGAAATTGACGATTTCATAATACGCCTACACTTATGGGGGTGAAGTTCGACGCCTCCGCATGATTAATAAATAAAATAATAAAATAAATATCACTGGACATTAACACACAGCGCCACCTAGTGCCGGAAAAGACCACGACTATACATGTGTACCTACATAGATTCAGGTCCATATTAGAGAAACAGTTATAACCATGGGTACATATAAAAACCTCTCGCGCCAGCTCAAACCTTGAAGTGATTGACGATTACGTACAACTCGAGATTTGAAGCTTTTAACGCGTTGTTGACTTCCTTGAGAATGCTTTGAAGTAATATTTAAAAGGAATATAAAACATCAAATGAAAATGTTTAAATTAATGACATACTCGAGTAACCTTTTTTGTAATTAAGACTCGTGGAATGAAACAGTATTTCTTCATTTTCCACAGATCTACTGAAAGTTTCGATGGTATGTTTATAGGCGTAAGTTATACCTATATAACTTTAATAATATTCTAACAGCTACTTCTAATACTCTGGGGAATAACTCTAATTAATCTATTGCTATAATTACAGACAATGTCGAAACAAAGGCAAGAGCGTCCTTTTACCTACACATTTAATAATAAAAAAACATTTTTGTTGACACTATATTTTTACTACACATTGGTACATAATTGCAGTCATATAACCAAATAACGGTCATTGCGATTGCCAATTCTTCTACAAAACATAGTTATTATAGTAATGGGAATATCTATTCTGGCCATCTCTTGAAACAGTCATTGGAAGATCAATTTTCAGCTAGGATTTTGTTTTAGGTTTATACCCTGACTTTTATGTTGAAAAACCTGACCCTTTTTTTTCTCGGGTTGGAAATCATCAAATAACTTCTCCCACTCTTAGTGTGAGACTTTTACTGACTAAAACCCATCCATGTTCCTTCCTCGCCCGTTATGTTCCGGGGCCACGGTATCTTTTTTGAACAGCTCCGCAGCCCCTGCAGGCTTCAGCCCTTGCCCCTTCAATATATTGACATCTCTATGAGGCGCGCGTGGAACACTCTGGCGTCGTCGACACGGCCTGTCGTCATAAGACGGACGGACGGCAAGCTAGCCCATAGCTCACCGTCCGCAGGCCTGATTCATTATCTTTGGTAAATAGTAGTAAATATACTCGTACTACAGACCCCTTCGGCGAAAACCAGCTCGACACACACATTATAACGTAATTAGATTGACAAGCCGGTTCACTTGTAAAGTTAATCAAACGTGATTTCCAAGAACGGTTACACGTTACCCGATCAATAGAGATCATACCGATACCCAGAACTAATTAGTCAGGTTAATCTGACAGGTCATCCGAGCGCATGAAACAATCGAAGCATCATGTTGGTCGACAAGCAATGAGGAGCTCTGGTGACATCATTAGTCGCGCTCCAATGACTGTCCTTAATAATAATAGGGTTAATTAAATTTAATTGTTAGTTCGGTAAACAAGGGTTGTTAGTGGTATAATAATGCTACGTTTATTTGCCAGAAATAGCTATTTTACCACTGAATTTTCCTTGGGAAAGATATTTACTTATTTATAAGAAGTTGAGGGTTTCGTATTTAGTTTCTTAAAAGCCGTCTTTGGTTTCATTTTGTATCCACTTAACTATGTAAGAGCTTCAAGGATAATCACTTACCTAACAAAAGAGATAAGTTCCAAAAACAAAAATAACAGACAGCCGTCTGTTCTAGATAGCAAACCTATTTTAAATCAAGCGACATTGGCTCTATAGTCACATGTGCCCACACTGAGTGCTTACAGTATAGATACATGTGACTGGAGACTGACCCCTTCCTTACGCTGACATCTCGATCACAGACGCACTGTCGACACGGCCTGTCATCATAAGACTGACAGACACAATACATCAATTGTAAAAAGTTTTAGGCAAATAGTAGTGAACATCAGGAAAGTGTTCAACGTCGGAAACAGGGTGATATGCCTAAAGTAGAGTTGAGTAGGACGTCTGAAATGGACGGCCTAAGAAACTAGGGCCGTACAAAACGGATGGATGTATGGTGCGGACGGCGCGCTGTGAGCACGCGGTCCGCTTGCTTGCGGCGCGCGGACCGCGCGCGGACCCCAAGTCGCCTGCGAGTCGAGGCGTATGGTAGCGGCAGTGCGTTGACCGCCCGCCGTAAGCTTTTTCATATGGACATTATAGAATAGGCTATGTGACACACGATTTGATGCTCTAATTTCATGGGATCAAAGACTACAATTGGCAAGGATTGCTTGGAGAACGGTGGTGGATCGATGATCCAGGCAGATCGCAGGTGATGAAATTAGATTGGTGTAGCGAACCTGCTGCTCGAATATAATTGCTAAGCAAACTAGTAACTGTGAAATATTGCCATTAAATTGTGTGAAGCAGTGAATACTTTGTTTTGTGCTACCATTTCACCCAAATGGGCGTCCACTAGACTCCGTGAACACTGATGATGTCAAGGAGGATGCTGCTTCTCCGACATATGTATATCTTGATTTTAACGTCATAATTAAAGCAGCTTATTGCACTAGAACTAATTTATTTGAAGTGGTAATTAGTACGACTGATGCCTTGCGCTTCGATAATAATTAATAATTATGTTCATGAGTTAACAAGTGTTTCATTTAATCGGGTCGCTTAGTCGCAATGCGCCTGATTAATAGGTAGGTAAGTGCCTAGGGATTTTCTATACATTATTTGTTTTTCTTTGAAGGCATACAACTGACTAATTGGGTAACCATTTCATTGACATAAGTCGATGAAATATTCGAAATGTGTTGTGGTTCGAATGTATTGATACTTAAAAAATTGAACCGCCGGCACCCTGAAACTTTTCATCGAAATTAGACAAAAATCTGCTGTTGTGCTGTTTCCTACTAAAGTGCATTACCTGGGGCGGTAGTGAATAATACTGTCAAAATGTAAGGAATAGCTGTTTTTTTTTATTTCACATTATATTTTTTAATGTGAGCGGAGTTACCGTTTGTGCATCGGTATCCCGTTCACCCTGTATAACTTCTTACATTATTTTTGCTGAAGCTAAGGTTATCCTGTGAAGGTGTGTTGTACGATACCTATGCTATTGAAAATATTATCTTATACTTTAGAACTAACTTCATTTTATCGTGGTATGTGAACATTATTGTCTGGAGAAGAGCGTCTGAGTGTTTCCCACTTGTTTTTTGAGTAGGGTTACATAATTTCATGTACAGTAAGGGTCAGCTCACACTGAGACGCAACAAGACGCGGCAGCGCTGCGCGCTCATTTTAGGAGAGCGACTCAAAATATAACTTTACTAACCGACCCAAGCAACTTCGTCTGCGTCACATAAGAGACAAAACGAAAGAATAAAAAAAAAAACCGTTTTTGCAACATTTTTCGTTCCTGCTCGGCTTCTAATAATTGTAGCGTGATGTTATATAGCCTAAAGCCTTCCTCGAGAAATGGACTATCCAACACAAAAAGATTTTTCAATTCAAGCCGGTAGTTCCTGAGATTAGCGCGTTCAACCAAACAAACAAACAAGCCACGAGACGCCGCGCGGTGCAGCTCGAAGTCACTGACTTCTTCCAGTACCGTCGCGCCGCGTCTCGGTGTGAACTGCCGCACATCAAAACTGAGAATTGTGATTGTGGTTAAGATATTGCCACTAAATTAAATTAAATATATGCCCGAGAAAATTTGATTCATTCTCTATGGATTGCTCAAAATAAATATCACTATTCATCACACATTGACATCTAACACTATTTATTTTAATATTTAGACGTTTATGTCAAATGAACCAATTCGTGCTCTGTTTGAAACTCAGGTCTAGTTCTTCTTTCTTTATCGTGTGGTTAGTTGCCTAAGCAGAGTTGAGAGCAGCGGTGGCCCAGTGGTGGCGGCCCCGACTTGCGAACAGTAAGTCGTGGGTTCGAACCCAGACAGGATTATTTTCATTATTTTGTGTAATTTATTTCATCACCACTGCCCTCAAAACGGTGAAGAAAAACATCGTGAGGAAAACGGCATGTCCTAGAACCAAAAATTCGAAGATATGTGACATCTACCAATCCGCACTGGGCCCGCGTGGTAGAGTATAGCCCATTCCCTCTCATTGAGAGGAGGCCGTGTCCCAGCAGTGGGAACATTATAGGCTGATGATGATGATGATGAGTTGCCTAACCTGGTTTCTGAGTTCTTAAGCCGCCCATAGCCCTCTGACTTGGCTAAACATGCCGTCGAGAAATATCTCTCAGGTATGCTGGTTTTCTCAGGTCTAGTTGATCTCGACTGTAGGTCACTCATCCCAACATGCTTCATTACTTTGAATGCCATCCCTCATTAAACCCAATCAACGAGCTAAGTACTGGAATGTTCTCAAACCTTAGGTGGATAAAAGCCTAACGCAGCTTGCAAGGGATAATCTAAGTAATAAGCCAGCTTAAATCCTGAAACCATTATGAAAGGTACGCACTGGTAGCCTTTATTAACATTTATAAAGTAATGTTCGACCACCGGATATTAAACCGTAGTTTTTTTAAGCTTTTATAAAACTGAACGAAATATAGTACAAGTCAGTCACAGGAATGTTCTGAGGAAGAGGAAGTATGAAAATAGCGCCGGTGACTGAAAAGTTGCGTGGTAATAGGTTGGTTTGGTTTAGGCTTGTGATGCGGAGGAATAAGAAAAAGGTCGTTAGGAATAAATCAATATATTTATACAGGGTGAAATTGAATAGATGCGACAAATTGAAATATACAATAATACGTGTTGTCAAGAAGATGTATAAAAAATAAAATTAAAAAATAATTGATCAGTGTTACGAAAACCGTTAGAATAATAAAAGTATCAAAAATCTTGCCGACTCATCGCAGTGCTCAATATAGCGGTCATTTACCTAATTTTGCCTTAATTTTTCTTATTTATTTTGCATATTACTGGAATACCGATAATTCGTACTTAAATAAAGATAATAACATCAATGGACCTTTAGAAAACGATAATCGCGTAATTTTTTTTAACGATTTAAATTGTAGAAAAAACTGTTTATAATTACTATGTGACTGTAACTGAAGCTCCAATTTCATTTTGTCGCATTAATTAAAATTGACCCTGTATGTATTAATATCGCTGGACATTACACACAGCGCCATCTAGTGCTACACTAAGCAACGAGGCTTGTGTCGTGGACGCCAGATAAATAAATAAATAAATAAAATATTTATTTTTATACATACTTATTACCCAATTCTGGGTTAGGCTCGCCGTTGTGCATATTCTAATTTTGTGTATAGTGGTGTTGATTCTGTTGTGCACAAACTTAACTTAATTTAGGCTATTCATATCTTTTTCTCTCTAATAAAACAAGAAAGAGACGGACGCAATTTAGAGGTGTCAAATTTAATTGTAACTAATATTTCCATACAAATGAAGTGTGCACGTAAAAACACGTCGACTAAAAACGCGGTGAAGCGCAAGGCATAAACGAGTTTGACATCTCTAACTTAGTTCATAGCTATATCCGTCCTTTTCTCGCACTGCCTTTTAGTTTGTGCACAACAAAATCGACACCATTTTTTGTGTGCAATAAAGAATAAGAATAAGAATTATTATACAAATTAACATCCATGACTCGGAAACAAATGTCTATGTTCATCACACAAACATTTGCTCCTACCGGGATTCGAACCCGGGACCTAAAGAACGTAAGGCAGCTTCACTGCTGCCTGCGCCATTCGGGTCGTCAATGTTTTGAGTATGTATGTGGATGGGTATCTCATATACCATAGAGGAAGACCAAAGAAACCATAGATGTACTGTGTGATGGATGAATGGCAAGCAAGGGATTTGACGCGATACCGAGAAAAAACAAAAGAAAAAAAAAGTTAAAAAAAAAAAAAAAGTTTGGAAGAAGAAAACAAGCTACACCGACTCCGTGGTGATGGGAAATAGGACTATTCCCACCGTCACACATCCCATTTTCAATTGAACATTTTCTTAATTCTGCTAACTGAAATCACTACCTAATTTTACTTTAAATTTTTTGCGCACCATACGGGTACAAAATCATTCCTATTGTTTTGTGCTTTTACTAAACCCCACCAGATACAATGTTTATAATGTTCACTACATCTAGTCGCGGTAAATAGCTTGTTTATTAAACGCCTATTTGACAAAATTACCAATACTAACAGTTTCAATGAAGCGTGTACACATTTACACCCACGCCATATTTTAAAGTTAATTTCACGCCTCAGTGAGCAATATCCTTAATCACTACAAAACATACTTATAAAATGAACAGTGATTGCGGCTTATAGAAAATGAAATATTTTTGAAGAAAGAAAGAACAAGTGCGAGTCGGACTCGCCCATGAAGGGTTCCGTAGCAGATGTAGTGAAAGGTAAATTGCTGTTAACGATTTACGGCGCATTAAAAAAAACTACTAACTAGATCTCGTTCAAACTAATTTTTGGTGGAAGTTTACATGGTAATGTACATCATATATTTTGTTTAGTTTTGTAATTTTCTTATTTCAGATGTTACAGGGGGGGTCACATTTTACCATTTTGAAAGTGTCTATCGCGCGAACTATTCAGTTTAGAAAAAAAATATTTCAGATACCTCAATATTATTTCTGAAGACCTATCCATAAATAACCCACACGTATGGGTTTGTTGAAAAAAAAAATATTTTCCGTTCAAATATGGGGAACCCCACAAATTTACTATTTTTGTTTCTATTTTTGTTAAAAAATCTTAATGCGGTTCACAGAATACATCAACTTACCAAGTTTCAATAGCATAGTTCTTATAGTTTCGGAAAAAAGTGGCTGTGACATACGGCCGGACAGACAGACAGACAGACAGACAGGCAGACAGACAGACATGACGAATCTATAAGGGTTCCGCTTTTTTGCCATTTGGCAAGGGAACCCTAAAAATGGTTAAATTATGATTATAACCTTTGCTTGCGCAATTGCGCAAACAAATCCTATCCTACTTCCTACTAATATAATAAATGCGAAAGTTTGTGAGATTGAATGAATATTTGTTACACTTTCACGCACAAATGACTTAACAGATTTGGATGAACATTGCCACACAGATAGTTTATAAACTTTTTCTCCCACTCTGGGCGGAACGGAACGTGTCAGACTTTTGCTGACTAAAACTCATTCATGATACTTCTTCGCCCTTTATGTTCCGGAGCCACGGTATCTGTTTCGAACAGTCCCACAGCCCAGGTAGTTTATTACCTCTGCGTGGATTAACATATAGGATAATTTTTATTCCGGTTCTACGATCCCGTTGGACAGTTTTCGAACTTCATGCGATCAAAGCCGCGGGCATAAGCTAGTAAGCAATATCAGCTTCAATTTCTTTTGTTACAAAGAAAGCGCCACTACCTTTATCGGAAAACTTCATAAATGTAACAAAAGAGGTTATATTTAGCTTTGTACTTAGAAAATTTAAGTAATATGTTTATTTAGCGAGTAGGGCGCTCTCCAGGAAATTTTCATTTACAGCTTTGAACTTTAGAAGTTTGTTTCGGTTATCAAACTCGCGCAAAGGTCAATCAAGTTCCTGAAAACGTATGATCGAACATTTTATGTGACATTACAAAAGAAATGTAATTCTAGTTATTTTCATACAGTCACTTAGAATGGTAGTTAACGGTCACAGTAAAAGTTCACGATTATTATCTGAAATGGAACGGATAGAATAAGAAAGGCATGATGACTCAATGGAAAGGGATCGGTAACATGCTACGAAATCGTAGCAATGTAGCTACGCCGTAGCATTTCTGCTACGGCGTAGCTACGCAAACCGTCTGTTACTTTATTCTTGTTGGAAGAAAGTTTGTTGGGTTTATTTAGTATTTTATTGCAAAAACACTTTGCAGGAAATGCCCCACCTACTGTGCTGCCCATCCTGCACAACCCATGCACCATTCAGAATTGAATCTAAGCAGTTTTGGAGCTATTCAGGCTACAGACTAGTATAACACTATTTGAGTTTCATCGACTCGTTAAGAAAAAAAAAGAAGATTGCAAATATTATAAATTTAATATTATATTGATCGAGTCATACGAAACCATTATTGATACAGATTGCAACCCCCTTGATGCTCGTTTCGGTAGAGAGTTCACGGAACTTTTTTTCAATAGTTTGGCAGTGCTGTTCGAATATTTTTTTTTTTGTCATCTCAGCGTAGTTTCGTGAACCAATTATCAACAGCGCAGTGGATGAGCACTTTTTGTGGATAAGGGTTGGATATACACACAGAATAAAATATATTTACCGCCTCCCGATATATTTACTAGGCGATACTTTTTACACGGGTCGTTTTGTCATGTGAAATATTTATTTATGAACGAACCATTTAAAGGGTAAAACAATTTAATTTTTAATCCCCGATGCAAAATTGAAAGGGTTTTATAAGTATGACGTGTGTGTGTATTCGTCTGTGGCATCGATGCTCCCGAACGTATGAACTGATTTTGCTTTTGTTTGTTTTTTATTAAACATATATTTACGAATAGTGAAACGCATTGAACGGATATTTACGAATACTGAAACGCATATTAATCGAAATTATCCAGTCTGTGGAATGCACTGCCGACTTCCCTATTCCCTGATCATTGCAATCTGAATTTATTCAAAGTTTGAGTTAAGGCACACTTGCCTAAAAGAAACTGATCATCATCGCTTCACAACTTTTAAATATATTGATTTTTTATTTATTTATTAGTTGAAAGTTTACAAAACTCTAATTTTGAGACAATGCCCCACAAAATCATTTTCACGGTTTGTCTGTGGTACAATAGGCGAGCTGCGGCCAAACACAAGGCCATTTAATATAATGTGAAAGAATCTGCACTAACAAAGGAAGTTAGCCCAACTATCTAATTTAGTATTATAATCCCTTACAAAGTCTCATTCAGCATTTCTGCAGGTGGGCGTGAAACTAATTTAATTTGAAACAACAAACACGGCAATTATTTTGTTGATCCAACAATACGATGGTTACTTTCAAAACAAACCAACTAAAGTGTTGCGACACGCTTTCTGAAATTAATATTGGAATAGGTAAAACCAATATCGTACTCGCAAACAAAACGAGGTTAAATAACATTATTTGTGGTTTCTGTTCTGGAAATCTTATTACTCTCAAAGTTACACCATGTTGTTCATGATAAATTTCATTACTTTTGCATTATTACTTACAGAATTTAGATCAAGAAAGACTTTTTTTTTAAATCAGACAGTCAAGTGCTACATACTTACTGCTAGAGTTATTTTTCTCGCACTGATCGGACACGAGAAAAGGCAAATAAAAATGTCAACATTCTGAAGTTTTAAATCGTCTGAGCCGCCTTTTCTCGTTCGTTGATAATACATTACCAATATGTCGTTATCAACGAAACAGATACTATCGTGACATGACATTATTATCTCATGTCCTATATGGTCTTCCTGTGAGTCAAATTGCTCCGAAATCTGTTTAGCCGTCGATGCGTGAAAAGTAACAGACAGAAAGAGTCTCTAACGCATTATTACAGTTGTCCTCGTTCACTCGTATTCATAATTGTTTCTATAGTTTCAACACTTTTCTGAGCGATATTAGCAGTGACATGCCTAGAGGCTAACAAAACGGTAAGCCTATGGAATCACTGCCGAGACCAGACTGTTCAGAAACTCTAATATCATGAAGAGTGGTAGGTTATAAGGGCAAGCCAAGCTTTTAGGCTTAAATGCCTAGGAAAGTACTTCCACTAGATTTGAGTATAAATAAGGTACATCCAACGGGTGTAAACCACCTCATCACAAAGCCGTTAACCAAGCATTCTGTACATCAAACTAAGTAACTTTACGCAAAAATTATTGATGGGAAACAACTTTTTTTTGAGGTTACAAATCAATTTTTTGGTAGAACTCAATGTAACGCACTTAAAACGTTGTGCGAATGGATCAATAGTACGGGAGTCGTGGAGGTGTTAAAAGTGAAAACCTTACAAAAAAAACTTGTATTTAACCCATTTGAGCCCGCTGTCCCCATTTGGGGCCATTTCTTTATGTACCCACATTTTAAAACTTATTCTAGCTATGTTTTCTTAGCAGGCGAATTTGTAATGCCAAAGAGTGTGGCTTTGTAAAACAAATTATAGTATTGTGATTTATCGGATAGATTGGATAAAATAAGTGAGTTTATTCACTTCATGGAACAAATAAGTGTTTGACCAAAGGTAAGTCATATTTTTTCAATATTCACAATGTTATTTTTCCTTATTTCTTGATTTTTCATTAGGCGATAGTTTCGACTAGTAATAAAAGCAATTATGTCAAGTATTTTCCAAGATTTTGCTTGATTGGCAGATGTTTTTGTATGGTGTCCCCGAATGGGGCCAATGGGCTGATTGCTAACATTTTTTATTTCTTATTCGCAGATTTCGTTTCGACGTGAACAATGAATAATCGATTGTTTGATGTTGCAAATGAATATAGAGGACTCGAGGAAGCTCTCGAAAACAGTTTGAATAAAGAGGATAATCCTGATGTGAGTTACGACAAAGTGGCCATCCCTCCAGACCCAAACGTGTTCACGGATGAAGAAGACGGCGATGAAGATGTTGTCCAGGAAAAATCTTCTGCGTGATATTTCAAGTAGGGCCATTCATCGTCGTTCCTGGACTCAAACACTTCAGTGTTTGAGTCCAGGAACGACGATGAATGGGATAGCAGTGATGGTGATCCGTTACAAAAACACCAAGTTGAAACCCAGGAACCTTGTTGGCGTAATTTTGAGGGTTCCTATGTTAACATGCTTTCATGGGGTTCAGAAGCGAAGGGAAAACGTTATAAACCAGCCCAAAGACCAAACTCCAGTCAACATTTTTGAAAAGTTATTTGATGTGGAGGTCTTTGACATGATCGTTATGAATACAAAGTTATATGCCGCAAAACACAACAAACATGATTTTCGTGTCGCTGGTGATGACCTCAAATTATCAGTAGCTACTGCTTGGCGTCTGCATGTCTTGACCACTGAAGAGAAACTAGACCAGCTCCAGTTTCGCCGAAGTATCACCCGGTTTTATTTGATGAGTGTAGGCACTGTAAGACCCGATGGAAGGCGTCGTAAACCTTCTTCAGTGGTGCCAAGTATGAGTTTGTTGTTGTTTGTTGGTTGGACAATTTCCCCAGAAACTGCCAAGCCAGCTACGATGCAACGAATGTCACATGAAAGCACGTTGGCAATGTAAAAAATGGATGATAACATTGTGCATCGAATTTTTTATTGTATTGAAAAATACAACACATGAGCCCATTGGCCCCATTTGAGGACGGTGTTTTTTAATACATAAGGAAGTTTTTTTTTTTGTTTTTTCTTTGTAAAATGTCTTGCTAGTCTCCAATAGTTACGTCAATAAAGTTTTTTACAGAATTTTGCTGCTAGTTTGTCTTTGGGTCCAAATGGGTTAAAAAAAACAAAAAGTTGTAACTTTGACCCCGCATATCTCCGTAACTAGAAGGTTCCCAGGTATGATGTAGAACAAAGAATGATCGCAATGACACGTCATTGCGATCAAGTGCCTTTCGGCTTCGTGAAGAGGTGTTTTACTCCCTTTATCTTTGTAAAATTCCAAATCGTGTTTTTGTCTCTCAAATAGGTATAAATATTTATTTCCCTTCTGAGAACTAAATAAACTTGATGTTCAGTTCCACTTATTTGTAATTATCTTGATCAATGAATTGCAAAAACATATTCTATCTCTCGTTACCAGATCAGCAAATTCCGCGAACTAATTACGTAATTCGAACTAAGTAAGTTCTTTCATAATATCACCTCGACCACGGGAAAAGTCGGGAAACATCCCTTGTTTTTATATAAAATGAAGGTATTAAAGCATTCTTCTAATTTTGAGGTTTTACACGAGGATTTATGAGATGTAGGTCGACGCAGCTTTGTTAAAAGTGTCTAACATTGTAGCGCGTGAATATATTTCAGTGATTTCAGGTGAATTATCTGTGAGTGTGAGCTTGAGATAAAACGATTCCGATTATTGCTCAACCATATTTTAGACTCTTAATCCATGCCAAATCGTATTTTGTTCGAAAAAAGTAAATCAATAGAAGTGGTTAGGTGTATATAATATTAGATATTAATAGAATTGAAAGTTTCGATACTTATTCCGGAAATAATTAAAAGGTAAAAGATAACGTGTTTGCAACGAAAGGTCAAGCTTCAAAACTTTGTTATATAGTATTGTATTGTACAACGGGCTGGTATCCGCAACTCCACGTCAGAGCGCGTATTTTGCGCATGGTCTATTTCTTATATGTGTTTTTATTTATTCTAAGTGAATTTTTGGTTCTAGGACATGCCGGTTTCCTCACGATGTTATACATAACATAGCCTGGATTATGGTGGATTATAGCCCATGCGCAAAATACGCGCTCTGACGTGGAGTTGCGGACACCAGCCCGTTATAGTTTACTTTAAAGTAGTGTACTTTACGTCTGCACTTTTTACTTTGCTTTTCCACTTTCAATCTTTATCATAAATTCTACGAGTATTTCCACAAAACGTACTTTACAGAGAGAACTAACGGAATAGTTATTTATCCAACATGTGAGGAAAGTTCGTTTTTCCTATGAGTTTCGATTTTGAGTCTTGAGCGAACGAAGGATTGAAAAATAGAATCACGAGCGCAGCGAGTGATTTTAAATTTCAATCCTGAGTAAGCGAATAGCAAATGAACTTGCTCACATGTTGCATACAAAAGTTTTCGCCACTCCCAGTAAGAAAGTATTCAGTCATCATAAGTAAATAAATTAAATAGTCACAAAGCAAATCAAACTAATTCTTTATTATAAAATAAAAAGAGTTGTTTTCATGAAAACAATTTTAAAATGAAATGTAAAATTACTGCAATTTTTCAAGTTAAAAGTAACGTTTTTATTGGATACATTTATCGTTGTTTTGAGTCATTTATCACTTGAGTGTTTGATATTCCTGTATCATTACAAGGGGCCTGAGGTGGGGCATTGACAGTATCTTCTGCCGCAACACTAGCCCACGTCGTCGTAGACGGCTTCGCTTTTTTTTTAAATATCTTTAAAACTTAACATAAAAAATCAGGTAAGGTTAGTTTCTGAACGGGATCATCACTTTCCTCACTGTTCAAACAGTGAGGAAAAACCAACTTTCCTCACTGTTTTCGTAGAGGAAAGACACTTCTTTCGTGCGGGAGTGGTGAAAAATAAATTAAAGCCTTTATAGTATTAGGACACTAAAGTCTCAATTAACAACACACGATCAAATTATTAATGATGAATCCCGGCTTGGCATGGCGATGTAATATTTATTTTTTTATTTATAAATAAACTCAATCTAGAAGTCAAACTAATCGAAAGGTTCTGGAAATATTATAACAAACGTTTTGAATTAATTTAGTTAAAAATACGTTTTAATATAAACATTTGTGATATGCAGGTGCATCGGGCCTTTATCATCTGAAAACATTATCAAATACTATTCTAACCTTGAAATAAAATATGTAAGCTTTTCTTCTTTGCATTTGTCAATTCCAAATGCAAAGGTAAAACTATCAATATTGTTTTATGATACAATTCTGTTGTGACAGTTCTTTTCCGTGCTTCTGCATTATGTAATAGAGAAGTTATGTGACCCGGTATGCAGCAACCTATGCCAAAGCAATCGCCGAAGCTTTTTCTTTGTTGCGGTTTAAACTAAAACATTTGTGTAATCAAATCTAAGGTGATTATAGGTATAGTAGAATTATATCAAGCTGACAAATCAAATGAATAACAACTAGTACCAAAAACTAGAAAAAGTATTGTAGACGGTACTTATCGCGACCCAACTAACTACCGCTAAATATCATAAGTCACACATGCCATAATCAAGACCGTAAATATGCCACTCATACTAACTGTTTTGATTATCAGGACCGTATTGCATAAGACGCGTGGGATACGAGATGATAATGTACTCGTACGAGTTGATATTTACTGGTTTTGTCAGTTTCAAACGATTTCACTTCACAGGATCTAAACAGACTCTCCTTGAAGCCGTTCTGGACATCAAACTAAGTAACCCTACGCAAAAAAAATGCCAAAGTTGAAATGACTTTTTATGGGGAGTAAAAAATCTTGTTTTATGGTCAAACTCAATGTAAATACCCGTCCTTATATGTTTTATAATGTGTTCTGATCGTGAAAGTTTAAAAAATAAACTCAATGTAATGCACTCAAAACGGTGTGCTGGTGGATGATTTGAATAGTTAGTTATAGTAAAACATTAAAAGAATGTATTTCATCAAAAAAACTTGTGAAAATGTTGGAACTTTGACCCCCAATATCTCCGTAACTAGAAGGTTCCCAAGTATGGTCTAGTTTAGAACAAAAATCTGAATGATAGGGAAAACAACTGCTATCGGCTTTGTACAGGGCGTACTCAGTACATCGGTGTAGGATTTCATCCTACACCGATGTACTGAGTATGTCGTAACGTTCGTAAGTTTTCGCGCCTGTGTCCCTTCCAGCCTATAAATAGATTTTGCAGAAATGAGCAATGGCAAGCACGAATAATGAACTTAAATACGATAGCCAATAATTCAATTAAGACCGATCTTGCAGGATATCGGAAAAAATAACGTAAAAGTTTTACCAAGTACTTAGTCCTGATTTCACTGTGGCATCAAAAACGTAGGCGTATATATGGTCAGTACAAGTAATTGCTGGTATTCAATGGCACTCTGATCCGTGACATGCCAATTAGCGTATCGTACATACATTGTATCTCCCCGTCACGCCCTTTCCGCGAAGCCGCGTGACTTTGCAATATGAACTGACCCTTATATTTAGGCCGACGGTTGCGCCCCAGTTTTTCAAGAGACGTATCGAAAAGCCGGCTTGATGGGTTTTTGCACGAAAAAATTATAATAGGCGGAAAACTGGCACGCGGTACGTACAGGAAAATTATTAAATCAGATATAAAAAATACCGTTAGCAGTTGTAATACCGTACGGATGAACCCTTTTTGATCCTGTTGGACTTAGCAGCAAAACCTTTTTGTATATCATATTCAAAACAGACCCTTTTTCATCCATTGTTTGTCCCTCAACTAAATACATAGTGAAATTCAGCCAGTTTTGCGACATTCGATACTGGAAATCCTTCAAACACTTCACAGATTATATTAAACCGATACCCGAAACCGATCATAAACAATTTTGGCAACGGTTTCCCGCCACGTTCGCGCGCATATCATCTGTCAAAATGCGCCATTATCGTATCGATGCACATTTTATGATGAACAATGTTGGCGAAAATGGGGTCGCGTTCGTTGTAGCGTATTTACCAGCTGTACTGTCTGTTTATAGTTATTGGTAGTTATTGTAACGCGTCGCGCTGCTAGCCAGGCTGACTTGACATTAAACAGAACGTATAGGCTGGTCTGAGGCAGCAAGGTTACTGCAAAATGTAGGTTAAATGTGATATGTGTAATCTTATACGGTAGGTAATTGCCAGTATCTTCGAGCTTGTATTGTATTGTACAACGGGCTGGAGTCCGCAACTCCGCGTCAAAGCGCGTATTTTGCGTATGGGCTTTAATCTACCACGCGGCCCAGTGCGGGTTGGTAGATGTCAGATGTCTTCGATTTTTTGGTTTTAGGACATGCCGTTTTGAGAGCAGTGGTGATGAAATAAATTACACAAAGTAATGCGCCTGTCTGGGTTCGAACCCTTTCTGACATGTTTACGAGACCAATATAGAAAGGAATTTATTCAAGATGCAATAACTACCCCATGATTTTTGATTAGGTACTAACATCACTACACCGCTTCACAATCTCCGGGGTACCATAGAGTCGGCTAAGGAATATTAAACCATAGTGCGATATATCAAACCGCGATCACCGACGCCCCTAGGCCCATTCGTTATGGCAGTTATGGCGTCTTTATGCGAGGCCTACTTTCCGTAGAATACGATTTGATATATTCATTTTTGCTAACAATGAGCCGGTAAGGAAACAGAAATCGTTAAAGAACCTCATCCGAATTCATACAGTAACTGAGGTTAATTTCTTTTGCGAAACAGTTTATTTTTGTCTTTGATTAATTGCAAATCTGCCTAGCCTTTTCTCAACTATGTTGGGGTCAGCTTCCAGTCTAACCGGATGCAGCTGACCTACCAGTATTTTACATGGAGCGACTACCTATCTGACCACAACCCAGTTAGAATAGAATAGAATAATCATTTATTCGTTAATACGATACCCCTTGGTAAGACTGGTTGTCAGACTTTTTGGACCACTAACTACCTGTAATGACTGTCAAAGATCTACAACTGACAGCCGGGACCAACTGCTTAACGTGCTTTCCGAGGCACGGAGCAAACTCGGTATGTAATGGGTTAAGACCCATCCACAGACCAACCTAGGCAAGCACGGCTTAACCTAAAGATCGGCCCGAGCGGCTGTTATTATTTAGCCACGAGCTAAACATTGTGAGAATGATGATGATCTTCTTAAAGAGCTAGGTGCAGACTAGGTGTAGCTTCACGTCAATAGTGCTACGGAAGGATCGATCTCGAAACTTCTCGCTCGTTCTTGTTGATTTTCTCTGTTGGGTTTTAATCAATTATGTAGTTTTATCAGTCTTCCAATCTATAAGCTATATTATTGCTAACGCAACGTGCCTTTAGCCACTAAGCGAAGTACGAAAATTGTCTTGTCGCTGGTCAAAATATAGATTAATTAAGTCCACCATTGAATTCTCATTGTTTCTAGACCACCAACAGTAA
Organism: Xestia c-nigrum; assembly: GCA_916618015.1. Lineage (NCBI taxonomy): Eukaryota > Metazoa > Arthropoda > Insecta > Lepidoptera > Noctuidae > Xestia > Xestia c-nigrum. The sequence goes on from OU745246.1 coordinate 20,706,069, forward strand.
TGACAGGCATTGTTTTCTTGATTATATTCAGCGACTGAATAGAAAGCAGTCAACCGAGAGATCCAGTTTGTTAACAGCTACATTTCGTATTAAGTGTAATGTTGGAACTTATACAAGGTGGCCAGAACATAAACAAATAGGTACAGCTGTACCATACATTTTGATCGTTTAGATATTGCATATTTGTAGGAGACACTTGATTTTTAAATTACTGATGAAAAAATTCTACGACCCGTGTCAAGAATTATCTGCCGATTACGTGGTAACAATGTGTACGTCGGTGTTGCATCCACCTGTATTATGATATTTAGATTAAACTGGTCTCGTCTACGTATTTTTCCAAAAACCTGAAATTGGCATTTGTAAATCAAATACATACGTATTACTTTCAGCAGCTTTGAATTCAAGTACAATTCGTTCGTTAAAATGAATTTGATTCAAGTTTAATCATTCGTAAATAAAGTCTGTTCACACAAACATTTGATCAATGTAGCGAAATGCGTAATATTCCCTTTACATTTTGCAAGTATCTTCATTTGTAATGATTCTTTTTATAACATAATAACGACATATAAGACACTCATAACTTCTCATTAGCCTTGCCTCGGGAAACGCAATCATATATTCATAAGAATGAGAAAATTTGAATAAGTTGGATAAGCTTCTAACATTCCCCGTTTATGCAAATTGATTTTATTTGATTTTGATACGCCTAGTTAGCTTTGCGGGTCTTCAACTCGAGTTAAATTCTCTTTAGTCTTGATTAATTACGAATTTGTGATCCACCAGCAACTGACCGACGTGTCTCGACTTAGAGAATCTGTCCTCAAACGTTAGGAAACTATTTTAGAACAGATTACCCTAGGCACATTAGGGAAAATTAAACCTGCCAGTCAAGATAATCCGTTATAGACAGACTGATCGTAATTGTGACAATATTCGCACATTAGATCGAGCCTGAAGCTTAATCTACATCTACACTAATATTATAAAGAGGAAAACTTTGTTTGTTTGTTTGTTTGGTTGTAATGAATAGGCTTAAAAACTACTGGACCGTTTTTAAAAATTCTTCCACCATTCGAAAGCTACATTATCCACGAGTAACATAGGATATATTTTATCCCCGTACTCCCACGGGAACGGGAATTACGCGTGTGAAACCGCGTGACGTCCGCTAGTTTAATATAATGTTGACGTGGTACCCTGTTATACTGTATGTAGATTGTAGGTGTAATCAAAGAGTCATTAATATCAGCTTGCACAGCGGTAAACACGAACATGGAACAGTGTTTTTCATTTCTTTATGCTTTATTTTGAACGTTGATACCTACTCCTCTGATGTTCTCGATAATATGAGTGTTATTTTATTATTTTTATACAATCGGCGCGTTGTGTCAAATAAACGATTCATCCTAAATTTAAAAAAAAAACATCGAAACCCAACAGTACCTAACAGATAATTATAGGTGATCATCGCTTTTTAGGATTCCGTACCCAAAAGGTAAAAACAAACCCCATTACTACCGGGGTTGCGGGCCTGTTCGAAAGAGATACCGCGGCCCCGGAACATTATGGGCGAGGAAAGAACATGGATGGGTTTTAGTCAGTAAGAGTCTGACACTCCCTCCCGCTCCGCCCAGAGTGGGAGAAGTCATTTGATGATTTCCCATCCCAAAAAAAATAAAAAAGGCCCCATTACTCAGACTCCACTGTCCGTGCGTCCCTTTGTCACCAGGCTGTATCTAGAACCGTGATAGCTAGATGGTTGCAGTTTCGGCAATTTTCACAGAATGATATATTTCTGTTGCCGCTATCATCATCATCATTCTCTTCTCCTTATCCCAATTTATTTGGGATCGGCGCAGCATGTCTTCTTCTTCCATACTCCTCTATTTTTCGTCATCTCATCAGACACATCTTTTCTTACCATATCCCTCTTAACACAGTCCATCCGTCGTTTCTTTGGCCTTCCTCTACTCTTTTTTCTGTTGCCGCTGTAACAACAAATAAACAAAAAACAAAGCTAAATAAAAATTAAAGAGGGTTCCTCTACTACGATGCGCAATGGCACGGAAACTACCATGCGATAGTCCGACTCGCAGTTAGCCGCTTTTTTACCCCTGCTGCGGAACGAGAATCTACTGATATGACATCCCTTAAAGTATTCAAGTAATGATGAATAGGTTGGTAGGATGTACCTGCTCAAAAGCATATTATATCAGTCCCAATAAACCCATATCTCACGATCGGTGTCGTATATCATAATAATACAAATATTAAGAATCTCACGAAAGTTTCAAACAGTCTTCATCCGCATGATTGAGTTTTTCCGTTCCTATTATCCAATTTGAAAACTTCGTAGTCTCAGGGATCAAGTAACCAAAATAGGAGTACAAATTTGTTGTTGGGATTCTTTTTCTGCTCTTGAATAATATATTTCTTGAAGGTACTTACTTACTTATTTGCGTATTTATTTTCTTTTGAGGCCAAAGAATGTATAAAATTGTGGTATTTCGAGTTTTTGATAGGCATAAACATTGCCATTTACGTTTTGTAATAACCATTTGTTAGAGAATTATAACCAGTACAAAGAATACTAAATAAAGGAGATAGTTTTTTTTGGGCCCACCTGGTCGTTGCATTTATTATTCATAATAACACCAAAAAAAAGTAACCATTTTACTATGGTTTTAAAGGAAATATTACGTAGAAATGCAAACGGAATCTTAAAATCATAATAAATAAGCTATGTTATGATATTTTTTTGCGAGTCAAATCATTCCTGTTGTGGTCAATGTCATTTGACAGCAAATACTTACGTGAATAGGGGCGTTTTTCTGTTTACTAAAAAAAGTACGGTACCTATCCGTTGGAAATCATATGTGCTATATAAATTATTATAGAATCAGAAAGAATATAAAAATAAATATTATTAAACTATGAGCATTTTTAATGCCATTTTTATAGGTTTACACTAAAATCGCATAGGTGGTTTAAACAATCAACGTGGCATGAAACGTTATAAACCCACTTTTTTTGTGATTGACAGACAACTTCATTATTTTGACATTTACTTTTTCTGTTTATTTTGGTTTTCGTAAGTGTTTTTGCAGATTTTTCGCATTTATTCCGGTTAGACAATGCTAAGCTAATTAAACCACTAGAATCTAGAAGTTATAAGGAAGAAATCAATGTAAGTTTCATTATTATATGCTAGAATTTATGTGGGAAACTAATCCTCGAACATAAAAAATTGTCTCCTTTATTGTTCAAAATAAATCTCATTTTCAGACTAGTTAATTTGCAAAAATAAAATCAGCTAAAACCTTTTACATTTCAATCTGAGGACAATGCTAGCCACCAATATTTGAAAACGATATTTTAAAAATAGAATCAAAGAGAATGGCGCTAAATTAAAGTTGTGGTATATTGCAATATAAAAATTATAGCATTCTGAACTCTAAAAAACATTAGGTATTTTTTGTGGTAAAGGAATTAAATAATTATTACTTTTACTTAAGTATGGAAACAGTTTTTTAACAATTTAATATTTTTTTATTAGCAATAAGGTATTCGGAAAACAAACCTTTTCAATTTCAATCTGAGGACAATGCTGGCCACAAATATTTGAAAACCTTATTTAAAAATAGAATTAAAGAGAATGGCGCCAAATTAAAGTTTTGGTGTAAGTATTTCAATATAAAGATTGTAGCATTCTGAACTTTGTGAAACATTAGGTATTTTTGTGGTAAAAGAACTAAATGATTATTACTTTCACTTAAGTGAAGAAACAATAATTTATTAACAAATTAGTATTTTTTTAATGTTCGATAAGGTATTCAGAAAAAACACAGAAAAGGTAAATATCAGCAAATAGCAGTGGGGCAAAAACACTTTAAACCTTTGATGAATGGTTGAGACTATTCTTCTCTAAGAGTAACTGTCTCATATCCGATTATCAAACGTGCTAATTACACAAGCCCATTGCGTCGTGGTAAGCACATTGCTGACATTGCCTGTGCGTCCTTCATATTCAGCGACCGACGCTTTCGAACCCCCATGACTCGACAAGAAGCTAAAACTTCATTAGTTCGTACTCAGTACCCTTTGGCAATTATTAAGTGTCAGTCATTAATAGTAGTGTTTGTTCCACAGCTGTCGGCGTCCGGCGACCCAGGGGCCTTGGACGCGGTGGCACGAAGATATCGCCTTGAGAACGGCAACTCACTGGGGGAAAAAGATGAGGTAAGAATTTCATTTTCATCTGTTGGAAAATTTCCGGAAAATGTTTTAACTTTCTTCAGATTATTTTGTGGTTTTAATTTTCATAGCAGTGTTGCTTCGGGCTTTGGACACATACTTGTTATTGCTTAGGTTGTTCATGCCAAAGTATTTTAATATTGAATACCACAAGAGTTTTTGTAGTAAACTTCATTTTTTATAGATATTCATAAAATAATACGCTAGCGTTAAACCTTCCCTCAGGACAGCGCTGACCCATTTGGTAACTACGTTCCCCGCGAGCTCACTTAATAAATCACCACAATGACATAACGACGTAATTATTCATTCAGCCTGTATGTAGCAAAAATGTTGTCTTTAAAACATCCATTAAATAAAATAGATATGAATATTTTATCACAGAAAATGTTGAATAGCGGGATGAAGGCACAGCAAAAATCATTGTGAGCCTTTGTCAAAAGTTTATTGCCAAATATCCGGCAACCCAGCCTCATATATGTTCAGGAATTTGAGTACGGTATCCATCGCACATATCATGTAGGTATGTGTATATGTATATTACATACATCTTGCTTTATTAGTCATATGCTGAGCAAGAAATGATTAGTTGACGACACAGTGTTGGCGCTGTGGCTGAGCAATTGGCTGTCTGCGCTGCGTGTCGCGGGTTCGATTCCCACACCGAACAAAAATTTGTATTGCCACCCACAAAACAGGAGTTATTCCTAGTGCTGGGTAACGTTTTTTCTTTTTCGATAAAATGCGTAATAGAAATCCATGCTGTGGATATGTATAGTTAGTTACATCGATGCAGCTATCAATAAAATTCACCAGCAAATATTTACTTTGTAAAGAAGGTAACATGCTGATAAAAACAATAACATGTTTTTTATTCGTGGTAGAGGAACAAAATTATGAGAAAAAAAAAAAAAAAAAAAAAAATTACACAAAATCTTAAAAATCTAGACCCTATCTAATAACTTGCACAAAAAGAATGAAGAGTCGACAGATGTTTCTGAGATAAATTTTTACTAAGTTTAAGAAGCCACAGTCATTTAAATGTCGGAATAAAACTTTACGAGACGTTTAAACGCAGTTGCTTTAAACGACACCTTTTTATGAGTTAAAGTCGCCTGCTGAAAATTACTCAAGGTTGTTATTTTATCGGGTTTTTTCTTTTGTATCAGCTTTTTCTAATTTACGATCCCAGTTCAGTCAGAACTAGACAAGAACGGTTCTTTCTTTGAGTCTAGCTAGAACTAGAAATAGAGGCCACTATGTATTCATATTCATACCCCAAAACATCTATAAAAATGTACATTTGACAATATGCTGTCAGATAACTCTAATTCTAAGTTAAACTCTTTATTAGAAGAGAATTTAGATGAGTTTTGTGTACAAAAAACAACTTCTCTACTAATCCAAACGAATTATTACATAAAAATAAAGATGCCGTTGAAAAACTCCGGCAGTCTAGGTCAAAATAAGATTTTCCTATTAACTACTCTTTCAGTAACGTAGTTCGCGAGAACATGGAAAACTGATTTCAATAGAGCAACATTCTGTTCGGCAGCTGAATGTACTGAAAAGAGTTTTTACATAGTGAGTTACTAGCTAACAGAAAAGGTAAAATTCGCGTCCGGTTAGAGCGTGGGTTTGATCGAAATATTAATATTATATTAAATTGATTCACGTTAAATTGAAAAGTTTATGTAGCTAATTTATAGAGGTATTGTATACATATTATTGGTACCATTTTGAATCTCGAAAACCCCTCTCACGGTCACTAATGTTTAACGGATATTGAGCAGTAGTAGGTTTGGGTGAAAATCGGTAAAAATGATGACCTAACAAATATAAATTGAGACCTGCAAATCAAGTACTTACCACAAAAATCTCCATTTTATCGCTTGAAAGAATTGCTTAGTCAAGTAAAACATCAAATTTATATTGTTTCTGTTTCCTCCCAGTTATTTGGACCTCCGAGCGCGCCTGTTCTGGAAAACCCTGAATTTCAAACACGATGGTACTTCAAGTATTTTCTCGGAAAAAGTGAGTTTTCATTCATTCATTTATTTTCTCTTGGCGTTATTGTAAGGTAAGTGTAATAATTACTTTGTGGTGATAGATTTAATATTTCGGTCTACAAGGAATTACTAACATGGAAAACATGTTACCTATGGAAGACACCGATTTGAGCTTTGATTAGGTTCTTACTTATTGTTTTTAGGTGTAAGTGTCCTATACAAGTATGAAACATAAATTAAACTCACAATGCTTAACCATTTTATCATTATTTTGTACCCCTCTTACAAAATAATGGTACAATTGTGAAGAGTCGTTCACAACGCGCATTCTTTCATCGAAATTATCCACTCCACTGAGAAACCAGAGGAAATACGAAAATTATTGTAATTTCCTTCGAGTTATGTGCTTACAAAGTTAAGTTAAGTTTATTGAATGAAATTGAAATAGCGAAGCACTGTAGCATTGTGTCTTTGGTATTTCAGGGTTGGCTGAAACTCTATGGTTGTTATTCATAAAGGCATTTTCACCCTATTCTATCCAGTTCAGTCCACGGAATAAATATCCAGTTTCACGCAATATGAACAAACACAGACACATAATTGCGTCGTGTTCGTCAAAATTATACTCTATTCAAGCTTCTTTTTGCTGAATAGACGGTACTAATGAACTCGCAATGATAAAAATTACAAACATGTTTAGGTAATATAATATTGGTGTTGCTCTCGAAAACATTAAATAGGTATAAAGCCTTTTTACAAACATATTGATGTTGTTTTTAATATTCTGTGTGTACATTGACAATGAGATATTTAAACGACGTTGTTACTAAAAAATCGAGGTTGTTTTGGTGTTTTATGTCAAACTAGCCGTTTGCCCGCGACTTCGTGGCGTGAACCACCCTTGTCACCTAGGGGTATAAAAATAGCCTACGGCTTGTTCTCTGACCTACCAAATATACAAAAAAAAAATAAAAAATCGTTGAAGCCGTTTCGGAGGACTTCGATAACAAACACTGCGTGACACGAGATTTTTATATATTAGATAGCTTTGTCTGCGGCTTCGCTTGCTTTGAATTTGGGGTAATTTTAAATAAAAAAATGAGGGACTTTGACTGCGCTAAAAATGAGTAAATACAATTCAAAATCCAGCAGAATTTTAAAGATATACATATTCAGACGTTGCTCATAAATTAGTTGGTTTCAAAGCAGAGCAGAGGAACTTATCAGAAGTATTATGTAAAATCTGAAATTATTGTCTAGTATGGCCGGTAAATTACGTTACGATATGATACGTATCTACAAAGATACACATAAATCAAAGAAAAACTGACGGAAAAACCAAAAAAATGTGTGTTGTGTTGTATGTGTGAAGGAGGGGGATAGAAAGACCGAAGAAACGATGGATGGATTGTGTGAGGAGTGATATGGAGAAAATGGACTAAATTATCATTACAGTTGACAGGAGAATGGCAGAAGAAAACGTGTTGCGCCGACCCCAAGTTACATGGCATAAGACCAGGAAGATGATGATGATGATGTTAAGTTTACTCTACAGATTAAAGCTCAGTGGCCATTCATTTAAGTCGCGCATTTGTCCTGATACCCTAATAACCCTGTACAAAAGTCGAATCCGCCATCTTCTGGATCTCAAAATAAATACCATATTCTGCACCCCTGATAATCCCGGAAGCTACACCCATATTGATTTTTAATTTTTCATTCCAACCCTATGGCATAACAGGGATGATGGAATTTCAGGTCCGCCACATTAAATCTCAAAATCGTTGTTTTTGAAGTAGGTGGACCTAACCCGATACACCATACAAACAATAGCCCTGTTGATTTTCAGACTTTGTCACGCTTTTTCCCCCTCTGAAAGCAGGGGTTGGTTTCTGAAAAAACCTGCAACCCATTTCTACTTATTTATCAATAGGAGTGCTCCTGAGAAGTTTTGAATGAAATAATCTAACCAATCTTGTTTCCCCATACAAACTTTGGAGCCCCGCTTCACCCCTTTAGAGGGTGAATTAAAAAAATCCTTTCTTAGTGCACCTTTAGGCCACATAAGGAATCAACTTGCCAAATTTGGAATCTATAGACCCAGCGGTTTGGGCTGTGCATTGATTTTTAGACTTTGTCACCCCATTTCCCCCTCTTAGGGGTTGAATTCCTGGAGCCGTGTCGACGGCGCATTCGTGTTCCACGCGCGCCTCAAAGATATGTCAGCATAAGGGGAGGGGCCCGCAAGGGCCGAAGCCTGCCGGGGTTGCGAGCCTGTTCGAAAGAGATACCGCGGCCCCGGAACATAAAGGGCGAGGAAGGAACATGGATGGGTTTTACTCAGTAAAAGTCTGACACTCCCTCCCGCTCCGCCCAGAGTGGGAGAAGTCATTTGATGATTTCCCATCCCAAAAAAAAAAAAGTGGTTGAATTCTGAGAAAACCTGAAACCCGTTTCTACTCATTGACTCCATGAAGGGTCCACCCTTTATAGCAGAACTTTTTATGTCATAATATTATTTTGCATACCAGCTGATGGCATAAACTTCATTTCGCAGAAAATAGTTTGGCAGATACTCATTTATCATAGGTTCGTACTCATAATTTTGTAAGCCAGAATCATCTTCAGGCATACATTTCATATGCATAAGATTCAAAAGTAGAACCATCTTATCGCAGAAAGTTCAGAGTCAGAATCATTTATTGGCATAATTTTCATATCGATAGTCTTTAAAGGCAGAAATATCATATCTCAGAAAGTTTACAGTTAGAATTATTGTTTGGCATACATTTCATATGCATAATAATGGAAAGACTCATCTATCATATCACAGAAAATTCATAAAATCAGTTGATTGTGAACACTTGGTTTTTATTTCCCTGTAAAAAGCAGGCAAACAAGCATATTATATCGTGCATGTATACAAGCTAGCATGAAGCAAGCATGCAGCACGCAGCATGCAAGCAAGCATGCAGCAGGCAAGCAAGCATGCAGCAGGCATGTAAACATCTGAACATGCATATACCATGCGTACAGCATGCATGCAAACAAGCATGCAGCATACAAACAAGCATGCAGCAATCATGTAGCATGCAAGCAAGCATGCAACATGCAGCAGGCATGGTTTCTGTCACGGCTCCGGCGCTGCGGGGCTACGACGGTCCCACGCGAGCTGTTCGTCGCAGATGGGTTTAACGCTCACCACCGCAGCTTCGGCTTGCTGGCCGGCTTCGCCGGCCAACCTCAGCCGCGGCGGCGAGTGTTACAACCACCTGCTCCTCAACTCGCGGCCCGCCTCGCCCCTCCGCGCCTACGCGATTTTAAATTACACTCTTGGGGTAGGGCAAACAAGACTACGTGGAGTCGGTTTTGGAGCGATTCTTTTCTGCCACTAACTTTTCTAGCACAACATATTTACTTTTTAAGATAATATTTTAATTTTAAATTAAGGTTAAAAATGCTATTTTGTGGCATTGAAAAATGGCAATACTGCCAAATAAAATTATTCCAAATGAAATTCTGCAATCTTCATAGTATGCCAAGTGAAATTATATCAAATAATCGTCGTTCTAAGTAAACATTATTCTAAACGAAATTATGCGAAATATGAACAATGCCAAAGGTAATTATGCCAAATAAAATTCTGCTATCTAAAAGTATGCCATTCCAAATTCGGACATACACACATTCAGCCAAACAACAAGTATATTTAAAAAAAAATATGCCTTTAATATATTCGTTTAAAGAAAATTATGCCAAGTGTGTTATGCTAAATGAATTTCGGAGCAACAAGATTCTGCCAGATAGATGGAACCCCTCCATGAAGGAGAGATGACTAGAAGAGCATTTCCTTTAGTGAAGTTTCACGTCTAGTCTCTACAAACTTAGACAGTGAATCTTAGACAAGTAGATATTAAGTTCATACTTGACAAAACCGCTTGATATAATATCGAAGACAGCTAACGGTTCACTTAAAAAATAATGTAGCCTTCAACCTAAAATCGATATTATTTTTAATTAAAATAGCTCCGACATTAATGATGTGCTAGACTGTTAACAAAGAGATGTCAGCATAAGGGGAGGGGCCCGCAAGGGCCGAAGCCTGCCGGGGTTGCGGGCCTGTTCAAAAGAGATACCGCGGCCCCGGAACATAAAGGGCGAGGAAGGAACATGGATGGGTTTTAGTCAGTAAGAGTCTGACACTGCCTCCCGCTCCGCCCAGAGTGGGAGAAGTCATTTGATGATTTCCCATCCTAAAAAAAAAAAAGACTGTTAACACAGGTCAAAGTTCACACACTCGTCAACCCACACAATGATAGTGTGATCTGAGTTTGTCGCAAAGGAAAAAAACACCATCACACTGACCTATAATTTAGTTATAGCTTTCATCCAAACTTTAAGAAATCAGTTTATACGTTGGATAAAATTCAAAAAGGACATATACCTATAGATGACTCTGCCGTAGAGTGTTAATGTGGTATTGTTCCACAAATGATGATCATTTAGATTGCTATCGAAGAAGAATGCATTGTTATTAGAATTAATAATTATCTCGAGCACTTATTGAGAATCTAAACTAATGTAAAGCGTTTGTGAAAACAGTGTGACAAATTAATGACAGGTATAGTTAATTTCTAAGAGCAAGGAGCCCATTGCTATAGTTACTTATTAAATAAGCTTATTAACAGGATTCGTGACGGGTATCCGTTGGATGCGAGTCGCAAGGGACCGGGCGACACTTGGGGGAGGCCCATGTCCAGCAGTGGACGTCTTTCGGCTGAAATGATGATGATGATGATGTGACGGGTTTAAGACAAGTTTACTACTCAAATCAGCTTAGTTTATAGGGACTCGATTTTTAATCTCTACAAATAAGTAGTTTTCTACGAGAGAATAGCTAGGGGACACCATGACGAAATCTTTATGGCCTACCAAAATATCTACAGTTCTGGTAGGTAATTAAAGCCTTGTGTGTTGTTATTGCCTCAATTGATTCAAGTACGAATTCTGTCATGTACAACAATAGCGACCCGTTCCGACAGCTGTTTGTGACAGTGCCCACCTTTTGTAACCCGACGGATTATTTATTACAGTTAACGATTATGTTTCTCCAGCGAAGCAGTTTCTGGGGTTAATAACTTTCAATTATACTAATAAATTCTCATTGAAATCAAAACCTAAAGCGATTTCAGTTGGTATGTTTCCGATAATTTATCTTACACAAAGTTGTACATTTAAGAAATGAAGCACCTACACAGGTTTACCTATTCTCAAGAGTGTTCTCATCTGGAGAGAAAATATACCGATAAAAATCCATAAGGTTTCACCGCAAAATCCGTCTCAGTGTTTTACGTGAAAAATTGCTATTCCCGTTTCCAATGTGTGTAATGGTGATGGCTCAATCAATGTCCAGGCGGACATTTATCGATACATTCTCTCGATAAATCGATTCATTTATTTCTGAAGAGGTGACACTAATCGAACGCATATTGCAATACGGTTAAAGATTTATCGAAGAACTGCTTTATTTTTATTGTAGGAAATAAATACTAATTTAGTCGATATTAGTCTGCATAGCAAGTCATGTTGGTTTTATATCATTCTTAATGTAACGAGCTGTGTGATACATTAAGGGGCCGGCGGAGCATGCGTTTTTCATACAAACTTAATACCAAAATAGTATGAAAAACAAACAATTTCTTAAGGTAGTGTGTATATATTTTGATTGGATTACAGAATAATGAACAAATAAAATAAATAAATAAATATTAATAAATATTTTGAAAGGACAATTATATAAAGGAATTTAAAATTTCTATAGAAAATCTATTTTTTCATAACTCTCCTTTAAATCAGTATCCGTTCAAAATATTTGTTTGGGAACCTATGTATTCTGTAATCCAATCGAAGTAAATACACACTACCTTAAAAAAATGTTTGATTTACAAATGATTTTCGTATTACGTTTGTATGAAAAACGCATGCTCCACAGGCCCCTAATTACTACCGATTTAACAACAAATAAATTAAATAATCAAGAAACAGTTAAAACTCAATCACAAATACACTACTGATCACACTATTCGCTTAGATATTCACTCTACTTCACTTCGCACTTCTAGTTCACTTCGATTCGCTTCGATGTGTAGCCAAAATCAGACTGCCTGTCGCAAGTCTGCGCTGTGCTTTTATACGGTCAACAGATACACACAAAATATTTACGAATATTCTAGCGGCGCGTGGCGTGCAGAACTGCTTAGTAAAAAACACATCAACAAAAACATTAACAATAAAATACAAAAGGAAGTGTACGCAAGAAAAGATAATAAACGACTTGTACAAAATAAAAAAGTAGACACTCTATGCCCTCGGCGTACGGTCAACATTATAATGACACTTCCTGATGTTTTTTATAAGAAGGTTGCGAATTTGTACCTACTTAACTTGAAAACTAATAATATTGGAAAGCACTCAAAGTTCCAACACAAACACTGTTCTCGTACCAATTATCATACCAACGTTTGGCTCATTATAATAAAAGGTACGAAAATCCTTTTAGTTCATATTTTGTTCAAAATGCCAAATTAGTTCATAATTTAAACACACTAAATTGGAGCTAAATTTGGTACCTACTTGTAAGAAACATGACTTCCAGTGCAGTTGGAGTCGAGATTGTGTAACTTTCAAGACATATGTGAGCCGAAATTGAGCTTCTTCTTCATTCTGAGAGCCCAATTCTGTGTGTTGTGCGTCAGTGAATCATACATATTAGATATGACAGCAAAATGCGGCACTTCGCTTTGGAGAATGTTCTGTGTTCCTCTTTCGGAAGACGTTACTATAAATATTGTTTGTACTGAAACAAACAGCTGAAAATAAGCCTCTACTTTCCTTTATTCTGAAATAGAACATTGTTATAAATAACGCTTAGAACTTTTTGAACGCGATCAGAGTTAGAAGCAGGTCGTTTTCATCACCAGATATCGATAAAACTGTTCGCGTCCATTGAATTAATCGTACTTGCGTGTCGTAATCATACCGTCACTAAGTGCTGAAATTTCTGCTTTTATAGCTTTATTATCTCCACTTTGGAACTTTCTTTAAACGGCGAACGATTAAGTAGATAGTTCAAATTCATTTCAGCGAATGTAACTAATTTCAGGCCAACGACAGAAGTAACTAGTTGTTATGCCAACTTTGTAACAGTTGAATAGTTATTAACTTTATTAGTATGCGGGCCTTAACAGTCAATTGTTTAGCTCTTATCTCAATGTCAACTTCATTTCAGCGTCGCAAACATTCTTCACTGTCACACAAACATCGATATTCCAACCGGGAAACTCGTAACGAAACTTTACTTTTAATTACTGCCACAAAAGTCTGAATCAATATTATGGTACTGTCAAATTGAATGCGTAGAATTGTTTGTTTAATTGTATAAGTATTATCTACACTGAATTGCAGTGTAGTCTGTTTAGTACATACATATAATTCATGAAAAACACTAACAAGGTGCTTTGAAAATATTTTCAGGTTACCTGAATATATTTTTCTGTAACTTGATACTTAGAACTTCAACAAAAAATCTACCTACAACCGCTATTTTAAAGTATGAATAGGAGTAGCTTACACGTGTTTCCCATACCTATAGCTCTGATATTAAATTCTTTCAAGCGTATTTCTGTAGGCAGAGGGAAATGAGTTTTGTACAACAAAATAAGAGTGTCGTCGAGCCTGTGTCAACGACAGAGCTGTCCACCGAACCCGAAACAATGAGGTTACAGCCGCCGGCAACCATGTAATCCACTCACAACTGAACATTACAGTTTACGCCTATATGCTATTATTTTTATTTGTCTCAACGATAAGGCAGTTGCTAGACAGAAAATACAATGGTACTGAAATTATGTAAGGAATTATTTTTAAATCGCATGTTGGAACTGTCTGTGGGGTGTCATGACATGGCCACGTGATGAGAAACGAGGAAAGAGAGTTTTGAGTATAAATGTGGATATCTATTAGAGTAGGAGATGAAACGATAGATAGACTGTGAGGAAGATGATATGGCTAGGTGTGACTACTTGAGTGACGATTAATAAAGGAGTAAATGGAAGATAATATATAATTCAAAGGTGACTGACTGACTGACTGACATAGTGATCTATCAACGCACAGCCCGAACCACTGGACGGATCGGGCTGAAATTTGGCATGCAGGTAGATGTTATGACGTAGGCATCCGCTAAGAAAGGATTTTGATCAATTCTACCCCCAAGGGGATAAAATAGGGGATGGAAGCTTATATGAAAGTCCGTCAGTTTTAAAGTAAGGATCTTCTAATTTTGTGTTTAGGCTGACGATTGAAAATTATTTTATACGTCTTTCAGCGTTTTTGATAACTTCTACCCCGAAGGGTTATAAAGGGGATGAAATTGAATGTGAAAAATCCTTAATTTTCGACGTAAAAAGTACAAAATTTGTTATCTGGGCTTATGATTGGAAGCTGACGCAACGGTTTTATTAGAATTTCAACCCTTGAGAAGTGAAAAAAGAGTAAAATTTTGTTTTTAATTAAAGTTTTTATTTTTTGAGTCACCAAAAAGTATCGAAGTTAGTAAGTCGTTGGTTTTTTTATTTCAACCCACAAAGGGGTAAAAGGGGGGATGAAGTTTTGCATTGTAGTTGTTCATTCGTTCAGGAATAACAGCAGCAGGAGAGACCGGCAGTGCAAGTTAATAGTATAGGCCGACACAAGTTAATAGCACACGTGACTTCGCGGCTGGCAGTACTTACCGTTTTGTAGGGACCTAGGTAAGCCGAAGATTATGGACTTACGGCAGGAGCAGAAAAAGAAAGTATGGCAGCCGCCGCTCCTGTGGGTGCCGCCCGCTCGCACCAACTTGCTGCAGCACGCGCCGCTCACGCGCGCGCTGCGTGCACTCAATATGGTGTCACAACAGATTGATTGCTTCAATTGTACACTGAGCGAATTCACACGGGCCGCATTTTGCGCAATTACTTTAGTTTGTCAAAATAATCAATTTATTTAAAACATAAATAATTTAACTTTAAATATAACTGCTCTATTGTATTAGGTACCTGTAATAATAGTTGTATGTGTTGTTTAAATAAATAAATAAAATAAATAAATAAATAAATTATGTATAGTAGAACGAGATAGAATGAGTAATTGTCGATATCGTATTTGATACCAACTAGATTTTTTTTATTTTGTAGATTTCTGTTTTTTTTTCTCTTCTGCATTTCTGATCTTACTTTTGATGAATGAAGATGAAATCAGAAATGGCGCCGACGAAAGTTTTTGGATTTTTAATCATGGGTGTCGTTTCCGTGGTTTTTGGTGTCGCTGATAGTGAAAATGAGGTCAAAATTAACACGGGGAAAAAAGTTAACAGAAGCAAAAATAACAGTTTTCCTTTTTTTTTTACGGCTTCCCCTGACACTATTTTCACCCTGCGCCACTGTTAGGTATTTTAGGATGGGAAATTATCAAATGACTTCTCCCACTCTGGGCGGAGCGGGAGGGAGTGTCAGACTCTTACTGACTAAAACCCATCCATGTTCCATCCTCGCCCTTTATGTTCCGGGGCTGCGGTATCTTTCGAACAGGCCCGAAACCCCGGCCGGCAGGCTTCGGCCCTTGCGGGCCCCTCCCCTGGTGTATCTAATCCTACACCCACATTTCGCACATTTAGCTTAATCCCATCAACCGGGCCCAAATAATACAATAACACTTTGCCCGTCCCGCAAATCGAACCCAGGACCTCATGCTCAGTAGCGCTTGCGACAACTCGAACAACGATGCAGTCTCACACATGACCCATCAATATTTTCACGCGAACGAAGTCGCGGGCAACAGCTAGTGGAAGATAAAGGGAAAGATGGTGTTGTTGGGATTATCATCAATTAAATTCTCTTCTACAGTCCGCAGTGTTTAGTTTCCAAGAGGTTCACTTCGATATAATTATACCTACAAATCACTGTTTTAATGATCGTACAATAATTACCTCAATTCTAATTAAACCTAATTGGAAACGCTTTGCGGGTTTGATATTCGTAAGTTCGGGGAAAATCAATGTGCAATATCTACTATTTGTGGTGGTCCTCTAATCCGGTCTATACATCGGAAGTTTGAAACTGATCAGGCAGGTATAATTTACATTTTCCAATGGCTATGGCAATGGCTAATTCCAAAGTGATTAATACTCTTTGGTCTAGTAATCTGGCATTCCTCACAGACTTTACTGGTATTTAGATATATGAGAAGTTAATACGTATTAAAAATAAATAAAAGGCGTATTTGATCTCACGCGAACAGCCAACATAAAGGCTCCAAGTTATTGAATTCCTTTATCAACAACCTACGTTTCATATTGAATGGTAGATATGTATTTTTATTGTTCTCCGTTTAAGGCTGATGCTTTTGGCGACTTTGACCGTGAAAAATTCGTTCCTCGACTCTTATGAACTTGGAGGGTTGTATTGATGATTATAATTCTATAACTAAATACGTCTTACAGCCGCGAACGATACGTTTATCAACATACAACTTAGCACTGCCCTGCAAATTGCAAAAAACGTAAGAAAATTTGAATTTCGCGGGGCACGTTGACGCTTTCACCTTACAGCACAAAAGTAGTGTTTAAGTACCTATGATGTATATTGTTATACGTTCCGTGTAACAAATGTATAAGACCGAACCTAAATAGTCTATTTTGAACTCGCTTTGACCCTCGTTATTCTAGATTTATACCTAACTAAACGCTCACGAACCTGCCTACTTTACATTCTGAAACTAAAATTCCAAATAAAATATGGAGGTAAACACCAAGCCTTTAAAATATTTGCCATTGTGTTTATACCTTTCATGATATTACTGGAATTTAAAAATTGAAACGTGAAAATCGCTTTGTTGAGTTGATGTTAGAATTTGTGTGATATAAATAGCAAAATTTTAGAATTACATCCAACTGCTTTGGTTTGTTGGTTATAACTTTCTTCGTTTGATCTTATATACTTGTACTTTTTCATCTTTATACACCGGGATATATTCACCAATTTGACCAGTTTAAACAAAAATGATTTACCTAATTCATTCATTTATTCTGCTATGAAAATAAACATCAATGAATAAGGCATCTAATCGGATACCACATTGGGCTTGACTGAGTAAATAACAAACAAAAACCTCAGTGTCGTTTGTTTACCTTCGTATGTAATTTTCATATTGTTTAGCATTTCCATATTATTTTTTCAACGCGTCGGTGTGGCTATGTAAAATATACAATCATCAAAATAAACTTTCTTGTTTATGGCAATTTCTGGCAAAATGTAACACAAAATTAAATATCAATGCATAATGCATGATGATAAAATGACCATCTTCAAAACAAAAACAGCCAGCGTTACATACAATTCTTGACTATAATAAGTATTACCTACGTTTAGTGGCACTTTCCGAAATTGTTTACACGGGTCCTAGGTAAAGTTTACTTTCTTGATAGAATCCATAGTCGTACGGCAGGTGTCGGTTCTCTTAATGTACTTAGGTAATCCAAAGTGGCCAACTTCACGGTTTTGTCCAGGAAAAGTCTGTTCATACACGAAATCTCTTATGAGGTCATTGTGTACTCATCATTATGATTTTTTTTTTGCTATGGGACCAACCCACGAATAGCGTAAAAAAATTGCTGTTCCCTACAATATTTTCGCATAACTCGTCAAAATGTATGGAGCAGCAGATTATTATTGTTATTACCCTGGTTCAATCCATGGTCCGGAACGAGACGGAATGCAACGGAATGGGGGCAACGAGGTGGCCCCAGGCCACCGTGACATGGACGGTGAGCTACGGGCTGGGCTCACCGTCTGTACGTCTTATGACGATAGGCTGTGTCGACGGCGCGTTCGTGTTCCACGCGCGCCTCAAAGAGATGTTAGCAAAAAGGAAGGGGCAAGGGCTGAAGCCTGTCGGGGCTGCAGGAAGGAACATGGATGGGTTTTAGTCAGTAAAAGTCTGACACTCCCTCCCGCTCCGCCCACAGTGGGAGGAGACATTTGATGACTTACCATCCGAAAAAAAGGGTTTCGTCCCGTGTTAAAAACTATTCATAGTGATGAGTACAATGACCCTTAAAAGATATTTCGTGTATGAACAAAATATACCTTATAATTATTTTTTATTAATACATTGTCCGGGAACCAATTTTAATTATTAAATAATAGAAGACATTTGTGTTGATTGCCGAGAGGGGCTTCGGCGTCTAGAGCAGATTGGTGGTGTAGTGGCAAATACTAGATAATATAGGCCAGAAATTAAAATATGACCAAAACAGAATCCTTCTTTTGTATTCTCGACGGTTTCTCCAGTCCTGTGCTCGTAACTTTTGCCGGAGGTACCACAGGTTGATTGTCGCGGGGCTGGCGAAGTTGACCGTGATTTTATGTTACGCGTACCTACCTCTTAAGGGGGATACTCCAAGGTAGCCCGCGAAATATAAAATGTCTTATGTTTTTTGCAATTTGCAGGGCAGTGCTAAGTTATATCACAGATTACGTTATATGTTGATAATCGTATCGGTCGCGACCATAATTATAATTATCAATACAACCCTCCAAGTTCATAAGAGTCGATGAACGAATTTTTCACGGTCAAAGTCCTTCTTCGACTCTTCTGAACTTGGAGGTTTGTATTGTTGATTTTGATAATTATAATTCTGTAACTTAATACGTCTTACAGTCGCGACCGATATGTTTATCAACATAAAGCTTAGCACTGCCCTAGAAATTGCAAAAAACGTAAGAAAATTTGAATTTCGCGGGCCACCCAGACGCCTTCACCTTAATGAATAAGTATTCCGATGCCTACAACATGGGTGTAGTTACCGTGTGTTTATATAGGTAATAAAACTGTGTCTCAGTTTTCCAGTTGCATCTAAAGGAATATTATTCTACAATCATAAAATGTTTACAGTGCATCAGAACTACATCGGAGTGGATGGATCCAGAGAGCCATACCTGCTGAGTGTGGTGCAGGAAGGTGGAGCGGGACTTTTACGAGCCATCCTCTTCAATAAAATGGTGAGAAGTGCTACTTACTGTTATGGCACGCGCCCTTCAAGATTGAAATCACTTTTATTTCGCACGTCAGCGCTAAGTTATAACGCCCTTTATCGTTCGTACAATAAATTTGGAAAAAATATTGCCCTTGATATATTCAGAACGACAGCTAGTTCAAAATTGTGTCCGTGACAGAATAGTTATTTATTAAACAGTGGAACGTAAAACAGTTGATTTCATCTTTATTACCATTTTATGATCTGACGAATTAGTTAAGCTTATTTGACTACTTTCTTTTGACATATTTACTTATCTTTATTCTAGTCTCACAGCTATGCGTTCAATAAAAAATGAAAGCCATACATAAAGACATCCCGTTCATTGGAGCGCTAAAAGCTCTAAAGAACAACTATCTCTTCAAGGTTTCAGTACCTAATAAAACGTTCAGAACTCTGATTTATGAGTAAATTCTTCCATAGGGTGCCCATAAGATATATCTGCCACCAAGTGCTTGGAACAGTGGTGGCGGACAGGCGCCGACTAGACCAACAGTCAAGCAGATTCTGTCACAATTCCCCTCTATGGAACGAGTTGATAAGATCCCAAGAGAGGTTAGTTTTTGTCTTAATTATACAAGTAAATAACTTATACAATATTAATGACCCCTGTTTACGAGAGTTATATACTCAATGTTTTTCTCCTGTATAGATAACATGTGCCGAATTACAAAAAGACGTTCTACTACTGGAAGAACAGGAAGGTTCTGTAAATTTTAAGATAGGAGTAATGATAATGAAACCCGGCCAAAAGACTGACGACGAAATGCTCTCCAACGGTAAATATGACACTAAATATTAAAAGCTAAATGTATTTCTGAGAAAGGACATTGAAATGTTGAAAATCTTTCAGAGAAAGGCGACGAGAAATGGGACAGGTTTATTTCACTTTTGGGAGATAAAATTCGATTACGAGGCTGGAACCGTTTTCGAGGAGGGCTGGACGTCAAAGGTAACATTCATATTTCAATTAAGTATAACTTATTACGCAATAAACAAACAGTAGAAAACGTTTTCTTTAACCCTGAGGCTACACGTGCCGAGGCTTCAGCTAAGATTATTGTTTTCGCTATAAATACGGCCAAAACATTAGGCAGTCAAAACACACTTACTCACAGTTCAGAACTCGCAAAAACACGACTTTTTAATGAGACCCAGCGAGTGTAACTTCAGCATAAAACGAAAATAAATTGCTTTAATTCTTGTTATCCAGACTCATCTTAATTGTCCCCGTTGTAACAGGTGACATGACTGGCAGCCATTCCATTTACACGATGCATCAAGGACACGAAATTATGTTTCACGTCTCGACAATGTTGCCGTTTTCCAAGGATAATAAGCAACAGGTGAGCCTCATAAAATTATTATAAAGAGCATTTACCTTAAGGCGACTACAAGAGCTAAACGCGAGTTTTATAATGCCTGAAAGTATATTATTCACTGCAATATACAAAACCAGACATTTTTATGATATTCTTTAGGATATAAATGCTAGTATCATAGTGTTTTGAAAACATAAAATTAATTAATTTCCCTCGATAAAAAAAGAAATCAGGAACTTAATATCTCTAAAAATTTCTTTTAACGAGTAAAAACCACACTAAAAATACATAAACTCAGAATCATCGCACATTCTGATTTTTTGGCAAATACAAGCACCATATTAGCATCATAGTGTTTTATTTTGTTTAGTCCAATCCATAGATATTTTTTAAATCGATCGAAACCAGTCAACTCGCACTTTTCGGCCCGCAGTGACTGACGTTGGTAACCACCACTTTGTTGTGCAAGCTGATTAGAACTTTATTCTAACATTATTTCAGACGAAGTTTGAACCACCACAAATAGAGTTGCTAATTTAGCTCATGTAGGCGCCTTAAGGTTTAATGGTGCAGTGTGTCTTTTAATTAAATTCTTCGAACCATTAATTTTACTTTGAGAATGGAGACATGGCATGGTACTCCAACTAAAAATTAAGCTTCGACTCCACATATCTAGTAATCAAGGTATATCAGTTTTAATAATACAAGATCTTTTAAATTCCTAATTGTTAACTTTGATAAACCTGTCCCGTCTAAAAAACCAGCTTAACTTTACTCCATTAAACTTCGGGTCTATGATGCGTCTTTCAAAAATATTTGAGTAAATTTTTCAGCAAGATGCCGCAAATCACATTTTAAGATTCAAGTTTGCGATGAATAATGTTATTACACTTTGACAATCTTGTTGAACTTTTTACTTTGGAATTTGTTTACGAAGATTTCAGTGATAGGTTAGCCTTAGCTTAGACCGCGTAGTCGCACTGCAGAGTCTCGGGCGACAGCGAGGCGTATTATGTGTTTTAACTAGTTTCGTTTGACTTCTAGCCGGTTTTGATAGTATAGGTGAGATAAATGAACGAAAATTTATTAATAATTTCGCTAACATAGCTAAAAATTATTTGTTTAATTTTAAGTTACAGTAGTTTTTAAGTAGTTTTTAAGTAGGTGAAAACATGGGGGCGTAAAAATATTTTTTTCATCCCCCATCTCGGAAAGAGTATTTTTGCGCTTCAATATCTGAGTGCAAAAGCCGTTTTTATCGTCATGAGGGTAAAGTAAATTTGAATTTAGAACATCGTGTGCACTAAGCATGTGAATTCAAAACATCATGAAACCTATTTACTTCTACCTCTATGGTGCCGAATTTATCATACAATTTTTTTTTAATTTGTTAAGAACTCAGACTCGGAACCTTCTTGGTGTACTTTTTTAATAGGCATGTTTTGCGGGCGCCATTTTCTTTTCGCGTCATATTGTTAACACATGGTTAAAAACAAGGAATCCAACTTGAAAACAAGTGAAAAACCTAAAATGACCACTTATTATCTAGCGACGAGGAAGTTTATTTAACGCCAACAGAATTAACTGAATTTGTTAATAATGCGCATTTTTTTTGCGTTTATCCATTTCCTCGCTGAGGTGGGATGAAAAGTTACGTGTTGCACTCGAGTGCAAAGATTTTTAACCTCGTGCTCTTTTGATTCCCTCGCTAACGCTCAAGATTCTAAGTTTTGAATCACTCGCTTCGCTCGTGACTCAGTTTTAGAATCTTTCGCTTGCTCGGTCATCAAAATTGAGCACGCGGTTAAAAAACAACTTTGCACTCTTGTATAACAAATAACTATTTTCTCAAAATACGTTTGGGAACCCCTGCTCTAGTCTATCACACACAGGGCTGGAACACAATTCACAGCGGGGCCACAATCAAAACAACAACCAATTAAACAGAGTTGGTACTAGGTAGATCGCTAAAGCCCAAAGTTTAGTCAGCTGCAGTGCAGCTATGGACAATTCCAATTGGATTCATGAAACTTCAGTACCTACAAAGCAATTTGGACAAGCGAAGTCAAATCCACCATTTTGTTTAGTATTAACCCGTTAACTGTAGTTATTCATATCGTTGCGGCCTTAAGGGGCCGGCGGAGCATGCGCAGTTCATACAAAAGTACTACCAAAATAAATTGTAAATCAAACATATTCATAAGGTGGTGTGTATTTATTTCGATTGGAATACAGAATATCTATGTTCCCAAATATACGGCGTGAAATTTTAATGGTTATTTTCCCGTGGCAGGACGATTACCCATCAGTAGCACTATCGAAACGCAAAGTCAAACTTTAAAAAAAGTTTTATTTTTATTTTTTTATTATAACTTATAGGGTTTTGTGTTTTATTAAGTCAGGAGTAGTGATCAGCTGATTTATACGCGAAGTGCAACGACCGCGCTCCTGTTCTGCAATGGACACCGCCGCGCACGGCCCGCGTTCCGCGTACTGTTGGTTCAAGTCGCTTTCGAGTTTTGTTTATTTATTTTATTCAATAGGTACAGATACAGACAACAGATCAAGACAATACAAAATATCACAATTGTTAATCTGCCATTTATTGAGTCAATTTTTTTTATAAATTAATCGATTGTATTACCGATACAAACTCATTTCGCTTCGGGAAAACAACCATTAAAATTTCAGCGTGTATATTTTGAAAGGACAATCATATTAATACGGATATGAGGAATTTAAAATTTCTATAGAAAACTTATTTTTTTCATAACTCTTGTTTAAATCAGTTTCCATTCAAAACAGAACCCAGATATTCTGTAATCCAATCGAAATAAATACACACCACCTAAAGAATATGTTTGATTCACAACTTATTTTGGTATTAAATTTGTATGAACTACGCATGCTCCTTCCATCCCATTTCAATGCAGGATGACGAATTTCACGTGCGTGTTCCCTATACTAGTTACCTCTATATGGTTTCTGCTAATCAAGCTAATCGCTGTATGTGTCTGAATTCAGTAACTGAACGATTTCGATGACTAGCCCGTGGCCCAGTGAAACCCTTGAAGAATTTTGCAACTTTCTATGTATTTTTTGCAGCTGGAGAGAAAGCGCCACATCGGCAACGACATTGTCAACATTGTGTTCACAGACGACTCGGTGCACAATACATTCAATCCGCAGTGCGTCAAAAGCCATTTCACACGTATCCTTTTCAATATTTTTCACTCGGCCGCATATGTATTTTTATAGCTTTGAGGGTTTAGTGGTAGTGAATTTTTAGTGGCATTGCTTTTTATTTGAATATTTTGTAGAACAAATGGTCTGAAAAAAGTGATCGTCTGTGAAGTACGACCGAATCGATCTGACGATTATTGTCTACTTCGTTAACAGATAAAGGTTTATTCTTAGAAAAGCTTAGCTCATTTGTTTTTGCTAACTCGTGTTTTGTTTTCTGCGACGAATTCGTATTCGTTATTCGCATTTTACCTAATGTTTTTCAACTCGCAAGATGGACGATATTTTCCTGAAAGATAAAACAGATATATTCGCAGTAGTTTCAGAGGTGGAAGAAGGATACAAGCTGAGCGTATACAGTGATGATACTGTACCACCATTCGGCCCCTCGTTACCTTGTCCGCCGATATTCAACGATCCACAACTATTTAGGGAATTTCTACTGGTGAGTTGACATCGTGCAGATCATTATGATACTAATATGGCAACTCACAGCCAAATAATTTGTGAATGGTTCTTCTGCGATGTTTATAGCTCTTCAATTCTTTTGTGAGTAAATTTTCTATTCTAATTTTTCAGCCGTTAAAGCAATGGTTACTAACCGTTTTACCTTCGATGATTTGCTTTGACAAGCTTTTGAAAGGACTCCGAATTTAACATAAAACAATTCAAAATCCCCAGGTCAAGTTAATGAACGGAGAGAAAGCGGCCTTTCAAACGCCTACATTTGCATTGAAACGACAACGAACCCTGGACACGCTCATACGGGACATCTACGCGGAACACTGCTCCGACCACAAGGTGGTAAGTATCAAAACGAAACAAAAACCTTTGTTCTACTAGATTTTAAGTTTCAATTGGTCTCCCGCTTAGGTCGTACAGTCACGTCTAATAATATGTAAACACTTAAGAACTTTTTAAATTGTGTTTCTCCTAATGTGTACTGATTAAAATGTAATGTTATTACGTACATATATAGTATTCTGGAACTCATATTTTTTATGAAGAAGTTACAATCGTTATTTCTCGCGAAAATAGCTGAAAGTGTATACGTATATTATTAGACGTGACTGTACTTGTGCGAGGTTTTTTTAATAAATTACCACCGATTTTAACTGCACCTGTACCCAAAAATTCTCAAAAGTTTGAACGTCTTTAATCTGCTTAACTTAAGGTTAAATCAGTTCAATTATACATAATACCGTAAGTTTTTCATGTTACACACGCTTGTAATTTAGTTAGCAGCTGGTAGGACTTGCAAGCATTTGTCGGAGTGTATTTTTGCGCAGCTTTCTAGTTAGGATCTAAACAAGGCAGCCGAGCTTATAGTATGCTAGAAAGTTGAACTTCTACTTGTAGAACTACATATTGTACTCCTTTTAAAAGTTTTAATAACATCGTTTCATGTTCAGAGAAGATTTCTGTTTTCCTTATTATAATTATGCGCTCATTTTAAAAACATGCAAGTTTTATTTTTCGCAAACATTATGCTTACTCGTGCATCGTTCTTAAAACATGTTTTTCTTTCACTTCCAGATCATATTCATATCATTATCATCATGCCTGTGAGGGAAGGCTTACCAGAAGTATACATTCAGTTGGATACTTACAAATCCAAAAGACGAAGTCCCATGTCCGAGTATTAGGCGACGAGGCGACGAGGACGACTACAGTTTCAGCATAAGTGCTACAGCGGGCACGCCATTGCTACAGTTTCGTTAATAACTGGAATTGGATACTCATTTCCAGGGACAATTCTGGCACTGACTACTGTGCAAATGGCCTAAAATAAATAAATCCTACTTTAGAACCTTCTTCGATCTCCTTCTCCCTCCTGCACTATTGTAATAATTTTCTCTCTTTTCTTCCGATTAACTTAAGTCATATTTTCAGCCCATGCTATCTCGTCGAGCGCTATCCGATGTATGGTCGGGCGGTGCAGGGGCTGGCGGCGCAGGCGCAGCGAGAACAGAACACTTCTTGCACGTGGGACAAGCGCTCAAACTTGATGCTGTATTGCGAGGCGACGCTCCCACTAGCTTAGTTTCATCAGGTAGCTAGTCTGATATCCGATTTTTAGAACTAAGGATAAATATTTTACTGAGCTATTTTTGGCAGTCAATTTAGTTCATTCCCTCATTTGTGTACTAGTTCCTTCACATTAGCTAGATATATTGCTATAACATAATTAATGGGTTCAGGATGTGGCGGTTCCCGAAGAGCCCCATGGGAAGGTAAAGTGTGGCGCGCTGCACCACTCCCAGCCACGCCGGTCTGTGCCGAACAACTGTCAGAGGGACGACTTTTGTTATCTACTACTTCCAACACCTACATTTTAGAAGGTACGTAGTCTTTATTGCGTTGAATTTTCGATTTGACGTTGAAGATTAGTCGAAACCTTAATCCTAAGACTTTTCCCTTGAGACCTCTCAGCATCACTCAAAGAAAAACCTATTCTTATTACGTAAAACCTCGTCTCGTGACTTTTCTTTTGTCATCTTTCATCATAATAGTACTTCACTCAAGGCCCAAGTCGAACTGTTTCAGAAAATGTTTTATATTATAAGTTAGCAAGAGTCAATAACAATATTTTTAAACTAGACACTTTACGTTCAACAGAAAGCGGGACAACTAGAGTTGTTTTAAGATGGGAAGGCTGCGTTAGAGCTGCTCGGGTCAGCGAGCGAGCCGGTCTGTTCCGTGTGGGCGCGAGGGTGGTGGCGGGGGGCGGGTCCACCACCGGCGGCGCGGGGGGCGCGGGGCTCTACGCGCTGCCCATACAAGAACTGTGTGCCGGCGCCTGGGCTATGCGACCCTTACAGGACTGCAAGCATGCCAGGCTACCGCGGACAAAGACTGCACATTATTTTGATCTTCTAGAAACGGGTATGTGTATTTTTTTTCTCAGCTGTCCAAAATTGACAAAATCTTTACTTACACATCCCAATGAACAAAGAGTCTTAATAATCGGGCGAATTTTAGTCTTGAGTTAATTTAGCCAGTTTTTGAATTCATACATTTTTGGAACCCAAGCGGCTGTCACTTTGAACGTGAATAATCCAAAAGAAAACTATGTATATAGAACAAAGAATATAATATGTAATTCCTTTTAAGGCGAAGGAGGTAAAACAACATTAGCGGTAGCAATTGGTAGAAGAGTAATGCTTATGATTGAAGAATCAAAGACTGACAACGAGATGGGTTTCGAGTATACACATATCAAAGTAAGTCAATCACCACTTTACGAGAACTAAAAACACAAGTTGGAAAAAAACATCAATATTTTGCGTTTTTGCAGGATATCCAACTAAGTGAATCTCCAATACTGATCAAGCTAATGGATGGTGAAGTGGGAATAATTGTGGTTGGATACAAGCATCATTGGGAAGTTTTAGAATCCGGGACAGGCCAAGTAAGACCTTCAAACTCTAACTTTTCTAAGAAGATCCCTCTTTTATACATACTTCTATTAATCCTACTAATATTATAAATGCGAAAGTTTTTGAGGATGTATGTTTGTTACTCTTTCACGCAAAAACTACCGAACGGATTTAGATCAAATTTAGCACACAGATAGTTTATTACCTGGATTAACACATAGGATACTTTTTATCCCGGTAATAAGATCCCGTGGGATAATTTCAAACTTCACGCGGGCGAAGCCGCTGGCAGAAGCTAGTTTTGATATAAAATGGATACTTTGCAGGCAGTAAAACGAGCTGAAAATTCAGAAGATAGCGGACCCCGCCGTGGAACACTCGTCAACGCCTTACGCATAGGAGACGAGAGAGATGGACAAATTGTGTTATGTTATAATCGTAAGCACTTTTGCGATACAACCAAAATATTTGCTTTCTTTTTAGAATGCATTTGAAATACTTAAAAAATGATTGGTTTCAGATACGTGCCATTTTGAAAGATTAACAAGTAAAGGACTGGAAAGCGATACCGAATATGATTTTCATTGGACGACTGTGCCTGCAGCAGTAGGTGAGGTTGAACATAACAAAAAGTGTAAAAGAAGAAAGTCCTTTTCTTGAAATGTTGAAAATCCTACTTAATTTGTTAACACCAACTTAATCGATTATTTTGTTTCAGTGTGCGCTTTTCCTTACATTATGGCATTTGCCGAAGATTTATTAGAAATACGACTAGTTGCTAATGGATCTTTAGTACACGCAGCCTGCATACCTGGACTGAAATTGCTTTGCGGGCGAAGAGTAAGTACCAAACTATCGAAGAATCAAAAATCAAGAATACTTAACTCGTCCTTCGAAGAATGTCTAGTTTATCTAGAATTGCAACCGATGCTTGTTTTTGCACTCATTTGTGCCTCATTAGTTAACGTTGACATCCTAAGTCTTGAAGAAAAAAACAAAAGCAAATCCCAGACTTTATCAGACATTTAGGGATAAACTATTTTATTCCGTTCTGAGGTCATATACGCAAAGTTAATGCCATGGAATCTGGAGTTGCCTTTATTTACTCAACCTTTATATTTAGGAGATGAGAAGGTTAATTCTTCTTAAATGTTAACTGTCAACTTGGGGGAAAACTACTCTTAGCATCGTCGCCAGGAAACATTGGAAGCCTACTTTAGTAACACATTTTAAGTTTCAGGATATATTCTATGTGGCATGCGCACCGGAATACGTGCCTTTGAGTCGGGAGATAGATCCGTGCCTCAGTCTACACGACGAGCTCGTCAGGCAGATGAGCAAACAATGCGGACCTTATTCCTTAGATGAAGATGAAAATTATGATAGGTAAGGGACAATATTACTTCCCCTAATGTTCTTATTAAATCCTAAGTTACATTGCAGACCATGACGAATATGGAGAGTAGAAATTGTTTCCCGAAGGAAATAGCGCACATTGGCCATTTCCCAAAAGGTTGAGCAGAGTAACTTCAGAAAGTTCAGCATTGAATTGTCGTCAGAAAACTTTGTAATTTTCGACAAAACTTTGCTGCTAGCTTTTCAGTTTTCCGATTTTGGTAGTTTAAATTTAAAATTCTTGACGAAATAAACTAGATCAATAATATTTCGCATCATTATAAAGGGTGTAAAACACCTCTTAACGAAGCCGAAAGGCACTTGTTCTCTCCATCATTGCGTTCATTGTTTTGTTCTACACCATACCTGGGAACCTTCTAGTTACGGAGATATGGGGGGTCAAAGTTACAACTTTTTGACAAGTTTTTTTTTTAATACTAGTTTTTTTTGTAAGTTTTTATCTTTAAACACCTTCACGAACTGCCCGAACTATTCAATCCATCCATCAGCATAATGTTTTAAGTGCGTTACTTTGAGTTCTACCACAAAACATGATTTATAACCTCAAAAAAAAAAGTGTCTCCCATCCATATTTTTTGCGTAAAGTTACTTAGTTTGATGTACAGAATGCTTGGTTAACGGCTTTGTGATGAGGTGGTTTACACCCTGTATAGTTCGGTCAACCATACCTACCTTAAAAACAAGTTTTCTTATACAAACTTGTTTCTGTTTACAGAGATCCTTATAATTTAAACCGCACTGCACCGTCAGAAAATAATTCAGCATCAAGCAGAAGCAGCTCGATTTCTTCTGAACAAGAGAACATTAGGCCGCCACTGACACGAATGGCTCCGATTTCTCCACCTACTTCTCCCCAAGGTACCTATGTATTTTCCAACAAGTTTTGAGTAATTTCTTGTTTAAAAACAATACCTATGTCTGATGCAATAAGTAAGTATGCTGGCAAATAAAACGCAAACAAGGGCTGAAAAATTTCCGCTAATATTTTTACGCGGTCGTAGTAATTTAACGAAGGCCTTTGATATCTCGAAAAGACAAAATACGAAATCAAACCCCAGAAACTTTCTCTAATTATTGTTTTCTTGTTATTTCCAGTTCTCCCAGAAAACAGCGGTCGGTGCGTGCGCATCTACAAGATCCCGCAGAGCAATCTGAGCGCGGGAGCATACCAACGTCAGTCGGTCTCCGCCGACCAGGTGGTCACATCCTACTTTTCTGACAGGTGAATAAGTGAATATTCTAATTTTTTAAAGTTAATATTGTCCATTCAACTGTAAGACAAGTAGTGGCACTGGAACTACCTTAACGTCACAAGGGCTGTCAGAGTCAAAACGTAACCATGGACGACTAATCAGAGTCGAATTTAACCAATTTTACCAATTAATTACATTTAATTTAAATTAGCTTCTAAGTAGCCCCTGAGAAATAAAAGACTTACCTATGCAAAATGATAAGTAGTTGAGAATTAGATAACAAATCGCCTAACAGAAAATTTCGTTCTTTTTCAGGCCAAATAGCATCCGGCAGAGACTAGCAGAACTGAGGCTAGACAGCAAATCAAGAGGCGGAGGCGATGACGAAACCTTATAAGCGATACGTAGACAACCAAACTAACTTCGTAGCATTGTTATCGAATACGGAACCAGGTGCACAATTTTAATGTATGAGTAGCTAGATAGACAACCGTAGGTACCTATAGGTATTGAATGTTGAACAAGTTGACTACACACGACATAAACTTTCGGGATTGCAAATTTTAATATTGTCAACGATAGTCTTAGGAAACACTGTAGTGAACTACTTCCAAAGCTTATGTCGTGTGCAACCAAGCTAAAATGTCTAGATAAAAAAATAATCTATGAAAAAAATTATTTTAATGAAGTAGCAACGTTACATGTAGACATAGTAGATAGTAGAAGGATACTTTTGAATGGCTAAGATGTGATAAACAAACATGGGTGATGTGTAGTGAACAAAACTATATTTCGTAGAGCGTATGAACAGATTAGTATGAAGCTATTTTACGTTGACTACTATAATATTCTATCATTGTTACAATATTGGAGATTTATCAGAAATTATACTTTATAACCATAAAATATGTATATTTATCTTCCCTGGTATTGAAATAAGAATCAGTAAAATATTTATACGGTTAAATTAATTGCTCTGCACAAAATATATGCTCAATAAAGGGAAACATACTGTATAAACAAAATTATATTAAAAATATAACAGTTACGATGTAGTTGGTCGTTCAATGTTAAAATAATTTATTGAATAAGAAATTTTATGACCTAGCAACAATTTTTACAAAAATATACAATGTACAGTGTAACTACAGATACTTTGTAATTCAAATAAATTAATATCTATTTATAATTAAATGATGAATCTCATGTTTTAATGTAATATTTCTAGTCACTTGACTTCAACATGTAAGACAAAAAAGTGATGTAAAATAGTTCTCTTTAGGATTAAACGAATTATGAAGAAATTATAATAATATTATCTTTCGAAAGTCTATTTGACACCAGAAAAGAAGTGCCATCCAATTGTTTGGTTATCTTTCTAGACTTAATAGTATAAAACTGTAATATTTTGCGATGCAAGAGAATTGAAATCTTATTTAAGTGTTAATACAGATTATCTTCAATGTACATAGAGAAGTAACAGTAGTGTTAACATTTCAAATGTATTAATTAAAGTTACCTATTTACTTGTATTACACAAAATGTAGTAGTGTGTTGAATGTTTCGATGTCGTGCGAAAATGTATATTACTAACCAAAGAAAAGAACCAAACTGATAGTCATAAGTTTAAATCATAAGAATTATTATGAATGCTGATATCACATGAGAATAAAAATTATGTGTGTACAATATGTAGTCATAAAGTTTTGTCCAATTGAAAATGAAATATGTTGTAAAACAGACAAGTCTTTTAGGATGTAAGCTTTTCGATAGTAACTAAATTATGTAGAAATATTCTGTAGCGATCCTTCTTTTGTTTCGTATTTTAATACAGGCCTACCGCTGAACTGATGGCGCAATTATGCTTGGTCGTTTGCCCGCATGCGGTTGCCTATGGAATACGAGCAAACGATCAAGTGTGTGAACGAGGTCGAGTACGAACATCTTCGGGCAATCTTGTTCGTTTTCATAATTTGACTTGATTCTAATTACTCGTAGTGTTATAAATGGATCTTTACTTTGAGGAAGTCTTTCGGGCACCCGAGTGTAATTGCGCCATGAGACGGCGCCTGATGTAGAGCTGTTCAGGGCAGTAGAAAGTCGCGAGAGCTCTGTCATTCGCCCACTGACGGGTGTCAACACTCACCATCCTACGAGTACCTACCTCAGGCACCATTTCTGTAGGCCTGTACCTATATGTATGTGTCCCAATAATGTATGTTAAACTATTAGTGTAAATAACTACATAATAAGATTGTACATTGTTTTTAAATGTTTCTTAGTTTATGATTGTGCTGTTTCTAGTTCCCACTTCGACATATGAAAGAGTTACGATGAATATTGAGCATAGAAAATATTATAAATGTCTTTATCAGAATATTGGTGTATCATAAATATATTTTTATTGCCATATCCAAAGTTATGGAAGTACAATTTAATTGCCTGTGAGAGATATTTGAATACCTCCGAAAAAGAAATTATAATGATGTTATAGTAGTTCACAAGTTTATCAAAGATTAATATATATTTTAAATGAGCATAAAAGCCGCATGGACATTAATGACAAATGCATATTCGACGCATTTAGTTATGAAATGCATGCGTGTTATACTTTTAAATGCACATAAATCTAGTCTCAGTATTAGTCAAAAAGTATTTCTTACTAATGTACATGTGGCTTTATTTTTTTAATCAACTGTTTCGACAAAATGTGATAAAGTGTGAAACAAAAAAATAAAATAGCACATTGTATGAAATTAAATTTATTGTTTATATCATATACGTAGACAAAATTAATGTATATTACTATAATAATTCATAATAAACCCGAGATAGTGAACAAATAAAGTGTATTATAATTAAAAACAACTGTTCCAGTAACAAAATATACCTACTTATATAATGTAGGGTTTTACTCTGTTATTTTCTCTGAGGTTTTAAATAAATGTCTGTTCAGAAACTGGCGTCTCTTTTATTTTTATCCTATAAATAAGTACACCTAACATAAAGCTAAGTAAGTCATAAATCTAGTCCAAACTAATTAACACAATATTACAAAAGTTAGGCTAAGAACTGCACTTAATTATAAAAATAATAATAATATCAATACTACAATTAAACTATAAAAACTTGGGCTGCTGCTTCAAAGCAGTTACGTCTAAAAATCGAGGCATCTCACCTGGCGTTGGCGACTTTGACGTTTGTGGAATCCCTGAAAAAACAATAACACAACATTTAGACAATATCTCTACAATACACCACAAAAATGTAATAAATTGTAACCACGATTGAAAATAAGCCTGGAAATGACGGGAACATGCACCTCCCGATTGGTATATACCAAGGGTGTTCAACCCATTCACGCAAGCCACAATGTGGCCCAGATAAGCGTTTTAATTGGCCTGTTAAAAGTTGTCAGCTGAAGAAAGTCCTTTGAAAATGGTTTTCAGGGTGGAAGAAAAATCAAATGTTATCGAATAAAAAATGTTGTAAAGAAATGTAAAGTATAGATTACCTTGTAACAATTTATGCCTTTCCATATAATTCCTAGTCGCGAAAGACATGTCGATAGGCGCAGGCGCAGGCCTCGGCGCCGGCCGCTGTGGTGCTGCTATAGGAGGCCCGTTCTTCAGATACTTGGCAGCTAATTGGTTCATCTTCAGGCTTGTGTCAGTGGACGTGTAGATGTGCGGTTGATGTAGCCCGAGGGGGTCGTCGCCGAATTTAACTCTGAAATTATAAATTAATACGATTGAATCATCGGTCATCATTCTCTTGCCCTTATCCCAATTTATTAGGGGTTGACGCAGCAAGTCTTCTTCCTCCATACTTCTCTATTTTAAGAGCCCTCTTACAGTCCACTAGCGCCGCCAATCGAAAAAATGTCATAACTCGTAAATAGAATCAAAAATACAAAATGTGGTCTATTATTACTGTAGAAAAGGCAATAACGTAATTTTATAACACCTTATCAACACTTGAAATATAGCTGTTTAGCTAAATCGTGCATTCAAAACATAAACGGCCGTTTTTGTTACAAATGCACGATTTCGCTAAACAGCTATATTTCAAGTGGTGGCAATGTGTTATAAAATTACGTTATTGCCTTTTCTACAGTAATAATAGACCACATTTTGTATTTTTGATTCTATTTACGAGTTATGACATTTTTTCGATTGGCGGCGCTAGTGGACTGTAAGAGGGCTCTTAATGAAACATACATAATACGCGCGTAAAACTTTACACTTCCTTTGCAGTCGTGTAATGTTTTTCGCGCGTATTTTGTATGTTTTATGTAAATTTCTTAACCAAATCGTATATTCCAAATGGCTGGATCAATGAAAAAAACAAACCCATCGAGTAAGGTATCAAAATGAAGAGAACTGGAAGGAGATTACAAATATACAGGATGAATTTTTGATGTGGGCATGGTTTGCCAAATCCGAAACTATGAGGAATAGCGAGAAATGCGCAAAGGAGACTCGAGCTCGATTTCAAAGGAAAACTAAAACTGCATCTTTAGATTTTTGGAAAATCAATATTCCTAACCAGGAATAGAACTAGTTGAATTTGAAAAAACAACCACCCACTGTATTATTTCACCATTTGATACTGCCGCTAGCTGATAGGGGTCAAATTCTGGGAAGTAATGGTAATGACATGCGGCAAATTTAATGTCATTTTTTTTTGCATTTTAAATTGTATTTGATTGCAGTTTTATCTTCACAGCATTTTGTTTTCTTCGCGGTTGCACGCAAACGTAAAAGAAATAAGTAAATTTAATTTTAAAATTTGAACACTGGGGGTGTTCAAATACATAATGTTAGAGTTAAATCCCTACTACTTATTATATAAATGTGAACGTAAGTTTATTTTTTACGCTTTCACGTGAAAACCACTCAACCGATCATCATGAAACTTTGTACACATATTCTTGGAGGTATTAGAAGTGTTATAGGATAAAAAAAAAATTGCAACAGAATCCGCGTACGAAGTCGCGGGCAGAAGTTAGTAGAAAATAATTCGTTAATCGTTAGTTCCTAGGTACCAGTCATCAATTCACTTTACTCATCTCATTTCGTTGGTTTGTATTCCTCATTCCCTTTCAATACAGTACACATTATCGTACTAATTAAGCCCTTTCATTTGATACCCATATTGAGGGAGTTGTTGTTGAATAAATATGTAATCCGAAATTATGTGGCGGCGCATTTTGGACCGATTTTCATCAAACATAGCTAAGAACACTCCCGACTTATACACCTTTCAAACAAAATCAAAATCTGTTCATCCGTTCGGGAGCTACGATTCCACAGACAGACACAAACACAGACACGACATCCCGTCGTTTTAGCATCGCGGGTTAAAAATAATAATAATCTGAATTTACAAGTAAGTTGGCGCTAATAGTGATTACGTTAGACGTTTTGTTGATTACTAGTAACTATTTGCATATAGATCAAGAAAAGTTATTCAATCCAGAGCAGTATTCTGATCAAACACTAGAACTCGGTGAACAATTTACGAGCACCTTTTCGACGTTTTATAAGTGCCCATCTAGGCCTATGTGAAATAAAATATTTTGATTTTGAGTACGACTATGCGTGCAGTAAGCGATGGCCACAGAAATAACAGCCATAAAAGCTCTCCACCAGATGGAAGCCTGGTCCAGGTGAACACCAAAAAAATAAATAAAGGTGACCGCCAATCAAGTTGCCCACCAGCTACTCCTTAATGGTAAACCACCGCATCGCTCAGCAAAAATGAAAAAGCTGTCTGAAGTGCTTAATGACAATGTCACCAACATATTAAGCAACCCTTTGAATTTATCAGACACAATCTACGGGATAAAAACCTAATAAAAAATGGCCTAAAACTTCTGGTTTCGATGATATCACGCTCGACCAATTAAAACATCTTGGACCGGTAGCAGTATCCTGGATGTTATCTCATTTCCTGTCTTAATGATTACAAAACTCCGAAATTCTGGAGGCGTGCTAAAGTGATTGCTCTTTTTAACCGACTTCTAAAAAAGGAGGAGGTTCTCAATTCGGATGTTTCTATTTTTTTTTTTTTTATGTTTGTTCGGGCATAACTGCGTCGCTTGCCAACCGATTTGTAAAATTCTTTTTTTGTTGGAAAGGGTATTCTTTCCAAATGGTCCCATAGCCACCAAGTCGTGATCTGATGATGGAATCTTGGCGAAATCGAGGGAACTCTTCAGATTTTATATGAAAACGTGTTGCGATTTTGGTATTTTCTACAACAAGTGAAGCATTTGCGTTTGATAAGAACCATTCTACCATCAGATCTGATGATGAAGCCAAGAGTCACGGAACTCCATAATGAGGCATTGTACCATAGTCGTGTTTGGGCTTGTTGCAATTGTAACGGTATGCACTTTCCATGTATCAAGCACATGTGAACCACTAAAAAGTGAAAAATAAAAACTTTTTTGCAAAAAATAAAACCGACTTCAAAAAAAAACAAAAAAGTGAAAAATAACTTAAGCTTCTGAAGTCGGTG
Organism: Xestia c-nigrum; assembly: GCA_916618015.1. Lineage (NCBI taxonomy): Eukaryota > Metazoa > Arthropoda > Insecta > Lepidoptera > Noctuidae > Xestia > Xestia c-nigrum. The sequence goes on from OU745246.1 coordinate 20,742,552, forward strand.
ACAAAAAAACTAAAGCAATCAAACAAAGGTCACCGACTTCAGAAGCTTAAGTTATTTTTCACTTTTTTGTTTTTTTTTGAAGTCGGTTTTATTTTTTTTAGCCAGGAAAATGCCCGAAAGACCCAAAGAGCCAATCATCATTCAAAAATTCAATCATTCAAAAATTTTGAAAGACTTTTAATCGCCTTACCCCTGTTAAAGACCCCTAAGATATTCGGGACAAGGAAATTAGGTAGCTGAATAGGGTATCCTCGATCCATCCCAAACAGATTGCCTTTGTTGAGGAGCTCCTTTGAAGGATATGCTCCAGTGAACCAAGATACCGGAAGTCGGAGCAGATATGAAGAGACGCGCCACCTAGCGCTATGGCTCCAGAGCTGGAGAGACCGCCGAAATCGCAGAAATGTATTCAGTTTTACTTCTGCTGATATCCAAGCCAACATTCTCCAGTTTCTGTTGCCATTTCTCCAGTCTGCCTTGGATCTCAGGTCCATCTTCACCGACAAGAACAATATCGTCGGCAAACAGCATGTACCAGGGTGCCTCTTCTTGGATTTCCGACGTCAAAGCGTCCATGATCAACAAGAAGAGGTAAGGACTTAAAGCCAACACTTGATGCAAGCCTACAGCCACACTGAACTTATCAGTGTTACCAGCAACTGACCAGACGTAGGTACAAGACTGACTGTACATATCAGGAATTAAATCTACTCTCTTTCCCAGGTATACCTTTCTCTTTCAAGGCCACCACAACACACCCCGAGGTACCCTATCACACGCTTTCTCCAGATCAATGAACATGTACTTCTCGCGCAATTGGCGGAGTCCAAAAACGGCGTCCAATGTTCCTCGACCTGGTATAAACTTAAACTGATTTTGGGTGATCTTACTCTCCTCTCTTATCCTTTCTCTATCACTTTCTCCCATGCTTTCATACTATGTGACATGAGCTTTATCCCCCAATAGTAGTTAGTCCTGCACATAACCTTTATTTTTGAACATGGGGCACTAGCGAGCTGTTGCACCATTCTCTTACTATAACATACACGAGGATGCAAGGACCATGGGCATTTTTCTATGAACTCGGGTAAGACCAACAGCTGATGAGCTGTTTAACAAAAGTTAAGCAACTCTTCCCAAGGTTTAGAACTAGATGGGTGACCTATATCTAATAAAAGTTAAAAAACTCTCACAATGATGGGAAGAACAAGAAACTCTTGGCTTTGTTAAGGTTGTTTCAACACCCTTCATGTCGCTCTATTCTGTGTTTTATTACTAAGTAGTAATTAAATCTGAAACTATACCTCCAATTACCTTTTAGTAACACTAACATTAGTCTTGTCAATCTGCATTTGCACAGTTTGCATCTGCTGTCTTGTGTTCCTGTACAGAGCACTGGCTGAAGACGGCATGTCTGAATCCTGAAGCATGCCATTGACATGAGTCTGAAAATTATAAATAACTATTAAGAAAAACCAGGTAGACTTCAGATTAAATTCAATTAAATTATTATTTTTTATTGTTTCTCATACAATTGTTCTACAGCACAAAATTGAGGCAGCCCCGTTATGTTATAAGGATACTTGTGATGGGGTTACCTCGCAACTTCCCATGGGTTACAATGTACAATGTTGAGGTAGAATTAAAAAAGAAAAGAAAACATAGATAGTCAGCTGTAATTTGAATAGTGATGGTTGATGTTACCATAACTTTGTTGTAATAGGTCCATCCAACATTAGATTGATTGTCACTTTCTGCTTCAGAACTGAAAAGAAAATTTTACTTTATAATCAGATTACTATGAGGATATTTCTAAAAATATCAAAACGTTAAATAAGTATGTGGTGGCACGTGCTCTCATTATGGAAGATTATGATTTGATTTGTTAGGGTTGAAAGGTTTACGGCGGGCCTGTGGACAGTGAGTAATGGGCTAACTCGCCGTCCATTGTCTTATGTCGCCTCAAACAGATGTCAGCAAAAGGAAGGAGTCCGCAAGAGCCCATACCTGCCGGGGCTGCGGGACTGTTCGAAAGAGATACCGCGGCTCTAGAATACAAAGGGGACATAGGTGGAATTTAGTCAGTAAAAGACTGACACTATTCCGGCAGGAGGAGGGGTCATTTGATGATTTCCCATCTGAAGAAGGTTTGCATGGTTTTGAGACAGTAGCGGCGCAGCTAGCAGAGGCTTAATTCCACCACTTTCACCAGTGGGTCATGATAAATTTTGAAATAAAATAATGATTTTCACACCAAGATTGTAATCTTGGTGTTAATGATGATTAACTCACTCGCTATAATCTCTAATATCCAAATACAAGCTTTGCTCAGGTGACATGAGAGGTGTAGTAGCATTGTCTATCTGAACATTATACAAGCTTAATTCATTGAATGTTTTCTCCTCAATCATTGGTTGGAGCATACATCCATTTGTTGCAGCATTTCCTTGGGCCTCAAACTCTGCCCTCATAGTTTCACCCACAGGAGCAATACCATCCAAAAAGTTTGGATTAGGAGACTGACCTTTAGACAGAACCTCTTTTATACTTATTTGGGACCTGTTACATTGTATTTGAGCATTGTCATTTGTTTTTAAGATTTCTTTGTTGATGACTGTTGAAGTTCGGACCATTTCAAAGCTGGTCATGACTCCTATAGATATTTTGTGCTGTTCATTTCCAACAGTTTCAATAGCTACATGTTCTGTTGTGTGTGTTTGTGCAGGCACTTGTGTCTGTTGACTGGCTGAGATGAATTTGTCTACTTTCTCTTGCAACAATTGTAACTGTTCATTCTGGAGCTTAATAATCTTGAAAAGATCAGAGACTGTTGGTTCTCTCTTCTCCTTGCTAATATTTGTCTGCTTTTCAACCTCCATAGAGTCTGACTTCTTACTTTGCTCATATTTTTCTATAGCCCAGGTTTTCTTATCAACAGCATTCATTTTTGGACTAGCTACCTGGTCCATGTCACATGTGTTGTACTGGTATTGTCTAGGAGACGGTGTATGGCTGCAACAGGAGCATCTGCTAGGTGGTGGGGGCAATCGACAAGGACATTGATTATGCCTGCCAGCATTTTGATTGATAAAGTGAGGCTCAGACCTGGCCATGTAATGCTGAGGTGTTTGTTCTTTGGTCATATAGTGTGCACTTGGTGAAGCAATAGGTTTAATGCAATGATGACAACTACAATCCAAATTAGCAAGACTAGTAGGCTGTGGTCCATTATGTTTCACATTTTCAGGTAGACTAAACGCTGCTACTTGCATTATTTCTCTTTTCTTAGTTAAAGGGTCATTTTCTTTGTCTAAACTTAGCTTGCTTAATTGCTTTTGTACAGGATTTATATCTAAATGGAATTTGTCTAAGTTATCCCTTTTTATAAAGAAATCATTATCCTTAATATCTTTGATAAGCACATTTGGTGGTTTCACTGTTTTATTATCCACGGCAGCGGCATGCGGCATAGTTAGCGGCTGGGAATTACTTTGAGCAATATATTTCATTGTATTAGCTTCAACAGTGTTATGATTAATATCTGAAGGCTTCAGAATAGATCTACTAAATGTAGGTCTTCTAGGCTCATGGTAGGAAGCCTCAAGCATACTTAGTTCCAAGTCATTCGACGGCGACCAGTCTGGACCCTTCTGATAGCCTGGCAATGGAGTTTTGTTCATTATTGGGTAAGGAGAACTATTGCTGCATTCAAACAATTGCACTGGGTCATTACTATAAGGCAAAACCTTCGGTTGACTATACAAATCTGGTAAGTTGGTATGTATCTGCCTCTCAATAAGTGGACGAGGTGAGTGGCACTCACGCTCGTTCATGTTGATGGATTTAAAAACTTTAACAGGGCTGTCAAACCGAACTTTCTTCATTAAGTTCGTGCCTTTTCAATATACGCCTCGAAACTTAAAAAAAAACATTAACAAATACTTCACTACAACATTAGCAATAATCACATATCATATTTGTTTAAAAAAACTTATCAAAATGAACTAAAAATCTTAAAAACCGATTCCCACGTAAAAGTCGCTAAAAGTGCACAACATTACAACAAACTTTTGAAATTACTCGTCTTGTATATGACACTGACAGTAATGACAGACAGTTTGACAACTTTGGAAGACGAGACAAAAACAATAGTGATGAGCATCGATTTTGATCCGAATGGAACAGCAAGAAATAACGCAAGCCAAACGGGTAAACGATTCTTCTATAGGAAAACCAATAAACTACGTAAAATACAATATAAACTAAGTTTTCAACACAAAAACATATTTTTCAGACAAAGGTGGAAACGTGTCTTGTTCATATGTGTTAAATACAGGTACAAGCAAAAGAAGAGTCCCAGTTATTTTTTTTCTGCATGGGGTACCCATGCCAGCAAACCCACCAACTGACAAATGAGCAGTGATTCACGTGAGAGTCAATCTTGAAAACCGGTATAGAACCGTGTAGGACCGGCTTTATAAATCATAATTGCTTTATGTAAAAATGTTTTCTCTTTTCTCTGAAATTTCAGCGTGGCAAGAATATTTTAAACTTCAAATCAAAATAATATTTTAGTTTTGAGGTTATCATAAATTATCTCATTTTAATTAATTGTATTCAAATAAAAATGAATGGGAAACTATTAAGAGTGTTTAGCCCTTTACTTTCAATAACTAGATCAAAAGGCTATAAACCGCCTGGTGGAATTCGATATCCTGGTGGCATAGTTTATTATCCAAGGTATACCTACCTACCTTTAAACGAACAGTTCCGTCCATATTCTCTTTTCATATTTTATTTCTTACGTCTAATTATGAAACCTTTTCAGATACCCTAATCACAAAGATCCAGAAGTAACACCAGCCAAGTTGTTCAGGGTTGAAAGAATCAAACCCAGCAAACACCAGACACACTTTCTAAAAGATATTCTACGGGAATTTAATATTTTGGAGGAAGTAAGTACAAAATAATACGAATAAATAAATGCTATGCTATCCGAACTTGCATTTATCACTACCCAACGGCTGCAACCCAACTGACTGGCATGTTTGTTGTCCTGTTGTACATCCTATAATTGCAATAATGCTTATCATTAAAGGGAATCTGTTACTTTTATAGTGTAGCTAGTGGAACCTGTGGAACCCAATTCATCAAACATTAATTTTATCATTTTTATTTACAGTGTGAAAATCATGTTACTGTTGTGAAAAATATACCAGAAGTGAACTCAAAGCTTTGGAAAATTAAGCATTTAATTAAGGTTACACCTATCCAATTTCCATATGGAGAACCAACCAAAGATGACATCAACTACACCCTTCTGAAAGAAAATGGCCAATGTTTGGTCACCAAGAAGTTGGAGCCCAAGCAGGAACAAATTGAAGCCTTGGAACATTTTGAAAATAGTAAACAGAAAATGAATGGAGATACATTGAGAAAAGATTCAAGACATAAATGGAATAATGCATTTACTGGAGGATTTTAACTCTATTTCAATATAGATTAGTTAATTAGTATAAAATATTAAAAAAAAACTTTATATTTCATTTATAAACCAAAATAGTAATAATAAGTTTTTTTGTTCTTTTATTATAAATTTCTTTAAACCAAAGGACCTAAATGACTTAGAGCATTTGATAAAATAATAACAAATCATGTATTTGTTTTATAATAACAGTCCTTTATTTATATCAATAAATTATTACATCAGCTAGAACTAAATAAAATAAGTACTACAATAACAATATTTACAAAACTTATTCAAGCATAGTTCAATCATCCTCATCAGGTTTATCAGCACTCTTCTTGTTCAACAAGTAGTTAAAATGTTCTGGAGTTTTGAAGTAATTTTCCAAAATTATCCCATGTTTGTTACCAAGATCAAACCTAGCGTCACCCCATGAGACCACGAAAGTAGGATTCAATTTTTTAAAGTCCTTTACCTGGAATTTATGTTTACTAATTCTATTGAAGAAATGTCCTCTGAATACAGCTAAATATTCGTCGCCATCCTGATACAGCCTAATTACATATTTTGATATCAATACTTTTACAGCGGCATGTAGTGCAATAAATGCTCCAAGATAAACAAAACACTCCATAGGGCTGTTGGCAATAACTACATTGTCACCGACTGTAATAGGGGTATACGCATCCATTTTATCATAAACAAAAGTAGCATAGTAAAGTGTGCTGGCCCCAACGATAGATGTTGATAAGGTTAGATATGCGGAAGCCCAGTTTATTGCTGTGTCCATAGGTGCTTTATATATCAGCTGCCATCGTCTGGATACGCCGTCCTTTTCTCTCCACATATTCTGGGTTTCCATGAAACGCATAGGATGACTGGAGACGTATCTAGCCGAAGTTGTCTGAAACACTTTAAATTGTTGCCGTTCGGCTAAACGTAGCAATCGTATACAGTTCATTTTGCTGGCACTTTTTGAACTATCGGTTTAATATTTCAGCAATAATCAAATTCTACTCAGTCATATTTTTTTCATTTACTGCGACTGGCTGGACTATTTATTTTTAGAGGTTATTTTTTTTCTGACACTTGACACCTTGTGACAGTGACATGGACGAAAGACAGCTGAAGTTGCGTTCAGAAACGTAACTTTTTCCTGTTATAGAAATAGCTTTATAGAATTTTATGTTCCTTGTTACTGGCAGTCATAAACTCTATGGTGTGGCTTTATGGTTGATTTCGAGCGTTGGTTTTAAAATATATTTGAAGTAGAATTTGTTATTTGAAGAAAAAGACTGTTGTAGTAAAAAAAAGTCGAACAGATATGTTTTGATAATAAAAGGGGGTTTCTTTATTAAATTTAAATGTTTTAGTAACACAACTATATTTGTATAGATGTTTATTTGGATAAATATATTTTTGAAGACAGCAGTTATGTAATTTTATTAAAAAAAGGATTCCATCGGATCGGGTGAGTGCAAATATCTTTTACGAGATTTCAAGAGGTTATGGGCCCAGCACGCTTCCACTGATTATATTTAGTAAATAAAACAAGATTGGATTTATCGTTTCATGTAGGTTATTGCAGTAGACATCAGGAAAATCCGAATATGAATGATTTTAGTAATATTAAGAATATTTTTAGGTACATTAAAAACTTAATTAGTAGTGGTATACAGTAAGTTCGTGGAAATGAATTAATTTTAAAAGCATATTGTGATGCAGACTTCGCAGGTGATCCTGATACTAGGAAAAGTACGACTGGCTTTGTAATATTTTATGGTGGTGGTCCTATACATTGGTGTTCACGCAAGCAGTCAGTCACTGCTCTTTCGAGTACTGAGGCTGAATACATTTCTGCAGCCGAATGTATAAAAGACCTACTATACATTCAGTCTCTGATCTACGAATTGACTAATAAATTACCGAGAACACAGTTGTTTGTTGACAATCAATCTGCTATTGTATTGATTAAGAATGGAATTTTAAATAGAAGGAGCAAACATATTGATGTTAAATATCATTTTATTAAGGAGAAGATAGATAAAAATTTGTTGGAAATTAATTATTGTTCTACTAAAAATAATTTGGCTGATATTTTAACTAAACCACTGGACAGAACAAAGTTCTTGAGATTAAAACAATGCTTAGTGAGTGATAAGTGAAGGACATTCCGTAATGTGAAGAGTTATGTGTTGTAGTTGAAGTTTTATTAGGAGTTAAGGTTGTTTGGGAATTAATTTGAGATTTTGCTGTAAGTTAGTTATGTAAGGTTTTTAGATTAATTAATTCAAAAGTTTGTTTGTAGTTTTTAGTTAAGTTGGGTGGGTTTAATTAAGTTGGGTTTTAAATGAGTTGATGGGAGTTAGTTATAAGTTTGTTTTCTGTATGTTGTTCTGATTGTTTCAAACATAAAATTCAGAGGGGATGTTATAGAAATAGCTTTATAGAATTTTATGTTCCTTGTTACTGGCAGTCATAAACTCTATGGTGTGGCTTTATGGTTGATTTCGAGCGTTGGTTTTAAAATATATTTGAAGTAGAATTTGTTATTTGAAGAAAAAGACTGTTGTAGTAAAAAAAAGTCGAACAGATATGTTTTGATAATAAAAGGGGGTTTCTTTATTAAATTTAAATGTTTTAGTAACACAACTATATTTGTATAGATGTTTATTTGGATAAATATATTTTTGAAGACAGCAGTTATGTAATTTTATTAAAAAAAGGATTCCATCGGATCGGGTGAGTGCAAATATCTTTTACGAGATTTCAAGATTTCCCAACAACGACAAATCCTAAGATTAGACATGCAAGGTTACAATAATAAAAATAGAGCTAAAAATTGGTTCGAATATTATTAGGAACACAACTTACAAATGGAAACACAGAGCATCTATGGAAATGGAAATGTCGAAAGTCCCCATCAATCCGAAATTCTGTGATGGTAAGGATGACGACTTGTGTAGTCATCGTACCTAGGTTCTGTTTTGGCTCGCATTGATCGTCTAGTTTGCTTGTTCTCGTGATTGAAGATATTTAGAAAAGTCGAACTTTCTTAATTAACCTTTGATGAACAACACTATGTTTAATCTAGGAAGGATCGACTTTTCTAAATATCTTCAATGACGAGAACAAGCAAACTAGACGATCAATGCGAGCCAAAACAGAACCTAGGTACGATGACTACACAAGTCGTCATCCTTACCATCACAGAATTTTTTGCAAAAAAAGGTTTTTTTTGCATTTATACTGTTAATTTTGATGTGTTTTGTCCTGTGCGGGCTATTAAATGCTTTTTCTTTATTTCTTAGCCAAATTGTAAGTTTTATTGTAAAAACATCCGCAAGGGCCGAAGCCTACCTAGGCTCACTACTGCCGAGGTTGCGGGACTGTTCGATAGAGATACCGTGGAGCCAGAACATAAAGGGCGAGGAAGGAACATGAACGGGTTTTATTCAGTAAAAGTCACTGACACTTCCTCCCGCTCCGCCCAGAGTAGGAGAAGTCATTTGATGATTTTTCATACGAAAAAGTAAGTTATAAATGATTTAATAAATCAGTTTGCCGAAAAAGGCAAGGAGAGTGTTTCAATTTGAATTGTTTGTAAAATTTTGGAAAAAAAGTGACATAGAAAATGAGGATGAATAATTTTTTTTTTCTTTTGGGAGAAATCCCTCATAGGGGCCCCTAATCAAATTTTTATACGGGGCCCCGAAAATGCACGCTACGCCACTGGTAAGAATTACCAGTTTCGAGTATAGCTGTTTAAAAAGTAGTTCTTCAAATTAATCAAACGTTTCCACGCCACGGGTGAAGTGTATGTGTGAATGTTTGTTACTCTTTCATGCAAAAAGTACTGAACGGATTTGGATGAAATTTACTACAGATAGTCTATGACCCGGTAACACATGGGACTTTTTACTTCTCTACACTTTGACTGGACTAAAAACCCAATTTTGACCCAAACCCAATTTTGTGTCTGACAATGGACGAGGTGGTATTATAAACCACCTCGTCCATTGTCAGACACTTCAGACGGTTCCAACCGGTGTCAGGTGAATGCTCCAGAACGATAGCCCTCGAAATTCAAATTTTCTTACGTTTTATGCAATTTGCAGGCCAGTAGGCCAGTGCTGGGTTGTATGTTGATGAACATATGATTCGCAGCTGTAAGACGTAGGTAAGACGCATGTAGTTAGTTGTGGAATGCAATAAAGTATTGAGTATTGAGTTACAAAATTACGATCATCAAAATCATCAATATGTCATACTGACAGCTGTTTTTAGATAATCAGACTTATCTTTTCGGTGAACATGGACCTTAAAACATAACTGGCGAAATGTGTGACTACTATTAGGTACACCTCTGCTTAACCCTTCAGGTATAACAGGCGTGATGTTATTATACTATACTAAGAAAAAAACATTGGAGTAGGTAAATGTAATGTAGGTACTTGCTTATTATCTTATATTAACTAATGAGGGTAACACGAAATGTAGCGGATACTATTTGTTTTACATCTGTGTACTTGTTCGGAATAAACCATTGCTACGAGAGGTTGTTTCACTTCACTCCTACCGAAACTTCTAGAACATCACAGTGGCGACGAGGATAAAAAGAAGCATTCGCGTGCGGAGTATTTGCAAATTTACGAGATGTCTATTGGAAAAGTAAAGGAGTTTGACGTGGTGACGGGAGTGTGGTCGTCATACATAGACCGTTTAAATATGTATTTTACGGCGAACGACGTGAGTGACAACCTTAAACTACCTACGCTGATAGCCGTGATGGGGGATGCTGCGTATGAGCTGTTGGTCAATTTATCTAGTCCTAAGAAGCCTTCAGAGCTGGGTTACGACGCGGCGGTTGACATGATGCAGAGCCATCTACAGCCGGTACCGTCAGCTTTGGCAGAGAGATTTCGCTTCAGGCAAAGGCGGCAAGCAGCGGATGAAAACATCGCCAGTTACGTAGCCGAGCTGAAAAAGTTGACGCGTCATTGCAAAATGGGGGGAAATCTGAGCGAGAATCTACGAGATCAATTTGTGTGCGGGCTGAAAAGTGATATGATTCGACAGAGATTGTTCGCAGAGGAGGACTCGATAAGTTTTACAAGTGCGGTTAAACTGGCGACTTCGTTAGAAGCCGCGGAGCGCGATGCGGCGGCCGTGGATACATCGGCGGCCGCGGTGCCGCCCGCGCCGGGTGCAACGAGCGGGGAAGGCGGAGTCGGCCTGCATGCGTTGACAGCGGCGGACAGCGACCGGTGGCGTTCGGCAGCAGGTCGGGGCAGCCGCGGCGGACGCGGCTATCGCCCGGCGAGGCGAGGTACCCCAGCGCGGAGTAGCGAAACTAAGAGTGCGGACGGCAACTGTAGCGGGTGTGGTTCTACAGGACATAATTACGAGGTGTGCCGGTTTCGTGGTTATGTATGCAGCCGGTGCAGGAAACCGGGCCATTTGAGGCGAGTATGCCCGAGACAAGGCGCGGCCAGTCCAAAGGGCCATGGCGCTTCCAACAAGGCATCCATGTACTTTGGGGAAGCGGCGGAAGAGACTGACGCGGAGGGGCGGGAGGGGTACCTGCAGGATTTTCATCACCTCTGCCTGAACGACTATAAGGCGGTGAGTTTACCCATAACTATCGACGGTAACATCATTCATATGGAAGTAGACACCGGGACAGCCGTGTCGTGTATTAGTCAGCAAACTTATAATCAACATTTTGCAAGTACACAGTTACAGCCGACAAATGTGCGTTTAAATTTTTACAATGGATCGGCACTGAGACCGTTAGGAATAATTACACCAAATGTATGTTATGCGGGGGTAAGCAGGCGCTTAGAATTATTTGTGATTGAGGGGGGCACCACCTCTTTGTTAGGTAGACAGTGGTTAGCCGAGTTGAAAATACAAATACCGACATTTAGTGATTTTCATAATATTAAGGAAAATGAAAAATTAGGGTTAGATGGTGAACTTAGGGACTTGTGTTTCAGATTTAAGCTGTTCAGTGGCGGGTTGGGACGGTACACGGGTGGCAAGGCAACACTGCGGGTGCGCGAGGGCGCGTCGCCGGTGTTCCATCGCGCCAGGCCATTACCGTATGCACTGCGCGAGCGCGTCAACGCCGAACTTGACGCGATGCTGCGCGACGGTGTCATTGAGCCCGTGGACTGCTCCGACTGGGCCTCACCATTGGTACCGGTAAATAAAGCGGATGGATCCCTGAGAATTTGTGCGGATTATAAAGCTACCGTAAACCCAGCCCTAATTGTAGATCGCTACCCGTTACCTAGGATTGAGGATTTAATTGTAAGGTTGGGTAATTCGACTTATTTCTCAAAAATTGACTTATCACAAGCTTATAATCAGATCGAGCTGGATAGTACTAAGAAATTCACAGTAATAAACACTCACAGGGGTTTGTACCAATATAACAGGCTAGTTTATGGATTAGCATCAAGTGCCGGAATTTTCCAGCGTATTATGTGTAATTTATTAAGCAATATCCCTAACGTAGAGGTATTTTTAGATGACGTAGTTATAGGGGGTCAATCCAGGGGTCAGCACCTGCAGGCGGTTGAAGCAGTGTTTAGTAGGTTACATAGATCTGGGCTAAAATTAAAAAGCAATAAATGTGTGTTTCTGGTTAACGAGGTTAGGTACTTAGGTTATATTTTGAGTAAAGACGGTATTAGGACCGATCCCAGTAAAATTGAGGCCATCTCTAAGATACCTAGACCGAGTAACGTCGGGGAGTTGCGGTCGTTTTTAGGATTAATTAACTTTTACGCAAAATTTGTAAGGAATATGAGTTCAAAGTTAGTACCTTTGTATGATTTATTAAAAAGAGATAGGAAATGGCGTTGGTCAAATGAGTGTGAATGTGCTTTCAAGGAAATTAAACAGTTATTAACAGGTGCGGAGGTATTAGCTCACTACGATCCAAAGCGGCCACTGATAGTGACGTGTGATGCGAGCGCGCGGGGTGTGGGGGCCGTCCTCTCACAGCCGAGCGGCGATGGCTCGTCAGAACGACCGATAGCGTATGCGTCACGCACACTGAGTGACGCGGAGAAAAATTATTCACAAATACATCGCGAAGCGCTAGCTATTATATTTTCGGTAAACAAGTTTCATCAGTACTTGTACGGTCGGCATTTTCTTTTACGAACGGACCACAAGCCACTAGTATCTATATTAGGCCCTCATAAGGGAATACCAACAATGGTAGCCAGCCGAATGCAGCGCTGGGCAATCATTCTATCTGCGTATTCATTCGATATCGAGTACGTCCGCACCGACGAGAACGGAGCGGACGGGTTGTCGCGACTACCGATAGAAGGGAGTAAACAAATGACTCATACGATGCCCGAGCAGACTTATTTACATTTCGTTCAACAAGAATTACTTTTAGATTATAACGAGGTAAAGAAACAAACTATCCGAGATCCGATGTTAGGTAAAGTTTTGGGTTACGTAAGGGACGAATGGCCAAGAGAATGTGAAGTTATAAATTTGCGTCCTTATTTTAATAGGAGTAAGGAATTATATGAAGAGTTAGGGTGTATTATGTGGGGCCATAGGCTGGTGGTTCCTGAGGCATGCAGGGCGACAGTACTTAGGTTAATCCATGAGCCTCACATGGGAATAGTGAAGTCCAAATCGTTAGCGCGTAGCTACGTATGGTGGCCCGGTATGGATGAGGCGATTGAAGGCATGTGTCGGGGATGTACGGTGTGTGCGGCACTGGCGGACGCTCCGCCACGGCAGACGCCGCGAATGTGGCCTTGGCCTAACCGCCCATGGTCCAGGTTACATTTGGATTTTATGGGCCCTATTCTAGGTAAAACGTACTTGGTCGTAGTGGACGCCATGTCAAAATGGTTGGAAGTGTTTCATGTGTCAAGTACGGCAGCTACGGGAGTGATACATAAAATTATGGAATTATTTAGCCGATGGGGGCTTCCCAAACAAATTGTGACGGATAACGGGCCTCCTTTCACGAGCGCAGAGTTCAAAAAATTTACTAATAGCCTAGGAATCGACCATATTTTCACAGCTCCATATCATCCGGCATCGAACGGGTTGGCGGAAAATGCGGTGAAATCATTAAAAAGAGTTATAAAAAAAGCTAGCATAGAACGGCAGAATGTTGATATCGCTCTGTGGACGTACTTATTGCATTATAGGAACACTGAACACTCAACCACAGGTGAAAGTCCAGCCACTTTGTTGGTAGGCAGGCGTTTACGAACAAAGCTAGATATTTTGAAACCGGATAGGGGCGCTAAAGTTTATAGATCTCAACAGCGTCAGAAAGCATACGTAGAAGGGGCGAATAGAATATTAGATCCACAGCAGGAAGTATGGTATAGGCAGTATTCGAAAGGGGAGAAATGGGTTCCAGGAGAAGTAGTCGAGTGCACTGGACCAAGTAACTATAGGGTGAGAAGTAAAGAGGGGGAGGTATTTCAAAGACACATAGATCAGTTAAAAAAGAGGTCGTCGCGATTATCAATCGCCTGCGCTGGTAACCCTGTCGGGGAAGTCGGACAATCTAGCACGAATTCTCATAGGGAGATATCTGCTGTAGGGAACGAGGCATCGCAGGGTGAGGGTCAGCTGAAGCAGCGTTCGGCAGATAGTCTGAGGGAATCTACTTTGGATGTGAGTTCGGAGGGGAAAGAGATTATAGAAATGGGATCTCCGGCCTCACCGAAATTCCAAGATGCCTTGCCAAACGTGTCACCTGTACCCCAGCCCCGTCCTGTTAGGCAGTGTAGAATTAAGAATAAATTAAGTTATAAGATGTAACTAAACTTTATTGTTTAAGTAATACTGTACCAATATTACTTCATCATCATGGAAATAAACATACCTTTAGAAATAAACATTATGTGAACCTAATAATGAATTTGTGCATTAGATTATATAAGTTTAGATTCTGCATGTATAATTATATTTTAAGTTGTATGTATAAATTGGTAGGGAAGAGTGTAATGTAGGTACTTGCTTATTATCTTATATTAACTAATGAGGGTAACACGAAATGTAGCGGATACTATTTGTTTTACATCTGTGTACTTGTTCGGAATAAACCATTGCTACGAGAGGTTGTTTCACTTCACTCCTACCGAAACTTCTAGAACATCACAGTAAACAAATTAAACAATGTATAAAAATGTATAAGTATAATTTATTTTTAACTTGAATATTCGATTCACGGAATAAAAAACAATACTCAAGATTTGTATACAAAAAAGTGCATAATATTTTGCAAACTTACAAGCACTAAGTAAATAAATTATATCCCGTGAAATAAATTTAACATAATTAAACAACGAGAGATAAAGTAGGTATAAGTTATTTTTGTGATAGTTATAAATATGACAACTCTTCTTCTTAAAATAACATGATAAATAATATTAACAGTTCATGAATTAACATTTGAAATTAATAGCTAGTCATTTCAGTTCCTGCTCAGCTCGTCTAGGAACATGAAAGACAGAACTAGTATTAAAACCGAAACTTTATTCCAGTTTAGACCCTATTACACACTAAACAACGAATAACTAGGTTGAGGTACTTACATAATATATAAAAAAGTTAATTATTTAAATTATGGACAGTTGAACTAAAACAAAGTGTAGGTACCTAATTATACCTTATTTATAAGATTCTTTTTGCACGTGTCAAGAGTAATGTGATCAAATTAAGTTGATATTTGGCCACAAAGACAATATTACTTCCTGACGATTCTTAACAGATTCCCAGTGAAAACACATAGAACAGGTAGAAATGCTACAAATACCTTCAAGTCGGCCTGATTAGGCCATAGGCCGGGCAGGAAAAACGAAAATATATGTAGCACGCCGTACTTTCATACTTCATAGCCCCAGTAACGGGCAACACTATAAGACTAGTTTTGATTAATAATATATCGAAACTATTCGACCAGATAAATCAATAAATGGAATATTGCATATAATAACAAACCTGTTGAAACAATACACACAGCCAACGCAGTTATATTACTTTTGGCTTATCATTTTAGTAGGCTTGTCAAAAAAACCATCTCTATCATTTCTACGACTATTATAATAACACAGTAACATAAATATTTTCAGGTAAATCTTTTATAGCTATCGAAAAAAAATCCATAACTTATGGGTTCGAAGTATTGAGATCGATATGTCAGCGTCACATTGTAAAAACCGTTAGATTGTAAATAACTAGAGAGATTGTAAACTCTCTTCACAATATTACGGTTTCACTTCAATAGATTACAATCTACCAAAAAAATAATGCCTTATATTGTAAGCAGTATGTTCAGTTGACAATATTTCGAGAGTTTACAATCACGCTAGAGAGATTACAATCTAACGTATTTGACTACTTTACGGTGACAGATACATAATAATCCCTAAATCTATTGTTTTTGTTTATAAAATAATGGAAAACGTCGAAGTATGGGGCCGGTTGCACCATCATCCGCCTAACTTTCCCTATTTGCACCAGAACAACACTAAAATGGTTTAGTGCTTAAAAACAATATAAATTATGGTTCTATTTCTGTCAATCATGTGGTGACCACTATTTTAAATGGCCGACAATCACGGTGGAATAACTATCAAAATCAATCAGTTAGAGAACGAGAACACAGATTGATTTTCTAGTTCTACTATAAATTACCATCATTTGAGGTTAGTATACCGCGGCTCATTGACTTCATTAAATCACGTTGAGCCTAAACTGTTGTTGGAAAAACTAGGATTATCTTTTTCTAGATTTACGTTCCTTTTCCTACGCGGCCCTTTCACCGGAATATCTTTTGAATTTTCGTATTTAGAAAACAAGTAGTGGGCAAACGAATCGTCTTTATCCACATCTACTTCTTTTTGTGGCACATTTTGTTTTTTCGGATAATTTGATATACTATTACTAGCGTTTTTTAAAAGATTGATATCAACATTTTCGTTATTTGTTTTGTGATTGCTGGTAGTGTTTTCTCGTTTATCTTCGTTGTCTGTGGTGGAGGGTTGTTTTCTTAAGCTCTCTGGCAGCGCATCAGATTTTAACTTGACTAGAGTTGTATTGACGACGGAACAATCAATTTGCATCAGTGTTACATGATCGTTCATTAGCGAATCTGAAAATAAACAATGCTGATTAGGTAAAAGTAGTTTATTGCAATTCAACTTTAATGCATCTATTCAGAAAAGTCAAAAGACAATTTCTATGGCATTTACAGTTTGAAACTTACCATTACCGCTCCTAGCTGGTAAAATCAATGCCATTTTCGGTGGTCTAGTAACATTATGTGATACAGCTGGTAGCAATAGATGCTCTCCTTTACCAAAGCCCACAATGTAGAAAGTATCATCCCGCCTATGTAAAGCTTGAAGTAAGGCATTCCATTCACCCATATCATCCATATTGAAATCATTGACAGCTTTCCTCATCGGCTTCCGGTATAGAGTTTCATAGTCGATGACTGCGTTTTCTGCGAAGTCTATTTCTTTATTCCTCCTCAGTCGTCGTATTCGCGACTTGTCTTTGATGGTTTTCACCTGATTACGCACGCTAGGAATTTCTACGAGATTGCCGTCTAATTGCATTTTGTTGAATAGTCTGTAAGTTTCTAACAAACCGCCTGGAACATGAAAGAAACTCCGAGTTAGAAAAAAACTCATATTCTGAAAGAATGATTAGCCAGTATTCAGAAATGAGGCAGTAATACTTTTTCGCCCTCATTCTTACGATTTATAGTATTTGAAATAGACCCAAACAGCTATTGCAAATAATGGTCGAAAATACCACCAGACTATTAGAAGAACAGAGTAAAGCCTGTACCAGAATAAATACACGAAAACAGAGCTTCAGGAAAAAGCTAGTGAGTTATCAAAATTTACCATTAATCTTTTCTTCACTAAGATAAGATTGTCGTTTTTTCCTCGGCACGTCATACGTCCAGTTCAACGTCTTCCCGCCGCCAATCCATCGGTTCAGCTCGCCAGCTATTCGTATGCTCTCCGTCTGATTTATGTTCACGAAGTCTGTAGCTTTCATCGTCGCGTTTTGACAATCTGTTACGTATGTACCGTTGCTCAAGTCATCTGTAATTAATATTCGATTGATAGTGTATTTTAGGTTTTATTATTACTTTTTGTTGGGATATTTCACTAGGGTTTCATAATTTAGTAGCCAAGAGTCTGGAGTCTGATTATATCTGGCGTAGTGAAAAACAATAATAGGTACTTTACCTATTATTGTTTTTCACTATACAACATTTTTTTATATTGAAATGGCAGAAACTAAAAAAAAATGTTGTTTCAGTAGTGATCCTTGCTAAGGTTTAGGCATTTTTGAACTTTTAATTACTAACAAATGTCTGCTGCGTCATCAGCAATGATAATAAATTAATGGAATTTCAGCACATTCGCGCAATCGCTTTCAAATGATTTAATCTGGTATTTTTCAAAAAAATCTCAAAAACCACTGAATTTCGGTAGATCATTTGGTGTCTATGAAGTCCTACAAGGACTACGTAGAATTACCAGTAACCCTGTATAGGTGGTACTCTGTACTTAAACACGTGATTGTGCTCATGATAACATAATACTTCTACTATAGGACCAAAGCCGAAAACGTTAAAAAATATTAATTGTTCACTACATTAGGCGAACTTAAAATAATGTACTGAACAGCTGACTTTTTTTCGCGATTTCATATTTGGTCTCATAGTAAAAGTTGTTTGTTATCATGAGCGCAATCATATGCTTTAGTTTCGTACATTAATTACCAGTCACTTCAAGGATCAGGCATCTCGTTATGTTATGTACGTTTTACGTAATACCGAAGGAGGATTTAAGTTTTTGTAGACTGCCGGTTTTGCATAGAAATAGCTATAAAAAAAGATCCCTCAGGCAAGCCGCAGGATATATTTATACATTTACATTTGTAAATTTATATTCTTTTATTCAGGGTGGTCATTGGGATCCCCCTTCCCAATGACCACCCATTTGATGGTTAATTTTTCATTATTTTTGCGATGGAACGGAACGTTTTCGAGATATAAGCAAATTAAGAATAAGAACCAGCAACGACTTCATGACGCATGACAGTTGGCTTGGCGCGTTTTCTGGTGTCGCTTCACGTTCGGTTCCACATAAAAAGAAATCGTTAGTCTCGTGAGCGTCCGACTATTTAAAATTTGCATAAAGAGTTGTACTTATGTGTACAATCTACAAAAAAAATATGATTTCAAAATCGGTGTCCTGTAATGGAAAGTTTACCCTTTTTAAATCTTGTCATAAGAGTCTAGCATGGAAACGCCTTCACTTTTTTAGTTTTTTGTAGAGTTAACAACTTGCTTTAAAAAAAAATATTTGCGACGCTCAAAATGTTTACTGTTTCGGAGATATAATTTGATTTCGCAAAAAAATTGGAATTTTTTAAAACCTTTTCGATTTTTTGGCCAAGTTTGAAAGCACTCAGTTCATAATTGCGACCTGTAGAGTGTGGCTAAATTTTGCTTGTCACCCATATACATACGTTAACATATATATCCCCGTAGGTGAGAGACCAACAGATAGAATTAAAAAAAAAAAAAGGAAATCTATCTAAAACTAGTCATTTACTTGGCTCAGATAATTTGACATTTTCCAAACGACTTTTATATAGTTCAAGTTTACAATGTGAAGGTTGCTTCACCTTTGAAATCAATACGTTTCTTGTGGAATGCAAATAAGGTCGATATCAAATTGAATGACTGAATTTATTTAGAACTTGATGATATTTCATTATAAAAGCTGTGACCTATTTGGACCGTCATTATTCCATAATTACTAGAGTTATGACGCTCAACTTTTTTTATACTAAAAAGTTGCTCCACATTAGGAATTTTTCTTGTATCGTGGATGCAAACATTCAGACTAGCAGACACCAGCAGCCAGAACCGGAATGACTACCTGTAAGCCATACAAATATTTGTTCCGTACGGCAATCGAACCCGCAACACGCAGCGAAGCAGCCACTGCGCCAACCGTGCCGTTTCTAGATCTATATAAGGTATAGGATACACACCATTCGCAATATCTACAGCAGTGTCCTCTGACCACAACAGATGTCTCGTGTGATGTGGAGCGGAGGGCCCGACGAAAGGCTTTGCGTTCCACCTTCAATGAAAAACAAACAAGGAAAGTCGTAAAACAGCAGGCAGTAAAATGGTTAGTGACTTCATTACGTAGAGGTGCGTGATAAAGTTAGGAAAAGTGACATAATTTGTGCTTGGTTACTCTTACTACTGCAATTGTTAGTAAACCACACTATAAATCATTAACTCAACTTGTTTTTTCCAAGAATATTGTCATGCATTTTCTCCGATATTTTATAAATTATTCAAAAATGTTTTTTTTGGTTAAAAATCTGCTGTAATAAGAGGGTAGTTATGAAAAAGAAACATACTCTCACACGATCTTGCTACACATGAGGTATCCCTAGACAACTTTTTGACATACATTTAAATAAAACATACAAACATACTGTTACGAGCTGGGTATGAGATAAATTAATTACTACCGATTAAACAACACAATAACTTTATTAATCACAAGTACACTTTAAACTCAATCACAAGTATACAACAATACACTACTGTTCACTATTCGCTTAGATATCGCAGTTCAAGTTCACTTCGATTCGCTTCGTTATGTCGCTAAAACAAGACTGACTGTCGCGGCCCTGAGCGCTCTATTTATACTCGCCAACAGACACACCAGAACAACCACGAACATTCGAGAGGGTCATAAAAAAACACAATAGAGGTACCTACGCAGGTAATAAAAATAGTAGGTATAACCTACTTGTACAAAACAAACAAATATGAACCTTATGCCCTAGGCGTACGGTCGAAATTCTAATGTCTTTGTATAAATAGGTCGCGAGTTCGTACCTACCTAACTTTAAAACTAATAATAATAGAATGCTCTCGAACTTCTAACGTACACACATTGTAATCACTGGCTTTCTCGAATGTTCTAGTAGGTCCGATGTAACACTGCCCCCTCCTTAGACATGCTCGTCCCGAGCATCATTAGTCCCGTAGTATCGCGCCAACCGGTCTACATGCACAATCTTAGGCGCACCTCGTGGACCCTTCTGTATTCGGTAGGTGACATCGTTGATCCTAGTCACGACTCGGTATGGCCCATCCCATTTTGCTTGTAACTTCGGAGACTTCCCCTTGCTCCGCACTGGGTTATGCAACCACACCAGTGAACCCTCGTCGAAACCCCTACCGTTGGCTTTCCGGTCATAACGGGTCTTCATCTTCTCAGACATCTGTTGGCCGGACTGTCGGATATGCTCATAAACATCGTTCAACTTATTACGCAAGTCATTCGCGTAATCTGTTACGCTACATGGAGCATCAGGGGGAGTTCCAGTGATTAAATCAGCAGGTAACCGTAGTTCCCTTCCAAAGTTCGCGAAGGCTGGTGTCACAGTCGTACTTTCGTGGACTGCACTTCGGTAAGACAGAAGAAACGGCTGTATGTGCTTGTCCCAATCCCTTTCCCGGCTTTCCACAACTTTCGCCAGATATCTCTCCAACGTTTGGTTGAATCGTTCCACCATTCCATCGGATTGTGGGTGGTAGGATGTGGTTCTGGTTTTATGGGTACCCATTAATCGACAAGTCTCTTGAAATACTTGCGATTCAAAATTTCTTCCTTGATCGCTGTGTATTTCTAAGGGTACTCCAAAACGACAGAAGACTTCTTGAACTAATTTATCTGCGACAGTTGTTGCTTCTTGGTTAGGAATGGCGAAGACTTCCGGCCACTTTGTGAAGTAATCCATGACCACCAGGAAGTACCTGTTTCCACTCTCACTTACTGGAAATGGTCCCGCAACGTCTAGTGCTATCCGTTCCCAAGGGGCTCCAACGTTGTACACTTTTAATGCACCTCTGCTGCGTGTCTGGGGTCCTTTCACGGCTGCACAACTGGTACATTTGCGGCACCAATCCTCCACATCATCTCGACAGTGGATCCAGTAGAAGCGTTCCCGAATTTTTAGGAGAGTCCTTTTAACCCCCATATGTCCTCCAGAACATCCATCGTGGTAGAGCCGTAGAACATCCGGTACCTTAGCTTTAGGGACAACCATTTGTAGATGACAACTGTCCCCTTTAGCGTTTTCCCATTTACGGCACAAGACTCCATCCTGGATCACCAAGCTGTTCCATTGCGCCCAATAACTCTTCGTGATGGAACTCATCGCTGCCACATCACTCCACTTGGGTTTAGGAACACCAGCTTTGATCCACTCGAAGATCGGTTTGATATCCGAGTCGTTTTGCTGAGTCTGCTGTAGGGTCTCCTTCCATTCATCGCTGAGATCTGTTCTAAGCATCCTCACGGGCACTACTTCCTTAGTCTCTTGCCTGGCACAGTGCTTACAGTCTTCAGGACAAGGTCTTCTTGACAAGGCGTCTGCGTTACCGTGAGTTCTCCCACTGCGATGTTCAGTTACGAAATCAAACTCTTGGAGTAGTTCTATCCATCTCGCCACTTGCCCTTCTGGATTCTTGAACTGTAATAGCCACTTCAGTGCAGCATGGTCAGTTCGTAATTGGAATTTGCGTCCCAGCAAATATTTACTGAAGTGCTGCACTGTCTTTACTACAGCGAGTAGCTCCCGTCTTGTAACGCAGTAATTTCTTTCTGGCTTAGATAAAGACTTGCTGAAGTAAGCTATTACAACCTCCCGGTCTCCTTTCCGTTGAGACAGCACGCCCCCAATTCCAGTATTACTGGCATCTGTGTCAACTATGAAGTCATTTTCAGTGTCAGGATATCCCAAAATAGGTGTGTTGCACAGACGTTTCTTTAATTCCTGAAATGCGACGTCGCAGTCCTCGTCCCAACAGAATTGCCTCTTTTCCTCAGTGAGTTTGTGCAGAGGTTTTGCAATGTCGGCAAAATTCTTGACAAACCTTCGATAGTAGGAGCACAAACCCAGGAATGCTCTGACCTGCGTCTTGTCTTTCGGAACTGGCCAATCTTTGACGGCGACTACTTTTTCTGGGTCTGTTTGAACACCTTCCCCCGAAACTATGTGTCCTAAGAAGTTCACTTGCTGTCTGAAAAACGAACACTTTTTTGGACTTAACTTGAGATTTGCTGTTTGGATTTTCGACAGCACTCGGTTGAGGTTTTTAAGGTGATCTTCAAATGTACGGCCCACGATGATTATGTCGTCTAGATAGACAAGACATGCGTCTCCAAACAATCCGGCGAGTACTTGCTCCATCAGCCTTTCAAACGTCGCAGGAGCGTTGCACAAACCGAATGGCATAACTTTAAACTGCCATAGCCCTTTTCCTGTCGAGAATGCAGTTTTCTCCTTGTCCTTGGGGTCTATTTCTACTTGCCAGTAGCCACTCTTCAGATCAAGTGTGGTAAACCACTTCATACCAGTCAGCGTGTCCAGTGTGTCATCGATCCTAGGCAGCGGGTAGCTGTCCTTTTTCGTGACGTCGTTCAGTCGTCGATAGTCCACACAGAAGCGCATACTGCCGTCCTTTTTCTTTACCAGGACCACAGGAGAACACCATGGACTCGATGAAGGCTCTATAACACCGTCCTTCACCATTCCCTCAATCATGGTTTCTACCTCTTTTTCTCGTGCAACTGGCAGTCTTCTTGGTCGCTGACGGATAGGTAACTCGTTACCTGTATTAATCTGGTGCTGAACAAGTCCAGTTCTCCCTATGTCAGCATCATTCGAAGAGAAAATGTTGGCGTACTGAAGTAACATCTTCTTAGCCTTGTCCATTTCTCCTTTAGTTAAATCGCAGTTTTCCAAAAGCGTTGACACGTCAAATTTTGAACTGCGAATTTCATTTCCGGTAGGGACATCTTGCAATTGACGCATCCAAGCTACTTCCTCGCAAGTGCCGATCAGGGTGCCCTTCTTAATCACTTGCTCCTGGTCACTTGGATTCAGTATACGTACTGCTGAGACGTTGGTGGCCTTGACCAGAGTTCGTGCCATCTTCCATGGGAAGTCATTGTTCACCCTTTCTATCAGTACACTTCGATCTCTTTGTCCAGAATTCCGTGGCAAACAAATTGGCACAATCGTTTCTGATCTGCGAGGAAGAACAATCTTCTTCAAGCAGTACACTTTCCCTGACGGTGCACCTTCCATGAAGACTTCCTCTGAACCACATTTCAGTACTCCTTGATCAACGTCGATCTCACAACGATATTTCCGCATGAAGTCCAAGCCCAAGATGCAATCGTCCACTATGTCAGCCACGATGACATTCTGCTTGTAAAATCTGTCACCCAATTTTAACTCCACCTCCTTCTTGCCTCGGACGGTAATATGCTGACCAGTAGCTGTTAGTAAATGTATACGGTCGTGCTTATTGAAGTAGTGCCCAAGAAACCGACTTGCTAGTTTAGAATTGACGACCGTGTGAGAAGCTCCAGTATCCAACGTCAGTTTGCATGGTGTTCCATTGACTTCGCCTTTGATGGTCAGGCTGTTCCCGTCATGTGCTTGCGAGATCAAGATTCTCGGGGCTCTTTCAATACCAGCCAGCACCCGCCCCCCAGTCCTGGCATTTACTCGTTTCCGCCGACCACGAAGATGTGCCGTCGAACGGAGGCACCTTAAAACCACGCGAAGAAGGTGCAGCAACCACCGAAGCTACAGATCCACCTTCCGTCTTCAGTTCGGTCAAAGCCTTCTGCACCCCAGCAATCTTAACTTCGGCCTCCGAGATGCGATTCTCGTGCTGGTGGACCTGATCTTTCATCACTTTCAGGTCCTTGCCGAAAGTTGCATGAAGATCCTTTATGAGGATCATCTGCTCGTCTTGGCGGCGGACCTGCTCCTCCTGGCGGCGGGCTTGCTCCTCTTTGTCTTGCTGCAACTGCTCTTCCAACCGGCGAGCCTGCTCCTCTTGGCGGCGAGCCTGCTCCTCTTGACGGCGAGCCTGCTCCTCTTGACGGCGAGCCTGCTCCTCTTGACGGCGAGCCTGCTCCTCTTTGTCTCGTTGCAATTGCTCCCGTAACTGGCGAGCCTGCTCCTCGTGACAGCGTGCCTGCTCCTCTTGACGGCGAGCTTGATCCTGCAGCAGTGCCATTAAAGCTGACAATTCTGGTGCCACTGATGCTGGAGAAACTCCGGATGGACCAGCGACTGGCTGTGACGTAGGCTGGACACCACCCGGTGTCTGTGTCGGAGAATCCCCAAACCGCCTTTGGTCCATATCCTGCTGTCGCTGACTTTTGGTACGGATACCGTCCGTGTCGTCCTTTGGTAGGATTGGCATAATTTATCTCTCACTTCTGACACCAATTTGTTACGAGCTGGGTATGAGATAAATTAATTACTACCGATTAAACAACACAATAACTTTATTAATCACAAGTACACTTTAAACTCAATCACAAGTATACAACAATACACTACTGTTCACTATTCGCTTAGATATCGCAGTTCAAGTTCACTTCGATTCGCTTCGTTATGTCGCTAAAACAAGACTGACTGTCGCGGCCCTGAGCGCTCTATTTATACTCGCCAACAGACACACCAGAACAACCACGAACATTCGAGAGGGTCATAAAAAACACAATAGAGGTACCTACGCAGGTAATAAAAATAGTAGGTATAACCTACTTGTACAAAACAAACAAATATGAACCTTATGCCCTAGGCGTACGGTCGAAATTCTAATGTCTTTGTATAAATAGGTCGCGAGTTCGTACCTACCTAACTTTAAAACTAATAATAATAGAATGCTCTCGAACTTCTAACGTACACACATTGTAATCACTGGCTTTCTCGAATGTTCTAGTAGGTCCGATGTAACAATACAAATCTTTTTTTTTTTTTGGGATGGGAAATCATCAAATTACTTCTCCCACTCTGGGCGGAGCGGGAGGGAGTGTCAGACTCTTACTGACTAAAACCTATCCATGTTCCTTCTTCGCCCTTTATGTTCCGGGGCCGCGGTATCTCTTTCGAACAGGCCCGCAACCCCGGCAGGGCATACAACTCATCACAGTTGAAATTCACTGTGAAAGTTATATCATTACTGTACTAAGACTTAGATTTAGAAGCTGAAATCGACGTGTCTAATGACAAGAATAAATGCGTTTACGCTGTTTTTGTTTTGAGGTAAGCCATGATAGCAATCATATTTATTCTTTACGCATACGAGAGGTGTAACAGCGGACTAACCCGTTATTCTTGATGGACAATTCGACATCAACAAAATGGTAACATTACCTACCCCAAAACATTCCAATTAAGTGACACCATGAATACCATAGCAAATATAACAGCTATGTTCTTCTTAGGTATCAGAAGTGAGCTGTCCAAGAGTCGTGGCATCTGTGGAAACAAAAACCATTTGTATTTGACGACGTAAATAATTAATAAAGTAATATAGGTATGTAAACCGGAACAAGGTCAGATTAACAACTGTATTATTACATTGTTTGACCAACATTATTATAATTATTAGCTGTTTTAAAACAGCTGAATTTAGGTACTTTTCTGTAAGGAATGTTGTACAATTTTCCTGATTATATAAAGCGATAAGGAAAACTTGAGATACATATATGGGGTGGTAGACGTGTCGACGGAAAAACGGTCACTCGTTTAGATTATCTGTTTTATAATCCATGTCATGATCATTAAACTATGGACTTGGTAACACGTCTTAAACAGCGTTGTCTGGTTATGGGGCGGTTTTAAGAAGCCCGCGAAGCTTGCTTACTTCATATACAAACGTAATACTAAAATAATTCGTAAATCATACATATTCTTTGTATAAATGACGCACGCTCCGCCGGGCCCCTTAAGAGGGAAACATCGCAACACCGATGCTCTACTCGCGCTCCATCCTAACATTTTAAACCATAAAAAATTACAATTCATAATGTTTACCTTTCGACCCCTCCCGCTATTTTCAAGCTGGTCTCTTAGTAATTTATTCTCTAGTCGCAACTTGGCGTTCTCTTGCTGTGCCTCAAACAGTTGCTGCTCCAAAGCAGACACATATTCTTTCTTTTTCTGTCGCGATTGACATGCCGATTCCCTACAAATATAAATAATAGTAATTTTAAAATGTCGTGAGGAAAGTTTAGGGCATGAATGTGGTTGGGTATAAGAGAAGTGGAAGACAAGGAGAAAGGATGATATGGCAAAAAAGAGGTGTCTGATGAAATTACGAGTAATAGAGAAGTATCGAAGAAGAAGATATGCAACGCAGAGTCCAAATGAATTGGCATAAGGGTAAGACAGTAATTGGTAATCTAGCTGGACCAATATTTACCTTAAAATCAACATTGTAAAGCATAAAGTCAAATAATTTGATTTGAAACTCAGTTGGTTATCGTTTTCGTTTTGTAATAACCAGTTTAGTTTCATAAGGAAAATTATTATCAAAAAAAAATCGAGCTAAAACAAAAGTTGACCTACTCATCATATACATGGTACAGTTAATTTGTTTTTTTTTTTTATTGACATTTTCGTTACATCACTTTCCATCGTTTGTAAGGCTTTAATAAAGGCATCAAAGATTTCTCGAATGAGTAACACTTTGTTTGTTGAGATATGTAGCAGAAGATGATGAATCACAGCATTCAGTAGTGGCAGAAGTATGCAGTAGTTAGTTTTCTTACCTATTCTTAATCATCCTCTGTTGCTTCTTGATAGCTCTGATCTCAGCTTCACTGAACATCGAGAGGTCTATCGTAGGACTCTTTGGAATATCGTTATCTGCATTAGGAGGTATCACATGGTTTTGTACTAAGTTTGGCGTTGTTCCATTGGTGGCTATGACTGGGTTAGGGTTGATCACTATATTGCTTCTTGGTGAGGTGACCTTAAAATAAATAATGACATTTTAATCTGCAATTCTACAGCTTCCATCAATGCCTGCAAGAAGAACCCTAAATAAGATATGTAATATAAGAATAAGATTTTTGTTATAAATCCAAAATATCTGTAAAGAAAATTGGAATAAAATGATGCATGTATTAAAATGTTCGGTTCAAACTTTATGGCGGCTCGGAAGTTAGCTGCGAGTGACAGCGCAGGTATAACGGTTCGAACTTTATGGTGCCTCGGAACATCTAACGTAAAGCTGCGCAGAACACATTCACAATGATACGTATCAGTGGGACACAGAGGACGCATCGTTTTGACTGTATAATGCGCAGACCGTCACCCGCAGCTAACTTCCGAGCCGCCATAAAGTTTGAACCGAACTATCCTTATCTCTTACTACATATCACTTTGGTATGTAATCAATGTTAATAAATACAGGACTTTCTGTAACAAGCATTGCCTTTAACATGCATTTTCCATAAATACATATATTTTCGAATCAAGTCAAAATTCCATTGTTACAACTCACTCTAGTTTTGAAATATAAATAGGTACCTGTACTTGATGATCTGTGGCACCATTCAATTTGGTCTGAGTCAGCGGTGATATAGCAATCTTTCCACCCTTTGTACTCTCTGCCGGGATCATAATACTAGGGGGTTTCGTCACTCCATTGGAATTCCTTTTAAGTATACTGGGCACCTTTTTGTGTTCTACTCCTACCATTAACTGAATCTGACCATTCACAACTATTTGCTTATCGTTTGGCGAATTATAAGTGTTTTCATTTACAACTTTGAAGTACGAATTTTGTTGGTAACCATTTCCTGAAATAAAAAGGGCTTATGGTAAATCTTTTTTTATCATGTGGTTAGTGTTTAGCCTGGTGTCAGAGTCTTTATGCCGTCCATGGGTGAGCCAAGTGCCGTCGAGAAATATCTATTAGGCATTCTGGTTTTCTCACAATGTTTTCCTTCACCGAAGCAACTGATCATTATTATACAATGCACACATGGGTCTGAAAAATCTGAGGTGCGTGCCCTGGGTTCAAACTCACGGCCCTTGACTTGACAGTCAAGACTGTCACACCACCCTACTATAAATAATTGCTGATTTATCATTGTGCAAAATGGTGAAAAGCCATAATAATGTTGCCGATTACTGTGTAAGTATATGGATTAACATAAAAAAAAACTGTTATCATCTTGATAAAATGTTATGAGTAAACATGCTGGTAAACATATATAATAGGTATATAATAGGTAAACTCACCGGTGTGTAACTTAGAATAACTGTTGCTTAATTCAGTATCACAGTCTTCAATCTCCATTTTAATGCCCTGAAATGAAGACAATAAATATAATACAACTCCTCGCAATGTTGGAATTGGATGTTCTGGGAAATGGACATTCTGGAAAATAAGCATTCTGGTAAATGGACATTCTGGAAAATAAGCATTCTGGTAAATGGACATTCTGGAAAATAAGCATTCTGGTAAATGGACATTCTGGAAAATAAGCATTCTGGTAAATGGACATTCTGGAAAATAAGCATTCTGGTAAATGGACATTCTGGAAAATAAGCATTCTGGTAAATGGACTTTTTGAAACCGTTGGACATTTTGGGAATTCGACATTCCAGACCTAGACAATCTCAGCTTTGGTATTTTGTGTAGTAGCATGCTTCTTCCTTGATATTGCCTTGGATAAGGACATAAATAATAGAGGGTTTAAAACAAGATGATCAGTACCTTAATAACACCATTTTCAATAGCCATGACAGGTCCGTTTCTTTCAGGAGATATTCCATTTGTTTGTGTTTTCTGCAATGGTGGGTTAGTAGGACTGGGAGCTGTGTACAAATAACATTTACATTTATATACTTACCTTTATAGGTTCAGACAGTAAATATACTTAAAACTTCTATAGTTCATAGGTAGAGCTATTTATCTCTTAGTAAAAACACAACACAAATATATTGCAAATATTACAATAATCTGCAGAAACCACAAGTGTAAACAGATCAATTTTGCTAAAACTCGCCTAGCATGATGTGTTTTCTAGATCCTTCTTGATTAATTCATTAAAAAACTTAACTAACTTTAAGGGGTGTTTATGTTATTAGAAGATCCTATTCTTATATCATTATCAAACAAGAATCTAACAAGAATTCATAAAAGTGTGTATTATTATATCATACCAGTTTTCTGTAGGAACAGTTCAATATCTTCAAGATTCAGATTGCTGGTAGGTTCCTCACTAAAATTTGATGTCCAATCAAATGGTGACTGAGATGACTGTCTAGCTGAAATGCTACTAGAACTGCTGCAAAAAAAGAAGTACTTAACTAAAATTAGCTCACCAAGTCAATAATGAATGGTTGAGTTATATCTTTAGGGCATGCATTCCAAAACATTTTCATGTAATTGAGATATAAGTTTTTCTCTCTACAATTAAATTAAAAAGTGAAAGTACATTTGTGCTTTTACTCCAAAAATTATGTAAAGTCCAGTTTTTAAGTGAAAGTGTCTGAAACTGAAAGTCACTGTACAACTTACTTCTTGGAATCATCGTCACTTCCTGAATCTGAGTTGCTGCTGCCTTCTGATGACTTTATGCTCAGTATAGGTGATATTGGCGGCACCAGGATCGGTGCTGCATCAGCCAGGATCTCGCTTGGTGAGGCATCCGGTGCATCCAATAGTGACGTCCATTTGTACTCGTTGGATAAAAACTGATCAAGAAAATCGCCACCTAAAAATACAGGGTTTACTTGGTGTAAAATGCAAGTGACAGTTCTTATCGGCAGTGATAAAACACGATAATATAAGCTTTCTTGCCGTTACGCGATAAAAACAGTATTCGTGATGCACATGTTTCCGAGAAACCTTTGTTTCTTTGTAACTAATTACGTGCTTTGAAATAAAACCGAAAGCGTAGTCAAGGACACGTGCGATCACAAAATACGTTTGAGGGGTCAATAACATGATTCACAGAAAATTAGCAGCACATTGTTGTTGTAAATTAGCCGGAGCTGAACGTGAGAAAAGAAATCTGAAGTTACCGTATAAGCCGTCTTTATTGTCAATCAATATGTCTGTATCCATTGAAACAATAACACAGGACCCATTTAACAGCCGATATAATTTTAATTACTAATTATTATTGCGTAGGAATCACACATCACAAACGCACAATAACACGACGGCGGCGATGAATTTACTTTTATAATCTGTGCAATCGATGTAGCAGGTGCATTTGAATACTTTTATCCAAAGAATTGAACGCTTGCTTGGATAGAATCTATCTATCCCTGCTTTTATCCACGGCACGACGCTTCGATCTATTTTTTTTATTTTTATTTCTTCATGCGTGTGAAATTGAAAGCTAGTTTTATTTTTTTAAATATTTTCGTATCAAACTTAAAAATTTCTTTATTTTTTTTTTCAAAAATTGTTTTTTTTTCAGAACGACCCTCTAAGACGCCCAGGCGATGACAACGTTCCATTTATCATAACAATAGATTTGTGTACACCGAAAACCATTTGCTTATTAATTGATGCAATTAATTTTCAGACTAAAATTCATTTATGTAAGTAAAAGAAATATGTAAAGATGAGGTAGATCATTTTCGTAGTCCACATGTAATTTTATTCATCATACAATGAAATGGCTCAGCTGATTTACGGAAAACGGAACGCATTTAATTTGACAGTTTTCTTCGGACCGATTGATTTGTCGATTCTTGTTTCGATGTATTATTTTAATATTTTTTTTACGCGATATTCTATAATGAAAATATAGGAACGATCGATTGAAATTGTTAAGGTTTCACGAAATAGTTTTTGCTATTACTTAAAATGGGTTTATGAATGAGTTCAAGGCACCGGTTGCGAAAATGGATATGCCTGACGAGCTGGACGATTTCATATTTCGTCCACAGCAGCATTTGGATGCAAAATGGTTAAATCCTGATTTACAGGAAGCGCTACATAATCCTGATGCTCTGTCCACTCTCTACAACAGCCTCTTGCAGGATAGAGAAATATGTTTCGACGCCGGAAATGGGCTCGTAAATGGTGCTGGTGTAACTGCTAAACTTGGTGACAGTGGAAAATATTATTGTGGGCTGAGGGTAAGTTTCTATTCTCTTACATCTATTAAATTACTACCGTAAATAAAACTTTATTAAATATTGAATTCAAACATCACAAAGAGAATAAAACAAAAATATTGTTTTATCTCACTTAGATATTGACCTGCACCTGTTGTGATGGTCTCTGTGGCCCACACTCGGGGTGCGCCTGCCCACCCTGTAGTGCTCTATCAGCAGAGGAGGAGCTCAGAATCTCTATACAAGCTAAGCCGGTGGCACCATCACCTTCTCATCACATTATTGATGATCTGAAGTGGAAACAAGACCCAGGTAATTATTCTGTATTTACGAAAAAAAAAAACATAACCACATGGTTCCTTTGTCTTTCAAATGATGTTTGAGTTATATCACTTATTTAGTTCCCTTTTGTGTAAAGCTAGTAATAAATCTCAATGTCCAGGTCCAGAATGTCTGCAAAGTCTAATGGAGGCTCTGATCTGGGAACAGCGAGTGAGAGCGATCAACACTGCCATTAGTTGTCCATTCATATCTCAAATCCGTCGACTCATTGTGTTGTGCAACAGGCATCTTGTAGCTGTTATTAGGTATTGTTATTTTTATTTTGTATGTTTTCAAATACCTCTATTAGTAGCAAATGTTTTGAAATATTCAAGAAGTAGCAAATGTTTTCAAATCAAACTGATGAAAAATTTGTCTTATCACAATGAGATAAGGATTAAATTCATTTGTATATCATATTTGGTTTATTTTCAGAGATCAAAGTCAGAACAAAGAAGTAAAAAGAGTAAGGATAGATAAGAAGCCACCTCATACAGTCAGTAACAGGGCATTGAGCAATGTAGTGGGCACATTGAACAAACCAGGTGATGGGAGCACTGAGAGTCAGGAGGATAGTGAGGAGCATACTGATGACTCGGAGAGGTAACTGAATTAATTAATTATATTGTTAACAAACATACTCCTTGGTGATCAAATTGTAGAAACAATTGTGATCTTTATTTCTTTTGAAATAATGTTGGAATCAGATTGTTGCTGCCTGAGCTAATACATCTGTGAAAGACTATACTGACCCAAGAAAGTTTGATGAAATTAAATTTTGTGTCTAAACTTCCAGCCTAGGATTCCTTTTGGTTTAGTTTTTAACTGATTATATTCCAATCTGGTTCTACTACAGTTTCAAAATTGCTTGTTTTATTTGCAAAACTTTGCCCTGTATGAAAGAGTTAAAGTAAGCATGAATGTGCAATACACAGGATGCATGCATACTGTGACTGTTACAAATAACTAATTCATTGTAATGCAATGTATTATTCATTAGGTTTCACCAAACAGTATTTGAACTTGAACCATATTTCGGGTAGCTTGGTGTGTGCAGAATTTATCACAGTGAGAGATATTTAGATTCATAATTTTATGAGAAAGTTATACTATGACCCAGTCTTCAGAGTAGCTTATTAAATGTGGGGCTGAATTTCCATAGGCTTTCCACCAAGCTTTAGGCTCCTTTTTCCTATTGCTAATTCTGCATTTTAAATATCAATCTTTTTCTTTACAGCGCCATAGGACTCGCTCGCGTCGGCGCCCGCGCAGCCCTTCGCTTAGCCCTCTCCCTCGTCCGTCGGGCATGGCGATGCGGTGAAGACGCGGATGTATGTTCAGCGTTACTTCGCGATGCGCTCGATGCGGTCCGAGCCCTCCCTGATGCTGGGTTGTTCGCTGGCACAGGGGCCACCCCTGCGCCGCGCTCGCAGAAGATTTGGGCTGAAGTTGTTGATAGTGCTGCTAAGTTCCTACATCAGGTTGTGATTGGGTGAGCATTTTTATTCATCAATTGTGTATTCATTAATGGCCATAGTATATAGCACATCCTGATTAAGAAAGAGACTACCACACTGGCATACATGACAGAGAAAACATATTTTCAAATAACCTTGATTGCAATTGTTTTTCTTTCATCCACAGAGAAGTAGGTTGTAATGTCCCACAAGGTGATTGGCGGACCTCTCTATGCGTATGGGTGGAGTTGTGCGCAAGGAGGGCGGAACTACCCGCGTTGTTAAAGGCCGCTGATGTTCTAGTCACTTTACCTCCTCGACAGAAACGCCAACCAGATAATAGGTAAGTCCCATCTTATTTGTTAAGAGAATATGAACCTTATGTCATTGGCATAAAAGTCACATGTTGAAATAGTAGCAGCTGTCAACTCGTGTCTAGCTAGTCTTTTGTTTCAGAATTATACTAGAAGAGTGTACCGCGCCATTAGGACCGTTTCTAAGACGTATGGCCAAAGTAGCTGCGCCTAATCCTTTCCTCAACAGTGAACCAACTACTGAAGTTAATCTTACAGAATTATTCCTCAAGTAAGTATTTTCAAAAAGATTTGTTCGAAAATATTGGAGTGCTTCTGATTTTTTATTTTAAACCTGTAGCATATAAAGATACGACCACAGATATAGCTAGACCTAGATAACTCAAGAGCAACTACTTCGCGTGCCTAGTTTACGATCAAAAATACGATAGAAGATCGTAAGTGGCCACTTTAGCGCTCAGTTTGCATCGGTGTATAGCGCTAGTCGGACATCTGTTTTGAAATTATGGCAAAGGTATCCAAAAACTAGCACGTCGACGTCTTTGAATCGATTTGATTTGTCCATCACTAAATAGTGCTTGTAATGTCACAATAGATACTAAAAAATGGCACGCTTGGTTTTCATACAGATCGTGATTCGTGATCTAACTATATCTGTGGAAACGACGAGTCCTTAAATATATGTTAATGCATATTAATAGGCTTGTTTACTGAAAAATTCTAATTAGTCCGTCACTTAGATTATCAAAAAATATTTGTCCCGTGTTTTTTCTTTTGTCACATAAACCAAAATTGACGAAGATACGACGTTTTAAAATTCTCAATACGTCACATCGTGCTATAATTTTTAGTGCGATGTGACGTCACGAGCCCCCACTCCCGAGTTTTGATACAATAACAAAAATGTCCATTATTTTCCAATACTCTAACTGACGGACTAAATAGATTTGCAATTTATTGATGGTGGAAACTAGCCTATTATATTCTAAATCAAAATATTTTCAGGGACTTGAACATCCCAAGTGGTGATGGTTTGATGGGCGTAAGAAAAGCTGGTATCGCCTTACTTTGTCATTTAGACAGACTTGGAGCACCCTTATTACCACCTTTAAAAGGTTTTGTTACTGTAAGTATAAAATTCCCAATTATGTTTCAGTATTAAAAAAATGCAATCAAATTCCTAACATGTTTCCTTGATTTCCACAGTGTACAGAATCAGCACAAGAAGTAGTGTCAGTTGGTGCAGGACCCCTACATTTGGGGACTCTAAGGATTCAACAAATAGCGTGTGCGGAAAAACTGGCGTTGCTACTGACCCACGATGGTGCTATGTACACTCTGCCGTATGATGCCATGACACCGCAGCTAGTTCCAGGTAAAATTAGAAGAATTTTTGAACTCTTAGAATTCCTTGAAACCTTTTTGTCTATTGCTAGGAGCCTCATAATTGTAGGTGTTTTTAATAATACAAAAAAAACACGTGGTATGTTATCGGTGGTCACCCATCTATGGCATGCGCCTAGGAAAACTGGCGGCTTAACGTAAAGATCGACCCAACGGGCTGTTATTATTTAGCCACATTGCCACAAGCTCCTCTGACAAAATGTATGTATGTTTGTTTACCGTCTCAACAGGTCTTGAAAGTAAAACCATCACGCAAGTATCCTGCCACCCTGCTGGAAAGCACTTCTTGTGCTGTTCATCCTGTGGTGGGGCGTGGTCGTGGGGATCAGGTGACGATGGGCGGCTCGGACACGGTGATACCGCGCCTAGAGATGCGCCCGCGCATCTGCACCATCTAGCTCACCATGAGGTTGTGAGAGTATCTGCGGGTGCTTCGTGCAGGTATGTCTGTACTACTGGAGTGGTCCTACTGTAAATTATCCTTGTCGCTAGAGCGCTGTGTCTTCGATCCACACCTGGACTAAGGCAAGTGGACTCACTTTGCCATTCTTTCCTGGCTGAGCTGTTAGGGTTGCGCCACATCGTCAATCTTGCCGCGTGCGTTAGCACTCACGCTCACGTTTCTCGCTCTAGCAAACGACAGAACAGTATAAAAGCATGAAAAATTGCGATTCCGCTAATAAATGTAGCGCAAACCTTAAGCGGTACAGCACCAGTCCACGAAACCGTACGCACGTATAAGGGACATCATCGCGAAAACTTTTTATCTTGGATTTCAATACACAAAACTACGAGTAGTTAGTATCCGGTTGATTTTCTCACCGATTATGAATTGCGTGATGCGAGATTGCATAGACCATAACACGTTAAAAATGTATTTTCAGGATCTCCAATAGCTCTATTATGCTCAATATCTAAGGCTCCTTTTCTCTACTTTCAGTGCTGTGATAACATCTCGAGGTGCACTGTACACGTGGGGTCGAGGCGCTCAAGGCCGCCTCGGTCACGGAACGATCGAGAACTGCCTCACACCACAGCCAGTGTCCTTCAACGCACACAATATTGAACGAGTCATCGATGTCGCATTGGGTAATGAAAAGCTTTTAACTAGGTATACTATAACCTTAGAAAAAAATATGAGAATGAGTCTCATCTCATATTTTATACACTCGACTCATTCTCATATTACAAAACTAACTTGTTGCAGTCTGTAGCTATTTAATCTTACAAATATTTTAAAGACGTTTGTGAGGATCTTTGTTACTCAATCACGCAAGAACGGCTGAACAGATCTGGATAAAATTTGCCGATTCGGGAATAGCACATTAGATACTTATTTTCAGTCACATCAAATTTCCAAGCGAACAAAGTCGCAGGCACCAGCTCGTTAATAATATAAGTTTATTGTATTGGCTGAAGGGTTTAATTTACTAAGGCTTGTCTTTTTTAAACTTTCACGATCAGAACACATTATAAAACATGAAATACCGGATTGCACCAGCCGTGGTTGCTGGGAGGTGTCTCCCCGCGACCACGGTTGGTGCAATCCGGTCGAAACGTCGGGATTAAATTAAAGGTAAATTCGCGATAAATACCCGTATTTCATATGTTTTATAATGTGTTACTAAGGCTTCTTAATAGTTCTCAAAAAGGTTAAGCAACCTATAATCTTACCCCAGACAACATGAAAGAAAAGACAGTTAGAAGCCCTGTAAAGTAAGCTGAGAATGACACTAACTTGTCAAATATTGTTAAGCATCCAAGTATTGTCGAATTAAAATTTAATTATTTAAGTTCATATGGCGACACATCAAGCCATTTGTTTCCCGTATAACATGGCCTCATTTTGTATAGATTTCCCGTACAATGAGAGGTTCTCATTAATTGGTTTTGGTTTGATTAGTCCTCATGCGTACTTTCGAGAAATAACGAAGTCTTTATTATGCCATCGTACGGTTTCTCAACATTTTTGGGCTTCCCTAGGTTGGGGCGAAGCTCAAACTTTATGCTGCACATGGGAAGGCGCAGTCCAAGTGTTTGGAGACAGCGAGGGCGGAGTCCCTCGCACTCTGACGTCACTGTCTGTGTTGCGGATCAGTCGCGTTTATACCGGAGAACATTGGCATGCTGCTCTAACAGATGCGTAAGTTCATTTTCACTGGACGTTTTGGTTGCGGTGTTAAAAACAAAAATATATGTATCACTTTGGCTATTGGATACCTAATCTATGTAACTCTTTTTGTTTGATATAGTATATGACTCATTCATCATCATGCTCCTACCTTTTTCCAATTTATTTGGGGTCATCGCAGCATGTTTTCTACGTCACTTGTTATTTCAGTAGTCACCTCCTTTTTACCCATATCATACATCACACATTCCATCCAACGTTTTTTCGATCTTTCTCTACTCTTATCATCGAGCCATCTACATTCATCCTCAACATTTTTTACTACATTTTCCTCCTTCCTCGTCACATGTCTTTAGGTGACCTACTCATGATTCATCGTTTTTAACCCCCGACGCAAAAACGACGGGGTGTTATAAATTTGTCGAGAGTGGTCTTAGCTATGTTTGATAAAAATCAGTCCAAGATGGCCGCCGCCACAAAATGGTGAATTTCATTTTTTATGTGTTGGGTTTTTTTCATATTTTTAATTTAATGTAACTTGTGTTAACAGAGGCCAAGTGTACACTTGGGGTAAAGGAGAAAGCTATCGCCTCGGTCATGGTAATCTTGAAACCGTGAAGATCCCAAAAATTCTCGACGCACTGCAAGGTATTCCATTACTCCACAAGTATCCCTATTTTTTTTTTTACTTTACAATTCTACTAACCCATTGAATATTCTTTAGGTATAAGAGTTGTGGATCTGTCTCTGGGGTCAACTCATGGCGTGGCCCTGACGTCAGAGGGCGCTCTATACGCTTGGGGCACGCATGAACGAGCACAGATAACGAGACCGGTGCCACAACTGTTGCAAGTACTCAACCCCGCTTTTAAGGCTCATGGTAGGTTTATTTGATGCTTTAACAACCTTTTACTGTCAGAATTTTTCTCTCTAAAGAGACATTTTACCTTATTTTGGGTATTGCGATAGCAAAAGGACGTTTCTGGAAGAAGCAGGTCTTCGTGTAAGTCATTTTTCCCTGTCCGTCATTGTGTACCTGTTAATTATATCCTAGATTGTTTGCAGGTGTTTCCGGTGGACCTGGACAGATTTTAGTATGGAGTGAAGAAAGTCCTAGAGATTTGCCTTCTTCTTTGCCCTTCGTCATTGATTTGTCTGAAAGCACTTTCAAGTGAGTAACTAAACGAAATAGGTACTTATCTAATGTATTTACCGAACAAATAAAGCAGTCGCTAATGTTGTGTACTCTTTTGCAGACTTCTAGAAAGATTGTTAAGGATAGTCGTCGAACAAAGCAGCTCTGCAACAATAAAGGAGGTCGAATGTTTGGCTATATCCTGCCTGAATTTACTAAGATTACAAGTAAGTTCACTCAAAGACAAATATGCTGCTTTTTGGTGGCCAGTGTTACATAATTCCATTTTTGAAAATTCAAGGTGCAAGCCTGGCAGTGTTCCCGCGGGCCTGAACCCGATGAGACGGAAGGTGAAGCTCGGTCGTGGTGTAGCGGCGTGCACTCGGCGCTGGTGGCGCTGGTGGAGGGGCGCGCGGGGGCGGGGGCGGCTACTGCGGCGCGGCGCGCGCTGGCGGCTGCCTGGCCGCTCTTACTGCCCACACCGCAAGTGCGCGCGCATCATCTTATTACGTTACTGCCTCAAGGTGAGACCAACTTTGTTGTGTCTCAATTGCTAATAAGACTTCTCATTCTAGTCTAGCGGGTGACGCCTTTATGTAGAAAGAAATGACCGTTCCTTTCACAGTATCTAACCATTGATAATGCATCACTGCCAAAAGCAAAGTGATCTTTATTTACGTTGTTACAAGAATGCGGATGGGTTGCTCTGTCTGAAGTAATCCCTACTATCTATACTTATAATAAATCTGTAGAGAGGTCAGTTCTGTACATGAAATATATTTACAAAATAACTATCGGGGGGTGATTAGTGATCGATACTGATGCCAAAAATGCAATCAGTAAAATTTTTGTCTGTCTGTCTGTCTGTATGTTATTTATAGAAAAAAAAACTACTCGACGGATTTTAACGAAACTTGGTACAATTATTCTACATACTCCTGAGCAGGTAATAGTATACTTTTCATCACGCTACCATTAATAGGAGCAGAGCAGTGAAAGGAAATGTTGGGAAAACGGGAGAAGTTACTTGGTTTTTTTAGCTTCCGTCGCGTGTGCAGCCTTAATGGTTAAAGCTACATAGAAATCATGTATAACGGAAATATTCCACATAAAATTATATAAAAAATATCCCAAGACAGCATATCTTTTATAGTTGACTCACAATAACACGTGTAACTCCCGATAGCTTAGCAGTTCGGAGATTTGTTATTATTATATTTGTTTACTCTTACGTTTATATCATCACGCTATGACCCACATAAAACATAGGATACATTTTATTCCGGTAGTAAGATCCCATGGGACAATAATCAAACTTCACGCGGGCGAAGCCGCTGGCAGAAGCTAGTCCTATATAATATTATAAATGTGAATGTAAGTTTGTTTGTTACGCTTTCATGCGAAAAGTACTCAACCGATCATCATGAAACTTTGTACACATATTCTTGGAGGTATTAAAAGTAACATAGGATACTTTTTATTTAAAAAAAAACTAACCCTCACTCGCAGACGAAGTTGCGCGGGTCAGCTAGTATTTCCATAAATACACGATTCATTGTCTACAGGATCAGCACCAGCTAGCGCCGGCGCCCGATTCATGACAGAACTACTAGTGTGGTCTTTACTCGGCGGCGGTGGGTTGCGAGATGCGTTACGTAACGCGTTACAAGCTCACTCAGTGGACGCGTATAATCATCTACAACTTGATGCGTATGTATTTTACAAAGAGCAATATAAAACCGAAGTGAGATGATTGTGACATTTTCACCTTGTCACCTCTCATCGCCATTTATTCTTCTTCAGTCGCGGCGCTCAATGAAACTGGCAAATTAGCCAGAGAACTCTTAAACGAACACTCTCAAATAGAAGGCTAAGATCGCTAAAGCTAAGCTATATCGCTTTCAAATAACTTGGCGAGGCGACAATTTAGGGCTCGTATCCTAATGTTCATCTAAGTGTCAGTTTTTTCGTGCGCCGTAACTATGCAGAAACATGTGATAGTTTTGCAACTGTATTGATTTCAAATTGCATAAAATGTTTTGTTATTAGGGAATACGATCAAATCGATATAGTCACTGGACAACGTGGATCGCCCCCTGCAACTGCAGGCGACGACGCTGACACAGTAACAGGTATGCCTATCAATATTTTCTAAATAATACTGTTGGTTTGATCATCAGTGTTTGATGTTTTCATGATGTGTTTTTTTTTTTGTAGGTTGCACTGAAGAATATCAAATAAGCAACGCGACATCGTCCGATAAAGGAGCATCTGTACCTTTAATGCATTTGGTAAGTTAATCATTCGATGATGTACGACGGAAATGATGTACTTCTGCCGGAAAGCAGATTTATGCAAGATTGGACCAATAACCGGAGAGACAATAGACGCCATGTAGATTTCAACCAATGTGATTGGTCGGTTTACGCACATCTCTGCTCTTCTCGTGGAATCCGGATCTTAGGCATAAGCTCATTGCAATAAGATCTTATGGATAGCCAAACGTCAGCATTAATGCTTTGGAATTATTAAACATATGAAGACGGGTATTTATCGCGAATTTACCTTTAATTAAAGCCCAACGTTTTGACCGGATTGCACAAGCCTTGGTCGTGGGGAGACTGAAGTATTAGAGGTACCGCGAACTCAACGTGAAGGCGTTTATTCAACTATCCTCACTTGATCTTCATAAATGTTAATTATAGGGCCGGTTCACACTACGACAGCACACTACACTAACAGTGTCCGTATATTGAGGCGATTTCACTTGACGAGTACATTTAGTGATCCCAGGATTCCACGCGGTAGAGAGTTTCAAGCCGTCTTCGCGATTGAAATTAGGGTACTTGTTGATCTCAATCGCTTCCCGAACCATTCTCTTATAGTAGTGCTTCTCATTGGCAAGGATTTTTGGGTTGTGTAACTCCATCCAGTGGTTGGGTTCTGAGTCTATTACTACGCTTTGGAATGTTCAGTAAAATCTATTATTAAAAAATGAGGCAACGAGCCTCATTTTTCGACTCCTTGTAAGTTCAAATGTGCCTGTGTGTTTATTTAAATTAAATGTTGTAAGTTTCAATTTTCCACTGAGAATATTTTGTTCCAGGTAAAACATCTAATTCGCAACACGTCCTGCCAGACTCAGATGCATATAAACGCGATAATGCACGGCAACACAAGTAAGGCGGATGATCCCAAAGGACACGACACCGTCAGTCCCAGTTGTGATCTACTTATACGATTCCAAAGGTATTTTATAAAGATAACTTGAAATTATCGATTCATACTACCGACTTCTGTGCCGAAGATTACCAAAATTTAACATCAAATCAAATCAAATCATCTTTATTGTGGACTATAGGTATACATCATAAATGCAGGTCTTAAATAATTAAATAAGTTCAGCTATGTCCCGCCGTTGGTATACAATAATAAAATATAAATCAGAAGTTATTAGTCATATTAGTCTCGATACATTATTAAAATATTCCAAATTATTAGTACTTACATACAAATTAAATTCCAAGTCATATTTGTCATAATTCATTATTAGAACATTGCAAATTATATTTTTACATAAATATTAAAAAAATGGGGAAAGCCACAAGCAATTTAATGATATTCAAAATACAATTCACAATATTATCATTCATATGTGGGAAAAAATGATAATTATTTTTCCTTTTCTGTCATTGGAATACAATATTTTTGTCACTCAAGTAGTCTTTGACATCATAATAACATCTGCCTATTAAAAATGAATTTAGTTTCTTTTTAAACTGGCGGATTGGTAATTGTTTAATGTCATCAGGCAATTTATTATAGACTAGCTGACCGGCGCAACTTCGTCTGCGTCTCATAAATTGAAATGTAAGCTATCCTATCTCTCAAGTTGTATCGAACTGCACATGGTGTGCGAATTTTATTATAATCGGTTAAGTGGTTTAGGAGTCCATTGAGGACAAACATTGTGACACGAGATTTATATATATTAAGATAATGATGTCATGCATAAAATACTTTTATTTAATAGTGCCGTTTTACCATATGGTATTTGTACCTCTAGCCTTTTTTATCCGTTAATTTTCGATAATAGCTTTTGACAGCATATGTCACGATATTTTTTTTCGATTCCTTTAAGTCTCATAATCCCATACTTTGTTGTTTCCGTACGTTTTATTGTACATGCATTAATAGTTAATAATACAAATATTGAAATTGTTGAGTTAAGG
Organism: Xestia c-nigrum; assembly: GCA_916618015.1. Lineage (NCBI taxonomy): Eukaryota > Metazoa > Arthropoda > Insecta > Lepidoptera > Noctuidae > Xestia > Xestia c-nigrum. The sequence goes on from OU745246.1 coordinate 20,785,050, forward strand.
AATGATTTCTTCTCTCTAGGATTTCACGCACTTGCTTCTTTCTCTACAAAATACAAAAAAAAAAAAATAACTTTAGCTTCAGAAGTCCTTTGTTTGATTGGTTTAGTTTTTTTGCCACCGACTTCTGACGCTAAAGTATTTTTTTTTTTTTATATTTTAAGAAGTCGGTTTTATTTTCTGCAAAAAAGTTTTTATTTTTCACTTTTAGCGTTTCACATGCGCTTGCAGCGTACTGGCGTGATGTTATGGCATGAACTGGTGTAAACAATAGACAGACATGAGATTTCAGCAAACCCAGTCCATTAGCTATTATTTATTGAGGAGTTCCGTTACCTATCTCCGAAGTTCTTCATCAGATCTTCACCAAATTGAAGGGGGACCACTCCGAGAAAGTACTCTTCCGAAATCTATCCAAATCGCTTCATGTGTGATTATAAAGTTTGAAGACTTCTCTCTATTTCTCCAGGATCCCATCATCAGATACAGACTTGATGATTGTGGGACCACCTGTGAAGCATATACCCTTTCAAACAAAATAAAAATAATCCAAATGATTCCGATGAATTGAGAACCTCCTCTTTTTGGAAGTCGGTTAAAAAATAAACCAACTAAAGTTATCAATTTATTCTCAGGTTACTATTCTGCGAAGCCATGTGGTCGCGCGGCGGGCGCAGTACAAGAGGCGGCGTGCGCGCACTAATAACTCAATACATAGAGTTGCTAGCAGAACACGTACAGTCTACACTCACTTCATTCAATAGAGCGGTGCATAGAGCTGATAATACGCAGCTTGTAGCGCTCTGCGACCTGGTGGCTGAAGATATTGTCGGTAAAAAAACAATTATGCGTAAAAACAACAAATTGATACAAGTGGGTAAACTTTGTCATTGCAGTTGAGGCAAAATTTACAACCGAACTGTAGCCGAGGTTGTTATTGAGCCAAGAACTGCAATAACAAATACCCATGTATATCAAACGATGTTTTTCCATAAACTTTGAAAGAAATAAAATAATAGAACTAAAAGGTTTTATTGGGTGCCTTGATCCTAGTTTAAATTGCACAATTTGGCAAAAAATGTCATTTTTATTATTTCCGATTGATGTTTAGAACAAAGGTTATATTGCACAAGCATTAAACTATTTCTCCTTTACCAGGTCGAGTTGTAAGTGAGCTAGGCGTCTGGATAGGCGCATGTGCAGCACGATCTCCTTGCGCTCTAGCCGACTCAGCGGACTGTCTAGTGAAGATAGCACGCGCTTGTGATGACGCCGCCAAGTCTCTGCCCTCGGCTGCTAAGTTAGACGCCGACTTGCTGGGCTGGCCGGGGCTAGTGTCCAAGAAACAACAGCTTAAGAACAGTATTGTTCGCAAGTAAGTGATCATGCTGCAAACTTGAAGTGGTTGGATGCTGGTATTGGACACTCAATACCAATACAGTACTCTCAATATAACAGTATTCTTCTATTAATTCCCGGCTGCCGAATGTTTAACATGTCTTAACGCTGACTTTCCAATAGCGACTGCTAGTTGGCGGGGCAGATATCCAAGTACTATATAGTCTTTGGCGCCTAAATTGATATTCCTTAGATGATTTTTAAAGCGATGTTTTGCGCTTCTTGCTTGCAAATATATCACACACTCAATGAAGAAAGTTTCTAACTAAAATTATTATTCCAGATGCGATATCCAAAACCATACAAAGGATGGCGGTTCGTGGGTTGTTATAGCGGGTCATGTATTCGACGTCGAGAACTTCGAGTGCGAGAGTGCGAGTACCGTCGAAATGATAAGAAAGCTGCGCGGTTCTGATGCTACTGCCGCTATGAGCGTGGACCCTCATGCTGCGTATCTGTCGAGGGTGACGGAGAAATGTGTGGGGCTGTATGCTGATCAGATCTACAGTCATAGGGTTTATGTGAGTTGATTCAGAACGACGTCATTACAAAACATTGATGAAATGATTGCATATACACGCTCCGATCGTAACGTTACTATGAGCGTAATGGGACACTTTTTCGTGCCAGCAGCCGGCGTTCATCCATTTATCAGACGTTGTCACGTCAAGAATCAAACGCATTTTTTACATACAAAGTTTTTTGGAACTGACGTCAAAATTTTATTTCATGCTGAACATAGTTACTTCATCTGGTAATTTGATTGTAGTTACGGTTAGATTGTTGGACAAACCTATGCCATGACTTCATAAGATTAACCACAAATCGTGTTGTACATAGGAAAGCGCAGCGAGTCTTCGCACTCACCACGTACTATCAACATGCGCGTTCAACGTAGCAGTGGGCCTGACGCAGTGCGGGTCCCGGCTGGCGCGCTCGCTGCCGGTACAGCAAGCTGAGAGAGATGCTGCGCCGTATGCCGCCGCTGTGTTCTTGAGAGGAGGCCTGCAGGTTTGTGTTCTACGATATGCTGTCAGCATTTGTCTCTTCAACGTCCCACTGTGTTGGAAACTCTGATTACTGCCCTATTGCTTTTCCAAAAAGTTGGAAATGTCTTGAAAAATAATATTTTGTCCTATTAACTAGTCCTTTTAAGGCCCCTTTGCACTATCATCATCTGCCTTACTTTTACCCAAAAATTGTGGGGTCGGCTTCCTGTCTAACCTGATGCAGCTGAATACCAGTATATTATGGAAACTCCACGTGTAAAGGGTGAAGGGTGAACTCATCCACGGACTAAACTATGCAAGCACGGCTTAACCTAAAGATCGACCCGAGCGGCTGTTATATGCTACGACCTCGTCAGGGTTCCTAAGGTAACACTAGTCGGTAAATACCTTACTTTCACACGCTAAACGTATCTTAAAGATAAAATCATTTGTTGAAGACAGAGACAAAGTGATGTTTCAATGTAAATCGTGATTAAGGTGAATGCGTCAGGGTGGCCCGCGAAATTCAAATTTTCTAACGTTTTTGCTATTTGAAGGCCACTGCTAAGTTGTATGTTGTTGAAAATATCGGACATAACTCAACTTAGCACTGCCCTGCAAAAAACGTAAGAAATTTTTAATTTCGCGGGCTACATTGGAGCCTTAACTATTTTATTACCAATTACAACAGGTCCCACAACTCACAAACCCCTTCGACGAAGAGAAAGCAGAGGCCCGCAGTGGGTCCTCTACTGGTGGCAACAGTCCCGCCGGTGAAGCTCCTGTACCAACACGAACGTCCCGCCCCCCGCGCCCCCCGCCTCGCGTTAACGTCGCACAGTCCCCTGCGAGAGCTGAAGCGTTGCTGCATGCGCTTGCTGAACCTAAGTTACATGTAAGTCTTCGTGTACAGGGTTCATTTTTCAAGTGGGAGTGTGATGTATGAGGAATAGTTAAAAGAGTCTCGACCCCGATTTTGTTCAGTACCTAGGAATACGGAACTATGAGGATAGTTCCGTATTCCTCATAGATTCTGATTTGGCCATCCACAACTGTGTAGCTTTGTAGTTTAGGTAGTAGGTCCTGATGAGGTGCTGAGGAAGACGAAATAAATCGGTAGACATTCAGTGCAGAGCAGACCAGTGTCGCACATGGAAGGCTAGAATATTAACATTTCATTTTGGTGTTGCAATAGTATGAATTAAAATCTCCAACAACGTCCACTGGAAAAATGAAAATTTTGGGATATTAATGGAGTGAAATCACGCAGAATATTCATGTGTCGTTGTGCTAGTAACTAGTACAACAAACATTTTGTCCATCCAGGATCCTCTAGCTCTACACCTATGGTGGGCGTGTGAAAGACGCGAGGGTTGCGCACCACACTTTCCGCCTGAACATCCGCTAGAAGAGCTGCGTCGAGCGCTGCTAGCGGCTTTATTGTACCACGCTGGACTGAAGGAGCATGCACTGGCAACTGCTATGGCTGGTAAGATTGTATACAACCGTACATTTTAAGGCCAGATTCGGGTTCTGTAAAATTTGTAGATAAACAAGTCGCATTTCGGACAGATAGGCTTGGATTTGAATGTTGTTGTTATGTTTATTTTAATGGAATAAGTTACTATGATGAGAAAAAGAAAAGCAACCGAAATGATATTATCATCTGGTGATTTTCGGAGAGAATTGTCAAGGTTTTTTTGTTTCAGAAATGGAGAAAGGCGAAGTAAAGTTATCACCCGCGATGTCTGAAATCGTTAAAGCTGTACAGCAAAGCAAATGGACTTTAATGAGAACGAGACAGCAGCTTTCACGTGGTTATAAGGAGGTATGTTACGCGACACCTATTTATATGATTCTTCCATTATTGACTATATAATTATGTCGTACTAAAGCAACGTAATATGTCTAGGTATGCGCAGCGCCTTTAGAAAGGGCTCGGTTCCTTCTACACGAAGTCCGTGCAGCTATGTCTCCAGCAGTATCAGCATTACACTCCAGACCACCATCCCATAAGCCTCCCACTGCGAAAAAAATATTCCAAAAAGTCATGCAGGCTGCCAAGACGCCCGGATTCAGTAAATGGTAACAATAATAGTTCTGTAGCTTTTATTACTTCTTTATTAATTGCTTGATAATTTAGAACAACATTATGATAATTTTGTATTATCTTTACAGCTTTGAAACTACCAAAGATCTCAGAAACAGACAGAATAGTCTTAGCAAAAGTATGTTCAAAGCCACTAGCAGCCTTCTACAGGGTGATGCACTTCTTATAAAATCATCGATCGCCCAAGCTTCGAAAACGCCCGAAGACGCTCCGTGCATCGTGGTCGAACCTTTGAAAGGACACGACACTACAGCCCCTATAAAAGACCCCATACTCCGATCTAAAGTTACCATAAAAGTTAAGGACAAACTTTTAGAAAAAGACTTGAAGAATGCATCGAATAATGATGATATGAAGAATGAAGGCCGGGGAGACAGAGACAAAGGAGATAGGGATGATTTGTTAGACAAGGACAACGATGATAAAACGCCAACGAACGAAATGTCCATTTCGTCGATTAACGATATTACCGATAACTCGATTCTTAAAGAATCGATGGAGAGTGAGAAGCAAGTGATGCTGCTGGCTGATGATCTGAAGACTGATTTGATTATGGCTGATGAGGAAAAGGATGATGATAACTCTGAGAGGAATAAGTTTGTTAATGCGTGGGTTTCGAGACTTGCGTGTGAAGAGAAAGGTAACTTATTTTCTTCATAATTTTAATTTTTTTTTTGGATGTTTGGATTAGTATAATATACTTAGGCCGCGGCGTCCCCCGTGTGAATTGTCTCACAGGCATCTTGTATTTCTCCGCGAAAGAAATCTGCCTATGTCACTTAATTACTAATTACTTTACTATGGACACTTTTAACGTGCACATCTTGCTACATTGTTCTCACATAATCTACCATCTCAACATGAATGATGTAACCAGGATTTTGTAACAATAATTTGATTTAAAAGAGTGTCCATGGAGTTTCTTGCCCGTTCTTCTCCATAGAGATCTACGTTAGGGAATGGGCAACTACAGTACTTTCACAGTTTTTATGTCTTGTGACTGGGACTGTAGCTACATTTAATTTTCATCTTTGTTTCGACAATTCAAAAGTGCCTGTTATTGGCCTACTTGAAATAAATGCTTTGATTTTGATTTTGAATTCATTACTTACTGTTAGCCTGTGTAATCCCACTGCTGGGCAAAGGCCTCTCCCCATGACTTCCGAATTCTTCGATCCAGGGCCAATGTGGGCCACTGGTCGTTGGCTTTGTCCAGCTCATCCCGCCATCTCCTGCGAGGTCTACCGCGACGCCTTCTGGCTGAGTTAGGGTTCCACATCGTGGTTATTTTGGTCCACAGCTCGTCAGGCATACGGCAGACATGGCCAGCCCAGTCCCACTTTAGATTGGCAGCTTTTTGACCAACGTCAGTGATTTTTGTAACACACCACACTCGCAACACCATTCTGCACCCCAAAACACATCAAATCACTTAACACCTGCTTAAAAAAAACTCAAGTTGTCTCGTTGCGGGGCGAAAGAACTAACATAATTACCAAGCACACTTTTTCATTTAACATATTGGTAGATTGACAATGATGATTATCATAAATTAAGTCCCCGATACTCCCTCAGAGAAAAATTTAAAGAGATTAATATTCTTACTATGCCCTCTCAATATATTTATGAAAATCTTTTGTACGCACACAAAAATATTAATTTGTTTAAAAAATACAGTGATATCCACAACATAAATACGAGAAACAAACACAAATTTGTTATTCCTGCTACGAGGCTCAAGAAAATAGGGGGAACGTTCAGATGCCAATGTATACGCTTTTACAATAAACTTCCGAGCCATATTCAAGCACTTAGTCTAAATAAATTCAAATCGTTTATAAAACGGAAGCTATGCCTGAAAGCCTACTATCATGTTAATCACTACCTCGATGATAAAAAGGCTTGGGATTAAGCTGCTCCAACGAAATTTGCTCTGCGAATATAGAATTTTCGGACTTCGCTTGTTTATTATTGATTCCTTTCTTTTATACACTTTGACATGAATGCATATTATTATTATTTTTTTACTTTATTGTTTATTATTTTGTGTGTGTGTGTGTATTTGACATGAATATTTACTTGTGGTTTTTTTTGACATTTAATGACTTGACATGAATACTTAGTTCAGTATTTTATTATTTTTTACATTTTTAGTTAATTTTTATTGTTTTATGTGTGTGTATTTGACATATCGTATTTTTATTGACATTCATTTTGTAAATTATTATTAATTTTATTTTATGTTTTGCGCTTTTGTGAATGTGAGGACCATGTGGGTTACATTTTTTTTTTTTTACCCCCCAACCGTCTGGCAGTTTGAGTTCTATAAGCGACCTACCCAAATGTCCTTTCTTTGGTATTGTTCGTCGTTTCGTTGAGCTCCTTGTGTTATAAGTCGAGCTACACGATAACTGACAAATGCTTGCACTGACTGGACAGGTTTACTCAAATCTGTATGGTTCTTTCTTCAAAAGACCATTTCAGACACTAACGTCTACATGATCCTCATGTGAATTGAGCAAGATTATGTCTGGACTTCAAAAGAGACTATGACCTCTGAGTTTGTTTCGGATGTTTCTTCTCAGAGTAGTCAGGTACGAAACACCGGCCCCATCTAGTTTAAAAAAAAATTGACGTGTAAAAGTGTTTGTGAAAACCTACTTACAAAATAAAGATCATTTATCATTATCATTATCGATGTTCTTCTGTTTTAGATTTATACTGGTTGCTAGAAGAAGTGACTCAAGAGCAACAAGGTTTGACAATAGCTATTATTGACTTTGTCATGACTGAAGAACCCTGTGATATAGACATTCTAAGAAGAGCTTTGTATTGTCAGGTATGTCAAATTAATTCCCACCTTATTTCAATAGAACAAGTTTCAATTTGGCATTTTATTGTCGTCGAGCTCGTGGCAATTAAATATTTACTGTAAAGTCTTTAAAATATGGTACAATTTCAGGTGCAAAGAGCAGAAATAAGGAAGAACGGGTATTGCATGATCAATAGTATTCTCAACTCGTCACAGACGATGTCTGATAGCATCAAATACGCGGCTCTCGCCGGGTTATTAGGCGCTTGTATGGCAGACGCAGTTCCATTCATACCATTAAAACCTACCATACCGTTGACCCATCCATTGATTGGTATAGAATCTGTGATACCGTACTCTAAGTACATGGTTCTTCTAGAAAGGTCTAAGTTGATGGATTTTATACTGATAGAGTTGAAGGCGAGAGTTTTGGAGGGAGAACATACTCAGGCGCTGCCGCTGAAAATGAGTGCGAATTATGGCGCGCATGCGTTGTTGAATCGGCCTTCAAGAGCCAGGTAAAAATTATGCTTTGAATCACGTACACACCACATTGCTATAATACAAGTACACAGCACACTACTTAAATACCCAATCTTAAAAAACTTTCATGTCTTAGTCAACTATCTGCTTTAGCTTTATGTAGTCAGAGTTGATTTTTGACTGACCATAAAGAAATTCTGTGTCAATAGAATTTGAACCTTGCCGCTAATAACATTGAGTTGATTTTCCTGTAATTTGAATTTCTGAATAAAAATATACTTACTTGATTACTTTACTTTCAGGTTCTTGATAACGCTACTATCGCTTCTGATAGAAGGGTGTCAGGGTCCAGAATTGGAGCAGCTAATAAATGGTGGAGCTCTAAGCTCCTGCCTAACTTTACTGAAGCAAATCGGAGGTGACACATCTCAGCTTACATCTCTGATATGTAATGGATTGAAGTCGAAATGTAAGTTAAGAATTATACTGGAAAATATTTGTGGTTGAGGTGTCATAATAATTATTATTTAGTAACCTCATCATCTGTCTAGACTTTTCCCAATTTTGTTAGAGTCGGCTTCCAGTTTAAGGCTGCCTGTCTGAACTCTGGACGTCTGTCTGGACTGAAGCGGAGCTAGGCTCCGGAGCGGAGAAAAGGATAAATATTAACCAGGGACCATTTTGGTTACCCATTGAAAGGGTTTTTGATAGGGTTTTGACAAAGTGTTGTTTTAAAAACCATTTCATATTGGTTACCATTTTTTACGAAAACCCTCATCAATGGATAACCTCTTCCAAACCCTTTCGATATGATTACCTATATATTCGAAAACCCGTTCTTGGTGGGTTATACTTTTTAATGGTAAGTCGTTTTGAACGGGTTACCCCTTCAACGACTTTAAAGCCGTTGAAGGGGTTACCCATTCGGACTACCAGTATTGTAATTTTATCTCTCACGTCTTTTCTTTAAAGTACTAAACTGCATACATTCGGCAGGAATGCGTCAAGTCGCAACACGCAGTCTAGGCCCTAGCGATGAGTAGCGACTCCTTACACATGCGATTATAGTTATTATTGCAGAGTTTTTAAAGTTCAATGTTTTTTGTTCCTGGAAAAGTCGGGATTGTTTCCTACATGATACAATCTTGTCTTTTTTACTGAATCATAAATAGTCCGATAGCGCTGGGCTATTTTGATGCCAAAGTTTCAAAAAAATTAAAGTTGCTTATTTCTTGCCTGTGGCTACAGTCGTATCTGTGAAGCTAATTATTGCGTTTTGTGTCACATCTGACTATTGCATTTTCAGTATCTCGATGATTTGTGGTTGATTGATTATTTTTATTCGAATCAAAACTGGCAAAATTAATTTATAGTTTAAAATATTATGATATCTTATCTAGGATAGCCTGCAAACCCCGTTTGTAACATTTTCGACAGCGAGGGACTAAATAAGTAAACACTGTGCTTTTCTTTGCGAATACAAGAAACATAAAAATAAAATGATGAGTCAATCGAAAAACAAATCGAGTTCGGATTGCCGCTTTTCCGCCTATGTTTTTTTTTTCTGTGGCCAGTCCGCTATTCAAGAATTCTGGGATATTCACCCTAATCGTATCAGTTAGGTACTACTACGTCATTATAACGAAATCAACTACCATTTTCTTTTCCTCTAACAGTGATCGAAAAGATAAATAGCCAAATTTCTCCCTAACTAAAGTACCTAAAATGACACAAATTAATATAGTAGGTTAGGCAAATGGTCCGGAAACTATATGCGAAAAACAAAACAACTTTAATATTTTTGAAACCTCAAAACCTAGCGCTATCGGACTAAAATATCATTCGATCGTCTCACTCATTATTTAGTGCCCGAAGGGAAAGGATAGGAGCTGACTCAAACCGTAAGATTTGAAAAACCGAGGCGACATGAACATATATATTTAAAAAAGACGTGTGGCACTCGGGGACTGCCGCGGTAAAGCTATTGCATAGCATTTTTTATCAACTTATGCAATTATAATTATTCATTACCACGCGCGGTCGGCGCGCAGCCAGCGCGCGGACGGCTCGCAAGCACGCGGTCCGCTCGCTTGAAGCACGCGGAGCGCGCTCGGACGCCGCAAAAACGACGGGGTGTTATAAGTTTGACGTGTCTGTGTATGTGTGTGTGGAACATTCATTATAAAATTCATAATTTCATTGAGATGGGAAGCCGAGCCTGAACATTCAGTCTGCGTTTTGTCCTCGAGCCGGCAACAAGCGGAAAATAAAATGCATAAATAATTATAATTGCATAAGTTGATAAAAATGGTTACAAAGACGGTCTAACATCAAATGTATATGTCACCGTAAAATTGTCAAATACGTTATATTGTAATATCTCTAGCGATATTGTAAAGTCTCGAATTATTGTCAAATGAACATACTGCTTACAAAAAAACGCATTATTTTTCGTGAAATGCATGCGATGTTAGTCAACTTACGCGGTGTGGAGGGAAGGAGGGGCCCCCTTGCCCAGTGGCACAACTCTCATGAAAAGATAATGCACCATTCCTGAGAAATACCGATTAATATAACATAACCTTAAAACACTTTATATTCCCCCTAAAAAGCGTAGTCGACGGAGCCCCGCTTCGCGGGGCCCCTATTTCCGAGTGCAGGGTTTAAAGGAACCTAACTAACCTAACGAGGGGGTGCCCCAAGTTCCGACTATGGGGGCAGAGATACTTCCGTATGTAACAATAATAGTTAGTTAGTTAGCAGTTGACAATAATTCGAGACATTACAATATCGCGAGAAAAAACACGTTATATTGTAATATAACGTGTTTGACAATTTTACGGTGACATATACAACTCCTAGTTACGGCAAAATATTAAAAAGAAAACTAGCTTGTCATTGTTATTATCTGACATACGGTGTTAGGTTATTTTCGTTACGGAATTTCTGGATGTGGTCTCCACGCTCAAGGCCCGCGATAGAACTTATGCAATAGCTTAAAAACTTAGCTCCGTAGCATTCGCCGTTAGAAGAATTCGTGATTTAACTGATTTAGAGCCAGCCCGTTAAGTTTATTTCCATAGCATGATGTCGTACGATATTCTCTTGTGGGGCAATGCCACCGATATTCAAACAAAAAAAGGCAATTCGTTCTACTTATAAACTAAGTCCCAGACTGGGGAGGTTGGCACGCAGCACCCAGTCGTAACCGATGTTCCACAGGGGCGGCCCCAGAACCCGGGCGTCTCTTCTGGCCCGGTTCGATGCAGGAACCTCCCGAAACAGTCGTGTCTGGTGAGGACTTGCGTCAGGCGACCGAGTCGCCTCTCAAGCCACTCCTCAAAGAGGGGACTTATCGCCACTATTGTGGCGTGCCCTGCACGGGGTTTGCGACAGTCGCTCTCTCCATGTCGCCATGAGATCACGACGGAGTCTGTCCGCCGAGCGGGGCGAGGACTATCGCCTCCAGATCCCACGGCGGAAATTCGGCAAGGCCTCGCCTCGCCGCAGATTGTGCGGTATCCACGAACTTAAGACCTGTTTGGAGAATGAATGTCATCCATGGTCTAACGATGAAGACAGAAGGCAGATGCAAGATGTCCTCAACAGTTTGCAGCAGCTATATTATTATTAGGCTTATTTCACGCACCTTGATGAGAACTCAAGAGCTGCCTAAAGTATGACTGTCATCGTAGGTCAGCAATGGAGACGGAAGGCAGTTGCATGAGGTATCTACGCAAGAGTTTACTGAAGCTTTTTCATGTTTGGGCTCATTTTTTGCACCTTAATGAGAATTTTAAACCTAACAAGAGTAAAAGTTTCATCCAAGGTCCGACGGTGAAGAGGGAAAGCAGTTACAAGTGGTCCTGAAGTGTTCACAGCATCTTCATCGTGGTTGGACTCATTTCATGGTCCTTGATGAGAATTTTAGACCTAGCTGGAGTATGATTTTCAGCGGAGTATGTTTGTTTTTACAAAAACAGTGAACATTGATTCCTTTTGAGAGCTAAAGCGGTTAAAGTTACGCTATAGCACGGAATTGTTCCTCTTAAAACGAGTCCGCGATAGCATTTCATGTCTATCTTTGAAGGTTGACTCACACTGTCTAACCCTCTCTATCTTATGAGACGCAGACGAAGTTGCGCGGGTCAGCTAGTAACTTAATAAAACTTTTGTTAATTGATTTCGTTTATTTGTCACTGACTTCTGAAGCTTAAGTTATTTTTCCTTTTTTGTGTTTTTTGCAGTCGGTTTAGTTTTTGCAAAAAAAAAACATTTTTCTCTTTTTAGTGGTTCACCCTTCACAGCGTACTGGCGTGATGTTATGTTATGAACTGGTGTAAACAATAGATAGACATGAGATTTCAGCAATCCCAGTCCATTTGCAATCATTTATTGAGGAGTTCCGTTGCCTATCTCCGAAGTTCATCATCAGATCTTCACCAAATTGAAGTGGGACCACTCTGAAAAAGTACTCTTTCGAAAACTACCCAAATCGCTTTATGTGTGCCTATACAATTTGAAGATTTCGCACTATTTCTCCAGGATTCCATCATCAAATCCAGACTTGATGATTATGGGACCACCTATGAAGTATACCCTTTTAAACAAAATAAAAATAATCCAAATCGGTTCAGATATCTTCGAGTAATCGGGGAACATACATAACAAAAATAACAAAAAAATTAAAAGGTTCCCACGAATTGAGAACCTCCCCTTTTTTTAAGTCGGTCAAAAAAGAAATCACCGTCCTATCAAACCGAGTAAGAAACACTTTATGAACGATTCTACATGATTCCAAACTTCCAAGGTCAACAATACCTTTTCCTCAACTTCAACGTAATTTAAAATTATTTGATTTAAAACCCTTTGGTTACCCCGACAAAACCCTTTCAAGGGGTTATCTTCTTCAATTGGAAACCATACAGGAGCCGGTAACATCTTGTACTAGTTAACTTATTGAGAGGGTTACCCTAACGTTAGTGTTTTGAAAGGGCTACCACTACCAAGAGGTAACCCTTTCCGTGACTGAAGCCGCACAACATGTAACCCTTTCGAAAGAATTAACTTATATTCGGGGTTGTACGGTCCCTGATATTAACCAATAAAATTGCGTGAAATACCAGCTTAAATCAAATCAAATCAAATCATTTAATCTTTGCAAACATGGGTTATAGGTACATGGTGTTCTTTTAGAATAGAGTTCTCCACATTTTGCCGTCACATAGGCATGCAAATAATTGGTTTACAATAGAATTATAATTTAAAATAAGTGGCATGTCATTGGAATAGCATACAATAAAATAAAAAATTAAGAAAATGTCAACATTGTCAAAAAATTAAAAAAAATGTCAAAATTATCAGCATGCCAATTAGAATAACGGTAATATTATGTCAATTAGAATAACAAAAGGTAGGTATTTATAAAAAAATAATAACAAGTCAATAACAGTAAGTGTCTATCGTAAGAGTAGTACATAATTATATCAATCAGTCAGTGAATCATCATTTAGAAAGTCGTCAATTGAATAATAAGTTTTCATAATTAATAATTCGTTTAGAGACCTTTTGAATTTTAAGACAGTCAAGTTTTTTAAAACATTAGGTACTTTATTATATATGCGTGGGGCAACACCAAAAAAACTTTTTTGCATTAATGCGGTTTTACATTTCACTTGACTTAATTTATTGACGTATTGCGTCCGATTTGGGTTTTTTCTGACGTCTGAAAATTTTTGGAATAGATGTGGATTACATTTCACAAACAATGCCGTCTCTAATATATACAAAGAAGGGAGAGTCAAAATTTTTAATGATTTAAAATAGGGCACACAGCTATCAGTTGTCTTAAGGCTGCACATTGACCTGATGCATCGCTTCTGCAATCTAAATACCAGCTCCCTATCAGTAGACTGACCCCAGAAAATAATGCCATACCGCAACACAGAAGCAACCAGTCCATGGTAAGCTGCTAAAAGAGCCTGACCGTTAACTTTCTTTGAGAGTTGAAATAGAGCATATGCGGATTTGCCAAGTTTCTTACATAATTCTTCAACATGAGGCTTCCATGTAAGTTGGCTGTCAATAATGATACCTAAGAACTTAGCTTTAGTAGCTTCTTTAATATCATAGCCATTGTAGGAAATTTCAACCTTCGGGTTTGGACATAGTTGATAAAAATGCATGACTTTTGTTTTAGTCAAGTTTATAACGAGATTATTATTATTTAGCCAATTGATGATGTCATTTAAACAAGTATTGATGTCATTCTTATAATTATTTGGATCATTACATTTAATTATAGCGGTACTGTCATCTGCAAAAAGAACCATTTTGTTCATTGTTGCTTTTGGGAGATCATTTATATATGTCGCATCCTAGGTGGCCGAGATGCGAAGTATCGGGTCTTCTTTACGATCCGACATAGTTTCAAATAGATGTGGGCATTGACGTGGGCACTCGAACGAAAGATAATTTAAATTAAAATAACTTTATTCAACCAACGGTTTTACAATACGAGAAACAAACACGTGCGTTGGTACTGAGCGTCTGCCAAGGCTGTCGGAGCTCGACTGTCGCAACACTCCGTCCCTTCTACAGCCTTCACTGCATCCCCTCTACCGACGATCGTGTCCAAGCGGTAGGCGCTTGCGTTTCCGGTATTGTTAGTTCGCAATACTAATTGATAGATGGCGCTGCTAGTTGCACTATGGCGCCTTCAATCCACGACATATATATTAAAAAAAGCGGCGGACCCAGTACGCTACCCTGTGGAACACCATATTTTACCTGTCTTGGTTTTGATACATATATGGTTTCAAATTTGCTTTTGGGACATATTCTTGAAACTTCTGAGCATTGAACCCTATTACTTAGGTATGATTCTATTAACTTTAAGATGTTCCCTCGTATACCATAGCTTTGTAATTTGTGCAACAGAATCTTATGGTCAACATAGTCAAACGCCTTAGTCATGTCAGTGTAAATTGCACAGACTGGATTTCTCCTATCCACTGATGACATGACATTAGCTAACAAATCAAACAATGCCATATTAATCGTAGTATTCTTGCGGAAGCCCTTTTGTTCTAGGCAAAATAGTTTGTACTTTTCGAAATAGGCATATAAAGAGTTATAGATAACTTTCTCAATAACTTTTGAAAAGACCGGAATTTTCGCAACAGGTCTGTAATTTTTTAAATCAGTTTTGTCATCTTTTTTGAAAAGAGGCTTTATAATAACTTTTTTGAGCTTGTCCGGAAAAATTCCATCAGCTATGCATAGGTTAATTATATGAGCTAATGGAGATGCTATCAGTTCTTTTGTAAATTTTATCGCTTTAGTTGAAACTCCATCGTATCCAACAGTATTCGTATTTTTAAGGTTGCTAATTATTTTTATTATGTCGTCAAGGGTAACAGGTTGCATGAATAGTGAATTTAAAGTATTATTAGTTAATTGTGTATTATAAGATCTGATGTCAACTTTAATATTATTCTCAATCGTGTCAATAAAGTAATTGTTAAACTCGTCTGCAATGTCCATAGGGTCTGTAAATGTCAAATTGTCTCTATTCAGGCACGTTATAGGCTCCGGCGGCAGCGTAAATTTGGATTTATTTATTATTTGCCAGGTAGCTTTTGATTTGTTTTGTGCGGTGTTTATGAAATGATTGTTTTGTGCCTTTTGTGTTAAGTTTATAATTTTCCTACAAAGTTTAGTGTAGTTTTTAAGGACTAATTTATTGTTTGAATCCGAGTTTAGTCGATATGCCCAAAGTAGCTGCCTTTGCTTTTTACTACATATTTTTATTCCGTGTGAGATCCATTTCGTTGTCTTGCTTGTTGGAATGGTTATAATTTTCTCGGGAAAACATAATCTATACATAACCAGCTTAGCTCCAGTATGCAATCCTATTGGTTAATATTTATCCTTTTCTCCGCTCCGGAGCCTAGCTCCGCTTCAGTGGACAGGCAGCCTAACGGGGATGTACCTGAATACCAGTATTTTACATGGAGCGACTGCCTATCTGACCTCCACTACCCATTTAGTGTTACGATACCTCTTGGTTGTTGTCAGACTTTCAGCCCACTGACTGTCTTTAACGACTGTCAAAGATCTGCAAATGACACGCGGGACCAACGGTTTAACGTGCATTTCGAGGCACGGAGGAAAGTGTACGTTACCCTAGCAGGAAGGTATCCCCTAGAGTTATATGAATTATACATTCCACTCATATAACTCAAGGAGACACTGTCCTGCTAGGGTAACGTACACCGGAGGAAACTCTGTATGTAATAGGTGGTCACTCATCTACACACCTGCCTGGGCAACCGTGGGTTTAACCTGAAAATTGATCCGAGTGACTGTTATTATTTAGCCACTAGCTCCTCAACTACACACATCAAAAGTGTCTAGGGATCAAGCATTTTTATGCGGATTTCTTGAGATTGAGATGTGGCTTTGTAATAAATTTATGATTTTATAAATTTATATGGATCCTTTTTGGTGCATTTCATAATTTGAATCAGGAACTGTGAATCAAATTTGAGTAAAAGATGAAAATCAGCTGTCAATATTTTCCCTATAAAAACATACAACGCATTGAAGACATTATTAGTGCTACTGTTTCCCTACTACTGATTAAAACCAACGTTATTATGGAGCGGCGACGTCATTTAAGCAGGGAAGAAATGCTCAGAGCCGTGGGAATGATAGAAGCTGGTTCCCGGCAACGTACTGTGGCTTTAGCTCTGAATACAAGTCAGAGTGTTATCAGTCGACTTTGGACACGTTACCGAAGCACTGGTACCGTGGCTGAGCGCCATGGAAGACGGTATCGCTGCACCACACGGAGACAAGACCGATACATTCAAATCTTAACTCGAAGAGCTCCAACAATAACCGCCATGATGTTAGCCGTGAGGCTTCATCACTCTTCAGGGAACTTAATTAGCGACCAAACAGTCAGAAACCGCTTGCATGAAGTGAACCTTCATTCCCGAAGACCGCTACGGGTACCACCTATAGTAATGCACAATCGTAGGATTCGATATCAATGGGCTCTTGAACACAGAAATTGGGCAGAAGAACAATGGCGTTTCGTGTGCTTTTCTGATGAGTCTCGTTTTGGTATGAGACCGGATACAAGACGTATACGACACATGAGAACCCCTGGACGCCAACAGCGATTAAAATCCTGCCAGGAAGTCCATCCTTATAGTGGTGGAACCATCATGGTATGGGCGGGTATTTGGATCGGCGGAAGAACTGAGTTGATTTGGATCAGAGGCAACCTCAACGCTCAAATTTATGCTGAGACGATTGTATCAGACGTCATCGTTCCTCTACAAGTGCAAATCGGTCCCTTATTTCAGTTAATGCATGATAATGCACGACCGCACACCGCAAGAGTTGTAAGACAGACTCTCGCCGCAGCTAACATCAATGTCCTGCCCTGGCCTGCTCAGTCGCCAGACTTGAATCCGATTGAGCATGCATGGGATATGCTACAGAGAAGAGCTCTGCCGAATATGGAGGGTATCCAGTCGCAAGAAGACCTTTTTTTGTTGTTGCAACGAACATGGGCGGCCATTCCACAGCGTGATTTGGATGAACTCATTTTGAGTATGCCAAACCGATGTTCTTGTGTTGTTAGTGTTCGCGGTAGAA
Organism: Xestia c-nigrum; assembly: GCA_916618015.1. Taxonomy (NCBI): domain Eukaryota; kingdom Metazoa; phylum Arthropoda; class Insecta; order Lepidoptera; family Noctuidae; genus Xestia; species Xestia c-nigrum. The sequence continues at coordinate 20,802,511 of OU745246.1, forward strand.
ACACGGATTATTAATTGTTTAAGTTACCCAATAAAATTTTAAAGAAAACTGTTATTTCAGTCTTTTTTTCGAACTTTTGTGTTAGTGGTTCAAATGTCAAAAATCCCTTTATTAGGAAAATGGCAAATTTCTTTATTAATGCAAAGGTGACTTGGTTTATCGTTATTGTGACAAACGAAAACACTTTATTTGATGAATCCTTAAAGAAAATTTTAATTAATATCAATCAGGAGAAAAGTTATTGCAAAAATATATGTTGATCCCTAGACACTTTTGATGTGTGTATTTTGTAGCCTATCAGGGGTTTAACAACGGATATAGTCCCAGAGCACGGAATCAATTTACACTCCATAAGTGACAAAAAGTCGTATCGTAGTCGTATGATAAAAAGTGTTTGTCTATTGTTTCAGCGGATTGTCTGATAATATTCGAAGACGAGAGACTAGGGGCTCGCGCTCGGGGAGCCTCGTTATCAGGTCCAGAACTAGCTTCACTCATGAAGATCGGCACCCGAGTTGTGAGGGGCAAGGATTGGAAGTGGGGGGATCAGGTAAACATAAATTATTGTATAACTAACGCGGTTTCACACAACTTCATAAATCCATAGTTTTATGCATATGAATAACGTGCCTATATTTAATAAGAAAAACAGGTTATTGTTGTTTATTGAATAGAAAATAAATACTTAGAATATCTTCCCCGGAGGGTTTGGGAGAGGTGAAACTGTTAGAGGTTCCCTGTTACTTGTGTAGATCGTGAACAAAACATGACGAAACAGTTAAATATATTTTGAAAAAACACATTGACAACGAACAAACCATTTTTATCAGAAGACATAACTCAGACAGACAACATTAAAAAACATAAAATATAACCTGCCTGAGATTATTTGTGCAAAACCTCTTTGCTTCAACACTCCTCCTTAATCTCATGCATACATACAAACAACTCATGTTCATACATATACACACTCACACAACACACACTACTCTCAATACACCGCGTTCTCATACACACAAACCCATACTCTTAACACACCACTCAAACTTACCTCTGGGGAGAGGCTTGGTAAGAATATCCGCAACCATCCTCTCAGTTTCGCGATACTCTAACCTTATATCATCTGCTTCAACTGCATTTCGCACAAAGTGATATCTCACATCAACATGCTTCGTGCGTTGGTGGTGAACTGGATTATATGCAATGGCAATTGCAGACTGACTATCTGAAAATACCGTTAAAGCTCGTTGGTATTCTTTTCCAGTCAGTTCCAAAACAAATCGCCTTAGGAACACGGCTTCCTTAGCTGCCTCTGACATTGAGACATACTCTGCCTCTGCAGTGCTAAGTGCCACAGTGCGCTGTTTAGTACTTGACCACGAAACTGCTCCTCCTTGAATCAAGAATATTATGCCTGAATATGAACGTCGATCGCTATCATCAGCATAATCGGCATCAGCATAGCCTTCTATCATTTCTTGGCGTTTCTCTCTTGAGTACATCACTCCTAGCTTCTTTGTACTTTTCAGGTACCGAAGCACTCTTTTAGCCGCAATCCAATGTTGCTCGCTGTAGCATTCATTGAACTGGCTCAAATAATTGACCACGTGAGCTATATCAGGTCTCGTACAGACTGCTAAATACATAAGTGAGCCTATTAAAGATCTATAAGGGATTTTCTCATCCAACTTATTATCACTTGGAACCTTTTCCAGCCTCTGTCCTGGTACAGCTGGTGTCATCACTGGTTTGCAGTTTTCCATATTAAATGCTTTTAAAAGCTTATCTAGATATTTCTCTTGATGTAGCTTAATGCCATTAAGACCCTGATCTATATGAATTCCTAGCATCAGTTCAGCTCTGCCTAGATCTTTCATCTCAAAGATCAATTTTAACTCTTTCTTGAGTGAGAGCATCTCCTGCTCATTATTCCAAAATATTAACAGGTCATCTACATAAATTGCAACGATGATCAATTTACCATTCTGTGCTCTCATGTAGAGACACGGTTCATTCTCTGATCTCTTGAACTTCAACCTCAGAAGCTCAGAATGAAGTCTTGTGTTCCACGCCCGTGGAGCCTGCTTAAGACCATATAAAGCCTTTTGTAAAAGACACACATGATCTTCTTTGCCTCTTACTTGAAAACCCTCCGGTTGTTTCATGTAAACGACTTCACTCAAGTTCCCGTTTAGGAATGCTGTTTTCACATCCATTTGGTCTATTTTTAAATCCATTTTAGCTGCTAAAGCTATCAGAACTCTCAACGAACTGTGCCTTACCACAGGCGCAAACGTTTCGAAATAATCAACGCCTCTGCGTTGACTGAAGCCTCTCGCAACGAGTCGTGCCTTGTAACGGATCTTTCCCCCCACCTCTTCTTTGATTCGAAAAATCCATTTCGAATCAACGATGTTACACGACCTCGGCGGCTTCACTAGCGTCCACGTTTTATTTTTCTTGAGAGCCTCTAACTCCTCCTCAATTGCAATCTCATCTCCTGCCTGATATCTCATCATTATGGGAGGTTTCTTCAACATCTGATTGTCCTCTTTCATTGGATGTAGCCCACTCTTCGTCCTCAGACTGGGGAGAGCCTCTCTCTCCATCACCACCTTGTCCTTGAAGCGGCGGTTCTACTCCAGTAGCAGCAACAGGTTCTACACTAGTACTTGGCTGTATAGATGGTGTCTCATCACTGAGCACGTCCGTTATTGGTACCACTGATGAAAGCAAAGGCTTCTTACCTTGGTTGCCAGCTGGAGTATTTTCAAAAAATATAACGTCGCGCGCTCTGTGCACGTTGTGTGTAACGGGGTCAACTAACCTATACGCCTTCGTTTTCTCTTCATATCCTACATGAATAAGCTCTTTACTCTTAGGATCCCATTTCTTGCGTTTCTGGTCAGGAATATGCATGTACGCCTTACATCCAAACACTTTGATGTGGCTTACGTCAGTTTTATTGCCAGTCCAGGCTTCTTCTGGCGTCATGTTGTGGACAGCGATCGTTGGTGAGCGGTTCTTCAGATAAACTGCATGTCTGACGGCCTCCGCCCAGAAGCGCTCATCCAAGCCTGCTTCCTGCAACATACTCCTGCTTTTCTCGCAAATTGTCCTGTTCGCTCTCTCCGCGCATGGGTTCATCTGAGGAGTATACTCGACGGTTAGCTGGTGAACAATACCATTCTCTTTGGTAAATTGTTCCATCTCCTTGTTGACGTACTCTTTCCCGTTATCTGTCCGGATTGCTTTCAGTTTCTTGCCAGTCTGTGTCTCTACAAGAACCTTAAACTCTTTAAGTTTCTCTACGGCCTCACTCTTTCTCCTGAGTGCATACATGAAAGTTTTCCGCGTTTTATCATCTATGAATATCATGAAATATTTAAAACCTTTAAACGATTCAACACTCATAGGCCCACAGATGTCAGAATGTACAAGCTCCAGTACATCCTTGGCTCTAGAAGCCTTCTGCTTTGAAAAAGGCTGCCTTGTCTGTTTTCCTAACAGACAAGCAATGCATTCTAACCTATTATTAGAATCTAGAAAACTTACCCCGTTTGCTAACTTATCTCTCATTAGCTTTAGATTGCGTACTCCAAGGTGGCCCATCCTCCGATGCCATAACTCCAGTGACTCACCGTTGTGTACGTCAGTCGCTAGCGCCGCCTTCGGTGCCGTGCACTGTGGATAATGTTTCAGTTTGTAAACACCTCTATCTTCCATACACCTAACAGTCACTTTTCCTTTCACTACGCAATCATTCGAGTCATAAATCTCGCATCCAGCCTTAGAAAATACTACTACCCTTCCTCTCTTTACCAATGTACTCACGCTCAATAAGTTCACTGCTAGGTCAGGTACATACATAGCTCCTGTTACACACACATTCCTTCCATCTTTACTTACCACATCTCCTTTTCCTATACCATATACTTTACCGCCATCCGCACATGAAATCTCTATCTTATTATGCTTAACATAATTTCTCAACCACTCCCTATTATACGTCATGTGTTCTGATGCTCCCGTATCCACGATGAACTCGTATCTGCTTGATGAGGTAGACGTCGCCATGGCACTGTGGAGCGCTCCGTCGTCTACAGTGTCCGCCGCTGCATGCACCGCTGTGTGCATCGTAGCGTGCGCCGTCGCCTTCTTCCGGGGATTATCAGGGCAGTCTCGTGCTTTATGCTGCGCAGAATCACAAATGAAGCATTTTGTGGTCTTCTGTGACGGTGGTATACACTTCTTCTTTGTTGTACTTGGTCTTCTCTTGGATCTGGAGGTAAGGGCTGCTTCACTCTGATTTGACTCACTCCGGTATGAAGTCAATTGAAGCAGCTTCGTCTTGACATAGTCTGTGGTAAGTGTAGTTGTTGTGTTCTCCAGGGCTAGTCTCATGGGCATAAACTCTTCCGTAAGTCCCTGTAGCATTAAGGTGGCTAACAACTCGTCATCAATCTCCTTGCCAAGGTCGTTAAGCTGTTGGGATACCTTCATGACCTCCGTCACATACTCCGGTACTGAGGTAAACTGTTCCAGTTTTATGCTCACAAGGCGAGATAATAACCTGCATTTGTTATTTATTCCCTTGTCTTCATACGCTGACTTCAGTGCATCCCATGCTTGCTTTGCCGTTTTCGCACTTTTCACGTGCACCTTGCAACTTTTGTTGATCATAAGACATATTTTCGCTTTTGCCTTTTGATCCCTCCTTACAGCGTTCGCGTCTGCTACGTCTGGTTCGGCAATGATGTAGTTCCATAGGTCGTCATGAACCAACACACACTCCATGTCAAACTTCCAGTTTGAATAGTTTGAACTACCATCGAGTCGCTCAATCGACGGTAATCCACCCGAACTAGTCGATTGCTGCGCGCTATCTCCTGCTGCAGACATTTTATTGAGATTTTTCTAGAACTTTCTTCTCAAAGTTCCATCGACTTTTTCAAAAACTATTTTTGTTATTTAGTGTTTCAGTTCTGGGCATGTTCTGGGCATGCTCTGGGCCCATAACCTGTTAGAGGTTCCCTGTTACTTGTGTAGATCGTGAACAAAACATGACGAAACAGTTAAATATATTTTGAAAAAACACATTGACAACGAACAAACCATTTTTATCAGAAGACATAACTCAGACAGACAACATTAAAAAACATAAAATATAACCTGCCTGAGATTATTTGTGCAAAACCTCTTTGCTTCAACAGAAACGAATAGTACACTCACATTTCGCCAGTTAGGTTTAAGTCCCATGTAATAAGAGGCGAGCCTATTGCCATCAACAAGGCACAAATGAAGACGATTTTTCAGTAACAGCCCCGGGACTGTTACTGAAAAATCTCTGATGGAAAAACTCAATAGTATTTTAAAAAGTTGTAGATAGGTTGTGATGTAATGACGGGGAGAACAAGTGCCTTTCGGCTTCGTTAAGAGGTGTTTTACACCCTTTATAGATACTCATGTGTGCCATAGTGTCGTTGCCGTTTTTGAATATCGAATTTTGTGTAGGTAACCTATCTACGCCCTTTTATTTATAATATCATTGGAAAAACACAATAACAATTTGCCCGATCCAGGAATCGAACCCACAGCCTGATGCCGTGGGTTGAGGCATGAGGCACAGTCGCAATTGCGACTACTAGACCAATGTACAACATATTACAAACTAACAAATGTTAAAAAAACACTCGACCCACAATAAGCCGGTTTCTAACCCCATATTCCTAAATTCTTCTAAAAAAATGACTCATTACTCGTTTAAGTCAAGCGCTTGTGATAAAGGAACAATAACCCCAAACTTCAATTGTCTCATAGGACGGTGTCCCCGGTGGCGAGGGTCGTGTCATAGGAGAACTAGGTGAAGACGGATGGGTGAGGGTAGCATGGGATGCGGGTGGCACCAATTCCTATCGCATGGGCAAGGAGGGAAAATACGATCTAAAGCTAGCACGCTCGCCGTCACCGCCGCCTTCGGTAGATGAGACTGTGCATGGGCCTGGTAAGGGTTGCATGTCTTTTAGTTATGTGTAATCTTTATAACGTTATAGTAATTTTAAAAGCCAATTTTTTTACAAAAACAAATACAAAGAGCGTTTTATTAACTGCTATCAATGAATACAATATTAATCATCGATAACAGTGAATAAAACGCGAACGATCTTTTACTCACTGAGTGAATTAAATATTTTTTTAGTAGCATCCCTTGCTACGCTCGGGATTCTACTCTAGAATCCTTCGCTACTCTCAAGATCCAACTTAGTCCTTCGATTTTTTTTTCTTGATACACACGTGAAAAGAGTTAATTTCTTAAGTGGAATTTAAGAAACATCAATTGGTCAAGCATTTGAACATGGAATTGACATGGAATATTTTTTTAATCCAGCGACTTATTCACATTTTTCTCCATGCGTCGAATATTATTTCACCCAACCTGACGTAATAATGAAAAGAACAATAAGTTTGTGTTACCTCCTCTAGCTGCCGTCGTAGACACCAGCGTAGAATGGTGGCCAGTGAGCGAGGTGCGCTCCGCCTGCACGGGTGCAATCCGAGCTCTGTGCGCGGGCGCAGGCGGCGCTCTTACCAGCGTAGGCACAGTCGCGAGGCGCAACGTGGCGGCTTTACAACGAAGATTGTTGACGTTAGCACATGCGCATTCGACGCCGCCCCCGACGGCATTTGCTGCACATTATCATACGGCTTTGGCTTTGTTACGAGGTAAAGAATTGCAGATCGCCTTTTGTTTCTTTCAGTGAAAAACAAACATTTGAAAGCGTCGATTTGCGAGACAGTTAGAATTTTAGCTATATTGAGTAGAAAATTGCTCTTTTTGATCCTTGCTGAAAGTAACTATCCTCTCCCTCTACAAGGTCTCTGATTCCATTTGTTTATTTGTTACAGCAAGTGCACAAAGCCTGGAAATGCGTAAATCTTTATGCACTGACTCCTGGTTTGAACTCTGCTATAGTATTATTTCGGCTGCGGACAAACCTATCTCACAAGATCTCATTTACTTACAAGTAAGTCTATATAACTGATTATTATCTTAAATAAAAACCTTGTTTAGATAGCGGTACCCATCACGTTTGCGAAGTTTTGGTAGGTATATAATTTAACCCTGTATTGTATTCCTGAATGAATATTCCCAATAGTACTTTATTCCACAGATCCAATCTCTATGGCTTCTTCGCCGAGTACTAGTAGAACATACAGGGCCTCCCGAATGGCGACGGACGGTCGGGGCTCAGTTACTAGCGCTGATTGGACGACTATGGCTTGAGACTCACTCCTGGGACCCGGCTTTCAAGCCCAACCACCAGATAACTATTGGCAGTAATGCTGCTGATGAAGAGGAAGTTGGTGAGAACTTTAGAATACCACCCACTTACTTAGAACCCTCTTGAATGTTGGTCCCTTTTACTACATCCAGTCTTAGTAACGGTACTGAAAGGTCTATGGGTTCAGCAATCTACGGAGCTCCTTTCTTGATCACGAAGGTGATTTCTGTATGAATTTTTAAATTGTCTAAAAGCAAATCACTCTGCACTATATTTTTTTCTTTCTATTCGTAAAAAGATATAGGAGTATATGATAGCGTGTCGGTTGACAATGGAGAATAGAAGAAAACAAAAAAGGTATTCACCGACCCCAAGTAAAATGGAACAATGGCAGAAAAGCGATGATTCATTGTATTTGTATACCTTTAAAAAAAATTATTTCACAACCAAGCACTTAACTAGTTATCAATTTCAGACAACAGATGGCGCGCTCCCGCGACCGCTAGTTACACAGGTTCAACGTGCGCAGCTTTAGTACAACTTGTAAGACAACTGCACGCCGCTGCGCAGTGGCATACACCCGTCACCACATTGTTGTTGGATAAACTGCAGTTGGCTGCGCAAACGGTACGTCTTCAATTTTTAAGTTGAAAACATGAAAGAGAAGGAACGTGAATTATCTTGTCCCTGACCAATGAAGCTTAGCAGTCAACTAAAAATTATGAAAATTTCGCTGGGTGTTACATAAATCGCCATCTAGCGCCACAGTAAGCAACGAAGCTTGTGTCGTGGACACCAGATAGTTGATAAACTACATACATTTTACCGGTATTCGAACTCGGGATCTTAAAAATGTAAGGCGGGCTCACTACTGCCGGGGTTGCGGGCCTGTTCCAAAGAGATACCGCGGCCCCGGAACAAAGGGCGAGGAAGGAACATGGATGGGTTTTAGTCAGTAAAAGTCTGACACTCCCTCCCGCTCCGCCCAGAGTGGGAGAAGTTATTTGATGATTTCCCAACCTAAAAAAAAAATCCCCACTACCGCTGCTGCGCGATTTGGGTCGCAAAGAACACTACAAGACAACCGATTAACGAACAAAGATTTATCCGATTTCTTTTTTGACAGGTAACAAGTGACTGGCATTGGTGGCCCCACACTAGTCAAGATCTAACCCAAACGATGAAACCCTCACCACCCACTCTTGAGAGTTGCCTTATTGGTAAGTAACTCAATCAAAATTATACTTAGTTTAGTCACTGTTAAAGTTCATAATCCTAATTACTTTTTTAACTCGCTACACAATTTCTGAAATAGAACTTTTGTGCTTAGATATAAGGTTGTTTTTCATTTGCAGCGGGTGCACTCGGAGTGGTCGGTGGAGTAGAATGGCGTATACGACTGGGACAGAAAGTGGCGGCCGGATCACCTCCACGAAATGCTATTGTGACGCAACTGTCTCCTAGAGCGAAAATAACTTTAGTACATGATGATATGACTTCAACTAAGGTATGTTTTTCCTTAGCAGATAAAATTGGACATTTTCTTGAACAATCTAATCAAAAGCCTGATACTAGCCTTAAGGTAGTGTGTATTTATTTCGTTTGGATTACTGAGTATCTTTGTTCCCAAATATACATTTTGGAAGGACTATGAAATAAAGACGAGATATGAGGAATTTAAAATTTTCTATAGAAAACTTATTTTTCTCATAACTGTTATTTCAATCAGTGTCCATTCAAAATAAATATTTTTGGACTATTAAAATTCTTTAATCCAATCGAAATAAATACATACTACCTTAAAAATATGTTTAATTTACAAATTCTGAAGACTTCTTTTCATTCGAAAATCCTTCACCTACCCTTATCACTGGTCACACAATTAAAATGTTCTCTTTCTCTCATCCTTCAGACTGAACTAGGCAGCATACAAAGCGCGGAAGGCGATCGTCTCTCACTCCCGCTAGGTGGCGGTGAGAGCGCTCTTCGTGTTTGCGCTGCGTTATTAGGAGCTGGACCGCAAGCCTCACCAATGCATCCGCATCATTTGCCCGGTAAGGATAATACAGTCTTCGTTTTACGGAATCAAGTATAATTTTAAAGCAAGGTCACGGGAAACATATGGATAAGGGACGCACATAACGGGGAACTGTGGCACAAAAAGGGAGGCCTATACCCAGCAATGGGTGATTCCGGGTTGATATAATGATGATGAAGTATAATTTTATCCAAAAATTTGGTGGAGACAACATATCACATTATTGAAATCGCACCATAAATATGTCTTTGAATTTTCTAAAACTAGTCCGCCAATCTAAATTTCGTTTTCCAGGTTCAATTTTGTCTAATGTTTAAACCTACAATATAAAATGAAGAATGAAAAATGAATGAATGAATGAGTAATTTATTCACCTTACTTTTAGCTGAAATCGACGTATATGGATTAAGAAAACAACAAATGGAACTGCTAACATTATGCGCCGTACGCGGTCTTTTAACTACTAGGACAAGACTACGGAAAGTATTGATGCAGCCACCAGACCATGCGGGTATGTATCTTCTACATTTCATGTTAAAAAATAAACTTGTTTACGTAAAATTCAATCTTAGACACCCTCACATAAAGGTAACAATCGCTTAGCTAATAATAGGGTAGACGACAATAAAAAAGAACTAATTAGTCCGTCATTTAGCTCCCTTCAATATGGTCGAGTTGAATGGCGCCGATACATGCGTCATGTTCGTGAACGGGCGCTGTCAGTTGGGACTGGTCATCTCTTAGCTGCCATGGTTAATTTTAATTTCTTTTTTTTTCTTACATTGTTGATTTAATCTTTTCTCTGGACGCTCTTAATGTGCACGTCTTTCTACATCGTTCTCACATATATGTATAATCACACATGAATGATGTAACCAAGATTTTGTAACAATATATTGATTTAAAAAGAGTGTCCATGGAGTTTCTTGCCCGTTCTTCTCCATAGAGATCTACGCTAGGGAATGGGCAACTACAGTACTTTCTCAAGTTATTATGCCTTGTGACTGTGACTGTAGCTTTGATTTTATTTGTAATTTGACATTCAAAAGTGCCGTAATGGTCTAGTTGAAATAAATGCTTTGAGTTTGAGTTTGAGTTTGAGTCAAAAAATATTTGAATCGCATTTTTTTCTTTTGTTTCGTAAATCAAAATTGACGAATATACGACGCTTTTAAAATTCTCAATACGTCACGCCTAGGCATAATTTTTAGAGTGTACTGACTAACGTCATGAGCCTCCACTCCCGATGAGTTTTGATGCGTTTTATCTATGTCAATATTCATTGATTTACAAAAACAAAAAGTATGTGTCCATTATTTTCCACTACTCTAACTGACGGACTAAATACATTTGTAATTTAATGATACTGTCGTTATGCCTATTCAAAGTAAAAGAAATGACTGTCACGGTCGTACTATTTCAGGTAACATAGATAGAACAACAACGTTAGGTACGGAAGGGACGTTACTCAGACGGTTACTGGCGCTAGCCACTCGCCCGAGTCCACTAGCTGCGTCCCATACGCCACGCGAACTGGAATCAGCAGCTCTTACTATAGTTCAACAGTTGGCGGCACATGTTAATGGTAAGTAGACTGAATTCTGTTTTATTTTTTCTCACCGATCGTAACACCATCATATTAACCGTAGACGTCTATATGGAATCTTCCAGTTATAAGAAAACTAGCTGACCCGCGCAACATCGCACATCGCGCATCGTCTGCGTCACATAAGAGAGAAAAACAAAATGAAAAAAAAAAAAAAAAACCCGTTTTTGCAACATTTTTCATTCCTGCTCCGCTCCTAATAATTGTAGCGTGGTGTTATATAGCCTAAAGCTTTCCTCGATAAATGGACTATCTAACACAAAAATATTAAAATAAAAAATATTTTTTCAATTCGAACCAGTAGTTCCTGAGATTAGCGCGTTCAACCAAACAAACAAACAAAAAAACTCTTCTGCTTTATAATATTAGTACAGATAATCGTTAGTTAGCAACCTGTTTTTGGACTCCCAACCGGGAGCCATTGGCGACCCAATACCATCAGTTCGCTTTATAATGTAGTTTATTTTTACATCACTAGCTGATTCCTGCGACCTTCGTCTGAATGATATTTTTATTAAAAACATTACTTTCTTATTTTAATCAGATTTTCCTTACAAAACCGTAGGTTACCTCTAATCTTTTCCTAAAGCCTCTAAGCCTAAGTTACTCCTTATAACATAATCTATCTGCCAGTGGTAATGCCGCCGAAATTGGTCCAGCCGTTTCGGAGATTAGCCGGCAATAACAAAAAAATAAAAATTTGTTTTATGTTATAGTTCCATACATACTTTCATAAAAATATACATTCAGTAAAAAGCAGTTGTTTTGAAAATACAAACACTTAAATTTTATTTATTTGTATAGAGATTATTTTTCTTCTTTAGGAGATGAGAAAGACCACGAAATCCCACCCGAAATGCCGATAATAGATAAAAGCAATGTAATGCAGATATCTATGGGTCCTTCAACAAGTACAGCATCTCTATGTAAGTTTATCAAACACAAAATAACACATCCCCACAGTCTTTTCTTAGTTATTTTACCCCAGATTTTACATTTCCGTCAAAATCAGTGATTTTTATAGAAGTCTGTCGAAATCACATCTTTATTCTCTTTGAGATAAGTTCGTGGTTGGGTTGCTGCTCTCAATGGTATAATAACTGTGAAACGACAATTTCTTGTACCATGAACTTATATTCGATCTCCTTTTACAGCAAGAAAAGATCTCAACACATGGGCGAATTCTTCCCAAGTGCAACAAGTTATAGAAATGGGATTTTCTAGACACGCTGTTTACGGCGCTATTCAGGCTTTAGGTAACAAAATAATCATCATCAATACATCTATCATTCTAATTTAAACTCTAGTTTTAAGCAATATAACTCAATATTCCTTACAGATGTATCTATTCAACCGTCAATACAGCCTTAAGTTGTACTTAATCAATTTTTGAATTCTGCTACCCAAAATATAAAGCTCAAAATTCCTTGCAGGTGGAACCAGCATACCGTCAGTAGAATCTCTAGTCGTGTACTTATTAGAACTACCTCAACACGGAATGGACGATTCGGTCTTCGAAGTGAGGCCTTTGAGTGCTAAACCGGAGAAGAAACAGATTCCGTACAGATGGCGCAGTTGTTTCGCCTCTGAAGAAGAGTATGCGCAGTACCTGTCTGACGTAATCACTCCGGGGATGACTGTACGGTGCTGTAAGGCTGTTGAACCGGTAAGTTTTGCAATTTCTTTTTTCAAGGAAAACACGTTTCGGGCTTTCACATTAATATTTCGACTATCTGAACACAATAACTTGGAGATTTTTTAATATTTTTGTCGCTTCAGTACACCATAGAGTGACAGAGATAGCATAACACTCAACGATTCGTTCAAGTATTCGCTGTTAGAGCATAGTTCCGATTTGACTAAGGACAGTTACTGCTTTTCCCGTTTATTTGTTTTGCCTCCACCAAATGAAATCACAGGTTATCTTCAAGTCTTCGCGGAAACCTGTTCACCACCCCAATTCATCATTTCACAAGTTAGACCGTTTCTCATCGTTGTTTACTTAAACCTTTAAAATTTCTAAGGGCCTGTACCCATTGGCGACAACTTTTTTATTTATTTATACTTCATGTACAATAGTGGTATATTCGGACTTAATACCACAAGGCATTCTCTACCAGTTAACCATTGGATCACATAAGACAGCATTGTCATAGACTACAATAAAAATAAACACACACACGGCCGGCAACTACATGCCTCAGCTTTAGACATGCCGAAGCGCCGACGCTAAGCAAATGATAGCAAAGGGCACAACCTACTATTATAATACGCATAACGACAGTATAAAAAAAATACAAATGTATTTAGTCCGTCAGTTAGTACTGGAAAATAATGGACACGTATTTTTTGTTTTTGTAAAACAATGATAAAACACTTCAAAACTCGGGAGTGGGGTCTCATGTCGTCAGTACGCTCTAAAAATCATACCTAGGCGTGACGTATTGAAAGTTTTAAAAGCGTCGTGTTTTCGTCAATTTTGATTTAGGTGACAAAATAATAAATACGGATCAAATATTTTGTGATAATCTAACTAGCGCACTACCGTACCCTGTTGTCTTCCTTTTCAGTTAAATTATTATAGTTCCTATACATCACATTAAAAATTTTATACCGTGCCATGCAGCCAGTGGGTGCTGACTCTATGACTGATTTACTGCTAATCTACTAGGTCCATGTGTACCTAAGCAATGTATCCTTCCCGGCTTCCTTGAATTCATGACGTAGTAAGCTTGTTTCAGTAGATTGCTTCAGTTATTTTGATACGTGTTTTTTCAGGTTGCTTTAGGCGATGTGGGTCAAGTACAAAAGGTTGAACGCGATATAAAACAAAACGTCTTTTTACACGTAAGTTTTGAGCGTTTACTAGACTCGTATGCGTAGTTTAATCGCTTAGATATATGTTTATATGTACGCATTACCCATACTTCATAACTCGTTGTTAGTAACTCATGTAATTTCTACTAAGGTGAAAGCGTCAGGGGGGGCTCCGAAATTCAGAATTTCTTACGTTTTTTTGCAATTTCCAGGGCAGTGCTAAGTTTTATGTTGATAATCGTATCGGTCGCGACTGTAAGACGTATTAAGTTACAGAATTATAATCATCAAAATCATCAATACAACCCTCCTAGTTCGTAAAACTTGAAGAAGGACTTTGACCGTGAAAAATTCGTTCACCGACTCTTATGAACTTGGAGTTGGACTCGCGGGCTACCTTGGAGCATCTCCCTTAAAGTCTCAAATTATTTGCATTCTCCACTTATGTTATTTGATTCCCCCGTTTTTTGTTTTCTTAGAATCTTATTCAAGTAGGTGTACTATGAAATAATAATAATAGTAGTTTGTCTACCCAAATATCATAAACCCTCTCTAATGCGTTCAAAAACCATAGGCAATGACCAGCGTTACCAACCTGCAGAAATAAACGGAACTGTAATGAACTCATAACGCAACTGAAAACAGTTAGGTTATGAGTTTTAAATTTGGAACAGGTGTCAAATTCAAGTGAGTGTGCTATTCTAGTACCACCTACATTAAATCAGATATCGATAAAAAAAAAAAACCCCAATTCAGTATGATTTTATTTTTTTATTTATAAATAGCACGACATTTTGATCTCGAGTGACACAAGAATAGTGACTTTGTTCGTTTGCCTATGATTTAAAAAAAAATGACAGATATCCGAAACGCCGCCATTTCGAGCTGTCATTTGTTCGTTAGCTTTTTATTTCCAGTAATCCAGTTACGAGTAGACAAATTTTCTGATAAGTTCTTTATTTCTGTCGAAAATGAGTGATAGTGACTCAGAAATTGACATGAATACTCCGCCAGATATCGTAAATGCAGCGACGAATGCAACTAATAACCTGTTGGCACAAAAATCAAGGGCCAAGTAACAATGCAGGTCATTTCCCTATGGTTCCTGAACCCATCATAGAGCCCTTATGATATTTGGGTAGATAAAGTAGTGTATGCAACTATACATAATTAGGCATTACAACACTCGGCTCTATGATGGGTTCAGGAACCATAGGGAAATGACCTGCATTGTTACTTGGCCCTTGATTTTTGTGCCAACAGGTTATTAGTTGCATTCGTCGCTGCATTTACGATATCTGGCGGAGTATTCATGTCAATTTCTGAGTCACTATCACTCATTTTCGACAGAAATAAAGAACTTATCAGAAAATTTGTCTACTCGTAACTGGATTACTGGAAATAAAAAGCTAACGAACAAATGACAGCTCGAAATGGCGGCGTTTCGGATATCTGTCATTTTTTTTTAAATCATAGGCAAACGAACAAAGTCATTAATTTTGTGTCACTCGAGATCAAAATGTCGTGCGATTTATAATTCAAATAATACTGAATTGGGGTTTTTTTTTATCGATATCTGATTTAATGTAGGTGGTACTAGAATAGCACACTCACTTGAATTTGATACCTGTTCCAAATTTAAAACTCATAACCTACTGTTTTCAGTTGCGTTATGAGTTCATTACAGTTCCGTTTATTTCTGCAGGTTGGTAATGCTGGTCATTGCCTATGGTTTTTGAACGCATTAGAGAGGGTTTATGATATTTGGGTAGATAAAACAAATTAAGAATCTGGAAACACTCATGTTATTTAATTTCCGTCTGCACTAAACGTTGCTAACCTGAAATGCCCTGGTAGTGCTCACCTAGCCACAAAATTGGGCTACATCAATCGTAATCGGGCGGCCTATCTGCTGGCAGATGAATATTTTAAGAGCTTCTTCAGTAAGCCTTGAGTTAGCCGACTTAATTGCAAATGGGTTTAAGGTGCATCTATACAGAGTTACTTTTTGAGGAGCAACTTTTGCAAGTATTAGTGGCCAATACCAGTAGCAAAAGTTATCACGTAAATCATAGAAAAATCCTTAATGTTATCATGTTGCAAAATTTTGCTCGATGTTATCGATGCATTTTTAGAGTTGTGTGCCACATCATGTCGTTCATAAATCAAAAGCCCTAATCCGTCTCTCAGGTGGAATGGCGCGGCCTAGGTCGTGTGTTCGGCGTGCGCGCAGTGCATGCTGAAGTTGTATCGGGTACGCCGCCATTTGCCGTAGGTGACAGAGTGCGCGTGCGTGCCGCTGTGACACAACCGCGGTACAAGTGGGGATGTATCGATCATACCAGCGTTGGGACTGTTACATGTTAGTACTTAATTTATTCAGTAATTAAACATTGTGACTAGTAATAAGTTAACCAACATTGCCAATATAAAACGTATGGCAGGTTGTTCCAAAAATGTGTCAGACGTGCTTAACGCCCGCCGCACATGCTCTTACTTACTACTTACTACTTACTACTTACTCTTACTACAAGACAAGACACAAGCCTCGTTGCTTAATGCGGCACTAGATGGCGCTGTGTGTAATCTGCAGTGATATTTATTATTATATACTCGCATCAATCAACACGAATTTCGTGTGAGTGACAGTGTTTTAAACTAATGTTGTAATAGTGGACACCGCATTTACTCACTCTTCACGTCCAGCCAGGACGTACAAAACACAAAAGACATAGAATACGTTGAACAACGCGAGTGTAAAAAATTCCGGCAGACGTCCTTAAATCGACCGATTTAAAATATGTTTTTTTCTTTTTCGTAGCTATATCAAGTAATGGTCGTGATCTAACTGTGGACTTTCCACAACAACCTGGATGGACAGGACAAGTCAGTGAAATGGAACTCGTTACTGATCAATGTAAGTTACTGATGCGTACTTTTAAAGCTTGTTTTAGGTCCATGTTCACCAAAAAGATAACGGACGGTTATCTAAAAACAGCTGTTTAAAACACATTTTTGTATGGGAATATGTCACATTGACAGCTGTTTTTAAATAATCAGACTGTTATCTTCTCGGTGAACATAGACCTTAGTCGTCGGTGATAGGAAAACACGAGAAAATGTGACCTTATTTTTAACTAGCGGACGTCACGCGGTTTCACACGCGTAATTCCCGTTCCCGTGAGAGTACGGGGATAAAATATATCCTATGTTACTCGTGGATAATGTAGCTTTCGAATGGTGGAAGAATTTTTAAAAACGGTCCAGTAGTTTTTAAGCCTATTCATTACAACCAAACAAACAAACAAACAAAGTTTTCCTCTTTATAATATTAGTGTAGATTAACATAGTTTGAAATTTTCAATCCATCTTGAGCAAGCATGATGAACAGTGCCTTTGCCCAGCCGTGAAACATTAACAGGAAGTTACTACACTTAAAGTACTTACGGGATAATGTCCGTGATTTTCTTTTTGATTTTCTATGAGCTGTATGGTTTAAGTGTATGAAAGTCTAAAGCAGGTCGTTACTAGTATTTAAAATCATGGATTTTCTGTAAACAGCTGAATGGGGTGAAAGCGCCGGTGGAACTGCGGTAGGTTGGCGCGGCGCAGTGCGAGCTGTTCGCGTGTCATCTTGTAGATCCGGCGCCGGCGCAAGGAGGCTGTTAGATTCTCAGCCACATACGTATTGGCAGAGTTCTAGTGGGAATGGACAGGTGAGTTAACGTGTTAACTTAACGACATCTGTAGCTATTTTATAGGAAGAGTCAATTTTATATTTTGAGGAGTTTATGGCTAAATATACGATAATTATGTAAAGAACGTTGCATATGAGACAGCTAGGGATATAGGGTATTATTCGATGTCTGTTTTTACCCCCGCTTGTTACAAATCCGACAAGTATTGCGTGTACATCATAAATTATCTTTCAAACGTTTGCAGCATTGGATCCGCGTTGAAATGCGCAACGGCGTCCGCGTCCGTCGCCTCGGTCTAGGCGTAGGGGGCGGGGCGCACGGTCCGGCGGCCCTGGCCGTACGCGCGGGCGCCACGTTCGACGACGCCGCGCTCGCGCCGCTTGCTGCCGTGCCCTGCGCGCCCTCCGCCTCCGTGAGAGACAGGCCGCCCGCGCATCTCGCGCAGATACAGCTGCTGGCTGATTGTAAACAGGTTAGTCGGTAACAATGTTGGTTTTGTTTACAGATAACCTAATCTAACCGTTATACATTTGCAAAACCCCTAGGTCTAGCTAGAAGCAAGAACATTTTCACAAGTTCCAAAATGTGACGAAATTGGGATGCACACTCTTGGAACTAATGGCGCTAGCATAGCTGGTTCCAAGCATCGTCATTGGTTGAAATTCAAGGAATGCCATTTCATACTTTGAAATACCTTGACCTCATCAGTCAGATTGAGACCAGCTATGTTGGCGCTCTACAATTAGCTTTTAACGGTCTTCCCCATTAAGAACTGTTTTTTTTTTCACTGTTAAAATAGAAGATGAATGTTTGAAGGGAAGTTCGTTGTTTTTGCCTACTAGATATTTTATCGGGCTATCGATTGTTTTCTCTTTACAATGCAGAAAAAAATACGGACTATTTTACACAAGTAAAACCTTCATTATGTTATAACACAATATTTTGTTGCAGTATTATCCTTGTATCGAAATTGGAATAAAACAAAATCGCAACGTGAATGCCGATTGCCGCGTTCATGGTCTCTACATAACTGGCTTCAGACCTAACCCTCTATACACCGAAGTGTTACAGGTAAGCACAGAGAATAGTACGCTAACATTATAGCTATAAGGATGTCTTTTGAATATACTTAATGTTTCAGAGTATGAACTTCGTGGCAGAAGATTGGATGGAAAAAGATAATTCAACGGGTGCTGTCTCTGCTGATAATAATCCACCCACTTTACCAAGTGACTGCCCAAAAGTGAGTATTTGTTAAGATAATAATATAATTTTAACCAACAGTGGTCATGGATGTTACCTCGTTGGTCTAGTCGTAGCAAAAATGCAAACACGACTGCTGAACCTGATGTGATGTGTTCGATTTCCAGATAGGGTAAAGTGTTGTTGAGTTTTTCCTACAGGCATTTCTCAATAGCAGTCACAGAGTGTGGATTTGTGCCCGGTTGATGGCAATAGCCTTGCGCCTTATTACTACATACTTAAACATAACTGGCGCGATGTGGGTGTGTGTGTGTGTCGATTCGTTTTGTCGTGACTTAGTGTCGAGTTCCAACAGTGCGCGTAGCAAAAGACAAAGAAAGAGGGTAGACAGTTTTGTCTGCTCGTAACAAATTTATTTTCCATCCACCCGCAGTCTCCAGTCAACCCGCGATCATGGCGCTTGCCACAGCGTCGAAATATCGGGAGCTCAAAACCATAAATAATCACGGAAGATATCCTGTAAGTGACAATATAAGTTTATTAGATCTTATGTTTGCAGGTATACGTATGGGGATTGAATGACAAAGATCAACTAGGAGGCGTGAAAGGGTCCAAGGTTAAAATCCCTGTATTCTCGCCCAGTCTCAGTGCGTACCGGCCTGTACATATTGCTGGAGGATCAAAGACACTCTTCATTGTATCGCATGATGGGAAGGTAAGTTTTTAACATTATTCTTCTTGTCTTCATGAAGTCTTTCTGAATACCAAGAGACCATTAATTACATTCTTTATACACAATAATTACCCACGGCGGTCTCTTATAGAGAAATCATTTTTATTAATATTTAGTTTTTGGGAACACAAAATGCACAAGGATATATTTCTGACTGTACGGTCTCATCGTTATACCGGCCTTCTGCTTACGCTGTGAGTCTGTGAGACTGTGACCTACTTTAGGTCCACTAACGATAACTATGTAACTATCAACAACTACGATAGACAATCGCCTTATACTTTAAATAAAACCTTGCCTAAATAAATTGGTGAATGAATCTTGGTGAAAATGTGTTTGTATAGGTATCAATCATACGTAACTCCGTATACTCAGTGTACGAAGTCAACTACTACAACCCGTACACTGACATTAAACGAATGCGCTATCTCTTTCTATTCTAGAATTGCGTTTATAAAAGTTTTGTATTAATTCAACAGCTATTCGCCTGTGGTGAAGGTACAAACGGCCGTCTCGGTCTAGGACACAGCAACAACGTGTCCAGTCCGCGCGCCAACCCGTACCTCGCGCACGTGCTCGTGCGACGCGTAGCTGTCCATTCTGGCGGGAAACATGCGCTTGCGCTCACTGCTGATGGGAAGGTATGACATAAATTGCGTAATGTTGAAACTAATACGCCTATAAGAAACTTGAATTTAGAAATTAAGACTATGAGGGTTGTTTGCTTGAAGCTTCTCCGCCGGAGGGCGCTGAGCGGTTGTCACTGGTCAATCAGCAACTAGATAAAACTATTGCCGCCAATTTTCGCAAGTCCACATTTAGCAAGAAACTCCATTTTTAGCTGAAAGGAATTAACAAATACGCGCCATCTACGCGGAATCAATTGAATAGTGTTTTTATCCCATTTTAAAAAACGGCTCATAAAACTCTTAAGCACCGTAGTAGACTACGGTGCTTAAGAGTTAAGTTTTATGAGCCGTTTTTAGTCGTAGTCTCTATGGACTCGATGTAATCTATGAACTCTTAGAAACAGCTACTATCTTGTCACTGTTTTTGGAAATGAACTATCGTAGCTAAACTTATTACCTTCCAATCTCCAGGTTTATTCCTGGGGTGAAGGCGAAGACGGCAAGCTCGGCCACGGGAACCGCATCACACTAGAAGTGCCGCGTCTGATAGAAACGTTAGCCGGGGAGCGTGTGGTCGGTATTGCGTGCGGGTCCGCGCACAGTGCGTGCGTCACCGCGCGCGGACATCTGTACACGTGGGGCATGGGCGAGTATGGCAGGCTCGGACATGGAGACGATATGACGCAACTGTACCCGAAGATGGTAAGCAATATACGTGGGTGCCTAAATAATAACTGCCGCTTGGGCCGTTCTTTAGGTTAAGCCTGGCGAGGCTGGTCTGCGAATGGGTGACCACCCTTACAGACTGAGTTTCCTCCGTACCTCAGAAAGCACGTTAAGCAGTTGGTCCCGGCTGTCATTTGTAGATCTTTGACGGTCGTTACAGGTAGTCAGGGGCTCAGAAAGTCTTGACAGCCAGACTTATCGAGGATCGTAATATCCAGTACTAGCTAGGTTGTGGAGGTCAGAGAGGCAGTCGCTCCATGTAATAAACTGCTATTCAGCTGCATTCGGTGAAGGACCCTAACATATTTGGGAAAAGGTTAAACAGATGATGAGTGGAGACTTAAGCTAGACAGAGTGGTAGGCATTGATTGAGGGTGCGCGTTCAATCATAGTGCGTCATGCATACAAACCTGCCTTGTGGCGACTCTTGGGGAGGAGATCATAATGATGATGACACAAAACCTTTAATTAAGTTCTAAATAAGATATCTAAACTCTTTCTATTTTCTAGGTGGAAGCCCTATCTAGCCTGAGAGTCGTACAAGTGGCTTGTGGATCACGAGACGCGCAGACTTTAGCTCTGACAGCGTGCGGCAAAGTATTCTCATGGGGGGACGGAGACTTTGGCAAGCTAGGTAAGTTAATGTCATGTATGTATTTCATTTAAACCCTTGAGTACTTTAGTTATAGATATTGCGTTATAGCATGGAATTATCGGTCATTGTCCTTTATTTGTTTTATCCTTACGCACTGTCGAGAATATCACGTAGCACGTGTTTTAGTCCTCGTACCACTTGAATGACCCATTCCGGTTTACGCACACAAAAGGTTACCCTTAGCTAACCCAATACCACTTAGCACGAACGAAAACCACGAGTATTGTATTGTTTGTCGTTTTTGCAATAAAACTTTATTCTCGTTTTGACATGAAACACGTAAATCAATGTAGGCCGCGTTCCGAGATAGGCTGTAAACAATTTGACCGTCCATAAACCCGTTCCGAATTGCCGTGAGAGCGATATCGATGTTCCTTGAATCGTCATAGGTGACACGCGCCATCAGTTACGATTACACCGACCATGCCCCAAATAAATATCAGCGTGAGCGCTGACAAATGACCTAATGACAGATCTTAGCTGTCTTAATCGTGAAAACTAAATCGGAACGAAAAATATTGATGTGAGCGCTGTGAGTTTCGTGTCTCAGAATGCACCCGTAGTTTATAGCAGGTGGTGGTTTCCAGCTGTGCGTTTGCGTAGTGGAGTGACCGTTGGACTGCCACGTAAGGTCAAAAGTTTGAACCCAAGGCCCACACCTCTGATTTTTCGGTTCATGAGTGTATTGTATTATTATCACTAGCTTCGATGAAGGAAAACATCGTGAAAGAAACCAAACTTGCCTGAGAGATATTTCTCAACAGCAACTAAAGTTAAGAGCGCGTATATCAAAAGTTGGCAACGTCGCAAATAGCTGTCAAATATTTACATGTTTTAATTAATTTGGCAATTTTACTGTGTGAAAATAAGAAATATGGCTCCGTAGTGGACTAAAAAATTGATTAGGAAATGCAATAATTAATATCGTAATACCGAATATATTGCTTTAGATGTAAAAAAAAGTATTTGGGAACTTGCCAAGTGCCTTTTTTACACCTGAAACGTTTACAACATCAAATTTGGGGTTTTAATTGCAATTCATATTCAATTTTTTTAGTGCACTACAGAGCCATATTTCTTATTTTCACTCAGTAAAATTGCCAAATTAATTAAAACATGTAAATATTTGACAGCTATTTGTGACGTTGCCAACTTTTGAGATACGCGCTCTTAAGTCACAGAGGCACATGGGCGGCATAAAACACTCTGATACTGATCTGATTAGGCACTTACCACACGAAAAAGAATAAACAGATCAATGTAGGTGGGCCGCTATTTCCATGCTAAAACGCAAGAACTGTGGCAGCAATACGTGAAACAGGTTCCTCGGTTTCAGGTCGTGGCGGGTCTGATGGTTGCGCCGTACCGATGAACATAGAAAGACTGAATACTCTTGGAGTTATACAGGTGGAGTGTGGCGCCCAGTTCAGCCTAGCTTTGACTAGAGATGGAGAGGTACGTATTTTTGAATTGACCGTTTTTTCCTGGGGAATTTGTTCGTCTACTTTTTTCCCCACCGGAACACTATGGTGGAGGGGCCTTTTGTAGGATTGTCTTATGTAATTACTGACATCGACGACTTTGTCTAATGCCAGCGCTGCATTTGGCGTATTTGCATTAATATTCGAATTATTTCGTTATTATAAAAATAATATACTTTCATTCAATACGAATAAGGTTAAGTGTTCTGATTATTGTATTAGGAATTAAAATGGTTACTTATTTGCTTTTTAGCTACGTTAATAGTACGTTAACAGTAACTGTAGCTTGAAACCAGTCTTTAATATCGAGTGCCATCTGACCTCCCTTAGTAAGATTAGTCCAGCTGGTGGAGTGATTAATTTTTTTTTTTGTCACAGGTGTGGACATGGGGTAAAGGCGACTACTTCCGCCTAGGACACGGATGTGACGCGCACGTGCGTCGGCCGACGCTTGTGGAGGCGTTGCGCGGGCGCCGTGTTATACACGTGGCTGTCGGCGCATTGCACTGTCTCGCTGTTACTAGTGAACATCAGGTAAATATTTCCAGAAATGTTACTTAAAACTTGTTTCATTGTAACATTGCTCTTAGTGTCTTTGGATCCTGGGATCTTTGATGTGTTCGACCTATTGAAACTAACATAGATTGAGACTTCCATTGATGACTCCCATTATGACGCTTGCACAAACATGGGAGCGTTGTGGTAACAAGATATTGGAGTTCCGATTTTGGCCGCGCGCCAATAGATGCATGTACGGTCGAACAAACTATTTGGTTTACATTTAACGATGTAATTTGTGGGTTAAAATGTAAATCAAATAGCTTCTTCGACCTGACAGACGCCAGCATATCAAGCTTAAATAGATTTTCAACTTTATCGCTAAAGAGTTAGGTGCAAGGTTGATTGGGTAAATTTTATAGTTTCTACTGGCGTGTAATCTGTACAACTATTATTTTTCTTTAAACAGCTCTATATTTTATATCCCAGGTGTGGGCTTGGGGCGACAACGACCACGGCCAGCAAGGCAACGGTACCACCTGCGTGAACCGTCGCCCCGCACTAGTGGCGGGAGTTGAAGGCGTGCAGCGCGCAGCCGCGGGGTCGTCACATTCAGCCGCGTGGTCGTTAAGACCTGCTGCCTTGCAAACTGATGCTCACTCACCTCATATAGCACCTCTGCCGTTCCCGACGTTGAAGGATCCATTAGGAGCTCAGAGCCTTGGTAAGTAAATGATGTGAAGATAAATTCTTCTAGAGAACAAGACCTAAGACCGTTGTTACTTGTTCACATTCAGTCGGCTGGTTGTTAAGATGCTTTGCAAACTGATTCGCTTTCACCACGTCATATAGCGCCGGTACCATGCCCAACGTTGAAGGAGGTGGGAGATTAGTCTTGGTAAGTGGAACATCTAGATTCTCACATTAAGCTGCCTGGTCATTAAAACGATGCTTTGCAAACCAATGCGTTTTAACCACATATAGCATCTCTGATCTCTACCGTGTTCTTCATTTTTTGTAAAATATTTTTGAAGTACAGTCTTGGTAAGCAAAAATTGTGTTTGTATTCTACAGGCTTGTATGCGGAAGAAGTAGTGGTAGACGAGCCTCAAGGCCCGCGGGCGTCGCTAGCGGCTGCAGCGTTGGCTTTGGAACCGCCTGTGGCTGTGCAACATGCTCTGTCTTTGATCCTGCTGGCATTACACATCACACAGGTAAGAGCATTCTTCCTTTATTTTTGAATTTATACCCAATAATAGAAAGAAAAAGACAAACCTAGAGTCATTAAATTTTTTATTAAGGGTGCATTCCGTTTTATAAAATTATCACTCACAGCGCTCACATCCATATTTTGCGTGTTGATTTATTTTTCACAATTATGACAGCAGGTCATTTGACAGCGCTCACGGTGATATTTATTTGGGGCATGGTCGCCCGGTCGGTGTAATCGCAAGATGGCGCATGTCATGACGTCATCTATGACGATTCAAGGGACATCGATATCGCGCTTGTGATCGCGCTCACGGTAATTTGAAACGGGTTTATGAACGCTCAAATCGTTTACAGCCCGTCTCGGAACGCGGCCTAAATTACTTCTCAATTTTTTTTTGTCATAAATTGTCACCATTATCTACCGTATTTAGTTGTCGACGACTCTATTCGTGTATAAAGAGTTTAATTATATTATCACGCTTGTATCACAAATCACTAAATAAGCTTGTTACAGAACAAGCTTATTTAGTTTTTAGAAATCTTTTGAGAATGACAGAGAATCAGAGACAAAATTCGACATAATGCATTAAGTTTATGCGGTGAAATAAGTCTGTCATAGTAAAACAATAATCTTTATGACCTTTTTTCACATTTCAACAGGCGCGGACCTTACTAGTCGAAGCATTACGCGCCCACGAAGCGTCCTCAGCAGCGGTGCCTGTAGTAACAACCATTGACACGGAGGACGAAGACGCTGAGGCCGACGCTCGCACTGGGGGAGGGGAGGCGCCGGCCGATAGGGCTACTTTACCGGTAAGTCACATCCGCCGTCCGCAATATGTATAATCAAATAAAGTGTACTTTTTATTTCTGTAGACTAGTAACACATTTTTGGAATGCTACCGAGAGTTATTCGTTGGCCTCAAACGAGAGTGTCTACCGAAAAAGCCTTTCTACGTATTCAGTGACCTTACACCGAGAAAAACAATGGTATAGGACATAGGCTTAAGTATTGCTGAATATATGAATTAATTCTGGTTCATGATGAACTCTGTTTTTACAGAGCGGGGCAAGCAGTCCCTTGAGCGGATCAATATCGTCTCGACATTCAGCTGTAATGTCTTCAAGCGCTGTATCCGTCGCAGCTGCTACCATGACAGTACAACAAGCTGAGGCTCCAAAGGTAAGATACTGTTTTCAATGTTACATTTCAACTAAACTTGTAGAAGCACTACAACTACCACTTTAATTGAAATGTAACATTGTAAGCTTTAGTACTAAAATTAATTTGGCTGATATTTAACAAAGACTTGGTACCTCGTCATCTATTAGATAACCCGTGAGAATAACAGGTTGAGCAATATGTGTGATGATCGTCATTTGTTTCCATACTGTACAGGATGATTTCCACCAAACATCGAAAGTATGCACTATGCGTGCATGCAATCGGCTGTTCGTAATCTTTCCGATCCGATGTGATGCGAGTCGTTTGGTCACAGATTACAGATACTACACTCCATGTACTTACACGCGCTAATCACCTACCGAGCGCCGGGTAACCGGTAACCCATAGCGCAGTGGGTTGTCAACAGCCGCGCGGCGCGCACGTACCTACGCATATTCCCCAAAGATAACTTATTAAAACTATTTGACCGATTTCGAATATTCTCTACGTTAACAATTGAGAGTTTAAAGAAGGGAAAAAAATATTAATCATTACATCAAAATAAAACACCTCTATGCAATTTTTTTTAACAATTCTTTTTTATATATTCCGTTAAAATAATTATAAATTCTGATACATTTCAAACATGTTTTATTTTATAACGTAGGTACCTTTACTAAAAATCCCTACTAACATCTTCGTCGACAGAGGCAGTCCTAGCAATCCGCAATATCCACGCGACTGCGCGATCTACAAAGCAAAACCCACTTTACGTTTGTAAGGTGAGGTACATTTTCGTTCGCAGCGTCTATTGACTTAAAAGTGTAGGCTATTATAGCGGTAGGTATTGAACATTTTGTATGGAGTGAGTTATCTGTCATCTGTGGTTTGGTGGAATTCAGTTCTGTATCTCCTATAATAATATTAATAAAATTTATTCTAAAATATAAGGTAAACGTTTACAGTTTTTCTTAAATCTTTATCAAGTTCACACAATGTTTTGAGCCTGAACTAGGTAATCCTGTGTTTCAAGCAATTTGAGATAAAATTAATTGATTTAATAATCAAATAATTATGATAATAAGGTTAAAATCATAGTGACACGGTAAAAGCGTGATTTTAACTTTTATTTGATTATTTCCCGCACTGCGATTGTCTTTTGTTTCTTCTCATCCTCTCACACGCTTTCTTGCAGTTGGCGCTAGACGAGTTTACGTCACAACTGGGTGAATCGGACGCAAGAGCGCTGGTTGACTTGCTGAAATTAGCGGCGGCCGGTAGAATACCTGACTCGAATAGCGCTGTTAAAATCATCACTGATGTTCTTATGGGTATGTTAGTTCGTCAAAAATACAGACACATCTTTGGTTTTCTTTAAAACATTCCTTGACGTAACCTTGAATGACTGTTTAGGGCAAGAATACTGGGTGTTTTTTTTTAAAGATTAAGTTGTATTGAAATGAAAATGGAGCCTGAGAGAAAGGTGCATGTAATGGTCTTATTGAAAGAAATGCTTCCAGTTTGGCCTTATAATTTCTGATCTTATCATCTGCCTAGCCTTTTCCCAACATATTGGGGTCGGCTTCCAGCCTTACCGGATGCAGTTGACCAGCTGAATACCAGTATTTAACATGGAGCGACTATCTTACCTTCACAACCCAGTTAGTACTAAGTAATACGATACCACTTGGTAAGATTTTGTCAAGCTCGACCTAAGAACTAAAATTAAATCTTTCTTTTCCCAGCACTCTGCGGAAGTAAGCCAGCGGTAGCCGACATGGTGGTAGAAGTATGTGTTTGTGAGCTGGAAGAGGCGGCCGCGGGCGGAGGGAGGGCACCCCCGCAACCTGTCACTGTGGACAGTCCACACCCCTACGCTGATGATACTGATATATCGGGTATGTAGTACGCCTTTATGAAACTTTGTTCAGTCGAATCTGTGTAGAATCGAAATTGGCTATAATTTATTGTGGCAACGATATAATCATCAAGTCTTTATAATCTACTAGCTGACCCACGCAACTTCGTCTGCGTCACATATAGACATATGCAATATTGCTCACCCACTAACTTATTAGCGTGATAATATATAGCTTATGTTCTTCCCCAGGTTGAAATATGTCTCCTTACCAAATCTCATTACGATCTAATCAGCCGTTTAGTCGGGAAAAGGTAGCAAACAGACAAACAGACTTATCGCACGGCACCGGTCAATATGGCGATACTTGGGGAAGGCCTGTGTTCGACAGTGGACGTCTTTCCGCTGAAATGATGATAATATATTATTTTGTGAAGTGATCTAATTTTTTTTACAGTTTTTTTTTTTTTTTTGCAAACAGGTGTAGTGAAAATCGCCGGAGCGTCTTCTCTTCGCGTAGTCTTCGAACAAGGATGTTCTACGGAACGACGTAATGATCCTTTGACGATCTCGGACAGCACTGGTCGAGTTTTAGCCACGCGATCTGGACGGGAACCCACGGATTGGGCGCAAGAAATAATTGTTAACGGTAAGATGATAGACTGCTGCTGAACTTGTGTTGGTATTACCAATTTACCAATTGTTGGTGGAAATACTACCCCTTTTGGGATATAAAATCGCATTTGTCGGTAGTACTCAATGTAACTTACTTAAAAACATTTTGCTGATGGATGGATAGAATAGTACGGGTGTTGTCGTGGAGGTGTTTAAAGTTAAAATCTTATATCACAAACATGTATTTAAAAAAAAAAACTTGTGAAAAATTGGAACTTTGACCCCTAAAATCTCCATAACTAGAAGGTTTCCCGTTAATGGTCTAGAACAAAAAAAAATATCGCAATGATAGAGAGGACAAGTGCCTTTCGGTTTCGATTAAGAGTTTTTTTACACCCTTTATGTAAACTTCACAGAATGTAACACTGAATACGTGGTAACCGTTTTCGCGTCGGCGTCCTTTACTGTATTTCCAAGATTACTATGATTACTACAAGGAACTAATGGCGCTAGCATAGCTGGTTCCAAGCATCGTCATTGGTTGAAAATGAAGGAATGTCATTTCATATTTTAAAATACCTTGACCTCAATGGTCAGATTGAGACCAGCTATGATGACGCCATCTACAATTAGCTTTTAACGGTTTTCCCCATTAAGATTTAATCAGAATCGTGGACAAGAGCCATTTATCTCTTGGTTTCTCAACAGGTGATGAATTACGTTGGAGATTCACGAGCGATGGTTCAGTCAATGGCTGGGGCTGGAGGTTCACTGCTCATCCTATCCTGCCTTCACAGTCAATTACCGTTAGTACTATTTCCTTTTACGTCAAAACCATACAAAAGCATCCTATGAAATTTTAGTTATTCAATATAATTCGAAATTTTTGGGAAAAACGCTTTCTAGTGTTCAATATGACGACCCGAATGGCGTAGCGGTAGTGAAGCTGCCTTACTTTCTTAGGGTCCCGGGTTCGAATCTCGGTAGGAGCAAATGTTTTTGTGATGACCATGGACATTTGTTTCCGAGTCATGGATGTTTATATGTATAATAAGTATGTATTTACAAACAAAAGGTATGTATGTAGTATATCAACTGTCTGGTGACCACGACACAAGCCTTGTTTAGTGTGGCACTAGATGGCGCTGTGTGTAATGTCCAGCGATATTTAATTATAATTAAAAATAAGATTCGAAATTATTTTTGGGAAACGCTTTCTATTGACTTGCTAAAGGAGGTATTCCGAGAGGGTTTCGTCCCGAGTTATTGTACACGGCGATGCATCAAGCTATACACTTCCAGTACGGCCATGGCCTCGCTTTCTACAGACTTCCCTGTCATTTGTAATTCTTTGACAGTCGTTACTGCTAGTCAGAAAAAGTCGGTCAACCACTCTTACCAAGTGGTATTGTGTTCCCCAGTACTAACTGGGTTGTGTGGGTCAGACAGGCACTCGCTACGTGTAAAGTTCTAGTATTCAGTTGCATCCGGTTAGTTTGGAAGCCGACCCCAACATAGTTGGGCAGATGCATGTTTTCTATAGACTTCCCGTTCAAGTAGTGATCCGCATGAAATGGATTTGTATAGCTTGATTGTCGTCGTACGAGACCAATGTTTTGACTGGTGTTAAAAACGTCTAAACATCAGAAAATGTTTGGTTGAACAGTCCGATATCATTACTTAGCATAAACCAGTGTTTAGTTGTCCCAAATGGATAGTTAACTGTCATAGTTATTTCATTTGGACAGGAAAGTGGATCAGATCGATATGTCCTATCGTGTCCATCTGTGGAGTTGGCGTGGCGGTTACTCGATGGTCCATTGTTGGCGGCCATATCAAATGATCATCTGTTGGCGCCGCGGTTGGCCCAAGCGTTGGCTATATGTGCACAGATGCCTACACTATGTGAGTATGACTCTTTTTTGTTTTTGACTAGGTTTTAAGGTGTTATTTTGAGCGCAAGACGTCCTTCAGAAAATAAATGTATTTTTCATTTATTATTTCCTTAGAGTCTACCTTAAATAAATATACAATGAAAATAACTTATAAAAACCCTTTTCTACCGAATTTATTCCACCATAAGGCAAGTTCCCTATTGCCATCCTTCTATTTTATTTGCACTGTCCTTTCTCAATGCTACGCACTGCTAAAGGAGGCAATGATGCTTCATAAAACAGGCCCGAATCCCTCTTATAATTTCGCAAGTAGTCGCGACCATCACTACATTGTATAAAACAAAGTCGCTTTCTTTGTCCCTATGTCCCTATGTATGCTTAGATCTTTAAAACTACGCAACAGATTCTGATGCGGTTTATATGTATAATACATGCATATTATAGTAGAGAAAAGCCGAGAAAGTTAAAGATTTGTAATGTGATGTCGTAACAAACATATTTTTCTGCGCTTACATTGCAAACGCGGGCTAAACCTTACGAGATAGATCAAATTTTTGTACTACGGAATTGTATATCTTAAAAATAAGAATAAAAAAGTCCGAGACAGCATATGTTTATCTCCATATTGTATATTACAAAAAATATGGGTTATTTACCAACCTATTTTAAACGATACAGTATCATTCCTTATCCAATTAAATACATTAGATACGTTGTGCATTTCATGTAGATCAAAATTGCCCTTTACAGCATGTGATTTAAATGAATGTTTTCGACGATATTACAGATTTAAAAATTGCGGGACGTAGCATTGTACCCGTGCGAAGCGGGGGCGGGTCGCTAGTTGTCTATAACTTACAAAATGCTATAATATTTGGTCGTCAGCATGGCGTGCCCGCGTATGGTGCGTCCGTCGTCTCCGCGGCGTAGTGTGTGGCGGCAGCGGGTGCGGCGCCGGCGCGTGTGAGACTAGTACGGGCACCCCGCCCGCCCTGCATCACCTACCGCAACTGTTACACGCGCAGTACGAACACGAAGAGCCGGCGCTACGGACCGGCACGCATCTCTTACACACGCATTATCTCAAGGTTTGTTAAACTTCTCCAATTTTCAAAATTAAATAGTAACGTAACGCCATGAAACATTAAAGTTTGACTGAGGCTAGACCGTGTCGGGTCCGAGCTGAGTGTCGACCGTGCAGTTTTGTATGGACACACCCGCGAGCCGCTACCGAGCAACGGACAATGGATTGTCATACAAAATTTGCCAGTGCGTCATCCTATACTAACAAGAGAAGACGAGACATAGAAGAGACATCAAAATTCCTAGGTTTAATTATTGACAAAAAATTAGACTGGAAAGCACACACGGCGTAGCTAACTAAACGGATTAGCAAATCAGCCTATGCCCTATACAAACTGACTCCAGTGGTTAACGTCGATGCTTTAGTCACAGCATATCATGGTTTGGTGAGTTCAGTATTGAGGTATGGTATAATTTTCTGGGGTAACTCGACCAACAGGGAATTAGTTTTCAAAGCACAAAAAAGGTGCATTAGATCAATGTTCAGACTCCCCAATTTAGACTCGTGTAAACCATTCTTCATTAATTACAAATTGTTGACATTGCCGTGTTTATATATTTTTGAGGTAGCTGTATTTGTTAAGACCAATTTAGACCGGTTTGACAAAATATCATTTTATAACACACGAACTCGACGACAGAACAATAACTTGTGCGTAAAAAGGTCTCACACAGCGTTGATGCATAATAGTAGTTTATGCAATTGTGCATAATGAAGGGCATTACAACACGAGTGTGGGTTTAAGAAACGAGCCGAAGGCGAGTTTCTTAATAGCATCACACGAGTGTTGTAATGCCTAATTATGTATAGTTGCATACACTACTTTATCTATCCAAATATCATAAGGGCTCTATGATGGGTTCAGGAACCATAGGGAAATGACCTGCATTGTTACTTGGCCCTTATTTTTTGTGCCAACAGGTTATTAGTTGCATTCGTCGCTGCATTTACAATATCTGGCGGAGTATTCATGTCAATTTCTGAGTCACTATCACTCATTTTCGACAGAAATAAAGAACTTATCAGAAAATTTGTCTACTCGTAACTGGATTACTGGAAATAAAAAGCTAACGAACAAATGACAGCTCGAAATGGCGGCGTTTCGGATATCTGTCATTTTTTTTTTAATCATAGGCAAACGAACAAAGTCACTATTCTTGTGTCACTCGAGATCAAAATGTCGTGCGATTTATAATTAAAATCATACTGAATTGGGGTTTTTTTTTATAGATATCTGATTTAATGTAGGTGGTACTAGAATAGCACACTCACTTGAATTTGACACCTGTTCCAAATTTAAAACTCATAACGCAACTGTTTACAGTTGCGTTATGAGTTCATTACAGTACCGTTTATTTCTGCAGGTTGGTAATGCTGGTCATTGCCTATGGTTTTTGAACGCATTAGAGAGCGTTTATGATATTTGGGTAGATAATAGTAGTTTATGCAACTGTGCATAATGAAGGGCATTACAACACGAGTGTGGGTTTAAGAAACGAGCCGAAGGCGAGTTTCTTAATAGCATCACACGAGTGTTGTAATGCCTAATTATGTATAGTTGCATACACTACTTTATCTACCCAAATATCATAAGGGCTCTATGATGGATTCAGGAACCATAGGGAAATGACCTGCATTGTTACTTGGCCCTTGATTTTTGTGCCAGCAGGTTATTAGTTGCATTCGTCGCTGCATTTACGATATCTGGCGGAGTATTCATGTCAATTTCTGAGTCACTATCACTCATTTTCGACAGAAATAAAGAATGGGTTACTGGAAATAAAAAGCTAACGAACAAATGACAGCTCGAAATGGCGGCGTTTCGGATATCTGTCATTTTTTTTAAATCATAGGCAAACGAACAAAGTCACTATTCTTGTGTCACTCGAGATCGAAAATGTCGTGCGATTTATAATTAGAATCATACTGAATTGGGTTTTTTTTTTTTTTTTTTTATCCATATCTGATTTAATGTAGGTGGTACTAGAATAGCACACTCTCTTGAATTTGACACCTGTTCCAAATTTAAAACTCATAACGCAACTGTTTACAGTTGCGTTATGAGTTCATTACAGCACCGTTCATTTCTGCAGGTTGGTAATGCTGGTCATTGCCTATGGTTTTTGAACGCATTAGAGAGGGTTTATGATATTTGGGTAGATAAAGCATATTACAGCATTTCAGAATTTTTAACAGACTGTTTTTGACCATAGTCGGTACTCATTGACATAGTATATTATTTTTAAATTCAATTCCTTTTTCCATTTTTTGACATTGTTGCACGTGACATTTTTGTATTATTTTAATGTTTTTATATTTTTTATTTTTGTTTATATTTTTAGCTGAATTTTGACGTAGTAAGTGACACTCAGTTTTGACATTTATACATTTTATGACATTGTTGCACATGACATTTTGTATTATTTTAATGATTATTTTATCTTTTTATTTTTGAATTTTGACGTTGTAAAGTGACCCTTAGTTTTGACATTTATATATTTTTTCTTTGTTTTTTATTAATGTTAATATGTTTTTTAATTTTTTTTTGTCAAATTCAATTAATACTTTTAGCATTTAAGTAGTATAATTTAAAAGGTTTTTTCAATTTTAAATGTCAATGAACTCAATAAATATTTGTACGCCTTCGGGCATAACATAGAGCGCTTGTAATCTTTTAAAACAACTATTTATTGTACCTATGTTAACAAATGATTAAATGACTTATGACTTAAATACTCGGGTCATGGTAAGCTTAAGTGAGGAATGACAGAAAACACCGGAAAATAAGTTTGCAAGGCGCTAAAAGGAAACCGCTTACGTTCCGCAAATCCTTTGTGGAAGATTTTGCTAACATTACACATCAATTTTCAACCGACTTCCAAAAAGAGGAGGTTATCAATTCGTCTGTATTTTTTTTTTTTTTTTGTGTTTGTTACCTCAGTACTCTTGACTGGGTGAACCGATTTTGATGGTTCTTTTTTTGTTTGAAAGCTGGTGCTTCCCGTTTGGTCCCATTTTAGTTTGCTGAAGACCTGATGCTGATCTTCGGAGATATACAACGGAACTCTTCAAAAATACACAGCAAATCTGCAGTGATTGCTGCCATCGCTTGTAGGTTCATTGTTTATACTATATCATGACGTAATATCACGCCTGTATGCTCTGAGGGGGTACGCACATGTGTAAAATACACCCGATTTCAAAAATATTTGTTACCTCAGTACTTTCTACTGGGTGAACCGATTTTGATCGTTCTTATTTTATTTGAAAGCTGGTGCTTCCTGTGTGGTCTCATAATCATAATCAAATCAGTAGCTGATGATGGGATTCTGGAGAAATAGAGAGAATTCTTCACATTTTATAGGCACACTAGAAGCTTTAGGTTGTTTGGGTAGTTTTAGGAATTGTACTTTCTCAAAGTGATCCCAATTCAATTTGATTAAGATCTGATGAAGAACTTCGGAGATATGCAACGGAACTCCTCAATAAATGATAGCAAATGTATTGGGATTGCCGAAATCTCATATCTGTCTATTGTTTACACCAGTTGATAACCTAAAATCACGCCGGTACGCTGTGAAGGGGTAAGCACATGTGAACCACTAAAAAGTGAAAAATAAAAACTTTTTTACAAAAAATAAAACCGACTTCAGAGAAAACAAAAAAGTGAAAACAACTTCAGAAAAAACGCTTCAGAAGTCGGTGACAAGAAAACTAAATCAATCAAACAAAGGTCACCGACTTCTGAAGCGTTTTTTCTGAAGTTATTTTTCACTTTTTTGTTTTCTCTGAAGTCGGTTTTTTATCATACAAATTGCTTTAAAATATTTTCAACTTTATCGCTAAAGCATTAGGTTCAAAGTTGATTGGGAAAATTTTACAGTTTCGTATAGCTTAATGTGCCGTCTGTACTTACATCAATTTTCTCCCACCAGGAACTATCATGGCTTTCATGCGGTCTCCGCATGGACTCCCGCGTGTGCAGCGGCCCCGAGTCAGCGCGCTGGTCGTGGTTCAAGCGCTACTGTCTGTGCGTGCGCACGGCCGACGCGCTTATACGTCGCACGCCTTTACCCACGCCCTTCGTAGCGGACGTGCGCAAGAGACTGGCGGACCTTGGGGTGTATAACAGTGATGAGACGACTAGTGAATCGTTCTTCATGTGGGAGGATAATACCAAGTTTACTAAGCAGCATGATGAACAGCTTCTACATTGGGTTAACAAGTAAGTGTAAAAATAAAGGGTTTTCTTTACTTAAGGATGCTTGTAAGTTGTAGTAATTTGGGCACATCTAGGAGTGTTAAGATCACATAATAATATACGACTCCGCTCCCACCCGGCTTAAAGAATATTATTCAAATATGGGTTATAAGTATTGCTCTTTAGATATACTTTACATTGGCAACATACATTAGCAGACCGCTCGCTGTCAGCGGACTAACCGTTCTCGACGCCAATGTAAAGTATATCTAAAGAGAAATACTTAAAGGCCATATTTGAATTTTAGTCTTCTAGTCGACTGGGAGCGTAGTCGTGGAACTGGGCTAAGACGTTTAAACAGTGATGCAACGACCAGTGAATCGTTATTCCAAAGGAAGATAATACTTAGCTTACTTAAAGCATGAATCACACAGAAAGCGGGGACTCGCGTCCGACGTGCTGTTCATTTGCCTTCACACAAAACGCGAGCGCGTATCGGGCTCGGCCGATTTGATAGCGGCAACGGTTACTACGACAAACCTGCGTTTTTCAAATGTTAAAACTGCATTTTATAGTTTTATTTAAGAAAAAAAGAAACTTAACAAAGTCTTGTAACAAAAAAAAAAGGTCCGCAAGTAAGAAAATACAAAAAAAACAAATGTGGCCCATGAGGGGATCGAACCCGCGACCTTCGCGTTATTAGCACGACGCTCTAACCAACTGAGCTAATGGGCCAGTTGGCAGACTAGTTGAAATTGTTGGCTTCTTGTTTTATTGCTCACGTAAAAATGACTTGTGCAATATGTGTGATAGGACTTGTGCCATATTGATGAGTAGAATTTGCCATTTATCAACAATAAGAAACTCCTACAATCGTTAGATTCCCGGATGCTGTTTAACTTTTGTTAAATTTTCCTTTTGTTTATATTTTTTGTATAGTAAACAACGACCTATTTTCGGGCCTACGCTGTCCCCCCATACTTGCTTACATGCTGTAATGTAACATAATAATATTGTAATACCAAATGATTTGAAAAGAGTAACCATAGAGTTTCTTGCCGGTTCTTCTCCATGGAATCGACCAACGCGAACCGTGCACCTTTTTCGACGTTTTATAAGTGCCCATCCAGGCCTATGTGAAATAAAATATTTTGATTTTAGTTACGATTCTTTGCGAACGAAACTGATAAATAAAATCATACTCTCTCTTCCAGACGTCCTGAAGATTGGTGCGGCTGGTGGGGCGGTGGGTCCCGCGGCTGTGCTGTGTACGGGTGGGGACACAACCATCGCGGACAACTGGGCGGGGTGGAAGGCGCTAAAGTGCGGACACCGACGCCCTGCCACGCTCTAGCGGCCCTCAACCCTGTGCAGTTAGTGGGAGGGGAGCAGACGCTGTTTGCTGTTACGCCTGACGGGAAGGTTTATGCTACCGGTAAGCCTGTTCGTAAAACGCGGGTTCTATAGACACATACCCAATATATTCCATTTTTGAAATCCAGCACTTTTGAACGTCCTGACTTCACCCTTTCCTATTAGAAAACGAAGCCTAGTGGTGTTACCGTTGGACTCCTAAGCCATAGGTCTGAAGTTAGAACCCAAGACAGACACGTGCATGACTTTCGGATTCATATGCGAATTGTGTAGTTATCACTTGCTTCGGAGGAAAACGACGTGAGGAAACCAGCATGCCTGAGAGATATTTCTCGACGGCGTGAAAGCCAAGTCAGAGGTCTATGGGCGACTTAAAAACACTGACACCAGGTTACGCACTACAACCACGATTAAGAAGATTATGCACTTCATTTAGAATCCTGAATCCAATGGGGATGCACACTGTGGAACTAATGGCGCTAGCATAGCTGGTTCCAAGCATCGTCATTAGTTGGAAATCAAGGAATGTCATTTCATATTTTAAAATACCTTGACCTCTATGGTCAGATTGAAACCAGCTATGGTGGCGCCATCTACAATTAGCTTTTAGCGGTCCTTCCCATTGCACAGACGTTATCAGCTACTATTTACAACATATTTGTATTTTACTAGGCTACGGTGCTGGTGGAAGACTGGGTATAGGAGGTATCGATTCCGTCTCACAACCAACTCTACTAGCTTCAATACAACACGTTTTCATAACAAAGGTAATTTATTAAACCCATCATCATCTACCGAGCTTTTACTATGTTGAGATCGGCTTCCAGACTAACCGGATGAAGCTGAATATCAGTATTTTATCTGAATTCCACCACCCAGTTAGTACTGGGTTATACAATACCCCTTGGTAAGACTGGTTGTCAGATTTTCGGGCCACTGGCTACCTGTAACGACTGTCAAAGATACAAAAGTGAT
This sequence comes from Xestia c-nigrum, assembly GCA_916618015.1. NCBI lineage: Eukaryota > Metazoa > Arthropoda > Insecta > Lepidoptera > Noctuidae > Xestia > Xestia c-nigrum. The sequence continues at coordinate 20,840,257 of OU745246.1, forward strand.
AGTCGGTACCAACGGCTTAAAGTGTTATCTGAAGCACGGAAGAATCTCTTTTATTTCTTCTGATAGCTACAGCATTTATAGGTTATGTTTTACCTTGAGGACAAATATCATTTAATTAAAATTAATAAACCAATTATAATTAAATAAATATCAAATATAAACATTTACTATCTATGTTATTTAAATTATATATTAATGAACTCTAAAATCATTGCTATGTACTGGGTGGTCACCCAACTATGGACCAACCTGGACAAGCATGGCTTTACCTAGGAAACGAGCTCCCCCATCTATCCATCATAACATATCACAGCGACAAGAATGAAATACAAAGTTCATAATTACTTCAGCTGTCGTGGGTTGTAATGTATGTGTTGTGTTGCCAGGTGGCTTGTAATTCGGGAGGCAAGCATTGCTTAGCGCTTTCTGCTGATGGCGATGTTTACAGCTGGGGTGAGGGCGAGGACGGCAAACTTGGACATGGGAATAGAGTGTAAGTAATAAAATAAACTATCATTATAATGTCATCATCTGCTTAGTCTTTTCCCAATTATGTTGGCGTCGGCTTCCAGTCTAACCTCTTGCAACTGAATACCAGTATTTTACATGAAGCGACTGCCTGTCTGACTTCCACAACCCAGTTAGTACTGGGGAATACAATACTACTTGTTAAGACTGGTTGACCGACTTTTACTGACTAGCAGTAACGACTGTCAAAGAATTACAAATGACAGGGACGTCTATAGAAAGCGAGGCGAGGTTATACTGGAAAAAGAGTAAAGAGAGATCGTAATGAGATTTGGTAAGGAGACATATTTCAACCTGGGGAAGAAAACAAAAACAACTGAATACCAGTATTTTACATGAAGCGACTGCCTATGTGACTTAAACAACCCAGTTAGTACTGGGAAATCAGATACCCCTTAGTAAGACTGGTTGTCAGACTTTTTGGGCCACTGACTACCTGTAACGACTGTCAAAGATCTACAAATGACAGCCGGGACCAACGGCTAAACATGCTATCCGAGCTAGGGAGAACACTCGGAATGTACTGGGTGGTCACTCATGCACAGACCACCAACCTAGGCAAGCACGGCTTAACCTAAAGATCGACCCGAGTTGCTGTTAATATTTTGCCATGAAGTAGCTCGCTACGAGCTCTTCAAACTATCATTATAATGTAGAAAATAATGCCTATAGGCAGTGTAGTGTTACCTCGAAAAGATCTTAGGAGGTCTCAGAAAATGTACTTGAGACACCCAGTCCACGGTGTTTTCATTGTTTCTCGTTCGTATCGCCATTGGCCCTGTCTCACAAATCACTGAATTTGAGAGACAGCAGCCTTTGTTAAATGTATACAACGTGTAACAGAAAGGGTATAGTCATATGAAAGGGTCTTAATCAACGGCCCCATACTAAATTCCAATACCTTCTCGACCAAATGTATGAGACAGCTGATTATTTTTTTACGATTTTGATGGTGGTCCCATGGAGAAAGTTGTTCAGTTTGATGGTCTGTAGCACATCCTTTCATATGACTACCCTTTTTGTTACACGTTGTATAATACAACTCTTGGGCAACAAAATATTCCAACTAAGCGTTTTTCTAGGAGCTACGACCGTCCTAAGCTAGTAACAGCTCTGTCGGGACTGGAAGTGGTAGCGATCGCGTGCGGGGGCGCTCACTCCGCGTGTCTGACCGCGCGCGGGCGGATATACACGTGGGGCAAGGGCCGGTACGGACGGCTGGGGCACGGGGACTCTGAAGATCAGCTTGTGCCTAAAATGGTAAGCTTCATAAAGCCGTTAGATATATATATATATATATCTTGAACATTTTGAAGTATGTGAACGTTTAAATTAACTGTGAAAACTACTTATGGACCATGAAGAAATCTCATTTTCCCTTGGATCAAACATTTTGTGTCATCAGACAGCATGTTTATCTATAGGAATGTTTCGCACGCAAGCACTGTAAAGAAGCTGCTTATCGGCAAAAACGAGTGACGGCTTAGAGTGCCTTCAGGCGTCTATATTTCCAGCGCCTATCATAGTCCGCCTTTGGACCGTGCCGGGTAAAGTAAACATTCGGTTTTGCGACCCGATTTTACCGTGTCGATCCGATGGTTAAATTATTATCTTCCATTTTGTCAATTTGTTTGTTTTTTAGGTGGATGCATTATCATCATACCGCGTAATAGACGTCGCTTGTGGTTCCGGAGACGCGCAAACGTTATGCATCACTGACGATGACAATGTTTGGTCCTGGGGAGACGGTGACTACGGAAAACTAGGTAACATTATTTTATAAATCAATGTTTCTTTTATTTGTGATATTTCCTTTGTTTAGTTGACTAAGGTCCATGTTCACCAAAAAGATAACCGTCCGATTATCCAAAACCAGCTGTCACTGTGACGTGTTCCCATACAAAAATGTGTTTTAAACAGCTGTTTTTAGATAATCAGAGCGTCATCTTTTTGGTGAACATGGGCCTAAGTAGGCGTTTTAACAATCAGCTCTTCAACAAAGTGGGGTGTTCAAGTTAGTATTAGCTCGTTTTGGTTCACTGCACTCAATTCAATCCTGAACCTATATGGACCAATCCCGCCTATTGGCGTCAAGTTCGTCCCTCTATCTTCGCCTGGGTCTTTCGTGATTCCGAACAATGGCAATGTAAGTACCTATATATTGTTTTTTTTTATTATAGGTCGTGGCGGGTCAGAAGGCTGTAAGCTACCAATGAGAATAGACTGTTTGAAAGGATTGCGAGTTGTCAAAGTCGAATGTGGATCTCAATTCTCTGTGGCGTTATGTCAATGTGGAAGTGTTTATACTTGGTAAGTTAATTAATTAATTAATATGTCACTTAGTAATGCCATATGAAAAAAATATTGGTATTTGGTGTTGTATCGAAACTGGGCGTTGAGAAATGCCGTTTTTTACATGTTTGCAGTAGTTTCAATTGTATATGAATTTCGTACGCTGTTTCTATCAGGAATTTCTCAGTAACAGCACAAATCCAAAGCCAATGAGACAACAAAGTCGGTTCTGTAATCTGCACGACAAGTGTCATACATATTGTTTAATCATTTTGAGAAACCGGCCTCCAAAAACAAGAAAACTTTCATGAAATTTTCAGAAGATGACCTTTATGGCGCCAATTTTCCAAAGGCAGATGTACTGTTTTGATAAATTGGTTTTCGGAGGATACTTTCGTTCATGAGCTATCAGAAAAGTATTCGTTTTATATCCTGAATGGCGTAGATTTCTCAATATCGGCACTTTATGGTGTAAAGGTGGAACATTTCAAGGAAAACTTTAAAAGTTCGATTTCTCAAAAACCACCCAGGACCCCCAGTTATCGGGTCAAAATTGTTGCAAAATTCTCAGGTCTACTATATACTATTTCAAAGCCTGCATCCAATTACCGATGACCCTGTAGTATTCGAGGCTTCCTGCCTGATTTAAAGTTAATGTGTGTAAAACAGGGGCAAAGGTGACTATCATCGACTTGGGCACGGCAGCTACGAGCACGTAAGAAGGCCCATGCGAGTTACTGGCATGCAAGGGAAAACTATTGTGTCTATAGCCACAGGTAACATATACTTTTGTTTATTTCCACTGAGATGTCTAAGAACTTTATGTTGTTTTTTTTTTATATATATTTTATCTTTATCGCTGGTGGTTTCCCGGTACTAAAATATGCAGAAAACGCTGGATAATTATCTCCAATACCAAAATATCTTTTGTCACGACATTTGACGGTTTTTTGTTCATTCTGTCACAGTAGTTGTCAGTCAGTCTAATTTGAAGATATGTTTACTTGTAGGGAGTCTCCACTGCGTAGCGTGTACGGACAACGGCGAGGTTTACACGTGGGGTGACAATGATGAGGGTCAGCTGGGAGACGGTACTACACTCGCTGCTCAGAGGCCTAGGCTACTGATGGCTTTACAGGTAAGACACTGTTCAGCATTATAATATTTGTATCAAATATCATAATAATACTAAATATTTCAAGCTCAAGCTTAATAGAACAATAAAAAGGGTTAAATTAAATAGGACGGCAAAACTCAATTGACGTGTTAGGTACTCGTCTTAGGTCCAACAAAATAAGACAAAAAAATAATAATTTGATGTTTATTTATCAGCCTTTGTGGTCCTATTTCTGGCCAAGGCCTCTGTGTTTATCGTTTGTCTTCTCCCACCAATCCGTTAAGAATGAGTCGAGATCGTCACGCCAGCGTTTCTTGGCCTTTACTACAGCCGTCTTCAGGCACCCACTATCAAGTCTATCTTCGCAAATCTGTTCAGCTTCATCCTAGAAACGTGACCCGGCCGAATTGATGGTACGTAATTTAATTTGGACGTGTATTATAATATATCTGTATCTTTTAAGGGTAAACGTGTGACCAAAGTTGCCTGCGGCAGTGCACACACAGTGGCCCTGTGTGTGGAGGCACCGCGTGCACCCCGCCCCCCTCCCGCGCCTCCGCTAGAGTGTCATCTGTTACGAGACCTCGCACCACAGCTTATTTGTAACAGACTGGTATGTATTTATTTACTAACATTTCCAATATCTTACTGTACGGTTTCGGTAGGTTGCTATAATTATCTCTGTCTGTTTGACGTTTTGCTTACATAACGTCTCAGAAAATTTTTCTTTGATTTTTCTATCAACTGATGAGAATGCGAATGACGAATGATGAATGACGAAATGTGACAGATATTTGAAGCTAACTTTGTTAATATAAACTCCGATAGCTGCGAGACAGTTATAAGTAAGTAAGTTATAGAAAACGGCCTTATTTGGTACCTTTTAACTGACTTTTGAAGTTAAGATCATCCTTCAGTCTAACCATATTGTAGATAGATAGACGATTGGTAATTCCAATGCATGTTTAATTAGTGTCAGAGACCCTACTCTCTAACGCTTCGTCCGTATATTCGGATCTATCCGTCCTTCTCACTCGCACTCATCTGCAAACGTGCGCGAGAGACGAGGGCCTCTGAGACGATTTGTCGAAAACTCTTACCAGTCAAATCATCAGTTGCCTAGCCTTTGTCCAACTATGTTGGTGTGTGTTAAATTCCATTCTTACCGCATGCAGTTCAATACCAGTATTTTACACAGAGCGACTGCCTATCTGACCTCCATAACTCACCCACTGGGTGACACAATATCCCTTAGTTGACAGACTTGTGTTTCTGACTACCCGTGACAACTGTTAATGAGATCATTAACAGTTGTCACGGGTGTTACAAATGGCAGCCGGAACCAACGGCTTACGAGCTTTCTGAAGCATGACGGGGTATCGATGCGTAACTGATGTTCACCCATCCTCGGGCTGACCTCGCCAAGGGTTGCTTTATCTTGAAGATCGTCGCGTGCGACTTATTATTTACCCACAAGTACCTTTTATCCGCCAATTCCTGCCAAATTTTGTGTTACAGGTATTACTGCATCAATTCTCGGACCTGCTGTGTCCAAATCTACCTCTTTTGATACTTGATGGTCCTCTGGATCAGTTGAGGACTTTGCTGTTCTACAGTGTCAAGGAAGCAGCGTTTAGAAAGGTATGCATAAAATTGGCAGATTTTTTAAAATTGTGGTGTATCTAGAGGTATGTAAGTTCACATATTTATAAGTTCGCGCACTAATGGTACAAATAGATCCTGTTAAATTAACAAGGATAGTTTTAGTTCACAGAAAAACGTCTATGTATTTCTGACTCTTAGTCCTAACGAATTTAAAACATAGTTGAGTTTCTAATGTTTAAAGATCATTAAAATCATCAATACAGTCCTCCAAGTTCACAAAGGTCGAGGAACGATTTTGACCTTGAAAAAACAGCCCAGACGTTTAAGAACTTGGAGGGTTGACATGATGATTTGATTATTATAATTCTGTACAATAAAATCAACATACAATCTAGCACTGGCCTGCAAATTGCAAAACACGCAAGATTTGAAGTTCGCAGGCTACCCTGGAGCATCAAACTTAAATGGTGCAAGTATCCCTCAATGTAGTATCTTTTCAATACACTTCCTCGAAAACTGGTTCTTTTCGCACTTCGATTAGGTTCAAAATGCAGTGTATTTCACACGCGTGAGTTTTTCATGTTTTTTTCACACATGTGCAGAAAGCAAAATTGCCACAGAAAACTATACGTATACTTAGTCCAAATTGGTTAATTGCATAGTTAAAACAATTCACCTCTGACTATAGAGTCAGAGGTAATTTTTTTTTTTTTAATTTTGTAAAAGTGATTTACGTCTTTATTTCAAATTGTGTTTATAAATTCAAGATCGTAGATAAATATGATTATTTATAAGTAATATTTACTTTTATAAACAAATTAACATTTATTTGTGTTCCAAATTCAAAATTAAAAACAAAAACTATATTTTATATTAGGCTGTATAACGGCTTCATACCTTCAACCTGGCGAAAGCAAAGCGCGGAAAAAAATAAAATTCAAATCATAGTCTCGTGACATTCATGACACAAATATTTTACATTATTTTATTTTATTTCTTCATAAGTGTCTTGAAAAACTTCGTTTGATACACGTGCACATTTGTTATTGCAGTTCTCGGCTCAAAAACACCCTCGCCTTACTGCTCATGTGTTATTACCGCCTTGAACTACAATAATAAACTTTGTCCACTTGTATCAAAATGTACTATTCCAGGCTATAATGGCAACAATGGTCCGTGAGCGGCAGCACGGCCCCGTGGTGGAGCTGTCCCGCGTGGCGGCGCGTCGCGCGCGGCGGGGCGGGGCGGGGCTGGCGGGGCCGGCCGGCATGCGCTCCGTGTTCGGCCAGATGGTGGCGCGCCTGCCCGTGCTCACGCAGGACGCGCTCGCGCTGCCACATCGCGTCTGGAAGGTCAAGTTTGTTGGTACGTATATCATATTACCGATATTCGCTTTAACACTTTCTTTACCACCATTATTCATAGCCTCATTATTCATTCCTCCATTAATATTCATACCCCCATTATTCATACATCCATTATTCATACCACTATTATTATGAAGTACACGTCATATTTTAACAATATGTATATCAAAATTGTTTCTTCACAACATACGGAAAATATCAAAACACGCGCGGCACTGCAAACAGCAGCATCTGACGAAAAATTCACTTAATTTTTTGATACTAAAATGAGCTGTACAAAACTTGTATACTTGTCTTTATGATCCAGCACCCAGTAAAAAAATTTAAATTCTTAAAATGGACTTTATAGTCATAATCATTAAGTTTATTTTAAGTTTTTTTTTTTAACGTGGTTCAGATTATGATTCTGCTAAACCGGCCATTTTAGACCCTAGTCATCATCTACCGTCTCCCAAATATTTTGGGTTTGGCTACCAGCCTTAACAGGATGCAGCTGGATATCTGAATTTACAGTTGACCAGAACAAAGTCATCATTATCATCATCATTTGATGATCAATTTGGGACCACGTGCAGATATTGGAAGTTAAACAATTTCACAGATATGTGATCTATGTATTCTATCTACTTTACCTACCAGGTGAGAGTGTGGACGACTGCGGCGGCGGCTACAGTGAGAGCATAGCGGAGATGTGTGAAGAGCTGCAGAACGGATCTCTTCCCTTACTCATGGCCACGCCCAATGGGCGGGGAGACGCGGGCGCATCACGTGACGCGTTCTTACTCAATCCTACTGCTAATACTCCGTTACATCTCAACTGCTTCCGATTTCTTGGTAAGTTTTGGTTAATACAGGGTGTAAACCACCTCATCACAAAGCCGTTAACCATGCATTCTGTACATCAAACTAAATAACTTTACGCAAAAAATATTGCTGGGAAACAACTTTTTTTTTGAGGTTATAGATCATGTTTTGTGGTAGAACTCAATGTAACGCACTTAAAACATTGTGCTGATGGATGGATTGAATAGTACGGGGGTCGTGGAGGTGTTAAAAGTTAAAATCTTACAAAAAAAACTTGTATTTAAAGAAAAAGTTGTAACTTTGACCCCCCACATCTCCGTAGAACAAAAAAATGATCGCAATGATGTGGAGAACAAGTGCCTTTCGGCTTCGTGAAGAGGTGTTTTACAACCTTTATTTATTAGTGTACTGCTACGTTGGTCTAGTAATCGCAAGCGTAGTGACGCTTAAATGTCTGATGGAAAAACCCCAATAACACTTTGTCCGACCTTGGAATCGAACTCAGGATTTCGTGCTCAGTAGTGACTGAGCACGAAATCCTGAGTTCGATTCCAAGGTCGGACAAAGTGTTATTGGGGTTTTTCCATCAGACATTTCGCAGTAGCAGCCACGGAGTCTGGACTTGTGCCCGATTGATGGCAACAGGCTTGCCCCCTATTACATGTGACTTAAACGTAATCGAAATGTGGGTCTACTTAGGTCCATGTTCACCGAAAAGATGACAGTCTGAGTATCTAAAACAGCTGCTGTTTAAAACACATTTTTGTATGGTAATATGTCACAGTGACAGCTGTTTTTGGATAATCAGACGGTTATCTTTTCGGTGAACATGGACCTTAGTAATGCGCCTCGGCCTAACCCGTTGGAGATTATAGACGTAATGTTACTAATGTGTATCTGGACCAGTATTCCTCTTCATCAGTATCTTCAGCGTCTTGCTACAAATAGAAATATACATATGGGCTGGTCCTCCATTTAGTTATGCTTGCACCGTCCTTCCATAACGATATGGTTGCGCCGTCAACAAATCAATACCGACAAGCAATGATGCTGGTCCTTTTATAACGTCATTGATTTCAATCCTCGGTTACACTGATCTTCATATTTTCAGCCATACAATATTCAGAGGTACAGACGTCATATATATATGTCACCGTAAAATTGTCCAACACGTTATATTACAATATAACGTGTTTTTTCTCGCGATATTGTAATGTCTCGAATTATTGTCAACTGAACATACGGAAGTATCTCTGCCCCCATAATCGGGACTTGGGGCACCCCCCCGTTAGGTTAGTTAGGCTCCTTTAAACCCTGCACTCGGAAATAGGGGCCCCAGGAAGCGGGACTCCGTCGACTACGCTTTTTAGGGGGAATATAAAGTGTTTTAAGGTTATGTTATATTAATCGGTATTTCTCAGGAATGGTGCATTATATTTTCATGAGAGTTGTGCCACTGGGCAAGGGGGACCCCTCCTTCCCTCCACACCGCGTAAGTTGACTACCATCGCATGCATTTCACGAAAAATAATGCGTTTTGTTGTAAGCAGTATGTTCATTTGACAATAATTCGAGACTTTACAATATCGCTAGAGATATTACAATATAACGTATTTGATAATTTTACGGTGACATATACAGGAAAAAGAAGAAAATGTCAAATTCTCCCAATCAACCTTGAACCTTAAAGCTTTTGTGATTAAGTTTAAAATCTATTAAGTACCTACTTGTTATTTACAGGTGTGCTTATGGGCATTGCAATACGTACTGGTTCGCCGCTTTCTCTGTCGCTCGCGGAGGGCGTCTGGCGGCAGTTAGCAGGACAACCGCTCCGGCCACAGGACTTGGCGGAAGTTGATAAGGACTTCCTACCAGCTCTGCTCTGTATTAGAGATATGACACCTAATAATAAGGTAAATAACGTGTATAGTATTAATGTCCATGTTTACCAAAAATATGGCTGTCTGATTATTTAAAAACAGCTGTTTAAAACACATTTTTGTATGGGCATATGTCACAGTGACAGCTGTTTTTAGATAATCAGACCGTTATCTTTTCAGTGAACATGGACCTAAGTAGCTTCCTTTGACTGCCTCGTGCAAGCATGGGACCCTTGGTTGGATTCCCAGGTCAGACACTTGGTTGGATTCCTAGATCAGACAAACTGTTATTGGGTTTTTCCGTCGGGAGTTTTCTCAGTAGCAGCCTCGAAGTGGATTTGTGCTCGGTTGATGGCAATAGGGTCGCCCCTATTACATATGACTTAATCATAACTGGCGAAATGTGGGTGTACTCTAAAATCAATCAAAATCAAAGCATTTATTTCAAGTAGGCCAATAACAGGCACTTTTGAATTGTTTCGACAATTCAAAAGTGCCTGTTATTGGCCAAAGGCGAAAATTAAATATAGCTACAGTCCCAGTCACAAGACATAAAAACTGTGAAAGTACTGTAGTTGCCCATTCCCTAACGTAGATCTCTATGGAGAAGAACGAGCAAGAAACTCCATGGACACTCTTTCAAATCAAATTATTGTTACAAAATCTTGGTTACATCATTCATGTTGAGATGGTAAAATATGTGAGAACAATGTAGCAAGATGTGCACGTTAAAAGTGTCTACAGTAAAAACAAAATAATTCATTTAAATAAGCCATGGCAACTAAGAGATGACCAGTTACAACTGACAGCGCCCATTCACGAACATGACGCAGGGATCAGCACCATTCAGCTCAAGTTATAATTGGGTACACTTCTGCCTAACCTTTCTGGTGTTACAGGCGTCATGTTATGTTAGCTTCCTTTGTAAAAAAAATGAAGTTTTAAGACCCTTTATTGGTAGCTGGCCCTATTGGTCTAACTTTAGTTTTACTGAAAGAAAAGAGTTTTACATAAATTACAGTAAAGTTTTAGCAAGTAACTAACATCCAAGCAGAAACACTTAGGTCCTTATAAAAAAAGGAATAAGTTGAGTTATTAGTCTTACTACAAGTCTACATGTCGACAGGAATTACAAAACCTCGAGCTTCCATTCTCAATACCGTCAGCTGCAGGCCACGAAGTTCCTCTATCGACCAGACACAAAAGGGTGACGCCAGACAATAAGGATGAATATGTGCAGTTGGCTCTGCATTACAGGTAAGAGCTAAAGTTTAATGATAATACTAGCTGACCCACGCAACTTCGTCTGCGTCACATAAGAGAGAAAAAAGAAAGGAAAAAAAATCCCCGTTCTTGCAACATTTTTCATTCCTGCTCCGCTCCGCAGCCTAAAGCCTTCCTCGATAAATGGACTATCCAACACAAAAATATTTTTTCAATTCAAGCCGGTAGTTCCTGAGATTAGCGCGTTCAACCAAACAAACAAACTCTTCTGCTTTATAATATTCTGCTTTATAATATTAGTATAGATTTGGAAGATGTAATAATAGTAATAAATGATTAGGCGATTTTGGCACTTCAATGATTGACTATTTGATATTTGTAGACATTGTATCGATAATAGCTATTAATCAAAATTGACGTCGCCATTTTGTTTATAATGAAAAAAGAAATCTATACTTCTATACTAATATTATAAAGCAGAGTTTGTTTGTTTGTTTGGTTGGTTGAACGCGCTAATCTCAGGAACAGCTGGTTCGAATTGAAAAATTCTTTTTGTGTTGGATAGTCCATTTATCGAGGAAGGCTTTAGGCTATATAACATCACGCTACAATTATTAGGAGCGGAGCAGAATTTTTTTTCCTTTTGTTTTTCTCTCTTATGTGACGCAGACGAAGTTGCGCGGGTCAGCTAGTATATTATAAAGCAGAAGAGTTTGTTTGGTTGAACGCGCTAATCTCAGGAACTACCGGCTCGAAATACCGCAAAAATATTTTTGTGTTGGATAGTCCATTTATCGAGAAAGGCTTTAGGCTATATAACATCACGCTAGGACCAATAAGTGCGGAGCAGCAATAAGAAATGTTGCAAGCGGGAAAAAAGCTTCCGTTGAGCAAGCGATGCGTTGCGATATCAAAACTTCACGCGAACGAAGTCGCGGGCTGAAGCTAGTCTTCCATATCTCTCTATTACTTGTCAATTCAACAGTCACCTCCTTTTTTACCATTCATCCTTTACACAGTCCATCCATCGTTTCATCGTTAACACATCACATGGCTTTGTTAGACAGCCAAAAAGGCAACAAATAGGTCTGACGACAGTATAAATAGATATTGACTAAGATAAAACGCATCAAAACTTAGGAGTTGGGGCTCGTGACGTCAGAACTAGCTAAAAATTATACCTAGGCGTGACGTATTGGGAAATTTAAAAGCGTCGTATCTCCGTCAATTTTGATTTACGTAACAAAAGAAAAAATATGGGTCAAATATTTTTTAATAATCTACCTGACAGACTAATTCGTTTTTTTTTGGTCGTCTACCCTATCTTAATATATATAAATCTCGTGTCACAATGTTTGTCCTCAATGGACTCCTAAACCACTTAACCGATTATAATAAAATTCGCACACCATGTGCAGTTCGATCCAACTTGAGAGATAGGATAGCTTACATTTCAATTTATGAGACGCAGACGAAGTTGCGCCGGTCAGCTAGTTATGTTATAATAATACATAACATAAATGTTTCGCAGGCTCCACGAGTTCGACGAACAAGTCCGCGCGGTCCGTGACGGCATGTCCCGGGTGATCCCAGCGCCTTTGCTGGCTTTGTTCAACGCGGCGGAGCTCGAGACCTTAGTGTGCGGCTCTCCTGACATACCTGTGCATTCGCTCAGGGCTTCTGCTACATACAAAGGTAAGATTACCTCATTTACTACAATTATATTTTGAATTTTAAGTTCTGGGTTATTGGGTTTTTCTGGTAAAGTCGGGATTTGTACTTTTGTGTGAACTATTAGGACTTGATAACTGAATAGGGATGATTTCTGACTGAAAATAAATATGATTCTGTTTAGTCCGTCAGTAAGATTATCGGAAAATATTGAATACGTAGTTTTTGCTTTATCAAATTAATTCAAATTCACGAAGATAAAACGCGTCAAGGATCATGAGTGGGCTTGTGTCGTCACTTTCTGGTAAAAAAATGTACGCAAATGTGATAACAAGAGTTTTCGACGCACTATAAATCGTCTTGAATTTTTTGTTTACGTGAAAAAAGAAAATAAAGTTCCCAATATTTTTGGCGGAAATCTATTTGACGGACTAATTCGATTTTTATTTTTATTGTGGGCGTACAATGGGGATGCACCCTCTGGAACTAATGGCGCTAGCATAGCTGGTTCCAAGCATCGCCATTGGTCGAAAATCAAGGAATGTCATTTCATATTTTAAAATATCTTGACCTCATTGGTCAGATTGAGACCAACTATGGTGGCGCCATCTACAATTAGCTTTTAACGGTCTTCCCCATTATCACACTTCAGCCAAAACAGGAAAGTTAAAGTCAAAGAGAGCTGACACCTTGGATAAATTGTGACATGTGTGTCTGAAACATGTTTGCCGATTTTTCTATATTCTTCTGTCATTTTTCAGTTTACATACAATCCCATCAATGTAAGCTATTGACCCCTAAATATTCTTCCACCAGGAATCGAGCCGAACGCGCCCCTAGTGCAATGGTTCTGGGAAGTAATGGAGGAGTTATCGGGCAGTGAACGAGCGCTGTTCTTACGCTTCGTTTGGGGACGGACGCGACTGCCGAGAGCACCGCAGGACCCGAGGCAGAGGGACTTTGTGTTACAGGTATGTAGGAGGCTTTTAATACCGAGATAGTGGATGAGGAAAATTGACTAAACTTGTCGACGCGGAATCGAAAGTGAAAAAGATGTCTTTTTGGGCGCAACTATACATTCTTTCGAATTAAATGCGACAAATATGGTGATACATGCCGATACAATGTCAATAAGTGTGGTTAGGTACTCTTTTAATCGATATACTAAACTTTTGTCGACAGTCCGTTGTGTGTTGACAGGCAAAAGAATACAGTATGACCACTTTAAGTGTGCAGTTCAAAGTAGGGCTGCTTGTCAAGAAAAAATGCATCGAAATATCAAACTTGGTACATTTATTTTATAGTTATCTATTTTCCCGCCTGCTCAGATAAGTTGGCAGGTATCTCTCAAGCTCCGCCGTAATTTTACTTCCTCTTTAAAATTATGGTAATTTTGTTTTAGGTGTTAGACAAATACCAGCCACCAGACCACTTCTTGCCTGAAAGCTACACCTGCTTCTTCCTTCTCAAGATGCCAAGATACTCATGCAAGTCGGTGTTACGGGAGAAACTCAGGTAAGTCCGCTTTCCAAGTACAGTAAATCTTCGAAATTGTAATTCGCGACAAAAACCAAATCACATTATTATTGCTGCCAACCCGTTTTGTCCCAGTGATACATCTCTTTTATATCCTCAGGTACGCGATCCACTTCTGCAAAAGCATAGACACGGACGAGTACGCTCGCGTAGCACTAAGCGCAGCCGAACGCGTGTCCTCAGAAGAATCCGACTCGGAAGCAGATGCAGCGCCCGCGCCGGCCAGCAACCCCCCGCCGCTGTACTCCCTCACCAGGGCGCCCACGTGGCTCTGAGACCGCGCCGATGGTCCCTGGACCATACATGAGGACCTCGCCCTACTCGCCGCACGACAAGCTTAGTGGATATAGAGATTGATGTGATCGGCTTGTTGGTTACCTTTGAACCAAAAAGACAGTTATAGAAGTAAAATAACCAAGAGCTAGTAACAAACGGTAGGTGGTTGAATATTTGCGAAATACAAAATATTCGAATCAATAAAAATGTAAGATGTTATTTAAGTTTTCCTACGATTCGAAATAAAAATAGTCAACCATCTTTGATGATAAATCATAAGAACCAAAAAAGAAAGTAATATACTCTTCTATGTATGTTTCTTTGTATTCAAAGCGTCTAGTTTTATACATTGTATTGTATGTTTACGAAGTTGTGAAATCAGTCTTCGTAAACGATTAATATAAACTCGCCTATGCGCATGGGCAGTTGCCAATGTCTTTACTGTAATAATTAATCAGTGGCACTATTTTACACCATGCACTTGCAAGCATTCAGCTTAGTCGAGCTATAGATATTTTATGTTGAAGGGCGGACGGACGGACTTCATTGACATTTTTCAATGTGGAAACGTTGATGAAGGTATCGGGGAATTGTAACTCACATCAGCTATCTCCTCACTTCGAATACTCTTAAAAACTACTCATTGTAATCATGATATTAAAACATAGTTAAATTTCTATATGCTATGTTCACTGATGAATATAGACTTCCTTATATTGTGAGTGCAATATAAGTTAACGTTACTCGTAAAGCAAATCGGATTTTTCAATTACAGCATTCCATCCATAGTTTAAGCACCGCCGCAGACGATCCAACAATTTACATATTCGTGTGGACGTGTTTATGAATAAGATTGTATACAACGACAAGCGACACTGCCACATTCCATTTTGTCGTAATCTAACGTATTGCTTCGTAATCTCTCTTACTCGTCGTGTACTCATAAGTTAGTCACTGAAATCAGTCCTTTCTGACTACCCATTTTTTTCACAAATCAATTTTTTACTAATTAAATTTTGCAGAAAAAATTGTTTTTGCAAATACAAGCAATAATACATTAAGCCTGAGTCAGTCAAAAGGACTATTTTTGGTGACTGTATAAAATATTTTTAAGGAACGATAAAGCCCCAAAGAATGGCGTTAAAATAAGGGAAAGAAAAGCTGTTGCTGGAATTGAACAAAAATGTATGTGCATTAAGGTTCCTAATCCTAACTTCCACACCTACGTTCCTTATTGATATTGTCCCAATAGGTCGACTCTTCAATCGAATGAGGCTGTGGCTCTGAAAACGAATACTCTATCTCTTTCGTATTACTGAATCTGAAGTTTGAGCAATTTAGAGAAGTCGGTAGTTTCATGCCGAAATGTCTTTTTGGAACCAGAATAGACAGTTAAATTATAGGTAACTAGTTAGAGAGTAAAAACGAGAGTACTAATTTCTTAAAATAATTGGCTCAGAAATCAGTGATAGAAAATTCGAAACAAAGAGGTATTTCTGTATTATTAAACCAAATTAACACAAATTGACTGATTGAAGCATGGAACTGTGATGATATTGGCATAAATCGAGGGTACGAATGAATTAGATAGGATTTGTTAGAGTGGCGCATTTCGCAGATCAATCATTTTTAAAGCTAGTCATATGCTGCAATTTGTATGTAGCTGCAATTTAAATGAGCATTAAAAATCAAAGTACTGCTTGGGTTTAAATAATATAGTCGTTAAATACATTTAAACATCTAAAATGTTGCCAATTATTATAAGTGTAGCAATTGGTAGAAAATAAACGCAGGGTCAAAAATTAGAACTGACAACTGCACAATGGCAGTTGTTGGCAATCTTTCTGTAACAAACCTTGCGTTCGAAATATTTATTTTACCACTTGAATCAATAATATTGAATTGTAGAAGCAGTAGTTACAAGTTGCTGATCAGAACCATATTTTATATTATAATTACACAAACTGTTTTCAGCAAAATAGCGAGGTCTTTACAACCAGTTCTAACTATAGTTTGTAAAATCAAACTACATAATAAACTCAAGCGCATGCAAACTTGATGAATCGAAACTGTATTTATAATCTCGAATTATTTATTAAATATTCACGGAATAGTTGCTTTTGCTAGTGTTATTAATCTGTAGGCTTTTGGTGCTAGAGTTTCACGATTAGTCTTAAATTTTTATACTGAAAAATATAGAATGCACAATTAATGATTAAATAAAATAGTTATGCAATATGTCCTACAGAGTATGTAAGCTTTGTTATTTATTATATTTTCTTTAAATTATTTGAACAATTCCAGAAGTTGGTTGTCTAAAATATTTATATTAATTGCATCATACCCAAAGGAAGCACTTGTAATGAATATTTTAGGAGTTTTACCGAAAGGTACGGAATCAGTTCAGTTTGCATATCTGTTACGTAAGTCATGAACATGAAAAAAAGAAGTTCTAAAGCAACATGATCCTACTGCCTAGTGCTGTGAAGAACTGATCCCTGGCTATGCTATACAAATTCTCTAATTCACTTGTAGCATTTCCTGTTGTTATTTGTTTATCATAAATATAACAACCAAAGAGTAATTAAGAAAATGACTGTTCTTGTTCTTTTCAAGATCTGAAACTGTGAAGCTTTTTTTGTGATCTATCCTGTGCAGCATTATTTATTTTTTACATGCATATAGTACTATAAATACATATTTATTTCAATATTGACTTTTATTTACACATTTTCATCCTCTAAGAAAAATTTACAAAAAAATGTGGTCTTCCATTGGAATTATTCAAACTATCTGTATTATTTAAAAATAAAATGTTTAGATTAAGTGTCTAGACTTTTTCCCAAATGTCTTGAACTTTTGTTGAGACTCTTTTCATATACAAGGAACGGACTTAATGCCAAAAAGCATTCTCTACCAGTTAACATTGTGTGATTGAGTACAATAATAATAGATAGAAAACCATTTTTCAAGTATAAATTGAAAATAAAGTAATGTTTCAAATACCTTACAAAAAAACCACTGAAATGGAAACTGTATGCTCTCAAGTCTTTACATTCAGTTTTAAAGATGGTGAAAAGGTTTACAAATAAAAATTATCAATCAAATTCAACAATGAGTTTACATGATTTTATTTGCTATATATAACTTACATGTTGCACTTAATGAAATTAAAAGTACTAAAATGATCACAAATGACAATATGCATTAAAATGCGGATTACTTCTTCGCTTTTGGTTTGAGTGTGAAGTATAGAATCATGGCGCCCATGAATGCGTATGTTGCCTTGGCCGTCTGAAATTCAAAAAAGAAAAAAATTCTATCACAAAATATGGGAACAGCATGAATAATTTGTAATAATAAAACTACAAAGTCAGATTAGAGATTTTAATCAGACTTAACAAAGTCAGTCATAATCAATGAATTAGATAACTGGTCTATCAATAAAAACTAAAATTATTAGTGTGAAATCTGAGCCAATAACAGAAATACTATCTTTTAACAATTCATTTGAATCAGTGATATGATTTGCAAAATCAAAATGTAACAGCAGGATTTTAAGAGAATAACATGTACCACAATATACCGCATTAATTGTAATCATTGACTTTTTTCGTCTAAATTAAAAAAGAAAAATGTTAAATTTACAGGAACATCGCACATAACCTCAAAATATTTGAAAAACTTATCAATTACATTTATGTATATCGATTAATAAATACTTACGTTAGCTCTGCCCTTGTTCGTTTGGCTGTTGAAGTATTTGGCCAAGCCTTTAAGCTGCGATTCATCGACAGAACTGTCTCCGGCCATTCTAAAACGAAATGATGTAGAGAAAACAAAGTTATATAGTGTCGTAAATGTTCTAAATAAAATACTACACTTAGGAATGATTAAATAACTTTTTTAAATAGAATAGATATTAAAAATGTGTGAAAATATGAATATTACCTGATAAAAGGTATTTTAATCCTTATGTAATAACGCAAAGTAGGTGCAATTACCAAAGTCGTGTAATCACTTGGAACTCGAAAACAGTATTTCTAACATAACAACGACAGCAGAATAGCCATATTGCAATATTCAAAGGAGTGAAAGAGAAAACTTATCGCAATGCTAAAAATCAAACTAAAAACCGGAGTTTAGAGAAATTCAATTCTGAACCTGTCAAGACTGTCAGGCAACGTTTCGTTGCTTCAATGTGGACCTTAAGAAAGAGAAACGAGTCGCAGGCAGACCTGCGTATCATGGCACTAACTAAAGCAGAATAAGGTGCGCAGAGTCATTGTAATTGATTTTCAAACTAAGTATTGCCCACGACACTCGTCCTGTGAAATTATTAAAAAAATAAATTACCCATAATTGAATTGGATTTAGTTCGAAGAGCTTGTGGCTAAATAATATCCAGCCGCTCGGGTCGATCTTTAGGTTAAGCTATGCTTGCCTAGGTTGGTTTGTAGATGGGTGAACACCCTTACATACCGAGTTTCCTCCGTGCCTCGGAAAGCACGATAAGCTATTGGTTCCGGCTGTCATTTGCCCATCTTTGACAGTCGTTACTGGTAGTCAGTGGCCCAAAAAGTCTGACACACCAGTCTTACCAAGTGGTATCGTATTTCCCTTCCCGCTTTATGTAAAATACTGGTATTCAGCTGCATCCGGTTAGACTGGAAGTCGACCCCAACATAGTTGATGATGGATCGGATTTAGTTCACAATTTCACGAGGCTCTACCACACAGGTGCGTTGTTATCGGCCCATAACTCTATTTCGTTTTCGTGGTTTTGGCTGGTATTTCACTTAAATGTCGGGCAGATTCGCCATTTATTTTATCTTCGCAAAACATTTTGAAGCTGCAACCACTGACCGCTGGAATAGGTCCTTTAGTCAAGTGAACTGGTTGGCAAGAATCATTATCTCAATAATCCGTGCCAATAACATGTAGGTACTTTCACGGCACAAGACATACCGCAATTATTCTTCTTCGATGATGGAGCAACCCTACCTTGACAAGACCGATGTAAATAGATGCCGATTGCAATAATTCGCAATGGATAAACGAGCCTGTTTGACCCCAGGTTGTGACAGCCCCAGCCAATGACGCTATACGAATGGCGATAAAGTTCCACCTATCGCAGATCCCGAGCTCCTAAGGGCTCTAGGGGATAAAAGTCTTTGACAGTCCTGTAGTTATCGATTGCTTTGTATTGAAAGTTTGTAATACAAAAATAGTTTCACAAAAAAAAAAAAAAAAATTTGTATCACAAACAGACACTTCAGTTATAGTTATTTGTATAGATACTTTAAAAAATCATTCTTACCAAGGGGCATCGTGTTACTGTTATCCAGTACTAACTGGGTTGTGGGTGAGATCAGATAGGCAGTCGCTCGATTTAAAATATTCGTATTCAGCTACATCCGGTTAGACTGGACGTCGACAACGTAGTTGGAAAGAAGCAGCAGATGATGAAGACTATTAAAAAAAACAAAAATGTTTGACACAGTCAAAATATCCCACTGGAGATGCGAGATCTATACGATTACGAGCATCGGTGTTTTTCTAACGTCGTGAAATAATGTTGCACAGCGAAAACGCTGCGACAACAAACATCTCGATGTTGCGGAAGTGGCAAACGCAGACGTCGCGTTGGAGAAACGCCAACGCTCGTATGACACTGGTGGAATATGGGCTTGAATCGCATTGCATTGAGCCTATTCTGTCCCACTGTTGGGCAAAGGCCTCCCCCATTTCTCCCCACCTCACCTAGTGTTTTGCGTCCTCTAACCAATCAGTCAGGAACGAGTTCAACTTACCGCTTTATTTAGTGTGTCGGAGTCGGAGCTTTCTTTTTAGGCGCTCTTTTCAAAAACTTGTGATAAACAATAACTGCTGCAATTAACCCCATTGTCACTTTAGTTGTCTGCAAATAAAGAATCAATAAACCTTCATTACTAGTAGTGGGGGTGCGTGTCCGTAGACACCGTTTTTTTGGTTCTGGGGCCTTAGCTCATAAGCAACAAGTAACGCTTGCCAGCCTGCTTGGGTCAAACCGACGCGTTATGAGAAGTATTATGATCTACGTACCTAAAGAATGCGGTTTCATAATTTTGAAGATGTCCACATTTGAAAATATCTTCACCAGTGCAGTGTTAGGGAACAGATATTCTTCGTGCTGGGGTAATAGTTACGTCCCCGATGTTGCCGTGAATTAAATTGTAAACACAGAAAGAGGTATTTCATGATTGTATCAATCATGTCCACTCCGTGATTAAAAAATAGATAGGTATAACTAATTCAATAAATAGAATACTAACATTGGCTCTTCCTCTGTTGGTTTGGCTATTGAATATTCGGGATATGCCTTTTAAGCTTGGATCATCATCTTTTCCATGCCCAGCCATTTTACGGTACCTACTGTAATTAATTTTCCATCAGACGTCTCAAAATTACAAAATAAAACGGATTTAAATCAAGATGACATCGACTGCCTATTTTTTTTGTTGAATACATGAACAATAATATATAAATTCAAATAGATGATTAAGAAACCATGGAGCATGAAGGCCCTAGAGAAAAAGGTTTCTTAGTTTTTTTTCTTGCCAATCAGGGCCTGCAGTCTCGACATTGATTGCGATCGCTAACAACCGAATTTAGTAGCAGTCATAACGATACGGATAATTTGGGCCCGGGAGTCTCGAACTCTCGACATAAATAACGACAAAATCCCAACCTTTCGATCGCTAATAAATTACGAAAAAATTGGGTTCCAATATCGATCCTTTCGGGACATGCATGTCTCTACAGTCTACTCTACGTTCTTAGGGTCCTGGGTTCGAATCCCGGTAGGAGCAAATGTTTGTGTGATGAGCATGGACATGGTTTTCATGGATGTTTATATGTATAATAAGTATGTATATTTATATACTACCAGTACAGTAGTATTCTACTAGTATATCAACTATCTAGTGTCCACGAAACAAACTTTGCTTAGTGTGGCAGTAGGTGGCGCTGTGTAGGAAAATTAAATGGGAAATAGGTCAAAAGGTTATGGTAAGAGATTACAGGAAAGGCAGAAAACCATAGGCTTTAGGAATCTTTCTGGAAGAGTCAATACAAGGAGCTTTAGAGAGATTTATTTACTCCCAGATACATCAAATATTTTCAATGTAGTAATTAAAATAAATAATGACTTGACTTTGTTGTACCTTTACGAAAAAGCTGCGGGTACAAATGTAGCACGCCTTTTAAAAGAACTTGCTTACACAACGTTTGGGTTTCTGGGCACTGAGCCTTGAGCTGGAGATGGGTGTCGCCGGAAGGCAGGTCTGTTTTTTGACAACCCTCCACCCCTGGCCCTGCCCATCGCTCAGAATCTGCCGTCAACCTTGGCTGGAGAGGATAGAGCTAATAAAAACGACTTTTTGCATTTCGTAAATGCGTTTATTTATTCTTGATTGTATTCCATATAAAACACATCACAAAGACTTAATTATTCATTTTCGAAAATTGCTGGTTGTTGCATTCAATTCAATTGAATAAAATGTATGTATATTTTTCATTAATTTCATCAGTCAATGAATCTTTGGATAAAAAATTGTATCAATAGAAATTATAAGCAAAAATTTACAAAGAGTGAATTCATTAGCAGAAAATAACAACCATGCCTATCAGTACATAATTATTGCAAACAGACATTTATGTGTACTTTATCGTTAACTTACAACATAATTTCATTCCTATTGGAATTCAGAAGCTTAACTAATGATGGACTAGTATTCAATACAATGAGATACATCAACATAATACTATCCGACCATCTTATGTATCAAAAATATATAACGCTATATTATATTCATTAATTTGCTTCGTTTTTAATACAAGCCATATTAAGTATAAAGGACTTTACAAACCAAGTCACATTTAGACTAATTAAGTACGCTAACTTTTGAGCATGTCAAAAGATGTAAAAACATTTATTAATCTCTTTCAAATCACGACAATAATGTCAATTATTACTAAAAATAGCATACACTATAAAAATCATGTTGATATTGTCCTCTTTTCACAGAGAAGATCACAGTTTAGTTAGGACCAGTTGTTTTAAGCTTTGACATTAATATTGCACCATTCCCTATGATTTACCATAGAGCAGCTTGGAGAATTGCGTGACTCATCTTTGTTGCAGTCACGAATTATTAACCCGTCAGTACCAGGCATACTCTAGTTGACCTGTGCTGCACTGCAACTACTGGCCCTGAATGCATAAGTCCACAAGAGTGCACTCTTCTATATTAGAAGATCTTCCTCCCAGTCTTCTTTCTGTCTCTCGGACACTGCCACTGTGGGTCGCGACAGTTGTTTGAGCTCGTCGTACGTGCGCGGCGGAATGGGGTTGTCGCTGAGGTCAACGTACTCTAGGGCGCGGGATCTGGCTAATCTGTCCACATCAATTTCTGTAAAGGAGAAAAAAAATGTGTAAAAATAGGGCCAAGTTCCAAACTTGTTTTCATTACTAGAATTATATTTTCAGTTTATTTTATACTTGTAACATTTTCTACATGATTAATTTCTAGCTTCTAGTGCACACAAAAGAAGTATGCCAGTCAGTGAATTACCTTTACTTTATTTTTATATTAAAAATTCAAGTACCAATGATCTGATTGTGATGGGCTAACAGTGTGTGCAGACTGGGGCACTGGAAGGTGATGTGGGGCAGCGCCACAAACGTGTTGTGCGAGATGTCCAGCCGCTCGAGACAAGCCAGTGTGCACAGCTCGTCGGGGAGCTTCGCCATTTGGTTGTTGGACAGGTTTAAATCTGAAATAGAGATAGAATGGGAGATTAGTTGACTGCAGACTTGTAACTAAACTGTGTTAACTGCCTAAGCTGGCTTTTCTGTCTTATTCACAATTAATTTTATTTCATTATTAGGTCTAATAATGTTCTAATAATTTCCAAAATAAATGTTGATAATTCAAATCAAAACTTGGAGGTAAAAATACATTTTATTACTTTTTTATAGGTACCTAATACTTAATAAAAAGATTTGCATTTTAAAGAAACTCAGGTTTTTCTGGATCAGTATAGACCAAAGAAATTACAATAGAAACCTACCATTTGACTTATTCAAATCATTACAATCTGCAACTCACCTGTAATTAAACAAAATTTGACTGCAAACTTAGGAGGTATCTTAGTAATAACATTTCCACTGAGATCACAACTCTTGAGCTCTGTGTGTCGCATCAGGTGGTACACAGCATCAGGTACTTGCATCAGTTGACATTCTGATAAATCTGAAATGAGAAAAAAAAAATGTTTTGAACTTGGCCCAGTTGCATTACCACAAACTAATCTAGACAATCATCAAGTACCAACCATAGACGGATCTTACTTATATTTCTTATCAGTCAACGATAGTGTGAGTAATTTAATGCAAATATTGTTTCAAGAAACTTTCACAATGTGTCACTATCAATTTATAGCTCTGATTGACTATTCTAACATATTATCTTATCTTAAAATAGTTGTGCAATAGTCAAGAAAATAGAGCCCATAGTGACTAATTCCTGTCTCAAGTATGCACTGATGGAGTACAAGTGGAACAATCATTATTTTAATTAGATGTTAATCCATAGTGGAATAAATGATATAACCTAGATGTTACATTCTAATCAACCACTATTGGCCTACAATACACATGGATGTTTCTACTCACTTTAGTCAATCTACTCAGTCTACTGCAGGCTACTGCCGGACATAAGCCTTTTGCCCTATGCTTTCCTCGTTCAGAGAGATACATTTTGAAGAATATGCCATGCCATGCTACTTATGTCAGTATTCTCAGTATAACATGTTCTAAAACCTACTTAGATTTGGTCTTGCTAGGGTCTTGGGCATAAGTCCTCCATAGCTGTGTAACGACTCACGAGGCTGGGTTGTCAGAACACACAATCATTGTTTGACCCATAGGCAAGGTGCTTGGCACTGAAAGCGTTAGCAAAAAAAAAAAAAGAAAAAATATTATGTGAAATATATGTCAATCCAAATGACATATATTTCACATAATATTTTTTTTCTTTGCTTGTTTCTCTGAAACAGTAACTTTCTCTAATGACTCATAACTCCTAAGGAAGTAACCTTTCAATATAGTAAATTAAGATATATCTACTTGGTACTAATTAGAAATGTATATGAATTACAAACTTATTAGTAGGTTACTAAAAAACAGTGCCATAAATATCTAAGCATTTTTAGGACACATTGCAAACAGTTTATTAGAGCAGAAATCATCAGTAGTTACGTCATTAACTACCTTATGTTTCTAGTTTTAATTAAAATTAGCCTTGTGTTTAATAGCTTCTATTCATACCAAGTACTTGAGTTTCTTGAGCATCTTCGCATTTTAGAATCACTCGAGTCACACCTAAAGCCATTTTTAAATCAAACGCAACACTCTGAATAAACTAGCACCGGCTGCAACTAACTAGGAACGGGAGCACGAGTATCGGCGCGAGTTCCAAAAGTTATTTTTAAATCCATAAAATATTTCGAAGTTCTCTCGTGAATTGTGTGGGTTACTATTATTAAATTACAATTTCAATTTATAATAATCTGTATGAAAGGAAACGTTAATAAGGTTCTAGGTTAAGTGTTTATAACAACTAGGTCTAATTGGTATGCGATTTCTAGGCACTGTTTTAATTAATTCGTGGTTTTCTTTTTGTTTTCGTGTACCTAGCTGCAGTGTAGTTTGAAGTTTTATAGTTTGACATTAATAGCATTAATGTTTCAGCAGAATCTGACGTTTAGGTGGATGACATTGACAATCAGACTGTTCGTTCGCGAAGTTAGATGTTATCACGGTACAATATTATACTTGATGTTATATTCGTTTTTAGAACCTACTTTGTGACATAAATTCATAGAGTACATAGATAGAGATGAGACAGAGTTTAATTTTTCAGTTCCACTCGGAGAAAAAGTACTCGAAATACTGGAGATAGGTAGCAAATTTTACTCAAAGGAAACATTCCTTTATTTTTAAAAAGAAACAAATCTACATTCACAGATTTTCAAACATTCGCTTGCCTCATTCGGGAATCGAACCGACTTAAGTTTGAAAAAATAACATTTTGTACTTTTTTGACATCATCCGATAGGGATAATTCTCTCTAACAAGCATGATAAGTTAAATGAAAGAGAAACCAAGAAATCTAAAAAACAGTTATAAATTAAGTGGGATAAATACAACAAGATAAAGCACTTTTATTCATAGTTTTCCTTTCATTTGATTTATCATGTCTGTTAGAGAGATTTGATCCATTTATGATTGACCCTATGATTGATTGATGTCAAAAAGGTACATTTTCTCGAACTTTAGTCGATCTATCCCGGGTTCGATGCCCGAGGGTGGCAAATTAATTTAAAACTATGAATGCAGATTTGTTACTTTTTAAAAATAGAGGAATGTCTCCTTTGAGTAAAATTTGCTATCTCCAACATTTAGAGTACTTTCCCTCCAGGTGGCATTGTATGATTGTAATATTCCACTCTGTATAATTAAAGTACTACTGTAATATATTACTTATTTAAGCACCTAATGAGGGGAATGAAGCCAGGTTCCTCCGGTTTCCTACAGATGAAGGATGGAGGTAGATAAAATTCAACAGTCCAGTTTAAGGCTATTAATGAGGAGCTCCATCAAAAAATAAAATTATTTAAATCTCTGCATTTTATGTGGAAATTCTGATCGAATTCAAACATACATTAATATCAATGTCGTTTTACCTATGTAATAATCTGAAGATATTTGTTATGTGTAAACATACCAAAAAAACCGTAACCGAACCGTGGAACCTTGTCTTCGTCGTATTTATGGAGATACGTAACGTACTCTTGGTATCGAACAAATGCACTTCAAGAAAAACCCTGGTTTATGGCCGCGGTATTTACAAAAGGGAAAAAGGGAAGTTCATATTATAATCACTTTACCAAGGGTTACCACATAGGTATAACAGCTGAATAGAATACGCAATTACCCAAGAGCATAGCAAAAACAAAGACTTCTTGTTTCATAGCATTTTTTCTGCGGCTTGATTACAGATATACATTACTTCTTGTTGTCATAATCAACAATAAGTGAATCACGTCGTGCGTCGCTACAAGGAAGTGTTTAACGAGCAGTGACCTCTCTACCAGCCGTTGTAACTTTATATGGCATAAATTGGTCAGCTAAGGCCAACATGTGTGTTCAACTAGCGAGTTCAAGCCGTTCAAGTTTGTAAATCAAACGCACGCGCATGTGAGATGTTCTAAATCGATCGCACTCGAATGGCATCGAGTACCTACTTATAGCGCGGAATTGTTACATGTGCGTACGGGTGTTCCGCGTTTGCGCATTCTTTGTGCTTAATGTACGTTTTCCGGGAGCCGATATGGCTGTGAATGTGGATTATAATGGAAATAATTATAAAATGGTACTAGGTATGGTTTATTGAAATGGACCTTGGAATATGGCGAACCCTTTAATATAGAAGTAAGGAGTTACTCAAAAAAGGTTAATTGAGAATTCTGCAGTGCGTAACTAATTGTTAAAATAAGCAAATGACTATATAAAAGCTGTTGAAATTGAAGTGTCAGAAGACTGCTTAACAACCTTATTAAAATCCACATACCTAAATACACACTACTATACTTAAATTGATTAAAGGCACGCAAAAGTAAATTGTAATTCGCGTTCTAGTTCGGGACGCTCGCACACATCACATGATTGTTTACTGCGCAAAAGATTTCACTTCTCCAAAATAACGCCCTAATATTAGGTATTACGACTTTGTACGGTAGCCAGAGACGCGAGTTGTTTTTTTTCAGTGTTTTTTCCTATATCCAAATCATTGGGGTTAACGAGAATTACGAAATAGAAATAGCGTTATTTACAAACGTGCCAAAAATTATGTGGTTAGCGGTAAATAAAATTATCATAATGGTTTCTTCAGTGGGCATTGAACGAAAAGAAGACGAATGCAGTGACAAAACAAACAAATGTTATCAAACCGTTTCAGTATATTTTTAATCTATGATGTAGTTGCAAATAACGTGATTGTAAATTGTGAACAAGGAATTAATTAACCATATGAAATTAATCCAAGTAACAAAGGCCACTGTTCCAACTGAGCCGGCCTCGGTCAGTTTCACAATTTTTACACGATCTTCGTTTACGAAAGTCGAATGCAACAACACTCATTTGAACCTCGTTGTTGCGTAAGCGGGCATATTTCGCGTAATTATTCATTCGAGATACCACATGCTATTAGCTACGCTATAGTAGACGTAATAAGGTTGGGTTTTGCAAGCGTTTTGATGAATGGGTCGTTAGTCGGTAGTCTTGCGGTTCTCTGATGATGTCCTCGAGCGAAGATAAGCGTGAAGATTGGATGTAATGGTGTGACAAAAAGTAGCGGTAGTAAAGAGCTGTTACGCCGGAAAGGGAAATGGCGACTAAGGGCTATAAATTAATTATTATCTACTATTGAGGTTGAGGGACATACAGGCCCCTTATTCACAACCATTCGACTCGCTTCCGATTCGGAAAGTCGTATATCTGTCTTCTTCTGGCATTACGAAAACGACCGAGATAGACATACGACTTTCCGAATCGGAAGCGAGTCGAATGGTTGTGAATAAGGGGCCAGGATGGATTTTTTCTATGCCAACTAGAGGGAAAGTACTCTAAATACTGGAGTTTTACTCCAATCAAGGAAACATTCCTTTTTAAAAATAATATAAAAAGAAACAAATCTGCATTCACAGATTATTAAAATTTGCTTCCCACATTTGGGCATCGAACCCGGGATGGATCGACTAAAGATCAATAAAAGAACTGGATGTTACTTTTTCGAACTTTAGTCGGTTCGAATTCCGAGAGTGGCTGTGTCTCTAGTATTTGGAGTAAATACCTTCCTTCCAGGTGGCAATGCAAAATTCCATCCTGTATGTATCTAAGTAAATTGCGATGGCCATTGATAAAACGAAAGTATGGATTTGCAACATTATGTTAAATAACATTAGTGTCGAGATTCTTGCAGCACCCGTGGAATTTTGGGTTTCATCATTATTTTGTATTTATAAGTACGAAATGACGTATGGTCTAGCTATTCATAAATGTAAATTAATATTTCTAGTACCTTATCACTGTTAAATTGCTACAATTGCTTGCGCTTAGTGGACAGGTATGTACAATGCAGTTCTCAAAAATCTGCTTTTAAATTTACCTACCGTTAAGCAATGGTCCACAGTAATATTACAATCTTTGGAAATATTAACTGACTCATTCCCTCCGCATAATGATTCGAAGAGTTATGGGCCACCTATGAATTGGAAATATTATGTCAATGCTGTAATATATTATGGAAATTATGAAGTAATGTCTCAATCCTCATCTATCTTGTTATACGCGTTCCGTTTTGTAATACTTGGCTAACGCTATTTATGTTTGTTGGTACATATTTCAAATATGCGAAATAATTTTAATATGAAAAAAACCTTTGTTTAAATAATAAAGAAACAACAACAAAACCTTAGTTTTTATTGTTAAGTAAGACACGTGTAGGTAGATATTGTTAATATACACAACACAATCGTGAATAGGAATACCAATAACATAACAAACGGTTTGTTCCGTACGCCGCAGCAGGTTCGATTCTCGGCGTTAGGCGCTCTACCTCTATGGTCGTTTCATAGTCTTTTTGCCTGTGATTTTGTAACGTTGTCCAAATAGCAACCTTTATTTTCGTACCTCATCATCATCGGCCTATTAATGTTCCCACTGCTGGGACAGGCCTCCTCTTTATGAGAGGGACCTATAAGTCTGCGATAGAAAAAACTGCGACAAATACGTGATTGATGTATTTGATTAGGTTCTTTTTTGTCCACTATAAGGATCTATTGATGGAAAGGATCCTACTGATTGCCTTACATGATTAATATTTCGAATTACGTCTACAATATTAATATGTTTTTCTTACAGCTAGGTACGGTTACATCAATTCAACGTTGGAGAAATCTACGTAAGTAAGAATAGTGACAATAAAATTGATTGCTATAAGATATCAATTGTCTACGCAAGTACGCACGTTAGTTTCTCATCAAGACTGAATGGTTTTTAGTTCAATTTAAAAGAGGACTTGCAAGCTTTCTAATTTATTTCACCTGTACTGTAATTCTGTAAGTATAAAAAAAAAACTATCTACTCGTAAGTAAATGACACATAAACAAACTGTTTTGATAATCATTCTCTTATCCATAAACAGCTGATTAATTATTCGTCATTTGATTACTCAAACGAATGTAATTTGAATATCAATACAAAACAATTTTATTGAACTTTACTATGTTATTTGTGATGCACTTTTAATTTTGTTTGGCCTCGTCAACGAGACTGGTATTAAGCGGTCATTAAATATTTTTTTTAGTTTTTTGTGAGTTAGAGGTTAATGTGATTAAAATTAAGATTAAGATGCTATATTAGTTAAATATGGATTATTAAAAAAGATTAATGGAAATATTTGGCGTCTATTTTATCAATTCCGCTACCGGAACCATCTTCAGCCACGGCGCAATGATTGTCACGCGATAACGATAAAATTAAAAACAAAGGGAGAATTGTTTATTAGTGAAGTGTTTACTCAGTTTATCAATTTAATTGCGTTTGATAATAGCCATGTTTATTTATATTGTAATTCTATTAGAAAGAAAATGAAATAGGTATGTCAATAAATTAAACAAAATGCCGTCTGCAAATTATTTAGAGGTAAAATCATCGTGTGCGCCGTTATCTTTTAGAATGTATCATAGTGTTGTAATTCTAATTTCGAAAAAACCTAGGTACCTAATTCTCATGTCCCTGAACTTCTTTGTATATGAGGTAAAAGAGATGTGACGTCAATTTCTACAACCGTAGGTAACACCTTGTTATGACATTAGATTGGATTTTTAACATAATATTAAGCCACAACTTGCTGGGTCACTCCCAATTATGTGTCACGGCCTTACTTCATTAATTCATTGACTAATTCTCACACTATTTAATAAAAATGTTAGTAAACATTTTACCCACATTTAGAGGTCAACTTTATCCATTAATTTACACTTAGATTGACCGTAATTAACGATAGACGCTCTACTTCTTAAAGGGTACAAGTAAATTATCATACCTTCGCAAATTGATAAGATAATTATGATCATTAATTTACGTTTAAACGATGCTGCTAATAAGGAAGCTAACGTGTGCAAATATTAAGGTTTCTGGATTAGATCGACGAACTAAGTATTATTCTTTTGTTGCGCGTTTGAGGAATTAATTAGGTACGATTCGCGGACCGGTGTTTAGTTGGCTCAGTGACACTGATATTTTATTCATACAGTAGTATGATAGTGGATTTATTGTAGCTCAAGCAGGAACTACGTGTACCTGCTTAGTTGTTTTTATCTTTATCTTGTTTATTTTTCTTTTGACGCAGTAAAGTTTTAGCTTTGTGTTTTTGTTATTGAGTGATATTTCCCGCATTATTATATTTTTATTTATGCACAATATTTTGTTAGGTACTACGCACCTAGTTGACTATTCTCCTGAGCATCTTCACACCGTCCCACAACTCTGATGATGGCGCGTCCAGCCAGCCTCGCACAGATCATCATGGGCCGCGCGTCAGGCCGGTTCCCTTCCTCCGCCTCAGTGGGCACCCTCGCTCCACCTTCGTATTCCGTAGGGGGCCTCATCACTGCACTTGATAATGAACAGTCACTGCACAATCCCTTGGTTAATTAAGTCACTGCTAGGTCACGACTATGAAAGTCTTTCACAAGCTGAAAGAATCACGAATCATCTACCACCGCAGCGAAACGCGATGCGCCTGGGTCCACGGTAGCACTCTGGTAAAATTCGAGCGCCGCGTTTGCTGCCTGCCTTTATATCGTTGCCAAAACAAAGAAGCGTGCTGCGGGAGGGAGAGCGCAACAACAACAAATGTCTGTCTCGCTCGCACTGTCTGCTGCGCAGTTGACGCAAGCTGGGCGAAAACGTACGGAAAATATTATTGGGAGATAGATGAAACTTCGTCACGGGTTTTGTCCTGTCACAAAGGAAAAGCTGTTTTCCGCTTGAATAAACAATCCTGCGATCTCGTTTTATTGGAGCGCATTGTCACGTCGTGTCGTCAATAAGAGCATTGTGATTACTGAGCCCGTTATCTGATTGCATTGTTTGTGGGAATAATCGTTTGAATGCATGTAGTTGATCAGCTCAATGTGAAAGGCTGGGCTGACGGTCGAACATGATTTTCCAGCCTAATTCACAACAGGCCATCAATGTGCTACATGTTGCAATTTATTGCGGACACGTTCGATGCGCAAACTTGATTACGATGAATTAAAATGGTTTTATTTTTGAGTCATGAACATGTTATTCAATATATTTCCTGAAATTGCATCATTTTAAAGTAAAAGTAACGGAATATGCTATCGATCACCACGATCAGTTAACTTGTAACTTGGTTTGATCAGTAAAGGTAATATTTCATAAACAGGTTCTTCTATAATTTTCATAACGGCCTTGGTTCACTTTCCGCCATCGGTCGTGATTGAGGAAATCCATAAGAAAGTGTTATAACTTACTAATTAGTAACGCTTCGTTCAAGGACCGTTCAAAGATTTCCGTTGTAAAAACCGTGAGGTAAAACAATACGAGTATTGTGGAAGCAAGTAGATGGGCCTATTGAATCGACATGATTTTTTACCGTGGTAAAATTCGTCCAAGTTCAAAGACCGAATCAAACGTAAACAGTTACAAATACATAGGTATTTGTACTCATGTACTGTTAGTATGTATGTACATTCTTAAGCGCAAATAATTGCGTCAATTAAAAACTTGACGTCCATTTGTCGTGCGTTCAACGCACTGCCTTGAAGTTTCGGCCAAAGAGAGTCGTAGATTTTCGCCAGCACCAACCTTGAATGGGTGCCAAAAACTATATTCCGAAGAGCCGTGCTCCGATTATATTATTATTTCCTCGAAACTATTTATTTTTGGAAAATAAACAAGGAACTTTGAAACACATGTGTTTCTCTATCATGAGGAAACCTTTTTCTTTTCAACAGAGGCTTGTAATCTGCCTGCGGTTGATGTTCGTATATTTTGCGTCAATTTCGAACGCTATTAAATTATCATGAAAATAAATAAATATCGCTGGACATTAACACACAGCGCCACCTAATGCCACACTAAGCAAAGCTTGTGTCGTGGACACTAGATAGTTGATATACTACACATATACTTTTTTGTTTGTAAATACATACTTATTATACATATAAACATCCATGACTCGGAAACAAATGTCCATGCTCATCACACAAACATTTGCTCCTACCGGGATTCGAACCCAGGAGCGTAAGGCAGCGTCAATACCACCGTTACTACGCCATTCGGGTCCAAATGGAATTAAACATATGGAAGCGAAAATAGGTATCTGCCAATCAATCGTTTCGTTCAATGGTGCTCCAGACGCAGGTGCAACAACTTCTGAAAAATGCAAACGAAGCTGCGAACATTATTTCTTTGTTTCGTGAAATTGTTATTTATTTTTGAGGTCAATGCCGTTTCTGTCGGATATGCTTTCTGTTTTTGGAACGACTTCAAGAAGGTAACCCATTTAGATTTTTTGATAATAAATCGATCAACTAGACTCTAAGTATAATTCCAACACCGGGCGACCTCGTGTCTAGTAAAGTAGCCATTCCTTTTTTCATCGCGACCGACTTTCAGAAGCACCTTCTCTATTATTATTAGGGAATTTATCTATTTGCTACTCAACAGGTAGCTAATCGTATAAGCACGGAAATATTTTCTGGTTATTTATTGCCTGGTTGGTTCAGTAGTAGCAAGTGCGACAATTGATCTCATGATGAGGTCCTGGGTTTCCAATTCTCGGGTCGGGCAAAGTGTTATTGGGTTTTTCCAGCAGGAATTTCTGAGTGGCAGCCGCTCGAGTCTGGATTTGTGCACGGTTCATGGCAAAAATTCGCGCCCACTATTAAATAGGTTCATGGGACATATACATAACTGAAGGTGTGGATGTAGGTTGCCGGGGTTGCGGGCCTGTTCGAAAGAGATACCGCGGCCCCGGAACATGGATGGGTTTTAGTCAGTAAGAGTCTGACACTCCCTCCCGCTCCGCCCAGAGTTGGAGAAGTCATTTGATGATTTCCCATCCCAAAAAAAAAGGTGTGGATGTAGGTACTATTTAGGTACACCTCCGCACCTAACCCTTCAGGGTATGTTGTTATTAGTAGATATATTATTTATTAGTATATTACTTAATGTATATTATTTATTAATATATTACTAGTATATTATTTTTATTATATTATTTGGTGCTACGGAACACTCTGTGTGCGATTGGTTACGGTTTTAGGCTAATTAGTAACCTATGTCTATGTGTAACGTAACGCAAGTCACGAGAACAATCTAATATCCAACAGGATGATAAATGACGATACATCCAAATACAATGTTTTGTTTAAACTTTTCCTCTGAGTCACGCAAAACAAAGCTTTGGTAATGTCAGATTTATTCACAGTTCGAAAACGGCCACTGACGGATGATTGAATAACAAATACCACAGTATGACGAAAATATGTTTAGGACTTTAGGATACTGCTCATGCTGCATGACTACGACTTACATAAAGACTTTGATTTCTTCTTCGTGTGGTAAGCGCCTGGTGTCAGTTTTTATGCCGTCCATGGGACTCTGAACTGGGTTTGCATGCCTTCGATAAATATCTCTTAGCTAAGCTCCTCATGATGTTTTCTGTCACCGAAGCAAGTGATTAAGCAATATGCACATGAATTCGAAAAATCAGGGATGAACCCAAGGACTTGGGTGAACCCAAGTCCCGCATCCCTGATTTTTCTTTTAACTCGAGTCCTACCTACGTAGGATTATGTAATTGCAATCGCCTAATCGGCCAATAAGCAACAGAACAAAACGGCAAAAACTAATTATAAAACTTTTGTAGCTATGTGCTGTTGTTAGGCGTCTAGTGAGCCAGGAAATGTAGACTTTTCTATCTTCATCACTCATGATGACAGGCAAAAATACTTGTGTCAGACACTGGTATTTTTCTGCCTTTTTTAGCGAAGCATACCTATCTAAAAAGGGTAACAGCCGATACCCGACCGGGAATGGAAGTTAAATAAGAATGAAATTATAATTTTCGAAAATCCGTTCTTACTACATAAAAAAAACAACGAAAACCGGAAAAAAGTCAGAAAATATTAATCTTTTCTATGAGGGCGTGAGTAATTGTCGCGTAGCTCTTGTTAGCCCTGCAGAAGTCGATCAAATCAGCCAAGTAGGTACCGGTAACAATCGGCATCTGGATAGAGCCTTTACCGAGCTTGTTGATGCGGAGGCACAGGACCTGTCTTCCACCTACCTTCTCATTCAGTCTGCCCCAGAAACCTTTACAAGGTCGTTGACCTATCTAAGCGAGGGGCATTCCACACTGCGCCAGCACTAGTTTATCTGAAAAGTGACGACTACGTATTGATGTCGTCATACCATTTAAGTGCGGACTTATCTTATTATACAGACAGAGTCATTAAGTAGTTTCTGACTCACACAGATAAGGCTGTAGGTCCTGTTGAAATTAATCGACCTGATTTCATTAGACAGTCATAGTACCATTACGTATCCGGGCTCAGAGTTATCAAGATACTATATCTTAAAATTAAACTTTGTATGTGACTATATATCCACCATCATCAAATACAAAACCTTTTCTTAACGATGTTGAGGTCAGCTTCCAGTCTAACCGGATGCAGCTGAATACTAGTACTTTACATGGAGCGCCTCGAGAACCCATGGGTAATACGATGCCTACTCTTGGAAGGTAAGACTGATTGTCAGCCCTTCAGACTTCTGACTACCCGTAATGGCTGTCAAAGATCTACAAATGACATCCGGGACCAACGCAATAACTTGCGTTTTGAGGCTACGAGTGACGTCGTTATGTAATGTATGGTGACAGATTCATGGGCCGACCTCAGAAGGCGTTGCCTTACCTTGTCCGAGAGGCTGTTATATCAAAAAGGGGCCAAGTGCGAGTCAGACCTGCCTATGAAGGGTTCCGTAGCAGATTGAATGAAAGGTAAATTGCCGTTTACGATTTATGACGTATTAAAAAAAACTACTTACTATAGATCTCGTTCAAACCAATTTTCGGTGGAAGTTTACATATATTTTTTTAAGTTTTATCATTCTCTTATTTTAGAAGTTACAGGGGGGGGGGGGGGAGAGACACATTTTACTACTTTGGAACTGTCTCTCGCGCAAACTATTCAGTTTAGAAAAAAAATATGTTACAAACCTCAATATCATTTTTAAAGACCTATCCTATATAGATACTCCACACGTATGGGTTTGACGAAAGAATATTTTTCGACTTTAGTTCTAAGTATGGGGAACCCCCAAAATTTTGTTATATTTTTTCTATTTTTGTGTAAAAATCTTAATGTGGTTCACAGAATACATCTACTTACCAAGTTTAAATAGCATAGTTCTTATAGTTTCGGAAAAAAAGTGGCTATGACATACGGACGGACAGACAGACAGACATGACGAATCTATACGGGTTCCGTTTTTGCTATTTGGCTACGGAACCCTAAAAAGGGGTCGTCATCGTCAACGATGTTTATCCGTATCCGGCGCACACGCATGTTTTGATGACTCACAAAACTTTCCGTCGGTCGACCGCTGACATTTCGCAGAAGTTTTTTCACAACCAAAGCTGAGGTCGATCCTTTGTGCTATTTCAGGAAAACCTGGACACAAGCCAGTTCCCTCTTCGGCAGAGCATTCGACGCAGTACACGCGTTCCTTGATCTCTTCGTCCTTACAAACGAAAGTGAACTTTATACAGTTCGAATAAGGATGAAAAGGTCAATACCAATGAGTTTGTTGTTACCTCTGATCCCGTTTATTAATTTTCTTTTGTTTATAGCTCAAGCAAGTCTAGATGGGTAAGTATATTGCCTTGGGATTGTACAATGTTTTGCTTTGGAGTTTATTTTTCCGAGCTTTTCATCGGCTAATGAAAACCGCCAAACATGAAAAGCATCACTGTGTAATTTAGCATGTGCTGCACAATTTTCTTGACATAGCGTTGACATCGACGTTCACATTGTCGGTAGTGTCTGTTTCTGTCATCTACTTTTTTCTCACTTGTTGGAAAATTCTCATTTTCTTTTCTAAACTCTTTTACATCGATTTCATGTTTTTGACTGGCGAAGTTTGAGTGTGCTACGGGTTACTTAGGAACACTGTTGCCTAATCCTTTCGGGATAACAGTCGTGATGTTATCTAATTATGTTTCTTTTGTTTGACTCTCAAAACAGTCGCTCATGGATGTCTCGACTTCCGTGAGTCCCTTTGAAACGAATGTCTCAAGGTGAATTATTACCGAACTGAATAGGAGAAACATGCGTCTCCAATTTTAGAATTATTGACAATTAGAAACATCCGGTGCATTTACGAGTCTCGATTAGACTCGTGGTACCATCATGACTTTTCATTAACTTGGGGGAAATGAATAGTTTACCTCATCCTTCAGTAAAAACTACGTTTCAGCTCGACTTTGTTTACTAAATAAAACGTTCGTCGTAAAAACTAGCTCGTGTTTTGATAGCATGCATAGTGCGTAGTAATGTCATGTTTAGAGTATATTCTCTGTCCAAAATAGAACGAATGTAGCTGTTTAACTAGTCAGATTTAATGTTAGTTTTTGTACCAACACGAGTCTCGTTGTCAAGGTCAGTTATTGCGTAAATAATTATATTATTGTTTGAAACGACGCTGATGGTGTGGTTCAAATTAAATTAGCTAGTGAAACTCCGACGACTCTTTCTATTTATTACTTATTTTATATTGATATCAATTCCCACCACGTCAGCGGAGACTTTCCTTGTGTATATTGTGGGCATACGTCAAATTTTGGGCATCTGGTGTTGTTGTTCGAATAGTGGATATAAAATAAATAAATAAATATTGCTGGACATTACACACAGCGCCACCTAGTGCCACACTAAGCAAGGCTTGTGTCGTGGTCACCAGACAGTTGACATACTACATAATAATATATACTTTTTGTTTGTAAATACATACTTATTATACATATATTTCTATGCATATAAACAGTGATGAGCATGGACGTTTGTTTCATATCATTCATTCGTAATGTCCATGCTCATCACACAATACAAGGCGACGTTGCAGCTGCGGTTAGAGGTTTCCTCATTCAGAGTAGCTGCAGTCATAAAGTTGGGGAAATGTAAGGAAAACGTGTTGCTATGCGTTACCGAAATGAAACAACCGTCATCACAATGAACAATAATGTAATATCATCAAGTGGGCGCGTTGTCTGCGCGTTGCTGCGCCAGTTGCGCGGCCGCGCAGCAGTGCAGCATGAGCGCAGTGAGGGCGCAGGCGCGCAGCTCTCCGCCGTCCGCGTGACCCGCGCTGCTAGCGTCCTCCGCCGATAGTTCTTCTCGTACTGCTAGTAACTGGGAAAAGAAACAAAAAGGTTACGGATGACATCATCATCATCATCTGCCTAGCCTTTTCCCAACTATGTTGGAGTCGGCTTCCAGTCTAATCGGATGCAGATGGATACCGGTATGTTACATGGAGCGACTGGCTATCTGACCTCCACAACCCATGCAGTTAATACTGGGTAAGTAATACGATACCAATCGGTAAGACTGATTGTCAACATTTTTGGGCCACTGACTACCTACCTGTAACGACTGTCAAAGATGGACAAATGACAGGTGGGACCAAAAGCTTAACGTGCTTTCCGAGGCACGGAGGAAACTCGGTATGTTAAGGTGGTCACCCATTTACAGACCAACCTCAGGAAATCACGGCTTAACCTAAAGATCGGCCCGAGCGGCTGTTAATATTTGGCCACGAGCTCCTCAAGGTCCTGAAGGGACAGATTACGAATGACATTGGTGTAAATTGCATTTACAGCAGGTTTTCAGGAGTTGAGAGAGCTTTGATCTCTAAGAAAAGAGGGAGTAAGGAAGAATGGTAAGAAGATACCAAAGAGGTCGGTATCCTTAGGGAGAGACGTGGTATCGCCCTGAGCCAGTCAGAAAAAGTTTCTGTGTCTATGCAATACAAAGCGAAAAAGACTATCTTTTTTGGTACAGTCGATGCTCCTGGACATAGCGCCGTACGTAAATGCGTCATAATGTGCTGATTTGTCATCGGACCGAGCAGATGGTAACTGTGGGTCTGTCAATCCCTTAAAACAACCTGGGATTTGACGAAAGCCGGCAGTAATTGGAACAATAGCGGGAACTGCCCGGTCATGCTTATTCTCGACACTAAAGTGCGTTTGTTGTAAACTGTGACTATATTAGATGACCTAGGAATACATTGTACGGTAGCTTCATAAATAACAAGAGCATCTTGTGGTTGAGGTTACGTTATTCTGGGAAAGATTTAAAATTAAAAGTAACTGACTTATGATGAATCAATGTCAAAGAAAGAACGTTCGATGAATCATTCATTTCTATGTTGATATGTTCTATAAATTCTATGGTCAGTTCAATGACTCTATCAGTGCTATTGTAGGTCACTGTGCCTTTGTGCGAAAACGTGATGCTGTTTCCACTGTAGATTACTACAGCTGTATTAAGTCTATGTAGACTTTAACAAGACGTCACTTGATAATCTTCTTCTATGTAGAAGGAGATTATCAAGCGACGATTTAACATAGACCTCCTTTGAGGAATTCTTTTCACGATGTGAGATTCACTTTTGGTTCAGTAGTCAGAAAATCAAACCAACGAGCAAAACAGCAAATGTCATGCGATTGAAGACGGTTATGTTCAGCTCCAGTGAATTGTTTTAGGAGTTTAGGCTGATGACGATGAAAGTGGCCAGTGCGTCTGTCCAGTCCAGTGCCAACATGGCTGCCACTCGCCGTGTTACTGTTTAGTGTCACTCACCATGTCATGTATCTGCTGCGCGGTGAGCTTGCTGGCGAGCTCAGGCGCGGAGTCCCGCGCGGCCGCGAGCAGCACGTCCGGCGGCAGCGCGCTGCGCAGCGCCGGCGCCAACATGGCCGCCACGCCGCCCTTCGCCAGCCACGTCGCGCCGCACGCGCCGAACGGGTTGCACGACTCCAGCGACTGCTTCCTTTACGTCACACGGGCTGCTCGTCAACAAACGTGTAGGCTCTTTCTTTCTTTAACCACTTTGTATGAGAAGAATTAGAAATGATTTGAGGATAGTCGAGTGTTTTAGGTTACATGTTTTATAGCCAGCAGCAGAGACACTACTTTGTTTGTCAAAAGAGCTGAGCTATTGCAGTGTGGTTTAAGATTCGTCTACGACGTTGTATGCGAGTGTTGCAAAAGGAGTCAAATAAAATGTATGTTAGATGTGCAAAAGCAAGCTGTAGTCAGATATTTAATTTTGAAAAGTGAGTCAGCCAATTTTTTCTCAATGTCCAGATAAAGTAAGGTGGGGGGTAGGGGTATAAAGAGTGGTAACAGTAAGTAACAAATTAACAGGACTAAACAGAGACACGACCACAAAGATATAAAACACGAATATCGGATTCAAACTACGAAATAGAAAAGACGGCACAACACCAGTGACCGGAATTAGGCGAGGTTTTTAAGCTCACCGAATTCTGATTACTGCACATTGACATAAGGTTTACAGTTGCATTGGAAGGGTTCCCAAAACGAATAAACATATTATATTGATTCTATTTATCTATGATAGTATCAACTACATCAATTTCAGATAACGACAACAAGCAAGATATACGACAGCGTATGGATTCCCATATTGGTTCGCATGGCCACAATCAAGGTGTCATTATAGCTGTGGCAACGCACCTAAGTATATATTTTTATTTAAGTATTATGTTTTATACTTGTTACGAATAATAATTGGTTCTTGAGCGGAATGGCAGCAGATCACGAGAACGATCTGCGACTCTCGCATTCCCCTAAAACTTAAGGGGAAGATTTATTAGGCAATGGTTAGACCTGCTGTGTTGTATGGATCAGAATGTTGGGCCACAAAAGGGATGAATGAAAGGCATCTGCATGTCGCGGAGATGAGAATGCTAAGGGGGATGTGTGGTGTTACGCGAATGGATAAAGTAAGGAATGGGTATATTAGAGGAAGTCTGAAAGTGGCGCCGATGACTAAAAAGTTGTGTGGTAATCGGTTGTCGTGGTATGTGATGCGGAGGAATGAGGAAAATGTCGTGAAAAAAGTTTTGAGTATGAATGTGGATGGGTATTTGAGTAGAGGAAGACCAAAGAAACGATGGATGGACTGTGTTAAGAAGGATATGGTAAGAAAAGAAGTGTCTGATGAGATGACGAAAAATAGAGGAGTATGGAAGAAGAAGATGAAGAACATGCTGCGGCGACTCCAAATAAATTGGGATAAAGGCAAGAGAATGATGATGATGAATTGGTTCTTGAAACTATGTTCATACTTAGTCGAATTAATTTATCAGCCGACCAAAACGATCGTTTCGTTCGTGTCGTTGTTAATTTGCATGCTTACTTTAGTTGTAATAAATATTTGTATCTGCACAGCCTTTTCCCCACTAAGTAAGGGCCGGCTTCCAGTCTAATTTGATGCAGCTGAATATTTGTATTATGTATGGAGCGACTGTTTAATTTGTCCCTCAAAATCCAAAACACTTTAGCAAAATCATTCTTCAAATTA
The DNA here is from genome assembly GCA_916618015.1 of Xestia c-nigrum. NCBI lineage: Eukaryota > Metazoa > Arthropoda > Insecta > Lepidoptera > Noctuidae > Xestia > Xestia c-nigrum. The sequence goes on from OU745246.1 coordinate 20,881,381, forward strand.
ACCTCACCTAACCCTTCCGCAAAGATATTTGGAACGAAGAAACATTTAAGAAAACGGATTCTGGAAACGACAAGGGGCAACAATAGGAGTGAAGAGTAAACATAGGTAGGTAACGGTCAGTGAAATACCTTGTGTGTCTTCAAAAGTTGAAGGACATAATGATGTGCGAACTAAAAACAAAGTATATAGTATTATCACGCAACTCTTCTATAGATTATTTCGCGATTTCGACAAAATGTTGACAAAGATCTTGTAGCTATTACTAAAATACAGTGTAAGAGTCAAGGGAAAGAGTCATCCTTTTTAGAAAGCAGAGCCTATTGCAAGTCGATATCTAGACCAAACTCACGGCACGAGTTTTCAAACGCCCGCATGTAGTTATTAGCCCGCATCTTGTCTATAAAAATATAAAACATTCTTGGATTTCGCTGGACATTACACACAGCGCCATCTATGCCACACTAAACAAGGAGGTTGTCTTGTGGCCTCCAGATAGTTGATATACTACATACATACTTTTTTTTTTAATTTTCAATACTGAATATATACGAGTATTTGCAGCTGTCCAAATGAGAAAAACGTCAATAGTATGGTTATAAAATCTTGATCATATCGGGCAGACGAAAATCGAAATGCGAGTTTGATCTTTTACATGTTTAAAAACCAAAACAGCACTAAATGTATGTGCATAAAGTGTCTTATTGCTGAAACGGTGCCGTCAAAAGCTGGTGTCGTTACCGGTTGTAGGCGAAACGTAGTTTAGTTTCAAACAACACGATATAATGGTGTGCTTAACGTACCTGGGTGTATGACTAGGTGATGGTGGTAAAGACCTGGAGGAGGCGTTGTTTTTAGGCGCGGAGAGGGAGTGAGCGGAGCCAGCGCGCCTAAGTCCAGCCACTAGCGCGCTCATTGCTCCACCACCTGGATATTATCGTATCTGGTTTGAATAAAAATCGGAGTTCAACGATGCTGGCTGAAAGGGAATGGCGAAAACTTATTCACGCGGAATTAGATAAAGGCAGAAGATGCGCTATTTGTCTGGTTTCGTTTAGGACTCGACACCGCGTGGGACTATTCGCTATGGACATAAAACCCTTTTTGATCAGGGTCAAGCAAATCAAATTCCGCGTCGATAAGTGTGGCCCATCGTTAAATGTGTTAAAAAGGTGACTAAGTAGGCGTGGTAGTGAGGCTTACAGAGGAATGTTTTGTTGCTTCTAATCAAGGATTAAGGAAGGAATAAAGGGAAGCTTCTAGAAGGGATTGACTAGCTGGACTTGGGGGGAGGTAACTCATACTAAAGTAGGTTAAAAGAAAACTAAAATATATCATAATGCAACAAGACTTTTTGAAGAATAATTTTTACACTCGGCAGCAAGATACGCAAAGATTTATTTTCTAACATTTCTAAGACGACCAATTAGCTAACATTGCAGCAACGCAATAAAAACAGAATGTAGAAATTATAATAAAATTTAATGAGATATTTCGCGGTATTTTGAAAACTCTGATATTGAGTACACTAGATAGGTGGGCAATATGCAATCCTTGGTTACAAACTTAACCAGAGCGTTAAAGGACAAGTGAAAAAATTACTACATTTGAAACTGAGTGCTTTCAAACGCTTATGTATTAACTAATTAGGAAAATAACCAGTGTCAAGTGGGTTAATTTTTGTACACTCCGTAAAATACTGTGTTGCATCGTTGATACAAATATGAGATTTCTTCACGTTATGCGGCTGAGAAATCGGTTTCCTGCACATTACGAAGTTGGAAGCGATTTTACTGGCTTTCCCTTTCTAAAATATTATTATTATTTTGATTTAGTTCTTATCATAACATTATTTAATAAGTAGAGTAAGAGTATATTCATTTGATTCACGATTTAAACCTAAATTGTGATTGTTATTACAATAAGCATATACAATTGTACATTCTGTGCGTTGCAATAAATTATTTATTTTTTGGGGTTAACGACAGAGTACGTATAGTCATGTTACGATCTTGTAATGTGTTGTACTTTGTTTTATTTCATTTTTATTGCTGTAAATAAGGTAGCTTATGTAAGGGACATTTTTTTATGAGCTTGTGTTATGACATTACCTACCATTAATAGAAATGTTTGGAAGACAAATTCCCATTCAAAGTAATTTATTTCAGCATCTTCTTCCACATCTACTTCTCTGTTATTCCTCATCACAATTCAATGTGCTTATTAACTTAGTCATAGTGGAATGGAAAATTAGACAACACAGTCTTCAAGCATTCATTGATTTCACAGGGGGGGGTCACACACACAGTTAAAGAAAACTAAGGAGGCTTTTGCAAATAACGGCATCGTTTTTAGAACTTATTTTTATCTATTGATTGCCATTATGGTAGACAGTGGCGGATTCAGTTCTCACTCAAGGCTGGGAACTAAGGCTTGCATTACAAATGAGTTCATTGTCACCAAGAAGTTTTTTGTGCTATTGCAAGCAGGCTGAGATGTTAAGTGGTCATGAACACATCATCATCTACAGATCTACGTCCTTAGCGTTCCAGAGGCAACGGCTGGTGAATTATTAGTATCCTATAGACAAAGCCGAAACCTATCACGTGCTTGTTCATATAAAGCTGGTGAAATTCTACGGTGATCACCCTGTTTTCCCATCACTGTCTTCAAAGTAGATATCCTTTTTGTACAAGGGTTAAGGGATCAGTCGGACTGTTCACAGACTAAACATATAGTTGCAGATAAAAATATAGACGTAGAAAAACCTGTGTATGTCTGTGTACTGACGGGTGAAGCCGAAGGTGTTATTATAGCGTAAAGTTCTCCGATCGTCAGCATTCGAATAATTCGTCTGTGCACAAACAAAAATAAACAACTTATTTTTATATAAAAAACTCTCACCCATTCCGAGAAACGGCATGTCAATCAGTGAGTGAGTCAGTGGCTTTGTAGTTTTATATAATATAAATAATATGTTTCAGTGTACTCGGATTAAAATATACAATATTTAAAATTAAAAAAAAATGTTTTAACATAGTTCTTGTTTTATTGATACCAATTCGTAATTTTGTTATGCCAATGATTGAGAGTGCGGTTATTGATCATGAATTAGATATCAGAACAAAATAAAATTTATAAGTTACGATGACACTTGGTAGAAAATATGAAGTAACAGATAGAAGTTGCCAAGCGCCGCACATTGTTGGCAGCAGATCTATCACGCAACCAACGCAACGGGAAGTAACAAAATCGACGCAAGCGCCTCTATCGTTGATCGCGGAACTAGGAATGGTGGACTTGTTAGTCCTATCTTTCTTTGTTTTTCATGAGCCTAAAAACAGGTTTTACGGCTATAGGACTTAAAGAGAAATTTGTAGTCATTCCATGCCAACCATTGATGGATTGACATCTATCTATGGGGTTTTTGTCTAGTCTAGTGGAATTGTACCATTCGTAATAGGACAAATTCGTCAAACTGTACTTTGACGCCATTATGACTTTCAAATATACAACGTGTAACAGAAAGGGAATAGTCATATGAAAGGATGTGCTACAGACCATCAAACTGAACAACTTTTTCCTTGGGACCACCATCGAAATCGGGAAAAAAGAATAAACGATCCAGTACCTACTCGACCAAATGTATGAGACAGCTGATTATTTTTTCGCGATTTCGATTGTGGTCCCAAAGAAAGTGGTTCAGTTTGATGGTCTGTAGCACACCCTTTCATATGACTACACCCTTTCTGTTAGACGTTGTATACTGGCGATTTATGCAAGAAATGTATGACAATTAATTTCCATCCATTTTTTTGCACTTGTGCTGTTGTGCACCATCCTAGAAAGTGAATTTCCCCAGTTTAGCGATGAACAATAAAGGCGTGTATGTTATCCTTATAACCAATTTGATATAAACTTCAGATTTGCAGTATAGACTTACCCTCTTCATGGACATCTAAAGAGTCTTTTCTCTCGGGTTCATCATCAGAGTCAGGGTCAGCGATGGCATCAGCCTCGGTCATGATCAGCTCGGGAAGCGGACAGTTAGACGTGCTAGACGAATCTAAAGGAAAAAATAAGTTTATTTTTAAAAGAGATATGGTTCTCGCTTTGTAATGTATTATAAGATGACGACGATGCCGGTTTCCTCACGATGTCTATGTTTCTGTTTTGAATATATTCGAAATAAGTTAAGTGTGGATTCACACGACACGTAGTAGCGTGTATTATAGTAGTCCACTTCCGTCCAAAGCCTTGGTTCTCTTGATTTCCATACAATAAATCTAGCGACGATCTAACTGGAGATAACTGGGAGAATTTGTGGTATTTAGAAAATAAGAATGTGAATCTGAATGGTAAATTGCTGGCAGGGTTCAAAAATGCTTGTTTTCCTTCACTTAAAAGTGGTTGTTAAATGTTTCCTTGTTCTTGACGGCATTTTTCTATTTTATAAACTCTTATTAGAACGATCTACGAAGTTTCATACACGTGTGTACCTCTGCTTGCTTAATAATAAGAACCTATTAATAAAATATATACTTTCTAAAGCATACTCATTTCTATCTTTACGATGATCATGCGTCTCTTATCCTTCATTACTGCATCGTATAATGCGTGTAACTATAGTTTACGTAGTATTACAACGCAGTAGTTCTGTAAGGCATCTGTCATACCGTTGACGATTGGCGAGAAGTGAGTTGGGCTAGTAACTAGCAACCAGCAACGATCAGTGAGTATAGTTCGAATACTGTTTTAGGCTTTCACGGTTTAAAACTCAATCATCACAAACTCGATCATGGCGCTTGCAACAGCGTCGAAATATCGGGTGCTCAACATTAAAAATAATCACGGAAGATATCCCGTAAGTGACAATATAAGTATAGTTCGAATAGTTTTGTCGCTGGTATATGAGCGAGACGCGTTTTGCAACGGGCGATTACTCGCGCGCCCTGTGAATGGCTGGTATGTGTTTGCTATAAGCTATAAGCGAGTTTCTCAACGGTTTTTTTCTCTACCGCCCTTGTTACAGAGTTCTCGTCGGCTGTTTGCGCAGTCAGCGATCGAATAGAATAGAGTATATTAGAAAATGTGCGTCATATTGAGGTGGTTATATTTTTTTCGTGATTGCGATTGTCCTGTACGGAAAGTTGTTCAGTTTGGCGGCATGCACCCACAGCCACACCCTTTTACGCTTCTTGAGCGAGAAAACATTCGACAGGTAAGCTAGTCATTTCCTCGTCAACGGTAGGACAGATACCTCAAGAATAAAGGCAGTAATGGTAAAGTAGAGCATATATCTCTTCCGCGTCAACGTTCGCAATACACGCCAACCTTCTAAATTTTTATAATACTCATTGCCGTGTTGGAATTGTTGTCAGTTCTAGTTATAAGTTTGTTTCATTATATTAGTTGCACATATTACTGTTAATAATGCGTAAGTATCTAGCTGTAGCGTGCATTTGCGGAATGATATCGCAATTAGTGATGTAACGTAACTATTACGACATGTGACGGTTTTCAGATTTATCGTGATTTGTTTAGCCGTTCACATTCTACATTCCGATGAAGGTCTTCTTTGTGATGTTAAGTGGATTTTATGATCATTTTATGCTAACATTGCTATTCCCCAAGACAGAGGCAGAGTTATGGTTTAAATTTTCGTATGGTGATTTCGAATTTTCGTATGGTAATTTCAAATTTTCGTATGGTAATTACAAATTTTCGTATGGTAATTTGACATAACATAACATCAGGCCTGAAATCCCAGAAGGGTTAGGCAGTGGTGTGCCTAATAGTACACCCTCATTTCACCAGTTATGTTTAAGTCCCATGTAATAGGGGTGAGCCAATTGCCATCAAAATGGAATAAAACCAATAATATTTTTCCCGACCCGGTAATTGACCCCAGGTCCTCATGGTAATTTGCTTTGAAATAAATTTTGTGGTTTATTGAATGTTTTAGGACTTTTGATCCGAAAAAAGAACTGTAAATTACAAGTTATGTAAAATTAAAATTTTTAAAAACCTCCGACACACACATCACACGTCATAATTTCATGGTGTTATTTGTTTGAACGAAGTTCCTTAACCTGGTTTACGGATAGTGCGATTTAGTAGAAATCGTCACGTAACGAAATGCCGTAAGCTGTGTGTAGTATAATCACTACATATTATAAAACAAAGTCTCCCGCCGCGTCTGTCTGTCGCTATGTATGCTTAGATCTTTAAAACTACGAAACGGATTTTGATGCGGGGTTTTTGAATAGATAGTGATTCAAGAGGAAGGGTTTTGTATATAATTTTACGCGGGCGAAGCCTCGGGCATCGGCTAGTAATATAATATTCCTCATTCCCTTTCAGTATAGTGCACCAATTTTTATCAAACATAGCTAGAACACTCCCGAATTCACCTTTCGTACAAAAAAAAAACTAATCCGAACCGGTTCATCCACTCCGGAGCTACGATGCCACCTACAGACAGATACACACACGTGTGTTTGTGTATCAAACACGTCAATTTTTTAATAGATAGAGTGATTCAAGAGGAAGGGTTTTGTATATAATTTTACGCGGGCGAAGCTGCGGGCATCGGCTAGTAATATAATATTCCTCATTCCCTTTCATTATAGTGCACCAATTTTTATCAAACATAGCTAAGAACACTCCCGACTAATTCAACTTTCGAACAGACAGATACACGACACACACACGGACACGTGAAACTTATACACCCCGTTTTTGCGTCGTTGGTTAAAAAGAGAGTTCTACACCTAACTAAACACAACTTGGAAAGGCACAAACGTTTATCGAATAGTATGACCGCATTGCACAAGACCGCAATTTCCTTGATATGAATCGTTTTGATGCGTCAGCTCCCATTGAGGAAAGGTAAGTCGTTATTCCAGATGTTGACTCAGCGATTTTAAGAGAATTCCGCTTAAACCTGTTAACTTACTTTTTTCTTTTTATTAAACCTCTTAATGTCTAGAGATTTTAATTTACTGCGTATATTTCCTTCCTATACTGAACTGTGAGCGACATATCTTTAATAAACAAGTACATAACGTTGACGTTGTATCCTAAACATTCATCTGTCGACGAGTTCATTTATTTACAGCCAGTATTTCGCGCACTAAAATCACGTGCTTCTAAAGGTAAATATAACGCCAACGCAGCAGGTGAAAGGAATACGTTTGCCAAATTTCAGCTCACCTAAATGTTCCCGGGAAATATGGGAACGTGGCTGTAATAGCAAAATAACTGTGCAAAGCTATTTATTTCATTAGTCTTAAGTAGATTAATGGTAATTTGGGCTAGAATTGATACAGATCTGTCTTTAATTTGGCATGAGTGTAATGTAATTGGGCGAAGCTGCCACAACATGTGCATATAGGTTGACGTGTTGCCTCCGTCGTGCCAACAAATTAGATCGATTACCTACTCGGAGTTTATTACTTTCCCATCAATGCTCTTTACTGCCCTTTTAAGAGCGGGCCTAACGCCAGGAAAAATTCTGATTTCCCCCGCGCGTCTCGCCACACCCGCATTAGTGCGTTTATCAAACACGGGCGGCGCGGCGCCACGATGCGCGACGCGCGGGACCGAACTCGCGTACTTGAAGTCTTTGAGCTGAGTATATGCAACATAGATAGATGAAACCATGTTGTTTGTATGTCGTGAAATAAAAGTTTTGAGTAGGTAAGTATTCTATTTCATCTTGGTTTTCTTAATATTTTACAAATAAATAGGATACAATGGTTGGACGCCAGTTCTTAAATAGGTGGTAATTTTTTTTCGGCAAACCTATGTTGACGTTTGTTACGCCATTTTGGTAATCTACTTTTCAACATTAGTTAGCATTTGATTCTGTAGTCAGTCAGAAAGTTTATAAATTCCGGAATACGGAATAAACGTTTCTTACGTTGCACGTACATTCGATTCAATAATCACAACCCTAAATTGGTTTTTAATTATGCTATACAATTTTATTATAGTTATATTCAAAAACACTGAAGCTTCATTTACATGAGGCTATTTTCTTGGACATACAGGTGCAATAATTGAACGCAATAATTGACTTTCAAGAATGTCAAGCACCTGTTTACATTAAAACTTGAAAGCAAATCTTCTATAATATAAAAATGAATCGCAAAATGTGTTGGTAAGCGCATAATTCGACAACGCCTGGACCGATTTCACTAATTCTTTTTTTGTTATGTTTGTTATTGCCAGGAGAAGGTTCTTATGAAAAAAAATGTAGTAGTAGGTAGTAGTAGGTAGGTAGTAGTAGGTAGGTAGTAGTAGGTAGGTAGTAGTAGGTAGGTAGGTAGTAGTAGGTAGGTAGTAGTAGGTAGGTAGTAGTAGGTAGGTAGTAGTAGGTAGGTAGTAGTAGGTAGGTAGTAGTAGGTAGGTAGTAGTAGGTAGGTAGGTAGGTAGTGGTAGGTAGTAGTAGTAGGTAGTAGTAGGTAGCTTTTTCCCTCTTATGTGACGCAGTCGAAGTTGCGTGGGTCAGCTAGTATTATATATTTTACAATTTAATAAAAAACGACCAAATGCGAGTCGAACTCGCCCATGAAGGGTTGAAGCAGCAACTCAAAAATGAATTGATTGAATGTAAGGTAAATTGCGGTAAACGGTTTATGATGTATAAATACTTACTAGATGGCGTTCAAACCACTTTTCGGTGGAAATTTACATGGTAATGTACATCATATACACTGGTCAGCAAATAAATCGAGCCACCCGCTACCTAGGAACTCTGATTCGATTTTCTCAAAAAGTATAAAACTTTTACAACTATCAAACTTATACGTACAAAAAGTGCGTTTCATGGTGATTAAAACTACAAATTAATTCGAAAGTACCGTCAACTCACATTGTAATCAAGCAACAACCACAATGCTAACGACTTGCTCTGTTTACACCAGAGTTTGAAATTAGCGTTATTTTTCTCTACAATGAGGGTAGTCGGATATTTCTCATCATTTCTTTAGTTTTTGTCCATCGTTTGCTCAGACGCGTCTGGTTTTGCTTCTTTTTTCGATTAATAATGGATACAACACCTCAGGAAGCAGCTCAAGCTGTAGCATTACTTCAAGCAGGCATTGCGTAACGTGAAGTCGCTCGAAGGCTTCGAATCAGCAGATTTTCGGTGAAACGAGTTTACAGACGATACCTAGAGACGGGAGCATTCGATCGCCGTCCAGGTACGGGCAGACCTAGGGCTACATCAGCAGCAGATGATCGTTATATCCACCTTACTGTTCTGCGATATCGCCACCTCAACGCAGTTCAAGTCCAACAAAGTCTGCGTGACGAACGCCAAGTGGTCATAAGTTCAGATACCGTCAGAAGGAGACTTGCTGAACGGAACCTGATCCCAAAAAGAGCTGCAACAGGCCCAACATTAACGGTAGCACACCGTCGAGCACGATTTGAATTTGCTCGAGAGCATAGGGATTAGACATTAGAGCAGTGGAGTAATGTACTCTTCACTGATGAGACCAGGGTGAGTCTACATGGAAGTGATCGACGCCAGAGAGTATATCGTCGCCCTGGAGAACGTTATTCTCAATGTTGCATCGAGGAAACTGTTGCTTATGAAGGAGGATCTGTAATGGTCTGGGGCGGCATCTCGTTAACAGCACATACAGCGTTAGTTTTCATCGAACCGACGGGCCGTACACGTGGACTGACTTCTCATCGCTACATTACTGAAATCCTCGCAGACCGTGTGGTACCTTACGCAGGATATATCGGACAGGATATGCAATTGATGCATGATGATGCATGATAATGCACGACCTCATGTTGCTCATGTGGTGACCCAGCATCTACGCGACGTCAGCATTTGTACGATGGACTGACCAGCTTGAAGCCCGGACTTGAATCTGATAGAACACTTATGACATGAGCTGAAACTTCGGGTTCGAGCCCGGGTACCTGCTCCAATAAGGCTTCCAGAGCTGCGAATCGCAATTAAAGAGGAGTGGAATACAATTCCTCAAGATTTTATCGCCAGGCTCGTAAGGTCGATGAATACAAGGATGCTGGCAGTTATCCGACCAAGGGGAGGGAATACGGAATATTGATCAAAAACTTTGTTTTTGGCTTTAATTTTTTTTTTCACTTTATCATTACTAACGATTGTCACGACTAGAAAACGACTCTTCTTTGTAAAATCCTTGATAAACACTGAAATATTGATTGAGATGAGTTTCCTTTCATTTTAATCACCATTAAACGCACTTTCTGTAGGTACAACTTTGATAATTGTAGGTTTTTTAGTTTTTGAGAAAATCGAATTAGAGTGCCTAGGTAGCGGGTGGCTCGGTTTATTTGCTGTTCAGTGTATTTTTTTAGTTTTATCATTCTCTTATTTTAAAAGTTACCAGGGGGGAACACACATTTTACCACTTTGGAAGTGTCTCTTGAAAAAAACATATAAAAAAATCTCAATACCATATTCATAGATACCCCAAGTATGGGGGAAAGTTTTTTTTTTCATTATTGTGTGAAAATATAATATAATACGAACAAGTAAAATTAAATTAAAAATTTTAAAAACCCTCCGATACATAATGTAATTAAAGTTAAATTAGAAAATAATTGATTATAGTTAAGTTCTAGGAACCAGTCATCACTCCACTTTCCGTGTCTCATTTTGTTAGCTAATATTCCATAATGATAAATGATAAATGATAAATGATCTTTATTTTGTAAGTAGGTTTTCACAAACACTTTTACACGTCAATTTTTTTTTTAAACTAGATGGGGCCGGTGTTTCGTACCTGACTACTCTGAGAAGAAACAGCCGAAACAAACTCAGAGGTCATAGTCTCTTTTGAAGTCCAGACATAATCTTGCTCAATTCACATGAGGATCATGTAGATGTTAGTGTCTGAGATGGTCTTTTGAAGAAAGAACCATCCCTTAAGGAGAGCAAATTTCGTTGGAGCAGCTTAATCCCAAGCCTTTTTATCATCGAGGTAGTGATTAACATGATAGTAGGCTTTCAGGCATAGCTTCCGTTTTATAAACGATTTGAATTTATTTAGACTAAGTGCTTGAATATGGCTCGGAAGTTTATTGTAAAAGCGTATACATTGGCATCTGAACGTTCCCCCTATTTTCTTGAGCCTCGTAGCAGGAATAACAAATTTGTGTTTGTTTCTCGTATTTATGTTGTGGATATCACTGTATTTTTTAAACAAATTAATATTTTTGTGTGCGTACAAAAGATTTTCATAAATATATTGAGAGGGCATAGTAAGAATATTAATCTCTTTAAATTTTTCTCTGAGGGAGTATCGGGGACTTAATTTATAAATTGAACGAATTGCCCTTTTTTGCAATACAAATATAGTCTGAATATCGGCGGCATTGCCCCACAAGAGGATACCGTACGACATCACGCTGTGGAAATAACTAAAATAAACTAAACGGGCTGTTTCCAAATCAGTTAAATCACGAATTTTTCTAACGGCGTATGCTGCAGAGCTAAGTTTTTTTGACAATTTGTGTATATGCGGGCCCCACTGAAGCTTGGCATCCAAAGTTATGCCTAAGAACACTGTGCTGTCTTCCGGTTTCAACTCTTCATCCTTGATTACTACACTAGTTTCCACTTGTCTTACATGGGGTATCGTAAACTTAATACATTTGGTTTTTTTCTCATTCAGGAGTAGATTGTTAACATTAAACCAATTAACGACTTTTTCCAGGGCGCTATTAACATCATCCGTAACTAACTGCTGACGTTTAAGTTTAAATAAAAGTGAAGTGTCGTCTGCAAACAATACTATATCATGATTATCCTTTATGAGGTAAGGCAAGTCATTTATATAAATGAGAAACAAAAATGGACCAAGAATTGAGCCCTGGGGTACCCCCATTCTTACTACGGATCCGGGAGATCTTTTCCCGTTAACATCAACTCTCTGAATCCTATCACTCAAATATGAAGTAAGAAGATCCAGAGAGGCGTTACGGACTCCGTAATGGTGTAGTTTCCTGATTAAAGTTTCATGAAGAACGCAATCGAAAGCCTTGGATAAATCGCAAAAAATTCCCAAAGCATCGAATTTGTCCTCCCAAGCATTATAAATGTGTCCTAAAAGTTCAACACCGGCATCAGTAGTTGAACGACCCCTTGTAAAACCGAACTGTTTTTTATGCAATAACTTATGTTTATTAAAAAAACTTTGCATTTGTTCCAAAATTAATTTTTCAAAAATTTTACTAAATGTTGGTAGTACTGAAATAGGTCTATAATTTGTGGGGTCTGATGTACTACCCGATTTAAATAATGGTATTATTTTACTATATTTCATTAGATCAGGAAACTCACCACGGTCAATACAATCGTTAAATATTACTGCTAAAGAAGGAGCTACAATGTTTATAATAGATTTAGCCACGTCCACAGAATGACCCCATAGATCGGCGGTCTTTTTAACATTTAAGGTGTGAAAGATTTTAATTATATCTTTACAGGTTACATAATGAAAGTTAAATTCGGAATCAGAGACTGAAACGTTTTCCTTAAGTAAAGACTCGGCAGCAGCAGGTGACGAGTTTAGCGATTTAGTAGTCGATACGGGAATATCCGCAAAGAAATTTTCAAAGGCCGTAGCAACTTGATTGTCTGCATTTAAAACATTATCGCCAATAGCCAGGCTGATGTCACTACTTCGGTTGCAAGACCTTCCCGTTTCGCTATTAATAACGTTCCATGTCATTTTAATTACATTACTACTATTTTTAATTTTTGAACTCAAATAACGCGACTTTGCTATAAAACAAACTTTTTTAAATAATTTAGAATAATTCTTAATAATCCCTTCATAATCCCTTTGAATATAGTCATTATTGTAGGTACTAGTCAAAATCTTTCATTTGATAAATTGATACCATATTGAAAAAAAAGATAATTCATTCGCCATTTTGTGGTGGCGGCTATCTTGGATTGTAAATTTATCATAGTAAGTTTTCTACTAGTCACGCCCTTTCATTTGATACCCATATCGAGGGAATTGAAAAAAAAAATGTAAGTAATCCGCCATTTTGTGTCAGCGGTCATATTGGACCAATTTTCATCAAACATAGCTAAGAGCACTCCCGACTAATTCACCTTTCTAATAAAAAACAAAATTAAAATCGTTTCATCCGTTCGGATGCTACGATGCCACAGTGCATTATTTTCTGGGAACTAATACCTGAAACAAGCGAGTGTTCGGAATCACATTAATTTTAATATATTTTTTTAACGTGATTCATATTATGATTCTGCTAAAGCGGCCATTTTAGGGCCCTCGTCTATTTTAAATCTTTACTAGCCGACCCAACCTACTTACTACCTATCTACTACCTACCTTCTACCTACCTACTACCCACCCACTACTTTCACGTAATTATAACACATAAGTATCTTGTTTGCGATTTATAATTTTTCATGTTTTAATCAATTCATTATGGACTATTTAATTTAAATTATTTTGTTATTTTTCTCAAATAATCAATTCTAATTTCGCATGATTAGGTATTTGATTTAATTTATTATTGTTACGTAGTTTTAATAGCTAATAGAATTAAAAGGCTTTTTTATTTTATTATCTTGTTTGCGATAAATCAAACAAAGATATTTTCGTTTCAGAGGTTTAATAAAACCTTAACAAATTATATAACTTTTTTTAAAACGTTTCGTTGCGACGGAGCTGTTTGCACGATGATGAATGAATGTATTGAATGTATAGAGTGAACATAGAATAAAATAACATTAAATGAAGATCTAAGATGAAGATTGAGTGATTGAGGGAATGCGTCGTAGACAGTATCTACAAGTAATAAAACAAATCTCTTTTAAAAATAACTATCATAATTTTGTTAATTTATAATAATATACCTACATAATAGTTAATTCGTACGGGTTATATCAGCCGAAAGACGTCCACTGCTGGACATTGGCCTCCCCCAAGTATCGACACATTGACCGGTCAACGGCGACTCGCATCCAACGTTGTATGTAATTATCATAATTTCACACAAAAATAATGCACGATCAAATCAATCATCCGTTTATTTTGAGTTTACTATGCGCTTAGGTACGTAAAAAATACAAAAGTACTTTCGACTACGGCAATCAGCCATAAATTGAGTGTTCAACTGCTTTACTTCTCGCTTCTTCCGTTTTGTTACTGTATTTTTCTTGATAGCCATGTTACTCAGCAAAAAAATAGTAATATTATGAAAATAATAAGGGCGGCTAGGCGCGGAGCAAAGTGACATAGACTGCCCGTCTCAACAGAGCGAGGGCTACTGATCGGTGAAACAAACTGATGTCTCAAGCTCGCGTCCCGCGAGACGGAAGACGGCGCATTTCGCGGATTAAAAATGTAGTAAGCGCCAAATTATTTCGAGTCTATTTTCTCTTAAAATAGAAAATATTTTGAAAATTTTCTCAGAGTCAGCCCTAGGTTATACATGAGTGATAATATTTATGTAGTTTATGGTTCAGTAATATGCACCAAAATAGAATACAAACCAAAATTGTTGAAAATTAGAGGTAACTTTGTGACGATTTTCTATCGAGAAAATTTTATCCTATTATGTTTTTGCTCAGACCCAACCCTCACCTTTATAATGAAGTTTCCTGACATATTTTTTTTTTCTAGTTTGAACATGATTTACTACTCTAAAAATCTAATCTAAGATTGAAGATTTTGCTTTAGGCCCGCTCTTAAATACGTAAATACTCCATAAAAGAGGATTTTGTACAGTCTATGACAATAAATTACATTCATCATACAAAGCTCGACTTCACTAACTGCTGGGTATATACCTACCTCTCTTTGATTGTTTCCACGTTTTTGTGCCAGCCTCATCTAGAATATCCCCGCGATGGCAACAATGATAAATAAATTACCTATGATTTTATGAGCGGTCCAGTATCACTGAGCGCATTATTAACTTCTATCAAAAAAAATCGAAGGTCGTCGACCTCATTGGTCATTGACACATTTCAGTAGCGATATTTTGGCGGGATTTCAAGCTGAATCCGAATCAACTCGCTCAATTCGCCAATTTTATTCCTTTTGCAGAATATATTCGGACAAAAACATTTCAATTCTTGAGAAGTTTCAACATGTTTTTAAATAGAACTTCGTAATTAATGGCCTGAGGAAAGAATCGCAGAAGTGTGTTTTCAGGTTTTCCCAAAATATTTCAAGAAATTTCCACACATGTTTTGATATCAACGCTGTAGCTACTTGGGAATTGGGATACGACGCAATACATGCAGTACCTAATAACATTTTGTAAACAAGTATTGAAAATAAAAACTGCTCTATTTATTACACGGCGAATTAAAACAGATTGATAGTATGAACTATAAGCCTACAAGAAATACAAATAATCTTATAAACACTACCACTATGGCCCGAACAAGAATTGTTCAAGGTTACAATGACAGATTGGCATTAGGTAGGTACTTCCCTTATTTGGTAAACTGATAGATAGGTTAGTAATGGCAGAGAAGAAAAACCGACTTAAAAAAAAAAACAAAAAGTAAAAAATAAGTTTAGCTTCTGAAGTCGGTGACCTTTGTTTGATTGATTTAATTTTTTTGTCACCGACTTCACTTGTTGTAGAAAATACCAAAATCGCTGTAAAAATGTTGTCCTATAAAATTTGAAGAGTTCCCTCGATTTCGCCAAGATTCCATCATCAGATCCCGACTTGGTGGCTATGAAACCATTTGGAAAGGGTACCCTTTCCAACAAAAAAAAATATTTTTCAAATCGGTTGGCAAGCGACGGAGTTATGCGCGAAAAAACATTAAAAAAAAATGGAATGGAATCCGATTTGAGAACCTCCTTCTTTTTTAGAAGTCGGTTAATAAAACAGAGATCTATGATTTTGATTTCATACAGAAATTGTATACCAATCATATACACATTTGATACATGTATGTACATTGTACAGTATAATACCTCTTAACCTCTTCTACTTAACTACATTTATGCTTGTGCAAGGAATGGGTATGTTACCGTAAAATTGTCAAATACGTTATATCGTAATATCTCTAGCGATATTGTAAACTCTCGAATTATTGTCAAATGAACATACTGCTTACAATAAAACGCATTATTTTTCGTGAAATGCATGCGATGGTTGTCAACTCACGCGGAAGGAGGGATCCGCCTTGCCCAGCGGTACCACTCTCATGAAAAGATACTGTACCATTCCTGAGAAATATTGATTAATATAAACTAACCTTAAAACACTTATATTGCCCTAAAAAGCGTAGTCGACGGAGCCTCGCTTCGCGGGGCCCCTATTTCCGAGTGCAGGGTTTAAAGGAACCTAACTAAGCTAACGGGGGGGTGCCCCAAGTCCCAATTATGGGTGCAGAGATACTTCCGCGTGTTCAGTTGACAATAATTCGAGATATTACAATATCGCTAGAGTGAAACACGTTATATTGTAATATAACGTGTTTGACAATTTTACGGTGACAGGTACACATCGACGGACAGAGCAACAGATGGAAATCGAACTCAACATCTCGCAGGACTTGACCTTTAACTATTTCCGCTTCTTAAACACGACAATTTCTCTACAAAACAATTCAAATGACCCTACACATAAAACAGAACGTCACCGTGGGACGTTCAGCCTAGACCTCAATACAAGGTTAGTCAATAAACACTAATATGTTACAGGAAATGCGTCCAGTTGCCTAGCACCAGTGACTAATAGTTGGCAGAGCGTGATAAATATGACAAGATGGACGACCGGCCATGTCCCGATGTAGGGAAATAGTGTGAGGGTTGTTTGTCATCGGCAGAACTGGCGTTGAGTGTGATGACTTGTGTGTTTTGTTATGAGATGACATGTGTTTCGAAGTAGATTTAAATTTAGTGGTAGTTGATGCGTTATTTCTTTGGGTACTTATACAAGCAGCGCTGACGGACTGCCAAGATGCTTCTGCTTTTCTTATCTATACTCTATACTAATATTATAAAGCAGAAGAGTTTGTTTGTTTGGTTGAACGCGCTAATCTCAGAAACTCCTGGTTCGAATTGGAAAAATCTTTTTGTGTTGGATAGTCCATTTATCGAGGAAGGCTATAGGCTATGTAACATCACGCTACGACTTTTAGGAGCGGAGCAGGAATGAAAAATGTTGCAAAAACGGGGTTCTTTTTTCTTTCGTTTTACTCTCTTATATGACGGATTTGTGCCCCGTTGATGGCAATAGGATCGCCCCCTATTACATAATAATAATAATATGTACAAGTGGTTCTTTATTATTTACTAAGTACTTAAAATTTAAATTAATCTTGTTTATTGCTGTGCCTTAACGTGGTCCATTATTTTCCACCATCAATAAATTGCAAATCTATTTAGTCCGCCAGTTAGAGTGTTGGAAAATAATGGACACGTATATTTTTATTTTTGTAAATCAACGAATATTGACAAAGATAAAACGCATCAAAACTCCGGAGTGGGGGCTCACTAAGAATGATACCAAACAGTGACGTATTGAGAATTTTAAAAGCGTCCTATCTTCGTCAATTTTGGTTTGGGTCAAATATTTTTTGATAATCTAAGTGCTATTTAACAAGCTTATTGTACTTAGCTGTAAGCCTATTGTAACATCTTTTTAAACTTATAGTATACAAAATGCAATGAATATGAGAATACATGAGAATTAAACATAGTTGGCTTAATGTGGCTGTACTTTCTGCTTATTACTTCGGCGATTACAAGGCGTGATGTTATTGATAATACGCAATTGCAAAATGGACCTGCTTATTCGTCAGACAAGACATTTCCAGTATAAAATATAGTAACAATGATTGATAGAGTGAAGTGCTAACGAGGCTGCCATGCGTCATATACCTAGTAACGCAACGCACTACTTACTGCAGGGAAAATACATACCTTCACAACAAAACGCAATTCATTCCGTACGTCAACGTGAATTTCACCAGTTTCCGTCATCAATTAAGTTGTAAATCATCTAATATTTAGCATCCGGCTGCTAACTCGTAAAAATTGGCAAACATGCTTGACGCGTGGATTTGTTATAGCAGAATAATCTTATGACCTATATGAAGCTGTTTTAAAGCACATTAATGTACAAAATTATCTCCAGACCCCAGTTTCTGAGACGAAATGCACATGTGTGAGTACTATGTACTGTAAAGCTACCATTTGCATTTAGTTATCTTTCATTGACTTGAATATGCCTTGGTGGCTGAGAGAATGTCATGCTCGCTTAAATGTCTTGCTGATGGTGGTGGGTGGGTCGGGTCATTTAGTTCCCTTCAATATGGTTGAATTGAATGGCGCTGATCCATGCGTCATGTTCGTGAACGGGCGCTGTCAGTCGGGACTGGTCATCTCTTAGCTGCCATGGATCATTTGAATTGCTTTATTTTATAAATTGTTGATTTAATTCTTTTTTTTACTCTGGACGCTCTTATTGTGCACGTCTTTCTACATCGTTCTCACATATATGTATAATGTCAACATGAAAGATGTAACCAAGATTTTGTAAGAACACTTTTGATTGAAAAGAGTGTCCATGGAGTTTCTTGCCCGTTCTTCTCCATAGAGATCTACGCTAGGGAATGGGCAACTACAGTACATTCTCAAGTTATTATGCCTTGTGTCTGTGACTGCAGCCTTTTTTTTTTTCATTTTATCGACATTCAAAAGTGCCGTTAAGGTCTAATTGAAATAAATGATTTTGAGTTTGAGTTTTGAAAATTATCGACAAAAAAAAAAAAAAACAAAATTTGCTAAGTGAAGCAAAACCTCAGCAGTTTCAAATAGCAACTATAATATGGCCGATCGAAAATCCGACCACGAACAAGTCTTTCAGCTGAAATTATCAAAAGAAAATGTGGCGCCATCGAATGTCAAATAACGGATAGGTATGTTCTGACATGACCAAGCGAGGCCTTTTTTCTGCTAAGGCATTTTCCCCCAAAGATTCTGAGGTCCAGCCTAGCCTACAGCAATCGCACACTAAACATGCACTAGCTTTTGCCAGTGACTACGCCCGCGTGAAGTTTGAAAATTACCCATGAGATCTTATTACCGGAATAAAAAATAATCCTTTGTGTTAATTCAGGTTATAAACTATCTGTGTGCTAAATTTGATCCAAATCCGTTCAGTAGTTTTTGCGTGAAAAAGTAACAAACATCCATCCATACTCACAAACTTTCGCATTTATAATATTAGTAGAATAGAATTAGTAGGATTATAGGCCATTACTCTCTAGTCATAGCCTTCCTCTTCTTACCGTTTAGAAGGCAATCTATAATGACTCAGCCCAAAAGTTAGCTACGACTTTGGTGCTCGCAGTATTATTGGCGTTCATCATTTCTTGTAATGGCCTGTGATCGTTATAGAGCACAGGGAACAAACACATACCTCTATCCAGTTTAGGAACACAGGGCGAAGACTCCTGACACTTGGTGACGCATTTCTTATGGCAGGACAGTCCACAGTTTCGGCACTGCATCGCGTCTTTCAGCCATATCTGAAAATTGTATATGTTTGTAATAAAGGTCAAAGGACCCCGGCAAAAAATAACTTGATTTACGTAAATGTTTGTGAAGGAAAGTTCGTTGATATGTGTCTGTAAATAAAGTTTATTTTCGGGCAGTTTTTTTCTGTTTAAAGGGCTGATGAAATAATCGAGTGCTTGTTTTTCTTTTATATTGACTTTCTGTTTGTTTGCAACTCCACCTGCACTTTAAGGGACCTGTCCGAAGCAACGACCAACGCCTTTGACGTGGTTGAGTTCTGGTCGAAACAAAATTAAATAAATAACAATGGGAATCGTAGACACGAGAAAGAACAAGAATTGACTTGCAAATGAGGATAGATGAAATGCTAAATCTGGAATCTAAGTGAGTCATAAATTAAATTTTGTTAGCAAAAGCTTTTCTCTGTATTGACTGATAGCTTGGCTCATATTTTTTTAACCATGACGTCTTAACCTATTTCTACACCTCTTTGTTCTCAAACTCACCTTCTTATTGCAGAAATCGCACTGCGTCGATCTATGGAAATGTGTTCGCACAAAATCATGACTTGCTCGGGTCGGTTTAGGTGGCTTGGGCAATACTGGATCCCGGCTTGACCTGGGGACTGCCCGGGCGGGCCCTAGGCCTTCCCACTCCCACCACACTAAGGCATCGCCGAAGCATAAGCAGGGTTCGAAGCCAGCGTGTGATGATAACTTGTGGCTTTTGCTGGAAACATATCAATGTGTTGACTATGTTACTGATAGATCTATTATTCCCCCTATGATACGTACTTATGTTAAATATTGTCATACAGCCACACAGGTCGAGTTTCCTCCGTGCATGAGAAAGCACGTTAAGCCGCTTTTGATATTTAACAGTCATTATATGCAGGTAATCGTGAGTGGCAAAAGTGCCCCGAAATTTTGACAAGCAGTCTTACCAAGGAGTATGAAATAAGCCATTACTAATTGGATTGTGGTGGACACACAGGCTGTAACGATATGTAAAATACTGGTATTCAGTTGCATCCGGTTAGACTAGTAACTGACCCCAACGAAGTTGGGAAAAGGCAGATGATGATAACTGTACTTTCTTACTAAAGCCGTTTTTACACTGTCATAATTATAATGCCAATAGACCTGTTACTCCCCTTAAGATATAATATGTCAACAAGTTATATTAAATAAAAATTTAAAAAAAGCCTCGACAATTTAGGTCGTAATTTCTGGTAGGTATATATGATTCTACCAGTCAAGCCCTTTTATTTGATACCCACTGTGTGTCTGTGACTTGTGAAAACAAATGTAAATCACCATTTTATGGTGGCGGCCATCTTGGATTAGAAATTTATTATAGCGTATAGTATTCTACTAGTCAAGCCCTTTCATTTGATACCCATGAGGGAGTTGTTGAATAAATATGTAATCCGCCATTTTGTGGCGGCGGCCATCTTGGACTGTTTTTTAACAAACATAGCTAAAAACACTCCCGAATAATACACCTTTCAAGCAAAAAACCCCCGTCGTTTTTGCGACGGGGGTTAAAAACTTTCATGTAAAATATGTTTAACGCCTCGTAGAAATACGACATAACTGCGTCATCATAATTTATATATTTTACTCATGCCGTCTATGTATAGATGCATATCTAACTCAACATTATAATGACTGATAAGATGTTATTGTTCTATGATAACGTTGTAGCGGTCAGTAGTACCCAATGATCGCTAGCTGATGATGATATTTTTCAAACTATTCCGTTTTGAGAGCGCTAGACGTCCTTGGCAAACACAACATGGGTTTCCCTGGGCACACTTCCAACCCCGCAATTGTTACTGAGAATTGTTCGTCGAAGACCCAATTAATACGTGTTAGTAAGTGATTCTCACGTAAATCAGGCGAAATCTTCATGCAATTGAAACTTCTAAGAAATTGTATCATTGCTATATGTAGCTGTAGGTCATTACAGCCTTTGTCTCAGTAGCTCTTATTCATCACCAGCTGTCGAAATTATTGCACAACGGGAGATGTTTATTTCACCGTTTTGGAATTCTCTCCCAATGTCTGGGTGAAATCTAAAGGGGTCGTCAATGCTTGGAAGGAGAGGGGGTCAGCCTAGAACCATACGATGTATCATCAAGAAGGGGGGGGATAAAAGTGGTCTAAAACAAAAGGATGGCCTCATTGATAACAAGGTTACAAAATATTATTCCCATGTGATGTAACACCATGATAAATATGTAAAGTATTTTTTGTTGTCTCTTTGTAGACAATTCCTTAAATATTAGACAAATATCCAATTCTATGTTGTGTATGGTAAAGTGATGGTCTAGATGACGTTCAATGTGTGCGTAATGGTTGGACTAATTTGTTGTAGTCTAAGATCCCGCTATACAACGACCTTCACCGAGATGCTTATTTAATGAGACGTATTTTTTATGTTATTAAATATGCCAATAAATATATCCTATATGGGTTGCCTAACAAATTTCAGTCCAGAGTATTTTTAATTAATAATTTAAAAACATTTTTTTTTTAAAGATTGCACCGGTGTGATTATTAAATAAATTTGATACCAATCGAAAGTTTGAAGCCCATAGAATATGCAAACGTTAGGTTGCCTATTTTTTTCCGGTCACAACCACGGGTTGCCAGGTGTAAACAGGTAAATCTATAGGTACTAGCATTTTGCAACGGTCTGATTATTGAATCAAACTTAGATAAAATGAAAGATTATTTCATAAGGAACACGGTGGTATAGGGTTGCCTGCGAAAAATCAGTCCCGAATTAGGGTTGTCGAATTTTAAATAATAAAATATCGCTGCGAGTGAATGTGTGTGAGAGAGAGGTCCCAGACCAACCATCCCACGCGGTAGAAAAGGACGCAGCGTAGCAGCTGTTTAAAGTCCGCCCATTTAAAGAAGGAGAGTGCGCATGCTATTTGTGCTTGGAAATGAAAAGGATAGCGATAGACTCGAATATGCTGTGCATTATTTTGGAGTCATAGATATAGTATTATATAGATGGCGAGAAAGCGTGTCGCTGAAAGGGACAAAAAAAAAAGTACTAGTACTAGTAGGAAAAATGTACCCCATAATTAGTGATAAAATTAGAAATAGGTACCTACACAAAGCCTGAAGTTTAGACCGATGAAATCTGTGTCATCGAAAGCGACAGAAAGAAAACCGGGGAAGGGCGAGTCGGAGTCGCACACCGAGGGTTCCGTATAAACTTACCAATGAAAACAGTTCCCGCAAAAAAATTTTTGTGGAACTACAAATTTTCAGTTTTCGGATTTCAGAAATAAAAAACCGATGTGACTTTAATTGATTAAAAAATAAAAAATTAAATAACTATTTCTGTATATTAATAATTAACTACTCCAAAATAATGCACAGCATAATACGAGTCTATCGCTATCCTTTTCATTTCCAAGCACAAATAGCATGCGCACTCTCCTTCTTTAAATGGGCGGACTTTAAACAGCTGCTACGCTGCGTCCTTTTCTACCGCGTGGGATGGTTGGTCTGGGACCTCTCTCTCACACACATTCACTCGCAGCGATATTTTATTATTTAAAATTCGACAACCCTAATTCGGGACTGATTTTTCGCAGGCAACCCTATACCACCGTGTTCCTTATGAAATAATCTTTCATTTTATCTAAGTTTGATTCAATAATCAGACCGTTGCAAAATGCTAGTACCTATAGATTTACCTGTTTACACCTGGCAACCCGTGGTTGTGACCGGAAAAAAATAGGCAACCTAACGTTTGCATATTCTATGGGCTTCAAACTTTCGATTGGTATCAAATTTATTTAATAATCACACCGGTGCAATCTTTAAAAAAAAAATGTTTTTAAATTATTAATTAAAAATACTCTGGACTGAAATTTGTTAGGCAACCCATATAGGATATATTTATTGGCATATTTAATAACATAAAAAATACGTCTCATTAAATAAGCATCTCGGTGAAGGTCGTTGTATAGCGGGATCCTATACTATTGGAAAAAACCTGTATTCAGATAGTTAATTAAATCATAAGGTTTAAAAAACGGTGCTTACTTGTGATTTGTGTGCGAGACATGCAATAAAAGAGTTTTGTTATTGTCGAAATCAAAATAGTTTGCATATAAATATTCTACATTTGCGCATCAATTGCGATTTACGCATCGGCAGCTTCGTCAATGCGCAAAACTCACTTCACTTTGTCTTTGGAAAGAATGCAATGTGATATGCGTGCAAGGTTTAAGCGATAGATAATTATATCAATTTCATTTAAAAAGCAGTTTTAGACGTTCAAAGGCAGCAGCATTAAGTTAGAAAGATCTAAGAAAAATATGCTCCACATGTAACGCCATCTAGCGATATTCTTACCTGAACTTGATATCGACATCTGGCGGCAAGAATTGATACCTCTTCATATGATGGGGGACCGTCGAATCCTGGCATTCAGCCAACAACGCCGTCAGCGGAATATTCAGATAACCTAACAGAATCTCTTCTTTCTCCCCAGCTACGGTCGCCCAGACATTGATATTCAGATATTTGTGATTCTCATTTAGCTTAAACTCCGTTTCTTCGTCAAAAGGAATGATTGGCTTCAAAGGTGTTTGTTTCGTCCAGAACATTTGGCATATTTCTACGTGTTCGCACTGTCGGGGGCCTCCGACTTCGAACATCTGTTCTTCTTCTTCTGTAGCCTCTTTTTCTTGTGCCTTACATTCTGAGGAGTCAGTTCTTATGATAGGTATATCGGGGTGTTTAACAGTTTTGTTAATAAGGTTTGCTTGTCGTAAGGGTGTGCTCGCGCCGGAGGCTGGCGGGGTACTGCCGGCCGAGCTGTCGGAAGACTTATTTTCTACGGAGCAGCGTCGCTTCCGAAGCCCGAAGTTAGCCGAAGCAGGCTGTTCGGAAGCCTTCGGTTGTCGTGCTGGCTCAGTTTTTGTGTTCGGTTTGGCTTGTGCATCAGTCTCGTTTTGTGGTTCTACTGTTTTTGCTGGGCTGGATTCGGGTTCCTGATTACGAAATACACATGAAAGTTGTTGATACCAAATACATTATTATTAATAATGCTTCTATAATTTTCGGAAGTGATGTAGCTGACCGTTATATAAGTCTTGTATAACGTGGAGAAATATTTCCAGACTCTTCTCTAGTCAAGACTTCTGACTTTTAATAGTAAGAAGAGGACAGTGGTCTTCCATTAAATTGGAACATCCATTAAATTAAAACATCCAATTGTATAAATTTAGCCCACGTGCTTATCGTGGTGGTGGTATAAATGCTTTTCTGTGTTGACCCAAGAAAGAGAAACCCCTATTGTTATTATATAAAGTATCTAGCGCTATATAGCAGTATTGTTCAGTACTCATTGAACTGACCTGTAAATTACTCTTCGACGCCGCTGCCCTCATACCCTGCAGCCGAACTCCCTCCATGACCTCGGAGACCCGTCGGAAGGAGAAGTTCGGCTTCATTCGTTTCGGTTCGGTCGCCTCGTCGCGTCGTGCGCCTGCGCCGGCACCGCCGCGCTTCACTCGCACTGTTACCGCGCGACGTTCTACTAGACGGAGGAGTTTGCCTACCTGTTGGTGAGAAGTTTAATATTACAGGACTGATCATCATCATAACATTACTTAAGCCTGTAATCTCCGAAAGGTGACCCTTAAAACGTAATCGGTACGTTTTAAGTTCCACGTGACTACCATGACTCAGGGGCAGCTGCTGTGAAATTTCTGATGGAAAAACCCAATAACACTGCCCGAAATGAGTAGGGATGAAACGCATGTGACCAAAAGAGTGATGGACATTAATATTGATGGACGGAGAGGGCGGGAGACGAAGGCCAGAGAAAGATGGATGGATTGTGTAAAGACTGTTATGAAAGAGAAAGGAGTAACTGATGTCGTGACGTTACACAGGGGAGAATAGAAGAAGAAAACGTGTTGTACCGACCCCAAATAGAAAGGGACCACGGCAGAAAGATGATGATGACTGCCCGAACTGGGAATCTAACCCAGGGCGTGGATCATGCTCAGCAGTCACGCGTGCAACCACTAGACCAACGAGGCATTAAGCCAGTACTTTTCGATTAAGTTTAGCTAATACTTTTCTATGACCAGTCTTACCAAGGGGTATATCGTATCACCCAGTACTAACTGGGTTATGGAGGTCAGATAGGCAGTCGCTCCATGTAAAATACTGGTGTACAGCTGCATCCGGTTAGACCGGAGGCCAACCCTAACATAGTTGGGCAGAAGGCTAGGCAGAAGAGATGATGAAATACTGTTTATTTATTTAACAATTTATGTACATTTGGGGGTATGAAAACAGGGTGTAAAGCTCTTCATCCCCTCTAGAAAAGAGAGGATCCTCCGACCAGACGGGTGTTTTGTCTGGTGGGCTACTGCCCGAAGGTTGTTGTCGGGTTCTCGTATATGCTCTTAAGTCGCGGAGAATGTTGCTTGCGCGATGTAGAAATTCTGACGTATTTCGCTTATTAGTTCATAGATGGCGCTGTAGTATGTACTTTTTGTTCAATATAGCTGAAGTACTTGTTGTAGTGCCGCTACATACACACTAAATACAGGGTGTATTTCACCTCATCACAAAGCCGTTAACCAAGCATTCTGTATATCAAACTAAATAACATTACGCAAATAATATTGCTGGGAAACAACTTTTTTTTTCGAGGTTATAAATCGTGTTTTGTGACTCAATGTAACACACTCATAACATTGTGCGGATGGATGGATTGAATAGTACGCGGGTCGTAGAGATATTTAAAGTAAAATCATGCGATAAAAAGTGGTATTAAAAAAAAAAAAACTTGTCAAAATCTTGCAATATTGACCCCCAATATCTCCGTAACTAGAAGGTTCCCAGGTATAGTGTAGAACAAAAAAATGATCAGAATGACGAGGAAAACAAGTGCCTTTAGTATTCGTTAAGAGGTGTTTTACACCCTATATGGAGAAGTAGAAAGGACCAAACAAAACACACAAAAACAGTAAGTTTAGTTCTAAATATTACCTGAGCAACATTATTGACGGGCTTATTATCGATAGCCAGCACAACATCGTCTCTGCGCAGATCGGCGCGGTAAGCGGGCGACATCGGTACGACAGTGTCCACCAAAACGGCGCCCACGCCCTGGCAACACACGAGGCCCAGCGGCCCCGCCACGGCTGGCAACACTACGTCCAGGACTAGCACGCCGCGGCGCAGCGATACCTAGGTGAAGAAGAAAGGAATATGAACTGTTTATTCTGCAAGAACATTACAGAGACAGAGAACATCTAGGGAAATAGAAAACCATTCATGAATTTTCTGGTAGGACAAAATTGTTTTTTTTTTGCTTCCTTCTAATATGCAGCAACAGAGAGGCGACGGATCTTCGTGATTTCTTGCATTTAAGTAAAAGAAGTAAGTACACAAATTGCAATAAAAAAGCTTATGTAATCATACATATGTTTTACTTTTTTATCATTTTTTTATTATGCGAGCTTTACTTACATTTGGGCTTTTATACAGCAAACCTTACTACGATTGAAAGAGTTGCAAAAGAGGGATATACCTATGTGCAACAACAAATCCATTAAGAAAATAAACTAAGCTTTGATTAGCACACAAGTAATAAAGCAATATAGTTAGCTATTGGGCTAGACAAAGGGTTCTGTTAGATTAAATACCACGAAGTTAAACCTTGCTTGAGAAATGTGTAGATAAGACTATGAAAAATGTTTGAATATTAATGACGTGTTGAGGTAAATTAGTGTTAAAATATTTTAAATGTTTCCTGTAGCCGTTCTTTGTGCCATTTTGTTCCGTATCAGATAGTAGGTAGTTTTAAATATTAATTAAGCTGTTCCGGTTTCCTGAATCATTTTAACTTTTCTAAAATATTTGATCACAAAACAAAGTATTTCTACTTTGTGCCGTGTTAAAATGATTGCATAGCAAATTTTTTATTTTATCTACTACATATCATTAGTACGTAACTTAAAATCATTATAGACGCATTGCTTTACATTTTGCATCTTGTTAAAACCGGAGGACCAATCTTGCAAAGTCGAACTAACTTACCAATACGTGAGTAAATACAATAGCTCACCCATCCATCCGAGTCCACAGCTAAGGCCGCGCGCACAGTGGCCTGTGTGCCGATTCCTCCAGACCACTGCAGTCGCGTCATCTCCATCAGTCACACCGTCAGTTGTCCGTGTGGACAGAGCCTTTCGTCACCCTCTGTGCTGCCAGGATCTGACTTAGTAAATACAATAGCTCACCCATCCATGCGAGTCCACCGCTAAAACCGCGCGCACAGTGGCCTGTGTGCCGATTGCTCCAGACCACTGCAGTCGCGTGACCTCCATCAGTCGCACCGTCAGTTGTCCGTGTGGACAGAGCCTTTCGTCACCCTCTGTGCTGCCAGGATCTGACTTAGTAAATACAATAGCTCACCCATCCATGCGAGTCCACCGCTAAAGCCGCGCGCACAGTGGCCTGTGTGCCGATTGCTCCAGACCACTGCAGTCGCGTGACCTCCATCAGTCGCACCGTCAGTCGTCCGTGTGGACAGGGCCCTTCGTCACCCTCTGTGCTGCCAGGGTCTGACTTCGGAAAAAATGGTTTGTACCTGGAAAAAGATTTAGGTATATCCATCAGGTACTTTGATACAATTTTAAAATAAAATAAAGTATTATCCGCTTATAACTTTCCTACTGATAATAGAAAACAGGCTTTCTCTATGAGAGGAAGTGAGTCAGAGATCGGTGCGTAATCCAGACAAAAAATAAAGGAAATATATTAAAATTTTCTAAAGAAGGTAGGTATTAATATAGATTTACCCCAATGGTTATTTTTTGTTCAAACGAAGCTTTTTCTTGAAAAGGTCAAGTTGATACTCCACTCAGGGTACATTTGAATGGTTATTTTACTGAGTAATACCCTTTCTTGATTGACCTCTTCAATTCTTTTAAGAGCGGTTATTGTGGAAT
Organism: Xestia c-nigrum; assembly: GCA_916618015.1. Taxonomy (NCBI): domain Eukaryota; kingdom Metazoa; phylum Arthropoda; class Insecta; order Lepidoptera; family Noctuidae; genus Xestia; species Xestia c-nigrum. The sequence goes on from OU745246.1 coordinate 20,909,935, forward strand.
GCCTCTTCAAAAACCATTGATCCATTTGCAAATTAGAATCGATCTAGCAAGTTTAGGAGGAAATCGGGCATCCGCGGTAACGGTTAATTCTCCTAACTTATACCAACCATAGTTATATTCGAAGTTATATCCGTTTTTCACCTCTTGTGTCAAAACGAAGTAACTTTGGATAGAGTGTTTTAGTATCTTTAGATTCTATATCTACTTTCAGCATTTTATTTTTTAATGACTTCCAAGATCCAAGGACCCATTTCTTGGAAAGGAATGGGTTCTTGGGTCTAGATTTTGATAATTAAATGTAGCATTATGAAACTAAAAAAAAGTTAGTAACGTACCGAATCTTATAATTAGGCAGCGTATGCCTCTGCGCCACCGCCCTCCTAATGTGTGCAGCGACTAACGAAGCCAGTCTAGGCTTGATCTGCCTTCCCTGGAACCTTCCGCGCACCCGGAGCTCAAGCTTGGGTGGGGACTCGAAGGCTAGCGCCCAATGAGTGTATGGATTGCGACGGAACATTACCCTTACGTTTCCGCTTATGCTTTCCACTGAAATTAAAGAAAAAAAAACTAAGATGATTAAGATCTAAAAGGGCGCATTCATAAAGTTGGAAACCTCGTTTTACGACGTTTTATAATTGTAATCTTTTATTTCAGTTGACATTTTATTTGTAATTTTAATTGTTTACTTTTGTTTTCTTTTTCTATTCAAATTTGTATGTCAGAACGACAAAACCTAGCAAGAGCATCACTATTTAAAAGATCTATAATGTATACTATGTATACTATGTTTAACAAATAAATGATTCTGATTCTCGCAAATAACTGTCTAATATCGAAATATGGAAATAATAAATGTACCTAGCGAACTAGAATATTGATTTTGAAATTGAGTTGGTAGTATCGTAACCCGGAATAATCAGTGTTAGATGTATAAAAACTATTTGTTTTTTTTTTCAAAGTAGCGGCCACGCATAAGTTTGGTTGAAACAAAATGTTCTAAAGTCACGTTTCCGCGATACGAGCTATCATAGTTAGAATTCAATCACTGATAGCATGTTCAGCACAACTTTGATTTAATCAGACAGACAGACACGTATAAAATGTGTATCAATCGGTAGCTGCCATCAACACAAACAATTTTCATCTGAGACAAAATCTTCTAAAGCATCATGTTTCTTCTTAAGCAAATGATAGCCATTTATTTATATATTCTTATGTTTGAAACTGTTTTCTGTTTGTCCCTTCCCCCGACAAGGTTCATTGGAAGACCAGCGTCAGACAGCATCACCTGTCTGGCATAAATGCTGAAATGAACCTTTTTGCGCAGCCGTGAGGCACACAGTACATACTATGTATTTTTGTCCTTTTTGTTACTTTTTTATTGTTATTGTGTGTGTGCTTAATACTGACGTCAATTAATTTTTTTTTCTTTCTTCTTTCAATCAAAGTTGTGGTGGTACCGATCTCAACCGCCGTATATTTCGGAAACTTGACACTAGAACATTTAACAGTAATATTTCAAAAGTATTTGACAGGTTTTAGCAAGGTTGCAAACTTTCTGGATACGCTCTCTTAACCTCAGGTTCAAGTCATGGTTGTCATAAAAATGTACTGTCACCAGAACCAAAGGTTTTTGCAAAATTTCAGCTCAATCGGTTAAAGTGAACTGACTTGAAACTCAGTTGCAAGATTTGAACAATTAATATACTAAATTTCTAACAAGTAAGTTTAATAAAAGCTTATAAAATTAGGAAGCTTTGTAAACGGCGCAAAAACTTATGAAAGGGCTTGTCAAAGAATGTGGTCTTAAACACAAAAATCTTTTTTAATAACTCCCTTATTTTGGGGTTGTTTCTGAATCACCCCAAGTATCTTTATGCGAAAACAAAGAATATAAAAATGGACCCTTTGTTGGAGTTTTTCAAAGTCAAATGACAAAAACATTCAAGGTTCTTTCACAAGTTACAAAGTCGGTTTCCGAAGTTCATGCAACGACAAAGTTATCTTTGTCTTCGTTGATTTATATTCGTTCTCAAGTAACTATTGGTAGAGTTTGCGGTTATAGAGAACTGGATTCTTTTGCAAGGTTTTGCCTGAAAAAGAGCTTTTAAAAATGAAGGTGACTTAGTTTTACACAGATTTTTGCAATGTAATAAAATGTATTGAAATATTTTGAACGCCATTGACGATTTCAACTTTGTGTTGTAAGCAATATTAGGATCATCGTTCGAAGACTAATTTCTGTTTTCACTAACGCTAGCTGACACCTTAAGATGCCTTTAAGAGTTGAAATCACAATGATGTCACTTATAGTTAAACTAACCAGTAATAGATATGTTAGCGATCTTCCCCAGCAGCATGACGGCATCCACATCGATGCGGAAGTTGCCATCATACGCCAGGTCAAACTTCAGGTCTAGGGCCCTGAGACGCGCCCCATCTTCTTCTAATTCACCAGACTGGAGCCGTAGGTTCGTGATGGTGGGGAACTCCGTACCCACTTCTAGGGAGCGTAGCTGTGGAAGGAATTAAAGTTGTTTAAGTTTAGCTAGAAATGCTCTGTGTTGTATTTGCAACGTTCGGCTCAGCTTCGATAGTTTAAAATTCAACACGCTCAATGTCTCTCACATTTTTAATCTTCTATCATCATCATCATTTCAGCTGAAAGACGTCCACTGCTGGACATAGGCCTCCTCCAAGTGTCGCCACAATGACCGATCCAGTGCGACTCGCATCCAACGGATTCCCGCAACCTTCACCAGGTCATCGGTCCACCTAGTGGGAGGTCTTCCAACGCATCGTCTTCCGGTTCGCGGTAACCACTCCAGAACTTTTCGGCCCCATCGGCCATCCGTTCTGCGAGCAATGTGCCCTGCCCACTGCTACTTAAGTTTGGCAATTCTTCGGGCTAACCGGGGTGACCTTGAATCTATAGATAAAGCCATGATTTTGATCGGTGACAGTTCTTTGTAATAGCTTTTTGCCTTTGTAGTTCCCGAAATAGCCTTTTTTTTCTTTTTTTTTATAATGGGAAATATCATATAACTTCTCGCGCTCTAGGCGGAGCGGGAGGGAGTGTCAGACTTTTACTGACTAAAGCCCATCCATGTTCCTTCCTCGCCCTTTATGTTCCGGGGTCGCGGTATCTCTTTCGAACAGGCCCGCAACCCCAGCAGAGACCCGCAATCTCAAAACCACTCGATGGACCTGCCGGGGGGCAGGTCCATCGAGTGGTTTTGAGATTCCCGAAATACCCTTGATCCCAGATTAACGGCGAAGGAGGCCGGTAAGCATAATTGAGGTATTTGTCGGCCTGCTACGAGTATGTGCAGAGGTACAGGTAATAAAGCAGACGACAGGCTTCAAAGGAATGCCAGTTGTCTGTAGTCAAGCAATAATATGGAAATTTGATGCCACGGGTCTCCCTTCTGCGGTTCATCACGTCGCGAATATCGAGCGAATATCATATATGCACTTAATACCCGCTTTAAGCTTATGTATATACCCGAGACAGAGGCACGAGTAGATAACCGAGACGATATCTCATTAAACACGAGTCTATGAACTCTAGAACATACCCTTAGGAGTCTTACGAGCTACATAACTTGATAACACGAAGTAAATATTGTTACGAATTTTCTAATGATACATGTAACCCTCGGGCTTACTATGAACCCGTATTTCTTGATAAAATATAAGTAAAATGAAAAGAAAACATTATTTTATAGGTGTTATCCTCAGGGAATGCCTTAAAACAAAAGTATGAAACTTCGGAACTTTCACGTAAAATCACTGCCGAAATCTCGTAAAGAGGGCTAAAGTTTTTTTCACGGTAAGGTACTCAAACTGCGTGAGGCTAAACGTGGCTCAAAGAGCTCTTATTAAGCTTACAAACTAACTACTTAATTAGTTTACGAGCAAGACGTTATTTTTACCTCCTTTAATATCTGAAGGTATAATATACCTCTTAAATGCTTCGTCCTATGGTTGGATGTTACTGGCACGTTATAAAACTGGTCAGGTACATATTTCCAATCCTGAAGCTTCAATGTACTGAGAATTGTTGTTAAATAAAGTTAAAATTATCTATCTATATCTTAGAACTCCTTGGAGTGTTGACTACAAAACTTAATTTGTAAGCTCAGTACCGAGAAATCTTTCTCATGAAAGGAATTTTCTTGGCTCGCCTCGTAGCAACAGTTTATTTATTCTAACACAAAAACGTCAAAAGATTTATTTATCCTGAAGAAGTGTTTCTTAGAGCGGTCTTAGTCTTCAAGTTAGAAGATATCTTTGAGCCAAGCATCACTATACTTTATTTTCCAACGAATGATCTAATACTTGAACACTCTATCGCAAACGAGGTACCTAAAAATTCAAGATGAAGTCCCCGATTGAGACGAGTTCATGTTGTTTGTTGACATCGTTCATTATTTTCCTGCCCTTGTCAACACAACAAGTTTATTATTATTTCATTTTATTCTACCCTTTCGAACGTCACGCTATCATTTACGTCCTTTTCTTTCTTATCATTGTTTAGACAATCCATCCATCTTTTATTTGGGGATAAGGGTATCTCCATCGATCATTATTTGTTTTTGTTAGGGCTGGGTTTCAATTGCATTTACTATGTAAGTCCTTACCGGTTTAGCATCAGTAACATGACCAAGACTTTTCATAGACTTCTTCAGTGTTAAAAAGCAAAGTGTTAGTAAACATGTCAGTTTAATAACTTATAAAGACTTGACTGTTTTTCACTTTTAGATTTTACAAATACTACGATTAAAAAATTGCTATGATTTGAAGCGAACCAAACGATTCCATGATGTTCTGAGTCGACGCGCGACCGCCAGAATATTCGATATTGAATATTGATACATACCTCTCAGAACCTCCTATAAAGCAGTGGCGTGCCTAGGCCTCCACAATATGGCAAGCTGACTGTTCAGAAGCCCTAACGTCATGAAGAGTATGAGGTTATAAGGGCAAGCCAAGCTTTTAGGCTTGTATAAAAGTAACGCCACTACTATAAAGAGGTAAGACTTTCCGTAAGTACGTGTTGACGGTACGATAAACATAATATTATCCGTAAGCGGTTTTTATAATTCGTTCCGAGCCGGGCGGGGCGTTTTTACATCGTCGTCGGTCACGAATCGTTGGCGCCGATTGAACCGCAAACCAGTGGTCATTGGAGCGAATAGTTTGCTAGTCAACTAAAACTAACTACCCGTGCTATATTATGTATTACGCATTTTGTATACAAAACTCGCATTATTAAGTTAACAAGTGGCCCTCGAGCATTCCATGGGGTCTTGGCGAAGTTAAAAGACTCTCAAAAGGTTTTTGCTCCATTATGGACAGTTGAACATATCTTATAAACAGAAAGAAAATGTTTAAGGAAATTTCGAAACGCCTAGTTGACGCTTTCGGTGACCCAAGTGCTGATGGTTTTTACCTTGGCTAAAGGCTAAGTGTTGCCATACAATACAACGTGGCAACGCCATCAGTCTCTTGGGCACATTACCAGCTGACAGCGTCGAGGAGGAGTATTTTGATGCCATTTTATAGCTTGTAGTTGGTTTATTTATTTAACAGGGCTATCACAATGTTTCTTGTTTGTGAGTGTTTTAGAGTCTAACACTCCCTAGAGAAATTATTAAACTTTTTCGGGCATACATTTTCTTTAATTTTGTGGCCATTTCTAAACCATAATCACACATCTAAATTCTCAGTTTTCAGTCAGAGTCAGAGGCTAACACTCTAGTTAGACTCTTAAAACACCCAAATACAAGAAAAATTGTGATAGTTTTATTAATAACTAGCTTCTTCCCGCGACTTCGTATGCGGGTCCAGGTCTTCATCAGGTCTTACCTAGCATGGGGGTCATGATCATTTATTTTTTTGTTATTTGTACGCTTAAAATAAGTTTTACCCTGTTATCTGTGTAATATTTTTTTGTCAAATAAATATTATTATTATCTCATTTATTCACTTACTTCATACATTTTTAAATATTTCTTAAAAACATTTAAAAATAAGTATAAGAAATAGGGATCTGCCGGTGTCGGGAGCAGGGTCCAAGTCACCGGTGGTTAGGGTTGCAGAGACAGGAACCTCCTCACAATGCGAGCCGTATCGAGGAGTACTGCCTTCTGAATCAGGCCCTTGATCCAACCGCCTAAAGAAAATTTCGACAGATGTTCGTCGAGGCTCTTGGCTATCAAGCCATTGGCCGTCACGACAATCGGCACAATGATAACCGAGTCCATATTCCACATGTCGCGAATCTCGTGCGCCAAGTCGAGATATTTTATTTGTTTCTCTTTCTCAGCTTTCACGAGGTTCTCGTCATGCGGAATGGTAACATCGACTATCAATACGCGGCGCGTTGATCGGTCTATCACCACTATGTCAGGCTTATTGGCGACAATAGTCTTGTCAGTAATGATAGACTGATCCCAGTACAACGTAACATGGTCTTTCACGAGAACTGGGTCGGGCACATACTTGTACTTATTATTATTATCAATAATAGTATCCTATGTTACTTCTAATACAAGAATATGTGTACAAAGTTTCATGATGATCGGTTGAGTAGTTTTCGCGTGAAAGCGTAACAAACAAACTTACATTCACATTTATAATGTTAAGTAGGGATGTACATAGTTAGTTTACCAAACAGAAAGAAGTTTAAGCTCTGTTCGATTTTCCGACGGCATGCGGCAGTCCGTGGCAGTCCAGGCTTACTTCAAGGTCTTTTGGCCGTCAGAACCTTAGCCAGGATTAACAAGGGTTAAGCATAAGTTAGCCTCATATTCCATTGAATCTGTTGATCTGAGGTGATGCTATCGTAATTAGAATGTGATTTTTAAGGAAACGTTGAATCTAAAACGAATTGTGTATAGTTGGTGGTTGTTTCACGCTTTTTCAACTGATCTTGTTATTTTGGACGATAACAGTCGCTCGGATCGATGTACAGGTTAAACCGTGTTTGGCTAGGTTGGTCCGTGGATGGGTGACCGACTGACCACCCATTACCCAATAAGTATGTATTTACAAATAAAAAGTATATATATGTAGTATATCAACTGTCTGGTGACCACGACACAAGCCTTGCTTAGTGTGGCACTAGCTGGCGCTGTGTGTAATGTCCAGTGATATTTATTTATTTATTATTTATTGCATACCGAGTTTCCTCCGAGCCTCGATTAATTTGGCGATCCCGTATAGTTTATTTTTGAGTACCTATCAGTAGTTAAAAGTTCATAGTTCTTCAGATGGCATCTGGAAGAAAGGTGAAATTGACTTTGAAGGTAAGCCGGTTGTCGGCTTCAAACTTACTTTGGTGGAAGTCTGGTTAAGTCTGAAATTCGTAGATTTTTAGTAAGTAGCGAACTAAACCTCACATTAAAGCTCACGTTGGCTTAGGAACTTTTTGTCTGACCTTAGTCACCAGTCATTTAAGATAACAAAACGGTGAAAGTGTGGAGGGTTGATTACCTACACTTACTGTTTCCTACAAACGAGCAATATAGGTGAAAATGTTAGGAACCGTTGATTTGATTGGAAGGGGGAGGGGGGGAGGGATGTACTGAATACGTATATTGTGGACGGGTTTTTAGTACCTAGCAAGGTATAGAACTTATTTAAAACATATTTTTATTTACAGAAATTATAGTACATAGGTGTTGCTTAATTCTAAACTTGAAAAGTATAAACAACAGCAACACCTTTCCACTCAAAAATATTTGAAAATGTTTTTATTATTTTTATGGTGCTTATAGTGTCATCCCTTGAAATGAGTTCATCATCATTAAAGGTAGCCTTAAAACCCCCCACGTTGTGAGTTTCAGTTAGTGTTAATAAATAAAAGCTCTAAGTTAACTAAGTTAAATTCCTCACCGTTAAAGACTCAAAGATCTTTCCAGAAGACGTCTTAGCGAGCAGCTCGGCGAGTTCGGTGGCCATGCGCCGGCGCAGCCAGCGGGTATCGGCCGTGCTTTGCTGGAAGATAAACTGCAGCATCGTGTTGAGAGCGCCCTCTGGTGTGCTGCCTAGCCCGCGTGTTAGCTCATTGAGGAGTTCCTGTTAAAAAAAACATAGGTAAGTCAGTAATTAGGAAACAATACAAGTATTTTGATGGGTTCATTAGTGAGTATTCTTTACTACACACATACCTAATTGGAAATCATTTCGAGCAACATCTAATCTAATATTATACAGAGAAAAAGGTTTGTTTTTTTTGTTTTTTTTTTTGTTACGATTTAACTCGAGAACTGCTCGACCGATTTTAAAAATTCTTTCGTCATTAGAAAGCTACATCTTTACATATTAACATAGGCTATAAATTATGTTGATTTAATGCAAATTAGCCGAGCTGTCAGAATTTTCGCGGATGAAGTGCTAGTACATACATGAAGACACACCTTTTCCTATGAGGGTAGACAGAACTTACAGAGGTTACAGAACATTACGCCCCTTCGTACGCAAGGCTACTCAAATTATAAATACTCAACCATTTTAAAACAGCGGGTCGGTATTTGATTAATTGTGCGGTAAAGGTGCTAATTGCAACAATAACCATTAATTTTGATATGACACGTAATAATGCTCGTATAACCGAATTTCGGTCTCAGCGGCACAAATACATAGGAAACAGACAGAGACAGAAAGATCAACGGTTTTATCATACTTTCAGAGGTAAAGAGTTGAGCTGTGCATCACGAACATTTTAAATTGGGGTTCATAACGCAGCTGCGCAAATCACGGTGCGTTAATTAATTATCATTTGATCGACGACAAAATAATGAGGCTTTTCTCAATTCATCGATTTTTGGGTGAACAAAAGTCATGGAACTGGCGTGACCGTCAACTAACGCTACGTAACACTCGTAGCCGATCCGCTACGGCGTAGCACCACTTAGACGGGCCAAAACCCGTAGCAGATATAGATTACTTAGTTTTCACTTCTATCGGCAGTCTCCAAAACCTGCGTTGCCATGTTTTTTTTAAGTAACGTAATCTATACTTAATATTATAAAGTAGAAGAGTTTGTGTTCTCTAAGATTTTAGTAGCCCTGTGTACGAAAGAGCTATCTGTTACGATTCTTACATTATGTCCTTTTACTTTGTCCATGTTGTCGTAATTTGAAACAATTCAAAAGAAAACTGTGTAGTTTGGGGAATCAAATGAAGGCCTATGGCGTCACTGATTTGTAAGTCGACTCTGACATAAACAATCCGAGTATTGATTTCTTACGACATTAAAACATAATTCTTCGTTAAATAAAGACTTATTTAAAGTCTCTAGTTATATCAATATTTGATTAAAACACCAACAGAATGTTAAGAGATCAAAATCAAGACCCAAGAGTCTTATCTACTAAATTCGTTCCTAAAAATACTTTCTAATAAAGTTTTCTTCTACGTATTCGCTCTATTTCCATTGAAGGTTTTACAGCTTCAAAGCTTTTCATATAAATAGTACGATCTATCGATAACCGATTCCAATATAATGGTTACTAAAGGCTTCAAAGGTAACATTAAGTAATTTGATTTACCATTTATGTTTAACAGAAAATTGTTGGCACCTAATATAATCATTCAGGTAGCTCATTTGCCCTGTTCAGAACCAATTTTTCGTTTATTTACTTTTCTTTTGTGCCACCCTAATTAGGTACCAATTATCTTTTATCAAAAATTCATTGATATTAAAATATTTAAAGTGTTGGTAGTAAATCCCCACTTATCTAAGAACTATACCCACGCAACTTGGTCTGCGTCACATAAGAGAGAAAAACGAAAGGAAAAAAAAAAAAATCCCCGTTATTGCAACATTTTTCATTCCTGCTCCGCTCCTTATAGTCGTAGCGAGACGATGTAAAGCTTAGTCTCCTCGATAAATGGACTATCCAACACAAAAATAATTTTTCAATTTGAACCAGTAGTTCCTGTGATTAGCGCGTTCAACCAAACAAGGAAACAAACTCTTCTGCTTTATAATATTAAGTATAGATTACGTACGTTATTTAAAAAAAACATGGCAACGCAGGTTTTGGAGACTGCCGATAGAAGTGAAAACTAAGTAATCTATATCTGCTACGGGTTTTGGCCCGTCTAAGTGGTGCTACGCCGTAGCGGATCGGCTACGAGTGTTACGTAGCGTTAGTTGACGGTCACGCCAGTTCCATGACTTTTGTTCACCCAAAAATCGATGAATTGAGAAGCCTCATTATTTTGTCGTCGATCAAATGATAATTAATTAACGCACCGTGATTTGCGCAGCTGCGTTATGAACCCCAATTTAAAATGTTCGTGATGCACAGCTCAACTCTTTACCTCTGAAAGTATGAAAAAGCCGTTGATCTTTCTGTCTCTCTCTGTTTCCTGTGTACTTGCCGCTGAGACCGAAACTCGGTTGTACGAGCATTATTACGTGTCATATCAAAATTAATGGTTATTGTTGCAATTAGCACCTTTACCGCACAATTAATCAAATACCGACCCGCTGTTTGACCGTGTATGTACGCAGTAATTATGCAGGTGTGTCCAATGTTGCTACTGCGATCAATCAATTAGCTGTTATTACGTGCCCGCTGACCGTGCCGATAAGGGATCGCGTTCCGTTTAACGTTGTAGTTTAACTATCGATTTCTAAACGTGTGCCGTATGATTTTAAAGCTTGAATGAGCTTTTTCCGCCGGCTGGCCTCATATTTATCTACACTAATCTCCACTAATATTATAAAGAAGAAAGATTTGATTTTTTGTTTGTTTGTTACGATTTAACTCAATAACTACTCAACCGATTTAAAAAATCTTTAAGCATCACAAAGCTACATCTTAACCGAGTAATATCTATAATTATAAATTATACTCGTATTGATATCATGCGAATTAGCCGAGCTTTCCAATTTTCGCGGACGAAGTACTAGTTAGAAAAATACACGCTGAAACATTGTCAAACACGTTATATTACAATATAACGTGTTTCTCTCTAGCGATATTGTAAACACGAAAAAAAAACACAAAAACAAAATAAACTCTCGAATTATTGTCAACTGAACAAACGGAAATACTTCCGTATGTTCAGTTGACAATAATTCGGAGATACAGAGATACCTCTTCCCCCATAATCGGGATTTGGGGCACCCCCCCGTCAGGTTAGTTAGAGGTTCCTTTAAACCTTGCACTCGGAATGAGAGCCCCGCGAAGCGGGGCTCCGTCGACTACGCTTTTGAGGGGAATATAAAGTGTTTTAAGGTTAGGATTTATTAATCGATATTTCTCAGGAATGGTACATTATCTTTTCATGAGAGTGGTTCCATTGGGGAAGGGGGACCCCTCCTTCCCTCCACACCGCGTGAGTTGACTACCATCGCATGCATTTCACGAAAAATAATTAAATAATTTATTGTAAGCAGTATGTGCGTTTGACAATAATTCGAGAGTTTACAATATCGCTAGAGAGATTACAATATAACGTGTTTAACAATTTTACGGTGACATATACATATAGAGTGAGTTTTGCTTTTTGGAAGTTTAAAGGCGAATTGGGCAGTCTCCGTCAGAACTGGAAGGAGGACGCACGTTTTCACGAGAAATGGAAGAAAAGGAGTGGAAAAGTTATATTCTTGGCTTCTTGTTTTCTACTTGCTCATGAATTTACCTAAGCAAGTCCTAAAAACTTGTCATCCAATATACCAAATGCGCCAATAAAAGTTTGGGGTAATAAGACAGGAGAGCGTATTCCATTTATTTATTTGTTTAATGGTGGCTTCTGAAGTTATGGTCTTAAGGATAAGCTTCCTAACTCACACAACAACTTACTTCGCTTTGAACGTTTGTATCGGGTTTGCTACATAGACCAACAGTTATAACCACCACACATTCTTAAACTCCTTTGTCGAATGGATTAAAGTAGATGTTACAGTATATGATAAATGAGGTACTAAGTCGCCTATTAACGGGAGAACAAAGGCGAGATAACTGAATGCTAATCTCCCATCATTAGCATCTACCACCTTCATAATTCCTTTTGATGAAGACAGCAGAGAAAATAGCACTTAATCATGAAGATCGCCTCACAAAGTAGGTTTTATATTATGTAAGTACTTATGTTCACTTTATAGTTAGAGACTAAAACCTCCTTTATTTGAAAACTTTATATTTGAGTTTAAGAACTAAAGCACTCGAAAAGTTTATAGTCGGTTGTAGTTATTGAATAGAGGGAATTTTATATTAAAATCGATTCAATCGTCGTGCTTACCTATAATAAATTATAATACATGTCTAGTACTTCTAAGAGCCAGGCGAAACAAAAGACAAACGGAGACGTTCTGATGTCTGTGAGACATAAAACAGGGAAAAACAGATACATGTCAATATTACTTATTTCAACCCCTATTTTGTTCCGGAGCTTGAATTTCCTATGATAGGTAAAGGTAACTTATCAAGCATTACGAATGTCACATGTCAAGAGAATCATCGGATTTGTATGATATTTCAACTTCAAAGAATCGAATCACCGATTTCTCGTTTCGATAAATAAATCGAGTACATTTTCAATTTGTAAATTCTGCAAACACGTATGTAATGACGTCACGCACCTCATCAGTCAGCCATTTATATTGAAAACGGTTGAATTAATTATATGTTTCGCACTGAAATTGAGGGCAACGCGGTTAATTAAAGGGCCGTAAGCTGTAATTGGGACACTACTTAATGAGGGGCACTGGTCACATCCGGCAAAGAAATATTGGTGGTACAAATGCGATTTTGATAAATAAGCTAGATAAATAAAGACATTACGGTGTTTGGTTTCTAAATGGGTAAACATATTTGCCGAACAATAGATTAGCGACTGTTTGTTTGCAAGTCTACGTGTAACGTGTACAGTAATCAATATCTAGCGATTTATTGATAGAACGTATCTCACCGATTCTCACCTACTTACTTATCCAATCAAATAAATCTGTACCCAAATAGTAAGATTATCTTATTTCGTTTCGATTAAACAAGGTGGCTCTAACTTGACACAATAAAGTATTTTGGGATGGGGTGCTTAAAATAGATAGTAATGTAGACCTTAACCTTTGTGGTCATTAAGGAATTAACTCTCTGGCCCGTTAGGAAGGGACATAAGCAATAACGTTAAAATTAGAATAAGAAACGAAAAGGCAGCTTAGGCGTCCATCAGTGTGGCTGCCGTAATTTTACAATTTTCTTTCAAATAATTATCTAAATTCAGCGTTTTACCCAGGTTTTACCTGACTTAAAAAAAGTATTTTTTATGTTTGTTCGCACATAACTCGGTCGCTTGCCGACCGTTTTGAAAAAATATTTTTTTGTTGGAAAGTGTATTACTTTCCGAATAGTCCCATGGTCACCACGTCGGGATCTGATGATGGACTCTTGGCGAAATCGAGGGAACTCTTCAAATTTTATAGGTACACATGAAGCGATTTGAGTAGTTCTTGGAACAGTACTTTCTCGGGGTGGTTCCACTTCAATTTGGTGAAGATTTGATGAAGAACTTCTGAGATAGGCAACGGAACTCCTCAATCAATGTTAGCAAATTGACTGGGATTGCTGAAATCTCATGTCTGTCTATTGTTTACACCAGTTCATAACATAACATCACGCCAGAACGCTGCGCATCTGAACCACTAAGAAGTGAAACATATAACTTTCGGTGACAAAAAAACTAAACCAATCAAACAAAGGTCACAGACTTCTGAAGCTACAGTTATTTTTCACTTTTTTGTGTTTTTAGAAATCGGTTTTATTTTTGCAAAAATATTTTTATGTATAACACACTCAACATAATACTCAATTACAAAATCACTACATCACACAGGCGATTCTTAAGTGCTGTACCTATGATAATGTCGTACGTTGGAATATTTTAAAAGTAACAAAACATTGTGCGCTATTATTCTGCTGAAGGTCTGAAAAACTTCAGGAGAAAGAACAAACTCGTAGGTTGTTCAAGGGGCCTCTCGCTTTTATGGAGTCCCGGCCGTTGTTAATCTCAGAAACAGGTGGCAAATTTAGATTTATAAAAGATAAATACAAGCAGCCAGTTCATTTCTTTTGATGACGTCACGACGGCGACGTCAAGTGATGAGACGGGTCGGGAATGGATTAGGGAGCATGATTGGATTGACTAGGCACGTGCGGGTATCGAGGGTCGAAACAGCTAGGGGGTGAGACGTCTTGAGGGGAGCCGGTATTCGCCCCGCAGGGATGATTGCATCCGGGGTTGCGGGCCTGTTCGAAAGAGATACCGCGGCCCCGGAACGTAAAAGGCGAGGAAGGAACATGGATGGTTTTTAGTCAGTAAGAGTCTGACACTCCCTCCCGCTCCGCCCAGAGTGGGGGGGGGTCATTTGATGATTTCCCATCCTTAAAAAAAAAAAAAAAAGGGATGATTGCATGATTTTCTTTCTATACATATTAATCGACAAAAACAACGAAATTGTCCATAACTAACTAGCTTTATTTTTTAAACTGCAATCCAAAAAACATTCCCTATTTCTGCGCAAGCGGGTAAGTATCAATATTTAGACAAGAAACAAACACAGCTATTTTTTCTATCTCGATGAAGCTATAAACCCCGACGAAGAAAAACACCGATTTCTTATATCGAATAACAATATTTGTGCGTTGGCAAAACACATTTGTTACTGAGTAAAGGTGATCGCACACGCACAGGAACCTGTGAAGGTATAAATCCTATCAATATCTACACATTTTTTTTACGGCGAATGGCTTTGATCAAACAATCAATCCTGGTAGGGTTCTCGATTTGCCTTGTATTTACCACTAGCTTTAGCCACGGCTTCGCTCTCATAATGGTCGGAAATTAACATACCGAGTCGTTTTAAAATAACCTATGACATTCGTATTAGCATTATTAAAAGAATTTTCGGTATCCGATGGTTATTCCCAACATCTAAACTTACAAACTTTACATCTTTTAAATTAATCATCATCTGCCTAGCCTTTTCCCAACTATGTTGGGGTCGGCTTCCAGACTAATCGAATGCAGCTGAATATCAGTATTTTACATGAAGTGACCCAACCTAGGCAAACTCGGCTTAGCTTAATCTTAGCCTTATATCTATACTTCTATACTAATATTATAAAGCAGAAGAGTTTGTTTGTTTGTGTGTTTGGTGGAACTACCGGCTCGAATTGTAAAAGTATTTTTACGTTGGATAGTTCATTCATTGAGGAAGGCTATAGGCTATATAACATCACGCTATGACCAATAGGAGCGGAGCAGCAATAAGAAATGTTGCAAGCGGGAAATTCACGCGAACGAAGTCGCAGGCAGAAGCTAGTCTGTTAAATTATATTAGTAAATTAGTAATCTTTACTAATATTATAAAGAGGAAATATTTGTATTTTTGAATTTTTGTATGTAACAAATAAACTTAAAACAACTGGACCGATTTGAAAAATTCTTTCAGCAATGGATAGCTACATTTTCAGCGAGTAACATAGGCTATATTTTATCCCCGTATTCCCACGGAAACTACACGGGTGAAACCGCGTGACCTCTGCTAGTTGTATAGATAAAGGTTTCTATGGAACTCTATTGAAAACGGCAACAAGTTAAAAACTAATAGTTAAAAACGGTTTCATAGATGGGAACATTACCGTGTAGCCATCAAAAAATCGTTTTCACAACTTTCATCGTCATCATTCATCATCAATCCAGCCGAAAGACGTCCACTGCTGGACATAGGCCTCTCCCAAGTGTCGTCACATTGACCGGTCCCGTGCGACTCGACTTTCATCGAGTAACTTAGAAGTAGTGGTGTCGCTGTGGTCTGGCATAGCAATGAGGGTTTTTTTTTCAACTCTTCCCTAGTCCTTGGACAGATGGCGTTGATCTGACTACGTTACTGCAAGGAACAGAATGTCACATAATTTCACTTGAACCTAATGGTTATATTCGGAAGCTTATGCAAACGAAATTGTCAGTCAACGAGCGTATGTGACGTGTATTTCTCCTTGCCTTTGGCACCCAGTAACGTTGTCAGATCAACGCCATCTATCGAGTTCATGTAAACTATATATTTTTTTTAATTCTCAAAAAGAAAACCTTTCATTGGTTTTGCAGCTGAAGTTTGCGGCTGTGGTCGCCTTTGGAATTAAGCCTAATTAAGCCTTACACCCTGCGGGTATTAAATAGTTCAGCTTCCAACACCTCTGCTAACAACAAGTTAACATTGTTTACGTTCACAAACTCCGTAACCACATTCCGCATTCCATTCCAACACGTATATTACTATAAATTAACACACATTTTACCGATTAAATAACATAAATTAAAACTACGCTCTGTTTTCGTAATTACACTTCATAGAGTTGAGGAAATGTACTGGCTTGGCTTCCGATTCCGACCTTGGCTAGCGATCAAAGTCATGCGATATGGGAATACTTTGACTTTATTTCGCCTTTAGAGGCATTTTTAAGGCGTTGGAAAATGGAACCTTTTATAGGTCAATATAATATTTATGACTTTCTTTCGGAAAAGGCCCAGCGGCCGCTAATGTGAGGTAAGTGTTTTTTATCTTGCGTAATACGTTTAGAGCCTTTCTGTCTCTGAAGACTTAGATAGATACTTGAAGGATGATCGGCTTTTATCAAAAGAAATAAAGAAAGAGCATTTATTAGCCCGTATAGGACAAAACACATGAAAATTAACATTCAGGACCACAAACCAGGGACTGGTTATAAGTTTCAGGAAAATTGATTAATCAACAGTTAGATCCATGTTCACCAAAAAGATTACGCTCTGATTATTAAAAAAAAGCTGTTTAAAACATTTTTGTATGGGAACATGTCACAGTGACAGCTGTTTTTAGATAATCAGACTGTTATCTTTTCGGTGAACTTGGACCTTCTTTCTTCTTTCTCTCTGATCTAACTTAGAAGGCTACTGCATAAGAAAATAATGGACCCGAAACGTTATTGCTGGAAGCATTTGTTTCTATTCAAAATCACCACCTTTTCACATTTCGTAAAAAATAAATATTTCTTAAAATACTCATAATAGTTCCATTATGAGTATTACTCTTATACGCATCATCATCATTCTCTTGCCCTTATCCCAATTTATTTGAGGTCGCAGCATGTCTTCTTTTTCCATTCTCATCTATTTGGCATAGATATCTCTTTATGTAGGCAAGCATATTATAATTTGGGGGATTACATTAATGATAAAAATGCTTGGCTCAATGCTGGTCCTGCTCCACAACCATAGGCAAACTAACTGATTCCCAGGTTACGTTATTGTGGAAGCTGCAGAAGATTGTAAAATATCCTTGCATTGTATAGATTCCATCTCGTAGTATTATATAACTGCATAGCACATTTGTGTGAGTTCTATGTACTGTAAAGCCACCATTTACATTTAGTTATCTTTTTCTTTTTTTTGACTTGAATATGCCTTGGCGGCTGAGAGATTATCATGCTCACTCAAATGTCTCGCTGATGGTGGCGGGTGTGTCGGGTCATTTAGCTCCCTTCAATATGGTCGAGTTGAATGGCGCCGATACATGCGTCATGTTCGTGAACGGGCGCTGTCAGTTGGGACTGGTCATCTCTTAGCTGCCATGGTTAATTTTAATTTCTTTTTTTTTTACACTGTTGATTTAATCTTTTCTCTGGACGCTCTTAATGTGCACGTCTTTCTACATCGTTCTCACATATATGTATAATCACACATGAATGATGTAACCAAGATTTTGTAACAATATATTGATTTAAAAAGAGTGTCCATGGAGTTTCTTGCCCGTTCTTCTCCATAGAGATCTACGCTAGGGAATGGGCAACTACAGTACTTTCTCAAGTTATTATGCCTTGTGACTGTGACTGTAGCTTTGATTTAATTTGTAATTTGACATTTAAAAGTGCCGTAATGGTCTAGTTGAAATAAATGCTTTGAGTTTGAGTTTGAGTTTGAGTTTTGTCATCTCATTAGACACTTTTATTCTTACCATATCCTTCTTAACACAGTTCATCCATGTTTTTTTGGTCTTCCTCTACTCAAATACCCACCCACATTCATACTAAAAACTTTTTTCACGACATTTTCCTTATTCCTCCGCATCACATGCCCATACCACGACAACCGATTACCACACAACTTTTCAGTCCACTTTCAGACTTCCTCTAATATACTCATTCCTTACTTTATCCATTCGCGTAACACCACACATCCCCCTTAACATTCTCATCTCCGTGACACGCAGATGCCTTTCATTCATCCCTTTTGTGGCCCAACTTTCTGATCCGTACAACACAGCAGGTCTAACCATTGTTTTATAAATCTTCCCCTTAAGATTTGGGGGAATGCGGGAGTCGCAGATCGTTCCCGTGACCTGCCGCCATTTCATCTATCCCGTGTTAATTCTGTGCTTTACACTACGATCTATTTCGCCATTACTCATATACGCATGATCACTTTAATTCCAATTTCCAATGCTCTAGCAAAAACAAGCACGGACTGATTGAAAACAAATCGAACCTATAATTTCGCCGTCAACACTCGCACAGTTCTGTGCCAATCACAACAACTCGTGAATGTTGCCTAACTCTGAAAGTGGCAGACAGGCACTTGTTTATTTTCCTATCCAACTACCCGTAGCCTAAACTAAATTGCTGTATTCAAAGTGAAATGTATTTTTTTCGGTTCGAGAATAAAATAACGAGGTCTATTCTATCACGAAAGTCTGAAAAAACATTTTCAATGGAAAAATATTTATGAGAAGCTTGCTAACTACGCTTTTGACACTTGCTTTTATTTTGATTTTATTTGTTGTCGTCACGTAACAGTTTGTTTAAACGCTTTGATTGTTAGACAAACCCATGTCATGGAAGATTGATGGGAAATGTAATTTTCCAAGATAGTGCTTCGTGAGCAAAATTACATGAACTAAAACGTATTATCTTCCCAAGCTAATGTTAACTAAGATTAATATGCCATTAAGTGATTAAGTACAGCCATCTCTCCCCTTATCTTTTGACTTGTTAATTAACAAATAGAGCCTTTAGCCCAAAAGCCCTTCTCTTGAAAATAGTTCTAATTTATCATCATGACAAAGTTTAATGTATTTTTACGGTATAGATCAGTCGCTACGAAAAAGCATGACAATAAAACTCCATCAAAACAATTAGGTACTTACAGGTGGCAAGGTGATAGGTAGGCTGTAGTCTTCTGGAGTCTGCGTCTTCTTCTCGAATGGGCGCACGAAGTAGATGAGCAGCGCCAGCGGTACGGACAGCGCCGATACAGCCCCGAACACCGCAGCAAACACCAACCACGTCCAGTCCGGCATTTTGTTCTAGCGATATTTACTGCGGACGACAATTTTATGAACACAGTTTTTATTACACAAGTTCGGGAACCCAAAATCTCGTGGAAAGATAGCAAAGGTCAAAGGTAAAGACAAAACTTCAACGGTTTCCAGACCAATGACAAGATGAGAACACTTGATAGGATAAACCAAAGTAAACCAACAAAACCAACCAACTAAGCTTCAGGGATAACAAACAAGAAAATACAGGGATTAGACTGCGATACGTTTCGGAAGTATGATCTCGGATAAACTGCACTGTTCCAGGTGTAAATATAAATTTAGATAGGTGGGTAGGCACATTTGGCGATAAAATCGGTTCTAAAAGCGGTGTTTTGGCACAGATGTTCGGTATTAGTTCCGAAGCTAAAGCTACAATATTCAATAATCCTTCAGCAATAAACCTTCGGGGATTTCGCGAAAATATTAAGAGATAAGCTCCTTAAATTCGTTCTATTTTTCCCGAATCCTGTTGGTATATTAAACGTGATTTGAATAATGTATTCTATGCTGTTATATCTCGGTGAGATCCGAACCGTAACATTTGTACGCAAACCATATTCGCTCAAATGATTGGCTCAATAGGATTACGGTTGGATCGAAAGGGTTTAACTTGTTTACAAAACCTGACCTCTTTTGTGCTTGGGAAAGCTGGTCACATGACAATTTACGCTTCTGAAATTGCCCCAAATGGGGTGTTTCCGCAACCCTTACTAAAACTTTCAAACCTGTTAGCTGTGAATGCCCAACTGGAAACAACGACTGTATTATTTATTTAGGTCCTGCAAGCTTTTGTTCTGATGTGAATTGGACGTGAGCCCTAATAAATTATGAAGCCGGCAAGTGCCTACGCGCCACTAGGATGTTTGGTCTACACTGTACCCTGACTGTACTAGTTTTTACATGATGAATTTATTTGGTGGTATATGAATGAAAAACTGTACATAGCTCATAGAAGTGGCAATGTTATAAGCCTTTGACGTGAATGTGTGTGGCAATGAGAACTGTCATCAGTA
This sequence comes from Xestia c-nigrum, assembly GCA_916618015.1. Classification (NCBI taxonomy): domain Eukaryota; kingdom Metazoa; phylum Arthropoda; class Insecta; order Lepidoptera; family Noctuidae; genus Xestia; species Xestia c-nigrum. Next base: position 20,930,323 of record OU745246.1, read on the forward strand.
AGACAACTGGAGCAAAAGATACTGAGTTATCACCTCCAGTCTAATGTCCATTTAATTCTGGATGAATAGGTGGTATCCCGTGTAATGTTGACCTTTTGTAAAGCTGAATTACGTGACCCTTTCTTTATATGCCTTTTTGCCCTTTGTCGCGACCGTTTTATCATCCCATTAGCGTTGAAAGGGCGTATACCACAGCTTTTAGCTGGACACTGAATTGTCATAATGACACAGTCAAGACGCATCACAAGCATCATAATTCACTTTTCCACGAACGAAGGAATCGCTCAATAAGTGGCAAATAATGTCATGCCTTAACAACATTTATTATGTTCAAAGTGAATCTTTTACCGACGACAGCCATTATGGAATTTCATGAATAAAAAAGTAACCAATGTTATTAGGTCAAAGTATTGCCGGCAGTCCCATTTGTCATAATAATTTTGTTTCTGTAGTTCATGTATTGGTATTTGGTACATTTAATATTTATTACAGTTGGATAACATAGTTTGACTGAGTTTTCGTGAAATGATTGGTAACTAAACATGATTAAAGTCACAACTTTGTTCAAATAGAGTTTCTTTCTGTAAAGTATTTCGTGTCCCTGAACTGTAACACCTTTTTAATCTGTTTTAATCACTAAAGCAGCTTATAATTATTTACAAATATAAAAAAGTACCAAAACGGCACTTTCATTCAATAAATAGAAATTAAATAGTAAAAAATTATGACGATGAAATAGTACCCAACTATTAGATAAGCGCATAGAAAATAATACCATAATATAACGAGGCTAGTTTAGTTAGCATCGTACTAAAAGCTATATTAAGCAGATACGCCGACATAAAGTATATTGGAGCCTTAGCAATAAAACAACGATTTAGACATCAGTAATTTATCGACGTCACTAAACGTTTACTTACTATCAGATAGGTCAACGTTGTAAGGACGAATAAAACATGAGCTAAAATTGCCGAGAAAGGTTATTTGAAAGGCATTGAAAGATGCAGAAAGTGTGTCAATAGATGGAAACAGGCCTTAGACTAAAATCTTCATCACTTTTCCTACGTATGGTTGAGTGGTAAATTCTGAACTTTAAATTCATTCTAATAAGGGATACTGTGAACATTTCAGCCGGATGGTGTGGTAGTTTGGCCAGGAGCATTTACACTCAGTGTCGGAATCTGCCGAATTGCGTTTCGGCCTAGTCGGGTGTAGAACTCATTTCACTCTACTGGCATGGCAGGTGTTCCTGTGGTTCGGTAAAATCGATTGTTGGTGGGTGGTGGTCTTATCACAATCTGTATTTCACATTTAGGGATTCGCATCTACTTACTGACTGAGATAAGACGAATTTCGATCATCGATACGAAAAGGAAGCAACTTGCATCTTTTTGTACGTCTTAAAATCGTCATCAATGTCCTACGCCGCGTGCCGTGAGGCGGGCGCGTGCGGAGAGAACTAATATGGTGTTACTCTTCGTCACTCCTGACTTGGGTGCGAGGACACATTTCCTATATCTACAATCATCAATTTCCAACCTTAGGCTGTGTCCCCAGCAGGCAAACTGTTAGCGGTCGGCCAACTGAGTTTGCGGCATGTCGGTTTAGTAGAGTCGTTTCGCCGGTTTCGCGACCACCTTCAGTAGGCGACCATTAATTTGACAGACTAAGTTTCTTTAAATCAAGATAATAGTATTTGTAGAGGTAAATAATTAGGATATAAGAATTTACACAGTTGGAAACAAATGGGTTAACCCACAGCCGAAAAAAAATTACTCAGTACGCGTCTTTATTCAGTGGTAAGTGAACGTACCGCGAGTTGGAAAAAAAATAATACAGCCTGCGGCGCTCAAAGGTAATTTTTATTACTTATTTCATGTTTTACACACAAGTTAAATGTTAAATTGTACAGTCGATAAGTTTTGGTTGTTATTTAGTTGTATTTTGTTATTTTTAAACTTATTTTTAAGATAAAATCAAGTGGTCGGTAATCGAAATCCTTATTTATCAAAAACTTTAGATAGACCACATGGTCGCAAACCGATGAGGACCGCATAATTTTGTTATGATTAATATGATCCTTATGCTTCATACAGGACTGTTACAATTTGGAATGTAGAATGGTAAAAGCTTTTCTTTGGTAAGCGACCACCAGTTTCTTTGAAAGAACTTTGTTTAATTTACATACAAAATAGTGGTCCTAAACCAAAATAATCGAAATAAGTCATTGGTTTCCGACCACCCAAAATTTAGTATGAGAGAAATAACGACCGCTAACAGAAAATAAAAACATCAATTAATTATTTTATTTTAATTTTCTTTTAGATGGAGCTCCCAAATAATTCAGAGTCAACAGAAAAAAGAAAAAGACTATCAAAATAAAAATAAAAAAAATCTAACTGACAACATTTTTCTTTCCTCATCTTATGAAGATTTTGTAACAATATTTTGATTGAAAAGAGTGTCCATGGAGTTTCTTGCCCGTTCTTCTCCATAGAGATCTACGCTAGGGAATGGGCAACTACAGTACCTACTTTCTCAAGTATATTATGCCTTGTGACTGTGACTGTAGCTTTGATTTAGTTTTGTATTTTTGACATTCAAAACTGCCGTAATGGTCTAATTGAAATAAATGATTTGAGTTTGAGAGTTTTGAGTTTATGTGGGCAACCCAGCTACAGTTAGCTGGGTTGCCCACATGGGCGACCAGTGTCGCTACCTGGCGCAATGACCCTTTGCCCTTCCATATATTTGAAATGGAGTATCCACAGTTTGCTAATTTTGCGCTCAGATTACGCAGTTTGCAGCGTTACGTACTGGAACCGGTTTTGGCGGCGCGGCGATATGGTTGCCGGGCGTAGAACGTGAAATTGTCGAATACTCAACTTTTTCTTGTTTAATGGGTGAACCCAGTGCTTCTTTTTATCCTCTTTCAGCGCCTCTAAGATACCAATTACTTCATAAATATCCATTGTGACCAACACATCCACTCCCATCGTACAACAATAGTAAAGCGAAAATTCAGTCAGTCGACCTATAAGCTGCTAACTCATAACAGTTTCATGCTTGCGACGCATGAAAATTGATCTGAGTTTGCAGCTAACTCAAATTTCAGTTCGCCACAAAGCGGCTCACACCACTATAATACTAGAAATAGGGACCAACTCGTCCAGCCAGGTTTCAGGCTTGCTAAAGTAGATTCATCTTTCATGGGGTACTGTTTTAAATGTTACAATAAAATACCTCCTCACATTCTACAACTGAATGAGACGAAATTTAAATCTTGTATAAAACGCACACTATGTAGGCAAGCATATTATAATTTGGGGGATTACATTAATGATAAAAGTGCTTGGCTCAATGCTGGTCCTGCTCCACAACCATAGGCAAACTAACTGATTCCCAGGTTACGTTATTGTGGAAGCTGCAGAAGATTGTAAAATATCCTTGCATTGTATAGATTCCATCTCGTAGTATTATATAATTGCATAGCACATTTGTGTGAGTTCTATGTACTGTAAAGCCACTATTTACATTTAGTTATCTTTTTATTTATTTTTTTACTTGAATATGCCTTGGCGGCTGAGAGAATGTCATGCTCACTCAAATGTCTCGCTGATGGTGGCGGGTGTGTCGGGTCATTTAGCTCCCTTCAATATGGTCGAGTTGAATGGCGCCGATACATGCGTCATGTTCGTGAACGGGCGCTGTCAGTTGGGACTGGTCATCTCTTAGCTGCCATGGTTAATTTTAATTTCTTTTTTTTTACATTGTTGATTTAATCTTTTCTCTGGACGCTCTTAATGTGCACGTCTTTCTACATCGTTCTCACATATATGTATAATCACACATGAATGATGTAACCAAGATTTTGTAACAATATATTGATTTAAAAAGAATGTCCATGGAGTTTCTTGCCCGTTCTTCTCCATAGAGATCTACGCTAGGGAATGGGCAACTACAGTACTTTCTCAAGTTATTATGCCTTGTGACTGTGACTGTAGCTTTGATTTTATTTGTAATTCAAAAGTGCCGTAATGGTCTAGTTGAAATAAATGCTTTGAGTTTGAGTTTGAGTTTGCTTACTCAGTCGGCTGCTAACAATTTGCCTACTGGGGACACAGCAGGTTGGAAAAAAAACAAAACAATATTCTATGATAGTCATGTTCGTGCAATCTAACTAAAGCTTTGTGTACATTACACAATGGGATGCATGAATCAATCATGATTCAATTGTTAAGCGCCCTTCACTCAAATAGGGAATTGTTTGTACTATAAGGATTTTCTCCAACAATGCTTTCTGAAATACCTTCTAAAAACAAACGAAAACGAAAATAAAGAGACTATTAAATTACCTATTATTTGGAGCTAAAGCCTAACGGAACATGATATTACTGTAGGATAAGAATTGGTGTGTGTTAGAATCTTAACATTTTAGGTAAACAGCGCACGTCTCTATTGCGGGGTGAATATAACACTTATGATCGTTTTCACTAACATTAAACGACACATCATGAATACTTAACTATTTTTGCAGGTGGTGTAATTTCAACTCTCGGTGATGATCCGAAATTTAAAAATCGAAGAATTTATTTAGGTGTAACACAAGTGTGACATCTTTTAACTGGGCGTGTTCCTATTTGGGATGAAATGTAACATCACGCTTGTAATTCCCAAAGGGTTGGACAGAGGTGTACATAACAGTACATCCACATATCACCCAGGTATGTTTTAAGTCTAGTAGAGCGTGTTGCAATAAACTGAGCACAAATCCCGATTCCGTGACTGATATTGAGAAATTCCTGATGGAAAACCCAATAACATTTTTTCAGAATGCGTATAAATTTACTGGTGACTATAATACTAAATCTCCTCCCGAATTAAACAACCAAAGCCAAGATTTAGAATCTTAACATCAAGTTATAGTATAGTTGAGATTTACTATCTGCCATAGATTTTAATCTCAGACACCCGTATTAACAATTCACGTCCTACATTGGTGAACGAATTTGTTCGTTGTTAAGCTGCAATAGATTTAAAAACTATATAGCGTTATCCTATCAAGCGTTTTTATTTAGTTGTAGATGTTTTAACCTATGTTACAGGCATTAATCATTACCGATAGAAAGTCTGCAGTCTCTACAACTTCTACCACTCTGGACGGACCAGGAGGGAGTGTCAGACTTTTACTGACTAAAACTCATCCATGTTCCTTCCTCGCCCTTTATGTTCCGGGGCCACGGTATCTCTTTCGAACAATCCCGCAGCCTCGGCAGGCTTCAGCCCTTGCCGTAAAGGAAAACATCGTGAGGAAACCAGCATGCCTGAGAGATATTTATCGACGGCATGTAAAGCCAAGACAGAGGCCTATGGGCGGCATAAAAACTCTCGACACCAGGCCAGGCTGCATTAACCACACGATAAAGAAGAAGCTCCACAAAAGACACAACACAAGAAACATTTGGAGGCAGTACCGTGCCGCGCAAACACAACGAAACGTAGCAACAAAACAAAGGAAAAATAAAGAATTTTCTAGAGCAGTAACTGTAATTATTTCAAGTTAAGACCCGGAGCAGAGCTACAAATTAATTACTACAAGAGAAAACCATAGCTGTGTAGCTAGGAATGTGTGTCGTATGAGAAAAATACATTGTTCTGTATTTTATAGATGTTAGGTAGAAAGATAGGTTGAAAATCTGAAAGACAATCTTACTAAGAGTATAGTAATACTCCAGTGAAATACTGGTATTCACCTGCATCTGATTAGACTCCTTCCTTATCGTGTGGTAAGTTGCCTAACCTGGTGTCAGAGTTTATATGTCGCCCATATGGGCCTCTGTCTTGGCTTAACTTGCCGTCGAGAAATATCTCTCAGGCATGCTGGTTTTCTCACGATGTTTTCCTTCTCCGAAGCAAGTGATAAATATTATACAATACACACATGCATCCGAAAAATCAGAGGAACAGCCTTGGTTAGACTGGAAGCCGACCTCATAACACATGGGAAAAGGCTAGGTTGATGATCATGAAGTAGAAAGGAAGGTAGAAAAGATTGGAAGAAAAAGATATTACGCACCCCAAATAAATTGAGATAAAACAGGAGCATGATGAGTACGTAAGTGCATAATAATGTTTGAACAGTTTGTATATTAAGGTCCATGTTCACCGAAAAGATAACGGTCTGATTATCTAAAAACAGCTGTCACTGTGACATGTTCCCATACAAAAATGTGTTTTAAACAGCTGTTTTTAGATAATCAGAGCGTCATCTTTTTGGTGAACTTGGACCCAAATGTGGTTCTTTTAACCTAACAGACAATTGTGTTGCTGAGGAGTTTGTTTCGCCACTTTGACGTTCAAAAAGTGCTGATTTTATCAGACTAATTGTAATAAATTGATGTGTTGAAAACTTGTGTGATGTTACATTTGAGCAAGTAGGTACATTTTTTTTACCGAAAAGTGACGTTACAAGCTCTCACTTGATCTTTGCCGCGTTCGTCGATTCGTCAATTTTTATTAATTTGATAAAACTAAAAACACGTACTTATCCAATATTTTTCAATAATTTAACTGACGGCCTAAACAGAAAAATATTTTTTTAGTCAAGTCATCCCTATTCCCTGCTTCAGTTTTATTTTTTTGAGCACCTAAAAGTTTTTGTAATTGGGTAATTACAAAAACTTTTTTGGAAAAATTAAAACCTACTCCAAAAAACACAAAAAAGTGAAAAATAACTTTCGCTTCAGAAGTCGGTGACATCTTTGTTTGATTGATTTACTTTTTTTGTAACCGACTTCTGAAGCTTATTTATTTTTTTATTTTTCACTTTTTAGTGGTTCACTTGTGCTAACCCCTTCACGGTGTAAACAATAGATAGACATGAGATTTCAGCAATCCCAGTCCAATTGCTATCATTTATTAAGGAGTTCCGCTGCCTATCTCCGAAGTTCTTCATCAGATCTTCACCAAATTGAAATAGGAAAACTTTAAGAAAGTACTCTTCCAAAAACTACCCAAATCACATCAAGTGTACCTATAAAATTAGACGTCATGTATATTGTATACACATATATGTCGCATGTGTAGCCGAGCTATGATTTCCTTCCCAGAAATTACATTGTTAGCTGCATACGAGTTGGTACAGTCAAACAAACACATTAGTTTACATGAGCTAACTTGCATTTGGAACAATGTGCTTCACTATGTTGGGTGCTAAGTTTTCAAGTCTGCATAATTAATGAGTCTTATACATACAAAATAGTACGCACAGACATGCTTACAAAGGACTAGGAACTTTTCGCCGCTTTTCAATACATCTGGACAAATTAAATGTCATTAACAATGTCATGCAATGCAAGCGAAAGAAGATACTTGTTGCTGCCCGCAGTGTGACTGTGCCTCTGAGGTTGGGTTTAAAATAAATAATTACGCGTAAATACTTGACAAGATAACATGAACATTGGCAGTCTAATCAAAAAACATTGTAGCCTGCACACTGATTTATTTGTCAACTGTACCTAAAATACGTGTCACAGGGGTGTGGGTCGTTATCCCGGCTCCCTATTCCACCCTGGCAAGCCCGTGAGCCCGTGACCCGAGCCGTTTCGCTCCGCTCATTGCTCGGCACGAAACTGCACGATGCATTGTTAGTACGACGTGGAGCGAAATATACCTAGGTAATGTTTTGGTAGCACGAGGCGAAGTACCTACGTCATGAGGATAATTGAATTTGAGTGTTACGGTAGGGAATATTCAAATGATTTTCGGATGGTGGAATAAGGGAACCTCGGATACGACCACGCATTGTCGCATGACAGGCCGCTATCTTGAACAAAACAGAGAGGACGCCCGATCGTGCGGTCTAACTTTCTTCCTGGTTGGAGCTTTTACAACCAAATGTCGTTGCCGTGGCAGCCGCGTAGTGGGCAAGGCCCGTAATCGAAATAAACAAAAGGATCCGCAATTACATTAATTGAAACGTGTTCTATATTTATTTGTCCTTAACAAAAGTAACCTGCGATTCCGCGGAATTCTGTTCCTCTCACAGTGAGATTAATAACGCTACAAAAGGTATACGACGCAAAAACCTTTCAGTTCACTGTCAGAAACAATTGACACATTTCATGAAAAAAAAAGAACACTTTCTTTGTTGTACTTGTATTTCAGAGAGGGTTCATTGTTAGAGGCTACGAGTACCTATGAAGGCAACCTACCGTGACGATTGTCAATGACGTCACATCATTCCCGCGTAGCTTCGCTTCGTAGCACCGTAGCACGGCATGTCTATGTAAATTTTGCTACGAGTTTTCCGCTACGAGTGCTACGGTTCAAATGGTAAATTGCTATCAAAGGCCTGTATTTTTCAATTTTCTACATAAGTAAACGAATGTAAATACCAACTCAATCAATGTTTTCAATCAAAATAGAATTTATTCGGAATGAAGTGAATCAATCAACCGGCCTCGTTTCTTTCAAATTACAAGTTTTCAAATGCTACAGAGTTGAAAAAGTTCGTAATTAAATCTTTTGATATACCGCGTACCGTCCCATACGGGAAGGTCCCCGAAAGTTTTGTTTCTGTATGAGTGGTTATCAATTAGGTATGTAAAGATATTATAGTTCTTTTTTTCGTTTTAAATATTTACAGGAACTTAATAACGACGTGATATAATTCCCTAGTACAATAAAAAGACGTTCGAAGTCTAGAATCAATCCAACCTATTAACAAACTATATATGCTACAAGTATAATAGATCTTAATCCATCCGTTATTGGGTCTATTTTCATAAATTGTAGCATCGAAGGCGCGACTGAATGCCTCTTTAATTTGATATGAACGCTGATGGTATTAGGAGTCATTCGTTTAATTAATTTCTGCTATTAAATATATTGCTGTGTCACGTGTAGATGTTAAATACAGAAATATAAACAGAACTCGTTTCTGTAATACACGAAAAATAAGTATTAAGTATTTATGTTTGTACTTAAATTTTAATACGTAAGTTTTTGTACAGTTTTTGTGTTGTTTGTAAGTTAATATTAGATTTTCGTGTTGGTGTCCTATTACAACAACAGATTCTACCAGTATTTATGATTATTTATTTGGACATCACCACATTAGCATTAACCAAACAATTATCATGTTTCTGTTTCGAGGCTATTATTTTAATAGCCTGCCAACTCATACTGACACCCGTACCTATAAACTACTTGAGTATCAATTACTTCAGGTACGATTTTTATTCTTTAGTTAAGTAGTTAGAACTGTCAAAAGTTAGATATCTTAACTTTGTTTTCTTTGGCAGTTCTGACTTCGTTAGAATTCTTGTCTATTGCATAAAAATAGTTGAACTGGAACTACATGTCAAGTCAAAGTAATTACTTTGACTATTATACGGGTGTCAACAACATGCAGTATATAGGGTGATTGGCAATTATTATACGATACTTAAACCCGTGATTGTTCTAATGGTAACAAACAACTTTTACTATGGGACCAAACATGAAATCGCGCAAAAAAACGGCTGTAAAGTACTTATGTTCGCCGAACTGGTCAAAATGTACTGAATAGCTGATTTAACATCGATCGTAGACTAATTGCCAGTCACCCTATTTGATTAGTATCTATCATTCCACACCATACGGGATGCGCGACCTACGCTCAGTGTTATCGCTCTCTAAAACGTCCTAAGTACGGTCTGGGCTAATGAATGAAAGGATTTGAGTAACTTTACCATCATAAACTATGTTGGGGTCGGCACCCAGTCTAACTACATGCCTGCCTTCTGACCTCCACAAGGTACTAGCTAATACAGGGTGTAAACCACCTCATTACAAAGCCGTTAACCAAGCATTCTGTACATCAAACTAAGTAACTTTACGCAATAATTATTGCTGGGAAACAACTTTTTTTTGAGGTTATAAATCATGTTTTGTGGGAGAACTCAATGTAACGCACTTAAAACATTGTGCTGATGGATGGATTGAATAGTACGGGGGTCGTGGAGGTGTCAAAATCAAACAATTATCAACAAAAAAAAAACTTTTTTGCAAAAAATAAAACCGACTTCAAAAAAAAACAAAAAAGTGAAAAATAACTTTAGCTTCTGAAGTCGGTGACCTTTGTTTGATTGCTTTAGTTTTTTTGTCACCGACTTCAGAAGCTAAAGTTATTTTTCACTTTTTTGTTTTTTTTTGAAGTCGGTTTTATTTTTTGCAAAAAAGTTTTTATTTTTCACTTTTTAGTGGTTCACATGTGCTTGATACATGGAAAGTACATACCGTTACAATTACAACAAGCCCAAACACGACTATGGTACATTGTATCATTATGGAGTTCCGTGACTCTTGACTTCATCATCAGATCTGATGGTAGAATGGTTCTTATCAAACGTAAATGCTTTACTTGTTGTAGAAAATACCAAAATCGCAACGCGTTTTCATATAAAATTTGAAGAGTTCCCTCGATTTCGCCAAGATTCCATCATCAGATCCTGACTTGGTGACTATGGGACCATTTGGAAAGAATACCCTTTCCAACAAAAAAAGAATTTTCCAAATCGGTTGGCAAGCGACGGAGTTATGCCCGAACAAACATAAAAAAAAAAAAAAAAAAAAAAAAATAGAAACATCCGAATTGAGAACCTCCTCCTTTTTTAGAAGTCGGTTAAAAAACTTGTATTTAAAAAAAAACTTGTCAAAAAGTTGTAACTTTGACCCCCCATATCTCCGTAACTAGAAGGTTCCCAGGTATGGTGTAGAACAAATAAAGTCGGTTTACGGACGATAGATTTACGTGATAACGTCATAATCATTATTTTATGTAATAAAACACGTGGAACGGTGGAACGTTACTATGGAACGTTACTATTTTTCATGAGTGTTGCTGGTATTATCAATTTATAAGACGTTATCACGTCAAAATGACGTGTAAAAGTGTTTGAGAAAACCTACTTGCTGAATAAATATCATTTATCATTTATCATTTATCATTTATCATTTATCATTTATCATTTATCGTTTATCATTTACCGTTTGAGATGTTACGTAACAAGGACACTTTTGAGTCGGCCTGTTTTAAAACTCCGCAAAAAACGTCATAATCATTATTTTATGTAATAAAACACGTGGAACGGTGGAACGTTACTATGGAACATGGAACGTTACTATTTTTCATGAGTGTTGCTGGTATTATCAATTTATAAGACGTTATCACGTCAAAAAATTATCGCAGTGAAAGGGAGAACCAGTGCTTTTCGGTTTCGTGAAGAGGTGTTTTACACCCTTTATAATAACCTCTTGGTAAGACTAGTTCTAGGTTTTGAGGCCACTGAAGACTTGAAACAACTGTCACAGATCTACAAAATATGATAGCTGGGACCAACAGCTCTCCGAGGCACGGAATGTAATGGGTGGCCACCCATCCACGGACCCACCTAGGCAAGCACGGTTTAACCTGAAGATCGACCCGATCTTCGATTACTATTTAGCTACCTACCAGTTCTTCATGAAACTTAAACATAATGTCGAAATACATTTCATTTAAAATTGTATTGGATGACATTTTTTTTATCACTTTTTTCTTTTATGACGTGACAACGCAACGTCTAATAAATCGATGAACGCCGGCTGCACGCACAAAAAAGTGTCCCGTTACGCTCTGTCCCGTTACGCTCATTGTAACGTTACGATCGGAGCGTAGGTATGTATGCAATCATTTCATCAATGTTTTGTTATGAGGCTGTCACGTTAAACTATCGTCCGTAAACCGACTTTACGGACAACAATTTATTTATTTTTATTTTTTTTTTCAGATCAGAATTTTTACTGTACGCATTTGTAGCTCCACGCCCAAGCGATTATTTTACGCACGGTAGATCAGAATTAATTTACATAAAATTCCAACATAGCTTTATTGTCAGTCAACTCGAGTGCTCTTAAGAATACTTAAATATTTTAATAAACCTACATTTTTGCGAAGGGCACGCCAAACTAGAACAGCGTCGCTTTATTAAAAACTTTTGCAAGCTTTAAAAACAATCTTATACGATGGAGAGAGCCTTACCTAAAACATTTATCTAGGTAATGTTAAAAGGAAAACTTAAAATGTTATTATCTTATTAATTTTTCTTGTTTAAAGGTTCAAGCTAAATTTTGTTCGAAGAAAATGTTTTTCATAATATCTTTTGAATTAACAAACAATTCTGAGTAATCTTGTGTTTCTGACACGCCACTAATGAGCAGTTTAACATAGCTATTACAAAAGTTTAATGAGTTTCAACCTTAATTGTAGGTCAGAAAGGTCGGTATTCAATGTCAATGCTTACAATACTGTTTTGATGGCTTCAAACCTCGATTCTCTACGTATACATGCTATTGTAAATGACTGGTACTACTAATTATGCGGGTCGAGGTTGGATTCTATTATACCTACTATGGCTTGCTACTGCAGTTGTAGAATATTCTGCAAAATGACTAACTACTGCATTAAGTACGTCTATACCTACCTACTTATTGTATTGTACAACGGGCTGATGGTATCCGCAATTCCTCGTCAAAGCGCGTATTTTGCGTATGGGTTATAATCCACCACGCGGGCCCCGGCCGGGTTAGTAGATGTCATGTCTTCGAAAAATTCGAAGACATGTGACATCTACTAACCCGGTTCTAGGACATGCCGGTTTCCTCACGAGGTTTTCCTTCACCGTTTTTTGAAAGCAATGGTGATGAAATAAATAACACAAGCCTTGCTTAATGTGGCACTAGGTGGCGCTGTGTGTTTAATGTCCAGCGATATTTACATAAAGTAATGTGCCTGCCTGGGTTCAAACCCACGACTTACTGCACCACTGGGCCACAGCTGCTCTCCACTACGTACCTATTATTAATGTACTGAAACTTTGGCCGACCTTGTAGAAATTGATTTATTTAGAACTTATTATGTTCCTTCCCTTGACCTATATTACTTGTGGTCTGCGCAACATATTTTTCTTCCTTTCTTCCCTGTCAGCTATCACTCTGACTATTTCATTCAATCCTTTTTTCCCTTTCATTCCTTACCCTCTCCATCCATCAACATGTACCTATATCCACAATTCTTTCAGTAGTGTAGCTTCCAGAACTGGTCTATTCAAATCCATACTTTATGAATATTGCATTGGGTCGTACATAGGTGTGAACTGCAGAAGCCAGCTAGTATCGATTTCACCTCCAAATTCTCATACATCTTGTATAAGGTTGTGTTCACTATTCTGGTATTCGATCGCGGAGTTAGCAAGCTCAACAGGCAACTGCCAAACTGAAAGTCCGTGTCACGGGCTCGTGCCACGATAAATCATAACTTGAGGGAAATTGAGGACAACCGTGGTTTTCAGCTTCAAAAATGTTTTTACAAGGAGTTTGGTGTAGCAAGTACTGTAGTAGTCAACTGAAGAATAAATGAAATATTAAAAAAAGGAAACGCTTTTCCCTATAACGAGAAAATGAAGAAAATGAAGGAAACAACAGAATTTAGTTTTTTTTCATTTTCATGTGTCAATCTATAAGGAGGGAAGAATCGCATGAGATGATGAGACATAAAGAGTAATTAATATAAATGTTTATGAATGGAGAGGGAGAGGAAGAACAAGGAAACGATGGATGGATTGCGTGAGCATTGATTTGAAGGAAAAGGGTGTAAATGATAGCGTGGCGGTTGACAGGAGAGAATAGAAGAAAAGTACGTGTTGCGCCGACCTTAATTACCTGATGATTTGTGACAGTTCTAAACTCCCTTAATCTGTATGATCAACATTTATATGGATACTTTCAGGATGTCACATAAACTCTAGTTCTATAAAAGTCAAAGTTGGCCATAAAATCATACAACTTGACACAGTAGATACCAAGAAAGCTCGGCTAGATCTCAACACGTTTTCCCTAATAGGTAGTTGTTAACTAAATTACGAGGATGGCAGAGAGCGGAGCCCGGTAACAGCCAAGCAATTATGGCAGTTAAGGGAATCTACGATTCCAGAATCAATATGGAAATTTGATTACAACAACTAATAGGCGATATCGACGCCTTTAAGACTGAATTTAGAGTGGCCGAGAAATTTTTGTTAGAGATAGTAGGTATTACAATAAGAAGCCAGCTGAGGCATGTAGAGCTGCTAGAGATATCATCATCTGCCTAGCCTTCTATGTCGGGGTCGACTTCCAGTCTAACCACTTGTAGCTGGAGTACCAGCATTTTACTTGGAGCGACAATAAAGCAGACATGCTGCGTCTACTATAACAATAAGTAAAGGTACGTGCTGCATTTCTTCTTCTCACCAGGGTTAAGTCGGCGTTTCCCCACAGACAATGGCCCACCTTCCATCTTGCACTGCACTCATTGCATCACCAGCTGATCATCAATCTACTTATTGCATCAGTGAGCAGGGTTCGCGTGGCTGAGTTTTGGGCTTAGCATATCTGAACCTTTGCCATAAAGAAAAACGAAGATCATGTTAAGGGCCGGAGGACGATTCTGGTGATAGAGTGATCAAATATCGAGTGACGTGTAATTGAAGAAGCCTCAGTCCAGCAGTTGATTCCTAAAGACTGATTAGACGATAAACATGAATGACCAAATATGGGCCGTGGGCATGTGAGATGAGTTGCTGAATAACTCACCAAGACTTGCTGTTGGTTATCAACTGGACGTTACAGTATGCAGGTAATGATTATCGTAATCAGTACAAGGTTGGAAAGGATATGTCCTTGGTATAAAATATCGACTATTTTGTATGAGACCTCGGAATAGAAACAAAGAATTGCATAGTCTTTATGACAAGCAAGTTCTTATTAAAACATTTTATAACTACTGCACTTGTAAATAGGTACCAATTTAGCACTGAAAAGTACTGAAAACAGTAGCGCATCTATGCCGAAACACCCCGACCCGATATGTGCACTATTGACCGAATTGCTGTACCTACCTACGTACATAATATAAGCACTTTCGCTTGCATAACGACGGTGTATGTATAATAGCTACCTACTATGTCATTATCACTTATGTCGATAACGTGACTTTTTATTATGTATTCGTATCGAAGAGAATCCAAGAACTGGGTATATTTCTATGGTAAAAAAGATGCAGTTAAAATTTCCTTACAAATCTTATTTAACTTATTTAAGTTAATATTCCAAGGCACAGTAATATTAAACAAGAATATAATGAACTAAGGAAGTTTTCCTTTTCACGATTTATTCACCAATTCCTTTTTGGGATTGGCAAAAAAAACCGCTCATTAATCATGAAACTAAGGATAGAATCAAACAGAACGTTTTAATTATTAAAACGAGCAAATACACACGTAAGCACCATTGACCTGTAGCTTCACATACTTACACATTTTACTAGATTGCTTTCTTAGGAAAACTTTTAGAAGAAGAACATGTGTAAAGAAAATACACTTGGGTGAAAATAATTTAGGAAACGTGGTGTTAAAGATTTTAAATGAAAACTCAAATATTTTACTTCCACATAATGTTGCTGTTAAAATGTGATGTTTCTTAAACTTTATAAGGAAGACTGCGGGAAAAATAAACAAAAAGTTCACAAACATACGCAAAGATGCTTTAATACGTAAATCGTAAAAGCAGTAGGTAAGAAAAAATAATGAGCCGAAATAAAAACAAATAAGTATGAAACAAGAAACACTCACCTGATAATAAATTTAACTAAAAACAACGATATTTCTACGATACAATCGATATACACTATAACAATTGACATTAAACGCTTCACTAAACTAATCGTATATGTTGTCTTTCAGTGAGACTATTTTTCTACATTTTTCACGCCAGCCGGTTCGCCCGGCGGCGTCTGATGTCCTTTACATCACTGGCACTAAGTAAAATTATTATTTTTTGATAAAAAAGCACCTTTGCATCCACTGGGCATGCGCGGGCACTCGCCAATTGGACCACAGCTCGCGTATTGCGAAGCATTAGACCCGATTGGTATGCCACGCAGAAACAGCTGTATTTTCTTAATAAACATAATTTCCGAACTGCTTATTCTCTAGTTAGCGTCTACCTAGGCATTGTTAGCGTATTTCAAGCCATTGATGTCATTTCATTGTCAATTTTGTTTCAAGTTTCTGTGTGTTGTATCACCTTGCATGTATAGACGCTTGCGCGAAGCACCGATCGATAACAACCACATGTACAGCTGCAATAGGTCCGGTAACAGCACAGCGTGCACCTGAAAAGCAATCTTATTGCGTTGTCATAGGGTGTGAAATAAACTGGTTCAGAATATAAAAAGACAGCGGCTCATTCATGAAAGTAAAACAAATTGTTTACACGGCAGATAAATGTCAATAAAGTTCAGATTGGTTGTACCCACCGATACAAAGCCGTTGATATTTACAATTTTAAGTGTCTCCTGTACCCTTTTAGGGTAGCATTGAAAACTACGACGAATATGACCCGAAGGAGTCACCTTCTCTCTTTTATCGGTCAGATGAGACTACACAAAACTCGGGTACACTATTGTTGTTGAGGTTGAGACCCTCATTTCTTCGTAGTATAGAATGGTAAAGTAAGTCAGAGATAAACACGGATAGGCTGAACCGACTTTATCGTTGAGGGTGATCGGAAGGTCGTAGGTTCAAATCGATAGACTGTCGTGTTCTTGCAGTCTTATGACTGATAAGTATAATGAACGTTTTCCGTCAGGTTTTAGTGGTTAATGATCATTACCTACTATCATTCATTTGTCATGTTTTAGACGTTGACAAAAATAGACGTTGGTTGTGCTGACATGCAGAGGCTTAATGCCAGATGGCATAGTTTCCTTATGGGCACCATATGCTGGTGAGCCTTTTCCATCTTATGGAAGAAGTACAGAACTAACAGATAATACTGTGCCATATCAAGAGTATTAATATTAACTTTATTTTAGACTGTACCCAAAAACAAATTGCACACGACGACTCGACTCAAAGGCAGCATGAATCCAAATTAATAATTGAATAGTAAATTTATTTTAACCGTAATGGTGCCGGTTAATGGCATGGAAGGAACGGCTTGCTTTTATAATAAGTGATTGCAATTGTAGGTAAACGATACAGAAAAAAGGCGAAAGGAAATCTGAGATGCTATTTCTTTCTTGTGCGACGTGTGATGTATACTCGTATGTCAAAGCAAAGATCTCTTTCATCATTATCCACATTCTTGGCCGGGACTTTGATGACGACGTGTGATCCTTTCCCCTGCCTTGTTGGTCTAGTGGTCGTAAGTGCGTGGGTCCTTTTTTTCAATCTTCAAATGACTCCTCTCGCTCTGGGCGGAGCGGGAAGGAGTGCCAGACTTTTACTGGATAAAACCCATCCAATTTCCTTCCTCACCCTTTAAGTTCCGGGGCCACGGTATCTCCTTCGAACAGTCTCGCAACCCCGGCAGGCTTCGGCCCTTGCGGACCCCTCCTTTATGCTGACATCTCTTTGAGGCGCGCGTGGAACACGAACGCGCTGTTGACACGGCCTGTCGTCATAAGACGGACGGATGGCATGCTAGTTAATGGCTCACCGTCCACAGGCCCGCGCCTCTGGTAGCCGGGGGCACCACGTGGCCCCCGACGCTCGGTGCGTCTCCTGTGGCGGCTGGGGCGAGAGGAAACAGCCATGTCCGGTGAGGACCTAAGCTGCGTCAGGCGGAAGGTGAGGACATCGTGGCGACTCTCAAGCCACTCCTCAAAAAGAGAGGACTTATTGCCACTATTGTGGCGTGCCTTGCACGGGGTTGCGACAGTCGCTCTTTCCATGTCGCCATGAGATCACGCCGGAGGTCTGTCCGCTGAGCGGCAGTTTGCCGCGGGAGCAGTTTGTCGCGGCGCGTTCAGGTAATGGGCGGCTCGCCGCCTCAAAGAACGCGCCCACACTGGGGCCCCGTAAAGAGCCATGGACCGCAAGTGCGTAGGTCCTGGTTTCGATTCCCGGGTCGGGTAAAAGTGGTATGGTTTTGCCATAACACTCTTTGCAGTAGTAGCCCGGAGTTTGAGAGTTGGTGATATGAAACCCCATGCCTCCAACATCTCTCTCTGCCCATGACAACAAATGCGCAGTCGTCTGATCACTCTCCGGTCGTGTCGGATTGGCGTCACATCGGACAATGAGAGTAAGGCGCGGGTCATATACAAGTGGCGTATGGCGTATGGCGGTAGCGCAGGTGCGCGGAGGGCGAGGAAGTGGCGCCACTTCCTCGCCCCCCGCGCACCCGCAGCCGCGCGAGGGCCGCGCCACCGCCATACCCCAGCCAACACATAAGCCAGATAGTAGCGAAAATATACCACAATAAGCAGTGTCAAGCTTTATTACTTTTGTATTACAGCTAATGTTATGGCTTTATTTTGAATAAGAGAGTTCTTAAATTAAAATAATGTTGTAAGCTTACTAAATTCTGTATAAAGTTCGCGGTATTTTTTTAAGCTGAATAGTTATCAAGAGTAGAATCTGCTAAACAAGCGATATTCAAATAAAAGTAATTGAAACAGCTATTATCTGCACAGTAGCTGAAGTTTTTGCATTGACCTGTATAACATATTTAAGCAATACAGTTAAACAGTAAAACGCTGAATATTAGACGAACCATTTTCTTTATGCTGCATAACGTACGAAATGGTACAAATTTATTCAGATGCAGAATATTTTAGATTTTTTCTTCTTAACACAGGTGGTTTCTGCATAATTGAAAATAAACTCCTTGTTTTACCTGACTTATAGCGCTATAAGCGTACAATTGTCTTTATGTTCAGCTTAAAACAATATTAGTTACAAATGTGGGTATCTTAAGCAGCAAATAACTGATTAGTTGAAGATATCGTATGTTTAAATTTACAGATGTTTCACCATTTTGTGACAAAACTGATAAATGTTTCATCAACAAAGGCATATTTTTGATGAAATATTTATCAGTTCAGAAAAATAATAACAAAAGTGTAAATGATTCATGGAAAAAAAGAAAGAGAACGGGAGGAATAAGAAGAAAGTGTTCACGAGAGTATTTAAAGATAAAAAATAGTATCTTTGCAGTAATAGAAAAGAATAATTGACAACTGATACAAATAGGCCCGAGTCAAGTGCGACCAATACAGTTGAAGAGGGTTCTTTACACGATGATTGTGTATCACCATCAGGATGAGTGATTCAAACAAATAGGGTCCAATTTTAGGTGCATATAACGAGAGTTATATGTGGGACAACTTTGCATCTCAATCACAGACTGTACAATTAGATAGTGATACAAGTTCTACTGATTTGGAAGAAAACTCGGAATTTAATCGAATTAAAATCTTTATTTTGTGAAATACAAGAACATGTATTAACGCCTGGATTTTCTTGTTGTTGGTAATCCGTATCATACGTATCAGTTGTATTCAACATTTGAGATAATTCTTCCTCAGCTTCTTCAAAAGTTTTGAAATGATTGCGTTTTTAAGTACAGTTGTAAGTGTTCCAGTCCGGCTGTGGTTGGATTGCAGAGTTCTTGCAAATTAGCTCGCCATTTTTTTTTAGCCAGTATAACTTTCCATTGTTCTCCCAAGAAGCGGGCCCTGTTGATAATTCAACCCGGCCTTTTTTACGACTTGAAACGATTTTGAACATGTGTCTGAAAAAATTACATAATTTTTCTATAACACTTCAAAAAATACTACAAAACTATTACAAACAACAACAACACTATTATAAATACTAACTTTATATAATAAATCTCGATGTTTACGTTTGTATCTTACTAATTGACTACACGAGCGCGACAAGGAAGCTACGATAACGGGGACCTCAAATATTAATGGATTTATTATCTACAAAAAAGAACCCTAAAAAGCTGAATAACGTATATTGAATTATATAATTTAAGACTTTCCTCTGAGAAATGTATAATTATTGTACTATAAACCAAATAATTTCTGGATATGTAGTCGTATGTGAACTATTATGCAGAAATAAGCAAAATAATCACCGAAATAGACATTTTTATTCAAATTGGCCGTCCGCCATTATCTAACGTTCGACATAACCTTTTTTTATAAAAATCCTCAACATTTATCTTATAAAACACTTTGTTTAATGAGTAGGGAACATTAGCAGTTATATAAAATTTGATTCTCATTATTTGCTGGGACTGAAATTTGATAAAAAGTAAAGATAATTTAATTTAAATATTATTTCGCATTTGTTTACCTTTTAAATTGTAGCTTTATCTTAAGGCGCTCAAAAAATTTACAATAATCATATTGATAATTCACAGTAAAGTGCCATGCGTTTATATAATTCACCTTATACTTACTTAAAATGTATGAAACAATATTTACTTACCAAATTTTTGAAGACGTACAATTTTTTGAACTATGTAACATAAAATAATTTCGTCACAGTGAAAAATACGTTTACACTTTTTTTACTTGCATAATTTCTTTGTAAAACTACTCCTGAGATCGGAATTTTGAATATCATTTGAATATCTGAACTCACAAATTAACAACTGCATAAAACATGTATAATTTCTGGACTAAAGAAAAATCTGAATTTATGCAGAAGATATTCAGTGTGTTGTACATTTATTCAGCTGCTATGTGGCTATTAATCAAATGTTATCCAAATTGAAGCAAGATATTTTGTGCCCAAATTGCTTGAATATCATCTGTATAAGCGCTTACACAGAAGTTATACAAATACTTTATCCAGCTTAAAGTCAAAAGAATTGCTTTTACGCAAAATTTATTCAGCTAATCTGTGTTGGCTGGGACCACTTGTATATGACCCGCACCTAAAGGAACAGTGCACTCTGCACCTGTGTCTGTAGATACTTTTGCATTATAATATCATCCGTGCCGATGGCTAATCTCCTAAGATTGACCACCGTGACCGAAACGGTCAGGAGGACTATCTAATTCTTAGCTTAATGCCATCTGCCTAGCCTTTTCCCAACTATGTTAGGGTCGGCTTCCAGTCTAAACAGACGCAGCTGCATACCAGTATTTTACGTATAACAACTACAGTACTTTCTCAAGTTATTATGCCTTGTGTCTGTGACTGT
The DNA here is from genome assembly GCA_916618015.1 of Xestia c-nigrum. Lineage (NCBI taxonomy): Eukaryota > Metazoa > Arthropoda > Insecta > Lepidoptera > Noctuidae > Xestia > Xestia c-nigrum. Next base: position 20,951,395 of record OU745246.1, read on the forward strand.
AGCCTTTTTTTTATTCGTTTTATCGACATTCAAAAGTGCCGTAATGGTCTAGTTGAAATTAACGATTTGAGTTTGAGTTTGAGTTTGAGTTTTTAACGACTTTGGTTTTGTATACGAGGCTACTTGGTCTAAGAAAAGCCGCCCTGAAATTAGTCTGTCGTGGCCGAAGCGTTTTTATGTTATTTATACAGGCCTGAAAATACTATGGGGGCTCTTGAAGACAATCTCACTTAATTTGATTGAAGCTACATCCTCTTTTTTATTGAAAAAGAAATGGTTTTTTTAGAGCACTCTTTGTTGGCTTGACTTCTTATAGAAACTGTCTCTAACATTTATTCTGTGACGTCTTTTCGTCATTCGATGGGGCGTGACGACTGACTTTCTTAGTTATACAATTATCTTGGTTATAGGGTTCCGTAAAAGTGAAAGAAGCTCTCATGACTGTGGCATAGTTATGAAAGCCCATTTCCTCTTTTCTTCCGACTTGTTGGTGACTAGGGGCCGTTGATATCTATCCATGCCGTGGACAATCTCTCATGCAGAGTCAAGTGACGTCCATCGACTTTCTGGCTAGAGAAACTGCCATAGAAATCCTGTTATTTCTCCTCTAATGGAACTGCAAGTATATGTCTTGGTCAGGCAAAAGTGCAAAGCATGTCATTTGATTACATATAAAAAGACGTTTTTCCTTTTAAACCTCCTCAAATAACAATTGAATACGGAACCCCACTTACTACATCGCGTGGTGCGTCACGCACCGGCCGGTTTTCATTTGATTAAGTTTGCTTCGGGGTTTCAAGAGTTTTCGCGTTCCTGGGGAGATCTCCCGCTGATTGTTAGCCTGTATTTGTATAGTAGGAGTCGGAAGCAGTCGAAAATATATATAAGGATCGAGGTCAAAGTTTGTATGTAGGGTGAAATCTCCGACACTAATGATCCAATTTTTTTTTCACTGATAAGAATATACCTACATAGGCTATAAATTAGAAGTATTCAAATCATCTCTACACTAATATTATAAAGCAGAAGAGTTTGTTTGTTTGGTTGAATCGCGCTAATCTCAGGAACTACCGGCTCGAATTGAAAAAATATTTTTGCGTTGGATAGTCCATTTATCGAGAAAGGCTATATAACATCACGCTACGACCATTAGGAGTGGTGCAGGAATGAAAAATATTGCAAAAAAGGGGTTTTTTTTCCTTTCGTTTTTCTCTCTTATGTGACGCAGACGAAGTTGCGTGGGTCAGCTAGTCATACATAATATTATTTGAGTTATCACAATTTGGGCGAAGTGATAGTCTACCTATAATCTATTAATGAGCAAACCTTTAGCTACGAGTAGTAAGGTACGCCAAATTTAAAATTAAATTAAAAAAAAAAACCCTCGACACATTTAATATTTTTTTTAGTTAAACGGTTTTATCGAAAAAAGAAAGGAAAAATGATGTACTTCTAATATTAAGTACTTAATGTAAAAAAGTTAAATAAAAAATATATTAATTCCCAGGTACCACTCCCACGATTTTCATCAAACATAGCTCAGAGAACACTCCCAAATAATTCACCTTTAGATAACAAAAAAAAAAACGAAATGCCACAGACAGACATACACAGACAAGCCAAACTTTACCTTCCCGTCTTTTTGCGTGGCGGGTTAAAAATAACCTTAGCGAAGCATTTAATGTTTCCGAGTTCTATCGTAAACCGTAATCAATTTTGCGTAGAGTTACTTTGTTTCATGTACAGAATGTTATGTGAAAAATTTTCTTACGTTTTTTTTGCAATTTGCAAGCCAGTGATAGGTTGTATGAAGTTAAAAATATCGTTTGCGACTGTAAAACGTATGTAGTTACAGAAATTATAATCATCAAAATGATCAATACAACCCTCTATGTTCATTTAAGTCGAGGAACGATTTTTACAAAGCCAAAGTCGTTCCTTGACTCATATCTTCTTCTTCTATCTTCTATTATATAAAAATCAATTACTGTTCGTTAGTCTCGCTAAAACTCGAGAACGGCTGGGTCGATGTGGCTCATTTTGATTTTCAATTATTTGTGGAAGTCCAGGGAAGGTTTAAAAGGTGGGAAATAGGTAGGTAGGTAGGTGGGTAGGTAGGTAGTAGAAGGTAGGTAGTAGAAGGTAGATAGTAGTAGATATGCAGGTAGGATAAAATGCATAGCAACGCATGCGGGTACAGCTAGTAAATAAATAAATATCGTTGGACATTAACACACAGCGCCATCTGGTACCACACTAAGCAAGGCTTGTGTCGTGGACACCAGATAGTTGATATACTACTTGTATACTTTTTTTGTTTGTAAATACATACTTAAACATCCATGACTCGGAAACAAATGTCCATGTTCTTCACACAAATATTTACTCCTACCGGAATTCGAACCCAGAACCCTAAGAATGTAAGGCAGCCTCACTACCGCTACGCTATTCGGGTCGTCGAAATGTAAAAAATATATGACTGCAAGTTGTAAAAAACGTAAGAAAATTTTGATTTTGAAAATTAACGACGACCCGATTGGCGTAGTGGTAGTGACGCTGCCTTACGTTCTTAGGGTCCTGGGTTCGAATCCCGGTAGGAGCAAATGTTTGTGTGATGAGCACGGACATTTGTTTCCGAGTCATGGATGTTCATATGTATAATAAGTATGTATTTACAAACAAAAAAGTATATATGTAGTATATCAACTATCTAGTGTCCACGACACAAGCTTTGCTTAGTGTGGCACTGGGTGGCGCTGTGTGTTAATGTCCAGCGATATTTATTTATTTATTTATTTGAATTTCGCGGGCTACCCTGATGCTTTCCCCTTATTAAGGGTATGTTTATACCTTGTATAATAATATATATAATAAAGGGGTTCAAATTCATCACTTGGGGCAGTGGCTAGGCCGGAATTTAGTGATGACTGAATCAGATAAGCAAGTACTGGCACACTGCAAAGGAGGCTTTTAATGACCAGTGGGTCGATATTTAGATACGGGCTGTAAGTGATGATCAACACGTCGTGCAAAACAACAGTAGAATATAATGTCTAGAATGGATCTGGGACTTTTGCGCGAAAGACATTTGCGCGAAAGACACTTGCGCGAACCCGTTTGCGCGAAAAGACAAATGCGCGAACGGACTTTTGCGCGATTGGACATTTGCGCGAACAGACATTTGCGCGCCAGGACACATGCGCGAATGGACTTTTGCGCGATTGGACTTTTGCGCGAACGGACTTTTGCGCGAAAGGACAATTGCGCGAGTGGAAACTTGCGCGAGAGGAAATTTGCGCGACTTAATGGCCACAGAGGTTTACTCTGTGGAGTAAACATAACATCACAATACTTGAAGGGGTTTTTGAAGTGAAACTTCTTTATCGGGGTTGGAAAAAAATTTAGTGTAAACATTTTTTCGTTACGCGTCACATTTTTCCGTTACGCGCCATCTTTTTCAATAATAATCTTTGTAGTAATAAGCTAAAATGAAATAAATGTGGAATTTGCATTTATGTCTTGGGGAGGTCGGGAAGAGGATGGGTGGGTTAAGCAACACTTGGAGAGGTCAGGAAAAGGATGGGTGGGGTTAAGTAACATTTGTTGAGGTCGGGAAAAGGCTGGGTGGGGCTAAGCAACACTAGTTGAAGTTGGGAAAAGGATGGGTTGGTTAAGTAACACTTGGAGAGGTCGGGAAAAGGATGGGTTAGGTTAAGCAACATTTGGTGAGGTCGAAACAAGGATGGGTGGGTTTAAGCAACACACAGTGAGGTCAAGAAAAGGATGGGTGGGTTAAGCAACACTTGGTGAGGTCGAGTAAAGGGTGGGTGGGTTTAAGCAACACGAGGTGAGGACTGGAAAAGGATGGGTGGGTTAAGCAACACTTGGTGAGGTCGGGTAAAGGATGGGTGGGTTTAAGCAACACTTGGTGAGGTCGGGAATAAGATGGGTGGGTTAAGCAACACTTTGTGAGGTCGGGAAAAGGATGGGTGGGTTAAGCAACACTTGGTGAGGTCGGGAAAAGAATGGGTGGGTTAAGCAACACATGGTGAGGTCGGGAAAATGATGGGTGAGGTTAAGCAACATTTGGTGTGGTCGAAAAAAGGATGGGATGGGTGGGGTTAAGCAACATTTGGTGTGGTCGAAAAAACGATGGGTGGGTTAAGCAACATTTGGTGAGGTCGGGAAAAGGATGGGTGGGTTAAGCAACACTTGGTGAGGTCTGGAAAAGGATGGGTGGGGCTAAGCAACACTAGTTGAAGTTGGGAAAAGGATGGGTTGGTTGAGTAACACTTGGAGAGGTCGGGAAAAGGATGGGTTAGGTTAAGCAACATTTGGTGAGGTCGAAACAAGAATGGGTGGGTTTAAGCAACACACATAGTGAGGTCAAGAAAAGGATGGGTGGGTTAAGCAACACTTGGTGAGGTCGAGTAAAGGATGGGGGGTTTAAGCAACACGAGGTGAGGACTGGACAAGGATGGGTGGGTTAAGCAACACTTGGTGAGGTCGGGTAAAGGATGGGTGGGTTTAAGCAACACGAGGTGAGGTCGGGAATAGGATGGGTGGGTTAAGCAACACTTGGTGAGGTCGGGAAAAGGATGGGGGGGTTAAGCAACACTTGGTGAGGTCGGGAATCAGATGGGTGGGTTCAGCAACACTTTGTGAGGTCAGGAAAAGGATGGGTGGTGCCAAGCAATATTTGGTGAGGTCGGGAAAAGAATGGGTGAGTTAAGCAACACTAGGTGAGGTCGGGAAAAGGATGGGTGGGTTAAGCAACACTTGGTGAGGTCGGGAAAAGAATGGGTGGGTTAAGCAACATTTGGTGAGGTCGAAACAAGGATGGGTGGGTTTAAGCAACACACATAGTGAGGTCAAGAAAAGGATGGGTGAGTTAAGCAACACTTGGTGAGGTCGAGTAAAGGATGGGTGGGCTTAAGCAACACGAGGTGAGGACTGGACAAGGATGGGTGGGTTAAGCAACACTTGATGAGGTCGGGAAAAGGATGGGGGGTTAAGCAACACTTGGTGAGGTCGGGAATAAGATGGGTGGGTTAAGCAACACTTTGTGAGGTCGGGAAAAGGATGGGTGGGTTAAGCAACACTTGGTGAGGTCGGGAAAAGAATGGGTGGGTTAAGCAACACATGGTGAGGTCGGGAAAATGATGGGTGAGGTTAAGCAACATTTGGTGTGGTCGAAAAAAGGATGGGATGGGTGGGGTTAAGCAACATTTGGTGTGGTCGAAAAAACGATGGGTGGGTTAAGCAACATTTGGTGAGGTCGGGAAAAGGATGGGTGGGTTAAGCAACACTTGGTGAGGTCAGGAAAAGGATGGGTGGGGTTAAGTAACATTTGTTGAGGTCGGGAAAAGGATGGGTGGGGCTAAGCAACACTAGTTGAAGTTAGGAAAAGGATGGGTGGGTTAAGCAACACTTGGTGAGGTCGGGTAAAGGATGGGTGGGTTTAAGCAACACGAGGTGAGGTCGGGAATAGGATGGGTGGGTTAAGCAACACTTGGTGAGGTCGGGAAAAGGATGGGGGGGTTAAGCAACACTTGGTGAGGTCGGGAATAAGATGGGTGGGTTAAGCAACACTTTGTGAGGTCGAAACAAGGATGGGTGGGTTTAAGCAACACACATAGTGAGGTCAAGAAAAGGATGGGTGGGTTAAGCAACACTTGGTGAGGTCGAGTAAAGGATGGGTGGGTTTAAGCAACACGAGGTGAGGACTGGACAAGCATGGGTGGGTTAAGCAACACTTGGTGAGGTCGGGTAAAGGATGGGTGGGTTTAAGCAACACGAGGTGAGGTCGGGAATAGGATGGGTGGGTTAAGCAACACTTGGTGAGGTCGGGAAAAGGATGGTGGGGTTAAGCAACACTTGGTGAGGTCGGGAATAAGATGGGTGGGTTCAGCAACACTTTGTGAGGTCAGGAAAAGGATGGGTGGTGCCAAGCAATATTTGGTGAGGTCGGGAAAAGAATGGGTGAGTTAAGCAACACTAGGTGAGGTCGGGAAAAGGATGGGTGGGTTAAGCAACACTTGGTGAGGTCGGGAAAAGAATGGGTGGGTTAAGCAACATTTGGTGAGGTCGAAACAAGGATGGGTGGGTTTAAGCAACACACATAGTGAGGTCAAGAAAAGGATGGGTGGGTTAAGCAACACTTGGTGAGGTCGAGTAAAGGATGGGTGGGTTTAAGCAACACGAGGTGAGGACTGGACAAGGATGGGTGGGTTAAGCAACACTTGGTGAGGTCGGGTAAAGGATGGGTGGGTTTAAGCAACACGAGGTGAGGTCGGGAATAGGATAGGTGGGTTAAGCAACACTTGGTGAGGTCGGGAAAAGGATGGGGGGGTTAAGCAACACTTGGTGAGGTCGGGAATAAGATGGGTGGGTTAAGCAACACTTTGTGAGGTCAGGAAAAGGATGGGTGGTGCCAAGCAATATTTGGTGAGGTCGGGAAAAGAATGGGTGAGTTAAGCAACACTAGGTGAGGTCGGGAAAAGGATGGGTGGGTTAAGCAACACTTGGTGAGGTCGGGAAAAGAATGGGTGGGTTAAGCAACACATGGTGAGGTCGGGAAAATGATGGGTGAGGTTAAGCAACATTTGGTGTGGTCGAAAAAAGGATGGGATGGGTGGGGTTAAGCAACATTTGGTGTGGTCGAAAAAACGATGGGTGGGTTTAAGCAACACACATAGTGAGGTCAAGAAAAGGATGGGTGGGTTAAGCAACACTTGGTGAGGTCGAGTAAAGGATGGGTGGGTTTAAGCAACACGAGGTGAGGACTGGACAAGCATGGGTGGGTTAAGCAACACTTGGTGAGGTCGGGAAAAGGATGGGGGGGTTAAGCAACACTTGGTGAGGTCGGGAATAAGATGGGTGGGTTTAAGCAACACACATAGTGAGGTCAAGAAAAGGATGGGTGGGTTAAGCAACACTTTGTGAGGTCGAGTAAAGGATGGGTGGGTTTAAGCAACACGAGGTGAGGACTGGACAAGGATGGGTGGGTTAAGCAACACTTGGTGAGGTCGGGTAAAGGATGGGTGGGTTTAAGCAACACGAGGTGAGGTCGGGAATAGGATGGGTGGGTTAAGCAAATCTTGGTGAGGTCGGGAAAAGGATGGGGGGGTTAAGCAACACTTGGTGAGGTCGGGAATAAGATGGGTGGGTTAAGCAACACTTTGTGAGGTCAGGAAAAGGATGGGTGGTGCCAAGCAATATTTGGTGAGGTCGGGAAAAGAATGGGTGAGTTAAGCAACACTAGGTGAGGTCGGGAAAAGGATGGGTGGGTTAAGCAACACTTGGTGAGGTCGGGAAAAGAATGGGTGGGTTAAGCAACACATGGTGAGGTCGTGAAAATGATGGGTGAGGTTAAGCAACATTTGGTGTGGTCGAAAAAAGGATGGGATGGGTGGGGTTAAGCAACATTTGGTGTGGTCGAAAAAACGATGGGTGGGTTAAGCAACATTTGGTGAGGTCGGGAAAAGGATGGGTGGGTTAAGCAACACTTAGTGAGGTCAAGAAAAGGATGAGTCCACCCTTTACTCGACCTCACCAAGTGTTGCTTAACCCACCCATCCTTTTCTTGACCTTACTATGTGTGTTGCTTAAACCCACCCATCCTTGTTTCGACCTCACCAAATGTTGCTTAACCTAACCCATCCTTTTTCCGACCTCTCCAAGTGTTACTTAACCAACCCATCCTTTTCTCAACTTCAACTAGTGTTGCTTAGCCCCACCCATCCTTTTCCCGACCTCAACAAATGTTATTTAACCCCACCCATCCTTTTCCTGACCTCTCCAAGTGTTGCTTAACCCACCCATCCTTTTCTTGACCTCACTATGTGTGTTGCTTAACCCCACCCATCCTTTTCCCGACCTCACCAAATGTTGCTCAACCAACCCATCCTTTTCCCGACCTCCCCAAGTGTTGCTTAACCCGCCCATTCTTTTTTCGACCACACCAAATGTTGCTTAACCTCACCCATCATTTTCCCGACCTCACCAAGTGTTGCTTAACCTCACCCATCATTTTCCCGACCTCACCAAGTGTCGCTTAACCTACTCATCCTTTTCTTGACCTCACCAAGTGTTGCTTAACCCACCCATCCTTTTCCCGACCTCACCAAATGTTGCTTTACCCACCCATCGTTTTTTCGACCACACCAAATGTTGCTTAACCCCACCCATCCCATCCTTTTTTCGACCACACCAAATGTTGCTTAACCTCACCCATCATTTTCCCGACCTCACCATGTGTTGCTTAACCCACCCATTCTTTTCCCGACCTCACCAAGTGTTGCATAACCCACCCATCCTTTTCCCGACCTCACCTAGTGTTGCTTAACTCACCCATTCTTTTCCCGACCTCACCAAATATTGCTTGGCACCACCCAACCTTGTCCTGACCTCAAAAAGTGTTGCTTAACCCACCCATCTTATTCCCAACCTCACCAAGTATTGCTTAACCCCCCCATCCTTTTCCCGACCTCACCAAGTGTTGCTTAACCCACCCATCCTATTCCCGACCTCACCTCGTGTTACTTTAACCCACCCATCCTTTACCCGACCTCACCAAGTGTTGCTTAACCCACCCACCCTTGTCCAGTCCTCACCTCGTGTTGCTTAAACCCACCCATCCTTTACTCGACCTCACCAAGTGTTGCTTAACCCACCCATCCTTTTCTTGACCTCACTATGTGTGTTGCTTAAACCCACCCATCCTTGTTTCGACCTCACCAAATGTTGCTTAACCTAACCCATCCTTTTCCCGACCTCTCCAAGTGTTACTTAACCAACCCATCCTTTTCCCAACTTCAACTAGTGTTGCTTAGCCCCACCCATCCTTTTCCCGACCTCACCATGTGTTGCTTAACCCACCCATTCTTTTCCCGACCTCACCAAGTGTTGCTTAACCCACCCATCCTTTTCCCGACCTCACCTAGTGTTGCTTAACTCACCCATTCTTTTCCCGACCTCACCAAATATTGCTTGGCACCACCCATCCTTTTCCTGACCTCACAAAGTGTTGCTGAACCCAACCGTCTTATTCCCGACCTCACCAAGTGTTGCTTAACCCCTCCATCCTTTTCCCGACCTCACCAAGTGTTGCTTAACCCACCCATCCTATTCCCGACCTCACCTCGTGTTGCTTAAACCCACCCATCCTTTACCCGACCTCACCAAGTGTTGCTTAACCCACCCATCCTTGTCCATTCCTCACCTCGTGTTGCTTAAACCCACCCATCCTTGTTTCAACCTCACCAAGAGTTGCTTAACCTACTCATCCTTTTCTTGACCTCACCAAGTGTTACTTAACCAACCCATCCTTTTCCCAACTTCAACTAGTGTTGCTTAGCCCCACCCATCCTTTTCCCGACCTCACCATGTGTTGCTTAACCCACCCATTCTTTTCCCGACCTCACCAAGTGTTGCTTAACCCACCCATCCTTTTCCCGACCTCACCTAGTGTTGCTTAACTCACCCATTCTTTTCCCGACCTCACCAAATATTGCTTGGCACCACCCATCCTTTTCCTGACCTCACAAAGTGTTGCTGAACCCAACCGTCTTATTCCCGACCTCACCAAGTGTTGCTTAACCCCTCCATCCTTTTCCCGACCTCACCAAGTGTTGCTTAACCCACCCATCCTATTCCCGACCTCACCTCGTGTTGCTTAAACCCACCCATCCTTTACCCGACCTCACCAAGTGTTGCTTAACCCACCCATCCTTGTCCATTCCTCACCTCGTGTTGCTTAAACCCACCCATCCTTGTTTCAACCTCACCAAGAGTTGCTTAACCTACTCATCCTTTTCTTGACCTCACCAAGTGTTGCTTAACCCACCCATCCTTTTCCCGACCTCACCAAATGTTGCTTATCCCACCCATCGTTTTTTCGACGACACCAAATGTTGCTTAACCCCACCCATTCCATCCTTTTTTCGACCACACCAAATGTTGCTTAACCTCACCCATCATTTTCCCGACCTCACCATGTGTTGCTTAACCCACCCATTCTTTTCCCGACCTCACCAAGTGTTGCTTAACCCACCCATCCTTTTCCCGACCTCACTTAGTGTTGCTTAACTCACCCATTCTTTTCCCGACCTCACCAAATATTGCTTGGCACCACCCATCCTTGTCCTGACCTCAATAAGTGTTGCTTAACCCACCCATCTTATTTCCAACCTCACCAAGTATTGCTTAACCCCCCCATCCTTTTCCCGACCTCACCAAGTGTTGCTTAACCCACCCATCCTATTCCCGACCTCACCTCGTGTTGCTTAAACCCACCCATCCTTTACTCGACCTCACCAAGTGTTGCTTAACCCACCCATCCTTTTCCCAACTTCAACTAGTGTTGCTTAGCCCCACCCATCCTTTTCCCGACCTCACCATGTGTTGCTTAACCCACCCATTCTTTTCCCGATCTCACCAAGTGTTGCTTAACCCACCCATCCTTTTCCCGACCTCACCTAGTGTTGCTTAACTCACCCATTCTTTTCCCGACCTCACCAAATATTGCTTGGCACCACCCATCCTTTTCCTGACCTCACAAAGTGTTGCTTAACCCACCCATCTTATTCCCGACCTCACCAAGTGTTGCTTAACCCCCCCATCCTTTTCCCGACCTCACCAAGTGTTGCTTAACCCACCCATCCTATTCCCGACCTCACCTCGTGTTGCTTAAACCCACCCATCCTTTACCCGACCTCACCAAGTGTTGCTTAACCCACCCATCCTTTTCCAGTCCTCACCTCGTGTTGACACCCATGACCGAAAAACCATAAAAAACATGGGCGCCATCTTGAATTTTCTTTTTGACCCCATTTTCGTAATCAGCGACCCCAAAAACCATGAAAAAGACAAACATGACAGACAAAACAAAAAAAAAACATGGGCGCCATCTTTGATTTTCCATTCGACCCCATTTTCATAATCAGCGACCCCAAAAACCATGAAAATGACACCCATGATGAAAGAATTAAAAAAAAACCCCTTCAAGTATGAGGCGTTATGTTACGTTTACTCCACAGAGTAAACCTCTGTGGCCATTAAGTCGCGCAAATGTCCACTCGCGCAAGTTTCCACTCGCGCAATTGTCCTTTCGCGCAAAAGTCCGTTCGCGCAAAAGTCCAATCGCGCAAAAGTCCATTCGCGCATGTGTCCTGGCGCGCAAATGTCTGTTCGCGCAAATGTCCAATCGCGCAAAAGTCCATTCGCGCATTTGTCTTTTCGCTCAAAAGGGTTCGCGCAAGTGTCTTTCGCGCAACCGTCTTGATACCTCTAGAATATATTGTCGTTTTATGAGATTCACAAATAAAGATAATAAAAAAAACAGACGAAGATAAGACATAATACATATAAGTACTAGATAGGTAGGTAGATCAGTTGGCAATATTTTAAATCCCAGCATCTATACTAATATTATAAAGCAGAAGAGTTTGTTTGTTTGGTTGAACGCGCTAATCTCAGGAACTACCGGCTCGAAATGAAAATTTATTTTTGCTTTGGATAGTCCATTTATAGAGGAAGGCTATAGGCTATATAACATCACGCTATGATCAGTAGGAGCGCAGCAGCAATAAGAAATGTTGCAAGCGGGAAAAAAGCAGGCGATGCGTTGCTATATCAAAACTGCTATCGAACGAAGTCGCGGGCAGAAGCTAGTTTTACTATAAAATAATACTGCTAATGAAATTGATGGAAGACCAGAATATTTATTTACTATAGGTAACCCCTAAGACATAAACATTACCTTCATGTCAAACTAGAACGTTATTGCCATCAGTAGTACTTATATTAGATATGCATACGGACTCCACGTCTTTATTCGCCAATATTGACGTACTTACCCGTACGGTAGACTTTCGAAAGTCCTTGGTAAATTTATTAGGTACCGTCAAATTCAGTGACTGACATTTATGTAAATAGGTTCAGTACTAATAAAATTGAGGTGCATTATAGGTGTTACGTGTTCGGTGGTACATCTACATAGGTAGTGTAGGGTTTCGAATATTTTAATAACTCGTTTTATTTTTGAGAAATGGCAACACTACTCAACCGTTAATGTTGTAACGGAAGGGATAGTTTATAAAAGATGGTACTTGGCCGAGAGAGCTCAGTTTGGTGGAAGAAATTGTGGTGACTGTATCTCTGAAGAAGTTTATATAAAGTTAAAGTGTTAGTCTACATTTTGTGAGTTTTATTATAATTATTATAAAGTATTAGTCTACATTTGTGAGTTTTATTACACTTCAGAAGTGGGATTCGACAGGTGAGTTATTTGAACTTATACTGAAATTAACATGCTTTATAACCTTGTGATGATCCTAAAGCTCGCTGTCCTATTTGGTCGGGGTACTCCCCGATAATAAGACAATGATAACTAGGTTTTTCTAAACATGCTTAGCCTTGTGGTGTGATTTTATTTGGTCAGGGTACTCCCTGATAATACGATTACAAAATAAGGTTATGGTTATGATTGTTGTGTATTTTTTGTTTTAAATGTGCGTGTGAAAAACCTGAAGCTGCCTGTTACATTTATTTGGGATATTTCCCGATAATGTTACAAGGCATGTTTGGTTTCTAACATGTATGATGGCCCTGTGTTGTGATTTTATTTGGTCAGGGTACCCCCTGATAATACGATTGCAAAATAGGGTCATATCGGTGTAAATCTTTTGTATTTGAGCTGGAAATTAAACCTTGTTTACCACTCCGTTAGGATACTCCTTCTTGGTGGTAGCTTATATATGTAAGGCAATCTTGGGTCGCAGTTTTATTCGATTAAGGCACTCCTCGATAATATGGCTGTGAGATGAGGTTGTGACTAATTGTTAATTTTAAAAGTTTTGTTGGAATTAAGTAAGGTACCATTTAGTAATTACATCCTTCGGCTGTAACCTTTTGTTGCAGTTTTATTTTGCTAGGGCTGCTTAGTGAATGTTACTTTACAATTTGTTTTATCGAACATTTATGTCCGTAAATGTGGTCAATTCCAGATTCAACTCGGTCACTATGGAAAAAGTTAACGGCAACGACCGTTCATTGGATGTTTCCCCTGGCGGGCGCCAAGAGAGCCGACGCCGCCTGCTAACTCCAGTAAGGCGCTCATCGCATCATCAACGTGATATTTCAAGTGCTCGTTGCGGTGGCACTCGAAGTCGCAGCAAGTCACTGAGGCAAAGTTTTCGTGAGAAAAAGTTTGAGTTTGAGCAAGAACGGGAGCGCCTACGTATACTTGAACAGGACCTAGACAGAGAACGTGAGAAGATAACAGAGGCGCACGGGAATCGGTCTGGTAGAAGCTACGTGAGTACGAGCCGCCATCACTCCAAAAGCCGGCAACGCAGCCGCAGCCGCAGCCCAAGTCGGCCGCGTCATCTTGAGCATCAAGGTGCAAAAGCGAAGCGGAGACGAGGTTCACGTGAGCAGAGCAACGATAGTCTACGTGGCGACGCCGGCGCATCACAAGATAAAAGGTCACGTACTCCTTCTTTTACTGTTAAAGATGTTATAGACTTGGTGCATTCTATCAAACATGGTTTTGCATCTCAGCCGTCTACAAGTACAATTTCAAAGAATATTGACCATAAAAATATTCTCCCTAATTTTGACCCTTCAGCGAAAAATCAGCGTATTGACATTTGGTTGCGTAAAGTGAATGAATGTGCTACTGTATACGGCTGGGATGACATTACAACAACACACTTTGCAATGCAAAAACTTCAGGGTTTGGCCAAGGTTTGGTATGAGGGTCTAAACACAATTTTACATACTTGGAAAGAATGGCAAGTAAAATTAATGAGCGCTTTTCCTTGCGAGCAAAACTATGGCCAAATCCTGGAAGATATGCTTAAGAGAAAAAGTCGGTTTGGCGAACCAATTGAAGTGTACTATTATGAGAAACTTGCGTTATTAACTCAATGTGAAATTTCGGGTAAACACGCAGTAGATTGTATCATTCACGGTATCTCTGATAGGACTATGAAATCGAGTGCGTTGGCGCTTTGTTGTTCTCAACCTGATCAGCTTCTCCAATTCCTAATGAGCAACAAAGAAAGCCAAACTTCAGATCGTAATTTTGGTAAAAATAATTCTAACCAATCCAATTCTAAACCAAATCAGAATAAATCCAATCAATCTCAGGGTTCCGTTTTCTGCTTTAATTGTAAGGAGCGAGGTCACCCTTACTTACGCTGTCCAAAGCCACTAATCAAATGCAATAAATGCAACAAGATCGGTCATACGATTGATAATTGCTCGCAATATTCTAAATCCGACAATATAGAAGGCAAAACTGGAGCACCAACTAAAACAATGTGTATTTCAAGCTCCAGTCCCAACTCTAAATTCATAAAGCTAGCCACAGTGAATGGTAGGACCTTAGAAGCATTTATTGATTTCGGTAGCGAAGTGACGTTGGTTAGGGAGTCAATAATTTCGAGCCTTAATCTGGTACACGATCAGGTCCCGTCAGTAATGAAAGGATTCGGGAATGAGATGGTTCGTTCGTTAGGTAACATATTGCTCGATATAGTGGTAGATGGAGTCGATGCAAGGGTAGCTTCTAGGGTTGTCGAAGATAATTTGTTGGATAAACCTATATTAATAGGCCAGTCATACACGGAGCAACCGCATATTCTTGTGTTTAAGAATTCCCACACATTGCAATTTCATCAATTACATACTGAAATCCCAATGGTGTATCCCGATGCTAGTAACATTCAACTTGCTGAAGTTAGGATCGCTGCTGATGTCGAGCTTCATGGACCTGCATCCATAAGGGCTCGCGTGGATTCGGAATTTAGTGGTTGTATAATGCTGGGAAACAAAATCGTAGGTGGTCCAAATCAAGAGGTTGTTGTTTATGGTGGCGTTTACCAAGTCCAGCGTGGGAATTTAGACGTTCTTGTATATCCATTTTCCGTCCCCTGTAGATTACGAAAAGATTTTGTTGCCAGTAGGGGGGAAAAGGTAGATTTTGTCCAGAGGATAGTAATACAGTCCCCAGGAGTTGCAGAGGCTACTGATATTCAAAATAATGACCGTGAACATGACATTCAGGAGAAAGACGTCCGCATAGGTGATTCTGTATCAAAGGAGGATCGGCAAAGGCTTATGAGCATACTTAAGCAATTTAAACATTGTTTCGCCTCAAGTTTGAAAAATTTGGGTTGTACAGATGTTACGCAGATGACGATCGAGTTGAATAGTCAACGTCCTATTGTCTATCGCCCTTACAGATTGTCGCATCATGAACGAGAAAAAGTGCAGTCTATGTTAGGGGAAATGTTGGAAGCAGGGATTGTTAGAGAATCTGTATCCGAGTACGCCAGTCCTATTATTTTAGTTCGTAAAAAAGATGGCAGTTTTCGAATGTGCGTCGATTATAGAATGTTGAACTCGGCAACGGTGAAAGAAAGATACCCAATGCCGATCATAGACGACGAGATTGCAAGGTTGTCTGGTCAAGCGTGTTTCATAACGCTTGATTTGGCATCTGGATATTACCAGGTGCCAATCTCTGAACCATGCAAACATCTAACTGCGTTCGTCACACCAGATGGATTATACGAATTCAACCGTATGCCATTTGGTTTGGCCAACGCACCAGCAATTTTTCAGAGGATGATTAATAAGGTCCTGGGGTCAGCTAGATTCACTCATGCTACAGCATACATGGATGACGTGCTTGTTTTTGGTAAAAATTCTGCTGAATGTCTTGATAGGCTCGAGCAAATTCTCAAGTTGTTAGAAAATGCAAATCTTACGCTAAATTTGTCGAAATGCAATTTTTTGCACGATAATATTGATTATCTTGGCTATGAGATTAGCTCATCAGGAATTCGGCCAGGTGAAAAGAAAATTCAGTCGGTTATTAATTTTCCACGGCCAGTTAACATTCATGGTGTTAGGCAATTCCTTGGGCTTACTAGTTATTTTCGAAAATTTATCAAAAATTTTGCTCAATTAGCGTCGCCTATTATGCAGTTACTAAAAAAGGATTCCACATGGGTTTGGGGCCCAGAACAAGATAATGCATTTCAAGTGCTAAAATCAAAATTAATAGATCGACCAGTTTTGGCTATTTATGCCCATGACGCGGAGACTGAATTGCATACTGACGCCAGCAAGGATGGCGTTGGAGGCATACTCTTACAGCGGTGTAAGGATAGTGGATTTCTTCGGCCAATCGCTTATTGTAGTAGGCGAACGTCACCGGAGGAAAAACATTATCACTCTTACGAATTGGAAACGCTGGCCGTTATTCGTTCATTGGAGAAATTTCGGGTCTATTTACTAGGTAGGGAATTCAAAATAGTCACCGATTGTAGTGCTCTTCGTTCAACCTTCATGAAACGCGATCTCATACCTAGGATAGCCCGCTGGTGGCTATTGCTGCAAGAATTTAATTGTTCGATTGAATATCGACCAGGCACTAAAATGGCACATGTAGATGCGTTATCTCGCAATCCGATTCCAAATGATTCTATGACTGATTCCTCTAGTCTGTGTCCTCAAGTAATGGTTATTAGTAGCGAAGACTGGTTACATACCCTTCAGCTGGGGGACTCTGAGTTGGAACGTATTAAGCAAGTTTTAGAAAAGGATCTAGACCCCAAAAATCTCCAATATATCAAAGATAATTATATTGTAAGAGACAATAAGTTATATAAGTATGTTGACGGTGATAAGAATAATGTTCGTTGGGCAGTCCCGAAGGGGGCGAGGTGGCAAATATGTAAAATGAACCACGACGATATCGGTCATCTAGGATTAGAAAAGACTTTAGAAAGGATTAAAAGCAAATATTGGTTTCCAAAAATGTCACGGTTTATCAAAAAGTATGTGTCCGCTTGTATCGATTGTGCTTACGCTAAGAAGTCCTCGTGTAAGAATGAAGGCTTATTACATCCAATCGAAAAAGTAGAGTCACCGTTTCACACTCTGCATATTGACCACCTGGGCCCCTTTGTCAGATCCAAACGGGGATACTCTTACCTTCTAGTAGTGGTAGACTCGTTTACTAAGTTTGTGTTTATAAAGCCGGTCCGAAACACTAATACACAAAATGTAATTCGTACCCTGGATGACATATTCTATACATTTAGAATGCCTGACCGATTGATCAGTGATCGTGGTAGTTGCTTCACATCTAACCTATTTAAAAGATACTGTTATGATAAAGGTATAAAACACATCTTGAATGCTGTCGCGAGTCCCAAATCAAACGGCCAGGTAGAACGATATAATCGAACCATTTTAAATTCTTTGAAAGCGCTAAACCTCAGACATGATGAGAGGGATTGGGATAACCAGTTGGGGAAAATACAATGGGGACTGAATAACACTGTTCAAAAGACGACCGGTAGGAGACCATCTGAAGTCATGTTCGGTACGTCCATGAACAGTGAAATCAATCCTAACTTAAATGAGATAGCAGACGTGACTAGGGAAAATATAGATGTGACCACTATTCGAAATCAAGTTAAAGATAGGATAGACACAGAACAAGCAAAGCAGAAACTACGTTATGATCAGAAAAGACGCCCTGCTAAGATATACAATACGGGCGACTTGGTCAAAATTACCAAAGTAACTTTTTATAACGATGGGAAGAGTAAGAAACTTCTCCCATCCTACGTTGGACCATATAGAGTCACTAAAGTTTTAGGTCAAGATAGATATAAGATAGCGTCTATTCCCGGTTTCAGTAATTGTACAAATAAACGCACTACCACTGTAGCAGCCGATCGAATGCTGCCGTGGGTACATGTAGCTGCTTTACAACTTAATAGATCTGATTCTAGCGAATCTAGTGATGATAACGACATTAGTGATGCATAGTTAGTGGTCATGAATGTACGATTCTATGAGACAATTATTACAGAATGTCTAATATTTTTGTTACAGACCGAACGTGAGAATTGATTGGTTCACGTCATCGGTTATTACACAACTGGAGGCAAGAATTGATTGGTTTGCCTCGGGTTTTGGAGACTCTGATTAGGTGTGAGAATTGATTGGTTCACAACCTAATAGAGTACGTCAGTTCAGTAGCGAGAAGTGATTGGTTCGCATAAGTAAATACTCAAATTGTAAAGTTCTGAATGATTGATAACTAGTTTAAACCAGTAGCGAGAAGTGATTGGTTCGCATTAGCAATAACTCAAAAGTTCCGAATGATTGATAAATAGTTTATAGTCCGATTATGAAACTAGTCATATTAATATACACATTTTTGGCAAGAATTGATTGGCTGGCCACAATTGTTGATGTAATGTTTTGTATTGTTTTTTTTTAATTGATAAACTTTTAAAAGAATGTGCTCTAATTGGTGCTAAAAGAATCTGTTTTGTTTTTTATTTTTTGCTGTTGATTGTTTAAAAGTAATCATAAAATCACTTGAATGTTTATGTTCTTTTTCTCTCGTTTTCATCATGAGTTCTCTCAGCCAAGAGTGTAGGGTATTAAGTTACCACATGAGGCGTGTATGAGGGCATACACGTCGTCAGGACGGTCGAGTGTAGGGTTTCGAATATTTTAATAACTCGTTTTATTTTTGAGAAATGGCAACACTACTCAACCGTTAATGTTGTAACGGAAGGGATAGTTTATAAAAGATGGTACTTGGCCGAGAGAGCTCAGTTTGGTGGAAGAAATTGTGGTGACTGTATCTCTGAAGAAGTTTATATAAAGTTAAAGTGTTAGTCTACATTTTGTGAGTTTTATTATAATTATTATAAAGTATTAGTCTACATTTGTGAGTTTTATTACAGTAGTAAACTTTGTAAGAATTTGAATCAACGTCAGTAGGAGCAATTTTCGACTCTTTCACTAGTGAGAAAGTCGAAAAGCTGCTTTTCGACTTTTTCACTAGTGAAAGAAAAGTAGTTTTTTCTGGTTTTCAGAGACTACACTTTGTTGTATGAACTGCCTCGGTGGTCTAGTGATCGCAAGCGCGACTGGTGAACATGAGGTCCTAGGTTTGATTCCTAGGTCGGTCAAAGTGTTATTGGGTTTTTCCATCAGGGATGTCTCGGTAGCAGAAATATGGGCTGGATATATGGCCGGTTGAAGGCAAATGGCTCGCCCCTTATATTAGATGGAACTTAAATATCTGACGCAATGTGGGTCCGTACTAGTGGACCTACACCTCTACGTAACCCTTCCAAGGATTAGAGGCGTGATAGTATGTTATGTGTATTATTAGAATTGTACGAAAGAAAGAAAAAAATGTTTATTTGACGTCAGTAGTTAAAGCACACACACAATAATTTAAAAAAAATATACAACAAAAAAGAGAAAATACATAGTATGTACTGTGTGCCTCACGGCTGCGCCAAAAAGGTCCATTTCAGCATTCATACCAGACAGGTGATGTTGTCTGACGCTAGTCTTCCAATGAACCTTGAGGGATTTAGTGACAAACAGAAAACAGTTTCAAACATAATAAATAAACAATAAACAATATTTTTGGCAGTCTAAACACGAAGGTAATGAGTCGGGATTTGATTGAATGTCCTTATTCTCATGAGAGGCACCTATTTCAAAGGCACATAAGGAATTTAAAACATTTCGGGCCTGTGGACGGTGAGCAACGGGGTAGCTCGCCGGCAGTGTCAACGGCGCGTTCCTATTCCACGCGCGCCTCAACGAGATGCCAGCAAAAAGGAAGGGGTCCGCAAGGGCCGATGCCTGCCGGGGCTTGGAAATTATAGAAAGAGAAACCGCGGCCCTGGAACACAAAGGGGTAAGAAGGAACATGGATTGGTTTTAGTCAGAAAAAGTCTGACACCCCCTTCTGCTCCGCCCAGAGCGGGAAAAAGAAAAAGAAAAATATTTAAACATTTTTCATAATAACTCTGAAACAGAACAACGCCGCTCTGTAAAAATACGATCAGTACTGGCCGGTACCTACCTACATTCCAATAAGTCTTGTACCTGTATACAACTCAATATTCCATACATTACCGTTCCGTAAATCAATTACCTGACGTTTTAGCAACAACATACTTACATATATTATATACTAGCTGACTCGCGCAACTTCGTCTGCGTCTCATAATTTGAGATTTAAACTATCCTATCTCTCAAGTTGGATCGAACTGCACATGGTGTGCGAATTTTATTATAATCGGTTAAGTGGTTTAGGAGTCCATTGAGGACAAACATTGTGACACGAGATTTATATATATTAAGATATGGTAAGTATATACCGTACGAGATCGGCTTTATAGGTTTATGATTGAGTTACGAGACATTTATAATTCACTCTACCTCACGGTATAGCGTGGAACTTGGAAGGCCTTGTAAATAAAATATCGTAGAAAGGAAGCTTCCCTTACCTACATGAAGGACGAACTTAAGATAATTTCGGTTTGCCTTACGTAGATGTTCGAAATAAAACATAAAACACAAGTAAAAATTAATAAAAAAAATTGTAAAACCTGGACACAATGTACTAAAAGTTAAATAGAAAATAATTCGTAAGAATCGACTGATTTTTATCAAGCATAGCTAAGAACACCCCCGACTAATTCACCTTACAAAAAAAAATAACAAAATCAAAATCGGTTCATCCGTTCGGGAGTTACCATGCCACACACAGACACACACGCACACAGACACATCAAATTTATAACACGCCGTCGTTTTTGCGTCGGGGGTTAAAAACACCGAGCATGTATTCTTCGGAGGGTTAGATAGAGGTCATCATCATTCTACTTCCATAAAGGTGTGCTTGAGGAGCCCGTGGCTAAATAATAACAGCTGCTCGGGTCGATCTTTAGGTTAAGCCGTGCTTGCCTAGGTTGGTCTGTGGATGGGTGACCAACCATTACATACCGGGTTTTCTCCGTACCTCGGAAAGCACGATAAGCCGTTGGTCCCGGCTGTCATTTTGCAGATCTTTGACATTCGTTACAGGTTGTCAGTGGCCCAAAAATCCTGATGAATAATCTAGTAACGCCACATGAGTAAGTAAACGGAACAGAGTATAAGCTTCATGCAACCGCTCGAATTGGTTGCACGTCTATGAGCACGCGGAGCAGGTGTCCGTGACCACTGGCCGCTTGTCACGTACGCGGGGAGCTTGGAAAAAACTGGTTTACGCTGTCACAGCCAGTTGTCAATCTAAGGGTTGTCAAGAATCAGAATCAGAATGTTTATTTGTCAACATAGGTAGTTGAGTCTATGAGATGTTACATTTCATATGTGCTCTATGTTTTTTTCTGTTTGTTTGCAACACACGTTGTTTGTTCTGTGACAACTTTGAATATTTTAATGTAAAATCGTGGTATTCATTTATAATGGTTATTTATTGTACTGTGTGTATGAATAATACTAGAAAAAATAAGAATATATTCTTATTTAAAGTATGATATATCATACTTTAACGATTCCAAGGAGTATAATTATAGGTACGTAAATATTTGATTCAATTTGTCTTCACCGTTTGTGACAACCCTACCAAAATAGGTAACAACTTTGTACGTTCTTAAGAAGCTTAATTATACTCCGTTACGTTTACTGACTCATGTGGTAATACTCCGCGTAAGGTGGGAATCGAACCCTCTCAGCAAAAGCGTTTGCTGTTACTAAACCAATGAGACTGGTTTTCGAACCAAAATACAACACTATAGTCCCCGCAACGAGAAACTATAGATTTTGTAAACACA
Source organism: Xestia c-nigrum (assembly GCA_916618015.1). NCBI lineage: Eukaryota > Metazoa > Arthropoda > Insecta > Lepidoptera > Noctuidae > Xestia > Xestia c-nigrum. Next base: position 20,973,084 of record OU745246.1, read on the forward strand.
CATTCGGGTTTGCAACCTTTGGATCAAATTAAAAAATGACAGTGTCAGCGTGATCTCAAATGTTTACGTTCCATGATGTTAGATGCGTTCCAGTACCACAAAACATTGGACGACAGCGCTTTACATCGCCAAAATATAACCCGACCAAGTGAAATTGCTAGCTGCTTTCGTATTACACGTATGGTAATTTGAGTTGGTTTTTGGGAGTATTTCTTGTTGATTGAATTGTTGCTACTTATCTTGATAGAAACTGTTTGTTTACAAAAATTATAGCTTTACGTGGCGCGGACTATAGTTGGTTTATTGACAGTGTCGGGTCAGTGCAGCCATCAGCCTATCTTGATTAAATTCTCACTTGTGTTAATTAAATCCATCAAGATGCTCATTTGGATAAAACGTTCGATTGGTTTTAATAACAAACGGGACAGAATAGTCTATTAATTAAATAGGTACCTACCTACATATCATAAAGCATTTATCTAATGAGTGTTTGTAAGTACTTATTTATTTAAACTTTTTGCTAAGTAAAACTGTACAAAAGCGGACAAAATTCGTACAAGTAGCTTAAGCTTTAAGGTTCTGTAACGCTGCTACACTACCAAATCATATTCCTGTTTTGGTTGAACTCCTTATATTTTGGTTTATTAAAGAAAATCAAACCTTTTATCTTATAACTTAGGTCTGTGTTCACCGAAAACTCTGACATTGTCCCTGTTTTTAGATAATCAGACCGTCATCTTTTTGGTGAACATGGACCTTATTTCTAGTCGGGCATATTAATCATCCATCATTTTTTTAATACTTTTTTTAATATTCAAAAAATATTTACTTTTTAAGCTGCCAGTACTAATTAGGAATCTAGAATGATCGATCATCATGGGACCTCTACAGTTCCGTGTGTCGACCCGGACTCACTTATCCCGGGCAGCTGGTGCACGTATCCTTGAAGTGGTACTACTCTAGTGGGTCTTATCATTATCATCATCAGCCTATAATCTTCCCACTGCTGGGACACGGTTTCCTCTCAATGAGAGGGAATGGGCTATAATCTACCACGCGCGCCCAGTGCGGATTGGTAGATGTCACATGTTGTCGAATTTTTGGTTCTAGGACATGACGGTTTCCTCACGATGTTTTCCTTCACCGTTTTGAGAGCAGCGGTGATGAAATAAATAATTATACAAAGTAATGCGCCTGTCTGGGTTAGAACTCACGACTTACTGTTCGTAAGTCGGGGCCGCCACCACTGGGCCACCGCTGCTCCCTAGTGGGTCTACTTACTGATAATTTGGTGGTAATGCCAAGTAGCTGCTTAAATATCACAGACAAATAAAAAATGCAGCAAAATATAAACAACAATTTATATTATTCGTGTTGGTAATAAATTATAACACTATTCGATACACATGACACTTTCTCTTGTCTAAGACTTAAAAATAATGTACAATACATACATTTATCACTTAAAAACATAATTTCTGGATTTCTTCGCTCTATCAAATAGGATAATTTCACATCACTATAAAGCATTTAAATATGGTGTAAATACTCTATGCTTTTATTACGATTTATGCGTCAGATAGAGCCGCGACTCCGGGCAGTACTTTACCTGAAAAATAAAATAAAAATGTAAGAATAATGGTTTCGTTTTTGTCTCCCACCAATTTATTCTAGTTTAATACAAGATGTAAACTAAAATCTTCTTCTAAATTCTGTATATCAAACCAAGTAACTATATGCAAATAACATTGCTGGAAAGGGACTTTTTATTGGGGTAAATCATGGTTTGTTGTAGAACGTTTATTCGTTTATACCCTTTATGTCCGAAAATTCAATGGCCAATTATCTGTCCGGTTTCCGGATATAAGCGGACCACAAGCACCACAATGAACGTTTCGGGAACGGACACGCAGTGTAACCGAAATCCTTCGTCAAAATGTACGAAAGTTTGTGGTCTACTATGTAAACTAAGCTCATGATACGTGGCTGATAAACTGACTACGTTTAGGTCACCATTCAGAGACCTTGGATATGTCACCGTAAAATTGTCAAACACATTATGTTGAAATCTCTCTAGCGATATTGAATACTCTCGAAATATTGTCAAACGAACATACTGCTTGCAATAAAACGCATTATTTTTCGCGAAATGCATGCGATGGTAGTCAACTCACGCGGTGTGGAGGGAAGGAGGGGTCCCCCTTGCCCAGTGGTACCACTTTCATGAAAAGATAATGTACCATTCCTGAGAAATACACTTTATATTCTCCTAAAAAGCGTAGACGACGGAATATATTATTATACTAGCTGACCCACGCAACTTCGTCTGCGTCACATAAGAGGGAAAAAGCTACCTACTACTACTACATTTTTTTTTCATAAGAACCTTCTCCTGACAATAACAAACACAACAAAAAAAGAATCAGCCAAATCGGTCAAGCCGTTTTCATGCTATGTCGTGACAACGGAAAACGGGTTTCATTTTTATAATATAGAAGATTTCGAGAGTTTACAATATCGCTAGAGAGAAACACGTTTTATGGTAATATAACGTGTTTGACAATTTTACGGTGACAGATATACGATAAGACGGCAACATACACTAATTTATACTCTATACTTTACAAACACATAGTGTTTCTAAATCTACCAGCATTTTAATACGTATTCAATTCTACGCAAAAATGTAATCTAAAATAATAAATAAAAGGGTAAAACATAATTACGTTTGTTTATATTCTTCGTTCTTCAGTAATTATGTTAGAGGATTTGCAACGTAAAAACGCAGCTTTCAAAAGGGGTCACGAACCAAAACCTAAACTATTACGTGTCTCATAAGTAAAATAAAAACAAATGGCATAAAAAAGCTGTTTTGGATTTTCTGCTATCGACAGAAATACGGGGAAACAGAGGCTTATAGTAACACATTCATTTTGCTGGCACTTCACTTAGCATATATGTATAAGCGTTAAACAAAATTAACTCTATTTCCATACCTTTAAGGTATATTTTGAATTCCAAGTACTTCGACCAATTCGCCAAGTGAAGTTTCAGCAGTTTTTACACAGTGAGGTGATAATGTATGCCTACTACTTACCCTCAAGCAGCTCGAGGGATGCACCACCACCGGTGGACACGTGGGAGACCTTGTCTTCAGTGCCCCACTTGGCACAGCAGGTGGCTGTGTCACCTCCACCTATTCAAAATAAGAAAATTTTATTTAAAAAAAAAACAAGCGTATACATAATGTGTTGAGTGTATTTGTTTTGCAGTTTCTGCTTTAATGCAAGCAAAGTCACTGTGACTTAGTCAGTTTTCCTGAAAGTATATCAGTGTAGTCTAGTATTGTATTAGTAGTCATATCGGGAGTTCATGGAAACTAAAGTATATAATCCCTTAAGTACTTTAAGTGTATTATAGAAGATGGTAAGACATGTGTGATTTACCAATAATGGTGATGGTTCCATTGGTAGTGGCTTTAACAACACCGTCCATCAAAGCCCTGGTGCCTCCAGCGAATTTCTCGAATTCGAACACACCAGCAGGTCTGTTAAACAAAAACAATCCTTAACAAATTGTGAACAAAGTCTAATATGCAAGTCAGCAATACAAATAGAAATACATACCCATTCCATACAATCACTTTAGCTCTCGCGATGGGATCCGCGAAGATTTCCCTCGATTTAGGTCCGACATCAAGACCCATCCAGCCTTCAGGGATACCACTGGCTACGTCAGAGGTACCAACCTAACAACAAAATAAAAGTGAATGATGTGTGTTCCATAAATACAAGCAGCAAATGGCTTGCAAATTGTGTGGCCAGTTACATCTTGAGGTATTCTACAGACACGTAATTTCACAAATGTCTACCAACAGTGCCCTCTATTCATTCAAACCAGGGACCGTACAACCCCGAATATAAGTTAATTCTTTCGAAAGGGTTACATGTTGTGCGGCTTCAGTCACGGAAAGGGTTACCTCTTGGAAGTGGTAGCCCTTTCATAACACTAACGTTAGGGTAACCCTCTCAATAAGTTAACTAGTACAAGATGTTACCGGCTCCTGTATGGTTTCCAATTGAAGAAGATAACCCCTTGAAAGGGTTTTGTCGGGGTAACCATAGGGTTTTAAATCAAATAATTTTTAAATTACGTTTAAGTTGAGGAAAAGGTATTGTTGACCTTGGAAGTTAGGAATCATATAGAATCGTTCATTAAGTGTTTCTTACTCGGTTTGATAGGACGGTGATTTCTTTTTTGACCGACTTCAAAAAAGAGGAGGTTCTCAATTCGTGGGAACCTTTTAATTTTTTTTTGTTATGTATGTTCTCCGATTACTCGAAGATATCTGAACCGATTTGGATTATTTTTATTTTGTTTAAAAGGGTATACTTCAAAGGTGGTCCCATAATCATAAAGTCTGGATCTGATGATGGAATCCTGGAGAAATAGTGCGAAATCTTCAAATTGTATAGGCACATATAAAGCGATTTGGGTAGTTTTCGAAAGAGTACATTTTTTAGAGTGGTCCCACTTCAATTTGGTGAAGATCTGATGATGAACTTCGGATATAGGCAACGGAATTCCTCAATAAATGACAGAAAATGGACTGGGATTGCTGAAATCTCATGGCTATCTATTGTTTACACCAGTTAATAACATAACATCACGCCAGTACGCTGTGAAGGGTGAACCACTAAAAAGAGAAAAATGTTTTTTTTTGCAAAAACTAAACCGACTGCAAAAAACACAAAAAAGGAAAAATAACTTAAGCTTCAGAAGTCAGTGACAAATAAACGAAATCAATCAACAAAGGTTTTATTAAGTTACTAGCTGACCCGCGCAACTTCGTCTGCGTCTCATAAGAGAGAGAGGGTTAGACAGTGTGAGTCAACCTTCAAAGATAGACATGAAATGCTATCGCGGACTCGTTTTAAGATGAACAATTCCGTGCTACATGATTGTTGCGTAACTTTAACCGCTTTAGCTCTCAAAAGGATTCACTGTTTTTGTAAAAAAAATCATACTCCGCTGAAAGTCATACTCCAGCTAGGTCTAAAATTCTCATCAAGGACCATGAAATGAGTCCAACCACGACTCTTCAGGACCACTTGTAACTGCTTTCCCTCTTCACCGTCGGACCTTGGATGAAACTTTTACTCTTGTTAGGTTTAAAATTCTCATTAAGGTGCAAAAAATGAGCCGAAACATGAAAAAGCTTAAGTAAACTTTTGCGTAGATACCTCATGCAACTGCCTTCCGTCTCCATTGCTGACCTTCGATGACAGTCATACTTTAGGCAGCTCTTGAGTTCTCATCAAGGTACGTGAAATAAGCCTAATAATAATATAGCTGCTGCAAACTGTTGAGGACATCTTGCATCTGCCTTCTGTCTTCATCGTTAGACCATGGATGACATTCATTCTCCAAGCAGGTCTTAAGTTCGTAAATCTAGTCCGTGGATACCGCAAAATCTGCGGCGAGGCGAGGCCATGCCGAATATCCGCCGTGGGATCTGGAGGCGATAGTCCTCGCCCCGCTCAGCGGACAGACTCCGTCGTGATCTCATGGCGACATGGAGAGAGCGACTGTCGCAAACCCCGTGCAGGGCACGCCACAATAGTGGCGATAAGTCCCCTCTTTGAGGACTGTGTGGCTTGAGAGGCGCCACGGCGTCCTCACCTTTCGCCTGACGCAAGTCCTCACCAGACACGACTGTTTCGGGAGGTTCCTGCATCGAACCGGGACAGACGCCCGGGTTCTGGGGCCGCCCCTGTGGAACATCGGTTACGACTGGGTGCAGCGTGCCGCCCTCTGGGACTTAGTTTATAAGTAGAACGAATTGCCCTTTTTTGTTTGAATATCGGTGGCATTGCCCCACAAGAGAATACCGTACGACATCATGCTATGGAAATAAACTTAACGGGCTGTCTCTAAATCAGTTAAATCACGAATTCTTCTAACGGCGAATGCTACGGAGCTAAGTTTTTAAGCTATTGCATAGCTTCTATCGCGGGCCTTGAGCGTGGAGACCAAATCCAGAAATTCCGTAACGAAAATAACCTAACACCCCATGTCAGATAATAACAATGACAAGCTAGTTTTCTTTTTAATATTTTGCCGTAACTAGGAGTTGTAGGTTGTATACATTTGATGTTAGACCTTAACCATTTTATCAACTTATGCAATTATAATTATTTATGTATTTTATTTTCCGCTATTTGCCGGCTCGAGGACAAAACGCAGACTGAATGTTCAGGCTCGGCTTCCCATCACAATGAAATTATGAATTTTATAATGAATATTCCACACACACATACACAGACACGTCAAACTTATAACACCCCGTCGTTTTTGCGGCGTCCGAGCGCGGTCGCGCGCCGCAAGCGAGCGGACCGCGTGCGTGCGAGCCGTCCGCGCGCTGGCTACGCGCCGACCGCGCGTGGTAATGAATAATTATAATTGCATAAGTTGATAAAAATGCTATGCAATAGTTTACCGCGGCAGTCCCCGAGTGCCACACGTCTTTTTTTAAATATATATGTTCATGTCGCCTCGGTTTTTTTAATCTTACAGTTTGAGTCAGCTCCTATCCCTTTCCTTCGGGCACAAAATAATGAGACGATTCAATGACATTTTAGTCCGATAGCGCTAGGTTTTGAGGTTTCAAAAATATTAAAGTTGTTTTGTTTTTCGCATATAGTTTCCGGACCATTTGCCTAACCTACTATATTCATTTGTGTCATTTTAGGTACTTTAGTTAGGGAAAAATTTGACTATTTATCGATCACTGTTAGAGGAAAAGAAAATGATAGTTGATTTCGTTATAATGACCACTGTAGTAGTACCTAAGTGATACGATTAGGGTGAATATCCCAGAATTCCTGAATAGCGGACTGGCCACAGAAAAAAAAAACAAAATAGGCGGAAAAGCGGCAATCCGAACTCGATTTGTTTTTCGATTGACTCATGATTTTATTTTTATGTTTCTTGTATTCGCAATGAAAAGCACAGTGTTTACTTATTTAGTCCCTCGCTGTCGAAAATGTTACAAACGGGGTTTGCAGGCTAAAATCATCGAGATACTGAAAATGCAATAGTCAGATGATCAGTCAGATCAGTCAGGCAAGAAATAAGCAACTTTAAAATTTTTGAAACTTTGGCATCAAAATAGCCCAGCGCTATCGGACTATTTATGATTCCGTAAAAAAGACAAGATTGTATTATGTAGGAAACAATCCCGACTTTTCCAGGAAAAAAATAAAATTTAACTTTAAAAACTCTGCTATAATAACTTTAATCGCATGTGTAAGGAGTCGCTACTCATCGCTAGGGCCTAGACTGCGTGTTGCGACTTGACGCATTCCTGCCGAATGTATGCAGTTTAGTACTTTAAAGAAAAGACGTGAGAGATAAAATTACAATACTGGTAACCCCTTCAACGGCTTTACAGTCGTTGAAGGGGTAACCCGTTCAAAACGACTTACCATTAAAAAGTATAACCCACCAAGAAAGGGTTTTCGAATATACAGGTAATCATATCGAAAGGGTTTGGAAGAGGTTATCCATTGATGAGGGTTTTCGTAAAAAATGGTAACCAATATGAAATGGTAAACCCTTTCAATGGGTAACCAAAATGGTCCCTGATTCAAACACCAAAATTATCATGTTGTACTATATCTTGACATAAAATCATACAAAATAAAACATAGGAATACCTGGGCATTCTCATCAAACTTGTCAGCAGTAATAAAGTCAACTGGAAGGTGTACTTTGACGTTGTTCTTGGCGGCCTTTTCCAATAGTTTAGCCACAATCTTTGCGCCTTCACCATCATACAAGGAGTTGCCAATCTAAAATAATAACCTTCTTATCTAGTATAAAATTTATAAACAACCAAACATAAAGCTCTTTCAATTAATATTTCTAAATAAGTACAGCATCTCTCAATATGTAATGGGTATTGGAGAAGTAATGGAATGGTTTTAGGTAATTTTTTTAATGGCTGTCCATCAAAATACTTGTATGTTTTCAATACTGTTTCTAGTTACCAAATTAGAAAAAAGGGAAGATGTGTTAGCAGCTTAAAAGTTACGAGTTTTAAATGATTACAGCATGGTAGGTATACTTACAGCGCCAGGGCTGTGGGACTGTTTGAGTGATACGATACGATATAACATACCGTGGCCATATGGCCACGGTATGTTATAGAACACAAAGGGCGAAGAAGGAACATGGATGGGTTTTAGTTAGTTAAAGTCTAACACTCCCTCCCGCTCCGCCCAGAGTAGGAGTTATTTGATGATTTCTCATCCGAAAAAAAAAACCGGTATACTTACAGCCATACCCTGAGTCTCCTTGAGGAAAGTGTAGGCCATGCCACCACCAATGATCATCTCATTGACTTTGTCCAGCAAGTTCTCAATCAGCTGAATCTTGTCAGCTACTTTAGCACCTCCCAAAATGGCGAGGAATGGCCTAAAATGAAGACAACAATATTTTTAAGAACTTTATTTAGCAGATCAACAAGTTACAATTGAAACCTGTTAAGAACATCACTTGGTTCCTATCAACCATTTGACAAGATGACAGACACAGAACACTGTTATAGATATATATTTAAGGTGAACGCACACTTTTCCGCGCTGAAAGAACCGACCGCGCTGAAAGAACCGACCCCGCTGAAATAATTTTCTTTCATCCGTATAGCGTCAAATCGGATGAATAGCATCCGATTTGACGCGGATAAGTGTGCGAGGTTTTATAGGATTTCATTAAAGTAATTCTAAAATTCGATTCTTGCGCTTCATTCGGCTCTGATAAGTGTGCGTTCACACAGCTCACACAGTGAGTCACAATAAATATTTGCATGGAATTGTAGAGTTACACGACAAGGTATCTTTAAAAATACCATCGGATTTCTCTATTGCTATACCCAACAATCACATTTCCCAGCCAAGAATCCATATACAATAATTTTAACATATCACGCCTATCATTAAAGAAGAGTTAGGCAGAGGTAATAGGCCACTTTTCGCCAGTTATGTTTAAGTTCCATCCCATGTAATAGGGGGCAAGTAAATTTAAAAATTTAAAAACCACCGACATAATGTATTAAAAGTTAAATAGAAAATAATTCGTTACTTCGGCATTTTGTGGTGGCGGCCATCTTAGATTTTTAATTTATCATAGTGTATAGTATTCCACTAGTCAAGCCCTTTCATTTAATACCCATATTGAGGGGGTTACTGAATAAATATGTAATCCGCCATTTTGTGGCGGCGGCCATCTTGGACTGATTTTTATCAAACATAGCTAAGAACACTCTCGACTAACTCACCTTTCAAACAAAAAAAAAAACAAAATCCAAATTGGTTCATCCGTACGGGCGCTATAATGCCACAGACAGACACGCACAGACACGACAAACTTATACCTAACACCCCGTCGTTTTTGCGTCGGGGGTTAAAAACCCAGTAAGAATTTGCTTGGCCTTGGGACTGGAACTCAGGACCTCATGTTCGGCAGCCGCGCTTTTGACCACTAGATCAATGAGGCAGTCCGTTAATACTTATTTCTAAAAATTAAATACCAAAGTAGTACTTCTTACCTTTCTGGCTCATGCAGTGCCTTGGCAAAGTACTGCAGTTCTTTCTTCAGTAAGAAGCCACTGGCTCTCTGTTCAAAGCCCTCACCCATCATGGAGCTGTGGGCTCTGTGGGCTGTGCCTGTGGGAAAATTAACATTTGTAATAAATACCCAAAAAAAAAACATCAAGGCACTGGAGAATGACGGAATTACGGCCGAACTCCTGAAGGCGGGTGGAAAACCGGTACTTAAGGCCCTTCAGAAGCTGTTTCATTCCGTCATACTCGAGGGGAAAACGCCTGAGGCATGGTGCAGGGGTGTGGTGGTGCTCTTCTTCAAGAAGGGTGACAATGACGGTTGATGAATTACAGGCCCATTTCACTTCTAAGCCGTGTCTACAAGTTGTTTTCAAGAGTCATCACGAATCGTCTCGCGCGCAGGTTTGACGATTTCCAGCCACCCGAACAAGCCGGTTTCCGAAAAGGCTTTAGCACCGTGGACCACATACATACGCTTCGGCAGGTTATACAGAAGACCGAAGAGTACAACTTGCCTCTCTTAGCGTTTGTGGACTACGAGAAAGCCTTTGATTCGATCGATACCTGGCCCCTTATTCACAACCATTCGACTCGCTTCCGATTCGGAAAGTCGTATGTCTATCTCGGTCGTTTTCGTAATGCCAGAAGAAGACAGATATACGACTTTCCGAATCGGAAGCGAGTCGAATGGTTGTTAATAAGGGACCTGGGCTGTACTGCAGTCTCTCCAAAGGTGCCAAATTGACTACCGGTACATCGAGGTGTTGAAGTGTTTGTACAAAAACGCCACCATGTCAGTCCGACTTCAGGACCAAGCCTCGGAACCTATCTTTCTGCAGCGAGGTGTAAGACAGAGAGACGTCATATCTTGGAAACTGTTCGCCGCTTCACTGGAGCTAAATCGTGCATTCAAAACATAAACGGCCGTTTTTGTTACAAATGCACGATTTAGCTAAACAGCTATATTTCAAGTGGTGACAATGTGTTATAAAATTACGTTATTGCCTTTTCTACAGTAATAATAGACCACATTTTGTATTTTTGATTCTATTTACGAGTTATGACATTTTTTCGATTGGCGGCGCTAGTGGACTGTAAGAGGGCTCTTAATTTCATGCAATTTTATTTGATTCTAATTTGTATTTATTGATTTTAATTGTTTTGATTTAATTTGTATTTATTGATTTTAACTGTTTTGATTTCATTTAATTTCATGAAATTTGATAACTATTTTGTATGCCTACCGGCGGAACATAGTTAGTTTCTGAATTTTATGTATTTTAAAAACCTATTTTTACTTATTTTTACAAAATAAATAAATTTGATTTGATTTGGCTCTTTCATATTATTAGCAAATGTCACAAAATTCTTCTAATGATTGTGCATCAGGATAAAATATTTAAAAGAGAAATTAATATGGCTTAAGGGTGATTTGACTCCATCCCTCAATTCATTGGGATAAAGATAAGAATAGATAGAAGTTGATAATTTTATCCAATACACAATCCAGCCAGCCAATTCAAAGATAAGAAAAATTGTCTATACAACACTTGTGATTTGTAAACTTACCAAAAGCATCATTGATGTAAACATCACCCAGCTTCCTTAAACTGGCTCTGAAGGCCTTGACCTTCTCAGGGTCAGCCTTAGCCTTAGCACCGGAAGCATCAACACCCTTGCCCTCCTCCTCAATGTGGAACCGGAGGTTCTCCAACAAGATGATGGATCCAGGTGCGGGGTCAGCACAGGCAGCTTCAACTTCAGGGCCCGCGCAGTCAGGGAGGAATGTTACATCTCTGAAAAAGTGTGCCAATGATAATGTAGATATTGTATTGGTGAATCAGATACGGAAATAATTTAGTTGAAACACTTGTGAATAGGTATTAGAACAATTTAGATCAACATGCAAGCAGAAATTGGTAAAATATGAAAAACTCTGAAATATTGATATTGCAGTTAGAGAAAATAATTATATGTTATTTATGTTGGGACATCACTGTATAAATTGTTTGCCTTGACTTTCGTCATGATAAGGAAAACAATAAATGCGTGTTTATTGTTTTCCTTATAATTTTAGACATTTTCAAGATGCCTAAATAAAACTTACTTGTTGAGGAGCTTCTTTAGCTCTTCAGCGACCGGCTTCAAGGTGTATTTGAGGTTCGCCTGACCATCCGGCCTGCCCAGATGTGACATAAGCACGACAGACTTGGCACCCTTCTCCAAGGCATACTTGACGGAATCAAGAGCCGCAACGATACGCTGGTTGTTGGTGATTACTCCTTCTTTTAAAGGGACGTTGAAGTCAACTCTGCAATCATTTGATTAATTTTATTTTCGAACTTTATGAAGGTCGGTACATATCATCACATACTACGCGAAATAATGAAGGTAAAACTCACCGCATCAACACACGCTTGCCGGCCAAGTTAAGGGCATCAATACTGAGTTTGTTTAATGCCATTTTGATAATAGTTTTTTTAAGTTTTACTAATAAATTATAAACTTGGTCAGCGGCGAATTTCAAAATGTCAAATATAACCTTGGAAATGTCAAAGAGGTCATTCCTTCATGCCAACACCAAAAAACCACTATTTATTTTATTACTGGCAAGAATTTTCCACTTCTAGAAAATGCCTCTTGTAAAATTTTACAATATTTTCATGCATTATTTTCGTATTCAATGTACACACACGTAGCACATTTAAATAAATTATCATTAATCAGTGTTCAATCTACAAAAATAACTGAACAAAGACAATGCGCTGGCCAGCTAGAGTTCTGCGGGAGGGAATAATTTAAATGTAGGTTGGCACCACTGTTCGTCTTCGCGAAATATGCACGCATTGGGACGCCCGGATTTAGAATGTTCTTTGAAAATCTACGTTGAAATAAATGTAAAAACTGGAGTGAGTGACAAGTTCCGTGTGTTACCTTATCCAAAGTTTAATTTAGATTGTTTTTCATTGTGTGATAGTGACTGTGTTGGGTGACGAACAAAGTAAAGCGTAGTGCGTCGAAAGTTGAAACATGGTGCCGCTAGGTCCCGGCCCAGGCCACCCTGCTGCACACCAAACACACGGTGGGCCCTCTGCCAACCTTTCCGGCCCAAATTCGCTATCACAATCCGCTCCACAGTCAAACAAGTCTTCAGTGGCGGTAAGTAGCGTCCTTCTTTCGTTGCATTTCATTGGTTTGCGTCAGTCTGGCGGGCGGCACATGTTTATGTAACTTCAACTTGTATGAGCACGTGCGATTTGGCGCTAATTTTGATGTCGGTTTCCAGAAGCCGAATTACACGCTCAAATTCACACTTGCCGGGCACACCAAAGCTGTGTCATCAGTTAAATTCAGTCCAAATGGAGAATGGCTGGCAAGCTCCTGTGAGTATTCAACTTTTGACATTTATTAGTGGTCCGTCTAACTTATTTATTTACGTTTGATGGCCCCTTATGTTTAGATTGTTATTTTTTTGTGAATCCATAAAGAGGTCATGATATTGTCTAATCTGTTAATTATTATTATCAGCTTCTAATACATATCAATTTGTAGGCAACTTTATTTTTATAAAATCTGAAGCTGTAGTATGTACTAAGTTTAAAACCAAATGTGATAAGCATAGTGTTCATTTTGATAAGCATGAGCCTGTTTAGTTATGTAGATAAGATGTATCCTTAAAATACCTCCTGGTTTGATTAATGCAGTGTACTCATCATTACTTTATATTGTGTAAGATTTACAAACAATACAAGCCGTTGATGCTCTGTTACTAAGCAAAATGGCCTTATAACCGCTAGTTTGAGTACAGTTAGAACGGAAAACATTAAAATTGCGAAATCCTTCATGACTGCTTCCTGTTAGAAACAGAAATCCCTAAATCACACTATGATTTATGTAAAATGCTTGCCCTAATTCAAGATTAGGACACTACCAACCTTAATAGGCAAATGACCTATTTACACAATTACAATTAAAACTAGCAATATCATTTTCATTTTTTCAAGAATGACTAGTCAGCAATATTGAGGCAACAGTTTAGTTAAAAGGTTGGCCTTGAATACGGGCATCCAATAGGTGGAAGTAAAATTATAAGAATAGTTTACATCACTGTTTTTTGTTTAGTTGTGATGTAATGTTTTGTAGTCACATAATTAAGACTCTTTTGAGTTAAATAAGTCACACACACAGTTGGTTTTCAGGTGTAGATATTTTTCACTAAACATATTTATGCAAGGTTAAACTTTAAATTGAAGAATGGTATGAAAAACGCCTATGAACAAATTGACATAATTCTTAAACACCTATGAACAAATTAACAAAATTCTTATGATTAAACAAATGAAAACATGATCACATTTCCTCAAATGAGACCTTATCATGTAAAAACCTACTTTAGATGCACATTATACAAAGCATGTCTAATTCCAATGACTTATTTGAGTTGGTTGACCTTCAGTTTAATTTACAATTTAAAACAGCTGTTGCTAGGCAAGCTACTTGACGGCATTTTACATAAATGTGTTGATTTCTTTTTGTCTACTTCATACACTACTGATGATGTCATTCAATTACATTTAAGATTTATGGATAAGGATAAAAGTTAAATGAGACTATTTTATACTTTACAGCCGCTGACAAACTCATTAAGGTGTGGGGTGCTTATGATGGCAAGTTCGAGAAGACAATATCTGGACATAAAATGGGAATCAGTGATGTGGCTTGGTCCTCAGACAGCAGGCTGATAGTCAGTGCAAGTGATGACAAGACTTTAAAGGTAAACTTTTATGTATTAATATTGTTCACTCAAATCTTATAAGATCACATTTTTTCTTGTATTTAACATGTTTAAGAATAAAACTCTAATACAAGAAAAAAATTGAAATTTATTTTGACCACTCCATAGAGCAGCAGCTCCCAGCAGTGGGAACATTATAGGCTGATGATGATGATGATGATAATGACTCCATAGAGAAACTTTCTCGAGCATATTCTTTTTTTAATTTTGTGGCCTTAACTAAGCCATAATCACACATCTAAATTCTCAGTTTTGATGTGTGATTATGGTTTAGGTACCTATGATGACGCACATACAAGGCAGCTGACTGTAAAAAATCTAAAAAAAGGTGTTTTAAATCAAATATAACTTAAAAGCCCAACTTTTTTTGATAACAGACCTCGAACAGAAAATAAAACAATTTCTACATACTGGCCATACATAATCAAGGTTACTTCCTAATTACAAGTACCCAAAACCATAGACCGTCGATGCGCGCGAAATTTAAACGTCGGCGTACGTTAATGGGGGTCGCGCAGGCGCGGTGAATGATCCGGGAGGGAGTTGGGAGGGGGAGGGGAATAAGGAATTGCGTGAGGACTTTTTACTCACGCGAATTTCGTGTCGCCGTACTTATAAATACCGTTGTAAGGGAAAGGTTGCTGCTGCGCCGTAAGTTGGCAACTACAAATGTATCAGAATAATAGATCTAGACTAGATTATCATTTATTTATAATATACGATCGTATTGTCGTCTACTTGTAATCTAAGCAATTAGTACCTACCTAATATTTGTAATATTCTGTAGAAAATCTTAACTATCTATAAATGACACATATGTAGGTACTGAAATATTATCACTGACCATTTAAGTCTTTTTAATGCTTTATTAAATTACTTACAAAAATACACTTGGTAGCTCCACTAATTTTACATTGACAGCCCTTCACTGATAAGCCAGCAAAATTGCTTAATTTAGAAAGATGAAATAGAACAAGTAGGTGTCATGACCTTATCATGATTGATGGCCATTATTGCCACTTGCTCTAATTCTCAACTGTCAACTACCAAAGTTACCTTTTCTAAAATAGTCTGGGAAAGTAGATAACATACTTCTTAGTTCACTGAACCATCTGATATCTTAAAAGATAACAGGGTATGTTTATGTCCACAGCATTAATAGATAATGATCTGAACTTTTTTAAATTTGAATGTGTGCATATTCAGTGATTAAATTGTAACTTTTTATACCTAGTGTAATTACCAAACACATCTGCTGAGTAAGTGCAGATAGTGCAGATGTAGAAAAAAGTTATTTTTAGCCTAGTAACTAGCTATGCAAATTACGATTGAATGTCTGTCCAACATTAAAGTTCATATTTAATAGACAATAATATATTCTTTTTCATGTCTTATCAAAGTAACAATAATAATTATGTATTAGATTTCCAAATTAATTGAACACTATACTTTTACTTTTTGAAGAGGAATTGAGCAAAATCTTACATCCAGGATGCTATTGCTTTTCCTAAGAATTTCATAATGAAAAAACCGTAAAATTTGATTCTACCTAAGCGCTCACCTCTGTTCAGGCAGTGTTACGTTGCTCTAGCTCTAAAATAAAAGTTGCACACTTTATCCTTTGACCTCAATATCTGGTGTTGCAATAGCAATTCATTATTATCTAATTATTTATGATTTATTATGATCAATTCGGTGTCAAAAGTTATCTTGAGGTTGCAACTTCGGTACAGTTTGGTCTGTCCACTAAGGGCCAAACTATAATTTGTCCCTCAACTAGATGCATGTTTTCCACATTTAATATACTGGTCTGATGAACACTAGTCAGTAGTTATCCTTCATGTAATCCTAAACCTAAAGAAATTCAAAATACATCAATAATAACTAAACTACAAAATTGGTCAGATATTTCTGTACTTATCGAAAGTTGATTTTCCAAAAGGCCAATTTGACTGTTTATGTTGAACGTGAAACTCGACATTTTCGCTTCAAAAGAATAAGTAAATGATTGCACCATAAACCTTAAAATAGAACATTCAACACCCACATCAAGTATTTCACGACCTATTTTCATTTTACAGGTATGGGAACTGAGTTCAGGCAAATGTTTGAAGACACTGAAGGGACATAGCAACTACGTGTTCTGCTGTAATTTTAATCCACAAAGCAATCTTATTGTATCGGGCAGTTTTGACGAGAGTGTACGGATATGGGATGTAAGAACAGGTAAGATTTTCATTCATTTGTTACATACAGTAGGGACTGTTGCAAAATCAAAGGGATGGTTATGATTAGGGATGCTTCGATACGCCTTTTTGCCGATACGATACCGATACCGATACTGTTATAAAAATATCGGCGATACTGATACCGATACGCTTATTGAATTAAAAAAGGAAGGTATTAATAATAATAATAATAATAATAAGCCTTTTATTTCTCATCTCACAATATTTAAGATTTTTTTATATAAGTGTTAGTTGTGTTAGTGTTTGCCTTATTCTAGTTAGTAGTGTTATTTGTTTGGGTATCTTTTGGAGATGTAGTCCCATATTGGGTAAAGGCCTCCTCCATCCGCTTCCAATTCTCCCGATCTTTGGCAAGGGTCCACCAGTTTGTGCCAGCAGTCTGGGCTACGTCGTCTGCCCATCGTTTGTATGGTCTTCCAACCTTTCTTTTCCCTGGTGGTCCTTTCCAGTTAGTGGCTCGTATCGTCCATCTGTCGTCAGTGAGCCTTGCGATATGACCTGCCCACCGCCACTTTAGCGCTAGTGCTTGTGTTAGAGCATCTGTCAGCATGGTCTTTTTCCTAATTTTTGTACTTCGCACCTTGTGAATTTTTCTTATACCTAGCATGCTCCTCTCCATTGCCCGCTGGGTGGTTGTAATTTTTTTCTTGGTTCTGTCGGTGTGAACCCATGTTTGGCAGCCGTATAATAGGCAGGGTAGTATACAGGTGTCCATTACTACTTTCTTGAGATTCAAAGAGTAGTGGCCTTTTAGGATTTCTTTTAATGACCAATATTTTTGCCATGTGATATTAACTCTCCTTTGTATTTCCTCTTCGTTATTTGTTTTGCTGAATGTCACTTGTTTACCTAGGTAAGTATAAGTTTTTACATATTCTATGCGATTTCCCTTGACATATATTGGTTTTTCATAGCTATTCGTCATTACTCTAGTCTTTTTTGCGTTCATTTCCAGACCTACCTTGGAGCTTTCTGTTGCTAATGAACATATCATTTCCTCTAGAGTGTGTGGTGTTTCGGCCATTATGACGATATCGTCTGCGAACCTTAGATGGTTAAGGTACCTCTTGCCCATTTTAATACCTTTATGAGTCCAGTCTAGCTTCCTGAAGATAGTTTCCAAAACAGCTATGAAGAGTTTTGGTGAGATGGGGTCTCCTTGTCTCACGCCTCTTTCGATCTTGATTGGATCTCCTCTTGTTTCTAGTTTTACCTTACTAGTGCTGTTATCATATATGTTCTTCAGAATGTTTATGTATTTTCTATCGACGTTAGAGAGTTTCAGTGCTTCCCAGATTGAGTTATGACTAATTGTATCGAAAGCCTTACTGTAATCAATGTATGCTAGATATAAAGGCTTATTAAATTCTTTGTACTTCTCCATTGTTTGTTCTAGTACCTGTAGGTGGTCAGTTGTACTAAAACCCGAACGGAAACCTGCTTGTTCTATTGGTTGTGAGTCATCAATTGTAGGTGCTATTCTGCTTAGGATGATAGATGCGAACAATTTGTATGTGCTTGCCATCAGACTAATTGGCCTGTAGTTGCCTATATCTAATGGATTTCCTTTTTTATAAATTAGTGTTATTTCTGAAGTGCACCATTGTTGTGGCACTATCTCAGAATCTAATATCATGTTGAAGAGCTTTGTGAAATGGTGGAGTAGAACAGGTGCTCCTAATTTAATGGCTTCGTTGGTTATACCGTCGGGTCCTGGGCTTTTCTCGTCTTTTAGCTTTCTAATGTGGTCATATATTTCTCTTTCAGTTATTGGGTTTACTGTTGATCTAGAATCACTATGATCTTGTGTTTGTGGGGTGACGTTATGTATCTTTCTTTTGTATATTTCTCTGTAAAAGTTTGTAGCATGGTTAATAATATCTTTTCTCGTTTTTGTTTCCCTTGCATTGTCTTCCAACTTCTGTATCCATGTTTTTTGTAGTTTCAGGTCTCTAAAGGCTCTTTTTGTACTTCTATGGTTCGTAAGGTTTCTTGTGATTGTGTCCTGTCTATGCTTTTTGTAGTCTTGGTTAATAGATTTGTTGGTTACCTTGAATACTTCACTTAGCTCCTTTCTTATGATATTGTCTTTGGGTTTTGTTTTTATTAGTTCAGTGCGTTTCTTTATTAGTTCTTCAGTTTCCTTACTAAATATTTTTTGTTGTTTTCTGTCTTGGTTACTTGTGCTTAAACTGTGCATCACGGATTCTTCTAAAGTATTGTAGTAGGTTTGAATGCTCAGGGTCTCTTTAAAATTGGTTTCTAGACGTGATTGCAGGCTATTCACGTAACTTTTAATTTCATTGTCAGTTTTTAGACTTGTAGCTGTAGGTTTGTAGTTTTTTCTATTTTTCCTTGGCTGTTTTAAATCGAGAGAGGCTCTTAAAAGTCTGTGGTCGGAAGGGAATTTTATATTATTCAGCACTTCTGTGTTTGTGACAAGTTGGGGGTGGCTTGTTAGTATGAAATCTATTTCATTTGTTGTTTTCTGATCAGGTGAAATCCAGGTCCATCGTTTGTTTTCCCTTTTCTTGAAATATGTGTTCATTATAGGAAGCTTGTGTTCGAAAGCAAAGTCTATCAGTAGTTCGCCCCGGTCATTTCGTTCGCCATATCCGTACTGACCCATTATTAAGTTCTCGCCTTCTTTGGGGTGTCCTATTTTAGCGTTAAAGTCGCCCATTAGTATCACTTTGTCGTCAGCTTTGGAAAGTGCTTCTGTAATGGTATTGTAGAATTTCTGTATCTCTTCTTCACTCGCTTTCTCTGTGGGTGCATAGACTTGTATAAGTGAGAGGTGTAAGTTTTCTAGTTTCAATTGTAGCAAAGCAACCCTTTCTGACAGTCCCGTGAAGTTGATTATTTTGTTTTTAAATGTTTTCTTCAGTAAAAAGCCAACCCCGTGTTTCCCTTTCGTTTCTCCCATGTAACATAGAATGTAGTCTTTGTATTCTTCTATATTGCAACCTGTTCTTCTGACTTCGGAAAGACCCAAAATGTCGAATTTAATATTTTCTAGAGCATATGTTAGTTGAAGATATCTTTCAGTTGTAGACAGGGATCTCACATTATATGTGCATATTTGTAGTAAATCACTTTTTGCCTTCCTTGTAATAGATGGAGGGTGGTGGTCGTTATTCCCCACGGGGACCAGCCGGCTTGGGGAATGTATATTGTTGTTGACGTTGATAATTTTATTATTTAAGTTATTTCCTTTTTTCTGCTGTTTATTAATTAGTTGCTATTGGTTGTTGGTTTCAGTTTGAGTGGTTTGTCTAGTCTTATTCATGAGTTCAAAGGCATTTACTTTGATTATTTTGCTTGGAACCTTTGGTGTAGGACTGACATCGTTATTTGATTGGGGTGATGTATTGGAGGGAGCACGTTTCCTTTTCTCCTTTGCACTTCCTTGCTTTATTTTTCCTTTTATTACTAGTTTATCATATCGAATGACTGCAAAATTTCCTTTTTTCTTTTCTTCATTCTGCTGTATTTTTAGTTCTTTCCTAATTTGTAATACCTCTTTAGGGAAGTCTTCTGTAGCATATGTTGTCGCTGGGAAATATTTGCCATTCTTTAAGATTTCTACTTTTCTCCAAGCTAAGGTGAATTTGACTAATATAGGTCTGTGCTTATTATCCACTTTTTTCCCTAGTCTTTGGACCTGGTTAAGTTCCCACATGTCAAATTCTCGTATTCCACACTTGTTCCCTATGTTGTTTAGGAATTGCACAACCAAATTCATAAGCTCATTACTATTCGACTCTGTTTCTTTTAGCCCATGTAGCAAAATGTTGTTCCTCCGCATTTCTTTTTCTAGATTTCCAACTTTATTTTTCAGTGTCATCACCTCATTTTTAAGTTGGGCATTCTCTTCAAGTAGTGGATTCAATTTCTGATCTATTATGTTCGCCATATTTGATGCTAGTGAGCTGGTTTGTTTCATAAATTCTTCTTTTAATTCATTCATCTTCAAGTCCATGGTCTCGTTGACTCTCTCGAGAAATAACTCCATCTGTTTATCCATTATTTACTATTTAGAAGAAATTTCCAACTCTGGCAACACTCACTTGACAATCTACTCTGTGACAGTGACATCCACTGACAGTTGTCACTTAGGATTGTAGCGGACTTTGTTATTATAAATTGAAGTGAGGGTAGATTTTTTTCACCAAGTGATTCCAATATTTTCAATCACAGTTTTTAGTAATTAAATCAAGTTTTTGTCACTAGATAATATCACCACGATTAAGTGAACACTTTAAATACACTTTTATAATAATCTCAGTATCAAAGTCACGGTTTTTCTTAGCAAATTTCGAAATACTTGGAGAGCACAAGTGCTTCTGACAACAGTTGACAGCAGAAAAAAAAAAAAAAAAAAGGAAGGTAGAATAAATAAAACACAATTAATTAATAGCTTTAGTAATCAAAATTAACATTTATAAGATTTTTATTTAAAAAACATAGTAGGTATTCTTAAGTTTTGCGGGCAAAGGCGATTTCGCAAGTCTGTTTGAATGAGAGAGACCTGCGGTGGAAAATAGTCTCTCAGATGCGACAGAACTCATTTGGAAACTAAAGTACTTCTGCCGGGCTAGCATGGGCAGGGGATAAAACTTTTCTCCACCGGTTATTTCCACTGACAAGGGACATGTCAGTAGAAATGACAGGTGGAGAAAATTTTATCCCCTGCCCATGCTAGCCCGGCTGCGCCATTTTTTTCAACTTTGGGTATGACGTCATTTATAAAGCGCGAAATTTGAATTAAAGTATCGTTGAATCTGCCATAAAAATATCGCCGATACCGATATATCGCCAAACCCGAAGTATCGCCGATATATCGGTATCGGTATCGGATGCATCCCTAGTTATGATATTGATATGTCATGTCCATCTGTTACCTCATAATTCCTAAAGTCCTAGGCATATTATCGTTGGGGGCGTCATATTGTCGTCTTAGGTCGGGTTGTTTATACCGGCGGCGGTGGATCTGCCACTGCGGCTCCATGTGTATCGGCACGTCCAGGCTATTAACATTACATAAAACTCAACTACAACAAAACCGCGATCTAAAAAGTATTTTACACGCCAGGTAAAGGTTTAGTTTAATGTTATTCTTGTTAATCTATAGGTACTAATATTATAAAGCAGAAGAGTTTGTTTGTTTGTTTGTTTGGTTGAACGCGCTAATCTCAAGAACTACCGGCTCGAATTGAAAAAACATTGGCTATGTAACATCACGCTATGACCAATAGGAGCGGAGCAGCAATAAGAAATGTTGCAAGCGGGTAAAAAGCTTCCGTTGAGCAGGCGATGCGTTGCGATATCATAACTTCACGCAAACGAAGTCGCGGGCAGAAGCTACTAATAAATAAACTGCAACTTTTGAATTCCACTGCCATGATAAAGGCCTTTGTTAAGTAAATGAGCCAGAATATTTAGTAACATTGTAGAAACCTGTAGCAGTGAAATAGTACCCTTTTAAATTGTTTACCGTTAACGACACAAATGGCATTTCAAGTTGTCGTGCGCATGTCCGTTTACGAAAAGGTTAATCATACGGCGGTGTACAATATTTTTTGTAATGTAACTGTCTCCCTGCCTATTTTTTTCCCACGATTATTTTCCTAGAGAATTTTATTTGCAATTCGCGAAAAAACATTAATAAAAACGGATTGAACAGACATATCATTTTTTTGTTTACCTATTGATAATTATATTATTACCTCGATGTGACCCTGTAAAACACACGAATGCATGAATTAGAACGGTCAACGATCCACATTCTGTACCCACATCTTAACATACCAACCTATTCAATAATACATCTCTTACGTTAAACAATGAACCAAAACGTAGGCGTGACATTCAGTCACGCGCTTAGTACCTATTTGCTTCAAACGGCTAATCCGAAACTACATAGGTACTTCGTTACACAACGTTCGCCAAGCATATTAACACCATACTGTGAAAACATTTTCACTGTTCACTACAAGACTTTCGGCTTATTTTCACCACGATAATTACTTCTATTAATAGCCACGTGGAACTCGAAACAATCGTAAATGTCACGCTTGCTACTCCTGTAGAAGTGGGTTAGTGCACTATTTATACTATGAACATCCTGGCCAAATCCGTACGTCTCATTGTAGTACGGAACTCTATTGATCAAAGAGTTTAAATTCCTATGAAGTAAGCTTCAGTATGGGCCGAGTAGTTACTTCATTTTTCCCCACGTTTGAGGATCGCGAATCTTCTGCGCAGGCTACATAACGTGGTAAAACTCACGACAATTTATATTTTGTTTCGTTCGACTATCATGTTAAAGCTTTCGACTGTGTTGTCACGAATGTCTTGCTAAAATACTTTACCAATGATTAAATCATTTTATTTCCAGGCAAATGTTTAAAGACTCTACCGGCGCATTCGGATCCAGTTTCAGCAGTACACTTCAATAGAGATGGCAGCCTTATAGTTTCGTCGAGTTATGATGGATTATGGTAAGGGCCTATTTTACTAGAAATGGTTATTTGTTTTTTTAATAAATATCGCTGGACATTAACACACAGCGCCACCTAGTGCCACACTAAGCAAAGCTTGTGTCGTGGACACTAGATAGTTGATATACTACATATATACTTTTTTGTTTGTAAATACATACTTATTATACATGTAAACATCCATGACTCTTTGTGTGATGAGCACGGACATTTGTTTCCACAAATGTCCGTGCTCATCACACAAACATTTGCTCCTACCGGGATTAGGACCCAGGACCCTAAGAACGTAAGGCAGCGTTACTACCACTACGCCAAACGGGTCGTCATAATTTCCAATTCTGCACGGTTTGGTTGAGAAACCTCGTTCTTATTAGTTTCTCGACATAACGATTCCTACATCTTGCATTAAGGGATTGTTTAACTAGTGGGCAGAGATTTAAGACTTATTTTTTTCTATTTTCAGTCGAATCTGGGATACAGCATCAGGTCAATGTCTAAAGACGTTGATTGACGACGACAATCCGCCGGTTTCCTTCGTAAAGTTCTCTCCAAACGGCAAATACATCTTGGCTGCGACGCTAGACAACACCCTCAAACTGTGGGACTACAGTCGGGGCAAGTGCCTCAAGACTTACACCGGACATAAGAACGAGAAATATTGTATCTTCGCCAACTTTAGTGTTACTGGTGGAAAGGTAAGATTTTGCATCTTCATCATTTTCATTTCTTTCGAAAGACGTCCATTGCTGGATTACAGTATCGCCACGATGCTGTCCGCTAGCCGCATATTGCGGGCGCACTTAATACCCAGTTTATTTTTATCTTGGCAGCTTGGCCCAGTGGACGCAATAACTTAGTACTACTGAACATGACTCACAACAAGATCATCATAAAATAAGCATATTTTCTTTTTCGAAAGGCACGTTCTAATTTCGTCATACGGAAACCATTATTTCATCAGATTTGTAGCTTATCAGTTTAAAATGCTCTCTCAGATTTGTTAAGCTTTATCTTGCGGTAGCTAGCTGATAAGAGATTGCAAGTATGTCAAGGCAAAAATTGAGTTCCCACGTTTTATCATACCAACTTGATACAGTTCATACAGTTGCTATCCAATCATTTCTTAGTCAATCAGTACTGTTTCACATTCGCTTTCTAAAATTACTAATTGTTTATGTTAGTAATATGAAAATTATCTTACTTATGCAATCAGTTTTGTTACGCATGACAAGCAAATAGCGAGTGTGGGATCAACACGCTATACGTGCTTCCTAGGCAAAAAAGCGACCAAATTCATAAATGTTGTGGCAGAAAAAGCCAATTCTATGATATGAATGGTAATAGCTACCTAATAATAACACTATCGTTCTGGAAACAGTGTTGTTATAACAACATTTTTAGTTTTTGTTTTGAAATGAAGCTACTAAAATCGTTAATGTTTTTTACTGTTCTTCTTAGTAGCTGAAACAGCCGCGTCTTAGTTAAGTTTTGTATCATCATTTATATCAAACTAGCTGACCCACGCAACTTCGTCTGCGTCACATAAGAGAGAAAAACGAAAGAAAAAAAAATCCCCGTTTTTGCAACATTTTTCATTCCTGCTCCGCTCGTAATGGTTGTAGCGTGATGTTATATAGCCTTAAGCCTTCCTCGATAAATGGACTATCTAACACAAAAATATTTTTTCAATTTTAACCAGTAGTTCCCGAGATTAGCGCGTTCAACCAAACAAACTCTTTCTCTTCTGCTTTATAATAATAGTATAGATTCAATCGCTAGCTGCCGAAAAGCAGCTAAATCTTTTTAAATTTGAAGTTGCGGACGTAAATCTGTCGTACCGATCTCCATACCGATTCAACATTATAACCGTCTCCTTTGTCCACAGTGGATAGTATCGGGTTCAGAAGATAACCTGGTGTACATCTGGAACCTGCAATCAAAAGAGATCGTACAGCGGTTGTCAGGTCACACAGACACCGTACTATGTACTGCATGCCACCCCACCGAGAACATCATAGCGTCAGCGGCGCTCGAGAATGACAAGACTATCAAGCTTTGGAAAAGTGATACTTAAAGTAGAGTTTGTGAGTAGTTTTAGTTGAATCTTATAATCCTTGTATTCATTTTAAAATTAGATTATTTTTGTCAAGTATGTGAATGATCTGTTATTATTTGCATGAACTGCACAAAAGGATAAGTTCGTAGATGAACTTATTTTTTTAAACACTGTTTTAAGGTTTCACAGTTTATAACTAAACTTACACTTATTTGTCCTAAACATTTTATACTTCTGTATGTGCTACGTATATACTATATTATGAAATATTGATACAGTTTGAGAGCGAAGATAGACTGACTTAAATTTGACTAAAAGAATAACTAACTACCGTTGTATTGTATTGTATAACGGGCTGGTGTCCGCAACTCCACGTCAAAGCGCGTATTTTGCGTATGGGCTATAATCTACCACGCGGGCCCAGTGCGGGTTGGTAGATGTCACATGTCTTCGAATTTTTGGTCCTAGGACATGCCGGTTTCCTCACGATGTTTTCCTTCACCGTTTTTGAGAGCAGTGGTGATGAAATAATTTACACAAAGTAATGCGCCTGCTTGGGTTCGAACCCACGACTGTTCGTAAATCGGGGCCGCCACCACTACCATGTAGTACTTTTGACTGCGGCGGATAGGCTTTTTTATGACACAGAGACTCGCACAGGCATGACTTACAAAAAACCTCGATAACCAGCGCGTTGTGTATAAAAAGCTGTAACCATCGTACAAAATTGTTGCCATTTCTGGTTCCCAATGGCTGGTTTTTCAAGGCATTCCTTTTTATCAACATGAAAATTGTCTTAAATCAAATTTCGGTCGGTCTGTGCTCGCTTTTAACTAGTTCTCTTTCTTATTTAGCATACTGTTTTGTTGCAGACTTGTAACCAGACAGTGATCTGAACATCGTGGCTTCATATTGAAAGCCAGCGCCACTGGCTTGTGAATACATTTTATATTAAGATACTAGTCGAGTATCCCGGACGATGGACGCTGAAATTATGAGTGCGTTGTTTTATTTCAATAAGTTTAGTGTATCACATGGTATGAGTGGATTTTCTGTTGATATAAGATATAAATATTTTTGTATCTGACATAGAAATGAGAAAGTTTCGAGTTTTAGTGATTATGTTTTAGTTAAGTATGATTTAAAAGATTCGCTTAAGAGTACTTGTTGGATATAATTAAAGATTCAGTAGTTGTATGTCGTGTTGTTTTTATTGAACCCTCGCATTTTAATGTATTTCGTTTGACTAATGTATAAAAGGACATACCAAGATTTTTTTGTTAAATTTATTTAATAATATAACACACTTTTCCGTGATGGAAATTGAGAAAAAGTGGTTTAATTTAACAGTCCTTACACTTGTCGAGATCTCCAAATGCACTAGATATAGACTGGCTACCTCACCTAGCTATTTTTTAGTACACATACACACTTTGTTGCACTCAAGTTTAAGTTCGCAAACTACAATTAAAATGACAATGGTGCAATTTACTGGAAGTACAGAACAACTGCACTATATTGCAGTTACGTTCTTATCAAGTAACCAATTATTACCAGCAGTACTTTTCGCTAGTACTATTATCTATTCTGTGCTATAACATAATACGTTATCAAGTTGTATATTCAGGTGATACTACTGTCTCCGTTTTTAATATTAATGGCACCGTTGGTATTGATTGAGCATTTTTCTGAGTATATTGCTGAGAGCCTTCTTGAGTTTCATACAATCGAGAGGAAGGTTCAGGTAGATCGCTTGATTGCCTGTCTTCCGAGAGCCTTTGGTTCATAGACTGTAAATGCTGACTTCCAGATAACTTGCTACATCTCCTGATATTCATCAAATATTTGAATACAAGGTTATCAATAGCATTCATTAACACAAGTCTGTCATCTACATCTAAGGGCTTCAACTTTTGAGCAAGAAGCAGTCCATACAAATCACACTCTTTCACAGCTGCTTCGTTTTGACTATTGCTCGATCTATCTTTAACAGGATTTTTGCCTTCATCCTGTCGCTGCGTCATCGTCGAATATGGCACTCCACGTTGCCTCTTTATAATCGGAACAGTATCAGAGAGCGGATATGCGTTAGATTCTTTACGTTTTCGACTGGTTGATTCTCGTGACAAAGGTCTTTCAGTATTCGATTCCCGAGAAAGTGGACTTCCAAGCGGCTGTTCCTCTGTGCCTTCCTGCAAATAGCAAATGGTAGGTATGGGAAACGGGAATAAACTATGAGGATAAAAGTATCCCCGACCCAGGTCGTAGTCAACCAGTGAGCCAAATATTTCAACTATAGTAATCATTAAATAAATAATAATGATTACTATAATATAAATGCTACTGGTCGATGAAGACGCTAGTCAAGGAGGTGGGCCGGTCTCCTGGAAGCCCATACTCATCGATGTGTTAATCCTGCCTGTCCTAACATACGGAGCCATGACCTGTCTAGGTCAGAAGTCCGTATTTTAGGACGGGCTTAACTCGAACTTATTGTAAAAGTTCCGCCTGCCTGCTAAGCGAGTGACGGAGCGCAGCATTATGCGTGTAGGTAAAAGAGAACAGATAAAAGACGGAACACTGGTGAGAGCCGCAAAGGAGATCACCTAGACTGCCCAGTCTGGGTGATCTCCTTTGTGGCTCACTCAGTCAGCAGACTGTTAGCAGCTGCTAACAGTTTGCCTTAGGAACGTAAGTGAAAAGTAAAGATGTGCCGACTTGAGTCCCGAAACCGTGATCGGCTTAGCGGACTAGTTCTTACAACCAACTAATCGGCTCTAGCCAGTTAGTCGGCCAAATTAAGTAATTATCGGCACATCTCGAGTGAAAAGGTAACAATATTAGATGGATGTCTTTTATACCGGAAATTTGGCGAATTGAGGTCCAATCCCATGGTCCGATCCCGATTGTTCCGAATCCTCGACGATCAGCAATTCCTGCATGGAATAATAGAGGAGATTATAAGTGTTCATCTGCAAGGAAGGACGTAGGTAAAGTCCGTTAGAAGTAGTTCATTTGGCACGTGGCCATAATCGGAACTAACGCCGCCATTAAAATAATAAATATCGCTGGACATTACCCACAGCGCCACCTAGTGCCACACTAAGCAACGAGGCTTGTGTCGCGGACACCAGATAGTTGATACACTATTTTGTTCGTAAAAACATACTTATTAGACAGATACACATCCATGAAACAAATGTCCATGCCCATCACACAAACATTTGCACCTACTAGTATAGGATCCCGCTATACAACGACCTTCACCGAGATGCTTATTTAATGAGACGTATTTTTAATGTTATTAAATATGCCAATAAATATATCCTATATGGGTTGCCTAACAAATTTCAGTCCAGAGTATTTTTAATTAATATTTTTTTTTTTTTTTTTTTAAACATTGCACCGGTGTGATTATTAAATAAATTTGATACCAATCGAAAGTTTGAAGCCCATAGAATATGCAAACGTTAGGTTGCCTATTTTTTTCCGGTCACAACCACGGGTTGCCAGGTGTAAACAGGTAAATCTATACTAGCATTTTGCAACGGTCTGATTATTGAATCAAACTTAGATAAAATGAAAGATTATTTCATAAGGAACACGGTGGTATAGGGTTGCCTGCGAAAAATCAGTCCGGAATTACGGTTGTCGAATTTTAAATAATAAAATATCGCTGCGAGTGAATGTGTGTGAGAGAGAGGTCTCAGACCAACCATCCCATGCGGTAGAAAAGGACGCAGCGTAGCAGCTGTTTAAAGTCCGCCCATTTAAAGAAGGAGAGTGCGCATGCTATTTGTGCTTGGAAATGAAAAGGATAGCGATAGACTCGTATATGCTGTGCATTATTTTGGAGTAGTTAATTATTAATATACAGAAATAGTTATTTAATTTTTTATTTTTTAATCAATTAATTATTTATCTATGTTTATTGTTTATGTGACACTAAAGTATACAGGGTTATTTTTTGTTTATACTAAACCCGAAAAGGGGTCATTGTACTCATCATTTTCAACAACTTTTTCTATGGGACGAACCCTGAAATCGCGAAAAAAAAATCAGCTGTTCCCTACATTTTGACGAGTTATGCGAACATAAATGTAGGGAACAGCTGATTTTTTTTTCGCGATTTCAGGGTTCGTCCCATAGAAAAAGTTGTTCAAAATGATGGGTACAATGACCCCTTTTCGGGTTTAGTATAAACAAAAAATAAGGTTGTTTACACATCTTTAGTAAAAAAGACAGTTAGAGTAAAACATATATATTACTTATCTGGCAAATTTTATCTTTATTATTGGGAGCCGAAATAAAAAACAACAATTAAAAGAATACTTCTTAATTAAACTATAGAAGATGTATTAGCTTAGATAATTTTAAAGATTCAATTATTATGTACTTACTGTATATTCAGCGATAAACTTAAGAAATTCTTCGTTATATTTTTTATTCAAAACAGTCACTTTTTTGTAGCACGTGGTATGATAACCTACAAATTGGAGTGACGCACTGGGTAGCTCAACAAAATTGTATTTAAAGTTTTTTTTTTTACGAAAAGCTAACTTTAATGCACAGTTTTCAAAAGTTTCATCATCAAAATCAATTATTCCGTCATCCGAATTGTTTCATATTATAGTCTATGATCTTAGTTTTTAAAGAAGAAAATGAAATATTGTCTGTGGTTAGACTTGATGTCAGGTCTGCTTTATGTACAATACACAAGTCCTCGCCTCCCTGAATTTTATTTGTAAGAACCCATTGCATCACGCCCGAAATATAGAACATGGTGTCATCGTGAGGATATCAACAGGGAAATAGAAGAATGGAGACCAATATTTTTCTGGGTAACAGTGTCAAACCCCTAACAAGACAAAATGGTAACATGGCTGAACATTGGAAAAATTGGAAACAAAGATTCGAGATTTACTGCGATGCTAATGACATAAAGAAACAGTCAGAAACGAAGCAAATAGCAATATTTTTGAATCTCATTGGTGAGTATGGATTAGAAGTCTTCAATTCCCTAAATATCGATAGAAAATCTACAACTATAGAAAATGTGCTGAATCACTTTGACAAAAAATTCAATCCGCAAAGCAACATTACAGTGGAAAGGTATAGTTTCTTTACAAGATTACAGCAACAAGAAGAATCTTTGGATAACTACGTCACGATATTGAATAATTTAGCCAAGTCATGTGAATTCAACGACTTAAAAGATTCCTTAGTCAAAGATATGTTTGTTATCGGAATAAACAACTCAAAAATAAGAGAAAAATTATTACAGCAAGAAAAACTAATACTTGAGGATGCTTTAAAAATTGCAAAAAGTATGGAATTATCTCAAGAAAGGTCTACAAAAATAACAAAGTCACAAAGTCATCAATCTTCAGAAAATATATCATCAGTTCAGCAAGTGTCAAAAATAAACCACAGAGGCAGGTCAAAGTCAAGAAACAATTTCAACAATTTCAATAATTATAGACAGAGAAGTAAGTCAAATAATAGAGATTATAATCAAAACTCTGTGAAAAGACGTGACAATTCAGTATCGAAAAAGCCTTGTAACAGATGCGGACAGGTTCACATTTATAAATGCCCAGCGGAAGGAAGAACGTGCAAAATATGTAAGAAGCAGAACCATTTTGCTAAATATTGTTTTTTCAACAAGGACAGACAGGACAAGGGTCAACAACAAAAATCTAGTGTAAGTTGTATTAATTATGATGACTCTTCTTGTAATGACAATTATTTTATAATTAATAAATTGACTGACAATAATAAATGTAATAATAGAGAGGATGAGTGGAAAATTAATGTAAATTTAAATAATATTTTGACAAAATGCCAAATTGACACAGGTGCCGATACTAATGTTATTTCTAAAGACACACTTAATTCTATAATGACTCAGACTAATAGGAAAATACATATTCAAAGAACAAATAATAAGATTTTTTCATTTTCAGGAGAAATAGTTCCAAATCTAGGTAGCTGTGTGATACAATGTGAATTTGAGAATGGACTGAAGACTAAAATATATTTTATTGTAGTTGACTGTAAATGCCAAACAATTCTAGGCTGGAAAACGTGTGAAAAACTTGGTATTGTCAAAAGAATTTATAAAATTCAAAATAACCTACAACTTGATTGTGACAGGTCAGTACAAAGTGTCGTATCCAAATATTCTCATACATTCGAAGGTATAGGATGTCTTCCAAATGAAGTTCACTTGGATATCGACGAAAATGTGAAACCAAAAGTATGTCCTATTCGTAGAATACCATTTTCTCTTCAAAATCGTTTAAAGTCTGAATTAGGAAATATGGAAAAGATGAAAATAATTGAAAAGGTCACCAAACCTACAAAATGGGTTAATTCTATTGTTTTAGTAGAAAAAACAAACGGTTCATTGCGTGTATGTCTTGATCCGAGAAACCTAAATGTTGCTATTCAAAGACCTCATTATCCTTATCCTACATTTAATGATCTCAGGTCACAAGTTACTAGTAGTAAAATATTTTCAAAATTAGACGCAAGCTCTGGCTACTGGACTATCAAATTGGATAAAGAGAGCAGTGACTTATGTACATTCAACACACCTTTTGGTAGGTATAAATTCCTTAGACTCCCGTATGGTATAGCTTCTAGCGGTGAAATATTTCATAGAGTAATGAATGATCTCTTTGGTGATTTGCCTGGTATTGTAATATTTGTCGATGATATTTTAGTTCATGGACGAAATGAGAACGAACATAATGAACGGCTTGAGTCAGTTTTCAAACGTGCTTCTGAAGTCAATTTAAAATTTAATAAACAAAAATGCGAATTTGGTCTTTCAGAAATTTGTTATGTGGGACACATTTTTAACCAACATGGAGTGTCACCAGATAAGTCAAAAATAGAAGCAATTACTAAAATGCCTTCTCCTCAAAATGTCAAAGAACTTCAAAGATTTTTAGGTATGATTAATTATTTAGGTCAATACATTCCAAATTTAGCTGAAGAAACTAGTATTTTAAGAGATTTACTTAAAAAACAAAACTTATGGTCTTGGACACAAAATCATGAAAATCAGTTTAATAAATTAAAATCAATTATTTGCAAGTCCCCAGTTCTTATTCATTATGATGTCAATAAACCTGTTAGAATGTCAGTAGATGCCTCTAAAAGTGCAGTTGGTGCAGTCATATTTCATGGTAACAATCCTATTGCTTATTCATCTAAATCTTTAAGCAAATGTCAAGAAAACTATGCACAAATTGAAAAAGAACTATATGCAATTGTTTTTGGATGTAAAAAATTCCACCAATATGTTTATGGAAAACCAATTCAGGTAGAGACAGACCACCAACCTCTAGTCACACTTTTTAAAAAACCATTATCTGAAGTACCTTCACGACTTCAAAGAATGATGATTACTTTGCAAGCTTATGATTTGATAGTATCTTATACTAAAGGCTCAAAAATGTACATTTCAGACACTCTTTCTCGAGCACCAGTCGATAATGATAACAATCTTGATGATAATTTAAAAGAATTTGAACAAAACTTGGATATTCATATTAATTTACTAACCTCAAACTTAGCAATTTCTCAAGAAAAATTAGATAAAATTTTAGAATGTTCAAACAATGATATAAAGTTACAAATATTGAAACAATATTTTTTCCAAGGATGGCCTCAGTCAAAAAACCTATGCGATAGTTTAGTACTCCCATATTGGAATGTCAAAGAAGAAATTCATGTCATAAATAATATACTTTTTAAGAATAATTCTGTCATTATTCCTACTTCAATGAGAACTGAAATCTTGAATACTTTACATGAAGGACATTTAGGAATAGAAAAAACCAAAAATTTAGCTCGTGGTATTGTATTTTGGCCTAACATAAATCAGGATATAGAAAACAAAATAAAACTGTGTGAAACTTGTGCTATGTATAGTTTAAATAAATCAAAAGAATCACTCAGGTCACATGAAAAATCAATTTTCCCCTGGCAAAAACTAGCTACTGATCTATTTGAATATAAAAATCAAAAATATTTACTTGTGGTAGACTATTATTCTAACTACATTGAGATAGCTAATTTAAAAAATGATACTAGATCTTCATCAGTAATAAATAATTTAAAATCTATTTTTGCAAGACATGGCATTCCATTACAATTAGTCAGTGATGGTGGACCACCTTATAACTCAAAAGAATTCAAACAATTTCTTCATGAATGGGATGTTGAACACATTGTCAGCAGTCCATACATGGCAAGATCAAATGGATTAGCCGAAGTCTCAGTCAAAACAGTCAAAAATATCTTAAGAAAATGTGAGGAATCAGGTACAGATCCCCACATCGGTCTATTACAACATAGAACTTCTCAAGGTTCAAACATGTACTCCCCTTCGCAATTACTCATGTCAAGACAATTAAGAACAAAATTACCAAGTCAAATTAGTCAATTAAAACCTAAAATTGTTAAATTTGCTGAATATTCTAACATTAAAGACAAAAACTTACAAAAAACTAAAAATTATTATAATAAAAGTTGTAAAAACTATCAAGAATTTCATGTCAAGGATAACATTTATTTTAAAAAAAATCCGAAAGACATTATTTGGACAAAAGGTCAAATTATCTCTAAAACTAAACTCCCTAGATCTTTTATAATACAAGACAACTTTGGTAAAACATATAGGCGAAATTCTCAACATATTCGACCTGATTATTGTCAACAAAAACAACATAAAGAATCTATTAAGTTTGATGATCTTAATGGTCAAAAA
This sequence comes from Xestia c-nigrum, assembly GCA_916618015.1. Classification (NCBI taxonomy): domain Eukaryota; kingdom Metazoa; phylum Arthropoda; class Insecta; order Lepidoptera; family Noctuidae; genus Xestia; species Xestia c-nigrum. Next base: position 21,007,095 of record OU745246.1, read on the forward strand.
ACACAGTCACACTTTCAGTCACAATCGAGTCAGCCTTTTGAAAATGAAAGGGATGATGATGGTTGTCAGGATTACACATACATAATAACTCGTAGAAAAACAAACTCATTCTCAAGTCCTAGTCAAGTTCATAATAATTCTTATTGTAGCAATACAGAATCTAATGTTGAATCAGAAAATTATCAATCTATAGAATCCAATCAGTCTGAATCAAATGTAACAAATCAGTCAGTCATAAAGTCACCTGAATTTGTCAATGTAAATGATGATGTGTCTTGTAGTCAAAGTCTTTGTGATCACTATGAATATCAAGATGAATTAATTTTAACTAGTCCTCCTCAGTCATGCTCAAATGTAATGCCTAATATTATAATATCTCCTGACGAAAGAAACTATGTTTCAGAGAATGTAAATAAGTATAGTTCTAGAGGAAGATTACTCAAAAAGACACAAAAATTTGATTTATAGGATAATTTATTCACAATGTAATACATTAAATTCAATATCACTCAAATAAATTTAAACATTGTATTGAAATAATTTCACATCACGACAACGCTAGTGTATTGCTTATAAATGTATTGATGTAATCAATTTATTATTGTATAATTTACTTATCACTTCATCTTAAACGATAAACATAAGTTAATAATAAATGTAATTTGTATTTCAGCATTAATCTTGTAAATTGTAAACAACAGGTTATGCCCAGTTGTCAATGTCACTTGTCAATTTTAAAAAAAAAAAAAAAAAGGGCATGTTTCATATTATAGTCTATGATCTTAGTTTTTAAAGAAGAAAATGAAATATTGTCTGTGGTTAGACTTGATGTCAGGTCTGCTTTATGTACAATACACAAGTCCTCGCCTCCCTGAATTTTATTTGTAAGAACCCATTGCATCACGCCCGAAATATAGAACACGAATCACACAAAAAACACTTTTTGGCCATTTTTTCCAACAATAAATAGCAGCACGTTTTTTCACTTGTATCTATAGCGACAATCTACTCCAAAATAATGCACAGCATATATGAGTCTATCGCTATCCTTTTCATTTCCAAGCACAAATAGCATGCGCACTCTCCTTCTTTAAATGGGCGGACTTTAAACAGCTGCTACGCTGCGTCCTTTTCTACCGCATGGGATGGTTGGTCTGGGACCTCTCTCTCACACACATTCACTCGCAGCGATATTTTATTATTTAAAATTCGACAACCGTAATTCCGGACTGATTTTTCGCAGGCAACCCTATACCACCGTGTTCCTTATGAAATAATCTTTCATTTTATCTAAGTTTGATTCAATAATCAGACCGTTGCAAAATGCTAGTATAGATTTACCTGTTTACACCTGGCAACCCGTGGTTGTGACCGGAAAAAAATAGGCAACCTAACGTTTGCATATTCTATGGGCTTCAAACTTTCGATTGGTATCAAATTTATTTAATAATCACACCGGTGCAATGTTTAAAAAAAAATATTAAATTATTAATTAAAAATACTCTGGACTGAAATTTGTTAGGCAACCCATATAGGATATATTTATTGGCATATTTAATAACATAAAAAATACGTCTCATTAAATAAGCATCTCGGTGAAGGTCGTTGTATAGCGGGATCTTAGACTATACCGGGATTCGAACCCGGGACCCTAAAAACGTAAGGCAGGTCTCACTACCACTGTGATATTCGGGTCGTCAATGACACAAATTCCAACAAACATTTACTCAACAGCTTCGAATTTGCTAACATCACATATTTATAATTTAAGTAAGTTGGTAGGTACCTATCTAGATAAAGAATATCAGCTTGTATGTAAATAAGTAGGTAGGTAAATAAATTGTTTAGGTTTAAAGAAACTTTAATTCTCAATAAAGACAAGAGTCGCTCACTTGAGAACAATACCAAAATATTAATTACAACTTACAATTACAAACTAGACTACACCCATTCAATGCCTTCATTTCTCTAAAAGGGCTCGATCCACCATTACCTATGTACTCACTAAGTTGAGTTTTGAATGCACTGAAAGAGTGCAGATTTCTTATACTAGAGGGTAATCTATTAAAATTGTTTAGTGACTCACCACAGTTTCGCTATTTGTTTTCAGTCGACTATCGTATAAATCAGCCATATAACTGTCCATAGCTTCGAACGCAAACCATGATGGTCTGTAAACGTCAGCACCCGTTATTGTATTTTCCTTTATTCTTCTCAAATTATCCCTGTATTGGGTTAACAAAGAATTTCTCTTCTTTTTTAATTCCTCGATAGGGCAAGGAACTGAAAAGTTATTCGATATTCTGGCCCAGGCTGCATTGACTAGATTTCTATTCTTGCTTTCCTTACTTTTATGGTTCCAAATACATGGTTCTTCCTGGAGCAATTCAATAAATTCAAGAACAGATTCATTGCTCCAGTCCATTGTCCTCACTTACACGACCGTTCCGCTCGGTGCCGCAGACGCAACTGGACTTTGCACACGTGTGGCAAGCTTGGCAAACATTTGAGCACTTTATCGAGCGCTCTAAAACAAGCACGACATGATACGGCCATGGAGAAAATGTAAATGTGTGTTCAATCTGTGCACACTGCACACATGCTCAAATAAACGGCTTTGTAGGTATTTGTGCTTTGTCTGACGTCACTCGCACACAGATATGTCCCTAAATAGACACAATTCACACTCACTTTGAGCGCCTACCTATACCTAGACCCGCGCGTCACTTCGATCGTGGTTCGTCGGCTTACGCAAGTGGAATGAGCTAGCGATATTTGTAAGTTCGTCGGTCGAGCGCATTATAAAGGGTGTAAAACACCTCTTCACGGAGCCGAAAGGCACTTGTTCTCCCCATCATTGCGATCATTTTTTTGTTCTACACCATACCTGGGAACCTTCTAGTTACGGAGATATGGGGGGTCAAAGTTACAACTTTTAGACAAGTTTTTTTTAAATACAAGTTTTTTTTGTAAGATTTTGATTTTTATCACCATAAGATTTCTTTTATCACCTCCACGACCCCCGTACTATGCAATCCATCCATCAGCACAATGTTTTAAGAGTGTTACATTGAGTTCTACCACAATACATGATTTATAACTAACGTGGCCATAAATATTTTTCTTCAAAACGGGACATCGGTATTTTAGCGTTGATGATGCTCGCCAATTCAACACGTTTTGACCAGTATAAGCAGCAAAATCAAACTTTGAGTTTGAGTAAAAATTGCGGAACATGATTCATGATTTTTTACTAAGTATTGTTAGCTATTTATTCAATCATACGTAATAATTACTATTATTTTGTTATTTAAATTGTAATAAATGTTGATTTAATATTTAAATTGTAAACTGTTGGATTAATAGATTTAATTATTAACTTTTAAAAGTTGCGAAACGATGACACTCGGTCGGCCGCCATCTTGTCGGTTACGCTAATAAAAGCAAGCTGCACGACGACCGAGTGTTCTTTCGTTACTTGACTATCGCCTAGTGCACATCAACGACATAGTGTTTATTTTATGTGAGTACTTATTTTCTTTGTTCTGCATGATTTACATTGTTGTGTTATATTTACCTGGTTAATGAAACTATTTATAAGTATGATTACTGTTCGTGTATTAAACTGTTGTGAATAGCTGAATAACTATTATCACTTGCTTAAAATACACGAATTACATTTATAAATATCCCATATCATTTCCTAAAAATAAACCTACTAAATAATAAGTGTACATTTTATTAATTCACCGCCTAATGACCTTTTAAAATAGTGTGCCTGACATCTCAGAAGTGGGATAGAACCGAATATTAATGTACTCCTATGTGTATACAGGGTGTATCGGGGCCATATAATGATACTTTATAGGTACATAGGGGATCCTTCAAACAGTCCCTGAATGTGAGTTTAGGAACCAAAATCCTACCGAAATTTATTTTTATTTTTTTTATTTTTTCTCTTATTTTTTTTTCTTGGACTTGATATTTTAGAAATCGGCTTTAATATGTACACCCATGCCCTTTAGTATCATACACGCTGTATTTATATTTTTGTAAGTATATGATATATATATTTAATGTATTTTCACTTTTTACACTAATGCATAACATGAATTTAATTACACAAATATAAAGAAAACAGGTACTTGTGCTATTTTTTTTCTACTCTTCAGGATAACAATGGAACATTCAGGCTCTCCTGTGTTGCCCTCTGGCATCGCGTCTAGCCAACAGGAAGCGAGCCAACGTCGCAGCTCCTGCTCGCTGGGTGTATCCAGCTTGCTGCCCCAGCATTCTCCCGGTCGGCAAGCACCTGGCCAGGTCCCGAGTCGGTTGTTGCTTAGCCCAGCAAGACCAGGATACAGTAGCCAGCAGCCAAGGGGCGAATCGCGAGGCAAGTCTCGCGATCAACAGCAGTCCAGAGGTCGAACGAGCCGTCGGTCGAGAGAGATGCGCCTTGAGCATCGATCACCGCGGCGGTCCCGAAGCCGAACGTGCCGTCGATCAAGAGAGATGCTGTTTGAGCATCAATCACCGCGGCGGTCCCGAAGCCGAACGTGCCGTCGGTCAAGAGAGATGCTCCGTGAGCATCGATCACCGCGGCGGTCCCGAAGCCGAACGTGCCGTCGGTCAAGAGAGATGCTCCGTGAGCATCGGTCACCGCGGCGATCCCGAAGCCGGTCTAGCCATCGGCCTTGGGGAAGGCCTAGGGGGCAACAATCGCCCCAGAGGTCTCAAAGCCGTACCAGCCAAGCAGTCTACCATCAGCGTGTGCAGGGGTCCCGTAGCTGTGACCAGCGGCATAACTCATTCCGCCACAGTCCCAGCCGGCCTCGGGACGTAAGCTGCCTCGGTAGCTGTCGGTGCGAGTGCGATAAACACCCACAACGGACCATTGAGCAACAAGCAACGGATGGGAACAAGGTTAGTGCAGCATTACCTAATCTCACTAATTACGATAATAATACCTTGAACGTCTTAGTACAGGCCCTTAAGGCGGTTGCTCCTGACTCGGACAAAGTTAATCCACAAAAAAATACCGTACCCGAGTTTGATCCTGCTAGGAAAGAACAAACTATAACTATGTGGCTACACAAAGTAAACGAGTGCGCCACTATATATGGTTGGTCTGATAGGCAAGTTGTACACTTCGCCCTTCCCAAACTAGTAGGGGTAGCCAAAAGATGGTACGAGGGCCTCCCCTCAGTTTTATTTACTTGGGGTGAATGGCAAGCTAAATTACTTGCAGCTTTCCCATCAGACGAGAACTACGGGCAGATGCTTAGTGATATGCTAGCTAGGCGTGCTAAATTCGGGGACTCTTTAGAAGATTACTTCTACGATAAAATAGCTCTCATAAATAGGTGCTCTATTACCGGAAGGAAGGCTGTAGATTGCGTACTGCATGGCATAGACGACCGCGCTGTTAGGTTAGGTGCAGAAGCGGTACAGTTCGATGATTTAGACAAACTGTTAACTTATTTGAGAAATTCACGTAATGTCAAAATTAATACTGATAAACGCAATTCTAAACCTATTCCCCTTAAAAATCCAGATCCCTCGCAATCCAGTAATCAAACGCAAACAACTTCGTTTAAAAGAAAAATACGTTGTGTTAACTGTAAGGCTGAAGGACATATAGTTAGTCAGTGTACTCTTCCTATAAAAAAATGCAACAAATGTTTTAGAATAGGACATGAAACTGAGAAATGCTATTTTAACATATCCACATCGGAAAAATCTGTGAATAGAGTTAGCTTAGATTCTAATGCAGGTCAAAAATTTTTTAAAACCGCATTAGTTAACAAAGTTCCTATAGAGGCATTTGTGGACCTAGGTAGTGAATGCTCCATGTTAAAGGAGTCTTATTTTACAAAATTAGGAATCAAAGACGTCGAACTTGATGGCTTACCTATTTTAAAGGGGTTTGGTAATTCTTCCGTAACAGTTTTAGGGAGAATCAATGCATATATCGAAATTGATGGTGTAGGAGCGTGCACAGAGTTGCTTTTAGTCCCAGATAATGCTATGAAAATGCCACTGATGGTAGGCCAAACGTACACTGAGCAGCCACATATCCTAATACATAAAAATTGTGAAAGATTCGATATCCTATTAAATATTTCGGATGTAGTAACAAATAATAAAACCGATTTGCACTGTTTAGAGTCTGTTACAATATCGGGTCTGACTATTGTGAAAGTTTATACTAATCCAAAATTTACTGGGGTGTTGTTTGTTGAGGGTGGCTTAAGGACTAAAAATGGTATTTATCATTATGTACCTACCGGCATCTATGAGTTTAATGAAGCTGGTAAGGGTGCAATTGTTTTTAATGGACTAAATTCTAAAACGTTTTCTATTAATAAAGATGATTTGGTAGCCCGTGGTAAAATAGCATATGAAGAGGCCAAAAAGGACGTACTTCGCGTAACGGCCCAGGACCAACAAAGTCAATCTAGGCTCATTACATTATCAGATTTACACATTGATGACCACTTGGATCAATCTACGTCTAACAGCCTTTTACAGCTCCTTAATAGATTTCGTCACTGTTTCGCATTTTCGATGACCGAATTAGGTAACTGCCAAGTATCGGAAATGACAATCGCCTTACAAGACAATGATCCTGTGGTATATAGACCGTATCGGTTGGCCGCAAAAGAAAAGGAAATAGTTAGGGAAATGATTGATGAAATGCTTACAAATGATATTATTAGACCCTCCACCTCGCCGTATTCGAGCCCCATAGTTTTGGTTAGGAAGAAAACCGGCGACTATCGCCTCTGCATAGACTATCGCGCACTAAATAAGAAGACCGTAAAAGAAAATTACCCAATGCCTCTAATTGATGACCAACTAGATGTTCTTTCAGGGAATAATTTTTTCACAACCCTCGATTTGGCATCTGGCTATTACCAAATTTCTATAAATGAGCAAGACAAGCAAAAAACTGCTTTTGTCACCCCTGAAGGCCACTTTGAGTTCAATCGAATGCCTTTCGGTCTTGCTAACGCCCCTGCCACCTTTCAAAGAATTATGCATCAGGTTCTTGGTAGCCTTCGTTATAAAGAAGCCCTAGCATATCTAGATGATATTATTATACCATCATCTGATATTTCAGAAGGTTTAAAGCGACTAGAACTCGTATTGCAGGTCTTATCTAATGCTCATCTAACTTTAAAATTAGAAAAATGTTTTTTCTTTGGACGTTCCGTAGATTATTTAGGCTTTGAAGTATCAAAAGATGGTATAAGGCCAGGGTCGAAGAAAATATCTGCGGTTGAAAATTTCCCTTCCCCGACTAATCAACACCAAGTTCGGCAGTTCTTAGGATTAGCCAGTTTCTTCCGACGCTTTGTACAGGGTTTCTCTATACTGGCTAAACCTTTAACTCGACTCCTTAGAAAAGATGCCGCATGGGTATGGGGACAGGATCAGCAAAGCGCTTTTCAAACCATTAAAGATAAATTGGTTCAAAAACCCATTTTAGCTTTGTATAACCCAAAAGCTGATACTGAGCTTCATACCGATGCGTGCAAAATAGGCATCGCCGGCATTTTATTACAAAGAGACGATCAGGGCAAGCTAAGGCCAATAGCTTATTTCAGTAGGCAAACTACACCAGAGGAGCAAAACTATTCCTCCTACGATTTAGAGACCCTTGCCCTAGTAGCCTCACTTCAAAAATTTAGGATTTACCTTGTAGGGCTTAGTTTTAGAGTAATTACTGATTGCAATTCATTAAGAGCTACATTTTCAAAACGCGATATGCTACCTCGAGTTGCCCGGTGGTGGACACTTATGCAAGAGTTCGACTTTAGCATTGAATATAGGGCAGGAGTGTCAATGAGCCACGTCGATGCTTTAAGTCGCAATCCACCTATCGAACAACAACAAATACAGTATTCTGTTTGCAATATAAATGAATCCGATTGGATTACGACGGTCCAAAATGCCGATTCAGAAATTCAACGAATCATTGGCATTTTAAACGATCCAAATTTAGAAGATGTTACCGATATAAAAAAACAATTTCAAATTAAAAAATGGTAAATTATTCCGAGTTACTACTGAAGGCGATCGGTGGGTTGTGCCTAAGGGCGTTAGGTGGCAAGTAGTAAAACAAAACCACGACGATATAGGCCATTTCGCCTTAGATAAAACTCTGGAGAAAATAAAACTTTATTTTTGGTTCCCTAAAATGAGACGTTTCATAAAGAAATATGTTACATCTTGTTTGGAATGCGCATATTCGAAAGCCTCAGCGGGTAAAAAGCCTGGTTACCTTAACCCAATCGTAAAAGTTAGTCAGCCTTTTGATACGGTGCATTTGGATCACGTTGGACCTTTTGTTAAAAGTACTAGGGGTAACATTTATATCTTAGTTCTTATTGACGCATTTACCCGCTTTATTTATGTAAAGGCAGTTCGTAATACCAGAAGTAGTACATCCATAAAGGTAATGCGGGAGTACATGGGTATTTTTGGTGTCCCGCGTAGGATTATATCCGATAGGGGAACATCCTTCACGAGTGATTCCTTTAAGTCTTTCACGGCTGAGAAAGGTATTGTTCATGTCCTTAACGCTGTTGCCACCCCCAGAGCGAACGGGCAAGTCGAGCGCTATAACAGAGTTATAGTTGATTCTCTGACAGCTAAGTGCGTAGGGACCTCTGAAAGTAAATGGGAGGAGCACCTACCCGATGTTCAATGGGGAATTAATAACACCTTCAATAAAGGAATTAATCGAACACCTGCCGAAGCTCTTTTTGGTATTCGACCCAAGGGTGTTAGTGATAGTAAATTAATTGTAGCCATCGACGAAGGTGTTACAACCTGTAACAAAGAGTCTGATCTTAACACCATCCGAGAAGAAATTAGTACTTTCGTAGCTAGTTCTCAACGACAACAGAAAGAAAGATATGATAAATCAAGATCTAAACCTGTACAATTTAATGAGGGAGATTTAGTTAGGGTAGAACGACAAGTGCCTGCTACGGGTAATAGTAAGAAATTAATCCCAAAATTTCAAGGTCCTTATAAAATTACAAGAGTGTACGAACACGATAGATATCAGATAGAAGATACCCCATTGACAAGAAAAGGTAATAAGAAATATTCCACTGTGGTTGCGATTGACAAATTAAAGCCCTGGCTTAACTTTTCTCGACCAAATGATAATATTCTGAGTGAGGAGGAATCTGATTAGTTTGGATGTCTTAGTTCAACTCATTAATTTATCAAAATTATTCTGTGCAGAACAAAGAGGTCTGCAAATGTATAAACATTCGAAGTAGTCAGGACAATGAGGCCTGCAACTACAATTAAAATGTGTGTGATACCCAGAACAATGAGGTCTGTGGTTTTAAAACATTAACGGGACAATGAGGCCCTCTTTTTTTTTTCAGAGATTTTATTACTATTATTATTTTTACTTTATTCATGTAGTAGTTTCGTGTAAGGACACACTTAATGTTGGATGGCCGAATCTGTTAGCTATTTATTCAATCATACGTAATAATTACTATTATTTTGTTATTTAAATTGTAATAAATGTTGATTTAATATTTAAATTGTAAACTGTTGGATTAATAGATTTAATTATTAACTTTTAAAAGTTGCGAAACGATGACACTCGGTCGGCCGCCATCTTGTCGGTTACGCTAATAAAAGCAAGCTGCACGACGACCGAGTGTTCTTTCGTTACTTGACTATCGCCTAGTGCACATCAACGACATAGTGTTTATTTTATGTGAGTACTTATTTTCTTTGTTCTGCATGATTTACATTGTTGTGTTATATTTACCTGGTTAATGAAACTATTTATAAGTATGATTACTGTTCGTGTATTAAACTGTTGTGAATAGCTGAATAACTATTATCACTTGCTTAAAATACACGAATTACATTTATAAATATCCCATATCATTTCCTAAAAATAAACCTACTAAATAATAAGTGTACATTTTATTAATTCACCGCCTAATGACCTTTTAAAATAGTGTGCCTGACAGTATGTTGAAAATTATACCAATTTCTTGCAAATGTATGAAAGTTTTCCACATATTTGTTAAGTTTATTTATACTTCTCTAAAGAACTGTTAAACAGTTGGTGAAGATTTTAATTAGGAATAAAATTCTCAAAAGCATGTAGGTACGAGTAACTGGGATTTTTCAGAAGTTACACAATATTTGGTTCACTAGCTCTTTCTACTGGTAAGTACCTACATTTGTGTTTTTTTTCTGGTACGTTTGTACTGTATCCAGGTAGACATAAAATGTATTCAATTATGATACAAAAGGTTTTATGTTTAAGATTATTGTTGTGCTTCCACCCATCTATTTTCCGTCGCAACTTTTTGATTGTCACATTCCTTTTGCGAAGTGATGTAGTTTTTAATTAGTGAAAATTCGTCAAATACTTCTGTATCTTTATTACTGTTAATATTATCCCTTTTCAATCAATACATCTAACGCATTTTGAATGTCTTCCCATTTAGGTAGGTATTCATTTTTTAATCTGCGCAATAACATATCTCCTATTCTCCGGCGTAGCACACGCCGCCCGCGCCCCAATATTTATGCGGTTTAGGAAAACGGGGACATCGGGACAGAGAACCGAAAAACGGGACAGTCCCGTTCAAAACGTGACCATCACGTTATTTATAACCTCAAAAAAAGTTGTTTCCCAGCAATAATTTTTGCGTAAGGTTACTTAGTTTGATGTACAGAATGCTTGGTTAACGGCTTTGTGATGAGGTGGTTTACACCCTGTATTAATGTAGGTAATGCTTTAGTATGAGTCAGTTATCGCAGCTTGCTTGTAATCATCTTTAGTCGTAAGACTGTTGCAGTTTCAAATCCTTGTACAAAACATATTAAGTAGGAACCTACATTCTCGCAAAACATTCTATCTCACTCTTGTGACTGCGCATTTGTGCACATGTGACTAGTGTCTGTGTCGGGACACGTTCGGCTGAAATTGCAGCCAGCCGCTTGTAAGAAGAAACCAGTTCGAACTACACCGTGTAAGTGTTACCGTAAAATTGTAAAACCCGTTAGATTGAAATCTATCTAGCGAAATTGTAAACTCTCGATAGATTAATGTCAACCGAACACACTGCTTACAATTAAAAAAATATCGCGTTATTTTTCGGTAGATTATAATCTATCGAAGTGAAGCCGTACCAGATTGTGAAATGTATGGGACGGAACTCACCTCGCGCGCAGTGTAGTGGGTTCAGAGAGGGGATTCCCTCTTGCCCCCTGGACCACTCCCATGAAAAGGAAACACACCATTCTTGAGAAAAGCCGATTAATGTAACCTAACCTCAAAACACTTAAATGTTCGCCTAAAAAGCGTATAATACGCGGGAACCTAACTAACCTAACGTTGCGTCGGGGTGCTTCAGGGGGTCCAAAATGGCCGCATTAGCAGAACACAATATGAATCACTTTAAAAAATGAAAATTCTTAAACAGGACTTTACGGTTGTTAAAGTTATTATTTTTTTAGCAAAGTTAATATTTAATTCTATTGTAATAATTGTATAAGTAGGTACTTAGTGAAAAAAAAAAATAATTGAAATTATTAACAGCCAAATGGCTATAACAATAATATGGTTGTTGCTAAAAACAATTAATGTAAATAATTGATGGTTGTCTTAGTGTAAGGAATCAATAAAGCTTTTTTAATTTTTTAACTTTTTTTATAGAGCGGCCATTTTAGGCCCGCAGGTCCCGATTATGCGGGCAGGGATAGGTAGGTACTTCCGTCGCATGTGTTTCACAATTTTACGGTTTCAATTCGAAATCAACCAAAAAATAATTCATATTATGTCATCGTAAAATTGTCAAACACGTTAGATTGTAATCTCTCTAGCGATATTGTAAACTCTCGAAATATCGTCAACTGAACATACGGAAGTATCTCTGCCCCCATAATCGGGACTAGAGGCACCCCATTAGGTTAGTTAGGTGCATTTAAACCCAGCACTCGGAAATAGGGGCCCCGCGAAGCGGGGCTCCGTCGACTACGCGTTTTAGGGGAATGTAAAGAGTTTTAAGGTTGGGTTATATTAATCGGTATTTCTCAAGAATTGTTAATTATCTTTTCATGAGAGTGGTACCATACCAAGGGGGACCCCTCTTTCCCTCCACACCGCGTGAGTTGACTACCATCGCATGCATTTCACGGAAAAATAATGCGTTTTATTGTAAGCAGTATGTTCGTTTGACAATAGTTCGAGAGTTTACAATATCGCTAGAGAGATTACAATCTAACGAATTTGACAATTTTACGGTGACACATACAAACAATCTAACGGGTTATTACAATTTTACGGTGACATAAACTGTACCTAGTTATAGAGCCATCGCGCTCTCTCTCCAATATATCTATGCCTGTTTCATGGATTATGTTTTTTGTTGGTCTCAGAGCGTTCCTTTAGAAGTCGCTGTTGCCCAGAGCCGTAAAATAATCTTGTGGGAATATTTCACTGTATAGGTAGTTTAGATACATTAATTTCCACTTGTTTATTACTTGGAGAGTTTTACCGATCACTTTCAAAGCATTTTTCTATCAACCCAAATAACACAATCGCATCTATAAACGGACTATTAGATATCTAATAGAATTTAATTTAATTGTCTACCATAAGAGTAAAATATCTCCCTAGTAGTAATCAAGAACGCTTATAGACACAGTTTAGTAAAAGTGGGCACAACCTTATCCGTTCTCATAAGAATGAGTTAAGAAAACATGAATAGATAGAGATAAGAGTTGTAAATTCTCAAATTGTCTGTAGAGATTTTTCTAGTGCCTCACTAAACTGTTCATAGACCACAATTTTTACTAGTAGATAGTTTATAGATAAAGTTGAGACCATTGAAGAAGTCTTTACTCGTCAAGTTTTTAACCAAAATTAACTCAAGACTAACAACTTTAAGTTACATTTGATTTGTAATAGACAACGACACATAATGGCGCTGAACTTACAAGAGTTATTTAAACTTATAATTGAATTGCATCATGGCGTAACAAATTTCTTATTTTACTTGTGTTTTAGCTAGTCGATATTGGGTAAACCAGCAAAATATCTATATGCGATTGACATTCTATCGTCGAATATTATGTAAAACTCTCTTAAAATAAGAGCGCCCACTGTAAATGCAAGATTTAATATTTTTTTTACCACATATGAATATTATTTTTAATGAGTATTTTTTTTTAATTGCTTTTTAATGCTTAAAATACTCGATTTATTAGAAATATAGTTATTTAAAACATATTAAATGTTTAATTAGAGATAGTTTTATAATAAAAACATAAAAATAAGCATAAGAATATGTATCGAAAATCATTTGAAGCAAAAGTAGATCATAAAAATGGCGTCAAGATAAAATTTACTAGAAAAACGAATTTAATAGAACAAACACTCTAGAGAATTTTCTGTAGTATGGCTCTAGCTCTATGACAAGAATAATTTCACTTGCTACATACTAAACTATCTAGTGAAAGAATAAACAGATTTATGCATAGTTTAAGATTACCTAGTAACTGTCATTTATGTATTCTTTTTCATCTTCTCACAGTATTTCTAGACGTTCATCAGTGAATAGGTAATTTGATGTGTTGTGAACGGCAGACCATTTTATGCAATAGCAGAGCAATTTAATTAATCAATTCAAGAGGGTAAGTAAAATAAATTTCTGATTTATCTATAGACAATGTGTAAAATATAGATTAGAATGGGCCAGAATTCAACTTTCGAGCTTTTATACGTAGGTAGTCCATCAATGTTAACATCGATTGTCACTATTTTGTTCTCTGTCAAATTTTGAAAATATCTTGTGAGATTAATCTTCAGCCCGTGATGCCAGTATCCACCATTACCGATTTTTTTCATTTCAATCGTTCTTGGAGTCTGGAACAATATTCTCGGATCCTTTGGTAGAGTATCAGGTTGAAAATTATTTATTATTTGAAATAAGTACTTCAAGGCTATGTGAGTTATAGCATGAGTTGCTGACCACTGGCGCGCAGATCACTTTTGAGGCAAGTGGATCGAATTTCGTCGTCGTCATTTGGATTGTTTTCATCCGAGTCAGACTGCTCACTAACGTAATTTTGTGATGTTCTAGGAGACACTTCAAATTCAGTTGTATCTTCTGTCTCAGAACCATTTTTTGCGTTTTGGAGGAAGTTACGAGAAAATTCCGATTCGAATCTGAATTATCTTGAATCTCTTCTTCTTTTTTTTTCTTTTTAAATATTTGCCGATTTTTCGACGAAAGCCACCAGACCTTTTAATTTTTTTAACAGTCTCCATTGCATAAAATCATCCAATTCAATACAAATGCACTTAACTAAGCCATTTTTAGGAATAAAACCACTAAATACACGTTTTCACTATCACTTTTTTTCACAAACTAAAAAATATCTATTAAAGTATTTTATCAAGACTTAAGTGTCTTTATTTACCAAGATAAGAGTACCAATAGCTAAATAATAGAAATAATAGAATGTTTTATCTTAAAATATACCATCTTTTCTATAAAATTACTTCAAGTTAGGTACCTTTAGGCTTTATTAACTATTTGTAGAGCATTTTATCCTAAAACATTCAATATACCTATAGACATACTTGAAATAGGTCTGCTATAGAACAAGTGCTCTAAAAATAATCGAGCTTGAGAAAAAAAACTCTATAAGAATACATTTTCTTTATTGAAACCATCTTTAGAAAGCCCCTATCTAAAGATTAACCATGAATAGACTGTCAGTAGACAGATTTGTTTTAAACCTCCTAGTCTGTGTTACTTGGGAACGACTCGATGAGTTTCAACCTTTCAACGAGATTGCCGTAACATAGATCGCTTTCGGCAGCTTATGTCAAAGCAGTACGTTTTTAACTTTTTTAATGCCGTTATGGACTATCCATTCATAGAATGTTCCTTTATAAACTGTTAAGACCCAGAGATGATCTGGTGAGAGCTGTGGGCATCCGCTGGATGCTAATTGCACGGGACCGTTCAATGTGGCGACACTTGGAGGAGGCCTATATATCTCCAGCAGTGGACGTCTTTCGGCTTTCGAATGATGATGATGATGAAGATGGATGAATGGTGGATTTATTACCGAAAAACTCATTATTAGATACCATAGATGCTAAGTCCTGAGCTAAGTAATGCATCATAGTTGTTCGATACTGCCGTGTGGGGTTATCTGTCGTGGGAGCTAAGATAATACACTGAGCTATTGATGCCATTAGTGGGGGTGAAGAAATTAGGTCGATCAACCTTTGGGGAGTTCGGGAGACAACCTAGTCAGCGACGCTGCGCCGTCAGTCGTCGCCTTGAAAGTAATAAGGCGGGTAAAGAAAGTAGGTTGATAGTTTTTAATAGGTCTGGGTTATATTATCTGTGGTCTGGGTAAGCACAGATCTAGTTGGTGATCTTAAATATACCTACCTAGCTTAATATAAAGTTCGCTCAAACCGTTACGGACCTGTGACACGGACGCAGTCATTAAGAATTTAGCAGTAGCCCGTGTCCGCAGTTTGTCTGTACAGACCCCATATTCACAACGCTTCGATTCGATTTCGAATCGGTAAGTCATACGTCCATCTCGCTCGTTTTCGTTATACCAAAAAGGGTCTTCGTTACGGGATAATGAATGATTATATAATTAAGGGTACCTATGCGCGCATAAATCGTTGCGAAGAAAATTTGTCAACCTATAAACAACAGGAATGTAAGTACTTCAATTCGCGCACTGCGAAAAAAATAGTTTTCTTTTTTTCGTTAGGTACCTACTTTATTTCGCACTCCAAAAGTCGCAACGATTTATTTTCGTCGTGCGCGCATACCCTTAATTATACAATCATTCATAATCCCGTTGCTTCAATTTTGAATGAAACTCTGAGTCTATTTCCTAGGTTTTTAGTCTGAACTAAATCATAAAAACTCTCCCTGCCCTGTACATAAACTGAGTTATATAGATCCAAAAGTAATTACGGGCGTGTCTCGGATGCGTTGAGACTTGAGAGCCAAGCGTTTACCACGTCTGACATTCGATTAAGAATTTTACTCAGCAAAGCAAAAATAAACGCGAGGTGAGAGTTATGTCAGTCGTAGAACGTAGGCAGCCGCCCGCGTGGTTTTTAATGATTGGAGGGTGGTAAATACTGGTTCTTTTGCGTGGGAGGTTTACATAGAAACTGATTGGCAGTTAATTAGTGATAAATGGCGCAGCGGTAGTGAGGCTGCCTTACGTTCATAGGGTCCCGGGTTTCGAATCGTGGTGGGAACAAATGTTTATGTGATGAGCATGGACATTTGCTTCCGAGTCATGGATATTTATAAACTGGTGTCCACGACACAAACCTCGTTGTTTAGTGTGGCATTAGATGGCGCTGTATCACCGTGTGTAATGTCCAGCAATATGAGCCCTAATTCTCACATATTGTATGGCAATGTTTTGATTTATTTAGATATTATTTAATTTTGTTTCGTAATTCCACATTTTGTAAGTGACATTTTAGAGAAATGATAATTTATTTTGACATTTTTTTTGTGTTATTCTGAATTGACTGTGTCTATTACTTTTTTAATTTTTGTGTGACATTTCTATAATTTATGTGTTTGTAGGTATGTGTGTCTATCTATATATTTTTCAATGTTTTCTTTATATGGGTCTCGGACCTGAAATAAATGATTTTATTTTTATTGTTAATATTTATTTTTAGTTTAGGGGAGACCGGGTACAAAAGTAACGGCGGGTCGAAAGTAACAAACGGTCTGTAGGTATATCAAATGGTCGAAACGCTGCTCTGCTACCGTCAGGAGACAGCCAGTGATGCTCCCCTCGCTTATATTTAGTCGCCGCGCTCGCTCCGTGCTGTAAAGTTGTGCTAGAGGACGCCACGTGATTTTAAGAACCAAAAGTAAGTTTTTTGTCATTTACTCATTAGTGTTCACGTGGTGTTCAAATGGTGATATCAATGTGACTATTTGCAGTGTAATTTTTAATTAGATTGTTTACACGGTGTTGTTATTGATTTTAGAATAGCAAGTTCTATTTTTATGCAGGCATTCATGAATTAACAAAATCGTGGTTGGGTACAAAAGTAACACAGCACTACGGGTACAAAAGTAACATGTTACTTTTGTCCCCATAATACGTATGATTCCCTTATTATTTTAAGTTAATTAATTTATTATTTTTATTGTTTTTATTTACTAACAGAATGCCGCGACAACAAAGTGAGGAAGACACCAAGAAGGACCACTGACATAATTATGGACGTGTACATGAAAGCGGCTGACGAGCATTTCAAAGAGAATGCCACAATTAGAGCCCTGGCATAAATGTGCAATGTTTGCCATGTGACATTGTATTGATACATAAGAAAATTACCATTCAAAAAATGATAAACACAGCTACAGACAACTGGATGCGAAATAATCCTGGTCAAACGCTGACTACATTACATTCCTGGTATTGTCAAAAAAGCATTTCCTCTAGCTGTTACTGATAAATACGAGTATATCATTGCTGCATTCTTCTCCAATCGCAAAAATGCAATTGAAGAAGAATACTAATAAAGAATGAAAGCCAAAAAATCAATTTACAACCTGATACATCTACAAAACGGAAAAGGAAAAAGAACAAAGAAGGCAAGTTAAAAGTAAAAGAAAACATTGATCATAACAATAATTCATGTGACGAAGAAGATTGCTTTTGTTTTTTTGTGTGTTTTATAATAAATAAGTTGATTTTATATAGCAATCCATATTTATTACATGCACCTTAACCATGTTACTTCCGACCCACACCGTGTTACTTTCGTCCTGGCCCCGGGGTCGAAAGTAACAATCGTCGTTTTTTTTTTAAAGCATTGTAACTCACAATAAACAGCAAATAATGATGTAAATTTATATACAAATTTGTAGAGCACAATCGAAGGTATTATGTGGCTATATTCATTTCATCATAAATATATTAAATAACGAGAAACCAGTGTCAAAGTACAAAGTGTTACTTTTGTACCCGGTCTCCCCTATCTATCTTGCATTACCTACTTGCAAAGATTGGTTATAGAAATTGGGACCATCGTACGAAAGTTAACTGTGGTTATTAGTATAATAACAACAACACGCATTAATGGACACAAATCCAGACTAAGTAGCAGCCACGGCTACTTAGAAAGGAGATTGACCAAATTTGTCAAAAAATATTAAAAAAAAAATCAAGACGTACACCCAGATTATATGTATAGCTCATTTGAAATATGGTTTCAAATGCAACATTTTCTTCTACGGAACAGAAAAAGTCTGTCCCACGGATTCATAAATATTAGCTTAAACGTTAACTTGAGAAAAAGTTGCACATTCACTTGACAACCTTTTCTTAATACTCAATACTCAAACTTTCTTATAGCAGGCAGGTAAAAAAGGCCGATGGTCACATCACCTGCTGTTTTTAATTAATAGAAATAAGATAAACAATAAATAGATGCAACCAATAGTGTAAAGTTGCATTATTCAATTTCGTTAAATTAGTCTGTAACTATATATATGGGGTTAAAATTTGATGCACATTTGCACACATGGTAAGTCCAACAGGATAAGTCAACCCGCAATAGAGTCAACCTTGGGGGCATCAGATTTGTTTTTGGACCAGATCCCTGAATTTTTTGGTCATTATCCTTTATTATAATTATTATTATAAGCCTACAATGTCCCATTGCAGGCAAAGGCCTCCCTTCCCTCCTTTCACATTTCGCGGTCTTGTGCGATTGTAGGCCAATCCTTTGCGAAAGAGTTTAGCTCATACCGCCATCTCCAGGACCTGCCGTGTTGTCGTTTCTGACAGAAAAATCAAATAACAATTTGCCCGACCCGGGACCTCTTGCTCAGAAGTCCTGCTACCACTAGACCAGGGGTTCCCAAACTTATTTTGTCTACTGCCCATTTTGAGAAAAAAATATTTTTTAGCGCCCCCATTTTTTCATCTACTTAAAAACTACTGTAACTTCAAATTAAACTAATTATTTTTAGCTATATTAGCGAAGATTTAACATTCACTCTAACCGAGACTTTTACTATAACCCGCAAGAGTTAACTTGAAAGCAGTAGGTAGTACACAACGGCGCTCAGGTGTTAAGTTAACTATTTGCTGTGCCCTGACAGGGTCTACGACGGCTCTTAGCTCTAAGCCTTTTTTGATAACATCATGTTTTACCTTGTGGAACGCAAATAAATGAATATGAATAACTCTTACAGGCTACACCTGCCAATGAGAATGATTATTGAAACGCAACTTTATGGTATTCAGGCAGAGTCATCATCATCTGCAAGTCGCCCCCTAAGTCTCTACACACAATGCCCCCATTTTTTTTCCGGGAATTTTACTGCCCCCTTTTATACCTGCAGCGCCCACAAGGGGGCGTTATCGCCCACTTTGGGAAAGGCTGCACTAGACCAACTAGGCAGCTGTGCAGGTGGCTATAACTGGACAGGTACCTATTATTTGAGTCCATCGACATGCAAAGAACCATGCTGCATCTGAACCGTGCTGCAAGATTTTCATTTGGCGCTTGAATGTCAGTGCTGCGCTGTTGGTAAAGCAATAATAAGAGTTGGGAATTGTCTCCGGATTGTATTGAAAAACAAGATGGCTTTGTGAGTTCCGATTATGGCCATGCAACAAAAGTTTTCACATAATATTGGATATCAAACCTACGTTTTGCCTGTAGGATGTCTGTAACGAAGTTAGGAACCTGTAGCGTTCAAATCGTAAGTAATAGGTAGGTACATACTAGGGCATACGAACCGGTTTTTTACGGTTCTCAAAAACCCGGGAGTTCCCGGTTTTTCACTTTAAAAAAAAACCTGATATATGTCGTATAAAAACCCGGGATTTTCAGATTGGTCGGTCTTTTATATGTCGTTTAAAATGTAGAAATATGAGTAATTAAAATTGTATGTCCCCCGAGTTATTTATTTAATTTATAATTAAATTTATTCTAATACAGTGAAATACTTTACAGGGTTTCTTGGGTTGTGGTATTGGTAAAATTCTCATTCGAAAGCTGTATTTTTTTTTGTCTTATTGTGTATGTATTCTTTTGAAATATAATTTTTTATCATTTATGTTTATTATACTTATAATTATTTTTTATCTTTAAACAAAAGTATCTGATCACCTGGTTCCGGATGCGATCCCTTAGGGCGATTGTGCACTACAAGGAATTTTACTGTCCGGCAGTCCGATTTTTTACGGTCCGATATGGCACGCCATGTAATATATATACTAGTTTGTGCACTATACGTAATTTTACCGTCCGACATTTTACTTTTCCCCATTCCGGAACGGAACTGCCGACGTTCCAAGAAAGGGCGATTGTGCACTACAAGGAATTTTACTGTCCGAACATCCGACTTTTTACGGTCCGAAGTGGCATGAAAAACACGGATGATTGGCTTGTGCACTTGTCCGTCTTTACTCGGATGATACGCCTCAGTTTAGGGTCTTTGAAACTACACGCCACGCACGCGAAATTACTCTGAACGATGAGTTTCTTGGAGCATCGGCAGTTCCGTTCCGGAATGGGGAAAAGTAAAATGTCGGACGGTAAAATTACGTATAGTGCACAAACTAGTATATATATTATATGGCGTGCCATATCGGACCGTAAAAAATCGGACTGCCAGACAGTAAAATTCCTTGTAGTGCACAATCGCCCAAACTCATCGTTCAGAGTAATTTCGCGTGCGTGGCGTGTAGTTTCAAAGACAGAGCTACCCTAAACTGAGGCGTATCATCCGAGTAAAGACGGACAAGTGCACAAGCCAATCATCCGTTTTTTTCATGCCACTTCGGACCGTAAAAAGTCGGATGTTCGGACAGTAAAATTCCTTGTAGTGCACAATCGCCCCTAGAGAGACTACAAGCATGGCCCGCTCCATAGCTCGCTAAGCGACCTTGGATTTGTGAACCAGCCGTACCATGGGTGTCCGCGATTCGGCTCCGTAAGTCATAACTGGCAGGACGCACTCATTGAAGACCTTAGTTTTTAGGCTCTGTGGAATACGCAACAACAAGATCCAACGAAGTTTGAGAATGCTGCCCAGCCCATTACATAATTCGAATCTAGCCTTTTGACAGTTAATTGATATTCGCTGAGCCCAGTTACTATCATTTCGAACTGTCAACAGAGTTACGTAATAACCCTACAGATCCAATTGAATGGAATGCGTACAACTGGCCGTAAAAGTTTTCAACTTCCAGAAGAGTCTCTGGCTTCGAAACGACGATATCCCCATTCCCCACTCACTACATTTAGTCAACTTCGTCAGGTTTTGCTGCATCGAAGATATTGTCTTACCAATTATTTTGCAGAGTGCCTGTAGTTCTGTCTAAGTGATGAGTGGGTTTTCATATCGTTCCGTCATAAACTCCAGAGTCTCCTCCGAAGTTTTGGACTTCCTGCCCGTACGCCGTAATTTTCAAAAACGCGTCTCATCCTACCTGAAGATTTCCACTATTTGGTCGAGCGCCTGGTCAATATTATAACCTTGTGATTGTTCATTAATAAACAGAACAAGAACATTTTGTATTAATATTATAATTTAAAAGACCATCTCACATACTAATCTGCATAGTCCTCATGTGAACTGAGCAATGTCTGGACTTTAAAAGAGATTACTATTATAATGACTTCTGAGTTTGTTTCGGCTGTTTCTTCTTGGAGTAGTCAGGTACGAAAGACCGGCCCCATCTGGGTTTTAAAAAATGACGTGTAAAGGAGTTTGTAAAAACCATAAAAATATTAATTATGTACATCATTTTTAATTCAATGACAATTTTTAATTAAACGACTGCTATCCAAACTTACATCCCTAACAGACGATCAAAATTTCATCCGGATCCTGGGTGAAATGTTACGCAATCGATCGACGGTTCATAGTTTACCTGAACTCAGAAAAGTAGATGGCGCATCCTTAAGAACGGCTTACCTCAAGGCCGTGTCCTAGCTCCCATTTTATTCAACATATACACCAACGATCAGCCCAAAACCACTAACTCAGAGCGATTTCTTTATGCAGATGACCTGGCCCTAGCTACAAGGACTACTAACTTCGAGGACACACAATGAACTAACCTTGAAATTGCTCTGAACACTCTCAGCAGTTATTATGAGAACAATGCTCTGAGGCCCAATCCGTCTAAAACACAATCTTGCGCATCAGAAATCGGGAGGCGAACAGAACCCTTAAAATAAAATGGCGAGGCGCGGCCATTGAGCACAACAGCAACCCTGTCTACGTGGGAGCCACACTAGATCGCTCACTCACTTACAAACCCCACTGCATTAAGACCAAGCTAAAGGTCAGCGCTCGCAACAATTTATTACGTCGGCTAACATCCACCGCCTGGGGCGCCTCCGCACATGTTCTCCGGACTTCTGGCTTGGCTCTCTGCTTCTCGGCTGGCGAATTTGCATGTCCAGTGTGGCATCGATCAGCTCATGCCCGAGAAGTAGATGCAGCTCTAAATGAAATATGCCGAATAATTACTGGCTGTCTCAAACCAAAACCATTAGCTGCTCTATATCCGCTTGCAGGAGTGGCCCTCCCAGAGGTAAGAAGAGAGGCTGCCTGCTCCTCTGAAAAGCATAAGCAGCAGAAAGACAAACGCCACCCTCTGCATAATATGGAGACGCATAGAGGTAGGCTGAAGAGTCGGAAGAGCTTCCTCAGGTCGACTAATTTAATAGACAACACAAGGTCTAGTAAAGCAAAAAAAAATTTGGCTCCTCAAGCATCCCCCTCCGACACACGACGTCGAAGTAGCAGAAAAGCTCCCAGCGGGACACCTTCTGCCATGGCCCACCTGGAAGACCCTAAACCGTTTGCGAAATCAGCTGGGCCGCTGCAGATACAACCTGGTCCGGTGGGAGTATTCCGATGAAGCCTTATATAACTGCGGTGCCTCAACACAAACTATAGCTCACCTCCTGTCCTGCACTATGTGTGGCTCCACCTGCACTCTGAGGGACCTTTCCGAGGCCACCCCCAACGCTGTCGAGGTAGCAGAGTACTGGTCGACAAAAATTTAAAAATAAAAAAGGGAAATCATCGACACGAAGAAGAAGAAGAATTTAATGACAAAAAACCGAAAATACCAGAAAAACCCCATTACACGGGTTTTGGAAAAAATACCCGAAACCTGAAACCGGTTCTAAAATGCCAGTTTTCGATGCCCTAGTACCTACGAATCCCGAATCCATTTAATTTTCATTGAAATTTTTATCCGCGTATAATTCGATGTTCTTTTATAATTTCCCCTCGAGCAATTCGCGGTTGAAGTCCGCCGACACTGAAATTGTTGTTCAAACGCCGCGCCGTATTATTTCTATTAAGTTATTAAATTGAGCAAAATGGGTTTTGGCGTTTTATATAATTCGGGATACAATTGCAGCGAAGGGGAACAAAGCCAGAATCCATTTGTAACGCTACAGTGCTTTTCCTGTAACGATTTTACACGGTAACAGGAATCAACCCTGTGGAAGTTTTCCGTAGGGAATTCCGGACACTTATTTGACGAAAATTCGAGACTTTTGAATTAAGTATCGTATAACTTACAAGTGATACTGTTGACTCCGATGCTAATTTTATTTTATTACAGACTTTTTACAATTGTATTTTGTGGAATTTCGGAGGTTTTATAATTCTTCCCGCATTCAAGACACAACTGTAATTCTAGATTTATCTGGAAAATTCCGGACGTATGGCACCCCCTTTGTGAAACTTGTAGGTAATGGAATGTAAAGTATCTACCTGTGGTAGGTCTGTTGAATTACGCCTAAAGGTTAATTTTGCCTATACTAAATATTAACTTGGGTTACGTAATATCTAAAATCAAACCTAATACCTACGCATCAAGTTCGCTAAATCCCGAAACAGCCCCAAGTTGCGCCCGCGGCACTGCCTCACCCCCGAGCTAATATTCGATTAGCTGTTTCTGAGCCGTTTTTAACGCCATAGCGGGAATTTCGCGGTAATTCTGAATAAAAAAATCTGAAATCTTATGGCTTCTTTTATTAGTATGATTATTGTACCATTAAAAACCAGTGATTTTCATAGTATTAAGCATTCGATTTTCCATTATATTCAAAACCCATAAGAAGTGTCCTCGACGGTAATAGGCGTTGTTACCCATACTAAAAGCTACCACAGGCGTTTTTAACATCTCGTAAGCTTGTCATCAAAGGACTTCATTTGCACATTATGAAACGAATTGATTAATTCAGTAGTTAATTGTGGTATTATAAAGTTTAAAATACTAATGGTATTAAGTTACCATACTTTTTGTCCATAAACTTATAAATAAATAAATACTAAGTTCATTGTTTGAGGATTTCGGCAGGAGGTAGGCGTTCCTATCTGAACTACAGTTAGACCGACGGCGACGCGACTAGAATCTATTTTTGTTTGTTAGTCTGTATTCAGAATTATTTTAATATGTTTAACTATTCTATTGTTGATTGTTTAACTGACTAAATATAGTAAATCTTAAAAGAAATGTTGTTTAAGATACTCCTGCTTAGTCTAGTCATCATCGGCCTATAATGTATAATGTTCCCACTGCTGGGACACGGCCTCCTCTCAATGAGTGGCTTAGTCTAATTATGTTTGTAATTACAGAAAACTGTAATAATGCTTAAAAAATGTTCTTAGTTTTATTTTAATAAAACTGTCGTAGGCGAAATCTTACTTATGCAGTTTAATTGCGCCAAAACGATTGTATTTGAATTTTGATTTTTTTACGGTTTTTTAATAATCATATTAATAATATTTTGAGTTTCTTTGTACAGTAATAAACAAACATCCCCTGAACACATTCTGTTTTTCATCTACCTACATTTATTATTTTAGACATAGGTATTTACGTTCAACTTTAACTTGTAGGCGTTATTCGACAGACCTACTTACCTGATTCTAAACGTTTCGCTTATCACGAAGACAGTACTTACATCATTCCCTCCTCATAGGTAGATCAATACATCGGTAATTTAAAAAAAAACCTGCTGTTCCCTGTAAAATAGCATCAAATTCCCTTATAGGATACGTACCGAAAATACTGAGAAACTTGGTATCAGTGCATACAGTTCTGAATTTGTTTACGAAACATTGTTTGAAGGTAAAATTAAAGTAGAGAATTGAACATATTTTCTTGCCAGTTAATAAGGTAAATTGCGGAGGGAGATACTTTTTGAAGCTAACGGGCTCAGACATGATATTGTGAAGTTTCCTATCTAGGTATAGTTTCATAACTTTCAATAAACAACGTGAAACTCAGCTTTATCTAATATTCTTTCAGTGAGTTGCCTGGGTTGAAACTTCTTTGTTGTCTCGATGGATAAATAGATAAGTCTTCTAACATAGTTACCTATTGTCTTGGTAACATAACACGGCTACACACCTGAGTGCCGAGGTAATTTAACCTTTATTGTAAAACTAGCTGACCCGCGCAACTTCGTCTGCGTCACATAAGAGGAAGAGCGGGTTACAGAGAGTGGGTCGTAAGCACCTATAATACAATTTTCAAAGAGCACATCACACACATCCTTCCGCATAATGAAAATGCGCTCCCGGTACATGATCATTATTTTGCTGCGGAGTTATTTAAAACGGTGTATCTCCCAAGATATGCATTGAAGTCAATTTATGTACCCAAGGGCAATTTTGTTATCGGCGGCGGCGACCTCTCGCGTCCGGCCCTGGTTCAATCCATGGTCCGGAGCGAGACGGAATGGGAAGCCGTTGCCTCCTTCTGCGAAGCAGTCATGCTAGCGAAGGAGGTGGCGGAACGAGAGAGGGAGAGATCCTCTCTTCCCGGCCGCCGCGGGAGACGCAACGGGCGTCGGGGGCCACGTGGTGGCTACCGGCCACCGTAGATGCGGGCCTGTGGACGGTTGGCTATGGGCTAGCTAGCCGTCCGTCCGTCTAACGACGACGACAGGCCGTGTCGACGGCGCGTTCGTGTTCCACACGCGCCTCAAAGAGATGTCAGCATAAGGGGAGGGGCCCGCTAGGGCCGAAGCCTGCCGGGGTTGCGGGCCTGTTCGAAAGAGATATCGCGGCCCCGGAACATAAAGGGCGAGGAAGGAACATGGATGGGTTTTAGTCAGTAAGAGTCTGACACTCCCTCCCGCTCCGCCCAGAGTGGGAGAAGTCATTTGATGATTTCCCATACTAAAAAAAAAAAAAAAAAAAAGGGCAATTTTGTTCAAAATCAAATACTTGTGATTAACAACGTATTTATTTGAATAGGAATAAATTACCATGTTTACAAAAACAGTTTTACATCTTCATACTTAGACACTCGATGACAGTCATACTCCAGATAGGTCTGCAGTTCTCATCAAGGTGCATTAAATGAGCCGCAACACGATATAGCTGCTGTAAACCGTTGCGGACCTCTCACAACTGCTTACCATTTAAAATTTCAAACTCTACGTCCCTACGCTATGACGCCGTGTCTTAAAGTACACAACCTCTTCAAAGCTTAGAAACCTTCAAATGCGGTGTTAATATTTTACGGTGACTTTCGAGACATTCCAATTTTAAACAGTATTTGCAATTTTGCACCAAATTTTTATGTGAGTTCAACCTTTTTGGAATAAAATCGGATTGGATTTAGAAACATGTATCAAAATAACTTGTAGATTATATCAAAATCTCGAAGGAGTATTGATATCAAATTCGAAACAAATCACCGCCAAAATAACTTTCTACCCCTTTTTAACCCCGTTAGGGGATGAATTTCGATGCAATATGAAACGCGTCCATCAATTCTGTTAATATTGTTGATTGCAAAGTTTGAAGTAGATTGGACCAAGGAATCACATTTTCCCATACAATCTTTGCCCCCCCTTTTCACCTCCTTCGGGGTATAATTTCAAATTTCTTTCTTATCGTATACCTACGTTATACAGAAAATACACCCTCCAAGTTTCAGGTTTCTACAATCGCGGTTTAGGTTGTGCGTTGTTCCATCAGATAGTCCTTCAGGACAAAGCATTTTTTATTTGTAGATAGTACGATTTGTACTCGTTTGTAATGTATTTGTAACTTTTCCGGCTTTATGTCTTATCTTATGTAAAATAAAAAATAATTATTGGCATCAAAAAATGATTTGTGTAAAATAGCAATTTTCTGGCTATTTCCCCTACACTGCCCCGCTGAAAGTTATTTTTTTGCGATTTCTGACTTTTTGAGTATTCTAACCTGGGTTGGTTTGGAAGAACTTCTTGATTAGTGTCGGAAAGAAGATCGATTGGCATCAAAAAAAATGTTTTATGTAAAATGGCAATTTTCTTGCTAACTGTACTTTATTTTTTAATTAAATCTGTGAACGGGGATAAACATTTTGTGAAAAAATTACGGATTGTTACCTAAGACCATTTTTGTGTAGCTGCAGCTCCCCTTACCGCCCCGTTTACCGTTTTAACCCTGTATTACCAACTACTTATACCGGAGGAAAGCCGATTTTCTTGAGTTCCGCTATTTTGGGCGTATTCACTTCAAAAATGAAATTTCAAGAAAATTGAGAAATTACATTTACCTGTATTAGATTTAAAGTATTTACAGCAACTTTTAAAGGTTTCCACTTCAATGGATTTTCTTCTATAGGTGTATGAAGTTAATTAATTTTAAACACAAAACCCTCTTTTTTACGTCTCTGGATGTTTTTTTAAAAAAATGCTGAAACAGGTATTTCTTTATTTTTAATAATAAGTATTTACTCTGAGTTTCATGAATCTAGAGCAATCTAAATTTTTTTTTTCATACAAACTTTACACCCCCTTTTCACCCCCTTTTTCCAAAATTTTCCATAATTTCTATAACCTAAATGTTATTCTGGGTTTATTTAAATAGATTAGTGAAGTTTTCATCAAAATCCGTCCAGCAGTTTTTACGTGATGCGCGGTCAAACAAACAAACAAACAAACAGACAAACACGGTTTTAATGTGTTCAGTTACTTATTTTAAGTCACCCTGATCAGTTTTTTTTTTTAATCTTCAATGTACAGATTTTTTGTCCTCAACGATTTTATTATATGTATAGAAGACTTAAACCCTCGTGTGCCTAAATTACAGACAATTAAAGCCATGGAAACTTGACACTTTGGAACATTTTGTCTCAGAATAAACTTATTTGTCTTGATGCCAGCTATCGCTTGATGGACGTTTTATGCGTGTTTGATCAAATCAATTTTTGCTGAAGATTCCGTCAGTGAACGGATTTTAACTTTTATAGTTCATTTATCGGAAACGTGACATTTTATAACGTGTCATTTTGCCTCACACAAAATTTGTTTGTATTGATACCAGCTATCGATTGATATAGGTCACATGCGTGGCCGCTACTTAAAAAAAATCAAAACGGCGGAAATAAATCCCGCCACGCTTCATACAAAAAAATCCCTCCAGCAAGCCGCAGGAGGAGGTAGATTTCGGAGAAGGTGCTGGAGCATCCGACTTTGTACTTAGGTGTACAATCTACAAAAAAAAAAATACTTCAAAATCGTTGTCTTGTAATGAAAAGTTTACCCTTTTCAAATACTCTCATAAGAGTTTAGCATGGAAACGCCCTCTTTAGTTATAATTTTTTATTTCGAAAACTATAAGTTTTATCGCTAAACTTCAAAGGTAACAATGGTAGAAGAAACAAGTTGCTTTCAAAAAAAAATACTGCGACGCTCAAAATGTTTAGTGTGTCGGAGATATGATTTTTTTTCGCAAAAATTTTCTACAGGAAAATAGTTATGGCCAAAAATTTATTTTAGAAAAACCGCCCCACCACCGCCCCCCATGGACGAATTCCGACTATTCACGAACTTAGCCTAAGTTTTGACCTTTTTGATTTGTTGGCCAAGTTTGAAAGCAATCGGTTCATAATTGCGACCTGTAGAGTGTGGCTAAATTTTGCTTGTCACCCATATACATACGTATACAGGAAGAAAGGAATCTACCTAAATAATATAAAGTAAATCTACCTAAAACACTATCATGCTAGCATATATATCCTGAAGAATATCATATATTTTTCTAGTTTTGTTTATAGCAGTGAATCATATACTTTTTTTAATTATAACACTCGCGTTTAGCTCATGTAATCGCCTTAATTAATTTATGTAACCCTACCTAAGCATCACTGAAATAATGTATGCCCTGAGAGGCATAATACTGAAAATACATGTAAGTATGTGTATAAAGGACGAATTTTCCTTCAAATTTTCATTTCAATAGACATAAATAACTTTACTTATATTCAATCCCCAGTAAGATAACACAAAGAGAAGGACCTTTATAGAAACAAATCCAGAACTCTTTGAACTTCTAGCAACCTTTAATACAAGACGGTCTCTCTTATCTGTACCTACATAAATACCTATACACTTATACCTTATACTTGCGTGTTGGTATTTTTAATCCTATTTCCCTGGTACAAGTTTTACCGATGAGCTATTAAATATCTACCTGTATGTAGGTAGATAAGTGTCGTGGATTTTATGAGCTCCAATATTCATTGGAACATTATAACTCAGATCGGAGTGATCATAAAATATTTAACCTCGATCGTCATCTTACACAAAGCGATAAAAACTTTGAGAGTATCATAAATTTTGTTTCTCTTCACCTATTGTTTGTTGAATAATTTTCCTGTAGTCATCATTCCTAAGTACGTCCAGGTAGGTAGCGGAGCACGAGCTCCGTTTTTTTATTTAACCACGAGGTTAAATAAAAAAACCACTCGGGTCGACCTTTGAGTTAAGCCGGGCTTGCCTAGGTTTCTTCCGTGCCTCGGAAAACATGTTGAGCCGTTGGTCCTCATTTCTAAATTTTTGAGACGTTACAGGTAGTGGCACGAAAGTCTGGCAACCAGTCTTACCAAGGGGTATCATATTATCCAGTACTGACTGGGTTGTCAAGGTCAGATAGGTAGTCGCTCCACCTAGTATACTTGTATTCAGCTGCATCTGGTTATTTATTTATTTATTTATTTATTTATTTAATTATGGCACTCCAACGACTTATTCACTTATACATACTTTGGGGTAATGTAACAATTTTTGCATAAGATCTAGAGTGAATTTGTCACTTACAGGTGTGCACAGCACTCACATGCATATGGATTTCAAGTTTTGAAATATACTCGTAACTTAAAGTACTTTAAGCACAAACACAAACAAAACTAGGTACACGAAAACTAAAAAGTAAGAAAAGAAAAGAAAATTAAATAACTAAATCTAATTTTTTGCTCTAAGGAATAACGTAATCAATGACTATAACTAATATGTAAGTAATAATATTAAGTTGGAAATTATAAACTATAAACTATGTAACAATATTAATGCGTACTTAAGTAATTAGTATCTAAGTAATAAAATAAAATAGAATAGACTAATACAAAAATTAACTGTGGCCACTGTGAGTCAAAAACAATTGTTTTCGAAATTGCAATAGTTTGTTGGCGAAGATGTCAATGCTATTGGAACGTGTATGGTGCTCATTGTACGTTCTCATCAACCTGTTCATAGGTGCCGAATCTCCGAGGTTAGTTCTTGTTGGGCATGGAGTGAACACATCCAGGATGCGTTCAGATCTGGTTAAACTGGAAGCCAACATTATTGGAAAAAGGCTTGGCCGGTTATGATGTACTACCTACCTACACACAATTATCTAGATTTTTACTAGGACTAAATAAGTAATTCGGGTTTCGAGTTTTCGGTTCTTAGGGTTCTGGGTTCGAATCCCGGTAGGAGCAAATGTTTGTGTGAAGAACATGGACATTCGTTTCCGAGTCATGGATGTTTAAGTATGTATTTACAAACAAAAAAAAAGTATACAAGTAGTATACCAACTATCTGGTGTCCACGACACAAGCCTTGCTTAGTGTGGCACCAGATGGTGCTGTGTGTTAATGTCCAACGATATTTATTTATTTTAATTAATCCTAAAAACTAAGAAAACGCATTTCTTTTGCTCTGAATAAGTACAGCGGTTACGACGGCTAAACATATAATAAAACGACACTGCACTTCTGCACCACGGACTAGACGATCATGGACCAAATTGACGTAAGGCCTCTTGTACACTCGCCCGGGTGTCTCCACTGCGAGGATCGACCGGAGGACACGGTGGAGCACACGGTGGAAGTCTGCCCTGCGTGGGCGGAGCTACGCCGTGTCCTCGTGGCGGCGATCGGCGGCGGCGACCTCTCGCGTCCGGCCCTGGTTCAATCCATGGTCCGGAGCGAGACGGAATGGGAAGCCGTCGCCTCCTTCTGCGAAGCAGTCATGCTAGCGAAGGAGGTGGCGGAACGAGAGAGGGAGAGATCCTCTCTTCCCGGCCGCCGCGGGAGACGCAACGGGCGTCGGGGGCCACGTGGTGGCTACCGGCCACCGTAGATGCGTGCCTGTGGACGGCTGGCTATGGGCTAGCTAGCCGTCCGGCCGTCTAACGACGACGACAGGCCGTGTCGACGGCGCGTTCGTGTTCCACGCGCGCCTCAAAGAGATGTCAGCAAAAGGAGAGGGGCCCGCAAGGGCCGAAGCCTGCCGGGGTTGCGGGCCTGTTCGAAAGAGATACCGCGGCCCCGGAACGTAAAAGGCGAGGGAGGAACATGGATGGTTTTTAGTCAGTAAGAGTCTGACACTCCCTCCCGCTCCGCCCAGAGTGGGGGGGGTCATTTGATGATTTCCCATCGTTAAAAAAAAAAAAAAAAAAAGGCCTCTTGTACACATACGGATTTTCGCCGTGAAAATCTACGTTAATTCGCCGTGTGTAGGCACGGTCGTCAGTGTTGTATGGATCACTATGGAAGCTTGTAGACGTGGACGGCGGCGCCACGGCAAGGCGCCGCCGCCGTGCATGTACTGAGCCGTACTTGGCCGATGTCTTGCCCGGTGGTTTTGCCGTGTCATGTACAAGCTCTCACGTTTTTTCAATTGTATGGCTAACAGGCCGTACGGTTGAACAACCGTGACGTGGACAAGTGGCCTAATGCTATTTTCCCGCAAGGTCACCAATGTGTGAAATACTCACACAGTCTGGAGAGCTGGACGTGTTTTTATAAAATGCTAGCGGATTGTGTTCAACGCAATCTGATCCAATATTGTAGCGACTGATAGAGACGTGTGCGAGAGAGTGGGTGATGTCTATTTGAGGACTCTCCAACGATACTATCACGAGACGGCTTCTTTTAGTTCCCTTTTTGAAAATAATAAGATCGTACAGAACACGTTATAAAACATATCAAAACGGGTATTTATTGCGAATTGGCCTAGTGTGAACCGGCCCTAATTAACATTTGTGAAGATCAAGTGAGGGTAGTTGAATAAACGCCTTCACTTTGCTGTCGCGGTACCTCCAATTCTTCGGTCTCCCCGCGATCACGGCTGGTGTAATCCGGTCGAAACGTCGGGCTTAAATTAAAGGTAAATTCGCGATAAATAGCCGTTTTATAGTAAGATCGTAGTCGTTATTGTTGCCCAAATGATTGAAGTTGTGAACATTTCTAGCTCTTATTGTGTCATCATCATTCTCTCGCCCTTAACCCAATTTATTTGGGGTCGATGCACCATTAGCATCACCTTTGTACCTATTTTCTAGTTTTTCTTCTTTGCTGTATGTAGTGTGTACATAAATTGTTAAATAATAATAAAATAATTATATCTTCTTCTTCCAAACTACTCTATTTTTCGTCATCTCATCAGACACTTCTTTTCTTACACTATCATCTAGCTTGTATTGTGTCAATGGTCCTAATTTTGATCTAAAGAAAGATTTCACTGTCTTGATTTTTAAATAGGTGTGTTTTTATGCTAATTATTTTCCTATGTCTTAATAACGATCTTATTCTGTTGCTAGTTGCTACGTCTAACATTGTTTGGATACTTAGTTGAATGAAACAATGAGCTCAATTATTGCAGCCCACGTCTAATACTATAACATTTTCATTAAGTAGCTGGTCATAATAAGGTTTGTGAACCGATTAATAATGGTATTTTATTGTTAAACAATCAATGGATTCTATATCCACTGGTAAATAAACACAAAGCTCTGATAGTTATGTAAATAGAAAGTTTCATCCTCTCTGAAACAACTTTACCACCAGAGGCGCGAACGGGCGTTGCCGGTGGCGCGAATTCGTGCGTCGGACACAATTCATTTTTGCTGTATTGTATTCCATTTCATGAATACGTAACTTGGTTTTGAAAGCTTTTAAAATGTAAACCTTTAACGTTGAAACGGTTACAGCTAGATGTGCAACGCTATTGATTTTATATTTTTATTGACAAATCATTACTGTGAAAAAATAGAGATTCAATTACCGTATTCTGAGTTGACAACATTACATACATGTGATTTCTTCGCCGCGAATGTATATAGTCCGCGAATTTTTACTTTAAAATCTAAGTAGAATTGAAAATTTGAAGTAGAGACCTCAACTTCAAATTTTCAATTCAGAAACAAGGTGTCAGACTTTTTCAACGTTATAAAGTTGCATTAAAACGTAAGTTTCTTTATCAGGCCGGCTGCATGGAGGAAATACTAGTTCTTTCTTGTAATAAATAATCAAGAGAAGACCTTTTAGACCAACAAACAGAAACGGCAATGGATAAACAGAACATGAATTGCATAGTTTTCGGACAGTATTTGATCGAATTAAGGTAAGTTTCGAGTCTCCTTGAAACTATCGAAATAGTATCTTCCTGTAATCAAAATATCCATCAGCCAATGTAAATCTGGTCTAAACTTAGATTATACTGGGAGATTCATCGCTACCTGGCAAAGTGGTAAACTCAAATCTGTCAAAATCTATTAATCATGGAAGCTATGCAGCGCATCCGAAGCCGTGAAGTTTGCATAGTCTAATAGGAATTAGATTCTGAAGAGGAAGCAAGTTTTATGGTTAGTTACGGAAATATTTTCACTATTTTAGGGACAGTTTTTGGGATAAATAACCGTTCGATCGATTACTCGCCGCAGTTCATTCGTGGATGGATCATCACACCGTGTGCAGGATGAGCCGTTGGTTCTGCAAAGCTATCATTCATAGAGATTATGACAGACGTTACCCGGCAGTCGGACACCATCAGACAACGTCAAACCGTGTTATCATGTTGTTTAGATACCAACCGGGTTGTGAAAGATGGACACTCCATGTAAAACTCTTCTGCATGTGGAAACTGACCACAGTATTAATGAGGAATGGCTAGGCAGATACATGCTCAGTTTTAGTAACTATACCTATATAAGACGCTTATCGGCTAGGTACATTTATGATGGATGTAAAATCACATTTAACAAAGCCGAAAGGCACGTTCTCCCCGACATTGCGATATTGTTTTGTTGTTCTAGCTAGACATTACGTGCCTTCGGGAACCTTCATGTTTCTGAGGTATTGGGGGTCAATGTTCCAACTTTTTTAGATACCAGTTTTAGCGTTGTAGGTGTATTAAAATATCTCCACGACCCTCCTACTATTCAATGGATCTGTCAGTGCAATGCTTGGAGTGCTTCACATATGAGCCCTACCATAAAACGGAGTTTTACACTAAAATACGTTTCTCAGTAATAATTTCTGCATAAAGTTACTTAATTTGATATACAGGCTTTGTGAGGGGTCCATTTACAGTTTTACACCTTGTTTGTAGTCGGTAAGTTCAAGAACCGTCACTAAAAACCCAAGAAATTCGTAAAAAAGTGTCGTAGAATATTTATTAGTACATCCGTAACTACGGTCATGGTAGTAAATAAACTTATGTTAATCTTGTATCCTTGGTACTAGTTTATGGTCCGTTTAAAAACGGGACGGTGTTATCAACTCGACCTCTTTTATATGTTTTATATGCGTCCGTCTACAATCATTCCTCCCTTTTCTTGAACTGAAAAAAAGGTTCTGTTTTATTGGTGTCGAGATTATAAAAACGCTAAGTACAAGTTAAGAGCAACGGTGGTCCAGAGGTGGCGGCCCCAACTTACGAACGACGAACAGTAAGTCGTGGGTTCGAATCCAGACAGGTGCATTACTTTGTGTAATTTATTTCATCACCACTGCTCGGTGAAGGAAAATTTCGTGAGGAAACTGGCATGTACTAGAACCAAAAAATCGAAGACATGTGACATCTACCAAAGCGCACTGGCTTTGACTTGGAGTTGCGGACACCAGCCATTGTATTACAATACTATACAATAAGTACAAGTTATAAGTAATTGTCTGCAGTAGCTATGGTGCTAACTGTAAGACTTGTTAGGAAACTAAGTCATCTTCATCATTTCAGTCGAAACACGTCCACTGCTGGACATAGGCCTCACTCCAGACGTGTCGCCACATTGACAGGTCCCGTGCGACTCGCATCCAGGGGATTCCCGCAACATTCAGAAGGTCATCAGTCCCCCTCGTGGTAGGCATTTCAACGGAACGTCTATCGGTTCCCGATCGCCATTCCACCCCGTATTCAGAAACGTTCGACTCGTTTCCGATTCGACAACTCGTATATCGGTCTTCTTCTGGCATTACGAAAACGACCGAGATAGACATACGACTTTCCGAATCGGAAGCGAGTCGAATGGTTGTGAATAAGGGGCCAGAATTATTTTTCATATCATCGGCAAGCAGAGATCCGGGGAGATGAAAACCAAACTCAGGTATGCTATATTTTTCTATTTTTTTTATTCTTTTATTTTAAAAGGGGGTTTTTGTCCATACGGATATGCCAACCCCATCGTACCGTACCTTATTGCCGGTATGCTACTTATCACAGCATTGTAGCAGACTTCCAGCATAAACGTAAAACAATATTTTATATTAGACTGTTTTGCGACTCCGTTTAGTACACACTAATAGGTAATTAATATATTATATTATTTATGTTACTTTCACCGAAATCAGCACTATCCTTATCAATACATAGGTATCTAAGTTAAAAGTACCTAAGTCAAAACAGTAATACGAAAAGTTTCTAAAGTTCCGTTGACTAAACGTTTGAACTCAATTCCCTCATTGGTAGTAAAATTGTGCTTCGTTTCGACACAACCATTTTGCTATGAACGCCTAACTTTATGCGTATTAGTAAATGAGAAAAGTTTAAACCTTGGTTTGCGAGGAACGCTGAATGCTTGCTAAATGTGGTAACTCTATTTATAATACATGTGCTACAAATATGACTAGTTGATTAATTAAGTCTGGTGTTTATTTTTAGAATTTTGGTTAGATACTTATATTCAGACATAAGACTGCCGTTGGTATATGGTCGCATTGCCGACTGCTAAGAAAGAGGTCTTGGGTTTCGATTCCCGGGTGGGGAAAAATGTTATTGTATTTTTCCTTCAGGAATTTCTTAGAAGCAGCCATTGAGTCTGGAGTTGACGGCGATCGGCTCTATTACATGGTACAGACGCCAGCACATCACGTTACTACAATCTAACGAATTTCTGCGAAAGATTTTCAACTTTATCACAAAGTCGGAAGGTTCACGTTCGATTGGTAAAATTTGACAGATTCGGGTAGGTTGACCTGCTGGCGTCTGTACTTTAACATCACGGTCAATATGTGGGTGTAATTTTGGGCACACCTATGTCTAACCTTTCGGGGATTACATCCGTGATGTTATGTTAGGTTCTAGCAAAAATAAAGACATAAATCAACTACTTTATGTATCTGTGATTGCTTTGTATACCGGAATAAAGCAATGCTGTTTCGTTCTAAAAAAATGGGATTCCCGGAGGAATTTCTTCGCACAGAGCTCGGTGTGAATGGAGGTCTGCAGTATAAAACTCTTGTTTGTGGTTTACCTAGAGACATTTGTGGTAATTGCATTAAAATTGCATTATGCCTACTGCGTTTTTTGTGATATTTTATACAGATTAGAAAGGCGCCGACGCGCATACAAAATAGGGTATAAATTAGGGAATCATCGATTTGCCCCAAATACAATGCCAGTGCCCCCTTTGACGATATGCCTCACCTTCTTTCTTGCCCATCTGCACCTTTCAGGATTTGAACGAATAAAAATACAGTGTAAACTCCATGTAACGTCACTCTATTTAACGACAAACTCCCTTAAGCGTCGAAATCAAATGGCTTTGGTTGGTTTAGCTTGTCTTTCATACAATGTTTCACTCTACATAGCATTACACCCACTCTCAATAACGACAACAATTGAGTAATAAAAAGTACCTTTTAAGTTGCTAAAATTATTAAAAACTGCGCAGCTGTGTACGATCTATTGTCGCTTTATTATCCTAGCCCGCAATAAACTTGACTGTCGGCATCATGCATACCGAACTTTCTAAGAAAGTCGTTCTTTTGTTTACAAATTGGGATTGCTTGTACGTGTAGACTGTTGTTAGCTCTGGAAGCAGCTAAATTATTGGAAAAATACTTCCTTTATACCCAAGATGCTACCTCAATATTGCTAGATATTAATAAAATAAGTAAAAAAATACAACAAAATTACTGGTGCAGCAAAAGTCGTCAGACAAAAATAACAGACTATACGCAATAGCGTTCAAATAACATTCTTTTTTATGCACATAACTACTAACAATAGTCGGAAATAAACTTTTTCTTTTTCTAATTCAGATGTTTCTTCTCTCCATTTAACGACAACTCTCTATAACGCCATAAAATGCACAGTCCCTTCAGTGTCGCTATATAGAGTTTACACTGTATATATAAAGGGTGTAAAACACCTCTTAACGAATACGAAAGGCACTTGTTCTACTCGTCATTCTGATCATTTTTTTGTTCTACACTATACCTGGGAACCTTCTAGTTACGGAGATATTGGGGGTCAAAGTTGCAAGATTTTGACAAGGTTTTTTTTAAATACCACTTTTTATCGCATGATTTTTACTTTAAATATCTCTACGACCCCCGTACTATTCAATCCATCCATCCGCACAATGTTTTGAGTGTGTTACATTGAATTATACCACAAAACATGATTTATAACCTCAAAAAAAAAGTTGTTTCCCAGCAATATTTTTTGCGTAAAGTTACTAAGATTGATATACAGAATGCTTGGTTAACGGTTTTGTGATGAGGTGAAATACACCCTGTATTACCTTCAATAATTGTACAAGAAACACTTATCTCACCACTATGCCGCTTTACAACAAGGGAAATTCATAATTCATTTATTTATTGTTTGTCACAGGTGAATAGAAGTTCTTACGGTAATTGTTGTTGTTTCACTGTTACATACCCATGGGTGTACAATATTTATATGTCAACCTTATTGGCTATGTTAAAAATAAAAGAGTGTTTACGATGAGCTCTGGCACTCAATGTAAGATTTAACTTGTGTTTAGGGTGCTAGGCTTCTCGCATATACTTTGAACATGTAACAGTAGTTGTAAGACGAGCACAGTATATGCAACCAAGATGTGGCCTATTTATGTATTGTGGTGTGTAAATGAGTGTCAGGGATAGATAAAGGGAAATAATAATGGTTCCGAAAAACAAATTAATCTCCCGCGATAAGTGGCCGACTAAAATTCTAGTTAACCAGCGGTATAATGAATTACCGACAAAAAACCCAAAACATAAACGAATATCATAAGAGCATGTTAGTTACATTTTCTCCTAAACAAAATGGATCTTCGAATAACAAAACTAAACTTCCGAATTGAATACTGAACCTCCGACAAAATTACTAAGTAACCGACAATAGAGGTTTTGTCAAAATAATCATATTTTTACAACTTGCATGAACTGTTATATTTTCTATTGTTGGTTACCAAATATATTTTTTTACTCTCATTAAGATGAAAATACCTCGACTGTTCGGCCCGCGCGATCGGGTTACATTATCAAAGTCCATGAATAGGACTTGGATAATGTAACCCGTTGATAGGTATTATTTGTGTCTACCGACACGCAAGGTAAAATAATTCATCTTCCAAAATTGAAAAGAAAGGCATAAAGTTCGAACACTCATAATGATCAATAAGCTTTTTTGAAACAGAGGAGTATGACGTAGTGTTACGGTAATATTACGTTTACGAGAGGCAAACGTAATGGGATTTACTGTCACTCTCGATAATGTCAATCTTTAGAGATTTATGGTGTGACGTTCAGAATTTCATTATAACTTTATTTTGAAGGAAAGTAGGAAACTGGGATGGGACGTGTCCTTTGTTTTGACTAGCCCAATAATGTTTATTAAAATAATGTGCATTGTGTAAATTTAAATCTGTACTATCTTATCATTCTGGATTCAGGGCACAAGTCTAAGGTCCTTTTATTTATAACTAGCTGACCCACGCAACTTCGTCTGCGTCACATATATGAGAGAAAAAGCGATATGATATAAAAATGTTCCGCTCCTATTGGTCATAGCGTGATGATATATAGCCTATAACCTTCCTCGATAAATGGACTATCCAACACAAAAAGATTTTTTCAATTCCAACCAGTAGTTCCTGAGATTAGCGCGTTCAAACAAACAAACAAACTCTTCAGCTTTATAATATTAGTATAGATGGTATAGATTTAATAACTTCCCCATTCTGGGCGGAGCGGGAGGGAGTGTCAGACTTTTACTGACTAAAACCCATCCATGTTCCTTCCTCGCCCATTATGTTCCGGGACCGCGGTATCTCTTTCGAACAGGCCCGCAACCCCGGCAGGCTTCGGCCCTTGCGGGCCCCTGCATTTATGCTGACATCTCTTTAGGGCGCGCGTGGAACACGATCGCGCCGTATCGGAATTTGATGATTGGAATGGATTGAAATATTAAAATGTTAAAAGTAGGTACTCGTTGGTAAACAGGTTATAGTTTAAACGTTCATTTCCCAAACATTAGGTTTGGAATAGATTTTTTGCTAAGTAATAATTTGGATAATGAAATTACGCGAAAAATTTTTTGGGAAGTGATAATTTAAACAAACAAAAAAAAGTTGTTTTA
This sequence comes from Xestia c-nigrum, assembly GCA_916618015.1. NCBI lineage: Eukaryota > Metazoa > Arthropoda > Insecta > Lepidoptera > Noctuidae > Xestia > Xestia c-nigrum. The sequence continues at coordinate 21,047,095 of OU745246.1, forward strand.
TTGTTTATTAAATCATTTTGTTTTGTTTTTTGTGCAATTTTACTTGTTTTGACAAATTCAGATCTAGGTTTTATAAAAAACGAAAGTCGAGAGTGGTTTTTCGGCGAGATATCGGCGATTACGTATTTTTTATTTATTTATTTATTTATTTATTTAACACTTCAAGCACAAAGTACAGAGGCGGACTTAATGCCAATGGCATTCTCTACCAGTCAACCTTTAGGTGATGCAGAGACAAGCAGTGGTAGGTGTCATTCCTGAAACTTCACGAATAATTTTATTAAAACTACGATAAACTACAAGGATATATAAAATACTATACCTATAATTATATAAAATACCGACCAAAAAAAAATACCTATAAAAAAAAAATACAAAAAAAAAAACAAACAAAACAAAAAACCAAACAAAACACAAACAAAACAAAACAAAACAAAAAACCAAAAAAAACAAAAACCAAAATAAAAAAACCAAAAAACAAAATACCTATAATTTTTTCATCGTTTTAATGGCGCGGCCATAGCGTATTAGTCTTACAGCTCCTAAAATATAGGCCCAGGATTTTTTTCTATATTTTTACTAATATTTTACAAATTCAATCTGTTACTTACCAAACTTTCAGGTCTCTATGATTAGTTTTAAAGATCTCCGCGCTGCCGCGTGGTTCGTAGCGTTTCAATGGAACGGTCACGTTCAAACCCATATAACTTTTAAACAAAGCTTTAACACATTTATGATTTTGGGAGTCTACTTTTACAATTTTTACAAAATATTAAAAAAAAAAAACGCCTCGCCATTGAAACGGACGCTCTCGGCCGCTCATGATGCGACATACTCATATTTTGGCACCTGTAAGGTGAAATTTAATAAAAAAAATATACGACGCGCCGAATTAATTTGCTGCCGCAAAAAGGCAAAAATGATCTCGTCCTAGGAAGCAGTAAAAAATACCAACGTTTTTTCATTAAGCTCCAACAAAAAGTAACTAATGAGGGGTTACTTGACCCAATTTGTTTGAGCTCCTCAATTAAAACTTTTGATTTAAAAGGCGTAAATTAATTTCAATATTTTTTTGAAATTTTTATTGAAGCAAATTAAACGTTACTGAGACTGAGATTATGATTAACGTAAATGGTGTTAAGGTCCATGTTCACCGAGAAGAGAACGGTCTGATTATCTAAAAACAGCTGTCACAGGACAAACACAATCCCCTACAAAAATGTGTTTTTTAACAGCTGTTTTTAGATAATCAGACCGTCATCTTTTAAGTGAACATAGACCTTAGCACTTACATTGACGAAGACACACACTTCAACCACCATCTATGCAAAAATCAGAACTAAAATAAATGTACCCTATTTGTCAAGCAACGTCAACTTGAACTGCACATATAAAGTGGTCATACTCACATAAACAGTTATGTGACTGAAACTGAAATGACGGTTATCTTGCAATTTAAGACGGTACTCATCTAAACCTGGTCGAACAGCTCCAACTAACTGTCTGATATTTCAATTTATGACGATCCGAATAACTATGAATTATTTTAAAATCTGTGTTAACCAAAACCAATTATTTATCTATATTTGCAATTAGTAAAGTACAGCTTTTGCTGGAAACAGTTAATTAGTTTTATCTCGTATCAATCACGCCCATAATTGGGCATGTACTCGTAGGTTTAATTACGAGATAGCAATTAGTGTTTGAAAATTGAACCGACTGACATGGATACATCACGTATGAACCCATGTAGTAGCACTGTAATTGGTGATCAAGTATTTTTTGTTATTCTCGGTAAATAGGGCTATGCTCGGAGTTTCGTGATCGAACGAAGAAACGAAGACATCCACAAGAGAACCAAGGTTACCGACAAGCCGAGTGCAATTTGACAAAAAATACTCATAAGGTGGAACGAAGTTTATAGTGGGCGGATTTTCATGGGACTTTTTTTATTGAGTTCCTAAAGGAGTCGAGTAGAAAGTTACAAAAAAATAAATTGCCGCTTGCGACGTTGTTTGGTTTAATTTTTTTTCGTTCGTGAATCACTTCAAATTCAACGAATTCATATTGTAGAGTAATAGTGTGACCTGCGTGCATCCATTAAACGTTAATTTGGCCTGTTTCTTTGTTCATTATTGTCGATGTAATGCTTGCACTTTGCCCCACGCCTGGTATTTCAGTCGTATTATAGGTCCGTTTACCAGCATTTAAACACCCACATAATTATACACAACCAGCTAGACCTGGAACATCTAACTGTTAATGCTATGCAAATCGAATCCACCAAATGCAGCACAGCAGCCAAACGCTCAGCCACTGTCTACTGTGTGTGTGTACTGTTTGCCTGTGCCGTCCAAATTATAATTGTTACTAATATGTTGCACATATTTTTACACATCAATTTAAAACAGCTACACAAAAGAGTTGTGTCCATCATCATAACAACAAAAGTTTTCCAACTTTTATTCTGAAGTTTCCACAAAAGATTGTTTGTGCTTTCTAACACAGAAATAATAAGTTATAATTTGACGTTTACAGCGCCTTTATGTCGTTAGCGGTAATGGGGGTTTCGTAGTGCAAAAAATCCAAACAAAGGTGACTGTAATCATTCAAATAAATATGTTTTGTCAAACTTTTGGAGAGTTGTTCAAACTTTTTCACGAACATTTCCCACCAACGTACTTTCGCAGATATTTTCGGCTAAAATTATGTTGCCCCCATTTATTATGTTGCCCGAAAATATCTGTGTAGTGGTCTTGTGTTATAATTTCAACTGGTTGGTTGTAGTTTGGAATGTTTCACAAAAAAAAGTAAATTAACGTTTTTTTCACACATTTCGGATTCTCAGCAAAGTGTCAAAAACGTTATTGTTATGACCGATCAACTACAGATCAATTTTCCAAAAGTAGTGGTTTACCCACTACTTTTTTTTAATTCGAATGTCAAAATAGGAAAGCCCACTGTTTAAAAAACGAATATTGTAAGTACGAACTTTATCACCAGATCTTATATTATCCAGCCTTTAAAAACTGTGCACGTACCACTAAGTTTTTAATATCTTCTCACTTGAACGTTGTTTGAGTGCGAAGGAGGTCTTAGGTATTTATTTTTGCAACGCGTTCTCAGAATGCATTTCATTCCAGTTCGATTTTATAGACTCTGCGGTTGGTCAGGTTGCTGTTTTTCTATCGTTCTATGACATAAAATTGCTCAATCAAATAAACATTTATTTGTTGTTTTTAGTTGCTCAGTTGCTTATTGAGTTTCTGAGTGATTGTAAATACATTTCTTTGTTCTTCGTAGCCGAGTTATTCAGGCAAAGGCTTCATTTGATGTTTGTTTCTGCTTTCTGCATGATTTGTTGGAATTAATGAGATGTTCTTTGAAAAGGATGTAGCCCGTATTTCCTTAGTGAATGCCAGGTTCCTAACAACGCAAAACTCACGTACAAGCAACATGACAAAATGAACAGAATGCTTATGTACTTGTAGTACACCAATATTTCGCCACAAGGTTTACATTTCATGTAATAGTGGGATCGTGGGATTATTCGCCGAAAGACTTCCTCTGCTGGACATCAGCTTCCCCCAAGTGTCACCACATTGATCGGTCCCGCGCGATTCGCATCTAACGGATGCCTTCACCAGGTCATCGGCATCGGTCCACCTAGTGGGAGGCCAACGCAACGTCTTCCTCCGGTTCGCAGTCGCCACTCCTGAACTTTTTGGCCCCTCGGCCATCCGTTCTGTGAGCAATATGCCCTGCCCACTGCCATTTAAGTTTGGCAATTCTTCGGACTACGTCGGTAGCCTTAGTTCTCTTGCGGATGTCTTCATTTCGGATTCGATCACGCAAGGAAACTCCGAAAATAGCCTTCTCCATTGCCGTTTGAGTGACTTTAAACCTTCTGACGAGGCCCATTGTTAGCGACCTCGTTTCGGTTCCGTATATTAAGGATTTAAGCAATTTTAGGCTCGCATCTACTATATTTTTGTTAATTTATTTAATCCACAAGTAAAAACTGAACAATCATGGTCATTAGAATCATAAAATCGTTATTTTTCTCGACATCAGGAATTACTGGCGCCGCTGGTTGACATTATGCACAATCGAAAAGTGTGTCTGTTGTAGAAATACTAGGAACGTCTTGTGGTACAGATCACCTCTTGCATCTGCATCCTGCTTAAATCAATGAACGCTAAGGATGTTATAAGTAACTGTAATCAATGTTAAGGATAGCAATAATCAAGCACGTATCCAGACTTTTGGTTCGGGGGGGGGGGGGGGGGGGGGGGACGACGACAAACATTGAAACAACTTTGAGAACTGTGCATGGGCGCCAGCACAATGCACCTTCAATTCCATGAAAACAGCCTGAAATTATTTGCACTCAACTCAGAAGTTTTTTTAGATTCGAGGAGTAACTTGGCCGATCTGTCCAGACAAGTCCATCAATCTGATTAAGTAGGATTCGAAAAGCGAGCGGTGCGTGCTTGAAAATTTTTGCATCCACCTTAAATTGGATAGGTTTTTTTTAAAGATTCGTTTTGATTATTCTTTCTATTTATACCTAAAGGAAAGCTTGTGAACGCAATGGACATAATGATTTCTGAGCACGCTCGTATTTTATTTTCTAATAAATTAAGTTAATTTTGTTATTATACTCAGAGGTCAATATAAAAGTATGAGCGAGCGCAGCGAGCTCGAAAACTTTGGCTTTCTGGTTCGGTTGGTTGGTTTTTCTTCGTATTTTCTTTTCCCTAGGGTGGGCTATGCTTCCTGGTGCCAGCGCCCATGAAACTGTGTAAAAAATCGCTGTAATCAGACTAAACGACAAATTAGACTATACGAGTAATTTACGTACTCCGCAGTGGTTATGATCGGTATCAAGACAGTTGCGCGAAAGACATTTGCGCGAAAGACACTTGCGCGAACCCTTTTGAGCGAAAAGACAAATGCGCGAATGGACTTTTGCGCGATTGGACATTTGCGCGAACGGACTTTTGCGCGAAAGGACAATTGCGCGAGTGGAAACTTGCGCGAGTGGACATTTGCGCGACTTAATGGCCACAGAGGTTTACTCTGTGAAGTAAACGTAACATAACGCCTCATACTTGAAGGGGTTTTTTTTTTATTCTTTCATCATGGGTGTCATTTTCATGGTTTTTGGGGTCGCTGATTATGAAAATGGGGTCGAATGGAAAATCAAAGATGGCGCCCATGTTTTTTTTTGTTTTGTCTGTCATGTTTGTCTTTTTCATGGTGTTTCACGAGCCCAAAGGTCGCTGATTACGAAAATGGGGTCAAAAAGAAAATTCAAGATGGCACCCATGTTTTTTATGGTTTTTCGGTCATGTGTGTCAACACGAGGTGAGGTCGGGAATAGGATGGGTGGGTTAAGCAACACTTGGTGAGGTCGGGAAAAGAATGGGTGAGTTAAGCAACACTAGGTGAGGTCGGGAAAAGGATGGGTGGGTTAAGCAACACTTGGTGAGGTCGGGAAAAGAATGGGTGGGTTAAGCAACACATGGTGAGGTCGGGAAAATGATGTGTGAGGTTAAGCAACATTTGGTGTGGTCGGGAAAAGGATGGGTGGGCTAAGCAACACTAGTTGAAGTTGGGAAAAGGATGGGTTGGTTAAGTAACACTTGGAGAGGTCGGGAAAAGGATGGGTTAGGTTAAGCAACATTTGGTGAGGTCGAAACAAGGATGGGTGGGTTTAAGCAACACACATAGTGAGGTCAAGAAAAGGATGGGTGGGTTAAGCAACACTTGGTGAGGTCGAGTAAAGGATGGGTGGGTTTAAGCAACACGAGGTGAGGACTGGACAAGGATGGGTGGGTTAAGCAACACTTGGTGAGGTCGGGTAAAGGATGGGTGGGTTTAAGCAACACGAAGTGTACGAGCAAACCCGTACAATAGCATATGTATCAATTTTATGCTGACATCGACGCGCAGCGAATGAATAAAATATACAATTCTAAGTAAACGATCAGTAGTTGCATAGCACCGGTCGGGCTAACAATAAGACTCATTCGCCGCGAGTCGACCAGTTATCAGTTTTTGGGTGTTCTTTCAATATACAATCAATCATTATATCAGTCTATCATTTAAATGTACCTTACCCGTACATTTTTGGTCCTTCGAGCCGGATGTCGCGTGTGTTCATTACAGTGTAGCAATAAAGTACTGTAAAGCTTTCACTAGTGGCATCAAGTGAACTATCAGTGAACTATCAGTAAACTATCAGTGAGCTATCAGTAAATTATCAGTGAACTATCAGTAAACTATCAGTAAACTATCAGTAAACTATCAGTAAACTATCAGTAAACTATCAGTAAACTATCAGTAAACTATCAGTAAACTATCAGTAAACTATCAGTAAACTATCAGTAAACTATCAGTGATTTATCAGTGAAGGTGTTTGTACTGCCAGCAATAGTGCAGTACACACAGCAGCAGCAGCAGCAACAATCAGCAGGGGTCAACAGAGATCCGCCGTTGGTGAGCAACAAAGCTCCCGTTTGAACAATCAAGTAAGATCGTTCCATTTATTATCATTTAAATATCATGTCGTCTTTGGAAGAAGTACTCGCCCAACAACAGCAACTACTCAATCAGATAGAGCAAAATTACTCCAACTTCAAAAAAGATGGCTCCGATCGTAAAACGTCGGACTACATACGCCGAAGGTTAGAAAATGTGGATGCGTGCTGGCAAGAGTATCAATCAAATCATACAAGATTGTGTAGCATCGAATATGCCAGATCGCATACTTATTTTACTTCGAAGGAATTTGACACTGCGAAGGAAAGATATGAGAAAATCAGAGCAATTATTCAGAATCATCAGCCAACAGAGGAAAGACCATCAACACCACTTCTTAAGCCTGCTACTCCTTTAGCTACCTCTAGCACCGTACAGCAACTTTCAGTACAATCTTTAAAGAGTCAGGGATCAAACAGCAAGACGGATGAGATGATGAGGAAACAGATAAGCAACTTTAAGGCCTTTGAACATACTGTTTCAAGCATCAACATGAATGCGGTAGCGGAGAAATGGGAATTCGATCATCTGCTGAGTACAGTAAGGTCTCGCTGGTCTAAAATTGACGCCCAGCATTGGGAATTAGACAGTGAACTGGGAGACCGAAATCAAGAGTATCATCATATTATGTACCTCAAATATGAAAGCACATACAACGATGCTATCAAAGCAATCAATAAGAAGATGTCGTCCGTCTCTCATAGAGAGCATACTACTCCAAAAATAGAAATACCTACATTCAGCGGCAGCTACCATCAGTGGACATCCTTTAAGGATTTCTTCACAGAAGCAGTACATGGCAACCCATCATTATCTGGGGCTCAGAAGATGCAGTTTCTCAAGTCGAAAGTGAAAGGTGAAGCAGAGCGTCTCATACAGCACCTCCCGATCAGTTCGGACAACTATATCATTAGTTGGGACATCTTGAGCCATCGTTATGACAACAAGAGGATGATATTTACCTCACAAATTAACATTCTATTAAATATCCCAAATGTACAGCAAGCATCAATTAATCATATCAAACGAATCCATGATACTGCACTTGAAACGATGAACGCCATAAAAACCCTCGGCGTTGATGTGACTTCGTGGGACCCGTTGATCGTGCACATATTGTGTCAGAAACTGGATTCGGACACATTCAGTGAATACAACGCAGCAATCAAACAACCTCGGGAATTACTCGAGTTTAATGAATTTCTAGCCTTTCTAGAGAGTAAGTTCACGAGCATGGAAGCAAGTAGAAGAAAACAGGAGATCAATAATCAAAAACCCTTTTCTTCAAACAGCAATAAACCATCAGTATCAAGAAATTATCATACAAAGCAATCATATTCAAGTAACAAGGCTATTTCGCAATCACCAAGTTACAGGAAATTGCAAAACTATCGGCCAAACTGTCCAGTCTGCAATGACGCACATGCTATATTTTTTTTGCAAACAATTTGCTGACTTTTCCCCGATGAAGAAAAAACAATGTGTTACTAACTTAAATTATTGCGAAAACTGCTTATATGATCATAAAGGCAAACAATGCTTATCAAAGAAGCGTTGCGTCGAATGCAACGAATTTCACAACACATTACTTCATGAATCGTATTCTAAGGAATCGTCAAAACAAGGAGGTAACTCGATAACTTCTACACAGCAAAACAACATCCGTTATAATCAAGAACGTGTAAATCAAGGCAACACGCACGTGACACAACAAAATATGATGCAAGAAACGTTGCTTTCAACTACACTGCTAAAGGTTCAGAAAGCAGATGGGACCTACCTGATCCTGCGGGCCCTTATTGATCAGGGCTCACAAATGTCTCTTATCACAGAGAATGCCGCTCAGCAATTAGGATTGCAGCGATCCAGGTGTGACGGCATAATCACAGGCATCGGACAAAGAGAAAACAGTTGCAAAGGAATGCTGAACCTGAACTGTATGTCACACTCAAGAATCAACCTCTATCAATTTAATATCGATGTTTACATTATGATCAACTTAACAAAATTTTTACCATCATACTCATTCCCAAAAATAGCATGCCCATTTCTGGATAATCTAGAACTAGCAGATCCTGAGTACAACATCAGCCGACCCATTGACATACTGTTGGGTGCGGACGTATACTCGAATATTCTATTAGCGGGCATGTGTAGATTAAGCGAATCACTTCCGCTTGTTCAAGAAACTCGTCTGGGTTGGATACTATGCGGAAATATGAAAACTAAATTAATGTGCAACGTCGTACAGTTCGACTTAGACAGATTTCAGCAATTTTGGGAGATAGAAGATATTACAGAAGAAAAATCGTTATCATCAGAAGATCAAGAGTGCATTCAATACTATGAAACAACAACAACTCGTTTGGATGACGGAAAGTACGAAGTGAGACTTCCACTCGTACCTCAATTTGAGGAGAAATTGGGTCAGTCCAAAAACAAGGCTGTTGCTCAATTCATTCATTTAGAAAAGAAATTACATAAAAACATTACTTTGTTCAACTCATATAAATCATTCATTACCGAATACAAAACATTAGGTCACATGAAACCTTCACCTTGCAATCAGACACGGGAATGTTTCCTACCGCATCATTGCGTATTGCGCGAAGATAGTGCAACGACTGCATTACGAGTTGTTTACAATGCTTCGGCAAAAACATCAACAAATCATAGTTTAAATGACCTAATGTACACGGGGCCCAATTTACAGCAAGACCTTCAGTCTCTTATCATTAAATGGAGACAATATCAGTATGCAGTCACAGCTGACATAGAAAAAATGTTTAGGCAGATTTGGGTACACCCAGAAGATCAACCTTTACAAAAAATTGTTTGGAGAGACAACCCGTCTCAAACAATACAAGAATATCAATTAACAACCGTAACATACGGCACAAAAGCAGCTCCATTTCTGGCAATGATGACATTGAGACAGTTAGCCAAGGATGAACGGGAAAAATTTCCAGAAGCCGCTAAAGTCGTCGAAGAATCATTCTATATGGATGATCTAGTACATGGAGCCTGCTCCCTATCATCAGCACTACAGTTGCAGCAAGATTTGATGAATCTACTGAAATTAGGGGGCTTCAACTTAAGAAAGTGGATGTCAAATGATAGTCGTCTGCTGCAAATAGAAGATCAAGACTATTATAAACAAGAAAGCAAGAGTTTTAGTCAAGCAGTATTAACAAAAACATTAGGACTCCGCTGGAACCCTACACAAGATAACTTCACATTTGTATCAAACATTGAACCATCAAACACCAAAATCACTAAAAGAATCATACTATCAGACATGTCTAAAATATTCGACCCATTAGGATGGATTGTGCCCGTAACAACAAAATTGAAGATTTTGTTTCAAGAAACATGGTTAACTAATCTTCAATGGGATGAACACGTACCAGATAAGATCAGCAAGGAATGGATCAATATCAAGAAAGAATTAGAATTTATCAATCAATTTAAAATACCAAGATGGTACGGTACGGAATCAACAAGCTGCGTAGAGTTACACGGCTTTTGTGACGCATCAACAAAAGCTTATGCTTGCGTCATTTACTGCAGAGTTGTAAATAGCAATAAATCAGCAATTTTAGTAGCCGCTAAATCGAAATTGGTTCCTACTAAAAAACTAATATCACTACCTCGATTGGAATTGTGTGGAGCACTGTTACTGGCAAAGCTCATGACCAAAGTCAAGCAAAGTCTAGCCGGTCATGATCTACATATATTTGGTTGGAGTGACTCTACTGCCGTATTGGGATGGCTTCAAGGAAATCCAAGTCGGTGGAAAACGTTCGTAGCAAATAGAACAATACAAATAACTGATATCATACAACCACAATCTTGGCGATATGTAAAATCAAGCGAAAATCCCGCTGACTGTGGTAGCAGAGGTCTCACAGCGACTCAATTAATTGATTATCGTTTGTGGTGGCAAGGACCGACATGGTTACAATCCTTTGAAGCAACAAAAGAAAATCAAACAATCTATACAACAAACGAGGAAATAAAGAAGCAAGACGAAGTTCATGTTGTGACAAAGAATGAATCAAGCATCATTAACGACCTGTTAAGCAAGTATCAATCAATCAGCAAAATCGCACGTATTCTAGCATTAGTGATGAAGATTACGACCTACAAAAGAAAAGCAAAAAAGCATTATTTATCATTATCAGAAATCAGCCAAGCAAGGCTAAAAATTATCAAGCATATACAGCAAAAAGAATTCGTGACAGAAATAAAAGACTTGAAGCAAGAAGACAAGTTAAATACAAAAAGCAAATTATCAAAATTAAACCCTTACCTGGATGAAAATGAAATCTTGAGAGTTGGAGGGAGACTAAAAAAGGCACATATCAGCCATGACATGCAGCACCCTATTATCCTACCGCACAGTGGACGTCTGACAGAATTAATAATAGAGGATGCACATCAAACCATGCTACATGCCGGAGCCCGGCTGACATTGGGATTTATCAGACAAAAATATTGGATTCTAGGAGGTAACGTCGCTACGAAGAGACAACTTCGTCGTTGCGTAATATGTAAAAAGCAAAACCCTGACAGCCAACAGCAAATCATGGGGCACCTACCGGAGGCAAGAAGTAATCCATCGCGTCCATTTACACACACTGGTGTAGATTTTACTGGTCACATCTACGTCAAAGCAAGCAAAGGACGAGACATTAAGAGCACAAAAGGATATGTGGCAGTCTTTGTGTGTATGGTCACCAAGGCAGTACACTTAGAACTAGTTGGTGATTTAAGCACAACTTCATTCATAGCAGCATTGAGAAGAATGGCAGCTCGCAGAGGGACGCCTAGTCACATTTATAGCGATGTTGGTCGCAATTTTGTCGGTGCTAACAAGGTACTACAACAACAATATCAAGCACTTATGAATATCATGCAAGATAAAGATCTGAAAGCAGAAGTTTTAAATATGGAAATCGAGTGGAGTTTTAATGCACCCTCTTGGCCATCCGCGGGAGGCCTATGGGAGGCGGCAGTTAAAAGCTCCAAATATCATTTCAAGAGGGTTATCGGTGACCAGATTCTTACATTTGAGGAACTATATACGGTGCTTACACAGATAGAGGCCTGTCTCAACACGAGACCATTATGTGCTGTATCAGAAGATCCAGATGATGTGGATTTTTTAACACCTGCTCACTTTCTAACAGGTGGATCAAAGGTCACCGTTCACGATACTGAAACGGATTTAAGAACCCGTTGGCAGTTGACACAAAAAATTGTACAGGATCTCTGGAAAAGATGGAAGAATGAGCACCTAGTACAACTTACAGAAAGAAGTAAGTGGAGACAAGCAAAAGAGAACTTCACTGTAAATGATATTGTCATGATTCACGATGACAATCTTCCGCCGGGAAAATGGCTGATGGGCAGAGTCATCGAGCTTCACCCCGGTTCCGATGGTCATGTTCGCGTGGTTACAGTAAAAACCAAAAACGGAACACTGAAACGTCCAATCACAAAATTATCAAAACTCCCAGTTGACAATGAATCCTCGCAAATCAAGCAAGCAAAAACGACGGATTCGGGAGACTCCAACACAGACAAGCAGTCTGAAACAAGGAAAGCAGGCACTCGTTACAATATAGCGTCAGTGTTTACAGCACTCATGCTATTTTTTAACATCATAACAACTTCCCAATGCGCACTTAACGTCACACAATTTAGAAGTAATCAGCATATTTACTTCGATAAACTATCAAACATGCAGATCATAAGGGACAACTGGAAATTAATCATATACTACGACTTAGAGCCTTATTGGGAAGGAATTACCGCACTTAACAAGAGTATCATATCGCTAGAACAAACATGCAGCACAATTAAAGCACAATCAAATTGTGACATAATATTATTGCAATTACGTCACGGGTACAACGAACTGGATTACAATAATCATTTGTTACTCAGTCAGCATTTCGCAAGGCCAGCGAACAGGTGGCGACGAGGTCTTATCGACGGTGTCGGTTACATAGCAAACGGGCTGTTCGGAGTATTGGACGCCCGATTCGCGGAACAATACGAGAAAGATATCACTCTTCTTCGCAATAATCAAAAGCATATAGTCTCATTTTGGTAAAATCAAACTTCAGTCATAGAAGCAGAATTCAGTCTCTTAAAGAGGACGGAGGCTACAATGCACAAACAACATAAAATGATTCATCAACGGTTTTCAAACATCGAAAATACATTAGAAGTTTTAAAGGCCGAAACTCAAAATCTTTCGAGAGCAAGTGAAGTTTCTATGGGAGCTATAGTTACAAGCAATCTACTACACGACTTGAAAGATTTACAGAACGCTTTAGTGGATACAATTACAGACATCTACCATGGCCACATTTAATAACCGCCGAACAATTACAGAATCAGCTGAGCACTATAGCAAGTCATTTGTCTACTGACGTCACCTTACCTGTAGAAAATATTCATACGGACCTTGCACAACTTTATAAACTTCTACGAGTCAAAGCAAGAATGCTTAAGAATTACTCAATATTTGAGGTACAAATACCTTTGATAAGCAGGGACACCTATGAAATATTCAAGCTCATACCAATCCCTGCGAAGAAAAACAACAACACAATGTTATCAATTAAACCAGTGTCAGATTTCATAGCTGTAAACCTGAAAAAGGATGCTTACATCATCTTGACAGAAAATATCATCGAGTCCTGCCTAGTGACAAACGTACACTTGTGCAACATTCATTCTCCTATTTACAAACTAAGCAGAGATAAAGACTTCTGCCTATCAAAGGCATCAGCATGTGAAGTTAACATTGATCCCTGTCAAAACCTTTGGATTGAAAGCCACTCTATCAACAATTACGTTTATTTTTGCTGTGGTCAATGTAACCTACGAACAGTATGTGGAGATCAAGTTACCGCGCATCAACTGACTCACTCCGGACTTGTAACTATAGATTACGGCTGCATAATCAAATCAGATAATTTTGAAGTAATTGCTCATCAACAAAGAACGAGCGATGTTAGTATCAGCGCCAACCTATACTCACCAGTCATTGCATCCATAAATCACGTAATAAACGTGACTATTCCTCAAGATGTCTTGAATGACTCCAGCATAGAGAGCGATCGAGAGTTTAAAACAATTGAGGAGAAAATCAAGATCATGAAAGAAAACGGATTGTTAATTGACAGTCTCTCATCCCATGACATTCATCACTACACCGCGATCTACTGTTTGGTCGGCGTGGTAGCAGCAGGTCTTGGAGTGTTCGCGTGGAGGCGCGCGCGCTCGCGCTGCGCCCCCGCGCTCTCGCCGGCGACGGCGGCCGTGACGCCCGCAGCAGGCGGCGCGCCCGGCCCGGCCACGCAACGTAAGTGTGTTGGGGATAGTGTAGTGTATCAGTGTGACAGTGAAAGGGCCAAGGTGGTAACAAGTGCGCGAGTGTTAGATAAAGCCACCTCCCCTATGTTAGGTTCTTATACAAGCATCAATTCTAATTTGTGAAATGTGTTAACGATAGAGACACTAAGAATTTAGATTAACATCAAATCATGTATTATTATTATTTGTTCCTCATTTAAGCAATTGTACTTTATATCTTTTCCTCGGGGAGCATGTACGAGCAAACCCGTACAATAGCATATGTATCAATTTTATGCTGACATCGACGCGCAGCGAATGAATAAAATATACAATTCTAAGTAAACGATCAGTAGTTGCATAGCACCGCTCGGGCTAACAATAAGACTCATTCGCCGCGAGTCGATCAGTTATCAGTTTTTGGGTGTTCTTTCAATATACAATCAATCATTATATCAGTCTATCATTTAAATGTACCTTACCCGTACACGAGGTGAGGTCGGGAATAGGATGGGTGGGTTAAGCAACACTTGGTGAGGTCGGGAAAAGGATGGGGGGTTAAGCAACACTTGGTGAGGTCGGGAATAAGATGGGTGGGTTAAGCAACACTTTGTGAGGTCAGGAAAAGGATGGGTGGTGCCAAGCAATATTTGGTGAGGTCGGGAAAAGAATGGGTAAGTTAAGCAACACTAGGTGAGGTCGGGAAAAGGATGGGTGGGTTAAGCAACACTTGGTGAGGTCGGGAAAAGAATGGGTGGGTTAAGCAACACATGGTGAGGTCGGGAAAATGATGGGTGAGGTTAAGCAACATTTGGTGTGGTCGAAAAAAGGATGGGATGGGTGGGGTTAAGCAACATTTGGTGTGGTCGAAAAAACGATGGGTGGGTTAAGCAACATTTGGTGAGGTCGAGAAAAGGATGGGTGGGTTAAGCAACACTTGGTGAGGTCAAGAAAAGGATGAGTAGGTTAAGCAACACTTGGTGAGGTCGGGAAAATGATGGGTGAGGTTAAGCAACATTTGGTGTGGTCGAAAAAAGAATGGGTGGGTTAAGCAACACTTGGGGAGGTCGGGAAAAGGATGGGTTGGTTAAGCAACATTTGGTGAGGTCGGGAAAATGATGGGTTGGTTAAGCAACATTTGGTGAGGTCGGGAAAAGGATGGGTAGGGTTAAGCAACACACATAGTGAGGTCAAGAAAAGGATGGGTGGGTTAAGCAACACTTGGAGAGGTCGGGAAAATGATGGGTGAGGTTAAGCAACATTTGTTGTGGTCGAAAAAAGGATGGGATGGGTGGGGTTAAGCAACATTTGGTGTGGTCGAAAAAACGATGGGTGGGTTAAGCAACATTTGGTGAGGTCGGGAAAAGGATGGGTGGGTTAAGCAACACTTGGTGAGGTTAAGAAAAGGATGAGTAGGTTAAGCAACACTTGGTGAGGTCGGGAAAATGATGGGTGAGGTTAAGCAACATTTGGTGTGGTCGAAAAAAGAATGGGTGGGTTAAGCAACACTTGGGGAGGTCGGGAAAAGGATAGGTTGGTTAAGCAACATTTGGTGAGGTCGGGAAAAGGATGGGCGGGGCTAAGCAACACTAGTTGAAGTTGGGAAAAGGATGGGTTGGTTAAGTAACACTTGGAGAGGTCGGGAAAAGGATGGGTTAGATTAAGCAACATTTGGTGAGGTCGAAACAAGGATGTGTGGGGTTAAGCAACACACATAGTGAGGTCAAGAAAAGGATGGGGAAAAAATTTAGTGTAACATTTTTTCGTTACGCGTCACATTTTTCCGTTACGCGCCATCTTTTTCAATAATAATCTTTGTAGTAATAAGCTAAAATGAAATAATTGTAGAATTTGTATTTACGTCTATGATAATAAAAGCCTTTTATTAAACTTTATCTAATTTAACTTTATTTAACCTATTTCTGTAAAGTTGCATATAGGGTGTAAAACACCTCTTCACGAAGCCGAAAGGCACTTGTTCTCCCCATCACTGCGGTTTTTTTTTATTGTAAGATTTTAACTTTAAACACCTCCACGACCCCCGTACTATTCAATCCATCCATCAGCACAATGTTTTAAGTGCTTTACATGGAGTTCTATCACAAAACATGATTAATAACCTCAAAAAAAAAAGTTGTTTCCCAGCAATATGTTTTGCGTAAAGTTACTTAGTTTGATGTACAGAATGCTTGGTTAACGGCTTTGTGATGAGGTGGTTTACACCCTGTATAGTAAATTATTTTTTGAAAAATAACGTCGTAAAGAAGTTTCACTTCTTTTTTATACTTTGATCATGGGTGTCATTTGCATAGTTTTTGAGGTCGTTGATTACGAAAATGGTGTCAAAAAGAAAATCCAAAATGGCGCCCATGTTTTCTTTTGTTTTATTTTTGTCATGGGTGTCGTTTTCATGGTTTTTGGGGTAGCTGATTACGAAAATGGGGTCAAAAAGATAATCCAAAATGGTGCCCATGTTTTTTTTGGTTTTTCTTCACTGGTGTCCTTTTCATGGGTTTTGGGGTCGCTGATTACGAAAATGGGGTCAAAAAGAAAATACAAGATGGCGCCCATGTCTTTTTATGGTTTTTCTGTCATGGGTGTCCTTTTCATGGTTTTTGGGGTCGCTGATTACGAAAATGGGGTCAAAAAGATAATCCAAAATGGTGCCCATGTTTTTTTTGGTTTTTCTTCATGGGTGTCCTTTTCATGGGTTTTGGGGTGGCTGATTACGAAACTGGGGTCAAACAGAAAATTCAAGATGGCGCCCATGTATTAATGGTTTCTCTTCATGGGTGTCGTTTTCATGGTTTTTGGGGTTGCTAATTACGAAAATGGGGTCAAAAAGAAAATTCAAGATGGCGCCCATGTTTTTTATGGTTTTTCGGTCATGGGTGTCGTTTTTATGGTTTGTGGGGTCGCTGATTACGAAAATGGGGTTGTTAAAGTATATTTAATTGTTGGAGGTATTAAAGTTTATTTAATTAATGGAATGTCTACAGCAAATCTCGCAACCAAAATAAGGTTTGCTGTAAAATAAACAATTCTGGGTAAAGCTCATCGTTGTAAATAAGCTTTATTATTGCTAGAAGAAGCACTTAAACCTTCTTGATTAACAGAACTCAAAAAGAAAATATATTTTCATAATCAGCGACCCAAAAAACCATGAAATTGACACCCAAGACAAAAAAAAAAAAAACAAAGGAAAACATGGGCGCCATCTTGGAATTCTTTTTGACCCTATTTTCGTAATCAGCGACCCCAAAAACCATGAAAACGACACCCATGACAAAAAAACCATAAAAAAACATGGGCGCTATCTTGAATTTTCTTTTTGACCCCATTTTCGTAATCAACGACCTCAAAAACTATGAAAATGACACCCATGATCAAAGTATAAAAAAGAAGTGAAACTTCTTTGACGTTATTTTTCAAAAAATAATTTACTATATGCAACTTTACAGAAATAGGTTAAATAAAGTTAAATTAGATAAAGTTTAATAAAAGGCTTTTATTTACATAGACATAAATACAAATTCTACAATTATTTCATTTTAGCTTATTACTACAAAGATTATTATTGAAAAAGATGGCGCGTAACGGAAAAATGTGACGCGTAACGAAAAAATGTTACACTAAATTTTTTCCCCATCCTTTTCTTGACCTCACTATGTGTGTTGCTTAACCCCATACATCCTTGTTTCGACCTCATCAAATGTTGCTTAATCTAACCCATCCTTTTCCCGACCTCTCCAAGTGTTATCAACTAGTGTTGCTTAGCCCCACCCATCCTTTTCCCGACCTCAACAAATGTTATTTAACCCCATCCATCCTTTTCCTGACCTCTCCAAGTGTTGCTTAACCCACCCATCCTTTTCTTGACCTCACTATGTGTGTTGCTTAACCCCACCCATCCTTTTCCCGACCTCACCAAATGTTGCTTAACCAACCCATCCTTTTCCCGACCTCCCCAAGTGTTGCTTAACCCACCCATTCTTTTTTCGACCTCACCAAATGTTGCTTAACCAACCCATCCTTTTCCCGACCTCCCCAAGTGTTGCTTAACCCACCCATTCTTTTTTCGACCACACCAAATGTTGTTTAACCTCACCCATCATTTTCCCGACCTCACCATGTGTTGCTTAACCCACCCATTCTTTTCCCGACCTCACCAAGTGTTGCTTAACCCACCCATCCTTTTTCCGACCTCACCTAGTGTTGCTTAACTGTCCCATTCTTTTCCCGACCTCACCAAATATTGCTTGGCACCACCCATCCTTTTCCTGACCTCACAAAGTGTTGCTTAACCCACCCATCTTATTCCCGACCTCACCAAGTGTTGCTTAACCCCCCCATCCTTTTCCCGACCTCACCAAGTGTTGCTTCACCCACCCATCCTATTCCCGACCTCACCTCGTGTTGCTTAAACCCACCCATCCTTTACCCGACCTCACCAAGTGTTGCTTAACCCACCCATCCTTGTCCAGTCCTCACCTCGTGTTGCTTAAACCCACCCATCCTTTACTCGACCTCACCAAATGTTGCTTAACCCACCCATCCTTTTCTTGACCTCACTATGTGTGTTGCTTAAACCCACCCATCCTTGTTTCGACCTCACCAAATGTTGCTTAACCTAACCCATCCTTTTCCCGACCTCTCCAAGTGTTACTTAACCAACCCATCCTTTTCCCAAATTCAACTAGTGTTGCTTAGCCCCACCCATCCTTTTCCCGACCTCAACAAATGTTACTTAACCCCACCCATCCTTTTCCTGACCTCACCTAGTGTTGCTTAACTCACCCATTCTTTTCCCGACCTCACCAAATATTGCTTGGCACCACCAATCCTTTTCCTGACCTCACAAAGTGTTGCTTAACCCACCCATCTTATTCCCGACCTCACCAAGTGTTGCTTAACCCCCCCATCCTTTTCCCGACCTCACCAAGTGTTGCTTAACCCACCCATCCTATTCGCGACCTCATCTCGTGTTGCTTAAACCCACCCATCCTTTTCCTGACCTCACCAAGTGTTGCTTAACCCACCCATCCTTTTCCCGACCTCACCAAATGTTGCTTAACCCCACCCATCCAATCCTTTTTTTGACCACACCAAATATTGCTTAACCTCACACATCATTTTCCCGACCTCACCATGTGTTGCTTAACCCACCCATTCTTTTCCCGACCTCACCAAGTGTTGCTTAACCCACCCATCCTTTACCTGACCTCACCAATTGTTGCTTAACCCACCCATCCTTGTCCAGTCCTCACCTCGTGTTGCTTGAACCCACCCATCCTTTACTCGACCTCACCAAGTGTTGCTTAACCCACCCATCCTTTTCTTGACCTCACTATGTATGTTGCTTAAACCCACCCATCCTTGTTTCGACCTCACCAAATGTTGCTTAACCTAACCCATCCTTTTCCCGACCTCTCCAAGTGTTACTTAACCAACCCACCCTTTTCCCAACTTCAACTAGTGTTGCTTAGCCCCACCCATTTTCCCGACCTCAACAAATGTTGCTTAACCCCACCCATCCTTTTCCTGACCTCACCAAGTGTTGCTTAACCCACCCATCCTTTTCCCGACTTCACCAAATGTTGCTTAACCCACCCATCGTTTTTTCGACCACACCAAATGTTGCTTAACCCCACCCATCCCATACTTTTTTCGACCACACCAAATGTTGCTTAACCTCACCCATCATTTTCCCGACCTCACCATTTGTTGCTTAACCCACCCATTCTTTTCCCGACCTCACCAAGTGTTGCTTAACCCACCCATCCTTTTCCCGACCTCACAAAGTGTTGCTTAACCCACCCATCTTATTCCCGACCTCACCAAGTGTTGCTTAACCCCCCCATCCTTTTCCCGACCTCACCAAGTGTTGCTTAACCCACCCATCCTATTCCCGACCTCACCTCGTGTTGCTTAAACCCACCCATCCTTTTCTTGACCTCACTATGTGTGTTGCTTAAACCCACCCATCCTTGTTTCGACCTCACCAAATGTTGCTTAACCTAACCCATCCTTTTCCCGACCTCTCCAAGTGTTACTTAACCAACCAATCCTTTTCCCAACTTCAACTAGTGTTGCTTAGCCCCACCCATCCTTTTCCCGACCTCAACAAATGTTACTTAACCCCACCCATCCTTTTCCTGACCTCTCCAAGTGTTGCTTAACCCACCCATCCTTTTCCCGACCTCCCCAAGACATAAATGCTTAATATTACTACAAAGATTATTATTGAAAAAGATGGCGCGTAACGGAAAAATGTGACGCGTAACGAAAAAATGTTACACTAAATTTTTTTCCAACCCCAATAAAGAAGTTTCACTTCAAAAACCCCTTCAAGGATTGTGATGTTATGTTTACTCCACAGAGTAAACCTCTGTGGCCATTAAGTCGCGCAAATGTCCTCTCGCGCAAGTTTCCACTCGCGCAATCGTCCTTTCGCGCAAAAGTCCGTTCGCGCAAAAGTCCAATCGCGCAAAAGTCCATTCGCGCATGTGTCCTGGCGCGCAAATGTCTGTTAGCGCAAATGTCTAATCGCGCAAAAGTCCGTTCGCGCATTTGTCTTTTCGCGCAAACGGGTTCGCGCAAGTGTCTTTCGCGCAAATGTCTTTCGCGCAAAAGTCCCAGATCCGTTATGATCCCGTTTATTTGCAGTCAGATTTCGGGGGAGGATAAATCCTAACTATCACCCCCCACCCCTGGATACGTGCCTGGCTATAATGTCATTCTAAAGAATGTTTTCTTGGTTGTCAACATTTGTCAAAGATTTTACAATAATTAAACAGGCTGTTTGCCACTAAAATTATACGATAAATTACAAGTACAAATTATAGTTACTGCAAAGATCCGATCTTTGCAGTAACCATAATTTGTAGTTGGCTAACTGAATTGATTTACATTAGTTTTTAGTGGCTCGTGGCAATGGACTCGAGAGAAAAACCCTCAGGGCTCAAAAGAAAAAGGGCGGAAGATTAGGTGGTCATTAGTGGGGTCAATCAATGAAATAAAGATTTAATTTAAAAATTGGGAAATGGTTTTATTCTAGCATTATTCGACATACTGTTACATCGGACCTACGGGAATGTTCGAGAAAACATGTGATTATAGTGTGTTTGTGTTGATACTTCCAGAGAATCCCATTATTATTAGTTTTGAAATTACGTAGTAGTCGGTACAAATTCGCAACCATTGTGTCTCGAAAATGATACAAACTGAAACAAACCACAAACCATTGACATACTGAAAATGCAATAGTCAGATGTGACACAAAACGCAATACCTAATAAGCTTCATAGGTACGACTGTAGCCACAGGCAAGAAATAAGCAACTTAAGAATTTTTGAAACTTTGGCATCAAAAAAGCCCAGCGCTATCGGACTACAACAATCCCAACTATCCGAGAAAAAATACATTAAACTTTAAAATTACTGAGATAAAAGCTATAATCGCATGTGTGAGGAGTGTCGCTACTCATCGCTAGGGCCTAGACTGCGTGTTGCTACTTGACGCATACCTGCCGAATGCATGCAGTTTAGTACTTTAAAGTAAAGACATGAGAGATAAAATTACAATACTGGTAGTCCGAATGGGTAACCCTGTTACAGTCGTTGAAGGGGTAACCCGTTCAAAACGTCTTACCATTAAAAAGTATAGGTAACCCACCAAGAATGGGTTTTTGAATATCGTCGCCTTAGAGTGAAAACCTCGGGAATGCATTTTTGCTCAAATTTATTTTATTACGTTTCTAGGAAGAAAACCTCGCTACGCACGTCCAAATCTGACTCATTTGTTCATTCAATACTCATAGCGCCACCTATGACAGTAAATGAGAACCTCGTAAATACTCGCATCTATCAGTTTCCCGTGAATACCTTGCAACGATTATCGCAGTTTTTTCTTCCTCCTGAAAAGTTACCTCTTTTACACTTACGAGGTTTTCACTCTAAGGCGTCGATATATAGGTAATCATATCGAAAGGGTTCGGAAGAGGTTATCCATTGATGAGGGTTTTCGTAAAATATGGTAACCAATATGTAATGGTTTTTAAAACAACATTTTGTCAAAACCCTATCAAAAACTCTTTCAACGGGTAACCAAAATGGTGGAAAGTAGGCGTGCCAAGTCCGGCTTGAGTAAGTCGATGACTATGCATACGGGTTATCCTAATTCGATAAGGACCTAATTCATCGGACAGGAGGGTCCAAAGTTCATGACTCCTTTAACTCAAGGTTTATTTTGCCCAACAAAAAGCTCAGCTTGATGTTTCAGACAATCTTAAACTATTTTGTGAGCCTGCAGCGATATTAATCATAAGAGACAATATAAGGAGCGGAGAAGAAAATCAGATTTCACTTCATTTTAGCCAAGCAAAATGGATAAATTAATGGCGTTTAGCGAGCTTGCGTTTAGTCGATAATGAAGTTATTTATGTAATGCAGTAAGCTCTTGTTTATAACAGATTTTAGTTTTATTCAAATAATGTAATTTAATTCATTCTTAAACATAAATGATATTTATTCAGCAAGTAGGTTCATAGCTTCTAGTAGCTTGGTATGAAATTATAACTTGATATTGGGTTGCAGAACGGATGACAGATGGGACCGAAAAGTTTTGGAGTGGCGACCGCGAACCGGAAGAAGTTGTGTTGAAAGGCCTCCCACTAGGTGAACAGATGATCTGGTGAGGGCTGTGGGAATCTGCTGGATGCGAATCGCACTGGACCGGTCAATGTGGCGGCACTTGGGGGAGGCCTAAGTCCAGCAGTGGACATCTTTCGGCTGAAGTGATGAATGAAAGGTTAACAAAGAAGAAATAAGGGATTTCTACTCATTCGTTGTAAAGTAGGAGTGATTATACTTAGGTACATCACACTTAATATTATAAAGACGAAAGTTTGTACATGTGTATGTTTGTGTTACTCTTTTATGCTCAAACAGCAAAACGGTTTTGGATAAAATTTAGGTTATAAGGGTATCAAGATAGTTTATTACCTGGATTAATAATACATACGGTTTATAAATCCCGGCAGTATGATCATTTATAAAATCGAAGATGGTCGAAACAAAAAGTGTCTGAAAATCAATTAATTTGTTCACCAATGCGATTAGTCAATGCGCTATCCAGCCGTTTTTCAAAATCTTTAATAAAGCCTACTGGCAATGCAACATTCATCCTTCATCATTCTTCTCCTGTCTCCTCTACTTTCTTATAGGTTTTATGTAGGTATATAATTTCATTTCATTTTGAGGATGTAATTGCATAGACAGTAATTAAGTGAGTTGTAATGAAGTACAAAAATAAACAGGAACCGTCGCTGTCCGGACCACCCAAAATAAAACTGCATGCAAATGAATCCAAGTAGCCGACCACCAACTAGTAATTAGTGTCGTCCATGGTCTGGTTATCCAACACCACTAATTAAGAGTGCGATCGATACGTCACAGCATCCTGCGTACTATAGCTACCTGCTTACCTAGTCCCTGTCTACGTCGAACGCTCGACAGAAGAGAGACGTGGAGAAATAGCAAGATTTATTCAGGTAGGTACAAAAATAAAATTAAACAACATCATCAAATGGCAATAAAAACGGATATTGCAGTTTTAGGGGTCCGTAGCATTGACTGAAAACATTATTGTTATAATATGATAAGTTGAAATGATTTTGAAAATGATGCTTGGAGTATTGAAAAACATCTCTTCATCTGTCTAGCCTTTTCTCAACTATGTTGGAGTCGTCTTCCAGTCTAACCGAATGCAGCTGAATACCAGTATTTTACATGGAGTGACTGCCTATCTGACTTTCACAACTTGTTAGTACTGGTCATACGATGCGTTGGAAGACCTCCCACTAGGTGGACCGATGACCTGGTGAAAGTTGCTGGAATCCGGTGGATGCGAGTAGCAAGGGACCGGTCATCATATTATCAGTCGGAAAGTCGAAACAATATTTGACGTTTCTATGAATGGCGCGAATTTTCAAATGGCGCCACATGCACGTGGTGAAAATTAGAACTACATCTTTCGTCTCACTTACTCTTTTGTATTAAAGTGAGACAAACGTATTGAGCTAAAGCACTTCCAAGGAGGTTCGATCAGTCAGCCACTCTCTTCTCGTAATGTGAAACTCCTTGGTGGAATCCTTTTCCTTTTTTTTTGGAAATTAAATAAAAAAAAAACAGTAAAGAATACGCACGGTGCTATACAAGGGGGAGTGCGGTAATAGTACATTTTGATACAAGTGGAGAAATTTTGTAATTGCCGTTCGAGGCGGTATTGACACACGAGCCGTAGGCGAGTAGTGTTTCTGAGCCGAGAACTGCGATAACAAATGTCCACGTGTATCAAACAACGGTTTGCAATACACTTTTGAAGAAATAAAGTAAAAGAATGGAAAGTATCTGTGTCATGAATTTACGAGACTATGATTTAATTTAATTTTTTTCCCCGCTTCTCTTTCGCCACGTTGAACAAAAAGCAAAGGTATGAAGCAGTTATACAGCCTAATTTAAAAACTGTTTTTTTTTTAAATATATTTTTTAATTTAGGATACATATTAAATGTTAATTTGTTTATAAACGTAAATATTAGTTTTAAATAATCATTGGATATTGGATTAAACACACATATTGGATTTATAAACACAAATTGAATATTAAAAAAAAAATACGCCGTAAACACGTAGATCGCGTTGCCGAAATTAAAAAAAAAAATTCACCCCTGACTATAGGCATTGAACCAAGTTTGACTAATTATAGGTATAAGTTATCTATGGCAATTTTACTTTCTGCACACGTGTAGAAAAAACATGAAAAAATGCACGTGTGTGAAATACACTGCATTTTAAACCTAATCGTCGTGCGAAAAGAACCAGTTTTCGAGGAAGTGTATTGAAAAATAGGTACTTAGGTGAGAGTACCTATTTTACAGCAACAACACAATCTATTGTGTTGAAAAATATCTGATATTTAAATTTCAAACTTTGACCACCCATTGCTCAATGGGGTTTTTCCAAACAACAATTAATATGAATTAACTCCACACGCCATCACTGTGAGAAAAAGTCTATAAATCCAATTTCAATCAAAATCACATTGCGACGTACTGAGAACATTCAAGCAAAACTTTTACGAATAAAAATTTGTTTTTGGAACTCCATGCAAAAAAAACTTGAAGCTCGTGCGTTGTGCCGCATTTATAAATGAATTTGTAAAATACTTTCGGTTTTGGTTTTTAGAATTTGAACTGAATTAGATAGAGTAGAGAAAGTAGAAATCTCTTGCCTCTTTCATAATTGAGTTTTCGCTTTTGTTAATTAATACTTTTTGGTTTTTACGGACGGTGCTTTAGTTAGCGAAAGTTAGAAGAAAATAAAATTGTAAACTGTATTCTCATTATTTAAAAAAATTATTTAACCTCTGGAAAAACATTTTACCTTGGGAAAATTTTTGTACATATAAAATAGTATAATAAAAACGTAAGGAACCTTCAATGCACAACGTCATTTTCTGAATACATTTTTAATTCAAATCGCGATCGTGCCGTCCGCCAGTGGTGGAGACAAAAATAAAAACAAGTTTCTAGAATATTATAAAAAGAAAGTTAGAGGTGAACGTTGAGAAGTTGCACCGGTAGGGTTGTTCATTAAACTGGGTAGGGCTTGCTCAGATAGAAGCATATTCTGCACGTGCAATAATTAGAAACCTGCGCTTCTTATTACAAACTGCTGTTTTATGTTAATGTTTAGTTTGAGAGTTACAGAGAAAGTTTTTGAAATCGCGGGTCTTCATTTTCTTGCCAATTATCCAATTCTTTTGGGGCGCAACATGTCTTTTTCTTCCATACTTCTGTACTAGACTACTCGTCATCTCATCTGAAAAATCCTTTCTTGCTATATCATCCCTTTAGACAGACCATCGTATGTTTAACCGCGTGTGTCCACACTGTTTTACAAATCAGTTATCAACGCTTCGATAGATGGCGTTAAACATTTTTCTAGATCGCGCCATTAAGCTTCTCCGCCGATTAGTATACATGGACCCGATAACCAAAATTCTTTCTCTTTCTGCTAATACAACATTATTTTTTGTTTACACTAAACCCGAAAAGGGGTCATTGTACTCATCATTTTGAACAACTTTTTCTATGGGACGAACCTTGAAATCGCGAAAAAAAAATCAGCTGTTCCCTACATTTTGACGAGTTATGCGAACATAAATGTAGGGAACAGCTGATTTTTTTTTCGCGATTTCAAGGTTCGTCCCATAGAAAAAGTTGTTCAAAATGATGAGGACAATGACCCCTTTTCGGGTTTAGTGTAAACAAAAAATAATGATGTATAATGTACTCCTTTACAGCCATCCACATTCATATTTCCCGCACAACATTTTCCTCATTCCTCCACATCACATGTCTATAGATAACCGATTTCCACACAACTTTTCAGTCACCGGTGCCACTTTCAGACTTCCTCTTATGTACTCATTCCTTATTTTATCCATCACCCTAGGCATTCTCATCTCAGCCACATGCAAATGCCTTTCATTCCTCCTTTCCCAGGTAAGAAATATTTTGTAGGTTCAAATATCCAATTGACCACAATTCATATCCATGTAAGGAATATTTGATCAACACTTCAGTAGGTAGGAACTACTTCATAAATCACTTGACTCCGAGATATCAATTAAGTAGGTACAGAGGAAACAAAAGACAATTAAGCGTTTCACTTGTCTTTATTTTGGTGAAAATTATAGCTTGTGTTGTTACATAGGTCAACGAGTAGGTGGTACTGTGAAAGAAATTAATTGTATTAGTAGGTCGGATCATTTACAAGTAGGCTCGTTCACTGTTTGTTGCTTTCAAAAAGGGCAAATATGCCATGACATCAACTCGATTAACTTAAGTTTTGATTAATTTTAGAATCCAAGGAAGGTGAATCGTCTTTTAGCAATGTAGGTATCACTGCGACATCAAGATTGCTTGAATGTTGGTAGCATTGAAAATGTAGGTATCACTTAGAAATCAAGATAAGGTACTTGAATGTTGGGAGCAATGTGTCCGGTTGAAACATTTCCATGGAACATTGCGTCGTTTGCTCCTACTAGAATATTCCATTTAACTTAATTGGTTCTTACAATTTGTGAGGCGCTCTTGGATTTAAATAGGGCTACGGAGGAATAGATCTACTGAGGTTAAATTGATTGGTCATATCAATAGCAGGTGTAACGTAACTTATTATAATTAAGAAATAAATAATAACTATAATAATTAAGATTAAACAATTAAGCTTTCAAAACTATGGCAAATAATTATTCTTTTTTGCAGCTATAATGTACGAAGAAGTGTTTCATACTTAGGGTTTATAAAAGCACCACTTTCATTATGCTTACGTTTGTACCAAGCACTATAAACATTCAATATTTAAGTTCGCAACTTCGAGGCTTACATATGATTCACAGAAATTCAGGCACCGAAATCCGTGCTCTGTAATACCTGTTGACATTCGGATATCGCCATTTTATGGAGAGCTACAACTAGTGAGCTGTGAGTGACTGCAAATCCGCCATGACAGTTGCGCGACGTTAAATGGGTGACAACCCTGAACCGTTACAGAATGCTGGCAACATTTTGACAGATCAAAAAGCACATTTCATAATGTTCGGAGTTCAATTCAATGTTCATTCACAAGTATACATTCATACGTTTAAATTATGGAATAGAACTTCTTTTTGAATTGAGTACATCTGAGTTACTAACATGACTTTTTGCGAAAGAGACATTCTGCGGAAGAGGCATTGAGAGAATGCGATTTTTTGATAAAGAGACATATTACGAACAGTAGACAATTTGCAATAGAGACCGAAAGAGGCTGAGAGAGAGAAACAGATCTAGTCTTCAGCTGCGTGTTAGACTGGACGCTGACCCCAATATAGTTGGGAAAATGTGACGCAGATGATGATGATTGTGTTTAAGAAAACGTTCAGGTTTTTAGACCATCGTGAAAATTTCTTGCAAAAAATTCAAGTCAAGTCCAATGAGTCATACCTTCATATCATTCTTCCACTACTACGAGTACATTCTACCTTTTATTGACAATGGACTTCGGAAATCAATATTTTGTGATAAGAAATTCCTGCCGTCTACCTTCCGTCAACACTTTGACGTGAAAATAAAATTATTGGAATACGTATTACCGACGGAAGCAAACTCGTTTGACTGTGATGACACCTTTCGATTACAATGTTGATGGCACTGAACTAGTGAAAGCTTCCTTTAGTATATTATAAGTATGTATTTTTATACACATCATCACGTCCATATTTTTCGAATGATTAGTCCAGGTATACCGATAGTACACGTATATTTCGTTGGTTATATTTATACTAATATTATAAAGCAGAAGAGTTTGTTTGTTTGTTTGGTTGAACGCGCTAATCTCAGGAACTACCGGCTCGAATTGAACAATTCTGTATTTTTTGAGCTTTTGTACCATTTTCAACGATGAGAACATTTCTCTTTGAAACAGTAATTTCCAATCAAAGTGAGCAGTCTTCAATTGTTTCGGCTCGGTAAATATGATGTTTGGTAGTGACGGATCACTCCATTTTGTGTCAATGTTTGGCGGTTATTTTAAGATGTATTTATATACTAATATTTTAAAGCAGAAGAGTTTGTTTGTTTGTTTGGTTGAACGCGTTAATCTCAGGAACTACTGGCTCGAATTGAAAAAAAAATTGTGTTGGATAGTCCATTTATCGAGGAAGGCTTTAGGCTATATACCATCACGCTTCAATTATAAGGAGCGGAGCAGGAATGATAAAGGTTGCAAAAACGGGGATTTTTTTCCCTTTCGTTTTTCTCTCTTATGTGACGCAGACGAAGTTGCGTGGGTCAGCTAGTTTTTGATAAATTTCCATGTAATGAGATGTTAAAATGAACTTTGTACAAATCTGCTGCTACTAAAAAATCCCTGACATTTTGCCCTATCTGGAAATCCAAGATCTAGACTTGAGTTCATCGGCCGTAGCGCTTGTAACCACTGAACTAAGCTACGATTTTCAGGCACTGCTGTGGTGTCTGCTAGATCAGAATGCTATGGGTTTTCTGTCTGAGGTTAAGAGAAGGATAGTACACATCGTATTTAGATCTCTTGATGGTTGATGTGATCTCAATTACTTGCTCCAAACAGATAAGTACATCTCACTCAACGCTTTGACCATGTAATCGATACAATTCCGAAGTAAACAAAGTTCCAATCGCTACTTCAGAACTTGATCTTGCAGCTCTAAATTCGGAACTCAAAGATTGCATCCTACGTATATCTCAGATTGTCGGTCCATTTCTTGCCGACTATACCAAGTACTTTAGTGACCCATTTCTTTAGTTTACTTTTAGGGATAGCGTAGACAGAACAGCTAAATGCTTGAGCAGTTTTAAAAATCTAAAATGGAGTTAGAAATAGCGTGTAAGATTTTTTGATGATGATGATGATGATGATGATGATGATTATTGTCATGATCATATCAGATGAAAGAAGTTGGACGATCATGGAGTTGGCCCAAGCGTCGCTCTCGTCACACATCGACAGCTCTCTGTTTGCAAATTGTTCGTCTAATCATGTTTGGCACGGTTCTCCTCCATAATCCTCAATCCTCTCTATGTTTCGTCTTCTCCGACAACAACGAGTCTTGGGTTCAAATATTGGGTTACACATTTACATGATCTATGCGAGATCTACACGCCAGCCGTTTCCTTGACTAACTTGTTTTTTTTTTTCAAATATTTGAAATAAGAACATGCTTCAATGTTTTGTTGCTCTGTCTGTGCTCATCCTTAAAAGATGCGCTGGAAACAACCAGCTGAGACTATGAAACACTTTCTTAGATAAACACTGAGATCTTTTAATCTTTACGACGCATTTTATGCTAGAGTTAGTTTTTGTGGCAATGATGTAGTAATTAAAGAAACGTCTGAAGTGAATCTAGCTCGGTGATTTCGCACCATTAAAACAATAGTTGTTGTTTAGTTTTCGCCTAGTTGCTGTTTATTTTCGCCTACGTTGATTGCGTGTGTTGCTTACTGGGGCGTTTTACCAATAGGTCGGCAAATAAATATTAATTGTCTTTGGGGAAGTATGTGCTACGAGGCTTTACTTCAAAGGTAAGAAATATCTGAAATGTGTTCTAGTCTAATCTAGCTTTTTTTAATAATTATACTACTGGAGTTGAATAATTGACACAAACATGTAAAAAAAAATATTCATTGCTAAGTATAAAATATCTGTTTGATTTTACAGTCTTTATTTGTATACTTCTTTGACTATACATAAGTAGCTATAAATATCAGCTTTCATCACCTTTCATTGGCGAATCCGGCTCATCTTAGAATTTACCTTCGACCAGTCTTTCACAGTAACATAAACAGATATGTTTCTCGATAGAAAAACAGCCCAAACATTTTATCTGTTGGCAACTGTTCCCTTGATTAATATCCTGACAAGCTCATAAACAGAAACTTGCGTTGATAACGTGTTTATTTTTATCTTTTATTTCGATCGCGGCACAAAACAAGGCGTTATTATGTGAAACATGTCGGCCATGATTCATAAACTGGCCAGTAATTCTTTTTGGCGGGAAAGCATCAATCACTTGGGGCGGTGTTGCTATTGTGGAAAAATTGCTTTGATCGAAGAAAAAGCAGGAAAAACAACTCTTTTGGGAAAGTTTTTAAAACAGAATTTAAGGTTAATAAATTATGTTTAAGGCATACAAAGTTATTGGGTTTAGTAATTCGGCTATAGTGGATTAGGCTGAGGTGTACTGAAACAGTAAAAATAAATTAAATTCTTCTCATACCTTTCTTCATTAGGTATTTTGGATACTTTATTGTGTTGATCTTGTTCAAAACTTTAAATATTTCTTTCAAACAAAAAAAAAATAACAAAAAAAAAAAGAAAAACATAAAATAATAAGTACATACCTAGTTTTACAGACAAAAATATTGTTTAGCAAAACTCAATGAACGAAACAGTAATTTTATAGATACACAGGAATATCAATTTGTTTCCGCTGGCAACACTAAGCTATGGAACGCACTCGACACGGCACACCTGGGTTCCGTCGCTAATTTACGTGTAGTAACGCGTAAAATTGGGTTACACAGATTATTACAAGATCTATGCGAGGAAGGGCGAGTTTAACACGCATTGTAGTTCTGTTAGTACGTTGCCTTCATACGTTAAAATTTTCTTTGCACGTTTCAGGCATGCTGTGAGACGCATTTGGTAATAGAAAAGGGTAATTGAATAACTTTGCCGGAAAATAAACAAGACATAATGAACCTTTATCTACCTCTTATATTAATAAACGTGGAGTAACGTTATGCTAACAAAGCTTGAAAAAAACTAGGTATGGTAACTGTTTATAGGTATATTGGTTGTTACTTTACGCGGCGTTTAATAAAAGAGGGTTAGTGTCTTGCAGTGGTCAGTCGATTTTCAGTACCTACTCTTATAATTCGACAGTGAAATAACTGCACTTTTGGAATACAAAATAGTACATGTTTTCATGTTTCTCATAATATTCTCGTGTTATTTTGCCATAAAAATAAATTAAGTCAGGTAAAGATACTCGAAGCTTATCTCTGTGGTTAATCAATAGGAACAGTTAATCATTAAACGCAATATCTCTAATAAAGGTGTTACTGTTACCCATATTGCCGCTTATTTTCATCATTTACCTATCCGTGTTCTATCTCACAACAACTGACTAGGTACTCCAAGCTGATTTTGATCAAATTACGTAAAGGTACTACTAACCCGTTGCACGTACGGCACCTGAAAAGTGTTTTTGACGCTTTATGTGAAGCAAAAGCAACAGTTTGTGCTATGCATATAGCATTCGCACGAACATATTGCACCCGACGTCTGAAAAGCGAGTATTATGTGAAAACGGCGTGAGTTCTGGCCTGCGCGGGTAGCAGTGAGCGACGCGAGTTAACAACGTCAGGACGCCTGCCGTCACGACTGGCTGTATAGAACCAACACCTTGGCTTTACCGCGATAATTTAAAAAATAACGCATCTCTGTTCCTAATTTAAATAGTGTGTATTTTGTTTTAATAGTTGTGAGATTTTGTGTCTGTGGGTTTTATTTAGTGTTGTGAATATACTTGTGTAGTTTTTTCACGTTTTCTGGATTTTAGTGCGGGTATGTACCTATCTTTTTAAGTATCAACTATTATATTTTGATAATTATGATATAAACGACAATAGGCATTATAAATGACGTGATTAGATTTTTATAACGTCTTTAAAATGTTAACTCAACGAGTGTTTTTTTAACACATAAAAACGAGTCGAGAAATGATGAAACCGAGATTTGAAACCAATTTGCTGCTAATGTCGGACGTAAAAATTTGAATTTAGTTTTTATGTGTCCCTCTTTATTTTTTTTGTTTATGGTAAGTAGTAAGTATTTGTATCATCATTATGTGGAAACGTACCTCCATTTATCCGTAGATTTAAACAAAGATGGAGTTTTAGAAACGGACCTGAATTTGGAAAAATTTTGAAAGTAATTTAATTTTGAAACCAAGTAAAGATTGTAATATTAAATCAATAAAGAAAAACAATATTAATATGTTAAGAGAAAGCCTTATAATTCAACATTGAACCCAGAAACTAGTTAAAAGATTCTAGATAAAAGTATTTTGACAGATACAGAGAATTTTCGAATTTAACTGTTCTAGAACACTCGAAATAGGCATTATAAATGGATATCTAAGTCTAGCTCGTAGTCCCATAAACAGTGATTTGAAAAAGCCGAAACTTTTAAAACGTTTATTTTCCTTGTGGATTAGAATTCTAGAGGCTAAGTAAATTGATGTTAAAAACTTTGTTTCGGTTTTCTTTTAGCAACTTTCGTTTGCGGAACATGACACAGACATTTGATTTTTAAAATAAGAACATTTTTCATTCCACATTTCTTCTTTTTAATTTAAATTGATTTTAAATTATCGTTCTATTTTCGAACAGATGACTGGAAAATCAATAAAAAAATGTACAGTAAAATGGTTCGCTTTACCGCGTAGATTAAATACTCTTTGGTGTAACATTGTGTTCAGTCCAGGGGACTGTAGCAACTGTTTTTTCAAGTTTTCAGGAAATTGGAAAACTCAATTGGAAACTGGTAGAACGGTTTATCGGAACGAATAGGAAAGTAAATTAATTGTTTCATGGTACTTTTGCAAAACGATCATTCTGTCTTCTTGTGAGATGAAAACTCGGGCTATTTGTGAAATAATGATGTAGGAAACCAATGTATAAAATGGTTTACTAAGTGTTTTTTTTTTGTAGAAGTAGTTAATTGAAGTGATGTGTGAAACGACCATTTAGCTTTGGTTTTTTTGGTCAGTGGGTCTTAGGAATCTTTGATTTGTTTTTTTAATGCCCCATTTGATAGTGGCTCTGATAAAAAAATACCGAACTATCAATGACCAACCATTTAAAAAACAACGACTTTTACTCAGAACTCGCACAAAACAATTTCACTCATCTAAAATATGTCTGGGACGCATGTCATAGCTTAAGACAACAACATTCCAGTATCGGAACCACACCCATAACAAAGCGTAGGTACTACACGTTGTCACCTAATCAATACCTATTATAGGTTAATAAGGCATTACCTTTACACAACACGTGAACTAGGCTGTATGAAAAAAAATCCGTTGACAGTCTACAAGTAACAAAAAAGTAACCCTTATCTAGATGAGTTCTAAAATTAAAATTAAACTATCAAAAAGGTAAGATGTTTTTGGGCTGTTTATGTCACACAATGATGCTATCTATTTTTTGACCGACTTCCAGAAAGATGAGGTTCTCAATTCGACTGTATTTATTTTTCTTTAGCTTCAGAAGTCGGTGACAAAAAAAACTTTTTTGCAAAAAATAAAACCGACTTCAAAAAAAAACAAAAAAGTGAAAAATAACTTTAGCTTCTGAAGTCGGTGACCTTTGTTTGATTGCTTTAGTTATTTTGTCACCGACTTCAGAAGCTAAAGTTATTTTTCACTTTTTTGTTTTTTTTTGAAGTCGGTTTTATTTTTTGCAAAAAAGTTTTTATTTTTCACTTTTTAGTGGTTCACAGGTGCTTGATACATGGAAAGTGCATACCGTTACAATTACAACAAGCCCAAACACGACTATGGTACATTGTCTCATTATGGAGTTCCGTGACTCTTGGCTTCACCATCAGATCTGATGGTAGAATGGTTCTTATCAAACGCAAATGCTTCACTTGTTGTAGAAAATACCAAAATCGCAACACGTTTTCAGATAAAATTTGAAGAGTTCCCTCGATTTCGCCAAGATTCCATCATCAGATCCCAATTTGGTGGCTATGGGACCAACTTGGAAGTATACCCTTTCAAACAAAAAAAGAATTTTTCAAATCGGTTCAGGCGTCTTCGAGTAATCGGTGAACATACATAAAAAAAAAAATACATACAGTCGAATAGAGAACCTCCTCCTTTTTGGAAGTCGCTTAAAAACTAAATTAATCAAACAACGGCCACCGATTTCTGAAGCTAATTTAAGTTAAAGTTATTTTTCACTTCTTTTCGTGTTATTTGAAGTCGGTTTTATTTTTTGGTACTTAGGTATATGGCTACTATGCCTACATAGTTTCATATAGATACTTACAAAAAAGGTTTGTTTTAAGTATATGAAACTATGTAGGCCTTTACCTATGTAGTTGCAGGGTGGAATAAATCGACGCACAATCAATTTCCACGTATTCAGCCATCATTTGTTTTCTAAATTTCTTCTAAATCACGCAACAATCCGTTAAGTAGTTTCATTAATTACCAAAGGTTTAAGCAGAAATTTATATGCTTTTAGAAGTCGTAAAAATGCGAAAAAGGAACTGGTTTCTTATCTAGTTATAAACATAGTTTTCAAATAAGGTTAAAAACTTTTTGCTGAAGAAAAGCGTAACAATCTGATTCACCGTGACTTGTACAAAAGTATTTGATAAGCATTTTTTGGGTCGTATTTGAAGGGTTTCCCTATGATCAAAAGAAAGTGAATGAAAATGCTTGCTTGCATTTTCTTAAAGGTAAATAAGAGGCTTGAGCTCGTTGACCTTTTGGCGACAGACTTATCCTTAGAATGTCATTATAATTATTATGTCACACGTATCATATTATACTGTACTGACTGATGCTTCAAATTATTATACTAAACCTAAATTATAACCTTCCTTGAGAACCACTCTATCCATTGGTGAAATGGTAAAAACAGCATGAAAATCGGTGCAGGAGTTTTTGAGTTCATCGCGCACAGCAGGACAGACGCGGCAGAGGACTTTGTTTTATAATGTGTAGTGATTTAGATAGTCGTTCTATGAAAATTATAGATATTCAGCTGCATCCAATTTTGACTGAAACTCGACACCAATATAGCTGGGAAAAAGTGATGGGCAGATAGATAATGACATGGTAATCAAATCCAGGATTTACCAAAACTAGACCAAAAAGTCAGTATTTCAGTCTGTCAGAAAAGTGACATTATCTACCTTATTTCGTCTGTTTATCTCAACTAAGTTGGAGTCGGCTTCCATTCTAATCGGTTGTAACTGAATATCCCTACTTAAAGTTACTTTAGGTAGTATTGTTTTTTTCAGTACAATTCCTCGAAAACCTATTCTTTTCGCTCTACGATCAGGTTCAACATGCAAAATATTTAACACACGTGTGTTTTTTGACAGTTTTCCAACACTTATGCGGTAATGAAATTACCACAGATAACTACACTGTATTTAGTACAAATAGGTTCAATGCCTATAGTCAGAGGTGCATGTTTTTTCTATTCCGGCAAGCCAATACCTATGTCTTTACGGCGTAATAATTTTTAGAACATTCAAATTGTGTTTATGAATGGAATATCATATTTAAATATACAACTTACTTTTTAGGCAAAGAAACATTTATTTGTGTTCTAGATGAAAAAAGAAACTATTTTTATATTAGGCTGTATATTGGTTTCATACCTTTGCCTCTCCTTCAACCTGACGAAAGCAAAGTGTATTGAAAAGAAAAGTTATAGTTAAGAACGTAATTATTTCTGACAAAAATATGTTTAATTCTTTTTAACCGACTTCTAAAAAAGGAGGAGGTTCTCAATTCGGATGTTTCTATTTTTTTTTTTTTTTTTTATGTTTGTTCGGGCATAACTCCGTCGCTTACCTACCGATTTGGAAAATTCTTTTTTTGTTGGAAAGGGTATTCTTTCCAAATGGTCCCATAGCCACCAAGTCGTGATCTGATGATGGAATCTTGGCGAAATCGAGGGAACTCTTCAGATTTTATATGAAAACGTGTAGCGATTTTGGTATTTTCTACAACAAGTGAAGCATTTGCGTTTGATAAGAACCATTCTACCATCAGATCTGATGATGAAGCCAAGAGTCACGGAACTCCATAATGAGACAATGTACCATAGTCGTGTTTGGGCTTGTTGCAATTGTAACGGTATGCACTTTCCATGTATCAAGCACATGTGAACCACTAAAAAGTGAAAAAAAAAAAACTTTTTTGCAAAAAATAAAACCGACTTCAAAAAAAAACAAAAAAGTGAAAAATAACTTTAGCTTCTGAAGTCGGTGACAAAAAAACTAAAGCAATCAAACAAAGGTCACCGACTTCAGAAGCTAAAGTTATTTTTCACTTTTTTGTTTTTTTTTGAAGTCGGTTTTATTTTTTGCAAAAAAGTTTTAGTTTATTTCTTCAAAACTGTATTGAAAAACATCGTTTGATACACGTGGATATTTGTTATTGCTGCAGTTCTCGGTTCAAAAACACCCTCACCTACGGCTCTTATGTTAATACCGCCTCGAACACAATAACAAACTTTCTCCACTAGTATCAAAATGTACTATTTTTCCATTTTTATAGCTACCATTTCATCATCATCATACCTGTAATCCCCGAAGTATAGGCTACAGGTTATTCCACATCTGCCTAGCCTTTTCCCAACTATGCTGGGGTCGACTTCCATTCTAACCGTATGCAGCCTGCCTATCTGAAAAAGGTACATTAAAATCAATATTACAGTAACTTTTACACCTTCCATCGAAACAGAACCAAACTATATCTTCCGAAGGGGCTTCCCTCGTAATGTATGTTACGGTCGGATTTCGTACTCTAAATACATAGTTCCAGAGTTCATACCCCACTTGTTGAGTCATGGTTTATCTAGTTTACCAAAGGCTTATGTATTAGACATACGACACCGGGCTTGCTGTAAACTAAGGGGATGACGTATGTATCACTATGCTTATGGTAGTGTACTAATACTTATGGTAACCCTTAAGATTGATTTCGCACGTGTCTGGATTTTGGAGAAGCTTTCAGGAAAACCGTGTAGTGTAATAATATCGTTATCGATATGAATAAACTAAGCAACGCATAACACTAAAATAACTTTGTGCGCTTAACATTTAAATAAATTTCGAAATTTCAACATTACAATTATGCTAAGACGTTATTGTAATTCACCCAGCAAACTTTTTTATTGATATCTAGAGATATCAATAAAGCAGAAGAGTTTGTTTGTTTATTTGTTTGGTTGAACGCGCTAATCTCAGGAACTACTGGCTCGAATTGATTTTTTTTTTTGTGTTGGTTAGTCCATTTATCGAGAAAGGCTTTAGGCTATATAACATCACGCTACAATCATTAGGAGCGGAGCAGGAATGATTGTTGGATGTTGGAAAAACGCGTTCTTTTTTTCTTTTCGTTTTTCTCTCTTATGTGACGCAGACGAAGTTGCGCGGGTCAGCTAGTCATATCATATTTCGATATCAATTGGGATTACAAAAAAATACTAGTATGTAACCATTTTTGAGAATCTGCCATATTGGATTTAGAATTACGTCATTTAGCTTACCATGCATTGTCATCAAACCTTAACGTGTATGCAAAATTTCAGATCAATCGGTTGGGGGTAACTGTTAAAAATGTTGCAAGATTTGACCCAAAGAATAACAAAACAATTGCAAGCTACATTTATGGCTTTTATAAAAGCTTAAAAGTAAAAAAACACCACAAGTAAAAACAAACTACCATTGTAAACTGTATTTCTTATCGTTTAACTGTCATATAAGTCAGATTTCAGTCTGACAATAATTATGGTCATACACTCAAATTACAGGTTGCACGTTTTCAGTATTACGGTGTTGGTCTTTAACAGGGGCGCTACTTGTCACTTGTCACGTGTAATTTTATACTGACTCTTTTTTTTAAATTGTTAGCTATAAATGATCGGGGGACTGGGGGCGTTTTATAAAATGATGTGTCACTCATAGTGTCGTAATAAATACGTGGTTTGTGATTTTTATTATTTTGTTCAGAACCAATAATGTTCTAATAGAAGGACAGGTGGAACCGCCCTATACTCAGATAATGGATACACCTGCGTGCTACTGTTAGAGGTTGCAAACCTATAAGTTTAATATAAACTACTACTCTACTGCTTAACGTGTCCTAGCAGCCGTAGTAGGTAATGAAAGTGAAAGTTATATTTTTCTGTTGCAATACAAATAAGTATTTTTCATCCCCCCGTCCCGGAAAGAGTATTTTTCGTCTTTGATATCTGAGTGCAAAAGCCGTTTTTATCCTCTAGAGCACTGGTTCCCAACCTGTGGTCCGCGGACCACTGGTGGTCCGCAGGAGCCTCGACTACGGTCCGCGAAAGATTAAAATGTTTTTCGTACTTTTTTAACACAGAAGATGCAAGCTCAACCCAACCTAATTGAACCTATCAGAGGCAAAATTACTAAATAATTGCTAAATTTTTCGTGCTCAATTCGATCACTTTTGTCCAATTTTTGTATAGTGTGAGTTAAAGATTAACTCCCATAGTTATAATCCTGTTTGTTTATCTAGGACCATATGGTCCCTGTTAACAATGAACATACCAAAGTGGTCCCTGGCCTAAGAAAGGTTGGGAACCACTGCTCTAGAGGAATAAAATAAACTGAATTTAGAACATCGTGTGCACTAAGTTTGTGAATTCAACACATCATTAAACCTACTTACTTCTACCTCCACGGTGCCGATCATCCAACTTTTTTAATTTGTTAATAACTCAGACTCGGAAACTTCTTGGTGTATTTTTTTTAAATAGTATTGCCGGCGCCATTTTTTTTCACGACATAAAACCTTAGGTTAAAAACAAGGAACTTGAAAACAAGTGAAAACCCTAAAATGACCACTCATTTATCTAGCGACGAGGAAAAATTTATTTGACGCCAACAGAATTATCTGAATTTGTTAATAAAGCGCATTTTATATTGCGTTTAGTAATTTACTGGCTGAGATGGGACGAAAAATTATGGTTGCACTCGAGTGCAAAGATTTTTCACCTCGTGCTCTTTTGAATACCTCGCTAACGATCAAGATTCTAAGTTTTGAATTTTAGAATCTTTCGCTTGCACGGTCATCAAAATTGAGCACGCGGTTAAAAAGCAACTTTGCACTCTTGTATAACGAATAATTATTCTTTCTGCAACCGTATCCCATACTCTAATAGCCACAATACAGAGTAATAATTATTTTAAGTTGGGCAACAATGGGTAATCCGAATCCGCGAAAGATACCAGGAAACTTTTATTCTTTTTATGAAATCAATGTTGGCCTGCTTAACTTCTAGAATGTCTTAAGTTACACAGTTCGACTTAAGCTATTGTCTTACTATTGTGTCTCTAATTAAGACATTCAAAAGGTTAACTTACTTTAGGTCAAGTGTGAGTTGTCCATAAAAATTTAAAATACACACACAAGTGATTTCCATGGTCGTCCCATGGAGAAAGTTATTCATTTTGATGGTCTGAATCACACCCTGAAATACGTCCACACCATTCTGCCACACGCAATTTAGATAAAGTAAACAAAGCAAAACATTACTCTCCTTCTGAAAAAAAAAAACAGTTTTAAACGATTCACAAGTTAAATGGATTACTCACTTATCGGAATAAGATTTCGTTTAGAGACCTCTTTTTATTTAAAAGTAATGGCTTTGTTAAACGTCTTTAGTAAGCGTTGGGACTGACTCTGTAAGTGAAACTTGTAATTTGTCTCTTTAGCACGATCTTATTCGTTCGGTATACTTGGCTCGGTCAACAGGTTGTTTCAGATCCTCAGTTTATTCTGGTCATTTGTTGTTTTCAGATGCCTTAATTAATTTAGGTGTTTTATTTGAAAAAACTTTGCTTACTACATTTGGTATTGTATCATTCGTAAAACATAAATTACATAAAATTTCGCCTGTAATCCCAGAAGGTAACATTGCGTCAGTTATGTTCAAGTCCCATAGAATAGGGGCGAGCCTATTGCCATCAACGAGGCACAAATACAGCCTCCGTGACTGCTACTGAAAAATGCCTGATGGGAAAAAAACCTAATTAAACTTTGGCCGACTTTGTAATCGAACCCACGACCTTCATGGTCAGACCAACGAGGCAGATTTTTTTTTAATACCTTAGTATTAACGACCCGAATGGCGTAGTGGTGTTGAGGCTGCCTTACGTTCTTAGGGTCCTGGGTTCGAATCCCGGTAGGAACAAATGTTTGTGTGGTGACCATGGACATTTGTTTCCGAGTCATGGATGTTTATATGTATAATAAGTATGTATTTACAAACAAAAAAGTATAAATGTAGTATATCAACTACCTGTGTCCACGACACAAGCATTGCTTAGTGTGGCACTAGGTGGCGCTGTGTGTTAATGTTCAGCGATATTTATTATTATTTATTTATTTATTAAGTTGTAATTAAGTTGAATTACTTAGAATTAAACTCTAAACTGCAATAATAGCATACATAACACCTTATTATTTACGGCACAACGAAAGACGCAGGGAATTGCAAATAACAAAAAAAGAGATTTGAATAGAAATTCCAGTTGCCGCCGTCGATGCGTTTTAGTTTTAGGTAATTTTTTTCTTCGTCGCTAATGTGATTTATTCGCATAGCGAGATACACGTTTTATTGATCACAAAGATGCTTCAGAATCACTTGACGGTGGAATCTCTCCGTGCAGTTAGCTAGGTAACTCGTTTCCATCACCTGCACAGCCTTTGTTGAGGCAAGCTTTCAGATTCATCGTTTGCAACTGAGTATCGGTATGTCACATGGACCTCACACATGGACGTCACATGAACCATGGAGCAAATACATTATATAAAATTACTAGCTGACCCACGCAACTTCGTCTGCGTCAAAAGTACTACCTACCTACTACCTACCTACTACTACCTACTACCTACTACCTACCTACTACCTACCTACTACTACCTACTACCTACTACCTACCTACTACTACCTACTACCTACTACCTACCTACTACTACCTACTACCTACCTACTACTACCTACCTACTACTACCTAACGGGATAAAAAGTCCTATGTCCTTCTCCTGACTCTAAACTACCTCCCTGACAATTTTCAACTAAATCGGTTCAGCCGTTCTTGAGTTATAAGTGGAGTAACTAACACGACTTTCTTTTATATAAAGGGTGTAAAACACCTCTTAACGAATACGAAAGGCACTTGTTCTCCTCGTCATGCTGATCATTTTTTTGTTCTACACTATACCTGGGAACCTTCTAGTTACGGAGATATTGGGGGTCAAAGTTGCAAGATTTTGACAAGTTTTTTTTTATATACCACTTTTTATCGCATGATTTTTACTTTAAATATCTCTATGACCCCGTACTATTTTATCCATCCATACGCACAATGTTTTGAGTGTGTTACATTGAGTTACACCACAAAACATGATTTATAACCTCAAAAAAAAAGTTGTTTCCCAGCAATATTTTTTGCGTAAAGTTACTTAGTTTGATATACAGAATGCTTGGTTAACGGCTTTGTGATGAGGTGAAATACACCCTGTATATATAGATAGCAATATATTAATTCAATTAATTAATTAAATACATTGATTCGAGTAGTGACGTCATTTTCTGGACACAAAAATGTACTCAAATGTGACGTCACACGAGTTTCCAACGCACAGTATCGTCTTCATAATAAAAAATATGAAAAATAGAAAAATGTGTGTCCTAAATTTTTTGGAAATCTATCTGACGGACTTATTTTTTTTACATGTAGTGTGTAAGCAACCTTATTGGATTGTAACCAGCCTTATATCATACATGTACCTAGATGTAATCTTATTAATCGTTTAATCATTATAATAAAGACAGTATAGACTCAGCGCTCGGTGTTTCAATATCTCCTCGAGATCCCGCCTTACATGGCGACCCTGCCAAAGCGCAATGGCAGTGGCTTGATTTGTTTAAAAATACCATGACCATATTAAGTGCAAGTGGGACTTGAAAAAAAATGTCAATACGAATAATTAGTGTGACGCGCTACCAGGTTTCAACTCTCTTACTTCGACTGTTCGAGTTATAATTATCACCAGAGAAGATGGGTACTAATAACTCTAAGGAGGAAGTAATCCTTGCCCAAAACGCTGCTGCGGGCAATAACCAGGCTTCAATAGAAGAATTAAGGACGCATATTGGAGTCACGAACATAATCTTGTTACTGATCCTCACTCTGGTATCGCTGGCGTCGCTTTACGCCATGTACAGAATTTATAGAAGATGTCACCTTCAATGGATTGACCAGCAGATTCAACAGCATACTATGCGACGTTCGTTTCTTCGCAGGCTACAAAAACCGACCGTGGACGTGGACAACGGAGTAGTGTAAAAATCGTCGAAATATAGTGTTTGTGCAGTGCTACATTATAAGATACAAGTGCGGTCTAGTGCGATCAACATTTCATTTAATATGACACTTAATATCATAACAGAGAAAAAATCGGTGTGATGACGAAACTTTTTAGGAACTTTAAGATAACTTAACTGTCATTTACTTAATTATGATTTATTTCAATTAAATATAGAATAATGTACGCAGAAGAAGATTTAGCTTCTATTATGGTAAGTTATGGCAACTAGTTTAGAACAATTGTGTAATGGCATTAAAGACATAAGAGTGTATCTTATTAAAATTGGTCCTGGTCGTAGAACAGGCAATGTATTGACTAAGAAACTCTCTGAGGCAAATGATATTTTCATGAAATATTCTGACTATCTAGTCCAAATTACAAGTGACATACAAAAAGGGAAAGTGACAGGTAGTGAGTCAGAATTAATTTATAAGTAT
Organism: Xestia c-nigrum; assembly: GCA_916618015.1. NCBI lineage: Eukaryota > Metazoa > Arthropoda > Insecta > Lepidoptera > Noctuidae > Xestia > Xestia c-nigrum. Next base: position 21,090,263 of record OU745246.1, read on the forward strand.
ATCGAGAGATTTCAGAGTTTATATGCAGAAGTTATAGAATTGTGTAAGTCAAGTAAAACTGAAACAATGGCTACTTTTGACCTTAAAGTTGCGTTAAACTTAATGCCACTCATGACTGACGAGGAGGCTAATACCAGGCAATTAATAGATAACATTGAGTATTATAGTTCTACTCTTTCAACACCAGACTGTAAGAAGCAGTTAGTTAATTTTGTACTTAAGAGCAGATTGTCCCAGGCTGCTAAATTACGATTATGTCCGCAATACTCCACTGTGGATGACTTAGTACCTAATTGATATGAAAAAGGTGTTATTACCACAAAAATCAGCCACGGCATTGCAAACAAAACTAACTTCTATGAGACAAAATGAGTTAACTACACAGGACTATGGTAAAGAAATTTCCGAACTTTTCGTGCAGTTGACGGTTTCGCAGGCCAACGGACAATCCGAGAACTATAACATTTTAAAACCTTTAAATGAACAATACGCGATTAAAAAATTCGCCGATGGGTTGCGAAACCGCAGGCTAAGCACAATAATAGCTGCTCGAAATTACAGCTCTCTCAAGGATGCGATACAGGCGGCTCAAGACGAAGAGATAGCGTCGTCTCCAAGTTCGGCTGAGGTACTAGGTATGTATAATAATGACGGAAGAGTTTCAAGGGGTTTCAGGCAAAACCGAGGTTATCGAGGTCACGCCAACCAAAGACATTCGCATCGAAGACCCTATCGTGGAGGCTACTACAACAACAACGGTAGTCGCGGTGGATGGAATGGGCATCGCGACCACCGGCAAGAGCAGGCCCCAGCCCGAAATCGCCAGGGATATAGGGGTAAGTATTACTACAATAGAAATCAAAGGATGCGTAACAACGACTCTAACAAGGTTAACGTGATAACTGAACCGGAAGTAAACGTAGAATCAGCCCATACTTCTAATGATAAAAACAAAAAGTTTTTTCGTGAATAAAATTCTATCATGTAAAAGTAATTGTTCAATTAGTCTACCAATAAACAGTCATGCATTCCAATGGTTACTTGATACGGGTGCATCGATTTCAGCGATAAAGTATAAACATGTTCTAGAAGAGCGCATCGGATTTTGCAAAGAAAACATTTCTATAAATGGTATCGGAGGCAAAGTAACAACAATTGGATATTGTTATTTAAATTTCAACGTAAATGGGCATCAATTGAAACATAAGTTCTATGTATTTGACTTCTTACCAATTAGGGCGAATGGCATCATCGGTCAGGACTTTCTGACTAAGTATAAAGCGGTATTGGATTTTAATCATAATATAATAACTTTGTCTACTTATTACAATAACATTAATTTACCAATTAATACCATTAGCAATAATTTGGATGTTCCACCAAGATGTGAGTCCATTCATTACATAACGACAGAAATTGAGGATGAATGCTTAGTTTGCGCGTCAGATATCAGTGACGGTATTTACTTAGCGAGTTCATTGGTAAAACCAGTGTGTGGTAGGATACCTATCAAGATATTAAATACTACGGAAGATTATGTAACACTTAGAGAAATTAAACCAACTATACATAGTCTTAGTGACTATAATTTATGTTCCTTTTCTCAAAGCGAATCAAATGCGTTTCGAGTTAGGAAACTATTATCATTGTTACAATTAAGTCATTTAAATGGAGAAGAACAAACATCAGTAGAGAATTTATGCGCAAAATACAGTGATATATTTTATTTACCGGGAGACAGTTTAACAACGACTGACATTTATAAACATTCGATTACTTTGCAACCTAATACGACTCCCATATTTTCAAAACCATACAGATTACCTCACGCTCAGAAAAAGGAAATAGATAGACAGATAGGAAAAATGTTGCAAGAAGGAATTATAGAGGAAAGTAGAAGTGAATGGAGTAGTCCAGTGTTATTAGTTCCGAAAAAAATAGATACTAGTGGACAGAAAAAGTGGAGATTAGTAATTGATTATAGGAAGCTAAATAATTGTATTGAGAATGATAAATTCCCTCTACCAAACATAACAGAAATACTAGATTCATTGTCAGGATGCATATATTTTAGTCATTTGGATTTATATCAGGGTTTTCATAATGTAGAACTCGATAAAGATAGTCGAAAGTATATAGCCTTTTGTTCTGGTCAGTACCAGATGACAAGAATGCCAATGGGGCTCAAGACCAGTCCCTCTTCATTTTCCCGGATGATGACAATGGCTATGGCAGGTCTTTCATATGATAAGTGTCTAATTTACCAAGACGATTTGATAGTATTCGGTCGTAATTTAGGAGAAAAAAATAAAAATTTACAAGACGTATTCGAAAGGCTAAGGAAAGTAAATTTAAAGCTTAATCCCGAAAAATGTGAGTTTTTCAAAAAGGAAATGCTATACTTAGGACATGTGGTATCTCGAGAGGGTGTTGTGCTCGATCCAGAAAAAATAAAAATTGTTGAAAGTTACCCTTGCCCCAAATCAGTCGAAGAAGTCAAGCGTTTTACAGCTTTCGTAAATTATTATAGAAAGTTTATACCGAACTTTGCGGAAAAAGCTTATCCTTTACATCAATTATGTAGGAAAAATGCGACTTTTAAATGGGACCAAGAATGTCAGAAAACATTTGAAGATTTAAAACAGTGTTTAGTCTCTCCTCCAGTTCTGCAATATCCAGATTTTACAGAAACTAATCAATTTATAGTACAAACAGACGCATCAGGTTATTCAATTGGCGCTATTTTAAGTAATGGAAATAAAAAACCAGTAGCATATGCGAGCAGAGGTTTAAATAGTGCAGAACGGCGTTACCCAACAATCGAGAAGGAATTATTGGCAATAGTTTGGGCAGTAAAGTATTTCCGTCTATATCTGTATGGTACAAAATTCAAAATATTGACAGATCATCGTCCATTAATTTATCTTTTTAATATGCGGGATCCATCGAGTAGGCTTATGAAATTTAGATTAATATTAGAGGAGTACGACTACATTGTAGAGTATGTAAAGGGTTCGGACAACGCAGCTGCAGATGCTTTGTCCCGGATTTCCTTCACTAGTGAAGATTTAAAGCATATGGGTGAATCATACATAAATGTGACAACTAGGGCACAGGCGAGAAAATTGCAAGGCTCACCGTGTTACATGACGTCTGACAGCACTTGGCCTGATCAACCAGGTGTCGTGGGAAGTCATACGAAACCAAGAGAGGCGATAGAACTTAGATTTATCGAGAAAAAGCAGTTAGATATTTTGAGAGAGAAAAACAAATTAACTGAAGAAAAAAACGCGTTTTGCTATGTAGAAAGCAAGTTAACAATTTATATAAATCCCGACTACCAATCACAATTGACGCGAGCCGCATTTGTGAGGGAGTTAGGTAGATTTTGCAAATTAATAGACGTCGACGAAATATGTATAGTAAAGAATAGAGAAAACAAAGAATTTATAGAAGAATTATTAAGTGAGATTAAATCGTTAGAAAATAGGTACGTACCGCGAATTTATATAATAAATGATGTTCGAAGAATAGACGATAAAGACGACAGAAAAGTTATTCTTAATGACTTCCATCTCTTGCCTACCAGTGGCCACGCGGGCATGAGAAGGATGGCAAATAACATAAAGAAGTATTATTACTGGCCAGGGTTAGAACGAGACGTTCGAGAGTTCGTTAAAAAATGTACGAAATGCCAAAAGGAAAAATATGCTAGACTAGTTAAGGAGCCTATGGTTATTACCACAACGGCTACAACGGCATTTGAAAAAATATTTTTAGATTTAGTAGGACCATTAGATAGGGATTGTTATAATTTTTCATATATACTAACCATACAATGTGAGTTGACTAAGTATGTTGTGGCACATCCTTTAATTTCTAAAAAGTCTAATGAGGTGGCTCAGGCTTTAGTTAATAGTTTTATTCTTCGCTACGGGTTACCGAAGGAAATAGCAACAGACAGAGGATCCGAGTTTATGTCTACAGTATTTCAAGAGGTTTGTAAACTTTTAAATATAACTCATTTAAACTCCACAGCATACCACCACCAAAGTATTGGTGCGTTGGAAAATTCTCATAAAAATTTAGGCTCATTCTTACGCATTCAATCCGATAATCACCCAGAAGCATGGAGTCAATGGCTACCATATTGGTGTTTTTCCTTCAACACAACAGTACATTCGGAAACTAAATTCACACCATTTGAGTTGGTCTTTGGTAAAATATGTTCACTTCCCAGCAACTTAGATAACAATATTGTTGAACCACTTTATAATCACGAAAGTTATCCTTTGGAATTAAAATTTAGATTGCAGTTAACTCAAAAAGAAGCCAGGGAGAATTTGATCAGAAGTAAAATACAAAGAAAAAATACTTACGATAAAACTACAAATCCTGTAATTTATAAGCCAAATGATTTAATTCTAGTAAAAAATGAAAAGAGTAATAAAATGGATAGCATATATTCAGGTCCTTTTGAAGTAGTGAAAGATATGTCACCAAATGTTCAAATAAATAAAAATGGAAAATTAGATGTAATCCACAAAAACCGCACAAAATTGTTTACACCAGCCACGTGAAACTGAAATATATTTAAATTATTTTGATATCTAACTACTTGTATCAGTTTAAGTTAAGGTGTTATTCTATATTTGTAATCACATGTAATCAATGCTTAATCAAAACATTGTACTATCATATATTATAACTCAAAACTTGTAATTGAAAAAAAAAAAACAAAATGTAGTAATTATAATTTTATTTTTTTTTCACCATGGGAAGGAGATGTAGTGTGTAAGCAACCTTATTGGATTGTAACCAGCCTTATATCATACATGTACCTAGATGTAATCTTATTAATCGTTTAATCATTATAATAAAGACAGTATAGACTCAGCGCTCGGTGTTTCAATATCTCCTCGAGATCCCGCCTTACAACATCATTATTTTATCGAAATTGCAAGATGGCGACTGCTGATTTTGGTCACACGCCAAAAACTCCTTATACTTTTAGACTTCTAGTGAAAATCATAAACCTAGCTAGCAAAACATCTCTTAAAAGAGTTTAGATGTGATAAAGCTGGTCGTATACCATAAATTTATTAGAGTAATCATTATTTACAATATATACACACTAACATTATAATAGAAAGAAAAAATATGTACAAATATCAAAAAAAGGGTTACAGGGCATCGCAAAATTCGTCCACATCGCTGCCAACAGGAAAAGTGCCCAGAAGGCTGGCAGCATTGCCACGTTGGATGGCAATGCTGATTCTTTGGTCGTATATAGATAAAAGTACTTAGCTCCAGACCACTTCAAAAAGTTCTAAGTTAAAGTAAGCTATTGCGTTCCCAAGCAGGTGACTTGACTTGGTCGCACAGTTGTAAACTACTGAACGTTAATACTACTCGTCCAGGGACCGTATTCCTGGGTATTTTATTGTGAAATACTTTCAAAGCTTCTTTAAATACTAAGAGGAAGTAGAGTGTTTTTTGCTTTTAAAGGTAATTGAAAATGGTTCTTAATACAAGGTTTTGTTTGGAAGGCTGCGAAAATATTGTGTATTTCATATAACGGGTGTAAAACACCGCTTCACGAAGCCGAAAGGCACTTGTTCTCCCCATCATTGCGATCATTTCTTTGTTCTGCACCATACCTGGGAACCTTCTAGTTACGGAGATATGGGGGGTCAAAGTTACGACTTTATGACAAGTTTTTTTTTAATACAAGTTTTTTTTGTAAGATTTTGACTTTTATTACCTCCACGACCCCCGTACTATTCAATCCATCCATCAGTATAATGTTTTATGTGCGTTACATTGAGTTCTACCACAAAACATGATTTATAACCTCAAAAAAAAAGTTGTTTCCCAGCAATAATTTTTGCGTAAAGTTACTTAGTTTGATGTGCAGAATGCTTGGTTAACGGCTTTGTGATGAGGTGGTTTACACCCTGTATTTAATGAAGTTGTCTGATAATTATATTCCTTTGTGTGTCCATGAGATTCACGGTAGTAGGTGCACGGCGGTGAAAAGTATTTGCGAATCTGGCAAGTTTTGTAGCAACGCTGATAGCTTAAAATAAGACAAACCGGCTATATCTATGTGACCTTACTTGTGAAGGCTCTTTAAACAAGATTGGGCAAATATGCCATGCATGATACATCTGATCACAATTTTTTTTTGTTTTTGTAAACTTTGCTCCACATGACAAAATCATACGTTTACAAACATTTAAACTCACAGATACAAACGTTAACTGTAGTCCATACAAATATTTGTTTCGTGCGGAAGTCAAACACATGAGTCAGTCGCTCAGCCACTACACCAACCGTTCCGTCATTTATATACTTAAAAGTATGTCATTAAGAGTGAGGTCTTAATTACCATTGGTTAAGCTAGTATGAGCCATGTTCTTTTCTTAATCCAAATATTATACTCAGTAAAGCCATATTACTCATTGTTGGCCGCTACAATGGTCACATTTGCCCAATGTTCTTTGCCTGACTGATTTAAAGCAATAGTAGTTGTAAGTAGGAAACCCACAAAGTGCGAGTGCCCTTCACACCTTTGTTTTTGTAGGTTGTTTGCATTACCATAATCCTTCCACCTTTCGACCACTTTATACGTATGTGTCAAAATCTTTTTTAACTTGAAATGTCATGACAAGTCATACATAAACTCATGCCTTTTTTCCATGGGGAGACACCATAGAACACCACCTGCAGGCCTATAAAAACTTTTTTGCAAAAAATATAACCAACTTCACACAAAAAAGTGAAAAATAACTTTAGCTTCAGAAGTCGGTGACCTTTGTTTGATTGATTTAGTTTTTTAATCACCGACTTCTGAAGCTAAAGTTATTTTTCACTTTTTAGTGGTTCATATGTGCTTACCCTTTCACAGCGTAAAGGCGTGATTTTTTGTTATCAACTGGTGTAAACAATAGAGAGACATGAGATTTCAGCGATCCCAGTACATTTGCTATCATTTATTAAGGAGTTCCCGTCGCCTATCTTCCGAAGTTCTTCATCACATGTTTACCAAATTGAAATGGGATCAATCCAAGAACGTATTCTTCCTAAAACTACCCAAATCGCTTCTGGTGTGCCTATACAATTTAAGGAATTCCCTCTATTTCTCTAGGATCCCATTAAATGGAACTTAACACATCTAACTGTCGAAATCTGGGTGTATTGTAAACTTCTGCGTACTACTAAAAAAAAAAACATACAGACGAATTGATAACCTCCTCTTTTTGGAAGTCGGTTGAAAAGGGTAAACTTTCCATTACAGGACAACGATTTTGAAATCATTTTTTTAAATTTTGTACATTGTACACATAAGCAATTCAACTCTTTATACAAATTTTCAATAGTTGGCCGCTTCAGCACCTTCTCCGAAATCTACCTCCTTCTGCGGCTGCTTGCCGGAGGGATTTTTTTAAGGCCTCATTTCTGGAGACGCGGCGTGTCGGGCGGCGCGTTGCGCGGCGCGTCGCGCGGCGCGTTGTGCGTTTTTTCCGTTTACGGAGAGGCGGCGCGTGCAGCGGCCTTAGTACAATATTTGTATAGAGAGACGCGGCGCGCGCTGCGACGCGTTGCCCGCGGCGTTTTGGCTTCATGTCACGTCACGGATGTCAAACAGACATAGCTCTTTATGTTTTTCTTCTCGCGGATAAATAAAAATAACAGTATAATTCGCATAAATTTAGTGAATACAATACTTCTGCCAGTGCAATTTACTAATAACATTGTTATCTAGTGTTCATGTGCTGTTCAAATATTAAAAAAAAAAACTGTAAATAACTTTTTAATGTACCCCATCAATACACAAAAACCGACAGTTTATAGAAGATAATTATATGGGGAACGGAAAACCAACTTGTGGCTTAACGTCGGTATGTGCGGTCCTGTACTCCGTTGCTGTGCTCAACCTTTGGTGTTTGTCTGAACTACAGAAGTTAGAACAATAGAATGAGTAACTTGGAATTGGATAGTTATTATGGAGACCAAACTGGCTCATGCCGAAGTGTCGCAATCGTCGTATGTGGACCTTACAAACCAGTTGAACGACATAAACGACCGTGCGTATCCTTAGATCTAATATTCCAGAGATAAGTGGATAAAACACCACCCACATTGCCATGTTGGTGGCCGCTAACATTTGCGACAAATTATAAGCGCGCGATTTCGCCGAGCATGTCGGAGGCCGGCGCATCAACGCAACGCAGGCGACGGCGCCGATGGAGACCCGCCCCCGCTTCCTCGTCGTGCGGCTCGCGCGTCGCGACCTACGGGATGAACTGGCTGGGGGGAGCGCGAGTGCGTCGAGGCATGACAACAGCGGATTTCGCTTGATCTGCCGGGCTCTGCAAATAAAAGCGCGCTATGTCTACGAGCGCCTAACTAAACTGGGCCTATTTGGCGCAGCCGTGAGACGCACAATATTATTTCTTTTCATTTTTTCTGTGTAGTTTTAAGTTTTATAATTGTGTAGTTAAGTTTTTACTTTATTCTGTTTTTGTTGAGTGCACTTATGGCATAAGCCAAATAAATATGTTTTCTTTATTTCTACCTTTCTTCTTATTTTACTCGGTCATAACAAGCAATAGATTAGAATAGAACGACTATTTTCGAAGGCACCGTGATCAAATTAGGGACATACACAGACAAACTTTTCGGTTTTATAAAATAGCGATCCTCTGATCAGTGTCAGACTCTTACTGACTAAAAACCGTCCATGTTCCTTCCTCGCCTTTTACGTTCCGGGGCCGCGGTATCTCTTTCGAACAGGCCCGCAACCCCGGCAGGCTTCGGCCCTTGCGGCGGGCCCCTCTCCTTTTGCTGACATCTCTTTGAGGCGCGCGTGGAACACGAACGCGCCGTCGACACGGCCTGTCGTCGTTAGACGGCCGGACGGCTAGCTAGCCCATAGCCAACCGTCCACAGGCCCGCATCTACGGTGGCCGGTAGCCACCACGTGGCCCCCGACGCCCGTTGCGTCTCCCGCGGCGGCCGGGAAGAGAGGATCTCTCCCTCTCTCGTTCCGCCACCTCCTTTGCTAGCATGACTGCTTCGCAGAAGGAGGCGACGGCTTCCCATTCCGTCTCGCTCCGGACCATGGATTGAACCAGGGCCGGACGCGAGAGGTCGCCGCCACCGATCGCCGCCACGAGGACACGGCGGAGCTCCGCCCACGCAGGGCAGACTTCCACCGTGTGCTCCACCGGGTCCTCCGGTCGATCCTCGCAGTGGAGACACCCGGGCGTTTCCTCCCGCCCGATTCGGTGCAGGTACCTCCCGAAACATCAGTGTCCGGTGAGGACCTGCGTCAGGCGGAAGGTGAGGACGCCGTGGCGCCTCTCCAGCCACTCCTCAAAGAGGGGACTTACCGCCACTATCGTGGCGTGGCCTTTCATAACCCCTTTTGGTAGGTATAGGTTCACTCGCTTGCCCTTTGGTATCAGCTCAGCGCCAGAAATATTTCACAGCGAAATGGTAAAACAGTTCAGCAATATAGAGGGTGTGAAGATAATGATGGATGATTTTCTTATATATGGTAAAACAATAGAGGAATATAATGAGAGACTCCAGAAGGTCATAGACAGAGAAATAACAGACATAGACAGTCTGATAATGGTTCACCTTTCAATAGTAAAGAATTTAAAGATTTTACCACTGAATGGGGTATTCACCACACTACTTAAAGCCCATACATGAGTCGATCAAATGGAATGGTGGAACAAGAGGTTGGTTCAATTAAATGTAAAGAAAGAAAGAAAGAAAGAAATTATTACCTACCTCGGACACCACATTAACACCAAATACAGTTGACACCAGTAAGGTAGAGAAGAAAATTAAAAAACAACAGTTAAAAACAGCATTTTATTACAACAGAAACACAAAAACACTTCCAACACTAGACATACGTGACAAAATCTACTTTAAACACAAACCAAACAGCACTTGGGTTCCTGGTATAATATCAGAAAAGGATAGTCTTCCTCGTAGCTATACATATTATCACTGCTCCTCAAGGATCTTTCCGTAGAAATCGCGAACACATATTGAAACCAACTTCAACCTCTCCTCCGTTGACTGTAGCAGTACCTGAAAATGAAAACGCAATAGAAACCAATTAGATATTATGATGAATATAATTAAGTTTTTATGTACTCGTACAATGTTAATTATCAGACTTGTATTTATTTTCATTTAATTTCAATTGATTTTTAACCTTGAATTGTCAAACGTCACAAGTGTCAACGTCAACCATCAGTTGCGTTCCGTTTCAAACTTTTGTAAAAGTTTTCATGGCTTGACTACTTGCGATTGTGCTGATTATTATGAAAAAACAAAAAAAAAAGGAACCGGATTGGATACTTACTTTGTTTTATAAACCAATTGCTGGCCATGGAATCTTGTCAGGATAATTTCCTAAAACTTAAGTAGTGTTAAGTCTTGTTTTTTAAAAGAAGGAAGATGTCAGATAGCATATCGCATCTAACATTGGCAACACCGACACTTCCTCAATGGCGTCTCGAGCCACATTTTATTTTGCATCTGCATCTGAGAATAAAAGACTATTAAGGACAACGGTGTTTACTTAGTATATTACGCCTCTACTCCCTGACAAATACCACACACATCATCATCATCAGTATTGTCATTTGTCTGTAAAAAAAACAGCACAGAGCATCAAGAAGTCTTTGGTCCCAATCCCAACTCGAGAGCTTTTTAGGGTGCCGTTGCCAATGGCAAAAAACGTTCATGATCACTAGAAAGAGCAAGCTGTCACTCAAATGCAAGTTGCGTCTTTACACCGCAGTCATCCATCCTATCATGACTTACGCTTGTATAGTATTCGCTCATGCCCACCCGCGTCATATCCACACGATGCAGACCTTGCAGAACCGATTCCTCCGTTAGATCACCGGTGCCCTCCCTTACGTCCGTAATGATAGTCTACACGTAGACCTTAGAATCCCTACCGTTAAGCAGTTCATGAAACGCCTTTCCAAGCGTTACTTCGACACTGCTATCAAGCATAGGAACCCCCTAATCGCATCGGCCGCCCGGTACGACCCATCGCGTATTAGCTCAGTCCAACGTCCACGTCACACCCTAGTTGCCCCCGACGATCCGATCACTATCTTGCAAGAGAGTAGGAAAGATACCAGTACAGTTTGTAGAATGTACAAATACAGACCGAAAACATTCCGACCTCGCCGCAGAGGTCCGGCGCGTAATCCCCGTTCAATCCCTTCCCGACCCTTGCTCGATCCAGCCCGCGATGCTGAGCCTGTAGTAATAAAACAGTCCCTAAATAAAGACAATCAGATCCAGCCTATCCCTTTGCTGCCCCCAGCGACGCCCTAAGCCGAGGTCCGTACCCCACAGGGGGTGCCCTTAGAGAGCTGTCGCTTAGTTTATTGTCATTTTCGCCCTGGCTGGAGGCCTTATATTCAAGGCATCCACAGGATTAGCCCGGTTAAGCAGAAGCCAGTCTTCTCAGACTGAACTGCGAGATGCCCTACATAAAAAAAAACAGAAAAAAAACGGAACCCTTATGGATTCGTCATGTCTGCCTGTCTGTCTGTCCGTCCGTATGTCACAGCCACTATTTTCGGAAACTACAAGAACTATGCTGTGGAAATTTGGTAAGCAGATGTATTCTGTGAACCGCATTAAGATTTTCACACAAAAATAGAAAAAAAAACAATACATTTTGGGGGTTCTTGGTCCTTAGAACTGAAACTTTAAATGTTTTTTCATCTAACCCATACCTGTGGGGTATCTATGGGTTTATCTTCAAAAATGACATTGAGATATGCGAGACACTTCCAAACAGGTAAAATGGGTGTGTTTGTCCCTGTTACTTCTTAAATAAGATAATAATAAAACAAAAAAATATATGATGTGCATAACTATGTAAACTTCCACCGAAAATTGGTTTGAACGAGATCTAGTAAGTTGTTTTTGTTTAATACGTCATATATCGTAAACCGCAATTTACTTTTCATTCAATCAACTCAAATATAAAAATAAAATAAAAACATAATGTTACTTGCTGCTACGGAATCCTTCATGGGCGAGTCCGACTCGCACTTGGCCGCTTTTTTTAGTAACTTCAAACCAAACTTTTTGATAGACGGCCCTACAACGTTTGTTTTCTCTAAACAGCTATTTTGTTCTCTATTATCATCACGAAGATGTGATTGGGTAGGTTGTCAACGCTCGTCTCTAATTGGCTAAGCAACGCATCGTAACAATGACGACATTGGCGCTGAAATTGTGACATTTGACGGGCAGCAAGAATTGTCAAAGTAGATTTATGTAAGAAAGAGCAATGAAAGATTTGAATATTTTTGATTATGTATATTTATTTCTTTTGCGTATGATTTAGATGCATAACAACAACAAAAAAATGTGAGGTCAAAAGTTTTTTCTGTAATATCGAACGTAATTCGAAAATTCAAAGCTATGTTTTGTTAAATGCGTTTACCTAGGCAAGATGGTATTTTACTCGATATGAGCTTACAGCAAATATGTTTCATGTCAATGTTAACAGTTTCAAGTGTTATATTATATTCTTCACCAGTATCGGGCGGACCCTCGTGCAGTATTTCGTAACGTGACGATTTCTACTAAATCGCACTATCTGTAAGACGCGTTAAGAAATTTCGTTCCAAAAAGTACACGTTGATAATTACAAAACATGGCTCATACGACTATGTATAAAACAAATCTGCGACAAAATGTTGAAGGAATTATGTTTTTCCATTTTTTTAATAAATTCATGATTCATAGCTATGATATAATACAAATAATGCTATATGAACTACGGCTGCCTCAAACAATACGGTTTTGATTTATTTTTTCTAGCAGTTCCATGCGAAAACCATGTTTTTATCTAGTGTAAATCTGTCAAAGAAGAAGAGTATTTTTTTAATGTAGCAAAAGGAAACGCTAACATGTTTTACTTCAAACTGTAATCATACAACACTAATTTATTTAGTCCATTGGGCATAACACCATCCCCCAAAAACTGGCAGTCTCCATGACATAACGCCGCGTCGCACGCCGCGGGGGACGCCGCGTGCACCGCCGCGTCCGACGCGGCGTCCAACGCTGTATCTCGAGCAAACGCGCGTAAAAACGCTTCTCCGTAAACGCTCTCATACATTGACATAAGTTTGAATTTGAAGCGGCCCGCGTCGCTCGACGCGCCGCCCGACGCGCCGCGTCTCTAGAAATGAGCCCTAACACATTTCACAAATGCGACCGCCAGTTCAGCGATAAAATCCTTCTAGTACTTACTATAATTACAAAAAGATTTGGAATTTGGTTTCCAAATCTTTTTAGATTTGGAATATCATGCGAACGAAAGCACATGAGTAAGTACTGTACTCTGTGACGAAAGTACCTTTCTATGGAGATCCTTACCGAATCAATTATCATTATGTTTCCTTCATGATCGATAACAAGGTTTATTATGATATTTTCATTGTTCAAGACTCTTTGAGTCAAGTATGGTAGCACTTAGCGTAAAAACATCGTAATGTTCATGATGATTGATTACTTTGATTGGTCGTTAATGTAATTAACGAGTACTTACTGCTAGTAGTGTGTTACTGGTAAAGTACTTTTATTTCTTCTGTATGCGTGATTGAAGTATTTGCTTGAGTTCAATAACCGTTTGTGTTACTGGTAAAGTACTTTTATTTCTTCTATACGCGTGATTGAAGTATTTGCTTGAGTTCAATAATCGTTTTATATATTCATGATGATTGATTACTTTGATTGGTCGTTAATGTAAGTAACGAGTACTTACTGCTAGTAGTGTGTTACTGGTAAAGTACTTTTATTTCTTCTATACGCGTGATTTAAGTATTTGCTTGAATTCAATAATCGTTTGTTTTGTTAATTATTGTTCTTCTTTTGGATTTCACTGCAGTCTACATAGGTCCTTCAAAGTTGGTAAAATTACAGTTTCACTCAAAAAATCTCTTTATCGGTTTGGTCGGAGGATCCTACCTTTGGGCTGCGAGACTGTTCGAAAGAGATTCCGCGGCCCCGAAACATAAAGGGCAAGGAAGGAACATGGATGGGTTTGAGTCAGTAAAAGTATGATACTCCCCCCCGCTACGCCCAGAGTGGGAGAAGTTATTTGATGATTTCCCATCCTCTTCTACCTTTTGTATGGGGGTTGAAGAACTTCACCCCTAATATAATCATCTATACTTTCGGCAGCCTATATAATTGACTAAAGACTATCAATAGACCTAGCTTTAATCTATGTCCACCGATATCTGTAGCTATGTCAGCCAGAAATGGCTATTGTCCTTAATGGCTACTTCCATTGAATAAGGCCATTAGTCCTGCGAGATATTGGCCATAATTACTTTCACTTAGCGAGGTTTTGATCTGTTACAGATTGATACTACGGGTACGGCTAGGGTTAGCAAAGTTGCGAAATTGGTCTTTTTTTCTTACATTAATAACCACGTTAACTTCTAATGAATGCTTACATCGGAGTGGGAGTGCATATTAAAAGGGTAAAATAACTTAAGCCCAAAGTTACAAATTAAGTATGTAAGTTAGGAAACAATCAAACAATAAATCTTGTACCACAAATGCAGTTTCGAGTCTCGAGCTACTCCTGAGGATTAAAAAAACGGGCACTATTTTTGTATGAACTGTTACAACAAAACCCAACCTATCCGAGGCGGAGTGCAAAAAAGCTAGCTCGCTTTTTTGCACTCCGCCGAGCACTCGAGCTCGCTTTTCTCACTCTTGCATCCTGTATTGGCCCCTTCATACTCAAGTGTCCAGTAGGATAATGACGGCCCTGACTATACAGGTTGGTTGTATACACGTGGGCAATACTATATGGGGTTAAATATTTAACAACTTTTAAAAGTCTGATAAAAAAGCTGCTGTTACTCGTACCAACATTTTTTCGAGACGCGAGTAATCAGACCATTACCGGAACAGCTGATATTACATCACGAGTTCGTGGTCGTTACAATAGTAAAAGTTGTTTCTTTTTAATGATTACACGCCCTTATGATATGCCATCGTTGAGCAAATCACCCTATATACTGTGGTACCTACCTACTTACATACTTTATGGTTTCAAAAGATAACAAGGCTTCTATTTCATATAATTTTTTATGAAAACCTTTATTCCTATCAATAATCAGTTTCTATCTGAATTTATTTTTATTCGTTGTATTGTTTTGTACGAATACAAGGTAGCATATGTAACTTGAAATGGGAATATTGTGCTTCAATTGGCTATCAATCAAATTGTATCGGCAATACGAAACAATACGCTCCGATTGATAAAAGAATTTCTGTAAACAAATAAGGTTACATGTTTATGTTTTCCTCGCTTTTCATTTCCGAAGCAGAGACGGGTGAAATCAAGGTAGATAACATAATATCAAGCTTGTACTCCTCAAATGGTTGAGTAGAGGTGTACCTTTTTAACAAGATTATAATAGCTTCATTTCTAACTAACTATGTAGAGAAATAAAAAAACTGAAGACCATCTTTCCGGTTTCCGATTGAGCAAAAATTTTGCATAGGTACTTGTTTAGTTTGGGTGACAATGCATGGTTAGCTAAGTGACGTCAAATCCAATATGGTGGATTCCCAAAGAATGGACTGGGTATTTTTATGCATTCCCATGAAATGGGTATCAAATGAAAGGGTTCGCTGAGAAGAATGCATTTGCATATGGTTTTGGGTTCCTTACATTAAGTTCTACCGTAAACCGGGATTATTTAATCACCCCAAAAAAGCCGCTTTCCAGAAATGATTATTGCGTAGAGTTACTTAGGTCCATGTTCACCGAGAAGATAAGAAGAATTATCTAAAAACAGCTGTCACTGTGACATGTTCCCATACAAAAATGTGTTTTAAACAGCAGTTTTTAGATAATCAAAGCGTCATCTTTTTGGTGAACATGAACCTTAGATTGATGAAAGTAATGCTTGGTTGACAGCTTCCTGAAGGTTTTGATCATCTTGTATTTTGACGATTCCAGCTTGCGTATAAAGGGTGAAAAACACCTCTTCACGAAGCCGAAAGGTACTTGTTCTCCTCGTCATTGCAATCATTTTTTTGTTGTACACTATACCTGGGAACCTTCTGGTACGGAGATATTGGGAGCTTTTTGATAAGATTTTTCTGAAATACAAAGTTTTGTTGAAAAAAAAGTTTATACTACGACCCCTGTAGTATTTAATCCATCAATTAGCACAATGTTTTAAGCGCGTTACAATGAGTTCTACCACATAATATGATTTTTCACTTTAAAAAAGTTTCCTAGCAATATTTTTTGCATAAAGTTACTTAGTTTGATGTACAGAATGCTTGCGTGCATGACGTTGACGGCTTCGTGATGAGGTTGTTTACACCCTGTATGTCTCAAAAGCGTAATTAAAAAAGAAAAATCAATATCAGAATTGTTTGAAACAGCCTTATAAAGTTAAACGTTTTATTTTGATTAATGAACGCCCAAATAAATAAATGTCATGGCATTTAATTTCTGTTATCAACATTTCAAACAAAATCGCGCAGAACGAAACTCCCGGAGGTAATAATTACAGGAATTTTAATTATTATTATTCGGCATTATGTACGATTTATTATATTTATCGCTCCCGTATTTAAGAAAGATTATAATTATCTGAAAACCTGTTTATTATATTGTGTTAAATTCAGGTCAATCAATTTTATAATAGTGCTTACAAAATAAATTGGCGAACGGTAGGTAATTCGAGCGCGTACGTACATTGCGCACTTACAAACCTACTCCAATTAAATTGATGTGAGTTCAGTATTGCTTACCTATTGTACGATATTGGAAGTTATGGGCTGAAGCTTTTGCCCAGCAGTGGGATGACGCAGGCATCATACGAATAACAAAATATACAAAGAAC
The DNA here is from genome assembly GCA_916618015.1 of Xestia c-nigrum. NCBI lineage: Eukaryota > Metazoa > Arthropoda > Insecta > Lepidoptera > Noctuidae > Xestia > Xestia c-nigrum. The sequence continues at coordinate 21,107,221 of OU745246.1, forward strand.
ACTTCATCTAAAATGATGCCGAGTTTAAACATGAATTGTGTTCAGTTTAAACATGAAGTGTTGTTTAAACTTTTCAGTCGGAAGAAGATTAATTTTAAAGAAGATCCCGGCAGCGTTGTAACTTTATGAAAAGGTCCCAAATGTTCAGGACTGCGAAGCAGAACATGTTAATTGACCATTTTTTTCGGATGGGAAATCATCAAATAACTTCTCCCACTCTGGGCGGAGCGGGAGGGAGAGTGTTAGAGTTTTACTGATTAAAACCCATCCATGTTTTTTCCTCGCCCTTTATGTTCCGGGGCCGCGTTATATCTTTCGAACAGTCCCGGAGCCCCTATGTTATTTGAACCATAACTAAGAACGAGAACGACGATAGAAAAATCAAATACTTAATTATTAAAAGTCGAACTTAAGAAATAAATAGCATAAAAATTAACATAGCGTTCGATGTTTCAAATCCGTCTTATGTTACTGTTGTAACAAAATGAGTTTAACTTGTTCAAACTGATCCTGGGTTTATTTCGTTAATCAGCCATTTTTATTTTTTGTTATTTAGTTCGACTTTTCTCAGTCATATTTCTAATTTTGATACATGTAATAAAATAATTTTAGTTACTTAAATATAGTGTTATCAGGATCGTGGGACTTCTTCATTGTGATATGAGACAGGTGGGAGTCAGGGATAAGACTGATCAATTCCTCAGAGTAATTCCCATTGTTATAGAACTAGAGTGAGCATTAGGGATGCAACGGCTTTCAGCAAAGTCAATAGATCAAGTGAATTGAAACGCGATGTCGCAAATGATTCTAGACGGTCTACGTTCAATGTGATTAAATGGAAAGGTACTGGGAAAGGCAGAGATGTAACCAGCCGAGATTATTACCATCAACACAGATTTTAGGACTGGGAGCTACTGATGGTTTATTTAAATAAAAAAGCGGCCTGAGCTGTAATCGAAACCGAATAATACAAACTGTTTTTGCCACGTCTGCAACTGTAGTGACCAGCAAATTGAGAATATATTTTACTTTATGAATAATTAAAGCTTATCAAAAGCTTCTATGCAAAGTGGGTGGGGCTCTGATGCACTACAAACGCTTACCACGTTTTTGAAGTTCATAGTGATTTTGCATCGGTAATAACAAAAAAACTGCTTCGTTTTGCTTAGTTTAAAACTTTACAACTTTATTTAAATTAGTACTAATGAAAAATGTTCAGAATTATGTACTGAATATTAAAGTGTATACATAAGTACGTTATATAAGTACGTTATGTGCCTTGAAGTATGGCTAACAATGTATACAGGGTGTAACTGATGTAAGCCACCTCATCACAAAGCGGTTAACCATGCATTCTGTACATCAAACTAAGTAACTTTACGCAAAATAAAATTACGCTGGGAAAAACTTTTTTTTTTAAGTTATAAGTCATGTTTTGTAGTAGAACTCAATAACGCACTTAAAACATTGTTCTGATTGATGGATTGTATAGCAGAGGGATAGTGGTCTTAAAAAAAAACACTTGTATTTAAAAAAAACTTGTCAAAAAGTTGTAACTTTGACCCCCCATATTTCCGTAACTAGAAGGTTCATGAAGGTTTATGTACGTCACATTGTAAAAACCGTTAGAATGTAATATAAAATCACTAAAATCACTGTTATAGTTATTATTTGTTTTTGTCTGCTCGTAACAATTTAATTTCCATCCACCTGCATACTCCAGTCAACCCGCGATCATGGCGCTTGCAACAGCGTCGAAATATCGGGAGCTCAACTTAATAAATAATCACGGAAGTGACAATATAAAATTATCTCTAGCGATATTGTAAAAACTCGAAATATTGTCGAATGAACATACTGCTTACAACAAAACGCATTATTTTTCGTGAAATGCATGCGATGGTAGTCAACTCACGCTGTGTGGAGGGAAGGAAGGGTCCCCCTTGCCCCGTGGTACAACTCTCATGAAAAGATATTGTACCATTCCTGAGAAATACCGATTATTATAACCTAACCTTAAAACACTTTATATTCCCCTAAAAAGCGTAGTCGACGGAGCCCCGCTTCGAGTCCAGGTATTTCCGAGTGCAGGGTTTAAAGGAACCTAACTAACCTAACGGGGGGTTGCCCAAAGTCCCGATTATGGGGGCAGAGATACTTCCGTATGTTCAGTTAACAATAATTCGAGATATTACAATATCGCTAGAGAGAAACACGTTACATTGTAATATAACGTGTTTGACAATTTTACGGTGACATATATCTTCTTCTTAGTCGTTATCTTCATTGTTGAAGGTCGTGTCTAGTCTGAGGTATTGATGAGGTTTTGATCACTCGGTGCACTATGCTCTTCCACGTTTTCCTATCCTCGGCGGTCTTAAAAGCTTCGGCTATTGATAGGCCAGTGAGCGTCTTTACTCGGTCTGACCAACGGGTAGGTGAGCGACCGCGTGGTCTTTTCCCGTCTACTTGGCCAACTAACATGAGCTTTTCGAGGCTATCAGGATTTCTACGAGCGATATGTCCAAAATACTTGAGAATTCGCTGGAACATATATATATAGATTTATATATTTTTATTACCCTTCCATTTAAAGAAAACTTCCTGCCTTTTAATGTCCCTAACTCAACATTCGGGGCCGACACAATATCAAAGTGACAGTATATTGATCTGAAAACGACCTTTTCGGAGTTTATTAAACCGGAGCTTTTGTACCATTTTCAACGATGAGAACATTTCTCTTTGAAACAGTAATTTCCAATCAAAGTGAGCAGTCTTCAATTGTTTCGGCTCGGTAAATATGATGTTTGGTAGTGACGGATAACTCCATTTTGTGTCAATGTTTGGCGGTTATTTTAAGATGTATCTATACTAATATTTTAAAGCAGAGGAGTTTGTTTGTTTGTTTGGTTGAACGCGCTAATCTCAGGAACTACTGGCTCGAATTGAAAAAATATTGCGTTGGATAGTCCATTTATCGAGGAAGGCTTTAGGCAAAATAACAACACGCTTCCATTATTAGGAGCTGAGCAGGAACGAAAAATGTTGCAAAAACGGGGATTTTTTATTCTATGTTTTTTTCTCTTATGTGACGCAGACGAAGTTACGCGGGTCAGCTAGTTTGTAATAATATATAAGCATGGTTTTGGCAGTTAGTTGATGCACTGATATATTATTTGGTTATCAACATACGTTTATTTTCACTCGTTCGAATTTATTTAGGACTAGCTTATGCCCGCGATTTATAAAAAGTATGCTATGTGTTAATACAGGTTATAAACTATCTGTGTTCTAAATTTCATCCAAATCCGGTCCGTAGTTTTTGTTTGAATGAGTAAAAAACATCCGTCCATCCATACTCAAAAACTTTCGATTATTAGTAAAAGATAAGAAGTGAACAGGATTTATTCATTGTTTTTCCGAAATTATACTGATCCAGTATTTAGACGCTCACACAGGTTATTGTATCTGTGGCATTCTTAATGCAATCAATCAAATCGAGATGCGGCAGTACACTGAAAAAAAAAAGTAGTTGCCACAATCAAGATTTGGTTTAGATTGACTAAGTAACTTGTTTGCATCTGAGCCTATCAAGCACAATGATCACAACAACTACTTTTATTTGATTGAGATATCTTGGTTAGAGTTATCACAAAACCTATTTGCAGCAATCAAGTCAAAACATAGTTCCTCCAACCAAGTTTATTCAGTGTACCATATACACGCACACATACACAATAAGTTGATTGCCTTAAACAAGTAGCTTGTTCACCCTTATAAAGGAACTTGTTTATACTAACCAAGTAGCTTGTTCACCCTAATAAAGTGGCTTGTTTATACTAACCAAGTAGCTTGTTCACCCCAATAAAGTGGCTTGTCCATATACACGTACACATACACAGTAAGTTGATTGCCTTAAACAAGTAGCTTGTTCACCCTAATAAAGTGGCTGGTTTATACTAACCAAGTAGCTTGTTCACTCTAATAAAGTGGCTTGTTTATACTAACCAAGTAGCTTGTTCACCCTAATAACGTGACTTGTTTAAACTAACCAAGTAGTTTGTTCACCCTAATAAAGTGACTTGTTAACACTAACCAAGTAGCTTGTTCACCCTAATAAAGTGGCTTGTTTATACTAACCAAGTAGCTTGTTCACCCTAATAACGTGACTTGTTTAAACTAACCAAGTAGTTTGTTCACCCTAATAAAGTGACTTGTTAACACTAACCAAGTAGCTTGTTCACCCTAACAAACCTAATAAAGTGACTTGTTTATACTTGCCAAGTAGCTTGTTCACCCTAATAAAGTGACTTGTTTAAACTAACCAAGTAGTTTGTTCACCCTAATAAAGTGACTTGTTAACACTAACCAAGTAGTTTGTTCACCCTAATAAAGTGACTTGTTAACACTAACCAAGTAGTTTGTTCACCCTAATAAAGTGACTTGTTAACACTAACCAAGTAGCTTGTTCACCCGAATAAATTGGCTTGATTATACTTACCAATTAGCTTGTTTGCCCTAATAAAGTGGCTTGTTCAAACTAACCAACTAGTTTGTTCACCCAAATAAAGTGACTTGTTAACACTAACCAAGTAGCTTGTTCACCCTAACAAACCTAACAAAGTGGCTTGTTTATACTTACCAAGTAGCTTGTTTGCCCTAAACAAGACTCTTGATACATTTAATCATGTTTCTTGTTCGGGGTTATAAAGATAATCTTGGCTGCTCCAAACAAATTAGATGAATGTACCAATCAAGTGGAACTTGATTTATAATGTCACATAATGCTAGCTCAGCATTCGGTATTTTTGTTTTGTAATACCAGAGACTAGTAAAATGTAATACCGAATGTTGATTTAGTATTGTGTGACAATTAAAAATCAAGTTTCACTTAATTGGTACATTAATCTAACTTGTTCGGAGCACACAAGATTATCGATAAAAACCCAAAGAAAAATATATGTCAAAAATTGTTAGGTAACCTACCTATCTCCTAAAAAAGTTTGTTATCCTATAGTAGGGAAAATTAAATTAAACGATATAATTATTATACAATCATAATATATTGTTAGGTAACAGACAGGTTATATATACAGTGAGTTACAGACAAAATCTTACATGTATTAGACTTAAATTAAATTTTAATTGTAAAGTATATTTAGAACGATATACCTAAGTTATATAAATTGTGTATATACTCTCATAAAAGAATAACGCAATTAAGGTTAATTAGACAGACAGATAGTCTGACATAATAATACTGAATAAACATTATTATGGTATTAAAGTTTTTGATTAAAGTTACTGATACCAAATAAAAAACTAAAAAATAATATTTACTGTTTCTGCGCATTAAAATCAAGTATTGGTTAACGAAAAAAACTCTGTCTAAAGAGTGGACAAAACAGTGACTTCCAAAAAATGATATGAAAAAAGAAAAAAACAATATTAATTTAGTTTTTAAGTACCAAAGTTCCAACGCCTGATTAGTTTTAAACTAACAGGAGATGAAATCGAAAATCAAGCGTGATTCCCTAGCTTATTTCATCAGCCGAGGGTTGACAGGTAGTCTCCCTGCAGCTGCTTTTATCCCTTGCCATCCCTGCTGGATCAGAATGACCAACAGGACACCTTAAGTGAGCTACGGGACTAACACATCACACCAATAATTTTAATGAAATCTCCTCCAAAAACACCGTGTGATATGATTACTTATTGTACTATAGACGTTAAAGGTAGTTCAAATTTAATCCTACGTAAGGTCGAAAATTTCAATTGTTGAATTCTTTTATACGAAAACGTATAAAAACCCCTTCGTGGTATCCATACAAAACATACAACCCCTGAGAATCCCTACAAACCAAGGAAAGAACAAAAGCAAAAGAAGAACAAGCTAAACCACATACCTACTATACTAAATTATATTGTTTTATTTTAAAGCGGACTACGAATTGTTATATATGTTTTCCCAGACATAAGGACATTTATATTACAAGGTATCGGAGAAACTAGCTTATTGTAGAACAGTACTACCATTTCTGTTGCTTCAGGTTCTTTAACCTCATAGGCAAACAAATGATCGTCAAAACTCACAGTCTGAAATAAAGTTCCCTCAAACATCAGACTAGTGGAATCATATAAATATATGCTTTTTACTTTTAAAAAAGTAACCAACTCATCATTGTAGGTAGAGTTCACTAGTATAGTGCCCTCAGTGTAGCGTGTCGAAGATACAGTCGCCCAAGTTACTTTGGTGATACTTTTGTTGGGACACAATTGCAAGAGAGTTTGTAAGTATCTGACTTTGAAAGATAACACACGTTTAACCGGTCCAGTTTTAAGAATATCACTCAATTTTCCACATATAAAAATTGCATTTAGATTAAGTTGATGTTTCATACTTAATGACCATGTTATATTTCTGCGATTGTACGAAGCTCTAGCAGCTATTTTAGAAATTCTATGCTTTGCTTCGAATCTCATTGACCATAAAGACACTAGAGGACCAAACTTTTTAAGAGCAGAATGGTAGTGAATCATATGATGAAACTTTGGTTTTAAATGAACATGGGTAACTGACATGTACATCTGATTAAGCTCAGCAATTGTGGACTGCAATAATTCGTCAGTACCTTTAGCAAATGCTGTACATAAAACTATTTCAAGTACCTTTCTTAACTGTAGATATAAAGCCCAAGTGTCGTCTCCTCTAGGAACTAACTCTCCGACTAGTAACCCAAAGTATCTTAGGAAAGTCAGCATCTCTGAAGCGGAGAAACGAACGTTTCCTTGAATTAAGTGTTCCATGCTCAAAGAACATGGTTGATTTTTACTATCAGGGCCATACGCAAAAGCATGTAATCGTTCATTGAGAAAAAATAATGAAAAAAGTTTGAAATGTCGAATGTACTGAAGAAGAACAAAGTTCATCACATACTTGGCAACCCCTTCTAATATATCATGCATGCAGTCGACACCGACCTGATTAAACAAATCGAAACCTTTAACGTCAAGCCAAATACATCTTTCCTTGATACCAGTTTCTGCAACATTGTTGGTAAGTAAATCCGATTCATAATTTGTCGACGTACGGAGCAATGTTACATCTTCCCAACATTGACTTTTCATGACCTCTTTTCTGGTTTTACATATTCTGCATGCGAAATTGGCTGAAAAACTTTCTACGAAACCTGTCATCGAGTGGATGCCTAGATTATCCCCAATAATTAGCCCAAGCTCAAAATAGATGGTACCTTCGTATCCAGGTATGTCAAAATATATACCGGCTTCGCTAAGATAATTACATTCATCTATGATACATCGAAAAATTACCTTATTACCAAATAATGCTCTATCTGACGAATGAAATAACAAGGTGAGAAATATGTTGTTTAGTATAGAAGAACGGGTAGGTGGAAGACAAGGAATGGACGCGTATACAGCCCCTAATTTATGTTGACCTGAACGACTCCCCAATACATTACCAGTCTCATAATCGTCGAAAAAAATGAAAAACGGAATAACAGTTTTATTTGAGCGCGCTCTTATTCTGCTCTGCCAAAATGAGCCCTGGATAAAATTTTCAACAGCAGCACCTGACTGATTATTGATGAGACAAGTCATGTAGTTCAAGGTTTCCGATAGAATATTTTCCAAACTGAAAAATTTTTTTAGGACTTGTCGAAGGGGAATAAAATGTTGCTTGCATGCAACAGGTACCATACGCGTTACACCGGCTCGTTTTACACTGTCAAACCTCTGACCAATTATGACTTCTTGTGGTTTAATATAAGTATCTATGTTATTAAAGTATTGTAAGCGTTTATGTTCAGTATTAAATTGGTTCCATGGTGAAGTAATAAGTGGCAAAAGATTGTTTGTCAATGTATTGATACTGGTAGAAGAAATCGAATTTTCTGCGGACAATAATTTAAGGCGCTCCGTAATAGCCGGTACAACAGAATTTGACAAAAACTCTTCAAATCCATTTATTACCGCCTGTACAGCATTTCTAGGTAAAAGTGGATTGGCATATAGATTTGCTATAAAAATTGACAATGATTTTTCAACGGTAGTTTCAATACTAGAAGCATCAGCTACAACTGCAGCAGAATTTTCAAAATAATCTTTATTTGCAACTGCATCAGTAACGGCGACATCCACCTGAACATCTAACTCAGGTATCGACTCTCTGGGTAAATAAGTAGCATTCTGCTGTGACAGTTGAATTGGCACTATACCGACTTCCGAATCAGAGTTATGCTCCCGAAAAAAATGACGTCTAAAAGAGTTCAACAATTGAAATTTTCGACCACAGTCATTTTCTATGCATACATATATTTTGAGGTCTTTCTTGCTATGAATACTGTTAAAATGGAATTTAAGTGCAGCAAAATTTAATAATTCTGATCTACATACGAAACATTTAACCATTTTAAGTAGGTACGTAACTAGTTAATTACAAAGCTATTTTACAATCGCTGAGCAATGACTCAGCAGCAGTCGATCCTTTATCAAACTGTGATGTGATTTTATACAGTCCTCGTTGGATGAAGTACCATGTTGCATACGAGTCAAACGAATATTCAGCATTCAAAGCCCATATAGCTTTGAAACAAGTATCAACTGCCGCTAATATATTTGTTCTTTCGTATACAGCGCAATCATTTACAACAATCAAGAATGTGGTTATTTCCGATAAAGAAGGGCCTACAATAATGCAAAATGGCTGTGGCGAAAAACCTTTATCCATGAGTTTCTGTTTCCTCCTGTGTATTGCTTCTTTTATTTCATTATTCCTTATATGGGTTATGAAAGCGTCACGTGCCTCCACTTTCGTTGGCTTCCAAGCTTTATTTGTCTTTCTTTTGCCAGAAAAACTCACAGCTGAGCGAAGAAGGAGCGGTATGGCCATAAATGCCACTAAATTTGTAACTTCTTCATCGGGATCTAAAATAGAGAAAACAAATTGTCATATTCTGTCACTACTTAATCAAGAAGAACCGTGAGAAACTCTTCCTTTTTGTAATAAAAAAAAATACACTTACGATCGGCAAGCTCAGCAATTTCCGTATAAAAATTATCTTTGGTTTTTCTCTGGTTTAGCAATCTGATGATGTTTGTCTTCAACAGTGGGAAATTTAATAGTAAATTTTTGGTGTGGTTTGGATGAGAAACTTCAAAATCATGCTCCAACTAGAAATAAAAAAACACATCAATATTGGTGGACATTAAGGCACAATGGTCCGCTTTAAGGACTAAGTGCGGAAACCTAAACCCCATAACTAGAAGTGTCCGACTGCGGACTTTAAAGACAATCCATTGAAAATAAATATTTAAAACATCTGTGAAAATTTCAACTCAACAGACATACAGATAGACAGACAGCGGAGTCTTAATAATAGGGTCCCGTTTTACCCTTCTTTGAGTCAGTACCCTAAAAAGACTAGAAAAAAGTTTTTGATACCAGTAATACACATTTCATCCAAAATAACAGGTAGGTAAATGTGAGTAAATAATTATAAACACTTACCAAACAATAACCTAATGGCGTTTTCAGTGCTGGAAAATCATCAACATATTTCTCGATGGTCGGCCCTGTTTCACCAGCATGTAAATTTTGGATTCTATGTTCACAAGTTCGTTTCCATTTTTCCTCAACTATGTACCATGGATCAGATGAGTGTTTGAGCCACGTTATATCCTCCTCAACAGAAGTAGAAGTGAAAATTTCATCAGGCTCGTTAGAAAACGTTGAAGGTAGCGGTCTTGGTGATGGGCAAAAAGTTGAATTTAATGGACTTGACTCCCTGCTTTTTTTTGCCTTTACAGCTAACACTCCATGCCTTTGAAAGCGTTTCCGGGTGTTAAGGATCTGGTTTACTAGTTTGCCTCTCGCCTGTAGAGTGGTACCATTTGCTGTTTTGCAGGCTGGAATATAATATGTGGTTGACCTCTCCCCAGGGAAGAGTTTTTTTATTTCAGAGCACCACTTGTAGTATAAATCACCCCGAATTGGTATGTTTTGAAATTTTTGTAGAATTTCTTTTGCTATAACAGAAGCTAATAGATTTCGAGCACTGTCTCCAGGAAGACTGTCACCTGCATGAACCAGCAGACCTGCTGTCTCTAAGTTTTGTGCGAGTAGAGTCTGCAATACCTATAAACATAAAATTCAGTTGCTATAAATTTCAGTTAAAACAAAACACATTGGTGTTAATTCCTTAACATAAGAGATGGCTCACACCGAGACGCGATGCGACGCGACTCTGCGCTCACATTTAAATAACGCGACTCAAAATATAACATTATTTACTACACGAAAAGAAACACATATCATTGTGAGCCGCAGCCTGAGGCCGCCCGTGGCGACTTGTCTCTACTATTGCAAATGGTAAACTGTGCTGCGTGGCGTTACTAATTGTACTTTTATAAATATTTAGATAATTATGTACATAAATGAATACTTACACCACTGTCCTGTGCAGTTTGGGATTGTGTTGATGGACTACAGGCAGGTGTTAAGTCATACACAACCCCAGCTGTACCAATGCTTTGCTTATCATTAAAGACTTCCAAAGCTGTGGTTGAGATATCAAGGCTCTGAAACAACAAAACAAATTAGACTTCATTAAGGCTTACTTTATTCAAAAATGAATGAATACAATGTTATTGTCACTTACTACAATACTCGCATCATCTGAAGGCTCTTTGCCTACATATTCCGCAAACCACACCCTCCAGCAACGTAGAAATAGCACTCGTTGGCCTACTTTGGGGACCAGTTCTTTGATGGTGTCTGGCGTAAGGGCAGCTAATGCCTCCAGAGTAACTTGATTATCTGAAAGTGTATAATATTAACTACTTATTAGTAAAGTTAGTCCGAAAATTATTACCTTTTTTTTATATAAATATAACATGCTGATCATGCCCACTTCGTTGGGCGGTGACCGTGTCTACCACCTACCACCCACAACCTGATCAACTCACAAACTTAACAAATGAACGGTTACACTGATGTTTTTATTGTTATTTATTGATTGACATTAATTTTCTTCCTTATTAAATAAGTTCTAGTTCCTTATTAACTATTCTGGGCGAAGATTAATCCAAAAACACAAAAATCATGAAAATTGGTCCAGCCGTTCTTGAGTTTTAGGTGGTGTAACTGAGGGCTCGTACACATAGCGATCCGTTTTACAGGTCCATTATTTGATGGCGTATGGAGTTGCATGAGCGAGTTCACACACAAAACAGTATTACGGATTCAGTAATCATGTCGCTCCGGTCCAATTCTGATCTGTTAAAACGGACCAATATGTGTAGGTACGCGCCCTAACCCTAACACGACTTTGTTTTTTTTAAATATATGTTACAGGCAAAACTCTTATTCAGTCAAAACCACTTTTGACTGGTGTCAGTCAGAACCTTTAAATTAAAATGCGATTTCTGCATTAAAAATTTGTTGAAAAAAACCTTAACCTAATAAGTTTCTATGGAAATGTTTGTTTAATTCGTTTTGACTAGTCAGAAGTAGTTTCGACTAAGAATTTTGACCGTGACATATATTGAAAGATATATAACCCATATTACAATCTGTACAAGTTTGGGACTATATACTAATAGGACTAAATAATGTGTGAAATGTCCAATAATGTTCATATTTATTTATTATGAAATCAATATTTTTATTTTACTATAAGTAGGTATTGTTCGCCTAGAACTAAGATCTTGTGATGCCCACCCCCCTATTTACATTTATGCTAAACATAATGTTTGGACTTGCCTCTGACTTCCCCCTGCTAACTTGGTATGGCAATTCAACTTTAAAGTTTTTGTTGCATCTCATTAAAATCACTAAAGTTATTTAATTGTTTCTCTCACTCTATCAAATTTTAAATAAAATATTTTTTTACCATGGATATTTCACACATCACTATCAACACCATACTAAGCTAAGCTTGTACAGACAGACACAGATACAGTTACACAAGGCAACGGCAAGGAGTGTATAGTTTGAATGTTTGATGCATATCCCACTGTACTTTGGGAAAAAGGAAGTTGGTATAATACATACTTTTTTTTTGTAAATAAATATTAGATACATAAAATATTATAATAAAACCCAGACAGCGAACAAACATTAATGTTCATCAAACAAATGTTTGTTCTCGGTAGGTATCGAACCCACCGCCCACAGCGCAGAAGGCAGCGCTGCTGCCAACTAAGCTATGGGGGACTACTAACATGATCAACAAGTTAGTTATGCATAACATGGTCTCTCAACTAGGTTGATGCATACAAACAGGTTAATCCTGTTTTTTCTTAAAGGATGCTTGCCTACCTATCAAAATGTAAAATTTTCATTTCAGATACTATGTATCTTTAATGTGTTAGTAAGCAAAAAACCTTAAATAAATAATCTAAAACAAAACATAGGCTTTTTTGCCACTAGGATGGAGTTTGGCCCAAGTACTGCCGGTCTTACACATCATGTCCTCTGCAACAACGGTTAGGTGGCTGTTATGCCCCTGTGCATGCAGGGATGTGGTCATCACTAATGCGCTAGTAAAGTGCCTACAGTATCACAGCAACGCGCTATGAAAATACATCATCATAAAACCGTTGTTCGCACACTTCGCTATTCGTATTCGCGTTTTTTCGACAATTACGACGAAGGGTGGAGGCTCTATTCACCTTTAACTGGCTATTTATAAGACGAATACGCTATACGACTAACGAAGTGTGACAATGTGTCAGACGCAGTGAAAAAAAATGAGGTTAGAAATGAAATTAATTATTTGTACCTACCTAAAAACGTGCCTGCAAGCTCAGAGAGGCCCCAAGTTGTTAAAAGCTCTAAAACTTCGTCCATTATAAACACCACAAGCGTGCACGCTAGATAAAATAATTTTAGTTAGGATGCATCACAAACACAGCAAATTGTCAATAAAATTTAAAGACAAATACTTACCAGAGGTATCCCACAAATGAAATAGGTATAAAAAGTGTTGTGTCTAGATTTGATTCTTGTTTTTCACGGAAATTAACTCACTCATTAAATGAATCTAGATTAGAATTATTGATATTTTTCACAGAAAATGAACAAAAAAAACGGCTGCGGCTGGCGGCTGAGTGACGGCTACAGAACAAATACGCGGCGGCGCGCGCCCGCGTCGCGGGCGCGCGCCGTACGAGTCGAGACGAGAAAGAACTTGCTTGAGAGTAGATAGAAAGTCAGAGATGGCGCGTGCGGCGTGGCGGCTGGCCGCTGGGCTGGAGGCCAGGGTTACCAACTCCTAAAAATATTTACCCCTAAGCTAAAGGCAAAAACTCCTAAAATTGCCACGTTTACTTGAACATCCCACTCATTTTTTTTTATTGGTTTTAGTCATAACAAAAAATTACTTGATAACGCAGCAGTTCAATTACAATATCTAAATGCAAAACTATAGATCAAACTGAACAATAACCAAGCCAAGGTATTTTATAATTTCTAGTAAACGTTAACAAAAGTCTATCTATACTATACTTAGGAGTAGAAAAAAAATCATTTGTTTAGGGTTAACACTGGCACTAGTGACAGTTGTTTATTTCTTTATATTTTATATAGTTGTGTTGTGCAATGTGCACGCTTTGTGTAAACATCTTCTTGGTGGAAACTACGGTGGCCACCCGTACTACAGGGTGAAATTGAATAGATGCGACAAATTTAAATATTCAATAATACGTGTTGTCAAGAAAATGTATAAAATATCAAATGTAAAATTAAAAAAATAATAGATTGCAGTGTTACGAAAACCGTTAAAATAATAAAAGTATCAAAAAATCTCGTCCGACTCATCGCAGTGCTCAATATAGCGGTCATTTACCTAATTTTGCCTTATTTTTTCTTATTTATTTTGCATATTACTGGAATACCGATAATTCGTACTCGAATAAAGATAATAACATCAATGGATCTTTTGAAAACGATAATCGCGTATTTTTTTTAATGATTTAGATTGTAGAAAAGACAGTATATAATTACTGTGTTACTGTAACTGAAGCTCCAATTTCATTTTGTCGCATTTATTAAAATTCACCCTGTATACCTATTAATATATAGTATCGTACTTGATTTCAGGAAATTGTAATAAATATTATAGAAAAATACTGTATTTTTATCCCTGATTCAACTGTCGCGCTTTTTTTTATAAACTTTGACTGGAAGTCTGGCTGGAACGTACCCGTGCAGCGCTGCACGGAGTATTTCAGAACGAAACGCATTTGCGGTAACAAAACGTCAACTGTCAAACTGTCAATAATTGTTTTAATTGTTTAACTTCTGCTGGTAAAATAAAAAAAACATGGAAGATGTTATTGACAAATATGGAGCAAAGTGTTACAGTACACTTACCTAAGCGGGATTTCTTTTTAGATTGCATGATGTTTAAAAATAAATTTGTAACTTTTTTTTCTGAATTTATATTTACTATATTTTTGCAGCTTTTTTGGGAAAATACTAGGTATATTTGTCCAAAATAAAGGTGGCAACCCTAGTGGAAACCCGCAGTGACTGGGTTAAGACAAACAAGCTTTTTGTTTATGGCAAACACGCAGCTTTATTAGGGTAAAAACCTTACTTGATAGCTGCAATCAAGTTGTGTTGGAGTATTTTTAATGATTTATTTGATAGATACAACCAAGAAGGTTGATTGGGGCAAACAAGCTTCTTGTTCAGAGCAAACACGCACCTTTATTAGGGTAAACACCTTACTTGATAGCTGCAATCAAGTTGTATTTGATAGATACAACCAAGAAGGTTGATTGGAGCAAACAAGTTTCTTGTTCAGGGCAAACACGCACCTTTATTAAGGTGAACTATCAAGTCGGATAGAATTTATCATTTAAACTTGATTAGGGCAAACAAGCCACTTGTTTTGAGCAAACATTCTACTTTTTAAGGGTGAACACCCTACTTGGTAGCCGCAATCAAGTTGTGTTGGAGTATTTTGACCGATGTTTTTGATAGATACAACTATCAGACTTGACTAGGGCAAACAAGCGACTTGTTCAGGGCAAACACGAACCTTTATTAGGACAAACACCGTACGTGATAGTTGGAATCATGTTGTCATGTAGTTTGTTTGTATGATGTATTTGATAAACACAACCAAGCAACTTATTTAGCTCAAACATTTAGCGCAAGATTAGACCAAGTTGTATGATTAATACAATTAATTGCAATGATAGATGCTATCAAGTCACACCAACTTAATAAAGTTTCAATAATCTTTATTGAAGTAATCAAAATGCTTGATTGACACAGCTAACTTACTTTGTTACAGTTAACATTTTTTGAACTTGTCTCTTTTTTAACTCTTCTACTATGATGTCTTGTTAAGGGTAATCGAGAAACTTGTTTGAGCGCTCAATCAAGTGAACTAGTATTGCTGCAATCATGTCGTGATGATCAACTTAACTAAGATTTTGATTGATCTAAACAAGATATCGTCAATCAAGCTAAAAAGTCACTTGATTGAATTGCATTTTTTTCAGTGTAATGCCATCTTTTTGTCAAATCTCAGTTTGATCTCATTAGGGTTGACTTAATAGTCTACTAAGATAACTCTTCAGCAATAAATACATTATAATATACTGAAAAATAAAGACAAACTTATTTCGTTTTATAAAGTTATTTACATCTAAAAGTTATGTAATGATGGCCCTTTTGAAAGTTGCTAACTTACACGAAACGGCAGATCAAACACTGTTATGTAAGTGCGATTCGCAGGAAAAATGAATGGTTCTCTAGGGAAAGTTGGGTATGAAACTTGAGCACATTTGCTGGGTTGAAAAAAGATGTCTCCGTACGGTTCCTCGTGGAAAGATTATCGATGGAGTTTGGTGAATAGTATGATTCTGATAAATTGATTTTCAATATAGTTTTACTCTTAATTAAAATTAAATAAAAACCCTTACTGGGGTTGCCACCTTTTTTTGCAGATAAAGTACATTGGTTATTATGCGGAAAAAAAAGTATATAGTATTAAAATAAAGTACATTTTTTATTATTATTATTGTTTAAATACATATATATTTTTTATTACTTTTTGCGATTTGCATCAAATTTTGTAGTATATCTGTCACCGTAAAATTGTCAAATACGTTATATTGTAATATCTCTAGCGATATTGTAATGTCTCGAATTATTGTCAAATGAACATACTGCTTACAACAAAACGCATTATTTTTCGTGAAATGCATGCGATGGTAGTCAACTTACGCGGTGTGGAGGGAAGGAGGGGTCCCCCTTGCCCAGTGGCACAACTGTCATGAAAAGATAATGCACCATTCCTGAGAAATACCGATTAATGTAACATAACCTTAAAACACTTTATATTCCCCCTAAAAAGCGTAGTCGACGTAGCCCCTATTTCCGAGTGCAAGGTTTAAAGGAACCTAACTAACCTAACGGGGGGGTGCCCCAAGTCCCGATTATGGGGGCAGAGATACTTCCGTATGTTCAGTTGACAATAATTCGAGACATTACAATATGGCGAGAAAAAACACGTTATATTGTAATATAACGTGTTTGACAATTTTACGGTGACATATCTACTAAATAATCACACTGCATCTCAACAGTCTATATTTAAATTAAAATAAATAAGTCATTCGTTTTTAATCAAGTTTAAAGATGGTTTATTTATTTCGTCTCGCCATTTGCTACTCATCACAGAAAAACTCTCTGTGAATGCTAATGGGGCGGGAATAGATCTTTGAAACAAAAACTGTTAACCTTTAAATTGTATTGTTATTGCATTTAAACTGCTTCGCACGAAACAAACAAGAAATTGTGACAATTTAAGTTAAGTTGCGTACAGAAATATTTGTTAAAAAATCGAGTGCTTAAAAGTGATGTGGCGTTGGCGCGTGGCGACATCGATTGAACTTAACCTTTTCAAAACCCAAAAGAAACCAAATCATGCCAAATAAAGTATTTTCGTGTACGGTCGAACAAGCTATTTGATTTACAGTTTAACCAACAAATTACATTGTAAAATGTAAACCAAATAGCTTTTTCGACCGTAGGTACTTTATTGTTCAGATAAAGTATAGAGTACAATTACCTGAAATATTCATATTCATATCTTTATTTGCATTCCATAATGTTAGTTTTACAGATCTTATAATAGGCTTATAGCTAGGTACAATTATGGACCCTGTAGGACACAGCAAAAAGTATCAAATTTAAATACAAAATAAAAATAATAATAAAAAAAAAAAGTTAAATTAACAATAAGTAAGAATTATTATACAATGTCGAAAATGTTGTTAATTATAATTATTTTCTTGAATTAAACATTATGTTAAAAGAAATTATTCGTTAAAACGTACAATACTTTACAACAAAGTACGGGTGGCAACCCTCTGACACATAGGGCCATGATTTCTGACTAGATATAGACCGAAAAAGTCTCACGTCTTACAAATAGATTAAAATTGTCAAGTAACAAATACCCAATACTAGAAAACAAAGCGTATCTAATGATACCTCATTTATTGTATAAATCGCTTGAGGGGTAGGCTGTGAGAAGGTTTTCAAAGTAACATAAAACATACAAGTACCCTATCGAACAAACGCGAGAAAAACATTACCTTCCCTGAGGATTTACCACATTTAAGGAAACCTCAACGCGATCCAAAAAAGAAAAATGGTTTACCTCACGTTAAAATGAAAATAAATCATAAAAACTTTGACTCAGAAGATGTCACTTAAAATATACAAAACATTAAATTATTTATGGGAGAAAATATAAAGTTATATTACATTATAAAACTTAAGAAGACGCGTATTTATCGCGAATCTACCTTTAATTTAATCCCGACGTTTCGACCGGATTGCGTCTTCTTAAGTTTTATAATGTGTTCTGATCGTGAAAGTTTAAAAAAGACAAAAGTTATATTAGTAAACATTTTGGACTTACGGGAATGTATTTGAGTTTTGGAAAGCAATTATTATGCTTAATATGAGCGCTGTGAACGATGGCTGGTCTACCGATTTTTTTTTATGAAAGTTGCATTCGGGTATGTGATGGGATTTTAACCATTTAACCATTTTTTTTAACCATTTTTACCAGTGCACATGTAGTGCACTGGTAAAAAACAGTAAACCAATTTTTATAAAGTTTAAAATATAAATGGGGGCTAAAATTTGGTTCTCTATCGTATTACCTAACTTTTTAATCCATAATCTAAAATGACATAATTGTTTTTGTTATAATCTTCATTCGTCCGAATGATAATTTACCCGAACTTTAAATCACATAATATCATATGCCATAAAGTTGAAACGCCTAAATATAATAAGCCCTACATCTGTTTGTCATAAATATTACAATCAATAATATACAAAAGACATAAAATCGTTTTCAATAATAGTCATAAGTCCTATTCTAAGTAAATGTTTAATCGTATGTAGGCGTTGACCTGCAATGCAAGCAAGCATGCGGCATGCATGTAGCAAGCCAGCAAGCATGTAGCTAGCAAGCATGCAATGCAAGCATGCAGTCGGATTTACAGCAATTCGTTTCTGTCACTAAAACCTAACTTTTAGGGATTTTTTTAGCGACTAATATAAATGATCATTCGGAATCATACACATTATGTGATACACGACGTTATATCATGTAAAATTAGGAGATTCAATTATTATAGTATTCGATATTATGACAAAATAGTATTAGAAGTAAAGTTAGTTGTGTAAAACATAATTTCGGTGTTTTGAACATTATGGTTACTGAAGTTTATAGCAAACGTGTTATGGATAATGATTTTCGGACAAAAAATTTTAGGACAATCAAGGGAGTACCCTAAAATTTGTGTCAAGTGTGGTGCATTTGTCAAGGCTAAAGCCCTACTAGTTCGAGTGTCCGTACTCCTCGTCCGTTCGTCCGGACATTTGATGTCGTAAATAACGCTACTGAAGCTAAACAATGTAGCCACCCGCTGGGCCTTAATACTCTACTTATATTACTGGACAAAAGTTTAAACAATTCGAAAATTGAAATTCCACTAGCTAGAATTATGATTTGACCGGATATTTTTAAAGCGAAATCTTTTTTAGGCGCGTTGAGTACTTTTTGTGTGAACACCGATAAGCACCGCCCCAGCACCACCGCTCCAACCCAGCAATTAACTTGCCATTCAAATTAGAGCGTGTGAAATGTGTCGTACAGTAAGCGTTCATAAGTGCACAGGCACGCTTAGGATCGTATTGCTGTGAACGCACGGGCGAGCGTCCGTGCGACTGTATGTGTAAGCTGTCTCAATACAGTACCTACGCACACCACAGCCACAGAGTCGCCTACTGTCGCAAGTTGTCGCGTCGCTCTCAACGATACAAAAAGATATATATTACCGTCTCTTTTGTTATACACGCAGCAAACGCATGATCGTATTTGCATTGGATTGCGACCATATCTACCAGGTGTTGATAGCTGTTTAGGTTAAGCAGTGGGTTCACGATCAACGTGTCTTGAGTTCAAATCCCGTTTACATTATACGGGTTTTTTCTTTTTGTAACCACTTTAATTAATATTTGTATTTTATGCAAAAACTATTTACTTAGGTATTTATTTTGAAATGGGTTCATGCTCATTATTTATTTTTATAAAGATTTAAATATAAGTGAATAACCCATCATAACTATTTATGTGATTGTGTAATATTTTTTCGGTGTTGGAAGGTGGAAAAAAAAGTTGTGCTGACAGATAACAAAAATTGTTTTATTCGTTTCATTTATTCATATAATTAACAACTTTAATAAGATTTGAAACGTCACATTCCTACCTAGATATAAGAAGTTCTCTTGTAACCGTTCATAAGATTTTTTTGTGTATCTGTATACCCACTTTGAAGTCATTTTTTATTAACATAACAAGGATGTACGTATAGTTCAAAGTTACAATGGCGAATAATTTAATAATATATTACCAAAATTGCAGGGGAATCCGTACGAAACTGCATACGCTATATATGAATATCCTTGCTAATTCTTATGACGTAATAATCTTGACCGAGACCTGGCTAATGCCCGATATAGCTGACAGCGAGTTCATCGACGAACGATGTACTGTACACCGATGTGATAGAGATCGCGCTGCAACCAAAAGAAAAGACGGCGGTGGTGTTCTTGTTGCTGTGTTAAAAGAACTGCGCTCAGTAAGATTACTTCCACGTTCCTCTGTGCATACGCATATTGAGCACATACTAATACAGTTGCCAAGTTCGAGTCGAGGTCAAAATATAAGTATTGCTGCAGTTTATATACCGCCTAAAACGCCTGAAAGTATATATGTTGATTATTTTGATTTATTACAATCCGTACTTGGGCACAGCAATTTTGAACATTGCTATCTGTTAGGTGACTATAATTTACCCGAAATTGACTGGGTCACGTGCACTGCGGGTACCTCACAAACTGCTCTGACTTGTAGAGGGAATTCTCCTACCGGTATCCAATTATGTCAGCTCATGTCCTTTCTCGACGCTCATCAATTTAATAATGCAAGGAATCTGAACGGGAGGATATTGGATTTGCTCATTAGTAACGACGACTGCACTACATACCCGCCTACGGATTATTTACTGCAGGCAGATAACCATCATCCCCCATTTTGTGTGTTGATATCTGTTTCATTGCCCAGTTGCTCAATGGTTCGTAAGACTGTTAAAAAATATAATTACTTTAAAGCCAATTATGAGGACATTAACCATGATTTAAAAGAAATAAATTGGGAAGATAAGTTTTTAAATGATCAAACACCTGACGAGTATTTAGGCACGTTTTATAACACTATTTTTGGCATAATAAGAAAACATGTTCCTTTGGTTAGCAGTAGATCTTTGAAGTTTCCTGTATGGTTTTCAAAATCTCTGATACACATATGTAAAAACAAATCCAAAGCGTGGGTTATATGGAAAATGTACAAGAATTTATCGGACTACGAGCAGTTTAAACTATACCGCACGAGATTTCAGTCTGAGTGTAAAGAATCATACAGAAAATACATTAATTCTGTAGAGGATGGTATTCGAGATAACATGAAACATTTTTGGACTTTCATTTCCAAGCAAAAATCCACTACTGGAATTCCTTCTACCATGAAATATAAAAATCAGCCTTCTAATAACCCAGAAGACATTTGCAATGCTTTTTCGGACTTCTTTCATTCGGTATATGAACAATCTACGTTAACAGGTGTACCGTCCTCGCATATCGACTGCTCCCCCACCTGCTCGCTTATAAGTGATATTGAATTTTCAATGGCTGATGTACTGAGGGGGCTCGAGTCATTAGACCCTTCAAAGGGACCTGGACCGGATGGTGTGCCAGTTATCTTTATTAAAAAGACTGCCAATAGTCTCTGTAAACCATTGCATACCATTTTTAATTTATCAATTTCAAAGGGGATATTTCCACAAGCTTGGAAACTCGCAAACATAACCCCTGTCTACAAGTCAGGACCTAGGCATGACATCGAAAACTATCGACCAATTTCTATATTGTCAGCTTTGTCAAAGGTTTTTGAGAGACTAGTACATGATAAAGTTTACCCTTTACTTCACAGCGTTTTACTACCACAGCAACATGGTTTTGTCAAAAGGAGATCAACCGCGACGAACCTGGTGACTTTCGCAGACTATTTGTTTAACAATTTAGATGCTCGCGTTCAAACTGATACCATATAAAGGGTGTAAAACACCTCTTAACGAATACGAAAGGCTCTTATTCTCCTGGTCACTCTGATCATTTTTTTGTTCTACACTATACCTGGGAACCTTCTAGTTACGGAGATATTGGGGGTTAAAGTTGCAAGATTTTGACAAGTTTTTTTTTAAATACCACTTTTTATCGCATAAATTTTTACTTTAAATATCTCAACGACCCCCGTACTATTCAATCCATCCATCAGCACAATGTTTTGAGTGTGTTACATTGAGTTATACCACAAAATATGATTTATAACCTCAAAAAAAAGAGTTGTTTCCCAGCAATATTTTTTGTGTAAACTTACTTAGTTTGATATACAGAATGCTTGGTTAACGGCTTTGTGATGAGGTGAAATACACCCTGTATACTGATTTCAAGAAAGCCTTTGACAAGGTTGACCATGAACTGCTTTTGCAGAAAATTGCGTTTAATGGGATACGTGGGGACCTGCTGAGATGGTTTTATTCATATGTTTGCAACAGAACACAGAGGGTTGTAATAAATGGTTTCTGCTCTACCACTGTGGAGGTTACTTCTGGAGTACCGCAGGGCTCCATTCTGGGACCTTTCCTATTTATTTTATTAATCAATGACGTCGATAAATGTTTTAAAAATTCAAAATTGCTGCTGTATGCTGACGACATTAAAATATTTAGGTCTATTAAAAGTAACCGTGATTGTTCTCTATTACAGGAAGACTTAGATGCGTTTTCGGCATATTGTACACGCAATAAACTTCAACTTAGTGTATCCAAGTGTCATGTTATTAGTTTTACCAAAAATAAAAACATTTTGTTATATCCCTACACCTTAAAAAAACGAAAATCTAAAGAGAGAAACCCTGGTTCGTGATCTTGGAGTCCTGTTGGACGACAAACTTCATTTAGATTCCCATATTAACAAAATTGTTAATAATGCCTTCCGCATGTTCGGTTTTATCATGAGAACAGCTTCAGTATTTACCCGGTCCTCTACCTATTTGTATTTGTATCGGTCGTTGGTTCGCTCCCAGCTAGAGTATGCTGTTTCCGTATGGAATCCCCACTATGGTAAATATTCCGATATGATCGAAAAAGTACAGAGAAATTTTTTAAAGGCCATGCATTTTCGTTGCCATCGTACCTATGCGTCCTACAATGACCTTTTGCAGAAGTATAACCTGCAAAGTTTAAAGTCTAGACGAATCATGTTGGAAACAACGTTCTTGTTTGATCTGTGTCACACTTATGACTGTATTGATATTCGCAACAAAATCAGCTACGTAGTACCCAGAACGACAATATGCCGTGGGGTGCGTGCAAGACCTTTATTTGCAGTTAGTTCCTGTCGCACAAACGCGGGCCTGCGAGCACCCCTACGCCGCCTCACCAACCAGTACAATAACATTTTTGTAGACATAGACTTCTTCTTTGCCTCTGCTCAAAAATTTAGAAATCTTATCAACAAAATAATTTTAGATTATAATAGTTAGTTTAATTAGTTAATTTTATAATTTCTCGTTCTCTCTCTCTCTGTCTGTCGTTTGACTCATGACTGTCTATGTTTAATTTCACTTTTAACTGTCTTTTTGTGTTAAAATCTTAGAATAGCGCACTGTTAGATATAACTATTAATATGTTGTGGAAAATGTCGTAGGTTAAACATTTATAAACCTTGTATAATTATTTAAAACTTAGTTTAAGATTTTAATGTATAACTGTTTATTTTCCCGAATAAATAAAATAAAATAAAATAAAATAAAGGATATTCTAATCACACAAATATAATAGTTGATACCCACTTCTATCTATCGGTATTCAACAGAGCTTACTGAAAACTAATACATAATTTATACTTCGTGAATATGTTTTTTATGTGACGTCACAATAAATGTAACTCATATTGAGGTTATAGTTTAAGTGTTCATTTTCCTAAAGAAAAGAAGATTGAAACTAAACCTCAATTTAGGAATTATTAATATCGCTAAACATTTTGTAACACGTCTAATTAAAACTAGAACATTAGGGATTAATATTTTGTATAACCCCCATTATTTTCAATGCAGTCAAGTAGACGTATGCGGCTTAAAATCACCCAAAGGGCAATGGAGAGGGCTATGCTCGGGGTTTACTTGCGTGATCGAATCAGAAATGAAGCCCGAAGAATTGCTAAACTTAAGTGGCAGTGGGCAGGGCACATTGCTTGCAGAACGGATGGCCGATGGGGTCGAAAAGTTCTGGAGTGGCGACCGCGAACCGGAAGACGATGCGTTGGAAGACCTCCCACTAGGTGAACCGATTACCTGGTGAAGGTTGCGGGAATCCGGTCGATGCGAGTAGCAAGGAACCGGTCAATGTGGCGACACTTGGGGGAGGCCTATGTCCAGCAGTGGACGTCTTTTGGCTGAGATGATGATGAGACGTATGCGCATGGACCCCAAAAGGTTTCAACATATTTCGGATCTTCTTAAATTTTCCCACACCTTTATGCAATGGGTTGTAAATTGTGTTATACACCCCTCATCCCGTGTATCCCACCTTTGCACTATCAAACCCCATAGATTTTCTATGGGGTGCACTCATTCATCCATAATTCGACCTGAGTCTGTATTAGGGATTACGTTTCTATCAGACAGAGAGTGTTATCCTTGCGCCATAAATGAAGTCTACCCTTTTGACTTGATTTAAAAGTATTTTCATCAGAAAAAATGGTAGTAATCCAGTCAAAGTCTAAATATTCCCGTGCGAAACGTAATCGTTCTTCTTTATGTCTTTCTGTCAAGAAGGGCATTTTAGCTGATCTTCTGTGATGCAAGCCTTCAGCGTGGAGGGCACGGCGAACAGTTTGCGGTGACTCCGAGTGTGTCGTAGGTGTGAAACCATTGGTTTCATACTCGCCCACGATATGTTGTCGCTGCGCTTCGCTAATAAGCGACGACCCACTTCGCTGTCTACTTGCAAGGCTCCCTTCTTCCTCATAACTTTTGATCCAGAGACTTACTGCATTTCTCTAAACAAAAAAAAATATGTTAGGCAGCTGTAATAAATACTAAAGTGACTTCATTCACTCTGCATTTATAAATCCAATAATAAACACTAATTATTTATCTTTTGCATGATAGATTGAAAAAAAAAAACAACGAATTAAGTAAACCACAGATCACCAAATAAATGAACAATTTATAATACCCATTCGTTTTTAATTTTTAATGTTTAAGTTACAATTCATAAATAATTATAATACTCACATTCAGTTCTATTAAGGCCACTTTTATGAAGCGCGGATAATTCGCGATAATAGTCGCCCTCGCCTTAATATTAATATTTGCCCGCATTTTAAGAATCACACCAACAACAATACCGCTATCTATTAAACCACACGTCACTGACCATCAACTACCACATTATATAGTGTATTATGTATGACTACAACCAAACGACAAAGTTCATTCCGATCAAGTTAAAATATTCATAAAACTCATGTCTACCTCAAAGAAATCTAACAAAATTCTTGACTTATTTTTCTATCTACCTCCCTAACTTTACTAAATGTGTGAACAAAGCAAACAAGTTAAAGAATATAATATTTCTGTAGAGTAAAAACTTACAAAAAGTCTAAAAGTAACTGTGCGGGATTTGAACTCACGGCTTACTGATTCACTCTTAATTCTGGACCGGCCCAACCGCTAGGCCATCATGTCGTAGATATTGGCATTGAAATTATGAACTACAACTAGTTGCTGACAATATCTATTTTGTTGAAAGTAGAAGGTCGTAAGTCAAACTAAACGTCAAGCTATTGCTTTATGAGATTGCCTATCGACTTTTGGTCGGCACTGTACATAACATATTTTTTAATGTCCATATCAAAAAGCTTGCGGCGGGTGATCAACGCGCTTGCCGCTACCATACGATTCGACTCGCGGGCGACTCGGCGTCCGCGCGCCAGCAAGAGGACCGCGTGCTTACAGCGCGTCCGACCCATTGTTTTGCTGCGCGCCGACTCCAAGTTGCCCGCGAAACAACGTACAGTTACATATTTAGTTAGAGAGCCCATGATACTGAACCTATTTCGATTTTGATAAGACTCCCAGGTTTTGTAATTAAGTGGTCACGTTAATACTTAACATAGTTAACTTTAACCTCCTTTTCGTTAGCAGCCACCTCGAAAACCAAGTAAACGACACCCAAATTTATAAAATTATGCTTTAAATTTAGCGCGTTGTAGCCTTTTTTGTTTTTTTTTTGGATGGGAAATCATGAAATAACTTTTCCCATTTTGGGCGGAGCGGGAGGGAGTGTCAGACTTTTACTGACTAAAACCCATCCATGTTCCTTCCTCGCCCTTTATGTTCCGGGACCGCGGTATCTCTTTCGAACAGGCCCGCAACCCCGGCAGGCTTCGGCCCTTGCGGGCCCCTACCCTTTAATAAGGGACCGACCATCAAGTCGCGTAAAAAATATCAATATTGCCAAACGATTAAAGAGACACCCTTAATATTACTTGTTTTAAGGTCAAGACTATCAAGTTGGTGAGCAGGTGACATTCAGGTAAAAATATTAGTTTGTTAATTAGTATTGCCAGGTTTTGTATTACAATTTACGGTTATTACCATAATTTGTAATGAAAACCGCAGCAATTTATATGAAACATTAATACGAGTAAGTACTACCTGTAGCATAAAATAGATGTTTTGCGCTACAGCTTTTAATAGATATTATTATGCCACAATCATGTCACAAAGTAATTGACAACCATTTTCTGTTATGTAAAACGAGACCCCACTTTTCCCAATTATTTTTTCACTCACATCCGTCAAATTTTAATCATGGATTATTAAAAAAAAATAAGTTTAAAAGCCAGATAATGCAGGGTGAAGAAACTCTATAAGTCAAGCTTATTCCCTTATAGATGTACCACATAAACCAGGATTGTTATTTTTTATTTACAAAGATCTTAAAAAGTACTTACCCACAGACTCATCGGCAGCTTTTTCCTCATGGAATACATAAAATGCGTGACATTCTCGTATTTCTTTCTTATGATAACTCAAGGTGCTTGAAGACGTATGTTTTCGTGTTGTTTGCTCTTTCTCTTCGGAGTAAAATAATGTTTTCTGGCTAAACACAATGGAATCAACACGTTGCGAAATTGTAATACGATCAGGCAATCAGTCAGGGTAGTGTTGTTACTGTTAACTTGTGGTTTTCGGAATAAAATTGTGCATTTACCAGCCAAATGATGATGAAATTGTTATCTATCTGATAACTCTTAGAAGACACACGGAAACATCTAGGTTGCCGCCAACATTTAAGTTTTTGATTTTGTAGGAGAACCCAAAACTCAAGAATTCTTTGTTCTCACGGCTCTTGTATCGTAAATTCTTTCGATAAATAGACTTCTCTTCTGAAATGTGGTATTTCCATAAGTTTTTAAATCATTCGTGGTTCTGTCTTTGTCTTCTTACTCCTGAAATAGCTCACGTATTTTTTTTACTTGACGACTATTCGAAAAGTTACTAACTCACGGAGATGAATTCGTCTTTTATGTGTTGAATTAGTTCTGCTTTATTTAAGTTTTACTTGAAGCTGAACAACTAATCAAAGAACGTATTAATTGTTACTAAGTTTTATTATTTTTAACCGATTTCAAAAAGGAGGACGTTCTCAATTCGTCGGAACCTTTTTTATTTTTTTTTATGTATGCTCCCCGATTACTCGAAGGTGGCTGGAGAGATTTGAATTATTCTTTTTTTGTTTGAAAGGGTATACTTCCCAGGTGGTCCCATAATCATCAAGTTGGGATCTTATGATGGGATCCTGGAGAAATTGAGAGAACTCTTCAAATTTTATAGGCACACTTGATGTGATTTGGGTAGTTTTAGAAAGAGTACTTAAAGTGGTCCCATTTCAATTTGGTAAAGATCTGATGAAGAACTTCGGAGATAGGCAACGGAACTCCTCAATAAATGGTAGCAAATGGACTGGGATTGCTGAAATCTCAAGTCCATCTATTGCTTACACCAGTGCATAACATAACATCACGCTACGCTGTGAAGGGATAAGCACAAATGACCCACTAAAAAGTGAAAATTAAAAACTTTTTTGCAAAAAATAAAACAGACTATAAAAAATAGAAGGACTGAGAGGTGTGCGAGACACTCAGACACTGATGGCAGGCAAAAACTAATAATTTGATTTAAATCTTCTGAAAAACTTTCTTCTATTCACACAAAATACTTACTACTTACTTTATTCATACTTACACATGACACAACTCCCCACACAAATACACTTCTCACATGATATTATCCACACATAGTATTTTTTATCTAATAAAAAATGTAAAGTAAGTACCTTTTTATAGAGACATCTTCCTTTTGTCTAAGTATATATGTGACCACTAAATTATACTAGTACGCTCATAACTTGCTCGATCACTATTTATGCAAAGACACTGCCTCCTAAGATACAGGATCTTCCAAGTTTAGGAGTCAAATTTTGTATTGACTGTACTGTAATCATCTCTCGCACACTACTTCTGTTTGCCTTATTTTTCTGTACTTTAGTGACTGTTGTGTACTTTATTATGTGTCAAACTTGTATTTTGCCTAAAAAAAAATATTATTATTATTCCTCTCTCGAAAATGTCAACCACCTTTGAATATAAATAATCACTCTCCATTTCAGATTCGTAATATAACATTTTTTAAAACAGACAAGAATACCTAACAAGCCGTATTTGTAAGGGACCCCGCAATAAAGATTGTCACACACTTCAGTAGTTCACGGGATCTTAGCCGCGGGCAAACGCTATGTGTGCACACATACATCCTTTTTATTACCCGCATAATGTTGATATCTTTCTGAAAGCAATTTCGGTGTCTCAGATTAGTATGTGTGTATTTTAATTTTCTAGATAGTGCGAAATATCTGAAATGGTTGAAGAGATAGTTACAAAAAACTTATAAATCATCAGCTCGAATTCCTTTTTCTTTACATTTTTTTTTAATTACTGTTATTTTTTTAATTTTTGATGTTTAAATTGCTCTTATTTTCCCACAAATAAACCTGTTGCACTCTTATTTCAACCAATATTTCAACGGTTATTGTGGTGTTCACTCCGACGCTAGTTAGGGTTTGGAGTAAAGCCACCGTATATCAGGGTGGTGTCTTTGTTCAGGGTTGTACAATAAAATACAGTTTCTAATATTACTGGGTTAGGCGTGCTGTCCCTAGGGCTGCTTGTACTAGACTGCGCGGGGCGATGCGCCGCGCTCCCTCCAACGCGCATCCCCCACCACAGCACGCATAACTCATTTATTAAACGTCACAGTTATATTTTACTATTGTTACGGTTTGCGGTTAGTTTTTAGTTTGTCAAAAGTGTTTTGTTTTGTATTTTATGTTACATTTTATTTCTATAACTTTACGTTGATATAGCTTTATTGTACTCAATGGAATGTTGTGAACACCTGTAATTACTACCTACATAAGAACCCTAACCTGTGTAATTTTATTGTTAAATGCATGTACTGTTTTATTAACTAACTCACTCTATCTTATCGCAGTGATGGGGAGAAGAAGAGCTCGTCGGCTTTGCTAAGTGTCTATTATTACCCTTCATTATGTTTATCCATTTTATCAACTATAGCAACTCCTTGACGCATTATTTCTACGTGTTATTTTCATCATACTTGATGAAATTTTACACGTCGCCTTTTCACCTTCAATAAAAATCGATGGCCTATTAATAATGTACGCGAATCTGTATCACAAGTTGTCACACATATTTTTATCAATATTCGCGAGATAAACTGATAAATTAACCGAGCTTTCCTGTTGTCCTGATTATTTTAGTATGTAACATATCAATGTTACGAATGTTATGAAGTGGAACTACTAAAATGTATACCGTACTTTTGTTGAACATTTTTTACCTTTACCTAAGTATAACAAAACATAACATCACGCCTATAATCCCCAAAAGGTATTTTACTACTACTATTTTACTTTATCTTAAGGAAGATGATGTATGGTTGTTTGGTATATTTAGTCAGAAATAATGTAGGCCACATTCCGTTTGGTAACTTTCCCGATTCGCCAACTAAACAAAAGACAACTTTATAAAAACTGACTTCAAACAAAAACAAAAAAGTGAAAGATTAAAAATAAGTTTAGGTTCAGATTTCGGTGACCTTTGTTTGATTGATTTAGTTTTTGGTCACCGACTTCTGAAGCTAAAGTTTCACATTTTATGTTTTTTATTTTTGTTTCGGTTTGTTTCGGGTTTTTTTTGCAAAAAAGTTTTTTATTGTTCACATTTTAGTGGTTCACATGTGCTTTCCCCCTTCAGAGCGTACCAGCCTGATGTTATATTATGAACTGGTGTACTCAATAGACAAACATGAGATTTTAACAATCCCCGTCCATTTCCTATCAGTTAATGAAGAGTTCCGTTGCCTACCTCCGAAATTCTTCATCAGATCTACACCAAATTGAAATGTGAACACTCCGAAAAAGTACTCTTGTAAAAAATACCCAAATCACTACAAGTGTCCCTATAAAATTTGAAGAGTTCTTTCTATTTTTCCAGAACCTCATCATCAGATTCTGACTTGATGATCATGGAATCACCTGGAAACTATACCCTTTCCAACAAAAAACTAAAAATTCAAATCGGTCCAGCCATTGCATAGCATTTTTATCAAATAAATAATTATAATTGCATAAGTTGTTAAAAAATGGTTACAAAGAAGGTCTAACATCAAATGTATACAACCTACAACTCCTAGTTACGGCAATATATTAAAAAGAAAACTAGCTTGTCACTGTCATTATCTGACATGGGGTGACATGGGGTGTTAGGTTATTTTCGTTACGGAATTTCTGAATTCGGTCTCCACGCTCAAGGCCCGCGATAGAAGCTATGTAATAGCTTAAAAAAAGGTTCCGACGAATTGAGAATTCTTCTTCTCCTTTTTGAAGTCGGCTAAAAAGTACGCCCACCCACATATCGCCAGTTATGCTTAGTAAGTCCAATCAATGTAACTGGGGTTCACCCTATTGCCAGTTAACCTCTTAGACCTCTAGGCCCTCGAGTAGAGTAGAGCCTCGCGAGAGATCGTGCGGTACCCACGGACCATCTTCACGGCCACCACTTTTTGGGGCGCGTTCAAATGGTGAGCGGCTCGCCGCTTCAACGAACGCGCCCACACTGGGGCCCCGTAGAGGGCCATGGACCGCACGACTCCCGCGTAGAGCCTGCGGCAGGAGGCGTTCGGCCCCCCAAGGTTGGGCAGGAGCCGCCTGAAGGCAGCCCCTGTCCGTTCCAGCCTGGGGGCCAAACGTCGGAAATGCTCCACGAAGTTCCACCGGCTGTCGAGGACGAGTCCTAGGTACTTCAACGTTGGCTCGACGCCGATGGATACCCCTCCTACCGTCAGTGTGGATCCCGACGGTGGCGCATTCCGAGGCCCATGAAAGCACATGGCCTCGGATGAAAGCACATGGCCTCGGGTTCAATCACACCTTACAATGTGTTCGCGGTGACAGCAAGCTCTTATTCCGGGAGATAGCGGTGCAAATAAAAATGCCCTAATAAACCGACTGATATTGTTGTAATCGAAGGTTGATCTTATAAGATCTTAGAGACCATGATCTTATAAGATCAACCTTCGATTACAACAGTATCAATCGGTCGGTCGGTCGGTCTGTAACCAATCGTACAGTACACCGGCTGAAACTATTTTTAAAAATAATTTACATATACTGAACTTAAAAAAATGGAAATGGAAAGAAAAATAAACCACGAATCCACGTCAACAAAATATAATTACTAGAGATAATTCCCTAAAATACAATGCTACCTCTTGGACTATTACTACCAGCGTGCGGACTGTGAGCTTGCGCCTTGCGGACGGCGAGGGGACCGCGCGCGGCCCGCTCGGCGCAAGCGAGGTGACCGCGCGCCGCAAGCGAGGCGACCGCGCGCCGCAAGCGAGGGGACCGCGTGCTTACACCTCGCTTGCGCCGCGCGGGCCGCGCGCCGTAGCCTATATTCGAGGCGACGCCGGTCAGGAGCTGTGCTGGTGCTGTGCTGGTGCGGTGCTTGTCAAGTGAGCCACGACCTTAATGCTTGGTTGACAGCTTCGTGAAGGTTCCTGTGATCTTGTGTTATGACGATTTCAGCTTGCGTATAAAGGGTGAAAAACACCTCTTCACGAAGCCGAGGAGAACAAGTACCTTTGTACTTGTTCTCCTCGTCATTGCAATCATTTTTTTGTTGTACACTATACCTGGAAACCTTCTAGTTCCGGAGATATTGGGAGCTTTTTGACAAGATTTTTCTGAAATACAAAGTTTTGTTGAAAAAAAAGTTTATACTACGACCCCTGTAGTATTTAATCCATCAATTAGCACAATGTTTTAAACGCGTTACAATGAGTTCTACCACATAATTTATGATTTTTCACTTTAAAAAATGTTTCCTAGCAATATTTTTTGCATAAAGTTACTTTATCTACCCAAATATCATAAACCCTCTCTAATGCGTTCAAAAACCATAGGCAATGACCAGCATTACCAACCTGCAGAAATGAACGGTACTGTAATGAACTCATAACGCAACTGTAAACAGTTGCGTTATGAGTTTTAAATTTGGAACAGGTGTCAAATTCAAGTGAGTGTGCTATTCTAGTACCACCTACATTAAATCAGATATCGATAAAAAAAAAAAAAAAAACCCCAATTCAGTATGATTTTAATTATAAATCGCACGACATTTTCGATCTCGAGTGACACAAGAATAGTGACTTTGTTCGTTTGCCTATGATTTAAAAAAAATGACAGATATCCGAAACGCCGCCATTTCGAGCTGTCATTTGTTCGTTAGCTTTTTATTTCCAGTAACCCATTCTTTATTTCTGTCGAAAATGAGTGATAGTGACTCAGAAATTGACATGAATACTCCGCCAGATATCGTAAATGCAGCGACGAATGCAACTAATAACCTGTTGGCACAAAAATCAAGGCCAAGTAACAATGCAGGTCATTTCCCTATGGTTCCTGAACCCATCATAGAGCCCTTATGATATTTGGGTAGATAAAGTAGTGTATGCAACTATACATAATTAGGCATTACAACACTCGTGTGATGCTATTAAGAAACTCGCCTTCGGCTCGTTTCTTAAACCCACACTCGTGTTGTAATGCCCTTCATTATGCACAGTTGCATAAACTACTATAGTTTGATGTACAGAATGCAAGTGCCTGACGTCTTCGTGATGAGGTTGTTTACACCCTGTATGTCTCAAAATCGTAATTAAAAAAGAAAAACCAATATCAGAATTGTTTGAAACAGCCTTATAAAGTTAAACGTTTCATTTTGATTAATGAACGTCCAAATAAATAAATGTCATGGCATTTAATTTCTGTTATCAACATTTCAAACAAAATCGCGCAGAACGAAACTCCCGGAGGTAATAATTACAGGAATTTTAATTATTATTATTCGGCATTATGTACGATTTATTATATTTATCGCTCCCGCATTTATGAAAGATTATAATTATCTGAAAACCTGTTTATTATATTGTGTTAAATTCAGGTCAATCAATTTTATAATAGTGCTTACAAAATAAATTGGCGAACGGTAGGTAATTCGAGCGCGTACATACATTGCCCACTTACAAACCTACTCCAATTAAATTGATGTGAGTTCAGTATTGCTTACCTATTGTACGATATTGGAAGTCATGGTCTGAGGCTTTTGCCCAGCAGTGGGATGACGCAGGCATCATACGAATAACAAAATCACTTCGTCACTTCGTCTAAAATGATGTCGAGTTTAAACATGAATAACAAGTTTTGTTTAAACTTTTCAGTCGGAAGAAGATCCCGGCAGCGTCGTAAGTTTATGAAAAGGTCCCAAATGTTCAGGACTGCGAAGCAGAACATGCTATTTGACCATTTTTTTTTGGATGGGAAATCATCAAATAACTTCTCCCACTCTGGGCGGAGCGGCCATCCATGTTTTTTCCTCGCCCTTTATGTTCCGGGGCCGCGGTATATCTTTCGAACAGTCCCGCAGCCCCGATGTTATTTGAACCTTAGCTAACAACGAGGACGACGATAGAAAAATCAAATACTGTATTGACTGGAGAAGTTTCATGAAGTTGAAAACACCTTATTTAAGTATATGAAATCAAAACAGGAGTTTTTTTTAATTCATCAACCAATTACTGCGAAATAAACTAATAAAAGTCGAACTTAGGAAATAAATAGCATAAGAACTCGTCGTAGAACTACACGAACTTAATGTTTTTTTTCTCCGTTAATTTCTACTAGTAGGACAGAACGGATAGTCTGTCCTACTAGTAGACTGAATGGTAGAACTATACGGATACAATGTAAAAGTGATTATAACATAGAATTTGATGTTTTTTTTAAATCAAATCCGTCTTATGTTGCAGTTGTAATAAAACGAGTTCAACTTGTTTAAGCTTATCCTGGGTTTATTTCGTTAATCAGCCATTTTTATTTTTTGTTATTTAGTTCGACTTTCCTCAGTCATATTTCTAGTTTTGATACATGTCATAAATAATTTTAGTTACAGTAAAACGGGGCTATTTGAGTTTTTGGGGGCTATTTGGTACCAAAGAAATCAAAATTTTATTGGATTTTTTCACCAGGAATTTCCCAGTAACAGCCAATCAAAGTGTTGCTAGATATAGCAAAGAACCTCTACCACACACCGGCCGATAATTATCGATATTTTTGTTCGATTTCTGGGCCTTACCAAATAGCCCCCAAAAACCAAATAGCCCCGGTTTACGGTACTTAAATATAGTGTTATCAGGATCGTGGGACTTCTTCATTGAGATATGACACAGGTGGAAGTCAGGGATAAGACTGATCAATTCCTCAGAGTGAGCATAGGGATGCAACGGCTTTCAGCAAAGTCAATAGATCAAGTGAATTGAAACGCGATTGTCGCAAATGATTCGAGACGGTCTACGTTCAATGTGATTAAATGGAAAGGTACTGGGATAGGCAGAGATGTAATCAGCCGAGATTATTACAATCAACGAAGATTTTAGGAGTGGGAGCTACTGATGGTTTATTTAAATAAAAAAGCGGCCCGAGCTGTAATCAAAACCGAGTAATACAAACTGTTTTTGCCATGTCTGCAACTGTAGTGACCAGCAAATTGAGAATATATTTTACCTTATGAATAATTGAAGCTTATCAAAAGCTTCTATGCAAAGTGGGTGGGGCTTTGATGCACTACAAACGCTTACCACGTTTTTGAAATTCATAGTGATTTTGCATCGGTAATAACAAAAATACTGCTTTGTTTTGCTTAGTTTAAAACTTTACAACTTTATTTAAATTAGTACTAATGAAAAAAAATCAGTGTGTTATGTACTGAATATTATAGTGTATAATATAACATAAGTACGTTAGATGCCTTGAAGTATGGCTAACAGTGTATACAGGGTGTAACTGATGTAAACCACCTCATCACAAAGCGGTTAACCATGCATTCTGTACATCAAACTAAGTAACTTTACGCAAAATAAAATTACGCTGGGAAAGAACTTTTTTTATTAGGTTATAAGTCATGTTTTGTAGTAGAACTCAATAACGCACTAAAAACATTGTTCTGATGGATGGATTGTGTAGTAGAGGGATAGTGGTCTTAAAAAAAACACTTGTATTAAAAAAAACTTGTCAAAAAGTTGTAACTTTGACCCCCCATATTTCCGTAACTAAAAGGTTCCCAGGTATGGTGTAGAACAAAAAATGATCGCAATGACGAGGAGAACAAGTGCCTTTCAGCTTCGTGAAGAGGTGTTTTACACCCTTTATATTTATGAACGTCACATTGTAAAAACCGTTAGAATGTAATATAACTAGCGAGATCGTAAACTATCGAAATATTGTCAACTGAACACACTGCTTACAATATGACGCATTATTTTTCGGTAGATCTCATTTTCATCTGTCGAAGTGAAACCGTAATATTGTGAAATGTGTAACAATATATATGTCACCGTAAAATTGTCAAACACGTTATATTACAATATAACGTCTTTTTTCTCGCGATATTGTAATGTCTCGAATTATTGTCAACTAAACATACGGAAGTATCTCTGCCCCCATAATCGGGACTTGGGGCACCCCCCGTTAGGTTAGTTAGGTTCCTTTAAACTGCACTCGGAAATCCGCGCTCGGGGCTCCGTCGACTACGCTTTTTAGGGGGAATATAAAGTAGTTTAAGGTAATGTTATATTAATCGGTATTTTTTAGGAATGGTGCATTATCTTTTCATGAGAGTTGTGCCACTGGGCAAGGGAGACCCCTCCTTCCCTCCACACCGCGTAAGTTGACTACCATCGCATGCATTTCACGAAAAATAATGCGTTTTGTTGTAAGCAGTATGTTCATTTGACAATAATTCGAGACTTTACAACATCGCTAGAGATATTACAATATAACGTATTTGACAATTTTACGGTGACATATATATTTCATACCCTTCCATTTAAAGAAAACTTCCTGTATTTTAATGTCCCTAACTCAACATTCGGGGCCGATACAATATCAAAGTGACAGTATATTGATCTGAAAACGACCTTTTCGGAGTTTATTAAACCGGAGCTTTTGTACCATTTTTAACGATGAGAACATTTCTCTTTGAAACAGTAATTTCCAATCAAAGTGAGCAGTCTTCAATTGTTTCGGCTCGGTAAATATGATGTTTGGTAGTGACGGATCACTCCATTTTGTGTCAATGTTTGGCGGTTATTTTAAGATGTATCTATACTAATATTTTAAAGCAGAGGAGTTTGTTTGTTTGTTTGGTTGAACGCGCTAATCTCAGGAACTACTGGCTCGAATTGAAAAAATATTGCGTTGGATAGTCCATTTATCGAGGAAGGCTTTAGGCAAAATAACAACACGCTACCATTATACCACACTAATAAATCATACAGACACACTCACACACACACTCACTCATTCACATACATAAGTTTTAAATTGTTAATTTATAATATTTTTCCTTTTCCTAAATTATAATATGTTTATGTTTACAAGTTTAAGAGTAATATGATTGTTAAGTAGTTAACACGTACTATAAGTTGGCACAGTCCGCAGTTGTTTAATCCCTATTTTTGAGTTACCTCACAGCTGAACACTGTCTCTTAAGATACAGGTTATCCTAGTTTGAGAGGCAGGGCTCACAATATCTGTATACAAACTTCTGTAGCGTTAGTTTGCAATTTGTTAATCAGTGTATACTAATGTATGTTTCCTTGTGACAATAAACTTATTATTATTATTATTATTCTTTTCATACTTTTACGCAGCTCGGCGTTATGCCGGATTAATAGAATAGTACGGGCCGAAGCCAAGTACTACCCCAAGAGAGTGGTGATATAATGAGATGATGATCTAGTCAGATTGTGTGATGATGAGTGTCCATTAAACTGTGTCTGTGAGGGTTGAGTGTGTGAGGTGGTGATAATAGCCTCATTATCATTTTGTAAAAATTTTCGGACAATCCTGCAAGTATTAAGAATTGCAGCCTTCTGAAGGCTTTGATATGTGTATGGTGGTAAATCAAGTGATTTTAAAGATTGATGGAGCTGTTTAGGTATAACACCTGTAGTTGATAAAACTATTGGGACTATGGCGACATTTTTAAGACTCCACATTCGGGTGATTTCTAGTTTAAGGTCAATATATTTTGCGAGTTTTTCCGCTATTGTGTTTTGTAGGTTGTGCGTGTTTGGTACGGCGATGTCTATGATTAACGCGGTTTTGTTACATTTGTCTAATAAAGTGATGTCTGGTCTATTGTAGTGTATTGTTTTGTCGGTGAAGATACCTCGGTCGAAGTATAACTTGTGAGTGGCGTTTTCAAGAACTGTTTCAGGCTGGTATTTATAGTAGGGTACTGGAGGTGTGGAGATGAATTTATATTTTATTGCTAATTTTTGATGAATTATGTTCGCAATTTGATCATGCCTGTGCTTATAATCGGTCTGGACTATTGCTTTACACGCACCTGTGACGTGCTGAATGGTTTCCGAAGAACTATTGCATCGCCTACATATGTCTACTGTGTGAGGAACTCTCATAATGTGTTTCTGGTAATTCCGGGTTTCTATGACTTGGTCCTGAATTGCTATCATAAACCCTTCTGTCTCAGGGAACAGTTCTCCACGCCTCAACCATTCGTTCGACGCTAACTTGTCGACGTTAGGTAGATTAAGGTCGTGTCGGTGTCTCCCATGCAGTGACTTTTGGGTCCATTCAGCGATTTTTGTCTGTCGGTCAGTCTGTTGTTCATTACTTTGTGTTGTCCTGTCATACATGTTTAAAGGGGTAAGTTTCTTGTCATTATAAACAATTGCTTTGTGTAGGGTTGAAGTGGAGCTTTTATTGTCAAAGTATGTTCTCAATGTTGATATTTGTTTGTTGTGTAGGTTAGTGATATCTATGATTCCCCTTCCGCCGTCGTTCCTTGGTAGTGTGAGTCTCTGTACACATGACCTCGGATGGTGTCTCCTATGTTTAGTGAGAGTGGTGTTTATAATTCTTTGCAAGTTTTTGAGGTCGGTCTTGTTCCATTTTATGATGCCAAAGGAATAGGTAAGAATGGGGATGGCATATGTATTAATAGCTTTAATAGTGTTTTTAGCGTTTATTTGAGTGTTAAATATTGTATTTAATCTATGCTTAAATTGCTTGGTGAGTGTAGTTTTGATTTCTTTATGCAGAATCTGTTTAGCCTGTATATACCCTAGATATTTGTACGTCCCGGTTTCGTCTAATGAATCTATTGTCGCGCCTGTTTGCATTTGGTATGAATGTGTAAATGTTTTTCCTGCTTTTATTGAATTAATTTTACATTTATCAATCCCAAACTCCATAGCTATATCTTTTGAGAATTGTTCAGTTACATCAGCTAATTCATATAAGTCATCAGGGGACGACGCATACAATTTGATGTCGTCCATATACAGTAGATGGTTTACTTTACAATATTGTTGGTCAGTCGGTGTGTCAGTCATTGTATCACTAAATTGGAGTTGGTAACCAGGTAACAGTGCATTAAGTTTGTTTGAAAGAGGGTTTAATGCTAAACAGAACCATAGTGGGCTGAGTGAGTCTCCCTGGAATATTCCTCGCTGGATCTTAATGAGTTCTGTTTCGACTGTTCCTGTTGATATGTTCAGTTGTAATCGTGTCTTCCATTTTTCTACAATAGTACCTAAACAATTGATAAGTTGTGGGTGTATTTTATATATTTTTAAAACTTCGAGTAACCACGAGTGAGGTACTGAATCGTATGCTTTCCTATAGTCTATATACATAGTGTGTAAGTCTTTTTTGGTACGTTGAACATGTCTATGTATTACTGCGTCTATTGTCAACTGTTCTTTACATCCTTGGCTTAACTTTTTACACCCCTTCTGTTCTTCTGTTAATATTTTCTGTGTTTCAAGATGTTTATAAATTACGTGACTAATGCATGATGTCATTATTTTATATATGGTTTGCAGACAAGTAATTGGCCTATATTTTGCTGGGTTTGTTGGGTCGCTGGGGTCTTTCGGTAGCATATAAGTCTTACCCTCAGTGATATATGTGGGGATCGTTGCGGGGTCTTTAATGAAATTGTTAATATGGTTAAATATGTGTGGGTGTGTATGTGTAAATTTTTTGTACCAATAGTTGTGTATATAATCTGAACCAGGTGCTTTCCAATTATGTATTTTTGTTAGGACGTCGTGAAAAGTTGCTACTTCAATTTGATCAAAGATCATCGCTTCTGTGTTAGTATGAATGACCTGCTCTGTTTTAATCCATTCTGCTTCAGTGTTATGGCAGACAGGATTTTCCCAAATCCCAGCCCAAAATTGCTGTAACTCTTCTGTAGTTGGAAATGCTGTATGGGCATTGCTATTAGATGTTGTTTCATTTGTTGTTGATTTTCTTAGGGTTCGATAAAATTGTTTTTCGTTATTCCTAAACTGGTTATTTTGAGTTTTACGAAGCGTGCATTTAGTGTATCGATTTAGTCTACTTTTTACTACTGTTAGTTTCTGTTTTAGAGTATCTAGAAAATGTTCAAGTTGTGTGTTAGGTTGTTCGTGTAATGTATGTATTCTGTAGTCTTTTAAAATTATTTCAACTGCTTTGATTAGTTTTCTGCTTCTTACGCCTTGAATATACTGAGTTAATCTTCCAATCTTGGCCCTTAAAGATTCCATTTTGTTTTCTAACCTTTTTTGCCATTTAGGTTTGTGGGCTTGTTGAGGCCTACTACTTCTGTCTACAGGAGGAGCGACAGAAATTTTACTACCGTTGGCCTTTGCAGCGGTCCACGCAGCACAGTATATAACTGTCTGGAGATGATTAAAATTTGTTTCATTGGTAACTTGTTCTGGCAAAATTACTTTATTTATGTAGCTAACTATATTCGCTAACTTTTTTGACGACTTTTGCTTGGGTATATAACTCCTTTCTGTAGGCTGGGTGTCTTTGAAATATTGTAGTGTTTGTGAGAATATTTCATCTATTTCAGGATTTCTAACTAGGTTTGTGTGTTGTATATTAAGGTGTATGGGGTGTTCTGGTCCCAAGTTATTATTACCGTCATCTATTTCTACTCCTATATTCTCTGTTTCTGAGTGTTCTATATTTTCAATATCTGTATTTAGTGTTTCTGTGTTTGTGTCTAAATGTAAGTTTCCTACGTCTGTATTTGACATTCTACTATCATGTTGCCTTTGAAAGGACTCAATTTCACACAGTTCATTTTCTACAATTGATTTTAATACCTGCAGCCGTGCTTCTGAAATCATGCTATTATTAACTATTACTCTTTTTTGGTCCGAAATGCGTTGTTCTGATAAGTGTGATAAATGGGGGTAACATTCTATGAATTTTTCTTTCAAATTTTTTCGCCAGACTGTCATATCCGTCTCCATTTTTGTTACCCTAAAATAACATTTCATAAGTGTCTCGTTGAGTTCGTTAGACCATTTCATTCTACGTTTAGGTTCTGATTGTGAGTTTAGTTGTGAGTCTCTTTGAGATGAAGGATACTCGGGTGGTGAATGTAATTCTAAGTCGTCGATAGGAGTTCTTAAATGGTTGCTTACTTCAAGCCTAATTGTATTAAGTACGGTGGAAGATAGTAACTTCTTGGAAACTATTGCTCTTCTTTGATCTCCAATTCTTTGCTTGGAGATATTCATGTTTGGGAATATATCTGTGAATCGATGATGTAATGATGTTAGATATGCTTTCGTGTCAGATTCTAAGTTTGTGATGATGAGGTAGTTACGCCAAATGAATTCATTCATTTCTTTACTCCATTTTTTTCGCGTAGTAGTTGAGACAGCAGCGGGTGAAGGATTATTGGCCACATTAGCCTCCGACACAACATCTACTGTCATTGGTGATAATATAGATGATGATCTTGATGAACGTGATGAGTATGAAGGTGGTGATGATGCAATTGATGAGAAGATGGACTTTGGTGATGACGATGAAGAAACCGGCGATGTTTCATCATCTGTAGCAGGCATACTTGCCTGAATATTTTTTTTTGTTTTTGACCTTGTTAACATATTGTTCCCACGAGTAGCTAGGGACTAACAAAGTCGGCCACAGCAGAGCCCTGCGTTCACTGTGGTAAGGGAAAATAAAACTGGAGGTTCCCTATTATCCAGAGTTGGCACACTAGCGACTAACCTCTCCCCTAGCCATGCAGCCCTCGGCGTGTGCGACCTTGGCTTGGATTGTATCTCTCTTAGTCTGGCCCCTCACCCTAGACCTATCTCGGCAAAGTAAACCTTACTGGGACAGACCTAGGGCTCATCAGAGCACGCAAGCCCCACCACGTCGTCAACGTAGAGATACAGCGGTGGGGTTATTATTATTATTATTAGGAGCTGAGCAGGAACGAAAAATGTTGCAAAAACGGGGATTTTTTATTCTATGTTTTTTTCTCTTATGTGACGCAGACGAAGTTACGCGGGTCAGCTAGTTTGTAATAATATATAAGCATGGTTTTGGCAGTTAGTTGATGCACTGATATATTATTTGGTTATCAACATACGTTTATTTTCACTCGTTCGAATTTATTTAGGACTAGCTTATGCCCGCGATTTATAAAAAGTATGCTATGTGTTAATACAGGTTATAAACTATCTGTGTTCTAAATTTCATCCAAATCCGGTCAGTAGTTTTTGTTTGAATGAGTAAAAAACATCCGTCCATCCATACTCAAAAACTTTCGATTATTAGTAAAAGATAAGAAGTGAACAGGATTTATTCATTGTTTTTCCGAAATTATACTGATCCAGTATTTAGACGCTCACACAGGTTATTGTATCTGTGGCATTCTTAATGCAATCAATCAAATCGAGATGCGGCAGTAATGCCATCTTTTTGTCAAATCTCAGTTTGATCTCATTAGGGTTGACTTAATAGTCTACTAAGATAACTCTTCAGCAATAAATACATTATAATATACTGAAAAATAAAGACAAACTTATTTCGTTTATAAAGTTATTTACATCTAAAAGTTATGTAATGATGGCCCTTTTGAAAGTTGCTAACTTACACGAAACGGCAGATCAAACACTGTAATGTAAGTGCGATTCGCAGGAAAAATGAATGGTTCTCTAGGGAAAGTTGGGTATGAAACTTGAGCACATTTGCTGGGTTGAAAAAAGATGTCTCCGTACGGTTCCTCGTGGAAAGATTATCGATGGAGTTTGGTGAATAGTATGATTCTGATAAATTGATTTTCAATATAGTTTTCCTCTTAATTAAAATTTAAATAAAAACCCCTGACTGGGGTTGCCACCTTTTTGTGCAGATAAAGTACATTGGTTATTATGGGGATAAAAAGTACATAGTGTTAAAATAAAGTACCTACATTTTTTATTATTATGGTTGTTTAAATATATATTTTTTATTACTTTATGCGATTTGCATCAAATTAGTATCTCTTACTAAATAATCACACTGCATCTTAACAGTCTATATTTAAATTAAAATAAATAAGTAATTCGTTTTTAATCAAGTTTAAAGATGGTTTATTTATTTCGTCTCGCCATTTGCTACTCATCACAGAAAAACTCTCTGTGAATGCTGATGTGGCGGGAATAGATCTTTAAAACAAAAACCTATTAACCTTTAAATCTTATTGTTATTGCATTTAAACTGCTTCGCACGAAACAAACAAGAAATTGAGACAGTTTAAGTTAAGTTGCGTTCAGAAATATTTGTTAAAAAACGAGTGCTTAAAAGTGATGTGGCGTTGGCGCGTGGCGACATCGATTGAACTAAACTTTTCAAAATCCAAAAGAAACCAAATCATGCCAAATAAAGTATTTTCGTGTACGGTCGAACAAGCTATTTGATTTACAGTTTAACCAACAAATTACATTGTAAAATGTAATCCAAATAGCTTTTTCGACCATACTTTATTGTTCAGATAAAGAATAGAGTACAATTACCTGAAATAACGTACATTACTTTACTATAAAGTAAAGGTGGCAACTCTCTGACACATAGGGCCATGATTTCTGACTAGATATAGACCGAAAAAGTCTCACGTCTTACAAATAGATTAAAATTGTCAAGTAACAAATACCCAATACTAGAAAACAAAGCGTATCTAATGATACCTCATTTATTGTATAAATCGCTTGAGGGGTAGGCTGTGAGAAGGTTTTC
Source organism: Xestia c-nigrum (assembly GCA_916618015.1). NCBI lineage: Eukaryota > Metazoa > Arthropoda > Insecta > Lepidoptera > Noctuidae > Xestia > Xestia c-nigrum. The sequence continues at coordinate 21,150,730 of OU745246.1, forward strand.
AAAGTAACATAAAACATACAAGTACCCTATCGAACGAACGCGAGAAAAACATTACCTTCCCTGAGGATTTACCACATTTAAGGAAACCTCAACGCGATCCAAAAAAGAAAAATGGTTTACCTCACGTTGAAATGAAAATAAATCATAAAAACTTTGACTCAGAAGATGTCACTTAAAATATACAAATATTAAATTATTTATGGGAGAAAATATAAAGTTATATTACATTATAAAACTTAAGAAGAATCTACCTTTAATTTAATCCCGACGTTTCGACCGGATTGCGTCTTCTTAAGTTTTATAATGTGTTCTGATCGTGAAAGTTTAAAAAAGACAAAAGTTATATTAGTAAACATTTTGGACTTACGGGAATGTATTTGAGTTTTGGAAAGCAATTATTATGCTATATGAGCGCTGTGAACGATGGCTGGTCTACCGATTTTTTTTTATGAAAGGTGCATTCGGGTATGTGATGGGATTTTAACCATTTAAAAGTTTCTGCAAAAGCTTTATGAGCGTGCCACATGTAGTGCACTGGTAAAAAACAGTAAACCAATTTTTATAAAGTTTAAAATATAAATGGGGGCTAAAATTTGTGTCTAGTGTGGTGCATTTATTAAGGCTAAATCCCCACTAGTTCGAGTGTCCGTACTCCTCGTCCGTCCGTCCGGACATCTGATGTCGTAAATAACGCTACTGAAGCTAAACAATGTAGCCACCCGCTGGGCGTTAATACTCTAATTATATTACTGGACAAAAGTTTTATCAATTCGAAAATTGAAATTCCACTAGCTAGAATTATGATTTGTTTGGATATTTTTGAAGCGAAATCTTTTTTAGGCGCGTTGAGTACTTTTGAGTGAACAAAAATCAGGGAATTCGCGTAACCGTCAACTAATGCTTCGTAGCACTCGTAGCCGATTCGCTACGGCGTAGCACCACTTAAGGTCGTGGCATATTTGATAAGCACCGCACCAGCACCGCTCCAACCCAGTAATTAACTTGCCATTCAAATTAGAGCGTGTGAAATCTGTCGCACATAACATATTTTTTAATGTCCATATCAAAAAGCTTACGGCGGGTGATCAACGCACTAGTCGCTACCATACGATTCGACTCGCGGGCGACTCGGCGTCCGCGCGCCAGCAAGAGGACCGCGTGCTTACTGGCGCCGACCGCATGCTGGCTGCGCGCCGACTCCGAGTTGCCCGCGAAACAACGTACAGTTACATATTTAGTTAGAGAGCCCATGACACTGAACCTATTTCGATAAGACTACCAGGTTTTATAATTAAGTGGTCACGTTAATACATACATAGTTAACTTACATACATAGTTAACTTTAACCTCCTTTTCGTTATCAGCCACCCCGAAAACCATGCATACGACACCCAAAATTATAAAATTATGCTTTAAATTCTAAGCAGTATGATGCCGCGCCGCCCCAGTCCGCGTCCTGACACCTCACTGACGGCGCGTGGTAAGCGCGCCGTAACCTTTTTTTTTTTTAGGATGGGAAATCATCAAATAACTTATCCCACTCTGGGCGGAGCGGGAGGGTGTGTCAAACTTTTACTGACTAAAACCCATCCATGTTCCTTCCTCGCCCTTTATGTTCCGGGGCCGCGGTATCTCTTTCGAACAGGCACTCAACCCCGGCAGGCTTCGGCCCTTGCAGGCCTCTCCCCTTATACTGACATCTCTTAGAGGCGCGCGTGGAACACGAACGCGCCGTCGACACGGCCTGTCGTTGTTAGACGGACGGACGGCTAGCTAGCCCATAGCCAACCGTCCACAGGCCCGCATCTACGGTGGCCGGTAGCCACCACGTGGCCTCCGACGCCCGTTGCGTCTCCCGCGGTGGCTGGGAAGAGAGGCTTTCTACCTCTCGCGTTCCGCCACCTCCTTCGCTAGCATGACTGCTTCGCAGCAGGAGGTGACGGCTTCCCATTCCGAAGTGCGCCATAGCCTAAATTCAAGGCAGCGCCGGGCAACTCAGCTGTGCTGGCGCGGTGCTGGTGAGGTGCTTGTTACGTGTGCCACGACCTTAAAGGCGTGCACGGTGCACAATCCGTAGTGATATATTATATTACTTAGTTTTCACTTGGCAGTCCCCAAATACTTCCCCGCATGTTTTTTTTTTAATAAGGGACCGACCATCAAGTCGCGTAAAAAATATCAATATTGCCAAACGTTTAAAGAGACACTTTTAATATTACTTGTTTTAAGGTCAAGACTAACAAGTTGGTGAGCAGGTGACATTCAGGTAAAAATATTAGTTTATAAATTTTATTAATCGTTGTTAATTAGTATTGCCAAGTTTTGTATTACAATTTACGGTTATTACCATAATTTGTAATGAAAACCGCAGCAATTTATATGAAACATTAATAGTACTACCTGTAGCATAAAATAGATGTTTTGCGCTACAGCTTTTAATAGATATTATTATGCCACAATCATGTCACAAAGTAATTGACAACCATTTTCTGTTATGTAAAACGAGACCCCACTTCTCCCAATTATTTTTTCACTCACGTCCGTCAAATTTTAATCGCGGATTATTAAAAAAATAAATAAGTTTTAAAGCCAGATAATGCAGGGCGAAGAAACTCCATAAGTCAAGCTTATTCGCTACAGATGTACCACATAAACCAGGATTGTTATTTTTTATTTACAAAGATCTTGAAAAGTACTTACCCACAGACTCATCGGCAGCTTTTTCCTCATGGAATACATAAAATGCGTGACATTCTCGTATTTCTTTCTTATGATAACTCAAGGTGCTTGAAGACGTATGTTTTCGTGTTGTTTGCTCTTTCTCTTCGGAGTAAAATAATATTTTCTGGCTAAACACAATGGAATCAACACGTTGCGAAATTGTAATACGATCAGGCAATCAGTCAGGGTAGTGTTGTTACTGTTAACTTGTGGTTTTCGGAATAAAATTGTGCATTTACCAGCCAAATGATGATGAAATTGTTATCTATCTGATAACTCTTAGAAGACACACGGAAACATCTAGGTTGCTGCCAACATTTAAGTTTTTGATTTTGTAGTAGAACCCAAAACTCAAGAATTTTTTGTTCTCACGGCTCTTGTACCGTCTATGAAATTCTTTCGATAAATAGACTTCTCTTCTGAAATGTGATATTTCCATAAGTTTTTAAATCATTCGTGGTTCTGTCTTTGTCTTCTTACTCCTGAAATAGCTCACGTATTTTTTTACTTGACGACTATTCGAAAAGTTACTAACTCATGGAGATGAATTCTTCTTTTATGTGTTGAATTAGTTTTGTTTTATTTAAGTTTTACTTGGAGCTGATTACTTTTTAATTAAAGAACGTATTAATTGTTACTAAGTTTTGTTATTTTATCGTGATAATGTTTAATCTAGATCCGAAAATGTTACTCAATACTAACCTACATTAGACAAGCGTCCTTTTTCTTATTGCCTTATAACTGTTTACCAAAATTAACAACTGGACGAAGGCGACAGAAACGTTGTCTAAACCAAGGCTTGCGTTAAATATTTTGATAATGCAGCTCTGACTTGTGATCAGTCTTAGTAGAAGGACTGAGAGGTGTGCGAGACGCTCATACACTGATGGCAGACAAAAACTAATAATATGATTTAAATCTTCTGAAAAACTTTCTTCTATTCACACATACATTCACACAAAATACTTACACATGACACAACTCCCCACACAAATGCACTTCTCACATGATATTATCCACACATAGTATTGCTTATCTAATAAAAAAATATGAAGTACCTTTTTTTAGATACATCTTACCTTTTAGTCGAAGTGTATGTGATATGTGACCACGAAATTATACTAGTACGCTCATAACTTGCTCGTTCACTATTTATGCAAAGACACTGCCTCCTAAGATACAGGATCTTCCAAGTTTAGGAGTCAGGGCTCAAATTTTGTATTGACTGTACTGTAATCATCTCTCGCACACTACTTCTGTTTGCCTTATTTTTCTGTACTTTAGTGACTGTTGTGTACTTTATTATGTGTCAAACTTGTATTTTGCTTAATAAAGTTATTATTATTCCTCTCTCGAAAAATGTGAACCACCTTTGAATATAAATAATCACTCTCCATTTCAGATTCGTAATATAACATTTTGATAACAGACAAGAATACCTAACAATTGCCAAGAGTATCACCAAGCCGTATTTGTAGGGACCACGCAATAAAGATTGTCACACACTTCAGTAGTTCACGGGATCTTAGCCGCGGACAAACGCTACGTGTGCCCACATACATCCTTTTTATTACCCGCATAATGTTGATATCTTTCTGAAAGCAATTTCGGTGTCTCAGATTAGTATGTGTGTATTTTAATTTTCTAGATAGTGCGAAATATCTGAAATGGTTGAAGAGATACTCGTAGTTACAAAAAACTTATTACATATAAAACTGTTACACTCTTATTTCAACCAATATTTCAACGGTTATTGCGGTGTTCACTCCGACGCTAGTTAGGGTTTGTAGTAAAGCCACCGTATATCAGGGTGGTGTCTTTGTTCAGGGTTGTACAATAAAACACAGTTTCCAATATTACTGGGTTAGGCGTGCTGTCGTTCGCTGTTGTACTAGACTGAGCGCGGCGCATCGCCTCTCGAACGCGCATCCCCCACCACAGCACGCATAACTCATTTATTAAACGTCACAGTTATATTTTACTATTGTTACGGTTTACGGTTAGTTTTTACTTTGTCAAAAGTGTTTTGTTTTGTTACATTTTATTTCTATAACTTTACGTTGATATAGCTTTATTGTACTCAATGGAATGTTGTGTACACCTGTAATTAGTACCTACAAAAGATCCCTAACCTGCGTGCTTTTATTGTCAAATGCATGTACTGTTTGATTAACTAACTCACTCTATCTTATCGCAGTGATGGGGAGAAGAAGAGCTCGTCGGCTTTGTTAAGTGTCTATTTATACCCTTCATTATGTTTATCCATTTTATCAATTACTAGCGCCCGCCACGCGGTTTCACCCGCGTAATTCCCGTTCCCGTGGGAGTACGGGGATAAAATATATCCTATGTTACTCGTGGATAATGTAGCTTTCGAATGGTGAAAGAATTTTTAAAAACGGTCCAGTAGTTTTTAAGCCTATTCATTACAAACAAACAAACAAAGTTTTCCTCTTTATAATATTAGTATAGATATAGATAGCAACTCCTTGACTCATTATTTTTACGTGTTATTTTCATCGTACTTGATGAAATTTTATACGTCGCCTTTTCACCTTCAATAAAAATCGATGCCCTATTAATAATGTATGCGAATCTGTATCACAAGTTGTCACACATATTTTTATCAATATTCGCGAGATAAACTGATAAATTAACCGAGCTTTCCTGTTGTCCTGATTATTTTAGTATGTAATATATCAATGTTACGAATGTTATGAAGTGGAGCTACTAAAATGTATACCGTACTTTTGTTGAACATTTTTTACCTTTACCTTGTTGTACTTTAACATAACATAACATCACGCTTATAATCCCCGAAAGGTAAGGCAGAGGTGTACCCACATTTCACTCGTTATGCTTAGTCCCATGTAATAAGGGACGAGCCTATTGCAATCAAACGGGCACAAATCCGTTAGTCCGTCAGTTAGAGTATTGAAAAATAATGGACACGTATTTTTTGTTTTTGTAAATCAACGAATATTGACAAAGATAAAACGCATCAAAACTCGGGAGTGGGGGCTCGTGACGTCAGAACTCACTAAGAATGATACCAAACAGTGACGTATTGAGAATTTTTAAAGCGTCGTATCTTCGTTAATTTTGGTTTATGTAACAAAAGAAAACATACGGGTCAAATATGTTTTGATAATCTAAGTGACGGAATACTTAGATTTTTTCAGTTAACGAGCCTATTCCCAATGGAGGAAACTAATAACGCTTTGCCTGACCCAGAAATCAAATACAGAACCTAGACTAACGAGGCAGCCTAAGTGTAAATTAGTGAAAATTTCCTTCTTATGATGGAAAGGTATCTCAATAATTTGTGTTCTCTTTCTTTACTGTTGAGTTTTAATTACATCGTAAAATGGTTAATTGCTGTTTTCTGATGGCAGGTTATCAATATTTCATTACCTGATAACATTGTTGGCTCTTTGTTTAATATTAAGGAATTACAGTCAGAGGTTAATTTAATATGCTTCAGATGTCATGGAGGCTAAAAACTTTATCTTAAGGAAGATGATGTATGGTTGTTTGGTAAATTTAGTCAGAAATAATGTAGGCCACATTCCATTTTGTAACTTTCCCGATTCGCCAACTAAACAAAAGACAACTTTATAAAAACTGACTTCATACAAAAACAAAACAGGGAAAGCTTAAAAATAAGTTTAGCTTCAGATTTCGTTGACCTTTGTTTGATTGATTTAATTTTTTGGTCACCGACTTCTGAGGCTAAAGTTTCACATTTTATGTTTATTTTTATTTTTGTTTCGGTTTGTTTCGGGTTTTTTTTGCAAAAAAGTTTTTTTTATTTTTCACATTTTAGTGGTTCACATGTGCTTTCCCCCTTCAGAGCGTACCAGCGTGATGTTATGTTATGAACTGAATGGTGTACACAATAGACAAACATGACATTTTAACAATCCCCGTCCATTTCCTATCATTTAATGAAGAGTTCCGTTGCCTACCTCCGAAATTCTTCATCAGATCTACACCAAATTGAAATGTGAACACTCCGTAAAAGTACTCTTCCAAAAAATAACCAATCACTTCAAGAATCCCTATAAAATTCGAAGAGTTCTTTCTATTTCTCCAGAACCTCATCATCAGATTCTGACTTGATGATCATGGGATCACCTGGAAACTATACCCTTTCCAACAAAAAACTGAAAATTCAAATCGGTCCAGCCATTGCATAGCATTTTTATCAAATAAATAATTATAATTGCATATGTTGATAAAAAATGGTTACAAAGAAGGTCTAACATCAAATGTATACAACCTACAACTCCTAGTTACGGCAATATATAAAAAAAAAACTAGCTTGTCATTGTCATTATCTGACATGGGGTGACATGGGGTGTTAGGTTATTATCGTTACGGAATGTCTGGATTCGGTCTCCACGCTCAAGGCCCACGACAGAAGCTATGCAATAGCTTAAAAAAAAGTTCCGACGAATTGAGAACATTCTCCTTTTTGAAGTCGGTTAAAAAGTACGCCCACCCACATTTCGCCAGTTATGCTTAGTAAGTCCAATCAATGTAACAGGGGTTCACCCCATTGCCAGTTAACCTCTTAGACCTCTCGGCTACAGCTGGGGAATTTCTAATACCCTCTATTACTCAATAACACTTGGCCTGACCTAGAAAATGAACCCAGGACCTGATGCTCAGCAGTAACGCTTGCGACTATGTCATCAACGACACAGTCCAAATATTGCCGCAATCTAAGTTAATGTATAATTAACACATCACCACCTCACATTTACCTATCTCAGCCACAGTGGCCCATATTGGACACACGTCACCCACGTTAATACGTGCTCTAAAAGTCAGGGGCGTAATATTGCAATCAAGATGGCGTTCCAGACCCCTGTCAAGAGAAAGTTGGAGTAATCGTCGATACTAAAGACAAAGAGGTATTGAGAGTAATTATGTGTGGTAGGGTTGCTAGGCAGGAATTCTAGCAGCAGTACCGTTATAAAGGGTAATAAATACGTATACAGGGTGTAAACAGACTCATCAGGAAGCCCTCAACCAAGCATTCTGAACATCGAGCTAAGTAATTTTCTTGAAAATAATATCAAAATAAACAAATCAAAAACAACGGACGACAAGCCGTAAAAAACAGCACACACATACTGAGCCGCATTCGAAACTCAAATTCGAATTCCGAATTCAATATGTTTAGGTTCTATGAGTCTTACATGTTCCAGTACCACAAAACATAAAACGACAGTGCTTTCTATCGCAAAAATATAACCCGACCAAGTGAAGTTGCTCATTAGTTTCGTATTACACGTGTGATAGTTAGATTTGATTGAATTTGGGGGTATTTGTTGTTGATTGAATTGTCGCTACGTAACTTGGTAGAAATTCTTTGTTTACAAAAAATATAGCTTCTCGTGTCGCGAAGTTATAGCACAGATTACGTTATAGTGTTGTTATTCATTGTTGTATTTTCGTCGCCACCTTATTAATAGGTCACTATCATCTTCTCGTATGAAAGTAACAAGCATTGTCACTAGTCTTGCTCAAAATTGTCACTCAAAGAAATTGTTTCAATTAAACCGGCACAGGCACTTAGGAAAGCAGAAATTTCGTTTCATTTCTGACGCAATTTTCAACCGACTTCCAAAAAGAGGAGGTTATCAATTCGTCTGTATGTTTTTTTTTTTTTTTTTTTTTTTTTTGTGTTGAACTTTCGACTGGGTGAACCGATTTGGATGATTCTTTTTTTGTTTGAAAGCTGGTGCTTTCCGTGTGGTCCCATTTTAATTTTCTGAAGATCTGATGCTGATCTTTGGAGATACACAATAGAACTCTTCAAAAATGTACGGCAAATCTGCAGTGATTGCTGTTATCGCTTGTAGGTTTATTGTTTATACTATATCATGACGTAACATCACGCCTGTATGCTCTGAGGGGGTACGCAGATGTGTAACATACACCCAGGTTTCGAAAGTGTTTGTTACCTCAGAACTTTCAACTGGGTGAACCGATTATGATGGTTCTTTTTTTATTTGAAAGCTGGTGCTTCTCGTGTGGTCTCATAATCACCAAATCAGGATCTGATGATGGGATTCTGGAGAAACAGAGAGAACTCTTCACATTTTATAGGCACACAAGAAGTGATTTGGGTAGTTTTAGAAAATGTACTTTCTCGAAGTGATCCCATTTTAATTTGATGAAGATCTGATGAAGAACTTCGGAGATATGCATCGGAACTCCTCAATAAATGATAGCAAATGTACAGGGATTGCTGAAATCTCATATCTGTCTATTGCTTATACCAGTTCATAACATAAAATCACGCCGGTACGCTGTGAAGGGGTAAGCACATGTGACCTACTAAAAAGTGAAAAATAAAAACTTTTTTACAAAAAACAAAACCGACTTAACCGACAAAAAAAACTAAATCAATCAAACAAAGGTCAACGACTTCTGAAGCGTTTTTCCTGAAGTTATTTTTCACTTTTTTGTTTTCTCTGAAGTCGGTTTTGTTTTTTGTAAAAAAGTTTTTATTTATAGTTATATTTTATAGAACCATTCAGCTCAACCATTTAACTCGCGAGTTTTGGCGAGATATGCTGTTTTAATTATGGATAGTTCAATTCGTGGTGAACCAACTTTTATGATAGCAAAATATCCTTCCCGAATAAAGAGACGCGGAACTGTTTGTTTCCAATTTCAACCACAAAGTTCACGTTTCCTCACATTTTAATGGTAATTCAGTGGTGTCTTAAATTGAGACATAAAGCGAAAGAGCACATAAACTTAAAAAAAGTCATATCCCTCCGATGTTTTGAACAATCATCCTCATCTTGTAAAGCAGATCCTTAAAGTTGAAAGCATCCTTTTTATAGGTAAACCATAAAAATGCTATCCGAAAGCAATGCTTTTTCTATGCTTCAACGGTCCTCTGCGTCGTCCGATATAAAAACTTTGAGCGATTTTTTCCAGTCGTATTTTTTTTCAATTGCGTTTCGGTAGAGCACCGTGTATATCTTTTTTTTACTTCGAGATAGTTTCAAAAGTAGGTCTGAAGTTGCCTGAGGAGCGGGTTGAATGTAACACTTTTCAGCCCTAGGGAAAGTCACTTTCAAATGACAGCTGTCAAATTATTAAAAAAAAACTAATTCTATTTTCACATTTCTATTGAACCACGTTCCGACTTCTATACAGCCTCTAAATTACAGCGCGATGTAAAGTTGAAATCACATAAAATTCAGTATTAATTAAAGAATATTTAAAAAAAAATAGTTTAGTTATAATTTAGTTACAAATATTTCTTTGAAATAACATAGATTTGGGCAAAATATTTACTATTTTTTCAGTGACGGAAGTATAAAATTAAAGGCTGAATAGCCGGCCACAGAAAAAAAACAAAATAGGCGGGAAAGCGGCAATCCGATATTCATATTTTTTTCGAGTTGTTTCGTGTTTTTATTTTTATTTTCCTTGTATTCGTAATGAACAGCACAGTGTTTACCTCGGGTTAAAGACTTATTTAGTCCCGAGACGGGGTTTGGCGCCCAAGCGTAGCGCGGGCGCTAATAGTTCGAGGGACTATTAGCGACCGCGCTACGCTTACGAGATACTTTCACCCCTAGGATAACAATGAACTATTACCAGTGCGTGTAATAAGTGAAGATTTATGAACTGCGAAACTAGTCAGATAAGTTATTAATATGAATGTGAATGACTATAAGAGTAGGTAGAGGAAGACCAAAGATACGATGAATGGGCTGTGTGAAGGAGGATTTGGCTAGAAAGGAGGTGTCTGATAAGATGACGAGTAATAGAGAAGAAGTATGGAAGAAGAAGACATACTGCGCCGACCACTAATAAATTGGGATAAGGGTAATGATAATAATTTTCATTCAATAAGTTATTCCCTAATTGCACGACAGCGGAACAGGGTTGTGTTTTATTTGTATTTTCCACTCATTTGGTTTTCTTCTGGACTGCTGTTTTCCTTCTTAGTCCAGTTTAAAAAAAATGAAAATATAAAAACTTAAACTAAGTACATTGTGTAAACCACCTCATCACGAAGCTGTCAACCAAGCATTCTGTACATCAAACTAAGTAATTTCATGCAAAAAATATTTCTCGAAAACAACTTTTTTTTTTGGGGTGAAAAATCACATTTTATGGTAAAACTCAATGTAACGCACTTAAAACATTGTGCTGGTGGATGGATTTAATAGATTACGAGAGTCGTAGAGACGTTAAAAGTAAAAATCTAACAATAAAAACTTGGATTAAAAACACGTTGTCAAAAAGTTTGAACTTTGACCCCCCAGATCTCCGAAACTAGAAGGTTCCCAGGTATGGTGTAGAACAAGAAATGATCGCAATGACGAGGAGAACAAGTGCTTTTCGGCTTCGTGAAAAGGTGTTTTACGCCCTTTAAATAAGTCACGACCCAAAAACATCAATAAACAAATACTTGATGCCACAGCACAACAGCGCTACGTAAAACAACTTTTACTGTTAAGTTCTATATCATCTTGGTTTAAAGTTTGAAACGCAATCAATTAGTGTCATCGATACATATTAAAAAAAAAAGAAACTTTAAAACTGTAATAATTTCACGTATGTACGAAACTAGCATTAAAAATATTGAAATCGTTTGAATTTGTAGGTATTGATAACTCTTCTCCAAGGCTCACTGGTATCTAATTCCTACATGTAATAAATACCCACACAAGCAGATAAGAATATCTCTAGCAAGGTCACAAACCGAAATAGCACATGTTTGTGGCAACCCTACCCAAAATCCTTTATTGCCCCACCTAATAATATCTAATGGTGATGGACGGAGCAAAAACCCGATGTCACCCGAAGTTTTCCGATTAAGTGCCGATGGTCACATCAATGGTAAATGGACAAACGCCTATAAGTAAGGTATTAGTCTGGAACTGGTCAGGGTGAGAGCGCCAGCGAAATTGAAATTTTGTCATGGTTTTTTTTTTTTAATTTTCCGTTCAGTTTCTATAAATATCAGTCGGTAAACCAACTACTTATAATCATAGGAAGGACATTATTTTTAACACCATGCCATGTGTTGAGTATAAACATTGGAAACCGTAGTTTTTTTCGTGTTTGGGCAAAACAAGCAGTATTTTAAGATTCCTCAGACAGACGATATAGAAGAAATTCAGAATGCGGGGCAATGTTTAATAAAAACTATAATACACTACAGCGAATTAATTAATTAAATAAATACTACAATATGGCATGATACACTTTTTGAAGACCATTAACAACTGCGCGCACAACAATTACGACTCATAAGAAGCACGCTAGTTGCCCCACTCGCTCTTCTATAACCGCAGCCTTAGACTAACGGAGTGACCACATAATGACGAAGTGGTAGCGTGGTGTGACTGGTCTGTCGCCTGTTCGAATGTATGAGGTTAGTGAATGTAACTACATGACTACATGCATGCACGTTGTGGGTAGAGCAAATTATGTACTGATGTGATTATGTTTCGTGTCGGTGCGCGCTTAGTGTTTAGATCAACTGTGACTTTGAAGTTCTTATCGGCTGTTCTATGACTGCATATAGCGTTTTATTGCATTTCCTACTAGCAAAAACTACGAACTTTCCGCTTAAGGAAAATTTTCAAAGATGTTTCCTTAGTGCTCACTTTTGTTATATTAACTTGAATGCATAAATTCAATATACTGATGGTTTAGGCTATCTATCAGTGATTTTTATTAAGTCGAAGTAGAAGATTAGGTAAGTATACAATTTTCCAGACGAACACGAACAAACAATTCAGTATAATGTTAATGATAGAAATTGGCATAAACGGCAATATAAGCTTTGAAGATTTTTGGTGGCTGAGCTTTCTCTAAAATCATATCTTTCAAACTCTTCCTCATTTTAAAACTGAAACGACCAGAGTGTTAACAATTTGTCAATATAACAATTAGTGGAGCAAGATGGGCATTATAATTTTAAACATACCACTTTATGGTGGTTCAGACAGACGCCAGCACAACAAGCCACCCGAAACTGACGAATTTTCTTATCAACATTGAATCTAAATGCTTTAGCGATAGAGTTGAAAATCTATTAAAGATAGACGAGACGAGAGTAGTTTGATGTGTTGCCGTTTGTACAACTAGTAGTAAGTACTAAATAGTGCGACAACTTTGTGAGGCAGAGTGGAATATTCCGTCTCAAACCATCATCATCATCATCATCATTTCAGCCGAAAGACGTCCCCTGTTGGACATCCACAGCTGGTGATACTTGGGGAGGCCTCTCCGAGTGTCACCACATTGATCGTGCGACTCGCATCCAGCTCGATTCCTGCAACCTTCACCAGGTCTTCCGGTTCACGGTCGACCAAGAACTTTTTGACCTCATCGGCAATACGTTATGCGAGCAATATGCAGACTAATCTAAGCCTTATATAACTTCCTGAAGACTGAAATATGGAGAACCGTATACGTGCATAGTCTAGTATAAATATTCGGAAAATAACCTTTTACTTCGGTCGCAATATAATATCGTGGTCCCCAATGCAATTTACTAAAGAAAACCTAAATGTTTGAGGATGATAGGACCTGTTTATCTTAGTACGTGTGGGCTGTATGTAAGTACTTTATTTTGGGATGTCCAATGTAATGGAGTATTAGTCGGTAATATTGTTAGTTGGGGAGAATATAAGATGTAAACAGACTCGGCACTAAGCTAAGCAACCAAGCATTCTGTACCAAACTATGTATCTGTATAAATCTAAGTGACTTTTTTTTAAGGGGTGTAAAAATCATGTTTTGTGGTAGAACTCAATGTAACGCACTAAACCAAACTCTCATCAAACTACCGTTGAATTACATCCGTTCCAAAAAACAATACATGTCATGGTAAAAGGCTTATCCCCAAAAATATAAATGTAACTAGCTGCCCCACGCAACTTCGTCTGCGTCACATAAGAGAGAAAAACGAAAGGATAAAAAATCCCCGGTTTTTGCTACATTTTTTATTCCTGCTCCGCTCCTAATAATCGTAGCGTGATGTTATATAGCCTAAAGCCTTCCTCAATAAATGGACTATCCAACACAAAAAAATTGTTTTCAATTTGAACCCGTCATTTCTGAGATTAGCGCGTTCAACCAAACACACAAACAAACAAACTGTTCTGCTTTATAATATTAATAATATTAAATATTATATAGTATAGAAGTATAGATTTATCATACCTAACTGTCGAAATCTGGGTGTATTGTACACATCTGTGTACCCCGCAGAGCTAACAGGCGTGATGTTACGGCATGATGTTGTATAAATAATAAACCTACAAGCGATTGCAGCAATCACTACAAATTTGCCGCCTATTTTTGAAGAGTTCCATTGTATTGCTCCGAAGATAAACATCAAATCTCCAGCAAATTAAAATGGGACCACACGAAAAGCACCAGCTTTCAAATAAAAAAGGAATCATCAAAATCGGTTCACCCAATCGAAAGTTCTGAGGTAACAAACACAAAAAAAATACAGTCGAATTGAGAACCTCCTATTTTTGGAAGTCGGTTGAAAAATATCGGATCGCAATGATGGGGAGACTTTCGGCTAAGTTGAGAGGTTTTCCCACCCTTTATTAATTTCATTTATATTTGATGTCAGATTACAAAGATCCATATTTATTGACGATGGAGTATAAAGGGTGTAAAACACCTCTTCACGAAGACGAAAGGCACTTGTTCTCCCCATCATTGCGATCATTTTTTTGTTCTACACCGTATCTGGGAACCTTCTAGTTATGGAGATATGGGGGGTCAAAGTTACAACTTTTTAACAAGATTTTCTTTGAATACAAGTTTTTTTTGTAACATTTTGACTTTTAACACCTCCTTGACCCCCGTACTATTAAATCCATCCATCAGCACAATGTTTTAAGTGCGTTACATTGAGTTCTACCACAAAACATGATTTATAACCTCAAAAGAAAAAGTTGTTTCCCAGCAATAATTTTTGCGTAAAGTTATTTAGTTTGATGTACAGAATGCTTGGTTAACGGCTTTGTGATGAGGTGGGTTACACCCTGTATGTATGAATAAGAATTTACGAACGACCATGTAAATTCTTGATCGAATTATTACTTGGTACATAAAATTGGATTATTCCAGAATCCCCACCGACAAATCCCTACCAGTGGGGATCGTTACTTTTTTTCTAGAAATCCCTACTAGTTAAATAATGTAAGCCCAGTGGGGACGCAATGACTGCCTCGTTGGTCTAGGGGTTGCAGATGGTGGTCGGGGACCTCGACCACCACCAATTGGGTTTTTTCATTAGGAATTCTTGGATTTGTGCCCGGTTAATGGCAATAGGCTAGCTCCCTATTACGAGGGACTAATCTATATATATATAAATTAATCCCTATTTCCCTTGGTCACGGCATCACGCGTGAACGGCTGGACCGAATTCACTTATTCTTTTTTTGTTGTGTTTGTTATTAAACACTGTTTTAGGCTTTCACGGTTTAAAAGTAAACCTACATTGTCACTTACGGGATATCTTCCGTGATTATTTTTACGTTGATTGTCAGGAGACGGTTCTTAGGCAGGTAGTAGTAGGTAAGTAGTAGTAGGTAGGTAGTAGTTGGTAGGTAGTAGTAGGTAGGTAGTAGTAGTTAGGTAGTAGTAGGTAGGTAGTAGTAGGAAGGTAGTAATAGGTAGGTAGTAGGTAGGTAATAGTAGGTAGGTAGTAGTAGGTAGGTAGTAGTAGGTAGGTAGTAGTAGGTAGGTAGTAGTAGGTATGTAGTAGTAGGTAGGTAGTAGTAGGTAGGCAGGACAGAACAACGTCTGTCGGGTCGGCTAGTACTAGAAATAACTATTGATTAATGATTTCCTATTCGTAAGCTCTTTGGCGTTCTCAGAGGAGACTAATGACAAAAAAGGGTTAATTGATACCCAGTCAATTAATTATATCTTCGCTTTAAAAGAAAAGCGTTCGTTAATTACTTAGTAACAAACGTCGAATGATTTAAATTGTGTAAGCGGTAGTCATAAATTAATTTAATTGATAAAAGTGTTCTTCTCGGCATTGTATAGGCATGACAACAGTATCTAAAAATTACAAATCTTTTTTATTAAATTTTTTGTTGATGGCAAGCAAAGCCGATGTCGGCTATTCTGCCAATGTCTAAAGTGAATTGGAACTGCAAGTGTGTATTTAAAAAAGAAGAAAGAGAAGAAAACATATATTACAAATCTATTTAGTCCGTCATTTACATTATTGAAAAATAACGGACCCGTATTTTTTCGTTTTTGTAAATCAATGAATATTGACAAAGATAAAACGCATCAAAATTCGGGAGTGGGGGGCTCGTGATGTCAGAACCAGCTAATAATTATACCTAGGCGTGACGTATTGGGAATTTTAAAAGCGTCGTATCTTCGTCAATTTTGATTTGCGTAACAAAAGTTAAGTTTAGCTTATTTGTTTTTTTTGGCGTTCACCCTATTTAACGACGTTTAGGCCTACAAAACCATAAAAGACCAAGTGCATTAAAACGTATTAATATTCTATCTTAATTATCTGGAAACGATTCACAAAAACAAAACGATCTTAAAATAAATGTTTAACCCTAAACGCATATCTATAAGTGTAAAAATATCCTTACATTAACAAAGCTGAAAGGCACGTGTTGTTCCCGTCATTGTGATCATTTTTAGGGTTCCGTAGCGAAATGGCAAAAAAACGGAACCCTCTGTCTGTCTGTCTGTTTGTCCGTCCGTATGTCTCAGACGCTTTTTCCCGAAACTATAAGAACTATGCTGTTGAAATTTGGTAAGTAGATGTATTCTGTAAACCGCGTTAAGATTTTCACTCAAAAATAGAAAAAAAAAACAACAAATTTTGGGGATTCCCCATATTTAGAACTGAATCGATTTCAGAAAATTGGTGTGAGCAGCGGTGATGAAATAGCACTGCTGTATTTCATCTGCTGTAAATTCATCTGATGTTTCAGTCCCATGGAATAAGGGACGTGTCATACTGCCATCATAAGGGCATGAATCCAAACTGCGTGGCTGCTACTGAGAAGTTCCTGGTTTAAAACCCAATAACACTTTGCCTTATCTGGAAATCAAGCCCAGGACCTCATGACTGTTCGAAAGAGATACTGCGTCCCCGGAACATAAAGGGCGAGGAAGGAACATGGATGGGTTTTAGTCAATAAAAGTTTGACACTCCCTCCCGCTCCGCCCAGAGTGGGAGAAGTCATTTGATGATTTCCCATCCGAAAAAAAATAATAAAAGGACTTCAAGTGCTCGGTTAGCAGTTACTTTAAATCAAAAATCTGTAAAATTATTAAAACAACTTTGCCAAAAATAGTGAACGGATCCAATCATATCGAGATTTATTGCATGTTTTTATTCCATCGAAAACACAAAGAATATACAGTGTTATTATAACCTATTTACAGGACATTTACGTCCAATTTCCAAAAATAAAATCATACCCAATAGATATCTACGTCGATAATTATGTGCATAATTAGTTAAGGGTCTGTACACACGAGATATGGGACCGAACGAGCGAACCCTGTTCTCAGTTGAACGAATGATTGATTGAAGCTGAACTGAATTCCTAATCAATCTTTGTTTTTATCGTTTTGGGATTCCGGAACGGGTCGGACCTTTTAGGAAGTAATAATGTTACGGTATTTGAATTTGATTTTTTATTGATTGGCAAAGGTATTTTGTTCGTTTTGGTTATTGGGTGTGAGTGACTTGTCTCGTTTGGTCTCTAAATTTCAAGATATATCCCAACTAGCAAAATTACAAGTGTCCTAAGACCAATAATTTTTACTCTTTTAGCATACTTATA
The DNA here is from genome assembly GCA_916618015.1 of Xestia c-nigrum. Lineage (NCBI taxonomy): Eukaryota > Metazoa > Arthropoda > Insecta > Lepidoptera > Noctuidae > Xestia > Xestia c-nigrum. The sequence continues at coordinate 21,168,306 of OU745246.1, forward strand.
GACAACTGTAAGTGTCGATTTAGGCGCACTTTATAAGAGAATTCTCACTTACAGTCAACTAATAACGCTCTTATTGAAGATTACTTTACACTAACAATAATCTTGTTACTGCTGTTGTAAGACCAAAATAACTTATGATGGTCTTATAACAGCATGGTTTGAGGGAAAATAGACTTAGAGCACTCTTAGGACTGCACTTGCAAGTGTAATTCCCCTTATATTGCTCTCTGGAAGCTCAATAACGGAATATTTATCACAACAACCGAAAGTGTGTGCGCGAGTGCTGTTGAAATAAAAAAAAAAACAAGTTTAACTGTCAACTTGTGTAAGTATTATTTGTATTAGTAGTATTTTTATTTCTTGTAACCATTTAGTTCATTTGCTTGATAATTATGTGTCTATGAACTTAAATGACTTGCGGTGTACATTTCTTCGAATGTTTTGTGGAATAAAGTAGAATTTTTTCACAGGCCCACTTAATTATGTATTTAGAATATTAGTAAAAACATATTAACTTATTATAAAAATAAAAACTGACGCCATTAGAGATTTATAAGACCAATTACTCTTCTCTAAGATAACTTTAATACTAAAATGTCTTATTTCACACTACTTAAGTTAATTTTAAGCCTTTTGAACTTATTGAGCTCTTACATAAAAGAACTACTTGCAGCCATTTAATAAATTTAGGGTCCTTTTAAAACCATGGCTTACAAATTACCATTTTGTGGTAGGTGTAATATTAGATGAGACAAATATGCATCAGTATATTATATGTCCATTTTTATGTCCATGTTTCCATTTTCAAACTCCATAGTTAACTGTTAGTGTTACAAACACTTAGCGTTGTTTACATGAATATAATGGCCGACATTCTTAGTAAAGTGTTCACAAGTCTTCCATAAGACCAAATAGTCTGATAGAGCTCTACTATTATTCGCTTTCTCTTTAATTTGACTCAGAGAAGACAATTTACACTTAGAACGAGTTGGTTTCATAGTAGTTTTATGCAAAAGTTTATTAAGATCATAAGTGTTATAAACCACTCAATGCAGACTCTACTAAGAAATAATGTACTTTTAAGATGCTTTTTTAAGTGTAAATAATATTCAAGAGCAATTGCTCTGTAAAAATGCGCTTGTAAGACAACTGTACTGATAGATGTGTTACAACGATTCTTTATATACATCTATAAGAGCACGTACTAAGTGTTAGTACTCTTTAAGTACAAAACGTCTTGAATCATGCTTTTATAAGATGTTCTGTCATAGTCAAGACACATGTAAGTCAGTTGTAACACCTTAGTTCTTAAATCAGCACATCTACAAGAGAAAATTGCTAGTTGGGATGTTTCGTAGAAAAGAAAGTACTTAGGTAAAAGTATTTACCCAATACATTATAAAACTTAAGAAGACGACGACGACGACGACGACGACGACTTGAGAAGGTCTATCTCGTGTGGTTAGTGCATAACCTGGTGTCAGAGTTCTTATGCCGCCCATGTGCCTCAGACTTGAAAGAAAGGTAAAAGAAGGTTTTAACAGTTTATCTTTCACGTGGTTTTGAAAATACTTTGTCGAAAACTGCATTATTGCCTCATTGAGAACTGACGAACAAGATTCATCAGTAAAGATAAAGTTAAAACAATACCTGGGATGTGGAACGAACTCTCGCTCGGACGATTTTATCAATAATCTTTTAAGGAGGTGTTTCAAATCTTCACAGTAACTACACTTTAACAGTGTTGATTAACTGTATTACCGGTTGCTCCAGCTCTTTGAGTTTCCGCTCAAATTGGGATATGTCTGATAGCCATGTCTGATAGCTTTTTATAAAGTCATCTTTCTTTAAAAATCAGACATCGCGCCATTTGTAGTACACGTCCAAAAAAATGTTATCTCTGAAAATTATGAAACCAAACTGCATCGCATCACATTTGGGAAGTTTTTAAAACAAAATGCCTTCAAGAATATTATTAACGGGCAGTGTCAAGCAAATCGGGCGTAACAAAATAAGCATTTCTTTTTTGATTTCCTGGACGCGAATTCATTTAGTAATAATTTTTGCAAAGAGATATACTTAAACACACCATTAGAGTTGAGGACAAATTTCTCCCTTTGTTATGTCAAAAAATCTGTATTTTTTCTCTTCCACTAGTCGCCGTGCTATAGGCGGGGGTTGAGTATCCACGTCTATAGTCAAAAAGTGATATAATTGTCTTTCCCTCTGTTGCCGTGCTTTGGCAGGTGGATAATAGTTATTTGTTATACAAGAGTGCAAAGTTGTTTTTTAACCGCGTGCTTAATTTTGATGACCGAGCAAGCGAAAGATTCTAAAATTGAGTCACGAGCGAAGCGAGTGATTCAAAACTTAGAATCTTGAGCGTTAGCCAGGGAATCAAAAGAGCACGAGGTGAAAAATCTTTGCACTCGAGTGCAACACGTAACTTTTCATCCCACCTCAGCGAGGAAATGGATAAACGCAAAAAAAAATGCGCATTATAAACAAATTCAGTTAATTCTGTTGGCGTCAAATAAACTTCCTCGTCGCTAGATAATGAGTGGTCATTTTAGGTTTTTCACTTGTTTTCAAGTTGGATTCCTTGTTTTTAACCTAAGGTGTTAACAATATGACGCGAAAAGAAAATGGCGCGCGCAAAACATACCTATTAAAAAAGTACACCAAGAAGGTTCCGAGTCTGAGTTCTTAACAAATTTAAAAAAAAATGTATGATAAATTCGGCACCATAGAGGTAGGAGTAAATAGGTTTAATGATGTTTTGAATTCACATGCTTAGTGCACACGATGTTCTAAATTCAAATTTACTTTACCCTCATGACGATAAAAACGGCTTTTGCACTCAGATATCGAAGAGCAAAAATACTCTTTCCGAGATGGGGGGATGAAAAATAATTTTTCATCCCATCTATTCGAAAAAGACGACTTGGTTCGCCTTTAAGTGCACCCAAAGGTGGTGTTTTCTATAAGAAACTTTTAGCGGGCAGTAATGAGTTTTTAATCCTCTTTATAAGTGCGCCGCAATTATCTTTGCCGCGCACTTTTTGAATTTGGAACATCTTGTGTTCAGCGCCCAAGAAATCGAACGCAAATATTGTTTGAATAAAGACTGGCTGGTGCGACGGCCCATAGTAGCGCCGCGCGCCGGCTGAATACAAAAAAAAAAAAGAAATAAAATTAAAAACGCGCGAACTATAGCCCGCGTTTTCGTCAATTTTCACGGATTGATAGAAATTCATGATTTTGTTTTGAAAAATGAGTTCTTCAAGTGACAGTGAAAGTATAGAATTAACTCCTGATAGTATTAGAACTGACGCAAGAAATGTGATGGATAATCTACTACCTGCAAAATCCCGGGAGAAATATATGAAAGCTTATGGTAATTTTATTGAATGGAGAAATTCAAGAGGCGCCAAGAATTTTTCAGAATCTGTGTTTTTGGCCTACTTCCAGTACTTAGCCAAAACTAAACAACCTTCCACACTTTGGAGTACCTACTCAATGCTAAAATCAACAGTCAGTTCTAATAACGACGTAAAACTGGACACATATTCGAAATTAATAGCGTATCTGAAGAGGATGTCTGATGGATTTAAACCTAAAAAATCCAAAGTGTTCTCAGTCAAAAACGTGGAGACTTTCCTTAATGAGGCACCCGACAACATCTTTCTTGCCGTAAAAGTAAGTAACTATGTATGTATATATGGTGGATTAGTAAAGTATAACCAGTGTTTTAAAATGCGCATTTTATTGTAACCTGTACTTCGATAGATAGGTACTTGTCTTATTCACATTCGGTTTTGTTACAGGTGGCTTTAATTTTCGGAGTACATGGAGCTTGTCGTGGCAATGAACTTTTAAAAATAACTGTTGATGATGTCGAAAATCACTCGGATAATTTACTGTTAGTAAAGCTGACAGACACAAAAACAAAAATTGACCGATCCTTCGTAATCCGAGGAGAATACAAAACTATTGTACAGAAATACCTGGACCTGCGTCCTGCTGATATAAAGACCAATCGGTTTTTCATCCGTTATCAAAATGGCAAGTGCTTCAAACAAGTTATGGGAAACAATAAAATTTCTTACATGCCACAAGAAATCGCTACTTATTTGAAGTTACCAGATATCAAGCTATATACAGGACATTGTTTTCGTCGCACTTCTGCTACCCTGTTGGCAGATTCTGGAGCGGACTTAACTGTTCTCAAGCGACATGGAGGATGGAAGTCGAGTGCTGTAGCAGAGGGATATATAGAAGATTCCATTGAGAACAAGGCGAAAACATGTGAACGCATCGTGGAAAACATTAAATTGCAACCTTCAGTTAATCCATCCATGCCACTGTCGCCGCGCCCATCTACATCCAAACAAAGAGATTCACCGTCACATTTTCCTCAAAATGAGCCACATTCTGACATTATTTCAAACACGCAGAATAAAATTAAATCTACAACAATCTCTATTCCTAATAAAACTGTAACAATTAATTTTCAAAATTGTGAAAATGTCTCAAATGTAAATATAAGTTTTTAGTTGTTTTATTATTAGATACTACTTAATTTCAATTTAGTTGTTACTCTGTTTCATTAAATATCAATATTACAATAAAATATGAGGCGCCTTTTATTTTCTCATAGTGGGTGATGAAAAGTAGAGTGTATCACTCGGGCGCAAAATATATTTTTGGCTCGGGCGACGTACTTTGAATCCCTCGCTACGTTCAGGATTCTACTAAAGAATCCCTCGCTACGCTCGGGATTCTACTCTAGAATCCCTCACTTCGCTCTGGATTCAAAAAAGCGCCCTCGCCGTAAAAATATTATTTTGCTCCCTTATGATACAATCTACTATTTCATCCCATCTATTCGAAAAAGACGACTTGGTTCGCCTTTAAGTGCACCCAAAGGTGGTGTTTTCTATAAGAAACTTTTAGCGGGCAGTAATGAGTTTTTAATCCTCTTTATAAGTGCGCCGCAATTATCTTTGCCGCGCACTTTTTGAATTTGGAACATCTTGTGTTCAGCGCCCAAGAAATCGAACGCAAATATTGTTTGAATAAAGACTGGCTGGTGCGACGGCCCATAGTAGCGCCGCGCGCCGGCTGAATACAAAAAAAAAAGAAATAAAATTAAAAACGCGCGAACTATAGCCCGCGTTTTCGTCAATTTTCACGGATTGATAGAAATTCATGATTTTGTTTTGAAAAATGAGTTCTTCAAGTGACAGTGAAAGTATAGAATTAACTCCTGATAGTATTAGAACTGACGCAAGAAATGTGATGGATAATCTACTACCTGCAAAATCCCGGGAGAAATATATGAAAGCTTATGGTAATTTTATTGAATGGAGAAATTCAAGAGGCGCCAAGAATTTTTCAGAATCTGTGTTTTTGGCCTACTTCCAGTACTTAGCCAAAACTAAACAACCTTCCACACTTTGGAGTACCTTCTCAATGCTAAAATCAACAGTCAGTTCTAATAACGACGTAAAACTGGACACATATTCGAAATTAATAGCGTATCTGAAGAGGATGTCTGATGGATTTAAACCTAAAAAATCCAAAGTGTTCTCAGTCAAAAACGTGGAGACTTTCCTTAATAAGGCACCCGACAACATCTTTCTTGCCGTAAAAGTAAGTAACTATGTATGTATATATGGTGGATTAGTAAAGTATAACCAGTGTTTTAAAATGCGCATTTTATTGTAACCTGTACTTCGATAGATAGGTACTTGTCTTATTCACATTCGGTTTTGTTACAGGTGGCTTTAATTTTCGGAGTACATGGAGCTTGTCGTGGCAATGAACTTTTAAAAATAACTGTTGATGATGTCGAAAATCACTCGGATAATTTACTGTTAGTAAAGCTGACAGACACAAAAACAAAAATTGACCGATCCTTCGTAATCCGAGCAGAATACAAAACTATTGTACAGAAATACCTGGACCTGCGTCCTGCTGATATAAAGACCAATCGGTTTTTCATCCGTTATCAAAATGGCAAGTGCTTCAAACAAGTTATGGGAAAAAATAAAATTTCTTACATGCCACAAGAAATCGCTACTTATTTGAAGTTACCAGATATCAAGCTATATACAGGACATTGTTTTCGTCGCACTTCTGCTACCCTGTTGGCAGATTCTGGAGCGGACTTAACTGTTCTCAAGCGACATGGAGGATGGAAGTCGAGTGCTGTAGCAGAGGGATATATAGAAGATTCCATTGAGAACAAGGCGAAAACATGTGAACGCATCGTGGAAAACATTAAATTGCAACCTTCAGTTAATCCATCCATGCCACTGTCGCCGCGCCCATCTACATCCAAACAAAGAGATTCACCGTCACATTTTCCTCAAAATGAGCCACATTCTGACATTATTTCAAACACGCAGAATAAAATTAAATCTACAACAATCTCTATTCCTAATAAAACTGTAACAATTAATTTTCAAAATTGTGAAAATGTCTCAAATGTAAATATAAGTTTTTAGTTGTTTTATTATTAGATACTACTTAATTTCAATTTAGTTGTTACTCTGTTTCATTAAATATCAATATTACAATAAAATATGAGGCGCCTTTTATTTTCTCATAGTGGGTGATGAAAAGTAGAGTGTATCACTCGGGCGCAAAATATATTTTTGGCTCGGGCGACGTACTTTGAATCCCTCGCTACGTTCAGGATTCTACTAAAGAATCCCTCGCTACGCTCGGGATTCTACTCTAGAATCCCTCACTTCGCTCTGGATTCAAAAAAGCGCCCTCGCCGTAAAAATATTATTTTGCTCCCTTATGATACAATCTACTATTATCCCTAGTCAGTGGAAATAAACGGAGGACAAAAGTTTTATCCCCGGCCCATGCTAGCCCTGCAGGCCTAATCTCAATGTATCGCTAACTCAAGGTCCTAAATCTTTGACTTCCTTTCATCGCACAAAACTACACAGAAAATGTTAATTAAAATCTTTAACCTTCACTTAAAGTACTTACGGGATTATATCCGTGATACTGAAACCGAGATACTATGAGTGCGTTCTATCGTGATTTACAATTGAGTTCCAGTAGTGCGCTTAATAAAAGACTAAGCAAGAGGGTAGACAGATTTGTCTGCTCATAATTAATCATTTTCGCCCCTCTCGCATACCTCTTCAGTATTCCCGCGATCATGATGACGCAACAGCGTAGAAATATCGGGTGCTCAAAAAACCAAGAGAAAATCACGGATATAATCCCGTAAGTACTTTAAGTGTAGATAGTGAAAAACCGTGTAAGTCTAAAACAGTGCATCTTTAAGCTTCATGTTATAGGTGGAAGGAAAGTTTATATCCATCAACCAGGCCCAAATCAAGATAGCTGTGATGCAATCTGACAACTTGAATCGAGCTCAACCTAAGCCGTAGACAAACTGAAACAGTAACATACATTTATATATTTGTTAAACGAACAGAACAAAAGTTTTCTGGTAAAATAAATCGCTTGGAGGCAGGTTTCCGCATCAGAGGATATATTTGTCGCACGTGCGTCTCTGCGGTGACAGTAACTATGTTGTAGTGAACTATATTAACTGTTGGAATTAACGAATTGAATGGTATAAATAAAAGGTTTTGTTATGTTTTTGTTCGTTGTCCGAGATGGCTGATGTGTATCTGTAAAATATATCTTTTATTACATTTTAGGTTTGTTTTTCGTTAGGTTTTGAGTTTGTCTGCTAAACCCATTAATTGCTATTTTTATTATATATGAAACCAATCGGGGGGTCGTTACAAAATTTTCCTTTTGATATTTAAATATGCACAATATTAAGACTGATGTTCCAGGGTAGCCATCGAATATAAAATTTTCTTACGTTTTTTGCAATTTCCAAGCTAGTGCTAGGTTTTATGTTCATGAAAATATCGTTTGCGGCTGTAAGACATATGTAATCTTTTCTGATGATTATAATCCTGTAAATATATAGGGTGACTGGAAATTAGTGTACGATAGTTAAACACGTGACTGTGCTCATGATAAAAACAACTTTTACTCTGGGACCAAACCGAAAATCTCGAAAAATAAATCCGCTTATAATCGTGAACGTATTTTTATTAACATACATTCTAGCACTGGCCTGTAAATTGCAAACAAAGCGTAAGAAAATTTGAATTTCCCGGGCTATCTGATGCTTTCACCTTAAGAAAACAAAAGGTAGGTATGTCCAGAAAGTTCTTTCGATAACTTCTTTCCTTTTTGCCTACACCTACCAAGGTAAAACATTATTCTTTCCTGTCAAGAATGTAATAAAATATCTAACGCTGTCTCTCAAAATTATGAATCATAATAAAAAACGACGCTCCTAAACATAACAGCTCTCGAAAATAATTTAAGACGCCATTTTCTTTACAACAAATTTCTTCGAAGTCAAACCAAACTTATTTATGCTTTCATGCTTATACGGATAATATTTTGGCACATAGTTTCGGGCAAAATCGTAATAATTCATCGGAAAAACTTCCTAATTCACTTCCTTTTGTGTTTCGAGTTACTGTTAGCGCCGCGTGGGGTTAATTGACCACGCGATCGCATTTTGAGGGTTGAAAGAATATTAATATTTGGTTTCAATCAATTTTCTTTCGACTTCACGCCATATTATGTTAATATTGCTTTTTTCTTTATTGCTTTTATGGCTATGACGCCTTAACGGTAAAAAATATACTGCTTAGTCAGATTTTACTGAGCTTGGCGCGGAAAATTATGAGCTAGCGGTAAATCTAATTATAATCTTGGTCAGGATACAGGCTAGTTGAATTTACGATGGCGAATATAAAAAGTGAAACATTGAAAATGAGTTTATGTTTGTGACGTTGATTAAAATATCACTGATGAATATGAGCTATTCCATTATTTCTTAGTGGAGAAGGCTGATAATAATTTCAGTAATACGATGACGTTTGAGTACAATGGCGTATTTCTATCCTTACAAATCATAACAATAGAGACCATTCATCTTATTAGAAGTTCTTCAAAAAGGTGAAGTACGTTGCACTCAACCTGTGCGAACCGGTGTTCTTGTTGACCAGGGGCCTAATTCTACTATTTTAATAAATTCGTCAAATTTTGCTCAAAGTTTGTAATCTTCTAAATTCACACTGGTCGGTCAATGGTCTCGTAATAAAATTGTATTTTAATGGCATTGTCGTATTGTCATTATTATAAAACCCTTAGTACAAATGGTTTCAGAACTCTACTAATAAATGCGAAGAATTATTCATGCCAGATTTCATGTACGAGATTATTATTCTATGACATTTCTTTGAATGAAGTGTCAGTTTAGACCATTGAAAAGTCATAATGGCGCCATTATGATAGTAGAATTAACAAATTTGTCAAAATTTTACAGAACTTGATCATTATGAAATCAATGATCACTCTACACTATTGTAATAGCAGAATCGAGGCCCTGATGTATGAACGTACACGTATCAATGAAAGTAGTCTACAACACGACTTACTGCCCGACTTACGAAAAGTAAGTTGTGGGTTCGAACCCAGACAGGCGCATTACTTTGTGTAATTTATTTCATCACCACTGCTCTCAAAACGGTGATGGAAAACATCGTGAGGAAACCGGCATGTCCTCGAACCAAAAATTCAATGAAATATGACATCTACCAACACGCACTGGGCTCGCGTGGTGGATTATGTGCGCCCATTCCCTCGATCATTCCCATTCTTCTTTAGCGTATTACAGTTTCTGCCTTTGTACGTGGGAAAAAGTGTTAGTTTATTTCGGTTAGTTTGTATTGACGACTCGAATGGCGTAGTGGTGGGTGAGGCTGCCTTACGTTCTTAGGGTCCCGGGTTCGAATCCCGGTAGGAGCAAATGTTTGTGTGATGAGCATGGACATTTGTTTCCGAGTCATGGATGTTTATATGTATAACAAGTATGTATTTACAAACAAAACAGTATATATGTAGTATATCAACTATCTGGTGTCCACGACACAAGCCATGCTTAGTGTGGCACTAGATGGTGCTGTGTGTAATGTCCAGCAATATTTATTTATTAATTTATTCTCACGATTATTCCCATTCTTCTTATTGCAGTTTCTACTTTTGTACGTGGGAAAAAGTGTTAGTTTATTTCTGTTAGTTTGTATTATAGGATTGTATTGTATCACGCCCACAGATATAGATAGCCAGGATAACGCGTGCCTAGTTTACGATAAAAGATCGTAAGTGGCCACTTTCGCGCTCAGTTTGCATCGGTGTATAGCGCTAGTCGGACGTCAGTTTTGAAATTATGGCAAAGGTATCCAAAAACTAGCACGTCGACGTCTTTGAATCGATTTGATGTTTCCATCACTAAATAGTGCTTGTGTTGTCACAAAAGATAGTCAAAAAATGGCACGCTTGGTTTTCATACAGATCGTGATACTTGCGTTATCTAGATCTATCCATATCGCCTATAATCCCTAAAGGGTAAGGCAGATTTACACCCAAATCCTACTTATCCTACTAATATTATAAATGCGAAAGTTTGTGAGGATGGATGTATGTTTGTTACTCTTTCACGCAAAAACTACTGAACGGATTTGGATGAAATTTTGCACACAGATGGTTTACAACATGGATTAACACATAGGACTTTTTATCCCGGTAGTAAGATCCCATGGGATAATTTTGAAACTTCACGCGGGCGAAGCCGCTGGCAGAAGCTAGTTATCTATAAGTTCCATGTAATGGAGGGCGAACAACAACCAGGCGGCAGACCAGACTCTGTGACTAAAATTCCTGATCGAAAAACCCAATAACACTTTGCCTGACCTGGGAATCGATCCCAGAACCTCACACTGCAACCAGTAGACTGACGAGGCAGACGTAAATGTTTTAATTTGTACAGAAGAAAGACACACTCTCATTCTTCTTAACAAAGACATACTCTAAATTCATTTTACTTACATAAATATTTCTTTTAAGCATCCAAAGCTGTTATGTAAAATAATCATGGCATCTTCATATGTTTCAGTGAATAAAACAGGTATTATTTGAAACATAACAAGCGGGATGTTCGTTACTCTCGAAATGATTATTTTTTCATTGTACGAACATGTTATATCAAAGGTAGTTATGAAGTTAATGCTTTGTTAACCTACTTCCTATCTAGTCTTTGTGTGGTGTTTTTTTTGAATGATAAAAAGCAATTTTATATAGCTCTACGCCGTTTTAGAAAACTGGCTTTCCTAGAATCTGAGTTGTTACTGTGATGGGTAATGTGTATTGCAATTTAACGTATTTTTAAGTGAAAACTTTTTTAAGCGTGTTGAGTACTTTTTAACCGACTTCTAAAAAAGGAGGAGGTTCTCAATTCGGATGTTTCTTATTTTTTTTTGTTGTTTTTTTTTTTTTGTTTTTTTTTATGTTTGTTCGGGCATAACTCCGTCGCTTGCCAACCGATTTGAAAAATTCTTTTTTTGTTGGAAAGGGTATTCTTTCCAAATGGTCCCATAGCCAACCAAATTGGGATCTGATTATGGAATCTTGGCGAAATCGAGGGAACTCTTCAAATTTTATATGAAAACGTGTTGCGATTTTGGTATTTTCTACAACAAGTGAAGCATTTGCGTTTGATAAGAATCATTCTACCATCAGATCTGATGATGAAGCCAAGAGTCACGGAACTCCATAATGAGACAATGTACCATTAGTCGTGTTTGGGCTTGTTGTAATTGTAACGGTATGCACTTTCCATGTATCAAGCATAACTGAACCACTAAAAAGTGAAAAATAAAAACTTTTTTGCAAAAAATAAAACCGACTTCAAAAAAAAAACAAAAAGTGAAAAATAACTTTAGCTTCTGAAGTCGGTGACAAAAAACTAAAGCAATCAAACAAAGGTCACCGACTTCAGAAGCTAAAGTTATTTTTCACTTTTTATTTTTTTTTTGAAGTCGGTTTTTTTTTTTTTTGGGTGCACAAAAATCTTGGTACTCGCTTCATCGTCAGCGAACGCTTTCAAAGAACGGTTAGTCTATACTCTAAATCAACCTTACACAATTATGATAACGTTTATTTTGAATTGATTCTATTCAATAGTTTTCGACTAGTGTTTATGATCAAGGATTAAAGTATAAATTGGTCATAACACTTTACAAACTAAATTAACAAGTTACTTAGTTTTCCCTTTAACACAGAAACTGCTGTACGGTTTTGGATGAAACTTTGCACACAGGTAGTTTATAACCTGAATGTACTAAAAGGATACCTTGATAGCTTGGTTCCAGTAGTATGACAATTACTGAACTTCACGCGCTAATATGATAAAATTTAATTTGAAAGTTACGTAACATACATTTTTAATATTAATAAAGAGTAATGATATTATCAACCTCAAAGTGTTCACTGCTAAAATGCTTCTATCACGGCCCTACAAAGGTACTAACCATGTCAATTAATAATTACATACATAAACATCATATGTGCGTACTAATTGATGAGTGACCGCCGCCACATAGTGTATTGCTGTTAAAAGCACTCGTGCGGTATGCGGGTTCGACTTGTTGTTGTCATGTTACACGCTTCAGTTTTTCCTGCCAGCTATAGTTTGATGTTTTAAAGCCTCCATTTTGTCGTTGCTTTTTTGAAACTAGAGATGACTAAACTCAACTGAATATTAGTTTACTCAACTGGTAAAGTAGATGATTTATGTAATTATTAGCTGCAAGTATCTCCATGTCAGTGAGTTCTGTGCGTCGAAGATTGTGCGTTTAGATCATCTCGGTACCTCTCTCTTGGCCGTCTTAGAAAAAGTTGGCGATATGTGTTTTTCATTTATTTTAATTTATTTGCATATTGATATGGTACTCACTTTCTAAACCATACGCAAACAGAAATCACTTGCACACGTTACCTTTCAAGGTATCGTGAATCCATCGCTAATAGGTGCTAAAATAATAATAGTTTCAAAGATGGTAATTGAATGCATGAAGTAAATGCCAAAGTGAAAATAGATTGAATAGTGATTGAACATTGAGTGATTGAGGGATTAGGTCGTAGACATCCTCCGGGCCTTGAAAGGTAAAGCTTTCAAGATTTTTAATCATTTGTATGATCTGGTGAAGGCAGCAGACACAATCTGTTGATGGCTCTTCGTACGGTGCCTTGTGAGGTAGATACGTTGGGGACTCGTGGCACATGGCACCATCAGTGCCGCGAAATAGCTTCGAGATTCTTCCAAGGCGCCAGCATAGAGGAGGAGTCTTATCCTCCTTGATTAGGACTAGGTCGTCTACCTTTAAATCAAGGCACCGCATCTTCCACTTTGTGCGCTGCTGGAGCTCCGTGACGTACTCTGTTGTCCGAGTGTCCGAGTCTCTGCTGGCGAGCTTGCTCTAATCGCTGAAAACGGTCAAGACGGTTTGTGCTATAGTCCAGCAGGTACGGCGATTGCAAAGATGTCAATGGCCTACCAATTATTGTTATAATAGTGCTGTTAGTGATCATGGTTTGTTTTTTTCAGATTGATATTTTACTTAAAAATCCTTATCTAAAACTATCCTTTCTTTTATTACCTATAATTTTCAAAAGAGAATAACGCCTATTTCAAGCCATTCCCAGTACACCAGATCTTATCAGTTTTCTGACCGAGAGGGTGAACCAAATACCTACAGGTCACTGACAGCGTGACAAGGGGTTCCCAACCTTTTGATTCACCATACTTTTTACGTCGAAGAATTGTACAGAGATGGCCAACCTAGAGCTATGCTAGAATCATTTAGAAAACAACACACAATGTTAATTGCATCACCTGATATTTTGCATGGAAGTTCCTAGAATCATGTTTAGCAAGAAGCTATGTCTTACAGCACATGTAAAGGTTGCCACCTGGCTTCTAAGTCGGTTCAGAGTCTTCTAGGTGGGCTACGGCAGCAGGTGGCCCGCTGGAAGCTTTTTGCGGGATTCACCATCCCGATACGATTAGATTAGTGTGATCGATTGGTGGAATATTCGACCTAAGAAAGCTGTTGATAGTTTAATAACCAAATGTCTACAAATTACTACGGAACTCTCGGTGCGTTAGTCCAACTCGCACTTGACCGGTTTTATTTTGGTGTAATATCCTGTGCTTTCATTTTACAATTTTAATAACAATACGATTACAACGAACATAGAACCTCTTACTTTTGGGAGTCGGTTAAAGCCTCTTCTCTACAGATACCTAATGACATTATCATTGATCACCATACTTGCTCAAGGCAAACTGCACGTGCCCTATTGTTTCTAAGCCATGCACGCATGCCATTGGTTCACCAACCCTGTAGCAGTGGGCAAAGAAAGGTAGAACTATCAGTAGATGGCGCTAATGATCTGTGCGGTACACGCAACGATCCGATTAGATCGACCCTTGGCTTGGGGGCGCAATTTCCGCTAGATACGGCCGATAGCTGCCTTTCAACATTGTGGGGTTATTCTGGTTTTCTTGAGCGATGTTGCTCTTGGAAAGTTTGTTTGGACTGAAGTTTTAGAGGATTTATTTTTGTTAAGAACTGGCTTTTGCCTGAAATTTCATATGTGCCATATCATTTAATGGATTGAAAAGTATTCTATCATCTATTTAAGCGCGATTGCTCGGGGCGGTCAAAGTAGGTATTTTTGTCTTTTTCCATCACGAATGTCTCAGTAACAAACAGCCACTGAGTCTGGTCATGGTTGTTGGCAATAGGCTCGCCCCCTATTAGGCCATAAGAGTTCGTACTTCGTACACTCTTCGGGCATTATAGGCGTATATTCTGTTAGATTTCAATTTTAAAAAGTTTCGGCAGTAAAGTACAGTCTAGACAAATACACTTAAAATAATTTCGTTCAATTATTAATCCTCTGGAGTTTCAACAGAATAAGCCTGCTTAACCCCACTATGTCTGGATACTACGAAATTATATTACAAGATGGAAATACGCACACCTTTCCTCGGAATTGTTTTGGTTTTGTGAGTAAAAGTAATTTGTAAAGTTTACAAAATTAGGGTAAATTGTTAGGAAAATTACCATAAGGACTGCGTAGACCATTGCTTGGTTAGTGATTTTTGTCAACAATCAGGGATAATGTCACAATTCTGGTTAATCTGTACAATGTTCCTTCAAAGAGGTTTCATTATAAAGAAAAGACAGTGATGATCATAAATCCATTAGTGAGTATTTGATAAAACTTGATATTCTTGTTTACTACTTTGCTATTTACATTTTAGAAGTGTGTAGTATACTCGTATGGAAAGATCAAATATAGGTACAGTCAATAAAACAGTTAGGTGTGCAGGCTAGCAATTTTCTTACTTCTATTATATATGCAAATGGGTTATAATTAATCTGTTTGCAATTTCATCCAAATCCGTTCAATAGTTTCTCCGTGAAAGAATAACAAAAATCCAAAACCATTATGTTTTCGCTCTCCAATTAGGTACTTGTGACTTCAAATTTTAATATAACTGGTGGTTGTGGGTTCAATACTAAGTACGCCTCTGCCCCTGCCAATGAACACATATTTAGAATCGAACCTGATTTAAATAAGAGTTATGAGAAAAATAAATTCTATAGAAGTTTTAAATTCCTCATATCTCGCCTTTACATCATTGTCCTTTTAAAATATTTATTTGGGAACATAGGTATTCTGTAATCTAATCGAAATATATACATACTACCTAAAGAATATGTTTGACATTCATATTATTTTGGTATTACGTTTGTACGAAAAGCGCATGCTCCGCAGGCGTCTTAAGCGTTCACCTATTTCATTTATGCGTCAGATAATTCAAAAATTTCTACCTAGGGGTTCTCGCCACACGTTTTCTTTCATTTTTCCCTGTCATACGTCACGGTAACATTTACTCCTTTCTATTTCACATCATTTCTCACACAACCCAGTCAACTTTCATTCTTATTGATGATGATGATGATGATTGAGCACCACACCCAGCCAGGAGCAAGCCTGACCCGGACAAGCCGGATACACCAGGGGGCACGATTTTGTAAGGAAAGACATGCTTTGGGATGGGAGAGGAAGCCCGACCAACCGCAGCCAGTCGGGCACAATCAGCCGACTATGCAGCCTAGAGCCAATATAGGAATAGTGGTAAAGACGGGTACAATCCATAGGATGATAGGAATGGGCATTGGTGTTTTGATCTTCGTCTGATTGTTCTCTTCTAGCATTGGAGAGGCATGCTCGTTTTTGGTGATTGCGATGAAATATTATGTTCGCGTATATGTTTCATCATCAGTAGTATTTGTTTCGCTGTCAGTTTCGCTAAGCTGGTATATTTCCTAGGTGGCTGATCTGAATTTTTCTCTATCTGCTGCTAGCCCAGCCATCTTTCATTCTTATTGGTACTTTTTTCAATCTTTCTTTTATCAGATTTCAATATCCCAGTGAAACTTGGCGGGATAAAACCACCTGTCAAGTAGAAAACTCAATATAGGGTGCGGCAGAATTCCATTAGTCACTGACTGCCTGGCTCCCGGCTGAGTGAAGCCGGGTAATGCACCTAATTTTTTTTTATATTACTAGCTTTATTTGTTTTGCAGTAAGTTTGTTTTTGCTGTCGAAGAACGCAATGGTACTGATTCTGTTGTGGACAAACTAAACTTGATTTAGGCTATTGCTATCTTTTTCTCTCTAATAAAACGAGAATGAGACGGACGTAATTCAGAGCTGTCAAATTTAATTGGAACTTATATTTCCATACAAATGAAAGGTGCACGTAAAAACATGTCGACTAAAAAAACGGTGAAGTGCAATGCATAAACAAGTTTGACATCTCTAACTGCGTTCATAGCTATAGCCGTCCTTTTCTCGCACTGCCTTTTAGTAAAAGATAGCAATAGCCTAAATTAAGTTTAGTTTGTGCACAACGGAATCGACACCATTATCCATTAAGATGATAGGAAAATAACAATGAATTGAATCAACCTAGCAATTTATTTATTTTCAAAAAGTGGCTTCACAGCTGACAGTAAATAAACATAAAATTATTGTACTAAACACAACGCAAATATTAACTTTTTTTGAAGTGAACACGTTCACTTAGGCGCGTTGAGCACTTTTCGAGTGAACTAAAATCATGGAACTCGTGTGACTGTCACTTAGCGTTTCGTAGGACATCAGCTGATCAGCAGATGCGCTACGGCGTCACTGTAGCGGATCGGCTACGAGTTTTCACTTCTATCGACAGTCTCCAAAAACTGCCCCATATGTTATTTTTTTTCAAAGGATATAAATTTTTTTGTTGGTCTACTTCCGTTGTAACCCTTAATTGGCCAAATAATAATAATATTTATTTCAAAAAGCCAAATACAGTTTGTCCATCTCAATCAAAACAGAGAAAAAACGTTCTTATATGAAGTACAACACTATGCTAATTTGAGATAGAATAAACGACTGTGTCTGTGCTAGTATAAACTGTGTTACAGTCACAGGCGCCTTCCTCTTACAGTTCATTGATAATTTGCTGCACTTTATGGGAGTTTCTGTGACCATAAAAACTTAGTTTGACAAAAGTACCACTAAATCACTTATAATTTTGTATAAGGAAGGAATGTGTGTGTGGAGTGAGTATGTGTGGAGTGAGGATGTGTCGTGCGAGTATGTGTGGTGTGGGTGTATGAGTGGGTGTGTGTGTTTAGTTGTGTGTTTCGTTTGTGTTTCAGTATAGGATATATAATACAGGAGCAATTAAAATAGCTCCCCTTACTGCTTCGAAACCCTGTCTGTAGATTAAAAAATACACAAACGCATAGTATTTAATTTAGTTTAGTTTCGCAGGTCTATTAATAAAGTGGATGGGGCTCCGATAAGCGTGAACTTTAACATTATCAGGTTAGCATGAAAGGGCGGCGGTTGAAAGCAATTTTATCATAAAGATTTTAGAACAGTCTTCGATGGTATTAAAATGAAGCCACTAAAAGAATGATTTACAGCAATCTCTCTTTTTTTAAACGATTTTATTCAGGTTTTCACCGTTTTGCTGTCGAATTTTGTTAGATATTTTCGATTTACTTCATTATTTTGTTGTGAGACCGCATTGTTAGATCTACTTGTTGAGTTGTTCTTATGGAAATATGACATAGTAACTTTCGGTACTTGTCTAGTGAGCCATGACCATTATAGTCATGGCTCACTGGACAAGGCAGACCGGCACCGCTCCAACCCAGCAAATAGAGCATTAAATCGTGTGTCGTATGGCATATTTTATGATGTCCATATGAAAAAGCTTACGGCGGGCGGTCAACGCGCTTGCCGCTACCATACGACTCGACTCGACTCGGCGTCCGCGCGCCGCAAGCGAACGGACCGCGAGCTTATAGCGCGCCGACAGGCATGTTGGCTACGCGCCGACTCCGAGTTGGCCGCGGTTGCCCGCAAAACAACGTACAGTTACTTATTTAGTTAGAGAGCCCACGATACTAAAAATAGTAAGACTCCCAGATGATATTTACATACGGTCACGTTAATACTTGAGATAGTTAACTTTAACCTCATTTTCGTTATCAGCGACCCCAAAAACCACGATGACGAGACCCATGATGGAAAACCAGTCATCTTTGGTTTTCATTTTGTTTTCGTGCTCTTGATAATTTATACAATCACTTTATTAAATTTCATCCGGCGTACTATAACTTTATTTTACGTGTTTCTTTTACAAGTTCATGCTGACATTTATAAGTTCAGTATGATGTAAACTATTTACGAAAAAAGTTTCAGCCGGCGTACTATAATGGTTTTTTTTTCACCACCTCCGTAACCTCCCAATCACCCACCGCGGATGCCTCAGCTGACGCTGAGTTAACGTATCAGTCATTCGAGATATATTGAACCAGATGGCAACCGATCGGCGTAAAAACACTCTAAAAAGCAATAGCAACTCCTGGACTATCACAGCCAGCGCCCAGACGGCGTGTATACGCCTCGCGGAAGGCACGCGGATCGCTTGCTTACTGTGGTAAGCGCGCCGTAGCTTAAATTCAAGGCAATGCCGGGCAGTTGTGCTGGTGTGGTGCTTGAGTGTGCCACGACCTATGATTTACGATGAATATGAATATGTATTTATCTACTTTCATGTCGTGAAATTCTAATTATATTGACATACTTTATAAACACAATACCGAAATAGAAAAATAAAATACGTTGTAACATCTCGAACAAAATAATGTTATAAAGTATTTTTTTTCCATTACGATACAGGTGAACCAAGAAGTTAAGTCACGAAGGAGAATGCATAACTTTTTTTTAATCGAACTCGTTACATAGTATGTGGAGCGTGAAGTTTTGTTGGTTACATTTTTCTTATCTGTGGTTGCGCTAAAGCGCGGTGAAGAGCTAGGTTTTTGGCGCCATTTTTACGTTTTGTCTGAATTTAGCATCGAGATATAAGTACTAACGTACTAGAGAAGCTATGTCAAATAACTGAACTGTCCTATTCTTCGTAATTTGAATCTCTAGTTCGCTGCAGCGCTAAAATAATAACATCGTCTAAACCGTAACGAATTTACCACAGCGCTAGATTTGCTGCGGAAGTGTATTTGTATGCTGAGTGAGGTGCGGCGCGATCGCCGCAGTTGAACGAGACAAAGTAGTAATTTACGGTGTCTTCTCTAGTACGTTAGTACTTATACGTTAGTACTTATATCTCAATGGAATTTAGTGTTTTATTCTATTATTGCTTAAAAAATGTCTGATACCAGTAAATGTGAAGGATATTTGACTCCGCCCAATATTTTAGATGCGGCGACGGAAATGACTCGCAACCTTTTACCAGCAAAGTCGAAAAAGTTATACGATATGTCTTACTTTTTGAACTTTGATCTTTTATTTAGTATCTCAATGTATGAAAGTAGATAAAAAGTTGTATTAAACTGCACATAATAAGGTATTAAACACTCGTGTTTAATACCCCTCATTATGCAACAGTTTTATAAACTACTATTATAATATACTAGCTCATTACCGGCGTGATAGTCTGCATGGATTTCTTAGTTATTCTTATGCAACGAGTTGATATTCAACTAAAAAGTGTAACTATAATTATTATGTTTTCACTAACACTTTTCTAGAATCCTCTGCTCTTATTCGATGGTTGCGTTCAACTATATTGGTGATTTTTTAAAAGCAAAACTTCTACTGCTAGCACAATATCGAACCGGCTTGCTTTAGAGCTCACATCCCTCTTTTATACGGAATATGGATACTGACAGCTTTTGAACGTAGTTTAGATGTACTGATTCTTATATTGTGAAACAGTGTATGCCTTAATGGGTAGTTTTTTGAGTTACTATAACCTAACTATAAGACCGATTGTATCACCAAAAAGCACACTAATAAATACTTTGACTTTGACTTTGATGTAGTTCCAAACGCGAAATCGGCCCTAGTTGAGTCTCCGTATGACACATCACAAGAGTTGTCTTACAACCAGGTCTGATGCCTAGCAACAGGCGCTATCAAAGTATGTTATAATTAATTATATCCTTACACATAATGAAGTAACATTTTCTACTCATAAATATTATACTCAAGCTAATGTACGGTTGACCCTAATTGATCTCAGTAAGGTGTTTCTCGAACACCTAGGCACTGAGATATGCCTAGAACTAGATGCAGGCCAGTCAATTGGTACATTTATTTTAGTTCTGTATTTTCTGGCTTTGACAGATAAGTTAGTTGAAGTGTATTTAACGATATTTGACGTTTTCACAGACCATAGCTAAAAGTGTTTCTAGCTAGTCGAATTTGTCTGTGAGCCGGATAACAATTTCAAACACAATAAAGGCCCGTACCTATTTTAAAATACCAAAGCAACTTTGTGTTTCAATAACATGTCTGGGTAGTTCAGACATTGCTTTAAACCAGTGATTCCCAAAGTGGTCCAGGTGGACCCCCAAGGGTCTACGGGAGACCCATCGGGGGTCTACATTGGCTTGAAGAAAATGTGGGGGTTCACAAGCTGTAAGTGGGGGTCCACGAAATTTTACCTAGGTTCGATGCCAAAGAACAAAAATGTTGTCTTAGCTTGATCAATGTAGCCAGATATTAAGCTAGGTACTAGAAAAAGTAATAAAGATCAAATGTTCCGGTGATGACAGGTTGTATTTCGGTGAAAATGGTCGTGTTAAGTCATAAAAAAAACATTTCGAAGCCAGAAGATTACAATTTTCGGATTTTTGCCAAAAAAATATCTTGGGAACAACGATCCTCATGCAATCCTAACGGATAGTGCGAAAAATATATATTGCAAATGTCTCGCTTTTCTTTTTTAGTTCACGGGGTTGAAAGAAAATGCTACAGGGGGTCCACCGACACCAAAACAAATTCAAAGTGGTCTACCAGGAAAAAATGTTTGAGAACCTCTGCTTTAAACATTTCTAAATAATACGGAATATGGACCGATATATTTTGAGTGTGTCAGTGACGGTATTAATTGACTTTATTTTGTTCTAAAAAAGGGTTAACGCGGACTTTGTTTTGATTTAATTTGAGTACAGAAATTATTTGTTTGAAACAAAATGTACTAAAACAGATTCACTCATTTGGCTGGACAGTTACCGGCAGTTGATTTCAAAGCGTTTCATATTTCTGTTTCTAAGGGTTAACGCGGACTTTGTTTTGATTTAATTTGAGTACAGAAATTATTTGTTTGAAACAAAATGTACTAAAACAGATTCACTCATTTTGTTGGACAGTTACCGGCAGTTGATTTCAAAGCGTTTCATATTTCTGTTTCGAGTTTGAACTGAACTAAGTTTATCAATAGTTTATGTAATGCTAGTACATTTTTGACTTTTTCAATTTGTCAAGTGATGTGTTTTGTGTGTGATCAAGTTACTGCTCAAGAAGGTCCAACTTGCATAGGGTCCTATATATATTATTAGCTTTGTGAAGTTGTTTGTTAATAGAATTTATTGCATAGCTTTATTTAAGATTATGATGATCTTAAACATCTGAACAGATTCACGTTAATCTTACTACATCTCTTTTTGAAGTGAAGACTTTTTATTTTATTTATTCAGGGACAATAAACAGCTACAATATGTGTTGGAACAGAGTAAAGATAGTACAAAACATTAACAATAGTGCAGCCCACTACATTATCCGCATATTGACACGAACGAATAAAATAATGAGTGCCACTAAATAGATAAAAAATAAAATATTATAAAAACTTACATCACATTAATAAACAATAAATAATGATAGAAATACCAAATAATTCAAGAAAGATCAGTTAATTAGTAATCATTAAACATTAAATAACTTAGTAATAAATACACATTAAATAACTTAGTAATTAACATTAAACAATAAACTTAACGAAATATGAATTACATCATGCAAATTAGATTTTCAAATTGATTTAATTTAATTGCTTGCAGGGTAACAATACTTAAACACTAAAAACAAATAAACAATAAAACACAAACTAGCTTACATTCCTAATTACATTATTTTTAGGCGCGTTCAGCACTTTTTGGATGAACAAAAATCATGAAACTCGCGTCATCGTCACCAAATGCTTTCATAGAACGGTTGGTCAAAATCAACCTTATAAAATTAGGATAAAGTTTATTTTGGATTACATAATTTTCACTGCTATCGTCAGTCCCCAAACACAGCCCCGATTTTTTTTCTTGTTTTCAGAACCCAAAGTAATATCAAGTACTATTCTACGTAAACGTGAACGTCGAAGGTCGACAAATTGCGTTTTATTCATACGAACCTCACTGAATATGAACAAGTCTCATTTATTATTCCACGGCGGCGTTTTTAAATCGGTCTGAGTGAATTCTCGAATTACGTGTGAATTTTCCATCAATCGTTTGTGGGTGGTGTTTTGAAAGCACGTTTGGTTCTTTTTTTTTTTAATAAAGGTGATGTGTTTTTGTTTTGCTTGGATCAAATATTTAAAAATGTAGTGCAGGCAGACCATTAAGGCGATTACATGAGTTAAACGCGAGTTTTATAATTACTAAAAGTATATGATTCACTGCTATAAACAAGACCAGAAAAATTTACGATATTCTTCAGGATATATGCTAGCATGATACTGTTTCGAAAACATAATACAATTAATTTGGCTCAATAAAAAGAAATCACGAACTTATCTCTAAAAATATCTTTCAAACAATAAAAAACATACTAAGTAATATGCATGCGATCACTCTGATTTTTTGGCAAATAATTCTACAAGCAATATATTAGCATGATCCTGTTTTGGTTTTTTAATGCAATCAATGGTTTTTTTTTTGGAAATCGATTGAAACCACTCATTTCGCGCTATTTGGCCCGCAGTGGCTGACGTAACAATCAAATCAGGTCTAGCTGATTAGAACTTTATTCTAACAGCTTTTCAAATGAAGTTTGAACCACCACAAATAGAGTTGCTAATTTAGCGCGTCTAAGCGCCTTAAACTGAAGAACAGTTCCATACAGCTGACAGTCAGTTTGATGGTCACCAAAAATATGACATTCTGATTATCTAAAAACAGCTGTTTAAAACACATTTTTGTAGGAGAACATGTCACATTAAAAGCCGTTTCAGTGAACATGGACCTTATTAGGTCCTTAATTAAGGCTAAATAAGTAGTTTAATTAAGGATAAGTACCTAAGTCGTTAATTCAGTTTCATACAGTTGGGAGCATTGTACGCCGTCACATGACACAAACAAGACTTTCGTATGAAAATATGGCGTAAATTACGACTCATCTAAACGAATATTTTATAGAGTAACGATTTAACTCTAGAAGCGCTGAACCGATTTTAAAAATTCTTTCACGAATAGAAAGCTACATCTATACCGAGTAATAAAGGCTCTATATTATATTAATGCCGAGCTATCAAAATTTACGTGAACGAAATCGCGGGCCAAGTGCTAGTATCTCTTAGTTACGTTCGTCTGGCCTCACCTTTAAGGGGCCGGCGGAGCATGCGTATTTCATACAAACGTAATACTCGTTCCAAAATAATTTGTAAAATCAAACATATTCTTATGGTAGTGTGTATTTATTTCGATTGAATTACAGAATATTTAGGTTCCCAAATTTATATTTTGAATGGACACTGATTTAAATAAACAATAGTTATGAGGAATTTGTTTCTATAGGAGACTTATTTTTCTCTCAAACTCTTGTTTAAATCAGTTTCCATTCAAAATATATATTTTTTATAATATATTATAATTAGATTTACAAATTATTTTGGTATTACGTTTGTATGAACGACGCATGCTCTGCCGGCCCCTTAATATGACCATACATTTCAGATACACGCTGTTTGTAAAAAACACATACGCGATGTACAGTCCGCAAACCTATTTGGTTTACATTTCACTCACACATCGGTAACAGTCACTGTACGACCAATGTCAGCTACTACTTATTATTGTGTGGGTATACGTAGTCTACACACGGATAAACATAAAACAAACGGGTTCACAAAAGGTCCAACATTTTAAATTCCAAGAATGTAGTTATCGTGGCTGATTGGTGTAAGCGCCTGCCATGGCTATGAAGTAATCTCGGTGACTTGAGTTCGATTCCAGCTTTTAGGAATTTTGTTTTGTTCTTTTTACTTTTCGTTGTTTAACCCTAGATTACTACTCTACGTCGCAGAGGCGCCCACGTTTTTGATATTTTCCTCTCTCTTTTTATCCTTCGCGCGTATGTCATTCACGTTCAAGGACATCTCAGTCATCGCTAGCACGTGTCGCAGGACGGTGGTTGCGTTACGGTAAGTGTGCTAGTTTTTTAGATATTACTACCCTTGGCGCTCCAAAGACGTAAGAGTAGCTTGTATGTAAGTTTTGCGCTCTTAATCAAATTGTATGAAAAATTTTTTTTTTGTTACTTTGTTAGTTTTTTTTAGTTAATTACTTCATAATTTACAATTTATAAGAGAAGTGTATAATTAAAGTTGTTTTTTTTTCAATTTTTAATGAGAATACTGTTTAATTGCCTAAGTTCCAGAAATTTCTTCCTAAGATTTATTTGATTAAAGATTTCATAATGAAAATATATAAAAAATTGTTTGAAATTATGTTTTTCACTTTTTAGTAATATACACAATTATAAAAACAGTCCAAACATATCAATCATACTTATAGGTTTTGATTAAAATCATTATCAATATGATGCGCCTCGCGGGCGTATGAGTAGTTTCTTTGTATGTCGCAACATGAGTAGTAATGTAGGGTTAATTAATTTACTTTCACTAAAATCACTCAAGTAAATAGTAGAAAGATAAATTAATAAAACCCATATATTCATTTGTTATTTTTATTAGATAAACATTGGTATTGGTTGAAATGAGAGATCTTATCACTTGGGTCATTATTAGCAAAAACGATCCGTCTCATTTTTCCAATATGTTTCTTCCTTGCAGTGGTTAAGGTTCAATTTGGTGTGGTCTAAATGTTGGCAAAAAAAACTTGTATACAAACTGGTTTCAAACATAATAATAGGCTATAACTATCCACACTAGACATTCGAATGAGTAAAACACTGTTGTTTACCTACTAATTTTATTGACAAAGACAAAGTTTTTTGTTGGTAAGGACGGGCGTAAATTATTTGCCAAAGTGGGTAGGGTATATAAATTAATCGAAGTAAAATTAGAGGTGATGTGAATTAACATGTTAGATAGTAAGAAATTATGACAACTTCTAACCCCATAACAATAACCCTACATTACTACTCATGTTGCGACATACAAAGAAACTACTCATACGCCCGCGAGGCGCATCATATTGATATTGATTTTAATCAAAACCTATAAGTATGATTGATATGTTAGGACTGTTTTTATAATTGTGTATATTACTAAAAAGTGAAAAACATAATTTTAAATATTTTTTATATATTTTCATTATGAAATCTTTAATCAAATAAATCTTAGGAAGAAATTTCTGGAACTTAGGCAATTAAACAGTATTCTCATTAAAAATTGAAAAAAAACAACTTTAAGTATACACTTCTCTTATAAATTGTAAATTATGAAGTAATTAACTAAAAAAACTAACAAAGTAACAAAAAAAAATATTTTACATACAATTTGATTAAGACCGCAAAACTTACATACAAGCTACTCTTACGTCTTTGGAGCGCCAAGGGTAGTAATATCTAAAAAACTAGCACACTTACCGTAACGCAACCACCGTCCTGCGACACGTGCTAGCGATGACTGAAATGTCCTTGAACGTGAATGCCATACGCGCGAAGGATAAAAAGAGAGAGCAAAATATCAAAAACGTGGGCGCCTCTGCGACGTAGAGTAGTAATCTAGGGTTAACATCACTTCACCAGACTATCAATGTATACGAGATGTGGTTTAAAAAAGAGGATTACGGCAACATGTATTGTATAACTAACTATTGCTAAAGTTGGCATTTGTTCACATTAGCTTAACAAATATGCATGCGCATAGATTTATAATCGTCTACTAATAAAAATAAGTTTGACTAATAGTGACTCGGCCCACCTTCGTTTTCTATAACTTCTTGTAACCTTCTGCGCATGCTTTTCACCATATTAAGGCATATATTACTTCCCCGTAGCGACTCCCAGGTGGAAGTAACAAGGTCATCTAGATTTTGTTTAGACCTTACTTGTGATGAGTCCCAGTTTAGCACCATATGACCCCACAGATTTTCTATGGGGTTTAAATCAGGTCTCTTAGCAGGCCAATCGATAACAGTTATGTTTACTTGGTCTCTAAGCCAGTTTTGCACGATATGTGCACGATGCACGGCGCAATTGTCTTGCACAAAGTAAATGTGCTCGTCCGGGTAGTGACCCGTACAGTAGGCAGCATTAAATTTGACAAAATATCCAAGTAATCATAACTGTTACTTCGACCTGCTATTTCTACAAGCTCACCGGGACCCATCGAAGACATTCAGCCCCAATACCCGACAGATATTCGGCCACTAGTCCTGCAAGGCAGAAGGTTACTTAGTTTATACCGTTCTCCACCTTTTCTCCACAATATTTTACGCCCATCCTTATCCGACTTAAATGTTTTTTCATCACTGAAAATGACCACATTGTTCTCCCAATCAAAATCGATGTAAGACCTAGCAAACTCTAGTCGTTTCTGCCGATGCGCAGTGGACATCAAAATTTTGCAGGCTGGCTTGCTGCAACGTAACCCAGCAGAATGCAGGTGATTTCTCACGGTTTGTAAGCACACATTGTGTGCTGTTGCTGTGACGCGGGTTGACAGGAAAGGTTCAGCCTTGTGCCTTGCCACGATATCGTGGTGTCGAGCCGATGAACTGGCTTTTGGTTTTGGACCACGTCGAAGGTGTTCCACCATCTCCAGAATCCGCATATCGGCGGACCCATAACTGCACAGTTCTCTGTGAATAGAAAACCAAACATTATTTATAATACTCATAATAATAGCTATTAGAATGTATTTAAAGTATATCAAGTATATAATATTATTTATTTACAATACATATATGTATTATATAAACAAGTTCAAATAATTTTAGATAGGCATGTTTTAATTATACACTGAAATTAGCAAACATAATAATCTATATTATTTACGTTATTAACGACAAAAATAACTGTTATGATAGACCCAAATAATTTTATCTTAATCATCCTAATGAAAAAAAATACTAGTAACACATTTATGAAAATATAAAAATAAATAAATAAATTAAGTTATTGTTATACATACGGTAGGTATTGCACAGTTACATTAATCATTTATTTCTAGGTTAACATTGCTATGTGAGATAAGTTAGTTAGTTGAGAAGTTAGGTATAATATCTACGTAATATGTAACTGTTACTCACCGATATCATTAAACGTCTTGCAATTTCACTTATTGATACGTTTTGCTCATGAAGCACAACAATTTCAGCCTTTTTAAACATAGACAAATGTTGCATGGTTGGACGAAAAGTGTATAAATTCGCACGCGAATATGAGTAGCAATGAATGAACTCAGTAATGCAAATACTAGTAGCTTGACAACTAAGAAAACTCATTTTTTATAAGTTAAGGTATTTGAAAACAATATTTTAAAATTGCCGGTAGTTAGTTTTTAAACAGTCAAAATAAAATGGCCTGCGAGTTTCGTGGTTGTCTCAAACGTAGCAAACATCATTACTAATCCACGAACAGGATCAAATCGTAATAAATTCTACTTCATGTTTCAACAAAATAATTATACAAAAAGAAAAAGAGTTTTAAGTCAACACCGAGGTTTGATCTTACGACTTGTAATTTGCTAATCTAAGACGATAACCATTGCGCCAAACATGTTATATGAGCATTAAGCGAAATATTATATGTCATTTAGTAACGATGAATGATTACTATACATTGGTATACCGTTGCCTTAGTGCTTGAATGGCCAACCGACCAATTTTAGTAAAATGGACTTTTTTATTTAAAAGTCTAGCCACCCTGATTACGGACTCTACAATAACTATTTCATTAATTATTTTTTTATGTAACTAGCACAATAACAAAAATAAAATATTCCAATCTCCCATATAAAAACTGTTTTAAGTGCTTAAGTGCTCTAACTCCATATTTTGCTCAAATGAACGCATCTAAATATCAGTCTTCGTACTTGTTTGTCCAATCTCCATCGACTGACCAATCACAGTCAAGCATTTCGAACCCGTGCAACGCCATTTTGTTTGTTTATTATTTGCTCCGATTTCGTGTTAGCGGCATTTGTCGATAATTTTAATGATTTTAATTGTTTCTGAACAGTACCAAGTGCTATAAAATGTCAGTAGTAACGAAGAAAAACGATTATATATAGGCGAATTGGATTTAGAAAGGCACTTTGACATTTTATTGATAATCTTTTGTTTTAGTAGTCGTTGTTACTTCTGTGTTACATATAGAGGATGATTGTTATCTACTCGCATCTAATTCGTGATTCGATCTCAGTACTTCACGTGCTAGTTTTTACCGACTTAAAAAAGTAAGAGGTTATGTGTTCGGCTGTTTGTTTTTTGTGATGTTCACCGATTTTTCGGGCATTTGTGAACCGTTTTTTTTTGAAAAAATACCTACTTCCGAATTGGTTGGATCAAGAACAAAAAACTTGGACTTTTACGCGAACAATAAAATGAAAATCCACGATGGCGCCGAGGAATATTATCGGATTTTCCTTCTTTACCATTTCAAACAAAGTCATGATATACCATTTTTTAAATCCTCATGATGAGCCCTTTAATTTGATACCCATAATGCAGTAAACTAGAAGAATAATAAATAGTATTTCAGTTCTGCGCCTTCGGCTTGACCTTCGGAGATAACCTACCTTACCTAAATGCACACACATGTATCTTTGATTATCTAAAGCCTTACTCTCCTAACACATTTTGAAGTTGTATTCGAACCCACAGAAAATCTTGTGTAAAATAGAACATACTGTATAGCGTTAATGGTGGTGGTTTGGACAAACAAGCACTAAACTTGCACGTCATTTTAGAGCACTATCTCCATGTCATTGTGCTCTAAATCCATAAACATAATTTTGTTGGAACCATTTTGGCCAACCTCCATCATTAAAATGAAAAATAATCAGTGCATTGTTTATTATTTTTAATTTGTATTTAAATATATGTAAAGCAATACTACATGTGTCTAATGTATGAAAGATTTTAATTAACTTCTAGTAATATTCGTTAGTAACTTAAAAAAATGTCTCCTGTAAAATTTGCTCACTGGTCGATTGGCCATTCAAGCACTAAGGCGGCGATACGTTATTGATGTGCCAAACGCACACTCATAACGGAGCTTGCTCATTAGTGTCTGTGTGCATAGCAATAACTTCACGCACCAGTGTGGGATGTAAATCAATTAAGTGGTTCGACTGTACGTATCTATTTCCACATACTCAAACCCGAAACTACTATCTGTAGGCCATACAAATATTTGTTCCGCGCGGGGATCGAATCCGCGACACGTAGCTACTTAGCCACTGAGCCAACCGTGCCGTCAACTTAATTAACTCTCCAGAATCTACAGGTTTAATAAATTAGTTCTTGCTTTCCAAAACTCAATATAAGTAACTGGTTTTCCTTGTTAAGTAATCCGTTTGAAAATCAGCATTTCGAGTTAATAGGTTCAAAGGTTAAAATGCTTCAAACTTCATGCAGAAATGCGGCACGAGGTTATTAAAAGTTTTTAATACAGTAAAAGCGATAATACCGCCTTGTAGATGATTGTAAGTCTATTAGGTAACTTTCTCAGAAATTGATGTTGAGAAGTTGGTAAGTTTGACACGTGTTAGGTGAGCATGACGTTCTAAGCTGAGTTCGATACTCGGAGGTCCTAGCACTAGCGCGCGGTGCAAACGTAACGTTAATACATATGTATGCACATACGTATATGTATGTGGTGTATATGTATATGTATGTATATGTATATGTATGTATATGTATATGTATGTATATGTATGTATATGTATATGTATGTATAATTAAATTTACGTTATAAATTATTAAAATTATATAAAACATTATAATTTTTATGACGCAAAATGTTCTAAATTGTCACGTTTCCGAGTTATGAGTTAACGAAGTTAAAGTCCATTTCACTGAAAATCTTCAGCACTACAGAAATACACATAATTATAATATTTCAAGAAAACAGGGTGTTTGGCAGAACGTTGAACATACGAAAATGGTGGATAGGTGGGGTCATCTGCTACTTACTGAGCCCTAATTTATTTGGCCCTGGCCCACCGGGTATTTAAAAAGATTTTTTTTTCTTTTTTCTTGTTTCACCACTTTCTTAACTTTAAAGTGTAAAAAATTAAAAAAAAACGAAACATTGCCTGTTTTACCCATTTTTAATAAAAAATACATTTTAAAGTTAAGAAAGTGGTGAAACAAGAAAAAAGAAAAAAAAAATCTTTTTAAATACCCGGTGGGCCAGGGCCAAATAAATTAGGGCTCAGTAAGTAGCAGATGACCCCACCTATCCACCATTTTCGTATGTTCAACGTTCTGCCAAACACCCTGTATAAAATATGAAATCGTTTTTAAAATTTATTCATCTATGGACCATACTAATAATTATTGTATTTTTAACCCTCGACGCAAAAACGACGGGCTGTTCAAAAGACGTGTCGGTGTGTGTGTGTCTGTCTGTGGCATCGTAGCTCCCGAACAGATGAACCGATTTTGATTTTGTTTTTGTTGTTTGAAAGGCAAATTAGACGGGAGTGTTCTTAGCTGTGTTTGATAAAAATCAGTCCTAGATGGCCAGCGCCAAATCGCGGATTACATTTTTATTCACCAACTCCCTCAATATGGGTATCAAATGAAAGGGCTTGACTTGTAGAATATTATACGCTATGATAAACTTTAAATCCAAGATGGCCGCCTCGACAAAATGGTGAATTATATTTTTTTTCGCAACTCCCGTAGTTTGACCCTATTTGTAGGGGGTTTTTTTAAATTATAAATTTACGAGTAATATATCTTGTTTATAAGCAATTTAACCAAAATGCTCAAGGATAATAGTATTTTTGATTAAAAAAATCGGTGCATTTACGTTACGTTTACACTGTGCGCTCGTGCCACAGGGCTTAGGGCCACAGAGCGTTTATGACGTTGCGATTTTTCATCAGAAATGTTTCCTTTAGTTGCCAGGTGGATGACAATATGCATTACATGCATGTGCATAGCCTAATTATACATTTTCTACTTGATTTATTTTTGCTAGAAGGTAACATGATTATTCTGAAAAAGTATTTTAGGAGAAAAGTTATAATAACAGTTTTGCTCCAAGGTGCAAATATAATAACTATAAAGTTAAAAGATATCAGTATCACTCTTGTTGCGTTCGTATTCCGAAATATTCTCTCTTACACGCCGTTGCTCTGTGCGTATTAGGGCGGAAATACACGACATACATCCATTTACGTTCAGGTGATATGATTTCGGTAACACTTATGCGATTGTAGGGGTGAATCATAGAATAATTTTACACGCTTATTATTATTACCTATGTCGACACACGAATACACTGGTGAATATTATCAAGACAAGATTATCCATGGATAAAATATGCTTACGATGGCGCCTGTAGTAAAGCTTTTATGTATTGAAACTTTGTTTTTCTTCACTTTTCAACCGACTTTCATAAAGAGGAGGTTCTCAATTCGACTGTATATTTTTTGTGTTTTTTACCTTAGATTTCCATTTTTATAAAACATATCTACCTATTGGTTTCTCACCTACGGGGATACTTATGAATACGTATGTATATGGGTGGCAAGCAACATTTAGCCACACTCTACAGGTCGCAATTATGAACCGATTGCTTTCAAACTTGGCAAAAAAATTGAAAAGATCAAAACTTAGGCTAAGTTCGTGAATGGCCGGAATTCCTCCATGGGTTCGGCGGGGGGGGGGGGGGGGGGGGGAATTTTCTGCGAATTTTGAGAAATTCATATTTCATTTTCATATTCATATTTGAAAGCAAATTGTTTACTCTACAATTCTTACCTTTGATGTCAACCGATAAAACGATAACTAAAAAATTGAGGGCGTTTTACTCTTATGAGAGGATATAAAAAGGGTAAACTTTCCATTACAGCCGGGCTAGCATGGGCAGGGGATAAAACTTTTCTCCACCGGTTATTTCCACTGACAAGGGCCAAGTTAGTGGAAATGACAGGTGGAGAAAATTTTATCCCCTGCCCATGCTAGCCCGGCTGGACAACAATTACGAAATAATTTTTTTTCTGTAGATTGTACACATAAGCACAACTCTTTATACAAATTTTCAATAGTCGGACGCTCCAGCACCTTCTACGAAATCTACCTCCACCAGCGGCTTGCCGGAGGGATTTTTTTTATTTGAAAGCTGGTGCGCCCCGTGTGGTGGTCCCATTTCTATTTGGTTAAGATCTGGTGCTGATCTTCGGAGATACATAACGTAAATGGAAATTTTCAAAAATAGAGATGCTGCAATTGCTTGGAAGTTTATTGTTTATACAACATCATGACGTAATATCACGCCTGTACGTTCTGAGGGGGTACGTAGTTGTGTACAATACATCCAGATTTCGACAGTTAGGTGTGTTTTTTGGGGATAATACCGTGACATGTATTGTTTATTTTTATTGGAAAGGATGTACTTCAAGGGTTGTTTGATGAGAGTTTGGTTGTGTTCTGCTTATGGGATCCATGACAAAGTAACGGAACTTTTCAATACTTAGGAGCAAATTAACGATACTCCGCCGAATCTTTTATAGGCACAGATCTAGACTCCGTGGCTACTACTTGATAATAAAATTCCTGATGGAAAAACCCAATAACACTTTGCCCCACTCGGGAGTGCAACTCAGGCCCTCATGCTCGGCCTACGGTACTGTTCGAAAGAGATACCGCGGCCCCGGAACATAAAGGGCGAGGAACGAACATGGATGGGTTTTAGTCAGTAAAAGTCTGACACTCCCTCCCGCTCTGCTCAGAGTGGGAGAAGTTATTTGATGATTTCCCATCCGAGGACAAAAAAAGGATGAGATCCATTTTTATCTTCGGATCAGCTGTCGCGCAATTCGAAATTGCATAGAGTTCGCATTTTGTTGTTGGCTTTTTATTTTTATAAAACAGATTAAGTAACAGCTCCCAAAAAGGCCAAGTGGGATCCTTTTCTGTAAATACCCTTGTCAAAACATCCAAGTATCCGTTTTATTCAACAAGTGTTTCCACACTTAGGAGAAACTCAACGTTTACACTAACTCAGCTTTCTTGTGTCCATTTTTTAGCTGAAAGTGTTAATTCTCGATAGTAACATAGACGAGTATTTATCAACTTTTCGATACAAATATAAAATCACGCCTGTACTCCCCGTACGGTTAGGTAGAGGGGTAATAATAGTACACCATTTCCCCAGTTTCGTTTAAGTTCCATTTAATAGGGGACGAGCCTATTGTTGTCAATCAGGCACAAATCCAGGCTCTGTGGCTAATATTAAGAAATTTCTGATGGAACTATCCAATAGCACTTTGCCCAACCCGAGGATTGAACCCAGGACATCATGTTCAGCAGTAAGGCAGTCTCTCAATACTTTAAATTAAACTCGTTTTTGTGTATGTCTATGTGATGACGTTAGCTACGCTGCCTATGGACGGTTTTATGTAGTTTTTGTAACGTTAAATAATCCTTAGACTCAGAACCTACTTAAAGAATCTTAATTATAATCATAACTAGCTGACCCGCGCAGCTTCGTCTGCGTCACATATAGAGAAAAACAAAAGGAAAACAAATCCCCGTTTCTGCAACATTTTCCATTCCTGCTCCGCTCCTAATAAATGTAGTGTGATGTTATAAGCCTTCCTCGATAAATGGACTATCCAACACAATAAGAATTTTTCAATTCAAACCAGTAGTTCCTGAGATTAGCGCGTTCAAACAAACAAACAAACAAATAAACTCTTCTGCTTTATAATATTAGTATAGATTTTTGCCGAAAAACTGCCACTGCTGGACATAGGCCTCCCCAAGTGTCGCCACATTGACCAGTCCCGTGACTGGTCAATGTGGCGACACTTGGGGAGGCCTATGTTGATGTTGTTGTTAATTCTCGATATTAACATAGACGAGTATTTATCAACTTTTCGATACAAATATAAAATCACGCCTGTACTCCCCGTACGGTTAGGTAGAGGGGTAATAATAGTACACCATTTCCCCAGTTTCGTTTAAGTTCCATTTAATAGGGGACGAGCCTATTGTTATCAATCAGGCACAAATCCAGGCTCTGTGGCTAATATTAAGAAATTTCTGATGGAACTATCCAATAGCACTTTGCCCAACCCGAGGATTGAACCCAGGACATCATGTTCAGCAGTAAGGCAGTCTCTCAATACTTTAAATTAAACTCGTTTTTGTGTATGTCTATGTGATGACGTTAGCTACGCTGCCTATGGACGGTTTTATGTAGTTTTTGTAACGTTAAATAATCCTTAGACTCAGAACCTACTTAAAGAATCTTAATTATAATCATAACTAGCTGACCCGCGCAGCTTCGTCTGCGTCACATATAGAGAAAAACAAAAGGAAAACAAATCCCCGTTTTTGCAACATTTTCCATTCCTGCTCCGCTCCTAATAAATGTAGTGTGATGTTATAAGCCTTCCTCGATAAATGGACTATCCAACACAATAAGAATTTTTCAATTCGAACCAGTAGTTCCTGAGATTAGCGCGTTCAAACAAACAAACAAACAAACTCTTCTGCTTTATAATATTAGTATAGATTTTTGCCGAAAAACTGCCACTGCTGGACATAGGCCTCCCCAAGTGTCGCCACATTGACCAGTCCCGTGCGCCTCGCATCCAGCGGATTTCCCGCTACCTTCACCAAGTCATCGGTCCACCTTGTGGGAGATCTTCCAACGCAACTTCTTCCCGTTCGCGGTCGCCACTCTACAACTTTTCAGCCCCATCGGCAATACGTTACGTGCAGACCAATCTAAACATTATATAACTTCCTGAAAACTGAAATATGAAGAAACGGATATGTACAGTCAGCAAAACAGTTAGGTTTACAGGCTAGCAATCTTCTTACTACTATTATACGTGGAAAAGGGTTATAATCAATCTGTTTGCAATTTCGTCATAATCCTTTCAGTAGTTTCTGTGTGAAAGAATAACAAAAATCGATCTTTACAGACTTTTACATTTATAAAAGTCGTAAGAAGATTGCTAACCTGCATACCTTGTTTTGCTGACTGTACACAGTCTAGTAGTTAGTAGTACTAGTAGTATTCGGAAAATAACCTTTTACTTCGGTCGCAATGTAATATCGTGGTCCCCAATGCAATTTACTAAAGCAAACCTAAATGTTTGAGGATGATAGGACCTGTTTATCTTAGTACGTGTGGGCTGTATGTTACTACTTTATTTTGGGATGTCCAATGTGAAGGAGTATTAGTCGGTTCTGCGAGCATTGTGCCCTGCCTACTGCAAAATATCTCAATGTTATGTCATTATCGTAAGATCTTTGCGAAGCAGGGCGCGAAAAGAAAATAAAAGCGTTTGGCTTGAAATTGGCGGTTTCTCAATTTGTAAGTAACTACATACTCACTTTGAAGGTACTGCCAAAGCAAATCAGACTTTAATTCCATAAACGTACACACAATTTCGTATCAAAACGAAAGTTTCGTATCACTCATTAAATACTTCCTTTGATTTTAATACCAATTTGTAAAATACTCGAGTAAACCACAACGTATGCGTACAATTTGTAAAGAGACTAACAAAGATGTAATTATTTCAGGCAGACGCAAAGAACACCTGTTTCTTTGTTACTAAACGAGTGCCACAAGACTCGGTAATTAATTCTGAGCTGGAAACGAGAATAGCACTGTTGTGGTGATGATAGCGTTTTTTCTATACAAGTAAATATTATTGAAGTCATTGTTTGTTATATCAAAGTAACAGCGTCTTATTGAATCAATTTGAAAATACATTTACTATATTATTTTTTATAACTGTCACCGTAATATTGTCAAAAATATCTTAGAGCTATTGTAAACACTCGAAAGATTGTCAAACGCATATATTATATTCCCCTAAAAAGCGTAGTCGACGGAGCCCCTGTTTCCCTCTGCAGGGTTTAAAGGAACCTTACTAACCTGACGTGGGGGTGCCCCAAGTCCCGGTTATGGCGGCAGAAATATTTCCGTCTCATGCATTTCACAATATTATGGTTTCACTTCGATAGATTACAATCCACCGAAAAATAATGCGTAACATTGTAAACAGTATAGCTGCTTAGTTGACAATATTTCGAGAGTTTACAATCTCTCTAGAGAAATTACAATCTAACGTGTTTGACAATTTTACGGTGACATAGGTCCCATTAAACTAACCTAACCTAAGCAAAGGTATCCAAGGAGAAAAAACCTAAGATAACAAAGACATAGATGTGTTTTTGTTGGGGAGCCAACTTTTTTAGTGTATTTTCGTTAGCTGATTTATTTTTCATGTAAGTATCTCATGCGTTTTTTGAAGCGAATGAGCTTTTCTTGGCTAATCTCCAAAACGGCTGCCCGATTTTGAACGGACTACTGTTACTTTAGACACTGTTAGATAGCTGATTCTTTAAGGTTAGGGTTCATTCTTTAAGAAAAATATTGAGCATTCGTGCATTAAAAAAATCCTTGAAATTGTTAACAAAATCCGTTTTTTAGGTCGCTGGTAACAGCTAGTTGTTACACAAATGTAGATATAATTTTAATTACTTATATTAAGGGTGTAAAACACCTCTTAACGAACCCGAAAAGCACTTGTTCTGGGGAGAATGCGGGGGCATTGCGATTTTTTTTTCATTCTACACTATACCCGGAAACCTTCTACTTATGGAGATATTGGGGGTCAAAGTTCCAACTTTTCGACAAGTTTTTTTTTTTACAAGTTTTTAATCTTACAGGTATTTTTACTCTGACCACCTCTAAGACACCCCGTACTATTCAATCCATCTATCAGCACAATATTTTAAGTGCGTTACATTGAGTTCTACCACAAAACATGTTTTATTGATTATCCTCAAAAAAAAAAGTCGTTTCCCAGCAATAATGTTTGCGTAAAGTACTCGTAGTTTGATGTACATAATGCTTGGTTGGCGGGTTCGTGATGAGGTGGTTTACCTGTATAACGGTAGGTTTAACTGGGTGGTGATTTTCTGAGGATGAACCTTTCACAAAACGATCACAGGCGCCATCCGCGCGTTTTTTTACTGTGCTACGCAAAGTGCTACGGCGTAGCGGCAGCGTGCTACGATCGAATGTGCTACGATAGAATAGAACCTCACATTTTGACGCACAAAGTTGACTGGTTTAATTAAGGTGCGGTCTACCAAACGAACCGTTACTGTCTGCGGGGACTGGATTTTGACAGATATTTCAGTCTACAGTCCTGTCCGCTCTTCAGTTCACTCGCTTTGACGCACCTTAAATAAATATTGTTATGGTTTTACTGGTGTTATAGTTCTGTCGGTCTGTTGGTCTTGTTCTTGTTTCATGATTAATATATAGATTGGTGTAATTATTTTATTTATTTATTTATTTAAACTTCATGTACAATAGTGGTACATAGGCGGACTTAATGCCACAAGGCATTCTCTACCAGTCAACCATTGGGTCAAATAAGACAGCATTGTGATAAAGTACAATAAAAATAAACATGCCATTTTGCAAGAATAAAATCAAACACATAAATGGGTACCTACATACTAATACATAAATAAGCATATAAAATAAACTAATATATATTAAAATACATACAAATAGTCCGAAATACGAGAAACCTTATGATAATTATTACAACTCTAATATAGGCTAGTTGGTAAACAATTTAGACAGACTTTAAATAAAACTTCCAAATTGCTCTTTTGAAAGCCAATTTGCTTTCGGTTTTTTTAATGCCAAGGGGTAACGCGTTCCAGAGCTTAATAGTGGAGACAGCATAAGAAGAGGACATAAAACCTGTACGGTGAGAGGGAATTTGAAGGATTAGGTTTTTGGAAGCTCGAAGGTTCCGACTGTGAGAACTACCCAACACCTTGAAATAGGTTTTTAAGTATTCAGGAGCACATGGATCATTCATAGTGGTGAAAAGTAAGCAGAGAGATCTGAGGGACCTCCTGAGTCTGATAGGCAGCCATTTAAGCTGAGAGCGATAAGAAGAGATGTGATCGTATTTACGAAGACCAAAAATGAAACGAATAGGTACAGTTGTTCAGAAGACGATCCAATTTGTTAAGAAGTTCTTGGGTTAAATCAGAGTAACAAACATCACCATAGTCGATAATGGGAAGCACAAGCGCCTGGACCAAAGTTATTTTAGTGCTAGATGGGAGAAAATGTTTGAATCTATAGAGAGACCGCAGCGAGTAAGTGACTTTCTGGCTAACCTGAGCTACCTGCTTATTCCAGCTGAAAGTACCGTCAATGAACAGACCCAAATCTTTGACGTGTGGTGAGAGGGGTATAACGGTGTTGTCGAACATAAGCGGCACCAACCGGCCAGTGTCCAAATTTCTCAGGTAGTACGAGCTACCAATGAGGATGGCCTGGCATTTCCCGACGTTGATAGCAACCCCAAATTTGCCAGACCATTCTCCGATAGCTCGGAGATCGGCATTGACTAACGAGATGCAATGATCAAGGTTGGCAATGTCCGATTGAGCGTAAAGTTGCAGGTCGTCAGCATATAGATGGTAAGAGCACTTGAGGATAGTGGTAATAGAATTTATAAATAACGAAAATAAGAGAGGAGAGAGTATACCGCCTTGTGGAACGCCTGCTACCAGGTCGCACCAGTCGGAGTAATCCTGATCGGCACGCACCGCCTGCTGGCGACCACGAAGATATGAAGAAAACCAATCACGTGACAACGACGAGACCCCAATTTGAGAAAGTATGGCGAGGAGGATATCGTGGTCAACAGTGTTAAAAGCGTTGGAAAAATCTATTAAAACTAATACCGTGACCCTTGAATTCTCCATGCCATCTCTAATATCTTCAGTGACCTTAAGTAAGGCTGTGGCTGTGCTGTGGCCCGGCCGAAAACCAGATTGGAATTCGGACAACAGGCTGTTCTTATGAACATGGGAAGCTATTTGCCTAAGAGCCACTGCTTCAAGGATCTTGGAAAGGAAAGGAAGAATGGAGATAGGTCTGTAGTGATTTGGCAAACTGGGATTGGGAATCTTAGGAAGAGGGATAATGTAAGCCTTACGCCACAAAGCAGGAAACACGCCAGTATATAGGGAAAAATTTATGATGTGAGTAAGAATAGGAATTAAGTTTTCAATAATTAAAGACAACATTACTCTGCTGATCCCATCACAGCCCACAGCCTTAGACTTAATTGATTTAAAACATTGAAAGACCTCGTCGTTAGTCACGGGGGAGAAAGAAAAAGAGTCAGGAGGTAACAGTGGCTTGGAAGCAATATCGTGAATAGTTTGGTTCCTAACATCAACTGAAAGCAAAGCTGACGTAGAGAAATGTTTATTAAGAACGTTTAAGGACAGACTAGAAGGTAAAGTACTAGAGGAGGACTTAGTTATGCCAAGTGATTTAAGAAACTTCCAAATATCAGCCGGCGAAGAATTGTGGACATTTTCACAAATGTATCGGCGTTTAGATGCTCTTACCATCTGATTGCATCGGTTTCTAGCCAACTTATACAGGCTCCAGTTCTCCTCACTGCGATCCCGTCTATATCTTCTGAAAGCCCTGTCACGCCGTCTCATAGCCATCCTAACTCCTGGGGTTATCCATGGAGCCGGAGGGCGCTTAACACGGACAGCCTTCAGTGGAGCATGCGTGTCAATGAGCTGGAGAATAGACTTATTAAATATTTCAATTTTCTCCTCCACTGTCGATGATTGGACAAGGTCGTCCCAATCAAGAGCTTGTGCATCAGCATTGAGTTTTTCCCTATCCAACCTTGCAAAATTACGAATAAAAACAATAGCAGGCCGCTGCTTAGGGGGTCTAATTTTGTATGAGAGATAAATTAAGTCAATTATGTTTTGATTAATTCCTTTTTACTTTTTTAATTGTATTTTTTTTTAAATACACACTTGCCGTTCCAATTCACTTGATTCAGTGTTTTGTCCCATAGTACAAGTTGTTTATAATGATGAGTACAATGACCCTTTAAGAGATTTCGTGTATGAACAGAATACCTTATAATGTGTATGTGTATATCTATGTATTATGTAAATAACCCACCATAAAGTACTTGCCGTATTGTTTTGTTCCAATTTCAATTGGATTTAAATCCATCCAAAAGTAGTTAAGTTGTTACATAGAAGACCGTCCATTGTGTGTCACTCTATGTAAAAGGTTTTATTTTATGTAAATTGTAATTTGCATAGTGAACATAATAAAGAATATTGTTGCTATTTGTCTATATTTGCAGAATTTTAAATTAATCTCTCAAAATGTAGTAAAAATAAGTAATCGAATTTTTGAAAAAAATCCGCTTGAAAACCTAGACGAAATTGCAACATGCACCCACGCCATATGCAAACGAGTGATATATAGATTGGTACGGTCAACCTTCCGTCCGAGGGCAGGCAATGTCCAGTAAACGAATTAAAATGGCCGTCTCGTGGATGCATTCACAAAGGATATTTACGAAGTCCTTTTGAGCTTTTTTCATTATAAAGAACGAATGAAATAACTCTGTATTAACATAGTTATTTCTTTTGTTCGAGCAGTGAAATTCGACAAACCCATTAAAGGACTTGTAGTAAACCATATCAGTTATAGACGGCGATAGTTTGTTGTCCGAGAGAAGTAAGGAAGCAGAAGACATTCTGCGACGACCTCAAATTCGGACATGGGCAAGAGAATTATGTTTTTTCTTCTTCTTGTCTTATCGATGTACTTCTAAAGGGTGTAAAACACCTCTTCACAAAGCCGAAAACCACTTGTTCTCCCCGTCATTGCAATCTTTTTTTTTTGTTCTGCACCTTGTTCTCCCCGCCATTACGATCATTTTTTTGTTGCACACCATACATGGGAACCTTCTAGTTACGGAGATATTGGGGGTCAAAGTTACAAACTTTTTGACAACTTCTTTTAACAAATTTTTATTGTAAGATTTTTACTTTAAACACCTCTACGGCCCCTGTACTATTCAATTACATTGAGTTCTACCACAAAATATGATTTTTCGACCCAAAAAAGTTGCTTCCCAGCAATAATTTTTGCGTGAAGTTACTTAGTTTGATGTACAGAATGCTTGGTTGACGGCTTCGTGATGAGGTGGTAACGCCCTGTATATTAGATAGTTTGGGCCTAGAAAGTGGTCTCGTTTATTGTAGCGGCAGAGGCAGCATTCAGTCTTCATGAGTGCATGTAAACAAGGTCCTGAGACTCTCCAGCAGATGGGGCATTGTTTGGTCCGAAGCACCGCACTCGCAGTCCGTTATGAAATCAAAGCCTCACGTTCTTTGTTTGTAATCCGAAAAATAAAACAAAATCTCGATCTTTGAAGAGAAAATGTTATCGATT
The DNA here is from genome assembly GCA_916618015.1 of Xestia c-nigrum. Taxonomy (NCBI): domain Eukaryota; kingdom Metazoa; phylum Arthropoda; class Insecta; order Lepidoptera; family Noctuidae; genus Xestia; species Xestia c-nigrum. The sequence goes on from OU745246.1 coordinate 21,210,381, forward strand.
TAACTATGACCTTGATCCATCCCTATAAGTTCAAACTCATCCACAAAAGGGTGCCATTATTTACAGAGTGACTTTCAAGTAACCGTCTGTATCGATCGATCAACATGCTGGCGGTGCGTCGCCGTTGCATATGTCACCGTAAAATTGTCAAACACGTTATATTACGTGTTTCTCTCTAGCGATATTGTAAACTCTCGAATTATTGTCAACTGAACATACGGATGCATCTCTGCCCCCATAATCGGGACTAGTTTAGTTAGGTTCCTTTAAACCCTTTGTTTTTTTTTTTTTTTTTAGTATGGGAAATCATCAAATGACTTCTCCCACTCTGGGCGGAGCGGGAGGGAGTGTCAGACTCTTACTGACTAACCCCCATCCATGTTCCTTCCTCGCCCTTTATGTTCCGGGGCCGCGGTATCTCTTTCGAACAGGCCCGCAACCCCGGCAGGCTTCGGCCCTTGCGGGCCCCTCCCCTTTATTTCTTTTTTTTTTTTTAGGGTGGGAAATCATCATATGACTTCTCCCACTCTGGGCGGAGCGGGAGGGAGTGTCAGACTCTTACTGACTAAAACCCATCCATGTTCCTTCCTCGCCCTTCATGTTCCGGGGCCGCGGTATCTCTTTCGAACAGGCCGCAACCCCGGCAGGCTTCGGCCCTTGCGGGCCCCTCCCCTTATGCTGACATCTCTTTGAGGCGCGCGTGGAACACGAACGCGCCTTCGACACGGCCTGTCGTCGTCGTTAGACGGACGGACGGCTAGCTAGCCCATAGCCAACCGTCCACAGGCCCGTATCTACGGTGGCCGGTAGCCACCACGTGGCCCCAGACGCCCGGTGCGTCTCCCGCGGCGGCCGGGAAGAGAGGATCTCTCTCTCTCTCGTTCTGCCACCTCCTTCGCTAGCATGACTGCTTCGCAGAAGGAGGTGACGGCTTCCCATTCCGTCTCGCTCCGGACCATGGATTGAACCAGGGCCGGACGCGAGAGGTCGCCGCCGCCGATCGCCGCTACGAGGACACGGCGGTGCTCCGCCCACGCAGGGCAGACTTCCACCGTGTGCTCCACCGTGTCCTCCGGTCGATCCTCGCAGTGGAAACACCCGGGCGTTTCCTCCCGCCCGATTCGGTGCAGGTACCTCCCGAAACTTCCGTGTCCGGTGAGGACCTGCGTCAGGCGGAAGGTGAGGACGCCGTGGCGCCTCTCTAGCCACTCCTCAAAGAGGGGACTTACCGCCACTATCCTTAAAACCCTGCACTCGGAAATCCGTCGACTACGCTTTTTTAGGGGAATATAAAGTGTTTTAAGGTTAGGTTATAATAATCGGTATTTCTCAGGAATGATACAATATCTTTTCATGAGAGTTGTGCCACTGGGCAAGGGGAACCCCTCCTTCCCTCCACACCGCGTAAGTTGACTACCATCGCATGCATATCACGAAAAATAATGCATTTTGTTGTAAGCAGTATGTTCATTTGACAATATTTCGAGATTTTACAATATCGCTAGAGATATTACAATATAACGTATTTGACAATTTTACGGTGACACATACATTGTACGTTGTTGATCACTCTGTTATATATAGTCATCTGCTCTAGGTACTACGCTTACTGAGTAATTTTGTAAGGCTTGGGTTTGGATATTGCGATTTTTTCGAAAAAATTATCAAAGTGTATAATTATTTTGTTTTGCATGGACATTTGTTTCCGAGTCATGGATGTTTATATGTATATAAGTATGTATTTACAAACAAAAAGTATATAATTATATGTAGTATATCAAGCACTACAGCACTAGATGGCGCTATGTGGAATGTCCAGCGAAATTATTATTATTATTATTTTGAAACAAAGTCTCATGTTGCATCTCTATGTGTGGCTGCTTTGACTTTAGTAATCTTATTAACAATTTTTGATGCTCTTTTCACTATATTAAAAAAAAAAAAAACGAAAAAAATCTTTTTCTAATAAAAAATCTAAAGTAATATCAATATTATGGATTCCACATGAACTAAGGAACGCCACAAGCTACAATATTTTTCAAGAAATATTCCTACCTTTATACATTTTATGAAGAAACAATTAGCAACACCTTCAACAAATTGTCCAAGAAATTCAGTAACAGAACCGCAAAACAATTAAATTGTTGCCACAAGCACCGTCTACCCAACTTACCTATCCACCCCCGCTAAGGCGATTGAGGTCTTAGTTACAGTTGCCAAGTCTAGTCTGCAACATCTCAATGGAATTCATATTTATTATTAATTTACATTTATTTATTTTTTATAAGAAAAAGCATTTATTAGCCCGCACAGGTCAAAACACATCAAAATTATCAGTATTTAAAACAAAAATTAAACAGATAATAAAAAGCGGCCAAGTGCGAGTCGGACTCGCCCATGAAGGGTTCCGTAACAGCAAGTAACATAGTATAAAAGTTCTTGCAGTTCGTTGTAAATTAACGGTAAATTGTGGTTTACGGTTTATGACGTATTAAAAAAAAACTACTTACTAGATTTCGTTCAAACCAATTGTTGGTGGTAGTTTACATGGTAATAAACATCATATATTTTTTTTAGTTTTATCATTCTCTAATTTTAGAAGTTACAGACACACACACACAATTTACCACTTTCGAAGTGTCTCTCGCGCAAACTATTCAGTTGAGAAAAAACTGATATTAGAAACCTCAATATCATTTTTAAAGGCCTATCCATAGATACCCCACACGAATGTGTTTGATGAAAACAAAATGTATGGGGAACCCCCTAAATTTATTGTTTTTTTTTTTTATTTTTCTGTGAAAATCTTAATACAGTTCACAGAGTACATCTATTTACCAAGTTTCAACAGCATAGTTCTTATAGTTTCGGAAAAAAGTGGCTGTGACATACGGGCGGACAGACAGACAGACATAACGAATCTATAAGGGTTTCGTTTCCTAGGGAGTAAAAAGTAAATATTTTTCTTTCTTTCTTCTTTCCGAACTTATCAAAGGTTTTATTTAAATTTCGAATTGGCTTGCAAACAGAAAGCGGTTTATTGAAAAAAAAAAACAAATGAACTCTTCAACGCGACAAAAATATTGTTGTTTGTGTGCATTGTTGATTTTTAAAAGTATGTGCAATGCCTTTGTTACTAGCTGCTGCAGAAATGTAGGTACCTGCTTATTATCTGTAGAGTGAGGATCATCTTCATTGCGAAAATGTCGAGACTTTGTGTTGTGTTTTAAATTGTTAATCTGTAACTGACCTGATTGAAGTAAAAACTGACCGCTCAGTTCAGAATTTTTGTCGAGTTTGTTCGGTTTTAAATGACTATTTTTCTCGCACTCGAAGTGAAAAGTTTTCACCTCGAGACTAAACGCCAATTTAATTTACCCTCGCTTTCATTGACTCTCTCGCAAGCTCGGGAGTCAAACCACCTGGGGTATATTATGGTTTCGTTTAGTCCCTAGTTATAAAATATACTATTAGCTTTTGAAAGATATTGTTGATTATTTGTAAAAGCACAGTAAAAATAATTCGGCAAAGTTATGAGGTTTCAGGATCCAAGTTAGTAAGCGTTTGACTACGAGTGTACAAGGGTAAGTGACGGTGTGTTGTAGAAAATCCACATAAAATTGAAAGTGACTTAAGAATATGCCACATTTTCGCCCCTAGATTATAAAAAACAAGTTCATAAACTTGCGAGTCACCATGTCAATGTAATGTTCGCTGATATTTCAGCACATAAGGGTGCTCGCTAGAACGGAACTACGCTGGGCCGCCATTATACTGGGCCATTAATAATGCCAGCCATGTAGTTGTAGATTTAGATAATATCTTTGTGATTCTAAGGTTTAATACAATTTTGCGGTTCATGCCCATGAATGGCTGACTTTTGATTTGTAACTGTGTGGTTGTTGAACGTAACATAGTTACAACAATAATAATGAGTGTCAAAAGACCTATAATGACGCCTTAAGGCACTTGCTCTTCCCATAATTGTTACCATTACCTGAGAACCAATGATATTATAAGTAAAAAGACGTAGATAGGTTACCTACACCAAATTTGAAAAAAAAAGACTTCAAAAACGGTACAGTAACGCACACAATATCGATACATATATTGTCATAGCACACTGCATTACGATTACAAGTCAAAGTGGGATGGCATGATTCAATTATCACGAACGAAAAAGAGACATTTCAAACGTCCGTTGACGCCGTCAAAGTGACACTAAAGTAAAGGATATGAGTCTATCCGGCGGGCCCCAACGAGATTTATCAATAGGTGATAACTTTTCAACCTTTACTTGTGTGAGTAAAGGTTGGCTAATTAGCCACAATTTAACATACCGCATGCTGATCGCTTATAACCTATTTACACTTTTTATACTTATAATATCATTGCTGTGAACCTCCTAATTACGGAATTGGAAGTCAAACTTTACAAGTTTTTTTTAATGGTCGTTTAAGTTGTAATTTTACTGTAATTACCTCCTTTACCTTTGCACCATTCAATACACTCATTAGCACAATATTTTCAGTGCGTTGCATTCAAAAATATTAAAAAAGACGTTACTCAGCAGTAATTATTGCGTAAAGTTACTTAGTTTGATGTACAGAATGCTTGGTTGACGTCTTCGTGCAGGGACTGCTCACACCTAGTATAGCCTAGGTCTCTTTTCACAAGCACGAAACCATACCTAATAAATGTGCTCCGTTGAATGTAAATCGGTCGATTTGGCACCACGAGTTGACAAATTCCGACAGGGAAAAATATTTAGGCATTCATTTAATAGTTGCGTGGTGAATGTTAAGAAATACTCGCTTAAGATTAAGAAAAAAAAATAATAGGACTGGTCAAAGAAAATCACTTTTAGCCATTCAAATAAGTCTTCGGTCGCGAAACAAGTTTCTGTATGGAAACTTTTCCGACATTAGTAAGGTAAAGATTTAAACCTTTTCCTAAGACGTTATCAAAATAGACATAACTCCTAATTACCTTTACTTACCTCGTGAAAAAAAAACTTAAGTACTTAAGGAATTATACAACTCTCAAACGCCAACAGACAAGCACATTCATCAATTACTAACTAAGCCTTTTTTTCGCATTCCACAGCAGTCTAGTAATAAAGCGTTGGGGGACTTGGGAGGTAGTGACACCAATCCGGCCAAAAGTCAAGCCACTTCAAATGTGATTCAACTGGGCTTGATTGATTACCTCAGCTCACGTTACAGCGTCATAACGGTTCGCTGTGAAACATTTTTTGGGCTGCTAGAATAGCAGCGTATCGACAATGTTCCAAGCCCAGACCAGGTTCAATTCTGACGATATTATAAACTGAAGATAACTAATACGGAATTAGTAAAACATTCATCTGTATCAAGAAAGTTTCGACTTTATATCTCACCCGTTTCTTAATCAATTATTGTTTTAAGAGCGCCATTACATTCGCAATGAATGCAGTGTTTACATAGATATACCACATATACCACAAAGATATGCACGTTAAATCATCTGCATCTGGTTATAAAATTTTAATACTACTAAGGTCCATGTTCACCAAAAATATAACCGTCTGATTATCTAAAATCAGCTGTCAGTGTGACATGTTCCCATACAAAAATGCGTTTTAAACAGCTGTTTTAGGTAATCAGTCTGTCATCTTCTTGGTGAACATGGACCTCAATGCAGCGTATCAAAGGCTGACATATAGAAAGTGTTCTTAGTAAATACTGGCTGATGCTTGTGGCTTCGCAAATTATAAAACCTTCATCGACAATCACTCTATCCATTGGTGAAAACAGCACGAAAATCAGTGCAGTAGTTGTTGAGTTTATCGCAAACAGATAGGCTGACGTGGCGGAGGACATTATTTCATAAGATGTAGTGACTTATCAAATTATGTAACACCCAAAATCTTGACTCTTTCCCGTGGTCCTCTTGTTGATGCAATCCTTTAGTCACCCGCAGAAAGCGAAGGCTTTTCTCTACTTAGTATTTTGAGGAAAGTTCTCGACTAGAAATCATAAAGGTGATTTTTGGACGGTTTGTTTATCTGTAACTTAAAAGTCTAGCTGGTAAGTCATGAAGCTAAAGTTAAGCTTATTTTAGACTTCACTGCTTCGTTGGTCTAGTGGTCGCTAGCCTGACTGCTGAGCATAAGGTTCTGAGTTCGATTCCTAGGTTGGGCAAAGTGTTATTGGGTTTTTCGACCAGGAATTTTTCAGTAGCAGCCCCGTAGTCTGGATTTGCGCCCGTTTGATGGCAATAGGCTCTCCTCCTATTACATGGGACTTAAACATAACGAGCGAAATGTGATACCTCTGCCTAACCCTCCGAGGATTACAATTTACAGGCGTGATGTTATGTTATGTTAGACCTTAACGTTATTGGAATAAGGTGTATACTATTCTGATAATGATCCAAGTTAATTTATTCGCGATAGAATTTAAAGTATTTAATTAAAAAGGTACGATGTTTCTCTAAGATTCATCGTTTCTTGTTCGGTTCGTGAAAGGACGTTAACTTCCCGTTATCATGTCTTGCTATCGATTTTTTGTTAAAGACAATAAATTATAGCTGTGTTCTTGGTAATATTCGGAACAATCTCTGCGTGGACACAGAAGCAAAATTTTCTTCTTTAAAAGTCTCTCGAGGAAAACAAATCAATATTAAGATAGTATAGAAAAATGTTCCTAAGACAATTTCCACGAGAAAAACCTTTGGTTTTTATACTGTTATTTGTTCGCCGAAAAGAATCTCTCAGCGAAACTAAAGAGCCTCTCAGGTACTCTTCAAACATGTGTTGGGTTCGAGATTATCGCCACGAAAACTGTTCCAACTTAGTTTACTTACTACCATAGGCAAGTGTATGAAAATGTATAACTTCTTGTGAAGTTATTAAATGTATGGATATCTCATTTTTCTACTCCTTGGAATTATAAAACAAAAAAAACAAAACTTGAAAAGCATTTTCAACACATTTCACAAATCAATTTGTTAGTGTTAGTTCGATTCCTAGGTCGGGGAAACTGTTATTGAGTTTTTCCATCAAGAATTTCTCAGTAACAATCACGGAGTCTTCCAGCGCCCGGGTACTGGGGGTATCCTATTACATAGAACTTCAACAAAAATAGCAAATTGAGAGCAAAAATTAGGAACTCTTCTGCTTAACGCTGCGGGTATTACAGGTGTGATGTTATGTTATATTCACAGATCAATTTTCACCAACAGTGCTCCTTTTTCATAGTCAGTCGAACGCCAAAAGATCCTTGCACCAATGTAGCACAGTAATCATTGTTAAACCAAACCAGCCAAAATCGCCACTGCACCACTTTAAATCAATCCTGACAAAAATGATTTCAAATACCAACTATTCCCAACACATTTAATGTAGTGTAGCTCTATTATGTGTTTGACAAACAATTTCTACGACACGCACAGAAATTACGTGTAGGTATCCAAATGACCGCAACAATCCTACTGAAACCAGTAGTTTAATTACCCTAATTCTATAGTCATACCTCGGGTATCCATGTAGACAGGTCCTAAAGGGTCTGCCTTAGAAGGGACACATTGATTTACTGACTAACCTCGGATTAACTAACCTCTAAGGTTCAATTACATCTCGGTTTTTAGCTACGCATAAACTAAATGGTGTGCTTATTATCATCTATGAAATAACAGGTTTATTAAAATGTTTAGGACTTTTATAAATATCAAAGTGTTAAACAACAAACTATCATTAGCTACCTAGCCTTTTCGCAACTATGTTGGAGTTGGCTTTCAGTCTATTCGGATGCAGCTGAACTCCAGTATTTTACATGGAGCGACTGCATATCTGCTCTCCGCAAACCAGCTAGTACTGGGTAATACGATACCAGACCAGCGTCAGACAGCTTCATCACCTGTCTGGCATGAATGCTGAAATGGACCTTTTTGGCGCAGCCGTGAGGCACACAGCACATTTCTACTATGTCCTACTCACTGTTTTGTTTCTGTTTTTTATTATTATTGTGTGTGTGCGCTTTATTAACTGACGTCAAATAAATATTTTTCTTTCTTTCTTTTTCTTTATACCTCTTGGTAAGACTGGTTATCAGACCATCGGGCCTTTGATTACCAATTACGACTGTCAAAGATCTAGAAAGAAAAGCCAGGACCACGAGGCATGGAAGAAACGCGGTATCACTCGGTCGGTCTCCCATCCACAGATCAATCTAGGCAAGCGCGGCTTAACCTGAAGATTGATCTAACCACGAGCTTTTCAGTAATAAATCATCACGCTTAGTTTCCTAGGAGCTTAGACAAAAGTGTAGCTTAAGTCTCAAGCAAGAGGGGGTGACCGTAGCTATCAATCAGGCTTAAATTCAGACTTTGGGAGGTTATTTAGAAAAACCCCCCTCTTCACCCTGTTCTGAAACAAGAAAAAATATATAAACTATATAAACAGAAACAATGTCATGCAAAGGGTGTGCTCTTGTTTAAACTTTATTTAATTTGTTATTTTTCCAAAAGTTTCACAATAATTTAAATAACTTAGTTGATTACTCACGTTGCTTGCCCACTGCCAAACTTCGTATCATTTTCCTTTCGATGGGAAAATATACGAGTTTAGTAATTACTTTATTTTGTTGTTTTCGAGATTACAAATAACTTATTTGGACGGTGTCGGCACGTAAATCCAACTTTTAGATAAGCTTTATTACAATCGATGGCGTTAATTTATTTTTTTGCGAAAGGAAAAATTGCAGTAAGAACCTTCTCTAGGCTATAATTGTCACCATGATATCTGTAATCGGTTTTTCACGCGTGCCGGGGTCGATGTTTGTCACTCTTTCACACATAAACTACACTACGGAAGGGAGTTTTTTTTTTAGGATGGGATATTATCATATAACTTCTCCCACTCTGGGCGGAGCGGGAGGGATTGTCCGACTTTTACTGACTAAAACCCATCCATGTTCCTTCCTTGCCCTTTACGTTCCGGGGCCGCGGTATCTCTTTCGAACAGGCCCGCAACCCCGGTAGTCGATAACCTAGATTAACAAAAAACAAACTTTTTATCAAAATCCAAGCAGGCGAAGCCGCGGCATAAGCTAGTCCTGCATATAAACACAATATGTATGTTTTTAGACGAGAAGCAATAAATTTCGTTAACACACATTCAGGTTCGCAACCTTTGGATCAAATTAAAAAATGACAGCGTCAGCGTAAACTTACTTCAAAATGGCGGCCCAAATGTTGACGTTCCATGACGTCAGATGCGTTCCAGTACCACAAAATATTTCACGACAGAGCGCTATATATCGCCAAAAAGATAACCGGACCGTGTGAAATTACTCGTATAATAATAGTTAGTTTAAAGTATAATAGAGAATAGTTTCGTATTACACGTACCTATGATAATTTGAGTTGCAAGACTGAATTTGGGAGTATTTGCGAATTGTCGCTACGTATCTTGGTAGATCTTTTTTGTTTACAAAAATTATAGCTTCTTGTGGCGCGGGCTATATCTGTGCACACCCTTTAGACGAGCAACTATTTTGTGTTTATTGTAGCACTACATCATTCTCTGCAAGTCAATAACCGTGTGGTAAGCAGTTTATTATATTGCTGTTGCTATGTGCACCCTGTCCGTATATAACGTCCTTATGTGCTAACCCTTGCAAGGATATTAGTTTGTAAGCGTGACACGTTTGCACCCTATGAGAATGTCACTCAATTTGCTGTATTGTTACCGTATAAAGTTTTATGCGAGGAAAAATAGACGTCGTGGTGGAAATTGTTTTTTTTTACGCTTGAACGATTCAATTGTTTGTACGTGCAAAGTTAAAGTGACTTGATTTAAACTTTTTTTATACGGAAACGCAACTGAACTGTAGAATTTTTCAAGTAGCATCAACCAAAGATACGCAAAAAATATCTACACAAATAAATAAAAATGATGTACCTGTTTGTAAATTCAAAATAACAGCAGTTTCCTAAATGCATAATGATACAAGTTTGGAGAGTACTTTACAAAAAAAATCTTTATTTTTTATGTTTGTCTGTCTGTCTGTTTGCTCCGGCTAATCTACAAAACGGCGTGACCGATTTTGATGGTAATTTTATTGGAAAATAACTGATGTTATAAGGACTTATGCTACTTTTGTATTGGAAAAAAGGGTAATCCGTGCGAAAAATTTAAATTCTTGATTTTGTTCACAAAATCCAATACGAACAACATTTACTTTTTTATACTTAATAATTTCATTATGTAATTTCATGCATACGAAGGTCACAGTCGAGAGCTAGTGGTGATTATAATGAGTTTCAAAATTAAATATTACTAAACCTGAAACAAGAGAAATAAAATAAGACTAATAACTCAAGAAAACTCTTAAAGCTAATCAAAGTACGTACCAACGATATCGAAGACAGCTGTACTCCATCCCACGTCAGTCAGCTCAGAAGTGGGTCAGCACAGTGCCAAGGTGTTAACAGTTAGACTGAGCTGTTAATGTTAGCTGTCATTATGACAGTCGCTTTGATTTATAGTGCCTCGCTTCATGGCTTGACAAGTTGTTGGCAAGTTTGCTGTCGAAGGTTTTTTGTTTGTGGTTTAAGGTTGTATTTGTTTTGTTGAATTAGGTTGTGATTGTGTTCTGGTTAGTTTTTAATAGTTAAAAGTTTGATGTGTCTGTGTGTGTGTGTGTGTCTGTGGGATTGTAGGTCCCGAACGGATGAACCGATTTTGTTTTTTCGTTTGAAAGAAGAATAAGTCATGAGTGTTCTTAGCTATGTTGAATAAAAATCAGTCCAAGATGGCCGCCGTCACAAAATGTCGGATTACATATTTATTCAAAAACTCAAGTTAACGCAAAATTTTAACAAGACATTTGCTTAACAAAGCCTAGAACTAGATATGAGTAAAGAAATATAATGTACGAAGGAGCTAACTTTTATAACAAACTACCTAAAGATATAAAAGAAATAAAATCGTTATATATATACAAGAAAACTTCAAAAAAGTATGTATTAAAAGATAATTCCCTAAATAAAAAAAAAACATACAAAATATATATATATATATATATATATATATATATATATATATATTATATGTGTGTATGCACTATGCAGGTATAAAACCTAACGAAAAAAAAAACAAATTTGTTTAAAAATAAATTATGATAATCTACATAAATAAAAATAAACCATATGCTAAAATGTACAAATATTACCCAAAAACAATTTAATGAATCGCTCATGTTCTGCACGGTGTCATAGGCCTTAGTAAACACGCAAGAACTTCTAAATTGCACCCTACCCTCATCGCTCAAACTTTTGTGTCATTTCTTGTGTCTTATATATCCTTCCTTCTTCTGATTTGATAATCTTGTACTTGTTGTTCTTATAAAACGATGTATGCTAATTCGAAATGTTTTTAAATTGTAGTTTTTAAGATGGGTATTTGTATTTGTTTTTTGTTTTTTATCTACACTTACTGGCAGATAACACTGTATATCTATTTATGTTTTTCTCTGTGAGTGAATTTGTAATTCTTTTGAGAAAATAAATATCTTTAACCGTAACTTCCGCAATATGGGTTTCAAATGAAATGGCTTGTCGTCAAGATGGCCGCCACGACAAAATGGTGATTTACATTTTTTTTCACAACAATTGAACAGGCTTGTCTAGTAGAATCATATACCTGAAAAAATGACTCTTTGTGTCGGGTTTTTTTTTTTAAATATTAATTTAATATATTTTGTAAAACAAATGATACCCACCGCGGCACACGGTGAGGCTACTTGCAAAAAAACTGATATGGTAGTGTTTGCTTTTTTTTAATGTGAGTGTTTTTATATCATAAAATCAGTAGCCATGATTCGGAAGGTAAATAGGTTTATTTATGAAAGGCACATAATAAATCGTATTCACACTGCTTTGACACAATGTCCCGTTAACTTCATATAAATAACTAAATATCACACAGCGCCATCGAGTGCAACACTAAGCAAGGCGTGTGTCGTGGACACCAGATAGTTGATATACTACATAAAGGGTGTAAAACACCTCTTCACGAATCCGAAAGGCACTTGTTCTCCCTATCACTGCGATCATTTTTTTGTTCTACACCATACCTGGGAACCTTCTAGTTACGGAGATATGGAGGGTCAAAGTTACAACTTTTTTGACAAGTTTTTTTTAAATACAAGTTTTGTTCGTAAGATTTTGACTTTAAACACCTTCACGACCCCCGTACTATTCAATGCATCCATCAGCACAATGTTTTATGTGCGTTACATTGAGTTCTACCACAAAACATGATTTATAACATAAAAAAAAAAAATTGTTTCCCAGCCATAACTTTTGCGTAAAGTTACTTAGTTTGATATACAGAATGCTTGGTTAACGGCTTTGTTTTGGGGTGGTTTACACCCTGTATATCCTTTTTTTTTCTTTGTGAATAGATACTTATTATACATATAAACATCCATGACTCGGAAACAAATGTCCATGGTCATCACACTAACATTAGCTCCTACCGGAATTTGAACCCAGGACCCTAAGAACGTAAGGCAGCCTCCCTACCACTACGCCATTTGGGTCGAAAACAAAGTCTCTACTTACATACAATTAAGACTTTACTTAAATACATTGCGGTGTTATTTTTTTTCTAGTTTCTAGAATTTACGACTTAAAGGTAATTTTCAAGAAAATAGAAAACAGTTTATTACATTCTGTAGAATGATACAAAAAGATGTTAAATGTCGGGACCTTAATGCGTGTATCTTTTTACTTTAATAAAATCGAATTGGTAATCCAACATCCACAAAACTTACTAGTTAAGTCCTGTGAATTTCCAGGTGTCACTTATTGCAGCGTCACGTAGCTTTTGCAACGCAATCACGGTTCATGTTGGTCACTCTGCTGCAGTTTCATTTCCATCCGATCTTGTAAAGGAAGCGTGTGAGTTACATACATAAGTAGTATAATAGAAAATTGCAGTGCCTATATATGTGCCTCATATTGCATGCTTGGCTTTCAGCATGAGATTGTGGTAGGTAAAGGTGTGTAATTTTTGCAGGATCAAAATCAAAATCAAAGCATTTATTTCAAGTAGGCCAGTTACAGACACTTTTTGTCGAAACAAAAATGAACATTTAAAGTAGCTACAGTCCCAGTCACAAGACATAAAAACTGTGAAAGTACTGTAGTTGCCCATTCCCTAGCGTAGATCTCTATGGAGAAGAACGGGCAAGAAACTGCATGGACACTCTTTTAAATAAAAATATTGTAACAAAATCTTGGTTACATCATTTTTGTTGAGATGGTATATTATGTGAGAACAATGTAGCAAGATGTGCACGTTAAGAGTGTCCATAGCAAAACAAAAATAAAATACAACTCAAAAACAAAATAATTCATTCGAATAAACCATGGCGACTAAGAGATGACCAGTCACAACTGACAGCGCCCGTTCACGAACATGACGCATGGATCAGCACCATTCAGCTCAACCATTTTGAAGGGAACTAAATGGTCCGACACACTCGCCACCATCAGCGAGACATTTGAGAGAGCATGACATACTCTCAACCACCAGGGCACATTCAAGTCAAGAACTGCCGTAGGTTTCCAGTGAATGTGAATGTGATCGTTTCTGATGTTATCATCACTCGCTCCATAGTTCTTTTTATTTTTGAACTTCTTATCAGGTGCAAATATTCTACTGTCTTTGTCTAAAAAACCGGTCAAGTAAAACTAAAGTATAGAAAAAAAGACATGCTGCACCGAAATAAATTGGGATTAGGGCAGAAGATTAAGGCAACTACAAGAGCTCAACGTAATTTATAATGCCTGAAAGTATATGATTCACTGCAATAAAAAAACATATACACACAAATATATGATATTCTTGAAGATATATGCTAACATGACAGTGTTTTGAAAACATAATACAATTAATTTTCTTCGATAAAAAAATCACAAACTTATCTCTAAAAAGTTCTTAGTTAAAAGATTTTTTATATTATTATGTATATTATACATGCGATCATTCTGCGCAAATAATTCTACAAGCAACATAGTGTTTTATGTTTGTTGTCCAATCCATAGATTTTTGTAAATCGATCGAAATTTCGCACAATTCGGCCCGAAGAGACTGACGAAACATCCACTTTGTAGTGCAGAACTTTATGTAGAACTTGATTCTAACAGTATTTTAGACGAAGTTTGAACCACCACAAGCAGAGTTGCTAATTTAGCTCATGTAGTCGCCTTAGTGATATATTTTTTTTAAATGGTGGTGCTTATTCAACCAATTAATTCTTTGGTGTCTATTTAGTTCAAATCTCAGCTCAATTTATAACTCTGATCTGCATAGCATATTCTGCGTAATAACCAACAACTACATATGTATAATATGTTCATACATAATTATAACATTATCAAATACATAGTTTGATCAAGTTTACCGATAACTGTGTAGGTATATACAAAGTAGCTATCGGATGTAAATGTTAAGCGTCTAATTGGAAACTGTTAGTTCGATGGATATATCGTTAGTGTAGTTAGATTAGGTGGTTAGTGTAAAATGTGGGTAGTTAGTGGTACCTACATTTCTGTCTATTTACTGTTTATTTAACCTCTTTGGAGTAGAAATGATAATAGGGAGCTTTTTCCTTAAAAAAAAAATCATACGATGGGCGCATGAATTCGCCGCTAGGGGCGCTTGTGTAGTGTAAGGTCTTCCGAAATGTCAGATGTCATAAATTGTTCACGCAATGCGCTTTTTTTCGCGTATTTTTACTAATATTCGCAATTGCGGTCGTGATTGAGCTATTCCTGATTAATAATGACTTGAAGATTAACAAGTTTGTTTTTCAACATATAGTTTGTTAGTACTTTTAGGAAAATATATGTTCAAATGTTTAATGCTTGCTCTTTTGAAGAGCAATATTGTAAATATATATCTAAAGAACACAATATGCATCAAATAAACTTTTTATGAAGTTTTTGGTACTTTAAAGTATCAAATAGAATGAATTACAGGACCTAACTCGTCAGTGGCGCCATCTGGTGAACTCAAAAAAATCCGTGTTTTGCTAAGACAAAGACGGCTTTCGTTTTTCGTAACTTCTTCTCCAAAACAGTTAAAAGTGAAATAAATTGTTAGAAGTGAAGAATAAAGTGAAAGAAGTTCCTTCAGCAAATGTAAATAAATGCTGAAGGATCAGAAAAGCCATATAACTGAAAAAAAAATCGGGGCAGTCTTTGGGGATTACCGATACAAGTCAAAATAAAAAGTGCACATGCCCCGCCCCAGTCGTAGCACTCTTACGGGTCATAACCCGTAAGAGTGCTACGACTGGGGCGGGGCACACCTCGTGCACACCTAAGTGGTGCTACGCCGTAGCGAATTGGCTACGAGTGCTACAAAGCGTACGTCACGATAGCTCGATTTCCACTTTCTTCACCTAAAAAGTATTCAACGCTCTTAAAGAAGTTTTTACTTCAATAACTATAAATTTACAGCAATAAGTAGGCATGTTCAGTTTAGGACTAATTTCACCAATACAACTAGAAGCACACGCTGCAACATCATCTAAACCACGTTCAAGGGCCATTGTCAACATTCCGTAACCATTATGACACTTACAGCTCTTGAACGCGTTCATAGGTGATCGCGATCAGTTGTATGGTGACATTCGCCTTAAAGTACCCATTTGTAAAAGTTGACAGCTTGACAGCTGCTTACTGAAATCAGAGTAGGTAACTACAGTATATGTAAGTAATTGGATTTACCTTATGTATTAGACGTTATTGCTAGTAATAAAAGTAAATGGATGAGTTATTATATTCTAGATTAGATTTTGGGCTTGTTCGCTTGTGCTTTTACGATAATGTTTCCTATGGAGTAATCATGTTGGACTTTACTAGAGGAAGAATATCTATCTTGGGTTGTTGAACCAAGAATATTGTGTGGAAATACAACACTTTGATTGCCTTGGGGGTAAAGCCTTTCATAGATATTTCTGCTATGATAACGATTCGTTTTTCAAACTGAAAGTTTATGTTGATCCGATTATTAATAATTGACTTGTGAAGAGATTTAGGTCAGAGATTCGCCTTAGGGGTTCATCATCTACCCAGCAATTTTCCAACTATGTTGGGGTTGGTTTCCACTTTAACCAGATACAGCTGAATACCAGTATTGAGCGACATCCTATCAAGAACCCTGTTAGTACTGGGGAGTACGATACCCCTTGGTAAGACTGGTTGGTGCCTTATCTTTAAGAAGTAATTCAGGTAGTTTCAATGCACACATACATTATTTTTGCACTCTCTCTTTTTTCACGAAGGTATTCAGAAACTGTATACATGATTTACAATCTTAATTTCGCTGTTTTGTCAATGCAAAATAAACCGGTGGTAAATCAAATGGCGCAGTCTTGATTTAAAAACCGCACTGTTTCATTGTTGAAATTCGTTTAAAGGCATTGTGATTGCGAGTGTGTTACGCAATCAGGTTTCTGGTGATACACGTGTTCCGGCTTTTCTTAATCCCTACAATCTGACCTTTAAATGTAAAAAGTGACCAAATGCCCGCACGCTCGCGTAAACACAATATAATTAATGTCGGCACCCAACGCAAATAGAATTTGACGTCGATTTCAACAACCGAAGACGAGTTAGACAATAAATATATCTTTAAACACATCGTAAATACGTCACAACATTGTTTAATCTTTCAATACTTAAATAATAAACACCTTTGTTAAAACAACCAGGTTTTGTCTGTGGGTTTGGTCACATGAAACTATACTCGTAGAATCTTCTTCTATACCGAGACCTTTGAAGCTTAGGACTAACCTATGTGTTGTATTTCGCGTGATAAAGATGCTAGCACAGCAAGGTACTACAACCCGTCAAATTTCGTAAATATTTTTTTAATGTGCTGTCTGCACATAAGATTGCAAGCAAACAAAATCCAGAAACTTTACAAACAAAAAAAATTAGAGTGACTTTTCCAAAGACTACATAGAATATCATCCATATAATTATACCTTTCAGTTTGAGGCACGTAGAAAATAAGCTTTGATAGAAATAACAGATGGTGGTCCAGGTAAAGCCATTTTCCAATAGCAACAGGGCCATTGGAAACCTCCAATGTCCTTCTAACAGTATTATTTTTGGCGCGAGCGCGACGGGACGATGAATCGGGGCGGCAGGCATCCAGTGTGGGACGCGACCTGTTGACGTGAGGTTGCCAGCCGCGTTGCGCTGTGTTACCATACGATGCAATTCATAATGGCGGGACTTTTGAATTGAGAAGCGTTTTTTTTTCTGATTGAACGGTAATAAGTGCAGTGTGGGCATCTGGCCATTTTTGTTTTGTGTAGTGTTCTGAGTTTTGAATTTGGAAATGGGATTACGTGTGTGTTTTTAAACAGGTATGTTTAAAACAAACGAGTATATACCATATTTTTATTAATCCATTGTAATTTGATGTTTAAAGGAAATTAAATACCTTCGTTTAACCATCGACATAGAACTTCCTACAATTTACAGTATCTGGGAACAATAAGCTGCAGTACAAAGAAAATGGGCGAGTTCGAGATATCCCTATAAGTACCAAAGCAAATGCAGTGAATATTAATTAGGTACGTTAATGAACATAAAGTGCAAATCATAAATTAATTAATAATTCATTCGTTAAATGCAAGAACGTAAAATGATCTTTAACAATGCTCATTTATTGATAGTTTTTGTTTTTTTTTTTTAGAGACTCGTCTTATTACGGAGTATTTTTTTAAATTATCCGGTCCTTGGCAAAATTCTGGGATATCCGCAAAACAAAAAGATTCCTTTTTCCAACCTGTAGCATCTGCAAATTTATTCTACAACTCACGCATAAAAGTCTGTACTTTCCCGGTTATTATTTTTGTCAAACTGTAATCTGAATGCATTTAAATCGATGGCTTACTGAAAGAATAATGAGTAAACAACTCTTGTTTCTAAGCTGTAAGCTGCAGTAATTGACTATTCTGTATGGAGAGTTCATTACGCTAATTAGGCGTATTTACTGTACTTGTACAATAATTGTTTGTCATTCAAGTTCTTCAGGTTCCAAATAAAATAAAGGCATTGAAATACAGACACGCCCTATTCTAGTTATTTTCGAGACGTTGTTACTTTTTGTTGAGACAGACTGTCTAGGATATGCATTTTTTTTTTAGGTTGGGTAATCATCAATTAATATACTCAAGTTGTTTAGGTGTTGGTAAAGTCTAAACTTTTTGAGCATCGCGATCATGGCGCTTGTAACAGCGTCAAAATATCGAGAGCTCAAAATAATGAATAATCATGGAAGATATCCCGTAAGTGACAGAATAAGTTTGGTTTTAAACCGTGGAAGCTTAAAACAGTGCTGGCAAAGTCTGTTAGATCTAGGAAAACATTATTTTGAATGTTACAACACCTGGATAAGTCACATGAAAATGTTACAAATTAGCATATTTCTTAAAAAAAAAGCATAACAAAACGCCACACCTGTAATCCCAGAAGAGGTAGGCAGAGATGTATCTATTAAGGCGCTGTGACCTACGGCATCGAACTGTCAAATTACATTGATGCTGTTTTTTATTGTCAGAATGATGTGTAGATTCAGTGATGTGGTTGGTTACTTAGGGGGGGTTAACAATTTATAGGGTGCAAGGACAGTGGAGTTTTTGGCAAAAATAATATCAACCGCTCGGGTCGAACTTTCGAGTCAAATCAACGGTCGAAAATCCACACACGCGGCTACTGAAAAATCCTGTTGGAAAAAAAACTTCTTCAAATAGCCTCCCCATTATTTTTATACCAACATAAAAACGATTTCCCGTACGAGAACAGATTATCGAGTTATTTCCACATGACTTAGTTAATAAATAAAACCTCTTTGTCGGTTGTTTCCGCTCGGGAAATTATTTACATCGCCATTTGTGTCGTAATTTTATTCTGTTATGCATTTTTTTTATTTGACAAGTTTTTCGCTGGTAAACAGATTGTTATTATGGATTTATTTAGTGGGAGCATCACATGTATGTAATTGATTTTCAGTATTAATATTAAAAGTACTAATTTCACCGTTATCCTTAAGAATATCATATACTAGTTTCTGCCCGCGACTTCGTTCGCGTGAATGTCCTGCTTGCAACATTTCTTATTGCTGCTCCGCTCCTATTAGTCATAGCGTGATGGTATATAGCCTATAGCCTTCCTCGATAAATGGACTATCCAACGCAAAAATATTTTTTCAATTCGAGCCGGTAGTTCCTGAGATTAGCGCGTTCAACCAAACATACAAACAAACAAATAAACAAACAAACTCTTATGCTTTATAATATTAGTATAGATTTTTCTGGTTTTGTTTATTGCAGTGAATCATATACTTTCAGGCATTAAAAAACTCGCGAAGTTACGGGCGCTTCCTATTCCGTATCATTTACGGACATAAGATTTGTTAGGAGCCTGAAATAAAAATGAATGACCACTCGATTGGTCATCTGTTCTTACTCCCGATGAATTTTCCAAACTCAATTCTAAAACATAAGGGAGTCAGTTCATTTCAAAGTAAAAAGCTACTTACGGACGGGCCTTGTATGGTCGTTGACGGACTTACAGAGTAGCCCGCCTATAGTTCCTGCTGAGATTAGCACGTTCAACCAAAGAAACTTTTCAGCATTATAATATTAGTATAGTATATAAAGGGTCTAAACAACCTTTAAAAGATGGCGAAAGGCACTTATTGTCTCCGTCATTGCGATAATTTTTCTTGATTTTACACCATACCTGGGAACCTTCTATTTGTGATTCTAGTTACGGAGATATTGGGGGTAAAAAAAAAAACGTCAAAAAGTTCCACCCCAAAAAAAAATCGTTTCGCAGCAAAATTTTTTGCGTAAAGTTACTTAGTTAAAGTTACTACTTTGATGTACAGAATGCTTGGTTGATGGCTTTGTGATTAGGTTGTTTACACCCTGTAGAATAGCTCTTGCCTACGGTTTACTAATCCGAAACGTACACACATCCAAAACGGTTTTTATGTAATTAAATGAAAAGATGATAATAATAATTGGTACCTCTGGATTATATGGAAAAATCCGTTTATTTTCCCTCAGCTGGTTGCGGGAAAACTTTTAACGAACTCGGGAACAAAACGTAATGCTTTGTTTCCACAAGGACCTATTGTTGGATGATATGGGCCTACAGGTACCTGCTGTTAAGGGCATTTACCTTCCTTCCGGTAAAACTTCTTAGGTAATACATTGTACACTGGATAGGGAAAACTGATTTTGATTAAGGCTAAGCATTCTAAAAGTTAGCAACGTTGTAAAGATATTATGTCGAATATTTAATTATGTTGATGAATGAATTCAATGTGCCTACTTGTGAAATTGGCAAGCGCATGCGTTTGTTTAGTGTGAGCTCTTGGGTAGTTAGTTAAAAGATCCTTAACGGTACTTGTTTTCATCATCATTGTGAGAGTTTTTTGGTCTGGGCCATACCTGGGAATCTTCTAGTCACGGAAATAAAGTGGGTTCCAACTTTTTCACAAGTTTTAATAAAATACTTGTTTGTAAGGTGACTTGACTTTAAACCCCAACCCCCCCCCTTCAAATACCTTCATGACCCGTACATACTGTTCAATGAATCCACCACCACCAAGTTTTGAGTGCGTTACATTGAGTTTTTCCACCAAAAGTGATTTTTCACCCCAAAGTAGTCGTTTCCCAGCAATAATTTTTGATGCACGTCTACATGAAAAGTCCGTTTACACTTTTTATACCACTATAATTTCACTATAATAATATATTTAATGCAACAATTTTAGTGAACGTTTTTATTGCTACGTTGCTAACTTTCCGAATGCACAGCCCTAATATAGGACAATGTTTTCTGTCTAGCGGCTCCATTAACGTTAAAATAAAACTGCAAAGGTCAAGCTAAAAACGGTCAGATTTTTGTATTTTTAAATAAGGTTTTCAAACCATTACAACCTTCATAAAGGTGCTGTAAATACTGTAATCTTGGTTCTTGTTGCGACATTAAAAGTAAAGTGCAAATGTGTTAGTTTTAAATGCCGTTGGAATGACTTTAAAATTACAGGTAAAAAATGCGATCTGCACAATTATCTGTCTCTATTGTTGTTCAGGAATTCAATTGCATTAAATTTTTATGTAGATGACGTTATTATCACGAAACAGTGTGAATATAAATAATACTGAAGTGTAAATAACTGTTACAGATCAATTGACATTTTTATCCGAGTCATGGATGTTTATATGTATAATAAGTATGTTTTTACGAACAAAAAGTTATATAAGTAGTATATCAACTATATGGAGTCCACGGCATAAGCCTTGCTTAGTGTGGCACTAGGTGGCGCTGTGTGTGATGTCCAGCGATATTATGTCTAGCGATATTATTATTATTATCAATAGTAGTAGGGACTGGCTCGTTGGTCTAGTGGTCGAAGCGCATGTGCTCCTGGGTTCGATTCCTAAGTGCTATTGAGTTTTTTCAACAGCTGAGCCATGAAGTCGGGATTTGTGCTTGATTGATGGCAAAAGGCTCGACCCCTATCATAATATGACTTAAATCTAACAGACAAACTGTCGGCGTACTGCAATTGAGTCCACCTCTACATATATTTTTTTTTATTTATTTTTTTATTCATTAACACATACATTTGTAAATAAATAATAAAAATAAAAAATATGGAACCTATCCTGACTAAGTTATTCCGTGTGAGTGCTTGCTGTCAATTAAGCGAGCTTGTTGTTTTAAAGCTGTTGTACATATATCATACTTATGTTCATAATTTACTTGAAGTGATTGCTAATCGACCTGAGCGTGGCACTTGTCACTATTGTACTCGTTGCACTATTGAGATATCCGTCAGAGTGGACTGGTCTTGCAATGGTATTGATCTAAAGTGCGATTCTATTTTATGAGACTTTTGTGAAATTATTATTTGATAAGGTTGCCGAACTCCTTAAGAAATTCTATCAGGTCACTTCGGTAAAACTAATTGCATGTAATACGCTTTAGTTTATAGGTGTGATAGATATGTCACCGTAAAATTGTCAAACACGTTAGATTGTAATCTCTCTAGCGATATTGTAAACTCTCGAAATATTGTCAAACGAACATACTGCTTACAATAAAACGCATTATTTTTCTTGAATTACATGTGATGGTAATCAACTCATGCGGTGTGGAGGGAAGAAGGGGTCCCCTTGCCCAATGGTACCACTCTCATGAAAAGATAATGAACCATTCTTGGGAAATACCGATTAATATAACCTAACCTTAAAACTCTTTATGTTCCCCTAAAAAGCGTAGTCGACCCGCTACGCAGGGCGTTATTTCCGAGTGCAGGGTTTAATTTAAAGGAACCTAACTAACCTAACAGGGGGGTGCCCCAAGTCCCAGTTATGGGGCAGAGATACTTCCGTATGTTCAGTTGACAATAATTCGAGAGTTTACAATATCGCTCGAGACATTACAATCTAACGTGTTTGACAATTTTACGTTGACAAATATAATTGGTTAATTACATAACGTAATAATGTAGTCTGAAACTGAAGCAAGAGAATCACGGTGCTTCGTAGACGTGGAGTGACTTGTCTAAACAAACATTAGGTGCTTCAGATACTTTAAAATGAATAACTAATTTGTAGTGAGTCACTGAGTCGCCAAAAACGGGAAAGTCAATGAAACTTGTCGGATACACATTTTGGAATTCCATATTGCTAATCTATATTGTACTTAGACAGTACATAATAATGACAGCTTTTACAATGGCCACGATAAAATGTCCAAAACACTTCATTCCCTCCGGACTTTCCAGCAATAATAATTGCAAAATACTATGTATTGATAGACCTAGGTACTAGATGTAAGATAAACATAATACTACTTCATCCCCCGAAGGCTTAGGTAGAAGTGTATCGATAGTACGGTCGAACAAGCTATTTGGTTTACAGTTTAACCCACAAATTACATTATAAAATTACAAATTACATTATAAAATTACAAATTACATTATAAAATTACAAATTACATTATAAAATGTAAATCAAAAAGCTTGTTTGACCGGACACTCACATTTTTGATTACCGTGGTCTTTGCAGGAGTCGGCAAATAGTTTTAAGTAGGGTCTGGATACCTTTAAAAAAAAAAATTTTTTTTTGCAAGATAAGCGACGTCCAAAAAAAAAGAAACAAAACGTCTAAAATAACTTTAGTTTCAGAAGTCGGTGAATTTGTTTATATCATTCACCTTCTTGCCACCGAATTCCGATGGTATATTATCATGGATATTTTATTTTTACGTGGTTCTTTTTGTTTTGTCCAAAAGTTATTATTTTTTTTTTATCAGGGCACAATCTTAGTTGTTGTTAATAGACTCTCCTCTATTGGGAGTATAAATTAACTGGCAAAATGTAGGTGTTATACTATTAAGTAAGTACGCCTTTATCTGTAGGTAGGTACTATGTACTACATAATGATAAGTCATGCACTCGTATGATAAGTCCAAATGAAGCCTTTATCTGGAGTATTTACTGAAATCTGTTAGTGACGCAACGGTACATTAATATAGCAGGTGATATGGTGTGTAATGTTATAACACAGTGATAAAATATTATCTTTGAAGTGGCTGCTTTAGGCCCTGCGATTTACGACACGACCGACTCGATGTGACACGCGGGCGCTCCGCAAATCGCATCCTGGTTAATCATGGCCCTCTAAGCAACTTTTATCATTTGCTGACTCCGCAGTCGATGATAATTTATAGAAGCTGAAACATTTTATGCAGATGGAAAATCAATAAATAACTTCTCTCACTCTCGGCGGAGCGGGAGGGATGTGAGACTTGTACTGACTAAAACCCGTCCATGTTCCTTCCTCGCCCTTTATGTTCCGGGGCCACGGTATCTCTTTCGAACAGGCCCGCAGCCCCAGTAATATGCTAAGGCCGGTTTTCATCAAAGTCAAGAGGAGAGGGAGGAAGAGGAATAAATAATCAATAGGCGTGTGTGATTTTTCCGGTCGTTTATTATAATTAGTCATCTTTTTTCGGTGCTTCGGTGGAAACCCTACTCTGTGAGTAAGCAATTGGACGAATTTTTGTTTTTTCTTTTAACATTTATTATAAAAATAAATAATTCTTATTAATAATATAATATAATAATCTTTTTTTTTAATTACTAAAACAAAATTTATTTCGTATCGTACGTAAGTTGTTCTGGAAATAATAGTGTATGATCTGTCTTTAATAAAAATAGAGTTTTTTTTTATTAGATTGCAGTTATGAGATTTATAAAATTTATTGGTTGTTCACACTTTTGAGTTTGTAATTAATATAAAATTATAGTTAACTGAAAAATAGGCTTCTGTCACGCATCCAAAATCCTAACGAACATTATCATCTTGCTGCATCAAATATCTCCCCGATGTATACCAACAGCCGATCCTTACTTCTCTGTATCTTCTGTTGAAGATAGATCAAAATAATGGATCGTGTACGTGTTATATTTTAAGGCTCCATTTTAATCAAGAGAATTATTCAAACATTTCAAACAGGGCTCTGCTCACGTTATAACCGTTACAGCACACCATTCAAATTGCCATTATAAGTTTGAAACGGGAAATTCACAACCAGTTCAGGAAAAGCCACTCATTAAAACTTGTTGGATAATTCCAAAACCTGTTATATACATTAATGGTTGATATATTGGAAAACTATAAACTACGCGGCTTTCACTTAATATAAATTGGTAATATTAAAATCATTGGATATACCCATTACTCGTAAAACAGTTCGAACCCAGGCTGGTGCAAATCTATTCCATCATCACTGCCACTGCTCTCAAAAACCAAAAACGGTGAAGGAAACCATCGTAAGGAAACCGGCATATTTTAGAACCAAAAATTCGAAGACATGTGACATCTACCAACCCGCACTGGGTCCGCGTGGTGGATTATAGCGCATACGCAAAATACGCGCTTTGACGTGAAGTTGCGGACACCAGCCCGTTATACAATACAATACAATACTTGTAAAACTTGTCAAAACATATTGCACTTGAATAGGTGCAAATAATTGTTGTGACCAAATGTTCTAAACGATATACCTAGTCAAAACTACATCAAAATCAATTGTGTTTGGAAGGTGCAAAACTTTCACAAAACATTTTAAAAGATATTAGGGTTCCTTTTGTAGCTCTCCTCTTAACCTGAAAACAGCTCAAATGATATAATCCTAGTGTGGTTAAAAGTACGAAATTTAATGGATAATAGTATTGAGCTAGTCTACTCTGTTAATAAAAATACAAGAGGAAATAAAATCATCTCAATTCTATTCAAAATAGAATAACAAAATACTTTTCTTAATTTTCAACTTTTTTTAACCATGATAATATTATATTTCCTAAAATACATCGTCTTGGCTGAATTTTACGAAAACTTGAACAACAAAAATATTATTACACTCAATTCCAACAAAGTTCTGAAAGTATTTCATACCTCTTGAATGAATTTTCATCTTCCATGTTCATTAATTCGAAGCGATCGTGCGATCATCTGAAAATTACTTTCCAAGCGGCATTGTTGATATAACTGTCTGTTACACTACCCAGTAGTTTAGGAGCCAGTGTAATGATAGCGTTTAATATAAAAGTAAACTATTAAGTAAACAAATATATAATTATCTTAATAATCTAATATATATAGATAAAATATGTATTCGCCATTGGTTTTGAAATTATCTTGCATTCCACGTTGCAAGTTGTTAACACATGTTCCATTCAACAACAGGGCCTCTGTGCAAGATGGCCTATCACACCCTCCCATTCCCCAAAGAGCAAGTTTGAAGCCTAGCACTGGGAAAATCAAACAGTGATTATGCTACTTATTTAAAAGCAGCATAGTAACTTGTGACATGGGATTATTACCTATTATTTGTGGCTAACCCTTTATTTTGCAAACGAATTAATTTAATTTATTGAACTCGATAACCATAGAACATTTAAAGTTGCTGTGTTTTTCACAATAGCACAGTAAAGTTCGTAAACGTGTATGTAAACATAGTAAATCATTTAAATGAAAATTTGAGGGTATTAATTAAAACGAACTGTACGAGTATTTTGTTGCGAAATCATGTAAAAGCAAAATGATTTTTAAAATACTCAGCGTTGTGATAACGACGTATGCCTGTATTTATTTTTCATTTTTGCTTTGCATTTTTCATCTACAGGCCATAGCGGAAGAGTGTGGTCAGTCTCGCAGTAGCTGCGTTTCGATGCAGACGTGAAACTGACGCGTATTGATAGCGTAAAAGCGGCGGCGCACGCAGTCACTTGTTATTTAATCGCCATGAATCAACACCCTGTGGCAAATGAGTTACTGGCGTTCCTGAAGCAGAAGTTTTATGTGATAGACGAGGGGTCCGTTGTCCAAGTCTGCGCCAAGCTGATGTGGTACCGGTTGGTTAATAAGAGTCACCAGCTTTTGCCCCACCGGCTTGAGAGGCGTATCAGAAGCAAACAGGACATCATCACGCTGCTAGTGGAGAACGACCCTGACGACTGGCCGACGTTTATGGCGAAAGACTTGCACAAACGCCCTCCCATCAGATTCCACCACGCCCATGTTACTAGCCTATTGAAGGACACTGTTCTTTGGTGGATGTGCAGAAGAAGTAGTTTCTTAAATTGCTGACGCTGAATTACGCGAGGAACTCAACGAGTGGCATCAAAAAGCAGCGCTACCTGGGTCACCATCGGGTGCATCGAACGTGAACGAACACGCGTCGCAGAGCTTGCGTCGATGTTCCGGGAGCTAGTTTCGTGTCGGCAGTTTAGTCGAACCGAAGAATGCTGAGTCTGCAGAGTGCGCTCCTCGTGCGCCGCGCTCACGACCCAGTGGGTCCTCTCCCCGTCACGTCGCGAGCAGCCGCACAAGCCTCGTCATGTATGGCATAGTTGAATAATTTTTCGCGATTATTATGATGGTCCCGTAGTTAATGTTGCTTAATTTAATGGCCTGTGCCTAATGCTTAAATAATACTACACGTAACTGCTATATGCAGTACTATAGTATAACAAAAATCGAGTTGACAAGCTTCTAAGTGTCGTGACTTGCAGACGTGCGGTAATGCTTCGCACTCTGTTAGTTCACATCTCAAAATTGCTTCAATCATCGTCATAATAATTTACGTGGATAACCTTAAATATTCTTAGTTGAAATTATGCGTAGCTTAGACCTTGCCACTTGACTACGAGCTGAACAAGCCTCAAGCTACTGGCGTGTTACAACCGCGACTATGGGAAAAAGATATAAAATAAGTTTTTTGAGCTGCCGCTTGTCACTACAACGTGGACTGGCGGAGATGGAAGGAGATGTGTACTGGCTAGACCGGAGCAGAGACCTATGTATATGCTGCCATTTAAGATCGCAATAGAGGTCATTGCCCTTTCCCTAATATCTCATCGTACGAACTAAAACAAATGAATCATGTGTCGTTTTTCATTAGAAAACATGTTGAACATCACGATAGAAGACGATTCTCGACTTGAACAGACTTATTTTTGGATTTTGAAATCCAAATTAAGAACTTAAATAACTGTAGGTGGGTCCGCTATTCCGCGGAGACGAGAAGTGTAAATAAAGTAATTCCATTGGTTGCTTACAACACATCTCTCTCTTTTCTTGTCTTCACTTCGGTGGAGTGGTGGAGGGCCTTAGGTGACTACGCGGTCGAAAACATTAGAAAAAATCGTCAGAAACAGATCGCGATTGCTATGGCTTTAGCAAAATGATGGTTCTGATTTACTAAAAAATATGAGCATTGAAAAATATTCAATGCACTATATTATGATTTACTAAAAAATATGAGCATTGAAAAATATTCAATGCACTATATTATGATTTACTAAAAAATATGAGCATTGAAAAATATTCAATGCACTATATTAGGATTTACTAAAAAATATGAGCATTGAAATATATTCAATGCACTATATTATGATTTACTAAAAAAATATGAGCATTGAAAAATATTCAATGCACTATATTATGTGGATCAACCCTTAAATGGCAACGGTTATGTCTATTTATGGTGTCGGTACGAGCCATAAGTAAGTGAATAATTCAGTGAGGTAACGATTAGGACGTCGCGATTCGTAGCGAGAAGGGTGCATAAGGTATCGACACTCGTTAACGACCTTTTCATGTACTCTGCCACATTTTAAGTAAAGGCCAGGTATATTTTTAGCTCGCTTTAAATAAACTCTTTTTAAATTTTCACGATGGCACGTTTTAATCGAAAATCAATGTAGGAATTTCTCTCGTGTTTTACTGGAATTTAAAATAAGAAAAACAACTTTTCACTATTGAGATACAGGATTCAGTGAAAAATAGTGGAATTTCACATGTTTTTGTTTATTTTTAGTTTTAGGCCATGGGGGGAATTCTAAACATTTCTTTTTAGATTCCACTTTTCCCCCTTAGGGGTACTTTTAGAGGTGATTTGAGGAATAAGCCTGATTTATTAGTTCACACAGAGACGCGACGCGACGCGGCGCGACTGTACTGGAAGAGGTCAGTGATTTTGCTTTTCCGCACGCCGCCTCGAGACGCATCGCAATGAAATGTATACCTTTTCATAGTGTAAATAAAGTTATATTGTGAGTGCGCGCAGTCGCGTACGTTACGTTGCGTCGCGTCTCGGTATGAATTTACGTTCATTCTTTCAACGTCTTAATTCATTTTGCTTATAATAACACAATAATATTATTTACCTTAATCAGTCAAATAGATTACTGCTGCATATTCATGGCTTTCCGAGTGACAAAAATTCGGTGTACGAAAAAACCTTTCCGGAAAAATTAAAACCAGAGGCAACGGTAAAAGCTTTTACGCAAAATCAACGTGCAATACGTATATAGTAGGTGCGTATCCAATAATCCATACGTACTGTTTTGGAACAAAATATTTTTTGGTAGGTATGTAAGGAAGAGTAATTTATTGAAACTACTTACAGAGAATATTTGAGGTATTTTAACCAACTTCAAAAAAGGTAGAAGTTATGTATTTGCACGCCATCTTTTTTATCTCGCAGTGGTCTCATATTTTTATTCACTGTGAGATATCCGTTTGTTTGTCTATGTGGTAAATCTGCTAATTACTGAGTTATAATGTGAAATGAATACTTGATAAGAATTTATACGACACCACCACTTAAAAGGGTAAAATAAAACTCTTTTTAAACTGTTTTAAGCTTTCACGATTTAAAACTATTACTACTATTAAACTATACTATTACTTGAGTTGTCTTTTACTTTATCTTTATGTTCGTCAACCCGTGATCATGGCACTTGTGCATAGCGTTTAAATATCGGGAGTTCAAAATAATGAATAATCACGAAAGATATGTCGTAAGTGAGTGACAATATAAGTTTGAAGCTTTTTTTTACAAGAAAAAATACGTTTCAATAGAAACAACAAAAAGTGGAATAGTACATTGTTACCCTAGGGGTTAAAGTAACTTATTTAATCCCGAGACGGGGTTTGGCGCCCGAACGTAGTGAGGGCGCTAATAGTTCGAGGGACCAAAAAAAAGGGCGGGAAAGCGGTAATCCGATCTTGATTCGTTTTACGATTGATTCATGTTTTTATTTTCCTTGAATTCGTACTGAAAAGCGCAGTGTTTACCTCGGTTTAAAGACTTATTTAGTCCCTCAAACTATTGGCGCGCTCACTACGTTTAGACGCCAAACCCCGTCTCGGGACTAAATAAGTTACTTTCACCCCTAGGGTAACAATGTACTATTACCATCGGAAGTCAATTGTTAAAATGTCAATAAAATGCAATTTCACCATCTAAGGGAGCGCTTTCTCCGCCACCTGCGGTGCCGGAAGAGGACCCAAGCGACGACGACGACACTCCGGAAGTGACTGGGGTAGACCTGAGAGTGGCGGTAGGGAGGCTCAAGGCCAAAAACACCACCCCGGGACCCGATGGCTTGCCTGGCAAAGCTTGGGTCCTGGCCTCGGACGCGGAGGCTCTCGGGCCCCGACTAAAAGGGCTCTTAAGCGCATGCTTGGAGAGAGGCCAGTTCCCGCTTCGTTGGAAGACGGGGAAACTGGTCCTCATCCAAAAGCCGGGGCGCCCTGCGGACTCTCCATCCGCATTTCGGCCCATCGTGCTGCTCGACGAGGCGGGCAAGCTCTTTGAGAGAGTAATTGCAAACCGCCTCGCCGAGCACCTAGAGGGGATGGGGCCGAATCTTGCGGAGAACCAGTTTGGTTTCCGCAAGGGGCGCTCTACAGTGGACGCCATCATGCGCGTGAGAGCCCTCACGACGGGGGATGCGATATCCCGGGGCGGAGTCGTCTTGGCGGTGTCTCTCGACATCGCCAACGCCTTCAACTCCCTGCCCTGGAGCTGCATCAGGGAGGCACTCCGGTATCACCGGGTGCCGACCTACCTCCGTCGTGTGGTCGGGGACTATTTGACGGACAGGGCCGTCATCTACCCCAGTCGCTGCGGCAATTGGAACCGGCGAGAGATGTCGTGCGGTGTCCCACAGGGATCGGTTCTGGGACCGCCCCTGTGGAACATCGGTTACGACTGGGTGCTGCGCGCGGACCTCCCTAGTGGTGTCAGCGTCGTCTGCTACGCAGACGACACCCTGGTGCTGGCACAGGGGAGGTCGCACGAGGCGGCGGCCGAAACTATGACACGCGGGGTTGCGATAGTCGTTGAGAGGATCCGGCAACTGGGTCTCGAGGTGGCATTGCACAAGTCCGAGGCCATGTGCTTTCATGGGCCTCGGAATGCGCCACCGTCGGGATCCACACTGACGGTAGGAGGGGTATCCATCGGCGTCGAGTCGACGTTGAAGTACCTAGGACTCGTCCTCGACAGCCGGTGGAACTTCGTGGAGCACTTCCGACGTTTGGCCCCCAGGCTGGAACGGACCGGGGCTGCCTTCAGGCGGCTCCTGCCCAACCTTGGGGGGCCAAACGCCTCCTGCCGCAGGCTCTACGCGGGGGTCGTGCGGTCCATGGCCCTTTACGGGGCCCCAGTGTGGGCGCGTTCGTTGAAGCGGCGTGCCGCTCACTATCTGAACGCGCCCCAAAAAGTGGTGGCCGTAAAGATGGTCCGTGGGTACCGCACGATCTCTCGCGAGGCGGCGGGCCTGCTTGCCGGATTGCCGCCATGGGATCTGGAGGCGATAGTCCTCGCGCGCCTGCATGAGTGGCGCGCGGATGTACTACGCCGGGGGGAAACTCCGCTGCCGCGGCAAATTGCCGCTCAGCGGACGGACCTCCGGCGCGATCTCATGGCGACATGGAGAGAGCGACTGTCGCAACCCCGTGCAGGGCACGCCACGATAGTGGCGGTAAGTCCCCTCTTTGAGGAGTGGCTGGAGAGGCGCCACGGCGTCCTCACCTTCCGCCTGACGCAGGTCCTCACCGGACACGTATGTTTCGGGAGGTACCTGCACCGAATCGGGCGGGAGGAAACGCCCGGGTGTGTCCACTGTGAGGATCGACCGGAGGACATGGTGGAGCACGCGGTGGAAGTCTGCCCCGCGTGGGCGGAGCTCCGCCGTGTCCTCGTGACGGCGATCGGCGGCGGCGACCTCTCGCGTCCGGCCCTGGTTCAATCCATGGTCCGGAGCGAGACGGAATGGGAAGCCGTTGCCTCCTTCTGCGAAGCAGTCATGCTAGCGAAGGAGGTGGCGGAACGAGAGAGGGAGAGATCCTCTCTTCCCGGCCGCCGCGGGAGACGCAACGGGCGTCGGGGGCCACATGGTGGCTACCGGCCACCGTAGATGCGGGCCTGTGGACGACTGGCTATGGGCTAGCTAGCCGTCCGTCCGTCTAACGACGACGACAGGCCGTGTCGACGGCGCGTTCGTGTTCCACGCGCGCCTCAAAGAGATGTCAGCATAAGGGGAGGGGCCCGCCAGGGCCGAAGCCTGCCGGGGTTGCGGGCCTGTTCGAAAGAGATACCGCGGCCCCGGAACATAAAGGGCGAGGAAGGAACATGGATGGGTTTTAGTCAGTAAGAGTCTGACACTCCCTCCCGCTCCGCCCAGAGTGGGAGAAGTCATTTGATGATTTCCCATGATAAAAAAAAAAAAAAAAAGGGAGCGCTTTCTTAATATCATCCAAATATATTTTTGATGGGTTTGATGAATGTGATCTAGAGCGGTGATTATCGAGATAATGTCTTAATATAATACCACATTATCTGCAAAAATGGTGAGATGTTAAATCGGAATCACAAAAAATATAAAACCTGTTGGACCTTGGTAAGTCGCTGTGATCTTCACTATACGGCTGATCCTATTGGCAGACTGCCAACCGTGTGATCTTACAAAGTTTTAATCTGAGAACCAGTTTTACGAGTTCGTTGCAAACATTCTTCTACAATGATTGTATTATCGATTGAATCGGCCGATTTCTAGTTTTCAATTTATGTTTTCCAATAGAATTAAAAACTTTTGGTGCATTACGTGTGGCATGCTATCTGTGCAAATAAGTAGCAGAACCGTTAAATTTATTGACAGAAACTTCTGAAAACATTTGGATTACCTTGCACGACTCACTAAATTCAATTTATAGTTGAACATAAACAAAAACTATTCTTTAATCTGTTTGATCGATTAGACATCATTGTGACTCGTCTTGCAAGTCAGATTTAATGTATTAGCTGTAACTACGGCCGTAAGAAAGAATCTTTGTAATGAATAAAAATAAAATTTAATCGATCAATCAAACCACGTAGTCTATACAGTAAATAAAGCCATAAAATCGCTAATAACCACCCACACTACGAGCCGCCTCAATTTCATAGCAAAGCATTTCATTTCGGCTTTTATGCATCTATTGATTTTCCCTGAAAGCCTACCACGGTCATCAAACTCGATTCTTATCTCGCTTTAAGACCGTAAAGGTGGTCAATAAAGTCGGTACGAGTATAACCACTCGATCTCGTGATGTCATCGGTCGTTTCGAGTTCGTAGTTTATAGTACCACCCCGTATTCTTCCCAGTTACACCTTTACGAACCTTATGACTGTCATATTGTGAGTTATGTTTTTTTACTGTAAACACTTTTAGACATTTATAGACGTACGTAGACAAAATTACTGTTTTTTTTATTACCAACTAATTCGATTGTGACACGTGTAACGAAGTAAAAGTTTCTCTGACAAAGTAATGAAGATAGAATGTCATTGCTCTTGCTTCGTTATTTCAAGAATGAATAAATATTCATCGTACTTGTGTGGAGTTTTTTTATGAATATTAAGAATGGAAACTGCTTTTTCAGGATCGTCTAGGCGAATTTGCTTAAACAAGCACACTCGATGCCATCGCAAATTAAAACGTATCGGAATACAAACGGTTCTGAAAAAATAATTAATGTTTTTATAATTTTTTTTTTTTTTTACGGAACATGCTCTGTTTTTTATTGTTATGACAAAATAATTGACACATTTCGTTGTAGTGCAGCACATTTAATTAAAACCTTTTGTATTTGATGGTACAACGAATGAACGCCGGAATTGAATAAAAATATTTACGGTTTTGACGTGTTTACATCGTAATCACATGGAACTCGTCGTGGGCGTTGAATAATATTTTTTTTTTTTGTGTTGTAAATGATAAAGAATTTATTGCGTATTTATTTTCTAGCCTCATTCAGTAATGAATGAGACTACGAAAGCCAATTTTATAACACAATCTGATCAGATTTCTTTGAGAGTTTTACCAAGAAACATAAAACATGCAACATTTGGACAATTTGTTAAACTTTCAACTTGTAACAATAAAACTTTTTGAGATTCCGTCGGAATTAGAATCGTTTTCTTTCAAAGACGTTAAAAAAAACATTCAGTTCGATTTGTTTTGTTTGGTTTTTGTTCTTTATGTTTAAGTTTTATTAGTTTTACTGATAATTACAATATTTTATTGTATGTGTTTTGTCCTCTGCGGGCTAAAAAATGGTTTTTAATTCTTTTTTATTTGATAAAAAACACAAAATTAACCACCAACTTCTCTCCTTCCAGGTACAAACAAGTGCAGTGTTAAAATAAATACGTGTTCGAGTGTTTAATAATGAGCTTGCGCTGAGTGTTGTGTAGTGCTAGTGCTGTGCCGCGGTGCGCAGACGCAGGTCCGGAGTTGTCGGACGCCTCCACTATGCGGCTAAGTTGACGACGGCGATCGGCCGCGCCTCACGCCGCTGCTCCACTCGCACGACAGGTGAGATAATACCTTAAGATACCTTATTTACATAAGTCAATAAATAAATATTTATTTATTAATAAAGACAAGAGTCGCTCACTTGAGAACAATACCAAAATATACATATACATTACACATTGTTCGTCGTTATTAATTACAACTTACAATTACAAACTAGACTAGACCCATTCAATGCCTTTATTTCTCTAGAACTGCTCGAATATCGCTGGAAATTACACACAGTGCCATCTAATGCCAAGCAACAAAGCTTGTGTTGTGGACACCAGATAGTTGATATAATGTGTAATCAAGCAAAGTAAAAGGAAATACTTAGGTACCTAGAACATTTTATTCGGGAATCCAACAATGAATAAATAATGAATATGAAATAATATCAATGGAATCCAAAAAATTGCGTTCTGCATTCTCTTTAAAATTACATTTGAAATAGTTGAAAAACGAGATGGGAGCTGAAAAATCATAAAGAGCGCGACAGGCGAGCGGCGATATGAATGTGCCCTGGTGGTTAAGAGTAAGACATGCTCACTCAAATGTCTCGCTGATGGTGGCGCGTCTGTCGGGTCAATTAGTTCCCTTCAAAATGGTTTGAATGGTGCTGATACATGCGTCATGTTCGTGAATGGGCGCTTTCAGTTGAGATTGGTCAGCTCTTGTTTGCCACGGCTAATTTGAGGTAATTATTTCATTTTATTTTTAATTGCTTTTTGTTTTTACTATGGACACTTTTAACGTGCACATCTTTCTACATCGTTCTCACAAATAATGTACGATCTCAACATGAATAATGAAATCAAGATTTTGTAAAAATATTCTGATTTAAAAGAGTGTCCATGGAGTTTCTTCTCCGTTCTTCTCCATAGAAATCTACGCTAGAGAATGGGCAACTACAGTACTTTCACAGTTTTTATGTCTTGTGACTGGATAGCTACATTTAATTTTCATCTTTGTTTCCACAATTCAACCAGACTACTTGAAATAAATCCTTTGATTTTGATTTCAATGCTCTGGAAATAATTGGCACGTTAAACGTTACACTGTCAAATGACAACGAATTTGATTAATTCGGAAGTACAAAAACGTTTAATTTTGAAAGTCTTTTTAACCCCCGACGCAAAAACGACGGGGTGTTATAAGTTTGACGCGTCTGCGCGCGTGTGTGTGTGTGTGTCTGTTTGTGGCATCGTAGCTCCCGAGTGGATGAACCGATTTTGATTTTGTTTTTTACGTTCAAATCGTGAATTAGTTGGGAGTGTTCTTGGCCATGTTCGATAACAATCACTCCAAAATGGCCGCCGCCACAAAATGATTGATTACATATTTATTCAACAACCCCCCAAATATGGGTATCAAATAAAAGGTTTTTTAATAAAACACCATTCATTTGATATAGTGTGTATAGTAGTGTACATTATTCTACTAGTCTTGACTAGTACAATTATGTACGCTAAGTATATTGAAAGGGAATGAGGAATACCAACTTACGAAATGAGATGACGAAAATGGACTGATGACTGGTACATAAGACCTTACGATGAACAAATTATTTTCTATTTATTTTTTTAATGTGTCGGGGGTTTTATAAACTTTAAATTTAATTTGAATTGTTACTTAACTGTAAGTATCGACGTTACGTATACGTTGTACACTTCGATGAACACTATTTGACTATATTTGTTTGAGTGCCAACAATATCTGTTTGTGTAGACATGTAAAATACGGTTCCTGCCAGACGTCTGGCATCCCTATTACCGGAACACGGCAACAGAATCTTGTTGCTAATTTCGGAGGTAATTATGTTGTCATCACCGTTTGTGCCGGCAACTAACCGAATTCAGTTTGAAGTATGGCTCGGTATGGTTATTAGGGATATATAGGATTTCATGCTCTAGGCTAAGGAACCAATTTGTGTTATGGATATGTGTGTGTCAGTT
Organism: Xestia c-nigrum; assembly: GCA_916618015.1. Classification (NCBI taxonomy): domain Eukaryota; kingdom Metazoa; phylum Arthropoda; class Insecta; order Lepidoptera; family Noctuidae; genus Xestia; species Xestia c-nigrum. The sequence continues at coordinate 21,246,630 of OU745246.1, forward strand.
ACGGGTATTATACGGATAATTACGACAGGAACAATGTAAGTGGGTTGAATGAACATCGATGATGATGATGATGATGATGATGATGATGATAATGTCATCTCGACTGTATTCGATGGTTTTATAGTGTGGTTGGAGAGAGCTTTGGTGTGCTGCCCTTTCATGTACTCTCAAGTGGCTAGCATTGTCAGAACAACATTGACAAAATTGTAGGGTATAGCTGTGGGTGGACCACCTACAGCTTTAAGGTCATCACCTCAGAGCGTCTATATACAGGGTGGAATTTTTCAATGCCACCTGGAGGGAAAATATTCGAAATACTGGATATAGCAAATTTTACTCAATGGAAACATTCCTTAACAAAACTGCATTCACAGATTTTCGAAAATTTGCTTGCCATACATGAGAATCGAACCGAATAAAGTTCTAAGTAACATACTGTACTTTTTTTACATAAATCGATAGAAGCTTTCCATATGAATCAAATGTCGCTGTCATGCATGATAAATTAAATGAAGGGATGAATCTAAAGAACACTTATGAATTCAATTGGATAAATTCAATAACAGACTTTTATTCATGTTTTTCTTTTAATTTAATTTATCATGTTTGTTAGAGAGATTTGATCCATATGATGATTGATTGACCCTATCGATTGATGTCAAAAAATTTACGAATGTATTTTTTTCGAAGTTTTGTCGGTCCATCCCAGGTTCGATTTCCGAGTGAGGCAAGTGAATTTTCGAAAATCTTTGAATGCAGTTTTGTTAAGGAATGTTTCCTTTGAGTAAAATTTGCTATCGCCTATGTTCAAAGTACTTTGCCTGTAGGTGGCATTGAAAAATTCTTCCTATATACGGAAAACCCATCACGCTCTAAGTCCAGCTACGAACTTTTTCTTTCTTCAAAGGCGTGAACATCTATACTGCCGTCATAACAAAGAAGGCCGTAACTAACAATTTTGTCAAAAATGAGTTATAACCATATTTGGAATCAGCAAAGAAAATGCTATCTTGTGGTCTTACTCACAAAGCTGTATCTCGTATGAGATCAAAGATAGCATAAGCATTTTAGCCTTAACTACGACATAAATTATGGTTTTTGAATCTGAAAAGCTTTAATTACACAATAACGGCTTTTTTTGATAGTATTTTCGTAATTTTAGTCTGGAAGGCCGCAATTACCAATTAAACATAGTTAAGCTTTAAATATTAAATAAATTTACTACTAGAAAAAGCCCTAACTACGCAATAAGGGCTTTTTACATAAGTATTTTGAAGGAACGCTTCCTCATTCAGAAGCCATGCCAAGCCAAGCTAAGCCGTAATTACATCCTACGCAATTACGCCCTTTCAGATAAGTATTTCACAAATTATAATTATTTTTTTGCTAAGACAAAAGGGCAAAAATAAAATAAAATGAATACGCATGTCTGATTTTAAATAAATTATGGTTCAACATTATAGCCTATATTTTTTGACGTTTTATAAAATAAGCATCACTAACTAAAACCATTCAGTAAACCGCGGGCCTCCGTTTTAGATAAAACTTCAATTATCTCGGAATCAACGTTGACGTAGTAACGGCCTTCTTTCTTATAACGGCAGTATATTGGAGTAACAAAACACAAAGTTGTGTTCTAGATTTTTTTTGTACTTAACCTATTTGCGACAGCCAGTTTGTGGTAATATTTAGTAAAGAGTTGGATTTCGATTTTCAATTATTGTGAGCTCTCAAAGCTCAAAAGCAACAGCTGGCGTCGTAACAAGGACCCTACAAAACCTAGTGATAATGTGAGTGTGATTTGTCGTGACTTTTTATCGAGTTCCAGCAGTGCGTGTAGCAAAGACTAAGAAAGATGGTGGACAGATTTGTCTGCACTTGATAATTTATTTACCATCATCCACTCGCATTCTGTAGTTAATAAATAGCGTCGAAATATCGAGAGCTGTTAGTTTAGTTAAAAACCTTGAAACCATTTTTTTTTCAGATGGGATATCTCAAATGACTCCTCCCGCTGTCTGACAAGTCTTGCCTGACTGAAAAGTCTGACACTCCCTTCCGCTCCGCCCAAGCGGAAGGGAGTGTCAGACTTTTACTGACCCTAATCTATCCACATTCATTCTTAGCCCTTTACGTACCAGGGCCACGCTATCTCTTTCGAATAGTCCCGCAGCCTCGGCAGGGTCCTGCAGCCCCGGCAGGATCCCGGAGCCCTGGCAGGAACCATGAAACCCTAGCTAAAACTGTGCTTAATTTAGACGGAGACCTCTTCATCAGATACTTATAACACATACCGCTATCGCCGTTTAAATCTGTGTTACGCATACTTGTTTACATGTCATGTATCGAACGAACATTTTGCCCGCAATGATTAGTAATCTACCTTCGAAACATTTATAAAATCGACGTCAAATTTCTTGTAATACCCCAACTTTTTGTTATTTTTAAGTGTTTAGTATTAATATTCTCATGTAAGTGAATAGTGTAATTCTTATGAGAATAAATGATCTTAAACCTCACATACTATAAGTAGTTGGTACAAATCTGGTTTTCCTTTATTGTACAAGCAGTTAACTGCAGTAAGACCCCTTTTACGCAGATTGCTACCCGCCGTTCATTTGTTAAATGTAGAAGCTCATTTAGAAATCGACCTTGTGCATTATTAAATGTATAATTCCGCTATAAAACGATTTAACAATGTCTCATTGTTTGGCAGACGGGTAGTACAACGTAATGGTAGCTATTTCAGGAACGAAATGCAATATTATCATGAATTATGTACATATTAAATTGTATGCGAGGATGCAAGAAATTATGACATTTAAGAAATAGAAAGAAAATACTGTATCACATATACCATTTTGAGTGGATACGTGTAGCCTATAATATCAAATTCATTTTCGAAGAACTTCACTTTTTATCTTATGCTGTGCATTCTGCATACAATACAAAATGCAGTTTTTAAAGTATTCAGAATGGATTCAATAATCTATTTTAGACATGTGTAGTGTCAGTCGTTACAGGTAGTCGGTGGTCCGGAAGTCTGACAACCAGTCTTACCAAGGGGTATCGTATTACCCAGTACTAACTGAGTTATGGAGGTCAGATAGGCAGTCACTACATGTAATATACTGGTATTCAGCTGAATTTGGTGAGCCTGGAAGCCGACCCCTACATAGTTGGGAAAAGGCTAGGCAGATGATGATGAATTGCTCGTCTCACTTACAAAAGTTACGAAACGAGGTTATGGCTGGGACCGTATCTATGATATATTTAATCTTAAACTGATGATGTACACATATTACATATGGTAACATACATGTCACCTTGTCATCTCGAGCATGTATGCAATCTACCAACATTCATGTGTGTCTTTGTTCGTGTGTGTTTGTAATAATTCAAATTGGGCTACCCCTTTGATGTAGTCATGATATGCGTCAATACATTGGCACATTATATGTATATTGCACGATCAATACTGTAGGTAATATTTACTATGTACATATAATATGTGGTGTGATTAATTATGTTCTATAGTGATGATACATTTGGAGTAGGCTTTTAATAGCATTAAGTATGTGACCATACCTTTAATATACCCACATTTAGCCAGTTGTGTTTAAGTACAAAGAATTTGGTATTTTGAAAATTTTCTAATTTGGAATCTCGCCTATAATCAGCGAAGAGTTACGCAGAGGTGCGAAACTGAATGGGAAGCCGTCACCTCCTTCTGCGAAGCAGTTATACTAGCTTAGGAGGTGGCTGAACGCGAGCGGGAGAAGACATCTCGCCCCAGCCGCCGCGGGAGACGTACCGGGTGTCGGGGGTCACATGGTGGCCCCCGACAACCGTAGGCGCGGCTTGTGGACGGTGAGCTATGATCTAGCTCGCCGTCTGTCCGTCTCATGTCGACAGGCCGTGTCGACGGCGCGTTCGTGTCCCACGCGCGTCTCAAAGAGATGTCAGCATATTAGTGTCCCTACACTATACCGACATCTCTTTGAGACACGCGTCTTTGTTTCTTTGGGCGCGTCTTTTGGCCTTTGCCGGGGCTGTGGGACTGTTCGAAAGAGATACCGTGGCCCCGGAACATAAAGGGCGAGGAAGGAACATGAATGGGTTTTAGTCGGTAAAAGTCTGACACTCCCTCCCGCTCCGCCCAGACTGGGAAAAGTTATTTGATGATTTCCCATCCGTAAAAAAAAGGTTAGGCAGTGGTGTACCTAAGTATACCCACATGTGTTAACTTTCATGTAAAAAGGGGTGAGCCTGCTATCAACCTGGTACAAAACCAGACTTCGTTGCTAGGATCCACGAAAATGCGCTCGAGAAATTCATAACGAAACACCCAATAACACTTTGTCCGACCCCGCATGCTCAGCAACCGGGCCTACGACCACTCGAAATTTGGGTATACCAAAACTATTAGGTTTTTTAGGAAGTTAGCAGGCCACGCTTCATACAAAAATGCAAAAATTTATACAAAAATCTTCCAACCCTTTGTTAAATTATCTACATGTTGAAAGATAAACCAGTGTATTCCGTTTTATACAGACTCCCAAAATGTAAGTATGTAACATTTCCGACGATAACGTGTAACATAAAATGATAATATAAACCCTGTTACGCGAATAATGTAACTGACATTTGATGCACGCTCTCAAAATACGATCACGTCCTATTTCAATATAATGTGTCATTCATAAAGTGACAGGCGCGTTACGATTTTTTATGTTACGCACACTTGTACGAGTATATTGAATATACCCACGTACATGTCATTTATGTATGTACATGTCAGCGACACATTGTAAAAACAGTTTGATTGTAATACAACTAGAGAGATTGTAAACTCTCGAAAGATCAAACGAACAGACTTCTTACAATATGACGCATTATTTTTCGGTAGATTAAAATCTAACGAAGTGAAACCGTAATTTTGTGAAATGTGTGCGATCAAAATCAAAATCAAAATCAAAATATTTTATTTCACATAGGCCTGGATGGGCACTTATAAAACGTCGAAAAAGGTGCACGGTTCGCGTTGGTCGATTCCATGGAGAAGAACCGGCAAGAAACTCCATGGTTACTCTTTTCAAATCATTTGGTATTACAATATTATTGTTTCATTACAGCATTAGTACTAAAGTATGGGGGGACAGCGTAGGCCCGACAATAGGTCGTTGCTTGCTATACAAAAAATGTAAAACAAAAGGAATATTTAACAAAAGTTAAACAGCATCCGGGAATCTAAAAGGCCTTAAATGTTCACTCATTCACAAATAATAGGTAAAAAAGCATCTATACAAAGGTAAGTAAATAAAAAAATAAAAAGAATATTTCATTAAAGAACTAAATTAAACAAGTGACACAAATATTGTCATCAGTGCTGTAAGTAACTATTCTGAGCAAAATATGATAAAAAATGATTTGAAAACTACTGTAATAATCTGAATCAAAAGAAAAAGAATAATGAGATTGAGAATAGTTAGAGACATCCACAAATCTGTGCCGTTTATGAGCTACCAGGGAAGCCGCATGCGTAGAAGGAATCATAGCCAAACTTCTTTGTCATCAACGTAGTCCTTGATTTTGTAATATGCTTTTTTCATAAGGACACGTTTAACATAGTTCTTGAACTTTCCGTCGGTCAGTTCTAGAACTGACTTTGGCAACTTGTTATAAAAGCGTATACTGTTTATAATAAAAGACTTGCTAGTTTTTGTTAATCTGAATTTAGGTATTACAATTTCATGTTTACTGCGTGTATTTTTATTGTGGAAGTCGCTTCTAATTTTGAAAAGCCCTCGATTTTTACGGACATATAAAATACATTCAAAGATATAAAGTGAAGGCAGAGTTAGTATATCGATCTCTTTGAATTTTTCTCTGAGTGACTCGCGAGGACCCATTTTATAAATCGCGCGGACTGCCCTTTTTTGTAGTATAAAAATGGAGTCAACGTCTGCTGCTGATCCCCACAGCAGGATGCCGTAAGACATAATACTGTGGAAATAAGCATAGTAAACTAACCTAGCTGTGGCTACATCCGTTAACTGCCTTATTTTCCTAACTGCATATGAAGCTGAGCTTAACCTACCTGAAAGAGTTCTAATGTGCGCGCCCCACTGTAATTTTGAATCTATAGTAATCCCTAAGAATACAGTTTCCGCTATAATATCAAGTTTATTGCCGTCAAGATTTAAATTAAGATCACGTTGTGGTACATTTGGTAAGGAGAATCTTAAACACTTAGTTTTGCTTGCATTCAATAAAAGATTATTAGCAGCGAACCATTTTGAGAGAACGGTTAGACTTTCGTTAACATGTTGGACAAGCGTATCCTTTCTATTTATTTTAAAAATTAGCGAGGTGTCATCAGCAAATAAAATTATATCTGATAATTTGGCCATCATATAAGGGAGATCATTAATGTACACAAGAAATAGGAAAGGACCGAGAATTGAACCTTGGGGCACGCCTATCTTGACTAGAGACCCGGAGGACGTCGCCCCATTTACATTTACTTTTTGCTGCCTGTTTGATAGATAAGAAAGAACCAGATCAGCAGCTTGACCACGAATTCCGTAGTGGTGTAATTTACACATCAGTGTGTTGTGGTCCACGCAGTCAAACGCTTTAGAGAGATCGATGCAAGTCAATTCGCGCGGTGTGGAGGAGGGGTAGAGAAGAAGGGGTCCCCCTTGCGCCATGGTACTACTCTCAGGAAAAGTTAACGTACCATTCCTGAGAAATACCGATTAATATAACCTAATCACAAAACACTTTATATTCCCCTAAAAGGGTAGTCGACGAAGCCCCACTACGCCCTATTTCTATGTGCAGGGTTTAAAGGAACCTAACTAACCTAACGTAGGGGTACGCCAAATCCCGTTTAAGAGGCCAGAGATACTTCCGTCGCATGCATTTCACAATATTACGGTTTCAATTCGATTACAATCTACCGAACAATAACGAGTTATATTGTTAGCAGTATGTTCAGTTGACAATATCTCGAGAGTTTACAATCTCGCTAGAGAGATTACAATGTAACGTGTTTGACAATTTTATGGTGACATATATACCATAAAGTACCTACATATTTGTGTTGTATATAAATAAAGATTGACATTATTTCTATAGTATTGTACGTGAGCCGTTGTTCTAGGGGTGTTTGTTCTATTGTATTTGAAATCATCGAAAATATTTCACAAACTTGACTATCTGTACGCGCCACGAGAAGCTATATTTTTAAAACAAAGAATTCCTACCAAGATAGCGCGACAAATAAATCAACAACAAATAATTCAAAATTTAATCAATTCAAATTACCATAAGTGTAATACGAAACTAAAGAGCAGTTTCACTTGGTCGAGTTATACTTTCGCGATATAGATCGCTAGGCTGTCTATCGTCTAATGTTTTGTGGTACAGGAACGCATCTGACATCATGGAACGTAAACATTTGGGCCGCCATTTTGTAGGAAGTTCACGCTGTCACTGTCTTTTTTTTAATTGATCCACAGATTGCGTAAAATTATAGCTTCTCGGAGCAGGGACTATAGGTAGGTCTCGTACTGAAACTTTTTTAAATTAATAAAAACATATTTAACTATTTTCCAGTAAGCTTATTTCCTTTTCTGACTATACATTCTATAATTTATTTCACGGGAAATCTTCATGGCGCGCACCCTCTCTTTTGTCTTTCCATATTTTTTTATTACCAAACCAAACCTAAATTCATTCACTGACTTACTAAACAATCTCAAAAAGCCTCTAACCACTTCACAAAGCTTTCCAACCTACCTGTTGAGTAATTTATGCGAAGCCCCGATAGAAATCGACGTACCTATTGAAATTCAACTTAGAGTCTAGTCCGGATAAAATCTCTTGGGCATATTGCGAGTTGTATTATAGAAAAGGCGACAGAAAGCACTATTGCCTAGGGAGTTGTAATAAATCAACGCTCTGAATGTGGTTTATAGCCAGTCGTAAACTTTGAAAGCTGCTGTTACTGTTTATGTTTTGTGGAATAGAACCATTAGTGATTATTGTGATGGTAGGAGACTGCGTAGCTATATTTCGTAGAGGTGCTACGGCGTAGCAGCGTAGCAAGCGTAGGCGTCTACGAGAGGTAACTTAAGTTACTACGAGTGTGGGACATTATGCTTCGATTTATACTTGTATATTTTATTTACCCATGACTACCAGCAGTCAACTTTGTGATAAATTATGAGGAATGGGTCGATAAGACTAATAGTGACCGACCAAATCGCTGTTCGAATATAAATTAATGGCCTGCCAGTTACAGGTCCAAGAAATAGTTAAGGACGATTGAACTTTGAAGCCCAATCTGTAAGCCAAATTCTGGTAAATGGTCATCATCTACCAGGATTTGAGTTAACCAGATTTTAGATTGCTTTTGAAGGTCAGCTAGGTAGGTAGGTAAGGCGCAAGTCACACCTCCATTTAAAAAGTTTTGGGTTTAGATTAAAAAAAAAAATATAACCTCGATTCAGTATTATTTATGTTAAGTGATTGGCCTTGATCTATATTGCTCTAAGCCGATGACGACAACATGCTTATGACGTCTTATGAAATTAAATATGGCGGACGGTAGACGTCACGATGTCGTTGTCAAGTTTCAGCGTTTTCAGTTCATGTGTTTTCAGTTCGTAGATTTTCGTGTTTTAGTTTATTTCTCTTGGTTTTTTTAATTAGATTCCGAACAGGTTTTTGAAAAACTTACTTTAACTAACAGCATTGTTGTATAGGGCCGAAAAAAATGGTCTCTCCTAAATACAGATTGCTCAGCAATCTGGCTAGGAGAAGTGTCACACCTAGCAATTGGTACCTACAACATGTTATTATTAATACATCGTTTGTAAATCCCTCATGTAATACAAAACTTTTATGAACCTTAATTAAATTTAAATTAAATTAAATTTAAATGAATAAAATTTAAATTTTATTCTAATTGACCTTGTAAAAAAGGGAACTTTTATTGAGTAGTTGTTTGTATAGATCTTTTAGTGAGTTATGTTGCACATATCGTGTAGTACACGATCATTACCGACATGCGATGGTTGTTTCTTTTCGCCATAAAAGGCAGTAACTACGTTACACACTACATTTGCACGTGCGAGTCGGTGAATTTGATAAGTTTTATGGGGTTACGACGGGAATATCGTTCATTCATGTGACTTTAGGTGGGAATTCTTGATAAAAGTGAAGACTGCATAGTTTTTGGATTATTTATTTGGTAAGAAACCGGTGTGCATTATAGATTTTCGATTTTCGGAAAACAATATTTTCACACAAAGTTTTATTCGAAGTTTTCATAATTTTCGCAGGTAGATTCCATGGTAATAGCAGCGTCATCATCATCCACAGTCCGTCGTGATTCACTGTTGGGTATATGCCTTTCTATACTCGTAGCGAGCGTAATGTTCTTTTGCCAGCGTCATCTAGGATATTCCCGCGATGGCAACAATGTCGTCTGCCTTGTCGCCTTGTTTCTCTAGAACTTCGTCGAGTATCGTTGTTTTGGCGCTTTTCTGGTCGTTGTTTTTTCCTGTTTTGTTTCCACTGTTAATTCTGGCTTTCTGTAGATGCAGTGGTTTGACAGTAGTGTGGCCGGTTTGTCCATCTTGCCAAACAGCATATTTTTGATGTGAAAATAATGATCTAGAACATGTTAGAATGATAGCCTTTTTCAACAAAATAAATACTCTTAAAATTCAACTCAGCTTCTTATTTAAATTAATTCATAAAAATACCCAAAACACAATTACAATTTAATATTCAGAGCCGTCATAGACCCCTGTTGGCGGAAACGTAGGCCACACTTCATTAAACACCCTTCGCATTAAACGAAAAAGGCCTTAAGCGGCATGCAAGCTAAATTGGCCTCTACGCTGTTCATAATTCAAGCGTAATCCGACGCAATCTGATTACAAGTGTCCCATGTGTGTAGGTAATTAGTCTTGGAAACAAAACAAGGTTTAACAAGTTTGAATCGGTTTTGTGACGTGTTGAAACAATTGAACGTCGGCGTCGTGTGTAATGGAATGTTTGAAGGTTGTGTTTAGTTAGATGACAGGATTTAGGAAAAATTACATCAGCATCCAGTCAGAAAACAGGGTTTGTGAGATACAGGAATATTTGGTACTTTTTAAATTTTATGATTGATTACCTATAACAGGTCATGAGATACAATGCGCTGACAGACACACGGATGGACTTAGTGATAGGGTCCTGCAGGTTTATCCTTCAGATACGGCTTCCGAGCAGTTCGGAAGTTTTATTTAAAGTCGGTCTAAGTTGTTTACCATATAGTTATTCATAGAGTCGTTGTAATTATATCAAAGTTTTCTCGTATTTCGGACTATTCATATGTATTTTATATATATTAGTTTATTTTATATGCTTATTTATGTATTAGTATGTAGGTACCTTTATATGTGTTTATTTTAGGATTACAAGATGGTATGTTTATTTTTATTTTTATTGTACTCCACAATGCTGTCTATTTGACCCAATGGTTGACTGCTAGAGAATGCCTTGTGGCATTAAGTCCGCCAATGTACCACTATTGTACATGAAGTTTAAATAAATAAATAAAATACGGAACCCTAAAACCGATCATAATAACTTACTGTAACATTTAACTACAGGTTAATTTCACTAATAGGCCTCCAAGACCCCCGGGTTCATTCAATCACTATCGCTTTAGCTTATCGATACACACCTCGGATTGAGACCCTTTTCGCATCACTTAAGAGCCGATAAATCTTTTCAATTTCAACAGCTCTAGTTAAACACATTTAAGGGATCAGCCCCCAGATTAGGGACGCTCCCAAGGACAATCTGTCAATCAAGATAATTTATTTTCTTTTTTTTATTTACTGTCTTTGTTTTCGGTATTCAATCTGATTGAGTCTGAGTTTAAAGAGATATCTGAGGATATCTAATCGTGTTTTATACAGCTGTTTTTAGATGATCTTTTTGGCGAAAATCGACCTATGAAATGCTGCGAAGACTCCAAAAAAAACATGAGGCAGTTTTTGGAACTGCCGATAAAAGTGAAAACTAAGTGGGTAACTTGTGAATTGTCGAGCTGTGTGTGCAATTAAATTTTTAAATTTTATGTATTCATTTTCTATTACCCCCATCCTCCTCCCCCGTACCACGCTCCCCTCAGGCCCCGGTACAGTCGTAGCACTGCTACAGGTTATGCCCTGCGCACGCCTATGTAGAGTTACTCCGTAGCGGATCGGCTACGAGTGCAACGAAGAGCGTACGTGACAGTCACGCGAGTTCCATGATTTTTTTTCACTCAAACAAGTTTTCACTTAAAAAAATGGTAGGCGGGCAAGAGATTGACGACGACTCTTAGCGGAACATTTCATTTCTGTTAACTAATTAGTAACTCCGTGACTTCGGAAAAACATATGACACCTACCTCACACAGTCGTAGTTGGAAGGAAGCTTATTACACTACTTACTTCAAAGTAAAAAAGGCTGACGTGAAATTCCATGTAAAAATTCCGTACGAAAGAACTCCTTTACAAGTTATTTTCTAATAACTTCAGTTCTGAGGTGCAGAATTGTTCCGAGTTAATAAGACTTCATCTTACCGAGAAATAGCTAAGCTTCAGACTTGTCTTGTTCTATTTTCTTGTTACAAACAGGACTTCTCATCATCTCAGTGAGTTTAGCGAAATGAAAAGTGAGAAAATACTAAGCTTACTAGCTGTGTTAGTGCATAATTCTTGGGAGTGAACGAAATTGAATTCAGTGGAAAAATGGTGAGTTGTTTGAAAGGTGAATTAGTCGGGAGTGTTCTTAGCTATGTTTAATAAAATCAAACCAAGATGGCCGCCACGCGCTGCCACAAAATGGCGGATTACATAATTATTTATTTAACAACTCCTCAATATGGGTGTCAAATAAAAGGACTTGGCTAGTAGAATACTATACGCTATAACATTTCAAAGAATGATGATTTATATTTTTTTTCACAATTCACTCATTATGGGTATCAAATGAAAGGGTTTGACTGGTAGAATAATATACCTGAAATTATGACCCTATGTGCCGGGAATTTTAAAATTAATGTAACCTGCATTTTGGGCTTAGAACGAACGAATGGATTTTAAAAATTAAGACTTTATTCATCTCTACTTTAAACCTATCTGTCATGAATAGCTGTTATCCTTTCAACTTAGCAATCGTTTGAATTCACGTTACGTTCACGTCGTGCGGTCAACTCTTTTAAATTATAGATACAAAAAAATTAAATGGCTCCCGCAACAACAGTTCTCACATTATTTCAGAAATGTTATAATGTAGTAAACACTTTTAAAACAGATTTTGTTGTGTGTGTGCAAGTAAGAATTAAATTAAAAACAATTAAGAAATATTGTTTCAATTTTATTCTAAGTTGTTACGCTGTACTTTTATAAAACAGCACTTAATGTAAAAAACACTTCATATTGAATTATATGTTATTTGGTCCCTATGACTAGAAAGAAGAACTCTTTCACTATCATCCATACAAAATCGATTTCATCAAAGAGCCTGGCTCTCTTCTTAGAAACTCCTTATAAGATGCTTTATTATGCACATTTAAGCGGAGCTATCGAAGGACCCAGCTAAGCTTCAAAAGACTTAAGCTCAGTTCCCCGAAGTCTCTGAAGCTTTGTTTGAGCTAAGCATGTTCAATATCTAACGTTAGTTAGAATATTACATTCATCCTATACAGGGTGAAATTAGAACCTAAACGAAGTAGAAAGGCATATGTTTTCCCCGTCATTGCGATTTTTTTTTGACGTGACAACGTCTTATGAATTGGTTTGCCGGGTGACACTTCAAGAAACTGCGTTACGCTCCGCTCACGTTATGCGCTCACAATGAGAGCGAGTGAGAGGCACGCGTCCCTTCCACTCGGGCATGGTTAGCCCGCCTAAGAGCGAGAGAGACAGACATAAAAAGTGAAAGGCACGCGTCCCTTCCACTCGAGCACAGTTAGCCCGCCTAAGAGCGAGAGAGACAGAGTGAGAGAGATAGGCGTATGCCTATCTCTCTCACTCTGTCTCTGGAACCGGTGTGTATGTATACACCGGTTCATTTCATCCTTCTTCCTACTATACGAATGAATATTCACATTAAAATTATTTTACCACTCAAAGTCGTTGTCACGTAAAACTTTCGCCCGTATACCGACTTTACAGGCAACCAATTTTTTTTTTTGAAAATTATTTTTTAAAGTCATAACTTTTCTTTAAATATCTCCATAACATTGAATATTACGAGGAGCTCTAGGCAAAATAATAAGAGTCACTCGGGCCAATCTTAGCTATGCTTGCCTAGGTTGATCTGAGGATGTGTGAAACTTCACGAATAATTTTATTAAAACTACGATAAACTACAAGGATATATAAAATACTATACATATAATTATATAAAATACTATTAAAGTTAAAGTAAATAGCGCTTTGTACGGATATACTAAAATAAAAAGACAGACAATTGGGAAAACATTACCGTTGTGACGAAACTGCCAGCTTCTTCCGAATGTACTCGCGAACTTTAATTTTAAAGGATAAACATCCTGATTTCCTGGGGAAGCGCATTCCACAGAGAAATAGACTGGATGAAAAACGATCGATGAATGTAGTCAGTGCGGTGAGAGGGACAGTGAAGTAAGCGGTTTTGCGAAGAGCGCAGGCTCCTATTATGGTTGGCACAAATGGTCGGCTTCCAATCCAACCGGATGCGGCTGAATACCAGTATTTTACATGGAGCGACTATCTGACCTCCACAACCCAGTTAGTACTGGGTAATTAATACGTTACCCCTTAGTAAGACTGGCTGTCAGTCTTTTTGATTGGTCGTCAGTAACAACTGTCAAAGATCTTCAAATGACAGCTGGGACTAACGATTTAACGTACTTTCCGAGGCGCGGAGGAAACTCGAAATGGTAATGGATAATGGTAACGGTAATGGGTAATGGTAACGGTAATGGGTAATGGTAACGGTAATGGGTAGTCACCCATCCACTGATGAACCTAGGCAAGCACGGCTTAACCTAAATATTGACCCGAGCGTCTGTTTTATTTAGCCACGAGCTCCTCGACTGCAGGAGGGTAAGTTCTGGGCCGAAATAAATATTTATTCTGATGACAGTAAAATTTAATTCCGTATTCAATGTTTCATCGCAAAAACGAACGAGAATCGACTTCAAAAACCAAAACATTAATTTGTTTCTGTTAACCGCTCAATTCTTTCCCCTTCTTGAAACACGAGAAATTATTAAACATTTTCCATTCATACCAATAAAGAAATCGTTTTGGCATTTAAACGAAATTGAATCTTGCGCAAATAATTTCAAGATCCAATTTCGATAATTCTGTCAAGATCCGATATTCTGAAGCATTTGAATCGGGTGTTATGACGAATTTCGTGTATCTCAGAACTTTTTGATGTAAATTGCAAGAACGTGTCTCGCGGCGTTTCGTCTGGTACGTTTTGTTGCATACGTGTTGCGACCGACAAACGGTTGTCGATTTTTTTTTAGAGAAAACGTTTTCTTCGGCTCTCGATTTTTTGTGCTGCTTTAGATGCATGACTAAACCTGCTGTTTTGATACAAAATGGGTGTAAGGGGTATCACTTCATGAAACCAAAAGTCACTCGTTTTCCCCGTCATTGTAATTCCTTTTCTGGACCACGCCTGACCTATATTAGAGGTCAATTTACCAAAATGTATACAAGCTTGAAAAAATTCAAGTCTTTGTTGTTATACCTCTACTTAAAATACATCCATGACCCCTGTACTTTTCAACGCATCTATCAGCACTATGTTTAGAGTGCGATACATAAAGTTCAACTTAAAAAAAAATCCTTTATAAAGATAGACGTATAAGAAATACTTACACGTTTCATAATATTTACTGCCAGTTCCAGTCAGAGATTTTTGACTACCTACCTATACACCTACAATTTTCAGATATCGATGTTCAGTTTGACGCAAAAGGTTCGTGTCACTTACCGGAAATATTTCCAAACTTGGGGCCGCTCCACGGAATTCCCCGATAAAATAACTCAGTGAAATTATGTCCGATTTGAAAATCCAACTCCGGCCGGCATTGTTGCTACTTTGAGCAGTAGAGCGATAGGCTAATAAAATTGCAGTTAAGGTAACTATGATTTAAATCGTTCGATTACCTTGTCACACGAGGACAGCGGTGGCCCAGTGGTGGCGGCCCCGACTTAAGAACAGTAAGTCGTAGGTTCGAACCCAGGCAGGCGTATTACTTTGTGTAATTTATTTCATCACCACTGCTCTCAAAACGGTGAAGGAAAACATCGTGGGGAAACCGGCATGTCCTAGAACCAAAACTTCGAAGACATGTGACATCTACCAACCCACACTGAGCACGCGTGGTGGATTATACGAGTAGCCCATACGCAAAATACGCGCTTTGACGTGGAATTACGGACACCAGCCGTTGTACAATGCAATATCTCGTCACACATGAAATCACGTTTTGTATTTAAAATCTGTGTCATTCTGGCAGATTGCGCCGCGCCGAAAGCGCGAAAAAATTTAACGTTTACTCCAAAGCGTATAAACGCAGACGGCGCTAGTTGACGGCGTTAGTAGGCGGCTAGTTGCTTACTAAAAGTGTCTGCAAGTGGGGGAAGTAACGTAAGATGAAGATATGCGTTGTGTGCGTTGAGTCTGCGTAAAATCTGCGACGGATTTTTTGTATATCATGCAGAAAGTTTGTGCGCCACAGACTCGATTGAACAAAAAGTCTGTCATCAGCGCAGGCCCATTCTAAAAATCATTAGTCATTTCATTCACAATGTTTAAGCTCACTCATTTTAGTGTAAACACTTTACTCGTGCGCCTGCACTTCTAAGCATTTCAATCTTAGGTTTGGAAAGTGTAAACGGGCTCAATTAAGGTAATTCCTACCTTCCGTAGTTTACAAAGGGTAGAAATTACAGCTTGTACATGATTGATCACAAGCCTGTACTGTACTTAATGCAGGTGGTTTTTATTGCCAACGCTACATCGATTGATGTTGATCGACGTAGCAATTATAAGCCGTAAACTACTAATTGAAAATCGGAATAAAGTAGATGTCACCTGCACAAAGCTCGCTATCTATATCAATGATCTCTTTGTCATTTACAAACAATATCAAGAAAACAAAAACTAAAATCGATCTTATTGGTAACTTTAGTGAGAAGGAACGATAGATAAGGAAGTCGATTTTTATTTGGACAAAATAATTTTAAATAGACAAACTTAATGCCGTTGGTTTTTTTTTAATAGTGCTATTCGATGCACTAAAGTTAATGAATCCTGTGGTTTTGGTTAACCAGATTCAGTCAGTCAGTGACCGAGTGTTGTAAATGGCAAGCTGGGTTAAAACTATGGGATGGTGGTTTATCTACAGGGTGTAAACCACCTCATCACAAAGCCGTTAACCAAGCATTCTGTACATCAAACTAAGTAACATTACGGAAAATTATTGCTGGGAAACACCTTTTTTTATGAGGTTATAAATCATGTTTTGTGGTAGAACTCAATGTAACGCACTTAAAACATTGTGCTGATGGATGGATTGAATAGTACGGGGGTTGTGGAGGTGTTAAAATCTTACAAAAAAAATTGTATTTAAAAAAAAGCTTGTCAAAAAGTTGTAACTTTGACCCCCCATATCTCCGTAACTAGAAAGTTCCCAGGTATGCTGCCAGAACAAAAAAAAATATCGCAATTTATAGAACATGTGCGTTTCGGCTTCGTAAAGAGGTGTTTTACACCCTATATACTAATACGATTTTTTGAATAATAAATAACGTATTTAAAACTTAAAACTACTAAACCGATTTAAAAAACACTACCAGCAATGGATAACTACATTATCAAGGAGTAATATAGGCTTTATTTTATCCCCGTAGTCCCACGGGAACGGGAACTATACTGGAGAAAGCGCGTAACGTCGGCTAGTATTAATTATAACAGTGCAAAGTATTTTTTGTTCGTTGAATACCTTCGCTTTAACAGTAATCTTACTAGACCATTACCATCATAATTCATTACTAGAATAGAATAGAATATAAACTTTTTATTTCAGACCGGAGTCCATAGGGTTAGTTACAATTTTACTTAAGTTCTAGTGTTAGTAGGTCACAGACACAGATAAAAATATACAATCAGTCAGCATGGAGTCGTATCCATCTTCGCATCATCGGGGAATCCCACCGATCTGCGAACACACTGAGAATACTGTTGGTGCTGCCACGAGTAATCAGGGATGCACATCCATGTGTCCCGGCTACTTCACACCACGAAGGTAGAGGAGATCGTGGAGTACGCCCGAGCGAAGACCAACTGGACAGTGAGAGTCGAGAAGTTGGAGTCGCGCCACAACACGAATTTTAAATCGTTCGTGGTGCGAGTTCCGAATTATGATATTGAGACCTTCCTCAAGGAAGAGTTTAGGCCGAAAGGTGTCGTGTATCGGCAATTCCGCGGAAGGCTACGCGACACCACGCAGCGCAACATGACGCAGTCTCTTCGTGTGCAGTAGTTTAATTTATGATTTTGTGGTTTTTATAAATATGTATGTTAGTCTGTAAGGTATATGTGATACGGGTCTTTTGTTACCCGAATTAAATGATATATTATGATTGCCCTAATTAAATTTATTTGTCGCCGGTAGTGTACTCTGTTTTCTTTAGTATGTTCTATAATCCAATTATTGTAGCTTTGAATCAAATCAGCATATTAAGTACGCTGCCACATTTCTCTTATAGTTCGACAAAAAAGATTCAGTTTCCACAAAACACCCGAATTTTGGAATATGTTATTTGGTAACCAGATTCACTTACACTATAATAAGATTGGGTCACATGTCAGTCCATCGCTCACTGGCCTCTCCAAATCACGAGGGATCAAGAGATGTATGAGTATACAGGTTCCGTCATAAATCATATTGGGTCATAGTTTGACAAAGTGGGGCGTTGAGGCACGCCCGAGTCTCTTGGGCACTTCACTCGAGTACCGCTGATTTCGCATTCGTCTCTTGCTGCTTGTAAATAGGGATGGATACATTTTTGAACTTCAAGATACTAAACCTTAAGGTTAGGTTCTTATTATATTCTTTGATGGACTGTTTGATTTAAAAGTTATTTTGATATTACGTTTGTATGAACTACGCATGCTCCGCAGGTACCTGTTATTAGTCAGATTTTTTTTTTGTTTTTTCGTCATCAATAAATTCAAACCTATATATTACAACTGCTACAATAACTTGATCGATGCCGTTTGCAATATGTCCCACATATCTATCATCATTTCTATCAACAACTCAAAGTCTCCTCGAATGCAGGGAACGAACTAGATGATTCAATTAGCGATTCTTCGACTGAGTAACTGACTGCCAAATTTAATACTTTGTCATGCTATGCCTAAGATAGTCTTAAGTTGATATAAAAAACTATACTTAATAAATTAATAATGTATGCGTTAAAGATAAAACAGGAACTTAATAAAAAATACAAAGAAGTAAAGAAGCTAGTTCTAAATGGCAACTTGCATTAAAATGAACAAAAAAGGTGATAAGGTTAACATTTTGGCCTATTATTACACTGTTTATAAATAAATTGTCAATGCTAAGTCCCATAGTGGCCTGTCTGCAAAAAATTTACAAATAACTAAATTCCTGATTGTTTTTATCGTTCACCTAAATTTCACCAATAACTAATATCATATTTTACAAATTTTATGCAAAGGGTCTATGATTTTTTTCATATAACATTAACTTAAAATTTCACCTTAACTATTTTTGCACTTAACCACGTAATAATTGTAGTTTGTGTTTGGGTCACTCTGGTTTCTGGTGCCTTATATAACAAACCAAGGCATGCGCTACTACCCGTATGCGAAGCTAAGCAACCCGCCCCGGATTGCTAGTATTGGCTAAAACTACGAGTGATTCTGATTTCGGTTTTATAGTTGGTCATATATTTTGCGAAATGACAACCCTACTACAGCGGTTTTTGAAAAAGCCAGATTATGTGAACAAACTTGTGCGAAATGTGAGAGTGTGAAAAAATAGAAAAAATACGTTACACTGTATATCAAAAGGTGAAATTTTTCTAAAGAGCAAGCAGTTTTAGTAATGACGCCGTTCCATTGCGAAATAACTCTTTGATAAAGCTGGCTTTAAATCGCACTCAAAACTGCTATTTACTTGTTTCTCGGAGTTATGTTACTTTGAAACATGAGTAGTTTTTGATGAACACTTATTTACCTTTCTGCTCACCGGTGGCAGACGTTGGAAGCATTATCTACATCAGTGCAAAGAGAAGTACGTTAATTTAAATCAGAAAATGAAATAGATTATTCTTGCTCGTGTATTTCATCCACTGTTTGTATTTTACCTCTAGCAAATTGAAGGTGAGTTTATTTAAAATGTTCAATATTGAGTTTGGAATTAATTTAACTCTGTTTGAAACTTTTACCGATTGATTGATGTGAGTTTTTAAATCTGTTTGTCTTTCAAACCACTTCGGAGTTTATGGTCGCGTTTCGTCTTTATGGAACGGAAAATGCATTACCACAGTGTTGTTTCGTTTCCAAAATGTAATGAAGTCACGTACTCCCACGTATAATCCCTTGGCTCACCGTAATCCAAAAGCCATCACTGAAGGGCAACTGTCGAGGGTATTAGGTACTCGTTCGTCGAGCGGAGCGTGCATCGTATCACATTATGTATGAACGCGCTTACACCTCAGAAAATTGATAAAAATTGCCAGAAGTGGACACAATTTTTTTTTATTTTCTTACGGAGCCTTCGATATGATAAATACACCCATTCCGCACCCCCAAGGCACTCTTTTAGCGTTTATATTTATGTATGTAGTGGCCTGATAGTTGATGTGAATATTTTATATTAGGGTCCGTTTTACCACTACTGATAAGCCATGTTGAGTCGACAAATTCGTAACTGAACATTTTTTTTAGGGTTTTATCTTGAAGCAGTTATGAGGGGACGAGTTAGATACTGGTAGAAGACGACACAGGAAGACATATTTTAAGCTCGTTAAGACATAATTTATGACTTGTTTTTTCTAACATGAATTTTGATAAACTACGACAACGTTACGTCAATTTCCTCGGTTAAGAAGCACAGGTGTACCATTAGATGGGTTAATTCGTTTCCATAATCAGTAGTTTAACCATTACGCTCCATTATCTAAACCTAAATGAAATGCAATCTTCTTCTCGTAAAGTGGCCAACAACGAATATTAAACCAATTCTTCGAAACTCAATTCAGAGAATTCATTATTTCAATTTATTCTGATGTGCCACAAGTAATAAACGAAGTTATTCGAGGTGGATAAGAGTTTTTTCTTTCTCCTGAAGAAACAGATGAAATTAAAGATTATCTGCTTTGAGCTGTTATTAATAAGATATTTTGTTGCGGACAAAATTAACGTCCTTTTTTCCTTGGGGAAGTAAGACACTGCAGAAATTTATTAAAACTTCACGCTAGGATTTCTGAGTTTACAAATTATTGAACAATGCAATGTTATTTCTTAACTAGTTATAATTATATCGTCTAAGTAAGTTAAAATCTAAAACTATCTTTAAAACATAAAAATTACAAACAACTCACTAGAAATAATATATTATCCAATTGCTATAGCAAATGTGTATGAGATAAATTCTACATTGTAAAACATCTTTAAATGAAAGTTTTAGTTATAACTTCGACCTGATGAAACCCTTGACCTATCTCCATTGAGACGTATGTTTCTCAGTTAATGCGGCATCATAATTCGTAACAACGTAAGTACATGCCCACATAGTATTGTGTTGTAATTAGGTACACACAACACTGTGTCAGCGTAAAACTAAGTTTAATTAGTGAACTGTTCTCGTTAGCTTTTATAAAATGGTCGCCGACAGAGCATGCATTGTTGTATGAAATTAATTGTACGTTGGAGAATTCATTAGATAAACTTTGAAGTACAGGTTTTATTTGCAATACGTATTTTATTCGTTTTCTTTTATGCATGTTGGTTAATTGTTTGTAGGTTATAAGTTTAACTTTATTTTACATTGAGAGGTTTTGAACATTGACGCGTCTCCTTATCCAGCCAAATTGCAATGCTTCACAAACTTTTCAGAGAATCGACAAAAATAATAGAATTTAAAATAAAACGTTTGCACCATTTTAGATATACTAACAATAATAGACAATCTTCAGTATAAATTGAATTGAACAGCTCTCACATATTTCCACGATAATGTCTGATGGTTCTATTATAACATATTCTGTGAGCTTGCGACTTGCGACCTACATGAGTTGTAGACGTATCCAACCCCTTTGTCTCAGCAGCTCAGTACTGTTGCTATTGAAGCATGTCTCCGCCGTATCCCCCGATACATTACTTGAATACACAATATATTGTTAAGGTTTATTTACGTAAATACTATTAGATGTGGAAATATTGAAGAAAAAGCGGTGTAAGTTGAGTTGATTTAGAGTAAAACTAATTGCACCACACTGTTATTTAAACAGTTACATCTTTTTTTTTTTATTAATTTTCTACATTATTTTGTATGATATTCATAATCTTATCATCCTAGCGGAGGAGCTAGTAGCAAAATAATAAAAACAGCTCGGGTCGATATTTAGGTTCAACTGTCCTTGTTTAGGTTTGTCTGTGGATGAGTGACCACCCAGTACATACCGAGTTTCCTCCGTGCCTTGGAACGCACGTTACGGCGTGGGTCCCGGCTGTCATTTGCAGATTTTTGATTATCATTACAGGCAGTTAGTGGCCCAAAACGTCTGACATACAGTGTTATTAAGAAGTATCGTATTCCCCAGTACAAACTGGGTTGTGGAGGTCAGATTGGCATTCGGTTTATGTAAAATAGTGGTATTCAGCTGAATCCAGTTACACTGGAAGCAGATCCCAACATAGGTAGGAAAAGGTTAGAATGGTTATCTGCTCAGCCTTTATCAACTATGTGGTCGTATCTAGTTTAACCAGATGTAGCCGAATACCAGAATTTTACATGATTTTGAAATTTTCTACTCCAAATAATGTCTAAATTACCAAAATCTAGTTTTTATCAAAATCAAGACATTTTAAGTATCAAAAAGTCTAACTCTTCAGAATTTCAAATGCGAAAGTCTACTTTTCTAACGTACTCGTTTCATTAAACCAACAAAATGCGCCGGCTTCACAAAATTTGGTTCAGGTATCCATTGTAAACGGCCCGCTGCTCAGTGGACCATGCGAAGCTATTTTCACCTTTTTAAGAATATATTTATTCGCTCCCTTCAGACGGTATTATTACTAGATTTTGTTGGAACAGCTATTCTAATCGATGATTGGCTGGAATTTCGTTTTTTCTTTGAGTTGTGAGTAATTTCTTTCTGATGTTGATTTAGTAGTGGATTTCCAGCTGTCTTAGATTTAAGGTTCTACTGTTTTTTATTTTTGTCTCACCACAGTAGTTGTATGATCAACAAAAACTTTAGGTTATCAGATTCAAGAAATTCATCGTGAAAAGGGGCCAGTGAAATGGAAATCACTTTCATACCGTTTTGAAATTTAATAACGACTGTCAAGTTGATTGACTTAGGTCCATGTTCACCAAAAAGATAACCGTCTGATTATCTAAAAACAGCTGTCACTGTGACATGTTCCCATACAAAAATGTAACATTAAACAGCTGTTTTAGACAATCAGACTGTCATCTTCTCGGTGAACATGTACCTTAATATTTTCGGTAGGTTTGTCAATCCAATTTAGTATTTGTCACATTTGCATCATCGATATCGCTAGTAAAAAATTTCACTTGGCCTATGCTCTCAGCTACCGACCATTTTGTATTTATTACCGCAATCCAGAAGGTGTGGTAACATGCAGGTTGGTTTCCAGTTAGTAATATTGGTCAGAGCTTGTCTATCACCGCTTTGGCAACCGCAGAGACATCGTGCATCATTGAACTGAAATAACAGGTGACTGTGACATCTGGCTTTCAACTGCCTGCGATAGGGTTAGTTTCCACCAAGCGGAAAAATCGTTCTGCACTGTTTTGATGTCAATGAATCATCATCATCATCATCATCAGCATCATCAGCCTATAATGTTGCCACTGCTGGGACACGGCCTCCTCTCAATGAGAGGGAATGGGCTATAATCTACCACGCGGGCCCAGTGCGTATTGGTAGATGTCACATGTCTTCGAATTTTTGGTTCTAGGACATGCCGGTTTCCTCACGATGTTTTCTTTCACCGTTTTGAGAACAGCGGTGATGAAATAAATTACACAAAGTAATGCGCCTGTCTGGATTCGAACCCACGACTTACTGTTTGTAAGTTGGGGTCGGTGTCGTCAATGAATAAAATACAGTATTTGTATTGCTTTTATGCATAAAATTGAGCACCAGAAACGCTGAATATTTTCGTAGAATTTTTTTAGTCCTGTCCGCCTTTGATTGTACAACTACTTAGGGTATCAAAAAATAAATGAAATAGATGCCTGTGATTTGTTTTTCATATACGTCCAAATTGCCTTTGTTCAAGACATCATTTTCTGTTTTCAAGACTTAAACACATTTGGCACAGGAAAAGAGCACATGGAAGGAATTAAGCCTATGCTCAGCAGTTGTATAGGCTAAATAAAAAAATAAAAAAAAGTTTTACCCTGCATAAATTTACCATCAATAAAGTGGTACTAAAGGGGTCGAAAGGAAACCGCGCTAATTACAGGGTTAATTATAATTTGACTGACGCTCAATTACCTGGCTGGAGTCAAATTTGGTTTTAATGAATGAGTGAAATGAATATTTTGTTTCTGCGAGGAAAAAGCAAATGGCTTTATAAATAAGGGTCCTTTCTTTTAAAGTCAATGAAGATAATTATATTCGGCGATATTTTTAAATACCTTCTTGTTTGTATAAATGATGTATACCTGGTATAGTACTTGAAGTACTATAATAATGTTTTTTAAAGAAGATTTCATAGCTAGGACAAATTTTCTTCAATATATTCCGATAGAAAAAAAGCAAATGTATGTGTGATAAGCATGGACATTTGTTTCCGAGTTATGGATGTTTATATGTATATAATAAGTATGTATTTACAAACAAAAAAGTATATATGTAATATATCAACTATCTAGTGTCCACAACACAAGCTTTGCTTAGTGTGGCACTAGATGGCGCTGTGTGTTAATGTCCAGCGATATTTATTTATTTAAAAATATATTTTACGTGTTTAGTTTAAGCGTATTTCTAGTTGTGGCAGGTGTTCTGTCACATTATCAAAGATATTTTTTGAAGAAAATCTTTGCAAAGTTTATAGGGGAAATAAACCAAAAATAACTTTGGGACCACTAACGTCTATCACCTAAACTATCAATTGATCACCAAATTTTGTACATAGGGTACCTAATTTTAATAAGGTGTTTCATGACAAACTAGTTTTACCTGAGCCGACTTGGGGCACCCCTTTTTTTATAAACCATTCAGAAGTAGGAGCCCCGGGGCTCCGTCAACCGGGTCTCCCTCGACTTGGATGCAAGAGCATAACAGTTTAATTTCTGGTGGTCATAAATTAAAAAAAGAAAAATAAAAATGCGGATTAACGTTGGTGATCATTTACAAATTTTGCCAATTAAAAGTCTTTTTTTTTTGCCGTTATATTTTGCTAAATCTGGTGGTTCGTTAATTGTATGCCAAAGTTTATTAACTTACCGTAAAAGGTACACTCTGTTGTTTGAAAAGATAGTTCGTAAACTTACTGCATCCGTCGTTACAGGAAATAACAAGGACGTTGAAAGAAAATTCTAATCTATTTGCACGGTAGGACATGACGTTAGTTACGTTTCCAAATACATGACATCGCAGTAGGTTAATTTTTAGTTTGTTGAAACAGTGACCAGTGTGTTTGAGTTTTTGGTGTGTTCTCTTGGTTGACTCCTGACTTTCAGAGAGTCTTAATCTGCCTAGCCTTTTCCCAACTATGTTGGGGTTGGCTTCCAGTCTAATCTGATGCAGCTGAATACCAGTATTTTACATGGAGAGACTACCTATCTGACCTCCACAACCCAGTGAATACTGGTTAATACGATACCACTTAATAAGACTGTTTGTCAGATTTTTTGGGCCACTGACTACCTGTAGCGACTGTCAAAGATAGAAAAATGACAACCAGAACCAACAGCTTATTGAGAACATTCGGTATGTAAGGGTGGTCACCCGCCCACAGACCAAACCTAGGCAAGCACGGTTTCACCTAAAGATCGACCCGAGCGGCTTTAATTTTCTTAGCCAGGAGGTCCTCGACTTAAAGAGAGAGTTGTGTGATGTCTTGATGTCTGAAAGTGGAGAACGGTAGAAAGAGGCCGCAAGTTGAATGGGGCAAAGGCAGTGGATGGAATTAGAAAGTACTTGAGTGTCAAAGTGTCCCCAATGCTGACCGTACAGTCACGAGCACCGATATGTTAACACTCAACAACTTTTAAGAGTGTTTTTCTCGTGCTGTTGTGATTAAAATTTCATGTTGTGAACATAGTATTATCCTTATTTTATGATGTAACGTCGTCAATCGTTATTTCAAGCGAAAACTTTAAAGATTCAGGAAAGTGTCTAGGTAAATATTGGTGCTCGTAATTGCCCATATTTATAAACTTTCCTTTGTTTTGATCTTTCCTCTGGTAGAAAATATTTAATTTGGAGCAGTTTTTTTAGGCAACAAGTTTATTAAAAGGCAGCAAAATTAATGCTTTATCAATTAAAGACCAGTGTGTTCATTTTTTTTTCAAATATTTGTCTGTGTTCAACAGTAAATTGAATGTCATTACTAAAACAAAAACATAGTCCTCATAATGACACTGTCGTTAGTAGTAGGTTGCTACTCCGCATATTGGTACGTTGGTACCATCAAATTTATATTCATATCCTAGTGACAAGTAATCGACTAATGGGTCATCTAATAGATTGGTTTTAAAGGTTGACAATGTTTGACCATTAGACATTACGGCATGAATGTCATGGATAAAGTTCATGTGGTTGTGATGGACGTATTTTGTATGTTTTAGCCTCACGTCGAAACTACTGGATAGATTCCAACAAAATATTAGAATCTGGTGAATGTTGCGGTAATCCGTTGGATACGAGTCGCACGGAATCGGTCAATGCGACCCTTGGGGGAGGCCTATATCCAGCAGTGGACGTCTTTCAGCTGAAATGATGATGATGAATGATGAAGCCGGCATCAGAAAAGAGAGTACTTTGTTCTTAATAATGAATTATTTTCAAAAGCACGAGTAGTAGGTACCTTCTATTTGTAATTTACTTACAACTTATTAATGGGGATGATTGTCAAGCTTGTGCCCAAGTAATAACAGCATTTTGACTTTCTTCCGTGCCTCGAAAAGCACGTTTAGTCATTGGTCCCGGCTGTCATTTGTAGATCTTTGACAGTCGTTACTAGTAATCCTTGGCTCAAAACGTCTCAAAACCAGTTTTACCAAGAGGCATCGTATTACCCAGTACCTACTAAATGGGTGTTTGGGGTCAGATAGGCAGTCACTCCATGGAAAATATTGGTATTCAGCTGCGCCTGGTTAGACTGGAAACCAACCCCAGCATAGTTGGGAAAAGGCTAATCAGATGAGGAAGTTTCAGCATTACATGTTTTCCTTAACAGTGATCGCTTATGACGCTACGCTACGCATCATCACGCTATCTTCAACTTCAAAAGTTAATTTATAAAAAAAAATAAAAAACAAACAAAATGTAATTTTCATGCTTATGCCTCTAGGGACGGTTAAAATGCAATTCAATTATAATCTGACAGCTGTCACATGTCATGAGACGTAATAATTATTATAGTAGTTAAGTGCTTCTGAGTTCTGACGTTGATTGAAGAACGTGTGAATTTGTATAATTGCTTGTAACTTATATTCCCTTGCGTGTTGAGCGTGGGTACAACTTGTATTGGGTGACAATGGACCAGGGCGCACTAGATTGTTAGTCAAAAGAATCTGGATAAGACTCGAAAAATAGCCCCACAAGGCAATCGTCGTTGACGCAGGTACAAATTCTGGAAGCGAAAAATAGGTGTATTTTACCTACTGCGCTCAAGTTAACTCTAGTTTAATTTGAAGTTACAGTAGTTTTAAAGTAGGTGAAAAACTGGGGGCACAACAATTTTTTTTTTCCAACTATGCTTTAATTTCATCATAATCACACTAAAAACTCAGTACAAAGCGTGTCTTTAATGCTCTAGAGCAATTAAAATGTATGAAATTTCATTATTGCACAGTTTATTTTTAATCGCACCAACATGTGCCATCTCAATGGATTAGCTCTATTCAGCCAGCCGATATCAATACTTTTTTTTACGTACGTCGTGTATTATTCGTTTCTATCCTACTTGTTCCAAATTTAAAAAAATGATTGCTGCTAACTCTGATTTAAAAATGAAAGAAATTAAAAAAAGTGATTTGGCGGGAACTCTGTTAATTTTGCTTGACAATATTTTTGGAAACGATGAAAGTGTGATACTATCTGATTTTGAGTGCTTCGGCTTCAAATTAAAATGGAATCATCTAGCGACACATTAACTCCGGAAAACATTCTAAATGAACCCGACAGTGTTATAGAAACTTCTATTTGAACTGTTTGATATGAGTTTCTTTTATCTACTATTTCCTATGGGTAATAGTTGAAAGAAAAGCAGATTATGCACCTCGCCTTAAGTAATTTATATTGCCCTCGTGCCTGTTAGATTAGAGCCCTCGCTAACGCTCGGGCTCTAAATCAGGCACTCAGTGCAGTAATAAATTACTTTGTGCTCGATGCAATAATCTACTATTTTCTCAAAATGGGCAGTAGACAAAGTAAGTTTGGGAACCCCTGCTATAGAGTATAGACTTTAAGATGTGTTTGGTTATGTGATCGAACATATGGCACTCGTGCAGCTGAAAATCAGCGTCCGGTGGTACACCTTGTGTTGCCATCTGACATTATGCTGAGCTGAGGCCCTTTTGGCATTTTAGGTAGATTTCCTTTAAAAATTATATTGATTTAAAAAGAGTGTCCATGGAGTTTCTTGCCCGTTCTTCTCCATAGAGATCTACGCTAGGGAATGGGCAACTACAGTACTTTCTCAAGTTATTATGCCTTGTGACTGTGACTGTAGCTTTGATTTTATTTGTATTTTTGACATTCAAAAGTGCCGTAATGGTCTTGTTGAAATAAATGCTTTGAGTTTGAGTTTGTAAATAAAAAAATCTACATACTGGTCTCTCACGTTCGGAGATATATGTATATGTATTACGTACGTATACGGGTGACAAGCAAAATTTAGCCATACTCTACAGGTCGCAATTATGAACCGATTGCTTTCAAACTTGGCGAAAAAATCGAAAAGGTCAAAACTTAGGCTAAGTTCGTGAATGGGCGGAATTCGTCCATGGGGGGCGGCGGGGGGGGCGGTTTTTCTAATATCACTTTTTTGGCCAGAACTTTTTTCCTATGGAAAATTTTTGAACAGTTTTTCATATCAAAAAAACATATCTCCGAAACAGTAAACATTTTGAGCGTCGCAATTTTTTTTTTTTTTTAAACAATTTGTTTACTCTACAATTGTTACCTTTGAAGTTTAGCGATAAAACTTTTATTTATCGAAATAAAAATTAGAACTAAAAGTTTGAGGGCGTATCCATGCTAAACTCTATGTGAGAGGATTTGAAAAGGGTAAACTTTCCATTACAAGATTTTTTGTAGATTGTACACATAAGTACAACTCTTTATACAAGTTCTCAATAGTCGGACGCTCCAGCATCTTCTCCAAAATCTACCTCCTCCTGCGGCTTGCCGGAGGGATTTTTTTTGTTTTGATTGTTTATTTATTTTGTAAAATTTTGCTGCGGTTTTTAGTGCCAAATAAACACAATTTTCTTTCTTCTTCTTTCTTTCTATATCCATCAACGGGGCTCAAATCCAGGGTGCTACTGAGAAATTCCTGATGGGAAAAACCCAAAAGTAACACTTGGCCTGACCTGGGAATAAAACCCTGTCACCATGCTCCTGTTGGGTTGTTGGGTTCGTTCTCTGAAACCTTTTTTTTTAGGATGGGAAATCATCATATGACTTCTCCAACTCTGAGCGGAGCGGGAGGGAGTGTCAGACTTTTACTGACTAAAACCCATCCATGTTCCTTCCTCGCCCTTTATGTTCCGGGGCCGCGGTATCTCTTTCGAATAGGCCCGCAACCCCGGGTTCTCTGAAACCTTCGATCAATAACTATTATTGATCGAATTCTAAAACACTTAAATAAGCAGACGTTTTTGATAAGGCAAACGTTTTATTTTAGGAATTGCGCAACTTATCCCTTTGAACTCTGTCAAGAATAATATAATTTTTCATCACGATAGACGACAACGTCTATTTTAAGATATTCATTATTTTTATTGAAAATGTTAGATGAATTTGTTAACTTTTATAAATTGAACGCTACACTTGAATCACTTCAGAAACTTTTCGTTAATTTTAAATTAGTTACAGGAGTTGAGAGAATATTTTTCGAGAGGAGACATTTTATTTATGTTTTGCCATTTTGTTTTTAAAATGAAGAAAGAGATTCAAAGTTTTTTTTAGATTCGTAAATTCGTCGTGAGCTAACAAAAGGTATATTTACAAGGCAGATATGGGTGGCAACACCGAAAGCCTTATTGGTAAGATTCTTCAGAAAGGTCTGGTGTGTACTCGCAAATGGTGTGCGTGTACGACCAAATGTATGGACATGAATGAGATAAAAGGAGTATGCGTGGTTCGTAGCAGTTGGTGTTCTGTAATTTCTGCCTACTCCCACAGGAAAAAGGCGTGAGTTTATGTATAATAATATCGCTGGACACACAGTGCCATCTAGTGCCATACTAAGCAAGGCTTGTGTCGTGGACACCAGATAGGTTGATATACTACATAAATATTTTGTTTGTAAACACATACTTATTATATATTGTATAAACATCCATCACTCGAAAGAAATGTCCGAGCTCACCACACAAACATTTGCTCCTACCGGGATTCGAACCCAAGACTTTACCGCTTCGCCATTCGGGTCGTCAATGTATGTAATCTCTAGGTACCTATTCCGGTATCTGTCTATGATAGACCGCAGCAACCTAGCTGATTTCTACGTGTCTTTAAAAGAACTTCTGTAGATGACGGCATTGCCATCCGACGCTAGTAAATTCAGCTACCATAATCTGTCTTTCTATAATAGGTACAAGTTAATCGCTAAATCATTGGGTATATGGTTAGCTTGAAAAAGTCTTATAAGCACCAGTTGTGTCGCTATTTTTTGTCATGGCGATTGAGCGCCTCTGCCACTGCGGTCACATTCAGAATTATACCTTTAATTTGAGTCTCATGTTTTTTGCACTGCGTAAGAATAAAATAATGAACAGCCCTGAAAAGAACAAGTACACAAATACCTAACTTATGTACATGTTCATTCCGATGTAACAAGAAACCTCATGAGATCCGAGAGCGCATCTTTCAAGTACGTGTCACTGCAGAATTTTATAATGATGTGGACTAGTACTACGTCTCGGAATACGATACTTACGAGACGTACAATTTTACAAGCATGCCTGGTTTTCTCGTAATAAGCCAGCTAATATGCAAAGTTTATTTTTGATTTCTCTTCAGTCTGTCTAGATATTTTTACTCAGGAGACTGCTGCATTCATTTTGCCATGATATTGGATTAAGCTGTTGGTCCCGGCTGTCATTTGTCCATCTTTGGCAGTTGCTACAGGTAGTCAGTGGCCCAAAAAATCTGACAACCAGTCTTACCAAGTGGTATTGTATTACCCAGCATTAACTGGGTTGTGGATGTCACATAAGCAAGCATATGGATAAATAAATAAATATCGCTGGATATTAACACACAGCGCCACCTAGTGCCACACTAAGCAAAGCTTGTGTCGTGGACACTAGATAGTTGATATACTACATGCATACTTTTTTATTTGTAAATACATACTTATTATACATATAAACATCCATGACTCGGAAACAAATGTCCATGATCATCACACAAACATTTGCTCCTAGCGGGATTCGAACCCAGAACCCTAAGAACGTCAGCGTCACTACCACTACGCCTTTCGGGTCGTCTCTCTTATGGATGCTTGCTTATATGACCACATGCAGAATACCAGTATTTTACATGGGTAAATTACTGGTATTCTGCCTCTGGTTAGACTGTAAGCCGACCCCAACATAGTTGGGAAAAGAAAAAGGCTAGGCAGATGATGATAGGATTAATTTAGATTTAGATATTTGAAATGGGTCACACTTTGGCCGATTTTGGACTTCTGATTTTTTTTATGGAAACCGGCACGTTCTGCAAAGGAATGAGGAAAATATACATGCCTGCTATCCTAAAGGGTTGAAGCAGAATTACCCACATTTCACCACTTATGAGGAAAATGTCGTGACTGAGAATGAGTTGGGAAGACCAAAGACACGATTGATGGATTATATGAATAATGATATGGATAGAAAGGGAATGGGGCTTAGTTTTGTTATTTTTTACAATTTAAATATTACATAAGTACTACCAAGTTCGCGACCAGTTTTCACTCTTATGCCTTGAGTTATAAGGTTCAAAAGTATGACCGTCAGTAAGATAAGATATATTTATTTGCTCAAAACATGTGTCACACACAATAATAAAAAGTGCATGTAGGATAAAATAAATACAGAAAATCGTTCAGTCATGTTTTGCCACATACATGGCGTGCAAATGTTTTAATATTGGGAAATTGAGATTTTTAAATATATCATTTCAGTCAGTAGAATAGTCCGGTAGCGCTAGGTTTTGAGGTTTCAAAAATATTAAAGTTGTTTATTTTTTGCATATAGTTTCCGGACCATTTACCCGACCTACTATATAAATTTGTGTCATTTTAGGCACTAGCGTTTGGAGAAATTTAGCAATTTGTCTTTTTAATCACTATCACACGAAAAGAAAATTATAGTTGAAAATTTTACTTCCATTATAATAACGAAGTAGTAACTGATATACATAGGCATTTTGTGTCATCTCTGTCCACGGGAATCCTTCTAATTAACAAGTACCTAACGCGTCGCCCAACTAGCTTTATCTATCTATCTAAAAGAATATTACAATTTGTGAAATAGGTGTTACGCGATTAAGAGGACTGATATCTGTCGTTCAATTTGTTTTGTGCCGAATTCATCCACGGTATTTATAGATATTTCATTTTTTTTGTTACAAAACCCTATAATATCCACAAAAGAAAATTCAAGTTTAGAGTTAACGTGTTTTTGATTATTATGGTAAAACAAATCACCATTCATAATATGTGTCGATTTTATCCACGCAATCTTATTATTTGAAAGAAAAAGAAACCAATTTCTTCGCACGAAGGGCGGCCATTCGGTTCATGTTGCGACAAACAAGTGCATGCGTTTATTCATTTGATTAAAAAAAAGTTTTAGTCCCATCAAAGGGGTTTATTTAAACCAAATAATTCTGTCATTAATTGTAAGTTAAAATATGATATCGATTAAAGTAATTAATTGACATGTCTCGAACTTTGTTTGTGAGAACTACAAGAACTATATTTCTGTCCTTTTCATTTTGTGCATGACGTCATTGACGTGTCATTTGTTTTTGGTTGAAGTTGAAATACATAAGGCAGTAATGTCCGTATTCTTGAACCGTTTGACTCCTGTCAATTGTCAAAACGTCATAAGAACAGAACAGCTTTTTTACACTTATTGTCACCGTAGTAAGTGGCTCGTCGGTGTATGCGACCGACTTGAGAACATCGAGTCGCTGGTTCGAGACTCTCGTCAGATATTTTCATTTAGTATTTCTTAAGATGGTTTTAATGCTGTAAAATGGTTCGCAAGTTTCATCTCCAGCTTGTTTTTACTTTTTGTACACAGGTTTGATTTTTTTAAGCTTTAAAATGTCCAAATCATTACAAAATAGTTTACTAGGTACACTCTTAGTTTTTTTAAACCATTAAACGTTAAACGTTTGTGTTACTGGCAAAGGTTATCCTTGAAAATTACTTTCTCATAATGTATATCTGATGGCTAATTAGTAGCCAAGACAATCTTAACTTCGGTGTTCAAATAGTCAGCTCTTTAGGTCAATAACTCTGAACAGACATCGAATTAGTACTTATACGGGCTAAAAAAGGTTAACGGGGCAGTAAAGGAAGCTACCTCAGCCGTTGCAACTACATGAAAATGGTCTGGTAGGAAACTATCCATAATTTATCGTTAAATTTTGATTCACATCCACAGATTTAAAAAAAAATGTACAGTTAGTAAGACAACTGCCATTTTACACAAAAAAAATGATGCCAATCGATCCTGTTTCTAATACTGATCAAAAAGTTCTTCTAAACTAACCCAGGTTGGAGTACTAAAAAGTCAATAATTGCAAAATCTTTTCCCAAACATTTTGTTAGAAACAATTTTTTTTTTTGATGTTACTCGATACTGTTCGTAATACTGATCAAAAACTTCTATAGGACCAAATCGGGTTGGAGTACTAAAAA
This sequence comes from Xestia c-nigrum, assembly GCA_916618015.1. Taxonomy (NCBI): domain Eukaryota; kingdom Metazoa; phylum Arthropoda; class Insecta; order Lepidoptera; family Noctuidae; genus Xestia; species Xestia c-nigrum. Next base: position 21,280,305 of record OU745246.1, read on the forward strand.
GTCAGAAATCGCAAATAACGTTAAGTTACGTACCGCGCGAGTTCGTGATCATTTCACTATGTTATTTTGTTTTTAAGGTTTTGTAAACCTTCTTTCTCTCTTACCTTCCTTCTTTCTTAGGACCTGCTATGATTTCGATTGAGTTTTTGATCATAAACAAGACCAATAAACATCCAAAATAATAATTTGGTTTAAACTTTGCAATTTCTGACTTATTTAGAACTCCAAGCTGGTTTGGTCCAATAGAAGTTTTTGATCAATATTAGAAATAGGATCGATTGACATAAAAAAAAGATTTGTATAAAATAATTTTTTTTTGCTAACTGCAGATTTTTTTGAAAATCGGTAATTGTGATTCAAAATTTTACGAAAAATTATGGATAGTTTCCTATGTCCATTTTTATGTAGCTGCCCTTACTGCCCCGTTTACCGTTTCCACCCAAGACCTCGAGCAATCGAAAACATTGACGACCAACACCCACGACTAAAAATGATGTATAACTTTGAGAGTTGTCACTGAAAAGCTCTCTTTAGCGTTGTAAGTTATTGCTGTTGATTACTCCGAAAATCTTGACTTCGGTGCTCAATCGTTCGTTCGAATTGTCTTAATAACTCTAAACGGAATACGATTTGCCAATGTCGGAAGAGGCAAAGGTTCTCGTTAAAAATCTCTTTCTTATGTTGTATATATTATGGCTATTTGTTGCCTAGACAATCTTAACTTCGATGTCCAAATAATCAGCTATGTAGGTCAAAAACTCTGAACGGACTGCGAATTAGCAAAAGTTATATGAATAGCAAAATTTGTCATTGAAAAGCTCTTTCCAGCGGTATAAATTATTTCTGTTGGTTACTCCGAAAATCTTAACTTCGGTGCTGAAATCATTACCTATTTAGCTTAATAACTCCGAACGTAATAGGATTTCGCAAAAGTCGTAAGAGGCAAAAGTTCTCCTTAAAAAACAATTTCTTAAGTTGTATATGTTATGCCTATTGGTTGCCTAGACAATCTTAACTTTGATGTCCAGATAGTCAGCTATGTAGGTCAAAAACTCTGAACGGACTACGAATTAGCAAAAGTTATATAAATAGCAAAGTTTGTCATTGAAAAGCTCTTTCCAGCGGTATAAATTATTTCTGTTGGTTACTCCGAAAATCTTAACTTCAGTGCTGAAATCATTACCTATTTAGCTTAATAACTCCAAACGGAATAAGGTTTGGCGAAAGTCGTAAGAAGCAAAGGTTCTCCTTAAAAATCTCATTCTAATATTGTATTTCTTATGGCTGTTGGTTGCATAGACAATCTTAAATTCGAAGTCCAAATAGTCGCTTATTTTCGTCAATAATTCTGAATGGACGGCGAATTAGCAAAACTTATACAAGTATCAAAAGTCGTAATTGAAAAGCTCTCTCCAATGGTACACATGTTATTGCTATTGGTCACCCAGGAAACCATAACGTCGGTGCTCAAAAAACCATAGTTTTTGAGTCTTAATAATTTTAAATATCGTGGATGAAAATGACACAAATTTACAGTGTTGATTTCACATGCATTAATGATCTTGAATATGTGAACTCTAATAATTGTAATATTTTTTTGAAGCTTTTGTAGCTTGGAAAAACAAAAAAGTTAAATAACTTTAAATTCCGTGGTCTAATTTGGCACAAATTTGTATAATAAGCTTATGTTGGCCATCTGAGAAAGAAAATAGTTATTTCATAAACTGTAATTTTTTTTTAGTACTGTTTTTACGTACTGACCCTATTGCCAGTTTGCACTGGACGAAAATGACACAAACTGGGTTTGTACACTCCACAGACTATCCTAGATAAGATATCATGATTATTTTAAACTTTAAATCAATTTTGGCAATTTTAATTTGATTAAAAATATTCAACCACAAAACATCGAATTACTGAAAATGCTATGGTCAGATATGACACAAAATGCAATAGTAAGCTCCGTAGGTACGACTGTATCTACAGGCAAAAAATAATAAACTTTAGAATTTTTGAAACTTATGGCATCAAAATTGCCTAGCGCTATCGGACTAGAATTGAAATTAATGGAAAATACTAAATGTCAAGCTAAACATTACAAAAAAATACAAGTAAATTTTACCCGTGTCTGTAAAAAGAAACCAAAGTAAAAGAATAAAAGCAAAATTAATAAAAGCAAATAATAGTAAATGTCAGCAAATTATACAAATCATGTCAAAATAATAAAATAGTAAACATAAAAGTCATATTTAAAACACAGTACATAAATATGAGCCAATAATAATAAATGTCAAAATTATACAATCATTTCAAAAGAACAAAAAATAAAATTATTATTAAAGAAAAATCAAATAAAATGTCAAAGTACAGTCAAGTCATAAGTAACGTAAATTAATAAATAAATGTCAAAAGTCAAAGTACATCATTTAAGTAATCGGCAACATTATAGTAGCATTTATTTAATCAAAGTTTCTTCATGCTTTTACAAAAACTATTCATATTCAAATCTTTGTATGCCTTTGGTACCTTGTTGTATAATTTTACCCATGAGAGCTGTTTTAGATCTATGTAATCGAAGTCTCCGACTGTCACGTTGACTTCTTTCGGAACCATCTGAACACTTCGGAAACAGTTGGAGATTCTTTTTAACAAATAATACCGTTTCTAATATATATAAGGAAGGAAGTGAGAGAATTTGATGTTTTATAAAATAGGGTTTGCAACTGTCTGTAATTTTAAGACCAAACATAGCTCTTGTGTATCGTTTTTGCATTCTGAATATAACCTCTTTATGAGTCGAGTTTCCCCAGAAAATAATCCCATATCTAAGGATCGATGCAACAAGTCCGTGAAAGGCAGTAAGCAATGTATCCGTATTTACGATTGGGGCGAGTTTATGCAATGCGTAAGAAGAACTACTGATTTTCTTGCTGATTTCTTCAATGTGATCTTTCCAATCAATTTTTTTGTCGATGGTGAGTCCAAGGAATCTGACTTTATCGACTCTGCAAATGGTGTGATTTCTATAACTTAAGTTAATGTCATTTCTTATTGGTATTCTTTGATTGAAATGCAATATTTGTGCTTTATTTAAATTAATTTTTAGATTATTATTGTCCAAACAGTCAATTATACAAGCTAAAGCATTATTAATGTCAAGTTCACAGGTTTCAGTTTTCTTACATGCTATTGTGACTGTGCTATCGTCTGCAAAAAGATTCATTGGATGTTCAATAGATTTTGGAAAGTCATTTATGTATATGATAAATAATAATGGCCCCAGAACGCTTCCTTGAGGTACACCGAATTTCACTAAACGTTCTTGAGACAAAAGCGACAAAAGCGGTAAGTGCGGTGGTACCTATGTATATCTCAATTTACCATACAAGACAGTTAATTATGCATATTAACAGAACACTCAATCCTCATTAACCCAAGACACTGTATACCAACAGTTATGGATATAGAGGCTTATGATCTTTGACGTACTGTTCGACTAACTTTGTATATATGTATGTATGGATCTTGTTATGCTGTCGACAGAGTTATTATCGCTTGGTCATAATCTGTCTCGGTAGATTATAGAACAATTTGTAAAAAGTCCATCCCGATAACGTATGACGTGCTCTGAAAAGTTATAAGCAAAGCAAAAATAAGATATTGTTATAGTGATGTCGACTTTATTGCCATCAATCGGTAACAAAACTGGCCTCCTCCCAGAAGTATTATACATACATGGTGTATTTCACCTCATCACAAAGCCGTTAACCAAGCATTCTGTATATCAAACTAAGTAACTTTGCGCAAAAAATATTGCTGGGAAACAACTTTTTTTTTGAGGTTATAAATCATGTTTAGTGGTATAACTCAATGTAACGCACTCAAAACATTGTGCGGACGGATGGATTGAATAGTATGGAGGTCGTAGAGATATTTAAAGTAAAAATCATGCGATAAGAAGTGGTATTTTAAAAAAAACTTGTAAAAATCTTGCAACTTTGACCCCATATATCTCCGTAACTAGGAGGTTCCCAGGTATAGTGTAGAACAAAAAAATGATCAGAATGACGAGGACAACAAGTGCCTTTCGTATTCGTTAAGAGGTGTTTTACACCCTTTAATATAAATCAAAGTCCTTCGCCGCGTCTGACTGTCTGTTCGCGATAAACTCAAAAACTTCTGCACCGATTTTCACGCGGTTTTCACCAATAGATAGAGTGGTACTTAAAGTACTTAAAGATATTATCCCGTAAGTACAGACTTTGAGTGATGTGAAAAACCGTGTAAGTATAAAACAGAAAGAGTGGTTCTCGAGGAAGGTTGTAGTATATAATTTGTACGCGGGTAAAGCTACAGACATCAGCTAGTGTGTTATAAAAACGTTTCGCCTAACCCGGGAATCAAACGCAGGCGCCTCAAAGAGATGTCAGCATACTGAAGGGGCAAGGGCCGAAGCCTGCCGGGGCTGCGGGACTGTTCGAAAGAGATACCGTGGCCCCGGAACATAAAGGGCGAGAAAGGAACATGGATGGGTTTTAGTCAGTAAAATCTGACGGGAGTGTCAGATTTTATTGACTAAAACCCACTTCTCCCACTCCGCACAGAGTAAGAGAAGTTACTTGATGATTTCCCATCCGAAGAAAAAGGCACTTAGATGAAAAAGCCAGTCTTAATTTGGTAGGTTATAAGTAAAATTACTTATAACCTCCCAAATGAACACTTCATTATTAACCAACCATTTTAACCAGATTTCGTTTGTCATGACAGATTGACCAATAACGCATCGCGTCAGCGATTATTCAATGGAATGGACGGTTCAAAATGAGGTTAATAAATTTAATGAATGGTTGGAAACATGGCTATAAGTAGGCAGTTGAACTTTCCAACAGTGGTTTTGAATTGGGCTCTTTGCATGGGATGCCCACCGGTAAAACGTAGCCAATCGAACTGCTGTTTGTAACGAATGTACCAACAGTTAGTAAAAGAAGTAGAGTAAGATGTAAAAATATTTTAATAGGGATGCACACTGTGGAACTAATGGCGCTAGCATAGCTGGTTCCAAGCATCGTCATTGGTTGAAAATCAAAGAATGTCATTTCATATTTTAAAATACCTTGACCTCATTGCTGGTCAGATTGTGACCAGTTATGGTGGCGCCATCTACAATTCGCTTTTAACAATCTTCCCCATTGATTACCTTTCATAAAATAAATACGGGTCGGCTTGAGAACCTCCTCCGTTTTTTCGTCGGTTAAAAAACTAATAAAATGTAAACAGATAACACATTGCTTTTGGTATAATGAATTTTGCACAAGAGTTTGTTATTTAACGAATGATAACATTTTATGCGGAAGTTCGTTAGTTTTTAAGTTTGTAATTTGTTATGTAGAAAGTTATTAATAGTTCATAATTTTGGAAACTGAATAGTCGATAAAATGGCCACAGCACAAAAATAGACTTACGGAGATTAGCTAGCCAAATTTCAAACAGTAGTAGGTATACGACAGACATCATAGCCACAGAGTAAAATAATAAAATTACGGCAGTGAGCTAACCACATCGGTCGTTGAAATGCAAGCTGAGTGGTCTACCAGCTAGCCACTCTACCACTCACAGTTAGTTACCACGGAACGTAGGTATTTGCTCTGCAATACAGCTATGATATGTTCTAGATCGTGGGGTTCACAGAGAAAGTCGTTTGATGTGACTTATGGATTTGTATTCGGTGTTCGTATTTGAGTACGATCTCGTAAACTCGTAGCTAAATAATAACAGCCACTAGGGTCGATCTTTAAGTTTAGCCGTGCTTGCCTAGGTTGCCATAAAAAAAAACGTTACGCAGTTGGGCACGGCAGTGTTATTGGTAGATCTATGACAGTCGTTACATGTAGTCCATAGCCCAAAAAGTCTGACCAGTTTTACCAAGGGGTTTCGTATTATACAGGGTGGAGGGGATTGAGGAGGTCAGATAGGCAGCCGCTCTATGTAAGATACTGGTATTCAGCTGCATCCGGTTAGACTGGAAGCTGACCCCAACATAGTTGGGAAATGCCTAGATAGATGATGTAGATACGTACGTATTTGCGCACGTACTTTCGAATCAATATTTGTGTATGGGTAGGTATTGCTTGTGTGCTGTTTATTTTACGGTACATTAGTATTAACTATGTGAGGTAGTTGGTAGTACGTACCTACATGTGTAGTTAGTTTGGTTGTGATTATGCACATAATTTGGTTTATATTGATCAAAGGCGGCCGTTCAATGAAACGTGCTTTCAGTCAGAGTCAACATCTGGCGACCTTTTCCCAGCTATGTTAAGGTCGCCTTCCAGTCTTACCGGATGCAACTGAATAGGTACATGAAATAGGCTTTCCCCCTTGTTAAGACTTATTGTCGGACTTCCGCACTTCTTCAGACAGATTACGACAAAAGGGCAAATATGTGAGGTTTTTTACTCTTTGAAATTATGTGTTTATCGTTCGTTGCTTGAAATAACAATTGCTTGCTACAAATACATAGTTCGTTTTCTCTACTTCAATAGCAATCTTCGCGAATCTTAGATAACTTGTTTAATTACTTAGTAATAACCATTCTTCCAATGCATGTTTAGGCAATTCTCACGGACACGAGATTTGGGACCTCTGGTTTGTAGATTCTATAACATATACAGGGTATAAACCACCTCATCACAAAGCCGTTAACCAAACATTCTGTACATCAAACTAAGTAACTTTAAGCAAAAATTATTGCTGGGAAACAACTTTTTTTTTTGAGGTTATAAATCATGTTTTGTGGTAGAAATCAATGTAACGCACTTAAAACATTGTGCTGATGGATGGGTTGAATAGTACAGGGGTCGTGGAGGTGTTAAAATCTTACAAAAAAAACTTGTATTTAAAAAAAACTGGTCAAAAAGTTGTAACTTGGACCCCCCATATCTCTGTAACTAGAAGATTCCCAGGTATGGTGTACAAAGAAAAAAATATCGCAATGATGGAAAGAACAAGTGCCTTTCGGCTTCGTGAAGAGGTGTTTTACACCCTTTATACCACCAACATTTTTTTTTTATTCTATACTTTCATAACAATAGGAAACTTTTTCGTTACACGCCTTTTTAAGTCAATTGTACAATTAGCGTAATATCAAAATGTAAGAGAGCTCTTAAATCTAATAAACATATTTTCCACACAACTTAATTGTCAATCTTCCACAAAAGATCACCAATAGAATTGTATCAGTTTATTGTATTATTATAACGAGCGCTGTTCAGGAACTCAGGACTCAGGTGGATTGTTCTCAACAACGTGGACGAGAGTTTGAAACTTTGTTCGTAATATTATTACTGGTTATCTGTTGTCCGCCTCGCTCGGTGTTACGTTATTTTTGCGAAGAATTCTAGGAATCCCTTATTAATTTCATTATTCACACTTCAAATTAAATTAACACTGTTTTTTGCTGGCAGTTTATTGGGTTTGTTTCATGAAAAATTTAGGTACCTAGTCGGTACTTTAGAAAATTATGATTCCAGTATGAAACATCTAATTTTACTGTAATTTAAATGTACTGTAATGTTTTTTTCGATTTACCTTGAAGAAGAAGACATGCTGCGCTGATCCGAAATGAATTGGGATACGGGCAAGAAAATGGTGATGTCTTATACCTGCTGTAATTTTAATGCCATAAAAATGCTTTGTAAAATTAACCATACATCGGTGCAACAGTGGCTAAAGGAGATCACCCAGCCTCCATACATTTTAGGTCTACGAGTATTTTGAAAGTCAAAATAAAATAAATAAACCAATCAAAATAAACTTATTATTTCGATAGAGCATAACATAATAAACATTTTTTTATTGTTACACCAAAGTCGTAAGTCAATTCACCGAGAAGTTATTCAACCACAAGATATCTGAGATCACCCAGATAAGGGTAAGTTTTTTTTGCTGGCCAACTAAATTAAACGCAATCATTGAATAGAGCTAAAGAATATAAACATTCTGGGTGATTTTTTTTGACAATAACAGCATCTATGTCTTACAATGGCATATTAATACTGTCAATATCATAATAAATAAATAATATATTATATATTATTATATATATACTTGTTTTTATTTGGTTTTTATTTATTATATTATTAATTAATTTATTTATTTTATTTATTAATAAATAAATATCACTGGACATTAACACACAGCGCCACCTAGTGCCACACTAAGCAAAGCTTGTGACACTAGATAGTTGATATACTACATATATACTTTTTTGTTTGTAAATACATACTTATTATACATATAAACATCCATGACTCGGAAACAAATGTCCGTGCTCATCACACAAACATTTACTCCTACCGGGATTCGAACCCAGGACCCTAAGAACGTAAGGCAGCGTCACTACCACTACGCCAATCGGGTCGTAATCATAATGCACTTCGCAGCAAGGAAAAGGCTCAGGTGGAGATTTATTATTGACTCCCTTGCCATTAATGAATGCCCTGGAGTGTAAATGTGGTCCACTGTTTTAGGCTTTCACGGTTTAAAACTAAACTTATATTGTCAACCCGCGATCATGGCGCTTGCAACAGCGTCGAAATATCATCGGGAGCTCAACTCAATAAATAATCACGGAAGATATCCCGTAAGTGACAATATAAGTTTTGTAAATGTGGTGCTGTACTAAAAACGATGGGACACTTTATTGTGTCCTGTTGTTTGTTCACTACAGGAACTGATGAACGCTACCGAAAGCGCCAAACCAGTAGTTTAAATTCTGCATTAGGATTCTTGAGGAACTCTCTTAACTTATCATAGGAAGCCATAGGCGGCTATCGGTTGCGTCATAATCGGTAAGATGACATCATCATCATCAGGAATACATTTTAGATAAGCATGCATACCTATCTTAAAATAAACTTTATTTAAGGCGACTAGATGAGCTAAATTTGAGACTCTATTTGTGGTGGTTCAAACTTCGTTTGAAATGCTGTTAGAATTAAATTCCTAATCAGCTTACACTACATAGTGGTTGTTGCGTCAGTAACTGCGGGCCAAATAGTGCGAAATGAGTGGTTTCGATCGATTTACAAAAAAATCTATTGATTGGGCTAAAAACGAAAACACTATAATACTAATATATTGCTTGTAGAATTATTTGCCAATAAATCAGAATGATCGCATATATTATATTAGTATTAGTATGTTTTTCTTTGGTTGAAATATTTTTTTATCGAGTCCAATTAATTGTATTATGTTTTTAAAATACTATCATGCCTACCTATATCCTAAAGAAAATCATATATTTTTGTTAATAACAGGAAATCATATACTTTTAGTCATTATAAAACTCGCGTATGGCTGATGTAATCGCCTTAAAATCAATTTTGCTTCATAGTAATGATACGGTTAAAAAGATGACTCAAAAAGGAATTAGCATAAGAAACTATAGTATTAGTGATATAATTACTTAATGCCTCGTTAGTCTAGTCTACTGGTTGCCAACGCAACTGCTGAGCATGAAGTCCCGGGATCGATTCCCGGGTCAGGCAATATATATATTGGATTTTTCATCGGGAATTTTTGACTAGTCATGGAGTTTGGATTTGTGCTCGGTTGATAGGAATAGTCATGCCTATTAGATGGGACATAAAGTATTACTGACGAAATGTAGAAGTATTATTACATACTTTTTTGGGACGTGAAATCATCGAATATCTTCTCCCACTCTGGGCGGAGTGGAGTGTCAGACTTTTATCGACTAAAACCCATCCATGTTCCTTCCTCGCCCTTTATGTTCCGAGGCCGCGGTATCTCTTTCGAATAGGCCCGCAACCCCGGCAGGCTTCGGCCCTTGCGGGCCCCTCCCCGCGTGCTGATATCTCTTTGAGGCGCGCGTGGAACACGAACGCGCCGTCGACACGGCCTGTCGTCGTTAGACGGACGGACGGCTAGCTAGCCCATAGTTAACCGTCCACAGGCCCATTAGATACACCTCTGTGTTACTGTTCGGGGATTATAGGCATGATGTTATGTCCCTCTCTCTCCCTACCCACTCGGGACATTCAAGCGTTATACAGGGTGTAAACAAACTCACCGCGAAGCCGTCAACCAAGCATTCTGTAAATCAAACTAAATAAGTTTACGCAAAAATCATTGTTGGGAAACTACTTTTTGGGGGTGAAAAATCATGTTTTGTGGTATAACTCAATTGGCCGCACTAAAAACATTGAGCTGGTGGATGAATTGTATAGTACGGGGGTCGTAGAGGTGTTTAAAGTAATAATCTTGCAATAAAAACTTGTTCTTAGAAGTTCTAAAAAAGTCGGAACTTTGACCGCCCATATCTCCGTAACTTGAAGGTATGGTGTAGAACAAAAAAAATATCTCAATGACAAGGAGAACAAGTGCCTATTAGTTTCGTGAAGAGATATTTTACACCCTTTATTTTAAAGTGTAAGCCTTGAATATGCACTTGCATATCTATCTGTTATACATCCTGGTTCACGTTAAGGAACGTATATCAACTCAGACATCAAAGTGACCGGCTTCCTTTAGCTGACTTTTACGCCTTCCGTCAGATGAGAAACAGTCGATTTTCGGTATTTTTCTTCCGTTGCTTTTCCTTTGAAAGTAGTTTCTGATTTATTTTGTAATTATAAACAGTGGTTCGCACTGCTTGTAAAAGTTTTTTTTCGTTAATTCAGGAATTACCAACAAATGTTAGGAGGTAAATTACTTTAATAAATAGACTGTATTAAAAAGAATATTTAATTTTATTCTTCTGCACATTTTAGAAAAAGTTTAGCATAGTAGAATGCCATCTCTGCTACTTATGCTCAATGTCATCATCATTTCAGCCGAAAGACGTCCACTGCTGGACATAGGCCTCCCCCAAGTGTCGCCACATTGCCCGGTCCATTGCGACTCGCATCCAACGGATTCCCGCAACCTCCACCAGGTCATCGGTCCATCTAGTGGGACGTCTTCCAAACGCATCGTCTTCCGGTTCGCGGTCGCCACTCCAGAACTTTTCGGCCCCATCGGCCATCCGTTCTGCGAGCAATGTGACCTGCCCACTGCCACTTAAGTTTGGCAATACATCGGGCTTGTCTCGGGGATAACCTTATTATTTCTTCATTTCTGATTCGATCACGCAAGGAAACTCCGAGCATAGACCTTTCCATTGCCCTTTAGGTGATTTTGAGCCTTTTGATAAGGCCCATTGTGAACGACCACGTCTCGGTCCCGTATGTAATCACTGGCAACACACACTGGTCATATAGACTTTCGTCTTCACACACTGCTCAATGGTGTCGATTCTGTTGTGCACAAACTAAACTTAATTTAGGCTATTGCTATCTTTTTCTCACTAATAAAACGAGAAAGGCGACGGACGTAATTTAGAGCTGTCAAATTTAATTCTAACTAATATTTCCATACAAATGAAGGGTGCACGTAAAAACCTGTCGACTAAAAACACGGTGAAGCGCAAGGCATAAACTAGTTTGACATTTCTAACTTAGTGCATAGCTATAGCCGTCCTTTTCTCGCACTGCCTTTTAGTAAAAGATAGCAATAGTCTAAATTAAATTTAGTTTGTGCACAACAGAATCGACACCATTGTACTATATCAGTAATCAGTCGGCCTTAGTAGTGGTATAGTACTGGTACGTCACATGGGGCTTTCCATTAAACATGTACTCCTCGGTAAACTCCAGTGGTCCGTAATTCACTTTGTAAACTGATAGAAGTCACATGCAGGACTTCGTAACTCTTTAATTATTAAAGTTTAGTTGCATGCAGTACTTAGCAGTGCACTATTTACTGCCATATGGGGAATACTATCGCTAAGGTTTACTTCAAGATTGTGTTTTGGCTTTGAATACATAAATTGTATCAAATTTTATTGATGAAATTACCTTGCACAATTGTTCACTGGTGCATCTAAAGTATTAGAGAAGATAATACATATTGTGTCGTTGATGAAGTAAAAACAGCGCAGTGCGTATTACACACAGTGCCATCTAGTGCCACACTAAGCAAAGCTTGTGTCGTGGTTGGTGTGTAATGTGTGTATGTAGTCGGTTCTTCCTTTAATAACAGCCCCATTGGTCGATTGGCCGCAAGTGAAACTGGTTATCATGACGTCCTGGGCTCGATTCCCAGGCTGAGCAATTTGTTATTGGATTTTCCATCAGGATTTCTCAGTAGCAGCCATGGAGTGTCCAGTTGAGCCTGATTGATATGATAGGCTTTATTAATAATAATAATAATATTTTTATTTGCAGACTATAAAGGGTGTAAAATACCTCTTAACGAATACGAGGAGAACAAGTGTCTTTACACTTGTTCTCCTCGTCATTCTGATCATTTTTTTGTTCTACACCATACCTGGGAGCCTTCTAGTTACGGAGATATGGGGGGTCAAAGTTACAACTTTTTGACAAGTTTTTTTTGTAAGATTTTGACTGTTAACACCTCCACAACCCCCTATTCAATTTATCCACCAACACAAAGTTTAAAGTGCGTTACATTGAGTTGTACCACAAAACATGATTTATAACCTCAAAAAAAAAGTTGTTTCCCAGCAATAATTTTTGCGTAAAGTTACTTATTTAGATGTACAGAATGCTTGGTTAACGGCTTTGTGATTAGGTGGTTTACACCCTGTAGATCCATAACAAAACAAAACAAACAAAAATAATATAAACTTGGTACTTACTAACTAAACACATTAAACAAAACAACCACCTATATCTGAATGACGGTCTGTGTGTCGCCACCCTGCCACACATTATTTGGCAATCCACCCTGCCGGCTACAGTAGTCACGAGACTGTTGGGGCTGTCGCGCACGCGACGCATCAGTGATCCGATTCGCAGGCGCAGCAACGAGCCGAAATCCGGAATGCGTGCACGCGTGTATTGGGATTACAAAAACTTAACTTACAAAATGTGGGTGTACTATTAGGTACACTTCCTTTCTTCACTAAGATCAAGTCGGCGAGGTAGACCACATCCATCTATTAAAAAAAACATCCTTTTTAATCAAACTATAAAAATACTAGCTGACCCACGCAACTTCCTCTGCGTCACATAAGAGAGAAAAACGAAAAGAAAAAAAATCCACGTTTTTAATGCCGTATTTTTTGGCCGCTCCTAATGGCCGTAGCATGATGTTATATAGCTTAAAGCCTTTCTCGATAAATGGACTATCCAACACAAAAATATTTTTTTGGACCAGATAGTTCCTGAGATAAGCGTGTTTAACCAAACAAACAAACACTTCTTCTTCTTCTCTTCTTCTGCTTTATAATATTTGTATAGAAGATTTTAAAAGTAACATTGCCAATCAAGCCGTGTACTCAACTGAGTGAATAATTCGTCAACCCTAATAGCGTTGCCTATATTAATACCGTTATTACCTCTGATTCAATTTACAAGACCTCGCAGCAGGCGACGATGCCGGTCAGTACACCGCGACCGTGCCTTATTTAATATTAATATTTTATTTAAGAGGAAACATGCTTTGCGAGGAATTTGAAAAATAGTCATTTAAAGATGCTGTTGACGCGCTGCGTCAAGCCTGCTTCGTAGAGTGCGAGAGGTACAGCTGCAGCTCTTTTTTAATTTCGAAAATTTTGCCGATTCAGTTATTTTTGACATGAAGTTTTCAAAAAAATAGACCTTAGAGAAGTTCTCTAAGTTTTTTTAGTCTATTTTTTTAATTTAAAATTCTTTTCGAATTTGTCTTCCAATCACGGCCGTAAAATGGGGCCTTTTTTGTTATTATTGGAATAATGTTTTCTTTATTTATTTGTTACTGAAAAAAGGAAATGACAGGGACGAGTCCATTGTAGCCCTTGAATAAATGAAAAAACAAATTGCTCTAGAAGTATTATTCAGGATGAAAAAACGGGAATACATTAGCACTTATGGAGAATTGCAGCCCCTGTTCCCTCTTAAGTTATGGTGCTAGTTACTTTTTAATAACGTCATCTGTTGCAAAGGAATGTAATTTTTCATTTTTAAAATTCCAGAGAGGTTTTATTAGCCAGGAAAAATTTTCGTTTTTCCTTAACCTGTGGCCGAAGCCCACAACTACTTTTGATGAAATTGTGTGATATTTTTCGGGACAGAAATGAAAAATTCTTGTAATCAACCAGGATTACATCATCAGCACCCTAAATGGCCCGCAGTCATTCATTTTTGAATTGCAAGCGTCAATATTCAAGTCCTCTTTTCAACCGGCTTCTAAAAAGAGGAGGTTCCCGATGTATTTTTTTTTTGTGTTTCTTACCTCAGAACTTTCGTCTGGGTGAACCGATTTTGATAATTCTTTTTTTATTTGAAAGCTGGTGCTTTTTGTGTGGTCCCAATTCAATTTGGTTAAGATCTGACGCTGATCTTCGGAGATATAAAGGAACTCTTCAAAAATACACGGCAAATCTGCAGTAATTGCTGCAATTGCTTGGTTGTTTTTTGTTTATACAACATCATGACGTAACATCACGGTTGTATGCTCTGAGGAAGTACGCAGAAGTATACAATACACCCAGATTTCGACAGTTAGACGTCTAAAGTTCCATTTAATGGGAGAAAAACAGGTACCTAACTCTTTAAATTTATAGGTCACTGACTTCTGAAGCTAAAGTTATTTTTCACTTTTTTGTGTGAAGCCGGTTATCTACTTTTAAGCGCCTTATTTAAATACAATTATTGATTGAGTTGGAACTTCCTAACATACATCCACCGAAATACTGCCTAAACATCACAAAATCGAATACGTGATAATCTTAAGTATTAATAAACTTGGTTGGTTTGGGTGTGTTTACCTACGCGCAATGTAGACAACAAAGTAAATAACCTCGCCACGCTATAATAACACAAGTAGACAAGAAAGCTTTTCATCAACATTATTGCCGATACCCTCATTCCCGTGTCCATTACTACTGAGACCACCGCTGACATGTCGGGCCTTTATATAATTGAATATGTCATCATTTAAGAACGTTATAAGGTGTGGTAACTTTGTTGGTCGTGTTTTTTTATCATAATAGAAGGTCATAGGGACATTTATCAATCAGTGGTTTGTATTGACAGTTCAGAAGCTCGTGGCTAAATAATACTAGCCACTCGGATCAATCTTAAGGTAA
The DNA here is from genome assembly GCA_916618015.1 of Xestia c-nigrum. NCBI lineage: Eukaryota > Metazoa > Arthropoda > Insecta > Lepidoptera > Noctuidae > Xestia > Xestia c-nigrum. The sequence continues at coordinate 21,295,459 of OU745246.1, forward strand.
AACCGCGCTTACCTAGGTTTGTCAGTGGATGGGTGACCACCCATTACGTATGAAGTTTCCTTCGTGCTTTTGAAAGCACGATTATCCGTTGGTTCCGGCTATCTTTAACAATCGTTACAGGTCGTCAGTAGCCTGAAAGTTTGAAAACCAGTCCAAGGCGTATGGTATTCCGGGGTTGCGGGCCTGTTCGAACGAGATACCGCGGCCCCGGAACATAAAGGGCGAGGAAGGAACATGTATGGGTTTTAGTCAGTAAGAGTCTGACACTCCCTCCCGCTCCGCCCAAAGTGGGAGAAGTCATTTGTTGATTTCCCAAAATTTTTGGGTGCGGAACCCAAGATAGTTAGGAAAAAGCTACGCAGATGATGATTGAAAGTTTTGTAATCACGGTGTTGATTTTTTTTAACCTTTAAAGGTGAAACAATTCCACCAGGTCATTGATGAGTTAGGGCCCACATAAATAATGAAACGAGGAGCAAAATTTGAGGGCCGAATTGTAGAAATAGTTTCGGAACCAAAACAAAAATCTTCAATGAAAAGTCCATTTTGTGTGGATCATTTCATTTCAGCTTATTTCAAGATGCAGTTTTATCATCTCCAGCATAATAAATAGCATAGCGTCCAATCTCCATTCTGACGTGCTGCGATAGATCCATCAAAATGGCATCCAATCCATCAGTGTATCTCACCTACGCTAAACCCATAGGTTCTATTGTGTACTCAACTAGAAAGAAAGAAAAAACATTTATTTGGCACACGCCACAAGTGCACACGGTATAAAAAAAAAGAAAAAAAGGCCTAAATATTATAAAAACCTTACTTGTAAAAAAAAACTTAAATCTAAACAAAAAAGTAAGTATAATGTGACGCTGTGTGACTCACGGCTGCGCCAAATAGGTTAGCAAAATGCCGGACAACTAGTGCCCGACGCTGGAACTAAATCTTTACCTACCTATGGACTCAAGTATACATAACTATATTGTGTATACTGTGGTTTTCTTTACTGATTTAGTAAACAAACGCAGAATGCAATTATCATTTTATGTCAATAAATAATTTATGTGAAACTATATCCGTGGCTTGCCGGCTTGGAGTTCAGTAATTGTTCAACAAGAACGAACTACCTCGAAAAATAGCCTTTGCGTTTATCTATGTTATAAACTATCTGTATGTGTGTGTTGCAAACATTAATCCATACATTCATACATTTGTACATTCTCACAAACTCTGGCATTTATAATTTATTTTTATAGTAGTAACTGGTTCGAGGAAGCACGGGAAAAGAGCACGTGGAAGGAATTGGGGGAGGTCTTTTCCCAACAGTGGGACAGTATAGGCTGATTTAAAAAATAGTAGTGAGAAGTAAGACATTATATAAAAATTTTTGTAACGTGCTAAGACACTAAGGTGCTGTAAATTACCACAGCCGGAAGCCGTGGTGGCAAAGTTGCGTTGCAAAAAAAAACTTTTTTGCAAAAAATTAAAACCGACTTCAAAAAATACAAAAACGTGAAAAATTACTTTAGCTTCAGAAGTCGGTGACAAAAAAAAGGTAAATCAATCAAACAAAGGTCACCGACTTGTAAAGCTAACTCTTTTCCAAAATAGTTTTAATTTTTCATTTTTGAGTGGTTCACTTTGTGCTTACCCCTTCACAGAGTATCGGCGTGATGTTATGTTATGAACTGGTATAAACAATAGACAGACATGAGATTTCAGCCATCCCAGTTCATTTGCCCTAATTTATTGAGGAGTTCCACTGCCTATCTCCAAAGTTCTTCATCAGATCTTCACAAAATTGAAATGTGACCACTTTCAGAAAGTATTAAGCTTCAAGTGTGCCTATAAAATTTGAAGAGTTCACTCTATTTCTTCAGGATCCCATCATCAGATTCTGACTTGGTGAGTATGGGACCATTTAAAAAGCATACCCTTTCCAACAAAAAAAGATTTTTTCAAATCGGTTGGCAAGCGATGGAGTTATGCGCGAAGAAACAAAAAAAAATAGAATCATTCGAATTGAGAAGATCCTCCTTTTTTAGAAGTCTGGAAAACCAAACAACCACCGACCAGACAAAGCCGTCTATATTAAGTGCCAGTTCTTAACTTTAAAATCCAAAAATAAACCTGTTCAAGTCTTAAATCGTCATCTATCATATTTATCTTTTACATTTTTTTCATGAAAAACCAAAAACATTTCATTTGTTTTGGTCTGTACGAAGAGATACTAGGGAAAAGGCAATACCCTCTTATTGCGATCTCAACTGGGACTTACTATAGAAACAGATTTCTTTCTATGTGGCTATGAAAATTGCAACTGGTGGCATTTTCACGATCTACGGAAGTCTTTTCATAGAGTATAAGTCAAGTCTCTGCTTCTAGTCCTTTTTGTTTTGCCGCCATTGCCTTTGCCGCTGCGGTCTGCTTTGCCACCACGGTTTGTGGTTGCGTTTTACCTTCAGAATAGGCTAGTTTTCTTCATCAAATTATTGCAAATCTATTTAGTACGTCAGTTACAGAATTTGACAATAATATAATATTTTATGTTTTTATCATTGAATATTGACTAAGATAAAACGCATAAAAACTCGGGAGTAGGGGCTCATGACGTCAGAACGCACTAAAAATTATACCACGGCGTGACGTTGAGAATTTTAAAAGCGTCGTATCTTCGTTAATTTTGACGGACTAATTAGTTTTTTTTTGTGATCTACACCAATGATATATAAAACTATAGATACGTTGCCCGCGCTCTGTAGTGGCAACATGAATGCAAGGCAGTTGCCGGACTTTCATTTAGTCGCGTACCAACCAGTGCCGCGGCAGTACGTGACATTAAAATAACTTTTGTGTATAACTTCCTCAAACAACGATAAAAAAAATACCGTCCTGTGTTTTTAGGACATGAAAAAACTATACTTTAACTGTGAAAGATAGTAAAGTATCATTTCATGCGTAAGTATCTAGAAAAATGTTTTTTTTTTTTCGATGCCTTCTAATGGCGGCTGGCGCCTTTTGTTCGCGCTCGGCCAATGAGCATGCACCACAGAATGACATTTTTTTTTTTTTTTTTTTTTTTTTTTTTTTTGGATATGGCATCTCGCAGTTCAGTCTGAGAAGACTGGCTTCTGCTTAACCGGGCAATGTCCTGTGGATGCCTTGATTCTAAGGCCTCCAGCCAGGGCGAAAATAACTAAAAACTAAGCGACAGCGCTCTAAGGGCACCCCCTGTGGGGTACGAACCTCGGCTTAGGGCGTCGCTGGGGGCAGCAAAGGGACAGGCTGGATCTGATTGTCCTTATTTGGGGACTGATTTAATACTACAGGCTCAGCGTCGCGGGCTGGCTCGAGCAAGGGTCGGGGAGGGATTGATCGGGGATTTCGCGCCGGACCTCTGCGGCGAGGTCGGTAGGTTTTCGGTCTGTATTTGTATGCTCTGCGTACCGTACTGGTATCTTTCCTACTCTCTTGCAAGATAGTGATCGGATCGTCGGGGGCGACTAGGGTGTGACGCGGACGTTGGACGGAGCTAATACGCGATGGGTCGTACCGGGCGGCCGATGCGATTAGGGGATTCCTATGCTTAATAGCAGAGTCGAAGTAACGCTTGGAAAGGCGTTTCATGAACTGCTTAACGGTGGGGATTCTAAGGTCTACGTGAAGACTATCGTTACGGACGTAAGGGGGGGCACCGGTGATCTTACGGAGATATCGGTTCTGCAAGGTCTGCATCGTGTGGATATGACGCGGGTGGGCATGCGCGAATACTATGCAAGCATAGGTCATGATGGGACGGATGACTGCGGTGAAAAGACGCAATTTGCACTTGAGTGACAATTTGCTCTTCCTAGTGATCATGAAGTGGAGCCGGCCCATAGCAAAGGCAGCCCGGTCGCGAGCTGCTTTGATGTGGGCCTTGAACGACAGATGGTCGTCCAGAATAACTCCGAGATACCTGGCTTGCCTTTCCCAAGGGATAGGCTTACCGAACATAGTGATGGGGGGACCTGGCGAACGCTTAAGGCGTGCCTTATAGTATAAAACTGCCTGGCTTTTTTCGGGATTAACTTCTATTCTCCACTTACGGAACCAAGCGCCGAGCGAGTCGGCAGCTTTCTGGAGAATGCGGCGGATGTTATCCGGAGAACGGCCGGTGTAATAAATCGCGGTGTCGTCAGCGAAAAGTGCTGTTTGAACCTTCTGGTTCCTCGGAATGTCGCTGGTGTACAGCGTGAACGCGAGGGGAGAGATAACGGAGCCCTGAGGGACTCCGGCGCGAATCGGATGAGGAGAAGATAACGTCTTACCCACACGGTAGCGGAAGGTACGGTTTGACAAAAAGTCTCGTAAGATGAGCACGAGACGGTCGGGCACACCGAGCTGATAAAGCTTGTATATCAGCCCGTTGTGCCAGACCTTGTCAAAGGCTTTCGCGATATCGAAGTACATCACCCCCGTCATCGCTCCGCGCTGGAAACCAGCGCTCACGTGTTCGACGATGCGGTGGACTTAATGTATGCAAGAATGTTCGGTCCTGAAGCCGAACTGTTCTTTCGGGATGAGGCCCTTTGTCTCGGCAAAATCTCTGAGACGCTTGTATATAAGCCTTTCATAGATCTTGCCGAGAGCACTCAGGAGACTGATCGGCCTGTAGCTGGAGGGCTGGGCTTTCGGTTTCCCAGGTTTGGGAATACCTATAACAGTGGCCTCTTTCCACGTTTGGGAGAAAATATTATTGCTCAGGGCGCCATTGAAGATGGCAGCCAAAAGGACTATGAGCCTAGCGGGGAGGGCTTTAAAAACTCTATTCGTGAAACCGTCGGCGCCTGGGGCTTTCCGAGGCTTCAGCTTATCTATAATATCCTTGACCTCTTCCGGGGTGATGGCGGGGAGGGGGTCATCGGGATCTTCAAAAGGGGGAAGCGATGCTCTACGTTCAACTTCTGCATCCACCTCATCAAGGTGCTGCTTGTCTACTGGTAGAGTGCTTGGCGAACATTGAGATTCCAAGCTGTCGGCTAGGCATTCTGCTTTTTCAGAGTCGTCAAAAGCGACGCTCTTGTCGGGACGTATGAGGGGTGGAGAAGAGACCTCTTCCGAGGTGCGCAACTTCCTTTGAAGCTGCCAGAAGGCTTGATGAGTGGGCTCGAGTTCGCTAAGCGTCTTGTCCCATTGACTCGAGCGAAACTCACTAGTGCGTTTCTTTACAGCACGCTGTAAGGAACGCATGTGAGCCTTGTTCGCATCGCAGGGCCAAGAGCTGTAGGCACGTATGGCCGCGTTCTTCTCGGTTATCAGTTCACGTATATCGTCGGGAAGTATCCAGCGGCGATCACTCACCGCCGGTACTTCACGAGAACAATCCTTCAGTACGGATTGTACGTGTTCTGTAAACGAGTCGATTGCAGCCTCGGTGTCTGCGACTGAGACGATATGGTCGGGAATACCATCTAGAAGTGGTGACGTTTCGGATTTCAGCATATCGCTTACTTTCCTCCAGTCGGTAGTGAGAATAGTGGGAAGGGGCTGGCTGGGGTCAATGATACCCGAGCGAGGAATTAAGTGCATGAGCACTGGACGGTGATCGGAGTGGAGCTCGTGTAACGTCTCAATCATGTGTAACCGAAGGTTCACATTCTTGAGCAGCGCTATATCGAGAACGTCGGGAAGATGACTGACAGTGTCAGGATAGTGCGTGTGCTCCATAGGAGCGACCGCGTCGAAACTAAGAGATTGGCCTAGATCGTAGAGGACTTTCCCTCTCGGGTTCGTCGTTCTACTGTTCCAGGCCGGGTGTTTGGCGTTGAGATCGCCCGCGATGATCACGGAGTCACTCAAGCCGAAAAGAAGGGTGAGATCGCTAACCAGGAGGTTGTGATCTTCCCAAGTATTAGTGGGGGCCAAATAAGCAGAAACTAAATGTACCGGTTGATGACCGGTCATAGCAAGCCGACAGATTGAAACCTCAAGTAAGGACTTTAAAGGAGGGGGATCGATGGGAATACAATGCAATTCTTTGCGAAAGTAAATAAGGGTGCCGCCCTTGTGACAACGTAGCCTATCATTGCGAACTATGCGGTAGTTGGCAATCTTGGGGTCGCGGTGGCTGGGTTTGAGGAACGTCTCCTGGATGAGGAGAACGTCAACGTTATGGTCACGGAGGAAGGCGGCGATCTCGTCGCGCTGTCCTCTCATGCCATTGGCGTTAAAATAACCTAATCTAAGGGACCGGGGTTGGGTGCAAGAGGGATTTGGTGTGATATCCATTACGGCGCGAAGTTGAGGTTACGAAGAGTGGCCTTGATGACTGGATAGGCATCAATGATGTCGACGACCTGCTGGAGGTCCGTTGCCGCTTTGAGCTCAGCGACCATGCGGTCGGCCTCAGCGGTGCAGAGAGGTTGGAACCTCATCAAGTAATTCAGATTGGAATTCTGAGAAGCAGGAGCGCGGGTAGGAGCAGCGGGAGCTTGGGTTTGCGGAGGGGCCTGAGGGGCCTGAGGTGCGGCCACAGGAGTGGGCGCTGGGACAGGGTTGTCCAAAAGACCGGGCATGGGGGGGTTGGGTTTACCCTTCGCGAGGGCAGGGAACGCTTGCTGATGGTTCAGCATGTTCCAAGGAGAAGGCCTCTGAGGGCTGAGACGCTCTGGGAGGACTGTTGACGGGACTTTGAAGGAAGAGGGAGCTTCCCTCTGCTGACGTTGGTTGGCGCGATTCGCCAACTTGCCAGCGGACTGTTTCGGGGCTTTGGGGCAGCCCCTGTAGTTTGCCGGGTGGCCAGACTGTCCGCATAGCACGCAGCTAGGCGGCTCTGTGCAGAGACTCCTGTCCTTGGGACGGGTGCAGTCTGCCGTGGCGTGGTCGCCGAGGCACTTTACACACCTATGCGGTGCGTAACAGTACTTTTGGCTGTGGCCATATAGTTGGCAGCGATGACACTGCCCTACTATCTTGAGTTTCTTAGGCCTCTCGATGATAATGCCCGATAACGAGCACACCGATCGGACCTTGAAGATAGGGTGGTGCCCTTCAACCGGGTCACATATTACGAGTACCATATCGTACTCGTCACCCCCTTGGGACCTATTCTTGTGGAGGCGGTGGACCGCCGAAACAGGGATGCCCTGGGATGTCAGATCATCCAGGATGTCGGAGGAGGGAATCTCCTTGGGGATCCGCTTGATGACCACACGGGTCGGCTTCTCCTCAGGGAGGCTGTAAGTGTGGAAGGCGACGTTCCTTCCACGAAGAGCGTGTACCAAATTACGGAAATCCGTAGAAGTGGGGGTCTTTACTTTGATACCCTGAAGGGTAGAAGTGGCATTGGTGTATTGGATCTTGCGATCCACACACATTTTTGAGATCTCTGTCCATCTGGATTTCTCCTGGATGTATAGAGCGGGTGGCTTCAGCTGCTTCTTTGAAGAAGGAGCAGCTGAGGAGGGGGCTGGCTGTGAAGCAGCCGTGGGACTTGCAGGGCGGCTGACAGGAGCCGCACCTTGCGGTTGCGAAATAGCCATAGGGCTTGCCGGGCGACTGCCCTGGGAGGCAGCTTGAGGAGCGATGGGGGCTATCGGGGACGGGGAGGCTTGAGGAGCAAGGGGAGGCGCATTGAGGGCTGTAACAGCCTTCTTGGCCTTATTGGCCTTAGCTTTCCTTCCCTTCTTCCTCTTGCCCTTTTGCACCAGCTGAAAGTCCTCCGATTCAGAGGACGAGGAGGTGGTGTTGGGGGAGTCGGGGGAGCTCTCAGCGGCAGAGGGCGCGGACTCAACTATCTCCATATCGGAGGAGGAAGGCTGAGTGATCGGAGCGGGGGAGGGCGAACGCGACTGACTTTCCCTCTCGGGGGTACGAATGGCCTTGCGGAGGGCCCTATACCTATCTTTCTTAAAGGGAGTAAGGAGATCCGTATACTTCTCCTTAATGTACTCATTTTCGTCACTTAATAGCTGCGCTAATAGTTGGTCGAGTTGACTCTCTAGTACACCATTACGTGCTTTTGCCATCTTGGCATGGGGATCCTAACCCTATTTAACCTAATTATGGTAGCCTAACTAGAGCTAACTACCTAGTCCCGAGGAGACACGTAAAACGTGAGCTCCCCGGGCAGACAGTTCCCCGTTAAAAACGAACCCACCCTTGTGTTTTTCGTAGTGCTAGCTGGCAAGAAGAAAAACACAAACAAACTTGTCAGCGACACGACTGTCTGAGAATTGCCTGAAGGGCCTAATCTGAATTCCTATCTATCGATACCAGTACCTAGGTCCCCGGGTAGATGCGCCCGGGGATGTGTGGCCTCTCCTGAACTTGTGCGAACAGTGAGGTGAGTACCTATGGTGTGCCCTAAGCTTGTAAACCTGTCGCCAGTCTTATTGTGCGACAGGGCCCTAGTCCCGCAAGGGGCTCTAGTGCGAAGGGGTAGACACTCCCAACCGACACTAGGTGTGTAGCTGTGAACGAAGTCGAAGACTAGGTTTGACGAGGGAAGCCCCCAAGGCCAAGGTCCTAGCTCCCGATGCCAATGGAATGCCTCGCCCTGAAGGGGTCCGGCGGGTAGGATTGGGTCACCACCCTCTTGACTTCGTTAACACCGTTAGGTTTCCCGTCAAGAACCACAAAACCGTGGCTTTTCCCTGAAGGGGCAACAAAACGCGGACGATTCGACGATAAAGGAAATATAGCCTCGAAAGAGGCTGTTTTTTTGCCACTGAGTAACACCGGTTAGAATGTGTACTAATACGAGTATCAGACACAAACTAACGATGTACTACGGGACGGTAGGCACTGGGCCTTGATGCTCGGCGAAGCGGCGAAGCTGCGACGAACAGGACGGGAGGCGCGGTGGGGCGCGGAGAATCGACGGAGCGGGGCGTAGCGCACGTCTGCACGCTGCGGCGGCCGAGCGTCGATGTGATTTTTGACCACAGAATGACAACGGAATTAAAGAAATATATTTATCTCTCTCTAACAACAAAAATTCCGTAGATGACGTTTAATTTTCTTTCCCTTTCTTCGTGCGTCTAAGTATTTATCTAGCTACCGACAATATTTACGCTGTTTTCGACAACCGTGAAGTTCATGTATGACGCGTCTATTTATAATACGTCATTGATCTACACTATTGGAGCTCAACGGTATTAGTTAGAACAAGACTTCGCATCATGTTAAAAAATTACGAATTTTCTTAAATAAGTTATCTTAATAATCTTTTTTTTAACTTGGGCAGATATACTTTACATATTAAGTAGATAGGCACAATATGTATCACCCGTAAGCTTTTCCAATTTTCCCCGAATTATATCCCTATGGTTAAAGTACGAGTGTGACCCTTTTCAAAGCTTTTCTCCGACAAAAGCAATCGTCGAAGTTACTTCATGAAAGAGTTTTTCAAAGGACCGAGAATAGTGTTATATGTTTTTCTTTATTTCCGATTATTCCCTTATACATTATTACCGTACGTACTTGCGAAACATTCACTCACAAACATGTTTTCTAATGAGGTAGTATTTCAAATAAGAAAAAAAAAAACCAAATTAAACATCTATTTCTATTATTTGTTGTATCAAAATTAATGGTTTTAAAATATATAGATATTACTTATATTCTTAAAAGTAATAAATGAAAATAAAAAAAATGAAAAAATGAAAATTTTTCATTTTTCATTTTTCATTTCATTTCATTTTTTTATATAAAATTACTAACCTAAAAAGGCGGAAATCAAAAATAACTGTGCGGTCGGGGGACCACCGTAAGGAACGAAGTTTCCTACTATACACACACACACACAGCATACGGTATTTCGTTACGTGACGCATGACGATTTCTACTAAATCGCACTACGTTCCAAAAGAAGTTTATAAAAAAACAAACACCCGAATGCGATGCAACGTTTTTTATTTGACTCTTCTCGTTCTCACTGGCCAAAGAGTCAAATAAAAAAAAGTCAGAGTTAGTATCGATATACTACGAGTATGCATAACTAGCTATATTCGTCGCAGACGTATAATTTCCTGGAACAATGATGTCGGCCGTCGCATGTTCTTGTCTTGAAATATTGATTTTGCATAAGTAAGTGACACTCCACCTAGGTCAGTTACTAGGGCAAGAGTTTTACTTCCTATTCGTTGTTGTAGGATATGTTATTTTCGAGTCGAGTTTCTTTGTTTGCTATTGTAAATATAAAACATACATTACGCCTGAAATCTGCGTAGGATTAGGTAGAGCAGCACTTAGGACTTAATAGCATCCACATTTCGCCGGGTACGTTTTGTTTGTCACACCATGTAATATGGAGCGAGTTTATTGCCATCAACCGAGCACAAAACTAAACTCCGTGGCTGCTGCTGAGGAATCCCTGATGGAAAAACCCAATAACTATTTGCCAAACCCGAGAAACCGACAACGGATGTTGAAATATTCTTATGATCGATGCGTGATATTAGCGGTTCACCTTCTGCCTAACTAAAGAGTTTATCGAACTCGTCGTCGCGCATGCCGTTTGGTACGTGATTTTTGGCGCGGTATTGATACATTCAGTGTGAGGAAATAAAACAAATCAAATTTATTTGAATGCCATAATTTTCCTGAAATAGTTTCTTAATTATATACTGAATTCACTCCATCAGTCTGGGGAGGGCTGTCCCCTACACCTTGTATTTTATTGAAAGGATGGAAGGAAATATATACCGTGGCCGGAACATAATGGGCGAGGAAGGACCATGGATGGGTTTTAGTCAGTAAAAATCTGTCACTCCCCCCTACTTTGGAAAAAAAACAAAATGAGGGATAAAATCCGGCCAAAAAATTAAAACCCCTTTAATGTGAAACCTATTAAAGCTCAGCTTGAGCAAACAATACAAGTCAGAATAAATAAAAGCATCAATTAGTAATCGATTACCTGCCAGCACCTTTGGCCGCCACCTACAGATCATTGTGTGCACAACATATTTTGCAAAATAACTTTGTGTAATAAAATTTGACTGTTAATTTAATAAACAATAAATGAATCGAGAGCGGCGGGATCCGAGATTTTAATATTGCACCCTAATTGCTAATTAGCTTGCCATTGCATCACATCTACTAATTTACACAACATTGGAGGGTACTTTTATTACTTACAACAGCCATTCGTTAAATTGGCTAAGGGTGATGACAGTGTCGAGATGAACACAGTCCAATGCTCGCGGCTAATAAGTTGCGAATGCGTACGCTCAGCTCCGCGGTTCAATGTGGGAGGAAATTGTGAACGATGATAATGTTGAAGTTTGATTTAGTAGGGGGGCTGCTTGGCAACGCTCCGGGCACCTGTTGCCCGGGATTCCTCCCTTCTCACCCCTTTTCATCCCTCTCGGGATACTAGTACTCGTCTGTCTGCGACTGGGGGACTAATATGGAGCTTAAATTCTGGAAGTCTCGTAACTACACGGAAGCTTACGTCTAGACCTCGTTGCAGTGAGTTTGTAAATGAGTTAAGTGTTCAGTGAGGTTTAGTGAGCATGTAATGCATTGATATTGCCAACAGATTCGCCAATGTACGCACACTTTGAAGTGAGTTCAAATATTTGATTGTAGCTTCGTGTTGTAAGGCTTGGAGACGAATTGGTTTAGTGTAATTGGATTTGTGTTTACTAATTGTGGGATTTGCGGAGTCTAATACGACTTTAGATTTAATCAAAGATATTTTGGGAAATCTGCCTTGTTGTTTTAACATTACCTTTTAATAATAAAAAAAACGCAAAAGTTATGCAAAACATTATTGGAAGACTACGAGTATAATAAAAAAGTGATAATTTTGACAAAAACTTTAGCGGAGAATGATCTACATTCTACATCAACTGTCAATCCATTTACGCTGTGATAATTTACAACCACGTAGTATTTACGCTACAAAGCTGATTACCTGCCAGTTCCATTCAGTCAAACAAAAGATTGCATGTCATTCACCCCGCTATCCTGACATTTGTAGTACACCTACTGCGTTCCGGCCACAGACTAGACCTATAGATACGTTAAAGCAAAGAGTGGTTTCTCAAAAAACCAAAAACTCTGTTTTGTTTTATTTCTTCAGAATAAATACGATGCGAAATGTTTCAAGCTGTCAAGAAAAGGCAAAGAAAGTAAGTAGAAAAATATCTAATAATTTGACAGTTTTCTAAATTATTTTTTGTATTATCAGGAAAAGTACATTATCCCATGTTCTCTGTTTTCTCGTGAATTATCGAGTTACCGCTTTTCGCTCAAAAGAGTAGTAAAAGTGCCTTCGGTCAAAGCTCGTAATTTGAGTATGCAGGGGGCCGGGCTGAAAAGCTGAAGTTGATTGAACTGTAACATAACATCGTATATAGATAGGTAGCTACTGGTGCAGATTGATTTCGAATCAATATCAGCATGTGGGTGTAGGTATACCTATGTATAATGTCTACAGTGACACAAGTCTTATATGTTAATTAATCAGAGCTAAGCCACTGTCCAATCCAAAGAGGACTAGCTATCTTTGAGGGAGGCCGTTATCTGCAGAGGAGTTCTAGCAGACAACTACTTAATTATGTAAAATTTTAAACTAACAACAAAAGAACACCGGTCAACTTGCGAACAAATTTTTGTTGATATTTTATTTTAGCGTCTGCCCATGAAAATTATATAAAAGTATAGAGTTTGAATTCCTGAAGAGTTTTGTCTTCAGTCATATTTTTCTAGGAAGTCAGGATTTAAAGATATTCTAGTTTGAAGTTTTAGAGGTTATATCTTGTTAACAACAGACTATTCGAAAAATAAATCTAAAAATACCTTTACTCACTTTAAATACATTAATATAAATGCATTTATTTACAACTAGCTGCGCCACGCGAAGTTTAGAAGAATATAAGGATAGTGGGAGAATAGTTTAAGGACTCCGTATTCAGAATATTAAGTCCAACAGACGTTCGTAGGTCTGCCACATGGCTCACATGGTCAAACGAGACGTAATTAGGTACTACCTACTTAAATAAATGATCAGAAGAATATTTATTTAATTACCTTAGTCAACTATCTAGCAGTTAGTGGGGGGCAGTTAGTTAGAGATATATTTTGATAAATAAGTCGCCAACCCGTCTTGAGCAAGCGTGGAGATCAATGTTCGTGCCTTCTCTGTTGAGAAAAGGCCTTTGCCCTGCAGTGGGACAGTAATAGGCTGGTATTATTATTATTTTTCATGGTGAATACTAAACCCACTTTTAAAATCAATTCTGTGAAAGTAGAGAGAAAATGGGATATGCGTTGTGCTTAGTCATTTAAAAAATAAAACAATTCTGTTAAAACCATAAAGTAATTTATTCTGTCAATTCTTATTATTGCCTACCCGGGCTCTAAATCACAGCCTGCATTCGATTCTTCATTAATCTGATCAGGTTTTTGACGGTGCCTTGAGGAATTCTGTCCCACCCGTCTGTTAACGCGGCCTTCAATGCTTTTATCAATCAATCATTTCATTTTCAGGCATCTTAAGGCCCATAGATAAGATACACGACATTACATTACAACTTAGAATATACTTATACATACAAAATATAACTTATAAACTATGAACACATGAAGTGACGGCGTCGTGTTACGCTGCGCGGTGTCACGTAGCCTGCCGCGAAAACGTCGGTAGACAACAACCTTCCGCCAAAACTCTTCCTTGAGAAACTTGTCGAGAAATTGTGTCGGAACTCGCACCACAAACGACTTGAAGTTGGTGTTGTGACGCGACTCCAACTTCTCGACCCTCAAGGTCCAGCTGGTCTTCATCTTCATGTACTCTACGAGTTCTATGACCTACTCAACCTTCGTGGAGTGATGCAGTCGGGACACATAAAGCAAAGTCGTAGTTGGTATTGCTGGACGCAGCAGCATATTTGGTACTGACAGTCCAGTACCGCATTGATTGCGACCAGTAGGCTTTTTCTTCTTCTTCTGAACTAAGGTGAAGCCGTCCTCATCACATTTCTGCTTGGCTGGACAGCGCTGTACCGGATTCCTCGGAAGGGTATCACAGCGACGGTTCTACTTTCCCCCTTTCTGCTGCTTAAGTTGTTTTGCAGCTGAATCGTTTTATGGTTGAAGGGACTGAATTTCTGCCCAGGACCCTTCTCTTGAGCTCGTCCCATAAGCGTTCGATATCAGTCCATATCTGGACTCGACCAGACCGACTTCATTCAGGAACTTTCGCATGATACGCGCCGTGTGACATCTTCGGCCCCTTCAGGCGCGAAAACAAGCGTGGTTTTTTCCTCTAAAGAGGCAGCTCAGCCATTATACTACATACAATACAATACACACTTTATTATTATTCTATGTACCTATTATGAAAAGACAATTCGTGACACAATACAATGATGTATGTGATGGAAGGCCATAACTCTATTTAAGGCTTTTCACGGCAGGGCACGCCACGATAGTGGCGGTAAGTCCCCTCTTTGAGGAGTGGCTGGAGAGGCGCCACGGCGTCCTCACCTTCCGCCTGACGCAGGTCCTCACCGGACACGGATGTTTCGGGAGGTACCTGCACCGAATCGGGCGGGAGGAAACGCCCGGGTGTCTCCACTGCGAGGATCGACCGGAGGACACGGTGGAGCACACGGTGGAAGTCTGCCCCGCGTGGGCGGAGCTCCGCCGTGTCCTCGTGGCGGCGATCGGCGGCGGCGACCTCTCGCGTCCGGCCCTGGTTCAATCCATGGTCCGGAGCGAGACGGAATGGGAAGCCGTCGCCTCCTTCTGCGAAGCAGTCATGCTAGCGAAGGAGGTGGAGGAACCAGAGAGGGAGAGATCCTCTCTTCCCGGCCGCCGCGGGAGACGCAACGGGCGTCGGGGGCCACGTGGTGGCTACCGGCCACGTGGTGGCTACCGGCCACTGTAGATACGGGCCTGTGGACGGCTGGCTATAGGCTAGCTAGCCGTCCGGCCGTCTAACGACGACGACAGGCCGTGTCGACGGCGCGTTCGTGTTCCACGCGCGCCTCAAAGAGATGTCAGCAAAAGGAGAGGGGCCCGCAAGGGCCGAAGCCTGCCGGGGTTGCGGGCCTGTTCGAAAGAGATACCGCGGCCCCGGAACGTAAAAGGCGAGGAAGGAACATGGATGGTTTTTAGTCAGTAAGAGTCTGACACTCCCTCCCGCTCCGCCCAGAGTGGGGGGGGGGGTCATTTGATGATTTCCCACCCTTAAAAAAAAAAAAAAAAGGCTTTTCACGGCCGAAAAGGCCTCAAATGAAGATGCGGATTTCAACAAGTATGCAAACTATTCGTAGAAAATATCGTTTTTGAGGCCAAACGCCCTTCTATCTAAGTGTATCTTGGTATATCGTGGCTACGGGCGACTTATTATACAGAATTTCTTGCTGAATTCGAATCAATGTTTAACTCAGATTTGGCAAAAATGTTAGTTACGGCCTTTCACCGTATGACGGTACAGCGCATGTCATTAAGCAGGTTGACAAATAAAATGTCATGTTTTTTTTTTGTTGGAGATGACATTAAATGTGGACACACACTTATCAATAATAAAATAAAAAAAGCAAGAAATATTTATTTCTCATACGTATGACGTCATCTATTCGTACGATTCGACGCGGATAAGTGTGCTAGGTTTTATAATATTTCATACAAGTTATTCTAAAATTCGATTCTTTCGGCGCGGTCGATTGTTTCGACGCGGATAAGTGTGCGTAAACCTTAAAAGTATATCTTAGCCAAAAGCCATGAAGTCAATCCAGGAAGAAAAAAGTAAGTCATGTTTATTTTTCTCATTCATCATTATTCTAGTCAATTGAGATCATAATACTGAGGATTTTTTTTACAGACTTCGTTAGACCTTAAGTTTGATTTGATAAATCTTTGTAAATTATTTCGTAGACATCTATCACGGTGACATACGTAGACGCTCAATAATTTCATCAACAATTGTCTCGCCCGGGTTCTTTACGAAATAAACCTAATTTACAAACAAAAAACGTCATATTAAAATAAAAATCAAGAAATTCAATTTAAATTTTATAAAATAATAATAAAAAAAAACAACGGGTTGCACTCCGGAGGTGAAAATTTGACAGTTATATTTTTTTTTAATAATTTGGAATGGTTAGGGAATAATTTCGCATGAATAGCTTTAATTATCAGTTTGAAAGTACTGTCATCTATGAGGTAAAATACAATATTCATTAATTACGCTATCGTACAAACACGACGATATATTACATTAAAATAACTACAGAAATGTCTACCCACATTATACACCTACATGTGTGTTATGAGTCACATTTCACCCGAGCAAAGCCAGGTTTTCATCTAGTATTTTAATAAAATACTTACTCATTTTCTTTCAATATTTTTAGTCACTTTTTTCATTAATAGCATTATTAGATGCACTTTGTTTAATTTCCATATTAAAAACATTTTATACACGAATTTTACATGTGTTCAGACGGTCGAGCCATTAGGAGTCACCATCCGTGGATGCGCCGTAGCAGGCTTCAGTACAAACAGATACGTACACTCGCGCAAGCGCTACTCCCTCCGTCTTACGAATTTTCGATCAGGTCACGTGTCCTGACGCGAGCCTAACATGTTTTACCCGTCCCAAAAAGTAGTCTTACGAATTTTCGATCAGGTCACGTGTCCCGACGCGAGTTTGACATTATTTCCCATCCCAAAAAGTGCACAACGGCGCTAAAGAAGTGTCGTGTCAAAACATCGAAAACGCACATAGACTGCTAAAATCATAACACTTCCTTCTGGCTCTGCCGTAGTCTGTTTAAAATTACCTCCCTATCAAAAACTGTGAACAGTGTGAACACTATTAGTAGTGACAGCCCTGAAAACCTTTGCACCCCGATCAAAAGGTACAACCGTATCGTTCAATATTCACAGCCTTTTTGTATAGCAGGGAGAAATTGAAACGTTTTATTGAGAGCTAAAAGTATTTTTAATAAACGGAACGTGAGCGTGGAACGACTGTTTATGCTATACTGAATGGAGGTTTTATGTATAACTAGCTGTTGCCCGCGACTTCGTTCGCGTGAAAATATTGATGGGTCATAATGTGATACTGCATCGTTGTTCGAGTTGTCGCAAGCGCTACTGAGCATGAGGTCCTGGGTTCGATTTGCGGGACGGGCAAAGTGTTATTGTATTATTTGTGCCCGGTTGATGGGATTAAGCTAAATGTGGGTGTAGGATTAGATACACCTCTACCTAACAGTGGCGCAGGGTGAAAATAGTGTCAGGGGGGAAGCCGTAGAAAAAAAAGGAAAACTGTTTTTTTGCTTCTGTTAACTTTTTTCCCCGTGTTAATTTTGACCTCATTTTCACTATCAGTGACACCAAAAACCACGGAAACGACACCCATGAATAAAAAATCAAAAACTTTCGTCGGCGCCATTTTTAATTTTTATTTTGACTTCATCTTCATTCATCAAAAGTAAGATCAGAAATGCAGAAGAGAAAAAAAAAACAGAAATCTACAAAATAAAAAAATCTAGTTGGTATCAAATACGATATCGACAATTACTCATTCTATCTCGTTCTACAATACATAATTTATTTATTTTATTTATTTATTTAAACAACACATACAACTATTATTACAGGTTTAGGTACCTAATACAATAGAGCAGTTATATTTAAAGTTAAGTTATTTATGTTTTGAATAAATTAATTAATTTGACAAACTAAAGTAATTGCGCAAGATGCGGCCCGTGTGAATTCGCTCAGTGTACTATAAATTGAAGCAATCAATCTTTTGCGACACCATATTGAGTGGTGCCAGCGGGCGGCACCCACAGGAGCGGCGGCTGCCATACTTTCTTTTTCTGCTCCTGCCGTAAGTCCATAATCTTGCTTACCTAGGTCCCTAGAAAACGGCAAGTACTGCCAGCCACGAAGTCACGTGTGCTATTAACTTGTATACGGCCTATACTATTAACTTGCACTGCTGCAAAAGGTCTCTCCTGCTGCTGTTATTCGTGAACGAATGAACAACTAAAATGCAAAAAATGAAAATAAAAAAACTAACGACTTACTAACTTTGATACTTTTTGGTGACTCAAAAAATCAAAACTTTAATTAAAAACAAAATGTTGCACTTTTTCCATCCCTCAAGGGTTGAAATTCTAATAAAGCCGTTGCGTCAGCTTCCAATCATAAGCTTAGATAACAAATTTTGTACTTTTTACGTCGAAAATTAAGGATTTTTCACATACAATTTCATCCCCTTTATAAGCCTTCGGGGTGGAGTTATCAAAAACGCTGAAACACGAATAAATTAATTTTTA
Source organism: Xestia c-nigrum (assembly GCA_916618015.1). Taxonomy (NCBI): domain Eukaryota; kingdom Metazoa; phylum Arthropoda; class Insecta; order Lepidoptera; family Noctuidae; genus Xestia; species Xestia c-nigrum. The sequence goes on from OU745246.1 coordinate 21,313,746, forward strand.
ATCGTCAGCCTAAACACAAAATTAGAAGATCCTAACTTTAAAACTGACGGACTTTCATATAAGCGTCCATCCCCTGTTTTATCCCCTTGGGGGTAGAATTGATCAAAATCCTTTCTTAGCGGATGCCTACGTCATAAAATCTACCTGCATGCCAAATTTCAGCCCGATCCGTCCAGTGGTTCGGGCTGTGCGTTGATAGATCACTATGTCAGTCAGTCAGTCAGTCACCTTTGAATTATATATATTTAGATGGAGGTTATGCTTAATAAATGCTCATATTACTAAAAGGAGTATCGAGGAAGAGGGCAACAGAGTGCAGAGTGAGTGAGTGTGTGCTAGGCACGCACTTCAGTCTTTGGATTCAATTTCAATTCATTCAGTCTTAATTCGCGATATTGGTTTTAAAAAAAATTAACAACGTTTTTGACAAAATTATATTCCACCATTGGAAGGGACTGGTAATTGTGAAGGTCAGATAGACAGTCGCCCTATGTGAAATACTGGTATTCAGCTGGTTAGACTGGAAGCCGATCCCAACATAGTTGGGAAAAGGCTAGGCAGATGATGATGGAAGAGGCTGGTGCCTGAAATAGGTTTTCAAAGAATCCTGTGTTAGAATTCAATAGCATTGCGGTTCATATGCGTATTGTACAATTGTCACTTGCTTCGGTGAAGGAAAACATCGTGAAGAAACCCTGAGAGATATTTCTCGACAGCCCTTAAAGACAAGTCTGAAGCCAATGGCCAAAAAGCTCTGTCACTAGTAAGGCACAAATCACACAAAACAGGAAGATGAAGATATCAATTAGTGTTCTAAACAAACTTTATCCCTTTTTATTACCATTTAATCTTTCCTCAATTAGGTGAACAGAACCCTTGGGTAAATAGTCCCAACGGCTTCGGCTGGGCGATGATCATTAGAATTTTTTATAAAGTACATTGTTATTTAAAATTATCATCACCACATCAAAATGGCAGGATGACGCTTCGAAACCACAAAAGTTTACATTATTTTGCTACAAATATCTCCATATTGTTTTGTTTCGAGGTTGAAACACTAATGTATAGCAGTAGGTATAATACCGAATACATAAAAAAAGTACACCTACGTTCCAAGAATATTGAAAATAATCTTACATTCCTCGCATGACGACAGAGAACCAAAAAGTCGAAGACACACTTGAACTGTCACATAGACATAAAATCGACTAGGTACCGGAGTAAAATTTTTGTCTTTCGTTGTTTTTCTATATCAGGCCTATTGGTTACAATAATCCTGTCAGTGATCAGGAACTCGTGGTTGAATAATATGGCCGGTCGGGCCGATCTTTAAGTTAAGCCGTGCTTGCCTAGGTTGGTCTGTGGATAGGTAACCACCCTTACATACCGAGTTTGATTCGTGCCTCGGAAAGCACGTTAAGCTGTTGGTCCCGGCATTTATTTGTAGGTCTCTGATAGTCCGCTACAGGTCGCCCAAAAAGTCTGACAGCCAGTCTTACCAAGGGGTATCGTGTTACCCAGCACTCCAGCAGTAACTGGATTGTGGAGGTCAGATAGACAGTCGCTCGTCTGTCGGTGATGATGGATTAATTCCAGTACAATGTGATACCGCCGCATACCTATAGTAAGGCACCTCCGATTCCACAAGATTGTATTTAAGAGCAAGTTGCTGATGGATAATTCTGGCTACAAGGTTGTGGCTATGCAAGTACTCTCAGCTAGCCAGACGAAAATACCCCTGGATTAATAATATGACGGATTGATTCGCCTGGACGGTGGCATGCCCGGCATTATGTCAACCGTACCATTTTTCACAATAAATCTCCGGTAGTGATTCCTCAGCATAACTGCATATATAATTGCTGAGATAAAACCATAAACGTTTTATTATTATTATGTCGCACCACAAAATATTCTTGACGAAAAGAAATCAGGTGGCTTACCTGCCAAAATACAGAAACAGATACCACAAAACTTTACCTCATAGAAAACATTTCCTCAGTTTACTTCAAACACGACAATTAGCACTAAACTGTAGACTTACGGAACATCAACGTAAGATTGACTTTCTGATTGCTGTTTATTTCATTAAACTTGGTCCAGACGCAGATTAAATAAGTTAGATTTAGTCGAGTCACGAAGTTAGTACACTTATTGCCCGCTTATTGCTCCTTCGAAATGACGACCGTTTATGGACTTTTCAAATGCTTGGTAATAGTTTTGTTACCCGACTGTGCGACGGAAAGAAGGGTTATGTGTGTGTCAGCCTGTTTGTTTCTGCCTTTGTGCCGCTCTGGACACCAAACGCGTGGGCTGATTTTATTGATTTTTACATCAATCGATTTGTTTTAATCTTGCGAGTGCCAGACATGTCAGCAATAAAAAATCAATATGGCGGTGTAATAGGTATTCGAAAATAATTGTATGTTAATTAATATTTTTTTTTATATCGAATGAGCATTTAGGATCTCTGGCGCAAAATAGGATATTAGAAAAGACAAAAACGTATAGCAAAGTGAATAAAAAATTAAAAAAAAAAAAAAAAAAAAATCTGTGGCATCTTTTTCATTATTCAACGGAAGAGTTAAAACAAAAAAAAAAAGCATACATGCGGGGCAGTCTTCGGGGCTAAGTAATCTATATCTGCTACTGCTTGTACCCTGCGCACGCCAAGTGGTGCTACGCCGTAGCGAATCGGCTACGAGTGCGACGAAGCGTTACGTGACGGTCACTTGAGTTCTATGATTTTTGTTCACCCAAAAAGTGCTCAACGCGCTTAAAGCAGTTTTCACTTAAAAAGTTTTCATGTCAAAACTTTTCACTTCAAAAAAAGTAATTCAATGTCAGTGAGCAATAACAGTGTTTACTTATTGTCTATGGAAGTATTTCTATTGTCATTGTGTCATTGTAACTTCCATAGCCGGCTACACAACCAGTATTTCATAAGCCGACGCGATACAACTACCCATGTCATACAGCGAGAGGAGTAATACTCACAACAATACCGAAAAAGCTAACTATTCTTGTTGCGTCCTTTCAATTTCGAACAAAGATACTTCAGAATCGATCCGGCCCGGGCACGTGACGGACGAGCCGGCAACAAAAGAAACCGACTCCCGTACGAATCACCGGGACGCAATATCTGCGATTTTGATTGTACTCGACTGAGTACAGGGTCAATAATGCGATGGATTTTAATAGGATCGAGGTACTTATACGTTGTGGATGGGCTTCTACTTATTTTATTGTTGTTGAAATGTACTTTATTACTTAACTTGCACTTGGCCCGCGATTTTTTCCGCAAAAAGTGGGTTAGCTCAGCTTGTGTTCATAATGTAAATATAATATGTCGCTTTCTAACAGTTAAAGTTTTTTTTTAAATTGGATCATCAGTTTCGAAGAATACGCCCTACATACAAGCAAACAAATTTTTCCTCTTTATTATTAACTAGCTGACCCACGCAACTTCGTCTGCGTCACATAAGAGGGAAAAACGAAAGGAAAAAAAAACCCCGTTTTTGCAGCACTTTTCATTCATGCTCCGCTCTTTATAATTGTAGCGTGATGTTATATAGCCTAAAGCCTTCCTCGATAAATGGACTATATAACACATAAAGAGTTTTTTCAATTCGAGCCGGTAGTTCCAAATAAACTCTTCCACTTTATAATATTAGTATAGATATGTGTCGTAATGTCAGTGTCTTAGATTTTCTGACAACTCTGACATTTCATGGTAGTACAGTATGAATACAATTAAGTTTACGGATCAGCCAAGAAAAAAGCAGCAATACCTCAAACTCTGTTTCATATTAGTTATGTATTTCCTTCCTGCACAGATAAGTTGGTTGAAGTGTAAGTGATGCACGACTCTTTAGGGCGTAACCATTTTCGGATCGTTTCTGTTTTTTTCTATACATTTCACAAAACAATTTCGCAGACAATTTCACCAGCAGCGCTCCCCTATCAACGTGATTGGAGCACGAAAAGATACGTGTAGTACACCGACTGTTATGTCGTTGTTTATATGTCACTAGTTGACCCACGCAACTTCGTCTGCGAGAGAAAGAGCTCACAAAGGAAATAAAATTTCCCCCGTTTTTGCAACATTTCTTATTGCTGCTCCGCTCCTACTGGTCATAGCGTGATGTTATATAGCCTATAGCCTTCCTCGAAAAATGGACTGTCCAACGCAAAAAGAATTTTTAAATTCGAGCCGGTAGTTCCTGAGATTAGCGCGTTCAACCAAACAAACAAACAAACAAACCGTTCTGCTTTATAATATTAGTATAGATGTGTATAGTTGTTGGGATGGTTAGTTGAGAGGAATGGCTCGAGTGGCAAAAAGATGCATACAGCAAGCGTACTAGACCAAGATCCCGAGACGTTACCAAACTGACTATAACAAATAAAATCACGTAATGTTTTTGCGAACTTTAAAGCATCTGGCAGAAATCACCACCGACGGGTACCAACAACCACCAACAACCACCAACACCAACGGGTACAAGTGTCTGACAGTGTTGATTAATTAATGTTTTACAATATGCTTTATAACATGAACGAAAATCAGCACTCAAAATTTAAGAAAAGTGAGTAATATTTTTTTTTTCGTATAAGCTATGGCTACTCGATTTCACAAATTTTTAATCGACTTAAAATATTTTTTTGCAAACGATTTTCACTTTTTAGTGTTTTACATGCGCTTACCCGTTTACAGCGTACTGGTGTGATGTTATGTTATGAACTGGTGTCAGCAATAAACAAACATGAGATTTCAGCAATCCCAGTCCATTTGCTATTATTTATTGAGGAGTTCCGTTGCCTATCTCCGAAGTTCTTCATCAAATCTCCACGAAATTGAAGGGGGACACTCCGAGAAAGTACTCATCCGAAAACTATCCAAACCGCTTCAAGTGTGCCTATAAAGTTTTAAGAGTTCTCTCTATTTCTCCAGGATCCCATCATCAGACCCTGTCTTGATGATTATGGGACCACCTGTGAACCATACCCTTTCAAACAAAATGAAAATAATCCAAATCGGTCCAGTCAAGTAATAGGGGAACATACATAAAAAAAAATAAAAAAAAACAGCTAAATACATGCAATTATATAATATTTCTTGCGGTATGCTACTCTGGTGTACGGCTTGCGTTATCGTGGCTTGTCAAGTTAGTGTACTGCGCTACGTCGAATTAGGTACTGTATTGTTTTGGTGAGATTCATGCATGACAAAGCGAATATCTGTTTATATTCAGTGGTTTGAGTCGTGCCCGTCGGGAAATCAGCATGTATTTCAGCAGTATATACTGCTCAATATAATGATATGGGTATATGGTATCCTATTGCCACAACTTATCCGAGACAGCTGTTTTTTTTTTGTAATACGACAAGCGTAAAATCTTTTGAAAACTGTATTGTCAGTAACTGTACGGTCGAGCAAGCTATGGTTTACAGTTTAACTCACAAATTGCATTGTAAAATGTAAACCAAATAGCATTACGGTGTTAAACTTTTTAATCGCGGCTCCGATTTGAAATTCCTCTTCTAACAAGCTATAAAATAATGCATGGCTCAATTACCGACGCTATTATTTTGTGCAATTATATTGTTATTTACATCATCATTCATTTTCTTTCTGTGGAGCAATCTTTTTCTCCCCATAACAAAAAAAAAGGATGCTCTTTCAATCAGCTTCAAGAAACTATGTGCCTCGAATTGTTTACAGACGCCACTTAGACCGATCCCACCTGATCTCTTCGTGAACTGTAGCTTACCTTCAGTAGCCTTACAGACTTCCGGGAATTGACAAAACACTGATATTATTCATTACCATTCCACCACACCACAGTCACCTTCCGTCATCACAGAGATGAACGACCTGTTCCATTCACACCCAGTAACATCTCGGCCTTTGAGATTCCACTAATCGTCTTAATTGCCAAGCATAATATTAGTAAATGGCTTCCCTTCCTAGCTATTACCGTATATAGGTTTAATCATGCAAATTGGCATCTCTTAGTGTGCTTGCTTGATTTGGAGATTGATCTCGACCTAAGCTATTAACTGTGTGTGTGAATTTGTGATAAATAGATAGAACAGAATACTGCACTGTTTTAGACTTTAACGGTTTTTCACTACACTTAAAGTACTTACGGGATATTGAGTATTCCCGCGATCATGATGCTTGCAACAGCGTCGAAATATCGGGTGCTCGAAAAACCTGAGGAAAATCACGGATATAATCCCGTAAGTACTTTAAGTTTAACAGAATACTGTTTATTATTAACACTACACAAATTACAGGTATTCATATATGAAACTTAATAAAGAGTGACACAATGGGTGGTTTTATCGCTGAAAGCAATATTTTCAAGACCGCCAGCTTGCCTTCGGGAACAATCAATGTACATAGTATCTTATGTAGTCATTATCATCTGTCTAGCCTTTTCCAAACTATATTGGGGTATAGGTTTCCAGTCTAACCGAACGCAGCTGAATACCTGTATTTTACATCGAGCGACTGCCTATCTGACATAGTTACCCATTCCCTAGCGTAGATCTGTATGGAGAAGAACGGGCAAGAAACTCCATGGACACTCTTTTAAATGAAATAAGTATAGTCAAATAGTATAAAAAGAGTATTTTGTATTAGAATAATTCGATTTGATACAAAATTATACTGACGAAGTAACTCAAAAGAGGTCTAGCTAACTTAAAGCAGTAACTTATAAAATAAAACCCACTGACCTATGTTCAAAATGCTTTACCAAGACTACTACGTTCTTTGACGCAGCTCACAGACAAAATACAGGTCGTGCATTTTGTATCGGTTGATGTCCGTTTATCGATTTCCGGCTAATACCGGCTTGGTGAATGATTAATTTGAAACCAAAGAATGTATAGTGCGTCACATACGCGTTGGTAGATGTTACATGTCTTCATTTTTTGGTTCTAGGACATGCCGGTTTGCTTACGATGTCTTCTTTACCGGTTTGCTTACGATTTTGAGAGTAGTGGTGATGAAATAAATTACACAAAGTAATTCGCCTGTCTGGGTTTAGAAGCACTTCTAATCTGTAGAAAGGAGAGGTATAAGCTGACAGAACTCTTAGCGAAGTAATCAAATTTGAAATCGGACCTTTTAGGATTCTGTATTTTTTATTCTGTTTTACAAACACAGCACCAGCACTGCACCAGCACAGCTGTTGGCCGGCGTTGTCTTGAATTTATTCTACGGCGCGCTTACCATGCGTCGTCAGCGAGGCGTAAGCTCGCAGTCTGTGCGCTTGCTGTGACAGTCATAGTACGCCGGCTGAAACTTTTTTCATAAATAGTTTACACCATAACGAGCTTAAAAATATCAAATGCATGGTGGAAGGGATTATGTGTCTGCTCCTCACATGAACTTAAAAGAAATACGTAAAATAAAGTTATAGTACGCCGGATGAAAGTTAACAAAGCGATTGTTAAAATTTTCAAAAGTACGAAAACAACAATCAGCTGTGTCGGTAGCGGTCCTTTCAAATTCATGCAAGCTGTAAACGACACCGATAAACGACAAACGGCGGTGCCGGTGCGGTGCTTGTCAAGTGAGCCACGACCTTTAAACGGGTTGCGTACCATTTGATATAATAAGGAAAGTTCTAACGATCACATGACCTAATCCCATTTCATATACTTTTTTAAGTATAACGATGTAATGAAATAATGAATTATTGATATCTTGATATCTAAAACTTGAAGCAATGACAACATGGAGTAAGCTTATTGACGGCTTACAAGGGAAGATGAAGCACAATAGATGGATTATAAAATGATGGCGGCGACGGTGATGTCCGATCTTCTTTTGTTATTTTGTTAAAGTATGTAGTACCTTTGTAGTTTGAAAGTGTTAAGGCCTCTTTTATGTTTTCATCCGACTATGGCACAGCAAGGATTATGATTGTAGCGGTGCGCGGCGTGCTCGTAATAAAATAGAGATCTACAAAATTACAATTCAATTTCACACCACTAAAAGTCAGGCTTAAACTCGAGAGAAAGTCTAGACTTGAAGTAGCTTCTAGTACTAAGCACTTTAAGTGCTTGTAAGTACTTACAACCCACTGGTCGTATTGGTGGCGAACAAAGGAGTATATTAATTAAAGTTAAAATGAACCAGGCTGTCAGTACGGAGAAGGCTTCTAAAGGGAACAGCTCTATAGTTTCTTAGTTTTAAGTTCTAAGCTAGCCTTTAGAGTGGGGTTCGAATGCATTTAAATCTATACTCTATAGTAAACAGGGTAGGTACGAAGTAGATAAGAAATAACCTTTTTTACTCTTTCTAATCCTAGTATCTATAGAGTTAAGTTGCTTACGCAACTATTTTTATGCAATAGACAATACTTTGAACAGATTAAGGACCGTCAAGTTTTTAACAGTTCTTATAACTTCAAGTTCTAAAATAATAAACTGCAAAATGATCATGAAACGTAAAGGTCGTTTATGGATACGGCAGTGTAGTGCCTGCTTTACATGCTAACATAGTACGATTATCACGATGTCACGATGTTTTCCTTCACCAAAGCAACAATAATTATAGGTACAATAAGAGTATGAATCCGAAATCTCAAAGGTGCCCTGGGTTCGAACTTGAGACCTTCGAATTGTTAGTTCGACGGTCACAACGCTATTTCTGCCTATACCTAGCTTTAGAAGCCAAGTTTATAAAACCAACTAGCTGACCCACGCAACTTCGTCTGCGTCACATTAAGGGGCGTTTTACAGTCCACTAGCGCCGCCAATCGAAAAAATGTCATAACTCGTAAATAGAATCAAAAATACAAAATGTGGTCTATTATTACTGTAGAAAAGGCAATAACGTAATTTTATAACACATTGTCACCACTTGAAATATAGCTGTTTAGCTAAATCGTGCATTTGTAACAAAAACGGCCGTTTATGTTTTGAATGCACGATTTAGCTAAACAGCTATATTTCAAGTGTTGATAAGGTGTTATACAATTACGTTATTGCCTTTTCCACAGTAATAATAGAACATATTTTGTATTTTTGATTCTATTTACGAGTTATGACATTTTTTCGATTGGCGGCGCTAGTGGACTGTAAGAGGGCTCTTAAAGAGAAACCCGAAAGGAAAAAAAAAACCGTTTTTGCAACATTTTTCATTCCTGCTCCGCTCCTTATCATCGAAGCGTGATGTTATATAGCCTAAAGCCTTTCTCTATAAAGGGACTATCCAACAAAAAAATAATTTTTCAATTCGAGCCTGTATTTCTTGAGATTAGCGCGTTCAACCAAACAAACAAACTCTTCTGCTTTATAATATTGGTATAGATAACAGAAGAAGCATACCAAAAACCAAAATCTACTCGTATTTTAATGAAGACGAAAACACGAGACTTAAAGGAGAATGCTCATAATTATCTTTCTTACAATACACTCTTTGTGACCAGGGTCCAAGCCATCATATAATCTGCGCAAGAAAACAAGGATTATGTACCAGAGAATACTGCTACTAATCTCTTCAAAATTATCTTTTCAATTGAATCCACACAATTTTTATACTTGAGTACCTTAATCATAGAGGCTTCGCGTTTTAATTTTCTTTGATGAATTGAAAAAGAAAGTACGTAGGTACGTTAGTTCGTGTACTTGTAATGCCTCACTGCCTTTTGATAAAGAGCGTCTCCAATTCGCTGTCTTTATATTAAGGTTTATTTACTTGAGTGAATGGTTCAAGAAGATTCTTTGGAATTTAATATACAGATACTGTTTCTTGGGATTCATAGACTGATTTATTTTGGGACCGTTGACGTTTGATCGTTGAAGTTAAAGTAATATGTAAGTACCTTTATTGATACTTGTTTTGTCACGACTGTTTATTTTTTTTAATCAGAAAAGTTTATTCTATATTTAATTTTCCAACGAAATTGAAAGGCCATCTGTGTTCATTGCATTTTAACAGGTCTACTAAACTTCTAAGGTTCTATATCACAATGTCCAACTAAATAGCCACTTAAAAGTAGGTGGTGAAACAGGCCCTAATTTTGCTTGTTGTAAAACTTTTAAACAAAATAAAAAATACAACATTCCGTTCGTATCGATCCTAAAACCTATATAAATACATTTTTTTTTTCTTGTAAAAAATATTTCTTCTATCTCGGCTTATCTGTGTATTTATTTATTGTTATCAGTATTGTTTTCCAACACAATTAAATACTTATTACTTTACGTACATTTTCTTTATAAGCACGAACTCGTACATTTCATCAATTTACCCTATTTTTTATTTATTTTTTTTCGTTGTACCGATAGCCATTTATTTATATATTCTTATGTTTGAAACTGTTTTCTGTTTGTCCCTTCCCCCGTCAAGGTTCATTGGAAGACCAGCGTCAGACAGCATCACCTGTCTGGCATGAATGCTGAAATGGACCTTTTTGGCGCAGCCGTGAGGCACACAGTACATACCATGTATTTTTGTTCTTTTTGTTACTTTTTTATTATAATTGTGTGTGTGCTTAATACTAACGTCAAATAAACATTTTTACTTTCTTTCTTTCTTTCTAAAACATAGATTTGGTTTACGTGGTGCATTCAGGATCAAATGTTTTCCGCATCATGGCATAAAACACATACACGTAAAAAAACAATAATTCTAAATCTTGTTTTACACAGTTATAAAGACCATACTCATATCACTTTAATATCCAAACAACAAAGAACGATAAAATACACCTAGTACACTCTCACACACACATAACAATTAATTGTAATCCACTCAACCAAGTTGGGCGCCATCAGAGAGCTGTCAAAACCTTTGAACGTTTCGACAGCTGCTGCCGCGACCTGTTGATAGCAGGACTCGTGTAATAAATAAGTCACGATTTATTGAAAAACCGGTTATGTGTGGAGTTTGGTGACGTAATCGCGCTGTTGACTGTACTCCTTCATCTGTTGCTTTTGTTTGTTGTTTAAATTGTTGAGGGTGTGGGGTAGGTGGTTTGTAATGGACGTTTGGTGTTGAAAATGTTAAAGAGTGGGTATAGACTTGAATATACGTTGGTTTAGCGAGCTCAAGTGTGACTTCAGAAGTCACAATTTAATAGCCGCTCGCCATCAAACTTCATCCATAGCGAATGTTGAGAACATAAAATATGAAGAAACTGCCAGGATCATGTCATGAGTTAATATTACACTACTTACTTGTTTGAAAAATAAAGATAGAATTTACTTAAAATGTTCCATTAATATTCGGTTCCCATGCAATTTTTAAGTACATCTATAACTTGAAAACTATCAAGAATCGTGGAACATACATACATGGGGTTTTTTTTGTATCAAACAAAGCCCTGGATGTGAAGATTTTTTTTTCTACGACGTTTTTTTTTGTACCACTCTGAATAATGTCAGTTTTAGGACAGGAAAGAATGAATGAACGTTTACGGTTTTAGCTTTAATTTAATCAAAGGTTTAATATAATTTATGCATTGCGTGTTTTTACTTTCTTGCTATTTTTTACAAACTGTCAATACCTTGCAAACGATATTTAGGCACATAATAAATACATAAATAAATAAATTTTTAAATTCCATTCGTTTTTAAACTTAGAAATTACAAAACATAAAAATACTACAGTCATTATTTACTTTCAATTTTAGTGTTAACATTTTTTTACTCATATTTAATGATAACTTTCATGAATAATTTGGCCTGGTCACACAATTGCACGGGGTAGACGAATAAAAAATAATAATTAGTTTGTCACATAGATTATCAACAAATATTTTGACCCGTATTTTTTATTTTATAACATAAACCAAAATTGACGAAGACAGGACGCTCTTTACATTGTCAATACTTCACGCCTAGGTTACATTTTTAACGAGTTCTGTTCTGACGTCACGAGCCCCCCACTCCGAGTTTTGATGCGTTATCTTTGTCAATATTCATTGATTTACAAAAACAAAGAATACGTGTTCCTAATTTATCAATACTTTTAACTGACGGACCAAATAGATTTGCATTTTTTTATACTGTCGACATGCCAATTGTCCCATTGCCATTAGTTGCTGTCTAAAAACAAAGAATGAATTTATCACTACTAACATTCGATCTACCTTTTCTTGTATTTCCTCAGAGGTAAAGGTAATATTATACCCTCAGCAATCGAAACCCGGAGTATCATCTATTGTTACTTCCAGCTCTTTGTTTCGTTCATTTCGTTATTGTCAAAGAGATGTAAGTAGGATCTCTTTTGTGTTTCCATTTGAGGCTTATGAAGAATAAATAGCTGTATTTTGTAGCTGACGGGTTTCAGGGTATTGTAGGGTTTATTTTTACTAATATTATGAAGTTAATATAATATACAGATTGGAATTTTACAATACCACCTGGAGGGAAAGTACTCTAATGACTATAGATAGCAAATTTTACTCCAGGAAAACATTAATTTATTTGTAAAAAGAAATATATCTGCATTCAAAGATTTTCGAAAAATCTACTGTCTCACTCGGGAATCGAACCGACTGAAATTCGAAAAAATTACATCCTGTACTTTTTTGACATCAATTAATAGGGTCATCATTATATCGTTCAAATCTCTTTAGCAAATATGATAAATTAGCTGACCCGCGCAACTTCGTCTGCGTGAAGAACCGCTCTACCGATTTTGTGCAAACTTCTCTTAAAAAACCATCTACTAAATAGTCCGAACAAAGCCAAACATTTAGTTTGGATAGGTGAGCCCGTTCTTGAGTTATAAAATTACAACGAAAAGTGGCATTGATTTCCATATATATTGATTAAATGAAAGTAAAACCAAAAAATCTAGAGTTTTTAAATTCAGTGGGATGAATAAATTAAAGCAAAGCACTTTATTCAAAAGATAGATGAACCTTAACATTTGAAGAAAGAAGATTCCAATTTGCACAAACACGCGGAAATTGCAATTCTCCTATCTAAATAGTTCTTCGTCATTTCAACGTCACAAAGATTTTGTAAATTATAACATAAGCAGCCGGATGGACCTTTGAGTAAAAGTGCTTTATTTTATCCCATTGAATTTATAAATATACTAATATACTAAGGACTGCATTCGTACAATTTACTTTTCATTCAACCTGAAATTATTGTGAAAATATACGATCTACCCAACCTTGATGTTTATTTATAAAGACAAACTCTCTTTAAACTATTTGTCCAACACAAATATTAATCTAAGATTAATCACACCAGGCTAACAGAAAACAAGTTAAACCAACAGCAGTTTAATATCCGTTGAAGTCGAGCAATTGTTTGTAAAATCAGGTTGAATCTGTTTCTGATTATATACATGAAACTCGGGATATAGTCGTGTCTTGTTGACTCTTCGAATAAAAGAAAAAAATCGATGTTAATAAAAATGATGGAAATATGATTATATCAGTGGAATATGAGAGTCAGGAAACCGTCAACCAAGCATTCTGTTCATAAAACTAAGTAACTCTACGCAAAAATTCTTGCTGGGAACAACTTTTTTTGGGTGAATGGTTAACTCAGTAAGACTCAAAGTGACGCACTCAAACCAATTTGTTGATGGATGTATTGAATAGTACGGAGGGACTGGATTAATTTGAATTCAAGTTATAACCTTTTTGAAAATGTTCGAACTTTGGAACCTCCAATATCTGCATAAACTACATAGGTAATAGGACAACTATAAGGGCTACTATAAGGACAACTATAAATACCACTATAAGGACAACAGCTATAAGGACAACTATAAGAACAACTATAAGGACAACTATAAGGACAACTATAAGAACAACTATAAGGACAACTATAAGGACAACTATAAATACCACTATAAGGACAACTATAAGGACAATTACTATAAGAACAACTATAGGGACAACTATAAGGACAACTAGTTAGGTAGAACAAAAAACCGATGGCAATAACCGGTTCGTAATATTATGTATGTCTGCACAATGGACGTCGTCGATACCCTTTAAGAGGCCTGCGGAGCATGCGTAGTTCATACAAACGTAATACCAAAATAATTTGAAAATCAAACGTATTCTTAAGGTACCTAGTGTGTATTTATTTCGATTGGATTACATAATATCTAGGTTCCCAAATATATATTTTGCATGGACACTGATTGAAACAAGAGTTATGAGAAAAATAAGTTTTCTATGGAAATTTTAAATTCCTCATATCTCGTCTTCATATCATTTTCCTTTCAAAAATTATATTTGGAAACATATTAATTCTGTAACCCAATCGATAAAAATACACAATACTTTAAGAATAAGTTTGACTTACAAATTATTTTGATATTACGTTTGTATGAAATAAGCATGCTCCGCCGGCCTCTTAACTGATCAGCTCAAAAGTTGGCACAGGTAGGTATAATATATATTTTTTCATGGAGCAGAACAGAATCAAGAAGAAGAAAATATCAGGGAAGTACTAGGAGAACAGATGAAAGGAGAGGAGTAAAGACTAAAAATACCGGGACCGAAGTCACAGGCAACATCTATTTATGTGGATCTAATAGTCATAGTACACTGGATTATGTTGAGCCTTTCGAGCTGCCTAGAAAACTGTTCATGGTTTAATTTAAAAGGGAAATACAAGCTAAAGAAAGCGACGTCGACATGTGAAATGCGGACGGGATTTCATGATTTTTCTTGCATGAAAGAGCAACGGCGCATTTTATTTATTCTAATTGCATTTCCATATGGCTGACTTTTTTATAACTCCGAGAACGTAGGGTTTTGTGGCTGGATTTATAGAACCAGTACTGGAAATATTATTGTGTATCAGTTATTAACTGCAATCATAAATTCCAATTTTACTATTTTGTGGAGACGAGAAAGTTATGTTAAAAATTTAGAGCCTTTTTAGACCTTTTTGTGAATAGAATAATTAATGTTTGTTGTTAACAGGGCCTCGATTTTGCTAATTACGATACCACAGATCGCTGTCTGCTACAATTCTTACATAATTATTTTGCCAAAACAGGTACTTTTTAGAAATAATAACAGCCACGAAGTCAATCTTTGGGGTTCACGCTTGTCGAACGTCGAGCTTATGACATACCGAGATTCTTCCGTGTCTCGGAAAGCACGTTAAGTATTTGGACCCGGTTATTATTCACAGATCTTTGACAATCCATGTTAATACAAGTATTAGAGTCAAAAGACCGAAAATTTAACAAAGAGGGCGTCTGCATGCACATTGAAACTGGGTTCTAGAGGTCAGATAATCAGTCAATAGAAATAAAATTGCAAAATGACTAGGTGGATGATGTGTCGAAGATTAGATATTTCCGTCTTTTCTGCGATTTGGAGCGGCGCCGGCGCCGCGGCGCCGCGCGCCGTGGGAATAAAATTTAGAATTATTATTATTTATAAGGCTTGAGGGTCGTGATATTTTTATTCGATCTTTTGAAACTTGCGTGGGTTGCACTTGTTGATTGTAAGAGGCTTCTAAAATTGATGCTGGAAACTGAAAATAAATCATTATTCACAATGTTTTTCTTTAGGAATTTCCTTGTTTGTGTATTTTAATGGTTCCTACTCTCATTGTTTATTACTTGTGGATTATAATGTTGTATACTCTCTTTACCTTTACTTTCACCGACAGTTCACGACCAACAGTTCACATTTGATAAATGGTTTCATATTGCTGGTTTATTCGGATGGATGGAGAGGGAGAGGAAGACAGAGGAAACGATGGATGGATTGTATGAGGAATGATATGAAATATTAAAGAGTAAATGATAGGTTGACGATTGATAGAGAAAAATGAAAGAAAACTCCAAAGTAACATTGGACAAGGGCAGAAAGATGACGACTGTTTGTTCGTTTGGACTTAGGGTAAAATGAACTTTACATTAAATAATGCAAAGTTCATATACCAACAAGAGAGTCCAATTTATTATTCGCAAACATGAGTGAAGATTGACAAAATTATTTGTTTTACCATTACGCAAGCAAAAACTAGCTATTTATGATAAATTCTGAAATGTTTGTTAGTAAAAATGAACTAAGATACTAGGTCATCGATGTCTAGATCGAAATATTATACTCAAAAATAATTTGAGTTACTTCTGGAGATATTTGAAGCAAAAAAATATTCCTAGGGCTATTACCCTCCTAATTTATAACGTGATTATGTGTCGGACCGTTATAATTACAGCTATTAAGGCCTCGGACGATTCCCGATTATTTTATAGGTGCTTATAAGCAGCGTGTAAAATAATAGTGCTTGGAGGTAGAAAAGGGTATTGAGCTGGCATGGGTTACAGCATATATAAATAATACACTATATAATACAAGATAGATGCGCAACTATGGTTTTCGTTTTTAAAACTATGTACCTAAGCTGTAAGACGGCGCTGTTAGTTTTTGTTCAACCAAATAAATACAAAAAATAATTCTTGACTGAGGATACGAACTTGTGACCCATTATTCACAAGGCAACCGCTGTCACCGCTAGGCTATTTACTTCACTGACACGTTGTCTAAAATAGCTGTTCTCGTTATGACAGTTGTAAGCTGTCAAACAGTTGGAAACTTGGTGTCTTTAGTCACACATATGGCAGCACTATCCATTAAAAAATTTGTTTGAAGCAGACCCCCCTTTGGGTTATAGAAAAATTGGATCTTTCTGACAAGCTGAACGAGTTTTTGACTATTCAAAAGTAATTTAAAGTCTACACGGTTTCTGGCACGCGGTCGAAATTCAAACTATATAACATAAAATCACGCATGTTATCCACGAAGGGTTAAGCAAATGTGTACCTAATGAAACACCCACATTACGCCAGTAATATGGGTTAGTCTATTGCTGCAACCGGGTACACACCCAGACTCCGCGGCTGTTACTGGAAAAACTTAATAACATTTCGTCTGACCTGAGTTTAGTCAGTAAAAGTCTGACACTCCCTCCCGCTCCGCAAAGAGTGAGAGAAGTTATTTGATGATTTCCCATAAAAAAAAAGGATCTCATGCCCAGCTGTCTCGCTTGACCCCACTACATTGTAATATGTCAACGTAAAATTGAACACGTTAGATTGTAATATAACTAGAGAGATTGTAAACTCTCGAAATATTGTCAAACGAACATACTAGGATCCCCCTTGCCCCATAGTACCACTTTCATGAAAAGATAATGTACCATTCCTGAGAAATATCGATTAATATACCCTTACCTCAAAACACTTTAAATTCCCCAAAAATAAATAAATAAATAAAGTCTAGGTCTAATAGGAGTCTAATTTAAAGGAACCTAACTAATCTAACGTGGAGGTGCCCCAAGTCCCGGTTATGGCGGCAGAGATACTACCGTCGCGTCGCATGCATTTCACAATATTACGGTTTGACTTCGATCGATTACAATTTACCGAAAAGTAAAGCGTTATATAAATTGTAAGCAGTATGTTCAGTTGACAATATTTCGAGAGTTTACGATCTCGCTAGAGACATTACAATCTAACGTGTTTGACAATTTTGCGGTGATATATAGACTAACGAGGCAAAACTACAGTCGCTTTGTTTGTAACCATTGTAAAACACACATGAATGTCTACGAACAATTTAATTTAAGCCTGAAAGGGGCTAAAAGATCTAAGTGACAGTTTCTGCAAATGTGTCAAACTTGATTTTCTAAACACCTTTTCCAATCCGATCAACTTAACGAATTTATTTACAAAATTATGATTCAAATTCAACAAATTCATGCAAATTCTGAGTTTTAACTATTTTACAAGAAGCTTTGGACGTAAGTTAGGGCGAGTATAGGAACTTACTGCAGTCTTGTGTACATCAAAGGAAAATATCGCGAATTGTGTTGGTGGATGCCATTAAAATAGGAGTTCCTAAGTAAGACTTCCTCACAGCATTATTAAGTTGGGAAACTTTCTTTTCATATTTGCATAATGAGTGTAGTACGCACTAGTCCTCTTTACTCTCAACATTCAAACTTTCTCTAATAAAGGCCCGAAAGGCATTTGTTCTCTCATTGCAATCATCTTTTTGATCTAAACCATACTTGGGAACGTTATAGATATTGGGCATAGTTATAACTTTTCCAAAAGCATAGCTTAGCTTAGCTTAGCTTTTAAATGCATGATTTTAATTAAGTAGTTTTTTTTTATTGGTTATCCAACAACTATTTACACTGGTTAAGGTAACATGCAAAAATGTAAATGCAACAGTGCAACAATCACTTAAAGGTTAACTCCGCATGCTTAAAGAAGTTGTACAATTTATAATATTAATCTAGTTTAAAAATAACAATAATAATAATAATCTAAAGGTCTTTAGGCGGTTGGATCAAGGGCCTGATCAAGGCAGTACTCCTCGATACCGCTCGCATTGTGAGGAGGTTCCTGTCTCTGCAACCCTAACCACCGGTGACTTGGACCCTGCTCCCGACACCGGCGGATCCCTATTTTTTATATTTTTAAATGTTTTTATATGTTTTAAGGAATATTTAAAAATGTATAAAGTAAGATATATAATGAATAAAGGATCTAAAGGTCTAAATAATTAACATAACATTTTAAGAAACTTATATTTTACTTAAATATACTGTAACGGGAGGACAAGATAAAGTTAATTTAATATTTTTATTTTAATAACCATCACCACACCCGTTACTATGAGTACAATGTTTTAAGTGTGTTAATGAGTCTTATCGAAAATCGTGATTTTTTACCTCAAAATAATTGCGTAGAATTTCATAGTTTGATGTACGGAATGCTTGGTTGATGGATTCGTGAAGGTTCTATGTACACACTGCATCATCATTTATTTATTTACTAGCTGACCCACGCAACTTCGTCTGCGTCACATAAGAGAGAAAACGAAAGAATAAAAAATCCCCGTTTTGCAACATTTTTCGTTCCTGCGCGGCTCCTGATAATCGTAGCGTAATGTTATATAGCCTAAAGCCTTCCTCGATAAATGGACTATCCAACACAAAAATAAATTTTCAATTCAAGCCGGTAGTTCCTGAGATTAGCGCGTTCAATCAAACAAACAAACAAACTATTCTGCTTTATAATATTATATTAAGTATAGATTTATTTAAACTTAATGTACAAGAGTGGTACATAGGCGAACTTAGTGCCACAAGGCATTCTCTACCAGTCAACCATTTGGGTCAAATATGACAGCATTGTGGTAGAGTACAAAAATCAATGTGAACAATGCCATTTTGTTAACAAATCGAAATAAGTACATAAATAGTATAAGAACACACTAATACACATATATTAAAGATAACATGAAATAAACTAATATATATTAAAATACAGTCTGGCTCTTGTTATACAGGAACTCCTAGTACAAGAGCCAGGGCTACACTGATGTTTGCGAAATAATTTGTCAATAAGTATTTATTATTTATTAAAATAGTTCAAAACACGAGAAACCCCATAATAATAACTACGACTAGCTTGTGAGTAATTTAGCCTGACTTCAGATAGTACTTCCGAACTGTTCGTTTGAAAGCCATTTTGCTTTCAGCTTTTTTAATGCCAAGGGGTAGCGCGTCCCGGGGTTGCGGGCCTGTTCCGGGGTTGCGGGCCTGTTCCGGGATGGCGGGCCTGTTCGAAAGAGATACCGCGGCCCCGGAACATAAAGGGCGAGGATGGAACATGGATGGTTTTTAGTCAGTAAGAGTCTGACACTCCCTCCCGCTCCGCCCAGAGTGGGAGAAGTTATTTGATGATTTCACATCGTAAAAAAAAAAGGGGTAGCGCGTTCCATAGCTCCCGTTAGCTCTCGTTATTCCTTACTATTTATCCTTTACTATGCCTATTCCGTAGTTTTGTATTGTATTGTACAATAGGCTGGTGTCCGCAACTCCACGTCAAAACGCGTATCTTGCGCATGGGGTATTATAATCCATCACGCGGGCCCAGTGCGGGTTGGTAGTAGTCACATGTCTTCGAATTTTTATTCTAGGAGATTCCGGTTTCCTCACGATGTTTATCTTTACCGTTTTTTGTTTTGAATATTAGTTAACTTTCTAACTAAAAGACATTCGAATATTGATAAGATATTGAGAAGCCATATAAATAAATAAATAACAATTTGTAAGTAAAAAGATATTTGATTAATTCGGTCATTGTTTCAATTTGAAAAATAATATAGTCGTTTTAATGTACTTTATCAATAACATTAAGTTAACTAGAAAATACTTTTAAAAAGTTCGTCCCGGTTCACTTCCAATTCCCTATTCACCAACATTTTGCCTTTAAAGGTTTGCAATAAACAAAGTGGGTAAAATTATAAATAACAAGCACTTAGTAAAAGATAGCTAGGTACCAACGGTTGCCATGGTGAGGACCTGTTGCGTCCCCTGGGGGCATCGATCTGAGATAGGGTTGTTTTTCAATATAAGATAGTTGAAATAAAGGACCAGTACCAGATCTGTTTACTTGCATATTGTCAAAATTTCGAAGGGATTTAAAAATGGGAGTAGGTCATGGGAGAGCATTAATTAGTGAGGAATAATAGGGTGGAGCAGCGGTGGCCCAGTGGTGGTGGCCCCGACTTACGAACAGTAAGTCGTAAGGTTCAAACCCAGACAGGCGCATTATTTTGTGTAATTTATTTCATCACCACTGCTCTCAAAACGGTGAAGGAAAACATCGTGAGGAAACCGACATGTCCTAGAATCAAAAATTCGAAGACATGTTTCTGGGCAACTACAGTACTTTCACAGTTTTTGTGCCTTGTGACTGGGACTGTAGCTACATTTCATTTTCATCTTTGTTTCGACAATTCAAAAATGCCTGTTATTGGCCTACTTGAAATAAATGCTTTGATTTTTGAAAAAAAAAACATCTACCAATCCGCACTGGGCCCGCTTGTTTGATTATAGCCCATTCCCTCTCACTGAGAGAAGGCCGTGTCCCAGTAGTGGGAACATTATAACCTGATGATGAATAGGGAAGAACGAGGAGTAGATGATTGTGTGACACCCTGAGAATGGAAGATTAATACGTGTTTCGCCAATCAAAACCTTCACCGAGGTCGACCTCGATGGTGATCTCCATCTCCTGGCATCCAGTGAGTGACGATCTTCACCCACCGCTCCGGGTAGATCACAGATTTATGAATGACTGATAAATCTAAAAGTAGGAATATAAAGACAACGTCGTTTATGTTCATGTCACTAAAAGATCAATATAAAGTATTTCCAAAAAAAAAAGTTTCAGTTATTTTAGCACTAGCACTAAGCCCGCGACTTTGACCGTGTAAATTGTAATAGCTCAGGCTAATTTGAAAGATAACAATATAATCTAAAACCTATGTTACTCAGTAAAGATGTAAGAATTTATTAAATCGGTTGATCTTGAACTAAATCGTAACAAACACTCACGAATCTTTTGGGAACGTTATCCAATAGAAAAGTAAAATAGTTTAGATGGTCATATATGTCGGATCCGGTCATGAGTACGGACAGGCGAATGAATCGAAAGCGCGCCAGTGGTGACATCACGCGACCAACTTACCAGTCTAACCTCGCCATGGCGTGCTTCTACAGAGTCCTGATGTTAACAGCTCGCCGCGAGGACGACATTCTGGGTCGGATCGCAGCGGAGTAGAGACGTCTTGAAACTGTATCCGATTCATTATACTGTGAATATGTAATGTAAAGTACTTTGTTAGTTTATTCAGTGCAGGTATCTGTTTGAAAAGAGTAACCATGAAGTTCCTTGGCGGTTCTTCTTCATGGAAACAACCGAGCTGAACCGTGCACCTAACAATAAACAGTGTTTCACATCCAGTGAGTTTTCATAGCACGGAACACGTCTTCTGCCCACATAATGCTCGAGCCTAGCGAAATATATCCTGATGACCCGACATATATATACGCTTAGTTGTGGGTCTCTCAAAACATTAAATAATGAAGGACTAACCCCAAAACCAACCAACTCATTTTCTTCTCAATTACATACAATCATATTGAAGTTATTGAAAGGCAAGGCAATCAGGGGTAAGCAAATACGTAACCAGGTAACCTGGAAGGCTAGAACAGTTTGTTTAAGAGCAATTAAGCTGGGTATTTATTGGGGGGCTGTCTTTGTGTCACTGTGAGTATGCTTAGCTTTGGACAGTTGGAGCTTTGAAACTAGTTTTTAATATTACTATTTATTTATTATATTACTATGTGTATGTTATGGTAGGCCACTTTCAAAATGTTCTGGTTTCGGTGGACTCTTTTTGTGGTTTTTTAAACTTTCACGATCAGAAAACATTATAAAACTTAAGGAAACGGGTCCCGCTACCACACGATTCGATCACTATCTTGCAAGAGAGTAGGAAAGATACCAGTACAGTTCGTAGAATGTACAAATACAGACCGATAACATTCCGACCTCGCCGCAGAGGTCCGGCGCGTAATCCAATCCCTCCCCGACCCTTGCTCGAGCCAGCCCGCGATGCTGAACCTGTAGTAATAAAACAGTTCTTAAATAATGACAACCAGATCAAGCCTGTCCCTTTGCTGCCCCCAGCGACGCCCTAAGCCGAGGTTCGTACCCCACAGGGGGTGCCCTTAGAGCGCTGTCGCTTAGTTTATAGTCATTTTCGCCCTGGCTGGAGGCCTTAAATTTAAGGCATCCACAGGACTTGCCCGGTTAAGCAGGAGCCAGTCTTTACAGATTGAAATGCAAGATGCCCTACATAAAATTAAAAAAAATAAATCCCGCGACCACGGTTGGTGCAATCCGGTCGAAACGTCGGGCTCAAATTAAGAGTAAAGTTTGCGATAAATACCCGTTTCCATAAGTTTTACTATTTAAAGGAGAGTTTTCAATCATATTCATGAAAAATAACATAAGTCTATGTGTGACAAAAGCCCTTTGCTTACATAAAAAGGAGCGATTCAACCTTCTCTGACGACACACAGCAAATAAACCTTCAATGGCAGAAAAATAAATAACAAACCTTATCTATAAGCGTTACCAGAACCAATATTTACTCAAGAGTCTCAACAGAAAATATTAATATACCTAAGAAAAACATTTACCATACATTTCTATTAAGTTCACGTCCCTCAAAAGTGATGTAGGTACGAGTATATTGTTTATTTCAATACAAAAAAGAAAACAATTATATTATGTACCTACACTGTTGATTAGACGACGATTGTATTAATCTAGGTGTATTTTGAACATTAAGTCTTTAGGTTTAGGGATTAGAACTCCTGGCACGGGTGACTATAAAGAAGTCTTTGCTCGGAGTTTCCTTGCGTGATTGAATCACAAATGAAGACATCCGCAAGAGAACCAAGGTTACCGACGTAGTCCGAAAATCACTAAACTTAAGTGGCAGTGGACGGGGCACATTGCTCGCAGAATTAATGGTCGATGGGGCTGAAAGTTCTGGAGTGGCAACCACGAACCGTTGTGAAAGGCCTCCCACTAGGTGGACCGATGACCTGGTGAAGTTTGCAGAAATCCGCTGAATGCGTGTCGCACAGGAACGGTCAATGTGGCGACACTTGGGGGAGGCCTATGCCCAGGAATGGACGTCTTTCAGCTGAAATGATTATACAGGGTGTTTGGTGCATCGTGTGCCAAATTGAAATGGTCGACAGAAGGGGTCATCTGCTAGCCTTTTATACCCCTTAACACCCCTCATGCCCTGTGGATTTTTTTTATTGACTTTTTATTGTTTTACTAAAAAAAAGACCCAAATTTTACATTCAAATACAAATTTTAAAAAATATGTAAGGCATAGACTCTGAATTTTAATTTTATTTCGATGTGTATTGTTTAAGAATACTTTTAAATGCAAAATTAGTAATTATATGAAACATACAAGTATTAATAATAATTTGTAATTTAATATAGTCTTGTTTATAACCAAGAAATAATAGATGATTAGTTTTGAAACTTTGTGAACTTGCAAACCTACAAAGTCCTTACTCGTCGCTCCAAAGTCACAAAAGATATTTAAATTGGAATAGGTCGGCAAACCTTGATAACCATCATCAAAATGCCCTCTGTAACTGGTTATAGTACCTTAAGCAAAATAGAAAAGCATGATATTATGACCAATGAACACAAACCAGTATCAGAAGGTGAATAGGGAACCAACAATCGTCATGGACAAACTTAGGAAGAATAAATACGTACCAGATAAAATTAAATGGTAACACACTTTTAACACTGAAAATTGCTCAGGAAAACATTATAAAACTGAAAATTCAGAATTAAATAGACCAACCAAACATATTCTATGTTCGGCAGCTCACTGGTGAATGAAAAAACCAAATGGCAAGGGTTGACACAATTTTTTCTTCGAATCTTATTTAACAAAAGTCAAGTCGCCAAGTAGAAAAAATAAAGTAAAGAAAGGTTCAATTATCAATATTCCTTTTAAAAACAAAAAGAAAGATTCATGTAGCGTAACGCTACAATACCCCGAGTCACTTCTACGCGATTTGAGAAGCGAAATAACAATTCGCATCACTTGAGATCTTGGCCCTAGCACTTTTTTTTTTTTTTTTTTTGGATATGGCATCTCGCAGTTCAGTCTGAGAAGACTGGCTTCTGCTTAACCGGGCAATGTCCTGTGGATGCCTTGATTCTAAGGCCTCCAGCCAGGGCGAAAATAACTAAAAACTAAGCGACAGCGCTCTAAGGGCACCCCCTGTGGGGTACGAACCTCGGCTTAGGGCGTCGCTGGGGGCAGCAAAGGGACAGGCTGGATCTGATTGTCCTTATTTAGGGACTGATTTAATACTACAGGCTCAGCGTCGCGGGCTGGCTCGAGCAAGGGTCGGGGAGGGATTGATCGGGGATTTCGCGCCGGACCTCTGCGGCGAGGTCGGTAGGTTTTCGGTCTGTATTTGTATGCTCTGCGTACCGTACTGGTATCTTTCCTACTCTCTTGCAAGATAGTGATCGGATCGTCGGGGGCGACTAGGGTGTGACGCGGACGTTGGACGGAGCTAATACGCGATGGGTCGTACCGGGCGGCCGATGCGATTAGGGGATTCCTATGCTTAATAGCAGAGTCGAAGTAACGCTTGGAAAGGCGTTTCATGAACTGCTTAACGGTGGGGATTCTGAGGTCTACGTGAAGACTATCGTTACGGACGTAAGGGGGGGCACCGGTGATCTTACGGAGATATCGGTTCTGCAAGGTCTGCATCGTGTGGATATGACGCGGGTGGGCATGCGCGAATACTATGCAAGCATAGGTCATGATGGGGCGGATGACTGCGGTGAAAAGACGCAATTTGCACTTGAGTGACAATTTGCTCTTCCTAGTGATCATGAAGTGGAGCCGGCCCATAGCAAAGGCAGCCCGGTCGCGAGCTGCTTTGATGTGGGCCTTGAACGACAGATGGTCGTCCAGAATAACTCCGAGATACTTGGCTTGCCTTTCCCAAGGGATAGGCTTACCGAACATAGTGATGGGGGGACCTGGCGAGCGCTTAAGGCGTGCCTTATAGTATAAAACTGCCTGGCTTTTTTCGGGATTAACTTCTATTCTCCACTTACGGAACCAAGCGCCGAGCGAGTCGGCAGCTTTCTGGAGAATGCGGCGGATGTTATCCGGAGAACGGCCGGTGTAATAAATCGCGGTGTCGTCAGCGAAAAGTGCTGTTTGAACCTTCTGGTTCTTCGGAATGTCGCTGGTGTACAGCGTGAACGCGAGGGGAGAGATAACGGAGCCCTGAGGGACTCCGGCGCGAATCGGATGAGGAGAAGATAACGTCTTACCCACACGGTAGCGGAAGGTACGGTTTGACAAAAAGTCTCGTAAGATGAGCACGAGACGGTCGGGCACACCGAGCTGATAAAGCTTGTATATCAGCCCGTTGTGCCAGACCTTGTCAAAGGCTTTCGCGATATCGAAATACATCACCCCCGTCATCGCTCCGCGTTGGAAACCAGCGCTCACGTGTTCGACGATGCGGTGGACTTGATGTATACAAGAATGTTCGGTCCTGAAGCCGAACTGTTCTTTCGGGATGAGGCCCTTTGACTCGGCAAAATCTCTGAGACGCTTGTATATAAGCCTTTCATAGATCTTGCCGAGAGCACTCAGGAGACTGATCGGCCTGTAGCTGGAGGGCTGGGCTTTCGGTTTCCCAGGTTTGGGAATACCTATAACAGTGGCCTCTTTCCACGTTTGGGGGAAAATATTATTGCTCAGGGCGCCATTGAAGATGGCAGCCAAAAGGACTATGAGCCTAGCGGGGAGGGCTTTAAAAACTCTATTCGTGAAACCGTCGGCGCCTGGGGCTTTCCGAGGCTTTAGCTTATCTATAATATCCTTGACCTCTTCCGGGGTGATGGCGGGGAGGGGGTCATCGGGATCTTCAAAAGGGGGAAGCGATGCTCTACGTTCAACTTCTGCATCCACCTCATCAAGGTGCTGCTTGTCTACTGGTAGAGTGCTTGGCGAACATTGAGATTCCAAGCTGTCGGCTAGGCATTCTGCTTTTTCAGAGTCGTCAAAAGCGACGCTCTTGTCGGGACGTATGAGGGGTGGAGAAGAGACCTCTTCCGAGGTGCGCAACTTCCTTTGAAGCTGCCAGAAGGCTTGATGAGTGGGCTCGAGTTCGCTAAGCGTCTTGTCCCATTGACTCGAACGAAACTCACTAGTGCGTTTCTTTACAGCACGCTGTAAGGAACGCATGTGAGCCTTGTTCGCATCGCAGGGGCCCTAGCACGAGCGACGAGCACATTATAAACGTAACAATTATCATCGCATTTTAGTTAAAATGTTTGCAATTTATTTTTTAAATATTTTTTTTTTATGTAGGGCATCTCGCAGTTCAGTTTAGGAAGACTGGCTTCTGCTTAACCGGGCAAGTCCTGTGGATACCTTGAATTTAAGGCCTCCAGCCAGTGTTTGCAAAAAGCACAATCAGTTCTATACATAGATACGCATAAATTCTTAAAATTACGGCAGTATTATGTGAAACTAATTGTTTTAATTTATAAAGGGCCTCTGAACGGAACGTTTGTTAGTAAACACGCCTCTCACCTCCTTCAACGCAGTAAGATTCTAAACATCCAATATTGCTACCGTAGTTCAGTTCCTAGAAATATAGTACTGAGTAATTGAGTTTGCTCTCCCCGATCCCATAACCTTATTTGTAGTAAGGGGGTTATTTTATCCATCAGTGAGTTATTGGCTGTTTATTTCTCACAATCGATAAACTTGTTGAGTGCTCTTCTTCGTTTCAGGTAAAGGTATTGGTATTTCTGAGTACCTACTGGCAATGGGATTAAGTTGTTGGACTCTGCTATCTCTTTCGGTGTTTATGAGGGTTGGCAGGTCATGTGACTCGTGTGCTTTTGTTGAGTTTTTGGTAGATGTGTTCAGTTTATAGTAGGTAATACGGTTGACCAAGCGATTTGGTTTACATTTTAACATGCAAATTACATTGTGAAATGTAAAACGAATAGCTTGGTCGACCGTACTAGCTGTTGCACGCGAGCCCCGTCCGAGTGGAATTATTATAAAGATTTTTTCCTTATTTGAATCAGATTTTGATATCAAAAAGGGTGTTAATTGTTGCACAAGCCATCAGCTATCTTCCAGTGAAAATCTCGACATAATGGATTCAAATCAAAAGAGAAAGAGTGGGTCTAAAAAGAAAATGGACAAGACGAAGGTCATGTTGAATGCCCATTTCACACCCATTCCTATCAAGATCGGAGACTCGATACTCGAAATTGTAGACGATTATGTGTACCTAGGACAGACGGTCTAGTTAGGTAGGTCTAACTTCGAGAAAGAGGTCAATCGTCGAATCCGCCTAGGCTGGATAGTGTTCGGGAAGCTACGCGGTATCTTCTCGTCCAACTTACCGCAGTGTCTCAAGACGAAAGTCTTATGACCAGTGTGTGTTGCCAGTGATTACATACGGGACCGAAACATGGTCGCTCACAATTGGCCTTATCAAAAGGCTTAGTCACCCAAAGGGCAATGGAAAGGGCTATGCTCGGAGTTTCCTATCGTGATCGAATCAGAAATGAAGGGTCATTCCCGTTCGTCCACACCCCGTCGTCCACACCCCGTCATCTCACGTCTAGTATAAGAGTGTTGTAAAAATGGTTATGTTTAAATTATTGTAAATTAAGTGGATCTGTGATACAGATTGCTCTGTTGTTGCCCTTAATTATTGTAAAATAAGATGATCTGTGATCAAAAATACTGTTGAATTTAAACACTAATTAGTACATATTATGTTGTTATTAAAGAGGTTATATACTTTAAAAATGTTTATATAATGCCAAAAAAATATTAGATTAAATGTTGCTTTTTAATTATTGTAAATTATGTTGATCTGTGATGAAAACTAGAATTGTTGTTAATTATTTTAACATTGATGATTTAAGTAGTGTTCAAATTCAACAGTATTTTTCATCACAGATCATCTTATTTTACAATAATTAAGGGCAACAACAGAGCAATCTGTATCACAGATCCACTTAATTTACAATAATTTAAACATAACCATTTTTACAACACTCTTATACTAGACGTGAGATGACGGGGTGTGGACGACTGGGAATAATGTGTTCTGTTCGTCCACAGTGTAGACGAACAGAACGCAACATTCCCAGTCGTCCGTAGTGTGGACGACGGGGTGTGGACGAACGGGAATGACCCGAAATGAAGACATCCGCAAGAAAACCAAGGTCACCGACGTAGCCCGAAGAATTGCCAAACTTAAGTGGCAGTGGGCAGGTCACATTGCTCGCAGAACGGATGGCCGATGGGGCCGAAAAGTTCTGGTGTGGCAACCGCGAACCGGAAGACGATGCGTTGGAAGACCTCCCACTAGGTAGACCGATGACCTGGTGAAGGTTGCGGGAATCCGTTGGATGCGAGTCGCACGGGACCGGTCAATGTGGCGACACTTGGGGGAGGCCTATGACAAGCAGTGGACGTCTTTCGGCTGAAATGATGATGATGATGACACAAACAAACAACAAAAAACAAATCTTTCCTCATTGTAATAATCATTAGAGTGAATACATATTAGTACAAAACAAACATTATCACAAACACCAAGCACAAAACGGATTGATGATCGCATCATATCGTTGATTGAAGTGTCACTCGAGTAAATACCAATAGAATTAATTCAAACACAAGTACCTAAGCACCTCTCGTACCTTTGAAGGTTCACTTCATCCTGTAATAGACACCTTTGCTTTGTTTACCTGCCGCTTAGAATCTCTAAACAATAAGACAGTACCATTGGATGTAATGTTGTATTTCATTTATCATTATTTGGCATCAGTTTCCTAACAGCTTATTTATTTATCTATGAGGTATTTTAAGAAGCGTTTGGTTAAATAATAACAACGAGCTTTTAAGCTGCGCTTACCTTATAGGTTGGTCTGTGGATGGGTGACCAACCTTTACATACCGAGTTCCCTTCATGCCTCTGAATACACGCTACCCCGGCTAGACGGCCAGTAGTCGGAAAGTCTGACAACCAATCATATTGAGTGAGTACTATGTACTAGAAAGCTTTCATTCCCTAGAAACCTACTCTAGTTTTTGACTTGAATGTGCCCTGGCGGTTGAGAGTATGTCATGCTCACTCAAATGTCTCGCTGATGGTGGCGAGTGTGTCGGACCATTTAGTTCCCTTCAAAATGGTTGAGCTGAATGGTGCTTATCCATGCGTCATGTTCGTGAATGGGCGCTGTCAGTTGTGACTATCTATCAATCTCTTAGTTCTCAACTCTCAACATTAATGATGTAACTAAGAATTTGTAACAATAATTTGATTTAAGAGTCTTCATGGAGTTTCTTGCCCGTTCTTCTCCATAGAGATCTACGTTAGGGAATGGGCAACTACAGATGTCTTGTACTGGGACTGTAGCTACATTTAATTTTCATCTTTGTTTCGACAATTAAAAGTGCCTGTAATTGGCCTACTTGAAATAAATGCTTTTTGATTTCATTTTGATTTTGAATCTTACTAAGGGGTATCGCCCGTTTTACCCAGTTCTAACTGAGTTGTGGAGGTCACGTTCAGGTAAGCAGTTGCTTCAAGTAAAGTAGTGCCCTACTATGCCTACTTTAATTTAAAAAAAAAACTTAAAAAAAAATACGTTGGTTTCGGCTTATAGATAGATAGATAGATAGATAAATCATTTATTTAGTGCACACAAAAGACAAAGCACAGCACCCAGAAATACAATTAAATAAAGCAGTTCACTTAAAACAAATAAAAACATATTTACAAAATAAGTATAGTAACATTATGACAAACTTCAAATAATAAAAAAAAAATAACAAAGAGGGTATGCAAGGTGCGGTGTGCGTCTCAAGGTTACACCAAATGGGAGTCCAGCTCAGCATGTGTCAGGCATGCACCTGACGCTGATATTCTGCTGGATCCCTGTAGTGACGTACGGACGTCGAGCAGACGAGATAAATTCGTGTTGTGATAAAGTGTTTCATGCGCGGAGTGAAATTACGTAAGTATGTCAACTTAAATAAAATATTTTACCAAAAGTTTACTGTGTTGGAAATGTTTGGTTATATCATATTTGTAGGTGCTCAGATGAATAATCTTATTAAAATAATATTGTAGTTGTGTAGGTGTGAATAAGAATAAACGATTTGATTTGATTGTCATGAGAAGGTAGTATAATTATAATTATTGGCCAACTAAATATCAATAAACAATGCAATCTATAAATAAACAATGCAATATATAAACAAAGCAATCTCCTGTTCACAGGTTTGCGACCACACGCTACAGATAGACAGATTGTCTCGGGAAGAATAGGTACCACAATCAGTTACCTATATAATGGACGTATTCGAAACAGTGATACCCAGTTTTTTCTGCTCTTCGATAAGAAACTGCCGCAGTCGAACTCTGAAGGTACCAAGACATTTAAGATTTCTTACCGGCGGGGGAATATTGTTCCAGCATTTGGATGCGGCGTATCTGAAACTTCCCCTAAAAGCAGCTGTCTTGTGCGATTGAGTGGAGAGTTGTTGCGAGCACTGCCTCCTTTCGCATTCTCTTCTGCTAGCGATCCAGCTCAGTTTATTGTATAGGTAGGTCGGCTGCCTGTACTTTATTACTCCAAAAAGTATACATGCCAGGTGCAACTTACGCCGCGACTTCATCTTGAGGATGGAGTGCTTATTTAAGAATGGCGTTACGTGAGTTCTTGGTGGGATTGAAAAGCAGAATCGAGCGCAGGCATTTTGGACCCTCTGAATCAGTCGCTCAGTTCTTGCGAGCAGCCGAGGGCCAATTACTGTATCTGCGTAGTTTAGGTTAGAAAGCACGAGTGACTCCACCAGTTTAATACGCAACTCCTCGGACAGATACGGCCTTATTTTATAAAGGACTTTTAGCCGATAGAAACAAGTGCGCACTGACTCTGCCACGTGCGCTTCGTATCTTAACCCAACATCCATGTTCAGACCAAGATTACGTGCCTCGCTGACTCGACTGACCGTCTCACCCAGCAGGGTAACGTTGAGTGATGCCGGCACTGCGCTGATTTGGTTCTTGGTTCCAAACAGCATGTATTTGGTTTTTGTGGGGTTAAGTACTAAACCGTTATTTTCAGCCCAGCATGCTATTCTGTCAAGATCTTCGTTTAAATCCCTTATCGCAGTGTCATAGTCGCTTGGTTTAAAAGAGATATAGACTTGTACGTCATCCGCATAAATATGATACCTACATTTCTTCAGGGAACTTATGATATCAGCACAATACAAAATGAAGATGATGGTTAGTTATCGACTTTCTGTACTGTATGCTGGGAGATGCAGCGTAATACAATTACAATAAAAAACAAATACCCATCTACCAGTAAAAACCCACCAGTAGCTTCGAAATCTTCTTACCTAATTATCATAGAATAGGTTCAATCAACATGAGCCATCAACACGAAACGTTTTCATTTGCCGCGAGCATTTGCCAGGATAATAAAGTGTGCCGTAAACACTTGGGACTGGTTGGAGCCCCTACATAGCCATGTTTTATGATGTAAAGGCAATTTGTGGTGCTCTGAGCTTCGCTGTAACACCAAAAATAGTCGACTGATTATGATAATGTAGTAAAGTGTTTTTGTTTTATGGTTGGTGGTTATCAGTTGACTGTATTTTATGCTTGTCTTCAAGTCGGTTTTTTTATCTTGGGACTACAAACATGGTTTAAATGGGGGCTTTGAATTACGCTTGAGTTCGCCGCTAGAGGCGTTCGCGTATAGTATGGTATGTTGATATGTCAGATGGTGTGAGTGTAATGGTGCATCAACACTGCAGTTACTTTTTGTAAAGCAAATTTTCCAAGGTTTTTTTGATGATTTCGATGATCATAATAATTCTGTAACTACATACGTCAGCACTGGCCTGCAAATTGTAAAAAAACGTAAGAAACGTTGTATTTTGCGGTCTATCCCTTGACGCTTTCACCGTAACATAGTTACTGTTCGATATCTATGCTGTTGAATTGAGGGTAGATTTTCACCATTGAACTCATCACCAGCGCCGAGCCGCTCATGAGCCAGGTAGCATTCGCGCGTCGAACTGAACGGATGTTTTTTTTATTTGATCGTATCGAAAACTTCATCTTTAGACATTTTAACAACTTTATTGTGTTTGTGGATTCACTGCCGTGTAGTGTGCTTTCCGAGACCTATTGAACCTAGGTCAGCCGTGCTTCCTCTGGAAACCCAGGACTTTACCCAAAAAGCTTGGGTAATACTAAGTTTACCAGGGTAAACCTAGCTTTACATCTCAAAATTTTAATACGGAGAACGGTTTAACTCCCATACTTTTAACAAACTACACAACGGAAGACGGATCGATGGACTTTTTTTTTTCCAGAATAAAGAAAATAAAACAACGAACGTATCGTAACACACCTAATCGGGCCAAATCAGGCCTGATGTGTACAGCTCTTTAGTATTCAAAAGATTCTAGATCTAAAAAAAAAGGTTTAAAGAAAATACTTCTAATGTTATTTTAATCGCAACTCGTAAAGTTGCGGCAAATGGGCTTTATTTGCATTTATATTATTATGTGATTTGGAGAAAAGATTCCTTTACTTTTAATACCGGGTTTCTTGAACTTAACCAACATCTAGAATATATTTTAAGTCATTAATACGTAGGTAACTACAGGGTGATTGGTATTTGAACGGATAAGGTACCTACATATTTATACACTGATAGAGTTTGTACGTTGTACGTTTAAAGTACAACCACCAAAAATTATAAATGATCGACCCACGGCAAATGAGCCCTTTGTTGTTAATCCAAAACGGTGATATGCGACTACTGATCGATGACTTAAATAGTTATTTGTTATACAAGAGTGCAAAGTTGTTTTTTAACCGCGTGCTCAATTTTGATGACCGAGCAAGCGAAAGATTCTAAAATTCTTAGAATTTTGAGTGGTATCGAGGGAATCAAAAGAGCACGAGGTGAAAAATCTTTGTACTCGAATGCAACACGTAACTTCCACCTCAGCGACGAAATGAATAAACGCAAAAAAAATTCAGCAGTCAATTCTGTTGGCATCAGATAAACTTCCTCGTCGCTAGATAATGAGTGGTCATTTTAAGTTTTTCACTTGTTTTCAAGTTGGATTCCTTGTTTTTAACCAAAGGTGTTAACAATATGACGTGAAAAGAAAATGGCGCGCGCAAAACATATAAAAAAAGTACACCAAGAAGATTCCGAGTCTAACAAATTCGGCACAATAGAGGTAGAAATAAATAGATTTGTTGATGTTTTGAATTCACATGCTTAGTGCACACGATGTCCTCAATTCAAATTTACTTTACCCTCTAGCTAGACGAAAAAAACGGCTTTTGCATCGAAGAGCAAAATTACTCTTTTGAGACAGTCTAATATCACCTATTTCAAAGAATGCACCGAATCACCAATTGCCCTGTAAAATTAATAGTTAAAATATATTAAAATTGCCTAATATTATTGAACACCAAATAGTAAGCTGATTAGCAATTAAGAAAACTTTATTATAGTCATTAGCTACCTAGTTATAAATTTCATTAACAACAAAGTAATCAAGGAACTATTTAGTTCTAACTAAATAAGTTTGTATTTTTATACATCGCTCATCAACATCAAAGCTGTAGGCAAAACTAACTTAGATTGTTAATAAATGACTTTCTAAGAAAAAAATAATATTTTCAGACATAATTTTGATCTTACACAATAACATTATAATTAAGTCATAGAAGATTTCCTTTTACTTTGTTTTTTGTCTAAAACAAAAGCAAATTATTTTCTTTCTTTTTGCTTTTTGTTTTAACGTGACGTGCTTACAAAATGAGAACAAATAAAATTAAAAATTAAAATATGTTTATACAAATATGTTTATATGTACAGCCAGCAAAACAGTTAAGTATGCAGGCTAGCAATCTTCATACGACTGTTACAAATGTAAAACTCTGTAAAGATCGATTTTTATTATTCTTTCACGCAGAAATTACTGAAAGAATTTGGATGAAATTACAAACAGATTGATTATAACTCTTTTCCACTTATAATAGTAGTAGGTAAGACCTACGATTGCTAGCCTGCATATCTAACTGTTTTGTTGACTGTACCTACACCGTTGACTGTACCTATAACTAAACTGTATGGAAAACTGCATGACCGCTAGAGGGCGCTTATAAAGTAAACATTGGCTCCTGTCAAAGATTTTTGCAAAAATTATTAAAATTAAAGCTGTGCAGTAAAAGTGTTTTGTGAACAATTGGAACAATTACAGTGAAGGAAAGTTTGCGCAGAAACGTTATCTAGGACTAAATACCCATGTGACAAGAGTTAAATAAGCTGTGATCATACTGACTTAAACACCATTTAACTAATGTTCCATTCTTTCTTTAAATAGTCATTATCATCAAGCAAGAACATGCATCGTGAGTAATAACTTAAATCTATATTATACGTGCTATGAAAAGAAGAACATTAATTGAAAACTACATATAAAACCTAGTGGGCAATAGTGGAATTAACGATTTGAACTACATACCGTTACGAAGAATTACTCCCAAAACCAATTATAGATAGCAGCACTTTCTTTGTCAAAAATCAATAAACGCTATTACTGACACCTACCGGTGAATAGCTGAATATCCAAGTTATAAGTTATAAATCGAGGTTATCAAATAGATGACAGCACTTTATATGGGATATGGGAGGTATTTGGCAGTGACACCTATCAGTAAATAGCTGAACCTTGAAGTAACAGACGACTAAGAATAATTACGAGAATCACTTGACTCAACTGCTCCATTAGCTACCCCTATTGTGCGATAGCGGAAACACGAGTGCATGATTGCTCAATCGATACTTGCAAATTGTCTCCACACCTAACAGACGGCAGCACAATCACTGCCCGTAGGTCCCGCATACGAGCAAACGAGGACGTTACGGGGCATAATGGATCTTGAGCAGAACATCACATACCGCACTAGCAAACCCCAACGGCCAAGCTCACTTGACGATCTTTCAAGAAGTGGGTCTCCTCTTTTTGATACCACTATGATAAGCCTCCCGAACACGTCACATAACGAAAGTCAAGCGGTCATTGAATTAAATGAAAAAATATTTGAACTCACAAACCAATTGACAAGTGCTAACCAGGAGATAGAGAATCTAAACACTGAGAACTTTCGCTTAAAGTCTGACCTTAACAAGAGCTTGAAAGTCGTTGAAACATACAAAAAACTTATTGTAACGGATGACCCAAATCTAACGCCAAAACGGAATAAGAGTAAAGCTGGAAAGTCTACCCCAATCAAACAAACCAATTCTTTGCAGAAATCTCACCAAGCAACACAAACTGATCATGTTATACCACCTGTTAAAATATCACAACATCACGAATCAACCGTGCTTTCTGGTGCGGAATCTTTGCAGTGTTTACAGACAAAAACAAAAACATCTACCCCCGACATGCAAAATAAAACAAAGACGCCTACCCCCAACAAGCAAAGTAAACCATTTACTTCAAGACATAGGAAACTGTGTGTAATAAGTAATAGCACACAAAGAGGCATACTACAAGCGATTGAAGAAAATTGTCCTAAAGAATTTAAGTTCTGTAGTTATTCATTACCAAACGCTACAGTAAAACAACTATTAGCTGATATAAAAACAAAATTGAGAGACTTTAATATGAATGATTATTGTATAATTTTATTGGGAGACACTGACATTAAATATAGCAATAACTTTATTGATTTGGTAAAAGTCATTAACGAAAGCTTGGTACAGATAGCCGACACAAATATAATAATATGCACTCCTACGTATGTACGAGGAGCGCCTATATATAACTATAAGGTTGATATGTTTAATAACCTACTTTACATGGACCTCCAATATCATAAATACGCATTCTATTTTGATACTAATTATGACCTAGCATTTGAATTTGACATGTTCTCACATAAAACTGGTATACTAAATAACGCTGGAATACAATTCACATTTAAAAATATAATGAATAGGATCAAAATTGACTTGGAGTTATTCCCTTACGTTACCAGTGATAAAAATGTACAAAACTCGCAGTTTTTTCTTTTATAACAACATTCGCATCCTACATCAAAATATTGCAGGTCTTATAAACAAGTCTGATAATTTGGCGGTACATTTAGAGGAACTGGAACTAAAGAATATACCCATTGACGTAATATGTATCACTGAACATTTTATGACGAAAGGACAGGAGACTACTATTAACTTACCCAACTTTCGCTTAGCAGCTAGTTTTTCAAGAGACGCAAATAGGGGAGGTGCCTGTATATTCACTAGAACTGGACATCAATATATAGTATTAAATAATAGACATTCGATTAAAGGAATCATAGAATACAGTGCTATAGAACTAACGGAACATAGTCTTATAATAGTTTGTATTTATAGAGTACCGAACTCATGTATTACAGTATTTTATAATATTTTAGAGAAGTTATTACGCCAAATTTGTGATAAAACAAATAAGAAAATTGTGTTATGCGGAGATTTTAATATCAACATATTAAAAAACAATCGGCAAACTCTTGACTTTGTAAATGTTCTGGAGAGCCATAATTTGAAACTAGAAATTAAAGATCCAACTAGACTCAGCAGTGGCACTTGTATTGACAATTTTGCGCATAATGCTTCTAGATGCAAAAGTGATATTATTGAATTTGGATTATCTGATCATACAGCCCAATTATTACATTTCCCAGTTAAAAAAACATGTGTAATAAAATCTTGGCGTATTAGAAGACGTGATTATAGTGAAGAAAACCTTACAAAATTTAAAAACTGTATGAACAATTTAACCTTTGCTGACATTTATCTGACAAATGACCCTAACGAAGCTTACGATAGGTTTCTAGAACTGTTTCTTTGTTTCTATGGCTTGTGTTTTCCTTACAAAATAATAACGAAAACGGTTAATAAAAAATCTAAATGGATATCAAAAGGAATCAAAACATGTAGCAAAATAAAAAGAAAATTACTGTGGCAGTATAGGGCCCATCCAACAAAAACAAACAAACACATTTTCAAGCAATACGCTGCTAAGTTTAAAAAAATTATATACTTAACACAGAAGGCACAAAATAACCATCACATAAGTACCTCTCAAAACAAATCAAAAGCCACATGGTCAATTATAAATAATTCTAAATTTAACTTTCCCAAAGAACCTATTACTCAAATATTAAAAGACAAAATCAAAATTAGTGACCCTACCGCAATTGCCAATCATTTTAATGACTATTTTATCGACCAAGTATCACAATCATCTTATTCTAAAAATAATAAACCATCCTCGAATCACAACATTGACACCAATATAAATTCAATTTTTCTTGCCCCTACAACCCCAATGGAGGTTAATAGGGAAATAAGGCAATTAAAAAATACCCAAAGCGTGGGTTATGATGGTATTTGCACCAAAGTTATAAAGCATGTGTCACAATCTATTGCTACTCATCTAAGCTACATAATAAATCTCTGCATTTCTATTGGAATCTACCCAGAAAAACTAAAAACATCTGTTGTTATTCCACTTCACAAAAAAGATGACAATCAAAACATGGGAAATTATAGACCGGTAGCCTTGATCCCCATCTTTTCAAAGGTATTCGAAAGAATCATATACAGTCGACTATCCAACTTTTTAGAAAAATATAACATTTTGGTAAGTGAACAAAAAGGATTTCGTAAGGGAAAATCAATTAACGTTGCCATTTATGACTTAATCAAAACTGTTTTGACTGGTATGGACAAAAAAAATCCAATATGTGCTATCTTCATGGACATGAGCAAAGCATTTGACTGTGTTGACCACAAAGTATTGCTCCAGAAATTAAGTATGTACGGCATAAGAGGTAAAGCGCTCGACCTGATTTCATCATATATTTCTAACAGAAAACAAGTCACAGAAGTTACACGAATATGCCGGAAAACACGAAATGAGATCAAATATAGATCCCACACTAGAACCATAGAATATGGAGTCCCACAAGGTACTGTTTTGGGTCCCTTGTTCTTCCTGGTATATATTAATGATCTTCCTCGACATATCAAGCAACCAATGGTACTTTTTGCAGATGATAGCACAGTAATAATAAAATGTGACAAGCCAAGTGACTATGAAAATGAAATAAATCAAACACTAAGTACAATAATTCAATGGTTGATAAACAATAATCTTAAAATAAACATGGACAAAACAAAAATAATGCACTTTTACCAGAGAATTCAACCTAAAAATATTAATGTTAATTACGATGGACAGAGAGTACAGCCCGTAACAAATACCAAATTTCTGGGAATTGATATAGATTACAATTTGTCATGGAAAACACACTTAAATAATCTCTGTAAAAGAATTAATAAATCCTCATTTGCACTCTACAAACTCTCCAAAATTGTCAACAAAGCAGCCGTCTTAACGGCATATCACGGACTTGTTGCACCTATTTTAAGATATGGAATAATATTCTGGGGCAACTCGTTAGACAAGGAATTTGTATTCAAAGCTCAAAAGAAGTGCATCAGAGCAATGTGCCATCTAGATAGTACTACAAGCTGTCATTCTTCCTTTCAAAATTTAAAAATTCTAACATTACCCTCCTTGTACATATACGAATTAAATGTATTTGTGAAATCGAATCCAAGCTATTATAAGACTGTCTTTAAAAGCTACTATAGACAGTTACGAGACAAAAAAAAGTTAGAAGTAGAAATACCTTATGGGGAAACGGCACTACACAATAAAAGTATTATTTGTATGGCACCACTGATTTATAACAAATTGCCCGATGAGATTAAAAAGTTACCTACTTCTCTATTTAAGAAAAAATTATATAACTTCTTAATTAAAAAATGTTATTACAATGTAAAGGAATATCTAGAAGACAAAGATATTGTATTTTAATAATAGAATTTAATTGTTCAATACATAATTATAATGGATAATAATATAATTAGTATGACATTATTAATTTGATTTCATTCATTATTTCATTTCCTTATTCCATTATCATTACTTGTAAATTACTAATTTAAGTTTGATTATGTGTTTAATTAAGTGTATATTGACCATCTTTATTTTTTTGACATTGTAATTTAGTAATCTCTAACAAATTAATAAATTCTAGGCTCCTGTGTCCTTACACATTTGCGCACCTAGCATGGTTATAATACAGTGTACCTTATAAACTTTTTTTAACATCCTCTAAACCTGTGTTATGCAAATAAATGATTTGTATTTGTATTTGTATTTGTAATAAAAAAAGCATGTGCGGCAGTGTTTGGGGACTCCCGATAGAAGTGAAAACTACTACGCTAAGTGTGGTACGAAAAGCGTACGTGACGGTCCGCGATTTCCATGTTCACTCAAAAAGTGCTCAACGCGCCTTAAGAAGTGTTCACTTCAAAAAGAATAATCAAAGAATTTAATAAAAATAGATACATCAAATAGGATTTGTAAGTATACGGGTCCGGTGTTCTCCAAATCTCTCCTAACCCAATATGGGAAAACATAAATGTTGTTTAGCTACGCTTTATAAACATTTTAAAATTCCATTACACCACCCTCCATCCATAATCGAATACATAATCATCAAAAAGTCGAACTTACTTTTTAAAAACACCTATAATGGGATACGGCTGCCTTTGCAAAATGTATACCTTAATCCTTCGTTCACCGACCCATCTGACTGAATCCTTCAAGACCCCCAAAAAGGATTAGAAGAGATCCCTCTAATCAAATTACTTTCTAACAAGAGCTATCCCGTTTTTTAATCTCCACGACCGAGTCGATTAAAAAGGGGGCGTTGAAGATAACCACGATATTGCTGCCAAGGGGATTATTAAATAATTAGGAGGTGAAACAACGTTAAATACATTATAGAAGACGTCATTATTCAAGGTATTGAAACATAATTTATTATTATAACTATGCTTACTTATTCTTCTTACTCTTGCCTGTCTACGGTACTGTTTCTTGTGCTACCCTAATATTGTGAGTTAACACTTTCAGTAACTGACACTTCTCGTATTCTAGTTTAAGAAATAAAGTGAAAAATACAACGTGTACCAGATAAAAGGTATGTGATGTTTAAGGTTATGGCTTGAACCAACAAACTGAATACCTTTCTCATGCTCTACCCAAATGTCCAGCTGATATTTTTTGGTACCACGGAGAAAGTTGTTCAGTATGATAGTTTGTAGGTACTACATAAAGAAAGATAGTTGTAATCTTCGCAACTATTAATTGGATTCTGAGTTTTTTTTTCGAAGAAAAAACTACAATTCATAAAAACGTTTAAGTGATTGGTTTTGGGATTATAATACTGTTTTGCTAAAAAATGCACGTTTTACAAACCCCGACTTCTTTTGCAAATATAGTATTAATTGGATTGTGGAGATCAGATAGGCAGTCGTTGGTACGGTCGTTTACACCTTTTATACTTTCATATATGTAAAATATAAAAAAAACCTTCCAGATACAACATGCTGCATGTATTTAAATGTTTATGTTACAAAATTTTCTCACATTTCATGGTAATTTTATTAAGACGAGAAACGTTGCAGAACAACACTGGTCTCATTCTACACAAATACAATTACGTTCTGCTCTCAGACGGAGATTAGCGGTTGGCTGTTAGATCAGGCACGATACGAGGTTCCACCTCAATGTGTGTGCTTAATTACTCAGTGCACGCCAAGTTTCTCACAGGACGGCCGGCCGACGGACACGGAATTTAATGTATTAACATTGGTAATGTTTGGAAGCATGCGAAAATAATATTAGTCAAAAGAAAATGATTAATCTGTTGTTTTGGGAATTGATTTTTGGGAGTTTAATGATTATACAGTTTGTTAGTCTTATTGATTTCTGTCTCGTTTGTTTTGTGGTCGCAAGCGTAACTACCCAAGTATGAGGTCCATATTTTTTTCGGATGGGAAATCATCAAATAACTTCTACCACTCTCAGATTTTTACTGACGAAAACCCATCCATGTTCCTTCCTCGCCCTTAACGTTTCGGGGCCGCGGTATCTCTTTCGACCCACAGCCCCGGCAGGCTTCGGCCCTTGCCCTTCCTTTATACTGATATCTCTATGAGGCGCGCGTGGAACACAAACGCGCCGTCGACACGGTCTGTCGTCATTAGACGGACGGACGGCGAGCTAGTCCATAGCTCACCGCCCACAGGCCCGAAGTATGAGGTCCTGGGTTTGAGTTTGGATTTGTGCCCGTTTGAGGACAATAGGCTCGATCCCTATTACATGGGACTTTGTGGGTGTACTATTTGGTACACCTCCACTTACCTCTTTGGGAATTACAAGCGTGATGTTGTGTTAGTCTTATTTCCTGATAAATATTTTATTTCCTAAGAAAACCTCTTTGAAATTGTAGGTGAAAGCACTTTTCACTATCACTATCAGCACTATCACTATCATCACTACATATTATAAAACAAAGTCTCCCGCCGCGTCTGTCTGTCCCTATGTATTAAAACTAAGCAACGGATTTTGATGCGGGTTTTTTTTTAATAGATTGAGTGATTCAAGAGGAAGGTTTTATTATATAGTTTTACGCGGGTGAAGCCGCGGGCATCGGCTAGTTCTATAAACTATACAACAACAACAATAGCATCCATTTATTTTCAGGCAACTTTGGTCCATAGATAAATATATCTATAATCTTACAGAATAACATACATCTGATAAAATACAATAATAAGGTCATTCGATTTCTATGTCAGACAGTGTTATTTCCATCAGAACTTGTACAGTAGTGGCCTGCAGTCTGAATTTGTTTTTTTTTTATGGCGAAAAGCCCACCCTACATTAGAATAGAATAGAAACTTTTTATTTAAGACCGGAGTCCATAGGGTTAATTACAATTTTACTTAGGTTCTAGTGTTAGTAGGTCACAGACACAGACAAAAATATACAATCAGTCAGCATCGAGTCGTATCCATCTTCGCATCATCGGGGAATCCCACCGATCTGCGAACACACTGAGAATACTGTTGGTGCTGCCGCGAACACGAGTCATCAGAGATGCAAATCTTTTTCTAATAATGGTGGCAAAACCATCAATATTATTATTTGCAAACATCCCTGATGCACTACTACGCCACGGTAGCCACAGCAGCACTCTCAGTGCATTATTGTATGTCCGCTGAGTAAAGTTCACCCGCAGGCTGCACGTTGTAGAAGGACTGACAGTAAGCTTTGAATAGACATGAGACTAAAAACGAATGAAAGAAATTTGTAACCCGTAAGGCGTAACATCATAAAATAAATAAACCCTAAGGGGAACTACAGGTGTGATATACTGAAGGTGATGGTCCTAAATAACTAAAAAGATACTTAAAAGATGATAGTCTGATTATCTAAAACAGCTGTTTAAAACGCATTTTTGTATGGGAACTTGTCACATTGACAGCGGTTTTTATATAACCAGACAGTTATCTTTTCGGTGAACATGGATCAAAGCTGTCAACAGAGCATTTTGTACATGAAACTAATTAACAATACGCAAAAAATATTGATGCAAAACGATAATTTTTTTTGGGGTGAAAAATCACGTTTTACGAAAAAACTCAATATCTCACTCAAAGAGCCAAAACATAATGCAGATGGACCCATTTAATAGAAAATGGAGGTATATAGAGTAAAATTACTACCTTTAAAACTAAAATATAAAAAAAAACTTGTGATAAAGTTGGGACTTTGAGATTAAATATTCCCGTAACCAATAGGTTCCCAGGTATGGTCAATAATAAAAAAAAATTGCCATGACGGGGAAATTAAGTTTAGTGCCTTTCGGCTTCGTTAAAGGTCTGTTTACACCCTATAAGTATTGTATTGTATTGTACAACGGGCTGGTGTCCGCAACTGCACGTCAAAGCGCGTATTTTGCGTATGGGCAATAATACACCACGCGGGCCCAGTGCGGTTTGGTAGATGTCACATGTCTTCGAATTTTTGGTTCTAGGACACACCGGTTTCCTCACGATGTTTTCCTTCACCGTTTTGAGAGCAGTGGTGATGAAATAAATAACACAAAGTCATGCGCTTGTCTGGGTTCGAACCCACGACTTACTGTTCGTAAGTCGGGGCCGCCACTACTGGGCCACCGCTGCTCCACCCTTTATGTAACATAAATAAAAAACTGAGATTTCATATAGAATACCTATATGCAGTTTCCTCGCAGTAATGCATTTACATTTTGTTTAATGAAATGAAAGGATTAATTTCTGTTTGAATACAAACCTGAAATAAACGTGCTATAAAAGTGAATTGGAGCGAAAAGACAATATGAATCAAATTCAAATATTGGTGCACAACATTTTAAACCAAACAGTAGTATGTAATATTGCTGTTTAAGTAAACACGAATCTGCAAATAACCGAGTCTGTTTTATTAGTGAAACGGATGGGATGTGGGCAGTGTACCCATAATGATTTGTAGGAAATTATCAAACTGTGGGTTTGAGTTTTCAATTAGTGGATTGAATATTATGTTTCATTTTGTTTTGAAAGTTTTATATGGTTTATTTATGTTGAACTATGTTGTACTTTCTAGATCTATCTGTAAGTTTCAACAATATGAATGACTATTGATACCCGTATCTTTACACAAGTTAAAGATATTTTTAGTCTCTAATTTAGTAATTGCTTGAAGTTAGAACTCTCAAAAGTTAGAATCCTTAGTTTTACTTTCTTTGACTGTTCTTACTTCGTTAAAATACTTGTCTATTGCATAAGTAAAAGGTAGCATACTTAAGCCAATAATTCTTCACTTTACTCACACAATAACTAAATCTCAAGTTGACCACAGTGTTAGTCATAATCAAGAAGTTATGTCTTGCTCTCGTGTTATGCATAATTAGCCTAGATATTCTTATTGTTCTCACTGCTGGATCACTGACCTGTCCTGGCCGTAAGCCACCACGCAGTCCTACTGCGAGTCGATATACTCGTATATGCTTTATCCCTCAAACAATAAGACTAATTACCTCAGTCGTCTTCCTACTAGGGTTACTTAAGAAAAACTGTTAAACATAACTTCAATTTTCTTTCCAAGTTTATTTGAATAGAAAACCTAGGGTAAATGCTTGGTATTGAGGTTTCTCCATTATTTCTTTACTGCGTAGGTAAGTAGGTAGGCGAGTAAGTGGTAGGATACTGCAGATATTTATTTTATTTTACAGTTTTAGAAAAAAAGCTAAAAATTTACACACAATTAAGATTTTAAAATAGTAAGGCCAATTAAATGTTTTCACAGACAGATGAGAGCTTATTATTTTTTTGTCTCAAAACGTAACTTTTATCAAATCATTTTCTTTTACTCA
Organism: Xestia c-nigrum; assembly: GCA_916618015.1. Taxonomy (NCBI): domain Eukaryota; kingdom Metazoa; phylum Arthropoda; class Insecta; order Lepidoptera; family Noctuidae; genus Xestia; species Xestia c-nigrum. Next base: position 21,358,641 of record OU745246.1, read on the forward strand.
ATGAAGAATTTATAGTAAAACATTGAGCCATTTCAAAGAGCACCTCAGGCTACTAAATTACGACGCTGAGATAAAAGAGAGTGTACGAGATATAATGATTACAATACCACCATAAGGTTGTCCCCAAGTGTTGCTTATTTTGAAAATTATAAAGAGTGCTCCACACAAGTTCGGGTCGATATATTTGAATAGGTAGTATAATTGGGTTGAATAACAACCGACCTGGTGCAATAACTTCGCATCGCTGGATTGCGTCAAGGATGACATTTAAAACATTCTGATTTTTAAATGTTGTTGGTAGTGGAATACAAATTTAAAGCAAGTAAGTATTTAATAAAGCAACGAAATAACTAAGACAAACCTTTCATTTTTGATAAAAGGTATCTATGCAAAAATAAGTTTTTCGAGTTACGTCATTATTGTCGCAAACATAAGTGACATGTTTGGTTTTTAACCTCGTGGCGTATTTCACTCAACTAAGCCTATGGCAGTCCACTGCTGGACATACCTAGGACTCCTCTAAGCCATGCCACAACACCCTGATCTCCCTCTTCAATATCCATTCTAGCCAACTTTTAAGGTTGAGTCGTCACAATTCGAGTTTTGCCGAGCCACTTTTCCGAACGTTTATCTAAACGAACGTTAATCTACACAAATATTTTAAAGCTGAAGAGTTGTTTGTTTGGTTGAAGGCGTTAGTTAATCTCATGAACAATACATTGAAATTGTTTTTTTTTTTTTAATGAATAGTCCGTATAAACGACCAATAGGAGCGGAGCATGAATGAATCATGTTTCAAAAACGGGGCAAATATATTTCTTTAGTCAGCTTTTTCTCTCTAATGTGACGCAGATGAAGTTGCGTAGGTATTTGATGTGCCGCTCGGTTATGCCGCCGAATATTTGTGTGCGGCACCCCTAACACCGAAAAAGATGGATAAATAACAGGGTGTAATACTAAGTGCCAAACGGTGTTTATGAAGAATGAGGAAACGGTTTTATTTGAAGTAATACGTTGGGAGAAAATGATTTGATGTTTTATTCGATTATGCTGTTACGTGTTGCTGTCTTGATAGAAAGAGATGGTTGTTTGTTTTTATTTTGAAGGTAATTAGCATGTCAATTATTTGAGATTTATGCTCTCGCTGGCATGGGTATTTTAGGCAACAAGTAGAGATATGCATGATAAAATTATGTGCTTCTGATGTTACCGTAATGATTCGATGTTTTAGATGAGGTCGCCGTCTACCTACCGAAATCGTTAAAATCACAATTGGTTTTGCATTTACTTTAATACTATAAATTCTGTAAAAAGACTTATGACAAGCATGTTGTTTCTATAAGTACTTATCTACCTTTGCTGCTAAAAGGGTTAACATGTTTGCTCGATGCATGAAAATTTTTGGGCCTTCTCTCAAAAGACAGGATTATCCCATCAAAACAAAATGGCCCCTGCGCGATTACATATGCAAAGAAAACATTTCAGAAAACCCTTGAAGAAGATTTAGTATAGAAACTGAATAAGAATAAATAGTGAAAGAGAGACTTAGCTAGCTTCATAAAACCGATGAAGATGTCCAATTTATATTGAATTTGTAATGTTTTATTTGGCCAAAAACTCATTTCTTTATTTATTCATCTTTTTATGATTTTACGTTTTTAATGACCAAGCTTCGTTTCAGTCAACTATCTAGACTTTTACAATATGCACCATATTTTATAGTCAATTACACTGGACCGCAAAGAAACAGGGTCGATTAGGTTAGGAAAATCTTCAATGTCTTAAACAGAAAAGAATTGAAGCTTTTTATATGTAATAAATGTAAAATAAATAAAAATGCGTACTTTTGAAGATATTGAAGTTTTTTAAACCGACCCATTTCTTTGCGATCCAGTGTAGATATATTGTACCTATTTATGACTCATAATACTTCATATCACAACGCCTAGTAGAAGTAGTGTAGGTTACTATAATTGCAGTAGGATTGTATTACGAGTAAGTTTGGTCTCTGTTAGACATGTTACTCCATGTCTTACGCCACTGTTATATTTTTACCGTACCGTTTCTTCTACGATATCAATGTATTGTGTTCTATTTTATAGTTTTGACTTTTATGTGTGTTTGGAGCGCGGTGTAAATCTTAAAGTTATAAATCAATCGATAGAAATAATTCATTCCTCGCTATTTTGATTTCGCAGTATTTTCACGATAAATGTTTCAGATTTTTGTTTTAAGTGCTTTAAAACGATATTGTTGTTTGAGCTAGGTAACTATGGAATGCGAGTAAAATATTAGGTTCAATTCTATAGACTAAAATTTCTAAAAATCAGCGAGGTAACCGAGTTTTTGGTTATGGAATAGATTTGTAGGGAGGAGCTTGTGGAAAATTACCAACAGCTGCTCGGGTAAATCTTCATGTTAAGCCTTTCTTGCCTAGGTCAGTCTATGGATGGGTGACCAACCACTACATACCGAGTTCTCTCTGTGCCTTGGAAAGAACATTAAGCCGTTAGCTCCGTCTGTCGTTTGTAGATCTTTCACAGTCGTAGCAGGTAATCAGTGCCTGAAAGTATGGTACCTATATGCTAGGCTGATGATGAAATTTAAATATTTCTCACCGATTAGCATGAAGAAGAAATAAATATCGCTGGACAATTAGCACACAGCGCCGCCTAGTGCCACACTAAGCAAAGCTTGTGAGCTTGTGTTTGTGTGTGTGAGCTTGTAGAATTATTAGAGTATCAGTATTTACTCGTAGTAAAATTGGCCTCTGTTTATTTCTAAACTAATATTATATAGAGGAAAGATTTGATTTTTTCTTTGTTAAGATACTCAACCGATTTAAAAAATTCTTTCACTATTTGAAAGTTACATTTTTACCGAGTAAAAATGTAACTGTGCTGTGCTGTGTGCTTAATTATTTTGATATCATGCAAATTAGCCAGCTATCACAATTTTTGCGGAGAAAGTCTCGGGTGAAGTGCTATATCTAATAACATGAAGATACAGTTTCTACTGTGACACTAATACTTTAATAGTAGGAACCTGATATTAAAATAACCCCAAATACTTCGACAAATGTTTCAAATCACATATTGTCCAACTGCTAGTGCTTTTGACACTTACGATAATAAATGGCTGACCATTAACCCATTCAAGTCGACCAACAGGTTGCCATAGAGATATGATATCAACAAACGGAATATCAAAACTTACAGTATTTGAATAGAACAGGATATCGACATCGTACTTTTCTAGTTAACACCCGACGCAAAAACGACGGGGTGTTATAAGTTACCCGAATGACGTAGCGGTAGTGTGGCTGCCTTACGTTCTTAGGATCCCGGGTTCGAATCCCGGGAGGAGCAAATGTTTGTGTGATGAGCATGGACATTTGTTTCCGAGTCATAGATATTTATATGTATAATAAGTATGTATTTACAAACAAAAAGTATAAATATAGTCTATCAACTGTCTGGTGACCACGACACAAGCCTTGCTTAGTGTGGCACTAGACAGCGCTGTGTGTAATGTCCAGCGATATTTATTTATTTATTTACTTATTTTGACGTGTGTGTGTATGTCTGTGGCGTGGCTCCCCAAAGGATCCACTAATAATGCTTTCATTATTATCGTTTGAAATGTGAATTAGTCGGAAGTGTTCTTAGCTATGTCTGATGAAAATCAGTCTAAGATGACTGCCGCTACAAAATGGCGGATTACATATCTATTTAACAACTCCTTAATATGGGTATCAAATGAAAGGGCTTGTCTAGTATAGCGTATAAACCAATACGCTATAATGAATTTCAAATCCAAGATGGCCGCCACCATTAAATGATAAATTACATTTTTTTCACAAAACTACCGTTGTTAATACTATATTGAAAGGGAATGAGGAATACTAAACTAACTAGATGAGATGAGGAAAGTGGAGTGATGACTGTTACCTAGGATCTAAAGATTAACGAATTAAGTTCTATTTTAGTATATTATGTGTCGAGAGTTTTAAATTTTTTAATTTAATTTTACTTGTATGTGATCATCTGCCTAGCCTTTTCCCAACTATATTGGGGTCGGCTTCCAGTCTATCCCGATGCAGCTGAATACCAGTATTTTACATGTAACGACTGACATCTGACCTCTACAACCCAGTTAATACTGGGTGATGCGATACCACTTGGTAAGACTGGTTGTCAGACGTTTTGGCTCACTGACTATACCTGTAACGACTGCCAAAGATGGACAAATGACAGCCGGGACCAACAGCTTAAGGCGGAGGTTTCTTCAAAACGGTCCAAAAGGCGGTTTTTAAAAGCAGTGTATCTCTAAAACTGTAAATAATTTCGACAAATAAAAAAAACTTTATATTTTGAAATCCTTTTTGCATAGTACACTGATGGAACTCAAAACATAATTTGACAAACTTCAATGCACCAAAAAAATCTTCAAACATACTCGTACCTCTTAATTTTCTTTCAAAGCAGTTTAGCCATTTATTGACAATGATAATTATAATTAAAAATATAACATAAAATTTCAAATGCTAAACTACATCGACTGATGGATTAATTATTATTAAATAGTTAAGTTCTAGTTTTAAATCGATCGAAAATACTTATTTCGCACTATTCGGCCCGCAGTGACTGAAGTAACAACCACTTTGTAGTTCAAGCTAATTAGAACTTTATTCTAACAGTATTTCAAACGAAGTTTGAACCACCACAAATAGAGTTGCTTATTTAGCTGATGTCGTCGCCTTAACGTGTTTTCCGAGGCACGGAGGAAACTCGGTATGTAAGGGTCCAGGGATCCACAGACCAACCGTTTGTATTTTTTTATTTAAAAGACATAAAAAATGAAAGGGTGTAAATAGAACCGAAGCCGAAAACCAGTTATTCTCCACGTCACTGAGTCTATTTTTTTGTTCTAGACAATACCTGGGAAGCTCCTAGTTACGGAGATATTTGGTGTCAAAGTTTCAAAGCTTTCATAGTTTTTTTTTAATACAAGTTTATAATTTTACATCTTTACTTTAAATACCGCCATGACCCGTTTACTACTTAATCCATCAATCAGCACTGCAGCTGTTGATTGCGTTACATTGAGTTTTACCGTAAAATTAAATTTTCATCCCCAAAAAAGTCGTTTCCCAGTAATAATTTTTATGCAGAGTTACTCAGTTTGATGTTCAGAATGCTTGGTTGATGGCTACGTGAAGGTTCTGTTCCTGTAGAGCAGACATTGGGAATGTTTACAAACAAAATTTTATTTCACTACAGTTTGATTTTTACACACATAGTAATTAAGCATTGACTGTAGAAACTAGCTCCTATTGTGACATTTTGATTATTTTTATTTTTTGTTTTTATTGTTTCTTTATCATAATCCTATAAATTTTGACATATTTTCCTATCAAATAATTTGTGTATACCTCTCGCATGATTAATATTTTTTTTATTTAGCATGCAACCATATATTTGTACGCCTCTTGGCATAACATAGCGACCTCTCTTTAATTTAAGAACTGTATTCACTACCTATGTTACACAAATAAAATTGATTTTGATTTTGATTTTTTTACACACACGAACACTTCCTGACAAACGAACGCAGTATGACATTTATAGACATACCGACTTGTTAAAAAGTACGTACTAACAACTGTCAAAGATCTAAAGAGTGTAAAACACCTCTTAACGAATCCGGAAGGCACTAGTTTTCCTCATCATTCCGACCATTTTTTTTGTGTTACACCCTACCTGGGAACCTTCTAGTTACTGAGATATTGGGGGACAAAGTTACAACTTTTGGACAAGTTTTTTTTTTTAAATACAATATTTTATGGTATGATTTTTACTTTAAATACTTCTACGAACTATCCAATCCATCCACCAGCACAATGTTTCAAGTGCGTAACATTGAGTTATAACACAAAACATGATTTTTCACCCCAAAAGAAGAAGTTGTTTCCCAGCAATAATTTTTGCGTAAAGTTACTTAGGTTGATGTACAGAATGCTTGGTTGACGGCTTCGTGATGAGGTTGTTTACAGCCTGTATAATGATAGCCGAGACCAACGGCTTTCCGATGGTGGTCACCCATTAACGGACCAACCGAGGCAAGGGCGGCTTAACCCAAAGATCGACCCGGGCGGCTGTTATTTTTTAGCCACAAGCTCCTCCCCAGTATTTAAAAAAGCCAGCACTCCAAAAGCTTAAAAACGTAAACAAACGCTGTTATTTTATGAAGATTTTCAATCATAATCCCATTCATGAATAAGTCGAGAGGTTTAAAAGCCAGTACCAAGCCTCCATAACGCTAATATTAGGTAATATCGCTCAACACATCACAAAATTGAGTTTGCTCTCAATGTTTCATTTTGGGGTTAGATTTTTATCAATTCCACAACAATACTTCGAAAATGAACCGTATGTGTAAGAGAGGAACGTCGACTTTGGATTGTGTTAGTAATCTAACCTGGGGAACGCAACAGGTCGAGTAAAATAAATATTGAGTAATTTGGTTCGGAACTAAAACGTAGTCTTAGGAGAAAAAGAGGTTTTATTGAGCGTTGAATAGATATTGATTTTGTTTCAGGACACATAGGCACTTTTTGATTTTAAGAACAAAGATACCTAATATTGTAACACGTTGTAAAACGAAAGGTGACTTTTTCCTAGAGAGATAGACAAATACATTGAACCATCTGGGCCTCGATTCTGCTATTACAATAGTGTCAGAGTAGTCGATCATTGATTTCATCATGACCAAGTTTTGTAAAATTTTGTCAATTTTGTTAAATCTACTAATATAATGGCGTCATTATGACTTCTCAATGAACAACCACTATGACCCCATTGAAAGAAATGTCATAGAAAATTAATCTCGTACATGAAGTCTGGCATGAATAGAGGTTCGCATTTAGTAGTAAATTTCGAAAACCATTTGTACGAATGGTTTTATAATAATGGCAATACGAAAATGCCATTAAAACACAATTTTATTACGAGACCATCGACCGACCATTGTGAATTTAGCAGATTACGAACTATAAGGAAAATGACAATGAGATGAGAATGGAATCGTGTTGGAGTGACGAATTTTTTAAAATAGCAGAATTAGACCCCTGGTATCCGATTATATAACATCGCCTACCAGCCGTTTCCTAAGTCCTGAACGTATTTGGATCCTTTAAATGAGCAATATTTGTAATCACATTCTCTAAAATGCCTCTAACAATTTCGATAAATGTTGCAATTTAGGGGTTTACGGGGGCGAAAAATCGATCTAGCTCGCGTTGCATCTGGAAAAATTCACTCGGTCGCCGAGGTACCTTAGGTACTGGTTTGAAAATTAATGTACCTATGAACTGAACAGCTACTAAATCGGGTAAAGATATTTAACAGAACACGTCACAAATATTTATACCCGTCGTTGTTGGGATACCTCGACACTGAAGCACACATTCTTCGAATTCATTTCACATACGATAATGCCAGCACACAATAAATTGAGCCAACAAGCAAAATTAAGCTTTAAATGTTATTTATATAAGTAAGTATTTAATTTGTCATTTATTGATGTGTTTTTTGAGTAACTGATTGACAACACACACGCCCAAAACTACTAAACTTTAAAAAATAGTTTTTGTCACTATTAGCCTAGAGAGAAAGTCCATTTTAACATAATAATAAGGTATTATTGTTTAATACGACCGTACGGTTATACCGTATGGTTCTAAACCCATTACAAACGAAAAACTAAAGAACTACTTTTAGATGCCACAGACAAAAACAACTGACATGGGTTTTTTATATATCAATGGACGTAAACCATAAAATTAATTAATTTTTGATCAACAGTATCAGTGGGCAGTCAATACATAATGGCCTACTGTGTGAACCACTATTGAACTTAATGGACTCCCTACGTGTGGGGCTGAAGTCTCAAGAGTACGCAATTAGTACTTAATTGCCAATGTTCGGTATTTGTTTAGGCGGCGTAAATGTCTTTATTTGATGTTCCGAACAAAATGTTTTTCTTACTGTATAAATATTTTTGTGTTACTTGAATTAGGATGAGACGGTCGGGATATCAATTTTTAGACGTGGTTTTAAAACGGTTTGTCTAATATTAAGTTTATATACCTACAGGGTGTAAACCACCTCATCACAAAGCCGTTAACCAAGCATTCTGTACAGTAAGCGTTCATAAGTTCACAGGCACGCGAAGGATCATATTGCTGTGAACGCACGGGCGAGCGTCCGTGCGGCTGTATGTGTAAGCTGTCTCAATACAGTACCTACGCACACCACAGCTACAGAGTCGCCTACTGTCGCAAGCTGTCGCGTCGCTCTCCACGAAACAAAAAGATATATATTACCGTCTCTTTTGTTATACACGCAGCAAACGCATGATCGTATTTGCATTGGATACCTAAAATTCGCCCATATCTACCAGGTGTTGATAGCTGTTTAGGTTAAGCAGTGGGTTCACGATCAACGTGTCCTGAGTTCAAATCCCGTTTACATTATATGGGTTATTTTTTTTTGTAACCACTTTTATTAATATTTGTATTTTATGCAAAAACTATTTACTTAGGTATTTATTTTTAAATGGGTTCATGCTCATTATTTATTTTTATAAAGATTTAAATATAAGTTAATAACCCATCATAACTATTTATGTGATTGTGTAATATTTTTTCGGTGTTGGAAGGTGGAAAAAAAAGTCGTGCTGACAGATAACAAAAATTGTTTTATTCGTTTCATTTATTCATATAATTAACAACTTTAATAAGATTTGTAACGTCACATTCCTACCTAGATATAAGAAATTCTCTTGTAACCGTTCATAAGATTTTTTTGTGTATCTGTATACCCACTTTGAAGTCATTTTTTATTAACATAACAAGGATATTCTAATCACACAAATATAATTGTTGATACCCACTTCTATCTATCGGTATTCAACAGAGCTTGCTTACCGAAAACTAATACATAATTTATCCTTCGTGAATATGTTTTTTATGTGACGTCACAATTAATGTAACTCATATTGAGGTTATAGTTTAAACCATATTATAGTTTAGTTCATTTTCCTGAAGAAAAGAAGATTGAAACTAAACCTCAATTTAGGAATTATTAATATCGCTAAACATTTTGTAACACGTCTAATTAAAACTAGAACATTAGGGATTAATATTTTGTATAACCCCCATTATTTTCAATGCAGTCAAGTAGACGTATGCGGCTTAAAGTCACCCAAAGGGCAATGGAGAGGGCTATGCTCGGAGTTTACTTGCGTGATCGCATCAGAAATGAAGACATCCGCAAGAGAACCAAGGTCACCGACGTAGCCCGAAGAATTGCTAAACTTAAGTGGCAGTGGGCAGGGCACATTGCTCGCAGAACGGATGGCCGATGGGGTCGAAATGTTCTGGAGTGGCGACCGCGAACCGGAACAAAATGGAAGTAATCCAGTCAAAGTCTAAATATTCCCGTGCGAAACGTAATCGTTCTTCTTTATGTCTGTCTGTCAAGAAGGGCATTTTAGCTGATCTTCTGTGATGCAAGCCTTCAGCGTGGACGGCACGGCGAACATTTTGCGGTGACTCCGAGTGTGTCGTAGGTGTGAAACCATTGGTTTCATACTCGCCCACGATATGTTGTCGCTGCGCTTCGCTAATAAGCGACGACCTTCCACTTCGCTGTCTACTTGCAAGGCTCCCTTCTTCCTCATACCTTTTGATCCAGAGACTTACTGCATTTCTCTAAACAAAAAAAATGATGTTAGGCAGCTGTAATAAATACTAAAGTGACTTCATTCACTCTGCATTTATAAATCCAATAATAAACACTAATTATTTATCTTGCATGATAGTTTGAAAAAAAAACAACGAATTAAGTAAACCACAGGTCACCAAATAAATGAACAATTTATAATACCCATTCGTTTTTAATTTTTAATGTTGAAGTTACAATTCATAAATAATTATAATACTCACCTTCAGTTCTATTAAGGCCACTTTTATGAAGCGCGGATAATTCGCGATAATAGTCGCCCTCGCCTTAATATTAATATTTGCCCGCATTTTAAGAATCACACCAACAACAATATCGCTATCTATTAAACCACACGTCACTGACCATCAACTACCACATTATATTGTGTATTATGTATGACTACAACCAAACGACAAAGTTCATTCCGATCAAGTTAAAATATTCATAAAATTCATGTCTACCTCACAGAAATCTAACAAAATTCTTGACTTATTTTTCTATCTACCTCCCTAACTTTACGAAATGTGTGAACAAAGCAAACAAGTTAAAGAATATAATATTTCTGTAGAGTAAAAACTTACAAAAAGTCTAAAAGTAACTGTGCTGGATTTGAACTCACGGCTTACTGATTCACTCTTAATTCTGGACGGGCCCAACCGCTAGGCCATCATGTCTTAAATATTGGCATTGAAATTATGAACTACAACTAGTTGCTGACAATATCTATTTTGTTGAAAGTAGAAGGTCGTAAGTCAAACTAAACGTCAAGCTATTGCTTTGTGAGATTGCCTATCGACTTTTGGTCGGCACTGTACATCAAACTAAATAACTTAATAAAATGTTGCTAGGAGACAATTTTTTTTAAGTTATAATTAATTATATTTTGTGGTAGAACTCAATGTAACGCACTTAAAACATTGTACTGATGGATGGATTGAATAGTACGGGGGTCGTGGCGGTCTTAAAAGTTAAAATCTTACAAAAAAAACTTGTCAAAAAGTTCTAACTTTGACCCCCATATCTCCGTAACTAGAAGCTTCCCAGACCGGTGTAGAACAAAAAAATGACCGCAATGATGGGGAGAACAAGTGCCTTTCGGCTTCGTAATGAGGTCTTTTACACCCTTTACAATCACATTTTTCGTGACTATAACATCAGTGAACTTTTTTACAAGCTACATAATATCTTTCTTTCTTTCTTTCATAATTTCTTACAAGTCCGCCGTTTGCGAGCTTTACGCATCTGACCTTTTTTGAAGAAAATCATCAATTACACTGCCGTGTTGGTCTAGTGGTCGCAAACACAACTGCTGAGCATTAGGTCCATGGTTCGATACGCGAGTCATGCAGTGTTATTGGGTTTTTTCAATAGGAATTCCTCAGTAGTATCCACGGTGTTTGGGTATGTGCTGGTTGATGTCAATCCCTATTACATGAGACTTAAACATAACTGGCCAAATGTGGGTGTACTATTAGTTACACATCAGCCTAACCCTGTGGGGATTAGAGGCGTGATGTTATATTTTCACCAATGTGGAATGAATTTTGTGTAAAAGGGAACGTATGCAAAGGAGCGACTGAAAGGTATAGATGTGTGAAAGAGAGGAGGAATCGGAAAATATGGCGAGACGATGTTAAACTATAGACGTGTTTTTTTTTTATTTATTTAAAAGTTTGCAAGTACATTGAGTAAATATGCGAGTTTTCTACGAAACTTTACTTTTATTTCACCATACGATCTCACACCAATAACATCCGTGTTTGATGAAAACGTCGATGAATAAACCTTCCCATTCTAAAATATAACGCACTGAATTCATCACTTCAGAGTGTAGCTTCTAGAAGACAAACCCGGTAGTTGCAACTCAAACTGCAATTCTGTAAACTAACTGTAACATTGCTCTTCTTTTAGATAAGAAAGTTAAAACGTACTTAAAAGCCTAAGGTTTTAAATATAGGGGTATGAAGAACAAGTATCCTCCGACCAGATGGGTGTTGTGTCTGGTGCGCAACAATTGGCCAACAGTTGCCATCGGGCAACTGTTGGGCAATTTTTTTACGGACAGGTTTTCAAATAGGACAAGTACATTAACAATATTCCCGTAAAACTTCACGTTCACTTTCACCAATAAGATCAGTGTTTGATGAAAACGTCGATCAATAAACCTCCCCATTCCAAAATATAACGCACAAAATTCATCACTGCAGGGTGTTCTCGTACAGGAAAAGAGCAACACAACAAAATCAAACGCGATGAGTGCACGTATCATGCAGCTGCAGCGAAGCTCAATAATTAGCTCGAACAGCGCGAGCAGCTTGTTTTCCGTGCAAATAGGGTTTCCAGGCGACAGAAACGAAAATTACAAATGACATTCATCGTAGTTTTATTAGGGAACGTGCATGAACCGTTGCGTTTTCAGGGGTTTTGTTTTATGAGAAAGAGAGCATTCATTAAGCAGGTCAATGCCCAAATGTAAAATAATTCAAAGAACTAGGTTTCGCTCGCGGCTTTTTTTCCACCATGTATGAAAATTAAGCCTCGTTTAAAATGCCTTTGACACTCGGAGATAATGTAAAACGATTTTTTTCCACAAATGGGGCTTCCCATTTGTGGAAAAAAAAATCGGAATCGGATTACCTAATAGTTCCGAAGATTACCCCTTCATACAACCAAATTTGTCCCCTTTAAAATGTTACAAGATGAAAAGAAAAAATGTTTATTTATCGCAGGGACAAAAGAAAAAAGAAACAAAGATTCCGCGAGCGATACAATGGGTAAAACTTATTATTATTAAAATATATATGGGAAAGTAAGGTGAGTAAAATGGCAACACTGTTTGAATGAGGGAATATAAGACGATGGAGTAACAACACTGTGTGTGTCAAGACGGATGCGTAGATGATCAGATGATAGAGCGTACGACGGATGACGAATAAAGATGGAAGACGTTTTTAAATTTACTAAATTCAAGAAGTTTAAGATTAAATGCTTTTTGTTTTTTTCGAATCCCACACACTACATACATATTATTATATGTTTTTTTTTTGCTTAGCCTATATTGTCCCACTGCTGGACAAAGGCTTCCCCCATTGCCTTCCACTCTTCTCTTTGTACTGTTTTTTTCCAGCCAATCTCGCACAAACGAATCTACGTCGTCACGCCAGCGTTATATATTGTTTTATATAAATTAAAATGTTTTATTATTTACTAGCAAATAATAATAAGAGCTAAAAATACCTTGCTACAGTAACAAATATCAGCAGAGCACAAATAAAAAACTTGAAACGGAATAATAATTTGCTTGAATCTATTGAAATGGAATAATAATTTTAGATCACGAGCTCTTTGATGTTACAGAAATATAACTCGCAAATATAGTCCTATATTGTATGATGGAAACTTATGGAAAGTTCCATCAATATAAAAACCTGTTTAACTTTCAGCACATCATCAGACTTGTAATTCTCGAGAGGTTAGGCAGAGGTGTATCTTAAGTAAGTTATTGCTATCAAACTATTGGGCGTCAAAGTTCCAACTTTTCGATAATAAAAAGAAATATATATTGTAAGAGTTTTACTTTTAACACCTTTACTACCCCCGTACTATTCAATCCATTTATCAGCACCAGAATGCTTGATTGACGGCTTCGTGATGAGGTTGATCTGCAGAAAAACTCGAAAGCAACTGGTTTGTCTAGAGACTGCAAGCGATACTGCTGAGTCATCATCTGCCTCGCCTAAGTACATCAAACTAAGACTTTATTAAAAAAAATATTGCTAGGAAACGTTTTTATTTTGCGGGTGTAGATTCTGTTTGGTGGTAGAACTCAATGTAACGCACTCAAAACATTATGCTGATGGATGGATTGACCAGTACGGTGGTCATGGAGGTGTTTAACGTAAAAATCTAACGTCGGGGACTGCCACGGTAAAGCTATTGCATAGCATTTTTTATCAACTTATGCAATTATAATTATTTATTAATTTTATTTTTCCCCTTGTTGCCGGCTTTTTTTTTTTTTGGGGTAGGAAATCATCAAATGACTTCTCCAACTCTGGGCAGAGCGGGAGGGAGTGTCAGACTCTTACTGACTAAAACCCATCCATGTTCCTTCCTCGCCCTTTATGTTCCGGGGCCGCGGTATCTCTTTCGAACAGGCCCGCAACCCCGGCAGGCTTCGGCCCTTGCGGGCCCCCCTTTTATGGCCTTAAGTTTCGTATAACTTTTAAAATAGCGCGATTCTGAATGTCGATGACAGTTCTTAATTGGTGTCATAGATGACACTGTAGCACTTTTTTTTCTATGTTGCTATAATACTTTTTGTAGTGTCACTACAAAAATAATAGAACTTCTCTAGGCTCGCGTGCACGACTTGCACTAGCTTTCCTAATTGAATATGATTTGTAAGTGTAATGCGGTTGGGAACGATCATTATTTACGTCATACGGTGAATTGTCTCCGGAGTGATATAGATTCTTGCTATTTGAATTCATACATACGAATTTGTAGTGATCAACAAACATTTACCTAAAACTGTCTTGTTTCTGGCAATAGTGGCCGGATTATTTCTTTCATTATTCTTTTAACACGACTACCATAACTATCATCATTATTATCATAATCTGTGTAGCCTTTTCCCAACTATAATGGAGTCGGCTTCGAGTCTAACCGGATAGAGCTGAATACATGGAGCGACTGTAAGCAGCCCGGTTAATAATGGGTAATACGATACCACTTGGTAAGACTGGTTGTCAGACTTCTTGGACTTTTTTCTTTGTTGCGTTTGAGCAATTACTCAAACGTTTTTAGTAAAATTAAGTTAAGGTCCATCTTGATAAGCAGTTAAATGGTCAAGAAATTATCAAAAGATTTGTCAACCGCGTCCACAGAAGCTTTCCCGCATTTTACTATTAACCCACTCATATCACCGCTATCATGTTATCTGAGCCATACAGACTCAAAGTTATTTCACGCTGTAACTCATTTGACATTGTTTACACTGTAGATATCATTATCGCCGCTAATTATGTTGGAGTTACTTTATTTTATAAATATTAACTCTTCATATACAAAAAATGATAACATTCTCAGATCAAATGTTAGTGTATACTGTTTTAATTCGATCTATTTTTGAGATCAGATGTTTGCAGATAAATCCAACTGGGGTTAGCTATAAAAATACACGTGTTCTTTTGTTGCTTGGAATTATAATACGTTAATAAGACTGAGATTCCGAGGTGATAGGAAAGTAGAATAATACTCACAATTTCTTTCATCATATCGAATCGTCGAAATAACTACACGAAAGGATTCAAGCGCCTACCCTTCACCACTTCCTTTTGCTTTAGCTACGGGAATAAGTGGCAAAACAAACTCTCCAATAACACATCTGTCAGTTTGGTTCCATTGTCAGCAAACTTCATAATCACCAACGAAATGAAATTATAATAAACGAATTCAAGAGCATCATTGCTTACTAAATTTTTATTTACTTTTCTTTTTCCTCTACAGTAGGTACTGGGTAATAAGATACCCCTCTTGAACATCAAAAGAATGCCAACTGTTTTTTTTTGTAGAAATAAGTTCCTTTGTAACTCTATTTTAGTAGTCATTTCTATATCTTATATATGTCACCGTAAAATTGTCAAATACGTTATATTGTAATATCTCTAGCGATATTGTAAAGTCTCAAATTATTGTCAAATGAACATACTGCTTACAACAAAACGCATTATTTTTCGTGAAATGCATGCGATGGTAGTCAACTTACGCGGTGTGGAGGGAAGGAGGGGTCCCCCTTGCCCAGTGGCACAACTCTCATGAAAAGATAATGCACCATTCCTGAGAAATACCGATTAATATAACATAACCTTAAAACACTTTATATTCCCCCTAAAAAGCGTAGTCGACGGAGCCCCGCTTCGCGGGGCCCCTATTTCCGAGTGCAAGGTTTAAAGGAACCTAACTAACCTAACGGGGGGGTGCCCCAAGTCCCGATTATGGGGGCAGAGATACTTCCGTATGTTCAGTTGACAATAATTCGAGACATTACAATATCGCGAGAAAAAACACGTTATATTGTAATATAACGTGTTTGACAATTTTACGGTGACATATATAACATTCTATTCCTGTATCATAAAAATGTTAGTTTATTCACGTGTCAAAGTTCTTTACCAAAAAACTAGTGAGATATTGCAAACAAATATAAAATGTTATCAGAATGAGTGCGGGGAGAGCCCTATTCATCTTGTACGGGTCCCCAAGTAAAAGGATACGATGAAACGATACGATCAATCAACATCTCAAAGTTGTTTGGGTATCTACTACCTAGTGAGGTACCGTGAAATACTTCCTCTATTTTTTTGCCCTTATGACAGTTTTTTGCTCACCAAGTATACATTAGAAAATAACGATAGACAAGTGTCTAGGTACTCATCAATAGAGAATAATATTTTTTTTCTTCACTCAAATAAAAGTGTTTTTTTACCATGGACTTTATCATCACTACCTTCTTTATCTAAGACGTGTTTTGAGAGTGCGTTCCGTTTCACTAAAATCATGCTACACAATACAAAAAATTGTAAAATAAGTGATGTATTAAAAGTTTTAACAAGTGTACCAAAACGTGTTTATGCGCCAATGCATAGCATTTTTAATTAAAAAAAAAAGAGTTTTGTATTTCTTGCATATTCGCTATTAGCAGTAATAGTAGGCTTTTAAAAAACACAGATTTTCATCACAGATTACCTAGATTTCCATTCTTTAAGCAATATAATGGGTTGGTAACAAGGACAGGTCCTTAGATAACGGCTGGACGTGACGTCAGTTGTCATGTTATATAAAATCTATATATCATTTAACTATACTATATATTAATATTAATCCATACTTATCTATACTAATATTATAAAGCAGAAGAGTTTTTTTGTTTGGTTGGTTGAACGCGCTAATCTCAGGAACTACTGGTTCAAATTGAAAAATTATCTTAATTCATCATCATTTGCCTAGCCTTTTCCCAACTATGTTGGTGTCGGCTTCCAGTCTAACTAGATGCAGCTGAATACCAGTATTTTACATGGAGCGACGGCCATTGACCTCCACAACCAAGATAATACTGGAAAATACTAGTCCACTTGTAACAACTGTCACAGATGGACAAATTCCAGACGGGAAACTCGCTATGTAAGGGTGGTCACCCATCCACAGACCAACCTAGGCAAGCACGGCTTAACCTGAAGATCAACCCGAGCTGCTGTTATTATTTTACCACGAGCTCCTCACGATTAGTTATGTTTGTTTATTTATTTTGTGAAATGCGCTCAAACTCAGACTCCGTGGCAGCAGAGAAGTTACTTGGAAACTAGTGCTATCATCTGGAATTCTTATGAACCGAAGTATTCCCAGATGCTGGAAAAGATGCAGAACAAATTCACCCGATACTGGAAGCAATTTGGTGTCTACCCTTTCTACCCGCTTATGTATCCAACTCTTTTTGTTATAGGAATGGTTGGGTACTATAAAGTTGGAAGTAAGGCGCAACTTCACTCTTGCCGGGGTTGCGGGCCTGTTCGAAAGAGATACCGCGGCCCCGGAACATAAAGGGCGAGGAAGGAACATGGATGGGTTTTAGTCAGTAAGAGTCTGACACTCCCTCCCGCTCCGCCCAGAGTGGGAGAAGTCATTTGATGAATTCCCATCCCAAAAAAAAAAAGGCGCAACCTCAGCCTTTTAAAATATGTTTTTATAGTATTTTGTGGTATGCTGAATAATCCACAAATATTGGAATCGTTGGGATTATTCGTTACAAACAGGAGGCTAAGGGAGAGGCTTTTTAAAGTTCTGGCAACTCGTACAAACTTATTAAAGTTCGCACCAGTGATTAGTGCAATTAGAACACTCAATGATATCTCTCGGCATTTGGATATATTTTCATGCTCTTTGGCGGAATTCCATGCAATGACATTTTAGCATGTTGTCTACTGTTTAAATTGTGCTTCTACCCAGCCCCGTTAGTTGGGACTGCCCTGTTAATTAGCTATAATTACTACTTTTGTTAGCTTGGGGTTTACCTGTTAAAACAAATGTATGTGTTAATTAATAAAATAAATAAATACGTTATTGATGGAAAAACCAAATAACACTGCCCGACCCGGTAACCAAACACCGGATTTCAAAAATAAATATTCATTGAATGTCTTCTTTATCCTATCATTAATTAATTACTATTGGTATAAATCACCCAGATTTTTTTCTGCTCTTTGATATTCTCATACCCGCTTTGTAATAAACCCGTCACTCAAACGTATACATGTTCCAGACGTACAAGTTCAATTAAAATGGATGAAAAAAGCGCATATTCATTACTGAGATGAAAAATAAACCGTCACCACGTGGGTTCTGCACTGACGTCACGTGTCCATCACATCAACCTACTATACAATCTTTCTTTAATAGATTTTCAACTTTATCGCTGAAGCATTCAATTCAAGGTAGATTGCGATAATTTGATATTTTCGGGTAGGTTGATATGTTGGCATTTGTACTTTCATTCCACTGCAAATCAGTAGGTAGCACTTTCTCTATGAAAAACCACCTACCTTACCTTACTGCTAAGAAATAAGATATCGGTGTAAAAATAACCTTAACAAAGCTGAAAGGTACTTATTCTTCCCGTCATTTTATACTTTTTTGTTCTTGACCATACCATCCCCTTACATAAGTCTTTTTTTATAAACACGTTTTTAATGTCATAACTTTATATACATCCTTGGCCATGTTAAATGCATCAGCAAAATGTTTTGAGTATGTTGTAATAAGTCCTACCGATAACGCCCAATAAGAAAGTAATTTCCCATCTTATTTTTGGGTCTTAAGTGGCAGTGGGCAGGGCACATTGCTCGCAGAACGGATTGCCGATGGGGCCGAAAAGTTCTGGAGTGGCGACCGCGAACCGGAAGCCATGCGTTGGAAGACCTCCCACTAGGTGGACCGATGACCTGGTGAAGGTTGTGGGAATCCGGTGGATGCGAGTAGCAAGAGACCGGTCAATGTGGCGACACTTGGGGGAGGCCTATGTCCAGCAGTGGACGTCTTTCGGCTGAGATGATGATGATGAATTTTTGGCGTAGATTAGTTTGAAGTTTCGTTGACGACTTTTTTGTTTTTGAAGGGTCAAATGACGATCCAGCTTTAGAATCTTTCTTCGTTCTGTTTTCGTGGCGGATAGTTAATGACAAACTTGGTGTGAGAGTTTTAGTGCCGCTCATGGGTCTCTGACTTGGCTTTATATGCCGTCGAGAAATATCTCTCAAGCATGCTGGTTTCCTCACGATGTTTTACTTCACCGATCACCGATGCAAGGTCATCATCATCTGCCTAGCCTTTTCCCAAATGTTGGGGTTGACTTCCAGTCTAACCGAATGCAGATGAATACCAGTATTTTACATGGAGCGACTGCCTATCTGACCTCCACAACCCAGTTTATATTGGGAAATACGATACCACTTAGTAAAACTGGTGACAGACTTTTGGGGCCACTGACTACCTGTAACGACTGTCAAAGAGGGACAAATGAAAGCCGGGACCAACGGCCTAAAGTGCTTTCCGAGGCACGGAGGAAACTCGGTGACACCGATGCAAGGTATAACTACAAAATTCGAAAAATCAGTGGCTTGGCTTCGAACTCGAGACCAAAGACTTGCCAAGTCTTGGGTCTCCTATGGGAACACCACTAGGCTATCACTACTCTTACTCTTTTTTGTTTTAGAATAAGAGAGGGGTTGATAGAGCGTCATCTCTGTCTCTCAACTCCTCTGTCTCTGTCTCTCATATCTGTGTGACATTTTCCAAGGTTCAAACCCCCGGTATGTTAGGTTCCACCCACTCGGCCACAAAATAGTTCATCAAGTAAGATATTAAGAGGTTGTTTGGTGTTAATTGAGATGTATGACAATATCTGGGGCCGTGACGTGCTCTGATTTATAAGTACTTTTCTAGCTGCTGAGGTTTTCTGCTCATGTTTTACGTGCTTGTTGATGTGCAATTAAATATATGTCGAAATATAAATAACAGAAAAATAGACTGCTCATTAAGTAGACTGCTACGTAGTTAGCATTTTTGTAAACATTATATTCTTAACTAGCTTCTGCCAGCGGCTTCGCCCGCGTGAAGTTTCAAAATTGGGGTTGAGTGAGAATATTATAAACGTAAGAGTAAACAAATATAATAATAACAAATCTCCGAACTGCTAAGCTATCGGGAGTTACACGTGTTATTGTGAGTCAACTATAAAAGATAGACATATGCTGTCTTGGGATATTTTTTATATAATTTTATGTGGAATATTTCCGTTATACATGATTTCTATGTAGCTTTAACCATTAAGGCTGCACACGGGACGGAAGCTAAAAAAACCAAGTAACTTCTCCCGTTTTCCCAACATTTCCTTTCACTGCTCTGCTCCTATTAATGGTAGCGTGATGAAAAGTATACTATTACCTGCTCAGGAGTATGTAGAATAATTGTACCAAGTTTCGTTAAAATCCGTCGAGTAGTTTTTTTTTCTATAAATAACATACAGACAGACAGACAGACAGACAGACAAAAATTTTACTGATTGCATTTTTGGCATCAGTATCGATCACTAATCACCCCCCGATAGTTATTTTGTAAATATATTTCATGTACAGAATTGACCTCTCTACAGATTTATTATAAGTATAGAAGATAGAAGATAGAAGAAGAAGATATTACAAAGCAGAAGAGTTTGTTTGTTTGTTTGGTTGAACCCGCTAATCTCAAGAACTACCGGCTCGAATTGAAAAATTATTTATGTGTTGGATAGTCCATTTATCGAGGAAGGCTTTAGGCTATATAACGTCACGCTACGATTATTAGGAGCGGAGCAGGCATGAAAAATGTTGCAAAAACGGGGATTTTTTTTTCCTTTCGTTTTTCTCTCTTATGTGACGCAGACGAAGTTGCGTGGGTCAGCTAGTTAATAATAAGTTCCTACCTTTTCAAATGTTTTAAAATTTTGGTTTTTTCACGAAATTAGTGAAAATTTTTAGGTTTTTTTTACATTTTAGGTTTATTAAAAAAAATACATGGCGACCTAAACATCTCTGTCGTTTGCCTCAAAGTCCTGGATAGGTAGAGGCCTGACAAAGTGAGCCTATAATGAAAAATAAAACAGATTTTCATCCGATGAGATGAACTTGAAAGTTTCTGTTGTAGGTGGATCGATTAGCCGTATACCACCTAATCAATTATTGTTTTAAAACCTCACAGGTGTATAATATCAAGATTTTAAGTTAATCTTTATATGGGAAGCGAGTGAAAAACCGATAACTAGGTTCGACCTAGTAAGATTGCGAAACTAAAGAAAAAACGTATAAATTCGGTTCATGAATTAAATAAGATGGAAAAATATAGTATTATTTATATGTAATACCTATTGAAAATGACCAGTAATGTAAAAAAGACGGAACCATTATAATAAGGTACTTAGGATGTGCCAATTTACACCACCCATTTTTTTTTACCCATTATCATCAACAATTTCATAACGCAGTAATTCTGCGAAATCTAGACGGACTGCAATTTGGTAATCCCATAACATCACCTAGGTAAACTTCCAGGAAACTGTTCGAACGTTAGAATGATTCAGATTCCGCTCCACGTTTTTCTAAACACCTACGTCTGAGGAATTTGGGTGAATTGAGCCATTTATGAGATAATTTCAGACAGACAAATAAACAGACACATAGATGAAAATTCCCAGAAACACTGTTTATACTTAGAACAGGGTAAACAAACGAACGTTATAATTATTATTTTGGAATCTCAATTTTTCGTTCTAAAACCTAAAGAAGTTTTTTTTATACCTGTTTATTTTAGTTTTATTTATAAAACTCACAACGAAGAATGAACATTTAATTTTTTAGAAAGTTTATAATAAACCACAACAGTTTCTAATAATTTGGCATAAATAAGTCAATCCACAGATTTTAAATGGCACACAAAACAAAACATATTATTATTTTAACTGACAAAAAAAGGGGTGCATATCAATTCTAAGATGTTAGTAAAAACATACTGTACCTAAAGTTGGTATCGTTCCAACCTATCTCTGCCAAATATTACATCTTAACACAAAACACCGAACACGAGAAATGTATGCAATATTCAACATTTTTGACGAATATGTACACCAGTATTCCGCTATCATGTACATTTTAAACTAGTGTTTATATCCGAGCATGTGCCATCGGCCCCGTACGATAATTTACATTTATATTGCCGAAGTTCCACCGCTGACGTTTTGACTGACAGGTAAACATACAATGTGCGAGAATATTGCTGCGTCGGTTTGGACGCTCGAATAAAACCGGCTATTATAAACAGCAATGGTTTCGTTGTTGGTTTAATTTCCATTTTGATTGTGTTTGTTGCGTTGTAGCTGCATGTTTCAGCAGAGATTGAGGTGAATGGATTGCTGTACTTGTTTTGGAATGTTTCGGAAAGAGCTACGAAGAAATGCATGAATTTGTATATATTTAATCTTAGATAGTTTACATGTTTGAATGTCTGTAACTTCTCTTCAACATAATAAAAATCTAAAATTCATTGGTTCACAGACAGAGAACGCACAGTCTACAGGGTGTAGAAACATGTAATTATGTAAGGGTTTTATTTGTCCAATTATGTACTACTAGCTTCTGCCCGCGACTTCGTACGCGGATCCTGTTGCTAAAAATATATATATTTTTTTTATAAAGTATCCTGTGTTATTTCTAATACCTCCAAGAATATGTGTGGAAAGTTTCATGATGATCGGTTGAGTAGTTTTCGCGTGAAAGCGTAACAAACAAACTTACATTTTTTTTGACCTGTTATTTTTTCTTTATTAAGTTTAAACTAATGTAAAATTTACAATTTGCTAAAATGAACTAAACTAACTAACTTAAACTAAAATCTTAAAAAATGGCGTCAAAAAACTCCTCCTCTACGCTGTCAACTGGTAATGTCCCCAAGAGACTGGCAGCGTTACCACGCTGAATGGCAACGCTAAGCCTTTGACCAAGGTAAAAGCCAGCCCTAGGGTCACGGGAAGTGTCAACTAAGCGTTTTGAAATTTCCTTAAAAAGGCTGTGAGCACTCGGACCCCACGGTCCTAGAGTTTCAACCCCAAACGGCTCGAAAATATAGTTACCAATAAGGTTACTATATTTACGCCGCTTGAGGTTCTCCGCAGCCGCAGCGGCAGCCCCTGCACAGCACGATGAACTAGGAAGATGGGAAGGCGCAAGAGTATCGACACATGTAGCGTCCCACACTAGAGGCCTACCCATCTTCCATGGAAACAAAGACATACCGTCCGGTCTCTTGCCATCGTCGCGTGCCAAACCGTTGGGTTCTAATAAAGCTGGAACACCGACGGTAACAAGAGATCGGCGGATGATGTCATTCAAGTTCGCGTGCCGCGCAAATCGGCCCGCACTTCGGCTGCATGACAGGCCGTGGTGTCCGAGGCTGTTGACAACTTCACCACAGTGACAGCGGTGAGGAGAACAACATGGAGCGCCTAGGCGTAGAGCAACAGCGAGGCGGAAAGTGGTGTCGTCGAGCAATGTGCCAGTGTTCGACGAAGGTAGTGCATGAAGCCAAAGACCCGACTCCCATTCACCCACAGCCAGCAGGCGCGCACGCTCAGCAGTAGTAGCAGACGTGTTCAGTAGATTGATCTGAACTACTCTGCAGAGCGGCTCGTCCCACCGTCTCTGGGAAAATGGGTAATCGGGTTCTTCAGAGTTCGGGCAAGCGAGTTTCCAAGCGTTTATACCCTCGGCGAAGCACGGCACATCAAAATCAACCAGTGTGGAAGCCAGGATTTTCCTGATTAATTTCTCAGTGCCATGAACCGAGGAAATAAAAGCCGGTAAACTAATACTACAAATTTTGCGGACGCCGAGCCCTCCCATACGAATGGGTAGAGTAGCTTGGGTCCAGGCCCGGTCGTCCAAAGCCACATTTAAAATGGATGATAAAGAATTTCTTATGATTAGATCGATTTTGTCTAAAAGATGAGTGTGCTTCCATAAAGGAGAAGCACGTAAGAAATATGTTAATTTAGGGCCGAAACAGCAATAACGGATGATGGTGATGGCCGAATGCATGTTAATTTGGAGCAACCTTTCCGAAATATCATTATAATTTTGAATTTTTTCCTCGATGAAATCGGGAAAGGAGTTTTCGAAAATTGGAGACCCAAGGAGACGAAGAGAACTTTTGTCAATAATTTTGATGTTAGGAGCTACTGCGTTAAATTTAGGAATTGTCAATTGTCGGTCGGTATGGTCCGCTACAAACAGTTCACATTTTGCAAGATTTAGGTCAAGGCCAATGAAATGAAGATTATTTTTCAAGAAAATTAAATCATTTAAAACTGTATCTACATCGCCGCCCAAGGTTCCATCATCAAGATACCAAACGTTAAATTTTGAATTTAGCTGCTGAACAATAGGGTGAATAGCTAAGCTAAAAATCACTGGCCCGAGGGTGACCCACCTTGTTGACAGCCAACAGCAGATTCCAGAAGGTTGTGACGAAAAAGTAATTTAGACGGGTGTCTGTAGCACTGCCAAAGAAAACTATAAATTTGAGGTAATTCTTTTTTAATTTCTGTTAACAAGGTGTCCCTATTAACTGAATTGAAGGCATTCTTAATTTCAACCTTCAGGATGACCTCACCTTTGCCAGAATTTAGGTAGGTCGACAAAACGTGTACGGCAGCCTCGCAGCCCCCTTTGGAACCATAACCTAGCTGCAGGGGCTGAAATTTGTCCGAAACAGCCTCACCATAAAATTTACAGCAAATCTTGGCTGCCATACGACGGTAAGTAGTACCCACGGCAATGGGACGAATACCGCCATCCCTCTTGCGCAGGGCACATAAATTAGCCCCGTACAAGACGTCGATGACGGCCTCGTTCACCTTGCCGGAGAGTATAAGGTTAATCAGAGCCGTAAGCTCCCTCAAGAGCAACTCACCGGCTTCCCCTGCACCTGAACAAATTAGGTCCTTCAAGTGCT
Source organism: Xestia c-nigrum (assembly GCA_916618015.1). NCBI lineage: Eukaryota > Metazoa > Arthropoda > Insecta > Lepidoptera > Noctuidae > Xestia > Xestia c-nigrum. Next base: position 21,383,525 of record OU745246.1, read on the forward strand.
GAGGACTTAGGCCGTCAAGGCCACCGGCAGAGCCACTCCGGAAGGAGCAAACGGCTGTGACCACCTCTCGACCTGTAATGGTGAGGGAGTGAATATCCGAATCAGGAGGGTCGGGAAAAGAAAGGCCATCCGCGGGGGCAGGGTGTTTGGTCTCCAGAGCTGCGAGTGTTTCTGGAGAACACGGTGCCACCACATCGCTACTGAAGAGAATCCTGGCTGCACCGCTAATGTCACCTTCCCCTAACTTAGATTCAACCAGATGTGATATACCTCTCGAAGAGGTATATCCCTGTGATATATTAGGAACAAAATTTTGAGCCGAAATATTACAGTTATCTTTGATAAGAGCGGTTAAAGTTTTTTTTGTGGCCAAATTCTTTTTCACATGTAGAATACGATAAGGGAAGGTAAGCAACTGCTCCCAAGCACTTAACGAGTTCTCCCGGACGGCAAGGCGAACGCAACCAGCTAAATTTTGGGCTACAAGCGGTCTAGCGCCTCGAGGAACTCGCTTTAGTACTGGAACAGAGTTTTTGAATTTTGAAAGGGTTTTCCAAAATGGGTCGAAAGAGGATGTTGACGGAGTTGTAGGTGTGGCTATTGAGACAGGGTCTGAGGTGGATGCATTGGGAAGTTTGTGTACTTTCCCAATATGCACGTTCAGACCCCGCTTACCTTTAAAAAACCGTGCCTGAGTACAAAGCGGGCATCTCTCCAGGGTGTTAAGCGATGTTGAAGGTTGATTTGCACTGTTGTCCACCAAATCACTGCCGCTGGTGCTCATATACGCCAGTTACAAAATATACTTATCTTTAAAATAATTTTATTAAACTAAAAACAAAAAAAATAATAATAATAATATAAATAAAAACCACTTAAAAGTCTATTAAAACACTGGAATCGTGCTCCGGGCCTCGGGCACCGTGATTAATGCAGAAACAAAACGCAGCCCCGGCGACCGTTGCTGGTACACGGGGCCTGCCTTTTCGCGAGTTGTATCTTCGTACAGATGTCTACGAGCTCCCAGTAGTAGCCGCGCACAGTCGCACTGCCGTCCCGGGGCGCAGCTGCGCCGGCCAAGCTGGCATTTTGCTCAGCCCTGGCCAGCCCCGGCAACCGATGTCGGGAGACGGGCGTCCCGTTGAAATTTCACTCCAAAGAATTGTACTTATGAGGATTATTATTTATATGATCTATTTGGTGTATTGTGGTCTTAAATACTGTACGATTTCTTGTTTTGTGGCATTGAAAGGCTGTTATTTATTAAATTAAAAATTGACACCGGAATAATTTGTCTCGTCAGTTTGACAACCATAGACTTTTTTTTACTTACATTCACGTTTATATAATAGTAGGGATAGGGATAGGTATACTAAGCCAAGTCAGGGGCCCATGGGTGGCATTAAAACTCTGACATCAGGTTAGGCAATAGACACTAACCACGTGATAAAGAAGATGTACTGAACTCGTGGTGATCGTTTTTTTTATGGAACAAGATCGCCACACTATTCCCAAACCACTATTACTCCTGAAAGCCAGAATGATCAGTGGCCCGAGACAATGAAGTGCGACGAAATCCTAGAGAATTAATGTAACTGTCTTGGATCCCGCAACGAAATTAATCAAAAAAGCATAGCGGAGGAGTAGGAAAAATCGTTATTTCCAGTTCATGGTAATCGTGTGCACGTCGATGTACCATTCCAACTTGTATGATAATCATCATCATTACAGCCGGAAGATGTTGACGGCCGGACCTAGACCTCCCCCAAAAGTGGGGATTTGCCACACTTGTTTAGTACCATTAAAAAAACAGTGCCTATAAATCAAACGTATTTTGATTCATTCCGTACATCTATAAAGGTGCGTAGGTGTTGTACTTCAGCCAAGCTGAAGTGGGAGTGGGCTGGCCACGTAGTTAGAATGCACCCGCAGAGATGGGCAAAGATCGTCACTCACTGGACGCCTGATGGAGGGAATCGCCGTCGAAGTAGACCGTGACGAAGGTGGTGTGACGATCTGATCTTGTTTGCGGAGCGAACATGGCCAGATATTAATAATAATCTATACTTATAATAAATCTGTAGAGAGGTCAATTCTGTACATGAAATATATTTACAAAATAACTATCGGGGGGTGATTAGTGATCGATACTGATGCCAAAAATGCAATCAGTAAAATTTTTGTCTGTCTGTCTGTCTGTCTGTCTGTCTGTCTGTATGTTATTTATAGAAAAAAAAACTACTCGACGGATTTTAACGAAACTTGGTACAATTATTCTACATACTTCTGAGCAGGTAATAGTATACTTTTCATCACGCTACCATTAATAGGAGCAGAGCAGTGAAAGGAAATGTTGGGAAAACGGGAGAAGTTACTTGGTTTTTTTAGCTTCCGTCGCGTGTGCAGCCTTAATGGTTAAAGCTACATAGAAATCATGTATAACGGAAATATTCCACATAAAATTATATAAAAAATATCCCAAGACAGCATATGTCTATCTTTTATAGTTGACTCACAATAACACGTGTAACTCCCGATAGCTTAGCAGTTCGGAGATTTGTTATTATTATATTTGTTTACTCTTTATTCTCACTCAACCCCAATTTTGAAACTTCACGCGGGCGAAGCCGCTGGCAGAAGCTAGTAATAAATAAATATCGCTGGACATTAACACAAAGCGCCACCTAGTGCCACACTAAGCAAAGCTTGTGTCGTGGACACTAAAAAGTTGATATACTACATTTATACTTTTTGTTTGTAAAATACATACTTATTATACATATAAACATCCATGACTCGGAAACAAATGTCCATGCTCATCACACAAACATTTGCTCCTACCGGGATTCGAACCCAGGACCCTAAGAACGTAAGGCAGCGTCACTACCACTATGCCATTCGAGTCGTCAAAGAGGTTTGGAAAGAAAAAGGAGAGGCCTTTGTCCAACAGTGGGACACACGATAGGCCAGGAAAAAGAAAGTTGTGTTTTGTTGAAAATTTCGTCAAAAATAGTGTCTGGTAATTTTTAATACGAAACACTTTTTAGATAGGAACTTTTTTGTAGCTTGGTAATTAATAATAACTATTTACGGGGAACTGATCCAAACCTATACATTAAGCAACGAGGGACACAGTTTAAACATATTGGTTTTTATAATAATTAAAAAACAAACTTATTTATGAAAAAAATAGAAGCATTTACTAAAAGGAAAAGAAATCAACGTTTATCAATCAAAATTGAACGTTTATGCGAAAGCTTTATGTCCGTGCTATTAACAACCGTTGAGGAGTTATCTCGTGAGGAGGCAATCCTGGGCGTTGGATCAAATCATGTTTGTGATGCAAGCGTATTGTGATCCGAACCAAAGGTGTGTGCAAAATTTCAGCCCAATCGGTTGGGGCGAACAGGTTTGAAATCCAGTTGCAAAATTTGACCCACACATACTAACATGTACCTTTACAGGAATCAACAAAACAATATTTATATAATGTTTCGACACCTATTTCTGGCGTTAAAAATAATCGTGATGTACTAAAAACGTCGCTGAATAGAACAAAAGCATGCGAAAATGAAAACAGTTTTCATCGTAATTCGTGTTCCGAATAAATTATTCTAAAACATACGGTACGTACATTAACATTATTTACTAGTACTAGATAAGACACGTTATTAAGCGTAGGCGCGTAATAAATAGCATAGTAGCTGCTTACACGTTTCAGTGACAAAGATTTATCGTAACGTTGCCACTTCTAGCATGAGTATTTAAGTATTTTGTGATCTAGAGAGAGCCTAGATAAGTGGTAATTGCTTTAAAGCGGTTTCTACAATTTTCAACCTTATTGACATTTGATTTATGATAGCTTATTTCAAATTGTACTAGGTGTGTCTTACATGGGACTTGAACATAACTGAAATACCATACTGCGCTCCAGGGTCCCGAGATTTTTTTTTACTGACTGACCAAAATGGGACTGGACAGGCCATACCTGCCAGATGCTGTTTCTACTCTTAGGCCGATTTTAGCAAGACTGGAGCCTTCAGGCAGCTAGTCGTGTTGCGGGAGACTGAGGAAGAAACTAAGCAGACAAACATGGTCATGACGTGCAAACTAAATTAGAAAAAAATAAGCCATAAACATTCAAACATTTAGAAAACAAGAGGACGGATAAAAAACGAAATGAAATGAAAATTGTTTACTCAGTAAATAGAATATAGATATCACTTTTACACGTCGTCACATTTTAAACTTACTCTAGATGGGGTCGACATTTCGTATGTGACTACCCTGAGAAGAAATGGCGAAACAAAGTCTGTTTTAAAGCATGTACAATAATGTTTCATGTTTTACATTGAATTAAATAATAATTTGAACATACAAAAAAGGATAAAAATTATAATGCCAAATTTATATATCAAAATTGTAGAAAAATTTATTAAGTAAAAAAAAGGAAATAATATACAAAGGGATTTATCAGATTTTTATGTCAATATTGTAGATTACACAAAGCTAAGCAGAGCGAGCAGTTCAATCCTATGTCATCCACAAGCCTTTGTCATCTAAATAATCAATTATTTCATAGTACCCTTTCTTACATAGTTTGGTTTTAATGCACATTTTAGAGCACATTTTTTTTTTAAGAGAAGATGAGGGTACGCTGTGGATAGCTTCCTCATGAATTGGTGAGAAAAACTACATAATCGTGAAAAGTGGAAGGAATGGGGGAGGATTATGCCCAGGAGTGGGGAAATATGGGCTACCTTAAACGATCTTTTTGGCTGATCACTATTTCCGGTTTGTAAATCATAGACAGGAACTCACGCCCACGAATTGTGCCTACGCTTTCTAAATGAATATGAAGCGATTTTGATTATACAGGGTGGAATTTTTCAATGCCACCTGGAGGGAAAGTACTCGAAATGCTGCAAATTTTACTGAAAAGGAGCATTATTTTATTTAAAAAAAAGAAACATATCTACATTAACAGATTTTCGAAAATTCGCTTGCTACACTCGGGAATCGAACCGACTAAAATTCGAAAAATGACATCCTGTACTTTTTTTACATCAATCGATAGGAGCAATCATATGGATCAAATCTCTCTAACAAACATGATAAATTAAATGTAGGGAAAACCATGAAATCTAAGGAACAGTTATAAATTCAATGGGGTAAATTCAATGAGATAAAGCACTTTTATTCATGGTTTTCCTTTCCTTTAATTTATCATGTTTGTTTGAGAGATTTGATCCATATGATTAACCCTATCGATTTATGTCAAAAAGGTACAGAATATTATTCTTTCGAAATTTAGGTTGAGGGTACACTAGGTAGCGATTTGCGATGCGACTGGAAGAGCGAAACGAGAAAAATATGGTATGGCTACATTACAAGCGAGACTCCGGCGTATTTTCTTATAAATTCGTTTCAATTTCGCTATGTTGGTGTAGCCGATACCGTGATTACAGTAATGTTGTTCTGATCGCATTAAGAAATCAAAGATAGCTAGTAATGTTTGATGTACAGTGTAGCCATATACGTGAGCATTCATTTACTTGTTTCAATCGCTCATCTGTCGCAGGTCGCGTCGCGACCTAATGTAGCCTCAGCCTTAGTCGAAAATATGTGAATGCAGATTTGTTTCTTTTTAAAAATAAAGGAATGTTTCCTTTGAGTAAAATTAGCTATCTCCAGTATTTCGAGTACTTTCACTCCAGTTGGCAATGTATAATTCTTGATTAAATACTATCGATTGGAAGGTAACTAAGGGATCAGTAAACATCCTCAGGGGCATTTCTCATAATTACCGGTAAAGTTATACAAGTATGTTAATATAACATAGGTGGAATATTCTCACCCTTCGTTCTAATCGTTTGGCAACTATTTACAACCCACATGGGAATCTATGGGACTTATCCGGGAACAAGGACACTACATAATTATCAAGGTATTTTCAAAACATTTGAAATTCATCCGACATTTTCCGCTCGAGCTTAATTAATTATTAATTACAGAACCAACGCTTACCTTTCCGAAACCATGCCATTGTGTCAACTTTAAAAACGGAAAGTTTGAAAGAAAATCAAGTTCTAAAAGGAACTGAAGAAAGTTTGCCTTGGAAACATTTCGCGTAGCACTTTCTCGTAGCATGTCGTAGCGCGTTCGTAGCTCGTAGCACTTGTAGTACATAGATGTTTTAAATTACGCGTGTTCAGGATAAGTTAATTAAGTTTACACGTGTAGATTATAATTATGCTTTAACAAGGTTCTATGATGATAAAATAATATGAAAATATAGTGTTTCTTAAGTGTTTTTCGAGTTAGTTAAAGGGTTAAACATTATTTATTAAAGCACGCATATTAAACAGATTACACACGTGTGGATGGTTTCCCCTCACATTTCCCCTGTTATGTTTAAGCGTGTGTTGGGGGTGAGCCTATTGCCATCAGACGGGCACAATTCAGGCTCCAAAAACTGAAACAACGCTTTGTCCGATCAGCTCAGCTGTCACGCTAAAGAACTACTATTATAAATAAAAACTTATTTTAAAAAGCATGTACCTACGGTAAGTAATCTATATCTGCTACTACGGGTTGTACCCCGAGCCCGACGCGCCGCGTCTCCAGAAATGAGCCCTGCTACGCCGTAGTGGATCGGCTACGAGTGCTACGAAGCTGTAGATGACGGTCACGTGATTTCCATGATTTTTATTCACCCAAAAATTTTTCAACGCACCAAAAAATAATGTTCACTTCGTAACAATCCCTCCATAACTACATACTAACTCCACGTATTTCTGTTTGTCCCACTTCATCACAACAGCTATACACGAGACACTTTCCTATCTCGTCGCTAAATAATGAAACCGCGAAACTTTCATCTAAATAATGCGGGACTTTCTAAAGTTAGGACTATTTACAAAAGAATGTTCGCATAGTGATAACAAGCCTTGATAACATGGAGATTGTGACGTTTTAGGATTTAGTACTCAAAAGTTGGTAGCCCAAGTTCTAGTTTGCGTTTTGGATAGCAAAGTTCTCATGTTGTGGTGGAGTGAGATAGTTTTAGTAACTTAGACAATTTCTAAAATTGGCTTAAACCTGGCTATCAAAATGCAATTTTAATAACCAATACAATTGTTTCTAAATTGTTGATCTGTCTTTTACTCCGGACGCTCTTCTTCACGTCTTTCTACATCACTCTCACATACATATTAATTTACTTTTAACGAAATAACACCCTTCCGAACATCTGAATGCATTGGATGGGTGTATAGTAATTTCATAACTGCTACTGTGACGTCTGTGACGAACTTTAATTATAATTTATTTTTAAGCATTGTTCTCATGTAGGGTCGAGTGGTTAACAATGAACCAGCAGTACAGAGTGAACCATGCAAATAATTCAGAAAAACGACGTTGCCGTTTGGTGCAAACTGCATTACGTAAGTGTCTTTGAGGAGCCCCCCTTCCTCCCCAGTCGACAACGAGCTAGCGGCGCAGACGGCCGCGCGCGCCCTTATTTTGTGTTTTTGTAGCGAAAATTGTATAAAAATTACGTAAGTAGAATTTCGTCTCATTTTATTTGTGTAAATAGTAGCTGAATATCTGCTGGATCGATAAATTAGTTGTTTTTTGCGCTGTTACCTATGATAGTTTCATAAAGCGCCTCATGTTAGTGTATGTGGCTACTTAACCTCAAAGTTTGTAAGTATGGGGTGGTACAGAATGAACCATTTTGACAGAGTACACAATGAACCTGTGATTCATTGAGTACCATCCTTGGTTGATTGCGTACCACCTTTATTAGTTGGAGAATTAACCCAGATAATATACTTTTTATACCTAGTAGGTAGTACTAGTTATTTTACGAAATCACAAAATCTAATAAAAATTAAAATTTCAGGATGGGCCGAACAAAGTGAGATAGATCTGCGAGGAAAAAAGGATCCCACCTACTTCAAGCAATGAAGGCTGCTGTCAGTTCCTAAAATTGAAAAAGCAATCGACGTCAAACTACCTACAGATTTCCTGTTTAAGAATTTTTGAATTTTAACGATTAAGAAAATAATGTTATAAATGTTACTACTACCTACTGATAAACTTTTTGTCAGTGGATTAGTACCAACGTAAAAACTAATTGTTGATTTTTAAGAAACTATCGTTGGTTTCATTAATGTTTACGATATTTGGTACGTAAGTATCGCTTTTTGATTGTAACTACAAATAAATAGGTTCTCTAAATAGATTAGTGAGTTTTATTTAACAACATTTATTATTATCCAATAATTTTAATGCTTTAGTTATTGGCGTGGTTCATTGTTTGCACACACGGTTCACTGTGTACCAGCCCCCGGTTCATTGAGTACCATTGAGTGTACACAGTGAATCATTTCCCGATAAATAAAAAAAACTAAAAACGTTAGATGTTATGGTACTTCAACAAAAATGAAGTATTACATAATGTAGCCAGTTATATTATCTACAATTACAAGTAAAAATTATATACTTAGGGCCCTTAGGAGTAGAGTTACAGCTCTTGAAAATTTAGGTGGTTCATTGTCGACCATCTTACCCTAAGTGACTTTGTGTCTTTTTTGATAATAAAATATCTTTAAACCTATATACATATAATCTTAACCTGAATAATGAAACCAAGATTTTTTAACAATATATTGATTTTAAAGAGTATGCATGGAGTTTCTTGCCCATTCTTCTCCGTAATCTCTATGGAGAAGAATGGGCAAGAAACTCCATGGGCTCCATGGTACTTTCTCAGGTCCTGCCTTATGACTTAGCTTCGCTTTTTTTCTTTTTTGACATTCAAAAGTGCCGTAATGGTCTAATTAAAATAAATGCTTTGAGTTTGAGTTTTAAGTTTTGGGCTTGGTTTGGGATTTTTGGGCTGTCAAAGGACGTATGTATTATGCACATTTTCAGTAGTTAATAATAAATAAAGACAAAACAATAGAATTTTTACACAGATCTAATCTATGCGTCAGAGCAGTGACAATATAAGTTATCACACCGTTTGACACTACTTATTTGCTATAACATCATAACTACCTACTGCAAAGTGAACTCCTCAAACTATGTACGGTAAACTTGCTCGCATGGACTCACCACAAAACCTCAACAGAGTATAACTTGCCAATTAATAGCCAATCAGAGCACGAGCCTTTGAACTGTCGTTTGTCGCTTCAATTAATATTATTGGCACTTTGTAGCTAGCCAAGTTTGTTTTTCAGTCACCGATCCCTTGGTCAGCCTTTCGTTTGCTCAGTCGATAAGTTAGACTTGACTTGTAATAGCAGACTTAAGTGAAAAATATATTTTATGGTATAACTAGCCGACCCACGCAACTTCGTCTGCGTCACATAAGAGAGAAAAACTAAAGGAAAAAATAAAATCCCCGTTTTTGCGACATTTTTCATTCCTGCTCCGCTCCTAATAATCGTAGCGTGATGTTATGGCCTAAAGCCTTCCTCGATAAATGGACTATCCAATACAAAAATAATTTTTCAATTCGAGACGGTAGTTCCTGAGATTAGCGCGTTCAACCAAACCAACAAACAAACAATCAAACAAACAAACAAACAAACTCTTCTGCTTTATAATATTAGTATAGATGTTGAAATACGATAATTTATTTACCAATACGTATAAAATCAAATAGCAACATGCCATAATATTGAAGATGGCAAGACGCTATGGGTGGTTTTCTCGTTAATTGGCGAGAAGAGGCACAATATTGAAAAAAGTGCGAGGAATGTGGGGGGCCTTAATCCAGGAGTACAACAGCACAGGCTAGCAAAAGAAAATACCTTCGCTAGTATGTAGAACTCATCAGCATCATCATCATTTCCAATTTCAATTATGTCGAAGTAGTTCAAATTGGTTTGTTTTGTAGTGCTTTTTATTGTTTTTCTTTGTCTCTAATGCTCATGTATCAATGTCATGCATACCTGTTATTTGCATGGTTACTGAAATGCCAATTTTCGCTGTTATGTAATAAGAATTGTATGTGATTGTGTTGTTGGTGAGCTTATTATAAATTAATAAGTTTATTTTTTCTCACTTATTCCAACTACCTCGGCGCGCTTTTCTATTTTTTAGGGTTCCGTAGTCAACTAGGAAGCCTTACAGTTTTGCCATGTCTGTCTGTTCGTCCTCGCTTAATCTCTATGACCGTTAGCATTAGAAAACTGAAATTTGGTACCAGTTTGTGTATCAATCACGCCGACAAAGTGGTAAAATAAAAATTGAAAAAAAGAGTTTTATTAGGGTAGCCCCCCTATATGTATACTGTATGGGAAGTGTTTTTTCTCCTTTTTCTCTTTGGTCTAGTGGTCGTTAACTCGACTGATGAGCGTGAGGTTCAGGATTCAATTCAAGGGTCGGGCAAAGTGTTATTGAGTTTTTTCATCACGAACTTCTCAGAAGCAGTCATGGAGGCTACATTTGCCTGATAGAAGGCAAGAAGCTTGCCTAATATTACAAGGAACTTAAACATAACTGACAAAATGTGGGTTGTACTATTTGGTACACACATTTATATTATTTTTTTTTTCGGATAGGAAATCATCAAATGACTTCTCCCACTCTGGGCGGAGCGGGAAGAAGTGTCAGACTTTACTGACTAAAACCCATCCATGTTCCTTCCTCGCCCTTTATGTTCCGGGGCCGCGGTATCTCTTTCGAACAGGCCCGCAAATTTGGAACCTGCCTAACCTGCGAGAATTACAGGCAACTATGTCATGTTATTACTTTAAAATAAAGATACCATTACTGTCGCCTATCTCATAATAACCCTCTTCAAAACCCTCAGTTTACGATCCTAGTAACAGCTAATAACAACTGTTGCACTTGTACTAGTCGCCGGGGATCGAGTATAAAATAAAATAATGTTGTAGTTGTCTTACTAACAACGTGTGGGGACCACTTTAATGGGCTATTTATTGCTCCGTTGGCGAGGGATGTTGTAGTTTTGTTTGAGAGGGAATGTATTGTTTTATTGTTGACTTATAGTTGTTTTGGGAGGATTAAGTTGGTGTGTAGAGTATTTTGTTGCATTTCGTCGTGTCAGGTGATAATAGTCATTTTTATGTCTCAGCTTGCCAACTTCGCTTGCTTGAAATTATTATAAAAATAGTAGCTATCGTGACTTCGTTTGCGTGGATATTTTGATGTGTATGTATGAGACTAAAAAATAGCTTACGACCTATTCTCTAACCTACCCAATATACACATAAAAAAATCATAAAAATCAGTCAAGCCGTTTCGGAGGAGTTCGATAACAAACACTGTGACACGAGATTTTTATTTATTAGAAAATTACTTCCCTATTTGAATCGGATTTTGTTTACAATTAGACATGGTTATAATTATTCGCACGGAACTCTAATCCTTTTTCTATAATAAACGTAGGAACTAAGTTACCATTTGCAGTGGTCGTCGTTAGAAGGAATTTTGAAACTTGTTTTAAACTGTAGAATAGGATTAGAACTTTGCACTCGTGTTAATGCGTGTAGATGGAGAAGCTCCGAGCATTGATGAATATGGTTATAACAAAATAGTTAAATTATATTTTAAATGCCTGTATTCCTGTTTCTATGTTACTTAGTAGATATATTCTTTTGAAGAAAGAATTGACAAAAAATTGGTTGACAACTAATTTCCAATTTATAATATTAAATTATTCTCTATCACATTATTATCGAGCATGTTTTTTACTCCTTTACGCTCAAACGGCTTCACGGATTTGGATTAAATTTGGTATCAAAATAGCTTATATTCTGGATCAACACTTAACAGTTTTATTAAAAAAAAGCTCTGCTTATGAAACAAACCTTAATTTCATCTGATAAGACATTTTCACACGCTAGATATTTTATATCCCTATCTTATTGTGATGATGATGATGATGATGTCATCTATGGTCAATTTCGGCCACAGCGACTGCATGCGATGGCTTCCTAGTATAGTCGTAGAGAGCTTGTGTGTGCTGTTCTTTCATGTACTCTCAAGTCTAGCCAGCATATCCAACTTTGCCCGAAAAACTCCGAGCTCAAAGCGGACATGTCAGAACAACATTGAAATAATTGTAGGGTATAGCTGTAGGTGGTCTAGCTATAAAGTCATCACATTTTAAGTCCAGCTGCGACTTTCTTCTCCCTTCAAAGGCGTTGACCTGCCGATGCACACGATGTCTCCAGTCACGCCCATTTTGTGCCTGCTTTTCCCACACTAAGGGGCCAATTTCACATCTTCAGAAGTGTATATTCTGATCATCTTTGAAACGTAAAAAACTGACCACCACGTTTCCGTTTTCCTTCTTGGAGTATCTTATCTATACTAATATACTAATATTATAAAGCTGAAGAGTTTGTTTGTTTGTTTGTTTGTTTGACCGCGCTAATCTCAGGAACTACTGGTTGGAATTGTGAAAATCTTTTTGTGTTGGATAGTCCGTTTATCGAGGAAGGTTATAGGCTATATATCATCACGCTATGACCATTAGGAGCGGAACATAAATGAAAAATGTTGCAAAAACGGGGAAAATTTATTCCTTTGTGAGCTTTTTCTCTCATATATGTGACGCAGACGAAGTTGCGTGGGTCAGCTAGTCTATGATATGACACAAAATTCGACTTTCACTTCACGCAACTTCCTACAAAGTTACGTAAAATGACTTTGGTACACAAAAGGGACACACGATTGTATGCTCATATAAAGTGGGCAGGATCTTCATTCATGATACTAAAACTTGACTTCAATGAGCATTTGATAAGAATGCTTGATGTGTTAACAATAGTGTTACTGTCATAGATATGACAAAATAAATTGTGGGGACAGGACTGTACTGTTGTGGGTCAATTGTTCACATTCTCATACGTCGTAAGGGTCGCACGCGCGTACACGTGTTCGTCGCGTTCACAAAGTTTTTCAGTCTGCGGAAAGTGCCTTTTGGTTCCTGTCGATGGTATGTTGAGGCAACAAAATGAACACTACTGTCACGTGTTCGCGCGACGATCGTGTAGCGGTACTACATAAAGTACTACAGCAACGTAGTACAAAGAGTACTACACAAATTCTAATTCAAAACTTTTGACTACATATCTTCTTAATATATATAAATCTCGTGTCACAATGTTTGTCCTCAATGGACTCCTAAACCAGTTAACCGATTATAATAAAATTCGCACACCATGTGCAGTTCGATCCAACTTGAGAGATAGGATAGTTTAAATCTCAAATTATGAGATGCAGACGAAGTTGCGCGAGTCAGCTAGTTACATTGTAAAATTCTAATTTGTCCATCTTTGGCAGTCGTTACAGGTCGTCAATGGCTCAAAAAGTCTGACAATCAGTCTTAACAATGTGGTATCGCATTATCCAGTATCAACTGGGTTGTGGAGATAGGCAGTCGCTGCACGCGCTGTCGTTGGTGTTGGACTGAAAGCCGACCCCAATATAGTTGGGCAGGCAGATGATGATGATGATGATGACGAGAGAGACTATGATATGAGACTATAATATGAGACTATGATATGAGACTATGATATGAGACTATAATATGAGACTATGATATGAGACTATGATATGAGACTATGATATGAGACTATGATATGAGACTATGATATGAGACTATGATATGAGACTATGATATTAGACTATGATATTAGACTATGATATTAGACTATGATATGAGACTATGTTAAAAAACTCGACAACAACAGGTCGAACGGTAGCCATCTCACAGAAGACGCGTCTAGTCTGAGGATCCTATCCCTTTTCGATGGTCGATATACAAGTTCTTCATACTCCTAAAACCACGTTTGTTGGGACGTGGCTCTAATATAGTTACAATTTTCATTCTTCGAGGAATACGGGACTTTGGGCTTATTATGATTTCAGTGACACTAAAAACACAAGTCGCTCTGAAATGAGGCTTTGTCACAAAAAAAGACATTTACGTTTAATTTAGATAAGTAGGTACAGTCACGAGCAATGACATATAAACTTAGGCATAATTTAAATGCTACTTGCCTGTGAAATATCGGTTTCTAAAGAAAATACCCATTTCATATGAATATGGTTTCCATAATACTATGTTGGTGAAAACGTAAAATTTTGGGAGTTGGTAGGAGAAATCACTTATGAATTTAGCTTAGTGTATGTAATATACTATTTGGTTACACACACAGCTGAATATTGTGAAATAGCTAGAAATAACTTAACATTTACATATTAAAACATGTGGTGTTCACTCCGACGCTAGTTAGGGTTTGGAGTAAAACCACCAGCAAGCAGCAGCAGCAGCAGCAACCAGGCAGCAGCAGCGATCAGGGTGGTGTCTTTGTTCAGGGTTGTACAATAAAAAACAGTTTCCAATATTACTGGGTTAGGCGTGCTGTCGCTAGGACTGCTTGTACTAGACTGAGCACGGCGCATCGCCCCGCGCTCCCTCCAACGCGCATCCCCCACCACAGCACGCATAACTCATTTATTAAACGTCACAAAACAGATTATTTAAGACTAGGTATTTGTAGGTAGGCGTAACAATTTCTGCAAAGGTCAGCGTAGTTTAAGATTTACAAACCAATAAATCTACAAGGCAGTTTGATTTATTTACCAATAACCGTAAGCTGTAAGGTATTTGACCTTTTGACTTGCCCTTCCTGTATTGAGAATGTCCTAGTTTCGATCAGTCATTGCGCGACAAATTACACTGCAGTCCAATTTAAAAGGTATGTCAGTCTTTACCAGAATTTAGATGATCTACCAAATGTTTTGAGCCTTTACGGCGTAAACACACTCTTCACTAAGTCAACCAAGCATTCTGTACATGAAACTATTTTTTTTATTTTTTTTTATGTAGGGCATCTCGCAGTTCAGTCTGAGAAGACTGGCTTCTGCTAAACCGGGCAAGTCCTGTGGATGCCTTGAATTTAAGACCTCCAGCCAGGACAAAAATGACTATAAACTAAGCGACAGCGCTCTAAGGGCACCCCCTGTGGGGTACGGACCTCGGCTTAGGGCGTCGCTGGGGGCAGCAAAGGGATAGGCTGGATCTGGTTGTCTTACATGAAACTAAGTAACTTATGCGAAAAAATTGGTAGGATACGTTTTTTTGTGTTGAAAAATCATGTTTTTGGTAGAACTCAATGTAACGCACTCAAAGCACTGTGATGGTGGATGGATTTAAATAGTGTGGGGATCGTGGAGATGTTCAAAGTAAAAATCTTACATTAAAAACTCGTATTTAATTTAAAAAAAAAACTTATAAACAGTTGGAATTTTGACCCTTAATATCTCCGTAACTAGAAAGTTCCCAGGTATGGTGTGGAACAAACATATGATCTAAATGATGGGGAGAACAAGTCCCTTTCGGCTTCGTGAGGGTTTACACCCTTTGGTTTGACTGCCTCGTTCGTATAGTGGTTGTAAGCGCTACAACTGCGGAGCATGATTTGCGGAGTTCGATTCCCAAAGGCAAAGGGATTTTTCAGGAAAGTTTCGGTAGCAGCCTGGGCGTCTAGTACGCGCCACGAGAAATTATAATAGCATATAGAATATAACTATTTCTACCAAATTACGTAGCGGATAGACTTGCCTCTATTACATGGGAGTTCAAAATAATTGAGGTAATGTGAGTGTTTTATATTTAGGTACACATCAGCTTATCATTTCGGGGATATTATGATCCCCTTTTGTATTGTTTTTTTTTCAATAACCGATGCGAACTTTCTATATGCCAAGACATCTAAAATCATGCGCTGTACCATGGCCTTATGCCGTGTATAATTTTCATAAGGCTATGGCTTTGTTAACATTTACAAACTAAAAACCAAGAAGATTCATTTGAAGTACTTACATAATATTTCTGAGTACCTACTTCAACTATACTCATAACTTTCCATTTGTAAATATTGATAAAGACTGATAGCGGCAGCAACAAAGTGTCCTACATACCCAAATATACTATTCATAAAAACTATCGACCTAATACAAAACCCCATAATATTCACTCACATGGGTAAACGACCGGAAAAATAAGTGCAAAATTCCAAAGGTCCCTTCACAAGTCTTCATAAATGTTGGGGGAGGTCGACGACCCTACGATACGTTGCTAGTGACGTCATAGGAACACCTTTGCTCCGACCTTGAGTCTTTGACAGCTATGATTGATGCCATGTTGTACTTAAAGGGCGTGATTTTACCGTGGTGATGGAGTTTTTGTGGGGGAATTTACTCGTGGTAGTAATAGTGATTTTGACCTGCCTACCTATGTGTGATTTTTGTTTGTAGGTGAGTAGTTTTCGTATCTTGGAGACATTATGAGTTCTTTTTTTTCTTACGAGAGATGCGTCTTTTGAAACTAATTTTGTTTTTTTTTTCTGTTTGTTGTAGCTTACTACGGAAATAGATATTTACTTAAGAGGCCCGCGGAGCATAAGTATGTGTGTGATTATTTCTATTGGATTACAGAATATCTAAGTTTCAATGTATATATGTCGTAGGATAATTTGATACTTCGAATCTTCGCGAAAATCCTAGGGGTTTTGCGAAAACGCGGATAACTCAAACTCAACTCAACTCAACTCAAAGCATTTATTTCAACTAGACCATTACGGCACTTTTGAATGTCAAATTACAAATTAAATCAAAGCTACAGTCACAGTCACAAGGCATAATAACTTGAGAAAGTACTGTAGTTGATAATTAGACATAGGCGAAAAATTATCAAATCTTACTGGACAAAGTCAGGACTTTTGCGAAAATACTCGTTATTATAGCAATATTGCGAAACGAAACGCTGGCTGTTATGAAATAAGAACGCTGATTGGTCGGTCAGCGCGTTCAATAAGAGATCGTCTCTGATTGGTTGACGTCTTAAATGTCAATCATTTGTTGCCGCACGTTATTTGTTTACGTTTGTGTCTGAGTTAAATTGCAGAGGTGTTTTGTTTTTTATCGTAAATAGTGTACCAACTTGGACTTAAATAAAGTGGTAAATAAGTGATTTTCCTTTCTCACCTATTCTAAACCTTCATAACTCTATGATACAATACTTGAAGTTAATCATCGGCAAACTAGGAACCAATTAGAAGTCAGCCAGCAAAATTGTAGCCAATCAGTGTTGAGCACATCAAATCTTACTATAATATCGAGTATTTTCGCAAAAATCCTGACTTTGTCCAGTAAGATTTGATAATTTTTCGCCTATGTCTAATTATCCACGTTTTCGCAAAACCCCTAGAATTTTCGCGAAGATTCGAAGTATCAAATTATCCTACGACATATATATTTTGAATGGACACGAATTTAAACAAGAGTTATGAGAAAAACAAGTTTTCTATAGGAATTTTAAATTCCTCATATCTCGTCTTTATATCATTATCCTTTCAAATTATAAATGTGGGAACATAGATATTCTGTAACCCAATCGAAATAAATACATGTTACCGTAAGAATATGTTTGATTTACAAATTATTTTGGTATTACGTTTGTATGAACGATGCATGATTTGTCGGCCCCTTTTTTTTATTTTTTTGTTTTTTTTTTTAGGATGGGAAATCATCAAATGACTTCTCCCACTCTGGGCGGAGCGGGAGGGAGTGTCAGACTCTTACTGACTAAAACCCATCCATGTTCCTTCCTCGCCCTTTATGTTCCGGGGCCGCGGTATCTCTTTCGAACAGGCCCGCAACCCCGGCAGGATTGGCCGTTTTATAACTGACTCACGTGTAACTGTCAGGCTATCGTTGGTTCTATTAACAAAGTTATTATCATCCGCGTCACCTACCTGTCACTTGATTCATAGAAAACTCAAAAAAGATTTTCTGTGACGTTTTGTTTCCAACCGTCTGTAAACTAAATGACAAACAGACCGAGATAGCAAACCTACCGATACCTGTTAGTAAGTTACTGAGAATGGCCGTTAATTTGTCATGCTTATTTATTTTATCTATTGTTTATCTATTGGTTTATCTTCTCTAGCCACATAACCAATTACACCAATGGAGCATATTAGACTACTTATGTATAATTATAAAAATTAAAATAGAATGACTTAGCACTAAAAAACGCTTGGTATGGTAGGAGCATTCAATTCAGAATGCATCCTTGCGATATTTATTTACCATCAAACAATAGCGAGCCTTTCACCGAAGCAAAACATATTTTTACAATATTTTCACGAGTTTTATAGAAAATCAATCAACAACTTTTTGCGAGCAAAGCCCATTCAATCCTTTTGACAGCATAAAATCAATAGCTTCAACAAAAGAGGTGTCTAGCTTGGACAGGTAAAATCAAGCGCTGCAGCTAAAAGTGCTGAACAGAATTTATAAAAAAACTGCATACAATGGCCGAAGGTCTGTGTTGAAAATACTGGCTGAATTTTCAACAGTTCTGTTTGTGATCGTGTATATCCAGAACACAATTCTTCGTAATCTACATCTAAATTATATACACTTCTACACTAATATTGTAAAGAAGGAGGATCTCGTGGCTAAATAATATCAGCCGCTCGGGTCGATCTTTAGGTTAAGCCATGCTTGCCTAGGTTGGTCTGTGGATGGGTGACCAGACCACCCTTACATACCGAATTTCCTCCGTGCCTCGGAAAAAACGTTAAGCTGTTGGTCCCGGCTGTCATTTGTTCATCTTTGACAGTTGTTACAGGTAGTCAGTGGCCCCAAAAGTCTGACACCAGTCTTACCAAGTGGTTTCGTATTTCCCAGTATTAACTGGGTTTTGGAGGTCAGATAGGCAGTCGCTGCATGTAAAATACTGGTATTCAGCTGCATCTGGTTAGACTGGAATCCGACCCCAACATAGTTGAGAAAAGGCTAGACAGATGATGACTAATATTTTAAAGAGGAAAGATTTGATTGTTTGTTTGAATGTTTGTGACGATTTAACTCAAGAATTACTAAACCGAGTTTAAAAATCCTTTCAACATTAGAAAGCTACATCTTTACCGAGAAACATAGGCTATAAATTATATTGATTTAATGCAAATTAGCCGAGCTGTCACAATTTTCGCGGACAAAGTCGCGGGTTAAGCTATAATACATAAACAGATATACCACCGCTTCTGTAATCCCTTCAACAATAGACAGATGAGTACCTAATAGTATATCTGTCACCGTAAAATTGTCAAATACGTTATATTGTAATATCTCTAGCGATATTGTAAAGTTTCGAATTATTGTCAAAGGAACATACTGCTTACAACAAAACGCATTATTTTTCGTGAAATACATGCGATGGTAGTCAACTTACGCGGTGTGGAGGGAAGGAGGGGTCCCCCTTGCCCAGTGGCACAACTCTCATGAAAAGATAATGCACCATTCCTGAGAAATACCGATTAATATAACATAACCTTCAAACACTTTATATTCCACCTAAAAAGCGTAGTCGACGTAGCCCCGCTTCGCGGGGCCCCTATTTCCGAGTGCAGGGTTTAAAGGAACCTAACTAACCTAACGGGAGGGTGCCCCAAGTCCTGATTATGGGGGCAGAGATACTTCCGTATGTTCAGTTGACAATAATTCGAGACATTACAATATCGCGAGAAAAAACACGTTATATTGTAATATTACGTGTTTGTCAATTTTACGGTGACATATCCATATATTGCTAGCTATGTTTAAGTCCCATGTAATATAGGGCGATCCTATTGCAGTAATCTGGGCACAATTCCAGGCTTCGTGCCTGCCGCAATTTGTTTTTATTTTCTAGCCTGTCTGTCTGTCTCACTGCTGGGGCAAGGGCCTTTCTCCTACCAAAACTGTTTGTCTATCTATTCATCATAGATATTCGTGCTAAAATGTCACATGATTTTGGACCCTGGTCAACAAATATTTTTTACGCATACTAAAATATGCTTTTAAAAAGTATACACTGAAACTAGATAGCAAAGTAAAACTGAATCTGTAGACGACGTAATCGTTCAAGTAGGCAGTCCTTGTGCCACGTCCTTCCGCAACGATCCGTGCATATCCTGCTTGCTTTGCTTCACAACTTACTTACGACAAAGACACAGCTTAGCTTTGCTCGCTCAGCTCATCCCCCTGTTGGAAAACCCAGTCTTATTCACCATTCCTCGCTCGGTGTTGCTCGCAAGCCGGCCGAAAACTTCCAACATTTCTACAGCATATTCTATTCAAAAGATGAGGTATATTTTCAAACAGTGTTCCGAAGCGGGAACAAATACATATATTCATGAGGATAAATGCTTGTCTGTGAGTGGTTTAGCGTTTTTTCGTCTCAATATTGAGGTTGCCTGTTGAGTTTTACTTTATTTTGAGGTCGAGGTCCTTGTTTTTGTGAGGGAATAATAAAAACAAAGATATTGCTTGAGTTTATGTAACGAGAATGAGGTCTTATAGATTTAATTATGCATTACGAGCCTGACGTGTCCTACTGCAGGACAAAAGCCTCCCTGTCCTCTTTCCATTTATGTCCGTCTTTGGTTCTAATCCTTTTAATTAGAGTTCAGCTCGTCACGCCATCTCCTTCTGGGTCTACCGCGTCGCCGGGTTCTGTTGTTTGAAATCTAAACTGTTGGCACTGTGGCCCATTTCCTTTATTTATAATTATGTAACTCAATCATTATTAACTGAAGATGAACCGTAGATGACGCCATAAACAATAAATCCTGATTTATTTTCAAACAACTGGCCAAAATAGATTTTTAGTTGCTTTAAAATCAATAAATAGTTAAGTTATTGAGATGACTAAACAGTGACGTCATAGCGTGCTATTGCCATACTAAATCCATAAGAGAATAAGTATAATGTAAATTGTTTGGTTTGTCATGTTACCCTATAAATACCTTAGGTGTAAAAACGAAAAAATAAAAAAAATGGTTTTGTCGATATATACCTTGTTGCGCGTATACATTATACCAAACCATTAGGAACTAATACACGGCTGTGTTTATGTTAATACACCACAAGAGACAAGTCTTTAAAAAAAATATTGACCCAATGCTTCTCCATTTCCGTGGCCCTACCGTTGGCACAGGTTAAACATTCTTCTAG
The DNA here is from genome assembly GCA_916618015.1 of Xestia c-nigrum. Classification (NCBI taxonomy): domain Eukaryota; kingdom Metazoa; phylum Arthropoda; class Insecta; order Lepidoptera; family Noctuidae; genus Xestia; species Xestia c-nigrum. The sequence continues at coordinate 21,404,582 of OU745246.1, forward strand.
GGCATGAATCTTTTCATGACGATGATGCGATCGAAGTCAATGAGATCTAACTGTATATATGTTATATCTATAACACGTAGACATTTTAAGCATAATGGTATGATATTTAAAGTTGTACGGCCGAGCAAGCTATTTGGTTTACATTTTAGCCCACAAATTACTTTGTAAAATGTAAGATGTAAGATATCTGCAACACTCATCAATGAATTCCATTTACACTTCACGCCAGAAAAACAAGAACAGCAATCCCAACCAGCACAACCCATATCATTTTTATAAAATGTGATTCACACATCCACTATGATATTTCACAAGTGAAAATTACAGTACATTCTCACTACATTCAGGCGACGAGCACAATGATTGCAAACCGTTTGTTCCTGTCGGGGTTCTGACGGGGACATGTGTGTTATTATCTTGTACAAGTTTTTTTTTTGTTTAAAATAATATGAAATACAACGTGAGGGTGTTTTGTTTTCTGTTAACGAACTTTTTTCTTTTGTGTAGTGTTTAGTGTAGTTTGTGCGTGTTTTGGTAAATATTTTTTATGTGTTTATAGTTTAGTTAAAATATTGTTTGAATCATATACACAAAAAGCTCATATAAATGATCGCTCAAAATTATGTCAATCGACCAACAGTCGCGCTTTTATTGTGACAACCTACGAAAGTGTGTGTGAGTGCACGTCAAGCACATTTTTTGCGTTAATGTGACAATCAATAGCAAACCCGTGGATCTAAGAAATAATGCACAACGTACGTACGGGTGGGGCGACTCGCGTTCTAATACAAATCTGGAACTATTTCCTTTCTTACCTCTTTTAACTGTTCTGTGGTTTGAACGGTGAATAGTGGTTTTTGGATGGGAAATCATCAAATGACTCCTTCACTTGGCTTGTCGTCATAAGTCGAACGGACGGCGAGCTGACCAGGTTCTACCGCGTGACCCCCGACGCCCGGGTGCGTCTCGCACGGCAGCTGGAGCGAGAGGTTCTCTCTTCCGCAACCTCCTTCGCTAGCATGACTGCTTCGCAGAAGGAGGTGGCGGCTCATTCCGTCTTGCTCCGGACCATGGACTGAACCAAGGCCGGGCGTAATGACCGTGACTTACGCAGCGTAGATAAAGGGTTGGAATCGAGACTATGGAAGATCCTGCAAGGGTGGGATTTTGTGAAATTGGTTTTATCAACAAAGGGAGACAAAAATAAAAATATAATCATATTATTACCGCATAGGCTTTCATAATATATATATTAAGAAATAACTGCCATTTTGAAATTACAAACAGACAATTTGTAAATTCAAAACACAAGTTATTACCTACATTACAAATTTATGTATTTGTTTAGATAGTACGAGTACCATATTAATAAAGAAACATCTATTAAATTATCACACAACAAGTTTTTTTTATTGTTATCCACCATTTTGTGGCGGCAACCATCCTTGACCATTTTTCATTAAACATAGCTAAGAACACTCCTGACGTCGTCCTTTCAAACAACAAAAAAAAAAACAAAATCAACATCGGTTCATCCGTTCGGCAGCTATGATGCCACAGACACACACAAACACGTCAAACTTCTATTACACGTCAAATTTGTAACATCTCGTTGTTTTTTCTCGTTGTTCAAAATAACTTACACAGGAAAAAAACATAGCAGGTAGTCAAAATAACACGATTTATTACCTAGACGGTAAAAACTTCTCGTCATCAAAAGTTCTCAACTAACTCTGCAGCAAAACATCGAGTAGTTACTTTAAACTTAACCAGAGCGGAATTAAAGTGCTCATCTTATTAAGAGCTCTACTTTAACTATTACTTAAAAGTTTCAATATTTATTCTTTGGATGCTTAGATATGGTAACTATAGGTGTCTCTTATATCACAAGTTTTTTTAGAAATGAAAATACTTGTCACCTCGCGTACACATATAGATATTCTTACATGAATTCTACAAGATATATCCAATTTTATCATTTACACCTAAATAAAGTTTTAAACGCTACTTACATACAAATCTTACCGAAAATGCCATCTAGACGAATAAAATAGAAATAAATTTATGTCTGAATCAACCGTACCTATTGTCTTTTTTAAACTTTCACGATCAGTACACATTATAAAACATATGAAGACGGGTATTTATCGCGAATTTACCTTTAATTTAGATAAATACCCATCTTCATATGTTTTACAACCGTACCTAGATACGCGCTTTGGAAGCGGGTCGAGTAGCAGTATCTATCTGTCACTAAAAATCCCGTCAAATTCGTTTCAGCTATTATATTCTATAACGCTAAAGTTAAAAATCTATTATGGTTTGACAGATTTTTAGGAGCTTGATGTACTGGCATCGGTAAATTGTACCTACCTATAAGATTTCTACCGTTTCCCTAAACATCAAAAATTACCGTATTTAATGAAGTCAGTTAAAATCCAACGATCTCATTAATAAGTCGGTCTATAAATCTGTTCAAATCTCATTAACAGTGTAAACAGACCAATTCCAGTTTAAACACCCTTTTAATTACAATTTCAATTAAATTTAATTTCCTGAAATTATGTTGATTCGTAGAAATCCTTACCTATTAAAGCTCGATCATACTGGTACGGATAAATTGTGGACGTGGCTCCGGATACTTCGGACACAACACTTTAAAGTGTGATCAAACCTGTACCGGACTCCTTCAGACATCGGATTTTGATGATAGAAACGCCAGGACATGACGTGTATATGTCACCGTAAAATTGTCAAACACGATATATTGTAATCTGCCTGTACTTTTCACTTCGAGTGCGAGAAAAATAGTAATTTAACCGAACAAATTTACACTCGACAAAATTCTGAACTGAGCGGTCAGTTTTTTCTTCAATCAGGTCAGTCACAGATTAACAATTATTTAAAACACAACACAAACTGTCAACATTTTCGCAATGAAGATGATCCACACTCCACAGATAATTAGTACCTACATTATTTGCTGCAGCGGCTAGCAACAGAGACATTGCACATACTTTTCAAAATCAACGATGCACACAAACAACAATATTAATTGTTTTCGCGTTGAAGAGTTCACTTGTTTTTTTTTTCAATAAACCGCTTTCTATTTGCAAACCAATTCGAAATTTAAATAAAACCTTTGATAATTTACTCTTTTGTTACCATGTTTCAGAGTAAAAGATCGTTCCATTTTTAAATTACTTTTTACGCCCTAGGGAATGAATGGTCACTTTAATCCCGCTTCGTAGGGCTATATTGGCGTAGTTTTAGAGCATGAGAAGTGAAAAAACTTAAGTGTAACTGTAATCACTTGTCTAAAACATAAGGACATAAGTTCTTTTAGAACTAAAGGATTCATCATTCTCCTTTACCCCAATTTATTTGATTTCGGTACAGCATGTCTTCTTCTTCCATAATATTTCTCTATTACTCGTCATCTCAGATGTCACACTGCCTTTATTTTATTCATTAGAGTTATACCCTTATCATCCTTAGAACAAAATGATAATGGAAATAAAATCTCGTAAATCTGAAACTAGAATCTCCTAAATCCTATTGTTTTGATTGTATTTTTTTTTAGTTCATTTTTAATAACAAATTATTTAAATGCGCAAATCGGTCATAATAATATCAAAGTTGCAAGCGTAGGTAATTCTACGAAAAAAAGAGTCTTGAATCTCGCTACAAGTCTATCTATTGCACCCAACTGTACCTATAGAAATTCCAGGAAATGGAAAAGCAAGCATAAGGACTCCTTTGAGAAAGTTTCGCTGCGTTTTATGTGTGCAGTTTTAATAGTTCGCATGTATATTATGTACATTTACTCTTATACGTTTTCTGGAGTGAAAACTAGGTTTGTAGTTAGGAACACGATTGCTGCGGTAAACAAGTTTTGTTGTTCAAAATGCGGGTATGGGTTTAAACGAAAAGTTGTTGTAATTAACATGTGAGATGAGGATTATAAGATAGGGACTCCGTTTTGCTAATACGTTCTCAAACTAATATGGTCACAAACATGGAGTTCCATGTTTGTGACCATGGTTCCTGTTCAATGGATTACCGGATGATATTAAAGAGTGCAATAACGTGAACACATTTAAAAATATGCTAAAGGAACATGCGTGTACATTTTAACTTCTAATACTCGGAAGAAATTTTATTGTACTGTATCATCATATTTTTTACTTTATATCTCACTAGCTGACCCACGCAAATTCGTCTGCGTCATATAAGAGAGAAAAACGAGTGGAAAAAAAATCCCCGTTTTTGCAACATTTTTCATTCCTGCTCCGCTCCTAATAGTCGTAGCGTGATGTTATATAGCCTAAAGCCTTTCGATAAATGGACTATCTAAATCAAAAAGAATTTTCCAATTTGTTCCTGAGATTAGCGAGTTCAACCAAACAAACAAACAAACAAACTCTTCTGCTTTATAATATTAGTATAGATTATAAGCGGACTGTATGTTAAACCGATATTAACATTTACAAAAGAACGGGACTCTTACCATCACTGATACCTACTGGTTAAACCGTGATCATGATTCTTGCATAGCCCGGAAATATCGGGAACTCGAAAACAATATTAAAAATCGTAAATATCTCTTTTGTTTACCTAATAAATGAATTAATTTGACTGAGACACAACTTATCTTGCTTAAAGGCAACTACAGGAGCTAAACGAGAGTTTTATGATTCCTGAAAATACATGATTGACTGCAATAAACAAAACTAAAAAAATATATGAAATTCTTCAGGATATATGCTAGTATGATAGTGTTTTGAAAACATAATACAAGTATTTTTAATCACTAATTTATCTCTAAAAAATCTTTTAACGAGTAATTAATAACCATAATTCTACAAGTATCATATAAGCATCATAATATTTTATTTTTTTTAGTTCTATTAATAGATTTTTTGTAAATCGGTGGAAACCAGTCATTTCGCACTATCCGGCCTGCAGTGACTGACGTAACAATCGCAATCACTTTGAAGTGCAAACTGATTAGAACTTTATTCTAACAGTATTTCAAACGAAGTTTGAACCACCACAAACAGAGTTGCTAATTTAGCTACAGCAGTCCCCTTTTTTTGTTTTTTTTTCGGATGGGAAATCATCAAATGACTTCTCCCACTCTGGGCAGAGCGGGAGGGTCTGAGTTTTACTGATTAAAACCCATCCATGTTCCTTCTTCGCTCTTTACCTATTTCTTTCTCTCGGGGCCACTGTATCTTTATTAAACAGTTCCCGCAGCCTCGACTCCGGTATTCCCCTTAAGCCTCGATATGTAGCACAAATATTACTAAGCATTAGCGACCAGATCTAGGTTCGCAAGAGCCAATGAAGTATTTTAAACGAGATACTTAGTTGACAATAATTACGAACCAGTACAAAAATCAAACAAATTGCACGAGCTACTTTCGACTTTTTGCGATTCCCCCACGAGCATGGCAATATTTTTACAAATATGTATAGGTAACTTTATTATCAGGCTTTAACCGAGTGGTGACCAAAATTAGGCCGAAAAGCCAGGGTCGACGATAAGGGACGCACAGAACCTGGAAGTATGGAGAAGAAAGGGGAGGCTTTAAAGGGTGTAAAACATCTCATAATGTAACGAAGCCAAAAGGCACTTGTTCTCTCCATCATAACGATCTTTTTTTTGTTCCACACTATACCTTCTAGTTACGGAGATACGGGGGGCCATACTTACAACTTTTTTGACAAGTTTTTTTTTTTAATACAAGTTTATTTGTAAGATTTTGACTTTTAACACCTCTACGACCCCCACACTATTCAATCTATTCACCAGCACAATGTTTTAAGTGCGTTACATTGAGTTCTACCACAAAACATGATTTATAACCTCAAAATCCCAGCAATATTTTTTGCGTAAAGTTACTTAATTTGATGTACCGAATGCTTGGTTAACGGCTTTGTGATGAGGTGGTTTACACCCTGTATACCCAGTAGGGGTGATTCCGAGCTGATATGATGATGATGATGATGATGATGATGATGATGATGATGAGTAATGAGTGATTTAGTATTTACAACTCATATACTCAGCTTTCTCTCTGTATGTATTTTAAATAACTACTTAAATCAATCAAATTTAATGTTGCACAAAACTAAATAACATGATAACGTCGAACTAAAGATTTAACTTTTAACTAGGAGCTAGGTTCGTTACTGTTCCATCTAACTTCGAGTGCTGCCGGCCCCAATTACTGTTCGTTCGTTATTGTGAGCTTTAGGAATATTCCGAAACATATTCCACCTACGAATGTTGTTCATATCAATTGGCACTGGCGTAACTATAAGATAAAAAAATAAAACAGTTAACGGAATATTTTCGACAAGTACCTAAAGATCTTTAAGGACAAAAGTCATTTCGCTAGAGGATATAAAATAGGGTGTAAAGTCCTTCATCATCATCATCATCATCATCATTCCAGCCGAAAGTGTCGCCACATTGACCGGTCCCGTGCGACTCGCATCCAACGGATTCCAGCAACTTTCACCAGGTGATCGGTACACCTAGTGGGAGGTCTTCCAACGCATCGTCTTCCGGTTCGCGGTCGCCGCTCCAGAACTTTTCGGCCTAGTCCTTCATCCCACATAGGAAAAGGAGTCCTCCGACCAGACGAGTGTTATGTCTGCTGCTGGACGTCAGTTGTTGTCAGTTTTTTCTATAGTTTTAAGTCGCGGATAACTGTAACTGTGCAATTTACAATTTTGAGTTAGGTTAGTGAACTAACACTAGTTAGTTCACTATTCGGGTCACAGATGGCGCTGCAGTACTTTTTGTAACTTTTACATAAAGGAACTATTAATAAAAATTAATAGTTTTGTTTTTAATTCAATTAATTTATCTGTAGAGGCTTTTTATTAACAATTTAAGTATAGTTTTTGATTATAATGTCATTAGTCTGTAGGCTTTCCTAAAAGTAAAAAAAAACTGTTTCTGTAGTTATTTGTACTGCCGCTACAGAAGAATGCTGGGGGTTTTTCAGGGAGCATTTTCGGCATGATAATTTCATAACTGAGTAGGTAGAGCGAGATGAGCGCTAAAACAGTACCATTAAGAATTTCCTTTCGGACAGGGGCCCACTTTTTTTTTCCAAAAACGGCCAAAAACTACCAAAGTCTATTCAGCAATGTTTATTTTCCTGGGCCTGAGCCACAAGACGTAAACGGGCCCCTAGTAACCATTGAGAAAACTTGATAGAAAAATCAATAACGCTTTGCCCCACCTAGGATTCAAACCTTATACTCAGCAGTAGAGCTTTAAGGCGTTTAGACGAGCGAAATTAGCAACTCTATTTGTGGCAGTTCAAACTTCGTTTAAAATGCTGTAAGAATAAAGTTCTAATCAGCTTGCAGTACTAGTGGTTGTTACGTCAGCCACTAGTACAGCGGGCCAAATAGTGCGAAATGACTGGTTTTGATCGATTTACAAAAAAACTATTGATTGGATTAAAAAACTGAAACAGTATCATGCTAATATATTGCTTGTGGAATTATTTGGCAAAAAATCAGAATGATCGCATGCATATTAGTAGGTATGTTTTTTATTGTTTGAAAGATATTTTTTGAGATAAGTTCGTGATTTCTTTTTATCGAGCCAAATTAATTGTATTATGTTTTCAAAACAGTATTATTCTAGCTTAGATCCTGAAGAATATCATAAATTTTTTTGGTCTTGTTTATAGCAGTGAATCATATACTTTTAGTAATTATAAAACTCGCGTTTAGCTCATGTAATCGCCTTAAATTGGACCAACAAGATGGTTAATCCTAGTTACTTTCCAGTAATCTGTGGTACCTATGTGTTATCAATCTTTGCATAAAACTTTACCACTGCATCGTCGTCAATTATTTATTTATCTATCAAACTAGTTTCCAAGTTAGTTTTTCGCAAGAAACTAGTTTTCATCACATAGTTTATTCCTAAAAACATTGCTAGTATTCGCTCGGCTTAGGATACGGTTCATCCTGAGGGAAATCAGGATCTTGCAGTATGAGATTATCAGTTGATAGGATGCTGAGTACTATTTTCACGGGCTATGGGAATAGTTGAAGCGGAAGCCTCGTTGACCAAGGATAAAAAGAGCAGGAGCTTAAAATCCATGGATTTTTTCTTTGTTTATTTATTATTTATTTATTTATTAACACTTCAAGCACAAAAGTACAGAGGCGGACTTAATGCCATAGGCATTTTCTACCAGTCAACCTTTAGGTGATGCAGAGACAAGCAGTGGTAGGTGTCATTTCTGATTTTGTTTAGTCGTGTAGTTTTTGAAAATGGGGTAAGAACTGTGAAACTCCGTCACTACGAAGTGTGCAGTGCGGAACTCATAACAAACAAAATTTTATTGAAATCCGTACAGTGGGTATGATATGAAAAGGTCACATACAAAGGATACATACGGTCAAACAAGCTATGTAGTTTACAGTTTAACCCACAAATTACATTGTAAAGTGTAAACCAAATAGCTTGTTCGCCCGTACAGAGTTGCTTTTGCATTGAAAATATTAGTATAGAATGTTCTATGATCCTTGTAAAACTTATAGACTTCCGGTTATGGTTTTGGTTTTGGGCTGTAGCTTTTGAAGAATTTATACATACTTTCAACCTGCCTTTAAGTATAATAAATCTATACTTACTAATATTATAAAGCAGAAGAGTTTGTTTGTTTGTTTGGTTGAACGCGCTAATCTCAGGAACTACCAGCTCGAATTGAAAAAAATATTGTTGTGTTGGATAGTCCATTTATCGAGGAAGGCTTTAGGCTATATAACATCACGCTACGATTATTAGGAGCGTGGCAGGAATGAAAAATGTTGCAAAAACGGGGATTTTCTTTTCCTTTCGTTTTTCTCTCTTATGTGACGCAGACGAAGTTGCGTGGGTCAGCTAGTAAATAAAAAAAATCTTTATTTCAATACATTGACAACATTGTTACAGACACCACAGACTGCTTTTCACCTGTGACTTGGAGACAGTTACCGTATGAGATTAATTAATACCTTCCTGCTAACCGTGGTATTTTTCAGGCTGATTATTTTCATTTTTGAAAACCAGAGGCCCTAGCAGAGGACCTAGGCAGCGCGCTGTGTAAACATAAAGGGTGTAAAACACCTCTTCACGAAGCCGAAAGGGACTTGTTCTCCCCATCATTGCGATCATTTTTTGTTCTACACCATACCTGGGAACCTTCTAGTTACGGAGATATGGGGGGTCAAAGTTACAACTTTTTGACAAGGTTTTTTTTTAAGTACAAGTTTTTTTGTAAGATTTTGACTTTTAACACCTCCACGACGCCGGTATTATGCAATCCATCCATCAGCACAATGTTATAAGTGCGTTACATTGAGTTTTACCACAAAACATGATTTATAACCTCAAAAAAGTTGTTTCCCAGCAATAATTTTTGCGTAAAGTTACTTAGTTTGATGTACAGAATGTGTGGTTAACGGGTTTGTCATGAGGTGGTTTACAACCTGTATAGAAAATACAATTGTCCTTTATAATTTTAGTTAAATTGTATGCAACAAGCACAAGCAGTGCTAGGGCCCCAGCTCTCAAGAGTAGTGTACGTTTTTTTTTTCAAAATGCCTGTTTTAAAAAAAAAAACATTGTAAACATTGTATTCTGAGTATATTTGTATTAAAACGCAATCCAAGAACAATCGGACCGTGTTGAACTCACGATAAAAATATGACATCAAACCCCCATGATGATAGAATACGTTTCACAAAGTCCAACGTGGCTTGAAATAAGTTTTACGCGACGTGATTCTGTCGCCAATTATTTTTAATTAATATCATTCTTGGGCGCTGCCTAGTCATATTTTAAGTCATATTTTTAAAACTGGAACTTTCAAAACTGTCTTTTAGTGCTTTGATTTGTTAAATAATGAATGAGCAGAGTTAATCACTATTTTGTTTTGTGTGATTGTTCTTTAGCTGTTTTTAATGTCACCGTATGATTGCGAATATTGGACCAATCTTTAGGTTAAGCCGTGCTTGTCTAGGTTGGTCTGTGGATGGGTGACCACCCTTACATTCCCAGTTTCCTCCGTGCCTTGGAAAGTACTTTAAAGCTGTTGGTCCCGGCTGTCATTTGTAGATCTTTGACAGTTGTTACAGGTAGTGAGTGTCTCAAAAAGTCTGGCCAGTCTTCCCAAGGTACTCCTTGGGAAGACTGGCCAGACTTTTTCCGACCTCCACAACCCAGTCAATACGATACTTCGTACTGACTGGGTTGTGGAGGTCAGATAGGCAGTCGCTCCATGTAATTTACTGATATTCAGCTGCATCCGGTTAGACTGGAAGCCGACCCCAATATAGTTGGGAAAAGGCTAGGCAGATGATGATGATTGCGAATACCTACCGTTAGTTCAGTATCTATCCTAAATATCCATAGCTTTCATGAGACGGAACGCACTTTACTCGTTGATTGGTTGAACGACAAAATAATGTCCCGTGCCGCGCCGCCAGCATTGGTGGTCCACAATTTTACGGGTGATACAATTGGACAGATTATGAAACCAGAGATAAGTGCGGTTTCGTTTACAATTTGACGATTTCACGTTGATAAAATAAAACTACCAAAAATCAATACGTTAGTATTGTATTAGTTCACAACTTTTCGATCGTTCATAATCTAGCGACATAAATGTGTTCACAAACTTACGGTGACATATAATACTGCTGGTGAATCCTACTTATATTATAAATGCGAAAGTTTGTGAGGATGGATGGATGTCAGGTAACCTTTGACCCAAAAACTACTGAACCGATTTGGATGAAATTTAACATACAGATAGCTTATAACCTGGATAGATTTCCTCTCTGTAGTATGATTCCCTGGGACAACTATCGAACTCCACGAAGGCAAAGTCTCGGGCATAAGCTAGTTTAGTACTAAATGTAAAATAGAAAATCGAGTGCTTTGCTACAACTTTTCGAGGAGCAGTAGACTGTAAATAAGAGTGCAACAGTAAGTATTTTTCATTTTATATCTTACAGTTCACTGAATGATGGACATTAGTCTGCACTTTCTTTACACAATGGGTGAGTAGGTCGCTAACCTAGCTAGCTCTTAGACTAAATAATAATAAATCCTTAGGTATATGACTTTATTAGGACTTTACATGGGAGATTACGAAGCGCAGACAAGTTTTTTCTCACAAGTAATTTTATATACGTTATGTTTTTATCATATGTAAAGATGTTTTTCTTATTTATATAATTGAATGAAAAAAAATTGTCTGATAAAATGACGAGTAATAGAAAAGTAACAAAATGACATGTACCGCCCACCCCAAATGAATCGGGATACGGGCATCAGGGGGTCTTAAATGGCCGCTTTAGCAGAACATAATAAGGATGACGTTAAAAATTTAAAATTCTTAAAATGGACATAATGATAATGACTTTGAACATTTCTAGAATTTAACATTTATAACGTGACGTATTTATTATGTTCTGCTAAAGCGGCCATTTTAGTCCCGCAGAACGATGATGATATTAAACAACACTCGATAAAGGACTATTTGGATGACAGTTCTATAATCCCTCCTTCAGACAATAAGCATTAGGTCATTTACTGTTTTGACATTTCTGTAATTATTTGGTATTTACCTAAGTGACATTGCAATCAGTTGACATTTTTATATACTTTTATTGACATTTTATTTACTTCCTCATTTCATTGTTGACATTGTAGAAACAGTTTATTGATTTATTAGTTGCTTTGACATTCCAAATTTTATAATTGTCATTTTTTTATCTTCTCACAATTTTATCATTTATCTTATTTCTTTAATTTTATTTTTGGCATTTTTGGAACATATATTGTAGGACTTGTTTTGACATTCTTGTTTTGATAATTTGAATTAATGTTTTGTTATAATTTTATATAGCAAATGTATTTGCTGCAAGTACCTATTTAACTAAATTTAATTTAAATTGATTATAATATTTGTACGCCAAATGGCAAAACATAGAGCACATAATTATTATGATGAAATGTAACATCTCACAGACTCTGTAACTACCTATGATGACAAATAAACATTCTGATTCTGATTCTGATTCTGACAATACTGGTGACTCGCGCCGACTACGCACGGATGCAATTTACTTACAACAACATCAACATCACCTTTGGAGTCCACAACTCTCCTATATAGGGTGTAAAACACCTCATCACGAAGCCGATAGGCACTTGTTCTCCCCATCATTGCGATCATTTATATGTTCTACACCATACCTGGGAACCTTCTAGTTACGGAGATATGGGGGGTCGAAGTAACAACTTTTTGACAAGTTTTTTTTAAATACAAGATTTAAAAAAAAAAATACTTTTAACACCTCCACGACCCCCGTACTACTCAATCCACCAATCAGCACAATGTTTTAAGAGCGTTACATTGAGTTCTACCACAAAACATGATTTATAACCTCAAAAAAAAAAGTTGTTTCCCAGCAATAATGTTTGCGTAAAGTTAGTTAGATGAGTCAGAGTGAGTGGGTTAGTTTGATGTACAGAATGCTTGGTTAACGGCTTTGTGATGAGGTGGTTTACACCCTGTATTTCAAGCTGGACCGAACCATATTCGTTCATAAAATTTTATTGAAATAGGTTGGGTGGTTGTGTAGATACGATACAAGCATGCCATATGATTTTTAAATATTAGAAATTAGAATAGCATCACCAATTTCATAGCAGAAACCGTGAGCAATATTCTACTCACGCCTTCTATGTATGACTTTTGCTTTACTGTCTTTTAGTCTAACCGGATGCAACTGAATAAAAAAAAACTGAAAAAATACTGATATTTTATATATTTCGTAAGACTGGATGTCAGGTTTTCGGGTCCCTGACTACCTGTAACTGTTGTCAGAGATCTGTTGCTTAACGTACTTTCAGAGGTACGGAGGAAACTCGGTATCTAATGGGTGGTCATCCATCCACAGATCAACCTAGGCAAACACAGCTGGACCTGAAGATCGATCGAGCTCCAAATAAAACTACTATTTCTACTTTATCATAACATCTATATACTTTGTGCCTCATGTTTCTGTCGCAAACAGTAGAATCAATTCGTCACCTCCAAGAATTTGACCCCAAAACCGCGGTGACCTGACCAGTTTGACCCAACCATTAGACATGTATATCATTTTCGTGTCCATCTTTGTTACCACTAAAAGCTTTTTTATGCATATTTGGTGATAAGGTTTCGAATGGAAACTGTAATACTAAAATCGTAGACCGAAGGTGATTAAACGAAAATCAACGATTGTGTTGTATCAGCTTTTATTTAACTCGCAATGTTTGTTTAAGTCAAATCTTGTGACTGAATTTTAAAACAGTTATCCCCAACCGATTTAGTTGGAATTTAACTAACTGACTTCATTCTAAATCTAACAGGGCGAATTCCTAAAGATGGCGGCTGGTATTTTTTATGCATCCCCACGATACGGGTATCAATTAAAAGGGTTTGCTGATTTCAAAATTATAATTAATGGTGACGTCACACATAAATTAATTAAAAGAAATAACTTTTAAAATATCATAATTTATCAAATAATTTATCATATCAATTGTATTCCATAGCTAAAACTTATGTGACTGATAAAATCAATCCAGTTAAGGTACAACTGGCCTAATGATCATCCCCTTTACCCTCATTTACCCAGATTACCCTAAAAATCAGTAAAACATTTTCCTTAACGTTGGGTCATAAATTAATTAAGGGAAATAATTGCAAATCATTTATAACATCCATTGTAAGTCTCCGTGGGGCCGGAAATTCGTTTCGCACGAAATGTTTAGCCGTCTTATCCCGGTTTATTTGATTGGACTTGTAATTATAAATGTTGAAACTGTTGTAAAATTGTAATGATCAAAGCTTTATTGATTTCTGTGTTGTAAAGTAACTGCAATATATACAGGGTGGGCTTGGTTGATTCTTTACGAAGACGTCAACCAATCATTCCATACATAATACTTTTATGTATTACTACTGTACTTTACGCAAAAATTATTGCTTCGAAACAACTTCTTTTTTGTCATGATCATGTTTTGTGTTAGAACTCAATGTAACGCACTTAAAACATTGTGCTGGATTGAATAGTACGGGGGTCGGTTTTAAAAAAACTTATCAAGAAGTTGGAACTTTGACCTCCAATATTTTTTTTTTTTTATTTATTTATTTTATTATATCTCGGTAGCTACACGGTGCCCAGGTATCGTATAGAACAAAAAAAAATATTGCAATGACGGGGAGACCCTAGTAGCATTTTTTGTTGGCATTTAGTTGGGCCACATACCTCTGTTTAGTTGGCAATTGCATACAATTGGCGGGCAGTTTGCGGGTTGGGCCCAAAACTGATGGCCAGCGAAGATTTGCCTACGAAAGCCCAACTTGCGATGGAGATGGAGCTAACGTGGAATCATAGACTAAGACTATATGAATATAATATAAACTGCGTGGAATTGCCTACGAAGTCCCAACTTGTGAGAATTCTGGGGGGACGGCGCGAACGCTTAAAAAATTACGCACCAGAGTTATCCACATTAGGGATGATCGCAAGGGTCAACCTGACTGCAGTTCAATGGCAAGGCCTCGCCCTGGGGGAACCGCCTATTTGATCACGGTTTACATTATTCCAGGTACGTATGAATTCACTACAATACTGCGCGAGAGTCATTCGACGCGGGAGAATCTTAACACCGCGATTCAGAAACGTGACGTAATTGTACAACGCCATCTAGTTTAAAGATACGAACTAAAACGTGCTGTACTTACGCGTCTTCTTTCCCAGAATAATGGTACCTTTACTTAGATTGCACTCACAGTACAATGTTAACAAGTTAATATATCAAGTACCATTGACAAGATTGCACTTAGTGAGATATCTAAGTAAGATAAATTGAGAACAATCAGTTACGAGATACTGACGAATCATAGCAACAAGGGAATTAAGTCATCTTCTTTAGTGTTGTGATATATATTTACTAGACTATAATAAACAGGGTGGAATTTTACAATGCCACCTGGAGGGAAAGTACTCTAAATACCGCAAATTTTACTCAAAGGAGACATACCTTTATTTTTAAAAAGAAACAAATCTGCACTCGAAGATTTTCAAAAAATATTTCGAACCAGAATCGAACCCGGGATGGATCGGCTGAAGTTCGAAAAAATAATATACCTTTTTGACATCAATCGATAGGTTCAATCATTTATGGATCAAATCTCTCTAATAAATATGATACGATTTAAGTTCGACAATACAATAATTGTAAGACGTATCATACCTAACAGGCCTATTGAAAGATTTAAGTTGGATGTAAGATGTAAGTTGTTATCATAACTTAAATCCCTACAAAAAACTTCCAACAGTAGGAATAGAAGCTGCAGGTCTGTCGATAGTTGGCTCAATGTTGTTTTAGTAATTTAACCATAAAGTTCGGTACGGGCCCCATTCGGGGCCGGGCACTGAAACCTACGCTGGCTCGGTACTGGCCCCGAATGGGGCCGGCGGTTAAGTCATACGACATCCTTATTTTGTATGTAAATATTTAATGTTCTGATTATGAAAGACCATGAGTGCGCGTTAATTAAGAAAGTTGAAGAAAAACTACATATGTTAAAGCCATTCAAAGTTCTGTATTTAACGCGCAACATTCTTAATTTACCCTAATAAAATCCAAATGCGTAAATACGTTCATCGCCATTTTGACGGCAGTGCTAGCCGACGCTAAAAATCATAAAAATTGGGGTTTTCGGGCATCCAAGCTCCACTATGTTGAGAATTAATAACTCGTCATTTCATTATGTGACGAATTTAACCATAGTTCAATTTAAGTAAGCAGTGGTAATGATATATTTTGATATCCAAAGTCGAAGTTTCGCGCCAATCTTGTTTGTTTACATTTTATTTTTCACATTTTAACACACAGACACGTTTAGATTCGACAACAGATATGACAAATATCATTTCAAATATTATAAACAACATGAGAATACCCAGATCTTAGCGTAATTTACTAATATAGGACCAATAACATGTAATATTCATTACCACTACTTAATTTTGTATCTAAAATAGACGACTATTTTTTTTTTGTTTTTTTTTTTTTTATATTTGTGATGTGTGAAAGCGATTATTTAAATCGTTTATTTTTTTTTGTAAAATTCGATTAACTCGATTAATTCATTTACGGAATTTAGCAAATCGATTGATGGAAAGTAAAACAATTTTGTTTATATTTAATTTAATATTGTTTTAAGCTTTAGTTAGGTAATCTTAATAGTTTTTCGTACATGGTACCAACCCAACAATAAACAGCACAGGCCGATCAAAGGCTAAATTCGCGCCGATTTTTTTCCATATCAAAATTTAAATTATTATATCAAAATTTAATTTATTTATTTTCGTTGGTTGTCAGTGCGCCAGGGATCTTGGTACTGATCTTTTAGGTGTGGTTAAATTGGTTTAGTTCCTAATACCATGATAATTGTATTTAGTAAACAAAATGGGGAATAGTATGATTAGGTTACTGTGTTCGGTGGGATTAGTTATTGGGATAAACCATTAAAATTTTATTTTCAAATACTTTTTAACTCTATCATTGCAAAGTCCCATTTGCATTGGTGGGCAAATGGGACTACCTAATTTTGTTTATTTCTCGCCTTTACCGAACAATAATTTTAATGGTCAATTTTCATTTAATTATGCAAGAGAGGCCAAGGGGAAGAGCTCGTTGTTAGATAATAACGGCCGCTCGCGTCGACGTTTAGGTTAAGCCTTGCTTGCCTAGGTTGGTCTGTGGATGGGTGACCACCAATTACATACCGAGTTTCCTCCGTGCCTCTGAAAGCACACTAAGCAGTTGGTCCAGGGTTGGGTCATTAGTAGTTCTTTGACAGTTGTTACAGGTAGTCAGCGACCCAATAGGTTAGACAACCAGTCTTACCAAGGGATATCCTACCACCCAGTACCAACTGGGGTGTGGAGGTCCGATCGCTCCATGTAAAATGCTGGTATTCAGTTAGAAGTCGACCCCATTATAGTTGGGAAAAATAAGGCAGATTATGAATTTTCGTTTGATTTTGAATACTTAGATAGGCTTTGTTCAGTAAAAACGGTTTTAGAATCCTTCATATTTATTTATCATTCAATTTTTCCGATCGTTGGCACACTATATCCAACCTTCAGACATTCCAGAACAAAATTCACAATATATGATTAAAGTAAATAAAAATACTTTATAAATGTGAATGTATGTGTATAGTCACAATTACATTCCTAATTTAAATTTTGAATCAAAACATTCCACGCGAATTTAGCCAAAGGTTGACCATTCGTACAGTTGAAAATGAATCTCGATTCATTTTCAGATTTTGTCTTTGCTTAAACTGTTAGACTTTATTTTTTGCCATACGGTGCTAGTTCGGCAACGGCGTTTCTCCAAATTCTCCAATCCGTAAGTTTTAAAGGAAAGATTATCATCAAAAAATTAAAAATTATTTGTTTTAAGTTTAGAGAGTTCTGTGTTTATTTATTATTAATAAGTCAACCAAAAGCAACGAATAATTACATGATACATGATATTATTAAAAAAGTAGTATAAAAGATTCGTTTCAGAATTTAAATATAATTATTATTTGAAATTGTACCAAGGAGTTTTCATTGCGTCTCAAAACTTTTTTTCCAAACTTAATTTGATTGCGAGTATCGATTAGGCTGAATGCTACATTTTAATCGTTATGATGAAACTCGGGTTTACGGTCAGCACTACGAAGTGATATGTCATGTGATAAGTTGGTAGCAACATTGTTTTTTTTTAGTAATATTTGTCAAGCCTTTGATCGTCATTTTTTATGAAATAATGTATGAATAATGGCAAAAATAAGAACGCAGATAAAAGGTTACTGTATTTATTTAGCTTTTTCCAGTTTTTTTAGCAAACGAGAAGCTTGCCTATGTATATTATTTCCAGCGCATCTGCGTTACCTACTTTTTGGAAGGGTGCAGTAATATGTGTTTTATACATATTTGGCAATACACTAACGCCGTTTTACCGAACAAAACACGTTACTGGTGATATTAACGACAAACGTATCGTATGGAACAGCTTCTTTGACATATTTTTCATTAAAAAATCGAATGCTGAAAGTTCACGAAAATTCTGTAAATTTTTGACAGATTCGCATCACCCCGCCGATTCAGCTGATGTGTCATGTGTCAAAATCTTGTCGTGCATAGTGGTTAAATGCATACAAAATCTCCCAACAGTGGGAATAGTAACAGAAGGCCCTTTGTTGGCTATTCGTTGGGCAAATAGTGCATGTTTATGACGATGGGGCTATTTTAAGTTTAGGTTGGCGAAACAACTAACCGTCTGCCAATACATTCCCAACTGTTGGCATAAGGAAGCCAACGGCAATTGCTACTAGGGGAACAAGTGCTTTTCAGCTTCGTTAAAAGGTTTTTTACACTCTTTATGTTTGCCTACCAAACTAGGTGCCTGCTTTTATTTCCGGACCTGTCAGAAGTACAAATTACGTGGCTTGTGAACCTCGATCCACTGATTAGACCCTGACTGCAGTAGATGTTCAGCTATGGCAGATGTTTTCATGATTGATTTTCAGTCTTTATAATGATATGTTTTGGTGCGGCATGAGACAGCTTGCTTCGTTTGACCGATGTATGTACTGCCACAACTGCAGACAATTTTAATACTCAATACTTTATTGCATTAATTGAATTATTATGAATGATGTGTAATTATGAATTATCATTATAATATTTCAGTACAGTATTAATTAATAGTATAAAATAAATAAATCAATGGTAGGTATACATACATTGAGAGATCTATTAGGAGTTATAAATAATAATAAATAATCAAACAACACTTATAGCCTTGATATTTATGACTAGTTAAAACTTTATAACTCGCTACGAGTATCACTTAAATATTCATTTACCGAGTTTACCGGGCTTTTATTTAGCAAAAATTGTTTAATTTTTTTATAAACCCTAGGATGTATCGGATAGTCACGAATGATCTCGCAAATGTTTGATAGATGCATTTTCGTATATTAGATAGCTAGAGCATTTCCCAATTGAATTATTGTCATCGTCAGCTTTTAATGTTCCCAGTGGGGAACATTAAAAGCTGACGAAAGGAAAGGAGACTCATTGAAAGGAGGAGAGGTCTCATTGAAAGGGAATAATCTACCACGCGGGCCCAGTGCGGATTGGTAGATGTCACATGTCTCGAGTTTTTGGTTCTAGGACATGCCGGTTTCCGCACGATGTTTTCCTTCACTGTTTTGAGAGCATTGGCGATGAAATAAATTACACAAAGTAATGCGCCTGTCTGAATTCGAAACCACGACTTACTGTTCGTAAGTCGAAGCCGCCACCACTGGGCCATCGCTGCTCTATGAACCATTTAAAAAAAAAAATATTACACCGCTGACCTGCAACTGGAATTCTGTCGAGAGCTGGACAATGTTTATATCTTTATTTTATTTATTTACTAGCTGACCCGCGCAACTTCGTCTGCGAGTGAGGGTTAGTTTTTTTTTAATAAAAAAAAATACAGACGAATCGAGAACCTCCTCTTTTTGAAAATCGGTTGAAAGGTTATGTTGTTATTCTATGTTACTTCTAATACCTCCAAGAATATGTGTACAAAGTTTCATGATGATCGGTTGAGTAGTTTTCGCGTGAAAACGTAACAAACAAACTTACATTCACATTTATATAATAAGTAGGGATATAGGATTTTACAGGTTTAGCGTCCTCGGAAGACGTTCGTTTAGTCATACTGGGCACCAGCACCGCCTGCCATCTGGTGGGCAAACTAAGTGACATATTATACAGGTTGTATTTCACCTTATCACAAAGCCGTTAACCAAGCATTATGTATATCAAACTAAGTAACTTTACGCAAAAAATATTGTTGGGAAACAACTTTTTTTTTTGAGGTTATAAATCATGTTTTGTGGTATAACTCAATGTAACACACTCAAAACATTGTGCGGATGGATGGATTGAATAGTACGGGGGTCGTAGAGATATTGAAAGTAAAAATCATGAGATAAAAAGTGGATTTAAAAAAAAAGCTTATCAAAATCTTGCAACTTTGACCCCCAATATCTCCGTAACTAGAAGGTTCTCAGGTATAGTGCAGAAAAAAATAAAGATCAAAATGACGAGTAGAACAAGTGCCTTTCGTATTCGTTAAGAGGTGTTTTACACCCTTTATATTTCATATACTAAAATGATATCTATGTAGGCACCTATATTTAGTGAAACCCAGGTGTTTTATTTCATTCAAGTCATAATTAAAACTAAAATTACCTCACCTTAGCTGCAAGACATCCACTGAACATTGTTTATTTTTATATGAAAAACGAAACCAGTTTTCCTTCACAATTTCACCTGAAAAATTTTTCCTCATAATATAATGGAAAACGCGAGGGCGTGAGCGGAAACGTATTACATTACAGTCGCCTTAATTCGTTCGTCACCCCAAAACGCCTTGTCTCGTCCAAATTCTGTCATTATTACGACCGCAGCGAATCTGGTACCTACAGACCTTCCACTATTTATTTACCTCTGCATCGGTGCCAAAATGAAAATGATCTTTATAGTAGATGACTTAAGGTTGCTTCAGGATTACGGCCAGTGACACACCTGTCGAAACCATAATGATCTTTATCTACCCAAATATTATAAACCCTCTCTAATTCGTTCAAAAACCATAGGCAATGACCAGCATTACCAACGTGCAGAAATAAACGGAACTGTAATGAATTCATAACGCAACTGAAAACAGTTGCATTATGAGTTTTAAATTTGGAACAGGTGTCAAATTCAAGTGAGTGTGCTATTCTAGTACCACCTACATTAAATCAGATATCGATAAAAACAAAAAAAAAAGACCCAATTCAGTATGATTTTAATTATAAATCGCACGACATTTTGATCTCGAGTGACACAAGAATAGTGACTTTGTTCGTTTGCCTATGATTTAAAAAAAAATGACAGATATCCGAAACGCCGCCATTTCGAGCTGTCATTTGTTCGTTAGCTTTTTATTTCCAGTAATCCAGTTACGAGTAGACAAATTTTCTGATAAGTTCTTTATTTCTGTCGAAAATGAGTGATAGTGACTCAGAAATTGACATGAATACTCCGCCAGATATCGTAAATGCAGCGACGAATGCAACTAATAACCTGTTGGCACAAAAATCAAGGGCCAAGTAACAATGCAGGTCATTTCCCTATGGTTCCTGAACCCATCATAGAGCCCTTATGATATTTGGGTAGATAAAGTAGTGTATGCAACTATACATAATTAGGCATTATGCACAGTTGCATAAACTACTATTATTCTAGTGGGTACCAATAAGATGACGGTTGGGTCGCAGGTGTCAAATGTAAAATAAATGTTAAAGTGAAGTGAACCTTCTGCCCTTTGATTACATCAGCACCTGTGGATATTTATTGTTCATATTATCAGACGAACTTTAGTTTCACGGTATTAGTTTTAGGGCCAGTTCACCGGTTCCGGATAAAGTGTCGGTTAGTTATCTGATAGTTAGGTCCATGTTCACCAAAGAGATGACGGACGATTATCTGAAAACAGCTGTTTAAAACACATTTTTGTATGGGAACATGTCACATTGACAGCTGTTTTAAGATAACCAGACTGTTACCTTCTCGGTGAACATGGACCTTAATACTATCAACCACTTAAAGGCTGGTTATAACTAATACTTTATCTACCAGATATCGCTATCCGACACCTGTGAAACCAAAAGTGTTAGTTTATCTGGCAGATAAGTTCCTAATAGGCTAACCGACACTTTATCCGCAACCGGTGAAACTGGCCCTTAGTATAATAAAACCCACTTATTAAATAAAGAGATTGCGAGGCAATTTGATGAATTAAATTAATAATAAATCAGAGACAATGCTGTAAAATTTTGAATGTACAGTCACATTTAAAGTATGTTCATCGACGTTTTTTTTGTGTGCAATAAATTACGATAAAAATACTATACCAACTCAAACAATGCGCTTAATATCTAAAGTATGCTAAAGAAGTTTGTTTTACTTGTTTTCTATCTGTATACAACAATGTGCGTCTAGTATATTATATGTTTTCTACTAAAACCTTAACTCAAACAATGCGCCTAATATCTAAAGTATGCTAAAGAAGTTTGTTTTACTTGTTTTTCTATCTGTATAGGAGTACAAAAATGTGCGTCTATTATTTGTTTTCTAGTATAAACTTTTCTTGTAACATGTTTAATTCTCTTGTTTCAGGTAGTGACGCTGATGATATTTCAACAAGCTGACACTTTGTTTTTATTTCAACAACTTCTATTGACGTCGATGACATTGATACAAGTAGGTACCTTCTGCCTTTACACAAAATACACTTAGGTCTATGTTCACCAAAAAGATGACGCTCTGATTATCTAAAAACAGCTGTTTAAAACACATTTTAGTATGGGGACATGTCACAGTGACAGCTGTTTTTAGATAAACAGACTGTCAACTTTTTGGTGAACATGGACCTTATTCACGCACTAAATATTTTGTAAGGGGAAAATCGAATCGATGTTTTCGGTTCGGAGAGACAAGCGTTTTTGTCCGTATTTTATGAGGAACTAGGTGACCAGCCTGATGTTCGTAAATTGCTGGTTTTGATACAAACTTTCAAGCAATGTTTCACCCTGTAATGGCTTGAATTTTTCAAAATCCTTTATCTTAGCGTATATACGTTCAACGTTATAATAGCTATCTCTATGCCTCCAACCCAACCCGTCAGTAGTTTTCCTTAATCGCCAGTCAGTGAAAACGATTTTGTAACTATAGAAGAAGATTGGCTATATACATAAAGGGTGTAAAAAACCCACCTCTTAACGAAGCCGAAAGGCACTTGTCTTACCCGTCATTCCGATCATTGTTTTGTTCTACACCATATCTGGGAACCTTCTAGTTACGGAGATATTGGGGGTCAAAGTTACTAGATACTTTTCGACAAGTTTTGTGTGAGATTTTTACTTTATATTATCTCCACGAACCCTGTACTATCCAATCCGTCCATCAGCACAATGTTTTCGCAAAAAACATGATTTTCACCCCAAAAAAAAAGTTGTTTCCCAGCAATCACGCAGAACGCTTGGTTGACGGCTTCGTGATGAGGTGGTTTACACCCTGTATAACAGCCGCACAAGTCGATTTTCATGATTATGTCACACTTACCAAAGTCTGTCTGTAGATGGGTAACCATGTTTACATACTGAATTTCTGTTCGGAAAGCACGGTAAGCCGTTGGCCCCACTGTCATTTGTAGATCCTTGACAGTCATTACAGGTGGTACACTGACCCGAAAGTCTGGCAACAACCAGTCAATGAGTGTCGTATAATCCGGTACTAACTGGATTTTGGAGGTCATATAGGCAGTCGCTCCATGTAAAATACTGGTATTCAGATGTATCCGGTAAGACAGGCAGCCGACCTCAATAAATTTTAGAGCAGGCTATAGGCACTTATGACCTGTAAAAGACAAATATCTTCACGACGCTACTTAAGGTCTAAGTTTAGATAAAAATTTGATGATAAACCTATTACAGAGTGCACGGTGGTCCGTATTTCATTCAGTTGAAAGTCATAAAAGTTGCAGCGAGCTTCTCGGCATTGGTGTTTGAAAATGTTGTGAATGGAGTGGCCTATTTCCGAGTCACGCTACAGCTCGTACTAGCAAAGTGGTTTTAAGACGTCTTAAGTCGAAATGGAAGGAATTTTCCTGAGCTACTTCATAGAATAAACACTAAAGGAAATCTTTTAAGATTTTACTGTGGGCTTGGTTTTAGTTTTCAATATAATTTGAAGCTTTAAATAAGAAGTGGTAAAGGTTTATTTTGAAGTGATTTTGTGCTATGAATGAACTTAGAAATAATGAACAATCAAATCGAATTTTATTTCATTTACTTACGATCTCGTTCTGTGACTTACTTCGGTATAACTGTTAGTTAATCCGCCTACGTCTCGTAGCTATCGGTGTTTCTATAAACAAAGTAAGCGTGGAATATTCTCTCCGTGTCACCAACCTGTGACTGTGATTCATAGAAAAAACAAAGAAAGCTTTTCTGTGACGTTTTGTTTCTAACGGCCCGTAAGCTAAATGTCAAACAATTAGATATGGCAACCTACCGTTACCTGTTAGTAAGTTATTGAACATGGCCGTCAATCATTTTGTTTTGTCATGCGCGTGACAAATAAATACTTTTTGTTTTCCTCCTTTCACTGATAAATGGTTTAAACACTCACAACATCGTACAATTATTAAGTTTATTATAATTTTATATGCCCTAAGAAAACTTTTTAAATCGAATACTACGTCAAACATTTTCCTCTGCGTCCCACTGCTGGGACGCAGTGCAGCAACACAGGCATCCTCTCTATCAAAGAGAACCAATATAATATATAAGAAGTTTATTCTACACAAAAGTAAAAAAAACACACAAAAATAAAGCAATAGATATAACTAACATCAAAATATATGCGAAACCTTTCAATAATAGACTTAACGCAAATCAGTCCAAACCAATATCTTTGAACCCGTCCTCAGATCAGATCTCATAATAGTAGTTAGACCCTCGTCAAGGCAAGAGGACGTGTCTATCACGACACTACAATATTTCCTAGTTTTTTTTTTGAGGTATAAGAAAGTGATTCTCAAATGTTTTCGACGGGCGCAACCACTTAGTAAAAAAGTGGTTTTGTCTACGTGTTTATCAAATTATCCCAAGGTTACGTACTACGGGGATAAAAAATACCCCAGACCTAAGCCAGGTCATGTTCCTCCTATGTGCTAAAAGAGACGGAAACGATTGCATTCATTCTTGAGCCTGGATGTAACGAGATGAAAATAGTATAAATAAATAAATAAAATAAATAAATATCGCTGGACATTAACACACAGCGCCATACTAAGCAAGGCTTGTGTCGTGGACACCAGATAGTTGATATACTATATATATATATACCTTTTTTGTTTGTATATACATACTTATTATACACATAAACATCAAACCTATCAGTAACTCGCTGAAAATTTGACAATCTGAGAGCAGAGTTTTTAGAAGTTTAGTAAAAAGGAGGTTATTTTACAGTCAGTTGAGCAGTCTTGATATCTTATAATAAAAAAATTGACTATTTTCTTAGACCATATCTCAATTTAACTTATTATTACATTTTGGCCCATCGTTTTTCATCTTTTCAGGTGTTAAAGCGTGAAAAAGCAACGCATTTTTAATATTAGCATGTATTAAGTTTCTTAGTATTTTGGTTAATGTAAATAGGTTTAGGAAAATGCAAATAGGTTGAATATTACTTGAAAAATGTGGTTTTCAGAATTGTTTAATATTGTTGAATTTTTTCATTTGCCAGTGTGAATTACGGTTTAAAGTGGATTCCCATTTCCTGTAATACAATTCAGTCACTTCAGTGGTTAAGGAACGTAGGCTTCTAAGAACTTGACACTTTGGTATTAAACTTTGGTATAAATTGCGTCACGTGCTCGAATAAAAAAATATATAAAAGACATTATAGAATAAAGCCAATTCTAAGAACAAGTCACACTGGCCTAGAAAATTAAGTAGATATATATAAGTATACCTACCAAAATTATTTTAAAAAAAGCAATGTAACATAAGAAGCTATCGTTGTATCTCATGGATATTCGAATTTTTCACATACTGTCACTGTTAAAAAAATGACACTGTACAAACACTGTTTTAAGCTTTAACAGTTTAAAACTAAACTAATACTGTGACTAATGGGATAATGATTCTCCTCCTCGTTGACTGTCCAGTCAACTCACGATCATGGACGCTTGCAACAGCACCGAAAAATCGGGAGGTTTGTTTGTTTGGTTGAACGCGCTCATCGCAGGAACTATGTACTGGTTGGAATATTGTTTTCTTTTGTGTTAAATAGTCCATTTATCGAGGAATGTTATAGTTTATATAACATCACGCTACGGCCAAAAGGAGCGGACCATAAATGAGAAATGTTTGAAAAACGGAGTTTTTTTATTCTATTTTTGAGCTTTTTCTCTCTGTCATGTGACGCAGACGAAGTTGCGTGGATCAGCTAGTATGCAATATAATCTTTAATTTTCTTGCTGTTGCGTTAATTCGTAACTTTGTAAACATCTGACTTCTGAGCCAAGTTTCTTTCAGTGAGATTTGTTTTACCATTTATAAAACTTAGATTAAAATGAGAAATGTTTTTTTTACATTTTGGTACCTCAAGTCTCGTGTTAATTTCAAGCCCAGTGGGATATTTTTATTTATTTAAGAAAGCTCGAAGAATTTACATAGTGTCGTGAAATGTTTTAATTAACGTTCTTGAATGCTGAAGAGATTTTTATGCCTTTCTTACCGTTTTATGCTTAGCATTCTTGTAGTTTCTACCTTTAGTAAGTAGGAAGCCGCAATGGTCTTTTAATGTTTTTTTTAAGTGTAGCTCAGTTGAGAAATTTTCTTTTCTTGGGTATTTTTTTTTGCTTGTTTGCAGAGTTAAACCTGCTTAAGTTACCTATTAGTTTTGTAACAGAGGTCCTGGACTGGATTCACAGGTTAAGGAAATAAAATATATTTGGTCTTTCCATTAGGAAATTCTAAGTAGCAGCCACGGAGCCTGGATTTGGGCTGCTTGATGGCAATAGGCTCGCCCTTATTGGTTTACTAATCTACACTTCTGCTTAAGGGGCCGGCGGAGCATGCGTTTTTCATACAAACGGAATACCAAAATAATATGAAAATCAAACATATTCATAAGTTATATATATTTCGATTGTATTATAGAATATCTATGTTCTCAAATAAATATTTTGAAAGAACAATGAAATAAAGACGAGATATGAGGAATTTAAAATTTCTATAGAAAATTTATTTTTCTCGTAACTCTTGTTTAAATCAGTGTACATTCAAAATATACACTACCTTAAGAATATGTTTGATTTACAAATTATTTTGGTATTACGTTTGTATGAAATACGCATGCTCCGCAGGCCTCTTAAATAGTCGTTATGCGATGTTACTATCAAAATGTTGGTAAACATATTTAAACCGACGCAAAAAAGGAGGAGGTTCTCAATTCGACGCTTATGTTCTTTTAAATGACGACACCAACTAGTTGGTGTTCTGTTCCGTTCAGTTTCTGTCTATCTACAGGGTGTAAGAAACGCGACGTCATCACGAAGCCGTCAACCAAGCCTGTACATTAAACTAAGTAACTTGATGCAAAAAGTGTTGATGGAAAACGAGTTTTTTCGAGTAATCATGTTTTGTGTTAGAACTCAAAGTAACTCACTCAAAACATTTTGCTGATGGATGGATTGAATAGTACGGGGATCGTAGAGGTGTTTAAAGCAACAATCTTATAATAAAAACTTTTTCTTTTTTATACTTTAAAAAAATTTGAACTTTGACCCGCATTTTTTCGGAATGGCATCTCGTAATTCAACCTAGAGAGGTTGTCGTCTGCTTAACCGGACTATAACTTTGACCACCAACATCTCCGTAACTAGAAGGTAGGTATGGTGTAGAACAAAAAAAATATCGCAATGACGGGTAGAACAATTGCCTTTCGGTTTCGTTAAGAGATGTTTGACACCCTTTATGTACTACATGAGAGGCAGCGCTAGATTAAGTGTCATGTTTCAATCAGTTTGTAGTAACCTAATAGGGGTTGCTCCAAAAGTTTGAGAGTAACTGGCACCGCCACTTATTTGTTAACACGCAAATTCGAGAATCCCGCTCCTCTGTATATTCCTGCTAAGATTACGTATACAACGTGTTACAAAAAGGGTATAGGTCATATGAAAGGGTGTGGCGACAGACCATCAAAATGAACAACTTTCTCTATGGGACCACCATCGTAATTGTAATAAAATAATCAGCAGTCTCATACATTTGGTCGGGTAGGTATTAGAATTTAGTATGGGGCCGTTGAATATTTTTTCGCGATTAAGATGGTGGTTCCATGGAGAAAGTTGATAAATTTGATGGTCTGTAGCACACCCTTTTATATGACTATACCCTTTCTGTTACACGTTGTACATAACATCATTACGCCTGTAATCTCCAGAAGGTAAGGCAGGGGTGAACCTAATAGTACACCAACATTTCGACAGTAATGTTTAAGTCCCATGTAATACGGGGAGGCCTATTGCCATCAACTGGGCACAAATCCAGACTCCGTGGTTGCTACTGAGAAATTCTTGATCGATAAACCCAATAACACTTTGCTCGACCTAGGAATCGAACCTAGGAAGTAATGCTCAGCAGTTGCGCTAGCAACCTCTAGACTGACGAAGCAGCCTTTTGAAACATTATTTAATTGTATACAACGTGTAAAGTTAAATGCGCAAAAACCTCAGACACCCCAAATGATTTTTGATTCAATTGACCTAATTCTTAGAAAAAAAAAACTTAAAAAAATTAAGGTATTAAACCTTAATTTTTTTAAGTTTTTTTTTTCTGTTGTGCTGTTTTAGTTTTACTGGCAATTAGACTTACTGGCAAGATCTATTAGTATCCCGAGTATGAGACAACTTAAATTGGACGACGACCGTTTGTGTTTGTTTACCTATTTTGGCGGGTTTGCGCATGTGATGGCTTGACCTATTAGTAAATAGACAGAAAAATGTGGCCATTAAAAAGTGATTCAATTGAAGCCCGTGATTCTGATCAAACTATTTTCAGGTTTTGCGCATTTAACGTTACACGTTGTATATTCTCATCATCATCCTATAATGTTCCCACAGTTGGAACACGGCCTCCTTGCAATTAAAGAAAATAAGCTATTATCCACCACACGTTCCCAGAGTCCAGTCAAGTGGTCGGATTGGTAGGTTCTAGGATATAGGTTTCCTCACGATGTATTCCTTCACCGTTTTCAGAGCAGTGGTGATGAAATAAATTACACAAAGTAATGCGCATTTCTGGTTCGAACCCGCGACTTACTATTCGTAAGTTGGGGCCGCCACCACTGGGCCACGGCTGCTCTCCGATATTCTACCTCACCATATCTATAGGATCTTTTGAACTACAAGATTGTATAATATACTAGCTGACCCACGCAACTTCGTCTGCGTCACATAAGAGAGAAAAACGAAAGGAAAAAAAAAAGCGTTTTTTGCAACCTTTTTCATTCCTGCTACGCTCCTAATAATCGTAGCGTGATGTTATACAGCCTAAAGCCTTCCTTGATAAACGGACTATCCAACACAAAAATAATTTTTCAATTCGAGCCGATACTTAATAAGCAGTACCTTTGTGCTCTTCTATGTTAATACAGGGTGTAAACCACCTCATCACAAAGCCGTTAACCAAGCATTCTGTACATCAAACTAAGTAACTTTACGCAAAAATTATTGCTGGGAAACAACTTTTTTTTTTGAGGTTATAAACCATGTTTTGTGGTATAACTCAATGTAACGCACTTAAAACATTGTGCTGATAGAAGAATTGAATAGTACGGGGGCCGTGGAGATATTAAAAGTCAAAATCTTACAAAAAACACTTGCATTTTAAAAAAAACTTGTCAAAAAGTTGTAACTTGGACCCCCCATATCTCCGTAACTAGAAGGTTCCCAGGTATGGTGTAGAACAAAAAAATGATCGCAATGATGGGGAGAACAAGTGCCCTTCGGCTTCGTGAAGAGGTGTTTTACACCCTTTATATTGTCCTTTTATGTATTTTGTGTGTACATGAATAAATAAATAAATAAATAAATAGTTCCTGAGATTAGCGCGTTAAACCAAACAAACAAACAATCAAACAAACAAACTCTTCTGCTTTATAATATTAGTATAAATTTTTCAGATTATGTAAATCAATCGTTGTCGTTTTCTCAAGACTTGCTTACCTTGGTTGTAGTATTCGGCCCGCCGACCCATAATATTTTAGAAATTGGGTCATGGAATTGTTATGGACTTTATCTACAAATGTTTTGATGCGTTTGATAAGGTACTTGGCCCCTTTATTTACTTTGTTTTATCGCATTTACGTAAATGTCATGTTTTTGTCCGAAATATTTTAGTAACAAACGAAAAGCAACACTTGACAAATGAATGACTCAATATTTTTGCAGAGATCCTAAAAACACGTAAAATAATAAATGTAAAATTATTCTTAACGAAGCCACTGGTTCCTCCTGTCATTGTGAGGTTTTTTTTCAGCTTTTTTCTCTACAATAGAATAAAACCATCCATGTTCCTTCCTCGCCCTTTACGTTCCGGGGCCGTGGTATCTCTTTCGTTTTTTTTTTTTTTTTGTATGGGCATTTTGCAGTTCAGTCTGACAAGACTGGCTTCTGCTTAACCGGGCAAGTCCTGTGGATGCATTGAATTTAAGGCCTCCAGCCAGGGCAAAAATGACTATAAACTAAGCGACAGCGCTCTAAGGGCACCCCCTGTGGGGTACGGACCTCGGCTTAGGGCGTCGCTGGGGGCAGCAAGGGGACAGGCTGGATCTGGTTGTCTTTATTTAGGGACTGTTTTATTACTACAGGCTCAGCGGGCTGGCTAGAGCAAGGGTCGGGGAGGGATTGACTGGGGATTACGCGCAGGACCTCTGCGGCGAGGTCGGAATGTCTTCGGTTTGTATTTGTACACTCTACGAACTGTACTGGTATCTTTCCTACTCTCTTGCAAGATAGTGATCGGATCGTATATCTCTTTCGACCAGTCTTTCGTCTATAAGTACCTGGAAACCTTACGAATACATTGGAAGTCAAAATTTCAACTTTTTCACAAGTTTTTAATGTTGCGAGTGTGTTACATTGAGTCTTTCTGACAACCGTGATTTTATAAATAACAGCTGTTTAAAACACATTTTTGTCATTCAGATTTTTCGGCAAATAATTCTATGTTTGAGTTTTTTAGTACAATCAATAGATTTTTTGTAAATCGATCGGAACCACTCATTTCGCACTATTTGGCCCGCAGTGACTGACGTAACAACCACTTTGTAGTGCAAGCTGATTAGAACTTTATTTTAAAAGCATTTCAAACTGCTAATTTAGCTCATCTAAAGTCCGGTCGCGGAGCACGAAGAATTTCGTACAATTACCTATTATTACCTGTCTCTGTCACTCCCGCGTAAATATAATGTGTATCGCTCGCACAGATGCAATGGCCACCGTCCTCAGGGATTGTAAACCTTTTGAGGTTTAAGATCATTAAGGGCCAGTTTCACCGGTTGTGGATAAAGTGTCGGTTAGCCTATTAGGAACTTATCTGCCAGATAAACTACCACTTTTGGTTTCACAGGTGTCGGATAGCAATATCTGGTAGATAAAGTATTAGTTATAACCAGCCTTTAAGTGGTAGATAGTATTAACTATCAGATAACTAACCGACACTTTATCCGGAACCGGTGAAACTGGCCCTTATTCTCATAAGAATTACACTATTCACTTACATGAGAATATTAATACTAGACACTTAAAACGAACAAAAAGTTGGGGTATTACAAAAAATTTGACCCCGTTTTTATAAATATTTTGTAGATTACAAATCATTGCGCGCAAAATTTTCGTTTGATACAAATATAAACAAGTATCTGTGAAACACAGATAAACGGTGACTGGATGTGGCTTTTACTTAACAATGTAAGGTTAGTTCTTGTTTGCATGTGGTTTTTTGGTTGGTTCAGTCACGACAAGAAATCCAGATATAAGTAATTTTTATTTCTGCCGAATTAGTAATTGTAACTCGATTTTTACAACTTATACTAAATATAACATCGAAATAAATTATTTACATAATAACAATAATTTATTCAATAACTTGGTAAATTTTCTTTCTCCTTCAAAAATTTTATTTATGTAAACCACGTTTAATAGAAAAAAAATTGTGACCACTGTCAATATGTAAAGAGGTCATTGTACGATATTCTTCGTGCTCCGCGACTGGACTTTAGTCGCCTCTACAAAGATTTGCTCAAAAAGTACATCCATGTGGGCAACACTAGTTTGTAGTCCACAACCCACTCCCCGCAAAACAAAAGTAAGTTCTCACCTCAATAGATGTCCGTGTGTCCCAAACTAAAAATACATAAACAACACACGAACTGTAATCAGCTTGTTGATACAGGCTATAAATTAAATAAGTCTCCCTCCGATGGACTTTGATCCTCTGGGAGGGCTGATACTTTCACTTTGTTAGTAGTACTTTAGAAGTTGAGACAGACATTGTTTTGTTAAAAAAATAATGTGGGTATTAGTGGCGTGGACTTGCTTATTTTCTAGCAGTAAAGGTATCATCATCATCATTATCATCAGCCTATAATGTTCCCACTGCTGGGACACGGCCTCCTCTCAATGAGAGGGAATGGGCTATAATCTACCACGTGGGCCTAGTGCGGATTGTTAGATGAACCTATGGTTCATTTCTGAGATTCAGTACTAGTTTTTACTATTTATTTGACATGACGCTTTTTATAATTTTCTTATTATTTTTAACCAACTTCAAAAAGGAGGAGGTTATCAATTCTGATATTTATATTTTTATGATGTTCGAGCATAGCTCCGTCAAGTATAAACGGATTTGCAAAATTCTTTTTTTTGTTCGAAAGGGGTTTATTCCGAAATGGTCTTTGAATTTCATATGCCTAGATCTGATAATGAGCTTCGGAGACAGACAACGGAATTCTTCAAAAAATGAGAGCAAATCAACCGCGATTGCTGCAAACGCTTGAACGTTTGTTGCTTTCACAGCATAGTTTCAATTCAATTTTCATTTCTGTATTAATTTAAAGGAACATCAACATTGTAAACGCGATCCATTTCAAACGAAATTTGAAATTATTTATTACTAACAAAACCAAAACATTCTTCTTTTCAAAAGATAAAGAAAACTTCACCGTATCTTTTTAGAATATTGATGTGCTAACGTACCCACACAATGTGTCTTATTAATAATTCCGAGACTTCGATTTATAGGCAACGAGTAGAAAGTTGTTCCTTTTGTTAAAAGAAAGAGGGAAGGAATAGTTCTTTTCCTTTTAAAAATATTGCAATGGTTACGGTCGCGATTTGTGAACAAGTAGGTCCTGAGATCGAACACATAAAAATAATTTCTAGAAATGATTTCATCACCATGCTTTAACAAAGGACTAGGAAATGCCGATGACAATTATGCAGTCAAACTGTGGACAATTAGCAAAGCCTATCTATAAAGGGTGTAAAAACCTCTTTACGAAGCCGAAAGGCACTTGTTGTCCCAGTCATTGCGATATTTTTTTTCTACACGATACCTGGGAACCTTCTAATTAGGTACGGAGATTGGGGGTCAAAGTTTCAACTTTTAGACAAGTTTTTTTTTAATGCAATGTTTTAATGATTTTTTTTTTACTTCAAGTACCCCCACGACGTTACCCCCGTTCTATTCAGTCCATCCATCAGCAGAATGTTTTGAGTGCGTTAGATTGAGTCCGCTTATGTAGTTGTACATGAAGTGTAAATAAATAAAACATGATTTTTTGCTCCAAAAAAAGTCGTTTCACAGTCGTTTCAATATATTTTGCGTAAAGTTACTTGATGTACAGAATGCTTGGTTGACGGCTTCGTGATGAGTCTGTATACACCACAGAAATACTTTATTATATCTATGGTTTACACCCTGTATGTACGGTCGAACCAGCTATTTGGTTTACACTTTACAATGTAATTTGTGGGTTAAACTGTAAACCAATTAGCTTGCTCGACCGTACTAGCGCCACCAGACGGTGGTCGGTGACACGTTCAGATTCTCTTTGTGTCCCATTACCGAGCCACCGTGCCTACCAAAGACGAAGAAGCAAGCCAATAAAGCAACGATTTGCTATTCACACAAGACGGATGTTGTAATAGTCAATTTTATTTGTTAAGATTGTTGTTGAGGAAATGGAAAATAAAGATCGCTGTACGGAATTTTATGATGACTAGTTGATATGAGATCACGCGATTGAAATATTATCCTAATCTTCTAAAGGCTAGTCAATCCGAGGCCCGTGGGCCAGAATGGCTTACCAACGCATTTGACTTGGCCCGCCAACAGTGGTCGAAAAAAAAATATCGATAAAAAATGCTGCTATTTATGCTAAGTTTAACTTTGACATCACAGACATCGGTGAAGGAAAACATCTAGAGGAAACCTGACCCCGTATTCACAAACGTTCGACTCGTTTCCGATTCGACAACTCGTATATCTGTCTTCTTCTGGCATTACGAAAACGAGCGAGATAGAAACACGACTTCCCGAATCGGAAGCGAGTCGAATGGTTGTGAATAAGGGGTCTGGACTTTAGTTAATGTAAGTTTGAAATCGCCAACCCATCGTCTTGAGCAAGCGTGGTGATCAATGCTCGTGCCTTCTCTGTTATTATTATATTTTTTATTTTATTTATTGATTCACCAACAATTGTTATTATTATTTATTTATGAACTCTTTCATAGTAAACTAATTTTCAGCGAACATTGAACAACTACTGAAGTTTTAATGTTAAAAGCTGAGTAGGTAGGTGTCAATCCCCGCCGATTGACATAAAATCAGAATTGTTATCCACCTTTAAAGAGCAGTTGAGCACCCTTTTTTAACGGGTGGGAGGTCATCACATAACTTCTTCCACTCTGGGCTGAGCAGGAGGGAGTGTCAGACTTATACTGACTAAAACCCATCCATGTGCCGTCCTCGCCCTTTATGTTCCAGTTGAGCACCCTTACCTTAAACTCAATGTGAATAGAAGAAAACAGTAGTGAACAATGATTTCATGAACCTTCCACGTTATGTAAATTATGCGCAAAGTAATTATTATAACAAAGAATGTTATTTGTAAGGTTAATAATTTTCTTTGTAAACCAGAAAATTGAATTCATCGCAAAATTTTAAATCTAGAAAGATGTTAAAAATCTTTGTACCTTTTAATAAATTAATTTAAAGTAAGTTTACTAGAGGTGAAATATAATTTCTTATAATGGCAATATTCACTTAGATGCCTTTCAAGTTGGTTAAAGCTACCGAATTGAATCATGACAGATTGATAAATTCGTCTTAAATGTGCTACTGTGCTCACTGCCTGCTGTTTTAACTCTTATGCCCTGAGTGATAAGGTTGATAAAGTGGTCGACCGATCAGTGACCGCGGTGATTCAAGTCCGCCTCGGTGTCCTTCCTGCAAAGATCCTCACACCACCGGGCGTGAGGGCGTCCCACATTCCATTTGCCGGTTTGCAGTCTCCACACGTCAATGGTTATCGGTTCTGCGGCAAATATTTCGGCTTACTTATTCTGTGACAACATAGTTGACAACTCTAGTCAACTTACCTCTACTGCTGATCCACAAACCGCACTTACCAGTTTTACTGAAACATCAACACTTACCAGAAACTTTGACAAAATGGAATAAAAAAAGTGATTTAAAAAGTAATAATTTCATACAATTACTTGGCCCGACCGCCAAAGAAAAGTTCGGAGCAATTTTTGCTAACTTCACGGAACGTTAGTGCTAACAAATAGCCCGTATTATAATTCTAAATGTTGCTCAACTTCGAGGGCAATTAAAAGAAAAAGTTCTTTTGAATATTTCAGAATTTTATTTTCGTGGTTCTGACATTTATCTTGTTTTTGTAAGGTAGACGATTATTTTTTTTAGATTAATGTAAGTATTTAATAAACTATTCTAAAAACCGTCTACTTCGGTTTCGATTATTAGCATTGCCATGTTGACTGGCAATGATTGTGGTAAAAGCTTGGTTAATGAAAAAAAGCTACGACGAAATAGAAGATTTACTATTCTCCCCTACGCGATAGCTCTAAGCCCGACCCAAACATTACATAACACTTTATACCCCATCAAAACATATACACCCACACACGCACCCACACACTCACAGACACACACACACACAAGCATAGTCACACACACCCTCTCAAAACACACTATCATGCTATATAGTATGTACATATATTTTTTTTTCTTTCTTTCTTTCTTTCTTTCACTTCATGTATTACAAGGATTGTGATTTGGTTTTTGATATAATGATTTGTGTTCATTTTATGTTTTTATATTCTAGAAATTACGTTTTGTTAATATTATTTTCTTCTTTTGTCGCTACATTTTTGGTTACCTACCTATGAGTTTAAGACATACATAAAGACTTTTTAATGGAAAAAACACTGTCTCCCAAGTCACAGGTGAAAACCTAGTTTGGGAGCCAGGGGACCTATCTGTGTACATAATCTGTATGTTGTTAAGATGTCTGTAACAATGTTGTCACTGCAATAAAATAAAGAATTTTTTTTTTTTTTTTTTTTTTAAATGATAATTCTTTGGAAAAACGAGGAAGCTCTTTCAACGTGAACTGTGACCAGTAGGCGAAATATTTACATAGAATAGGTACAATTATTACCTTTAAATGATTACCTTTAAATTAGTCATTTAAGGGGCCGGTGGAGCATGCGTTTTTCATACAAACGTAATACCAAAATAATATAAAAATCAAACATATTCTTAAGGTAGTGTGTTTATATTTCTTTTGTATTATAGAACATTAATGTTCCCAAATAAATATTTTTAAATAATAATGATAATATATAAAGACGAGATAATGTGGAATTTAAAATTTGTATAGATAATTTATTTTTCTCTCTTTTAACTCTTGTTTAAATCGGTGTACATTCAAAATATGTGTTAGGGAACCTATATATTCTGTAATCCAATCAAAATAAATACACACTACCCTGAGAATATGTTTGATTTACAAATTATTTTAGTATTACGTTTGTATGAAATTCGCATGCTCCGCAGGCCTCTTAAGTTAGCCATTTGTTCCATCCGTCCACCGATCTAAACCGTTGTTTTACTCAATCTGACCGGTAAAACCCGGTGAGCAAATAATCTCAGTAACTAAAATACCGTTGAAAGAGTTACCACAATGATTAACCAAGCTGCTTAATAAGCAGCTATAAAGGCTGAATTTTCTCATAGCCAATACAAAAAGGTTATAACCTATTTCCAAACAAAGTAAATAGTGAAACATTAATATGTCTCCGTCGATAATAAAGGCGAGAGAGCGGACTTTACGTGTCATAAATATTTTCCTTCCTGCCCTGTTTATTGAAATTAATGGCTTTATGACCGGTTTTTATAGAGATTCCGTACAAAATGCGAAGGAGATTGATTTTCGAAATGAGCCATTATTTTTCGTTGTTCATTAATTTTTCGTCCATACAGTTACGATGTGTCAGATAGAAATGCTTGACAGGGGATTTGAAAAAGACTTTCCGTACCTAAAATTAGTGATACTAAATTACCTAGGATTGGAAATCATCAAATTAATAACTTCTCCCATTCTGGGCGGAGCGGGAGGGAGTGTTAGACTTTAACTGACTTAAACCTCATGATATAGTATTGTTTGCAGACGACACTTCTCTTTTATTTAAACTTAAACGGACGATGTTATTAGCACCCTGGCAAAAGTCGTTAATTGGTTTAATGTTAACAATCTACTCCTGAATGAGAAAAAAACCAAATGTATTAAGTTTACGATACCCCATGTAAGACAAGTGGAAACTAGTGTAGTAATCAAGGATGAAGAGTTGAAACCGGAAGACAGCACAGTGTTCTTAGGCATAACTTTGGATGCCAAGCTTCAATGGGGCCCGCATATACACAAATTGTCAAAAAAACTTAGCTCTGCAGCATACGCCGTTAGAAAAATTCGTGATTTAACTGATTTGGAAACAGCCCGTTTAGTTTATTTTAGTTATTTCCACAGCGTGATGTCGTACGGTATCCTCTTGTGGGGCAATGCCGCCGATATTCCGACTATATTTGTATTGCAAAAAAGGGCAATTCGTTCAATTTATAAATAAAGTCCCCGATACTCCCTCAGAGAAAAATTTAAAGAGATTAATATTCTTACTATGCCCTCTCAATATATTTATGAAAATCTTTTGTACGCACACAAAAATATTAATTTGTTTAAAAAATACAGTGATATCCACAACATAAATACGAGAAACAAACACAAATTTGTTATTCCTGCTACGAGGCTCAAGAAAATAGGGGGAACGTTCAGATGCCAATGTATACGCTTTTACAATAAACTTCCGAGCCATATTCAAGCACTTAGTCTAAATAAATTCAAATCGTTTATAAAACGGAAGCTATGCCTGAAAGCCTACTATCATGTTAATCACTACCTCGATGATAAAAAGGCTTACGGACGATAGATTTACGTGATAACGTCATAATCATTATTTTATGTAATACAAAAAAGGAGGTGGAACGTTACTATGGAACGTTACTATGGAACGTTACTATGGAACGTTACTATTTTTCATGAGTGTTGCTGGTATTATCAATTTATAAGACGTTATCACGTCAAAAAAATGACGTGTAAAAGTGTTTGTGAAAACCTACTTACAAAATAAAGATCATTTATCATTTATCGATTGTCGAGAGCTTAGGTGTCCTTTGTAGTAAAGTAAGTAAATAAAAGGAGTTTTAGGGCAGATTCAAATAGCTATTTCGATGTCGATTAAAATCATTTTGCCGTTTCACCAGTTTGATGTACCCCTGACGGTCCCTAAGCGTTTCTTAGACTTAGTAAAAAGTAATTGTGGATCTCTTTTGTGAATTATAATCTTACAGGCATTCTTGTTAAATGACCGCAGAGGCTTATACGTCTCTACGGTACTAAAGCGATGGAAAAATTACGAGCATGCTAAAAAGTCGCGTCAACCGAGGCTAGCCGAGACCACTAACCAGAGCTTATTAGAGGAGCTTTTCTCAAACCATTTTGTTGCCTAGGTGATAAGTAGGATTCACATTTAGTAAATAGCAAAATATAGGCTTTACAATAATAAATTGCTATTTGGATTACGTGGGTTTGTCGCTTTCTTGACAAATTGCTTATTTAGAGAGAAGATACCTTACTAGTTATTTGTTTTTATAATGAATTTTTTGCTCCAGTAGATAAAGCCCTGTGTCTGTGGTAACATTGGTGAAAAACCAGTGTATGCTGGCATCTGATTCTATTGAAACTCTGCACTAAGCTAGACCACCTCAAGAGCATAGGCGTGCAGCCATCTGTGGCTTTAAGTAGTAAGTTGCTTGATGAGTATTTTTCTCTACTGAATAAAATAAAACAACTTTTCGAATAGAAAATTCTATTAATTACTCCATTTTCCTAGAAAAACAGAAGGAACAGTTGCTTATCTTAGCTCGTTTAATATAAATCAAGGGTACATCGCCTGAGGGCACCATTAGCCAGTAGAGATGGCGATAGCAACCTTAAGATTTATTGACGCCAAAAACAAAGATAACACAACTAATGGAAATATCCTTCGGTAAAACGTGTTCTTTAATCTAAAATCTAATTGCGACAAGGCTTTATTAAAGGGCTAAAATAGAACAGAAGGCAGAGTGGCTCAGTGGAAAATGTTGCTACTTATAATGTTGTAGCTTCGAAACAAGGCAGGTACATTACTTTGTGAATTTATTTACCACTTCAAGCGCAGAGTACAGAGGCGGACATAATGCCATTGGCATTTTGTGCCAGTCAACCTTCATACAGTTTTAAGCGAGAATTTGTATAAAAAATGTCTTTTGTCAAAACTAAAAGCATGAGTTACTGCTTGTAATATCAGCTATCTGCCAGTAACAGTCCTGTCTTTTCTGAGATTAAGCGGAACAAACAGATACACGTAGGGACAAAATGTACTTCTTTACGCAGTATTTGCAAACTTGGAACTCCATTCAGCCGTCAAAATGCAAAAAATCACTGAAAGACAGTCGGATACTTGCATACATAATATCATTATCTTTTTCTTTCCCTTATTCCAATTCATTAGGGGTCGGTGCAGCAAGTCTTCCTCTTATTCACTTATTAACGGAGATGTCTGATGAAATGCATATTACTGGACATTTCATCAGACATTTCTTGCCATATCATCTTTCCGTCCTATCCGTCGTCGATTCGTCGTTTCTTATACTTGTATGATACGATAATCATTTGAAAATATTGTTACATCGGACCTACTAGAACATTCGAGAAAGCACGTGATTACAGTATGTGTACGTTAGAATTTCGAGTGCTTTCCATTATTATTACTTTTAAAGTTAGGTAGGTATAAATTCGCGACCTATTTATAAATAGACATTAGAATTTCGACCGTACGCCTAGGGCATACGGTTCATATTTGTTTGTTTTGTACAAGTAGCTTATTATTACCTACTATTTATTTTGTTAGTATTCATTATGAAGCAGTTCTATAACCCTCTAGAATATTCGTAGTTATTTTTTGTGTGCCTATTGGCGAGTATAAATACACCGCTCAGGCCGACGACGCACATAGGGGTATTTTGAATTTCTAGCCGGGCGAAATTAATAGTGCGGTTTTTTCTGCTGAAAAGTAGTTAGGACTTACTAATATCTGGACTGGACGACCATTGCGAAGGCCTTTGTTCAACAGTAAGCATCATGGGCTGACTCGAAAGTCAAATAAAGAAGTATTCATGATTTGAAAAAGTTTTATTGGTTAACTAATTACATTAAAAGCTGTGTATATAAATCTAATTTGACGAGGAAGAATGCCGGGGTTCATCGTCACTTTCTCCGAACTCTTCTGCTTCAGATTCCGAATCGGAATCGTCTTCAGATTCTGGTGAAGGTGGCAAAAACATTGCTATTGCTTCTTTCGAAAAGGTATGGCTCCTGCTTTTTGGCTTTGGCCTCAGACTTGTGAGCAGTGGATCAGACGATAGTAGAAGGCGATTTATAACATCTGCATTGCAATCTACTCTCGAAAACTTCCTCGCAAAATTATATCTATACATCCTGAAATGTTTATTCCTGGCTTCAGCAGCCTCTTCCGATAGTAATCCTATAGGCAATAACGCCTTTTCCATAACTGTAGCACCATGCATCAAAATTTTGTGCATAGTCGGGCTCATCGGATGCCAGTCGTAGTGCGAGACATAGAGTTTTGCTGTGTCCCAACAGTAATCAGCAAATTTTCTCAAGTCAACTTTATGACCGCTTGAAATTACCTCGAGAATTATTTTAAGCCTAAATATCAGGTTGTAATCGATACCGGTAATTTCTGCAGCCTTCTGAGGGTCACTGAAAAATCGCCTGCTGGTGTTACCGTCATTGGTATTGCCAAACCCAGCTTTCGGCACATCCACAATTAATCCAGTTTCGATTCTAAATCTTCGTTGGATGTTGGTTTTCCTTTCTGCAACTGTAGCTTTGTCCGAATCTGATCTCACCTGCCATTTCTTTATCGGAAGCTTGTAAGAAAGGTGCAAAATACTTTCGAACAAGCGGATTCTAGCGTGAAGGATTGATAAGCCAAACTTTAAGGCTTCTATATCAACAGGCAATTTAATTTTTAAATTATTAAATTGCTTAGAAGTAGCGCCGCAAATGTAACATCTCATTGTGGAGCTGGTTTGCGTAGCAGCATTGCACACTTTAGCATCTACCATTGTTAATGACAAAGTATGCTTAACATTAGCAGACAAGCCATCATCATTTATGAATTGACTGTTTTCTAGTAGATCTATTTTTGAAGATATGTATTCGATTTCCTCGTTCGTCAAGTCAGCAGTTTCTTTGGCAAATCGTATCCTAATTGGTCTACAATAACGTGGTGAAGAGGGAGTCGGATTTTGCCATACAATTTTATTTCCACATTTTAATTGAAGCGGTACTAAACAGCTTTGGAATATGTTGGAGTCAGTGGACTCTTCATTTTGCATTTTCTGCTTAAATTGGGACTGTTGCGAGCCGTCACAGCCCCACTTATAGATAAGCTCCAACGAACCTAGTTGTTCTTCAGTTAAATTACTCAAATTTTCTTTTAAATAAGTGAGCAGTCTAGTAACTGTGTGATTTAATAGGTCTTGCAAATTAACTTCTGCAGATGTTTCAGTCACAGTAATTGAGGACTTTGGTGGGTAGCACTTTATCTTTTCTTTCTGTATTAAGCTATAACAAGGGTAATATTTCTTATTGGAATTTCTGACGATCTCATATTGTTTTCTTGATAGATCTGCTTCAACAAACATTGATAATGCTTTAAAGGGCGATAATTGTGTGTCACTAGCTTGCAAACATTTTGAATAAGCTTGTTTGTATTTTTTTGCTCGCTTCGGTGACTTCATGACTTCTGACAGTAAACGGGACGCATGTCTATGGCCAGACGTCTCCAGACTAGTTTTGGCTGCATGTACTAACACTCCTTGACTAACAGTTGCCCGTAGATCATTGGTTTTCTTTCGCTTGTTCCTGTCAGAGAGTTTATCAAAAGGTTTTGATGGGCGACCGGCTCGCTTTTGCGGTAACGGAACAATGGGTATCTCGAACGTTCCTTGAAGCCACGTAGCATTGGCAGTAATAAATTTATCAACAATTCTATTTGCCTTCAGCCACCTCTTCTTTAAATCACTTTTGAAATGTGAAATTTTATGTTTCAAAACCTTTAATTGTTCCTCATTAAAGTTGTCAGACGTCAAAAGGTAATTTGCCAAATAATCAACTTTTTCGTCAAAAGTATGCAGCTCTTGTTGTTGCATTTTATTGAACAGGTATTCTCTGGTTACAACTCTGTAGTTAGAACCCCCTGGTATCCCTAAAACAATAAAAAAGAAAACATTTCATAATTTGCTTAAAAATAACGATTATTGGTTTTTGGCTAACACCTGCATTAAAGTGTCAGTTTTGTCAAAAGTAGCAAAAAGTAGCACTCAATTCTTTAAACATATATCGTCTGACTGTATTTGTCATACGTTAGACCAGAAATCGTTAGCCGGAAGCACTCGGAAGGATAACTATATTCACTTTGAAAGGAACAATTCGGAAAAAAATGGATTGAAAAATTGAGTCAGTTGTAAATTGATTTTGAACCTTAAAAATATAGGC
The DNA here is from genome assembly GCA_916618015.1 of Xestia c-nigrum. Classification (NCBI taxonomy): domain Eukaryota; kingdom Metazoa; phylum Arthropoda; class Insecta; order Lepidoptera; family Noctuidae; genus Xestia; species Xestia c-nigrum. Next base: position 21,447,632 of record OU745246.1, read on the forward strand.
AAACATTAGTGAATCATAATAAATAAAAGTGTTCTTACCTGTATTACGATAATCCATAGTAATTTTGGTTAAATAATACACAATAAAGAAGCACTGAGGTCTCAAACACGGTAATATTTTAATGTAGCCAGTAACTGACGCGAGCGCACGCGACAACGATCAAGTTCCGACTGGTTTGTGGGTGGCTGGGCGCGGGCGCAGGTACCCGGAAAGGGTCGTCTTTTGTTCAGTAGCTACCTGGCTAGCTGACAACTATTCATTTTTGCTTTTGTTTAAAACTTTGTATTTACTCATTTCACCCGGCTAGGAATGCAAAATACCCCTATGTGCGACGGTCAGTCTGATTTTGGCACACACATCGAAGCGAAACGAAGTGAACTCGAAGTGCAATATACAAGCGAATAGTGAACAGTAGTGTATTTGTGATAGAGTTTGAATTGTTTTGTGATTAAAAAAGTCATTGTGTTGTTTAATCGGTCGTAATTAATTTATCTCATACCCAGTTCGTAACAATATGGAGAATCCCATATTCTATAAAAGAGTCGACATCTATCTGAAATTCATTTTTTTATTTATAACTCCGTAACTCCACCCAATTCGTTTAATGAATGGGTGCCACGAAATGAGTCTGATACAAATGAGGCGTTTCCTGTTTACACTCGAACAAATACGTAATGAGATTTTGAGGTGTTTCAATTTATTTAATAGAATATCAGATTACAAACTGGTTGTGAATAAAATATCTATATTTTAGACAGAATTGTTTTGGTTAAACCTCTCACCTATTTATGATTGAGATGAAAGGTTACTGAGGCGTCAAGCACCGCTAATCATTCACCCAAACTTGTTGTTATACACAATATTGTTACTTTAATTTAAAATCGTATTTTTGTAATTAAAAAAAATGTCTATGTAGTGTACCAACTATCTGGTGTCCACGACACAAACTTCGTTGTTTAGTGTGGCACTAAATGGCAGTGTGTGTTATGTCCAGCGATATTCTTCCTGGTGGCTCTTAGGAGCATGATGCGGCAAAATTATGATAACTACGGTAGCCATAATGAGTATTAAATTTTTTGCCTATATTCAGCAGAGTCGTTACAGTCTGAAAGTTGAGAAGTTTGAAGAAATCAGATGGGCAGACTCGTCATTAACGAACTAATATTCCGCTGCATACGATTAGACTAGATACCAGGCACGTATACTGAGTGGGGATAGTTGGGATTTATCCGTCTCCCACTAAAATTTGACAGAAAATAACCACAGTAAAGTACGTAAATTAAAGTGCATCCGGTTATAGTGAAAGCTGGCTCCAACATAGTTGGGAAAGGGCTAGGCAGATGATGATGATTCCAGGGCTTTTTTTTTTTACTCATACATATTGTTCTTTCAATATTTGCTCTCCCCCCCCCCCCTGAACCAAAACTTTGAAGACCTCCTTTTCCTAGAAGCGGACCCCAATTGCGTTAAGAAAAGACTAAGCTTGTATTCAGCAGTTTATTGTGATCACTCTTGTATTCCCTTCAATGTTCTCCGTATCCACTCATCTTATCATCTACCTTCTGTTTTTAAACGAAGTTTTTTTCCCAATTCAGTAGGATTGCCTAAAAGTGGATCTCATATTCTCCTCACACAATAAAATGAACTCACAAATCAATTATTCTGGCACTTGATCGAATATCAAGGAGACGATGAAAATATTTCGTTCAAAATAAAACGAACGAGGTACTTAACAAAATTCAACCCTCAGAAACGACATTATTACGTAAACAAACAAAATAGAAAATCTCTGGATTTCCAAAGCATTTTCTGTCAAATTAATGACATTACATTATGTACATGAGATCACCCTTTATATGGAAGAATTGCATAAGTCATCTTCTAAAGGAAATTTTTACATTTTCAGATTTTTTAACCTCTACTTGTCACTAATTTGTTTCTTGACCTAATAAGTTTTGAACTCATTTGCATCTTTCCCAAGTAGGTATAGACCGTTTTAAAAAACTCTGATTATTTTTATGACTGCGGCAAAACCTGTTGGCGCTATTCATAAATAGAACTATTAAAAGAGTTTCCTATTCTATTTGCAAGAGCTTTGACGTTTTGCTTTTCGTTCTTTTATTTGTTTAAAATACTTGTTTCACAATTATATGTTTAATATAATCATAAATAATTTTCTAAATTGTAAGAATCTCATAAGATTGTGCTTGTTTCAATCAATGTAACCAAAATCCTGTGGGAAAATAATTGTGCTTTTGATAAAAAAAATTGACATATCATAAAATGTTAAAAGTCGTGCTAGAATTCATAAAGTAAATCAAGATTAAACAGTTATCATTCATTCCTTTTCAATTTTCCAGCCTTTACACAACTACCAGTTTCAAAAGCGACATTCACTACAAACAAAGGTTGAAACAAACAGCAAATCCAATTTTATTTCGGCACGAAACTGTGCTATCATTCGACGACAGTCGCCGAATGTCACGTTATCCTTAACACAACAGCCGGGATGAAGCTCACCACTTCATATTATGGTGACGCCTGTGATGTGAGAAGTTTTGTTGACGGCATTCGGAGTCTGTTTAAATGGAGGATTAATATGGCTGGGCTTTGAAAAGGCTTAAGAGCCATTTTTCGTTTTTGCGCAAATATCTAAGGTTTTAGTCGCCTAATTTGCCATCTTAGATAACACTCTCGCATTTTTAAATACATGTTTAAAATAGACTAGACTTTCGTATTGATACTTCATGTAACACATTTGTAAAAACTTATTTGTTAACAGTGTAGTGATTAATCTCCGACAACTAGTTAACTGAAAAATCATCGCTGAGTCAATTTCGGACTCCTATATCTACGATAAATATTTATAAATTTCACTTGAAAAAATACACAAAGCATGAGACAAATACTTTTGTCGACACATAACGTACTAAAATTTCGATAATTAATAACATACACTAGTAAAAAAACAAAGTCTTAGGGCAATTTTCAGTTTTATATCGCTATTTTATCGTGATTTTTTGGTTTGAAATAAGCGTAATTACATTAAATAAAATATGTAAAAATAAACTATGCTCTTTTACTAAACTAATTCCAAAGTTTCATTAAAATCAATTCGTTTAATCAAACATAATAAATTTAATAACATCACTCAAAATTCGAATAAATTACGATGCATAAGCCGGCACCGATTAGTACGGCCTGAGCACTTACATTTTGTGAAATGGCTCTTAAGGATATGAGTGAGTGTGTCTTTACACACCGTTCTTCATAACCTCAGCTCAGCCACCCGCCACCGCTGCGCGATCCTGTGGACGGTGACCTATGAGCTAGCTTGCCATCCGTCCGTCTGATGACGACAGGCCGTGTCGACGGCGCGTTCGTGTTCCACGCGCACCTCAAGAACCGAAGCCTGCCGGGGTTGCGAGACTGTTCGGAGAGATATCGTGGCTCCGGAACATAAAGGGCGAGGAAGGAACATGAATGGGTCATGGTTAGTCAGTAAAAGTCTGACATTCCCTCCCGCTCCGCCCAGAGTGGGAGGAGTCATTTGAAGATTTCCCATCCGAAAAAAAAGGTTTGTGAAAATTATAGGCAGAAGTTAATTATAAAACTCATGAATATTTAAAGTTTTTATTTTGAACTGCACTCATTATGTCTTGTCTTTTAATGTTATGTTATGAGTATTCACAGATCTGAACTTATTTGGGGTCTATGAAAATAGACGTAACTTTCAGGCTTATTTAATTTCATTATTTCCTTGATTCAAACTACACTAATTTCTAGATCGGTCAAACCGGTTGCGTACAACGGACACTGATAGGATAGTGTCCGGGATTTTAAAATTAGCCCTTACTGATTCGATAGAACCTTTTGGCAGTGCCTTGTTTAGAATTAGAATAAATCTTCTATTATGAGTGAAAACGGAATATTGCCAACTCCACATAAGTAGATCTGTATTCTTACGTCCACGTCAAGATAAAGTTAGAGACCGCGGCTCCGACACTAAACTGCGATCTGCAGAACTCTCCAAATTAATCTACCTGTTGATTCGGATCGCGCTCGTCTTATGTGAGATTTGTACGATATATATACCTACTCGTGTCGTATTCATTACTGAGATGTTGCCTGTTGCTTTTAAATGAATGAGGCAAAAGGAAAACCCAAACTAAATGTTCGAACTATTTATGGTCGAACTTTTAGTAGGTTTGAACGGGTTTAAATGATTTTATTTTGTACCCTGGCTTGGGATCGTGGCTGTACGGGTTTCTTCCGTATTCAAATTAGACTACGTTATACGAATCATCAAATATTAAGCCATTCAAAAATCAATTAGTACACTTTTACGTGGACTTACATCTTGATTGGAATGAGAGACCTTTGTGATAATGTATGAAAAATACTCTGAATGGCAAAAGGCTTGTTGCTCTTCGTTTTTGCGATAGGTTTATTTGTTCTTCATTCCTTTTCCTGTTACAGAGATACTATGGGTAAAATTTCTAACATTTTCACAAGTTTTTTTTATTAGTGTTTGTCGTAATTATAATGCATCCATGAGTCCTATACTATTTAATACATCCATCAGCACAAAAGAGTGTGTTACATTGACTCTTACCGCAAGACGCATTTTTCCCCCAAAAAAAGAGTTTCCCTATCATTATTTTTACATAGAGTTACTTTGACATACAGAATGCTTGGTTGACGGCTTTGTAAAATGCCCAATAACACCTAGCAAGTCCTTTAAGTTCTTTTTGAATGACCACATCAGAGTTTGCTGGCCGTGCTTCTTCTTCCAGTTACATGAGACGACAAAAAAATAATAATTAGTCCGTCACTTATATTATCAACAAATATTTGACCCGTATTTTTTCTTTTGTTATCTAAACCAAAATTGAGGAAGATACGACGCTTAAAATTTTAAAATTTTAAATTCTCAATACGTCACGCCTAGGTACAATTTTGAGCGAGTTATGACGTCACGAGCCCCCACTGATGCGTTTTATTTTCGTCAATATTTATTGATTTACAAAAACAAAAAATACGTGTCCATTATTTTTCCAAAATCTAACTGATGGACTAAATAGATTTGCAATTTTTTGATACTGTCATCTTGCCTTTGATACTATAGTGAAAAAGGCATTACAACACTTCTTTGTGAATGATTAAACACTGTTTTAGCGTGTCATGGACCTATTAACATTCAAATTACGACCCATTACCGTTTTCTTAATTTTACACGACACTTCGATAAAATTAATTGCACTTACCTATTGTATAGCGGAACTTCATTTTCTAACTGAACGTTTTATCGTTAACGAGCACGGAATATAATGTTTCTACTCAATTTTACAAAAAAAGTGTGATAATTTTAAGTTTCACTTCGTGTTATATTTCATTATTTCGGAGCACATTACGCCAGTGCTCTTCAAACGCGCATGCCCTTCAACCATCATCATCAGATGATAGGCAGACGCCTAGCCTTTTCCCAACTATGTTGGGGTCAGCTTCCAGTCTAACCAGATGCTAATGAATACCAGTATCACAACCCAGTTTATACTGGGTAATACGATACATGCCCTACAACCAAGATATAAATTTAAAAGTGGCCAAGTGCGAGTGGGACCCGCCCATTAAGGGTTCCGTATCAAAATTGTGTAAATTGCGGTTTACGATATATGACATATTAAAAAGCTACTCACTAGATCTCGTTCAAACCAATTTTCGTTGGTAATGTACATCATCCATTTTTTTTAGTTTTTTCATTCTCTTATTTTAGAAGTTACAGGGAGGGTTAACACACATTTTACCACTTTGAAAGTGTCTCTCGCGCAAACTATTCAGTTTAGAAAAAAATATATATTAGAAACCTCAATATCATTTTTGAATACCTATCCATAGATACCGCACAAGTACGGGTTTGATGAAAAAAAGATTTTAGAGTTTCAGTTCTAAGTATGGGGAACCCCCAAAATGTATTGTGTGAAAATTGAATGCGGTTGACAGATTAAATACATTTACATACTAAGTTTCAACAGCATAGTTCTTATAGTGTCGGAAAAAAGTGGCTGTGACATACGGACGGACAGACAGACAGACATGACGAATCCATAAGGGTTCTGTTTTTTGCCATTTGGCAACGGAACCCCAAAAATGAGCTGTACTATGCTTTTTTTGGACTATGTAGGCTTGCGCTTGGCAACTCGCATGATGTGTATCGATGATCCTGTCTAGGGTGAAAATCTATTCACTCGAACTTTAAAGAGATCTAGATTATAATGATTGTAAAGCCAGGTGGTGGATGACAGCCACTCCTACTTTTGGCCTGTGACCTGTGTTTCCACAGTGAAAATATTATAGGATGTTTGGTACTATGTGGTATAAATTTCACAAATTTGAATATAAACTTTAGCCTTATAATGTCAAACCCCGAAGGTAAAATAATAAACCTGCTAAAATAACATTCTTGATATATTACGTAGGTGGATTACCTATGAATATGCAATTACTGTAAAGGTTTTCAAAACAATGAAATGTTTTGATGTTTAGCGTTAAGTAATAGTTGGAGTTATTTATTGGATTAATAACTTTTTGAATGTAACTTATCAGAACAGAAACCTGTGGTTGGTAAGACGATTCAAAATCGTTTCACTCTTTAAAGGGTCCTTACAGAGGTGTATCTAAAAGTAATTACACTCAAATTTCGCCCGTTATGTTTAATGGGGATGCACACTGTGGAACTAATGGCGCTAGCATAGCTGGTTCCAAGCATCGTCATTGGTTGAAAATCAAGGAATGTCATTTCATATTTTAAAATACCTTGACCTCATTGGTCAGATTGAGACCAGCTATGGTGGCGCCATCTACAATTAGCTTTTAACGGTCTTCCCCATTCCAATTTAATAGGGTGCGAGCCTATTGCCATCAACTGGGCACAAATCTAGACTCCATCACTATTACTTAGAAATTCCTGATGTGAAACCCAAAACTATTCAGCAGCATTCATAGCAGGTCTGATGGAAGAAATTTGTTTTGAAATAAGCAGTACCTTTGTGCTCTTCTATGTAAATATATTGTCCCGTTAAATATTGTGTACATAAATGAAAATAAATAAACATTATGTCCGCCAGCCTCATGCTCGCAGTCCACGCTTGTGACCATTGGACCTAAGCGCTGCTTAACCCTATAGAGCTACCCTTTTTATTTATTTTTTTGGGATGGGAAATAATCAAATAACTTTTCCCACTCTGGGCGGAGCGGGACGGAGTGTCTTACTCAGACTCAGACTCTTACTGACTAAAACCCATCCATGTTCCTTCCTCGCCCTTGATATTCCGGGGCCAAGGTATCTCTTTCAAACAGTCCCGCAACCCCGGCAGATAGAACTATCCGCTGTTATAATTTAGCCTCAACTAAACGCCTTGCTTATAAGTCAAAATTGTGAAGTCTTAAAAACTGAATCTGCGTATGAAAAGCAATAAACCGGACGCCTCTGATACGAGTATGATCCGTATCTCATCTTTTTTGATAAACAGATTCTTCCTATTGAATCGGGAAACGCAATCAATGTTTGTAAATATGGCTCCATTCATGAAAATGAGATACTGTGGTTATTTTGTGTGAGAGGTTATCAAATAGTCGCAGCCTGCGAGTAACAATTTAAGTATCAGTAATTACCGTTTTCTCCAACACTAAGAGATACCTAAATAAAGTCTTAAGCGGCTTTTATTATACAAGGTGTTAACTACGAGTAGCATTCTCGACATGAAAATAAGTAAAATCATTTCTGGGAAATAACTACTTACTCAATGTTACGCCTTCAAAACATTGTGCTGGCTGATGGACGTACTCGTATTGAGTAGTCTACATAGTGGACAAAGTGGACATAGTAAATAAATAAAATAAATAAATATCGCTGGACATTAACACACAGCGCCATCTACTGCCACAATAAGCAAGGCTTATGTCGTAGACACCAGATAGTTGATATACTACATATATACTTTTTTGTTTGTAAATATAATACATATAAACATCCATGACTCGGAAACAAATGTCCATGCTCATCACACAAACATTTGCTCCTACCGGGATTCGAACCCAGGACCCTATGAACGTAAGGCAGCTTCGCTACCACTACGCCATTCGAGTGGCATAGTGGGAGTTATATTTAAAAAAAACTTGTGAAAATTTCTTCGTAACTAGAAGGTTCCCAGGTATGATCCAGAAAAAAAACTGATCGCAATGATGGGGATAAAAAATGCTTTTTGGATTCGTGAAAGGTATTTTTACATTCATTGTGGATGGATTTTAAGCTAAAGCGTCATTTTCTCCATATTCTATTCATGACGTTCTCATTTTCGGCCAACTGCAAAACCATCATCAGGAATGTAAACATTTTACCCAAAATCCATCAAAGGAAACCCATCTCGATTGCCATGGAAAATTAGCTTTCTCAATCCTCAGTCAAAGAAGGCTGCGGTCACTCTAATTAGAATATTGATGGCTTCCTTCAATGAGCTCAGCAAACGGATAAACTGTAAAAGGTTGGAAGTCATTTAATTTTCAAAGTACCGGAAGGTTTCCTGTCGATTCACAAAATGAAATTCGAAATAGGTACTAAAATTATCTATCTATACTTAATATTATAAAGCAGAAGAGTTTGTTTATTTGTTTGTTTCGTTGAACGCGCTAAACTCAGGACCTACCGGTTCGAATTAAAAAAAAAATGTGTGTTGGATAGTCCATTTATCGGGCAAGGCTTTAGGCTATATAACATCACGCTACAATCATTAGGAGCTTAGCAGGAATGAAAAATGTTGCAAAAACGGGGACGTTTTTTTCCTTTCGTTTTTCTCTCTTATGTGACGCAAACGAAGTTGCGTGGGTCAGCTAGTATTGGATAAGCAATTTAAGTAGTGATGGTTTTTCTGAATTATGTGGATGTGATTAGTGAAAAATATGGATAAGTATCTATATTTTTCAGATTATAAAGTACATTTTGCAAAAATGTTACTAATCACACAAATATTCTTACCGGGATAACGACAACAGAAATGTCAAAAATGTATTTAACTACCGACAAGCACATTTGAATACTGGTAAAATTATTGTAGGAACATGAAATGTTTTCAAAGCGACTTCAACTAACCTAGGTACCAAACTAAACAAGCAAATCTGAAACACATACACGATTAAAATTATACGTCTATGACAAACAATGATCAAAATAAATAAATATCGCTGGACATTACACACAGCGCCATCTAGTGCCACACTAAGCAAGGCTTGTGTCGTGGTCTCCAGACAGTTGATATACTCGTACTACATATTTACTTTTTGTTTTTAAATACATTCTTATCTATACTTATAATAAATCTGTAGAGAGGTCAATTCTGTACATGAAATATATTTACAAAATAACTATCGGGGGCTGATTAGTGATCGATACTGATGCCAAAAATGCAATCAGTAAAATTTTTGTCTGTCTGTCTGTCTGTCTGTCTGTCTGTCTGTCTGTCTGTCTGTATGTTATTTATAGAAAAAAAAACTACTCGACGGATTTTAACGAAACTTGGTACAATTATTCTACATACTCCTGAGCAGGTAATAGTATACTTTTCATCACGCTACCATTAATAGGAGCAGAGCAGTGAAAGGAAATGTTGGGAAAACGGGAGAAGTTACTTGGTTTTTTTAGCTTCCGTCGCGTGTGCAGCCTTAATGGTTAAAGCTACATAGAAATCATGTATAACGGAAATATTCCACATAAAACTATATAAAAAATATCCCAAGACAGCATATGTCTATCTTTTATAGTTGACTCACAATAACACGTGTAACTCCCGATAGCTTAGCAGTTCGGAGATTTGTTATTATTATATTTGTTTACTCTTACGTTTATATCATCACGCTATGACCCACATAAAACATAGGATACATTTTATTCCGGTAGTAAGATCCCATGGGACAATAATCAAACTTCACGCGGGCGAAGCCGCTGGCAGAAGCTAGTTATACATATAAACATCCATGACTCGGAAACAAATCTTCATGCTCACCACACAAACATTAACACTACACTACCGGGATTCGAACCCGGGACCCTAAGAACGTAAGGCAGGCTGACTACCGCTGCGCCATCCGGGTCAAATCTGTATGAATTTTTCACTGATTAACTTTCTTATTTTCTTCTTTTCCAGGATGCTGGGCGGCGTGGGAGGGCGGCACGCGTCCGTGCGCCGACGCGGCAGCTCCCCGGGCGTGCGCAGATATGCGGCAAGCGCGGCCGCCGCAGACGAGTCGCCGCCGGCGTCGCCGCGCCCCGTGCGCCGGCGCCGGGCCGCGCTCGCTGCGCAAGATCACAAGACCTGCGCGCTCATACATACGAGGCTCAAATTGGGAGATATTATGTGAGTGATTTAAGTTCTAGAGAGAAGCTACATTTTTAGAGAGTTTTATACATATTAGAAATCACTGCTTCTGAAGGAAAAAACCGACTGCATTTTTTGATTTATTAATTCCTCTCAACTCTTTCTGTGTAAAATTAAATGTTTAATACTAAATTGTATGAGTCAGATTGCCACGCATTCGACATGTCCTAATAAGCTAGACAACACAGGTCTTGGCTTATGAAATTTAAAATGATCTAGGGACGTTAATTTAGTTCATGGATCTACTTACTATATTAAATCTCAAGCCTATGTAGTTTTCTGGCATTTTTAACATTATGATTATTTATGATGTTAAAAACCTTTTATCGACTTACACATATCGATGATACGGATTTGGGAGAGCCAATCATATTTTTAGCCGAGAGCCCTGTCTAAAAATTATTAGCTTATCATTGTTGTAATTTTTATCGGTAGTATGCACATAAGACAATGTAAAGGTTTCATTTTGATTCTTTTAAGAACGACGAACTCATATAAATTTTAGAATTTTTATAAAAAAATAACAATTAAGCACTCTGAAGTTAAAATATTCCTTTAAACTTCAACAGGCTTTTGGCTTCAAGCTCTTTTTCAGGCTTCTTTTTTTACAAAAAGCCCTTGTTATTTTGTAAAAGTCAGAAAACAAAAAAAAATGAAACACATGGAAATTTCCTGAAACATGTTTGTTGACAAACTCAGAAACACATTTTCAAAACAAACAAATAGTTCAAACTAAAGCTTAACGTCAGGCGCGCCCTCTAACAATTCAATGTGGAAGCTCTTGGCATCAGAGCATTCGTAGCGCAATCGTGTAGCTGTGTAGCGCCGCCGTAGCTGCGTAGCGCTACTGTAGCTGCGAGGCAAGCGGAAAACAGAGGAACTTGCGTCATAACTACGACGTAAAGGCCCTCTAGCGATAGTCACTCAAACTTCTAACTAAAATTATGTAGTAGCGCCCTCTAGTGGCCTGGCGCTAGTAGCAAGAAAATGTGAACCTGAACTCACGCTCTGTCATCAGCGCTCAGTGCGGGAAAATCTGTAAGTACTATTTGGCGACACCAGAGCCATCTAGCTCCAACAGTTACAGGAAACACTCTCGGTACCGAGAGTTTGCAGTTTCGGAGGGCGGAAAACAAACATGGGGTCACCCTTGTTTCTGTTTGTGCCCGATAGATGTCTGTACGAGTCTCAGACAGACATTGGTAGGAAGTCTTTGACTCGTGTTAAGCGTACTTGGCCTAATTTTGTGTTTAAAGAAACGTGTAACGTCACTTCTAAGTAACACTTAATTGAATAAATAATAAATCAAGTGTGGTAACTATCTAGTATTATGTCTAGAGCAAAACAGACTTATTACGATCTCCAATAGGTCAGTAAAAATATCAGGACTATACAAAATCAGAGTCGACATTCGCCCGACTACCGCAACATCGACAAAGGCCTATTCGTCGAAGTATTCCGACCGATGCTATCGATTGAAAATTCAATTTCCATTCCGAGTCCAAAACAGAAGACGTTCGGATTCAATTCTGTAATAATAGAGTCTCGTGAAGTCGTCCGTTTACCAAGTTCGGCCAGTGTAAATGGAGCAGACTTGCTTCCTATCTCCACGTGGTGAGATGCCATTATTGATTTCCGGCGCGAGAAAGAGACAGCGCTTTACCACAATTTGTTGCACTATTTTCCGTCCCATTCTTTCGCCAATATATGACCTATTTTTATGCCGGTTTCCCTATATTAATACAGCCTAAGTAATTAGGTGAAAAGTTCGGTTGGCGCGATGTAATCTAAGCAGTGGTTCCATTATAATGATGTTTGTTTTTTGTATATTTAGTTTACGTGTTATGTTGAACTACCGGTTCGCGGCATTGTGTACAGAATAGAACCTTTTCCGAATTTGCTCGAAATTGTAGATTGAATAATAAAGCGGTTACGGTATACCTTTGCGTTTTGGAACCATTGTGTTTTGTTACTTTCGACGATGGCCGTCGATATTTAGATTTCATAAATCGTTTTCTAATATCCAGAAATAATGTATTTAGGTGGAATGTTATGGCGTTAGGTAATGTATATGTATTTGAAACAATTTCTTACATTAACAAAACTTTTTTTCTAGATTTACCGTACAAATTATGACTTAGTAATTTTTTAGTAGCCTTTGCAAAATATTTGACTGACTATCCAATCGCTCGCTATTTAATTCGGTTCTCGGTAGCTCCTATCGACGTCTTAACTTACATACTTTGAAATAAACTAAACTTTTTGAAACCTCGTCAATTATAACACAACAATCACCATACTCAGTAATCACCAACCTGAGCAACAATTGTGGGGTGAGCAGTAAATCAGCGGATTACCGGTGGTCGGCGGTTCGACGCACCTGCACCTCACGGATTACGGGAATAAATACCGGGGATTAGCACCGCGTTAATTAGACTTATTTCATATATGGATGTATAGAAAATTTGAGAAAATATTCAATTTAATAATTAAGTACCTACTTTCATTAAAGAATAATGCATATTCCATCGACGCATTTTTTCAGATTTTAGCATTGAGTCACTTTTGGTTAACAATTTATAATCCAATTTTGATTCGAAAATAAGATTTTTAGTTATTAAATCAAACAGTCAAAACACATTCTTTCGGTAGGTACTAGATTAATGATCGGTAATGCCCAGAGACGGAAGGTGTGCAATACGTCTAAGTAACCGTAGCAGTAAAACACAAGCGAAAAACAATTATTGTCCATGTTAAATCTTCTATATTCATTAATGTACATGAAATTCCTATCCAATTATTTTTTTTTAAGTATAGATTGACTATGTTTTTGGCACCACTTTGTGTTTATTATACATATAGTATAGGGGTCATGTGAAACATGCCAGCGAAATGAGTGGTCACAAGCTGAAACTGACTCTTAAATAATGAACTTCATCATTTTACCGAAGACAAAAAATAACCACCAGAATAAGGTTCTGATCCTTATTCTGGTGGTTATTTTTTTTTGTCGCATTTATGTGTCAATTTCTCCGTCCATATTAAAACATTGAAAGGAGGCCGAGTCCCAGCAGTGGGAACATTATAGGCTGATGATGATGATGATGATGATGATGTCACCGTAAAATTGTCAAACACGTTACATTACACTATAACGTGTTTCGCTCTAGTGATATTGTAAACTCTCGAATTATTGTCAACTGAACATACGGAAGTATCTCTGCCCCCATAATCGGGACTTGGGGCACCCCCCCGTTAGGTCAGTTAGGTTCCTTTAAACCCTGCACTCGGAAATAGGGGCCCTGCGAAGCGCGGCTCCGTCGACTACGCTTTTTAGGGGAATATAAAGTGTTTTAAGGTTATGTTATATTAATCGGTATTTCTCAGAAATGGTACAGTATCTTTTCATGAGATTATCTCCTTCCCTCCACACCGCGTAAGTTGACTACCATGGCATGCATTTCTCGAAAAATAATGCATTTTGTTGTAAGCAGTATGTTAATCTATACTTATAATAAATCTGTAGAGAGGTCAATTCTGTACATGAAATATATTTACAAAATAACTATCGGGGGGTGATTAGTGATCGATACTGATGCCAAAAATGCAATCAGTAAAATTTTTGTCTGTCTGTCTGTCTGTCTGTCTGTCTGTCTGTATGTTATTTATAGAAAAAAAAACTACTCGACGGATTTTAACGAAACTTGGTACAATTATTCTACATACTCCTGAGCAGGTAATAGTATACTTTTCATCACGCTACCATTAATAGGAGCAGAGCAGTGAAAGGAAATGTTGGGAAAACGGGAGAAGTTACTTGGTTTTTTTAGCTTCCGTCGCGTGTGCAGCCTTAATGGTTAAAGCTACATAGAAATCATGTATAACGGAAATATTCCACATAAAATTATATAAAAAATATCCCACGACAGCATATGTCTATCTTTTATAGTTGACTCACAATAACACGTGTAACTCCCGATAGCTTAGCAGTTCGGAGATTTGTTATTATTATATTTGTTTACTCTCACGTTTATATCATCACGCTATGACCCACATAAAACATAGGATACATTTTATTCCGGTAGTAAGATCCCATGGGACAATAATCAAACTTCACGCGGGCGAAGCCGCTGGCAGAAGCTAGTTTGACAATATTTCGAGATTTTACAATATCGCTGGAGATATGACAATATAACGTATTTGACAATTTTGCGGTGACATACATTTATAAAACAACACCATACCAGCATTCACCGAGCTTTCATAATACCGCTTACAGTTGCCAGTACTGTCTATTTAAGCACACATAATCCCCATAAAAAGTAATCACCGTTATAACTTAATCATTTATCCATTATGAGGCTACTGCAATGTATAACAATCATTGACTTATGAAAGGATTACCGCCGACCAATATTACAGTGCGTCGCAAATAGTGATGCGAACGCTTTACCTATATACCTACGGGATAAATCATTTATCATCATCACCATTTCAGCTGACAGACGTCCACTGCTGGACGTAGGCCTCCGCCAAGAGTCGCCACGTTGACCGGTCCCGTGCGACTCTCATCCAGACATAAATTGGAGTAATTATTGAACTAAAAATAAAGTGGGGCGGCTGTTGCAGGTGCTGAAAACCTCAAATGGCGAAAATACAGTAATTTAATAGGTAATTATGTGTTTGAGCCGTTTGGGGTTGAAACACTAGGGCCATGGGGTCCGAGCGCCCACTTAGTATTTCGGGAAATCGCCAAGCGGTTGGTCGACTCTTCACGTGACCAGAGGGCGGGCCTATTTTTTGGCCAAATAATCAGTATTGCCATCCAACGTGGCAATACTGCCAGCCGAATTTTTCGATGCCCTGTAACCCTTTTTGATACTTGTACATATGTTTTATTTCTATTATAGCGTTAGTGTGTATATAATGTAAATTACTTACAACCAATTAAATTCAGACAAACTAAAAATAAAATAACAATGTCGCCGCAAACCTAAACATTTACGATCATCTTATTGTATCGATAAATTAGATACTAAAACACTAAACTACTATTACTTGTACCTTATACCTTGGTAGACTGCTTTCAAATCACCTATAAGCATCCAAAAGCCATGGTAGTTTAACTAAAAGCTCGTACGTTCAATATTTAAATACTTAAGATTACTTACCTACAAACTCAAAGATTAAAACACCAATTTCAGCAAACAATCCCATTAAAATTCTAATTTAAAAACAGGACGAGGAAAGAAAGGAAAAACAAAAGTAGATAGCAGCACTGTTGTCACAAATCAAAGAAGCTGTAAATGAGTGCAATCCTTTACGGCAAGGCGATAACGAAAGAGTTTGTAAAATAAACAGTTTAAGAAGGAAAATGGAACTTGAAATAATTGAATCTCGCGAAACAATGCGACAACAATGTATCGTAATGGCCTTGCTAATAAATTACAACATAATATAACAACTCACCTGGGAGCAGCGGTGGCCCAGTGGTGGCGGCCCTGACTTACGAACAATAAGTCGTGGGTTCGAACCCAGACAGGTGCATTACTTTGTGTAATTACATCACCACTGCTCTAAAAACGATGAAAGAAAACATCGTGAGGAAACCGGCATGTCCTAGAACCAAAAATTCGAAGACGTGTGACATCTACCAAACCCGCGTGGTGGATTATAGCCCATACGCAAAATACGCGTTTTTACGTGGAGTTGCGGACACCAGCCCGTCCCAGCCGCCAGCCAGTACAGATGAGATGTTGTATTGTATTGTGTACAATACAATACAACATCGGGGAGGGGTACCCCTCTGCTTTACTATACGGCGGATAACAGGTTTAGTACACCCACATTTCGCCAGTTCTGATGTTGAAGGCCCATCTTCTTCGGATCGTATCGATGTTCCTTCCAATTACACGTTTCGGGCCTAGAGGGTGGCCACGTTTATTGCAGTGGCAGAGATTCAGGTCGTCAAGAGTGCAGGTAAACGGACACCTGAAACACTCCAGCAGTCTGGACATTGTTTGGTTTGGAGCGCCGTACTCGCACTCGATTTTGGAAGAACCAATAATACTCCATTTTGCCAGGTTATATTTTGCAGTACATTTTCGATTCGGAACTTTCTTAACAGGCCACTGTAGTTCACTACCTGGACCGAGGTGTTCTTTGGTCTCATGTAATAGACAGAAGACAGGTCCCTGACCTTCCGAGCTGCTAGTGACAAATTCCTGGTAGAAAAATCCAATAACACTTAGCCTAACCTAGGAATCGAACCCAGGATTTCATGCTCAGCAGCAGCGCTTTCAATAAAATATAGGTACAGTCACGTTTAATAATATGTATACACTTTCCTTAATATTATAGATATTTTCGCGAGAAATAACGATTGTAACTAGGAGATTGGATCTATTTCATAAAAATATGAGTTCCAAAATACTATGTACGTAATAACATTAAATTTTAATCAATACATTAGGAAAAACACAATTTAAAAAGTTCTTAAGTGTTTACATTATTATTGACGTGACTGTACATAATACTTGGATACGTATGAAATATAGATGCACAGTTCTTTAGACTAAGTACTATCCTATATACGTAGAAGAAGACAAGAATACGAGACGACAAGGAACTCCACTCCATGTCTTCTAACATCGTTGTGTTAACAGACTGACAATGTCACCGTATAATTGTGAACATCAATTTATATAATTTACTAGCTGACCCGCGCAACTTCGTCTGCGTCACTTCGACTTCGAAACTGACATCATTATTCTCACGGAATGTAGACTTAATGCTCTTAAACCTATTCCCCAATTACAAAAATATCAATCCTACTTTACGTCACGTCAGTTAAACCAAAATGATGGGGTTGTTGTATATATTAAACAAGGCCTAAAACCCAAAGTAAAAGAAATAGAGCTATCTCAAGCATCTTGTCTTCAGTTAGAGATACTTAACAATATTATACTCTGTATTTACCGCTCCCCTTCTAATACTAATACTGATAGCTTTGTGACCTCTCTCAGCGCTCACTTAGATTCACTAATTGCATGCACTAATATCATCGTAGCGGGGGACATAAATATCAATATTAAACCAAAAGAATCGGAGACGAGTGGTGAGCAAAATATTAGAAATAATTATCTCAATATGTTGTCACTGTATGGTATCCTACCTGGACATGTATTACCTACAAGAGAAAGGAGCTGCCTAGATCATTTTATGATAAAAATTCAAAGGAAAAAGGTATCGCCATTTATTGCTATTTTACAAACCACAATTACCGACCATAATACTACCTTTCTGTCTCTAACAAAATTAAAAAACATTCATATTCCTAACAAAACTACTACTATTCTAAATTATGAACAGGCCTTAAAAGATTTACAACAACAAAACTTATCTGAATTACTCTTCTGTAATGATCCTAATTTATTGACTAATCTTCTCATTAATAAACTGATCAACACCTTAAAAAATAACACTACTATCCAAACGGTACCAAATAGCAAGCGTATAATTAAGCCGTGGATTACCACTGGTATTCTACGTTGCATACGAAATCGTAATAATCTACAAAAACAATTTAGACATGACCCACACAACGACATTTTAAAAATAACCTATACGAGATTCCGGAATCATTGTAATTATTTAATTAAAAAAAATTAAGCGAAAATATGAAAGAGACTTACTTACAAATTCAGTTACGAACAATAAATTGCTATGGAAAAATATTAAATATCTAACTTATTCTAATAAATGTAAAAATCATAACTCTGAAATACTAAATATAAAGGTATCGCCACAAGAGTCAGTAAATTTTATTAACAATCATTTTGCAAGTATAGGTAAACAGTTAGCTCAAGAAATCCAGCTTAATTTTTCTAACACTAATAAACAATTAAATCACTTACCGTCCCAAAAAAACACCTTCGTTCTTCTAGACACCAACGCTGATGAAGTTGATGAAACATTGATGAGCCTTAAGTCTGACAGTGCCCCTGGTTGGGACAATATCCCCACAAAATTTATAAAATTTTCTAGAATTGTAATTGTTCCCATTATAACCCACCTGACTAATCTGTGTTTCCAAAAAGGTGTTTTCCCTGATCAGTTAAAACAATCCATTATCACCCCAGTACACAAGGGGGGGGACAGAGACGATGTCAATAACTACAGGCCTATATCGGTGTTACCATGTATTTCAAAAATTATAGAAAAATTATTAAATCATAGATTAATGCAATATTTAACTAAATTCAACATATTATCCAATTCGCAATTCGGTTTTAGGCAAAAATTATCCACTGAGGATGCAGTTACTGCTTTGAGTTCTTTAGTTACTGAGCAACTTGACTGTGGGAATAAATGCTTAACTGTATTCTTAGACCTCAAAAAGGCATTTGACACCGTCTCTGTCCCTGTCTTAGTGCGAAAACTGGAAAAGGCTGGAATACGGGAAACAGCGCTCAACTTATTAAAAGATTATCTCTCGAAAAGAACACAGAAAGTTAGGGTGGGAGGGGTTACCAGTGATCAAGCGGATGTATCATTCGGCGTTCCACAGGGAAGTGTACTAGGCCCAACACTCTTCCTGGTATATGTCAATGACCTCTGCAACATGAACATCAATAACGCGAAGGTGTTCTCATACGCTGATGATACTGCGATAGTTTTCTCAGGGAACTCCTGGCACGATGTGAAACAAAAGGCAGAGTTGGGAATGGCCCAAGTAGCTAACTGGCTAAACGTCAATTTACTCACTCTTAATACTTCCAAAACGAACTACATTTGTTTTACTATTAGCAAAAAAACGCAACCTAGTAAAGACTTCAACATAAAAGTTCATGTATGCGGTGACATTAATAATAGATATTGTAACTGTTCGCTCATTACACAGGTTTCACAGACAAAGTATCTAGGAGTGATACTCGATCAGCGTTTATCCTGGTATCCCCACCTTGAGCAAGTCACGAATAGACTTAGAAGATTAAGCTGGATATTCAAGTCTCTCAGACATATCGCACCAAAGAATATAAGTACGAACAATGCCCGAAACCCATCCAGAAATATTTTAAATGAGATATATGTAGCTCTGGTCCAGTCGGTTCTAATATATTGCATCCCCATCTGGGGTGGGGCAGTAAAAACTAATTTTATCAACGTCGAACGCGCCCAACGGGCCCTAATTAAAATAATGTATTTTAAAAAGTTAAGACACCCTACTGAAAACCTGTATCAGATTAGTGATTTACTCTCAGTTCGTAAGTTATACGTAATCCAAACTATTATAAAAATACATAAATCCCTAAAATATGACTCAAGCATAACAGCTCGAAGAAGAAAAGACCTAATTGTACAAATCCCTCATACAAAAACTGTATTCGCCGGGAGACAATACCATAAGCGATCGGCTTTACTTTACAATAAAATCAACAGGAAAATATACATATACCCAAAAAAATACTACGATTGTAAAAAAACTTTAATAGATTGGATAAGATCACTAACCTATGATGACACGGAGGCACTCTTGGAACACATTAAGTAAATATTAAATAAGTAGTAATAATCACACACCCACAACTATACCTCTAAACACCAAATTCACAACACGCACACATATGATCACTTATCACACATAAGTAAGTAAAATTATACTAATAACACAAAACACACGTCCTAATGACATCCATCACTTCAATATCATCACACTCGCACACACACAACATAACACTTCATACACAACACACTACCTTACATAACACTGAACACACACCTGCAAGCAAGATTTTCTTAAGTTTAAAATTAATTTGTAACTTTGTAATTTTATTTTATTTTATGCTTTTCTTTTTACTTTTTACTTTTTAATGTCAAACTTCTGTACCTATTGTTTTCTTTTGTTGTAAATACCCAGTTTTGTATTGCTTTGCTATGAAAGAGCGGGGCTTCCCAACACAGGCATTACTTGCTTAACGGGAAGCTCCATACACTAAACTTTTATGTAAACTTATGAAGCAATAAACTATTTTGTATTTTGTATTTTGTATTTGTCACATAAGAGAGAAAAACTAAAGGAAAAAAATCCCCGTTTTTGCAACATTTTTCATTCCTGCTCCGCTCCCTATAATCCTAGCGTGATGTTATATAGCTTAAAGCCTTCCTCGATAAATGGACTATCCAACATTTTTTCAATTCGAGCCGGTAGTTCCTGAGATTAGCGCGTTCAACCAAACCAACAAACAAACAAACTCTTCTGCTTTATAATATTAGTATAGATTTCGCGGGATAATAAGCTATCGAAAAGATACGACCTGTAAAAAACCATTCAGATTTCAGTGTATTGTTTTGCGATAGTTTTTAATATAACTATGGCAAACCTACCAATTGTAACGTCAATCGATCAATCAATCAGGGATGGTTTACAGTTTTATTGGAGATGAAATCGGAGAGAAACCCTATCGATAAGTGTTGGTTTAATCACAATTTGACAATTTGACTTTATTTGAAAAACAAAAGAAAATAATTGCGTTTTTATTACAAGCTGCAAACTTTTTTATTCCGTCCTGTTGTATGCTCATGTTCTTAAAGTGAAAACTTCTCGAGGCGCGTTGAGCACGTTTTGGGTGAACGAAATCATGGAGCTTGCGTGACCATCACCTAACCATGTATTTCCTTCAGTTCACAATGTTTCGACAGATTATAATTTCGCGAGACAGATTATAAGCTAACGGTGTTCAGAATCTTAGTGACATTACTATTTTATACAAGAGGAGAATATAGGACTGACACAAGTAGCTATACGAGGGTACTTAACAAGTGTCGCCTTCCATTAAATATAGTAACATGTTGCCATAAATTAGTCTTATCACAATATAGCTTCGTACACGTGCAGATAATATTCTTAGGTCTCATATTTACTTCCGGCTTGGAGGGCCAAAAACATGTGGGTATACAGGGTGTAAACCACCTCATCACAAAGCCGTTAACCAAGCATTCTGTACATCAAACTAAGTACCTTTACGCAAAAAAATATTGCTGGGAAACAACTTTTGTTTTTTGAGGTTATAAATCATGTTTCATGGTAGAACTCAATGTAACGTACTTAAAACAATGTGCTGATGGATGGATTGAATAGTACGGGGGTCGTGGAGGTGTTAAAAGTTAAAATCTTACAAAAAAAAACTTGTCAAAAAGTTGTAACTTTGACCCCTATATTTCCGTAACTAATAGGTTCCCATAGGTATTAGGTAAAATAAAAAAATATCGCGATGATGGGGAGAACAAGTGCTTTTCGGCTTCGTGAAGAGGTGTTTTACACCTTTGATTTTCCACCAGTTACAGTGTAGTGAAAAATATATTCCAACGTATTATTCGTCTTTGTGACACTTCGTCTTCTAGCGCTTTTTTACAGTATTTTACATAGAGCGACTGCCTATCTGACCTTCACAACCCAGTTTTTTTTGGGACCGCCACACACGTCCAAATCACTGTAACTCCTGAAAGCCAGAATCAACATTGGCGACCAGCAGAAAAGCGCCGAGACAATGAAGCTCGACGAAGTCCCAGACAATGAATTTAACTGTCGTGGATCCCGCAACAAAATTAATCAGTAAGTATAGCAGAGGAGTAGGAAAAAAACCGTAATTTCTACTTCCCTCCATATTAGCAGGAGATAGAAAGAAACCAGGCCAATAGGCACCCTTGGTTGCCAGACTTGCGGGGCACTGACTACCTGCAATGACTATCCAAGATCTACAAATTAATGACAGCCTGGGCTAACGGTTTAACGTGCTTTCCGAGGCACGGAGGAAACTCAGTACGTAGTGGACCAACAATCACGTACCACCCATCCACTGAACAACCTTAGCGAGCGCGGCTTAACCTGAAGATAGACCCCGAGTGACTGTTATTATTTAACCTCGAGCTCCACCACACTGCGTATGTTGGTTGAAAAATGAAGGACTTGACAAAGCCATTTTTTTTAAACCTACATTGTCACTTACGGGATATCTTCCGTGATTATTCATAACAACAACAAAACAACAACAAATAATAAAAAAATACAACAAACAACAACCACAACATAACAACAACAACAACAACCAACAACAACAACACAACAACGAATAATCACGGAAGATATCCCCTAAGTGACAATATAAGTTTAGTTTTTAATCGTGAAAGCCTAAACACCATTTTTTTTGTTACCAGCTGTTTAACGGCTACTTTCAATAACTTACTAACAGGTACCGGAAGATTGCTATCTCTTACTCACTAACGTATAACTGTTATAATATACCTTCGTCTCGTAATTATCAGTGCTTCTATAAACAAAGTTAGTTCGGAATATTCTATCCGCGTCACCTACCTGTCACTCGAGGGACTGTGATTCATAGAAAAATAAAGAAAGCTTTTCTGTGGCATTAAAAAAGACAACAAAAAAACAAAAAAGGCAAACAAAAAGACAATTGTTTCTAACGGTTCGTAAGCTAATTGTCAAACAGTTAGAGATAACAACCTTCCGTTATCTGTTAGTAAGTTATTGAAAATAGCAGTAAATGACACATAATGATAGGCTTTGTAGTCATCAACCAAAATTCATCAATATTACGAGTAATACCCGTTTTAACATAAAAACCGATATTAATGCGTGCTTTTGTATATTGACGACTCGAATGGCGTAGTGGTAATGATGCTGCCTTACGTTAATAGAGAGTCCTGGTTTCCAATCCCGGTAGGAGCAAATGTTTGTGTGATGAGCACGAACATTTGTTTCCAGTTTGTATTGACCTTCTTTATTATACCTATGGTATTAAAGAACACAAAAGTAAATATGTAATATATCAACTATCTGGTGTCCACGACACAAGCCTCGCTAAGTGTGGCACTAGATGGCGCTGTGTTAATGTCCAGCGATATTTATTTATTTTCAATGGCGTAGGTGAAAATGTAACACTCATTTGGTGTCACCACACATAACATAACTTCACGCCAGTAATCCCAGAAGGGTTTCAGCAGAGTTGTACGTGTACCTATTAGTATACACTCATATTTTGACATTTACTTTTGAGTCCCATGTAATACTAAGCGATACTATTGCTATCAACCGGGCACAAATACCGACACCGCGCTGCTACTGATGGAAAAACTAAATAACCAATAAGAATCGAACCTAGAAATACTGAGCAATCACACTCCCTACCATTAGGTCAACGAAGCAGGGGCCTAATTCTGCTATTTTAATAAATTCGTCACTCCAACACGATTCCATTCTCATCCCATTGTCATTTTGCTTAAAGTTCGTAATCTGCTAAATTCACAATGGTCGGTCGATGGTCTCGTAATAAAATTGTGTTTTAATGGCATTTTCGTATTGCCATTATTATAAAACCATTAGTACAAATGGTTTTCGAAATCTACTACTAAATGCGAACATTTATTTATGCCAGATTTCATGTACGAGATTAATATTTTATGACATTTCTTTCAATGGAGACTCACTGGCTATTCATTGAGAAGTCATAATGACGCCATCATATTAGTAGATTACCAAACTTGTCAAAACTTGGCAGAACTTAATCATTGTGACTTCAATGATCGCCTATTCTGACACTATCGTAATAGCAGAATCGAGGCCCTATCACCTAGTGTTCATGGAAACCGTTTTACATAATACTGTATGTGGAATTACCTCAGGTGCCGTTAAAGCAGGTGTGCAAGTGGCAAAAAACGATACCTGATAGGTACATGTAGATACTTCGTCTAGTTACCTGCCTATACCAACGTATTACCAGGTGACACGATAGTGGAACAGTTTGTAAAGGAAATGGAACTTAAAATAATTGTAAGTCGCGAAACAACGACGACACTACGTTTTGTAGGCCATCTTGTTCTTGCTTTGTGTCGCACTGGCGGGCCGGAGTGGAAATGCAAACATTGTACTGTTCACTTATTGTATACTTTAACGAAATGGGATGATTATTACTGGAAAAACAACACAGGATCTTTGGAACAAAAAAAAAAAGGCATGGCGATAGTATCAATTAAATTACAAATCTTTTTAACCGACTTCCAAAAAGGAGGAGGTTCTCTATTCGACTGTATGTATTTTTTTTTTTATGTATGTTCACCGATTACTCGAAGACGCCTGAACCGATTTGAAAAATTCTTTTTTTGTTTGAAAGGGTATACTTCCAAGTTGGTCCCATAGCCACCAAATTGGGATCTGATGATGGAATCTTGGCGAAATCGAGGGAACTCTTCAAATTTTATCTGAAAACGTGTTGCGATTTTGGTATTTTCTACAACAAGTGAAGCATTTGCGTTTGATAAGAACCATTCTACCATCAGATCTGATGATGAAGCCAAGAGTCACGGAACTCCATAATGAGACAATGTACCATAGTCGTGTTTGGGCTTGTTGTAATTGTAACGGTATGCACTTTCCATGTATCAAGCACCTGTGAACCACTAAAAAGTGAAAAATAAAAACTTTTTTGCAAAAAATAAAACCGACTTCAAAAAAAACAAAAAAGTGAAAAATAACTTTAGCTTCTGAAGTCGGTGACAAAATAACTAAAGTAATCAAACAAAGGTCACCGACTTCAAAAGCTAAAGTTATTTTTCACTTTTTTGTTTTTTTTGAAGTCGGTTTTATTTTTTGCAAAAAAGTTTTTAGTCTGTCAGTTAGAATACTGCAAAATAAAGGACACGTATGGATCGGAGTCTCATGACGTCAGAACACTCTTAAAACTACTAGGCGTGACGTATTGTGAATTTTAAAAGCATCGTATTTTCGTCAATTATGATTTACATAACAAAATAAAAAATACGGGTCAAATATATTTTGATAATCTTACTGACGGAATGATTAGGTTTTTTTTTGTCGTCAATATTTGTGTGGTTGAACTAAAAACCGCGACTACTGAAAACTCACAGTATAATAACATTCGTGGTTCAAAAGGTAAAAATCGACTCCTCCTATTGTTGAAGACGGGTAAAATAGCATATGTTACTCGGGCAAAAAAAACAAATCAATTGACACCTAATTCATAAAAATCGGATGAAAAGTTTAGGCGCTAGAACGGAACATACGTAAATACAAACATACACACATACATAAACTGCTAAAATCATAAGCCTTCCTTTTGGCTACGCCCTAGTCGGTTAAAAAGGATACTGCACACCAACCTAAAACTTGAACAATAATAACGCGTCAAGACTATTATACCTTCCCTAAGTTTTCAAATTATTTCCTTAATCCTTTATCAAACCAGTCTGCTGAGTGCAGTAAGCATTCAATCCAGTAGAAAACATAACATAAATACGTGACAACAAACCTTAAAATGGCATACACCCTTGACCAGTGTCGAGTTGCACAGCAACCATTTGGAATTGGAAGTTCCATAAGCATAGCATGGATGAGTATTTTTACAGACTGAAATGTTGAACTCGTGGAGGCTCCAAGCTCTGTGGTCATTGACCTGTTTATCCAGTGCAGTGCTCATTTTGTGGAAACTTCCGTTGGGAAGCACTCGTTTTAAACTAGTTCGCCATGTGATACTGAGTGTAAATCTATACTAATCTTTACTAATATTATAAGTTGAACAGTTTGTTTGTTTGTTTAGTTGAACGCGCTAATCGCGGGAACTGCTAATTGGAATTGATATTTTTTTTATTTTTGCATAGTTCATTTATCGCAAAAGCTTATAGGCTATATAACATCACGCTATGACCAAAAGGAGGGGAGCAGCAATAAGAAATGTTGTAAGCAGGAAAGAAGCTTCCGTTGAGCAGGCGATGAGTTGTGATATTAAAACTTCACGCGAACGAAGTCGCGGGCAGAAGCTAGTCTCTCATAAAAAACCCAGACGAAGTGGCGTGTGTCAGCTAGTGCAGTATATAATGAGATACCATAAGATACATTAGTATCTTATGGTATCTCAGAATCATGGTATGTATTAACATACCATGATTCTCATTACATCAGTACCTAATTCTCAAAACGTTTAGGCAGAGGAAAATGGCCCCTAATCCTCGTCCTGAGAAATTCTTGATGGAAAGCCAATATAATCTTTGCTCGACCTAGGAATTGAATTCTGGACCCCACGCTCAATAGTTGCGGCCACTTGACCAACGAAGCAGTCAAAATGAAAATATAACAATTTGTAAATTCTGAACGTTTTTCGTGTATGTATTGAAACCTGTTTTCTTCTACACAATGCTATTTTATTTTTCGGAAAAAAACTATGCTACCTTGTTTTACTAGCATTTAGTGAGTAAATGTTTGCAGAGCTCATGTTGGAATTTTAATTACTACAAAGTGATTTATTTTGTTTGTTCATTTTAGGTTGTTGTTCGATTCACAGACATGCAATAATGTAAAACGCTTGGCTGGATCTAGTTCTGTACTAAACGCACTCAGTAGCCACATTGTTTTATTTTGCAAAGCAAAAAATCGCTATTCGTTCCCAGCGGAACCACGCTAAGAACGAATTTTACCAAAACAATACCAAACTGAACGGGCATCAAAACAGTGTTCTATAAACGCGATCACGAGTTGTCTTTTTCATAATTGCTTTGGAATTTGACAATGTCAGGTCTTGAGATTTGTTGATCGTGTTCAATGTCACTAGATATATTCTAGATACTGGTATTATCATAAATGAGAGTCAGTAGGTAAAACAAAATAACTCCAAAAAATATGCAGGCAGTTTTTGGGGACTGCTGATAGTGAAAACTCGTAGCCAATCCGCTACGACGTAGGCTGTATTATGGATTGGCTACAAGTGCAACCCTGCACAACCATATTTCATTATCGTCTCATAAATATCATCATAGGTCAACCCAAAAACAAGCATATAAGACACACACCAAAAGGAGACTGCACTATAAAGGCACACGTTCACATCCCCAAAACACCCCCCTTTTAATTTATGGCAACGGCAGCTTTGTGAACACGACGTGTGAAATTATTTCCCTCTCGTCGTCGGGGCGTAGAACGACGTCCATTTCACCCCTCCCTTGTGCTTTCGCCGGTGCAACCGCAGCCTAATACCCGCCGGCTTTTTGTTTTATTTGTGTTGGTCCTGTTTTCTATGTCGGCTCGTCCAATTTTTGTCAAAGTTTAAATGTCCAAAGCTGAAAATGGGTCACTTAGGTACTTCCCCCTTTTTATGGTTTTTAAATTGTGGTAATTATTACCACTCTTTGCAGACAGTTGTATACATAATAGCGCATTGCTATTTTAATTTTCATTGTCACTTATTGTTTTGTGTCTTTTTCTCATTGATTGATGAAAACGAAAAGGATTTTTTTTAATTACGTTGTTTTCCTTCTTCCTGGTTTTAAGCCATCTCTTCTATAATATTATATAACTTGCAACTTAGTTGTGAAAAACTATACAGTGCGTAAAGTTTATACAATCATGGACTTCATAAAATCGGGCAATGATATAAAACTACATACAATGCACTTAACTACCAATCACAGAAGGATCTATGTAAATGCACTAACTCAATCACTTACTCTATTAACATGTTCAATATGTAATTAGCAATTAATTCCATTGCTTTGACACCGGTCCCACCGTTCGCAATAAGCGATGAGAGCGTTGTTTATTTGAAAGCGTTCTCACCCGGCCGGCATGAATAGTCGGCGAGTGATTGATAATTCGGTGCATTCCATGAAATGAGTAACACTAGATCTAAAACTATCTAAAACCTTAAAAAGTTTTTTTTTTTAATTTTCTACCGTTCTACCATAAACTGCTGATTGTGAGAAATCTTCGCCATTCACGTTAAGCTATTTCTGATAGCTGGAAAACAACCCAATTTAGACTTCTGGATGTGGGCTTCTAGATTTTTATAAAATAGATCTTGTATCACCTATGTCTAAGCATGCATCGAGTTACCCCGGAATAAGAATGGAATGCAATGGAATTCTTTATAGTAAGTCGTGGGTCCGAATTCAGGCCGGTGAAAGTATGCAATTTATTTCAACACCACTGCTCTCAAAACGGTGAAGGAGCATTGTGAGGAAAACGGCATGTCATAGAAACAACAATTTGAAAACATGTAACATCTACTAACCCACCCTGGGCCCGCGTAGTGGATTATAATTATACATATAGCCCATTCCTTCTCACACAGAGGAGGCTTGTATTCCAGCAGTGGCAGTGGGAACTTTACAGCTGAGCCTGTAAAGCATTCTTTTTGCATAGGACTCTTTTTACATAAATACATGAGACCCACAAAACATGGGAAACGTACAAACATGTACGTTTCTTGAGCAATAAATTCATCGCTAGAAAATCGCTCCCGATGGTTGTGGGACCGATGCCCTAGTACATTGACTTACTAAGGCAGGCGTCAAACCGTGTTGCATTTCAAAGGGAGTTCAAAGGATCGTTTAATGCAAATTGCTTGCACTTACGGTTGAGAGAAGAAGTGCTAATAATATAGAAGATATAGGTGAAGTGTGCAGTGTAAAGAGGGCTTTGATAATTTCTAAGCTTGCTTTATGCACATAAATTAGATAGATTCTTGAATCCAGGTTGGTAGTAGACGTTTTCAAAGCGTTTTGCTTATCTAATACGAACTTCAACAAGATTGGCATGAGTAAGCTTTTTGTTTATAATAACAATCGAATACAATTTTGATTTGAGAACGTTATTTTAGTTTTTATTTATTTATTTGATCAAGGGGGAGACTATTCCGGGGTTGCGGGCCTGTTCGAAAGAGATACCGCGGCCCCGGAACATAAAAGCCGACGAAGAAACATGGATGGGTTTTAGTCAGTAAGAGTCTGGCACTCCCTCCCGCTCCTGCCAGAGTGGGAGAAGTCATTTGATGATTTCCCAACCCAAAAAAAAAAAAAAGGGGGAGACTATTGCCATCAGCCAGACACAAATCCAAACTCCGTGGCTGCTACTAAATAATTAGATTCTTGATGGAAAGCCCATTAACATTTTCATGAATGAATGAATGATCCTTTAAAATATACCTTTTCACTTCTCATGCTCTAAAAGTACGCCATTATAGCCCTACGAAGCGGGATTAAACTGACCGTTTATTCCCTAGGGAGTACAAAGTAATTAAAAAAAAAATAGAACGATCTTTTACTCTAAAACATGGTCACAAAAGAGACTCATCGAAGGCTTTATTTAAATTTCGAATTGGCTTGCAAATAGAAAGCGATTTATTGAAAAAAAAAAAACAAATGAACTCTTTAACGCGAGAAAAATTTATGGTTGTTTGTGTGCATCGTTGATTTTGAAAAGTATGTGCAATGCCTCTGTTGCTAGCTACTGCAGTAATCTAGGTAAATAATAATTATCTGTGGAGTGTGGATCATCTCATCATCATTGCGAAAATGTTGAGAGTTTGTGTTGTGTTTTAAATTGTTAATCTGTGACTGACCTGATAGAAGAAAAAACTGACCCCTCAGTTCAGAATTTTTGTCGAGTGTGTTCGATTTTAAATGACTATTTTTCTCGCACTCGAAGTGAAAAGTACAGTTTGCACCTCGAGACTAAACGCCAATCTAATATACCCTCGCTTTCATTGCCTCCCTCGCAAGCTCGGGAGTCAAACCACCTCGGGTATATAATGGCTTCGTTTAGTCCCTTGTTATAAAATATACTATAGTTTAGTCCGTCTACATTCTATGAAAGAAATATGATAAACTTGTCCATGCCGAAATTACCAGTCTTGTCTACACTAGTATTTGTGGCCGTCGATGGAACGTTGTCGATACAGCGACTGTCGATATTATGAAGGTAATCCGAGGCGACTTGGCACAATAATAAAATTTTGGTTTTAAAGAAAAGATTCTTTGTCAATGAATTTAAATTTGATTCCATTTTCTGTCATTATTGGGTACCTTAGATATTTTAGCGTTATCTGACGTAATAATAATGTAGAAATAAACATCCACTCTCTTCGCATTTCAACTCTATCTGAAACTTTAAAAAATGAAGGTGGTGTGAAGAAAATGGCACCTTTACATATATGTATCATGTACCTAACCTATGTAATGTCAGCCAATCACTTACAAACACTTCCTACCAACCTTTTCCAAGACCAACCTTTAAGACTTGCGTGGGATGAAGCATATGTGATGCACTTAAACTTACTGCACATTCGTATCTTCGCATAACATTAACGGGAATAAGAACAGAGAATCAATTCCACATACATCACGTTCGTAAACCCCCCCATAGGGTTAGGTTAAAACTTTCGACAGTTATGTTTTAGCCCCTTTTTTGTCGTATGGAAAATTGTCAAATAACTCCTCCCACTCTGTTTATCATACTTTTTCTGATTAAAACCGATCCATGTACCTTCCTAGCCCTATAAGTTCCGGAGCCACGGTATCTCTTTCATACAGTCCCACAGCCCCGGCAGGCATCGGCATTTGCGGATTTGGCATCTCTTTGAGGTGCACGTGCAAAACGAACGCCGTCGACACGGCCTGTCGTCATAAGACGGACGGACGGCGAGCTGGAACATAGCTCACCGTGCGCACGCCCGCGCCTAGGTTGGCCAGTAGCCATCACGTGGCGCCCGACGCCTGGTGCGTCTCCTGCGGCGGCTGGACGAGAGGTTCTCTCCCTCTCGCGTTTCGCCATCTCCTTCGCTAGCATGACTGCTTCACAGAAGGAGGTGACATCTTACCATTCCGTCTCGCTCCGGACCATGGATAGAAGCCGCTACGAGGACGCAGCGGTATGTTTAAGTCCTCTAAAAAAATATTTCCTATTATGATTATCTGGTAAAGGGGTTATATAGCTTTCGCCTGAAATACTTGAAGTCATCATTGACTTCTTTGATCCAGTCCACGGTATGTACACAATTAACGTCTACTGTAGACGCCTAATTGTATACAATTAACGCACATTTAATCCTCGCCAATCTCAAGCTATATTGCCCTCCTGTATAAAATAACAGGATTCAAAGAATTTGTTCTGCGGATTATAGAAAATTAGATATTGTTAGGAGAGGTGTTTACTGGTCGCTGTTGCTGGCCTAAGTAATTAGAACAAATTATTAAATAAATAGAACAAAAGAAAGCATAGAAATGTAAGCATGCACAACTTGTACAAAGTACATAGAGACGCGGTCAGTTCCACGGCCTCTGAATAGAGGAGCATAGCTACAGCGGCGCACTGCAGCAGCCATTTATGTTGAGGTGTGGCAAGTCTACTTAATGTGAATGTGCGTGGGAATTATGTGTGGGAATATGCGGAAATTGGAGGAGGCCTATGTCCAGCAGTGGACGTCTTTCGGCTCAAATAATGGTGATGATGCGGAAATTAACGGTTAGTTCTTATGAGTCGTTGACACATTACAATTGATACACGTGCCTCTTAATTCGTTCCAGACGTGTCATTGACCCCTTAGTAACTTTTAAACAGTATACAGCCTATTGATTTTTACGTGTTTTGGAAAAAAGGGTCTTCCAGTCTATTATGATATTTTTTTATAAAATATCACATCAAATGCTATTTCGTTTTGTAGCTTAATTAATCACGTTTTCAAAGTGTTTTTCATGCCTTAAAGTATGAATAAAGAATTAGAGTTAATGGCCTGAAGTAAGTAAAAGAAGGCTGTAGATGACGATGATAATTATTTTATATCCAAGAACATTTTTTTTTTTGCGATTTTTCTTGTGAGGGAAACTAACAATATTTGTTAGCCCGGAAAAGTTTCAATCTGGATCATACGTTTTGTAAAAAAGGAAGAAATCAAAAATGTTTCGGGTCGACATAATGTCTTTTGAAACCAAGAAAATCATTTTTATGTACTCGAATACTTCAGGTACAGTTTAAGCGATACTTTTGGGATAACTCATATTAAAAAAACTCGCCTCATTTTACTAAAGCTCCAACAGAATATTCATCCCGTTCCCAGTAGCCTATATGTTGTTAGTATGAACCGTCCATTGTTCGACGTCGACCCTTTTCTAGGTCCGTAGGTCAATTGCAGCGAGTCAGGTCACGGCACCTTCATCTACCAACGCCTTTGAGAAAATGCACCTCCTATACATGTCTATGCTCCTAGTACTTCGTTGTTCAATTAAGGTTAATGTTAAGTGTGTGGAATACGTAGTTTTTTTGTAAATTCTGAAATAGAGAGATGAATAGGGTAATTAATGATTTATTTACATTTTATTTTGAAGTTTTAAGGAACAATCACAAATGATTTCCTTCGTTACTTTCATCTACCAACGCCATTGGGAAAATTTACCTTCTAATACATATTAGTAGTACCTTCTAAGTCAATTTTAGCGTGTCGTTAATGTTGAAATAACATTTATCTACCCAAATATCATAAACTCTCTCTAATGCGTTCAAAAACCATAGGCAATGACCAGCATTACCAACCTGCAGAAATAAACGGAACTGTAATGAACTCATAACGCAACTGAAAACAGTTGCGTTATGAGTTTTAAATTTGGAACAGGTGTCAAATTCAAGTGAGTGTGCTATTCTAGTATCACCTACATTAAATCAGATATCGATAAAAAAAAAACCCCAATTCAGTATGATTTTAATTATAAATCGCACGACATTTTGATCTCGAGTGACACAAGAATAGTGACTTTGTTCGTTTGCCTATGATTTACAAAAAATGACAGATATCCGAAACGCCGCCATTTTGTTCGTTAGCTTTTTATTTCCAGTAATCCAGTTACGAGTAGACAAATTTTCTGATAAGTTCTTTATTTATGTCGAAAATGAGTGATAGTGACTCAGAAATTGACATGAATACTCCGCCAGATATCGTAAATGCAGCGACGAATGCAACTAATAACCTGTTGGCACAAAAATCAAGGGCCAAGTAACAATGCAGGTCATTTCCCTATGGTTCCTGAACCCATAGAGCCCTTATGATATTTGGGTAGATAAAGTAGTGTATGCAACTATACATAATTAGGCATTACAACACGAGTGTGATGCTATTAAGAAACTCGCCTTCGGCTCGTTTCTTAAACCCACACTCGTGTTGTAATGCCCTTCATTATGCACAGTTGCATAAACTACTATATTGTAACGATTTGTAGTTGTTTTTCAAGTTAGAACAATACACAATTTTATTTCGTGGGTCAATTGAAGTGGAGACTGTTCCACCTTCATCTGAGAAAATGCACCTCCTATACATATCTGCGCTTCTGGTACCTTGTAGCTTGTTATTCAATTAAGGTAATGTTAGCGTTACGAAGAAAATGTAGGTTATGTAGAAGTTTTTCTAGCTAATTTTCTAGAATGGTGTTTAGAGATAGAGTTACGATAGTGACTTGCCCGCGTGTTCCACAAATCAACTGTTATTCCTGGAAGCCAGAATCAACCGTAGCAACTACCAGAAAAACGCCTACACAGTGAAGCTCGACGAACTCTCAGAGACACAACATTATAAAGAAACAATTTAACTGTTTTGGATCCCGCAACAAAATTAGGACGAGCCGCTCGTGCTCATGCTCCATGCCACGAAAACACGTTAAGCTGTTGGTCCCGGCTGTCATTTGTGGATTTTTGTCAGTCCCTAGATAAGATTAGGCAGATGATGATGAATATCGCAACAAATTTTTCATAAAAAAATAGCGGAGGCGTAGGAAAATCATAATTCACATTTTATTTCATTTCATTTCATTTCATTTCATTTCATTTCATTTCGTTTCGTTTCATTTCATTTTATTTTATTTTAAAATAATATATCTTGCCTGAAATAAATGTTTTTTTTTTTTATATCAGCAGTACACAGAACAAACAAGGCCAATAGGCACATCAACAGCTGCCGCAATTTTATACCTGGCTTCATTATCACCATCGTCATCAGCCTATAATGTTTCCACTGCTGGGACACGGCCTCCTCTCAATGCGAGGGAATGGGCTATAATCCGCCACGCGCGGGCCCACTGCGGATGGAGGATGTCACA
The DNA here is from genome assembly GCA_916618015.1 of Xestia c-nigrum. Taxonomy (NCBI): domain Eukaryota; kingdom Metazoa; phylum Arthropoda; class Insecta; order Lepidoptera; family Noctuidae; genus Xestia; species Xestia c-nigrum. Next base: position 21,482,005 of record OU745246.1, read on the forward strand.
TGTCTTCGAAGTTTTGGTTCAAGGACATGCTGGTTTCCTCACGATGTTTTCTTTCACCGTTTTGAGAGCAGTGGTGAAGAAATAATGCGCCTGTCTAGGTTCGAACCCACGACTTATTGTTCGTAAGTCGGGGCCGCCACCACTGGGCTACCGCTGCTCTCATAACTGCCTGGATGAAAATCTATTTAAAATCCTAGCTGCATTAATGAAACTTAAAATGGGGGAGCCAGACTTCGAAGCCCAATGAACTAGCTAAACAGCTAAAGGAACACAAACCCGCTTAACTAAAGTTAAGTAGTAAGTTGAGCGTTCAAAGATTGCAACGCTACAGTCGAAGTCAGTCGGCTGCTGACCCATTTCTGTAGTTAACTTTAGTTTTTTTAACTACTTTTGACCTGATAACGGTTTTACAATTTTCCTAGTGTTTTGAATTTTGAATTAGAGGTAAAGTTTGTGAGGTTGTAAGGGGTAATCTCTGGATCTACTGAAAGCTACAATATTTGTGAGGCCATAGGCTATATTTAAAACGTTGTCGTGGGATGATTTCCAAACAAATCACGAACGAAGCCGCGGGCAAAAGCTAGTCAATAATAATACAAGTATGTATAATTTAAGTATTTATGTATGTATATTTTTTTTTTGTTGTATTTTTTTTTTGGTATGTGTAATTTTACCATTTCATTATATTTTTTTTATTTATGTGTTGTCCTGTCGGGCTAATAAATGCTTTTTCTTTCTTTCTAATAGTCACTTATAGGTATAATTAAGATGGGAATAAAATAATCCATGTCTCGTTATTCAATTTGGCTAAATACCTATTATACTTCATTTTTGGCGAGATGATAGGTTTATCATTACCATATTATACCAAAGAGGTACGATTCTAATCATTTTCCTAATCGAAATACAAAAGCAATAAACAAAATAGCATCGCTACAAAATATCAGTAAACACTCTCCACAAAAAAGAAAACATCTAAAATTCAAAACTCGAACACAAAAAGGTCCCTTCACACAACACAAAAAACACGACATGAAAACGGCCGCACACACGGGTAGCGAGCGGCGAGCGCGTCTGCTACGTTGCACGTTGCACGGTTGCAGTGCACCGGTCGTCGACCTCGGTCAGTGGGTCAGCGCGCCGCGGCAGGACACTGCAACCCCCTTCCGTACCGTACTTGAACTTTGCGATTGACGGGCTCTATAACTGGGACGGTTGTAGGGTAACTGGTAGGGATGTTCGCGGAACTGAGTGATGTAATAACGTGTAGTATAGTAAATAGTTGTGAATTTCGGGAAACTGGCTTGCAACTCGTTTATTATACGTTTGTGTTGTACAGAGGTTTGTTTACGCTCATTTTTTTTTTCATAGGGCTTTTGTAGAGTAAATATGTAATATTGTACGTCAGGGTTTTATTAATTCACTGATATACTGTGATGGTTTGTAGATTAAAATATACGGTCTTCTTTAGATCAAGTTTTTATTTTTAAATCTTGTTATTGAATGTGAAGCTTTATAATTTCTAAATTATTTTATTTTTGTTAGGTAAATGCAATTATCCTTTTTTTGCACGTACGTCCAAATATTGCTTGGTTAAAAGTTTATGCGTATGCATATTTGTAATCATGTTCTCAAAAACGGCTCTACAAATTTCGATGCAAGTTGCATTATAGACATTTACAGGGGTGTAAAATCGATCTAGCTAGGCCTCACCTGGGATTTTTTTTTTCTATTTTCACCCAAGCAAAGCTCGGACGCCTTAAGTACTAATTATGATGTAACAGATATTCCAAAATCAGATATAGTTAAACAGAATACTCTTAAAAAAAAATGTTTATTTCAATTACAAAAGGCTTAAAGAAAAAGGATTTGGAGACCACCTTTTAAGCAAGGAGATGCTTGTGTTAGGTGACTCCGCTCCTCCGCATAACATTAATATTACAATGCAATTGAATACAACTTAGAGCTATAGAAAGTTATATAAATTTAAAGATTGAAGTTAAAAATTAAAGAATATTAAAGTAAAAATTTACTTTTTTACTTTAATATTCTTTTTTTTAAAAGAGGAGCGCATTTCTGAGGTGTATGTAGGTAGGTTAAAGTGTGTTTGTGGGAGTGAGTGTGTTTAAGTAGGCAACTAATATGTTTTAATTAATAAAATTATGAAGACAAAAATATATCAAGTCGTAACAACCGAGTAAAGTGAAAACAAGTCTATTGCCACAAAACAAAACCGCATCAGCCCTCTATCAGTCAGGTACACCCATAATAGTTTGATGCAGCACGTATAATTGGGTTACCGAGCACTCATCGGTTATAAAGTATTGGACGGCATTGTCAACAACGCGCCCTGTTCCTAGTTACTATGCTATGTATGACGGGAAATTGTGTTAGCGGGGTATGTAGAGGAGTGGAATTAATTGAGTATGTGTAGGTGGTAATGTAGGTATCTGTGTGATAGAAGGATAAGTAAGCAGTTATCATCATTATCGTCTTCATCATTTCAGCCTAATCGCTGGAGATAGGCCTCCTCCAAGTGTCGCTACTTTAACCGGTCCCGTTATAACTAATAAAGGAATTGTTTTATAATCAAATATGGCTTTAATTCTGTGTGTTAAATTAGTTAAATTAATTTAAAAAATTAAGAACGCCCCGACACATAATAATGATTGTAGTAAATAATGTACTAAAATTTTAATGAAAAATAATGACCCGATTGGCGTAGTGGTTGACGCTGCCTTACGTTCTTAGGATCCTGGGTTCGAATACCGGTAGGAGCAAATGTTTGTGTGATGAGCACGGACATTTGTTTCCGAGTCATGGATGTTTATATATTATTATGTATAATAAGTAATTATGTATTTACAAACAAAAAAGTATATAATATGTAGTATATCAACTATCTATAGTGTCCACGACACAAGCTTTGCTTAGTGTGGCACTAGGTGGCGCAGTGTGCTAATGTCCAGCGATATTTATTTATTTATTATTTAATTCGTTAGGTCCTATGTTTTTTTTTACATCTTGAACCGATTTTCATCAAACATAGCTCCTGACTAGTTCACTACTCAAACAAAAAAAACAAAATCGAAATCGGTTCATCCGTTTGGGATATTCGATGCGTCAAACATGACGTCAAGCTTATAGCACCTCGTCGATAAATGGACTATTCAACACATTTTTTCAATTTGAACCAGTATAGTTTCTGAAATTAGCGCGTTCAACCAAATTTTTTAAATTTTTTAATTTTATTAACACACAGCGCCACCTAGTACCACACTAAACAAAGCTTGTGTCGTGGACACTAGATTATTGATATTCTATATATTATAAACTTTTTTGTTTGTAAATACATATTTATTATACATATAAACGTCCATGACTCGGAAACAAATGGCCATGCTCAACACACAAACATTTGCTCCTACCGGGATTCGAACCCAGGACCCTAAAAACGTAAGGCAGCGTCACTACCACTACGCCATTCGAGTCGAGATAGAGACATACTGAGCGGGTGGCGCAGTAATGATGACCCAGGTAAACGTACTGAACGGTGGTTGACTCGTACACTATCCAATCTCCACAACCCAGTTAGTTCTGGGTAATACGATACCCCTTGGTGAGACTGGTTATCAGACCATCGGGCCCCTGATTACCTGTAAAGACTGTCAAATATCTACAATTTTCAGCCGGTAGCAACGGTCAAACGTGCTTTATGAGGCAAGGAGGGGATTTGGATGTATTGGGCGGTCACCCATCCACCGATCTTTAGTAAGTGCGGCTTAACCTAAAGATCGACGCGAAGGAGCTGTTATTATTTTGCTATGAGCTCCATAGATTTAAAACATCTTTTTTTTTACTTCGCCTATATTGTCCCACTGCTGGGCAAAGGCCACCCCCATAGCGTTCCACTCTTCTCTCCGTGCGGTTTTCTATGGCCAATCTCTCATAAACGCGTCTAGGTGGTCACGCCAGCGTTTTCTAGGCCTCCCTCAGCGAAGACGCCTGAGTGGGGTGCCAGAAGACATCTACAAAACATCTAGCCCTATAATATTCACACAGACCATATTCATACAGAGTGTAAACAACCTTATCACGAAGCCGTCAACCAAGCATTCTGTTACATCAAACTTAGTAACTTTACGCAAAAAATATTGCTGGGAAACAACTTCTTTTCAACTCAATTTTATGCACTTAAAACATTGTGCTGATGGATGGATTGAGATGTTTAAAGTAAAAAAAAAACTTGTCAAAAAGTTGGAACTTTGAACTCCAACATCTCTGTAACTAGTATTTTCACAGGTCTGCTGTAGAACAAAAAAGATGACCGCAACGACGGGCATAACAAAGTACCTTTCGGCTTCGTTAAGAGGTGTTTTACACCCTTTATACTGGGCCACAGGCTACTGTGAGAAGGAGTGAGATAAAACCATCACGTGGGCCCAGAGCTGGTTGATGGATGACCCTAACTTTTAGATTTTTGATATATCATTATTTATATTTGGTTTAAAACATAAATGCCCCTGGACAACAAATAACCGCAAACACAAAACATATATTTACAATTTAAATGAAACTATAAAAACGCGCTATCATCCATTATTACGACAACAAGATAATAAAAAAACTGCAACTCACACGTAAACATAAAACACAACATGACGACACAAGTTATGGTGACATGCAACTGATAAATACGGCGTTTTTATTTCATATTACTGTCGTAAATAACTTACACATCGTTTACTTTTTACATGTAAAAAGCGACATTCATAGAAAATGCACTATACTAAGAAAGAAAAACAGGCTTAAGTCTACGGCGGCTATTCATCTAGGGCTCTGTACTTTTTAGTTTGTAAGATTTTCGCCCTGGCTTTACACTCTAGGCACCCACAGAATAGTCCGGTTAAGCAGACGACAACCTCTCTATGTTGAACTGCGAGATGCCATTTCGAAAAACAAAAACCATAAGTACTAGCAAAAGTGAAAATGCTCCTTATAAAACCATTCCCAAAGAAGAAAAGGAATAAAAATAAGTTTGGAACCGGATCGTGGAGGTGGTGGCTCAAAATAAAGAGAGAGTGCAGAGGGCTCATTCTCACAAGTGGGTGAAGTTGGGTTGTCTGTGATCATGAAAGATTAAGAGAACCCCTATTTTACCTAAAACGCATGTGTTTTCTAAAGAATACAAATTTATTTTTCAAAAGCAGTACCTTTCTGCTCTTCTATCAAACTGTAATTTGTGTGTACATAAATAAATATATAAATAAGCACAAAACATGATCCGGAAAATGTAAATAACCGAACCAGTGAACTGAGTAACAATGCTAAATCTTTCAATTGTACAATACCCGTGGTCTATCGCGACTCATAACAATTTTATTCGAGTAAACAAAAGACAAGTTCTACTAAAATATCAATAGTTTTATATGAAGCTACTTTCATCTGACCTCCACAAACTATTCTTTGAATAACACTGAAACCACTCTACAATAATTCAGTTGTGTTTCGAGTATTTAACACGACTGACGGAAGAAATAAATTACTTTATATTTGGAGTTGTTTGTATAACTTGGTGATGGGGCATGGGGGTCATTATTTATGATCAGAAAGGTGGTCTCTAACTGATCATAAACGATGAGCCCCATGCTCAACGTTTACATTTTTTTTGTTTCTTTTTCTCTAAAACTTGGTGTATCATTTTTACGCGCGGACTGTACCAACTAGAAAAATACTGGCATACAAGAATGAGTGACACTTACATGTCGAATTTTTTTCTAAAATTGAATACTACATCTTACGACAAGGGGCCTAATTCTACTATTTTAATAAATTCGTCACTCCAACACGATTCCATTCTCATCCCATTGTCATTTTGTTTAAAGTTCGTAATCTGCTAAATTCACAATGGTCGGTCAATGGTCTCGGAATAAAATTGTGTTATAATGGCATTGTCGTATTGTCATTATTATAAAACTTTTAATACAAATGGTTTCCGAAATCTACTACTAAATGCGAACATTTATTCATGCCAGATTTCAGGTACGAGATTATTATTCTATCGATTAGTAAAATCTTAATATTATACAGACACTGCGTTTTAAGCCTCTCAACACCCTGAGGATATCACCTATTCCTCTTTATTGGTTGTTATATACTTTACCAATAAACCAGTAATTATATCTTTATCCATCCATATATATATTTGGCCACTAATAATTATGAACAATTTGTGTAATGGAGTGTATAGTTGTACGCAGCAGAATTGCGTGACTACCCTCTGTTTCAGCCCCCGTAGGAATGGGAAGGAATTGTTAACTCATGTCGTTGTAATGGATTGGCATCGATGGAGCGAAACTTTTCACGTGAATTTGTAGTATGTTCATAGGTTAAAATGTTTGTTTGAAAATAAGTGTGAGTTTCCGTAATTTATTGGGTAACAAGTCGTTTGTAGTATCATAGGTTCAAACCTAGGCAGTCATTTTGCTTTGTGATCTTTGGCCATCATCTTCCTCCTAGCTTTTTACCAACTACATTGGGGTTGACTACCAGCATTACCAGTTTTTTTACTCCTCCACTCTCTGATTAATTTCGTAGCGGGATCCAAGACAGTTAAGTTCATTCCGTGGGACTTGGTCGAGCTTCATTGTCTCGGCGCTTTTCTGGTGGTAACGGCTGTTCATTCTGGCTTTCAGGAATTGCAGTGGTTTGGGTATAGTGTGATAGGCTTGTCCCAAAATACTAGTATTACCGGATTCAGCTGAATACGAGTATTTTACAAGGAGCGACTGGGTAACTGGTACCCCTTGGTATGACTTGGTTGTCAGACTTGCGGGCCACTGACTACCTGTAACGACAGCCAAAGATCTATGAATGGCACCAACGGCTTAACGTGTTTTCCGAGGCACGGAGTAAACTGATTTTGAAATGAGTAGTTACCCATGTACGATCCAACCTAGGCAAGTGCGGCTTAACTTATAGATTGACCCAAGTGGCTGTTATTATTTAGCCGCGAGCTGTGTGATGTATTGTATATGGATATATTGTATCCCACTGATCTTAAAATGGTTAAGGAAAGCATTATAAAGGTTCTCTAGGCTCAATGTCTCGTACACTATACCTTTTAAAACAGGTGACTATACATACTACAGGTGTTCCCAAAAACATACATATTTCGTATTCAAATGAACCAATAACACCAAAGAAATGATAATGATCCATCAACATTCTTTATTCTTATCCCAATTCATTTGGGGCGGCACAGCATATCTTCTTCATCCATACTTTTAAATTTTTTCGTCATCTCATGTGACACTTATTTTCTTGTCATATCATTAAGTGGACCTAATTATGACGTGAATGACTAGCAATTACATGATTGATGAGAATGCAAATATTGAATGTGCAGTTACAATATACAGCTTTCAAAGCTATCGTTGCGTCCGCTCTGAATAAAAATCTTTAATAGGTCATTGTACGAACGCTGTTGCAGAGATCTGAAATAGAGAGCCAGATTATTTTCATGAATTTCTGTATTGATTTTAGTCTCTAGTAGATGATAGTTAGGTCATAAAATTAACGTGCAACTATGATGGAAAAGCGAAACATTCTTCCTTTTTTATGAATTGATAAATAACGGGGGGAAATATTATAATGACCACCAAAATGACTTTGTGACCACTAACATCTATCACCCTTAAATTTTAATGGATCACCAAATTTAGTAAATTGAGCACCAAATTATAGTAAGGTGTTTGATGACATACTAGTATGGCGCACAGGCTGACTTGGGACACCCCGACACGGATAGATCAGGTTAGAAGCGGGTGCAGCGGGGCTCCGTCAACCGGGTCTCCCTCGACTCGGTTCAATTTGTGGTGTTCATTAACAAAAAAAATAAATGTTTGGTTCTAATTTCATAATAAAATAGGAATCAATTTTGGTGATCATTTACTAATTTTGGCAATCAAAAGGGTTTTTTTTTGCCTTTACATTTTGCTAAATCTGGTGGTTCGTTATTTCCATGCCATAAATAACTCGAGTAAGATTAATTAATAGAATAATTTAGTATAAAAGTTTTACAAAAGTACAAATATTACATTTAGGGGCTGATTTAGGTGTAAACTATATAACAACAATATATTTAACAGTTGCATGTTACGAAAATGTTGAAATGTTTGGTCACAGGACCAATTTTAAAATGCGTTGACAATTGAAATTTGTCAGAAAACCTGTTTATGTTAGAACTAAATAATTATTCGAATGGTGATGATGATGCAATCCAGTAAATACATCGACTATAGAAGACATTTACGATATTCAACGCCTTTTTTGTTGGGATGGGAAATCATCAAATGACTTCTCCCACTCTAGGCGGAACGGGAGGGAGTGTCAGACTCTTACTGACTAAAACCCATCCATGTTCCTTCCTCACCCTTTATGTTCCGGGGCCGCGGTATCCCCACTCTAGGCGGAACGGGAGTGAGTGTCAGACTCTTACTGACTAAAACCCATCCATGTTCCTTCCTCGCCCTTTATGATCCGGGGCCGCGGTATCTCTTTCGAACAGGCCCGCAACCCCGGCAGGCTTCGGCCCTTGCGGCCCCTCCCCTTATGCTGGCATCTCTTTGAGGCGCGCGTGGAACATGAACGCTCTGTCGACACGGCCTGTCGTCGTTAGACGGATGGACGGCTAGCTAGCCCATAGCCAACCGTCCACAGGCCCGCAGCGATATCCAACGCCTTTGACGATATTTACTACCATCGATGTCTCCATTTGAATTCCTGTACTCACTAAGACAAAACACAGTTCACCAGTTCCACTTACATTCCAGCTCCAGGATACAGTAAACATACTCTACTATTAATATTAATGATTTATACCGGCGCCTGCTCAGTTCTGAATTACAAATTCTCAATTGTTTGCCAAACGCCACGTTGAGCGGTGCCTACATTATCGCATAGTTTACAACGGCTTATTATTAAATCATCTGGCTATGGCAGTTGGAATTGCAATAGAATGCAGTGCAACGAAGTTGGATAATAAGTATTTTGTGATGATTGTGTTGGGTAAGTTTAAAAGTTGCGCCAGTTTATAAAAAGTTAAAACGAAGGAAGAATCGCAAGACTAATAGAGCGAAGAATATCGTTTATATCAGTTGATGGATGGAGAGGAAGAAGGAGACCAACGAAACGATGAATGGATTGTGTGAAGAATAATCTATACTATACATTTTAATATTATGAAGCAGAAGAGTTTCTTTGGTTGGTTGAACGCGCGAATCTTTAAAACTACCGGCTCAAATTGATAAATTATTTTTGCTTTGGATAGTCCATTTATCCAAGAAGGCTATAGGCTATTTAACATCACGCTATGACAAATAGGAGCGGAGCAGCTATAAGAAGTGTTGCAAGCGGGAAAAATCTCCGGTTGAGCAGGTAATGCGTTGCGAGTTCAAAACTTCACGCAAACGAAGTCGCGGGCAGAAGCTAGTATGAATTAAAGAGGAATAAATGATAGCATGACGATTGACAGTGGAGAATAGAAGAATCAAAATTATAGAAAACTAGCTGACCCACGCAACTTCATCTGCGTCACATAAGAGAGAAAAACGAATGGAAAACAAAATCCCGTTTTTGAAATATTTTTCATTCCTGCTCCGCTCCTTATAGCCGTAGCGTGATATGACAAATAGCCTAAAGCCTTTCTCGATAAATGGACTATCCAACACAAAAAGATGTTTTCAATTTGAACCAGTAGTTCCTGAGATTAGCGCGTTCAACCAAACAAACAAACAAACAAATTCTTCTGCTTTATAATTAAAGTATAGATTATGTTGATGTGGAGGGTTAGGATTCAGGAATTATTTTGTTCAGTGGAAGTAATAGTAGTAATACGTAATAAGGTCATCCAGCATGTTTATTGTTTTTTCCGAAGGAATATCTAGTGCCGAACCTAATGAATGGTTGTTTTATAGGTAGATGTGAAATTACAACAAGACTTTTAAAACTGTGCATCCTGAGGTTGCAATCATCGATAAATTGCAGACCTGTTGCACGTCGAAGGGTATTGGAAGACTTAATGCTTCTCTGCTTGATGAGCTTTTGTGCACTGGTTGTTTCTACTTGCGATTGCAGAGTCCTTTTTAATGTGCTGAGGATGACCAATGCTCCTGCAATGACCCCTTTGAAGTTGCAGTCCAGAAAATTCCTTCAACTTCTCCTAAACAAAAATATCCATGAACATAACTCACATTCACACTAAAGCAGCACAAACTTTGGATCGCTGAGTCAATGTTCTCCATGTTCTCCGCTTCCATTTCCCGGGTCATTGTATTTTACGTAAGCGGAGAACAAACACTGTAAAATATTCTCCAGTTCAAATAGGTACGTATAGTACGAACTGGGTTAATAAAAAGGAAACTATCCGCTTACAACGTACCGGCTATACATTGAAATACTTTATGCGAAGACAGTGTACGGGGAAAAGAAGAAAACGGTCAAGATCGAGTGGTTAATTTAATATTGCTGATATTGCATTTGTATAAGATAATTTGATTTTCAATCGTGAACTTACCTGTACATGACTTCCTATCGAGTGCTTCGTTGATCTATTGGTCGCAAGCGTGGCTGCTGAGTACGAAGTCCTGGGTTATATTCCCGGGTCGGGCGAAGTGCTATTTTCGGGTTTTACCATCAGGGTTTTCTCAGAAGCAGCCACGGAATCTGGATTCGTGCTCGGTTGATGGCAATAGGTGCCCCGTATTCATCATCATCATCAGCCTATAATGTTCCCACTGCTGGGACACGGCCTCCTCTCAATGAGAGGAAATGGGCTATAATCTACCACGCGGGCCCAGTGCGGATTGGTAGATGTCACATGTCTTCGATTTTTTTGGTTCGAGGACATGCCGGATTCCTCACGATGTTTTCCTTCACCGTATTACATGGCACTTAAAACATAACTGACGAAATGTGGGTTTACTATACATATAAGTACACTTCTGCCTAACCCTGCGGGGATTACAAGTGTGATGTTTTGTTTTGACTTCCTAAAAAAATTACTTAAACAATAAATAGTTTAACATACTTGTATCGTTATAAAAAAGACGTTATTGCAGTTACAGATAAGTAAACTATTCCGGAATTATTACAATTACAATTATCAGCAGTAAATAGGTTAACAGGTTAACCTAGGTACTTGTATCGTTTTTAATAAATACGTTATTGCAGTTACAGATAAGTAAACTATTTCGGAAGTTACAATTACTATTATCAACAGATCCTGTCTTAAACCTAAGATAGTCCACCTACCTCAAGAATAAAAGGGCATTGCTCCCAAACAATCTTCAAAGCAACCCAGATATTAGGATATCTAACAAAAAAACAACAAGCAAAACGTTTCCTCCAAGATTGCACATCGTACAAACTACAAGAACAAAGCAACATCGCCTACGGAACCCTAAAAAGCAGTCCAATACAGCCTACATGAACAAAGAGTTCGTTGCAAAGTGCAATACTCGCTGGACGCAGATCTCTGAAACGCGGACGCGGCTCAAAAATATTTATACGTAGATTTGGATTTCGTTCCCCGGTTTTGAATGCATTGCGGGTTATGTATGCAGTGTAATAACGGGAGCGTGGAGTGGTGATGGAATGAATTGTGAAGAATGATGAGTTTTGCAATGTCGGAATTGGATTTGGTGTTGTGGTTGCTTTTGTGGACAGGTTTTTAGGTACTAGTTGTAGTAAGATAGGATTAGTGTTCGTGTATTTTTGCTTACAAGTGAAGGCGATGGTTATCAATTTTCTCAAGATATTAAGGTCAATATCAGCACTAGTATAGTATGGTTAAAATTTTCTTATTTTCTAATCTACAAAAAACTCGGTGAATATTTTACCTTGGATGATATGGGGTCTAAAATCTTTGATTACCTACTTGGTAAAAATAAATCCCGCAATGTCCCATACTCCGTGTGCAGTCACTTCAGGTAAGTATCTTATTCATCGGTAGTGTCCAGAACTACATATAATTTAATGTAGCCTAAAATAAAAAGTTCTAGGATCCAAGTTACCCTAGCAAAAATAGTTTTTTTATTCTATTAAATTTGCCGTCTATTATTTGGCATAGAAAAAAATCTTTAAAGCTCCGTGTAATGTAAACTGGGACTATTTTAATCGTGCTTGCTACTAACGGGATACGCTTACGCCCCATTCGCGTACAACGGGGTATGAGTACATTTGCGACCCACTCGCGTCCAACGGGGTACGTTTGTGACCCGCTCTACTTTATCCCAGCTGGTCAAGTACCTTTGGAAGTTCGGGGCTTACTCCCGATGCAATTTTTCGATGTAATGGAGTATTACGCTGGTCTGCAGTTTACAGGGTGTTTCGATATTTGGTTGGTGAAACAATTGTATGACGAGGAGGAAAAAAGTTAATCACGAAAGTTAGTAGTTTATGTAAGAATTGGTTAACTTATGTCAGCATGTATCTAATGTCCCGAAACGTTAGGTAGAAGTATACTCAAGGGTCATCATCATCATCTGCCTAGCCTTTTCCCAACTATGTTGGGGTCGGCTTCCAGTCTAACCGGATGCAGCTGAATACCAGTATTATACATGGAGCGACTGCCTATCTGACCTCCACAACCCAGTTTATACTGGGAAATACGATACCACTTGGTAAGACTGGACAGACTTTTGGGGCCACAGACTACCTGTAACGACTGTCAAAGATGGACAAATGTATAGAGTATACTCAAGAGTACACTTACATTATGCCAGTTATGTTTTGCTACTGAGAAAATCCTGATGGAAATTTTGCCTGACCCAGGAATTGAACCCAGACCTAATGATCAGTAGTCGCGATGGCGACTACTGCACCAACGATTAGGACCGTTGTTAAGGACCAACGAGGTAGTCAAAGTGAAGTTAAACTGTGAGATCGTTGAACTCAAGTGTTTAAGACTATTCAGTTCACTCCTTCCTTGAGAGCAGCGGTGGCCCAGTGGTGGCGGCCCCGACTTACGAACAGTAAGTCTTGGGTTCGAATCCAGGCAGGCACATTACTTTGTGTAATTTATTTCATCTCTACTGCTCTCAAAAACGGTGAAGGTAAACATCGTGAGGAAACCAGAATGTCTTAGAACCAAAAATTCGAAGACATAATATGACATCTACCAATAGGTTATGGCCCATACGCAAAATACGCGCTTTGACGTGGAGTTGCGGACCGGACACCAGCCCGTTATACAATACAATACAATAACTCCTTTTTTAAAAGGTGATCTCCAAATCCTGTTTCTATAAGCTTTATGTGATTGAAATAAACTTTTATCTACCCAAATATCATAAACCCTCTCTAATGCGTTCAAAAACCATAGGCAATGACCAGCATTACCAACCTGCAGAAATAAACGGAACTGTAATGAACTCATAACGCAACTGAAAACAGTTGCGTTATGAGTTTTAAATTTGGAACAGGTGTCAAATTCAAGTGAGTGTGCTATTCTAGTACCACCTACATTAAATCAGACATCGATAAAAAAAAAACCCAATTCAGTATGATTTTAATTATAAATCGCACGACATTTTGATCTCGAGTGACACAAGAATAGTGACTTTGTTCGTTTGCCTATGATTTAAAAAAAAATGACAGATATCCGAAACGCCGCCATTTCGAGCTGTCATTTGTTCGTTAGCTTTTTATTTCCAGTAATCCAGTTACGAGTAGACAAATTTTCTGATAAGTTCTTTATTTCTGTCGAAAATGAGTGATAGTGACTCAGAAATTGACATGAATACTCCGCCAGATATCGTAAATGCAGCGACGAATGCAACTAATAACCTGTTGGCACAAAAATCAAGGGCCAAGTAACAATGCAGGTCATTTCCCTATGGTTCCTGAACCCATCATAGAGCCCTTATGATATTTGGGTAGATAAAGTAGTGTATGCAACTATACATAATTAGGCATTATGCACAGTTGCATAAACTACTATTTTTTATTACAGTTAAGACTAACAGCAAGAAGAAAACTGATATAACAGGTTTTGAATTCATTTTACTTCATATTAAAAATATATAAAACTAGCTGACCCACGCAACTTCGTCTGCGTCAAAAGTACTGCCTACCTACTACTACCTACTACCTACCTACCACTACCTACGTACCTACTACTACCTACCCACTACTACCTACCTACCACTACCTACGTACCTACTACTACCTACCCACTACTACCTACCTACTACTACCTACCTACTACTACCTACCTACTACTACCTACCTACTACTACCTACCTACTACTACCTACCTTCTACTACCTACCTACTACTACCTACCTACTACTATCTACCTACTACTACCTACCTACTACTACCTACCTACTACTACCTACCTACTACTACCTACCTACTACTACCTACCTACTACTACCTACCTACTACTACCTACCTACTACTACCTACCTACTACTACCTACCTACTACTACCTACCTACTACTTTTTTTTTTTTTTGGGACAAGCCCGCCACACACGCCCAAACCACTGTAACTCCTGAAAGCCAGAATCAACAGTGGCGACCAACAGAAAAGCGCCGAGACAATGAAGCTCGACGAAGTCCCAGAGAATGAATTTAACTGTCTTGGATCCCGCAACGAAATTAATCAGAAAGTATAGCGGAGGAGTAGGAAAGAACTGCCTACCTACTACTACCTACCTACTACTACCTACCTACTACTACCTACCTACTACTACCTACCTACTACTACCTACCTACTACTACCTACCTACTACTACCTACCTACTACTACCTACCTACTACTACCTAACGGGATAAAAAGTATCCTATGTCCTTCTCCTGGCTCTAAACTACCTCCCTGACAATTTTCAGCTAAATCGGTTCAGCCGTTCTTGAGTTATAAGTGGAGTAACTAACACGACTTTCTTTTATATATATAGAAGAAAGATATTGGTCATTAAACTAAACTTAGTTTTTAGTATGAAACAGAAAGCTATTATAAGCTAAAGGTCAACAAAAACAAACCCTGATTACCAGTTTCTGAAAACCAGTTTTTTTTAGTGTGAAGTAAACATTTCTTCGTATCATTCTGTTGACTAACATTTCCAGGTACTCCTTACATTTTGAGGTACACAGTGCACATGACGTCATCCTTTATCATCATGATGCATCGTTTAGGAGTGATTTATGGCGGTTTATTACAGAATATTAGTCATCCTTCTACCTAGTAGTTGACGGTGACCAATTTATTATTACTGACATTCGTCCCGCGACTCGCGTCGTGCTAGTCGCGCACCACTTGCCGGACGAGATCATCGCTACATAAGTCTCAGCGATTACCAAGATGGCATTTAGATTTTTGACATTTTGGGAAAAGTGTGATCTGCTTAGCGACTGAATAGGCTATTCGCGTCTTGCGATTCAATGTCGTGTGTACGGACCGTGCGCTACTCGATACTTGCGACTTGATACTAATGTGGTAGGTATACAAGTATGCAACATTAGTATCGAAGAATTGCGTAGCCTTGTGTACGAAGGGGCTTAGACATCACTGAAGTGTCATATTGACTCTGACAACTGTTGCACGCGTTTTAGGTGTGTCGATTCGTCCTAAACGTAGCGAGTCGCCAAAACACGATGCAGCATCGAATGAACAATTACTGAAACATGCGATTTTGTTATCCCATCCTAACGCATATCACTCGAACGTGTAACAATATTGATGAAGTTGAAAAATTTCCTGCTACTATAAATATCGCTGGACATTACACACAGTGCCATCTAGTGCCACATTAAGCGACAAGGCTTGTGTCGTGGACACCAGACAGTTGATATACTACATAGATACTTTTTTTGTTGTTGTAAATACATAGGTAGGTACTTATAATACAAATAAACACTGTTCGTTTTTGCTGCCACTACTGGATATATTAAAGTCAACAAAACACATTGCTGTGTTAGCTGAAGAACATGAAATGTCCAAAACTAAGCGCAACCTCGGTGGTAGTTGGCACGGGCAGAGGAACGTTTTGCATGTGTAAAACAAACGGTTTAGATTTATAAAAAATAACAAAAAAAACTCGCGGACAGGTCAATCAAGAGCTGGTGTCAAGCAGCAACGTTAGCGGGCAAGGTCCCGCCATTTCTTGTCTTGAGTTACACGCACACCACGTGAGCAATGACGAGCCCACCCCGCTGTCCTATTGGGACACCTCTATAAACATGCACCTTCTCACCGCCACGCTGCCGGCACCCGCTCGCTTCTGGGCCGCGGACCTTAAGGCGGAGGTTTCTTGAAAACGGTCCAAAAGGCGGTTTTTAAAAGCAATGTATCTCTAAAACTGTAAATAATTTCGACAAATAAAAAAAACTTTATATTTCTCAAAACATAATTTGACAAACTTTAATGCACCAAAAAAATCTTCAAACATACCTCTTAATTTTCTTTCAAAGCAGTTTAGCCATTTATTGACAATGATAATTATAATTAAAAATATAACATAAAATTTCAAATGCTAAACTACATCGACTGGTGGATTAATTATTATTAAATAGTTAAGTTCTAGTTTTAAATCGATCGAAAAGACTCATTTCACACTATTCGGCCCGCAGTGACTGAAGTAACAACCACTTTGTAGTGCAAGCTAATTAGAACTTTATTCTTACAGTATTTCAAACGAAGTTTGAACCACCACAGATAGAGTTGCTTATTTAGCTGATGTCGTCGCCTTAAGCTACGAGTAACTGCGACAACGCTATCTGCGAAGCAATGGTACTCGCGTGAAGGAAAGAAGTGAACCACTTGCACACACGTGTCGTTCCGTTTGACACAGTTGTCGTTTTGCCTGAGGTCGTGAAAGCGTTAGTCGCAAAATTGTCAACGCGTTACAATATCTGCATCAACTCGTTGCCTATCCACGTGCCATACGTCTGAGGCTGGTTATAACTGGGTCGACCAAACTTACTACTGTTCTTTGCCAGCTGGGGTATGGGGGCCAATAAACTTGCACTGAAATGAGCTGTGTTCGGGAGATGTAAAGTATTTTGAAGCTTATTCGGTTTTAGTGTGGAATATCTGGTAAAATTGTGTTATAAAACTGCATTGTAGTATGGCGTGTGTTTGTATTGTGTAGTGTAAAAAATGGCGCGTATTCAGAAAGTTGGCACCTCGCAAATACCTGTTTAATATTTACCTGTTTTAATTAATTTCAAAATATTACTGTGTTGAAATTAAAAATGTGGCTAACAAACTATCGAGAATATTGATTATGATTTGTAATCATTAGTATCGGATCGAATCAGGGCTAGGTGGTAAAAAAACTATTTGGAAACTTTCCAAGTACCTTTTTTACATTTAAAACCGATTATTTGGGGTCACAATATTAATTAATGCATTGCATCATCAATATTCTAGATAGTTTTTTTGCAAAATTTCTCATTTTCATACAGTAATATTGCCAAATTAATCAAAACAGCAAAATATTTGACAGATGTATATCAAATACGCGACGCGCGAAAATGCGACGTTACGCACAATCAGTCAAAAACAATCAAACAGCCAAAGAAATACAATCTACTTTTAGTTACCTCCGACGACTTTATTGCACTGTCAAAACCACTGTAAAATATTACTCAAAAGTCAAATACCATTTTCGTTACAAAATGGTTGCTATCACTGACATGATGTTTTTCGTTGTTATAACGTGGCTCTTGGATTTTGGTTTGACCGCTAAGAGTAACAACTCTCAGCGGACTCACAAAACTGTGAGGGAATTGTAAAATGCATTGTAATAATATTTATACACGATGTATAACGTGATAAACACAAGACCTCTTGCGAAGTCCTGGATCATGAAACTGAAAAACTATTATTCTAAACACTAAACACAAGCACTGTCTATAAGAATTGACGCTAGTGAAAACTGAGATTTGAAAAATGGTTACGGGAAAGCTAAAAATAGTTTTTGAATTTCCAAAAGTCTTGGAACAAAAGTGTGTTTCAGTTTCGATATCTGAGTCACCACACGAGAGGTCTTGAGTTAATTCTGTTACAGCCTGTATAATTGATTTCTCTAATATTGGTAAGTAGCTTAATAGTCCATCTACAGGCTGTAAACGGACCACAAAGCCGTCAACTTATACCATTCTGTGCGTCAAAATAAGTAACTACGCAAAAAATATTGTTGGGAAACTATTTTACGGTAAAAATTCATGTAAACGCACTCAGAACATTGTGCTTATGGACGCATTTAATAGTAAACTGGTTATGGAGGTATTTAATGTAAACTTGTGACCTTAAAAAACAGTATTTGAAAAAAAATTTGGAACTTTGACCTTCAATATCTCCGTAACTAAGTGGATTGTTCCCAGGTATGGTCCAGAGCAAAAACAAAAATCGCAATGACGGGAAGAACAAGTGCCTTTCGGCTTCTATAAGGGTTTATTTACACCCTTTATAACCCACTTTGTTTTCAATAATCAACAGTATACCCCGACATGCAATACAGTGTGTACGTATACGGGGCGCTGCAGTCACCGCTACTTTTATGGCTTCCTCTTAACAGCTATAAGTTGCCAGCTTCTAAACGAACTGGAGTTTGCAAATATCGTCTTTAAGTACTATTTTTTTTTATTTTCCATACGCAAAATACGCGCTTTGACGTGGAGTAGTGGACACCAGCATGTTGTACAATACTGTTTTTGATCATGACAGTGATAATATGGCCTTCTTATTATTCTCAGTGCTCTCAAACTGAAACTCAAATAATTTATTTCAATTAATAACTAATAAATACAATTCAATTCATTTCAATTAATACTAATAATTAACTATTCTATATATTCTAATAATTAACTATTTTATAACTTCTGTAGCGTTAGTTTGCAATTTGTTAATCAGTGTATACTAATGTATGTTTCCTTGTGACAATAAACTTATTATTATTATATTTATTATTAAAGCACTTTTGAATGACAAAAATACAAAGAAAAATCAAAGCTTTTTCAGACACAAGCCATAATAACTTGAGAAAGTACTGCAGCTCTCAATCTTCTTACACGACTGGTGCATGGGGTTTTCCAACATCTAAATTATGATCGGAGATTATAAGATTATAGATTTACTGAACATAGAAGATTTCTCTCCCTCTTCAAAATATTCTTAGAAGTTATTTGAATACCAACATCTGGGCATGAGATCTAGGGTTCGATTTCTGGATCAGACAATGTGTTATTGGGTATTTCCATCAGGAATTTCTCAAAAGCAACAACGGAGTGTGCATGTGGGCCCGGTTGACATCAATAAGCTCGCCACCTGACATGGGTCTGAAACCTTACTGGCGAAATGAGAATGTACTTGTGCGGTACACTTCTGCCTTACCTTTCTAGGAGGCGTGATGTTTTGTAATTTGAATACCAGTATTTCATATGAAGCGACTGCCTCTCTAACTTCTAAGACTAAGTTTCTGGTTAAAAAATAAACCAATAACGCTCTTCCTGGGGATCGAATCCAGGTGTTTACGATTTGTTTCCTTGCGGATACTAGGCCAATGAGGTAATTTCCAAGACGAAGTGAGCTGTTGGGGTTAGTGGGCGCAGTTTGCGAAACGTCTTCGTAGTCATACAATATTCAATGCTGCGACGCGAGGTGCGACGCTGATATTCTCGTCCTGGCTGTGTTTTGTTGACATGTGAAAGATGTAGATAGACCAGTTGAGGTTTGGCTTAAATTGTTTGGTTTAACACATAATTATGACGTACATTCTGAGATTGAGAGAAGATGTTTTAAAAGTCGTTTTTTTATGTAATTTATAACCAAGAAGATCAAGATCAGTAGGTATGTTACTAACCCAAAAAAATGTTTTGTCAATTACTAAGAACGAGGCGATTCGACAGAGAACCAAAGTTGACATATAAGCTACGAAGTAACCTAAACTGTCACTGGGCTGACCATATTAGCCATAAAACCGATGATGTTGAGATATGTGTGGTATATCAACTATCTAGTTTCCACGACACAAGCTTTGCTTAGTGTGGCACTAGGTGGCGCTGTGTGTTAATGTCCAGCGATATTTATTTTATTTTATTTTATAGATGTGTTCTTGAGTGGAGACCGCGAATTGGCAAGCGTGAGGTGGGATGCCCTCAGGGTCTGTGAAGCGACAATCTTCGCAAGGTGTTTGATAGCAGCTTGATAAGAGTTGCCGAGAATCAAGTTAAGGCTTGCGTTCGAAGAATCTTATGCCCAGCAGTGGAGCTTGTAGGCTGATGGTGACGATGATTAATCAGCCTATTGCAGCCCACTATTGGGTATAGGCTTCTCCCGAGTCTAGTCCGTCCTATTCACAATTGAAAAGTCGTTGGTAAAAACCATGATTATGTCATTCTGGACTTCTGAAATGGGCCCCTGCATATTTTAACTCGCTCAGATTCAAATTCGCTACACACCATAACTCGGAAGTAGGCATGTAATTTAAACCATGTTTCAAATGTAACCTGAGAACATTCGACGAGCATAATTTATAATGTTTCTCAAGCGTATCCTTTTGAGCAAAAATAGGACCTTACATGTGACTTCAAAATGGGCACCCGTTTCATATAGAAACATATCGTATAATTCTTTATGCATGATACTGCTTCAGTTGCATTGAACAACGGACTCATTTGGAACCATAAAATTATGAAATATTTCATATTTCCGTAAATTATTACCATCATATTTCCCGATGAATTGAAAACCCCGACTTTGAAATTGCAGAGCAAAAGGGCTTCAAGACTTGTTGTCTGTTAGTTGACCTCAAGGTAAAGTTCAGGTGAAATCAAAGTTGCTTTAGAAACAGTGAATACAAAGTAACTGTTGCTTTCTGATATTTGATAATTTGAAATCGTTGCAATACAAGTGTTGGTATTTTAAGATTAAAATACGAATCAGAGTTAGTTACTCGTAGCAGCCTTCTTTTACGGACGTGTGCACCCTGCATTTACATCATGTATAGAATAAATAGTAACTTAAACCTATCTTCTTAGCCAGCAGCAATATCAACCAATACCTTCAAACCTTTCACAAAATATACAACATGTATCCATGTAATACGCAGCCCTAACTTTGCATTTACAAGCTTACACAGATTTATAGCTCAGCACCCGTCGTGAAATCGAGCCAGCTTTCGAAACCACGTGCTTCGGAGATTAGATTGCACTAAACAGGGAACGGAAGCTTGCTCAACAGCAAACAATGTCACCTAACTTTGAGTTCTAACATGATATACATACAGACAACTATTGAAACATTGTTACTAAACCAGCATGCATATGTTGACATGCATGTTGGTAACTTTCATGCGTGTAAATAAGCTGTAGTAGGTAATGTGTGGTCACTCAATCTGCCTGTATCTAAATAGGACAATTCTATTGTGTTGAATGCTGGGTCACAGGCTTTTTTTCTGGGAAAGGAGTAGGCTCTAATTTTGAGTTTCGGCAGAGGACTTTCTTTATAAATATGCGTGTGTTTGGCAGCAACTCGTAACTCATGATGTAAAGCGATGACGCAGCCTAAGACGCCTACCTAGGTGAAACAGATTCACTGGAACTTTGGGGAGATCTAGATTATCGAGAAACAAAGAGAATCGGCAGCAAATTCGCACTATAAATGTGGACGCATAGCGCTTTGTTCGGGTTCGTGGAACTTCAACCATAGAGCAGTGATTCTTCGCCGTAAACGTGCTCATCCGATGATAGAATGGGGAAGCGGCTTTGGTAGTTGTGACGAAATAATTAACACAAAGTTAAGCGCTTGACAGGATTCAAACCTACCAGTCAATCGTGGCCGTTTCTACTGGGTCACTACTACTCACTTACATACAGGGTGTGAACCACCTCATCACGAAGCCGTCAACCAAGCATTCTGTACATCAAACTAAGTAACTTTACGCAAAAATTATAGCTAGGAAACAACTTTTTTTTTGAGGTTATAAATCATGTTTTGTGGTTTCTACCACAAAACATGATTTATAATCAATGAATTTTTATGCTCAATGATGGATTGAATAGTACGGGGGTCGTGGAGGCGTTAAAAGTTAAAATCGTACCAAAAAATTCTATTTAAAAACATTTGTCAAAAGTTGTAACTTTAACCCCCCCATATGTCCGTAACTAGAAGATTCCAAGGTAATTATGGTGAAGAACAAAAAAATGATCGCAATGACGGGGAGAATAAGTGACTTTCGGCTTAATAAAGAGGTGTTTTACACCCTATATGTAGGTAGGAACCTTTGGTTATTATAAGGAGAAGCTCGTGGTTTAATAATAACACCGCTCGGGTCGATCTTTAGGTTAAGCCGTGCTTGCCTAGGTTGGTCTGTGAATCGGTGACCCATTATATATCGGGTTTCCTCCGTGCCTAGGAAAGCACGTTAAACCGTTGGACCCGGCTATCATTTGCAGATCTTTGACTGTCGTTGCAGGTAATCGGTGGCCGAAAAAGTCAGACAACCAGTTTTGCCAAGGGGTATCGTATAACCCAGTACTAACTGGGTTGTGGAGGTCAGACAGGTAGTTACTCCAAGTAAAATACAGGTATTCTGCTGCATCCGGTTAGACTGGAAGTTTGAAAATGGCAGGCAGATGATTATCTCTGATTATTATAAATGCTGAATATAACTTGACCTTCTTATCCACACAATGTCACCACGTAGGACAAACTTATCAGGAATACTAGCTTTTCTAGAAAAACACTTTATAGCAGCTTTCAGGTTCTTAGAAATGTCACACTACTTGGAATCACAGTGACTAAGTCAGATATTCTGGTACACTTTTCTGATAAGCTCAGTTTCTTGCATGGTTTAATGGATTGTTATTTTAATTTTATGGTTCGTAGAAAGACGGTTTTTAATTATTTCTTTTAACCCATTACGTGACCTCAGATAATGAACATGTAGAGGACAGAGCACTTAAGTAGCTATCGTTTTCAAGTCTTTTCATAGATTGACATACGCTTTTCGATTACTGATGTCAGTCCTATGGAACTAACAAGTACTATAAAGGGTGTAAAACACCTCTTCACGAAGCCGAAAGGCACTTGTTCTCCTTGTTCTTGCGATATTTTTTTTGTTCTACACTATACCTGGGAACCTTTTAGTTACGGAGATATGAGGGGTCAATTTACAACTTTTTGACAAGTTTTTTTTAATACAAGTTTTGTTTGTAAAATATTGACTTTTAACATCTCCACGACCCTCGTACTATTCAATCCATCCATCAGCACAATGTTTTAAGTGCGTTACATTGAGTTCTACCACAAAACATGATTCATAACCTCAAAAAAAAAGTAGATTCCCAGCAATAATTTTTGCGTAAAGTTACTGTTTGTGTGATGAGGTGGTTTACACCCTGTATATTTTTTTAACATTTCCACCATCCTTACCGTTGCGTTGGTAGAATGACACTTTGACTAGGTCGTCGATATGAAGGTGCATTGCCGCAACTCAAGCCTTTATCTGTAAGCCATTTAAGCCTCCCACACACAGACGCGTTTTGGCGTTTCTGCGTTTATTTCGATGTTCTGCGTTATTGCGATATTGCGAAATGAGTTTTTAACTCATCTCGCAATATCGCTGGACGTAGAAACGCGAAAACGCAGAAACGGTCCCAACTGACTTGTTACTTAAAATACTAAGATCTGTTACTATAAGACCTGACGAAATTTTTTCTGACACGATTTGAATCGGTAGCGAGTTCATCACATAACCTGCTCGGACTTCGAATCCTAGTCCCACTATCACGGATATTGTGTTGTGTGTGTTATTTTGTTTCGTGTTGTAGGTGCTTTTTGCAGCCACTCCACATCTAAACTTATATTGTCACTTACGGGATATCTTCCGTGATTATTTATTATGTTGAGCTCCCGATATTTCGACGCTGTTGCAAGCGCCATGATCGCGGGTTGACGGATAATAAATAATCACGGAAGATATCCCGTAAGTGACAATATAAGTTTAGTTTTAAACCGTGAAAGCTTAATACACACTTCACATCTATCCCCGAAAGTTTTGCAATATTACCGTTTCTCGCATCCTACAATATCATTTTAGTAACATAAGAACAGTGCGCTATTTGAAAACAGGAACAGCGTACAACACAGAACTTTTAACACCTTTATAAAAGTTTCCCATATCCTATGGAAAATGTATCAGCCGTAAACAAACATAAACAACGAAAAGAGAGATGCAAATTATATATTTCGAGGCGATGCTATAAGCGTGCGACGCTTAAAATAACAGGATAAGCAGAATATAAGATAGAGCGGGGAAGCCGATTTAAAAGAATTGTGCCAAAAGGTGCGCTCGTGTCAGCTGTAATTGGCTTACTTCTAGGAACTGTTTAAAAGTTACTTCGGTTTGTTGAACACAATTAGTGTTTCTCTGTTAAACTATAATATTGATTTCAACATCTAATGTAAAATAAGTACCTACAGATTACTATAGGTTACACGCTGCCGTTACGGTTATAAGCAACTTGTGTGCATAGCTACACATACACACCTTTGACAAGATAACACTAACAAGATCATCCATAGATGCCGCATATGAGATGATGAGGTGCGCGGCAGCTAGCAGGAAGGAAATCCTGCATCGCATTGTGCCAGATAGAATCTGTTTGGGTTAGCACACTCGAGTGAAGTCGTAAAATTTTGACGACGCGGCGACGACGTGTCTGGTTGCAAGGCGAACGGGATTCAGACACCAACACCTAGCGATATATACCTACTGATTATGTGTAGCGTAAGCTATGTATAACCACTCAGCTACACCTTTATTGGGGTCAATGTTACTTGAAATGAAAAATGATGCCACGTACTCCGAATGACCAAGTTCAGGCCAATAACACAAATAATGACGAGCCGCGTCGTTACGCCAATCAGTCTGCCTGCCGAGGTTATTTACAGTTGTCAATCTGGCTCTAAAGGAGAGTGCACAGGTATGAACTGACGACCTTTCGTAAGGTACAGAACCCTAGTGGTACAATCGATAGGTAGCGTATGTTGTGTAGCGTGGGCCGTGTGCGGTGTGGTGCCGGTGCACGCGGTGCAGGCCGGAGGCCGAAGGCTCGGTCGGCGCGGTGCGGCCGCCGGCGGTGCGGGCGTGCGCGCGCAGCGGCGGCGGCGTGGCGGGCGCGGGCGGTGCGCGGGTCAGTGGCGTGCAGCGCGCGCCGCGGACGCCCGCACCGCAGTGTCGAGCAGGAGCCCGCCATGCCCGGCCCGCGCTTATCCCGCGCCGCCTGACAGCATGGCCCACCCGACCGCCACCATCACACGCAGCCACGCTCTGACGACGGTACGCATCAGTGAACGCATTTTACGAAACGTGACCCCCAGACCCGCAGCGTAACCACCAACCCCCAACCGCGCTCCGCGCTACTCCCGATCAGTGACAGTGTTACCGGAGTCCGGTTGGCTAGTGAGGGTCGGTCAGCGCAAAGGTTCCGTCTCAATTCGATCGTCCGCAGACCGAAAGGAGTAGGCGCGAGTGGTCGCCGCGCGCCCGCTAGATGGCGCCTGAAGTCGCTCCTGCGGCGAGCGCTCTCCGCCCGCGCCCCGCCGTCGCCGTCACCGCCTTTTGTTTCGCGCCGTTCGTGTACATAAAATAATAATTGGCAGGCCGGTGGTGAGCACCGCCGCTCCGTCCGCGGCGCCGAGCCGTCGCTGACGTCAGCGGAGCCCGGGCTCGCGCCCTGCCGGCCCGGCTTCCCCGACCTTCCGTCAGCGCCGTCTACCACTCACTCGACACACGACACTAACACGTCAGGCTCTACACTAACCCTCCGCCCCTCTTACGTGCCAAATCCAAAACGAGACGTTCACGTTCAATCGACTGAGTTTTGAAGACGTTTACAAAATATTCTGTAATTTTAGTACAATCGTGGCGTATCTGAAGGTCCGCGTCGGTTGCGAGCGATATGATAGCTATGACGCACCGAAAATGTGTAGGTTTCATTCATGTAACCTACAAGGGTTGGCAATTGATCTGCACCTAGCAACAACGGCGGCGGTGAGGGCGACCATCTTCGTTGAGTCTTTAGCTAAATGTTCGGTGGTTTTATTGAGAAAATGGCGAGAATCGAAGCAGTAAATAGTCGTGGATTCATTTAGTTAAAGGAGTGCGGTGGGTGCTGAGTCGCGCCGCGCCCATGCCCGTAACTCTGGTGAGTGATAGATTCTAAGGCTTCGTGTGCCATTTTCGCGAGAAATACCGCGTAGGTGACTTTATCACCCTAAGCCAATAACTTTGATGTTTCGAAACAAGACTGGTTGAAGTGTATTTGTATTTACTTACAATATTGTCTGCGTCGATACGTAATGTTGTCCTCGGGACTGCGTGTGGATGCTACCAACACCGAACTAATTATTCAGCCATTTCACATCCAATTAATTTAATTATAAACACCATTCCTCCTTTATTTAATTTACTAAAGTAACTTCATAGCGACTGCTCAGTTTTAGCAAGTTACGATTTTGTCAACTTTTTAAATGTTATTTTATACATCGCATGAATAAGACCTGCAATCATACAATGGAGGTCATACACATGAACATTAAGTGATTAGATAAAAATGATATAGTATTCATAATACGTAGTGTTCTCTATCAGAAACTGATCAATAAACAGAATATGACAGAAACAAAAAACAACCTTAAATACAAAACAATTGAATCTAGAATTTTCATTCAGTAAAACATTTCTTTCGTATCGCAGTTAGAGGCTATGTTTCTATACATATACACATATACCTGTAATAGTCCTAATCTTTATTATAACGGAGCTAACTTCACGTCTCTCCGAAAAACGTTTCTAAGATTTGGCTAAAGATGGCGTTACGATACGAAGTGAAAAGAGTACGAACGACGACCGAAAAATATATTCTTTTATACACAGAAATGCGTACAAAAGATTTTAGCTTTAAAAGCTATTTTTGTTTGTCTAAAGTTGTGTGTTACACCAAATTCTATGGCGTTTTTGTGTGTTAACATTTCTAACAGAATTCTTACTTGCGCGTGCTTTGTAGGTAAATATGGCTTAAAGTTAAATGTCGGATAAATGATAAATTGTTGTGTAATTGTTGTTTTCAGCTATACATTATTATTTGTTAAGGACTGTGTTTACCCTGGTTTAGACCTTCAGGTTAGAAAATTACAATCGTGGCATCGTTTAGATTTAAGTTGATTCGAACTCTGTGTTATGTTTTAAGTAGAAAAGAAGGCAAAGAAGCTTTTAATACGATGTTGAAAAGTAACAATAATATTACCTCAAAGGCTAAGCAAAAAATAAACTTATTATTAAGTGTAATTTTTCTGTATTGTATTGGGTCTCTGTGTTCGTATTTTCTAGTATCACAATATAGCGAACAGAAACTTTTCTAAACCACGAATTAATTAATTTCTTTGATTTAATCTTATGACTAAAACTTAAGCCTAACAAGACATAAATGACCACTTACTTCTATCACTTTAAAGTAATAACAGTAATGTTTTATTGCTCGGACTTTATCATACTGTAACTTAACTGAAACTTTCCATAACAGCCTGTAGCGTTACACTGACATAAATAGAAGTTACAGGGAATCTATGATTCGTGACAGGTCAAAGGTTTCAACCGAATCTTGTTACTATTATAAATGCGAAAATTTGAATGGATGCTTGTTTAATCACACCAGAATAGCTTTACTTTAGATGAATGTTGACACAGAGATAGATTATAGTCTAGAAAGCATATTAGATATTCACACTTCGTAATTTCCACGCGAACGAAGTCGCGTGCAACGACTAACGTAACCATAATTGAAACGTAACAGAACTATAAGAAAGTTATATTTTGTTCGGCGATCATTGTCTTAAGATGACATTGTAAGTCACGAGAGCTATTTTATACAAATCTTATGAGAAGAAATCATAATTACTGTCATATAGTTCATATATATTTTCAATATACCTTGTTGGTTTTCAGCAAAACATTATCGAGTCAAACGCGTTTGTTAAGACCTATATTGAAAAGTTGTGATATTCCTTTACCTGAGCCTGCTAGTTGACTCATGGAAGCGTTTTCTATTTTACCGGTTCACGTTTCCGGTTCCAGGTTAGCAATAATCTTGGAAACCGGTACTAAATGTTAACTGACAAACTAAATTCTGGGATAAAAACTAATAAAAGTAGCTTTTACGTACCAAATTGATTTAACTCTTTTCTTGAGCAAATAATTCGGTAAGTCGGTCGGTAGTCAGGTCATCCTAGAAAGTTTCGCATTTATTATAAAGGGTGTAAAACACCTCTTCACGAAGCCGAAAGGCACTTGTTCTCCCTATCATTGGGATCATTTTTTTGTTCTATACCATTCCTGGGAACCTTCTAGTTACGAAGATATGGGGGTCAAAGTTACAACTTTTCGACATTTTTTTTTAATACAAGTTTTTTTGTAATATTCTGACTTTTAACGCCTCCATGATCCCCGCAGTATTCAATTCATCCATCAGCACAATGTTTTAAGTGCGTTACATTGAGTTCTACCACAAAACATGATTTATAACCTCAAAAAAAAGTTGTTTCCCAGTGATAATTTTTGCGTAAAGTGACTTTGTTTGATGTACAGAATGCTTGGTTAACAGCTTTGTGATGAGGTGGTTTACACCCTGTATTTAGTACCAAAGGCAAAATTTTTTCAATAGATTCGTATTCTAAACTTTCAGATGTGTGTAATAAATTGTTAGTTAAAAAATTACTGACCAAATGTTTTCGTAAAAATCGCTTAACTATTGTCACATACAAAAACAAACCAATCACTATTAATTTTAACAGATATTCAACCATTCAATCTGGTAGCACTTAATAAATTTTCTTCAAAAAGCTATTTTGATATTCAACTGAGAAACGCTAGCCCACTGAAAACATATTTTAGCCCACAACGGAATTAGGACAAGATGCAACCTTTACGAATTGGGTCAGTTAAGTGATATTGACTGTAGACAAAGTGGAGATACGCTCGTTTAGCTGTTCATCGATTATATTCTCGATTTTGGCTTTAATAATGGGTCGGTTTCAGCAGCATTAATAACAATGCCGGTTATTGCTTTGCGGAAACAATAACATGTATGTAGACTGCTTTCAAAGGCCTCTTGTCTCGTAGACCTCAGATACTGAACACAAACTAACTCACTACAATGACAATGTAACTAAACCATTGACCCACATTTCAGCTTTTAGCAACTACATGATAATAAAGGGTATAAATAGACCGTTAATAATTTTTGCGTAGAGTAACTTAGTTTGATGTACAAAATGCTTGGTTGACTGCTTCGTGAAGGGTCCGTTTACACCCATTAAGGGTTTATTTACACCCTTTATTATGTAGTTGCTAAATGCTGTATGTTGGTCTATGGTTTTGATACAAATTGTCTTTGTAGTGAGTTAGTTTGTGTTCAGTATCAGAGGTCTAAGAAACAAGAGGGCTTTGAAAGCACAGTCAAACATGTGATTGTTTATTAAACGAATGAAATAAAAAAACTAAAAACAAACAAAAAAAAACTTATAATAAACTTTGCTTTAATATAAGTAACTGTTTTTTTCGTTCTAAAAGGGACTCAAAAATCGAGCAGTGATGCCCATAGTTACTCACAATTAATGTTCAATATCATTACTGGTAACAAATAATGTTATCAATCAGAATAGAAAATAAACTCATACATGTACTTTATTGGACTGCCTCGTTGGTCTAGTGGTCGCAAGCGCAACTACTGAGCTAGAGGTCCTGGGTTCGAGCAAAGTGTTATTGGATTTCTCCATCAGAAATTTCTTAGTTGCAGGTTGATGAAATTGGTCGACCCTCAGTGAACTCTATCAGAATGATGATGTAACTCCTACCAAAAGGATTGATACAATCTTTCCACAATATCTGTTAAATTATCTACGAGTGCACAAACCAAACCTCCATCAAGTGTCAATATTATCAAAAGCCTTTCTAACCAAAATGTTCAACTATAATCATTTATCCAACCAAATAGAGCGATATCAATAGCAACTCCACCCCACAACAAACAACCATACGACCATACGTAATAACTCAGTATTTCCCTGCTGACCTAAATAATTTCACATGAATTCTGTTCGACCGATCCCTATTCACTGGTGAGAACAGTAACTCACCTGTAACTGCATACATAACAAACGAACAGCGGAATTAAGTGCATAATGGGTCGCATTACGATTTTAATTAAAATTGTTTATCTGTTTTATTTTGCACAGGAAATATTCCAGTTTCATAATAATGTTGGTTGGGGAAAACTTCATATTAAATTAAATTCGTTTTAACGGAGAGGAATTAAGGGAAATAATTGGGCTTGAAAAAATGAGGTTGGTTGTTTTAAAAATGTATTAATGAATGCTGGTTTCGATGAGTCGAATAAAACTCACAGAGATGTTTGCCAATATTCAATAACTAGATAGTCATAATTTGCGAATGGGACATTCTGCGTCAGATCCAAAAGAAACATTTTGTTCAAATGTTTGTTGACACCTAATAATATTTAGAACTACAATTTAACCTTTTCCAACTGGCGACAAAATCGCATTCATGTCAGAAACAGTACTTGTTCGTAGGCACAGACGCCTAGACATAAATTTACCCAAAACTGTCAATTTTTCGCAATCAACCTTGAACCTAAAGCTATGGGGTATAAAGTTGAAAATCTATTTTAAAAAAAGACAGCACAGTATTTGCCACAGTATCTAGAACAAACGTAGTCGATTCAGGGACCGAATTATATCATGTTGGACCCACCATTGTTCCAGTGCAAGAAAGAGATGGCTATATGAGAATAGTGCCGTCACTTTTTCGCAATAATACGTTGATAGTATTAACACTTCAAAGTCCTGGGGCGATAAAAGGGCAGGATGTGAGCTATCACCGCTTGTTCCGTGAGCATAGAAGCGTTTATTTGTCGGTCACTTTGTAGAATTAAGAGAGTGTATGTAGGCCGACTGATGCGGCGATTTTAACAGGAGATGTTGGGTTCAAGAACCGTTAAAACCCGTTTCACTGACACATCTTTATGAACTGTTGGAATCGCTCTGTTCAAAAGTGACCCGCGTTCTGTTATTTACGTATGCGTTATGTTATATAGCATAAAAGCAAACGTTAAGTAAAAGTATATGGCATAAAAGTACTTTCACATTGAGCGTTTGTAGAACGGTTATGCTGCGTTTACATAACGCTTACACTGCGTCAACGCGACGTTCTCTAGATTCCATTCAAAAGACCGCTTGGTGTGGTTTTCTAACTTCTGACTTCTATGTTTTTCACTTTGGACATCGCCATCTCCAAAGTGTAAAATCAATTCAAGGACTAACAGTACTTGAATCCTGTTCCATGTTTGGAAATATTGCATAGTGATTTCCTAAGCGTGTCCTAGCGTGTTTGTTTTTTTTTTTAAATGACACGTTGTCCCCCTCTCTTTTATTTGGCACAGAGATCGCTATCGAACGTCCTGTATATTGGGGCCGTAACTCACATCTATCACGTATCGGAATTGATACTCGTGTTTTGACAGTGTAGTTTGGACTGTGCACCCGATTTACACGTAAGGTAAAATTTTATTCATACATGATATTTGTACTCGTGTTTTGTAGCTGTGTTTTAGAAAAGCTGTGTTGTATTCCATATAATATTGTCAATTTATTGATTTAACAAACGACCGTTTTCTATATTACTTACGGATTACTGTTAGTTAATCCGCCTACGTCTCGTAGCTATCGGTGTTTCTATGAACAAGGTTAGCTTGGAATATCCTATTCGCGTCACCTACCTGCCACTCGGAGAAAAAAAACATAGAAAGCTTTTCTTTGACGTTTTGTTTATCAACGTGGAGATAGTAACCTTCCGTTATCTGTTAGTAAATTATTGAAAATGGCCGTAAGTGCACTCGCTCCAACGTGAAGCTCTATACCTCATAACTGTCAGATGTAGGTCGTTGAACTCCATTAAAATGACACACATTGCGTCTTTTCTTCTCTTCTGTCAGTACCAAGTGCGTGAGCAATGGATAACTGACCAGTTTGGAGCTATTTTCAATAAATTACTTTCTTTTGTTTTTATTGCAAACGCTATTTACTAAAAACTAGCACTACGCTCGCGACAGCGTTCGCGAAACTTGTGAAAGCTCAATAAACATGCACGATATAAATTTAACTGAGATCCTATATATAGCACTCAAGATTAATGTAGCTCTCTATCAGTGTAACATTTTTTTTATAATTAATTAAATATCGCTGGACATTACACACATCGCCATCTAGTGGCACACTAAACAAGGCTTGTGTCGTGATCACTAGACAGTTTATATACTACATATATACTTTTGTTTGTAAATACATACTTATTATACATATAAACATCCATGATTCGGAAACAAATGTCCATGCTCATCACACAAACATTGGATCCTACCGGGATTCAAACCCAACCAATTTTAACTCTTTATGATATGAGTATCGAAGTATAGATAAGCAGAAAATTCACCTCCGAGGATATCGTGCATTCTTACAATTTAAAAAGTACCCATAAGAAACCAAAATGGTTGCAATACCATAGAATATCGAAATACGCCACAACATTTGCTAAAGCTTAAAAATATTTCAAAGTGATTCATTGTAACATTGACTTCTTCATAATCGATCCATTCATCCATTCATTCATTCATTCAGTTGCAAGTTCAATCACTCCTTGTAGTTAAGAATGAAAGTAATTGAGATGGGGTTCTTCTCGCTTCACAGACTACTTGCCGAGTTTTCCAGGAAATATGATAGGTACGAGTACTGCACTGCACTTTCAAAATAAACAATGAATTTCTATGTCAAGATCAGAGCTCTGTCTGAGTAGTGTCTGAGAGTTTAGCTATGAGTAGATGGAGGCTTCGAATTTAGGTCATTAATAAATGAATATAAGTTTTTATTGATAAAAAGTTTGTCAGTTTTAAACTGTCTCTTTTTTTTCATGTTAGAGGCTTAATTAATAAAGTTGAATTGGTTCAAAATATGGTGTGTTTTGGATAATAATTTGACAGACATTTAGAACCTCTTTTTAAAAGGCCTGCGGAGCTTGCAAATTTCATACAAACGTAATACCAAAATAATTTGTAAAACAAACATATTCTTAAGGTAGTGTGTATTTATTTTGATTGGTTTACAGAAAATATAGGTTTCCAAACACATATTTTGAATGTACACTGATTAAAACAAGAGTTATGAGAAAAATAAATTTTCTATACTAATTTCAAATTCCTCATATCTCGTCTTTATATCTATATCATGGTCCTTTCAAAATGTTTATTTGGGAACATAGATATTCTATAATTCAATCAAAATATATACACAGTACCTACCTTTTTTTTTTTTTTTTTTTTTTAAGGATGGGAAATCATCAAATGACCCCCCCCACTCTGGGCGGAGCGGGAGGGAGTGTCAGACTCTTACTGACTAAAAACCATCCATGTTCCTTCCTCGCCTTTTACGTTCCGGGGCCGCGGTATCTCTTTCGAACAGGCCCGCAACCCCGGCACACACACACACAGTACCTACCTTAAGAATATATTTGATTTTCATATTGTTTTGGTATTACGTTTGTATGAAAAACGCATGCTCCGTCGGCCCCTTAAAGCATACTTACATCTATTAGTCTCTTTTAGGGTGTTACCACACCATCTATGACATATATCGATGATAGAGTGGATTAGTCGACGTTGATAGATAATTACTCTCTTTCGACTCACCTATTCTACCATCTTTACGATCAATCGATTGGTGTGGTACACCCATAATAATCGTGATAATCTGCTTAAAAATAGTTAACTACCATAATATGAGTATGCAAAAATAAGTAAAGGTATTAGTCCACTCGATTTTTATTTATTCTAGGAACATTCTCCATAATATTTTCTCCATGCCTCGGAAAGCACGTTAAGCAGTTGGTCTCGGCTGTCGTTAAGAGATCGTTGACAGTCGTTACAGGTAATCAGTAACCCAAAAAGTCTGTCAACAAGTCTTACCAAGGGGTATCATAGTACTCAGTACTAACTGGGTTGTGGAGGTCAGATAGGCGTACACTCCATGTAAAATACGGGTATTCAGCTGCAGCCGGTCAGACTGGAATATAAACACCATGCAATTTTGCATACAGAGAAGGTTATTTGCTAACTATTGCACCCTACTTCAGACTTAGTCAAGACTTTATTTTGTTTTTTTTTAAGCTTTCTAATCATTTTAAAGTTTCATTGTAAAGTAAAATCACTTATATTGATGGCTACAAACTAATAATAAAAAAAATACGAAAAAAAACAAAGTTTTGAAAAGTCTCAGTATAAAAATTGATATATCTCCCAAACTATAAAAGTTTGGCGAAGGAAAGTAGGGTTTAATAATAATTAGTAAACGACCCTCCTGTATGTGAATTTGCTATGGCCGGTTCAGACCTAATCACCCTGTCCATACATTATTCCTTTAAACCAGAAATAATAAATAAGCAGACATTTGTTTATGCCCTAGTTT
Organism: Xestia c-nigrum; assembly: GCA_916618015.1. Taxonomy (NCBI): domain Eukaryota; kingdom Metazoa; phylum Arthropoda; class Insecta; order Lepidoptera; family Noctuidae; genus Xestia; species Xestia c-nigrum. Next base: position 21,516,610 of record OU745246.1, read on the forward strand.
TACATAAATCTGCAATTGACAAGTTGACATTTATTACTTTTCAAGTGGCTTTTAATTTTCCATCCAATCTGTCCACAAAGTGTCGTAATAAAGCAATCAAGGAAACATGAGTTTACAATACAAAATAATGAAATGTTGTAGGTAATTAATCCTCGGAACTGCATTGTATGAGCTCAAAGGTAACCACAAGGTTGTCGATGCTATTAATGTGTACTATATTCCACTTATATAATATTTTGTTCATTTGTAAATTTGTATATAGCGGGTAATCTCCGGAACTAATCCAATTCAATTTTTTTTTCACTTATAAAACGATACATTAGTCGTGGGTGCTTTAAGTTATAAATTATATTTTAATTATGCAAAAAAAAACTGGAAATTAAAATTACCTCCTGTGTCTAAACTACTGGATATTTTAGACTGAATTTCTATTTGCAGACAGAGAACATCATGAGGTATACAAAGTTTATTTTTTTATCGCATTGTCGTCTCCACCTTGTATGTTCCTTATACAATTTGGAAATGTCAATCAATGGTTAAAGGATTTCGGTGATTGGTTAGTATCTACTTATGTAATAAGATTTGGAAGACACAAAAAAAGTTAAAACTTTTTAACAAAAAATAAAACCGACTTCAGAGAAAACAAAAAAGTGAAAAATAACTTCAGAAAAAACGCTTCAGAAGTCGGTGGTCTTTGTTTGATTGATTAAGTTTTTTTGTCACCGACTTCTGAAGCGTTTTTTCTGAAGTTATTTTTCACTTTTTTGTTTTCTCTGAAGTCGGTTTTATTTTTTGTTAAAAAGTTTTTATTTTTCGCTTTTTAGTGGTTCACATGTGCTTACCCCTTCAAAGCGTACCGGCGTGATTTTAAGTTATGAACTGATGTAAACAATAGACAGATATGAGATTTCGGCAATCCCAGTACATTTGCTATCATTTATTGAGGAGTTCCGTTGCATATCTCCGAAGTTCTTCATCAGATTTTCATCAAATTGAAATGGGATCACTTCGAGAAAGTATACTTCCTAAAACTACCCAAATCCCTTCTAGTGTGCCTATAAAATGTGAAGAGTTCTCTCTATTTCTCCAGAATCCCATCATCAGATACTGATTTGATGATTATGAGACCACACAGAAAGTACCAGCTTTCAAATAAAAAAAGAACCATCAAAATCGGTTCACCCAGTCGAAAGTTCTGAGGTAACAAACATTTTCGAAATCTGGGTGTATTTTGCACATGTGCGTATCCTCTCAGAGCATACAGGCGTGATGTTACGTCATGATGTACTATGAACAATGAACCTACAAGCGATTGCAGCAATTACTGCAGATTTGCCGTCTATTTTTGAAGAGTTCCATTGTATATCTCGGTAGATCAGCATCAGATCTTCAGCAAATTAAAATGGGACCAAACGACAAGCACCAGCTTTCAAATAAAAAAAGAATCATCAAAATCGGTTCACCTAGTCGAAAGTTCTGAGGTAACAAACACAAAAAAAAAAAAAAAAAAAAAAACATACAGACGAATTGATAACCTCCTCTTTTTGGAAGTCGGTTGAAAAAAGAATTACTGCCATGTTCAACAAAAAAATAACGGTCTGATTATTTAAAACAGCGGTTTAAGGTACATTTTCCCCTACAAAAATGTGTTTTAGAGAGCTGTTTTTAGATAATCAGACCGTTATTTTTTTGTTGAACATGGCACTAATTCTTTTTTAATCTTTTTGGTGAACATGAACCTTAGATAAACCAGTTGTTAAGCAATTATTTATTTTTCAAAAAAGAGATCCATGCAGCAATATACATATTATACATACTATACAATGTATCAATCGATAAATACTGAAAAAAAAAACGTTTAAAATTAACGTGAATTTAGGTAATAATACATTTTAAATGTGACTATCACAGCTAAGGTCACCGACTGTTTATTTATTTATTTTATAATCATTCACAAGTACCGTGACACGTGTGAAATTATGAAAAGTTCTTTCGAAATAATAAAAATACAATCTCCCAATACATTTTTATTTGGTGGACAGAAACAGCTGGTATACACTCACGTTTATAATGAAGAGTTGTTTTATTATTTTCAATGAGAAGGCCCAAAGTCGTTCTTTAAACTTTTTTCTTGAGGAAAATTCATATGAAATGTAGTGTTATGTCGGAAACCTATCGTAAAAGAGTATTTAAAGCAACTATGAGTTGGGAGCGATAAATCCGTATGTACTTCGTGCACCAACCTGCAATAATCACAACACAAGTCTTGCCTAATCTCTAATTAGTGCCTAACAAGGCATCATCATTGCCTGCTCACCCTATTTCCTAACCATACTAGGATTGGCTCCAATAGTTTACATGGAGATACTGCCTATCTGACCTCTACTACCCAGTCACTTATTAACACGGCTATTTGTAAACTCGCGGGCTTTTGATCACCCATAGCAACTGCCCAAAGATCTTAAAAATGGCAGCCAGAACCAACAGTTCCAGAACCAAATAAATTACCAAAATTCCAGAGCCAATAAGTTAATCTAGACAATTCCCTTGTAGGTAGGTATGTACCAAAACATCTAAATTACCCAAGATTACCCAAGTATTCTAAACTTGTTCACTTCGTTATCAAAGAAACTTATCAGAAGTTCACGATAACAACCAAGCAGTGCGGAAAACATGCGGATACTTCCCATGCAATGATGATTCGCAAGCTACTCGCTTTTTTGCAATAAATGCCGGTTGGTTTTACGCTGACCTAGTTCCGTCGCTGTTTGTTTTTCCGTGTGAACATGTATAGAATCGAAGCTCCGAGGATCATGGGGCAATTTGTTGCAGTTCTATTTTTAAATGTTTTTGTTTCGAGATGTTTGAGAAATATGAAATTTATTTATGGTATAATAACACATACTAGTGTCCGACTGAAACTTTGCTTTCGGCTTCGGCTTTGGCCAACTTGGGCCAATCATTCTGCTTCGGCAGAAATGGCCGACGCTGAAGACAAGCAAGGCCGATATTGCACGAACTGTTACGAATGCGAGAGTGCGCGATGGAAGAAGCCACGGGGAGAAGGGATCACACATTTCGAAGTTAAAACGTTTGTCAAATTGCAGGGTAATTTTAATCATCTCACAAAGTTGTGTTAGATCCTCTCTCTTCCTTACCTCTTTCAAGGCCGAAATAACTACTAACTAAATAAGAATTAAAACTCAAGCGTAAACAACCCTTGCAATAAACCACTTAATAATTTTCAGCGCTTTATTCAGCGACCGCTAACAAACTCCGCTGGCGCTTGAAAATCGAAATGCACTAAAATATATTCCGGTATTCTGTTTTGGGCTAATGGAGCGAGCACGGACAATACGCCCGCAATCTTTGGACCAATTAGCCGATAATGACGGCTCTATAAGCTCTGGTAATGGTCTGTTGACGCTCACTGGACGTTTAATTTATTGACTAGAATTGATGTTCAGAGAAGTCTTTTGTTTCATTTTGTAAAAGGGGGTTATAGATGTGGTGTGTGATGATTAGGCGTCTAGGGCTGGCTTGAGTTAAACTAACAAAGTGAAAAGTAAGTGAAAACGAGTTTCAAAATGCAAATGGTGTACTATTTTTTATTGGAGACTAAAATGAAAAATCCCTTTAACTGAAAAAAAAAAACTGTGTTCGTAACTTTGTATTCAGTGGAATTCAACAAAAAAAGTTGTCTTTATAACTTACTAACACAACACATTAAGATCATAGAAGAACGATACATGTTTAAGGTTCATAAATCGCTAGATACCATCGCACATGCTAAAAATCCTACAAGTACCTAACTTAATTAACGTTGATTGTATAATTACTGCATACGACCTGTACCAGAAAAAGACAATATTTTATGTATCCAATAACATTGTATTTGTGTCATTTTAGTGTCACTACCGTAAACCGTTACTAACACTAGATCGAACATCGAATTCTGCTCCCTGAAAATCCTGCAGCTTCATCATCATCATTTCAGCCAAAAGACGTCCACAGCTGGACATAGGCCTCCCAAAAAAGTCGCCACATTGACCGGTTCTGTGCGACTCGCATCCAACGGATTCCCGCAACCTTCACCAGGTCATCGGTCCACCTAGTGGGAGGTCTTCCAACGCATTGTCTACCGGTTCGGTACATTTCAACCCCATCGGCCATCCAGTCTACACCTTCGTTGGCACCATAATCGAATAATCACCTCACAAAAAAACTTTAAAATATTAATGAGTTAGTACTAACGAAGTTACACACAAGACAGTAGGCAACATAATCCGATCGGGCCGCAACACACGTCGATTGAGGGGAATATTAACCGGCCAATCGATTTACACTTTAGTGTGGTTTACGTACCCGGTGCACTGATTGCCGGTCAGTGTGATAACTGGGAGTCAATTGATAAGCGGATATTGCTGATATTGATACTAGGTATAGTAGTTAGCTAGGTATATAGGAGATTTATGGAAAGTTGTGTAAATTTATCTTGTAGATAACTGAGGTGATTTTTGTGGGTAGCAGCGGCGAAGGTTCCATACAACTCGATTCCTACCGGATATTGTTGATATTAATACTAGGTATAGTAAGCTTGGTATATAGGTTTGTGGAAAGTTCTGTAAAGTTATCTTGTCGAAAACCGAGGTGATTTTTGTGGACAGCGGCTGCATACAACTGGATTCCTGCCGCATTCACTTTGAAAATGGCACAGTCAGTATTTTATACACAAATAATAAATCACTTTACAAACATGTAAATACCATATATTTACCCTTCGCTACTGGTGGACAGTATATTGCATGGACATAAGTTTTGAAACTGTTATTGTTATATTATTTTAACACTGACGAGATATTTCCCGCGTTGTTTTTAGCGTCTCGATGGCAATCTAAATTGTGTTGGCCCAGAACTAAGCTACTAGTTTGGCGCTTTCGGTAGTATCCATCAGTTCCTGTAGCGAACAAATAACTGGACACGCAGGACACGATATAAAGTGTCCCATCATTTGTGGTCACCACATTTACACTCCATGGCAGAGTGATTGATGTATCTCCTGAGCAGGTTTCCCTTGCTACGTACAACCTGGGTCCATTTACCATATTTGTTTCGACTTCCCGATATTTCGGAACTGAAACGAATCAGAATTTACTGCGGGTGGGTGTTCAGATTATACTTGGTCTTGGAGTCTGCAACAAATGCGCTGCAATGAAAACAAATAGTAAACAGGGCAAATATCCCGTTTATTGCATTAATTTCTCTCACTCAGCTTTTAGAAGAGTTTTTCTGGTTTTCAAATTAGGTGTGTTTTGGAACAGGAGGTACGTTTTCATATCTTTACCGGTAATCAGCTTCCCCAAAGCGCTTTTGGTCCAGACGTTATTGTATTCACCAGGGGTCCTAGCCAATCTGACTTTTATCAACTATAAGATGATAGAGAAATCTGAAACGTAGCTAAATTGACACTCAAAAAGAATTTAAGTCAGAGAGTCGTTGAAGAAATCTGAAACGCCTTTTTAAAACTACGACCACTTGTCTAATCCACCACGTTCCGATAAACTTACAATTACAAGATGTAACAAACAACCAAAACTGTCTCAGACTAGACCAAATAAAACGAACAACTGCTACTGAATTCAGTTTCAAACCACATCTCACACTGTTAAAATTTTCCAACTTGAATAACAAGAACTAAAATTTCACTGGAAGTGGTAATCAACCAGCTGTGCTCATTAAAAGGTTCCTATTCTAATGTAAACAGCAGATGGTCGGCTCGGATAGAGAACAATTATCGAGCGATATCCCGGATTACATGACCCGAGGGAATATGAAGTTAGCGGCCGATTCTATTTGCATAAATTGCGCTTTCAATTAAACTTAGATCTGTGAGTGGTGCAGTGATGAGTCTCCATAGCGTGGGATAATCGGAATACGGTCCAGATTGTGAATGAAAGAGAACGGTGAGTGAATGATTCAACAAACGCCAAAACATCAAGCTACCCGTAACTGTCATTCTCAATCAACCTTGAACCTAATTGCTTTTACGATACAGTTGAAAATCAATTAAAGAAATATGACAGATCGTAGTAGGTTGATTTTCTGACGCCTGGACTTTAACATAGGTATATTATAATACAACGTGTAATGTTTAATGCGTAAAACCTGAAAATAGTTTGATCAGAATCACGAGCAGAATCAATTGAACAACTTTTTAATATAAGTCAGTTTAAAAAAAAAAGTCATTAAACATGTTGCCCTGTTTATTTATTAATAGGCCAAGCCATCACGTGCGCAAACCCGCCAAAATAGGTAAACAAACAAACACAAACGGTTGTCGTCCAATAAAAAATTTCTCATATGCGGCATAATAATAGTTCTAGCCAGTAAAACTAAAACAGCACATAAAACTTTTAATTTTTTATGTTTTTTTTTACGCGCAGAATTAGGTCCATTGGATTAAAAATCATTTGGGGTACCTATCTAAGGTTTCGCGAATTTAACGTTACACGTTGTATATTACAATTCATGAACGAGATGAACTGTTAAGATAAAATAAGATACAAAATATTGTTGGTTTATGTCATAGAATCTTTTGCCAACTACGCTAGGGTCGGTTTGCAGTGTAAGCAAATGCATCAGAATAAAAGTATTTTCCAAAGTTAATTTCATGGCTGGCCCTAGTCATTGTTGGTCGAGTAAGTTAATGTTATTTATTATTGCTGATGTTTTTAATCTTTTAAAAACAGCATAACCAAAAGATAGCCTGCCTCTTACATCAGGTGTTTTAAAATGTCTTGTAAACTGGCATATGCCTAGAACAGAGTTCAGTCATTGCAGCTCATCAAAGTGATTTTTTGAAAAACGAATGCCAATTTTTTCCTTCACAAAAACACGTTATTGGAATTTCAAAACTCGTCTCATCGTCGAGAGTTGAAAATGCAACGTACCTAAATATTTTTGTGTCGGTTAGTGTTAAAAAGTGACTAATACGTGTGCTGAAAACTTTTGAGGGATTGAATATTAATGATAGCCCTCGTTGGTCTAGTGGTCTCAAGCGCGACTGCTGAGCATAAAGTCCTGGGTTCGGTTTCCAGGTCGGGCAAAGTCTTATTGGGATTTTTCCGCACGGCTTGATGACATTAGGCTCGCTCCCTATTACATGCGGCTTACATTTAGGTGCACCTCTGTCTAACCCCTCGTAAATTACAGGCATGATGTTATGTATCATACATACGCGACATTAGCTTATTAAGGTCATATTAATAGAACTTAATATCGGACAACAGAACTTACCTACGAGTATTTCGCCATTGAAATGACGGCATCGATCATTGATCGTACATACATATGTATGAACTTTTTATATTACGGAAACGCGTTGTTATAAGTGTCCATAAGACGTATAGGAATCGATTGAATTGAATGGCTGAACTTTTCGATGTACAGACTTCTTTGCGTGGGCTGTGGAAGCTACTAACACAGTTATAAGTGGCTAAATATAGTTGTGGTATGAATTGTGATCTAAACAAAGGATTTATGCACAAAAATACGATTATTTCAGCTGATTTATACAAATAACTTCTAACTGAATCACCATAAAAATATATATGGCACTTGTACTTTTATAAGTTTTCAAGGTTATAACTAAACTTATAGATAAAACTGGTTCCCGACTATGCTATACTATTCTGCTATACAGGGTGAAATTGAATAGATGCGACAAATTTAAATATACAATAATACGTGTTGTCAAGAAAATGTATAAAATATCAAATGTAAAATTAAAAAATAATTGATCAGTGTTACGAAAACCGTTAAAATAATAAAAGTATCAAAAATCGTCCGACTCATCGCAGTGCTGAATATAGCGGTCATTTACCTAATTTTGTCTTAATTTTTCTCATTTATTTTGCATATTACGGGAATACCGATAATTCGTACTTAAATAAAGATAATAACATCAATGGACCTTTTGAAAACGATAATCGCGTAATTTGGATAGGAGCAGCGGTGGCCCAGTGGTGGCGGCCCCGACTTACGAACAGTAAGTCGTGGGTTCGAACCCAGACAGGCGCGATTACTTTGTGTAATTTATTTCATCACCGCTGCTCTCAAAACGGTGAAGGAAAACATCGTGAGGAAACCGGCATGTCCTAGAACCAAAAAATCGAAAACATGTGACATCTACCAATCCGCACTGGGCCCGCGTGGTAGATTATAGCCCATTCCCTCTCATTGAGAGGAGGCCGTGTCCCAGCAGTGGAAACATTATAGGCTGATGATGATGATGATGATGATGATTTAGATTGTAGAAAAAATAGTTTATAATTACTATGTTACTGTAACTGAAGCTCCAATTTCATTTTGTCGCATTAATTAAAACTCACCCTGTATAGTATAGCAAAGCAGGACCTATGCTATACTATATAGCATGGCGTTCACATTACGCGATGTTATCGCAAGCATTTATAGTATATAGCAAGCTCAGAAGGAGTTCACATAAGTGGGGAAACATTCGGTTGCGAGACGGCCGGGGGTGAAGGAGGAGGAAGAGGGCGGCGCGTGATATAGCATAGAATGAACTCAGTGTATCGCACCATTTTATTGCGTATAGTAAGCCAATAATATATAGTATAGTACAGTGTGAACGAGTCCATAACAAATGTAAGGCGCGCGATATTGTTGAGCTATGAGCTATATACTATATGCTATTATATTATAGCGTAGTCTGAAAGCCAGCTTAAAGGGTAAAAACGTCTTAACGAAGCCGAAAGGCTCTTCCCCGTCATTGCTATATTTTTTTATTCTACACTAAACCTGGGAAACTTCTAGTTACTGAGTTATTGGTGGTCAAAGATCAAACTTTTTGAAATGTTTTTTTTTTGTTTAAACAAGTTTTTATTTTGAGATTTTTACTTTAAAGATCTATACGATCCCCGTACTATTAAATTCATCGATTAGCACATTTTATTTGAGTTCTACCACGAAACATAATTTTCGACCCAAAAAAAAGTTGTTGCCCAGCAATATTTGAGTCTGTTTACAGCCTTTATGTCTGACGTATAGGACAGGGTTTTTTAAATTATTGTATTAATAATATTTTCATTAATGTCGTACATTCTGCTATATTGCTTTTAGATTCCATAATAACAGAACAGTAGCGTGGCATGCTGTGACATTTTGATTGCTCTAAGTAATTAAAGCCTAGTTGACAATAGCCATGTTACATGTTACATCTGATACTGTCGTGACGTCATCACTGAGTTACAGTGCTTTAGCAACCCAACAACATCCTTACGGTAATGAGAATAAAGGTCAATGTTTTTTTACAGACGTGTCAGTAGCAACAACCAAACAATAACTTTATGTTTACAAAAATAAAGATCACTATCATTTTGATATTGATGATGCCTGATCAGAAGTCATAATACTACGAAAAATCCTTGTAGTTCTTTGTTGTTATGGACCATTTTTTTATTGGGGAAGTTATGGCTAAATTATATCAGCCGTCCCTGCCTAGGTTGATCGGAAGATGGGTCACTATCCATCATATAAGGAATTTCCTCCGAGCCTCGGAATGCACTTTGAGCTCTTGGTCCCGGCCGTCATTTGTAGATCTTTGACAGTGGTTACAGGTCACAGTCTACGGCCCGTAAGTCATACAAGCAGTCTTACCAAGGGGTATCGTATTACCTGGCACTAATAGTGTGAGGGGTCAGACAAACAGCAGCTCCATGTGAAATACTGGTAGTGAACAGCATTCGGTTAGACTTGAAGCTGACTCCAACATAGTTGGGAAAAGGCTAGGTATATGATTAAGCTAGTTGTCGAGGCCTTGTTTGTTGAAAAAGTCAAAATACCAATGAATTTTAATTTTAGAATGTAGTTGTTTTCTACCGTTATACGCTTGTTAGTTCGGAAATTCCAAATACCTTGAAAATCTTGATTGCTCTAAGTAATTAAAGGCCAGTTGATAATAGACCAATTGCATGTTACATCTGATACTGTCATGACGTCATAGCTGAGTTGTGACGTGTACTTAACTGTTTTTCTCTGTCATTCTTGGATATTTGTTATTATCTATACTAATATTAAAAAAGTAGAAGAGTTTGTTTGTTTGTTTGTTTGTTTGTTTGTTTGGTTGTTTGTTTGGTTGTTTGTTTGGTTGACCGCGCTAATCTCAGGAACTACCGGCTCGAATTGAAAAATTATTTTTGTTTTGGATAGTCCATTTATCGAGGAAGGCTTTAGGCTATATAACATCACGCTGCAATCACTAGGAGCGGAGCAGGAATGAAAAATGTTGCAAAAACGAGGACGTTTTTTTCCTTTCGTTTTTCTCTCTTATGTGACGCAGACGAAGTTGCGTGGGTCAGCTAGTTGTCAATATGTTATTGATATTGAGGCCATAGCAGCAAGTAAAAGTCTAATTTGATATCATTTTTTTCAATAAATGGCACCACTGGTATGCTTCGGTCATTAAAATAGAGTTGATTATCACAGACATTGCTTTTAAACCTTTATGGACTTCAGTGTAAAATGTAGTATTCTAAATATTCATGCAATAATGTGACATCATTTGTGTAGAAATGTATCTTAGTTTCATACCTAGCTCAATAAATCATTTCATCATCATCATTTCAGCCGAAAGACGTCCACTGCTGGACATGGGCCTCCCCTAAATGTCGCCACATTGACCGGTCCCGTGCGACTCGCATCCAACGGAGTCCAGCAACCTTCACCAGGTCATCGGTCCATATCTTCTTCTATCTTCTATCTTCTCTTCTAAATATATATAACTCAAAGGTGACTGACTAACTGACTGACATAGTGATCTATCAACGCGCAGCCCAAACCACTAGACGGATCGGGCTGAAATTTGGTATGCAGGTAGATGTTATGACGTACGCATCCGTTAAGAAAGGATTTTGATCAATTCTAACCCCAAGGGGATAAAATAGGGGATGAAAGTTTGTATGAAACTTTGACAATTTTAAACCGATCGGGCTGAGACTTTGCATGCATAAAGCTACAATGACGTAGGCATCCCCTAAGAAAGGATTTTGATAAATTCTAAAGGGAATAAAAAAGGGGATGAAGGTTTGTATAAATCTTATTAGATTTTCGACTGATTAACTGAAATTAAAGATTGGACAAAGTAAAGCCGCGAAAACTATACTTACCTAATTAATAATAATACTTCTTAACGCGAGCGAAGCCGCGGGCAAAATCTAGTAAATAACGAAATAAAATTATCTTCGGATTAATGTAATGCAATTAATATTGTATTCTTATGCATTAATTACAAACAAATAGATTATAATTAATATTGATATCCAACGATCACACTCATCATACTTGAGTCAGCTGTATGACGTAATTCTTATCACGCTGACTTACAAAATAATAAATTCTGTTTTGAGTTTCGTTACTTTAGTTTGGAAGACCTCCCCTGAAATTACAACAGTGTTATGACTCTGTAATAAGTATACGAGTTTTAAACGCGCATAGACATAAAAAAACAATGCATATAGACATTTCTCTATCTAAAAACATTGAAACTGAACTTTGAATATAGATACTATTTTATAACTTTGAATATAGATTACAATAGATACTATTAAAATGGGTCATACTTTTTAGTCTTAATTGTTTGTTGACTCGAGCGGAGATGAAGACCAAACCGATAGACATTTAGTCGATCACAGCTACTACACCAAACTGGTCCCAACATTTGTCCAAATATTGGCACAAACATTTGCTTGGTGCCAATTCACTTGGAGCTTCGACCGTTGCACTAGGACTGTTGAACAGAATTATATACAAACATATTTGGAGAAATATATAGGTTTCAGTCAAATATTGGTTTCGAAATGGTTAGGAACTCGGCCTAGGCAAAGTGACGCTCTGCCACACATTACACTCTCGGTGATGGGATACGTCTTAAATGTTTTCGCACTTATGTCGTTAGTAATAAGGTTGAAATGTGGTTGATCGTCAGCGAACTCGTTCGTATCTGTTAGGTTAGCATTAAATACCTTAAAGCTTATACAATACTGTTCTAAGTCGAACGTTGTTGTCACCTAAGGTAACCAACGTGCAACGGTGCAATTTTTCAACGCACAAAGGATAATTCAGAAGGATTTTCAGCTCTCGGATCAGCTTGGAGAGTTGAAAATTCAGTGTGCGGTGAAAAATCACCCGTGCGTCTGTGGACTTATGAATTTGACAGTTGTACGTATGTGTTTGCCATAGGAAAATGAAAATAAATGCTCTCGCATTACAATACATTTCGTAAACACTATGGGGGGCGGATATACACTTTAACTCAACCGCAAATTATTCCTAACTAGCTGCGTGAAGTTTGATATTGTTCTAATTGTGACAGGTTATAAACTATCTGTGTGCAAAATTTCATACTAATCCGTTCAGTACTTATTGCGTGAAAGAGTAACAAACGTTCACAAACTTTTCAACCGACTTCCAAAAAGTGGAGGTCTCAATTTGACTTGACACAAGCCTTGCTTAGTTTGGCACTAGATGCGCTGTGTGTCATGTCCAACGATATTTATTTATATTTACTTTAATTTCCACAAAACCTACATTGGTGACCCCGGTCAGAAGCAAAACGATGATCGAACACAATGCGCGCTTTGTGAGTGTTAAATAAGAACGATAGACTAATATAAATAAAAAGAAAGAGTATGAAAAGTTTCTATGTACAAATAGGACTAAAGAGGTCACTACACACGATGGCCTGGAGCCGTCCACTAACTACATTATAATCACCTACATAGAACTTCACCGATGTGGTGCAACGATTTAATTGTCCCCCTGATGTCTTTGTCTGTTCTGCAACAACCTTCGACTATTTATTGGCAAAGTATTGATCGGCTTCTGTAACTTTCTATGTACTCGAACAGTCGCGGTATGAAATGAATCAAAGAACCAGATACATCTAAATGTTTTGATATTAGATGGTCATTGTGACATTATTTGTGTTATATTCCATATTCCTTCGGGGGTTGCAGACATAAAGACATGTTAGTTTTTAAGTTAGTCTTTAGTAAGTCTCGTTAGTCTATCGTTGTGTTTTCAAGCAATAAATAAATAATCACTTTCTCTTTACGTATTTCAAACGAAATATACAGTTCAGAAGTGGTGTAAATAGATGTTTCCTAGTCAATAATAATTGATTAACCTTTTCACTCCGCGACTGGTACAACTTACCTATTCTATCAACTGTCGGTAAATGTACCACGGCACATCGACCTCTGTACTACGAACGATCTTTACCACGAGTCACAGACTTGGCGCCAGACCTAAGCCATAATTAGAATATCCTGAAAGAAACAATCGGATTTTTCAAGTAAGAGCCGTTGACAAGATTTGTTTACGACTCAATACTCAATACTCAATACTCAAATCTTTATTGCATTCCATATGTATTACATAGATGGTGTTATCAAAATAATATAAAATCAATATGGACCCTGTCGGGCACAGCAACATTAGGAGAGAGGAAGAGCAATTCAATAATATTAGATACTATAAATTATTAGATGTATATAAATTATGATTAATTATGTTTACATATTTTAAAATTATTAGGTCTGTGTATTAGGTGTAATGAGTACTCATGATAAAAGGTTAGCTAAAATTGGATTTCAAACATCATCATCTGCCTAGCCTTTTCCAAACGATGTTGGGGTCGGCTTCAAGTCTTACCAAATGCAACTGAATACCCGTACTTTATATGGAGCGACTGTCTACGAGTATCTGACCTCGACAACCGAGTTAGTACTGGGTAATATGAATCTGAAAAATCAGAGGTGCGTGTCTCCGGTTCGAACTCGAGATCTGTGACTTGTCAGTCCGACGTTGACAACCCTAGGGCCTAGACTATCAACTGTTTAACGGATATTGACCATTTTAACAGGGCCTCGATTCTGCTATTACGATAGTGTCAGAATAGGCGATCATTGAAGTCACAATGATCAAGTTCTGTCAAGTTTTGACAAGTTTGGTAATCTACTAATATAATGGCGTCATTATGACTTCTTAATGAACAACCAGTGAGACTCCATTGAAAGAAATGTCCTAGAATATTAATCTCGTACATGAAATCTGGCATGAATAAATGTTCGCATTTAGTAGTAGATATCGAAAACCATTTGTACTAATGGTTTTATAATAATGGCAATACGAAAATGCCATTTAAACACAATTTTATTATGAGACCATCGACCGACCATTGTGAATTTAGCAGATTACGAACTATAAGCAAAATGACAATGTGATGAGAATGGAATCGTGTTGGAATGACGAATTTATTAAAATAGCAGAATTAGGCCCCGTGGACCACAACCTGCGTTTGGACATACGAAACTTTTTACCCGATAGTAGGCACTTTCGATCTTGTTTCTTAGGGCATAAGTGTGAAAAACGGCAGAGCATTGGTAAAGTCTGTAGTACCTATCGGCAATATCAGAGAGTTACAGGCAGAAGCTATGTTCTTTTACAAACAAAATCAATGCCTAACATCGGTTCTGTTGTTGATTCTGTACAGGACCAACAGAACTTGTGTTTATTTTGTAACATGTTGTATATCAACTGGTAACTGTTACTAGACGTATATATGTATAATAACGGTTGGTTGTTCGGTATTGAAACAGTGTAAAGTTATTCGTAGAACCGGTCGATGTTGCACACATATATTTACATAATAGTCGTATGACGTCTGTTTCCGAACATGAGTCTTTTATGTGTGCCATTAAAAGCCCTAAGTCAAGTTTAAAACGCTTACCAGTAAAACATTATCATTTATAAAAATACCAAAAAAATCACTTTGAAGAGAAGTACACAGTAACATTTTGTTTATCCAAGACAGAATAGTTTTGTCTTAGTATCAAAACAATTTTTGCGCGAGTAACCCTACATATTTTTGAACAGCACATACTGCATACATAGTATCAAATGAGCGTACAAAAATTGCTGTCGCAAAACGAAAGTCGGTCTTTGTCACAAAACAATACCCGGTCTTTGTCAAAAACAAATGTCGGTCTTTGTCACAAAACGAAAGTCGGTCTTATAGACAGTAATGATTATGCCTGTATAAAGTTTAAGTAAGAAAACATACCAAAAGCCTTGTTTTTTCATTGGTGCAATACACAAAGAAGTAAAGAAAATTTGTGTAATTTTCTGTCATTCAAGAAAAAGCACTTAAGCAAACAAAACATACTATCTAAAAACTTTCCATTACATAACTAACACACCCAACCAGTAACCGTAGTATTAATTGATTTTATAACGACATAAAACCGCATACTTTTTATTGCTCGACTGACGACACAGTCTAAAGAAAACCAGTAAACTAACTAGGCCGTTTCTGTGAAATCGAACACAACTTTAAGGCCAGGACTCCACTAAAGTGGTGAGATGTGCAAGATTCGACCAATCATAGGAGAGACGAGAGACGCCATGTCCATTTCAACCAATGTAATTGGTCGGTTTCCGCAAGTCTCCTCTCGGCGCTTTGGTGGAGTCCGCACCTGAAATTGGTTTGTAAAATTGTGTGTGAGAACGCGTACCGTTTCTCGCACATTTTACTCCGCCCAGAGTGGGAGAAGTTATTTGATGATTTCCCATCCAAATAAAAAAAGGGTCGCCAACAGAACTTTTTGTTATGTTGCACTACACACATAAAACGAAGCTCTCTCAATGCGCGTATTCATCTACAACACCAACCGTGAACTCCATGCCTCAGAAAGCACGTTAAGCAGTTACTCTCGGAATATCATATGTATATCTTTGACAGTTACAAGTAGTCAGTAGCCCAAAAAGTCTGACAACCAGTCTTACCAAAAGGTATCATATTCCCCAGTACTAACTGGGTTTTGGAGGTCAGGTAGGCTGTCGTTCCATATTAAATACTGGTATTCAGCTGCATCTGGTTGGACTGGAAGCCGACCCCAACATAGTTGGGAAAAGGCTAGGCAGATGATGAATACCATTTACCAGTTCCTTCTTCTTCTTCGTTCTTTCCTACTCCTCCGCTATACTTTCTGATTAATTTCGTTGCGGGATCCAAGACAGTTAAATTCATTCTCTGGGACTTCGTCGAGCTTCATTGTCTCGGCGCTTTTCTGGTGGTCGCCACTGTTGATTCTGGCTTTCAGGAGTTACAGTGGTTTGGGCGTGTGTGGCGGGCTTGTCCCAATAAAAAAAAAAGATGATGAATACCAACAGTTAACTGAAACATGAGTAGAATTCCGTACAGACGCTTTGCATAAATGTGTGTGTTAGTTGGCTGATTCCTACCATTTGTTTCTAGTTGATATACTGTTTGTTATTACTAATATGTCTACTCTACCGATGACGTAGTCTACACACGTCATGGTGACGTCAATCTATCAATTAGAGCAATAAAATGTGCGTTGTTATCTTGTCTACTGATCGTATGCAGTGTGGCTAGCGGTGGTTATTTGTTTTCGTAAATTCGCTTGACAAAATCAAGCGTGCTAAATTCCGAACTTATCGATTGTCAATTGTTATGTTAGTGTTACATGACTTCTAAAGGGATTTTCGTAGTAATTGCACATAATTTTGTAAGATTTGTTGTAACTTATATTTGCTATTTTATTAGTTTTCTAAGTGTCTATGTTGTAGTGCCATATAACTTTGTAGTGGAAAAGCTTTCTTCTAACGTTTTAAATGCACTTTTTATATGCTTCAAACTTTCTGTAGCATGACTGCTACAAGATCTTCCCGCCATTTGTCCGCTGATAACACCTCAGTACACAGTTTGAATAGTAACGTAACTTCAATTTTAAATGCAAGGTTTTCCAGGTTGCCGGTACACTCAACTGATAAAGAATCCGCTGTTGCTCAACTGTACAATTAACGTCTTGTTATTTTTTAAGGGGCCGGCGGAGCATGTCAATTTCATACAAACGTAATACCATAATAATTTGTAAATCAAACATACTCTTAAGTTAGTGTGTATTTATTTAGATTGAATTACCTACAGAACATCGATGTCCCCAAATATATATTTTAAAAGGACAATGATATAAAGACGAGATATGAAGAATTTAAAAGTTCTATAGAAAACTTATTTTGTCATAGCTCTTGTTTAAATTAGTGTCCATATTAAAAATATATATTTAGGAACCTTGATATTCAGTAATCCGATCGAAATAAAACACACTACCTTAAGAATGTGTTTGATTTAAGTACAAATAATTTTGGTATTACGTTTGTATGAAATACGCACGCTCCGCAGGCCTCTTAACGTTTTGTTTTTTTGCCCGTTTACGGCGAAGTCAAAAGAGAGGGCTATAATCTTAGCAGTCTATGAATACATGTTTGTATTTACGTATGTTTTTCCGTAGCGCCTTAACTATTCTTCAAATTTTGATGAACAAGGAGTCAATCGATCGTTATTAAAGCACGTGTAACATATGCTACATTTTAACTGACTTAAACAAAAGGAGTCAATTTTATCTCATAAGCCCCGAATCTAATTAAAACGTATTTTTTTTAAGTCGTATTTTTAGTGGTGGTATAATACCACACAACCCACCGCTCGGACCGATCTTTAGGTTAAGTCGTGCTTGCCTAGGCTGATCTGTGGATGGGTGGCCACCCTTACATACCGAGTTTCCTCCGTGCCTCAGAAAGCACGTTAAGATGTTATTCCCGGCTGTCATTTTTCCATCTTTGGCAGTCGTTATAGGTAGTCAGTGGCCCAAAAAAGTCTGACAACCAGTCTTACCAAGTGGTATCGTATTACCGAGTATTAACTGGGTTGTGGAGGTCAGATAGGCAGTCAGTCTAGGTAAAATACTGGTATTCCGCTGCATCAGGTTAGACGGGAAGCCGACCCCAACCCAACATAGTTGGGAAAAGGCTAGGCAGATTATGATAATATCAAACCTATTCTTATTTCAAATCTAAGTGTCTAACTCTTTTATGGTTATAATACAACAGTACCAGCACAACATTTTATCTTATAGTAGAGACTAGTTGTTTAAACTTTTCAAACAAACACATTTGCTTTAACTTTAAACCATACATAATCACCTGATAGCGTGTTCTTACCCGTAACAGTTAAATTTAGATAGCTACGATATATTTTCCAAATTCTAGACAACATAAAGTTTAATTTTCAGTATAGAAATTTCTCTTTCTGATAAAAATCCTAGTAATTCTGTTTTAATACATAAGAATAACATCACGCCTGCAATCTTAACTATCTAAAGTAATATTAGGATAAAGAAAAGATTTGATTTTTGTTGGTAAAAATGAGTCAAAAATAGAGTGTAATGTACCTGTTGTATAGTCCCCAACAAATCAAGTTGTTATAAGCTATCAAATTCCTGCAAATGATTTTAAACCATAAAATGTTGACGGTTAAGTTCAAAATCGAATGAGAGATTTTGACAGTGTAGTTACTTGATGCACTGGCGACTGTACACCTAAACCATATAGGGGGCGATTTAAAGCCATCAACTGGGCAGAAATTCAAACTCCTATACTCTTCCTGTTATATGGAACTTAAACGTAACTGCCAAATGTAGGTGTACACTTCAATTGATATTATGTTTAATATGCAATGCCCATTTCGTATGACTGGTTGCCATATCAGACTCCAGGCTTCAGACTAGCCAATCCAAATGTCAAAGATCTTCGATTGACAGTCAGTTTTGTTGCACGTGTTTTCACACACGTGTTTTTAGCACAGAGGTATATCTCAATATGTGATGGTCAATCCAAGCACCACCTTTGGCAAGCGTGGGATTTCGATCGATCCGTGGCCATCGTTTTTGTTCCTCAACCTCACCACTGAGTAAACATTCAGGTGATCCATTCACAATATACAACATGTTTTTTTTGTCGTCTTACAACGGCTGCCAACTTTATACACACATCTAGTGAGTAATACCCACTCAATAAAAATATGATACTTTTGAAATCTTAAAATTTAAAAACCATCTTCAAAAACACAACAAAAAAGTGAAAAATAACTTTAGCTTTTGAAGTTGGTGACCTTTGTTTGATTATTTAAGCTTTCACGGTTTAAATAATACATAATCACGGAAGATATCCCGTAAGTGACAACATGAGCTTTGTTTGATTGATTCAATTTTTTTGTCACCAACTTCAGAAGCTAAAGTTATTTTTCACATTTTTGTTTTTTTTTAAGTCGGTTTTATTTTTTGTAAAATGTTTTTATTTGTTGTAGAAAATACCAAAATCGCTGTACGTTATCCTATAAAATTTGAAGAGTTTCCTCAGTTTCGCCAAGATTTCATCATCAGATTTCGATTTGGTGACTACGGGACCATTTGGAACCCTTTCCAAAAAAAAAGATTTTTTCAAATCCGTTAGCAAGCGATGGAGTTATGCGCGAACACACAATTAAAAAAGAAAAAAATATATAAACATACGAATTGAGAACCTCCTCCTTTTTTAGAAGTCGGTTATAAAAAAAGAAACCTGCGGGGCAGTCTTTGGGGACTGCCGACAGAAGTGAAGTAATCCAAAATAAACTTAATCTTAATTGTAAAAGGTGGATTTTGACTAACCGTTATATGAAAGCGTTCAGTGACGATGATGCGAGTTCCATGATTTTTGTTCACCCAAAAAGTGCTCAATGCGTTTAAAGAAGTTTACGCTTCAAAAAAACCTAATTGTGTCACATGACGTAGTTGAAACACCCTGTTGATTTACTTGACTCGTGCGCTGGTTTGGTAATAGGTATGTTCTAAAATTTGTAACACCACGTAAACATTATTAACAGAATGTTTCATAATTCTAGCGTATTATTTAGTTTTCTTTGTGCATAGTTTTTAAGTAAATGGTAAAATAGAAATTATCGCACCTAGAGAGAGGTATTTTATATAGGATACATTGAGTGGACCACGTTTGTAAGACGACTAAAAAGTCACGGTGTATACAGGGTGTATTTCACCTCATCACAAAGCCGTTTACCAAACATTCTGTATATCAAACTAAGTAACTTTCCGCAAAAAATATTGCTGAGAAACAACTTTTTTTTTTGAGGTTATAAATCATGTTTTGTGGTATAACTCAATGTAACGCACTCAAAACATTGTGCGGATGGATGGATTGAATAGTACGGCGGTCGTAGAGATATTTAAAGTAAAAATCATGCGACAAAAAGTGGTATTTAAAAAAAAACTTGTAACTTTAACCCCCTATATCTCCGTAACTAGAAGATTCCCAGGTATAGCGTAAAACAAAAAAAAAAATATCAGAATGACGAGGAGAACAAGTGCCTTTCGTATTCGTTAAAAGGTGTTTTACACCCTTTATGTTAGAATTTTACAAACTTTAAAACATAAATATTGCAATTTATACCCGGAAAAACATAATGAACAGAAGTAATTATATGGTAGACTAGCGGACGTCACGCGGTTTCACCCGCGTAGTTCCCGTTCCCGTGGGACTACAGGGATAAAATATAGCCTATGTTACTCGTGGATAATGTAGCTTTCCAATGGTGAAAGAATTTTTAAAAACGGTCCAGTAGTTTTTAAGCCTATTCATTACAAACAAACAAACAAAGTTTTCCTCTTTATAATATTAGTATAGATATAAAAGAATACCAGCTTTTAATAGCTTATAACTATTAACACCAGTTTAATTCAGTAATGCGACTTTTATGCGTTCATAATAGTGACCCATGGGGTTGTTATAAAATATGTTGATGTGCACTATTATACCCTACGAAGCGTTTAGTGTCAATTACGCTAATTGAATAAAAAGGTCGCGAAAATTAGTTCCAGAGTGAGACTGGCGCTATGTTATGTGAGCATATATAACTGCAATCATTTTCAACTTTAAGGTTTAACTGTTACTTTTATACTGCTATGCTTTATAAAGGAAGTTTGCCACTTCTTACCCTAATAATATAGGTATTTAGGTATCACAAAAGCATTTTAGGAAAGATTTGTAAAAAAGGTCAAATCAAGGTTAGAAACAATTTTTATTCAGATTTTTAATGAATATAATTTTCTTTAGCTTTACGAGAGAATGAACAAAGTTTTTAAGCTATTGCATAGCTTCTATCGCGGGCCTTCAGCGTGGAGACCGAATCCAGAAAGTCCGCGCGCTGGCTGCGCGTTCGTTGCGCGCGTCGTGATGGGAAGCCGAGCCTGAACATTCAGTCTGCGTTTGGTCCTCGAGCCGACTACAAGCGGGAAAATTAAATAAATACATAATTATAATTGCATAAGTTGATAAAAATGCTATGCAAAAAAAAAACGTGGGTAAAGCCCACGTTTTTTTTTTTCAATCACACTCATACCATTTTATTTTATGACCAAGCTCATTTATAATTAAATTAACTATACCGCAAAAATTAACACCAAAAACTTACCTCAAAATAATAAAAGTTAAAACTTAACGTACCTTTTCCTAATTCACTTTACACCTGACAAAACACCGAACTACCCTCGTTATCCGATATTTTTAATGCCCAAATATCGGAGTAGCCTTCCGTCATGCGATTGCGTGTACTTCACATTTTTATTCGAAACAACGAGGAAATCATTGTATAAACAGAACTCATTTATACCTCCCCTATCCAGAGAAGGCAGGTTTCTTAAACCTGGCACGACACGCACTGTATAAGGTTGTGTTGACTGTTTGACTTGGCACCTTTGCTTATAAACAATATAGGTTTACGATAAAACTATACATTCATACATTTCTGAAGTAGTTTACAGGCTGGAAGGGACACCCACGTTTATCAAAACGGTAATTTAAAAAAAAATCTAGTGTTTTATACATTTTGACGTGTAGGTACTCGTTCAAGAAAAGAGTTTGAATTAAATGGCTGGCCTAACTTCCACCATTCTTTTTTCAAAATTCCGGCCACGCATAAAACAAAGAAGATTTGTATGAGACAAAATGTTCAAGAATGTCACGTTTCCGAGATATGAGTTCTCAAAGTAAATATCCATTCACTGATGGCATCTTCAATACAACTTGGATTTCATAAGACACACATAAAACCTGTATCAATCGATGGCTGTCATAAGTGAATGAATTGGGTTTTTTAAACATTTTGTCTCATACAAAAGTTTTTTCAGTTGGCCAGGCTTCATACAAAATCTCTTCATTCAAACCTTTGTGTATGTGAAGGTTCAGAATAATGTCCTAAGTACATCATAGCCGTTTGTGTGTCGGTGACTTTTCCATCCTGTGGATAATGTTAAGGCGACTACATGAGCTAAACACGTGTTTTATAATGCCTAGAAGTACAAGATTCACGACAAAAAACAAAACCAGAAAAATATATGACATTCTTCAGGATATATGCTAATAGGTTTTTTGTAAATCTATCGAAACCTACTCATTTCGCACTATTTGGCCCGCCGTGACTGACGTAACAGCCACTTTGTAGTGCAAGCTGATTTTAACTTTATTATAACAGCATTTCAATCGAAGTTTGAACCACCACAAATAAAGTTGCTAATTTAGCTCAACTAGCTCACCTTAAACATAAAGCAAATAATAGTAGTTTATAAAACTGTTGCATAATGAGGGGTATCAAACACGAGTGTGTGTTTAGTAATAGTATCACATGAGTGTTTAATACCTTATTATGTGCAGTTTAATGCAACTTTTTATCTACTTTCATACATTGAGATTGAATCTACTAAATAAAAGATCAAAGTCCAAAAAGTAAGACATATCGTATAACTTTTTCAACTTAGCTGGTAAAAGGTTGTGAGTCATTTCGGTGGCTGCATCTAAAATATCGGGCGGATTCAAATTTCCTTCACATTCACTGGTATCAGACATTCTTTTAACAATAATAGAATAAAACACTAAATTCAGACAAAACGTAAAAATGGCGCCAAAAACCCAGCTCGTCACCGCGCTTTAGCGCAACCACAGATAAGTAAAATTTACACGACAAAACTTCACGGTCCCGCGATATGTACCGAGTTCGATTAAAAAAGGTTATGCATTCTCCTTCGTGATTTAACTTCTTGGTTAACCTGTATCGTAATGGAAAAATAGTAGTTTATGCGACTGTGCATAATGAAGGGCATTACAACACGAGTGTGGGTTTTCGGATATCTGTAATTTTTTTTTAAATCATAGGCAAACGAACAAAGTCACTATTCTTGTGTCACTCGAGATCAATGTAAATGTAATGCCTAATTATGTATAGTTGCATACACTACTTTATCTACCCAAATATCATAAGGGCTCTATGATGGGTTCAGGAACCATAGGGAAATGACCTGCATTGTTACTTGGCCCTTGATTTTTGTGCCAACAGGTTATTAGTGGCATTCGTCGCTGCATTTACGATATCTGGCGGAGTATTCATGTCAATTTCTGAGTCACTATCACTCATTTTCGACAGAAATAAAGAACTTATCAGAAAATTTGTCTACTCGTAACTGGATTACTGGAAATAAAAAGCTAACGAACAAATGACAGCTCGAAATGGCGGCGTTTCGGATATCTGTCATTTTTTTATCATAGGCAAACGAACAAAGTCACTATTCTTGTGTCACTCGAGATCAAAATGTCGTGCGATTTATAATTAAAATCATACAGAATTTGGGTTTTTTTTTTTTTGTCGATATCTGATTTAATGTAGGTGGTACTAGAATAGCACACTCACTTGAATTTGACACCTGTTCCAAATTTAATAGTAGTTTATGCAACTGTGCATAATGAAGGGCATTACAACACGAGTGTGGGTTTAAGAAACGAGCCGAAGGCGAGTTTCTTAATAGCATCACACGAGTGTTGTAATGCCTAATTATGTATAGTTGCATACACTACTTTATCTACCCAAATATCATAAGGGCTCTATGATGGGTTCAGGAACCATAGGGAAATGACCTGCATTGTTACTTGGCCCTTGATTTTTGTGCCAACAGGTTATTAGTTGCATTCGTCGCTGCATTTACGATATCTGGCGGAGTATTCATGTCAATTTCTGAGTCACTATCACTCATTTTCGACAGAAATAAAGAACTTATCAGAAAATTTGTCTACTCGTAACTGGATTACTGGAAATAAAAAGCTAACGAACAAATGACAGCTTGAAATGGCGGCGTTTCGGATATCTGTCATTTTTTTTTAAATCATAGGCAAATGAACAAAGTCACTATTCTTGTGTCACTCGAGATCAAAATGTCGTGCGATTTATAATTAAAATCATACTGAATCGGGTTTTTTTTTTTTTTTTTTTTTTTTATCGATATCTGATTTAATGTAGGTGGTACTAGAATAGCACACTCACTTGAATTTGACACCTGTTCCAAATTTAAAACTCATAACGCAACTGTTTACAGTTGCGTTATGAGTTCATTACAGTACCGTTTATTTCTGCAGGTTGGTAATGCTGGTCATTGCCTATGGTTTTTGAACGCATTAGAGAGCGTTTATGATATTTGGGTAGATAAAACTCATAACGCAACTGTTTTCAGTTGCGTTATGAGTTCATTACATTTTGATCTCGAGTGACACAAGAATAGTGACTTTGTTCGTTTGCCTATGATTTAAAAAAAAATTACAGATATCCGAAAACCCACACTCGTGTTGTAATGCCCTTCATTATGCACAGTTGCATAAACTACTATTATAACATTATTTTGTTCGAGAAATAGTGTTGTAATGATTTTTTTTTTCTATTTCGGTATTGTGTTTTTTAAATATGTCAGTATAAACTCGTTCAAAATTTTATAATTAGAAGTTTACGACATGAAAGTAAATAAAATTGTTTAAGCAACTAATCGAATCAACTATTATTATGAGTCTGTCCTGTGCATCCTTTTTTTTTCATTCTCTGTATAATCCCTAAAGAGTCCAGCCCTTCTCATCATGTCCATCCAGTGTTAGAGTTTTTATGCCACCCATAGGCCACTGACTTGGCTTCCCATATCATCGAGGAATATCTCTCATTCATATTTGGTTTCCTCACGATGTTTTCCCTCACCGAAGCAAGTAATAATTATCCAAATTGTCTATGAATTCGAAAAATCAGAGGTACAGTCACGTCTAATAAATATGTAAACACTTGAGAATTTTTTAATTGTGTTTCTCCTAATGTACTAAAATTAAATGTTATTACGTACATAGTATTCTGGAACTCATGTTTGTATGAAAAAGATCCAATAGTTACAATCGTTATTTCTCGCGAAAATAGCTATAATATTCCGGAAAGTGTATACATATTATTAGACGTGACTGTACCTCGGTTGGAACTTGTAACCTATAAACACATCGGTCAAAATATGTATCAGAAAAGCTAACAAAATTTAATATTTACCCAAAAAACAAAACAAACACTCATACAAGTGGACCCTATACACAGTCCGCAACACCGCTCGTGCCAGTAAAATGGAATAACATCGTCTATAATATTAACATGGACGAATTAAAATGAGCGGAGGGCGCCCTCTAGCGTATTTTAAGAGGTTTACAGCCGTACCGGACCGGACGCGCTTAAAAATTAAACTTATGGTATAATCTCTATTATGAGAATGTGTTATGAATGTGCTGATTGTGAATGGTCGTTTGGTAAATGGGTCAAAATAAACAATATCACGCTTGTAATATTTGGAGAGTTAGACAGTGGTGTACCTGAAAGTATGCCCTTTCGACAGTTATGTTAAAGTTTCATGGGTGTGTCTATTGCCAGCACCCGGATATAGATTCAGGGCCTCAACTCTGCTATTACATTAGTATCAGAATCGTTTATCATTGATTTCATAATTGACAAGTTTTGACAACTTCGGTAATCTACTAATGTAATGCCGTCATGATGATTTTCCAATGAATGAATGAAAGAAATGTTACAGAATGTTAATCTCGTACATATTGACAAATGTGTAAAATACATGTAATTATAATAAATGAAATCTGGCATGAATAATGTTCATTTGAAATCCATTAATACTAACGGGTGTTTTAATAATGGCAATATGACAATGTCATTTAAACACAATTTTATTACGAGACCATTGACCGACCAATGATCGACCATTATGAATTTAGCAGATTACGAACTTTTAGCAAAATGACAATGGCTTGGGAATGGAATCGTGTTGGTGTGACGAATTTATAAAAATAGCAGACTGGTGCCCCTGACTCCGTAGCTGCTACTAAGAAATTCCCATCTAAAAAAATATATATATTATCTCACGTTTTTTACCCATGAGGAAAGAAAAGAAAGAAAGAAAAAGCATTTATTAGCTCGCACAGAACAAAACACACATAACACACGAGGGTACATGAGGGTAGTCAGAAACGTGAAAGTCTAATCAATATAGATCAATGCCACTTTTCGTTGTAATTTTATAAGTCAAGAACGGGCTCACCTATCCAAACCCAATGTTTAGGCTTTGTTCGGACTATTTAGTAGATGGTTTATGTGAAGTTTGCACAAAATCGGTCGAGCGGTTCTTCACGCAGACGAAGTTGCGCGGGCCAGCTAGATTAAAAAGTCTTTTCAAGGAACTACGTCGTTGGTCTAGCCGTCGCAAACACGACTGCTGAGCGTGAGGTCCTGGGGTCAATTCCTGGGTCAGCTAAGTTTGATTAAGGTTTTCCATCAGAAATTTCTCAGTTGCAGCCTCAGAGTCTGAATTTGTACTCGCTTGATAGTACAATCTTCCCTATTACTTGAGAATACAACATATCTAGCGGACTGTGGGTCCCTTTGTACACCTCTGTCTGACAGGCGTGATGTAAAGATGATGATGATGGTTGGTCTAACCAAGGGATACCCACCCGTATTATCCAGTACTGTTTTGTGGTGGTCAGATAGGCAGTCGCTCCATGTAAAATGACGACCCGAATGGCGCAGCGGTAGTGAGGCTGCCTTACGTTCTTAGGGTCCCGGGTTCAAATCCCGGTAGGAGCGAGAGAAATGTTTATGTGATGAGCATGGACATTTGTTTCCGAGTCATGGATGTTTATATGTATAATAAGTATGTATTTACAAACAAAAAGTATATATGAAGTATATCAACTGTCTGGTGACCACGACACGAGCCTTGCTTAGTGTGGCACTAGACGGCGCTGTGTGTAATGTCCAGCGATATTTATTTATTATTATTGAAATACTTTTAATCAGCTGCTATACATCCAGTTACACTGAAAGCCGACCCCAACGTAGTTTAGAAAAGGTTACGCATATGTTGGTTTTCTGAAACTACAGAATACTTGATACGACTCTTCATTTACTTCAAAAATTAAACTCAAAATATTTCCCGTTCTCGTTTAAAATTGGAATGAAATAAAGTAATGTTTGGATGAAAAATAAATTGGAATTTTCGATGGGGATTATGGTGAAGTCTGATTGCACATCGAAGCTGTGAAATTGCGCTTTTATAAAAAAGACCTGCGCCTCGATATTTCGATACAAATAAATTCGAGCAGCGAAATAAATAATTGGTTTAACTGAGTTGGAGTTACAGGAAGACTGATTAACGAAAAATTGGGTTAAACATATTTATTTTATTTGTAGTGTCTGTGCTTTTGACTGCCTCATAGGCCGAGTGGTCGCAAGTGTGACTGATGAGCGTGTACTCCTGGGTTTGATTCCCAGGTTAGGCAAAGTGTTACTGGGTATTTTCATCAGGAATTTCCTCAGTAGCAGCCACGGAGTCTGGATTTGTACCCGATTGATGGAAATAGGGCTCGCCACTTATCAAATGAGACTTTTACATAACTAGCGAAATGTGGGCGTACTTTATAATATTATGTTATTTGTACTTTTATTACTTGTGAAAATAGTTTGTAGCAGAGAGCAGCGGTGGCCCAGTGGTGGCGGCCACGACTTACGAACAGTAAGTCGTGGGTTCGAACCTAGGCAGGCGCATTCCTTTGTGTAATTTTTTTCATCACCACTGCTCTCAAAAACGGTGAAGGAAAACATCGTGAGGAAACCGGCATGTCCTAGAACCAAAAATTCGAAGACATGTGACATCTACCAACCCGCACTCGGCCCGCGTGGTAGATTATAGCCCATACGCAAAATACGCGCTTTGACGTGGAGTTGCGGACACCAGCCCGTTATGCAATACAATTAATTTGTAGCAACTTATACTAATTCCAGGAAAGAAATGAAATAACTCCTTATAATCGTGTAATTTCCTTACTACAAAGTATTCAGACAAAGTAAACCATAAAAATAACAGAGTGATTTAAATGCATGCACTTTAATTAAATTGTAAGACTACTCGTAATGTTTCCAATTTCCGAAGCGTGTATTACAAAAGAAAGCTTACAACCTTGTCACATTAAACTATTATACTACAAATGACCTAAATAACGCAATAGAAAAACCTTCCCTTTCTATAAAGGCCATAGACTTATTTCCCATAGAGGGAACCATGAAATTCCCTACATTTTTTCCTAGAATCCCGTAGATGCGTCGGATTTAAAAAGTTTTATTTCGCTATTTTCTGCATGAAAGTGAAACGCTACGTCGCTACGCCGTAGCTCGTAGCTCGTAGACGGTCTACGAGTTCGTAGCGTACAAATTAATCATCGAGCTGTTAATTCATTTATGTTGGGTTATTTTCATCGATTCACTTTCGTTGGCAACTAGTTAGTTGGTGTACGTAATAAAATCGTTTAGTATGTGTTACTTTGTGAGCTAGAGACTATATTTTTGTACAGTTACTTCCATAAATGGTTCTTCATTAACTGTGATAATGTCGATCCTTTTCGATTTTACGGATAAATATATATTTACATAAATTCACTTCAGTCTCCCCCATATCTTTAAATGAGATCATAATCACTGAAAAACATGTTTACGTCGCCTACTGACGTACACAACATTATAATTCAAACAGCAAGATCACAATGGCACACTTCCTACCCTACAATAGTTGGTCTTCATATCGAACTGTTAATGGCGTTCATTCTATACAAAAATATAGTGACAATTCTTTGAACAGAGTCAAAGATGACGAGACGGGCGTCTGACGTCACTCGCGGCACTCTGCGGCTGCGGCTATCGATCGGATAAGCTCATGTCATCTCGCTCGCTCCTGTGATCTCATCTCGCGCTATCCCGCTCGCACTCGCGTACCGTCGCCTCAGTGAAAAGCTGCGTTCCGAAATACGCTACTAATATTTATTTTAACGCAACCACCCGGGCCTATACACGTGGTACCATAGTCGGTATTACCTGATTTTGTCACAGAATTTTACTTAAATGGTTTAAAATATTCAGTAAACCACAATGTAACTGGTTTTAGTCTCTTCAGACATTAAATTAATTCTATATTTACAAAAAAATTTAACTACATTAACCTGCCAATTCTTTTTAATTAATGATTAGTTAATAATGCATTATTATTGGAAACTCTGAATGGCTATAACTACGCCGAACCATGACATAATCGGTTCAGTTTGAACGCGATGACCTGTGTATAGATGACCTTGGTTTAGTATAAATACACTTGAATTTTATGTGTATAGGTACCATTGAATGTTGGACGTACAGATAAGCTTGTTTGTATAGAAACATGATATTTTATTGGATGATATCACAAGGCTAGTGTAATTTTATTCAATAACAGTCCGCCAGTGATTTTAATCTTCAGAAAAATTTTGTACGTATAAATGAAATCGCCGTTAAAGTAGACCGCGACAAAGGTGGTATGACGATCTGATATTTTTTTGGGCAAACATGACCAAATATCGCACAGGATGGGTTTGGGAGGAGAATGACCCAGCAGTGAGACACATGACAGGTTAAGCAAAAATAACGAAAGTTTGTAATAACTGTAGCAAGAAACCTAGGTAGGCAGTTAACTCATATACTGAAATTGCAAGAATAACCTAGCGATATTTACCTTGCAATCGATCATTTACATTGAATATAAGGTCTCAACTGTAATCTCCAAAACGTTAGGCGGATGTACCTACAGAACATTCACATAGTTATGTTAAAATTTGATGTATTTGGGGTCAGACTTTTGCCATCAACTGGGCACTGAACCAGTCATAATCATAATCATAATCATTTATTTGCAATAAGTATTGGTACACATTGGTCTTAAAGTAAGTTGAGCCTAATACATAGTCAGATTTATATGACATGCAAAATTTACATTATAGACATTAAATTTAATGTTATATAATACAATTCTTCAATATTTATGTCTTTATACGTCAGTTTTTATTATTAACTTAATTATTTTAACAAAACATTAAACCTCTAGTCCAGGCTGCAGCTGAAAAATTTCTGGTAGAAAACCCAATTACACTTTGCCTGACCAGGAAATCAAACCAGTTGTCACTGTGACATGTTCCCATACAAAAATGTGTTTTAAACACCTGTTTTTAGATATTCAGACCGTCATTTATTTGGTGAACATGGACCTTAAAGGCGGATTCTTGTAAATTACAGACCATCTACATAAAAGTATGTCTAGACTAATATTATAAAGAGGTCTTTGTTTGTTAATGTGTACTAGTATTTAGGGGATAATCTACGTTACCATGCTGATCCGAAATCAAAAATTATTTCACTATAGCTACATAGTTTCCTAACGACCATTATCAATAACTTACTATCAGGTATTGGTAAGTTGCTATCTCTGTCTGTTTGACATTTAGCTTACGGCGGACGGTTAGAAACAAAACGTCACAGAAAAGCTTTTTAAATTTTTCTATGAATGAAGTGACAGGTAGGTGACGCGGAAAGTATATTTCAAGCTAACTTTGTTTATAGAAACACCGATAGCTACGAGACGTAGGCATATTAACTAACAGTTAAACGTAAGTAAGTAATAATTCAATTTTTTTTTTTTTTTCCGACCAGTTGATTCATATAGTGTTAGTATGAACTTATCCTATGTTAGTAAAAAACAACGTCATAACTTAAAAATCCACTAACTTCCTTTTTAAACAGGTTACATTTAACATTCCCGAGTATTCTTTTCCGTACATTATGTGAGTGAAGCTACGAGAAAAAGCAAGTACAATAAGTAAAAAGTAAAGTATAGTAAGTAGGTATAATACTGACTTAAAACGATGTAGGTTCACCCGATAAGCTATTGTAGTGGAACCGCCGGTTATACAAACATAACTATAGGTACTAACAATAGGTATGTATAACATAAAGGCTAGCGGGCGTACATAATATACGGAAATAGGTACCGGTTATGAACATTAGGCTCCATCAATGTTTAATAGTTGAAGCGTTTAGCGTTACTTAGTTCCTTTCTTGATCGATTACAGCACTGGAGAATTTTCATGATGTTGATAACACCATATAAAAGTAAATGGAAATAAAATATAGATCAAAACTAGAAAATCGTGGATTACATGTAAATTACTGGGAAATATATAATGTAAGTCGGACTAAATAAAAAATACGTATACAACATATTATATTATCGGTCTTATGGTAGTGCTAAAATAAAAAGAGTTTCAATACCAAGTATTTATCTTCTCTCGGGTCTATTTCGTCAGCTGCAAATCAAAAATAAATAATGAAAGGAGATATTTTAATGACTTAAAATCTGATATTTATAAAAAAAAAATGAAACTTTTTAATTTACGAATTGTAAGATTTGACGTTCTCAGTGTATAAACAAAGTGATAACGATGATAGAAAAGTCAAAACTAACGTGACACACGTAACACGCTTCGAGTTGAGAACTTTTTTAGTCGGTTAAAAATTGACAATCGCTAAAACAACGCTTATGTCCATCCTTTTCAAAGTGTTTGAAACGTTTTGAAAGTGATTGAAAAGTTACTCTAGAAGCAATCAGATTTGCTGCTGTTTTTATCGCATGAGAAAACAATATTCTTTTACTTTACTAAACTGTTTGTAGACATACATCGAAGTATGCATTTAAGTACACACTGTGACATATCAAGCTTTGTGAGCGCCTTGCATCCAGAAATAAATCAACGTGCATATATGTGAACAAAATATATGTGTCACCGTAAAATTGTCAAATACGTTATATTACAATATAAAGTGTTTCTCTCTAGCGATATTGTAAACTATCGAATTATTGTCAACTGAACATACGGAAGTATCTCTGCCCCCATAATCGGGACTTGGGGCACCCCCCCGTTAGGTTAGTTAGGTTCCTTTAAACCCTGCACTCGGAAATAGGGGCTCCGTCAACTACGATTTTTAAGGGAATATAGAGTGTTTTAAGGTTAGGTTATAAAAATCGGTATTTCTCAGGAATGGTACAATATCTTTTTATAAGAGTTGTACCACTGGGCAAGGGGGACCCCTCCTTCCCTCCACACCGCATGAGTTGGCTACCATCGCATGCATTTCACGAAAAATAATGCGTTTTGTTGTAAGGAGTATGTTCATTTGACAATATTTCGAGTTTTTACAATATCGCTAGAGATATTACAATTTTACGGTGACATAATGCATGTTTCTAAAATCGCTAGAATAGCGAAAATAATAATCAATTCTTTCCCGATATGGCCACAAATGCCAGGTTGCATGTTTTAAGACTTATTCTATCTTATGTTATTCTGGGCCCACTGCCAAATTTCGCTTTTCAACTAACCGCCATTTCTAGAACCTTATTCAATCGTAACAGTTACTGCTATGATAAATGACTCTGGTTAGCAAAATCAAAAATGTTTGAAGTGAGATATGACAGGAGATTAACGGATTAAAGAGTTAATAAGGCTTCCGGAAACCATGGATGACACTCAGAATATTATCTGCGCGTTCAGCTTCCAGTCGTACCAGAATTTTACATAGAGCGACTGCCTATCTGACCTCCAGAACCCAGTTAGGACTGGGTCATACGATACCCCTTGATAGGACTACTTGTCAGACTTTGAGGCTACTGACTGACTACCTGTAACGACTGTCAGAGATCTACAAATGACAGATAGGGCCAACGATATAACGTGCTTTCCGAGCCACGGAGGCAACTTGGTGCGTAATGTGTGGTCACCCATCCACGGGCCAACGTAGGCAAGCACGGCTTAACCTTAAGATCGACCCAAACAGCTCTTATTATTTAACTACGAGTTACTCACACTCCTGTTTCCTAGAGCGTCAATGCTAATCAAAGTCGAGTCAACAAAAATCTGTACTTAATATTATAAAGCAGAAGAGTTTGTTTGTTGGTTTGGTTGAACGCGCTAATCTCAGGGACTACCGTCTCGAATTGAAAAATTGTTTTGGGGTTGGATAGTTCATTTATCAAGGAACGCTATAGGCTATATATAACTTCACGCTATGAGCAATAAGAGCGGAGCAGCAATAAGAAATGTTGCAAGCGGGAAAAAAGCTTCCATTGAGCAGGCGATGCGTTGCGATATCAAAACTTCACGCGAACGAAGTCGCGGGCAGAAGCTAGTTAAGAATAAAATGTATCGACATTTCCTTGCTACATTGGTAATGTCACACTTTACCGCATCAAGGATAACTTCGTCATCAAACGCTTTCCTCCTCAAAGGTCACAAGGCACATGAACTTTCAAATTCTCATATCATTTTTCTCTCCATTCAAATATTTCCGTTTTCTTCATATTTGATTTAAAATTAAATAAATTCATGATACAGTAATAACAGCATAATGTAAACATTCAGAAATCGAG
The DNA here is from genome assembly GCA_916618015.1 of Xestia c-nigrum. Taxonomy (NCBI): domain Eukaryota; kingdom Metazoa; phylum Arthropoda; class Insecta; order Lepidoptera; family Noctuidae; genus Xestia; species Xestia c-nigrum. The sequence goes on from OU745246.1 coordinate 21,550,233, forward strand.
TTATTTAATACTGCAACTCAATAAATTGCGATTAATCTCGTATACAAATGTGAATGGTTTTCATTTCACTATTAATACTCTTGTCCATTGCTCTTTTTAAAGGACCAACAAATTAATTGGTTCATTCATTATGTTGAATAACCATGAAGTATTCTTTCATTACACTTTACTAGCTCTCATCAACTATCTGGTGCACACGACACAAGCTTCATTCTAAGTGTGGCACCAGATGGCGCTGTGTGTAATACCTAGCGATATTTTGTTTTTTTATTATTAACTGACCCACGCAACTTCATCTGCGTCACATAAGAGCGAAAAAGCTCACAAAAGGCAAAAAAATCCCCGTTTTTGCAACATTTTTCATTTATGTTCCGCTCCTATTGGTTGTAGCGTGATGTTGTATAACTTACAACCTTCCTCAATAAATGGACTATCTACCCCATTTTTTTTTTCGATTCAAACAAACTAACTCTTCAGCTTTATAATATTAGTATAGATTTTGTCAGCGTGAATGGGTGACCAGCCATTTCACATCAGTTTACTCACTTCCTTACTTTATTTTAAAGGTTTTAATTAGTACAAGTTCACAAATATAATTTTGAAACGTTTAAATTATATTTCATGATACTGTTCTCTGAATTTCAAAAAGCTGAATGCATGCTTCATTGAACAACTCTTTAATAACAATATTAACTATTAATATAAATAAATATCGCTGGACATTAACACACAGCGCCATCTAGTGCCACACTGAGCAAGGCTTGTGTCGTGGACACCAGATAGTTGATATACTACATATATACTTTTTTGTTTGTAAATACTTACTTATTAAACATATAAACATCCATGACTCGGAAACAAATGTCCATGCTCATCACACAAACATTTGCTCCTACCTCTTTAATAACTCTTAATTTTATAGCGAAAAGGTAGAATCGCACAAAAATGCTGTGCTTGCTGAAGCTGGATAATAAAATGCTTTTTAATCCTATTTATTTGTTGTAGTTCAATGGCAAGGAGGAGCTCGTGGCTAAATAATAACAGCCGCTCGGGTCGATCTTTAGGTTAAGCCGTGCTTGCCTAGGTTGGTCTGTGGATGGATGACCACCCTTACATGCCGAGTTTCCTCCGTGCCTCGGAAAGCACGTTAAGCTGTTGGTCCCGGCTGTCATTTGTCCATCTTTGACAGTCGTTACAGGCCCAAAAAGACACTTCAGTCTTACCAGGTGGCATCGTATTACCCAGTATTAAATGGGTTATGGAGGTCAGATAAGCAGTCGTTCCATGCAAAATACTGGTATTCAGCTGCATCCAGTTAAACTGGAAGCCGACCCCAACATAGTAATTGGGAAAAGGCAGATTATTTGTTGTAGTTCAATATTTACTATACGTAAGTTTTAAATCCTTTTTCGTGTGGTGTTGTTCAATATTGGTTAAAAAAATGAGGGTATGCCCGCAGATACCGCGTTAGCGATGTATGTAATAATTAAAACCCAGTGTGGTTTCGGTCATTGAACTATCGCTGGGGCAGGTGTTGTGATACAACTTTGACATATATTTTTTTGTATGGTTTATTAAACTTTGTTTTGAAAAAAAATGCTTTCATTTATTTGACACGGCAACGCACTCGTCGTTCTATTTCTACGTTAAAAAAAAAACAAGTTACAAATTACAATAAAGGTACAACCTTAGTAACTTTTTTGTAATTTGTAAATCTATGGCTAAGAAATCCAAATTTTAAATATCAAAATCACCGATCGAAAACGCAACACCATAAGGCTTGGCGCAGACAGAACGGAGCGCAGAGTAGGATTTTATTAACCCACTTGAAAATAAACTTTAAAGTTATAACAATAAAGTGCATAAATGCTTGAACCTGACAAAAAATGCTCGCGCGTCCTCGAAGATACGCTCGAGCATACGCGATCTGAAAAGAAAATGCCCGAAACCGCGCGGGGATTATTCCTCTCTGTCTGCACTGACCCTAATACGCTCCCAGACAGGCATCGCTGAAGCTGGCGATAAGTCAGCGAGGTTAAAATGGTTCTGGGTGGGTCACATTTCTATAATGGGACAGGGCAGATGGCCAAGAATCGTCACACAGGGGATGCCTGAAGACGGTCGTCCTCACCGAGGCAGGCCTAAGAAACGCTGGCGTGACGATTTGGACTCTATCCTGCCTGATTCCTTTGCCCAGCAGTGGGATAGAATTTTCTAGCTCAAAAAAAATCTATGTCAACCTACAAGATGTAAACGAACCTTTCCCGATGCCGTCAACCAAGCATTCTGAACATCAAACTTATAAAATCTACGCAACAAATTTTGCAGGGATACGACTTTGTTTTGATGGGAAAAAATCACGTTTTGTGGACAGATTCGGAACTGCAGCCGTTTAGTTCTAGACTGGAACTCTTAGTTGGGAAATGTACTGGCAGATGATAATTAATACTTCGTCAACATACATGATATCCATATTCATTGCGTATACCAAAATATTCGCGTTAATTGATTGAAGCCATCATTATTATCTCATCAATCACCTCTGCCTTTTAGTCCATTACTGACCACAATGCTTTCTACCTCCATTACATTACAACCGACACAAATTATCGGTGCATAACCCACAAAAGCGTTACACAGCTGAAGTTGCCTGCTCCCCCATCTCCTCTATGTTGCCGTGCAAGTAATGGTCTTAAGTCTTCACACCCCCAACCTCCCCTGTACATTTCTGACCCGGTATAGTTCTTGTAGTGGTGGGTGGATTGGGGAATTTGTTGCATTTTCCCGATGGATATTGTAGTATTTAAAGTTTACGGTTTTATGTTGGTTATTGACAGTTTAGTTTAGCTCACATACATCTTTTCATATATAATTTCACGCAAAAACGGTTGAACGGATTAAGATGAAATTTAATAGACAAATAGTTTATAACCTGCATTAGTCTACACTTATAATATATAATAATAATATTATAAAGAGGAAAACTTTGTTTGTTTGGTTGTAATGAATAAACTCAAAAACTACTATACCGATTTCAAAAATTCTTTCGCCATTGGAAAGCTACATTCACCTTGAGTAACATAGGCTAATATTTTATCCCGTAGTCCCACGGGAACGGGAACTACGCGGGTGAAACCACGTGACGTCCGCTAGTATATAATATAATACTTTCTCAGAAGAAGTTGCGAATAGAACCTATAATTTTCAAAGCTAATTTTTAGCCCCGGTTGTCACTCATATGTCTTTGGTAGTCGTTACGGGTAGTCAGAGGCCGAAACTCTGACATCCAGTCTTACCAATATTTATTCTCTTACCCAGGTCAGATAAATATAAAACAATTGTAGTGAAAAAATACTTATACCTATAAAATACTATCCTATATGCTTCTGTTATCACTTACGGGATATTTTCCGTGATTATTTATTATGTTGAGCTCCCAATATAAGTTTAGTTTTAAACCGTGAAAGCCTAAAACAGTGTTTACTATCCTATATACTAGTGGTATCGTATTTCCCAGTATTAACTGGATTGTCAGATAGGCAGTCGCTTAAAATACTGATATTCAGCTAAATCTGGTTTGACTGGAAGCCGACCCCAACATAGTAAAAATAAAATACTATAAAATACTTATACCGATAAATACTTGTACCGATAAATACTTGTACCTATAAAGTACTTGCACCTATAAAATACTTGTACCTATTCATACTCCATATAAAATGCTTTCCAACTGCATCCTTTTACACTGGAAGCTGCTGCGCGACCATTTAGTTAAGGATCTCGACACTTGGCCAAGTAATAGAGTTATTTTAATTGTAAATTGATAAATTCTCATCGCTGGCTGTTAAAAGGTTGAGTATTATTGCACTTTACTGCAGTTTCAATTGAACTTTTCCTCTTTATTTTTTTAATCGGTGATACATTTATCGAGTTAACTTCAATCTTTAATGGAAATCCGAATTAAATTAATAACCCAGAATAAATGGATGAATAGACGTCGAATGGAGGTTTTGAAGTTGAAATTGTTATGCGTTAATTGATGATACGTTGATATTATGCTTGATACTTTCTTTTAATCAGGATTCAATCAATATCAATCATAAGGTGTTTTTTTGTGTTTTTTATTAAAATATGTATGCCTTTCAAAGAAGTGTGGTGCCTTCAAACACTGTTTTAAGCTTCCACGGTTTAAAACTAAACTTATATTGTCACTTTCGGGACATCTTCTATATTGTTTTGAGCTCAAAATAATGAATAATAACGGAAGATATCCCGTAAGTGGCAATATAAGCATGGTTCCTTTGTGAACATGGCCTGGAAGCACGTACAGTCGTAATGTGTTAAGATCAACTGCAATACTCAGTACACTTAAACCCACAAGTAATACCTAACACACGGACATCCACAAGTTGCATAAACATTGTAGGTAACAAGTACTATTCCCCATTTTCTCATAGTCCACTTTGATGCGAACAACGATACTCAACCGTTACAACACAGAAAAGAGTAACGTAGAATGGCGTCGACAAGTATTGTTAGCACAACGCCTGCTTCCCTAACGGGTTTAGTGAAGGTACACCCACATTTTGTGAGATATGTTTAAGTCCCATGTCAATAGGGGGCGAGCCAGTTGCCATTAATTGGGCACAACTCCAGAACGTCGCTGCTGGAAAATTCCAGAAGGAAAAACCAAAAAAAATTGCGGGCTGTTTTCGGGACTGTCGATAGTAAACTAAAACTGAAAACTCGTCGGCTACGTGTTCTACGGTGTCCACTTCAAAAATTCTCGCCCCAGGAATCAATCCTTGGACCTGAAGAAGTCTTACTCCTTGATGTTTTCTGTTCTGATTCATTTCGTTTAAGAACCAAGACAGTTGAATCGTTTATCTAGTTCTACTCTAGCGTCATACCTTAAAGTTTTTCTGGTGATCGTCACTGTTCGATTCTGGCTATGAAAGTTACGGTGGTTGGAAAAAGTATTAAAAAGGCCAACGAGTATTATTAAGTTGAGTAAACATCGCGTATGACGTCCATGGACACTCGAGTCGCCTCTGAGTACTGTAATCCACTTTGTGTCGTCTGACTCTCAACGTGTGACGCGAGAGAACAGCTGATGGCTGAACGGTCGCGTTTATGGGTGAATTAGTGTTTGTTAGCTGCATGGAAACGTGTTTGTAGGTCGGTGGGTTCATTATGACATTAGGATGATGTAAGCGTTGGAAATTTTTCAAGTGCTATAAGGATATTTTGGCGCTTCATTGACATTGACAAATATTTTGTAGCACAGTGATGTTAGTTATATCTTTGAAAGATCTTTTTAAAACGTTTGTAGTAGATTAATGAGTTATTGCCCAAAGACGATTATAGAAACAGTATTTGGGAGAGGTCCTTAAAAATGAGGTCAAGATTTACTGCTACTAGAGAACTTCGACTTCTGCCATTAATTAAACCCTTAAGTTTTCACACTTTTTTTTCTTGTTGATAGGCACAAAACGTGATAGGTATACAATGCTGTATATTTTTACTGTAATTTTCAAAATATTACCAACATCATCACTGACACTATTCAGACAGTGACATCACTATTGGTGATATTTTCTATGGAAATTGGTAGTTGCACCATAATATCTATTCAGCACCCTACGTCTAACATTATGCATATAGGGAACCATTGATATTTATTATTCATAACGCCTAAACCTGCCTCGTTGGTCAAGTGGTCGCAAACGCTGACTGCTGATCATGACGCCCTGGGTTCGGTTCCTAGGGCTAAGTGTTATTGGGTTTTTCTATTAGGAATTTCTCAATAGGAGCTACGGAGTCTGGATTTGCGCCCGGTTGATGGCAATCAACCTCGGCTCGTCCCTTTCAACATAGGACTTTAAGACTTTAGGACTTTACATATAAGATCTCTTCGGTAATCACAGGCGTGATATTTTTCATGTTATGTGCACCGAATGCTTTGAAGAAAACAAAACAAATCATCACGACACACATTTTCACCAATCCTTCATCTCCTCGTTCTAAAATCAAATTCAAATAAATTCGAAAACCCATTCTATAATCTACAATCCGTCATCCCCGCTGTCATAGATGCCAGTACCTACCCTCACCTGACGGTATCGTTGGCAGCTCTGTAGCGGTCATTTTAGCGGGAAATTGCCCTATATCCGACGGTCGTCGATACCTCGACGCGACTCGTTTTGTCAGTCAAACGTTGTTTGGATACTGCGCCTAGTCTATGAATTTTTCGTGCCGTGATTGACATGTTTGCTGTAGTGATGTTTTTGAGCTCAGGATTTTGAATTTCGAACTTGTTTGTGTTTTGTTTTTTAACTATCAATGTGATGTGGGCCTCGTTCCCTTTGCCGGTTTAAACGTATTATTTAATACATTTGTTTTAATTCTTAATTGTTATTTAAGGAGATGCTCACATGGTTTTTAACGTGAACAACTTGCTGGGTCAAAATGATCTGCAGAATGCCAGTCAAAAAAAGTAAAGTAAAGTACAAAAACGTTGTTTTTATTTCAGTGAATTACGAGACAAAGGAAACTTTTCCATACCTATTTTTTTTAATACCCTGTATAAACTATGAATGCAATCATCTTTACTCAGTAGATTCAACAAAAATAATTTTGCTTTGCTATTTTGGCACTAAACGGTCCGATTATCACGATCTGAATGGACTAGGACGTTAGTAAGCATTGCAGATGCTGTAGCCTATATGGCGACGTGTTTACAAGCCCGACTGGCGTGCCAACCGACAATAAGTCGCCTGGCAACGCCAGCGGCCATTCACTAATGGCAACTTAACGTAAAACTAACGACGAAAAAACGTCACATAGACAATATAACTTGCTTTTCTTCAATGTCGATGGTGATTTTTACCGCATTACCTATATCTTTAATTGATCTTTGATATTATTATACTATAGTAGACCCAAGTAATCCATTGCAAGAACCAATACCTCATCAATATGCAACCTCTGGTCTCATTTCTGGGCCTACTTTAGCCTAGAGGTCCTTGTCTAATCTAAACTAATATCATAAAGAGGAATGATTTGATTTTTTGTGAGTGTTTGTTACAATTTAACTCACGAATTACTCAACCGATTTTAAAAATTTTTTCACCATTAAAAAGATACATCTTTATTAAGTAACTTAAGTTATAAATTATATTGATGTCATATAAAATACCTGAGCTATCACAATTTTTGCGAACGAATTCGTGGCCTAAGTGCTAGTTCTAATATAAAGATACTAATTATTAATACGTCATTAAGCTGCTTTTCGAAATTGCAGTAGTGAAAGTTCCATCAGAACTGGAAGGTGGACACGCGAGTTCACGAGAAATGGAAAGAGTGGACAGAGACCTTCGCCAAGGAGTGGGACAGAGAAGGCAGTCAATAATTTGAAGTTTAAAAAATACTGTCCGAATCATTTGACTTATCCAAAAAACAAAGCATTTAACATAAAAATAGCTATATACCTATTTAAGCTAACCAACACAGTAATTCATTAATTATGCTTCAGAATCAATATTCAAATTTTATTAGGATTTATATGACCAGGGAAATATTGCGTGAACAGTAAACATTCACTGCATGACAAACATCTAATGACTGTTTCAAAGACAACACTTTAGACAGTTCAAATTTTAATATTAAAATTGAATGAGGTTAACTAAGGTCTTGACAATTACGGTTTAAGACATATATTTCTCAAAAAGAATACAATTCACTTTATATGAGAAATACAAGGTAATCTTAAAACTAAATAAAAGAATCACTTATAAAAAAGAACGAACCAACGGATTAGTCCCGCTAATATTTCTGTCAGCTACAATGGGCAAAAAGTTGACTCAACAAATGTAGCAAGATTTCTGGGCATCTTAATTGACAGCAATCTTACTTGGAAACCTCATTCTGAGGATTTATGTAAAAAATTAAGCAAATTAGCTTATGTGCTGCACAACTTATCACATAAAGTAAGCATTGCTACTCTTGTAACAGCTTACCATGGTCTGGTTGCATCAGTATTGAGATTCGGAGTGATTTTCTGGGGCAACTGTAGCGAAAGGGAAGAGATATTCAAGGCCCAAAAACGATGCATAAGATCTATGACAAATTTAAAATCTACTGAAAGCTGTGAGCCTGTGTTTAGGTCTCTGAAAATACTAACCCTCCCGTCTATTTACATATTGGAAGTGTCCATTTTTGTTAGATCTAATTTAAATTTGTTTCCAACTCTGGCTAGCATTAGATTACGCTCAGGTCCTATAAGACAGCAATATAATAAGTTATTACATACAGGACAATACAAAACAGCACTATTAAGAAAAAGTATAATGTCAATGGGTCCTATCATATATAATAAAATTCCGCATAGCCTAAAAGATCACCCCATACGCATATTTAAAATTAAATTGACCACATTACTATTAGAAAAATGCTACTATTCTGTTAATGGTTTCTTGAATGAAAAAAATTTATAACTGTACTTTAGTCATTATTATTTCTTTTTTGACATTGATATTTTAATAAATAATAATTTTCTATAATTTTTTGTTATGCTACAATGATTGTTAATAGACTATTTATTTTACAATTGACAAACTTATGTTTTTGATACCAAATTAGTACTAAGTCAATTATTTGGAATGTATTGTAACGGCCAAACAATACTTATATTTTAATTATATTCACATTTTCGAACATTTCAATGATTTTTACATTTTAATTATTTTGACTTTGTAATCACTTTGACATTTTAATTATTTTGACATTATAATAATTTTGACATTCTAATAATTTTGACATTCTAATAATTTTGACATTCTAATTATTTTGATTTTTTAATTTCTATGACTTCTTAATTATATTTTTCAATTTTAATAGTTTGCAGATTTCTTTTTTTTTTTTTGAAATTTTATAATATGTAATGTCACTATCTCATGTATAGAATTGCACACCAAATTTGTACGCCTTCAGGCATAACATAGCGCACTGTTTCGTTAAAAATAACATCTATATGTCTTTACCTATGTTAACAAATAAATAAATATTATTATTATTATTATTATTATTAAAGAACGTAGGTAGGTACTCGTAAATAAATAAGTTGAGTAGTAGACACTGGTCACACAATTTTACATTGTTGTGGGTAAAAAAAAAAGTAAGTTACTATTACATATCGATTCTTGAAGGCAAGTCAATAGCAATTACACATTAAACTATTTATATTAGCTGTAATGTTTCGGAAATACATATTTAATATCCTAGTTAATTTTATATTTAGCAAATTAGTAAATAATAACAATTGATGTAGAATTAATTACATGGGTATTTCCTTTACGGTACACGGCGCGACCTCTATAGGTCCGTTCACATCATCATCCTTCTTCCGCCCTCATCCCAATTATTTGGACTCAGTGCAGCATATCTGCTCCTTCCATACTTCTGTATTACTCGTCATCTCATCAGACACCTTCTTTCTTCCTCATCATCGTTCACGCAGTCCATTGATAGTTTCTTTGATCTACATCAAGTCTTATAGCCGTCCATGTTCATACTCAAAACATTTCTCAAGACATTTTCCTTATTGTTTCGGATCACAAGTTCATAACAAGAAAACCAATTAAGACACAACTTTTCAGTTGCCGGCGCGCCTCGTTCAGACTCCCTCTTATGCATGTACTCATTTCTTATTTTATCCATTCGCGTAACACTACGCGTAACAGACGCACCCAAATGCTTTTCATTCCTTTGAAGCCCACCTTTCTGATCCATACCAGACAATATTGTTATTATTATCCATTTATTTCAGACATAATCCATAATAAAATGTGTTAGTAACAGTTTTCTTAAGATCTATGTAAGTAAGAATGTAATCTATTAAACATCACAATCCATATAAGTGTTAGTAACAATTTTCTTAAGATCTATGTTAGTAAGTCCATAAACTACAATTTTCCCGTGACTATTCTCACCCAGTGAGCCTGTATGGGACAGTTATAACGGGATGCAATCATTTGCAAAATGGTGTTGGTGCTCCCGCGCAGCCGTTCGAATAATGACGCCATTCTTTTACGCATTATAGCATGAAAGCAATAGGTGTAACCATATTTTATAAATAAAACCAGATTTTACTTTAAACGATGCAAAAAGAGCCATTCGCGTAACCCCACACATCACCCTTGGCATCCTCATTTCAGCCACATGCAAAAGTCTTTCATTCATCCATCTGGACAAGATACAGAAACTACGAAAGAAACTGTTTTACATTTTACACAAAAAATGCCATTGACTACTGGCTGGTTACAACATATATGGAAACGGGTATTTATCGCGAACTTTACCTTTAATTTGAACACGACGTTTTGACCAAATTGCACCAGCCGTAGTCGCGGGGAGACTGAAGTATTGGACAGCACACAACACTAAGCCCCTTCGTACACAAGGCTACAAAAATCTTCGATACTCGACGATTTTAGTCTCCAAGCGACTGCCGCCATGCAAATCCTTTGAAGTTCGTACACGAGCCGCGTCGCCGACATTATGGATTTGTATGGCGGCAGTCGCTTGGAGACTAAAATCGTCAAGTATCGAAGATTTTTGTAGCCTTGTGTACGAAGAGGCTAACAGTGTCCGTATATTGAGACAATTTCACTTGAATACCCATTTCCATATTATGTTTTATAATGTGTTCTGATCGTGAAAGTTTAAAAAAGACAATTACTGGCTGGTTGTACTTGTATAACAACCTTTTTGGTGTCAATTTAAATATCGAACCCGATTAAGAGCACTATTATTTTCCTAATCTCCCAAATTCCCTAGAGTTCACTAAACGAAAATAAACTAACTTTTATGTTTCGTAACTAGGTGCAGGAGTAAATGGCAGTAGTACAGTGTACAAAACATAACATTTGTCTGTGGTTACTCTTCCCGGGTTTAATGTGAAGTCGATGCAAACGAAACCACTATGACTAGACCTAGCTCAGACTGTTACTTACTGAATGCACCTGGGTTTGTATTATACAGAAAGTAAGGAATGCTTAATGTACCAAGAGTATGGTTGACGATGGTCTAGTGGGTGCAAACGCTGCTGCTGAGCATGAGGTCTGGGTTCGATTGTCAGGTCGCGCAAAGTGTTATTGGGTTTTTTCATTAAGAGTTTCTCAGCAGCAGTCACGGAGTCTGAATTTGTGCCCGATTGATGTTAATAGTCTCGCTCCATATTACTTGGGGCTTAAACATATCTGGTCAAAACCTGGTTTATATTTGAACCAAGTTTACCAAAACTAAAGCATCCACACTACTATAATAAGCCTAAGTTTAAAAGCTTAGTTACTCAATAGAAAACCTATTCAATTGCATTCGTTAAACCTTTCCATCAAATTTTATCTACGAAAGTTTTGTAAAACTTTTTACTGAAGTGATACTCTACTTCACTCCTATGATAGTAAACACGCGTAAAATCGCAACTGTATTTATATAAAATCCCAACATTCATTCCAATTATCAATGAAAAAACAACTCAATTAATTGCACTCGAGTTAACCGAGTGATTTCTGGAATCAGCGCCTCGTAGTCTTTACCAGTCTACGTGTGCTACGCCGTAGCAATTGCAACTCTATGAGTGTCTCGCTACGCTACTACGCTGCTACGCCGTAGCAATCGTATTGCTATTAATAAATTTCAATTCAACGAACTCGGCTTCGATATCAAACTGAATATTGTTGGATTTTTCATTTCTTCGAATTCCGAAAGGGAAACCAGACAGCAGTTTACAATAAAAATAAAATAAATTTACGCTACGCTTTTGATTTCAAGTTCATGGCAAGGCAAGTTTACAAACACCAGGTATAAAATTGTGTTCTGACGATTGATGCATTTATTTTTAAACGCTACTACGATATTTGTTTGGGTGCTGTTCCAGGAAATACAAACTTCACACTACAATACATCGTAGATCAATTAAGAGCTGTTTATTTTATTACGATTTAATTTGCGCAAACTTATTCTACAAATAACCATTTGATGACCATTTGATGATACGATAGTAATGCTCGATTTCAGTGACACCTAAAGGAATGCGTAATAAAATAAACTTTAGGCATCAGACCTATCGAGACACGTGGTTTGTATTACTTAGTTTTACAATCTAGACTTTGTAAAGTCTTATGTAACAACACGAAACATAAGAATTAGTGATCAGTTTTTCAGGCTTTTCAAAATAGCAACAAGAATAAAAATCCATCAAAAACCACCAAAATCAAAACTATTTCACCCAGTTCGGCGCCCCAGTCTATCCGGACAAAACGGCTGCGATACTCAAAGATCCATGACCCGGTGAAGGCAAAACCCTTTTTGGTCCTGAGATTTTAATTGCAACTGTTTTTTTTTCAATCAATTGCACTTTTGATTGCTTTTTGTATCGATTACATTAACCCATTAATTATTTATTAGTTTACATTTTTCAGAAATGTCTGAAAAATGAAAACTAGTGACTTACGATTGAGACTAGCCAAAAGTCACTAAAAATATTTCAGTCACTATTATAGAGCTGTAGTTTTAAAAGTGGACATGTGATGAGGAAGAATGAAACACATTAGTCATACTGTGACTTTAGAGTGAAGGATACTTGAGTCTTGATGGATGGAGATGAAGAGAGAGACGTCCAGATAATAAATGGATTGATTGAGTGAGGAATGATATGAAAGAGAATGGTCAAGAGACGACTGACAGAGGATAATGGAAGAAGAAAATGTGATGCGCCAGCCCCAAGTAGAATAGGACAAAAGGTAGGAACATGAGGGGTCTCTTAAGGCGCTTAGACGAGCCAAATTAGCAACTCTATTTGTGGTGGTTCAAACTTCGTTTGAAATGCTGTTAGAATAAAGTTCTAATCAGCTTGCACTACAAAGTCGTTGTGACGTCAGCCACTGCGGACCAAATAGCGCGAAATGAGTGGTTTCGATCGATTTACAAAAAAACTATTGATTTGATTAAAAAACTAAAACAGTATCATGCTAATATATTGATTGCAGAATTATTTGCCAAAAATGAGAATAATCGCATGTACAGTAAGCGTTCATAAGCGCACAGGCACGCGAAGGATCATTTTGCTGTGAACGCACGGCCGAGCGTCCGTGCGGCTGTATGTGTAAGCTGTCTCAATACAGTACCTACGCACACCACAGCCACAGAGTCGCCTACTGTCGCAAGTTGTCGCGTCGCTCTCCACGAAACAAAAAGATATATATTACCGTCTCTTTTGTTATACACGCAGCAAACGCATGATCGTATTTGCATTGGATAGGTAAACTTCGACCATATCTACCAGGTGTTGATAGCTGTTTAGGTTAAGCAGTGGATTCACGATCAACGTGTCTTGAGTTCAAATCCCGTTTACATACGGGTTTTTTTTTGTAACCACTTTAATTTATATTTGTATTTTATACAAAAACTATTTACTTAGGTATTTATTTTGAAATGGGTTCATGCTCATTATTTATTTTTTATAAAGATTTAAATATAAGTTAATAACCCATCATAACTATTTATGAGATTGTGTAATATTTTTTCGGTGTTGGAAGTTGGAAAAAAAAGTCGTGCTGACAGATAACAAAAATTGTTTTATTCGTTTCATTTATTCATATAATTAACAACTTTAATAAGATTTGTAACGTCACATTCCTACCTAGATATAAGAAGTTCTCTTGTTACCGTTCATAAGATTTTTTTGTGTATTTTATTAACATAACAAGGATATTCTAATAACACAAATATAATTGTTGATACCCACTTCTATCTATCGGTATTCAACAGAGCTTACTGAAAACTAACACATAATTTATACTTCGTGAATATGTTTTTTATGTGACGTCACAATAAATGTAACTCATATTGAGGTTATAGTTTAAGTGTTCATTTTCCTGAAGAAAAGAAGATTGAAACTAAACCTCAATTTAGGAATTATTAATATCGCTAAATATTTTGTAACACGTCTAATTAAAACTAGAACATTAGGGATTAATATTTTGTATAACCCCCATTATTTTCAATGCAGTCAAGTAGACGTATGCGGCTTAAAGTCACCCAAAGGGCAATGGAGAGGGCTATGCTCGGAGTTTACTTGCGTGATCGCATCAGAAATGAAGACATCCGCAAGAGAACCAAGGTCACCGACGTAGCCCGAAGAATTGCTAAACTTAAGTGGCAGTGGGCAGGGCACATTGCTCGCAGAACGGATGGCCGATGGGGTCGAAAAGTTCTGGAGTGGCGACCGCGAACCGGAACAAAATGGAAGTAATCCAGTGAAAGTCTAAATATTCCCGTGCGAAATGTAATCGTTCTTCTTTATGTCTTTCTGTCAAGAAGGGCATTTTAGCTGATCTTCTGTGATGCAAGCCTTCAGCGTGGAGGGCACGGCGAACAGTTTGCGGTGACTCCGAGTGTGTCGTAGGTGTGAAACCATTGGTTTCATACTCGCCCACGATATGTTGTCGCTGCGCTTCGCTAATAAGCGACGACCTTCCACTTCGCTGTCTACTTGCCAGGCTCCCTTCTTCCTCATACCTTTTGATCCAGAGACTTACTGCATTTCTCTAAACAAAAAAAATGATGTTAGGCAGCTGTAATAAATACTAAAGTGACTTCATTCACTCTGCATTTATAAATCCAATAATAAACACTAATTATTTATCTTGCATGATAGATTGAAAAAAAAAATAACGAATTAAGTAAACCACAGGTCACCAAATAAATGAACAATTTATAATACCCATTCGTTTTTAAATTTTTAATGTTTAAGTTACAATTCATAAATAATTATAATACTCACATTTAGTCCTATTAAGGCCACTTTTATGAAGCGCGGATAATTCGCGATAATAGTCGCCCTCGCCTTAATATTAATATTTGCCCGCATTTTAAGAATCACACCAACAACAATACCGCTATCTATTAAACCACACGTCACTGACCATCAAATACCACATTATATAGTGTATTCTGTATGACTACAACCAAACGACAAAGTTCATTCCGATCAAGTTAAAATATTCATAAAACTCATGTCTACCTCACAGAAATCTAACAAAATTCTTGACTTATTTTTCTATCTACCTCCCTAACTTTACGAAATGTGTGAACAAAGCAAACACGTTAAATAATATAATATTTCTGTAGAGTAAAAACTTACAAAAAGACTAAAAGTAACTGTGCGGGATTTGAACTCACGGCTTACTGATTCGCTCTTAATTCTGGACGGGCCCAACCGCTAGGCCATCATGTCTTAGATATTGGCATTGAAATTATGAACTACAACTAGTTGCTGACAATATCTATTTTGTTGAAAGTAGAAGGTCGTAAGTCAAACTAAACGTCAAGCTATTGCTTTGTGAGATTGCTTATCGACTTTTGGTCGGCACTGTATATTAGTATGTTTTTTATTGTTTGAAAGATATTTTTAGAGATAAGTTCTTGATTTCATTTTATCGAGCCAAATTAATTGTATTATGTTTTCAAAACAGTATCATGCTAGCATATATCCTGAAGAATATCATACAATTTTCTGGTCTTGTTTATAGCAGTGAATAATATTCCACTTTGTAATTATAAAACTCGCGTTTAGCTCATGTAATCGCTTTAAGATGTCAGTATAGAAGACCTACAATACTCATTGGTTCGTTAGTAGGGTTGAACTTTTAAACTGAAAACTTTTTTAGGGGCATTGAGCATTTTTTGAGTGAACAAAAATCATGGAACTCGCGTGACTGTCACGTAAGTTTTTCGTAGCACTCACTAGTTACACTAGCTGGTAGCTCGTTTTCACTTCTATCGGTAGTCCCCATAGACTGCCCCGTATTTTTTTTTAATGTTTTTGTTGGGTAAAGCAATTTCGGTACAAGCGGCAGTAGCACTTGCAACTCTATGAGTGTCCGGCTACTCTGCTACGCCGTAGTAATTGCATCTCTATGAGTGTCCGGCTACGCTGCTACGCCGTAGTAATTGCATCTCTATGAGTGTCCGGCTACGCTGCTATGCCGTAGTAATCGCGATTCTATATAAATATCAGTTCTACGAACTCATACTTGACGGCAGACTGAATGCTGTTGGATTTCCCGTTTCACGGAATTTAAAATAACAACAGCCTTCAATACGAACAAAATGATTTACGCTATGGTTTTAATTTCAGTTTCGCTGAAGTCTTTAAGGCCAAGTTCACAATCACTATCATTTATTAAATATGGTGAAGTGAAATGTGTTTTGACGGCCGATGTATTTATTTTCGTTTTTACATGATATTCGATTATTTTTTGTTGTACGAAATGCATGGTTGCATTATAAAAGGGTGAAAGTGGTCGACCATTTCAAAGTGCGATAAGACCAACAAGATGACCACTAACACGAAAGTGATGCCAATTTTTCAGACGACAACACCTAAATTAACACTATTCAACTCGACGTTCAACTTTCCAACAGTTCAACTTTTCACCTTGTATTGCATAGTTGTACATCTAATTCAGCGGTCCACTGTCTTGGAGCGCTACGATGCTCAAAAGTGAACCTTACGGCAGAGATCCTAAGCACCAATTCTCGGAAAGCACCTATGTCAGCCGGAAAGTGAGGGCACCATGCCGTCTCTCCAGCCACTTTTTCACCATTGACTACAATACTCTGAGGTCATGGTTTGGTAACCCAATCAGCAGAGCAACAGATTTTTTTTAAACTGATTTTTTCGCCATACTCATTTTTAAACCTATACATTGGTAGGTGATCTTGATGATTATTGAAACATAATTCAAAATTTCACTTACGGGATATCTTCCGTGATTACTATTGATATTTTATTATTATATTTATTTATTTATAATAGACAAATAAATAAATATTGAGCTCCCGATATTTCAACGCTGTTTCAAGCGCCATGATCGGGTCAAACCGTGATCAACAGCAGAGGAGCTCAACACCAAGAACAATCACGGAAAATCATTTGTTTCCGAGTTACAGATGTTTATATGTATAATAAGTATGTATTTACAAACAAAAAGTATCTATGTAGTATATCAACTACCTGGTGTCCACGACACAAGCCTTGCTTAGTGTGGCGCTAGATGGCGCTATGTGTTAATTTCCAGCGATATTATTATTATTATTATATCCCGTAAGTGACATTTTAATTTTAGTTGTGAACCGTGATAGCCTAAAACAGTATTTGATAATATTTATTCGTTTGCATTCTCGGCACACTCCGGCCCGCGACTTCGTTCGCGTGAATTTCCCGCTTGTAACATTTCCTAATGCTCCTCCGCTCCTATTGGTCATAGCGTGATGTTATATAGTCTAAAGCCTTCCTTGATAAATGGACTATCCAATACAAAAATATTTTTTATTTATTTATTTAAACTTCATGTACAATAGTGGTACATGGGCGGACTTAATGCGCTTGCTTTTTTTCAATTTGAACCAGTAGTTCCTGAAATTAGCGCGTTCAACCAAACAAACTCTTCTGTTTTATAATATTAATATTAATATATATAGTATAGATTAACTCATGATTGACTTGCAGTGCCTTTCAAAAGTGGCTAAAACAAACTAAATCCTCGACGTCACGTATTATCGAGCTGTTCACCCAGTTCGGCGCCGCGTAGTCTTCGCTCGCGTTTGGCAGCGGTCATTACCCCCAGTTTCACAGCCCCCAGCCCCCAGCCCCAGCAACGCCTCATATAATCTGGCCTTCACTTGTAAGATTTCTTTGCGCAATCATTTTTAGTATCGCTGCTCTAGTAACGTGTTTAGTACTTGTTAAGGAGCTGTAAACTAAATATTGGTTGTTAATTTTTCTTGGCAGTGTTTTTGGACACACATAACATAACATCACGACTTTAATCCCCAAAAGGTTAGGCAGAGGTGTACCTTACTAGTTACATCCATATTTCACCTGTTATGTTTAAGTAGGTACTATGTTAATGGGGGCAAGCCTATTGCCATCAACCGGGCGCAATTCCAGAATCCGTGTGTGCTACTGAGAAATTCTTGATGGGAAACCTCATCATCATCATTTTCTCAGCCAAAAGACATCCACTGCTGGACAAAGGCCTCCCCAAGTGTCGCCACATTGACCAGCCCCTTGCGACTCGCATCCAACGGATTCCTGCAACCTACACCAGGTCATCGGTCCACCTAGTTGGAGGTCTTCCAACGCATCGTCTTCCGGTTCGCGGTCGCCACTCCAGAACTTTTCGGCCCCATCGGCCATCCGATCTGCGAGCAATGTGCCCTGCCCATTGCCACTTAAGAAACCTGATGTGACCCAATAATATGTGTTTTAGAGTTAACTAGTTAATTCTGTTTGTTTTTTGGTAATTATCTATTTGGCTCTTCCACACAGTTGTTTTTGAAAGATTGATGTACGTGGCTTCATTTATCCAAGATGTTTACTAGCATTGATAATCATTATTATCATAGGATGGTATTTAATTATTAATTCATAATCTGACAAGACTTCCCCATATTTATTGGGGTCGGTTTTCAGTCTTACCGGATGCAGCTGCATACCAGAATTTGATATGGAGTGACAGCCTATCTGACCTCCACAACCCAGTAAAGACTAGTTGTCAGACTTCTTAGCGTGTCGATGGTTTTTTTATGATTAGTAACAGATTTATTCCGGAAAACCGTACGTAACCGAGGCAGGCCCAAGAAACGCTATCGTGACGATCTGGACTCATTCTTAACGGATTGGTCTGAGAGGGCCAACTGCTAAACGGATTTGAATGCCATGGGCGACATCTTTGCCCAGCAGTGGGACAGAGCAGGCAGACAAAAAAAAATAACCACAGTGCGAAATATTTTAAGTTTTTAAATCTAAATTTTATCCACCATAAAACCAGCCTTTGAACTGTTTACCATGAACAAAATTACATTAATAGTTACAAATCCTAGCGCCACGTACAATGTACATGCAAATTGTAACTCAGATTAAAAATAGAGTAACTACATTACCATACTAATTCTGGGTTAAGACCGCCATACATTTTCCACTCGGGCTTCAGGAATGTTTCTGATGTCGGACAAGAAATCTTGCTTTACTAATTTAGAGAAAATATGGTTCCTTTCTGCACTGACCGCACTGCCGGGAGCGGTTCCCGATGCCAAATGGGTTTTTTTCAAAGGAATATTCAAAACTGTCTAAAATGTGTAAAGAGATAAAATATTATATTTAACCTAGATATCCCGAGATATTGTGACAGTGATATTAATGATACTACATATTACGTACAAAACTAGGCAAAGAGATAAAGTAGCCTAACCTAGTGTCAGAGTTTTAATGACTTGGCTTAATTACTTGGCTTCAAGAGCGGGAGGAGTCATTTGATGATTTCCAATCCGAAAAAAAAAAATAGGCATACTGGTTTGGTTTCTTCACGATGTTGTCCCTCACCAAACATATAAACTGATAATTATACAATTCGCACATGAATCCGAGGAATCAGCTGAACATTCCTGTTAAAATGTTCCTTCCTT
Organism: Xestia c-nigrum; assembly: GCA_916618015.1. Classification (NCBI taxonomy): domain Eukaryota; kingdom Metazoa; phylum Arthropoda; class Insecta; order Lepidoptera; family Noctuidae; genus Xestia; species Xestia c-nigrum. Next base: position 21,569,766 of record OU745246.1, read on the forward strand.
GCCTTGCCAATTTCTTACAATGTTTTGTATTAGTGTGCTACTCGTAAGTAGGCAATTTTGTTATATCAGTGAATTCTAACAGTCATTTTAATTATAATGTGTCCTTTATTATATAGAGTGACAGGGAAATACGATCTATTAAAGGTCATAAGCAATAAATTAAGTCCAGTTAACGGACTCAAAACTTGGGCGTTACCGAACTGTGTCGGTTCTTCGATTTAACAGGAATTTTGTACCGGTTTTCGGAAGCCCAGGGTCTCAGATCTGGAAGAATTCGTTTTCTCTTTTTTCGCCCCAGCTTTTAAAATACATGATAAACGCGCAATAAATAATTATATTGGCAGTATGTACATAATAATTGTCTTTATTTATTGCTTTATTCTTATCTATACATCAATTACTAAGATTTATTACAAACCACTAAACCCATTTCGTCACCGAAATGTTGCACACAATAAGGACACGTGCGGTATTCATGTGTTGTTATGAGATAACAGCTGTTCGCACGTAAATAGTGACGAACCACCCACGTGCATCGAAATAACCGAATACCTACCGATAGTAAATCGTAAGAATAGAAACTACACATTTAGCACTTTTCTACGAAATAGTATTAGATAATAGAGTAGTAGTTAATAGAGGAGCTTGTGGGTGGGTAACTAATAACAGCCACTCGGGTCCAGCTTTAGGTTAAGCTGCGATTGTCTAGATTGGTCTGTGGATGTCAGGGTGGTCACCATTGACCACCCTTTTTTTTTGGGATGGGAAATCATCAAATGACTTCTCCCACTGACATACCGAGTTAAGCTATTGATCCCGGTTGTAAATTGTAGATCTTTGAGAGTCGTCGTCGATAACCTATAAAAATGTACTAGGCTAGCAGAAGTTCAAGGAGTTGTGTATTTTTACATTTCGGGTATCTAAGTAGGTAGATTCTTACTGTTTAATATTATCTTAGAGTAAACTTGTGTTTGGAATACCATCTTCAATTCCTGATAGCCTAGTACTTTGGTTTCGATTGTTGTTATATCTTGTCTTAATAACAGTACCAAACGTTGATAAAGTTTAAAGTTCCACACAAAAAGAAACGTGGGACGAGTTGCATAATGAAAACATTATTTATTTTGATTTTCATCAACTCGTACCAAATGGGCCGTGGACATGTGGTACGAGTTTTATCGATAGATACCTTTTGTAAGACTGGTTGTCAGACTTTCTTTCGGGCCATTGACTGGTTGTAGTAGACTGTGGACTCTGTACTAACTGGGTTGTGGAATTCAGATACGCAGGCGCTCTGTGCATATACTGGTCTTCAGCTGCATCTGGTGAGACTGGCCGCACTATAGTTTTTATTAGGCTAGCCAGATGATGGCATTTGCCTATTCAATCTAAAAAAATAATTATTATCGTGACATCTACCTAGGTACTGCTAATGTCAAGGCGTAGGGGAGTGTTGACAAAGTCTCCTCTAAAACAATTTTTTCATGGCTACCATGTACCAAAAATACCAACATTTTGTATGGCGAATCAAACATACCGGCGGGCCTGAAATGGACGGTTTCATAAAATCATAATAGGATATGAATCACGTCAAAATTCTCAAAATGGTTACCGAAAAAGTTAATATTATGAATTATTACTTCCAGGTAAGGAATTGTAACGTTAAACCGGCTATTTAAGCCCCCTGAGTCAAGTCAAGTCCTTTAAGAACTGTTACTAAAAACATAAAGAGTTAATTTAAGCACACAATATAAAAGAATTACGCCTTTTTGAGATGTGGGGTAGCCAAAACTACAGAACCACCACCTACAATACATACGTTTGCTCCGTCCACCTTCACACATCAATATCATCATCAGAGCTTTATTTACCACATTTGAAATCACCTAATAATCAAGCAAAAATCGATTCTAAAAAGTCCACATTAATCCCTCCAATCACATAACCGCGCACGTATATCAATATCGCCTATATTTAAACACCGAAGCCCCGACAGGCCCCGCTCCCTGTGCCTATAAATACAGCGGCAAACCCGGTTAACCATGGTAACTCAGTTACTTACGCCTAACTGGGTAACGCTTCATAGTCACCTCTCTGTATCAATGCGGTTGTAAAGTTGGTTGCACACAGGATTGCCTCGTAATTTTGTGTAAGCCTCGCCGCAATTGGTTGATAGGAGAATGACATGATTGTGTCGCGATTCGACCGTGATACGTGGGGAATTTTGTGATGAAAATATGAATTTTAATGGTGATCCACGATAATAAGGTTTTGCTGATTGAAACTGACTTGTTTTGAGGTGGTTGGATTACAAAACAGATATTTCTTTTTACACCGTAAATCTACTTAAAATACTCGACGGAAGATTACGCTTGCAATGCTTTTTAAATTACCTGCGATTTCATCATCTGCTTAGCCTTCTTCTCATCTCTGCTGAGTCTAATCTTACTTAGAAGCAGCTGAATACCAGTATTTCATGGAGTCAATGGAGCGATTATTGAACTGATCTCAGTTGTCAGACTTTTAGGTTTCTGACTTCTGAATTACGACCGAAACCGAATATTGGTCGAGTACTTCAAAGTCACCTTTGACAAAGGTTGCACATCGGACTGGCTCGTCAGTTTGTATAGACGTATACTTCCACGGTTGGATTCCACGGGGACCAGTAATATGGTTCTAATGACTTGATCATGGTTCGTGGTAGATTTTGTGTTGTGATTGTCTTCTTGAGGAGTATTTTATTAGAATGTCAATGCGTATAATGATACAATACTTTTATGTTCCAACTATAGTAACGACTTGCAAAATATAGTCATAAAAATGATGACTATATTTTTTCTTTCTGTCAGCTTTCTTTGTCATAGTTACCGTCCATTTAATGATTGTTTGATAAATTAAGTTTCTGCGATCAATTTTTATTTGCGTGATTTAGTTCTTGCCGTAATTATCGGTACTTTATACATCAATAAGTTACTAAAAAGGCTACCTAAGCTTAAGTATTTCACGTACTCTATCACCAAAATAGATTATTCTAACACAAAACTAAGTGGATATGATAAAATTACTTAATTTCAAACTTGTTAACAGTTTCATCCTACATAACTTTTTAAACAGACTAAAACCGAAGCCTACCTTGCCTGCCTGCCTAGTTTAAGCTATAACAGGTAGAAGCTAAAATTAAGGGTGTTCATTAACACTTTTAACTGAACAATTTTTCTGGAAGATGTTACTAATGCGGGTCATATGTTGTGAAACAGTTGGTGCCTCCATCATTTGTGATATATTTTTATTCCCGCCGGTATGTTCCGGACCATCAATTGGAGCATTCGCCTGCAATGTAACGTTACAGAGTCGAGTTTTACATCAGGGAAGGAAGAGAACCGAGCATTACAGCGCGCAAACTGTAATGTTAGAGATCCGAGCATTACATTGTTGAGGGAAGAGAACCGGGTATTACAGTGCGCAGCTTGATGATACAATGTGTAAAATTAATATTGCTGCGCTCAGCACAACGATCGCTTCGTCTGACATTATGATATTAACTAAATGCTCGAAATCAAATCTGAATGTTACATTACAGGCGGATGCTCGTCATGTCAGGCAGCGTACTGTAATGTAATGATCAAAATCAAATCTGAAATGTTACGTTACAGTCGAACGCTCCAGGTGAGGGAGCACCTTTATGGGTAACACTGTGATGTTGTGTAGGTAAAATTAGCCAGTTTTAATATTTCTGTGACTGCGAATCTTTGTCCAAAAGTCCTCTTCGATAATGAATACTATTTTGGAAACATTTGTAAGTGATATGACCTTTTTTTCGGTTAAAAAATATTTCTCCATTCACCTCCAAAAATATATCACAAGAACTATTTGACTTTAAAAAGTTATATAAAAATAGACATCGACTTTCAAATGCCATTTGCCAACAAACACCGTACTTTGTTGTCTTCTGACGTCACATGACTCATCACCCAAAACACAGCATCAAATCCCACACATTCCCGCATTAGTCAGAATGCGGTACCACAGCACTATTCCCGGGAACGTCGGGGTGACCTCGAAAGCGCCATAACGCTATGGCGCCGCGCCGTCGCCCTATCCCGCCAAGGACCGAAGGACGAGCCGCTGGCTGTTTTCCAGACAATGCAGACTTTGTTACGTCATCACGCGTCCTGGAAAAGAAGGAATGTTACGATTCTGTGTGTTTGTAGATTGGTCTGTGAGTAGTTTTTGGTTTGGCTAGCTTATTATCTACGGTTAGTACATTTTTGAATATAATCTGTTTTTGAATAAATAAAACAAAATTATTTTACTAAAATATTGAGTTTACAAAAACTGTACAGGTAGTTCAGATCTTTTTATCGTGTGGCTCTGACTTGGCTTTACATAGCGTTGAAAAATACTAGAGTTGTAAGAAAGAAAAAGTAAGATTAAAGTTGTTAAATGTGCCCGATGTAGGACTAGTATACATTTGTCCCCAATTGGCTATGACTCTTAAGAAGACAAAATTTTGGATGCATGTCTACAGATATGGTTCTATTAAATATCCAAGACAATGTAGTAGTATATATCTCTCTTTCTTCAAGATCAATGTTGGCTTTCCGTAGTTTACGTCAATCCAATTTTTTAGTTTTCAATCACACTTGTTGCTGACAGAATGTTACGTTGTACAAGCCCTCCAGTAACTAAATATCGCTAAATATTCCATTATAACACCGTTCATTCTAATAAATAAAAAGCTATGGCTGCAATTAAGTACTGGCAGTTCCGCGATCTCGCTTTCAATTTAACTGTAACTAACTAACCGAGTCAATTTACAATTCTCACAACTCTTTTTATCGTCTTTACATCCATACAAAAGCTAGACTGCTTACAAACTACCCTCTTTATTTATCCCTACTTCCAGACTACCAGACTTATCGGGAAACCTCTAAAACAATACGCGCCCGATAAATGATTATTTTTTGTTTCAGTAAAGTTTCCCTACCTTTGTTGAAATAAATTCCAAAAGTTAGTAACGTGACAAGCCATTTAAAAAAAGAAGAAATAAAACAATACGCTGGTAGAACAAAACGTAGCTTTCGACTTCTAAGAAAATCGGGAGCCAAGTTCAAAATGCGAACGCATTCGTAATTATAACTTACTTAATACATTACTAAACATAATTCTCTTGTTGCACAAGCGTGTCATAAACGTTAAGTCAATTCGAACGATATTTGAACCGAATACACAACTGTAGACACGTTTAGTTTAAATGCCCATAGACATGAAAAACCGTCCTAGAACCAAAAATTAGAGATATCTAACATCTACTCTGGTCTACTGCCCCCGTATTCACAAACGCTCGGAATGAATTTCGATTCGAGAAGTCGTATGTCTATCCTTTTTTGGCATAACGAATACGAGCGAAATAGATACAACGAATCGAATCGAAGCGATGTGAATACGGGGTCTGGACCAGTGCAGTGTGGTGTATTACAATCACTCCGTCTAATATAAAGGACAGCAGTGATGGACTGCAAAGTCACAGGCAAGTCCTGTGACTTTTTCAAAGTTCAAGCCCAAGACACGCACCTCTGATATTTCAGATTGAAGTGCGTATTGAATAATTATCACTTGGTTTGGTGAAGGAAAACATCGCGAGGAAACCAAACCACCTGCGAGGAATTTTTCGCTGGCATCTAAAGCCAATTCAGAGGCCCCTGGTTGATAAAAAATGTCTGACACTAGATTAGGCACACGCGAATAAAAATGCCTGTACCAATATGGGTACGTTATAGGCTGAATGTTCATATACTAAATAATTCATAAAGCAAACGAATTCACAACCAACAGCTCTATTACAACATAAATAAACATCAAATTCCTACACCATATTAGCAGACAATTCAGATGTTTGACAGTTTCGCCTCAACGAGTGACGCATTCCCATTCTTACAACACCCACGCTAGTATGCGTCACGAACACACGACTTACTTCTGTAATACCACTGTATACTGTACTAATAGACTGGTATTTAGTTATTTCATTTAGTAAATAAATAAAATATCAAGACATTGACAGTTATTTGCGAGGTTCCCAACTTTCAGAATGCAGGCTCCAAAGTTCAAAGCAAATGCATCCACTCAAAATTTGTCCAAACTAGACCTACACTAGCTAGACCTTGGTATTTTTTTTTTCAAGTAGGCCAATAACAGGCGCTTTTGAATTGTCGAAACAAAGATGAAAATTAAATGTAGCTACAGTCCCAGTCACAAAACATAAAAACTGTGAAAGCACTGTAGTTGCCCATTCTAACGTAGATCTATGGAGAAGAACGGGCAAGAAACTCCATGGACACTCTTTTAAATCAAATTATTGTCACAAAATCTTGGTTACATCATCATATTGTATTGTACAACGGGCTGGTACAACCGCAACTCCACGTCAAAGCGCGTATTTTGCATATGGGCTATATAATCCACCACGCGGGCCCAGTGCCGGTTGGTAGATCTCACCTGTCTTCACTTTTGGTTCTAGGACATGCCGGTTTCTTCACGATGTTTTCCTTCACCGTTTTGTGAGAGCAGTGGTGATGAAATAAATTACACAAAGGAGTGCACCTGCCTGGGTTCGAATCCACGCCTTACTGTTCGTGTGTGTGTTCTGTTGTGTGTGTGTGTGTGTGTGTGTGTGTGTTCGGGGTCTCTCTAGCTAGACCATATTAGCAGACAATTCACAATTTTGTCAATTTCGCCTCGAGTGACGCGTTCTCATTCTTACAACGCCCACACCAGTAATGCGTCACAAATACGCGACTTGGCCGCTTCTGTGAATGGTTGTTTGGTGTTCTATGAATAGACTGGTTGTACTCGATTAAATACCGGTAACTAGGTCTTTAGTGTAATGAAACTTGCCTGAAATTGAATTAGAAATGGCGTTTTTTGATTACCTTTTAATTTTATCGTTACTAATGAACCTGCGGCTCTTTAGACTAAAGTTAGAGCAACACTTAGCAATATATATATGAACTAGCCGATGCCCGCGGCTTCGCCCGCGTTAAATTATATACTAAAACCTTCCTCTTGAATCACTCTATCTATTAAAAAACCCGCATCAAAATCCGTTGCGTAGTTGTAAAGATCTAAGCATATATAGGGACAGACAGACGCGACGGGAGACTGTTATAATATGTAGTGAAGCCTAAATGTTTTTGAATACTTAGTTCGAATTCCAAGTCTTAGAACCTGAATAAGTTTACGAAAATATGTTTGTTAAGTTAAAACATATTTATTTTTAAAAAACTACAATAAAATTTAAATAACATTTATATAACATCACGCCTGAGATCCCCGGAGGGTAAGGCAGAGGTGTTTCTCATAGTACAGTCACGTCTAATATAATGTACACACTTTCCTTAATATTAAAGCTATTTTCGCGAGAAATAACGATTGTAACTAGGAGATTGGATCTTTTTCATAAAAATATGAGTTCCAAAATACAACTACGTAATAACATTAAATTTTAATCAATACATTAGGAAAAACACAATCAAAAAAATTCGTAAGTGTTTACATATTATTAGACGTGACTGTACACGCACATTTCGACAGTTATGTTAAAGTCCCATGTAATAGGGGCATGCCAATTGCCATCAACATTGCACAAGGCTAGACTCCCTACCGAGAAATAGCTGATGAAAAATCACAATAACACCCGACCCGGGAATCTAATACAGGACCTCTTGCTTAGCCGTCCTACTTGCTGATCACTGGACTAATGAGGCAGTCACAGCAATAGGCAGGTTCGAAGCAAGCGGTGATCCTTTACATGACCTACAAATAACTACCATTTTGCTACAAATGCCAGGAAATAATACTGCAATTTGGGATGCCAGATGCCAATTAAATGATTCTGTAATTATTAGAGATAAAATATTTCATGAATTGACTGCAAAGGTGTCAACGGTGAATTTCACTACAGCGACATCTAAATGAATACCGAAATAAAATCACATTTACTCTCGGATTTTCGACGTTCCACCAATCACTGAGAGCTGAAATTCAACAGTGCAACAATACCAAAATGAAACTGATTTAAATAATAAACTCAGCAACGCATTTTGAAATATAGAACAAAGGCTTAAACCATTCATATTCTTAAAAAACTATCTCTTCAATTTTAATAATAATATCTTCCATCATCGACTCCATTGTATATGTTTGCCTTTGTACATTTACTATCTAATATTGCATCTACAGATTCACCCACTCTCCCACATAATCTTCCATTATATTATAAGTCAATTCGGTTCACAACCATTTACAAAGTTCATTTTGAACTCCGAACGGGTTCAAGCTATAGTGCTGTAGCCAAAAATGAAACTGGGTATAAAGCTTCGAGGGAGGTGGCCCAATTCGGCTCGGCGCCCGTTCGGCGGGATGTCGGCGCCGTCTCGTCTACCTCATCTAGGAAAAAAGCAGATAAACAGGCGTCTTGGAAGACACCCAGAGATTTTTTGCCCCTGGATGTAGGCCTCGAGGTCGCCCGCTTGTTATGTTAATGGAACCGGGAAAACCCTATGGTGTACGAAATATTATAATTTGTCTGTGTCGTCGCGTGATAGGTCATTTTTCTCAAGTTAAGGACGTTTTTGTTTGTGTTTTCGTCGTCGTTAAGTTTGTTGTGTCGGTTAAGTTGATAGCGCGAAAGTAAAAATTATGGTAATGATATTTTGTTTCCGCGAAACCAATGGCGTGTCGTTCGGTATCGTATTGGTTGGTCCTTTGTAGATACAAGTTATGATAAGGCTAGGCATTAATGGACGCTCTTTAGTTTTCATGGTTTCGTTATTCTCATTCAGTTAAACTTAAAATCCAGCGAAACAAATTTTTCTCACGTTTTTTGGAAGTTGTCGGTCATTGTCAGGCTGTATATGCCTGGCTGTTGTGCCGTACAACGTATGTAACAGGACAGTAGTCATTAAAATCATCATAATATCCAGCCGCTCGGGTCGATCTTTAGGTTAAGCCATGCTTGCCTAGGTTGGTCTGTGGATGGGTGACCACCCTTATATACCGAGTTTCCTCCATGCCTCGGAAAGCACGTTAAGCTGTTGTTCCCGGCTGTCATTTGTCCATCTTTGGCAGTCGTTACAGGTAGTCAGTGGCCCAAAAAGTCTGACACCAGTCTTATAACCAAGTGGTATCGTATTTCCCATTTTTAACTGGGTTGTGGAGGTCAGATAGGCAGTGGCTCCATGTTAAATACTGGTATTCAGCTGCATCCGGTTAGACTGGAAGCCGACCCCAACATAGTTGGGATAAGGCTAGGCAAATGATGATGAGTCATTAAAATCATCAGTACAGCCTTTTTTAAAAAAAAAAAATGGGAAATCATAAAATGGGAGCGGTCCCACTCTGGGGGGAGTGAAAGGGAGTGTCAAACTTTTACTGACAAAAAATCATGTTCTCTGACGATGACAGGTCATAACATCAATCAGTTCAGACGTGCTGATCGCCTTTAAAGAATGCGCCTGCAAATAAAGGATCTGGAATCTTTAGTTTCAGAAGTGAAATTCGTCTTAAACACAAGCACGTTCCAGACGAATTTCAATTCTGAAACTGAAACCTTTCGCTCTCATATTTACTGTAACATGAAGTATGTAAAATGATTGTGGCCTGCTTTAACTTTAATTCAAGTACCTAGTCACGTTTAATCTCAGCACAATATTTTGCCGTACTTCCGCGTCCCGAGTAAATTGAAAATTCCTCAACCACGTACTTTTGAAAAATGTGCTCAGATTTAAGCATAAAATCTTCTGTACACTAGCTTTCTTGTATTTTTATTTGTGCTCTATTATTAGGTTCTCTTTAGTGAGGAATATTTATAAACTTGGCGTGTTTCATAAGTACTACAACAGATGGTACAGTGCAGTACAGATCAGTAGTGAAAATTAAGTATTTGTATCTGCTACGGGTTGTGCCCCGCGCCTAAGTGGTGCTACGCCGTAGCGGATCGGCTACGAGTGACGTTAGGTGACGGTCACGCGAGTTCGATGTTTTTTTGTTCTTCCAAAAAGTGCTCAATGCGCCTATAGAAATTTTCACTTCAAAATTTCACTGAACTGCACTGCACTGCAGATTTTGTACATAATTACTAACTTACCAACTTTTAAGGTAATGCATATTATATTTAAAGAATGATGTGAGGTATTTGGTCAAAGTGTTGCGGACCGGCTGCGGACACTGTGGACGCTGAAAGATACTTCAGTAAAAACCAATATGGAGGTAATCTGGTTGCAATATTACCAGACTTCTAAAAAGAAGGAAGTTCTCAATTCGGCTATATTTGTTTGTAAATGTTTGTTACCGCATCCGTGATTCTACATCCGATTGACGTGATTCATTTTTTTTTAAAAGCACTTCTATAAAAACACAAAAAACAAACATTTTTGGTAAAGTCGGTAATTCTTTTCTGTGCCGGTTTAACCAAAGCTTAAAAAGTTGACGTTGACGTTGTATAATAATTATACAGGGACCAAATTCTGCAAAGACTATTTGCACACCAAATAGTGTTTGATTACGCATGTATTTAAACAACGTACTGCACATATTTTCAAATGTGTCGTACATATTCGTTACCATCTAACACTGTTTTGTTAAGAGTTCACCAGCTTTATAGAGTTCAGTGACCTCACCGTGAAAGGAGACAATTTTTTTTGTTCGAGGATTAGTTTCCCACATAAATTCTAGCATATAATAATGAAACTTACATTGATTTCTTCCTTATAACCTCTAGATTCCAGTGGTTTAATTAGCTTAGCATTGTCTAACCGGAATAAATGCGAAAAATCTGCAAAAACACTTACGAAAACCAAAATAAACAGAAAAAGTAAATGTCAAAATAATGAAGTTGTCTGTCAATCACAAAAAAAGTGGGTTTATAACGTTTCATGCCACGTTGATTGTTTAAACCACCTATGCGCTTTTAGTGTAAACCTATAAAAATGGCATTAAAAATGCTCATAGTTTAATAATATTTATTTTTATATTCTTTCTGATTCTATAATAATTATATAGCACATATGATTTCCAACGGATAGGTACCGTACTTTTTTTAGTAAATAGAAAAACGCCCCTATTCACGTAAGTATTTGCTGTCAAATGACATTGACCACAACAGGAATGATTTGACTCGCAAAAAAATATCATAACATAGCTTATTTATTATGATTTTAAGATTCCGTTTTCATTTCTACGTAATATTTCCTTTAAAACCATAGTAAAATGGTTACTTTTTTTTGGTGTTATTATGAATAATAAATGCAACGACCAGGTGGGCCCAAAAAAAACTATCTCCTTTACCTACAAGATTGATCACTTCTTCGTAGCTGCTGCCTTTATTAGTGTGCGAACTTGCTTTTATTCGTGTGGTTCTGTAGGTGGAAACAAAGTGTCCTGTTGAGCGTGACTAAAAATAGCTCAGTACTTTATTGGTCGTAAACGGTCTTTAAGGGATATTGGAATGTACTTTTATGGGAAAAGAATTGTAGAATGGTTGGATGTGAAAGTCTGTAAAGAGGTGGTTTTGAGACTGTGATTTAGCGTGAAGATGAAAGTAACTTATGTTCACTTGTCCTGGCAATTGAGACACTGGAGCTGTTTATGGTAACACTGTATTTGACTGAATGGAATTAAAATATAGATCAAAACTAGAAAAACGATGTGTGCTATTTTTTTAATTCACCACTAAATTACCGAGAAATAGATTATTTAAGTCGAAATTAAAATAACATAACATACACAGTATTTAACGTTTTTTTTTATTCAATCCGTCTTGTGTGTGCCTTTTGGCCTCGTACAGGACGAGTTTCGTTTCTTTTAATTTTTAAATAAATATTTGTATTTTTTTGTGTAAGTTTTCTATCGATAATTTTGAAGTGTTTTGTCCTGTGCGGCCTAATAAATGCTTTTTCTTTCTTTCTTTTTTGTGTTAGTGCTGAAATGAAAGGAGGTTTACTTTTTAAGTGAGTACTTACCTACCTCTGCGGTATGCTTAGTTCGCAACATATCAAATACAAGTAACGGAATGAGGTGAAGTGACGTCACTTTACCCGATTGCAAGTGCAAAATTCAAGTCTCATATTTTTTACATTTTTTCAAATATTTTAATGATTCTTGCATCATTTTTTTAAACATTACTTATTTTTTTATAAATAACTAGGTTTTGCCCGCGGCTTCGCTCGCGTCAATTTGTAGTTTGAAGTTTGAAAATTAATTTGGTTTGTACTATGCTCGTAGTCTGCTTCAACCTGTAGCGCCATCTATTATCATATGAACGTTATTGTTGTTTTTCTCACGAACAGTACTTTTTTTCGGGATAAAAGGTACCCTATGTCCGTTTCTGTAGATCGGACAACTATCTAATGTCCACGACACAAGCTTTGCTTAGTGTGGTACTAGGTGGCGCTGTGTGTTAATGTCCAACGATATTTATTTATTTATTTATATGCAAAAGAAGAACGGTCACGTCCCATATAAAAAAAACCCAGATCCGACAGAAAAGTGACATATCTCAGTTTTTTTGTTATTATTTATATAATCATATTATATAGTTTTTATATTCGAAATCAATGGCTAACACCAAAATATTGCCTTATGTTTTTGTTCAGGGTTTACACTAAAAAAATACAAAATGCCTACTTATCTACACAATTCGTAATGTATGTAACTAAATGACGATAAATAGTTATGGGATGTATCCAGGAGACCCGGAGATACAGCTGTATTATATAATTTTTGAACTCACAACAACATTCAACTTAGGATTTTTTTTAAGGTGGTTTAAAATCATCTAATGACATCTTTCGCCCTTGGGTGGAGCGAGAGGGCGTGTCAGACTCTTACTGACTAAAAAATTCCACCCCGTTCCTTTTTGCCTCTGGTACTGGGGTCAGAGCATGCCCTTCTGGATTCGCCCTCAACTTAGGATTAATTAAAATCGTCATATTCGATGATTCAGATCGGATTATTCCACTAATTCGTTGACGCCAGTTCGAGCTTATATCGGTGATTAGAGAACTAAAAAGTTCATTAATCACCGTTACACAAATAACTTCCTATACAAACATTTTTTATTTTTTTTAATACATCCCATAACTACTTACTTTTCTACGTCATTTAGTTACATGTATTTACGAATTGTGTAGATACGTAGGCATTTTGTACTTTTTTAGAGTAAAGCCTGAACAAAAACATAAGGCAATATTTTGGTGTTAGCCATTGATTTCGAATATAAAAACTATATAATATGATAATATAAATAATAACAAAAAAACTGAGGTATGTTACTTTTCTGTCGGGTCTGGGTTTTTTTTGCCTGTTCTTCTTTCAGTATGATTATTTAAGTGGTTACAAACAAACTTACGAAAAAGTAAGGATAAACTAGAAAAAAATAGAAACTTCTCCATTGGGAATGGCTAGCAAAGCGTTTTGTATTCCCATAATGACTTTTATCAGAATTATTATAAGGATTTTTATAGCGTATATCAGTCCCAAGCATTTTTAGCTTTTCCATCATCGTTACCGTTGATTGAACGTCACTTTATATGAGCGGTGCAATCGAACTACACCATCGATAAGTCATCCCATGTTTCGATTGATGGTTATTTATTTCGAATTATTCACATTTCATAACTAGCTCTATACGAGATTTTATTTAACTTTTACTGTTGGTATGTAAGTTGTCCGGTGTCTGTGTCCAGAGATATGACTTTATCTTGAGTTTGTGGCTACATAATAATAGACGCTCCGGTCGATCTTTAAGCTGTGCTTACGTAGGTTGGTCTGCGGATGGGTGACCACCCTTACATACAGAGTTTTTCCCATGCCTTGGAAAGCACGTTAAGCTATCATTTGTAGATCTTTGACAGTCGTTACAGGTAGTCAGAGACCCAATAAGTCTAACACCAGTCTTAGCAAGCGCTATTGTACTACCCAGTACTTACTGGGTTGTGGAGGTCAGATAGAAAGTCGTTCCATGTGAAATACTAGTAATCAGTATATCCCTACCGGCTAGTCTGAAAGCCGACCCCAACATAGTTTGGAAAAGGCTAGGCAGATTATGACGATCTCTTTATGAAATAGTCATTCAATAGGATTATGAACTAAGAGGGTTTGTTTGATGCTTTTAATGATTATATTCGTAACTCTGTAAAGCCATATTTGTTACTGTCGTAAATCACACTTAAATTAATATACAACCTCACATTGACCTGGAAATTGCAAAAAAAAAAAAAAAAATGCTGGACATTACACACAGCGCCATCTAGTGCCACACTAAGCAAGGCTTGTGTCGTGGTCACCAGACAGTTGATATACTACAAATATACTTTTTTTTTTGTAAATACATACTTATTATTAATGATGTAATAAAAAAATTATTTGGGGGTACCATGGCGCATTCACGTTAAAATGTCGCAGGCTATCCATTTGTTTGATTAACTTCCGAATATATACACACAATACTCCTTAATTATACATCTATATACACATTTTCCGATTTTCTCTCAGTCCAATGCGGTTACATCATAAATTAATCCAAAACATGAATTGATCGAGTTGCCAAAATGTAACGTTGCTTCGTGAAAATCGGGCAAAATGGAAAGTGGCCAAATATATCTCATTGTAAATCCTTGTATAAACAAAACTTGGCGATACCATGGCTGCTGTATGCCATAACCAAGCATTATCTATAATACTGTGTACAACTTGGCACAAAATCTTATGTAAGTATAAGTAATTTTGGTATCTGGGATACATAGCTGACCTCGATTTACGAAGAAATTATTGTAGCTATTTTTATTACGATGATATATTATACGCATTGCCGTATAAGTTCGTTATGGCTTATAGTATTTATTGTAGTGAATAATATAGCTTTGATACTTATATTTTCTTTACATTCGCCATACTATGCTGCATCATAGTGAGAGCTAGGTTATGTTACTTCGAGTACGAGCATACCTTTTATACAGCGTGACATTTTAATGGTTGTTTTCCCGCGGCAGGACGATTATCCATCAGTAGCACTATCGAAACGCAAAGTTAAACTCAAATTATAATTATAACTTATTGGGTTATGTGTTGTATTAAGTCAGGAGTAGTGATCAGCTGATTTACACGCGAAGTGCAACGACCGCGCGGCTGTTCTGGACACCCCCGCGCCCGGCCCGCGTTCCGCGCAGATATCGCGCGATGTGTTACTGTTGGTTCAAGTCGCTTTCGAGTTTTGTTTATCACAATTTTATTGTTAATCTGCCATTTATTGAGTCTACTTTTTTTAATATATTAATCGATTGTATTACCGATACAAACTCATTTCGCTTCGGGAAAACAACCAGTAAAATTTCAGCGTGCATATTAGGAGGCCCCAGAGTATTTTTAACAGGCATGTTTTCAGCATGAACACCTGATCGCTGAGTAGGTAGGTCGTGATGAGGGAACTATTATCTACACTATGAAAAGTTTCAGTTTCGGGCAGGGGCCTACCTTTAATTTTCAAAACGGGCCAATAACTAACAACTGGCTGTTCAGCAGCCTGAACCAAAACGACTTAAACAAGCAAAACATCTTGTAGATAATAGCCATTTGTCCAAACTTGAGAAATCAGATTTCATATCAAATATTTTCTTTTTGAGCGTAGTCATAGCAAACAAAGTTTATAATATTTATGTGCTCCTTGTCTCTAGTAGAAATATTTTCTGTAGTCATTATGCCTCTGAAAAAATGAATTAGTGAAACACCACCATTTCTTTGGGAAGGCGGCACCGTCTGAAACGTTTCACTAGCCACTAGCTATAATTTTAACGAATAATAATAATATTTATCATGCTGTCAACACATCACCACTAAATATCTGAAACATTATTTCCAAAAGCGGGTAGTTTGTTAACCAAATCTCTAGTTGTTTTTGCTATAACCGCATGAGGGTATGTTAAAAATAATTAGTTAAACTCGTGTCAAACTATCGTCAGAAGAAAAGGATACTATATATGTTTAGTGATAAGAGTAGTATTTAAACAATTCATTAAGATATAGATTAAATAATGGAGTAAACAAAACAACAAGTGACGTTAACATATACTCGTAGATCATGTGTTAGTTGTTAAATGAAGGAGCAGAAAACATGTCGTGAGTAGATTTATTTTGTTTTTTATTTGTGATACTGTGTCCAAAGTGCTTGCCTAGGTTGGTATGTGGGTGTGGACCCATTTCGTACCAAGTTTCTTCCGTACCTCGGAAACCACGTTAAGCTGTTGGTCCCGGCTGTCATTTATAGATCTGTGACAGTTGCTACATTTAGTCAGTGGCCCAAAAAGACTGACAACCCAGTCTTACCAAGGGGTATCGTATTTTCCAGTACTAACTGGGTTGTGGAGGTCAGATAGGTAGTCGCTCCAAGTAAAATGTTGGTATCCAGCTGCGTTCGGCTAGACTGGAAGCCGACCCCAACATAGTTAGGAAAAGGTTAGGCAGATGATTAGTTTACACTAATTACATAAAATTGAGTAGCTATGTAGCTTTCTAAAGAGTGAGAACTTTCTTGAATTCAGTTTAGACGATGGTGATTTGAAACGCAGATACATTAGGCCACATAAACCATTTTTATTTCTAAATGTAAACAGATTGACTTTGAAAGTAAAAAAAATATCTGTCTGTCTTTCAATCAGGAAAGTGTAAAACAATTTTACGTTGACAGCGCCGTTATTTCACAGTTTGCAAAAGTATGGGTAGGTAGTTTTACAGTTCAGGTGTTACAATAGACTTGCCGTATTTAAGGGGCCGAAGGAGCATGCGTCGTGTAACAAATGTAATACCAAAATAATTTGTAAATCAAACATATTCTTAAAGTAGTGTGTATTTATTTCGTTTGGATTACAGAATAACCATGTTCCCAAATATATGTTTTTATTTGGGAACCTAGGTTTTCAGTATTTATTTCGATTGGATTACAGAATAACCATGTTCCCAAATGTATATTTTTATTTGGAAACCTAGGTATTCTGTAGTTCAATCGAAATAAATACACACTGCCTAAAGAATGTGTGTGATTTACAAATTATTTTGGTATTACGTTTGTATGAACTACGCATGCTCCGCAGGCGTCTTACATACCGGATTCAGTCATCCACTTAAATACCGGATAAAACGGAGAGAATCAAGACGCAATGGTAAATCAAGAAAAATATAGAAAGGGATTTTAACATTGAATTAACATGATAATTATGTTACCTACAAGTACTCTTTCTAGTCCTTATTTATTTAAAAACCTACTTGTATCTTTATTATGTATATATATTCACAAAGTTTGACGGTAAAGTCAAAAGCATTCCCAATCTCATTCTCATTCTCATGTAGTATTGTTTATGTCTTTATAAAGGGTGTAAAACACCTCTTAACGAATACGAAAAGCACTTGTTCTCCTCGTCATTCTGATCATTTTTTTGTTCTACGCTATACCTGGGAACCTTCTAGTTACGGAGATATTGGGGGTCAAAGTTGCAAGATTTTGACAAGTTTTTTTTATATACCACTTTTTATCGCATGATTATTACTTTAAATATCTCTACGACCCCCGTACTATTTGATCTATCCATCCGCACAATGTTTTGAGTGTGTTACATTGAGTTATACCACAAAACATGATTTATAACCTCAAAAAAAAAGTTGTTTCCCAGCAATATTTTTTGCGTAAACTTACTTAGTTTGATATACAGAACGCTTGGTTAACGGCTTTGTGATGAGGTGAAATACACCCTGTATAATTATAATAAAATCTGACGTCCATTATACATTCTTTATTTGAATAACGTTAAGGTTGGTTTTTCAAACTACATTGCGCTTGTACTTGTCAATATTTGGACATTGTTCGTCTGATTGAGCACTCAATCACAATGAATAAATGCCAAATAGTGCAAGTGTTTTAATTAAAGTAGTTCACTGAAATCACATGTATCACTTTTTTCGGTAAACTGACCACCTTTATAGTATGACCTATAACATTGCACAGCAGTAGTGATGAAATAAATTACACAAAGTAATGCGCCTGCGTGGGTTCGAACCCACGACTTACTAAAAAAAAATGAACAGTTAAATGAATGAATTGACTTGCTTGTAACCTGAGTTTAGGAGTTCTCTAAACTTTATCTTGTTTGTTATCCCTGAAAAGAGGTGAGCTGTCTCATTGTCTTATCTAATTGTTTGTGGTGACTAGATTGCATTGTAGTTTAGGGATAAGTGACTTGTTTGTTCATTTCTTCTTCCTTTTACTCCAAAAACTAAATACTTAGTTCAGAAAGATGTGCTAAGGGTAACCCGGGATTCTCAAATGTATTTTTCTCACGTTTTTTTGGAATTTCCAGATCAGTGTCAGTTTACATGTTGATTAAAGTCATTCTAAAGAGACGTGTATTGATTATTATGATACGGTCCCGAATCGCATTTTGAACAAGTTACAGTGAATTGGAAAAACCACCGACACATGGGTCATTATTTTTTAGGGTTTTTTTTGGAACGAAGTTCCTTAACGGTTTTTGTAATTTGCAAGTCCGTGTTTTAATTTTGCAGGCGACTCTGGTGCTACCTTACGATGCACCAAGGTAGCCCGCAAAATTCAAATTTTCTTACGTTTTTTGCAATTTGCAGGGCAGTGCTAAGTTGTATGTTGATAAACATATTCGTCCCGACTGTAAGACGTATTAAATTACAGAATTATAATCCACAAAATCATCAATACAACCCTCCAAGTCAATAAGAGTCGATGAACGAATTTTTCACGGTCAAAATCTTTCTTCGAGTTTTACGAAGTTGGAGGATTGCATTGATGATTTTGATGATTTCTGTAACTTAATACGTCTTACAGTCGGGACCAATATGTTTATCAATATAAAACTTAGCACTGTCCTGGAAATTGCAAAAAATTTAAGAAAATTTGAACTTCGCGGGCCACCCAGCCGCTTTCACCTTAAGCTATTGCCATACAGTTCACCTTTGAATGATGAGAATTAGTGCACTCTCCAATAAGACATACATAACTCCCAAACAATGCAGCTATGTGTATTCAGCGTTATATAGGGTGTAAAACACCTCTTAACGAATACGAAAGGCACTGGTTCTCCTCGTCATTCTGAACATTTTTTTGTTGTACACTACACCTGGGAACCTTCTAGTTACGGAGATATTGGAGGTCAAAGTTGCAAGATTTTGACAAGTTTTTTTTTTAATACCACTTTTTATCGCATGATTTTTACTTTAAATATCTCTGCGACCCCCGTACTGTTTAATCCATCCATCTGCACAATGTTTTGAGTGTGTTACATTGAGTTATACCACAAAACATGATTTATAACCTCAAAAATAAAAGTTGTTTCCCAGCAATATTTTTTGCGTAAAGTTACTTAGTTTACTTTGTGATGAGGTGAAATACACCCTGTATACAGAGTAGAATTTTTCTATGGGTTTCTTTTCATTTAATTTATCATCTTTGTAAGAAAAATTGAATCCGTACGGTTGACCCTATCGATTGATGTAAAACCGAGTACCGAGTGTAAATTTTTCGTAACTAAGCCAATTCGATTCCCGAGAATGGCAAGCGAATTTTCGAAAATCTGTGAATGCAGAGTTGTTTCTTTTTAAACGTAAATGAATGTTTCCTTGGAGTGAAATTTGCTATGTCCAGTATTTAGATTACTTTCGCTACATGTGGCACTGCAAAATTCCACCCTGTATACCCGCCTACACCGCTGTCCATTGACGCAACTATCGACAGCAAAAAGGCAAGCACACACTCTACCGCTGTGCCAACACGAGCGGCCCAGTAACATAAGACCTACCGTTCTCCCTCTATTCTCATATCCAGACGACAATAACTCAAGTGTTCTGGCTAATGAGGCGGGCGAAGGGCAAGATGCGCCGATGTCCTTAGTCGCGGCCGATCACTCGACCTCCCTACACCCCCAAACACCCCCTATATCACCCTCTTTTTCCCTTCCCCCGCACCGCACCCGTGCCTCTCTATTGTGTTCATGAGGTTTTCGGGGGCCTGTTCTTTCATGAAATTGTGTTAAGTTTTCATAACTTTACGTTCGGATGACTGTGATTTGTCTTAAACCTGTGATTTGTTTTGTTTGACGTTTTGGGAATTCCTTTAGTCTGTATCTTGATGTAAGATTAAATTATTGAGTAAGTATTTTAACCGTGTTCAAAACAGAAGTGTCATCATCCCAGATCTTCCTGATTTTTAATGAGCTTGCGTTCTTGTCTGATTTATTTTATTGTGTATTTAAAAAATCCTCGCCGAGTTCAATTGTTAAAACTTTTTTGGGGTAAGTATATATTTTTAGGGTTTCGTTGCCAAATGGCAAAAAACGGGACCCTTATAGATTCGTCATGTCTGTCCGTCTATCCGTCCGTATGTTACGGCGACTTTTTCCAAAATTATAAGAACTATGCTGTTAAAACTTGGTAACTAGATGTATTCTGTGAATCGCATTCAAATTTTCACACAAAAGTAGAAAAAAAAAACAATACATTTTTGGGGTTCCCCATACTTTGAACGGGGGTCTAAAATGGCCGCTTTAGCAGAATCGTAAATGGATCACGTTAAAAAATTAAAAATCCTTAAAATCCCATTTTAAGAATGTTTAATTTTTTAACGTGATTTTTTTACGTTTTCTTCGATCTCCATCTGTGTGCAAAATTTCGTCCAAATGCGTTCAGCAGTTTTTGCGTGAAAGAATAACAAACATCCATCCATACTTACTCACAAACTTTCGCATTTATAATGTAGTAGGATAATAGCTTCATGTCTCAACATCTTCTGGCATTTCGCGAAACGGATGTGACACTTCGTGATAACTTTGTTTTGATAAATAAAAATAAAAAAAATATGTCATTCTTGTGTTGTGAAATTAAACAATGTTATGAAATTCAACTTATTTATTAAACATTTCAGATGAGATGACGACAAGGGGAACGCGATCATTAAAATAAAAATAAAATATGTTTCTGTAGATGCGACGTTTCTCAATATGGTCACCGTAAAATTGTCAAACACGTTATCCTACTAATATTATAAATGCGAAAGTTTGTGAGGATGGATGTATGTTTGTTACTCTTTCACGAAAAAACTACTGAACGGATTTGGATAAAATTTTGCACACAGATGGTTTATAACCTGGATTAACACATAGGATACTTTTTATCCCGGTAGTAAGATCCCGTGGGACAATTTTGAACCTTCACGCGGGCGAAGCCGCTGGCAGAAGCTAGTATTACAATATAACGTGTTATTTCTCGCGATATTGTAATGTCTCGAATTATTGTCAACTGAACATACGGAAGTATCTCTGCCCCCATAATCGGGACTTGGGGCCCCCATAATGGGGGACCCTGCACTCGGAAATAGGGGCCCCGCGAAGCGGGGCTCCGTCGACTACGCTTTTTAGGGGGAATATAAAGTGTTTTAAGGTCCCCTCCTTCCCTCCACACCGCGTAAGTTGACTACCATCGCATGCATTTCACGAAAAATAATACGTTTTATTGTAACCAGTATGTTCGTTTGACAATAATTCGAGAGTTTACAATATCGCTAGAGATATTACAATATAACGTTTTTGACAATTTTACGGTGACATATATATAAGAACGGTAATACTGACCGTTGTGATACTTGGTGACATTGTGAAGCATAAAAATGGTTACAAAGAAGGTCTAACATTAATGTATAAAACCAACAACTCCTAGTTACGGCAATATATTAAAAAGAAAACTAGCTTGTCATTGTCATTATCTGACATGGGGTGTTAGGTTATTTTCGTTACGGAATTTCTGGATTCGGTCTCCACGCTCAAGGCCCGCGGTAGAGCGATCGGCGGCGGCGACCTCTCGCGTCCGGCCCTGGTTCAATCTATGGTCCGGAGCGAGACGGAATGGGAAGCCGTCGCCTCCTTCTGCGAAGCAGTCATGCTAGCGAAGGAGGTGGCGGAACGAGAGAGGGAGAGATCCTCTCTTCCCGGCCGCCGCGGGAGACGCAACGGGCGTCGGGGGCCACGTGGTGGCTACCGGCCACCGTAGATGCGGGCCTGTGGATGGCTGGCTATGGGCTAGCTAGCCGTCCGGCCGTCTAACGACGACGACAGGCCGTGTCGACGGCGCGTTCGTGTTCCACGCGCGCCTCAAAGAGATGTCAGCAAAAGGAGAGGGGCCCAGCAAGGGCCGAAGCCTGCCGGGGTTGCGGACCTGTTCGAAAGAGATACCGCGGCCCCGGAACGTAAAAGGCGAGGAAGGAACATGGATGGTTTTTAGTCAGTAAGAGTCTGACACTCCCTCCCGCTCCGCCCAGAGTGGGGGGGGTCATTAGATGATTTCCCATCCTTATAAAAAAAAAAAAGGCCCGCGGTAGAAGCTATGCAATAGCTTAAAAACAAAGAAAGCTTTTCTAAGACGTTTTGTTTCTAACAGGAAGCTAAATGTCAAACAGTTAGAGAAAATCTGAATGGATCAAGTTGAACCGACATTGATACGATGTCGAATACAAATGGATGCCAGCCTTATTAGTTTGTTCTTTATTTAGTTGTTGTGTTGACCCAGATCTGGACAAGTCAAGGGGTCAGTCACATTAACTGGATGCGAAACACTCCCGATTTGGGGGCCGATGTGAACGCAGGACCCCTGTTCAAAGAATTGGCTTCCCTTTGCTTTTATTGAATCAATCGTTTAATGATCGTTTTGTGTAGTTTGATACGAGTGGAGAGTCATGGGAGCCGAGAGATCGCCTCGTGTAGTCAACTGAAGGTCAATTCACATCGTGACGTGACCCGACGCGACATTTCGCGCACATTTTAATAGAGTGATTCAAAATATAGCTCTATTTACAACACAAAAAGAGACATATTTCATTGCAATGCGTCTCGCGGGGTCTCACTGGCCTCGTCCAGTACCGTTGCACCGGGTTGTGTCTTGAAAATATCATTCGAATAACTAAGTAAACTAAACAGTCGAATGTTGTGATTACATTGAGTAACAAGCTTGATTTTCATAGCTAAAAGATACCGTAGACCCTGAGTATTTAATATAAATTTCACTCAACTTGATACCTCCACGCGTTCCTGAGAAAGGTTCCAATAAGGTTTCTTTTGTGGTACATAACCCTAAAAAGCCTAATGCTAGTAATCTGTTAACTACAAACGAACACCGCCATCTTGACAATCTGAAATATCGAAGTGCAAGTTTAAGAAAAACACAGATACTTTTTAAGTCAAAGCATATCGTAAGTAATGTTTATGGACTTCACTCTTAGTCGCTAGTTGTTATTTCTAACAGTCATCATTATCTACAGTAATATTATAAAGACAAATAAACAAACAAAAAATCATTTTTTTCCTGATTTGATTTTCTGTTTGTTTGTATGTTACGATTGAACTCAAGAATACTCAACCGATTTAAAAAAATCTTTGACCATTAGAAAGCCACATCTTTACCAAGTAACATAACTATAAATTATATAGATATTCATGCAAATCAGCCGAGCTATTACAATTTTCGCGGGCTACGAAGTCTAGTAAACTTATAAAAAGGGCCAACTCCGAACGAACCCAAACAGTATTGCTATTAATTCACCGTATGCAATGTACCATCGTTTATTAGCCCAAAGCTTCCCTTTAGATAGCAACCCTGATAATAGTTGAAAACTGGCGTATTAATTAATCTAATGTACTGAAAGCGTGGCTTCCCTTTCTGCCGTCACGTGCTCGAATAGATACAGCTATAACTACAGACTGACACAGAATACTTACACTCCAGAAGGTCAGTTGCATGCAATTAGTGAAAACTGAAACACGTACAGTACCGTCTTTCTCCAAATGGTTTTAAACCATAAATTGTTGACGGTTAAGTTCAAAATCGAATCAGAAAATTGGTAAATTTGTGATAATTTTATGAGCTAGCGATTTTACATATCTATTAATAGATCACTATTAGTACGGCCATCTCACACTCGAGATTTATACTCAAAAACTCTTACTACTTACTTTCTCAAAACATTGTGTTGATGGATGAATTGAACAGTGCGGGGGTCGTGGAGGTGTTTAAAGCAAAAATCTTACAATAATAACTTGTATTAAAAAAAAAACTTGTAAAAATTTAGAACTTTGACCACCAATATCTCCGTAACTATAAGGTTCCCAGGTATGGTGTAGAACAAAAAAAAAGATGATCGCAATGACCGGGAGAACAAGTGCCTTTCGGCTTCGTTAAGAAGTGTTTTACATCCTTTATTAACAACATACTAGCCAATGCCACGCGGATTCACCCACGTAGTTCTTATTCCCCTAAGACTTGGACTATGGACCTTTTTGGCGCAGCTGTGAGGCACACAGCACAAACTATGTATTTTTGTCCTCTTTGTAACTTTTTTTTCAAATATTATTGTGTGTGTGCTTAATGTACTGACGTCAAAAAAACATTTTTTCTTTCTTTCTTTCTTTCTTTCTTTCTTTCTTTCTTTCTTTCTTTCTTTCTTTCTTTCTTTTTTTCTTTCCTTCTTTCTTTCTAAGTACGGGGATAAAATATAGCCTATGTTAATCGCTTATAATGTAGTTATCTATTGCTGAAACAATGATCAAATCGGTTCAGTAGTTTTTTTGTTTATTCGTCATACAAGAATAAAAATCTTTCCTCTTTGTAATATTAGTATAGAATAGATTAACAAGCGCACTGCCATTCTGACATATACTGCCAGCTTCTCCATTCCCTGATCATCATAATCTAGATCTATTCACAGGTCGAGTGAATCGGTTTCTTCTAGCGCGCTCTATATAGTCTTATTGCTGCGATACGCAATAAATAGGTTTGTAAATTTAATGCCGTGCAATGCATTTTTCAAACATGAGGAAGAAAATTTATACTTGTTAGGAATTCCCAATAAAATAATTCTCGGAATGTGATTCAAAGAGCTCAAAATGACTGTTTACCTCGAGTGCACTTGCACTCACTCGCGAGCGAGCGCGTATTCGTTCGTTCTACGGATGAACCTTCTGTAATAACTGTGGTACTGACCTAGATTTTGCATGTCTATTCAATTTTGCCACACACGTAATATATTGTATGTCAGTGTACAAGTCGTAGGTAATACAATTACCATTGTCAAGAAAATATTCCGGTTTCCGCGATTTTCCGTTTATGCTGTGGTTGTTTTGAAGGTCAAAGGGCAGTTTAGCGAATGGAATGGGTTTTAATACTTTTTTTAGGTTTTAAAATAAAATAAAACTGGCCAAGCGCGAGTCGGACCCGCACATTAAGGGTTCCGTGCCATTGTTGTCCGTTTGCTTTAAAATTTATTCTTATTATTTGTTATCAAAGCGGCAACACAGTACACATGCAGTGAAAATATTAACAGTCTACCTATTACTGATAGTAGATATATACTCAGGCTTAGTAATAGGGTTCCGTTTTACCTTGGACCTTCATGGACGAAAAAAAGAAAGGGTTTCAAGAAAAAGGGTCTTGACGGACAGACAACAAAGTTCCTTTCAGAACTTTTATCTGGATGTCAATGTAGGTGGGATAATTCTATCAAGGGCCGACACCTCCACCAGTTCTCTCCATCCATTCGTGAGCAGCCGGACAGGGCATGACTGGAGGTTGATCACTGTGTTGCCCAATTTCTCACAGGTCATGGTAAGTTTAAGAGTAAATTATTTTCTTTCAAGCTTTTTGACTCGCCTTTTGATCAATGTTCCACATCTCGTTCACATTTTGTGGGAGTGTAGTCTTTGGCAAAATATTATGTTGGATAGTGTACAGGTTACATCCGGAATAATTTACTAAACGAACCTTGTAGAAACTAGAGCAAATTTCCGTGAGTTCAAGCGTTATTGCCATACCTATTATTGGAATCAAATATAACAGCTCACAACTTATAGGACCCATTAATGTTAATATATATCCCAGTTATAAACGTCCCTTTGTGCCTATTGGCCTTGTTTCGTTTTGTCTCCTGCTGATATGAAGGGAAGTGGAAATTATGTTATTTTTTCCTACTCCTCCGCTACTTTCTGATTCATTCCTGGAGCTTCATTGTCTCGGCGCTTTTCGGGTGGTCGCCACTGTTGATTCTGATTTTCAGGAGTTACAGTGGTTTGGGAATAGTGTGGCGGGCTAGCCCGAAAAAAAAAGATAACAGAGTGGTCATTAAGGGTTACGTTTTGCCGTCTGAGATACCGAACCCTAAAGAACAGTGCATTTCCAATCAATATAAAACAAAAAAATATCATCTGAACGTCTAAACATTCGCTAAGTGAGGCTATAAATATTTTATAATTCAACAAAGTTTCATATTTAGCAGGACATTGGAGTTTAATTGATAATGATATCATTAACCGCTCGAGCCTTCCCGGTCATGCACAGAACTCTTTAATGATGTTGTAACACGCTACAGCGGAACGAATTAATGATACTACTAGGTTATGCCACCCTGGTACATCTAAGTTCTTGATTAAATAATTTAGTTTGCTAGTATTTTAGGTGTAGCTTGATCGAATTGTATGTCACCTACTTTGTGGAAATAACAAAATCAAAAATCAAAATCAAAGCATTTATTTCAAGTAGGCCAGTTACAGGCGCTTTTGAATTGTCGAAACAAAGATGATAATTAAATGTAGCTACAGTCCCAGTCACAAGACATAAAAACTGTGAAAGTACTGTAGTTGCCCATTCCCTAGCGTAGATCTCTATGGAGAAGAACGGGCAAGAAACTCCATGGACACTCTTTTAAATCATAATGTTGTTACAAAATCTTGGTTACATCATTCCTGTTGAGATAGTGCATTATGTGAGAACAATGTAGCAAGATGTGCACGATAAAAGTGTCCATAGTTAAAACTAACAATATTAATTAAAAAATAAAAACAAAAGCCGTGGCAACCAAGAGCTGACCAGTCCCAACCGACAGCGCCCGTCCACGAACATGACGCATGTATCAGCACCATTCAACTCAACCATTTTGAAGGGAACTAAATGACCCGACACACGCGCCACCATCAGCGGGAGATTTGAGTGAGCATGACATACTCTTAACCGCCAGGGCACATTCAAGTCAAAACAGACATAACATAATATCACAGACAGAGGCAGAGGTGTACCAAATATTGGTGGTGTGACAATTCGCCAGCATTTTTTAAGTACTATTTAATAGAGGGCAAGCCTGGTTGACAGCAATATCAACCGGGCACAAATACAGACTCTGTGGTTGCAGAGAAATTCCTGATGGAAAATCTCAATACACTGCCTAACCTGGGAACGATCTTATGACCTTTTTCTTTCGGATGAGAAATCATCACAGGACTCCTCCGGAGCGGGAGGAAGTATCAGACTTTTACTGACTAAAACCCATCCATGTTTCTTCCTCGCCCTTTATGTTCCGGGGCCACGGTATCTCTTTCGAACAGTCTCGCAGCCTCGGCATCAAGCTTATGACCTTATGGTCAGTAGTCGCACTTGAGATCATAAGACCGACGAAGCACTAATAGTTGCAGAATGTTTCAGCTACCTAGGGCCCATTGCTAAATTATGGATATTTTACGCTTTCTTATTAAACATACCTACGAAGGACTAATCAAAAATGTTGTTTCGTCTTGGTTCTTCGTTGATTAAACATAAGTGTAAGTAAACCTGTATGACAAAGTCGTGATAATTTTATAAATAACTAGCGGACGTCACGCGGTTTCACACGCGTAATTCCCGTTCCCGTGGGAGTACGGGGATAAAATATATCCTATGTTACTCGTGGATAATGTAGCTTTCGAATGGTGGAAGAATTCTTAAAAACGGTCCAGTAGTTTTTAAGCCTATTCATTACAACCAAAGAAACAAACAAACAAAGTTTTCCTCTTTATAATATTAGTGTAGATTTAATTAAATAAATATCGCCGAATATTACACACACCACCATCTAGTGCCACAATAAGCAACGAGGCTTGTGTTGTGGACACCAGATAGTTGATATACTTCAAATATACAAATATTTTTTGTAAATACACACTTATTATAAATATAAACATCCATGACTTGGAAACAAATGTTCATGCTCATTTGTCGAACCCGAGACCCTAAGAACGTATGGCAGCCTCACTACCGTTGCGCTATTCGGGACGTCAATTCATTCAAAAAAGGATTGGCACAACTAAATTTCGTTCGCGACATTCCATCTCAATGAACTATGAACGCGGGAGATATTACTGTAGTTCACAAACACTACCTCTTCTATCACGTGCGAAAATGTTCGCCAGTCAAGTGGTGCGATTGGCTCTTCATATATTTCGTTTACTTTTTTCACACTTCGATAATTTTCGTTCCAAAACTGTATAAAAGTCCGATGGGATGTACTCCAAGGTGCAAAACCGACGGCTTAAGGTATTCGTCCACATGTCCTCATAGCAAATATCGGACACATAGCTCAGAAGTTGCCTCTTGGAGCAGCGGTATTGGTATGACCGATGAGCAGATTCAACGATCCTTGCGGATCAGTTGACGCACTCGTGTGACTTTTTAAACCAAGAATACTACGATCTGTTTGATGCGATGCGTCCGATGCTTACGATGCGGACGTGTGGTGGATGCTTACCTTTAAGGTCCTTTCCTAACTTATAAACTCCGACCTACTACTGAAAGCTTTCATGTACTAGGATCACATACAACTTAAGAGGTTCCATGTTACTTATTCTACGGTCTTATTATGTTCGTGTAAAATGAAGAAACATCAAAACAAAAGAACTCAGCGGTCATGTACCAGGCACACATATCATAAAGGAGGTTCCACGTAACTAAGTGTACGGCTTTATGTTCCAGGTTGGCGGCAGCGCAGGAGGCGGCGGGGGCGCAGGCTCGCGCGGCGCCAGCTGATACCATGGGCGGCGCGCACCAGCCCGCTATTCCAGGGCCGAGCTCACTCTTTATATTTTCCGACGAAAATCCTATTCGGAGGTTAGTACCATTCGCTTTGCCTATGTCAGACACCTGACAAACGTTTTTACCATAGGGGCATTAAAGGCGAAAATTCAATAAAGCCGTGAAACAGTATAGCTGTTGTGTCCTTCAGTGTTTGACATCCATTTCTCGCACAACAAGGGTATAAAGAAAGAAAGCCTACTATTACCTATAGGAATAGTAGATAAAAGAAACTCATATCAAACAGTTAAAATAGAAGGTTCTATAACACTGTCGGCTTCATTTAGACTGTTTTCCGGAGTTAATAGTCGCTAGATGATTCCATTTTAATTCGAAGCCGAAGCACTCAAAATCAGATAGTATCACACTTTATCGGTTCCAAAAATATTGTCAAGCAAAATTAACAAAGTTCCAGACATATCACTTTTTAAATTTCTTTCATTTTTAAATCAGAGTTAGCAGCAATCATTTTTTAAATTTGGAACAAGTAGGATAGAAACGTATAATACGTACGTAAAAAAAAAGTATTGATATCGGCTGGCTAAATAGAGCTAATCCATTGAGATTGGCACCTTTTGGTGCGATTAAAAAATAAACTGTGCATTACTGTGCAATAATGAAATTTCATACATTTTTATTGCTCTAGAGTACTAAAGACTCGCTTTGTACTGAGTTTTTAGTGTGATTAGGATGACATTAAAGCATAGTTGGAAGAAAAGATCTTAGTAGCCTTCTTATGTTTATCAGTGACATTGTATTTAACGTCATATAGGTAAACAGCGTTTCCAATAACAGGTTAAGTTTAACGACCTTTCCTTTTTCACACATAAAAAACAAATACAACCTGACAGGCAATACTGAATTACACACAAGTCAGTCCACAACTGTGTCAAACTAAGCGACTGTACATAATCTCACTCTATTAGAGAAGTAGGAATAAGTTAAACGCCAGCTAATGAGCACACATATGGGGCTTGGAACAATGGTGTTTCGCTTGGAAGAAACTTTTCGATTATGGTACCGTTTTTGTAAAATAGTGCATAATAGATGACCGGAACACGTATCATGGGGGCCTGTGGACGGTGTGGCTCGTTCTCGTCCGTCCGACGTCTTCTTATGACGACAGGCCGTGTCGACGGCGCATTCATGTTCCACGTGCGCCTCAAAGAGATGTCAGCATAAGGAAGGGGTCCGCAAGGACCGATGCCTGCCGGGGCTGCGGGGCTGTTCGCAAGGGATACCGCGGCCCTAGTACACAAAGGGCTGAGACGGAACATGGATGGGTTTCAGTCGGTAAAAGTCTGACACTACCTTCCCCTCTACCCAGAGCGGCAGCATTCATTTGATGATTTCCCATCCGAAGAAAAAGGCTCTGATATCATTACAAAAGTAGGTAATTCTACCAATACGAGTATTATAAATGCGAAAGTTTGTGAGTATTAATGTTGTTTACTCTTTCAAAAACTACTCAACGGATTAGGATGAAGTTTTGCACACAGATAGCTTATATAACATGGGACAATAATCAAACTTTCACGCGAGCGATGCCGCTGGAAAAAGCTAGTACTTAACAATTAATGTTCTCTTCTCTTAGGTAAACACGAAACATCATTGAAAAATCATTCCATCTCTCTTCAAACGATGGACAGAAACAGAACGCTGTTTTAATATTTTGAACGTCAAATATGTCACGTATACGTGACAAGCAAGCGCGTGCCCTGTACGCCATCGACTCAAATATGTGACACATATTCGTGGTGCACTATAACACAAAATAAACAATTAAATACTTATGGAATTCCTTTTCTTTTTCGTATTTGCAGTGAAGTGTGTGGCTAGCTGTGGAGACTGGAGGTCACCCGCGTGTATTTATGCTCTGGCGTTCTAAATTTTAAATACTTTTTTCTTTTACCGCTAAGCGCATTTAGTTATTTGCAAACTGTTCCTAAAACAATAAGAAGGTCAGTGTACTGATACCGATAAAAATAAACGGCAAAAAAACTGCAACACAATTTATCAGTGAGAACTGCGTTAAAATTGAAAATACAACGTACAAACTGCGAAAATTCCATAACAAAATAAAATCAAGGGCTATTTGCCCACAAGCTGTAAAAAGGTAAATAAAATGCCACGATAAATGGCTTTGGAACGAAAAACAAGCGGGAAAATGTAAGGTTTATTTTATATTTTTGAAGGTAGGCGTAGATAATTGGGTGTCATTCAACGGAACGTAGTTTGGCATCCGATATGCGTGGTGCCAATCCACGCGGATCGTAAATAAATACAAACTGGAAAGTTTACAGCGATCTGAATTGTAATTTAGTTATTGTTTTCGTTTTTTGTTTACTTTGAGATACATCCTTGATGTATATTAACATCAACAGACATACTTTATACCTACATAGTAGCACTTGCTTAATGGGTTTTGTCAAAAGTATTTAATAAAAGCTAGATGATTCGCGAGAAGTGTCTAGGCATGACTTATTTGAACTGTTTAATTCAACGATTCGTGTAATAATGGCAATAATTTGTGTGTGCAATAAACATGAGGTTAAGCGAGCTGCGCAATACACCTACATACAACCAATACTACGCACACAAACACACACAAATAAAGAACAACAACAAAACACAGAACAAATACCACACTATTAAAAGCATGACAACGGTGACACATTTAAAAACCCAAAATCTTCATCAATTCCGAATTCAAACGAACATAACCTACCTCAGACAATCTATACCGCAGAAGGAACTTAAATCAACCCCAAAAACGTTCACTATCGTGTTCATATTACTACTTAACCCTGCGCAACATCTGGCCAGAACTTAGCATGGAGCATGCGTAAGCGGGGTCGCTATTGCCCCCACTTATGCATATTAAACGCACGCCTTATTTGCCCCCCTTATGCATTTTGTAAACAAGAACGTTCTTACACTAGGTATTCGTAATTTGATAACAAAAAGAGATCGTCGAGAACGGGACAGTTTCATTGTGTTTTTCTTTGTAGGAGTCGTTTACATTGTTTTAGAAAATTGTTTGGGAGTTAGTGCTGTGGTTTTTGGACGACGATACATTTTTCGATGTATCTAGACACAGCCGTTCACTCATTGGTATTGACAATAGACATTTTGGTAGTAGACAATTCACTATCCTGATTTAAAGCCATCATAATATCATGATCGGCGCAGCCTTTTCCCAACTATGTTGGGTTCCGCTTCCAGTCTAACCGGAAGCAGCTGCATACCAGTACTTTACTTGATGAGCGCGACTGACTATCTAACCTCCACAACCCAATTAGTACTGGGTAATACGATAACCCTTGGTAAGACAGGTTGTCAGACTATTTGTACCTGGAACGACTGTCAAAGATCTACAAATGACAGCCAGGATCAACTACTTAAGGTGCTTTCCGAGGCACGGAAGAAACTCGGTATGTAATGAGTGGTCATTCGTCTACTGACCAACCTAGGAAAGCACGGCTTAATTTAAAGATCGATCTGAGTGGCAGTTATTATTTAGCCACGAGCTCTTTAATAAGGTTAATCATCTGACTAATAAAGTTGCCTACCAAAAATATCATACAGTGTCGCTATTCTGTAAGGTGCGTTTACTGTATGTGTCTGAGTTTTATGACGACGATATTTAAAAAAATGTTGTATTATTAGTTACAGACAAAGCTAAACTTTCAAAAGAAAAACAACAACTGGAAACAAAACGTAAACAAAAAAGAATCGATCCAATTCCATTGAACGCAGCCCCAAACCCGAACACATTAGTCATTTAATTTTGAAACGTTTGTCGTTTCAAACATTTCGTGTCGTCACGAAATTCATGATGGTAGGTAACTTTAAATTATGTATATAGGACGCGGCAAAAGGAATATATTCTTGATTAGTTGAAGAACTCTTCCTTCTTGTTTCCTATTTTGAATTTAATTTAATTCATAAGGTAGGCAGGTATATTAAATTCCAAATTATCCTTAGTAGGACTATAATTGGGTTAAAATGAAAATCAACGTAAAATTTTTTTCTGGAGTGTGACAAACGGATCTTAGATTAGTAAATAATAATTTTCTTTTGTTTTTTTTTTATATTCTAAGTAGTGGCTTTGAAGGACTATATGCAGGCCAGTTTTATAACAATTTTTCTCATGTATCGATACGATTTATTTGAAAATTACGTTCATGTAAGCTCCACCTACACATTTCAAAACTGTTTCAATGCAGTTTAACATGTTCACAACTAAGACTGTGAGAGCACGAACTGCATAAAAATGCTTTCCTATTCGACAGCATGTTGCATGAAAACCTTTTATAGTTGTGAAACTTTTCACACCTAGCTAAGTATCGTTGTAAGTGCACATCGTCGGCCGTCGGAGATTCTTAGTCAACATTTTATTGTATAAACGTTCCTACATGCATTGTTATGAAACTTCCTGTAAATGCGAAAATTGTGAGAGCAACCTGTAGGGACAGTTATAGGAGTTCGTTTGAAATTCAAACGTTTTGGTTTTTTAAGATATTCATTTGTTTTATTTTGAAATAGGAAGATATGACTTTTGACAGTCATTGGCACGTTCTGAGGTTCTTTAGAAGATGTTTTGAAGTTTCGAATATTTAGAACATGTATGATTTTCGCTCATATCAGCAAGTCATTTGTTGTTGAATGGCAGAATTAGCAAAATCGATATTTTATTTGGTACTCATACTTATCTAATGACAGGTGTTCGAAAGCTTTATAAAAGAAATATGATGTAGTATCAACATTAATCTCGAGTGCGTAGAGATTTAGACTAGACTGGTTATTGAAAGATTTTGCAAAATCAAAAAGCTTGTACAAACACTTCTTTTCCATTCTTCGGATCATTCAGGCTCCTAGTCAAATACTTAGTAAAAATCTTCACTTGATACACAAACACAAATGCACGAAAGTTGCATTTATAACATAGGGGTTTAATAAGCGATAACCTAAGTAGATTTATGGACACATCGGGCACGCGGCTTGCTGGTAAAAAACAGGTACAGAAAATGAATGAACTAACTTCTACACAATTCCTTTCTACACAGTTTGACACAATTACCAACAAACACAAAAAAGACTTTGACTTGACGCCAACAATTTTATGTTACACTACATAATTGCATTCGTGCGAGGCGTTTAAAGCTAACTGCATTATCGACTCGACACGGTTTATTATCATGTCAAATCGGAACGATAACACGATAATGTTTGGTATTATGACGCTAGCTCTTTGACTAGTGAGAGTAAATTGTTAAAGTGTCATCAAAGTGTCTTGAGTAATTCAGAAAGGTTTATTTTTAAACGTGTTGAGATAAAATGCTGAAAGTTTTAGATATTTGGTCTTTTTAAACCAATATTACACACAATAATACTTGTGTTTTACCATGCACGAAACATACATGAACCATTATGCATTGTTTTGTTTTTCGTAGTGCTCATATTTAATAAAAGCGCTATTGTTTCTAACCGGAAATATACAAAAAAAACCCTTAATAACTACATTATAAAATAATTGCTTACTAGGCGGAAAGCGACATACCCCTATTATTGTATCTGATCGGAACAGTAACGCGATAATATTTTGTATCATGACGTTACCTCCTTGCCTAGTGAGTAAAAAATATTAAAGTGTAAAACGCACACTTATGTGAGCCGAAGGAACCGAAGGAGCCGAAAAATCGAATTTAGAATTACTTGTATGAAATCGTATGAAACCTTGTACGAATTGGACGAATGACATGAATCGGACGATGTTACACGGATGATAAAATGTTTCGTTCGGCGAGGTCGATTCTTTCGGGGTGTACCAGTGTTGAAAAAAGTTTTATTTAGAACTTTACTGTGATAGAATGTATGAATATCTTTGGTGCATTAATATAATAAAGTATGGGAAATTAATTGCCATACAATTTAACATTATCTAACAGTTTTAGTATATTAACTGATGTGTGTGTGCTAATTTGTCGAACAATTCAGTTCCCTGCATTGTCAAGTAATATTTATATTTTATGAAACTTAATAATATTAATTCAATTTTAAAGTAAAAATGTATATTATTTCCAGGTACACAAAGTTCATCATCGAGTGGCCGCCCTTCGAGTACGCGGTGCTGCTTACCATCATCGCCAACTGCGTGGTGCTGGCGCTGGAGGAGCATTTGCCCAACGGCGATAAGACCATCTTAGCACAGAATCTGGTAATTTCAACCTTATATTTATTATACTAAAGGAGGTTACAGCTAAAACGTTACACACAATTTTTTTTTCCTTAATACATTGACAACATTGTTACAGACATCTTAAAATATAACATACAGATAATATCCCACAGATAGGTCCCCTGGCTCCCAAACTATTTTTTTTTTAAATAAATATCGCTGGACATACTGCGCCATCTAGTGCCACCCTAAGCAACGAGGCTTGTGCCGTGAACACCATATAGTTGATAAACTACATGAATACTTTTTGTTTATAAATACATACATAATAAGCATCCATGACTCGGACATAAATGTCCATGCTCATCACCATCACACAAACATTTGCTCTTACCGGGATTCGTACCCGGGACCCCAAGAACCAAGAACGTAAGGCAGCCTCACAACCGCTGCGCCATTCGGATCGTCTTAAATGATCAAATAAAGTCTATAATTCTCGTTTTCACCTATGACATGCGTAGTTGTTAAGTATGACGAAAACTATTACTCTTTAAACTACTTTTAAAGGGTTTTTCTCCTACTGTTCTGATGAAAATGTGTTACAAACATAGTAGTTTAGAACTCATATTTTCATGAAATAGATCCTATCTACAGAACGAATACGAATTGAAAATTGCTTTTAAATTAAGGGAAGTGTTTACATATTGTTGCTGTACACCTACAGGTAATGTTTACACTTCAGGTAGTTTTAACAATAAACATCGATAAGTTTAATTTCTATTTTGAATATTTTATATTTTTCCTAATGTAAGCTGTGCGATTTTGTTTTACTTATTAGGTAATACGTGACGTTTTTATAACTTAAAGACTCAACATCTTGGTCATCATTGTTCAACCAGTACCCTATAGAACCCCTGACCCGGGAGCCCTGCTTCTGCGTTGTGTAAAATCAAATAGTGTAGGCAACTGACTTTTCCACAACTCCATTTCGACTGAACGTCCCATTTTTCACTCATAACTACTTTCACAAAATCCTACTATTAAATGAGTATTTTTTTGTTATCTGTCCCACAGCTGGGCAAAGGCCTCCGCCAATTCTTTTACCGTACCTCATCGGACCAACTCTATCGCCAACCAAATGGTATCGCCGTCTCTTTCTGACTCCGTCTTTCGGCACCCATCGTGGGGAGAGTTTTGCCCAGCGGTCATCCCGCAAGCGACTGACGTGACTTGATCAATCCCATTTTAGCCTAGCAACCAGTGTCCACAACGCACGTTTTGGCACCAAGCGCGGTGTTTCGAACCCTGTCTTGTCAATGTTACGTTCCATTGCCCTTTGGCAAAATCAACCTCCTCATCACATGCTGCTCACCGTTGCTTTATTTCTGCCTCTGCTGCTCAACTAATACTACTAATAGCGCAATCCAGAGGTGACTGTGCTTGCCTTGGTTGATCTGTGAATGGGTGACCACCTATCACATACCGAGTTTCCTCCGTGCCTTGGAAAGCACTTCAATCGCCAGTCACCAAATTCACCCACACTATCAACCAGTACAGTTCTTAGTGAACGAATTCAAATATTGGAACACAGAACTATACATTTTATTGCGATTTTTTTTTAGTCATCCAAAACACTAAAAATTGATTGACACTTTTGCTAACTAGCAGTGCAAGTATGTAAAATTCGATAGGACTCGATAAGATAAATTTGACAGTTATTTTCGATAAAATGAGTTTTTCACTCCATAAAAACTCATTTTATCGAAAATAACTGACAAATTTATCTTATCGAGTCCTCTCAAATCCAACGTACTTGCACTGCAGTGCCGATAACATATAGTTAAGATCCGCCAGGAAATTCCTTTATATACCATCAAACCATTCAGTGCATCTACCTACGATTTCAGCCTTTTAGGTTCCGGCTGTCATTTGTAAATCTTCGACCATCGTTACCTAGGTAGTCAGTGGCCCGCAACCAGTTTTACCATGAGGTATCGTTTTACCCAGTACTAAATTGGTTCTGGAAGTCAGATAAGCAGTCGCTCCATGTAAAATACCACTACACAGCTGCATTCGGTTAGACTGGAACCGGACCTCAATATAGTTGGGAAACAGGCTACGCAAATGTATTGTGATCCATACCATCCTATTGCATTCCCTGTTTCTTTGAACTCTCTCATCAATGCGTCTTTTAAACATGTAACAGGATTAAGTCATATAGAAAGAAAAAAAAAATATTTGACGTCAGTACATAAAGCACACACACAATAATATTTTAAAAAATACTACAAAAAAGAGAAAATACATAGTATGTACTGTGTGCCTCACGGCTACGTCAAACAGGTCCATTTCAGCATTCATGCCAGACAGGTGATTCTGTCTGACGCTAGTCTTCCAATGAACCTTGAGGGGTTTAGTGACAGACAGAAAACAGTTTCAAACATAATAAATAAATAAATGGTAATACAATAAATAGATGGCGAGTAAGTTAATGATATGTGTACCTATGTCCGAGTAAAATCTACCTAGAACATTTGACATACACAGACCATACATGTTTAACATAGCGTGGCCAGTCTCTTATTGTATGTGTTCAATGGACGTGTGTATTGTATTTGTGTGCATAAGCTAGTAATACTACGAATTGACCGAGCACAGCACCGTGCGTAGAACAAGGGGCTTGTATTTCTATGTAACAAAGGCAGCCATAATTGGTATTTAATACACCGTTATTGTAACGATACTGGAGTACATTAAAACTAATGATTTCTGTGCAAATACTGATAACGAAATCATCTTTTATTTTATGGAACTGTTTACATAATAAAATAATATGATGTTCTGTGATGTCAGATGTGTGGTGGAGAGTAAATACACATACACTGGTTGCGACCAGTTATTCCAATTTATCAGGACTCGGCGCAGCATTGTCTTCTTCTTCCATATTTCTCAATTGCTCATCATCTCATCGGTCACCTTTGACGACCCGTATGGCACAGCGGTAGTGAGGCTGCCATAGGTTCTTAGGGTCCCGGGTTCGATTCCCGGTAGGAGCAAATGTTTGTGTGATGAGCATGGACATTTGTTTCCGAGTCATGGATGTTTATATGTATAATAAGTATGTATTTACAAACAAAAAGTATACAGTGTAGTATATCAACTGTCTGCTGACCACGATACAAGCCTTGCTTAGTGTGGCACTAGATGGTGCTGTGTGTAACGTCCAGCAATATTTATTTTTACCTCCTTTCTTGTGATATCGTTCTTCATACCGTCCATCCATCGTTTATTTGGTCTTCCATTCTACTCTTATACTTTATACTCATACTCAAAACTTTCCTCGTGACACTTTTCTCATTCCTTCGCATCACATGCCCATACCAAGCCACTGATTACCACACAACTTTTTTAGTCATCGGTGCCATTTCCAGTGTTCCTCTTATGTACTCGTATCTTATATTATTCAATCGCGTAACACCAAACATCTCACTTAGCGACCTCATCCCTTTCATTCATCCCCTTTGTGGCCCAATATTCTGATCCATACAAGACAGGTCTCTTTAATCTTTAAATCTTTATCTTTAAATCTTTATTCAGAATCTCAAAAGGTAAAATACAATATGAATCTAAAAACTAACAATGACGGTACAAAAATGTAAGATGCCTGTACTAGGAAAATCCTGTATCACAGGCTGCAGGAGCTCTAACAATATTCTATAAATAGGACAGTAGTTTATTGTTTAATGTTTAAAATTACATAGTGACAAAATTATTTTCATAAACTTAAACTCTAATAACTTAGAACTAAACACATAATTATTACACGAAAATATTTGCGTCAGCAGAATTTATAATAGGTTGCGAAACACATTCGAGGCGTTCTTGTTTATATTTGATAATTGCACTTAGCAACT
This sequence comes from Xestia c-nigrum, assembly GCA_916618015.1. Lineage (NCBI taxonomy): Eukaryota > Metazoa > Arthropoda > Insecta > Lepidoptera > Noctuidae > Xestia > Xestia c-nigrum. The sequence goes on from OU745246.1 coordinate 21,608,847, forward strand.
AATGTGCTTACAAAAATTAAAATCGATGGTAAGTATGTCAGCGCAATGGTCTGTTATTGTCATGTTGTTTCAGCAATATTGCGTCAAACGCGGAAGTCTGACCTAGAGTATGACGCTCTACGCGCCCTCGTAGTCGATGGAGTTGATGTACCTATATTCGGCTAATTTCTTAGCTGGGCACTCAACATCTCCCGTTTTGTGGTTGTTAGGCTTTTTAAAACGCGAGCACGTCGCACATTTAGGGCTGTCCGCTTTCTTCACGCACTCTGACAACGAGTGTCCTGCTTCTCCGCAGTGACCACACGTGGAGTTTACCGCTCTGCATGATTTTGCTGCATGACCAAATTGTTGGCATTTGTAGCATCTGGTAACCAAGGTGAAGTCTCTAACAGGGCAGGAGGTCCAATTTATAAAAATTCTTGCTTGAGATATTAAAGCCCTACGTATCTTGGCTGGTACTTCGATAACATAATTACAGGTCGATGCATCTTTCTTCCCAGATTTGTGGCTAAGTTTAACGGCGGCCAAAAAGGTCTCCATTGACATCGCTGTAAACTTATCGGCGATGTTCTGTTCGTACATGTACCGGAAGACGTCAGCGTCAGCCAAAGACGCTGACGCTCGGTCTTTAAGCATTGCTAAATTAATATGGCTAGGACGCAAAATGAGTACATATTCCGATCGTGAAAAGGCGTAATGTGTAAAATAACAAACACTTTCTCCATTGTTTCAGGAAAAGACCGAGGCGTACTTTTTAGCAATATTTTGTGTAGAAGCCTCGTTAAAAATCTTAGCCTTAGGTTTTGTTTTACACAGGGGATCGTATCTTAGAAACGTTTGGAACATCATGGATTTTTTCGTAGTAGTAACTGGGTGAGTTATTTTTCATACTTTTCATTCTTATTAGTGTTAATTTAGTCGTTAAGAGATATTGATGCGGTTATGTAAAGAAATTACGTAAAGAACCAAATGGTTTCTGATGCTTTAATCAAATCTCGTTGTTTGGTTGTTGTTATTATGGCCAACCATTCATGGTTTACCAACGGATTTGATCAGGCTTTCGGTAACCTGAACTAAAACGAAATTAAAATTAATTCTTTACATAACTTTTGTATCACAACATTATTTTTCACTGCAATAAAGCTATATAGCTACAAAAACATCGTAGCGCCGAGGCTGCTAACAGTGAACCGTCTTAATTTTATCTAAATTATATAAATTACCATTTACAAACTATTAGGCCACACAATTGGTTGACACTAAAACGTAGGACACTAGGTTTTGTCAAACACAAAGAAGAGTTGACATTATTGAATATTCGATAACAAAAACTAGGTCGATGACGATATTCGCCGAATACAACGTGGACGTTGACCTCCGGATGCTGCGCTCGTTCAGAGTGCTCCGACCGCTCAAGCTCGTCTCGCGGATACCAAGTAATTCACAGTAATTGGCGAAAAGTTCACATAATACCTCTACCTTATTTGTTATAGACGTTACTCGCTAGATGTTTTCGAATTTTGAAACTTTTTTGAATGTAGAACTACAGCTAGTTATGGACAATAGAATTTTTATAATTATTAGTAAAAAATACGTAGCATCGTATTCTCGACATGTTTATTGACATACTTAACATAGTTTAGAAAATGTGTGAATTTTAATTAATATGTGATTTATTGAAAATGTTTAATGTTTTAAAGCTACGTGTTGCATAATAGTAAAGATTTGCTATACATTTTGTGTATTGTGTAGGTTTACATCAAATATAAAAGCTAATACGTAAGAAATTAGATAAAGAAATGGTTTTAGGTGTGAATAAATATGGTGTATTTAGATTAAAATGCGTAAAATTAACATGATTACTTAGCATATAACAATCTAACTAATTAGATACACGATATTTAGATTGTAGTTATTTTTTACATAAAATTAAGGCTGTGCTTTGTCACGTACGTTTTCGTTAATTACTTTATCGTATACATTCATAGAATTTATATATTATTTTTATTTTATTTTCGTTCGAGCCCTCATGGATAACCAGCAGAGTAATCATGTAACACACTCACAATCTAAAAGGAACCATTTGTGATTTGTCTGAGCCAAGATCCATCCAACTTCCGTCAAGCATTATCCCACGGACACAGTTCTTTGCAAAAGTACTTACTGAGTCCATGGTATTGACGCCTTGCAGAAGCTCACTCAAAAATCACTCTAATCGTTCGATTGCGTGGGTTGTTTTTTTTGGAAATTTATAATTATTCGTTTTGTTAAAACAAAAGCACAGTCTTCAGTAGTAATTTATTACTCAGCTAGTTGCTAGTTCAAGCTATAGTATCGAGTGATATGTGTTTGGCAGTATCATCACGCAGCTGCCGATCGCGCCAACCGAAGTCGACTTCAGGACCTTGCGTGCCATTAGGGTGCTGAGGCCCCTTAAATTAGTATCGGGCGTTCCTAGTGAGTTCTAGAACATTCATAGATTAGTTAATCGTATTGTAGTTCCACTAGTTACTGTTGCATAATTTTTAAAACTGGCTGGAAAGAAAAAAAAGTATTGAACAAATAAATGTTCTGGCAATTTTGTTGAAAAAAGTTTTAATGCTAAAAAGTACTGGCCATTTATAATTTTGTGTGAATAAAGAAAAATCGGTGGCGCCATTTTAAATTAAAATTATGCAACAGTGAAAATCATTGTGCACGATAACTTTTTGATTTTATATTGTGTTACCATTGTTCTGATGACTTTTTCAATAAATAGTTAATGATTTTCATCTCTAGATATATGGCATTTAGTCAGAAAATCTATTTCTTGTTGTCTGTATCTTTATTAAAACTTTCTTTTAATGTTATCATCGATAAAATAAGCAACTAACGTCGAGAAAAAAACGACATATTTGGTAATTATTTCTAGTTTTATCTAATTAAAATTATGATGACAAAGATAAAATTAAATTATTGCCAAAATACTATTGGAATCTCTTCTTCAAAATTTCATTTTACGAACGTATAATATTATTGCCCTGTAATTTATAAACACCGAATAAAATAATGTTTGCTTCTCATCTTATTTATTTGTTTCTCTTTATTTGATCTCTTTAAATACATTGCTTATCTTCTAATACCAATTGACAGAGTTAACATTGGTGACTAAAATTTTATCGCACAAAATACGAGTGCCTTCTCAGTCTTTTTAAAACTAATGTTCCAGCTTCTTTTGTTTTAAGAAAATTCTACTTCCCAATAGTTTATATCTCACGTCATTTAGCAAATTGGAAACAAGAGGAACTCTTCGATTTTCAAATCAATCCTGCATGAAATGGCTTTTAAATCAAACGATCATTAACCAAACAGCTAAAAAGTTTTAAATTGCAGGGCAAGCCACGCAATATTGAGCTTTATAGAATAATATAAATAAATACCATTTCCGTGTAGGTCTGCAAGTCGTATTGAAGTCCATTATAAAGGCGATGGCGCCGCTGCTGCAGATTGGTCTCTTGGTGCTTTTTGCGATAGTCATCTTCGCTATCATCGGCCTCGAGTTCTACTCAGGGGCGCTGCATAAGACTTGTTATAATTTAGAAGATATTAGTAAGTATTTTACTCACACATATTTCAAGACTTAGTCTAATAATGCCCCCTAGACATATTGATTAAATATTTAACAACTTGTTTACCATCCTCTCATGTACTTAGTTTCCCATTGTTCATCATTACTGTGTATATTTTCTGCATATCGAGTTGGACTACGTTAGTTAAATTAAGATAAGACACTCGAATTCGAAAATTTTGTAGAGGAATCAAAAACAGATTAACTTGTGAACAAAAAAACCTTTTTAATCCTTCATGGATACTTTTCCTCTACTATAGATACCAAACCCAAGCTATCGATCTAGCGAGCTATCGGTAAATTCAGCTGTACACTACTCTCGGTCGTAACAAAGTGTAACTCATCTGCAAATAAAAACATAGATTCTATTACCAAGAAACAAGCTTACTACGTCAATTGTATCAGAACTTCATGGAACCTATCGGTAAATACGGACTTACCTACCATAAATAACATCAACCCAGTTAAAGTTTGTACGACACTAACATGCAGTCACAAACTCACGAACAGGCGACACCATTGCATGTGGCAATTTAAATTAACGGCCAAACTTCAAAATGTAATAAGTAGAAGTTCGAAACTTTTCAACGTTTTAATTATTGGCCATAAAAGTTAATTACCAATGCCTTTTGAAACTAGCACTTTATGTTGCATTTCAAAAATGTGGGCTGAATTTGATTTAATCAGTGATTTTATCAACGATGGGAGTAAATGCTTTTACATAAACGAAAATATTTTGGCATAATGCTAACCTCATATCACAGAACATATCAATGCCATTTATCATCCATACCCGATAAAAAGAATAATGTGTGTCGGGATTTCTAATCGGAACGCGTAGATACGCCAATTTGCAAAAAATCGTTGATCTCTTAGGTGTATATGAAAACGACCATATCAAAGTAGTCACTACAATCAATTTTCATCCCCCAGGTGAAATAGTAAACGAAGGCGATAGTGCAACACCGTGCAATGCGGACAACTCAAGCCTAGCGCCGTTTGGCGCGAACGTGTGCGACTACGATAAGAGCACGTGCCTAGAGAAGTGGGAGGGGCCGAACAGAGGCATCACATCCTTTGACAACATTGGCTTCGCTATGCTCACCGTCTTCCAGTGCATCACCATGGAGGGCTGGACTGCCATCCTCTATTGGGTATGTTGTTTCGGCTTACATTTTTCTGTTCTTCTTTAACTAATTCTATGTCGTCGTTTACTATACTGTCCACGTGAAATTAACGAACTGAATTCTTTTCATGGAGTTTTACTTGATCTTTCGTTAATGTGAAGCTTACTTTCTAATAACATAGAAAGTTTACAACCTTCTTTAAGGAATTCTAATGACGATTGTTTGTTGCAGACGAATGACGCGCTAGGTAGTGCGTTCAACTGGATTTACTTTGTGCCTCTCATAGTATTGGGTTCATTCTTTATGCTCAACTTAGTTCTCGGTGTCCTTAGCGGGTAAGTCCAAACACTTATACAACATTTCATAATTATACTATTATTTTGTTTTATATTTTCTTTATTATTATTGCCATTGATATTCAGAGAGTTCTCTAACGAAAGAGGGCGCGTAGAACGGAGGGCTCAGTTTGTAAAAGAAAGAGCTCGTGCAATGTTCAACGCAGACTTCAATGCATATCTCAACTGGATTACTGAAGCAGGTCTTTTGAATATTGATGGCGTGTGCTCAAGTGATGCTAGAAAAGAAAGTAAACAAAATATTGTAGTAAACGATTTGGTTCGTCTCGACTCCGACTCGACTCGACTCGACTCCAACATCTTTATGTTGGAGTTATATATATTTGTATGTGTTTTGTGATGATTTATAAGTATGCTAACTCATAAATGAGGCGATTTCTAATTTCGCTAGATATAACTATAGTGTACTAAATAACAGATATAAGTTAAATAAATTTGCATTACTTGTTTCACTAGTGCTAGAGTAGTTGAATAAGCGTAATTATGTTTGCAGTGAGTTCGCTAAAGAAAGAGAGAAAGTAGAAAATAGACAAGAATTTCTTAAATTAAGAAGACAGCAGCAACTAGAGAGAGAACTCAATGGTTATGTTGAGTGGATATGTAAAGCAGGTAAGTAAATAACAAATACACCAACATGACGTAACACCATTAATACTGAATACAGATACTACTACACTTGAACATACAATAACGCAGTAAGAACAAACATTGAATCTCTTGAAAATAGATGAAATAGCTTCTGATGACTTTACTTTGCTTACAGAGGAAGTAATATTAGCAGAAGAAAGAACAACAGAAGAAGAAAAAGCGCACATAATAGAAGGTAAGCCCACAGCTATAGCTTTTGAATTTCTTAAAAACAACTTGATATTTCTTACAAGAATACAAAAGATATAGTTGGATAAAAACTTCTAATACTCTACACTTTGATAATTTATTTATTTTCGTTACTAGCGCGGAGAAGAACAGCGGCCAAAAAGAAGTTAAAAAATCTTGGTAAAAGTAAAAGCACAGACACAGAAGAGGAAGAACAGGATGAAGACTGCGGTGATGACGGTCAGTATCATCTTCCTGTCACATGAATGTTACAAATTACGTAATATGAGTGTCGTGTTGTGTGTATAACCTACTACAGATAAAGATTTAATCAAAATTTATATTGAAACCACAGATTCATGTTCTTCAAACCAAATTCTAGAAGCATGTTTTCATTTTCTTTACATTTGTTTACTTTATTGTCTTTTAAACAAATATTAATAGTCAGGTTAGGTATTTTTAAACTTTTCAGTACACTAGTCACATTTGTAATCATTCAAATACTATCCTAGTCTTTTCACTTAATTATTATTATTGTAAATTCATGAATGTTGCATGATATTTTGTCGATAACTAACTCTTTTGTATCATTTTCACCCATTTTCATTGCGTATTCGTACTCTATTTGTGTGTTGGTTGTTTACAGTTCCAAAGAAAAAGCAAGGTATGGGATCAAACGTGATGCTGGTAGAATATTCCTTTTCATCTTCTACAGTAGTCAAACTAGACTAGCCTTAGATTTAGGATTAGTACCCTATCCGTATCCAAATTATGAAAGCGTTTGTACGTGTTCCCAAAATTATTTAAATGTAGCTGTGAAATGTAGGAATGAACTTCTACTTGTCTTGTGTGATTCGGAGTCATCATTTAACCGTACAGACGTCATACCCTCTGTATTGTTCCCTGCTACTCTTCTAACTTTAGGTCCGCTATTTCCACTGCCCACAACCAAAGCTTGTACAGCGTGAGCTTCACAAAAAAGTTACCATAAAACGTAACAGGTTTTTCTGGGGATTACATGACGGTATCTCAGAAGAGGGGTTGTTAGTGATTTATACGAGCGAAGTATCGGATTGCGACCCCGATTGAATTTCGATGCCGTTTCCATGCCGTCCAATTACTTCATGTTATAAAACTTAACGATCAAAAACCAGCTTTAAAAGCACAAGAGCATTTATGTGTCGCAATTCTGTGAACGTAGTAGGACTGCTAACATGTCGTGCGTACGCTAGAGTTAATAATCAATTAGCTGAATGTTAAACCCGAATCCTTTAGTTAAATGCAAATGCCGTTGATCATGCAATAAACATTAGACCCTTTAAATGTCCGATATTTGGTAACGAACACGACTATTTACACGCGATGTAATAATAGAAGCATAGAAGAGTGGACCTTAAAAGTGGCTCATATTTTTAAGGCACCAGTTGCATTAAATACCTGATTAATAAAACAAAGCCATGAATTTAGAGTGTCAGCAACTAATTGCAAGATCAACGGCAGCTTTAACATCACGACATTTAGTAACATATGTTTTATTACAACAGGTTTTCTAAAAAGTAAAGCGCGGTCCGCCGGGAGATTCGCGGACTTCTGGCGGGCCGAGAAAAGGTTCCGGTTTTGGATTAGACATACAGTGAAGACTCAGTGGTTCTACTGGTTTGTCATTGTCTTGGTGCTCTTCAACACGATATGCGTGGCTGTGGAGCATTATAGACAACCGAAGTGGCTGACTTCGTTTTTATGTAAGTAGAAGATAAATATAATAAATCATATTTGTTTTTAGGCAGAACCAATTTTCTGTATTTTTAATTGAATTCAAAAATAAATAGTAGTAAATGAACTCGAACCCCCTAATGTCTCATCAAAACATCTGCAATTAAATAACGCCATGTTCCTCCTCAGACTATGCCGAATTTGTGTTCCTGGGGTTGTTCATGATGGAGATGTGGGTGAAGATGTACGCGCTGGGGCCGCGGATTTACTTCGAGTCGTCGTTCAACCGGTTCGACTGCGTAGTCATCTCCGGCTCCATCTTTGAGGTCGTCTGGTCCGAGGTCAAGGGTGGCTCCTTCGGCCTATCTGTCCTGAGAGCTCTAAGACTGCTGAGGATATTCAAGGTAAAGATTTGAAATCAATCTGGGTTAGTTTGTTGACTGAAGTTTAAAATTTGTTAATAGACCATGTTTTTCATCTTTATAATTTGCTTAAGTTTGAAGTACTTTTTTATCATGCAGCAAATGGATGATTATAATCTAAATATTATTTATATTAAAGGTTTCAAAGTGTAATAATTAAAAACTTATATGTACTTGGTGCTCAGTTTTCCAAACACAGGTAGTTTCTTAAAGGTGTAATGTGATTTGATGTTCCTATTTTGCGGGAATGACTGAAGATTTTTAAACTGTATACTAATAACATTGTTTCTGTTTTCCAGGTCACCAAGTACTGGTCATCACTTCGGAACCTGGTGATATCTCTCCTCAATTCAATGAGATCCATCATCTCGCTGCTGTTCCTCCTCTTCCTCTTCATTCTCATCTTTGCACTACTCGGCATGCAACTGTTCGGAGGACAGTTCAACTTCGAGGATGGCACGCCGCCGACCAACTTCAACACCTTTCCTATCGCGTTGCTAACTGTCTTCCAGGTAATTATGATCTGATCTTACTTCTCTAGTAGTTTTTAATTTTATGAATATGCTTTTCAAGCCTACTGCCAAATCCGGCCAGCAATTTAATTGTTGCTATAATTTTGGAACAGTATGAAGCTGATTGGTCCATAGCGAGATACTGCAACAACGTAGAAGTGGTAATATGGCCCAAGTAGTTTATTAAATTGTTCCATATTGCGCCATAAATGTAAAAAATGGCTATACAGGGACAACTTTAGGATTTTACAGTTTACTTGTTTTGAGTTATGCATTATCAACTTTATTCGTTTTATTTTTGATATATAATGTGTTTAAACACTTGCGCAATTCGTGAAAATAAACCATCAATTTCTCTTCTTTCCAGATTCTAACAGGTGAAGATTGGAACGAAGTGATGTATGATGGCATCCAGTCTCAGGGCGGAATCCAGAGAGGCATGATCTACTCGCTGTATTTCGTCATCCTCGTCTTGTTTGGCAACTACACGCTGCTAAACGTGTTCCTTGCCATCGCTGTCGACAACTTGGCTAATGCCCAGGTGCGTTTGTTTTTCTGAGCGTTGTTTTGCGTTACTTGGTCTTATATGGTTGGGCTCATCTTCATTATCACATATTTATTGAAATGATATCTCATAGGGTGTGGTTTTTGTATTAAGATCAACTAACGCAAAACATTTATCAATGTGTGTGTACACAAAGAAGACGTTCGCCAATTCGATGTGTGTTGAAGTCATCGCGCTCTTGTAAATCTGACGCCGCTTTTCGTGTAAATGTTGCAAATCTGTATTTACAGGAATTGACAGCGGCAGAAGAGGAACAAGTCGAGGAAGACAAAGAGAAACAGCTACAAGTAAGTGTCAAGCTTCTATACGTTTATAGTAACCTAGTATTCATCCTCTGATGCTTTGGAGTTTAGTTAATAGTATCACAATTTCAAAGCCATAGCATGTTCAACCACTCTTCCACAAGCATTTACTTTCAAGCGGTTGTACTAATTGGTTTAAGCTGTTGATTGGAACGAAATTTGTACATATTTCATACATTATTCCGGATAATTAGGAATTGGAGAAAGAGATGGGTGCATTACACGCGGTGGACGGCTCTCCAACCGGAGTAGACCTTAGTCCCTCTTCGCCGACGAGTAGGAAGGTAAAAAGAGCTCGGCATTGGCAAAGCTATGCTTCAAATTGTATTGGTGTCGACGACTTAAAATATTGTTGATATTTTAAACTTCCACTGTTTTCATTGAATTCTTCTAAGATCTCATTCTGCAGCTTCTCTTAACACCGCATGACACTGCACGCTGTCTGATGTGTTGTTGTTTCCTATGTGTGTTCGTTCATAACTTCGATATCAACAACATTTTAAGTACGCTAGACGGTTCGATGTCGCTTATGTGAGCAGAATGTCATGATAGGTGTTTTTATCAAATCTTTATGATCTTTATCTCTAGATGGCTAATGGATGTCAACATCAACTTGACTTTTTACGTTAACTTCAACTAGGTGGCTACTTAATTCACAAAAAACACATACTGGTTCATTAATTTCAATACATGATTTCTTTCTAGCTTGAGGATCATTCTTTCCTTTCACTTTTTTAGAGTTTTTATTTCTATTTACGACATTGATTTGGAACGCATGTTTTACCACGACATTCATCAGTAATGGCTTGTGTAATAGTCTTTACTTTAAAATCTAAATGTGAAACTACTAGTATTAAGTTATTATAATTTCATTTGTGTACTTATTCTTTGAAAAAGTCACAATAGTGATCACTTGCTATAAAACATCTTCATGTAATTTATCATAAATCTGTTACCGAATCTAGTGTAGTTTTCTTCGATATTTTTGAAGAACTCTTATAGAGCCAGAGCAAGAACATTAGAAGTAGTGGAACCAACGTAGATGAAAACAGTTAAGGGAACGTATAATATTATGGGTTTGTACTATTTCAGAACAAAAAGAAAGAAGAGGCCAAAAAAGATGATGATGAGGTACCAGATGGACCAAAACCAATGCTGCCATATTCGTCCATGTTTATTTTGTCACCTACTAATCCGTAAGTAACTATGATAGCATAATATGAACTTCATATTGATTCCTTTGGATGTTTTGATGATATTGAAACGGTGTCCTGTTTTTGTTACAGAATTAGGCGAGGCGCACACTGGGTTGTAAATTTAAGATATTTTGATTTTTTTATCATGGTAGTTATATGTATGAGTTCTGCGGCTTTAGCGGCTGAAGACCCCGTAGTGGAAGAGAGTGACAGGTATGTGTCGTAAAAAAACTATCTATCTCCAGTGCCCAAGAATATCATCCTTTTGCTATAGTAGTAGTTTAATAAGCTGAATATAAGTATGCGGAATTTTGAATTTATTTTATTCACAATTCTACATATATTATATTTATATACCTATATAGGGTTTAAAACACCTCTTCACGAAGCCCAAAGGCACTTGTTTTCCCCGTCATTGCTATCATTCTTTTGTTCTACAGCTACACCATACCTGGGATCCTTCTAGTTACGGAGATATGGGGGGTCAAAGTTAAATTTTTTTGACAAATATTTTTTTAAACAGTTATTTTTTGTAAGATTTTGACTTTTAACACCTCCACGACCCCCGTACTATTCAATCCATCCATCAGCACAATGTTTTAAGGGCGTTACATTTAGTTCTACCACAAAACATGATATTTATACTCGAAAAAAAAGTTGTTTCCCAGCAATAATTTTTGCGTAAAGTTACTTTAGTTAGATGTACAGAATGCTTGATTAACGGCTTTGTGATGAGGTGGTTTACACCCTGTATTGATTTGCGATCTCCGAATCGAACAAAAGATACCCAGATACAATAGACCACAAACCTACAAATGGTTCTTTCACATGTACTCCTTCAGTTGTAGGAGACTATAATAATTCTACTAATCATACTCTGTGTTCTACAACAGGAACAAAATCCTGAACTACTTCGATTACGCGTTCACGGGCGTGTTTACCGTGGAGATGCTGTTGAAGATAGTGGACCTCGGCATCCTGTTCCACCCGGGCGCGTACTTGCGCGACCTGTGGAACATCATGGATGCCGCCGTCGTCATATGCGCCCTTGTCAGCTTCGGATTTGAGATCGGGTATGTTTTTAACATCAATTTTATCAATAATATGATTAACAGTTCTCTGCGCATTGTTAAATAAAACTTAAATACAACTGGCAAAATGTGGGTGTGCTATGAGTACACCTCTGCCTAACATTTAAAGGGTTCAGACTTGATGTTATATTACTCTGGGCTTCTATTGACAGATTGTATATTTTATCATATTATACGGCCATGCTAGTTTCGTACATAAAATTATTGTGATCAGAATTTGAATCAATGTTATTTACCTCGATACTATATTAATATTGGTGGGCATCACGCATTCTCCTGAAAACCATTTACAATTTCGTGAATATCGTTGTCGCTCTTTGGTTTTCTAACAGTTTCAAATTTAACATCACGATTGAGACGTTGTCAAGTGTAATCCAATAGTTAACTACAATTTGATGATATCCCAAACGTGAATCCAAATGAAAATACTCATTTTATTTATGAACTGCAAAATGAATGACTCCTTAATTTTATTGTTACAGAGGCGTGAAAAAGGGCGCGGGGCAGAATCTGTCAACAATAAAATCGTTAAGAGTGTTACGAGTGCTCAGACCTTTGAAAACTATAAAACGAGTTCCAAAGTTAAAAGCAGTGTTTGACTGTGTTGTGAACTCTTTGAAAAACGTCATTAACATTCTCATTGTGTACATATTGTTTCAATTCATATTCGCTGTAATTGCAGTTCAACTTTTTAATGGTAAATTTTTTCACTGCAACGATATCAGTAAGAATACTTTTGAAGACTGCCAGTGAGTATTGAATTTTTTTATCTTCTTTCGTTATTTATTATTGCTCATGTAAATCTTTCCTTATATATTCTTCCAATTAAACTGTTTTATTTTATTTTATTTATTTAAATATAAGTGTATATTCTGTTATTCTAAAATCGTCTTTTGTTGAAACGTTAATGAAGAAATTGTAATGTAGTTAATTGTTCTTAAAGATTATCAATAATCCAAACGTAACCCACTCGCCTATGCTCAATGTTTAATTCTAATGCAAATCTTGTTGTGTGTGCAGAGGGTCGTATTTCGTGTACGAATCAAACACCTTACTGCCGAAAGTCAACCAGCGCACGTGGACAACGCAATCCTTCCATTACGACAACGTAGCAGTGGCGATGCTTACGCTCTTCGCAGTACAGACCGGAGAAGGGTGGCCACAGTGAGTATTGTGCCTTAGAACTAAAATCTTTTATAAAAACAATTCTAGCCTTCTGAACATTTCATTTTCTCTCAATAAATCCTATACTAATACAACTAAATGCAGTTAGACGATTGAAAGTAATGTCAATAACTATAACTTAATTCTTCTAAATCTTCTTTATTTTCGTAATGTCCTGCTGGAACAAGATCTTCTAAACAATATTAGAAGTCTTAATATTATTCCCATTACGTTTTAGATTCCGTCATTTAATCTAATTCCAACTAGATCTTGATGGTCTAATTCGCACGTATTTCAGTATTCCAATTGAGAAATTTTAATTCGAATCCTGTCTCATCTGACCTCAACTAGATCTCAATCAAATTTTAAATCTTAAAATAACACTAATACTGTTCTTTGTTTACAGAGTATTACAAAATTCAATGGCCGCCACCTACGAAGACAGGGGACCCATACAAAATTTTCGAATAGAAATGTCCATATTTTATATCGTTTACTTTGTGGTGTTTCCTTTCTTCTTTGTTAACATATTCGTAGCTCTGATAATTATCACATTTCAAGAGCAGGGCGAAGCTGAACTGCAGGATGGTGAAATTGATAAGAATCAGGTGAGTTCAAAAATGTGAAGACTAGACTCAATGCTAATGATTTGGCAATACATAAAAGACAAAAGTATCTGTAGTTTCTGGCCGGTTCATCTCCTTATGAGACGGCCAACCTTAACCGCACTCATATTTTTTTTACTTGTTATGAATGCCCATGTAAAAAAGTTTTGAGTATAAATGCGGATGGGTATATGAGTAGAGGAAGACCAGAGAGATGATGGATAGACTGAATAAAGAATGTTAGGGTAAGAAAAGAAGTGTCTGATAAAATGACGTAAAATAGAGAAGCATGGAAGAAAGAAGACATGCTACGCCGACCCCAAATAAATTGGAATAAGGGCAAGATAACGATGATGATATCCCTGTGAAAATTACTGATGTAAAAAAAAATATTACGATTGCAATCTCCCTCGATGATGACATGATACTAAATCTCTTTGTTCACAGAAATCGTGTATAGACTTCACGATAGAAGCGCGGCCTCTTGAGAGGTATATGCCAAGCAAAAGGACGAGTTTTAAGTACAAAGTGTGGAGAATAGTCGTCTCTACGCCCTTCGAGTATTTCATCATGACCCTCATCGTACTCAACACATTGTTGCTCATGATGAAGGTATGTATCACCGACGCTTCTGACTGTCTTAGAATAATTAATGTTAGATCAACTAATAATAATCATAATTTTATTATTATAATAATATGTTTACTTTAAGTACAAACACTTTTTCAAAAAGTGATCATACAAAATACATAAACAAAAGAAGCACTAAATGTGAAAAGTAGAAAATGATCACTTATTTAAGGTAGTTGTTGCTGAAGAACCTAGCCTGTCTCACAAGGCACTCAAAGTGACGATCTAGATTAGCAACCAATCCTTGAAGCCTGCACAGTACCATTCTAGAGAGCTCATCAAATGTAAGTTATAAGCTCTCTAGTTTGGCAAAATATACCAAGATATAACCATTGTCGTATATGCGTCTATTAATATATGTTCGCACCCAATAGAACCTTTTAGTGAATTATTTTATTAGTTGTGTAACGTCTTAAATGTTTTAAATGTTAAACTATACCTGGATGACGATATGTTACAAAAACAACATTGGCACAACATTTAGTACTGCCTACTAGTTTAGGTTTTTCAAAAATCACAACACACACAATATACACACAACATACAGAGTGTTTACGATATCACTGTACTTATCGGCGTCAGTATACACTGCATCGGAATGCGCCGTATTTAAAATTATTACCGAGCCTATCCCGTCAAATGTACCTACCGCCAAATATCATTTTATTTTCTCCTGTGTTTTGTTGGATAATCCTTTCGTTACTCCTCGCTTGCTATTAATTAAATATGTATGTATCGGTGTTTACTGCACGATATACCTGTCCTTCCAGCACATTTATGGCACAAGATACACCAAACATTTTATTCGGTTATTCGTGCTTGTGAATGCACAACATTCTCTGGGTACAGATAGGACGTGGCATGGGCCATAAATGTTGTTCGTGTTGCATGATCTTATTTAAGACCTATTCCTTATTGTCTTTATGTGGATATTGTGCATGCTTGGTGGAATGGCCTACTGCCAGGCGTGATCTGTTGGTGGCTATGGGCTGCTTTGTATATTTATTGGAAAATTGACAAAATTGATCATTTTTCTAATTGAGACAATTTTTAAAAAGGAACTAAAGTTATATTACGTGGTCAAAATTATAACACTATTTTTTCTGTTCTTCCCAATTTTATGTTTAATGTTGCGTTCTTTTATTTTCAAGATCTATATGTTTACTTTCCTATATATTCCTATAGTACTATGAATCTGTTTAGCTTTAATTTTACTGTGACCCTGTCTAATTTTATGTTAGTCTAATTTAATAAGATCTTCGCACATATCCTCACCAAACTCTTATCACTTATTCCCTTGATATATATATCCTTCTACTATATATTATTATGTATTACTATTAACGTTACATGAACCGTAACATAACTAATTACTTACTTACATTGATTCCATACAATTTCAATTTTGTACATCACATTAAAATACTAATTCTTGTTGATGAGGTAATTTATAAAGTAACAATTATGTATTTTCATTGCCATGGGTTTATCCATAACGTCCGGCACTTCATCACAAAATGGCAGTACTATAATCAAAATGACATCTACGCGGATGTCCTCAAGTATTCGAATATGGGGTTTACTGGAATGTTTTCTGTGGAAACCGTGTTGAAAATCATCGCTTATGGTGTCAAAGTAAGTACACAAACACAAAGTATCGACCGACACATAGTACAAGTACATAATGAAATATAAATAAACGACATAGGTACAAATGTACTCTTTCTGCTATTAACGTGATTGTTTTATCTATTTACATGACTGTATGGGATTATTTCCAGCCGTGTAATTACTATCCCTTCCCAAGTATCCAGTACTAGTTTCTCTCTGACGACGATGATGATTGTAAAGGTTTATTTGCAATAATTGTAAAGCATGGCTTCTTCTCCTGCTGCATGTAGCACTATTTGTATGTGAATACACGCGTTATAATGTTGTCTTTCTCCCGATTTTACTAATCCATACTTGCCGAGCGTTTTTATGAGGTAAGTACTGTGATCTTTTAAAATCTGGCGGAGATCTGCGGTATCTGAGGTCAGTATTATTTTATATTTGTTCCTGTAATAAATGTTGTCCGTCATAACACCTAATCGCATGTTTGTACATTCGAAACAGCATGACGCACGTGCACCCTATGCCACAAGTCTCGCAAATACATCTCAATAACATGATATACTCATCGACAATGAAGGAACATTACACAAATACTAACACACTCACTTCTACATGAAAAATGTTTACATAACAAAACATTATTTTATTAGATAATAATATCGGCTAGATAAAAGTATTTTTAATCATACAAAGTTAAATGCTAGAACAAAATATGGCCATTGACGAAATGGATATTTTTGAACATTTGATTAAAAAGACAGTTATACTGGTCTTGCATTTAACTTTTATTAATTTGATAATGTTTTGAGTTAAGGTTTAAAAAACTGGTATTGATTTTGTGGTAGTTTCACGAGGCTCCACCACTACTCATGGACATGTTAACATTCATGAACCTCGTCTTTACGATCTTCTTCCTTCTCGAGACCGTATTGAAGCTGATCGCCTTCGGGTGCACGGTAAGAATTTGACACACTTTGAATTTTTAATATTAAATACTATCTAATTAATTAAAACTTATTTTATCATTTAACAAGAACATGATAGCTTTATTTTTATAAAATTTGCAAGAAGCCATGGGTATGTAAAGACAAAAATAATTGTAGGTGTGAAAATAAGCTAAATAAGTATTAAATAATTCGAGATTTTTGTATGACTTTTGTGCTGCAGATGTATTTAAAGTACCTAATACGAATGCATTATGGAATGTGCAAAATAATCGTGTGCGCCTAACACAATACACTATCATTATTTTATAAATATTTTAGCCTAGCTATTAATATTCAATATTGACTTGAATATATTCAATTTAGAACTCATTTTTATAGAGAATTTACGAGATAACGCTTTTTAATTGACATAGGTTTTAAAATGCATTAACTTTTCTTAGATTTATGAATAACATATTTTTATGTATTTGCATAGATTTTACAAAATAAAGAGAGATTTCCTGATTCCTTTCCTCATTCATAAAGTCCTTTGATCATAAAACAGTCTATGAATGGAAAGTGTACATTTGTATACAGTTCTCCCTTGAAATATAACTGTACTCGTTTTCTGTTTTTTTTTTTCAAATGAATTATGATTTTTCCAGAATGTTTGCTAACATAATGGTCTGTTTCCAGAATTTTTTCAAAGACCCTTGGAATACATTCGATTTCATTACGGTCATTGGAAGTATTATTGACGCCCTCATTATGGAGTTTGGCGTAAGTATTATTATCGTCTAATTAACCTAAATATTTCTCAGCTTCTACTTACATTTTGTTCTACTAATTTCATTTTTGCCTACTCGACCCTTCTTTGCTGCTGGCAATTTTTGTAATAAAATTATTTTTATGATTTTGATGAAAGTGAATATAAAGGATCTATCCTGATTGCAGACCGACCTTGCTGAAAACTGTGCTGACATATCCTGTCAGCAGGTAACAAATCAACTATTTGATTGCTAGGAATCTTAGATTTTTGTAACGGATTGGTCGATGGTTTAGACAGAGTGTGTACATACTATTGGACAGTGGTCTAATATAATAAAAGTAGTGCTAGCGAATATTTTTAGAATATTAGGATGTATAGAAGTTTTGTAGTTTATAACGTATGTACGGTTGTTCGCTAGGGACCAATTGTTTTTGGGGTTGTTTTAGATATTATGACAATAATACATTGGTGTGTTAATTTTCCATAAAACCCTAGAATATTTGAATTTTTCTCGTAAATATTGCTAGATTTTTTCGTAATTATGTACTTATTTTAAATCGTGATAAAGTATTCAAGTTTGTTCAATATTTACTGTACAAAGAAGTAGCTGGTACAAATATTATATTCATTACATTTTATATTTTCATAATCTTCATTACGTAATCTGAATATAATTTATTTTCCTTAATTTCGTGATTTTACCTAGTACATCTTATCTCATTGACTAGCTTTTATTTTAACGTTGTCATTAGTTTTAAATTATACAATACTAGAATATTGGAGTATGCCTGGCAGAAACATCAGCTTGTTTGAAAACCAGACATGTTGTCCAAGTCTTTGGTTGATTTTTTAACGTGTGATTTTTCTTATTGAATTATTGGGGGCTTTTGTAAAAGGGAGTGTATGTAAATGAGTGTATCATTCGCAGGAGAACACATTCAACGTCGGTTTCCTACGCCTTTTCCGAGCCGCGCGACTGATCAAGCTGCTCCGACAAGGATACACTATTCGGATACTTCTCTGGACATTCGTGCAGAGTTTCAAAGCCTTACCCTACGTGTGCCTTCTCATCGCGATGCTATTCTTCATCTATGCCATCATCGGGATGCAGGTCTGTTGGAATTCCTCCTGTTCCCTCTCACATGAAATTCCTAATTAAATTAAATTTGATTAATTAATTTATAATGTTACTAACAATTTACTTAAAAATTAAGACTAATTTCTAATACTTAATTCATGGCAGGAAATGTTATTAAATATTATTGAACTGATAGGTACTTTTTTGGGGGTAATTTTTGTATTTTAACTGAAAATAGTTTTTTCTATAGATTTTTTAATATGTATTTTATTGTTCACTAGTGAAACTAGTTGTTAATAATAAAGTTTCCTAGTTATTTTTTCTAATAATAGTCGGTATCAGTAGAGTTAGGGTCTAATAACCATAGGTCTTAGTGACAATACCGTAATGCTAGGAGATGGACTTTTGATAGAAATATCATAAGTTCTTATTCATTTGTGATGTCGTATATCCCCTGGTACAATAGAATAATTTTGAGGGGCTAGTTAAAATTATCAGTATAGCATCAGATATTTATTAGAATTCCTCTTTTCATATGCTTAGAAACACATAGTCAAGTCTAGCGTAAATTAGTCCATTTACTAATCCTAGTTTTAAATAATAGACAAAAACTAACAAATTCCTAGATAATCCAAGTACATATTGTCAACCTTAATCCAAATTTTGTTCCAAAATGTATTTAGTTGTGTAGAACAATTTTCTAAAATTCTAAAATATAATAAGCCAGTCTAAAATGAATTAGTAAAATTCATCTTAGACGGACTCATAATAGTTATGAGTAGTGAGTACATTATAAGATTGGATTAAGAAAAAACAAAACAGTATTGATAAGTTTCTAATGACAGGTTTTCGGAAACATACAATATGATCCAGATGATGCTATCAACAGGCATAACAACTTCCAATCTTTCGTGGCGGCACTCTTGCTACTATTTCGGTGAGAGTACAAAAGACGTAGCTGTTACTCAGTCTTGCGGCCACTGCCGAAAATCTGTCTCTACTATCAGTGTTACATATGTACTTACTATCATTATCATTGGCAATACAACTATCATCAATATGTATATTCATATAATCAGAACGTAGATTTAGAAGATCCTTAGTGGTGACAATATCCTGATTGGTGTCCTTAACTTGAGATTGCTTCTTATGTTTGTATCTCTAGATAGTTTGGTACCCTTGTTTGATATCGTTTGTCGTATCCCTAGTGCTAGTTTAGATAGATACGTCATTAGGTAGACTGTTTAATTTTTTGGGTGAAGCATAGGAGTTGGGCTACTGTTATAATTTGCATACAAAGCTGACCTTCTGTGTTGTATCTGCTTGGACACAGGTGTTTGGCAATATAGAATTAACACCAGAGTCTGACATGAACAGACACAACAATTTTCGAAGCTTCATTCAAGCACTCATGCTACTGTTCAGGTAAGGAACATTGAATACAAGTTACCAGCCTGAAGATAATTACTGTAAAATTTTGTAAACATAGGAAAATACAAACATTTATTAAAACACCATTTAGACTGCTCTAATAAATTGAATCCAGAAGCAATCTAGTTGAAATGTTCAGAACCCGTAGAGTAACGAGTAAGCTTCTCAATGGAGTTATGGGAATACGATAGAATGAGTTTCATTTGTGTATCATCGCGCACGTCTCATGCATGCACTTCAACTATCAAGAGTTACTTCATCATCACTCACTGTTACTTAGTTGTGAAACGTGTAGAACAGTCTGTTTTGTGCATACCGAATGTGTATTTTCCCATTATTGATTAATACAAAATCAATCAATACTAATAATTCTGGAAATGCTCTTTTTATAGTTATCTTCATTGCATTTTGTGAGATTTTCTTAAATTGGCTGTTCTCTTTGGAACGGTTTCTGTGAGCCACTGTATGTTTAGATGCGCGACGGGAGAGTCGTGGCCCAACATAATGTTGGCATGCCGCAAACCTGCCAAGTGCGACATAGCAGCAGGAAAGTCCTCCAACGAAGAATGTGGAAGTACGCTCGCCTACGCCTACTTCGTATCTTTTATATTCTTCTGTTCGTTTCTTGTGAGTATACTGATTATTGCTTTAAGCATCCCTCATTTTGATTTGTTGTACATCTTTAAACGAGTGATTTGCTTTCAGATGTTGAATTTGTTCGTTGCCGTTATTATGGATAACTTTGACTACCTAACGAGGGACTCGTCCATCCTCGGCGCACATCATCTTGATGAATTTGTTAGAATATGGGCAGAATACGATCCAAACGCCACGTCAGTACATTTTTCTTGATATTATTAGACCCACAGATGTTCTACGTCTCTCGTGGTGTACAAATCAAAGATCTTAAACAATAACATTTTATAATTTCAGGGGTAAGATCCATTATACAGAAATGTATGATATGTTGAAGAATATGGATCCACCACTGGGGTTTGGAAACAAATGTCCAAATAGACTAGCATATAAGAAGCTTATTAGAATGAATATGCCGCTAGACGATGAGGGGAAAGTTAATTTTACAACAACACTATTTGCCTTAATACGAGAAAATTTAAACATCAAAATGAGATCTCGTAAGTATCACGCTATTTATATTTTTACAATGTCTGTTGGTCACTTTGCAGTAGACAACTACGTACAAAACATGTTTGTGATGCTCGCTATGAGTAAAAGATGAAGAATAATAATCTACTAACTATTTCTAATACTAACTATTACAGCCGAGGAAATGGACCAAGCAGATGAGGAATTAAGAGAAACGATAACCCATATATGGCCATTACAAGCAAAGAAGATGCTCGACTTGCTGGTGCCTCGAAACGATGTACTCAACGCTGGGAAACTGACAGTCGGGAAGATATACGCTGGACTATTGATCCTCGAGAGTTGGAGATCGACAAGGTTCAAGCAGAACGGTGTTCCGGTAAGTACAGCCGCTATTTTAACGCACCTCTTGAGTAAATTTGTTTTCAACATTGTATTTATGTATAATAATGGAAATTTCGATGAACATACAAATTTAGTAAGTTTAGTAGAAAAAAATGAAGCCAGAGTAAATTTCGTGTGGCTTACGCCAGTATGTATATATGTACACTTTGAGCCAAATGTAACTATTACGTGGGTAGGTAATACTACACGTTTACAAGTAGTGTTTGTTGATGGCCCCCTATAATTCCCCCACATTAGATTACAATTTGGAACATTATAGTTAGTTCTATAGAGTTGGTTGTGTTGTCTACCTGTGGTTGTATTGTTGTGTACATTTACAGAACCAAGTTTGAAAATCTTTTCAATTCTGTCGAAAATCTTCTTGTGTTCAATAAACATAACGTGTTGTGATTGGCTCCCTATTAACAAATGTCTGTATAACAAAGAGTACAACAATACAGAATCACTTTAGTTGAAATCGACTCTTAACGAGTCGACTACATTGGTGGTTTACTTTTCAGGCATTCAACGAGAATAGCCCTACGGCCATTCAGCCGGTAGTATTAAAATATTTTACGGAACGAAACTTTGAATACTTTTTTCTTGCACTATTCTAGATATTTTTCTTTATCATAAATTTCTTCTCGCATTGTGTTTAAATAAATTTATTTAAAAAAAGAAACATTAACTAATACACGATGGCCTTATAGACTAAATGGATGGTCAAGAAATAAAATAAACAAATAAAAAACCGTAGTTTAGAGATTGAATTGATTGAAGAATTTAGAACTAGAATTAGTGACGCACTTGATAACACATTAGTTTGGCAAACTGGTGCAAATCTGGCACGTTTGTCTGTCAAGTGTCCGTCAGGGCTTTGTAAACCACAACATGAATACCTGTCCTATAGTTGCAAAATAATGTAGTAGTTTAACGAATGTGTGTGTTACAATGTTTGGAACCGTGTCTCGTAGATAGAAAATCCTACTGTTCGTAGATTTGTTTGTCTTACCAATGTGTGTCATATCGTCCCCTTTGCCTCTTGCTGCTACTTCCTATAAAAATATATTAAATATATTCACATTGCATTTTTAGATTACTGTGATCCATTTATTTTTACAAGATTTAGGTAGCTTGCATGGTGAACTGTTACAAACTATTCAACAGATATATTTATTTCATTCTTTCGCTTTTTAATACTAATCGTACAATTTACTTTCGATTACATTTTGGCTCAATCGATATTTATCATTTTAGAAGCCTGGTGATATAAGAAACGTTAAAACGCTTTCTTGCTACCTACGCTCTTATTTGCCTCCTGTAATTTATTTATTATATTATATTATAGCATAAGAATTTGTTAAAAATAAAAATCATTATTCTCAAGTCTGCGCATGCTGGAGAACAAAATACTTAGTCACTCGACAACCGTATCATATTTCTAATTTATAAAATGCAAACGTGAACTCGCAACCTCTGCCTCTGGCTTCAACTTTGTCGCACATGGTTTTATAATTTGAACAGCACCCGTATCAAAACAAGATTTTCAAGCTTTGTAATTTCAGCTCTTTCACGATTTTACCGACATGGACTGAACAGAATTTACTCGACCATAATACAACTAAAGTGTGATAGTTGTTTTCTCAGATACCTGTAGCCGAATTCCTCACTTACACTACAGAATATACATTTTCAATTCGGTTGTATGTCCAATTGTCCATTAGTTGGATCTCTTACACAGACAATACACACATACACAATTAAAGAGAACTCCAGCATGGACATGATGTATGGGATGTTTGCGCAAACTCATGTAGGCTTTAGCCGTTAGTGACTATTGAGTCCTATGCGCTTGGTCGCTGTGTGACATGAGCATGCGCAAGAGTGCGTGTGTGGGGGGGATGCGTGATGTGGGGTGCGTGTGTAGAAGGCGTCGCTCTTTAACTGCTTGATGGATGTGGCGGCTGGGCTGGGCCCCGGCTCACGCGCCGGCTCGCTCAGCCACGAGGGGCCCGTCACCGCTGATGGACATCCTGACGACCACGACCCGCATCTGCTTGCCAACCTCGCCAGACGCGGCAACAGAAAATCACTCAAGTGAGTTGTGTTGTATAATTTCAACTAATATTTCATGAACAGTTTTCTGGACAGCTAGGTCTGATTTTTTTATGAATTTAGTCATTACAAAACTGAAGATGGAAAATATATAATATTACTTTACCTCCGCAATAAAAGTTTTACAATGAACAGGAAAAGAACTAATGTCGCCGTGTCAGCTAGAATTTATGCGGGAGCACAAAAATAAGTGATCGCAGCGTAACACAAATGAATATATTGACAGAGGCTGTCGTATATCTCATTTGCAAATACTATTTGATATTATACACCCTTAAGGCAGAGAGAGATGACTATGCAAAACAAAGATAGCAAAATATATCTTGGCTTTCATCATGTTTCTCTTTTGTTACAGGAACAATAAAAAGGTGTGTGAAACCTTAAGTGAAACGGTGATTATATTGACTCGATCATTACTGTTGTAAACCTGATCAGCCAGAGCCATGATAGCCATTGTCTAGTGCAATCGATGTTCCCACCAATATCATTATCACAAACAAAATTATTTTGTAACAATTTTATACGAGTAAAGTGACAATTGGACAATTTACCCCATACAAACGTGATGTTGGTCGAAAATGTGATGTTATATGTGTATCCGCTAAGTGGGTTCCCCCCTTTAGTACAAGTATACATCGATGCATTTTCTTATGTCATAGATAGTCGATGTTGTAATTTTATGTTCAGAGCTTTGTTTGGGTGTTTCTAACAAGATCATAGGATACTAATGTTTGTTGTTACAAATTAGCCCTTTTATTAACCGTTTTCTAGGTATTATTGTCGTAAACAAAGTAACTTAGGGCCTTAGGCTCATAGTGAATCAATTTATGTGATGTACATTCGAAAGTATTAATCGTACAATTTAAAGTTTACAGATGGTTGTTGATGTTTAGGTAAAGAGTTTCAGTAATAGATGATTGTTTTTTTAATATCAATCTTGTAGAACTTTTGTCTTTTCTATTTCTTCGATAGGGAATGGTTTTTTAAACGACTCTTCTGTCATTAGGGATAACTATTTGAAAGTTTCCTTAGACATAGCACTTTCACTATCAATACATAGACATACTAACATAACAGTCATAATATCTAACATGACACCAGGACATGTCGTTTTTCTTGCCGAAATACATTTTGCATGCCAACTTAATGAAACCTAGCATGTTTTTAGACATTCAAATATAGATTTCCTAAACAGAATGGGTAAGTAGTGTACAGCATAATATTGCACAAGCACGGACTGTTGCATGGAATGCAAAGTTTGACACTTTCGTGTGCATGATTAGTTATTTTATGGCAATCTAAAATTTTGTAAATATGGGACAGTAAGTCTAATGAAACGTAAACTGATCTAGCTTGCAGATGAACGCTTTGTCTTTTTTATGCTTGTGTGGGTTGTTAATACATGGAATTTTGTAGGTATTGGAGCTGCAAGGATCGCACCACGCCTCAATGGAGTCATTAGACGATGGGCGATTACAAGCGCCTCACACATACCAGAATGGTCACCACCACCACGGAAGATCTTCCAGTCTAAGGTAAATACACATAAATCATAAATAAATACACTTTTTGTTTGTTTTATTATTCAGTTTGTTATTTCCTTTTATGTTTATAGTGTCATCGAAGAAGAGTCCATTGATCTCAAAGTTATCGTAGTGAACAATGGTATGTGCCATGATACACATCTTCTACTAACCGAATGTACATTCTTCAGGACTAACCAATTTCATTCCCCGATTTTCTCGGTGTTGCATGATTGGTAACATGCATGGTAAATGAACGTGACCATTTATTATGTCTTCATTAAACGTGGTTGATTTACAGACGAACACCGAGTCCGAGAAGACGCGGCCACTACGGAGGTTATCATCACGATATCGGGTTCTCCGACACCGTCAGCAACGTCGTCGAGATAGTAAAGCACGAACATCAAAGACACGGGCGAACGCACAGAGCCCCTCACTACTATCACCCTCATGGTAAGCGATTATTTCATTATTCCGCAAAACAAGCCAGAATTAACCATTACCAACCTATACTAACGAAAAATTTACACTTATGTATTACAGGCAAATCTGGTGATAACTCTTGAAGGAATCCTATAGATTATCTAGTTACTTAGATGTTCATTATAGAAATCTAGATCATATCGTGTGTTTCTCTTCTGTTTATTAGCAATATCAACAGATTTGCCATCTCGCCAAGTATCTATATGGCTTAACGCTATTGCAATTTTGAAATAAATCGGCGTTTTAAAAACATACTATCATATATATATATATAAATATATAGCCTTTAAACGAGCTACATGCTATTAACTATTTATTCTTATGTTATTCCTGTAGTATTATTTATTCATACTAAAACATTAACTGTTAACATACCAAATATATTTTATTTAGCTTCAATTAACAAATTGAAACAGTTTTGCAAACATTTTTCTTCTCATGAAGGTACTCTGAAAGTTTTGTGAGAAGATGGGAAGTCTAGCTTAACAGTAGATGTAGTGATTCATGTTTTTCGTAGTTGTAGTTTTAAGATGTCAGCGAGCGAAGCAGTTATGCTGCAAATTGATAAAATCATGAACTTAGATGATTAGATTGTAATATCTAGCTATAAATTGAACATTCTCACAAGGCTAGTCTTTTAACATTATATTTGTAGCTAATTAGCTATGATTTGATAACTGCTCCTTTATTATGCTCGTGACGTATATTGTTAGCGGTACCTATCATTAATATTTTATTCACCAGGCCACTCATAATACTTAGTTGTAAGTACATTACAGATTGGCAATAGATTGAGCCGCAACATACTCTAATGAAGCATTATATAATGTAAACTTTATATAAATTGGCCTGTATTATATTATAACAAATGAAATTAATTTGCCTGCTGCATGCTAAAATATTGGTGCCCAATCAAACATATCTGCTCCTATTTGCACATAATCGAACTGCTTAATTTATCATGGGTGCCTCGCAACAGAGGTGCCTGCATGCACTTCAAAGATATCACATGAATCATGCAGCATGCAAAAGCTTAATAATGGTTTTGTATTTATTTTTGTATTCTCTGCTATAGTCTGCTATAGTCATCAAAAAGTTTATCTCATATTGTAATGTACAACTTTTACGTATTGTATCAAAGTATTATGCTCTCGGTTCTCCTACAACTGTAGTTACAACTTTGGACACACAGCTAATCAACCGAAAACCTATCCCTATCATTCCAATTCCGTGTCCATGAAACCTTTACATTTGGAACCACGTAGGACAGACACCCAAAACTTTTAGAGTCACCTTTGTGAGTAAGGAAATAAGGTCGGTAGTCCGACGGGCATAGGGTAAACCGTGGTGGAAGGTACATGAAGGTATTCCTGACAGCAGGGAAGGAGTGGAGGGCGCCGCACCCCACGACCAGCCTGAGCCAGCCCTCGCGGTCGCCCAGCCCGCCACACCACACCTACGGTGAGATCCACTCGCCACACACTCCGGACCTCACATACCACACTGACTATCATCACGATAAACGCTTTGCGACAACTAACATTCAGTACAACTTAGGTGTAAGAACAGGCACGTTACGGTAACTTATTCCGATATTATTATGATTATAATAAGGTAAAAACTCGCTAAAAACAAAATTGTTAACATTAACATAACAAACCATCACAAATAACTAGGGAATACATCCTCAACCCGAATTCGAAAATGAAAAGCAGCCATGAGCAACATGAAGCATATAATTCAAACTGTTTTCAAAATTTTCAGTCGGGCGTTTTTAATTGTATTCAGTGTCATTGATTGTAAAGCAAAGGGTCTGAACCAAAATTCCAATTGGCATCTACGTTTAAAATTGTTAGACCCATAAGACCCTTTGCTGAAATAGCAATGTGTCTAAATTACTTACTAGTTAATCGATGTTGATGCGATCCGGCTTTTGCACGTCTGTAGATGTATGAAAGCGGCGCGTGTGTAGACGGAGAGCATGGTGGACATCCACGAGAAAATTGTTTGCACATCTGTTTATTGTTCATCTAAATAGGTATACTTATACTTTGATTATGACCCCTGTTATTTTCCTTGATTTGATTCGAACGTCCTGTTAGTTACGGATTATTAAATCATATTTATCATTACCGCATAGCTCGATAATTGTTGGTTGGGGTGTAGAATATCAAATCATTCAGAGAGCAGTTTGGGCCCCGATAGGTGAGCGGGATCGGGAGCGGGACCGCGAGTGGCGGGAATGGCGGGATCGGTCGTGGGAGCGCGAGGGCGCGCGGCGCGGCCGTGGCCGTCAGTTGCCTCCCACGCCCACTAAGCCGTCCACGCTACAGGTCAAGCAGCAGCCTCCCTTCACCAGAATCAGCCACAGCCCTTCGCACGTGAGTACTTAACCAAGGAAACCTGTGTTTCTACAACTATGTCACGTCTCCAGTCTTCTAGCAACGAGATAGCAAGTTGCTATCCGGGACTGAACGAGAAAGGACTGCATTGATTGGTGGCTAAGCAGCTCTTTTTGCTCTTTCAATACTTTGGTAAACTGCCTCTTGTGTTAACTGATGTTGAAATAGTTATCAACCAGGCCTTTTTTTCGGATCCTGAATTTCATCCGAAACACATCGTCAACCTCAATGATCAGAAAATGTAGAAGTATTCCAACGATTATTGCAGTTATCGCTGAGGCACACCGTCAGAGAACCGGTGGAGCCTCAACACGATGAGTACGAGTACGGCCGAGAAGTTGAAAGACTGATACACCGAGATTATAGATCTAGAGAGAGGTACGTACTTCGAAAGATATCTTTTATTTAGTGGAAATACCGGTGGACCTATCAAGTTACTTAAGCTATAGCAAAATGAGGTCCACAAATATTTCAACCTGAAAGTATTAATATTCCGGGTAGTACCTAATTTAAACCGCGCCTAACACAAGACTTGTTTCTCTGCTAAATATTGTATCTTAGTTAGTTCTGCTACTTCTGCTAAATGGCGCATTTTGTCAATATAATTATGGAAGTTTATTGTTGGCCATGAGCCTCGTAATGGTGTTGGTGACCCCCGTACTTAACCTGCAAAGGCTAGAATCGTTTTTCTAGCGCCTATCAGTCGTCATATCCTCGTCAGTGCCCGGATGCACGCATGCAGCTGACATTGACGTAGATGCAGATAACTGGGTAATTAGAGCTTTCCGCTTTCGCTAACCTCCTTTCAGTAAATTGTAGCTCTTTTGTTTTTACTGTATTGTGGCGTCCCCGCATGCAATATAGCATCGAAACAAGTGCTGTGTGAGGATGGCTTAATCGCTGGGCGTGTGCAGACGCGGCCGGGGCTACGACGCGGAGTGGGGCTCGGCGCGCGCGTACGAGGCGCCGCTGAGCTACGAGGCGGCGCTGGCGCTGGGCCGGGGCGGCGGCGCGCGCGCGCTGCCCTCGCCCGCGCCCGCGCCGCGCCTGCCCAACGGGTACAAGCCGCGCGCGCGCCACTCCGACTCCGACGAGGACGACTGGTGCTAGCGGCGCCGCCGCGCGCGCTCGCAGCGGGACGTGCGCGCGCCGCCCGCGGCCCGCGAGCCGCACTCCCTCTGACGCGCCCGCGAGCGCCCCGCGCCTCGAACGATCTCGTTTTATACTCGGCGACCGTGTGTACATAGACGACTCCCGTTGCTCAGCGGTTCGGACGTCGCTACCGGCCCGCCACGGCCCGCCTCCGAATTCTAGTATTTACGAAGTTTTGGAAAATTTAATTTTTAATTCGCTAAAATTTTACTCCTTGATTTGTATTACGGTTAGGGCGATCGAGGTATGAGACGGTGCCGGACGACTCGTTTGCGCTAGGATTTTTACATAAAATGAAATTACTAGTCTGTATTGTAAAAGTAAACTTTCTATATTAAATTTGCACTACGTAAAGTCTACGTTATATCGCGTGGTGGAGGGCGCGGGCCCCGGCCCCTACCCGCCCGACGCCGTTTCGTATTCAAGTTACACGTTGGGAGAACACTAGCGATTCATCGTCAGACAAATTAATACTAGTATTGTATAAAATATTTACATAGCGAATAATTTTTACTTAGTTAATATATACTAAATAAATAATTAAACATTTTTTATTGAATTTGCTGTCCTTCCCCCAAGTGCTTTATACCTACGTTATTTAAATTTAAATACGATTAAACTAAATAAAGATGACATGTGTGTAAACTTTGAAAATATATTTCTGCATTAAATGACTACCCAAATTGTTAAATCGTGTACTGAGTATTGTTTATAAGATTTTGTCGCCTGGATTGTAAAGTGTTACTACTTGACATAGAGTTACGTGTAATGTAAACGACGCGCTGTTTTGTACCGAGTGGGAGTATCTTATTGCTTTGTGAGTTAACTCTAAATATACCTCAAAGTAACATTTAGGATGTAAATTAAAGACGAGCCAAAGTTTTGTTGACTATAATTATTATTATACTAAGGAAAAACAGGATACTCCCACTGAAGAATGATACAGTCATCGACATTTTGATTATTCGCCTTTAACGTTAGCGATATTTAAAGTAGGTTATGAGTTATAACTACTTATAAGTCTCAACAGTTCAAATATGAGTGACTTTCAATTAAAATGTTAAAAGTAGGTAATTCATAGATTAAAATATTCATTGAGAAGATACACGACATTACCTAATACGTATAAGGAATCTATTGTCGATGGCCGATTATTAAATGCGAAACAAAACGAACAGGTGTCACCAGGCACAAAATCGAACTATTGTTTGTACACTCTACATCAGAATTGGTTTACAACTTTAGTATTAAGCATTATTAAATAAATAGTAATAGTAAGAAAACGTCTAATCTTGATAAGAATCACCTTCATTTGGATCAACACCTATGCAAAAGCGGTGAAACCAATTCTGCGAACGAATGTACCGTATATTATAAATCCGATATTCGTCCTAATCCCACTTGATACTACTTCATGCCATGGTCATACTAGTCACTTGTTAGCTGACATCTTTGTTGCGACTATTGTGCTGAATACGACAAATATTGTGCAAATGCACGACGAATAACTGCTTTCACTGTCACGGAATAACATTTCAATGAGTGCCTAAATATTTTTGCACTCTTGGAATTTTAACTCTCGATCGACCAGTGAACATCCAACAGTGTACTTTTATTCAGGCATTCAATTAGTGGAGGTACCCAAATAAGCACCTAAGTGTTAGTGAAAATGTGTTTAAGAAATGTTAGAAACAATTATAATTCGGTCAATCTTCAATACGGTTCACTTATTTTAAACTCTACTTAACGTTATATAACGTCACAAGTCACTGATGATGACTTGATTGCGCAACAATAGTCGCAACAGAGAGAAAATCGATCAACACCATCAAAACACATTTGTTGCAAGCATGATGTAGGTTACTTTAGTACGACAAAATTGTAAATACATAATTTTCTGTGATAACATGAGGAAAAAATGAGAATAATTATTAGAACTGTGTGATTGCATAGGGGTGTTGTTCATTTCTCTAAGGGACGACGCGTGTTTGGCAGAAACGAAGATATGTTAAAGGTACTCGATTTTTAAAAGGATGTTAGAGCGTCATTTAATAATAAAGTGTTATGCCGAATAAAAGAAATATATAAAGCTGAAATAAAAATTATATATCATACGTTATTCAGTTTTCATAGATATAGTACACGCGGATTCAATATGTACCTACAATACCATACAGTTGCCTTTCAATTTTCAATAATTAAATTATAAAGTAATGCGGTCTGAATATCGGAAAGGTTCGGATGAGGCGATGTTTTACCCGAGGCGGGACAAACCTGTTGTTTCCAAACACGCGGCGCGTCTGACAGTAGATACCTTTAGTCGAATCGGATACTACTCCCTCAATATTTTGATCGTTGATGTTTGTTGCGAAGGGCAGGAACGAGTTATAAGATAGCTTTTATATTTTACCTCTGTTATAGTTACTAGTACAAAGTGTCTACGCTGGTACGCGAATCGTGTCATTTTTGTGCAGTATATTGTCCATTATTATAGTTAAATACCTATACTTTGTTAATAAATACGCCTGTTTTCATAATTCCGTTTAAACTACACATATATATGTGATCGATCGTTTTGAACAATTGATATTATTAATGTTATAATTACAATGCTAATCTAGTCGTAATAAAAGAAATAAATAAAAAATTGTTTTTTAAAAAGTGTTCGCAAAGGAATGCATGTCTCACAAAATATAAACTTGTTGCCCTCGATTTCAGAGTGTTAGATTTCTTCTATGTAGTTTTATTATTTGACAAGATTGACTCAAGAGAAATATTTATATTGTTATTGTATAGACGTATGGGTATTTTTGTTTCGTCATTTGTAATCGGGGTGTTAGGATGATATCTACAATAAGCCGATGGACTTTCGATGACTGAGTGGTATAATAGAGTACCGAGTGCGTCCCGCTTTAGCGTTTGTGACTCCCTCGTATTGACTACGACGATGTTTCACTAACGTACGTGTATAAGATGTGTAAATATTGTAAAATATAAAGCGACCGTTGTGTAGAGGTCGCATGTGAAAATGTCTAGTGATATATTACTAGTTAATGTTAGCTAGGTAATCTCGTCCCCAACTGTCCTTCAATTTAAGTTGGGTGTTTCACTGCCTTAAAGTAATAATGAAAGTATTCGATGTAATAGTTACTAAACTACTACAAATAAGTGGCATTTCAATTGTTCTAATGCGTTTTATTGATCCGTGTTCACGACACTATAGCATTGAATAACAAATACTGCAGTTTTCATTTAAAGTAATTAGTTTGATAAACGAATAGAGACAAATAATACACACGAACACTGATATAACAGCAGCTGCTAATAAACAAGGTGTAATAAAATTGTTAATAAATAAATTGTAACTAATATAAACACTCTCTTAGCTCACTTCCTTCATTTAGGACGTTGCAGACGAGCCGTTCATTTGCAATATTCAATATTGAGCCTGAAACTTCATATTATAATAGTCCTACGATATAAATAAGCTCGTGTGCTCGTTACCTATAAATTATCTAATAAATTGAACTATTGAAGTGAGATGAGAAAGTCTGAGCCAAGATGTCATGCCTGCCTTGTATCTGTGTAATCGCTTCACGACGATCATGTTTTATATTAAAGTTATAATTATAATTGTATATTTAGCATAGAAAGTTCATCGGCATCGAGAGAAGCACCATAGAATGTTTTTTGGTACGTTCCAATAACTTTACAGGATAGTGCAATCCTAATGATATTGTATTAATAAAGAACCAAACTTAAATTAGTATTTAAGTAATTTATTATCCTAAAACTAAAAAACTATACGCATGTTTTCACTATACTGGTAAAATGGTTATGTACAATACGAAAGAGCTACTGTTTTATATATGAATTCTTGCTCGCCTGTAAAATTTTGCAGAATGAATCATATTATAAGATTGTACAATATGAATAAATGCAAAAAAGACATTTCCTCGATAATATGTGTTTTTATTAGATTGATTTTAGAATGGCAATAGTAAATATATCCATTTTAATTTATTATTAATTCTAAAATCTATCTTATCATATCCCCTTTTCAAATATTTTCCCTTCAGAAGTTGTCCCTTCAGAACATGCTTGCGACTAAACTAAGGGCCTTTTTCACAGTCAAAATAGCCACTGCTTACTGAATACATTCAAAAATGGAACAGAATTTGCAGTGTAAGTTAACGGGAACATTATTGTAGGTGGTGAAACCGGCTGTAACAATAGAGCTACAAAATTGAATTATGTTCTGAAACGATTGTCCCGTAACGATATTGGGCAGTAAATAAATTTAAAGTAGGTGAACTTGAAAGTAACTGGTGAAATGTGGGTCGATAACTAGATACCAACCGAACAACGGATAACTACTCTAAATATATATAAATTCATTTATTTCAAGTAAATATCCAGGGCCTGATTAACCCTTAGGCTAATTAGGCTGCGGCCTAGGGCGCGAGAATCAGGGGGGGCGCGTTGAAATCAAATCTTCGCATTTTTTTTGGATGGGAAATCATCAAATAACTTCTCCCACTCTGGGCGGAGCGGGAGGGAGTGTCAGACTTTTATTGACTAAAACCCATCCATGTTCCTTCCTCGTCCTTTATGTTCCGGGGCCACCGTATCTCTTTCGAAAAGTCCCACCACCCCGGCAGGCTTCGGCGCTTGCGGGCCCCTTCACTTTACCGACATCTCTTTGAGGCGCGCGTGGAACACGAAAGCACCGTCGACACGGCCTGTCGTCGTTAGATGGACGGACGGCTAGCTAGCCCATAGCTAACCTCCTCAGCCCTGCGTCTACGGTGGCCGGTAACCACCACGTGGCCTCCGACGCCCGGTGCGTCTCCCGCGGTGGCTGGGGCGAGAGGTTCTCTCCCTCTCGCGTTTCGCCACCGCCTTCGCTAGCATAACTGCTTCGCAGAAGGAGGTGACGGCTTCCTATTCCGTCTCGCTCCGGACATGGATTGAACCAGGGCCGGACGCTAGAGGTCGCCGCCGCCGATCGCCACTACGAGGACACGTCGGTGCTCCGCCCACGTAGGGCAGACCTCCACCGTGTGTGACCCTGCGTCAGGCGCAAGGTGAGGACGCCGTGGTGCCTCTCAAGCCACTCCTCAAAGAGGGGACTTACCGCCACTATCGTAACGTGCCCTAAAATCTTCGCATGCACTATCTAATCTAGCATCATTGCATCTACCCTCAGGGCCCGGGCTGGCCATACGGGCAAATATCCGCTGTTCCAGATACCTGATGGGCCTGTGTGGCCGATTGGCGGTCGACTTTCTTTACTTAAAATAAAGTCCTCTACTGTCAAGCCGAGGACCCAATTCAATTTACTTTTGGACTCTATCTGTAGCAATGGTAAACCCGGCTCAGAATTTAAAAAAAAAATTAATAATCGTAATAAATTGTAGCGTAGAGTAGAATCACTCTCAAACTAAAATATTTTAAGGCTTCTTTGTTTTTTTCTCGTGTGGATAGTGCGTGGGTAACGTGTATAGAGTATTTATGCCGCCCATTCGCCTTTGACTTGGAGAAATATCTCTCAGCCTAAAAATGATCGTACTACCACTAGAAACTTACACATTCTCTCTAAACCGACGCGCGCGGTTTGTACTTTGAACACTGCGAATAACTTTTAACACAAAGATTATTTTATTCTGCCTCTGGATTGGTACTCCTATTGTCATGCATACATAAGGTTGCAAGATAGAGCATGCGGAAATTTTGATCTCAAATGACATAATTATTATTAACATCTGAATCTAAACGAGGCAACATTTCAAAATTTTCGAGCTCGCTTTGCTCGCTCTTGAAACCTTCTCCATCTTGGATCTTTATATTGTGAATAATAATTATAAGCCGACGAAGTCACTCCAATAGGTCGAAACAATTCAAGCAAGGCCTTGCTTTTCAGGCTACTTCGTTTTGTATCTTGGCTTTATCTACAAGTCGATTAAGTAACTCATGTTTTCATGTTGTCAGCCTTAGAGTCGGGGTGGCTGCCAGAGTTCCTGACAACAGGTATAACCCACTTGCTTCATAAATCGGGTAGCACTGCGGAACCCAAAAATTATAGACCAATCACCTGTCTCCCGACAGTCTATAAAGTTATTACATCCATTTTGAGAACAAAAATTTGTAAACATGTAGATGACAATTCTGTCATGTCTGCTTCCCAAAATGGATGTAGGAATGGGTCCCGTGGTACTAAGGAGCTACTCCTCATTGATATGGCCATTAGTCAACAGGTTCGTCGTTCCCGAAAGGATCTGTCAACATGTTGGATAGACTATAAGAAGGCCTATGACTCAGTGCCACATACATGGCTCATGAGGGTGCTAGAGTTGTATAAAGTTGATGCAACTCTGCGCACCTTCCCGATGTCGTGTATGGGGCAATGGAGGACAGTCCTTCGCTATCCAGGATGTCGGCAAATTCAGAGGAATAGCGAGCCGATAAGGATAGAGCGAGGAATATTTTTTTTTTTTTTTTTTTTTGTTTTGGCAGGAGTGGGAAATCCCCGCGGACACCTCGACTACCTCACAGGTTGTGAGACAGTCGAGGTAGTGCCGGACTCGAACCGGCTAAAACCACACTCCTGCCCCACCAGTGTCCCTCTGACATTGATCAGAGACCTTGTGTACCATATTTTTAACTTATCTGGCGATAGATTTTAAAATAATAAAAAAAAGGCCGAAGAGACCGCGCTGTATGCGTTTAATTTTGACGTTTACTTTTTAATACTATTTCCAACTCTATTTATTTGTATTTAATTTGTATGCTTTTATTTTCATATAAAAATACTTCATCTACTATAATATTATTTCTGTTCAACTAAACTACTTAATTATTACTTGCATCTTTATACTATTCTACTACTTTACTTTATTCAAAAATTAATGCATTTTGGTTACTTTTCACAAAATATTTTCATTTTTCTATCCCAATTATTTTAATCCTCATGGTATTTCCTTTGTTTCTTTTTATTTAGAATGATTTGGTTTTAGTTATTTTATGAATACTATATATTTACTATATAATTTTGCATAATAGTTTTCAACCGAATCTTTTTGAAACTGAATTTTTGCCAATCTGACACAATTTGTCGATTCCACTAGAGTTGACTTACAAACTAACATAATTTCAGCCACTTTCTCACGAAAGTAACTCCAATTATCCCCATTCGTTAAGCCAACCCTAGTGGTTCGCTCAATGCGTCTGCAATCTGTTTGTGTCAGACTGGCCATCCCTGTGAACGCAGAAGTGGGCGCATCGACAACTTTAGCAATACGCTATGGTTGCTCTACCGAATGCGTCCCACTTCTTGCGTATCGAGCATTCAATGCTGAACGCATTGTGCGAGTGTTCCCCGAGCTTGGCTCTGGTGCAGTTCACGCACGACGCTGGTTCGCCAAGGTGTTTGACTGGGCAGTCCACCCTAAGGTTGTAACGTTACGTTTTCCTGGAGAGGAAAACGTAAGGTTGCATTATATAAAATAAGAAAAATGGCAAGAGTAAATAATAGCAAGATGATTTAATTATACTAAGGAAGCCGAGGTAACGTGAGGATAAGAGTCCAGGTCCGAAGCTCGCAGTAGGTAGAAACGGCTCGCCGCAGTGATAGTCTCGCTCGCAGACGCCAATCTTGCGAGGGTTTGAAGGTCGAGGCTCACCGGCTGTCAATGTCCAGGTTCTTAGAAATTGTAGTAGATGCCTTTTCAAGGCCGACAGCGTCGAAGCTCTCCGTAGTAGTGTAGCAGTGTAGTAGCAGCAGCTTTTCAAGGATATTAGAGTTAGACTTTGCGGACTTAGCGATCACATCAAATAGCTCAGAGCTCCGTCAAGCTTCTTACTCGCTCGAAGACCAAGGATAGACTGACCATTCAGGCTCGGCTTCGCGTCATCATGCAGTTATAATTTTTATAGTGTTCTAGAACATGGAAGAATAAAATGGTTACAAAAGAGGTCTAGCATCAAACGTATACAACCTACAATTACTAGTTACAGGAATAAATTAAAAAGAAAACTAGGCTTGTCATTGTCATTATCTGACATCACAAAAGTAAACAAAGATTTGGAAACACCAAAATGTACAGAAATGCTTTAAATAATACTAATTAAAAGGCGGAAAAGGCATGCCAAGCCTCCACATAAAAACTATGAAGTTATTCGGAAAGAACATGTGATAATGTTTTGGATTACAATAGCTAAAAACGTAAGTACAAAAACACAAACATTACATTAAGGTAATGTAATGTTTGTGTTTTTGTACTTACGTACAAAAACACAAAGGGCTCAAGTCAAGGGAGGGCTAGCACTCAAGAGTAAGACGTTTTAAATAATGATCTACGTTTAAGATTAAAAAAAAACATTCACCACGAAAACCCTTAAAAGAAAATCGTAAAAATAGGTAAAATCGGAACTAACCTTAGTACCTATTTTTGCCACGCCAGTAGGCTAGTACAAAGACTATAAAACTCTATGGCCTATTACTTAGCAACCATGTTAGCAACTATGCTTATTAGTAACAAGGTCAAAAACATACTGTCAAAAATGAAAATTTACGGTAAATAGTAAATTTTCTTAAAAATGAGGACTTTCGAGTTATGATTTCAGGTTGGAGTTGATCAAGGTGAAGTATTTGGAATGAGTGTTATGTAAATTTAAAGGCTTGTGCAAACGTTTACAGGATACTCTCCTGTATCGGTCGTGAAGTACCCCAACAACCAACTTGGGAGTGTCCACGAATGGATTAACACATCAAGCGGCCATTGGGTACGAATACCAGTGGGTATTCGCTGTGGTGTGCAAGTCTGTGGGGATGCAGTGTCGTGGTGTTTTTGTAGGGAGTAAAGTATCAAGTGTCAAACGACTACAGGATATTGTCCTATAGCCGTCGTATAGTGACCGATCTCCAACCTTGGCAGTGCCCACAAGTGGGTTAACACCACCAAGAGGCCGAAAGGGTGCCAATTATCTTTCGATAATGGAGTGTCTGTGGGGATGTAGAGTTGAGTGACGGTAGAGTAGAATAGAGTGGTGATAGATGAAAAATAAGATGCCAAATAGAATAGATTACTTGTGGAAGTTTATTTTGGAATTTTGGGAGGGATGGAATATTAAAGAACACAGGGCGGGGTTTTAAAAGATGGGCGCCAAACTGTAACGTTACATTTTCCTGGGGAGGAAAATGTAAGGTTGCATTGTGTAAAATAAGATAAAAATGACAAGGGTAAATAATAGCAAGATGATTTAATATAGACTAAGGAAGCCGAGGTAACGTGGAGGGTCCAGGTCTGAAGCTCGCAGTAGGCAGGAGCGGCTCGCCGCAGCGTTAGACTCGCTTGCAGACGCCATTCTTGCAAGGGTTCGAAGGTCGAGGCTCACCCGCTGTCAATGTCCAGGTTCTCGGAGATAGTAGTAAATGCCTTTTCGAGGCCGTCAGCATCCAAGCTCTCCGTAGTGGTGTAGCATTGTTATGTAGTAGCAGCAGCTTTTCAAGGATGTTAAGCTGGATTTTGCAAACTTAGCGATCACATTAAATAGTTCAGAGCTATGTCTAGCTTGTTGCTGGGTCAAGGGCCACACGCAGACTGACCATTCAGGCTCGGCTTCGCGTCATCATGCAGTTATAATTTTTATAGTGTTCTAGAACATGGAAGAATAAAATGGTTACAAAAGAGGTCTAGCATCAAACGTATACAACCTACAATTACTAGTTACAGGAATAAATTAAAAAGAAAACTAGGCTTGTCATTGTCATTATCTGACATCACAAAAGTAAACAAAGATTTGGAAACACCAAAATGTACAGAAATGCTTTAAATAATACTAATTAAAAGGCGGAAAAGGCATGCCAAGCCTCCACATAAAAACTATGAAGTTATTCGGAAAGAACATGTGATAATGTTTTGGATTACAATAGCTAAAAACGTAAGTACAAAAACACAAACATTACAAGGTGTGGACCGCCGCAGTGGCTGCATAGGTCAACAGGCTCTACGCAAAGACGCTTGCCGTGACCGTATGCCAAGCAGCGCGTGCACTGCACCAGAGGCGTCTGGTCTTCGACGCGCACTCTCTGGAGGTCAATACGCAGTTTGCCTCCTTCGAGTGCCCGCCTCCAGATAGCAGGGGAAACACTCAACATAATGCTGTTCACATGAGGGTTACGGGATTTCTTCCTGAATTTTATGGACACCTTTTTATCCTCGTCGCCGAGGCCGTCAAATAACTCCCGGTTCTGATTCTTAAGGGCTCGCAACACGTCCTCGTCACTGTGGAGCAGCAGCACGTCCCTAAGAATCAGAAGCGGGTCCCTGTTTTTCACCTCCTCGACGACGAGGTTCTCTCCGGCCGCTTCTAATCGCGCTTTGAGTTTGCGCCTCTCCTCCTTCGTTTCGCACCCCATAATAACCTTCTGGTCCTTGGCTTTACGGACCCTCTCTACTCGCACCCAGCCCTCCTTCGCGTCCACCGCTTTCCGCACTCTTTCGAGAACTTCGGCCCCCGTATCCATCTCATGTGTGGAAGAGACCACCACGGAGTGCAGCGTCGTCCGCTCCGGGGCCTGTGCACCGGTGTGGATTTTGCTAACAGCCGCAACACCCGCGTAAGTGGTCACCCCCACACTTTCTATGCTTGCCAGACTGTCTCGGAGCTTTTCCACCTTCTCGGTGTTCTCTTTGACTATCGAGATGTGCTCCTTGAGGGTGGTAATGAGCTCAGTCTGGCTCGCGAGACTCTCGGAAGTGCACGGGGGGCAGAAGTCAGCAGTGGGCGCGGGTTCCGGCACGGCTACAGGTGCGGTAGAGGCCTTGTCGCGCTCGGACTCCTTGACCAGCTCATAAAGCCTGTTTATGGCTTCAAGCACCGCTGTCTTTATTTCGGCCTTGAGGTTGCGAGAGTTGCCCAAATTTAGCTTTGCCTTATTTAGGCAAGCTCTCGCTTCCTCAATGCGACTGCGGCACTTCGCCTCAGGCTTTTTGAGCGGTCTTGGGGCATCAGTAGCAGCTTGGCGAGTCCCCGGAGTGGCAGGGCCCCCCTTCGACGCAACAGGAATCTCGTCCCCGAAGGAGATTCTACTCCTTGCGTCAGCAGGGGAAGGCATTGCCTTCTCCGCCGATCGCGGCGAGCCGCTAGAGCCAGGAGCCCTCACGGTGCTGGATGGGGTGCGGAACATAATTCAAATTTGAGAGCAGTTGTTATCAGAACTGACTCCTGTAAAGAGGGAGTCAGAGCGATATCTACTCGGGAGGAGAGGTGTATAAGGTCGGACACTGGACAACACTGTAACCCTGTAAAGGGGGGTACACAGAAAATAACAATATAAAAATCAATTAAAAATAAATACAATATTGAATAATAATTATTAATATATGTCAAAACTTATGTGTCTAATACGGTAAAAAAAAAAGTCAAAAATCCCTAAAAACAAATAAAAAATCCCTTACAAGAGTAAATCCAATAAAATGCCAAAAAGAAAATTTTGCCGAAAACCCCACGTCTACCTTCCTTATAACCCAGAGGGCGCGGGCGGGTGGGTGGGCAAAATTTTATTCGAGCTAGGGGCGCGGGCGAGATGTCCAGAGACGCGTCTCCGCGCGGGCTAGCGAATTATGGAATAAAACTTGCTAGGTGCCGAACAAAAATTTTGAGTTTTGGTCAAAAAACCAGTTTTCGAAAGAAACAATTTGGAATTTCACCCCACAACCTGGAGACCGGGACACGGAACGTGGACCAGAATTCAGGGAAGAAGGGTGAGGACTATTGCAACTATAATCTAAATTGAAATGTAAAAGAAAATTTTGAAAAACAGTTAATTTTGAGGAATTTCTCTGAAAATAAGGGATGAAGTCCAGACGCGCGTGTAAAGTGCGCGCGATATGGTCAGAACACAGGCGGACGCCTAGTTTGGTCTAAAAAAGCCGAAAACAGCTTCAAAATCGCACGTCTAGAATAGAAGATATCAACCGAGCGAGGAATATTTCAGGGCGATAGTTTGAGTCCACTTTGGTTCTGCTTAGCCTTGAATCCTCTTAGCACACTGCTGGAGGATTCAGGTCTAGGCTATCA
The DNA here is from genome assembly GCA_916618015.1 of Xestia c-nigrum. Taxonomy (NCBI): domain Eukaryota; kingdom Metazoa; phylum Arthropoda; class Insecta; order Lepidoptera; family Noctuidae; genus Xestia; species Xestia c-nigrum. Next base: position 21,650,024 of record OU745246.1, read on the forward strand.
GTTGCGGAAAGATGGTCGGGTTATATCTCACCTCCTTTACATGGATGACTTGAAACTCTTTGCCCCAAACGATTTTCAACTGATGGAGCTACTGAAGGTAATTGAAACCTTCAGTAGCGCCATCAGGATGGAATTTGGTGTGGACAAATGTGCGGTCATGCATGTAAAGCGAGGGGAGATTGTGGAGTCTGTGGGAACCCAGCTCTCAGATTCCATAAATCTTAGATCCCTTTCAGCAACTGAAACCTATAAGTATTTGGGTATGTCGGAAGCGCTGGGCATCAATGTGGCTGACATGAAGCAATCGTTGAAGGAGCGCTTCTTTGGCCGCCTGAAAAAAGTATTTAATAGTCTTTTATCGGGCGGAAATAAGGTCTTGGCCTTCAACGGTTGGGTCATGCCAGTTTTCACTCTTTCGGCATACTCAAATGGACTCAAACCGAACTAGACGCCCTGGATACGAAGGTCCGTAAATTGCTGACGGCATTTCGAATGCATCACCCGCGTTCTTCAGTTATGAGACTGTATATCCCGCGAAAGTGTGGGGGTCGTGGCTTTTTAAACGCTAAGACTCTCCACAATCGCGAGATATGCAGTCTCAGGGATTATTTCCTAGAAGCCGACGTGGGAATGCATCGAGATGTGGTCGCGATGGACAAGGGCCTCATCCCGCTCTCCTTGGCTAAAGAGAACTGGCGCAAACCTATAATACTTACTACTGATGACCGCAGGAAAGAATGGCAGTGCAAGGAGCTTCACGGGCGCTTTTACCGGGCTCTTCATGGGCCCGATGTAGATTTTCTAGCGTCCGTGTCCTGGTTACGTTCCGGGGACCTCTTCGGAGAAACCGAAGGTTTTGTCTGTGCAATTATGGATGAAGTAATGATGACGAATAACTACCGGAGATTTATTGTGAAGGACGGTACGGTTGACATTTGTCGGGCATGCCACCGTCCGGGCGAATCAATCCGTCACATTATCTCCGGATGTTCTCGTCTAGCTAACGGAGAGTACTTGCATAGACACAACTTTGTAGCCAGGATTATCCATCAGCAACTTGCTCTAAAATACAATCTTGTGGAATCGGAAGTGCCCTACTATAGGTATGTGCCCGACCCAGTTCTCGTTAATGGCAGTATCACACTGTATTGGGATCAATCCATCATCACTGACAGGACTGTTATAGCTAATAGACCTGATATAGAGGTGATGGATCGATCAGAGCGGCGCGCAATGATTGTTGACATAACGGTCCCGCATGATGAGAACCTCGTGAAAGCCGAGAAACATAAACAAATCAAGTATCTTGATTTGGCTCGCGAGGTTGTTGACATGTTCCCAGTGGACTCGGCAATCATTGTGCCGATAGTCGTGTCAGCGCATGGCTTAATTGCCAAGAGCCTCGACCAACACCTGAGGAGGCTCTTGTTAGGCAGCTGGATCAAGGGCTTGATTCAGAAAGCGGTACTCCTGGACACGGCCCGTATTGTTAGGAGGTTCCTCTCTCTGGAGCCCTGACCGCCGCCGGTAGCTTGGACCCTGTTCCCGATACCGGTGGGCTACAATTTTTATATTTTTAAATGTTTTTTATATATTTTTTATGTTAATATTTAAAAATGTAAAAAATTTGTTGGAAAAATTGAATAAAGGATAATAATAAATAAATATATAACTCAAAGGTGACTGATTGACTGACTGACTGACATAGTGATCCATCAACGCACAGCCCAAACCACTGGACGATTCGGGCTGAAATTTGGCATGCAGGTAGATGTTATGACGTAAGTATCCGATAAGAAAGGATTTTGATCAATTCTACCCCCAAGGGGATAAAATAGGGAATGGAAGTTAATATGAAAGTCCGTTAGTTTTAAAATTAGGATCTTCAAATTTTGTGTTTAGGCTGACGATTATAAATTAATTTATATGTGTTTCAGCATTTTTGATAACTCCATCCCGAAGGCTTAAAAAGAGGATGAAATTGTGTGTGAAAAGTAAAAAGTGCAAAAAACCCTTGAGGGGTGAAAAATGAGCAACATTTTGTTTTTATTTTTTCAGTTACTAAATAGTATCAAAGTTAGTAAGTCGTTGTTTTTTTTTATTTCCACCCACAAAGAGGTAAAGGGGATGAAGTTTTGCATTGTAGTTGTTCATTCGTTCACCAATAACAGCTTCAGGAGAGACCTTTTGCAGCAGTGAAAGTTAATAGTATAGGCCGAACACAAGTTAATAGTACAGGTAGGTACCAATCGCACGCGCACACGTGACTTCGCGGCTGGCAGTACTTACCGTTTTGTAGGGACCTAGGTATGCCGAAGATCATGGAGTTACGGCAGGGGCAGAAAAAGAAAGTATGTATAGAATGAATAGAATTTTTTATTTTGTTGATTTCTGTTTTTTTTCTAACTCTTCTGCATTTCTGATCTTAGTTTTGATGAATTATAATAAAAATCCAAAATTGCCCCGACGAATTTTTTTGGATTTTTCATCATGGGTGTCGTTTTCGAGGTTTCTGGTTTCGCTGAAAATGAAAATGAGGTCAAAATTAACAATTTAACAGAAGCAAAAAAAACAGTTCTCTTTTTTTTTCTTCGACTTCCCCTGACACTATTTTCACCCTTCGCCACTGTTAGGTAGATGTGTATTAATCCTGCACGCACATTTCGCACATTTAGCTTATTTTCATCAACCGGGCACAAATAATACAATAACACTTCCCGTCCCGGAAATCGAACCCAGGACCTCATGGTGCTTGCGACAACTTGACCAACGATGCAGTCTCACACATGACCCATCAACATTTTCACGCGAACGAAGTCGCGGGCAACAGGTAGTTTCTGAATAAAAGGCTGACTTTTATAAGAAGTATGAACCACGTTAAAATTTTCACACTGGTGAACAAAGTCAAAACTAATAGATTATTTTTTAGGCTGACCGTTACATAGGCACCCGGCGGGGGCGCGTCCTCATAATTAGCCTAGGGCGGTCAGAAGTCTTGATCAGGCACTGTAAATAACACCCAATTGCCACTCATATATTGATAGAAACATAAATTTTATACGTTTTACTTACTTCAACTGCCAGGCGGTCGAGGACCGAGGCGCCATTACTAGCCAATGACCCAATCTAACCTAGTAACGTAAAACTATACAACGGTTCAAAAGATATATTAGTTAGCTCTCGTGAGTCATGTACTCCTAGTACTTTCATGCTCATGGCAACCAACGTCTTAATGAACTTACTTAATGAAACCTCTTTGGTGAGGAAATGTACTGGCCACTTATAAATAGTAACGAAGTCATCGACGTCAATGAAAAGTGTGTTGGCTCAATTACATTGTCTACTGTAAGTAATGTTTGTCCTACACACCTAATCGCTTTTTTCCGATAAAATATGACTATCGAGTTTGGGATTTATGTCTAAGTTACATCTTATGACGATTTCATTCGAACGCAACGCAGTCATATAGCGTTGCGCTGCGTTGCGTCGTCGCAGCGTCGTACAATCACTGTTAAACTGGCAATGCACAACAGTGATTGTACGGCGCAACGCACTAGTAGGGTAGTGATTTGTATGTAGGATGACGTTTGCGGCGCCGCTCCGTCGTCGCACCGCACCGCCAACGCATCGTGTGGCCTCGCTCTTATGGGCCCGTATAACCCAAAATCGTGATTTTTAAACCCGTCTCGTGTTAATATTACTAAAGCATTCACCTTGGGATTAATATATGGCAAAGTTGAGGACTGTTTCTAAGGTTCATACGTTTCGGAAACACGATTCCATAAAATTTTCTCGATAGAAAACTACCTCAAAGTTACCTCTAAAATAAATTTCAAAACCAAGTATTCAATTAAAAACGTTAAATTGGGTCGTGAAACTTTACGTGATAGTCGAAAACTATATAACGCAGTGTTCATACGTTTTCTTTTTTTTTTAAACGCTTTATTTTCATCGTAATAGCCTCTTTTCTAAAATTTCAAGCTTATTAACCAGTCACAGATAGGACCGCCCTGCCCCCCGGCCCTCGCTAGGACCCCGATGCACCAATTGTCAGTGCGGCTTCGGCCTTCAGACGTGGGGGCTGTATTTCTTTGTTTTCGCGCAGAAAACCCGATGGACACTGATTTATGTTCTAAAGAAATTACTTATTTATGAAACATGAAATTTAGATTAGAAAATAAAGCACCCGTGTATTTATTTTTCCAAAATATTGTAGTTTTCATTGATAAAATAATTTTTGAAATAGTTTGAAATCGAAATCTAATGTCAACGTCAAAAATGTCAGTAGGTAAACGTGCTTGTTATCGAGAGAGATATTTGTATCAACAAATTTATTTTTCACAAGAAAAACATGTTATTAAAAATTATAATAATGTAGCACGTGACTTATCCGTGCAAAGGGGTTTGAACTATTGGGCGGGATTTTCTTTCGCCATTTTGTTTTTTTTTTAAAGTAGCGGCTACGCACAAAACCTATATAAATGGATAGCTGTTATCAATACAAATAAGTTATGTACGAGACAAAAACTTCTAAATCGTCACGTTTCCGAGATTTAAGCTATCAAAGGGGTGCTGGTAGCGATCACAATGCCATATATTTCGGAAACTTGACGTTTTAGAACATTTTGTCTCGACAATACTTGTTTGTATTGAAGCCAGCTATCGATTTATTACGTGTTTTATGCGTGCCTAATCAAACCAAAGTTGTGCTGAAGATTCCATCAGTGAATTGGCTTTAGCTCTGATAGCTCATATCTCGGAAACATGACACTTTAGGACATCCTGTCTCACGCAAAACTTGTTTGTATTGATACCAGCTATCGATGAATATATGTATTACGCGTGGCCGTAATTTAAATTAATAAAACACAAAATAATAAAAGATAATCCGGCTACAAAATTCAAAATTCATTCGAGTGTCGCATAATTATGTTTTTATGTTAAACAAGAACAGAATCTTGCTGGTGAAAAATTGTCGATAGAAATCTCTTTTTAGGCTAGTATCAAGAAATGTAGAGTGAAAAACGCCTCGCATGTTAATTCACCGTACACCACGCTTTTCTATATTAGTTTAAAGTGCTCGGAATCGCAAAAGAGTTGTGTCGTTTTTATAAAGTTACCAAAATATTAGTTTCATTAGTTTCATTTCATAATATAGGTCGTATGTGTGCCCGCTACTTTGAAAAAAAAAACAAAATGGCGGAAAAATGTTCCAAGCCCTTTCGCACTTTTGCCTGAGAACTCACTAACCCGAATTGTTTTAGTCAAGTTTATAAATCGAAGGAATTACATTTTTCGTCCAAATTGTAGTCACACTCACACCCCTCCATCCCGCGTGGTGCACCACAGTCCTCACTTGGTGTAATTAATTTTTTGAACCCTTATGTATCCAATGGTGTAAATGAATTTAAGATGAAGATGATAGATATGGAACTGAAATACCAAACTGTATACACAGATTAATTTAGATTTTTTTGGCCGGATTTTTTAATAGTAGCAGCCACGCTTAGGATTTTTATGAATCGATAGCTGGTATAAAACAAGTAAACAACTTTGTATTAAGTAAAATCTTCTAAAGTGTCACGTTTCCGTGATAATGAGCTATCAAAGTTTAAGTGCATGGAATCTTCAGCGTAACTTTGATTTGATCAAACACGCATAAAACGTCTATCAATTGACAGCTAGCATCAATGCAAAAAAAAATTTGCACAAACTAAAACGTTCTTAACTGTCACATTTCCGAGATGAGAGCTATCGAAGTTAAAATACAATCACTGAAAACGTCTTCTGATCAACTTTGATTTGATCAGAAACCCATAAAGTATTTATCAATCGATAGTTGACATCACCGAATCGTAAAAGAGTTGTGTCGTTTTTATAAAGTTACCAAAATATTAGTTTCCTCGTGTTGACTTGTCAGTAATATTGCAGTACGTCTGTCTAAATGTTTAAAAACCGAATTGAATTTGGGTTTCATTATGATTAAGCGAGGGGAGGTAAGGAGCTTTTGGCTAAATAATAACAGCGGCTTGGGTCAATCTTAAGGTTAAGCCGTGCGTGCTTAGGTTTGTCCTTAAGTGGGTAACCACCTATTACATACCGAGTTTCCTACGTGCCTCGGAAATCTGCTGTCTGTCATATGTAGATCTTTGACAGTCGTTACAGGTAGTCAGTGGCTCGAAAGTCGGTCAGCCAGTCTTACTAAGAGGTATCGTATTACCCAGTATTAACTGGAACAGTATTTACTGTATTATTATGAACTGGTGTAAACAATAGAGAGACATGAGATTTCAGCGATCCCAGTACATTTGCTATCATTTATTGAGGAGTTCCCGTCGCCTATCTTCCGAAGTTCTTTGACAGATCTTTACCAAATTGAAATGGGATCACTCCAAGAACATACTCTTCCTAAAACTACCCAAATCGCTTCTGGTGTGCCTATAAAATTTAAGGAATTCCCTCTATTTCTCCAGGATCCCATTAAATGGAACTTAACACATCTAACTGTCGAAATCAGAGTGTTGTGTCACTTCAGCATACTCCCTCAGAGCATACAGGCGTGATGTAACGTCACTATGTTACATAAACAATAAACAACCAAGCGATTGCAGCAATTACTGCAGCTTTGCAGTGTATTTTTGAAGAGTTCCATTTATATCTCCGAAGATCAGCGTCAGATCTTACCAAATTAAAATGGGACCAAACGAGAAGCACCAGCTTTCAAATAAAAAAAGAATCATCAAAATCGGTTCACCCAGTCGAAAGTTCTGACGTAACAAACACAAAAAAAAAATAAAAAAATACAGACGAATTGATAACCTCCTCTTTTTGGAAGTCGGTTGAAAATACTTTTATTCAGTTGCCTCCACATATTTGGAAAAGACCAGGCAGGTGATGAATATTTGCCATCGTTCCATCAATAGTGTAGTTCACCCTAAAAAAATCTTCTTGATAGTGTGAGCGAGATAGAACTATCTAGCCTGAGGAAGCGGGGGCAAAATTTGAATTTTAGCTGTCATTCTGTGCGCCCTTATTTGTCAAAAAGCGATATACCAGCTATTTTTAAAATCTTTTATTAAACTTCACATGTTTGTTTAAGAGCCCTCTTACAGTCCACTAGCGCCGCCAATCGAAAAAATGTCATAACTCGTAAATAGAATCAGAAATACAAAATATGTTCTATTATTACTGTGGAAAAGGCAATAACGTAATTGTATAACACCTTATCAACACTTGAAATATAGCTGTTTAGCTAAATCGTGCATTCAAAACATAAACGGCCGTTTTTGTTACAAATGCACGATTTAGCTAAACAGCTATATTTCAAGTGGTGACAATGTGTTATAAAATTACGTTATTGCCTTTTCTACAGTAATAATAGACCACATTTTGTATTTTTGATTCTATTTACGAGTTATGACATTTTTTCGATTGGCGGCGCTAGTGGACTGTAAGAAGGCTCTTAAGTATGTACGTGCCGTACAAAATATCTTGCAAGCCTAATTTGACACACACTGACGGTTTCGTGATTTTCCTTTTTTTGTGCGTTTAAATAAAAGCTTGTCGTGAGAATGTTTTTTCTATATAGCTTTGTTTTATTTTAAGGATGAGACAATGCTAAAATTAAAACCTCATATCAATAACTGTCAGCCCGATGATGTACAAAATACTATTGATATAATTATCAATGAGGCTTGTTTAGAAGCCGTGGATGGTAGAGAACCAGCACCAAAAGTTTTTAATAAAGCATTGCAACATATTAATGAGAAGGGTTATAGTATGGCTGCTAAAAAGCCAGTGCCATCTTTTAAAAATAAAAAATCTGCTATTTACAAAAGAAGGAATGAAAAAGCCGGTTTGAAAAAAACTTCCACTAGAAATATAGAGGAAGTAGAAGTGCCACATCAATTCAATTCATTTTTACCGGTGGACTACAAAAATGGTAACATGCGTATCATAATATTCTGTTCGCAACATGTAAGACAGTATATTAAGACCGTTATATTTTATGGACGGTACGTTTAAAACTTGCCCAACGCCGCCGTTCCGTCAACTATTTACCATTCATGGCGGTGTTGGAAGTGACATTAATAATACAAATATTATACCAATGACACAATGCCTTTATGACACATCAAAACAAGGAAGCGTATATTATATTATTTCATTTAATTAAAGCACAATTAAATGATTGGAAGCCACAGAAAATAATGATAGATTTTGAAGAGGGAATAATTGCAGCGCTAAGTGAGATTAACACTGTTCACGAAATAAAAGGTTGTCACTTCCATTTTTACAATAGTTTGAAACGCAAAGCAAAGCAAACGGGTATATTTAAGGATAAAAGTCACAAAACTATAGTTTTACTCTGCAGTAGTCTAGCATATTTACCAGAAGAGGAAATATTATCAGCTTGGAATTACATAAAGAGTGAAATTGTACTAGAAGATGATCGAGTAGAATTTGAACAGTTTCAACATTATTTTGAAAAATTTTGGCTAAAAGAAAAAATGGTGAAAATGTGGTGTAACTATGGTGAGCTACATCGAACAAACAATGTCGTGGAAGGATGGAATTTTAAAATTAATACTTAGTGATTAAACGAACTTACCTGTAAGTGAAGTTCTATCATAAAATTTATACGAAGGCTTCGTCCGAAGGTATTAGCAATGATAAACACTTGTAGTAACGCACAGAGATCGCCAATATCGCACTATATTGAGGGTATTTCCCTGTTTACACTCAACTTTCCAGTAGAATTCTTTTTTTTTTTGACGGTATTCTCACTTTACTCGTTTGCTGTGACCGAGCCCGGCCTTCATTTAGTTCAGAGTTGAATGTAATATTTCACGTAGAGGGTGGGAGCTAAGATTAACTGAGCATACTCATACAAATGAGCGGGTGGTAGCCTTCGTATAATTATGATAGAACTTCACTTACAAGTAAGTTCGTTTAATCACTAATATACTTCGGCTTCGTCCTCGGTATTAGCAATGATAAACACTTGTAGACCTTTAGAGATATTTGGTACCTATTGTGAAATATTGATTACTAAAGCAGTGGCTAATAATATAAAAATCGATTTTTTATTTATATCAGACTTTTATTTAGAAACACATAGAAAACAAAATCAAATGATTAAACCCCCTTATTATAATTGTTCATAATTGTACAGGCAAACGATCTGTTGTTAGATTCAACATTATGTAAGGGTCTATTATAGAACTTAAAGAACGTATCAGAACTGGCACTCCAGCCAGCAGTCTTTCTGATAACGTCAAGATTAACACCAAGGCGGTGTGCTAGTGAGGTAGCGGCGTGCCGCGTGCTGTGCGCCGAGAACGCCGCGGCGGCTGGGACGACAGGTTCTCTCCCTTTCACGTTTCACCACTTCCTTCGCTAGCATGACTGCTTCGCAGAAAGAGGTTACGGCTTCCCATTCCGTCTCGCTCCGGACCATTCAAAATATAATTATCTGCGACTTTTCTGTTAGTATTTGCATTCGACTTCCATTTTTTTCGCGGGCTCACTCATTCATTCAAGCAGCGACCGCATGCAGACGCAGTCGCACTTCATGGTACTTAAATAATAGTGTTACATATTTTTAAAAGGATAACACGTGTTTAATTATTAGATATTCGAGGGTGATACCTGATTTAGAAAAGAGTCGTAGTTACAGAATTATAATCATCAAAATCATAAATCAAATCCAATTTTTCAAAGTCAAAGTAGTTTCTTGACCTTTGTGAACTTGGAGGATTGTATTAATGATTTTGATGATTATAATTCTGTAACTACATAATTATGTCATAAAGTCGCAAACGATATTTTCATCAACATACAACTTAGCACTGCTCTGCAAATTGCAAAAAACGTAAGAAAATTTGAATTTCGCGGGCCGCCCTGACGCTTTCACCTTAAACTTCAAAGTTCAAATATTAATAATTGTTCCAGTAGGCCCCCCTTTCTTAGAATAAATCCTTGAAAAGTCTAAAGTGGCTAAGATGAAGTAGTTGCTTGTTTATAACGGGTGAAGAGTGCATTGAAAAACAAAATCTAAAATAAAAAAACTAAAAACAGTAACAATAAATTATCATGTGATAACGGGCTACTACTGAACCCTACACTGCGCGTGGCGCGACACGCACTTGGCCTGTTTTGAATTTTCGAAGTTTAGTCATTGGAGATCACTATGGAGTTCAGTAAAACCAAAAGTATTAATTTCTGTTTTTTCGAAAAGTTATTTTTCTTTTTTTTTAAAGTTCAAAGAAGTATTAGTAAAAACTTAGATTTGTTTCTTTATTACAAAACTGATCAATTTGAAGTAATTTTTTATTTTCCTTGCGTTTTGCACCATCCGAGGGCCTCGCTAAATGTACCTTGCCCACACTAAATTTAGGTCTTGCGCCGCCACTGAGTATCGCTGTAACATACCTGTATGGTGTACAATATTTAGTTTGGTTTAATATTTATTTAACATCATAATTCGTCCAAAGTCAACGTCAATTAATAGGTAAATAGGACATGGATTTCACTATAATTAGATTATCAATAGATTTAATTAGAATTAAAATTACTTATTGATGTACTGCAAATTAAATTATTCACTGATTTCATTAAAATTTAAAATATTCATTGATTTCGTTACGATTAAATTACTCGTTGATGTCAAAGAAATTAAATTTTTCAATAGTGTCATTATATTTAAGTTAGTCATTGATGTCATACAAATTAAATTTTATAACTTATCCATAGGTGTCACCAGTATTTTTGTCATTAAAAAAATCATTTATGGAATAGTAGGCTTTTCCAATCAAAAAATCTTTTAGCCTTTTTTTAAAACTATGCAAAGTTACACTGCTTTTTACGTCATTAAGTAAGTCAAGTAGGCCAGTTACAGGCGCTTTTGAATTGTCGAAACAAAGATAAAAATTAAATGTAGCTACAGTCCCAGTCACAAGACATAAAAACTGTGAAAGTACTGTAGTTGCCCATTCCCTAGCGTAGATCTCTATGGAGAAGAACGGGCAAGAAACTCCATGGACACTCTTTTAAATCATAATTTTGTTACAAAATCTTGGTTACACCATTCATGTTGAGATGGTGCATTATGTGAGAACAATGTAGCAAGATGTGCACGATAAAAGTGTCCATAGTAAAAACAAACAAAAGCAAATCAAAAATCAAATAATTAGTTAAAAAAAGAAAAACAAGCCGTGGCAACCAAGAGCTGACCAGTCCCAACCGACAGCGCCCGTTCACGAACATGTCGCATGTATTAGCACCGTTCAATTCAACCATTTTGAAGGGAATTGAATGACCCGACACATGCGCCACCACCAAGATTCAAGATTCAAGATTCTTTATTTGCATGAAATATGGTGCGTTACATGATGGTCTTATAAATTAAAAAGGTTTCACATATTTCGCTGACTTCATCAGCATGCAAACTTAAAAATTAAAGTAGGTATCTAACACATTTTACTCTTAATGTAGTTCTAAATATAACAAAACATCTAAGAACATTTGAGTGAGCGGGACATACTCTTAACCGCCAGGGCACATCCAAGTCAAAAAATAAAACGTAGGGTTGCAGCAAATGATAGCATTCTAGTACATAGCACTCACACAATATGGGATATGAGGTTATATAATACTAAAGATATTGAATTTATATAATGCAAAGATAGTTGTACAATCTTCAGCAGCTCCAACAATACAATTAGTGCTATCCAATTATGCGCCCCTGTCCTTGTGGAGCAGGACCAGCATTGAGCCAAGCATTTTTATCAGCGATATAATCGTTCAATTTGTAATTGCTTACACAGAGTGTGTTTAATGCATGATTTAAATTTGGTTTCATTTAGTTCAAGAATGCTTTGTGGAATTTTATTATAGCATTTCAAACAGTACCCCATGAAAGACGAGCCTACTTTAGCGAGTCTGAAGCCGGCTGAACTAATTGGTCTCTATTTCTGGTACTGTAATAAAATATATTCTTCTATAGTACTGAGTCTATAGGTTCGAATATTCAGAGTTATCTTTTTATTTATAATTCGATATAATTTGCTTAAGTATTGTTTTTCTGATCTTGTTTTGTTTGCCTTGTTTTTCAGGTTATGTCTCTTCTCTATGAGTTCTTCGACCTCTTCTGTTATGATTAGTTGTTTTTTCAAAGTTTTCCAAAATTGAGTTTTCAGTGCATTTCATGATTGATTTTTCTAGAACATCATACTGCTCTTGAACTGGCATGGTAGAGTCTGGTGTCGGTCTATTGGATAAATGAGATTGGAATTGCTTGTAGTCCACATTTTGAATTTTGTTTCTAAATTGTGTTCGATTAAGTTTCCCTTTTTCTAGATTTAAGGTTAATCTCACTAGGCGGTGGTCACTTGGATGTTTAAAGTTGCTCAATACACTTATATTATTAACGATGAATTTAGAATGTTTGTAGCTATGTAATCTATTTCATTTCTAGTTTTGCCATCTGGCGATTTCCACGTCCATCTCAATTTTGAGGGTTTTTTGAACATAGTATTTACTATCTTTAGTTTGTACTGAAAGGAAAACTCGACAACCCCCTCCCCCCCCTCCCTCCCCTTTTGTTTCTGTTTCCGTAGCCATGCTCGCCTATTACAAGTTTTTCGTCTGGCATTGGATTTCCAATTTTTGCGTTTAAATCACCCATGAATATTAATTTTTGTGCTGCTATCCATAGCCTTTTTGAGATAGTCGTACAATATTTGCATGTCTTTATCATCACCGCTTTCCGTGGGCGCATAAACTTGAATTATTGTATACAGTTTGTTTTGAATTTTTACGTGAATAAGGGCAACTCTTTCCGAAAATCGGATGAAGTTCTCTACCATTACATAATTTTGTTTTCGGATAAGAAATCCAATTCCTTTCTCTCCTTTTGTTTCTCCGAAATACTATAGCGTGTAGTGGTGTCATGTCTGTCCACTATTATGTATCCTGAACGTCGTACTTCTGAAATTCCTAGTATATCCCATTTAATATCTGATAGAGCATGTTCAAGTTCTATGATTCTTGATTCGCTTGTTAGTGATCGCACGTTGAAAGTCGCTATAAAGTATTTGTTCAGTTTTGAAGGGTTGTAGTCTACTGACGTAACTTAATATCACGTAACTTAATGTCACGTAACTTAATGTCACAACGGAATGTCACATAACGTAATGTCACGTAACTTAATGTCACATAACTTAATGTCACGTAACTTAATATCACGTAACTTAATTTCACGTAACTTAATGTCACGTAACTTAATGTCACATAACGTAATGTCACATAACGGAATGTCACATAACGTAATGTCACATAATCATAATCATAATCATAATCATCATTTATTGCATCCATGTAGTTTACAAGTTGTTACAAAGTATATATGTTTCATACATGAACCCTGCTAGGGCACAGCAATATACATAGTTTAAAGTGTCACAACAATAAAACAAACGACCAAACAAAATACTAATTTTAACATGTCTAACAGGTGTCCAACATTTGTAATTTAAATAAGTAGCTGTCATAATATAATAAATAGTAGAAGAACAATGTCATCATTTACATTCACAAATTATAAATTAAAATAAAAACAAAATAAAAAAATCAAACTAAGCAAAATAGCGATAATAATAATAATAATCATTAAATAACATAACATAAGCAGGTCAAATTTGTAGGTAATGTGAGTATTGTGTATAGGTACTATAGGTAGGTACGAATTTCAATGTCAAAATTTACTTATCGTCAAAGAATTCCTTTAGAGTGTAATACGATTTTAATATAAGGTATTTTTGGAGACTGTTTTTAAATTTATTTTCGTATTCTATGTCCTTAATTGAATTTGGAAGCTTGTTATACATTTTCACACACATGGCTAAAGGTCCTGAATGAAACATATTTAATTTAGAGCTTGGTAAAGCTAATTTATGTTTGTTATGGCGTCTAACACTGCGATGTTGTGGGCGAAGGTCCTTAGTAAGTGGGAACAGTGACTGGTGTTTTCTTACGAATTTACTTACTTCGAAAATGTAGATACCAGTTAGTGTAAGGACTTTGTATTTAACAAAAAATGGCATGCAGATTTCTGTGCTATCTTTATTGGCAAGAATTCACATACATTTCTTTTGTAGAATGAAAAGCATATCTTTGTCTACACCATAACGTAATGTCACATAACTAAATGTCACATAACGTAATGTCACGTAACTTAATGTCACATATCTTAATGTCACATAACTGAATGTCACATAACGTAATGTCACATAACGTAATGTCACATAACTTAATGTCACATAACTGATTGTCACATAACTTAATGACACATAACGGAATGTCACATAACGTAATGTCACATAACGCAATATCACGTAACGTTATGTCACATAACGTAATGTCACATAACGTAATGTCACATAACTTAATGTCACATAACTAAATGTCACGTAACTTAATGTCACATAACGTAATGTCACATAACGTAATGTCACATAACTTAATGTCACATAACTGATTGTCACATAACGTAATGTCACATAACTGAATATCACATAACGTAATGTCACATAACTTAATGTCACATAACGTAATGTCACGTAACTTAATGTCACATAACTTATTGTCACATAACATAATGTCACGTAACTTAATGTCACATAACTTAATGTCACATAACGTAATGTCACGTAAATTAATGTCACATAACTTAATGTCACATAACTTAATGTCACATAACGAAATGTCACGTAACTTAATGTCACATAACTGAATGTCACATAACTTAATGTCACATAACGGAATGTCACATAACTGAATGTCACATAACTTAATGTCACATAACTGAATGTCACATAACTTAATGTCACATAACGGAATGTCACATAACGTAATGTCACATAACGCAATGTCACATAACTGAATGTCACGTAACTTAATGTCACATAACGTAATGTCACATAACTGAATGTCACATAACTGAATGTCACATAACTGAATGTCACATAACTGAATGTCACATAACTGAATGTCACATAACGTAATGTCACATAACGTAATGTCACATAACTTAATGTCACATAACTGATTGTCACATAACTTAATGACACATAACGGAATGTCACATAACGTAATGTCACATAACGCAATGTCACATAACGTTATGTCACATAACGTAATGTCACATAACGTAATGTCACATAACTTAATGTCACATAACGTAATGTCACATAACTTAATGTCACATAACTGATTGTCACATAACGTAATGTCACATAACTGAATATCACATAACGTAATGTCACATAACTTAATGTCACATAACGTAATGTCACGTAACTTAATGTCACATAACTTATTGTCACATAACATAATGTCACGTAACTTAATGTCACATAACTTAATGTCACATAACGTAATGTCACGTAAATTAATGTCACTTAACTTAATGTCACATAACTTAATGTCACATAACTTAATGTCACATAACGAAATGTCACGTAACTTAATGTCACATAACTGAATGTCACATAACTTAATGTCACATAACGGAATGTCACATAACTGAATGTCACATAACTTAATGTCACATAACTGAATATCACATAACTTAATGTCACATAACGGAATGTCACATAACGTAATGTCACATAACGCAATGTCACATAACTGAATGTCACGTAACTTAATGTCACATAACGTAATGTCACATAACTGAATGTCACATAACTGAATGTCACATAACTGAATGTCACATAACTGAATGTCACATAACTGAATGTCACATAACGTAATGTCACATAACGTTATGTCACATAACTTAATGTCACATAACTGATTGTCACATAACTTAATGACACATAACGGAATGTCACATAACGTAATGTCACATAACGCAATGTCACATAACGTTATGTCACGTAACTTAATGTCACATAACCTAATGTCACATAACTGAATAACACATAACTTAATCTCACATAGCGGAATGTCACATAGCATAATGTCACATATCTTAATGTCACATAACGGAATGTCACATAACGTAATGTCACATAACGCAATGTCACATAACGTTATGTCACATAACGCAATGTCACATAACGTTATGTCACATAACGTAATGTCACATAACGTAATGTCACATAACGTAATGTCACATAACTGAATATCACATAACGTAATGTCACATAACTTAATGTCACATAACGTAATGTCACGTAACTTAATGTCACATAACTTATTGTCACATAACATAATGTCACGTAACTTAATGTCACATAACTTAATGTCACATAACGTAATGTCACGTAAATTAATGTCACATAACTGAATGTCACATAACTTAATGTCACATAACGGAATGTCACATAACTTAATGTCACATAACTGAATGTCACATAACTTAATGTCACATAACGGAATGTCACATAACGTAATGTCACATAACGCAATGTCACATAACTGAATGTCACGTAACTTAATGTCACATAACGTAATGTCACATAACTTAATGTCACATAACTGATTGTCACATAACGTAATGTCCCATAACTGAATATCACATAACGTAATGTCACATAACTTAATGTCACATAACGTAATGTCACGTAACTTAATGTCACATAACTTATTGTCACATAACATAATGTCACGTAACTTAATGTCACATAACTTAATGTCACATAACGTAATGTCACGTAAATTAATGTCACTTAACTTAATGTCACATAACTTAATGTCACATAACTTAATGTCACATAACGGAATGTCACATAACGTAATGTCACATAACGCAATATCACGTAACGTTATGTCACATAACGTAATGTCACATAACGTAATGTCACATAACTTAATGTCACATAACTAAATGTCACGTAACTTAATGTCACATAACGTAATGTCACATAACGTAATGTCACATAACTTAATGTCACATAACTGATTGTCACATAACGTAATGTCACATAACTGAATATCACATAACGTAATGTCACATAACTTAATGTCACATAACGTAATGTCACGTAACTTAATGTCACATAACTTATTGTCACATAACATAATGTCACGTAACTTAATGTCACATAACTTAATGTCACATAACGTAATGTCACGTAAATTAATGTCACATAACTTAATGTCACATAACTTAATGTCACATAACGAAATGTCACGTAACTTAATGTCACATAACTGAATGTCACATAACTTAATGTCACATAACGGAATGTCACATAACTGAATGTCACATAACTTAATGTCACATAACTGAATGTCACATAACTTAATGTCACATAACGGAATGTCACATAACGTAATGTCACATAACGCAATGTCACATAACTGAATGTCACGTAACTTAATGTCACATAACGTAATGTCACATAACTGAATGTCACATAACTGAATGTCACATAACTGAATGTCACATAACTGAATGTCACATAACTGAATGTCACATAACGTAATGTCACATAACGTAATGTCACATAACTTAATGTCACATAACTGATTGTCACATAACTTAATGACACATAACGGAATGTCACATAACGTAATGTCACATAACGCAATGTCACATAACGTTATGTCACATAACGTAATGTCACATAACGTAATGTCACATAACTTAATGTCACATAACGTAATGTCACATAACTTAATGTCACATAACTGAATGTCACATAACGTAATGTCACATAACTGAATATCACATAACGTAATGTCACATAACTTAATGTCACATAACGTAATGTCACGTAACTTAATGTCACATAACTTATTGTCACATAACATAATGTCACGTAACTTAATGTCACATAACTTAATGTCACATAACGTAATGTCACGTAAATTAATGTCACTTAACTTAATGTCACATAACTTAATGTCACATAACTTAATGTCACATAACGAAATGTCACGTAACTTAATGTCACATAACTGAATGTCACATAACTTAATGTCACATAACGGAATGTCACATAACTGAATGTCACATAACTTAATGTCACATAACTGAATATCACATAACTTAATGTCACATAACGGAATGTCACATAACGTAATGTCACATAACGCAATGTCACATAACTGAATGTCACGTAACTTAATGTCACATAACGTAATGTCACATAACTGAATGTCACATAACTGAATGTCACGTAACTTAATGTCACATAACTTAATGTCACATAACGTAATGTCACGTAAATTAATGTCACATAACTGAATGTCACATAACTTAATGTCACATAACGGAATGTCACATAACTGAATGTCACATAACTTAATGTCACATAACTGAATGTCACATAACTTAATGTCACATAACGGAATGTCACATAACGTAATGTCACATAACGCAATGTCACATAACTGAATGTCACGTAACTTAATGTCACATAACGTAATGTCACATAACTTAATGTCACATAACTGATTGTCACATAACGTAATGTCCCATAACTGAATATCACATAACGTAATGTCACATAACTTAATGTCACATAACGTAATGTCACGTAACTTAATGTCACATAACTTATTGTCACATAACATAATGTCACGTAACTTAATGTCACATAACTTAATGTCACATAACGTAATGTCACGTAAATTAATGTCACTTAACTTAATGTCACATAACTTAATGTCACATAACTTAATGTCACATAACGAAATGTCACGTAACTTAATGTCACATAACTGAATGTCACATAACTTAATGTCACATAACGGAATGTCACATAACTGAATGTCACATAACTTAATGTCACATAACGGAATGTCACATAACGTAATGTCACATAACGCAATGTCACATAACTGAATGTCACGTAACTTAATGTCACATAACGTAATGTCACATAACTGAATGTCACATAACTGAATGTCACATAACTGAATGTCACATAACTGAATGTCACATAACTGAATGTCACATAACGTAATGTCACATAACGTAATGTCACATAACTTAATGTCACATAACTGAATGTCACATAACTTAATGTCACATAACTGAATGTCACGTAACTTAATGTCACATAACCTAATGTCACATAACTGAATAACACATAACTTAATCTCACATAGCGGAATGTCACATAGCATAATGTCACATATCTTAATGTCACATAACGGAATGTCACATAACGTAATGTCACATAACGCAATGTCACATAACGTTATGTCACATAACGCAATGTCACATAACGTTATGTCACATAACGTAATGTCACATAACGTAATGTCACATAACGTAATGTCACATAACTGAATATCACATAACGTAATGTCACATAACTTAATGTCACATAACGTAATGTCACGTAACTTAATGTCACATAACTTATTGTCACATAACATAATGTCACGTAACTTAATGTCACATAACTTAATGTCACATAACGTAATGTCACGTAAATTAATGTCACATAACTTAATGTCACATAACTTAATGTCACATAACGAAATGTCACGTAACTTAATGTCACATAACTGAATGTCACATAACTTAATGTCACATAACGGAATGTCACATAACTGAATGTCACATAACTTAATGTCACATAACTGAATGTCACATAACTTAATGTCACATAACGGAATGTCACATAACGTAATGTCACATAACGCAATGTCACATAACTGAATGTCACATAACTTAATGTCACATAACGTAATGTCACATAACTGAATGTCACATAACTGAATGTCACATAACTGAATGTCACATAACTGAATGTCACATAACTGAATGTCACATAACGTAATGTCACATAACGTAATGTCACATAACTTAATGTCACATAACTGATTGTCACATAACTTAATGACACATAACGGAATGTCACATAACGTAATGTCACATAACGCAATGTCACATAACGTTATGTCACATAACGTAATGTCACATAACGTAATGTCACATAACTTAATGTCACATAACGTAATGTCACATAACTTAATGTCACATAACTGATTGTCACATAACGTAATGTCACATAACTGAATATCACATAACGTAATGTCACATAACTTAATGTCACATAACGTAATGTCACGTAACTTAATGTCACATAACTTATTGTCACATAACATAATGTCACGTAACTTAATGTCACATAACTTAATGTCACATAACGTAATGTCACGTAAATTAATGTCACTTAACTTAATGTCACATAACTTAATGTCACATAACTTAATGTCACATAACGAAATGTCACGTAACTTAATGTCACATAACTGAATGTCACATAACTTAATGTCACATAACGGAATGTCACATAACTGAATGTCACATAACTTAATGTCACATAACTGAATATCACATAACTTAATGTCACATAACGGAATGTCACATAACGTAATGTCACATAACGCAATGTCACATAACTGAATGTCACGTAACTTAATGTC
The DNA here is from genome assembly GCA_916618015.1 of Xestia c-nigrum. Classification (NCBI taxonomy): domain Eukaryota; kingdom Metazoa; phylum Arthropoda; class Insecta; order Lepidoptera; family Noctuidae; genus Xestia; species Xestia c-nigrum. Next base: position 21,670,478 of record OU745246.1, read on the forward strand.
ACATAACGTAATGTCACATAACTGAATGTCACATAACTGAATGTCACATAACTGAATGTCACATAACTGAATGTCACATAACTGAATGTCACATAACGTAATGTCACATAACGCAATGTCACATAACGTTATGTCACATAACGCATTGTCACATAACGTTATGTCACATAACGTAATGTCACATAACGTAATGTCACATAACGTAATGTCACATAACTGAATATCACATAACGTAATGTCACATAACTTAATGTCACATAACGTAATGTCACGTAACTTAATGTCACATAACTTATTGTCACATAACATAATGTCACGTAACTTAATGTCACATAACTTAATGTCACATAACGTAATGTCACGTAAATTAATGTCACATAACTGAATGTCACATAACTTAATGTCACATAACGGAATGTCACATAACTGAATGTCACATAACTTAATGTCACATAACGTTATGTCACATAACGTAATGTCACATAACGTAATGTCACATAACGTAATGTCACATAACTGAATATCACATAACGTAATGTCACATAACTTAATGTCACATAACGTAATGTCACGTAACTTAATGTCACATAACTTATTGTCACATAACATAATGTCACGTAACTTAATGTCACATAACTTAATGTCACATAACGTAATGTCACGTAAATTAATGTCACATAACTGAATGTCACATAACTTAATGTCACATAACGGAATGTCACATAACTGAATGTCACATAACTTAATGTCACATAACTGAATGTCACATAACTTAATGTCACATAACGGAATGTCACATAACGTAATGTCACATAACGCAATGTCACATAACTTAATGTCACATAACTTAATGTCACATAACGAAATGTCACGTAACTTAATGTCACATAACTGAATGTCACATAACTGAATGTCACATAACTTAATGTCACATAACGGAATGTCACATAACGTAATGTCACATAACGCAATGTCACATAACTGAATGTCACGTAACTTAATGTCACATAACGTAATGTCACATAACTGAATGTCACATAACTGAATGTCACATAACTGAATGTCACATAACTGAATGTCACATAACTGAATGTCACATAACGTAATGTCACATAACGTAATGTCACATAACTTAATGTCACATAACTGAATGTCACATAACTTAATGTCACATAACTGAATGTCACGTAACTTAATGTCACATAACCTAATGTCACATAACTGAATAACACATAACTTAATCTCACATAGCGGAATGTCACATAGCATAATGTCACATATCTTAATGTCACATAACGGAATGTCACATAACGTAATGTCACATAACGCAATGTCACATAACGTTATGTCACATAACGCAATGTCACATAACGTTATGTCACATAACGTAATGTCACATAACGTAATGTCACATAACGTAATGTCACATAACTGAATATCACATAACGTAATGTCACATAACTTAATGTCACATAACGTAATGTCACGTAACTTAATGTCACATAACTGAATGTCACATAACTTAATGTCACATAACGGAATGTCACATAACTGAATGTCACATAACTTAATGTCACATAACTGAATGTCACATAACTTAATGTCACATAACGGAATGTCACATAACGTAATGTCACATAACGCAATGTCACATAACTGAATGTCACGTAACTTAATGTCACATAACGTAATGTCACATAACTGAATGTCACATAACTGAATGTCACATAACTGAATGTCACATAACTGAATGTCACATAACTGAATGTCACATAACTGAATGTCACATAACGTAATGTCACATAACGTAATGTCACATAACTTAATGTCACATAACTGATTGTCACATAACGTAATGTCACATAACTGAATATCACATAACGTAATGTCACATAACTTAATGTCACATAACGTAATGTCACGTAACTTAATGTCACATAACTTATTGTCACATAACATAATGTCACGTAACTTAATGTCACATAACTTAATGTCACATAACGTAATGTCACGTAAATTAATGTCACTTAACTTAATGTCACATAACTTAATGTCACATAACTTAATGTCACATAACGAAATGTCACGTAACTTAATGTCACATAACTGAATGTCACATAACTTAATGTCACATAACGGAATGTCACATAACTGAATGTCACATAACTTAATGTCACATAACTGAATATCACATAACTTAATGTCACATAACGGAATGTCACATAACGTAATGTCACATAACGCAATGTCACATAACTGAATGTCACGTAACTTAATGTCACATAACGTAAGGTCACATAACTGAATGTCACATAACTGAATGTCACATAACTGAATGTCACATAACTGAATGTCACATAACTGAATGTCACATAACGTAATGTCACATAACGTAATGTCACATAACTTAATGTCACATAACTGATTGTCACATAACTTAATGACACATAACGGAATGTCACATAACGTAATGTCACATAACGCAATGTCACATAACGTTATGTCACATAACGTAATGTCACATAACGTAATGTCACATAACGTAATGTCACATAACGTAATGTCACATAACTTAATGTCACATAACTGATTGTCACATAACGTAATGTCACATAACTGAATATCACATAACGTAATGTCACATAACTTAATGTCACATAACGTAATGTCACGTAACTTAATGTCACATAACTTATTGTCACATAACATAATGTCACGTAACTTAATGTCACATAACTTAATGTCATATAACGTAATGTCACGTAAATTAATGTCACTTAACTTAATGTCACATAACTTAATGTCACATAACTTAATGTCACATAACGAAATGTCACGTAACTTAATGTCACATAACTGAATGTCACATAACTTAATGTCACATAACGGAATGTCACATAACTGAATGTCACATAACTTAATGTCACATAACTGAATATCACATAACTTAATGTCACATAACGGAATGTCACATAACGTAATGTCACATAACGCAATGTCACATAACTGAATGTCACGTAACTTAATGTCACATAACGTAATGTCACATAACTGAATGTCACATAACTGAATGTCGCATAACTGAATTTCACATAACTTAATGTCACATAACTGAATTTCACATAACTTAATGTCACATAACTGAATGTCACATAACTTAATGTCACATAACTGAATGTCACGTAACTTAATGTCACATAACCTAATGTCACATAACTGAATAACACATAACTTAATCTCACATAGCGGAATGTCACATAGCATAATGTCACATATCTTAATGTCACATAACGGAATGTCACATAACGTAATGTCACATAACGCAATGTCACATAACGTTATGTCACATAACGCAATGTCACATAACGTTATGTCACATAACGTAATGTCACATAACGTAATGTCACATAACTTAATGTCACATAACGCAATGTCACATAACGTTATGTCACATAACGGAATGTCACATAACTTAATGTCACATTACGGAATGTCACATAACGTATTGTCACATAAAGGAATGTCACATAACTTAATGTCACATAACGGAATGTCACATAACGCAATGTCACATAACAGAATGTCACATAACGTAATGTCACATAACTTAATGTGACATAACGTAATGTCACATAACTTAATGTTACATAACGGAATGTCACATAACTGAATGTCACAAAACTTAATGTCACATAACGCAATGTCACATAACGGAATGTCACATAACGTAATGTCACATAACTTAATGTGACATAACGCAATGTCACAAAACTTAATGTTACTTAACGGAATGCCACATAACTGAATGTCACAAAACTTAATGTCACATAACGGAATGTCACATAACTGAATGTCACAAAACTTAATGTCACATAACGGAATGTCACGTAACTTAGTGTCACATAACGTAATGTCACATAACTTTATGTCATATAACGGAATTTCACATAACTGAATGTCACATAACGCAATGTCACATAACGTTATGTCACATAACGGAATGTCACACAACTTTGTCACATAACGGAATGTCACATAACTGAATGTCACATAACGTAATGTCACATAACGCAATGTCACATAACGTTATGTCACATAACGCAATGTCACATAACGTTATGTCACATAACGTAATGTCACATAACGTAATGTCACATAACTTAATGTCACATAACGCAATGTCACATAACGTTATGTCACATAACGGAATGTCACAAAACTGAATGTCACATAACGGAATGCCACATAACTGAATGTCACAAAACTTAATGTCACATAACGTAATGTCACATATCTGAATGTCACATAACGTAATGTCACATAACTTAATGTGACAAAACGTAATGTCACATAACTTAATGTTACATAACGTAATGTCACATAACTTAATGTCATATAACGGAATTTCACATAACTGAATGTCACATAACGCAATGTCACATAACGTTATGTCACATAACGGAATGTCACACAACTTTGTCACATAACGGAATGTCACATAGATGAATTTCACATAACGTAATGTCACATAACGTTATGTCACGTAACTTAATGTCACATAACGTAATGTCACATAATTGAATGTCACATAACTTAATGTCAAATAACAGAATGTCACATAACGGATTGTCACGTAACTTAATGTCACATAACGTAATGTCACATAACTTAATGTCATATAACGGAATTTCACATAACTTAATGTCACATAACGCAATGTCACATAACGTTATGTCACATAACGGAATGTCACACAACTTTGTCACATAACGGAATGTCACATAACTGAATTTCACATAACGTAATGTCACATAACGTTATGTCACGTAACTTAATGTCACATAATGTCACGTAATGTCACATAATTGAATGTCACATAACTTAATGTCAAATAACAGAATGTCACATAACGGAATGTCACATAACTGAATGTCACATAACTTAATGTCACATAACGCAATATCACATAACGTAATGTCACATAAAGTAATGTCACATAACTTAATGTCACAAAACGGAATGTCACATAACGCAATGTCACATAACGTTATGTCACATAACGTTATGTCACATAACTGAATGTCACATAACTTAATGTTACATAACGGAATATCACATAACTGAATGTCACATAACTTAATGTCACATAACGTAATGTCACATAACGTTATGTCACATAACGGAATGTCACATAACTTAATGTCACATAAAGGAATGTCACATAACGTATTGTCACATAACGGAATGTCACATAACTTAATGTCACATAACGGAATGTCACATAACGTATTGTCACATAACGGAATATCACATAACTTAATGTCACATAACGGAATGTCACATAACTTAATGTCACATAACGGAATGTCACATAACGCAATGTCACATAACGTTATGTCACATAACTGAATGTCACATAACTTAATGTTACATAACGGAATGTCACATAACTTAATGTCACATAACGGAATGTCACGTAACTTAATGTCACATAACGTAATGTCACATAACTTAATGTCACATAACGGAATGTCACGTAACTTAATGTCACATAACGTAATGTCACATAACTTAATGTCATATAACTTAATGTCACATAACGCAATGTCACATAACGTAATGTCACATAAAGTAATGTCACATAAAGTAATGTCACATAACTTAATGTCACATAACGGAATGTCACATAACTGAATGTTACATAACTTAATGTCACATAACTGAATGTCACATAACTTAATGTCACATAAGGGAATGTCACATAACGTATTGTCACATAACGGAATGTCACATAACTTAATGGTTTTTTCGCGGGTAGGTGCATAAAAGTAAACACATCCTCTCTAAATTTATTTTCGACTTTAATAGTATTTTTATAAATATAAATAAATATTCCTACCGGGTTTAGTGTAAATCCATACCATTAAGCACATATTGTGTGGGCAGTAACATACATATGTCCTAAACAGTGATAATTGCATTTACTTGCTGGCTTGAACTGTCACTTGAACTTTGACCCCACTGTCACTACAAGTCACTATAACTCACTATCATGAGCTCTATTGCTGACATTGCGGAGACTCATCGCTTGGCAATAACATCTCTCAACCAGCGGATGGCTGATTTTGAAGAGCACCTGAAGGCATCATCACCTGGAGCAGACTTGAGCGGGCTTCACAAGGATTTTGCTACTTTCAAAGAGCATGTCTTGAGTGTTCTCAATGCATTGCAGCTGCAGATTGCGGAGGTAAGCAGGAGTGTAGACGTTATCGAAATGCGTCACAGGAGGAAGTTCTTGCTGCTTGGCGGTGTGCCTGAGACTCCTGATGAGAAACTCCCAGAAAGCGTGGTGTCCATTATGCATAGTCATCTAGGCATAACTGGTCTGGCACCCTCTTCAGTGACGGTATGCCACAGGATGGGCGTGGCTTCAGAAGGTCACTCAAGACCAGTCCTGCTTCGGTTTGCTGACTCTGATATTAGAGGCCTGATCTGGAAGACCAAGACCAAACTGAAGGGAACTTCTTATGTGGTCTCTGAATTCCTCACTCGTCGGCGGCAGTCTGCTTTTACAACAGCTCGTAAGTTGTTCGGCGTGACAAATGTGTGGACCATGGACGGAAACATCAACATCAAGCTCCCCAATGGCAAACGACGTCGGGTTTTCAATGTGGAGGAAGTTATCGCGCTGGGAGCCGAGCATGGCAAGTCGGATCATGAGGTTCCACCAGACTCCATTCCTGGCTCGAATAACACAAGCCCGGCGCCGGCGCAGGCACACACTCGGTCAAGGCGGACAACAAGGAAGAAGTAACTCGTTTATTTTTGTTTACACTGTATGTTTCCGTGTTGTTTGCTTCACATCCTTCTAGTTTTTCTGTTCGTTTAATAGTAATAATTACTGACAGTAACTTTGTTCGTTTACCGACACTTTTTACTTTTTAGATTTTATGTTTATCTTATTTTGTATTCGTTATGTCACTGTCACATGTCAGTTGTCAGTGTCTTGAATTGTTTTGTTGCGTTCGGAAACGCGCATTAGTTTTACTTTTCTTGTTTTTATTTTATTTTTTTTAAACGGTTTTATTTTAGTTTTGTAACAGTCAGCCGGCAGGTTATGCAATTTACAAAATTCTGTTAGTTTTATTGAATTTTATCATTTCTATCTTTTTTATTATATTTTAGCTTATATTATTTATTAACATTTATAGTAATATGTCTGATGACGAGTCATTTTTTTCTTGCGATAGTTCTTCCGCGACTTTTTCATCCCTTGACAATTCTCTTTCCGTTAATAGTTTTCTAAGTAGCGAGTGCCAGCGATTTAATAATTGTTTTAATGTGTGTCATGTTAACGCTCAGAGTATTCCCCAGCATCATTCTGAGATGTTGGATTTGTTCGGTGATGTTAATGTACATGCCATATTAGTGTCTGAAAGTTGGCTAAAACCCGAACTTCCCTCTACTTTTTACTCTCTACCAGGCTTTATCTTAATTCGCAATGACCGGACGGGGAAAAGAGCTGGTGGCGTTGCCATTTATTTACGATGTAACATCCCTTACAAAATTCTATCTTCTTCACCTCCTTTCTATAATGCCAACGCCGAGTTCTTAGTTCTGGAAATTGTTGTAAAAGGGGTCAAGGCCGTTCTAGGAGTTGTTTACTGCCCACCTACTACTGATTACTTCTCCAGTCTGGAATCTCTTTTTGAATCTGTTTCCTCAGAGTACAAACATCACATAGTTATGGGTGACTTTAACACCGATCTTTCGAAAGACAATCCTAGGTCACGTAGGTTGAGAGCGATCCTGGAGTCGTCGAGTATGTCACTCCTCACGCTTAGTCCGACACATCATAACTTTGACTCAAGCGACTCCTGGCTCGATCTCATACTTGCTTCTTCTGCTGATTTAGTTGCTAACCACGGTCAGGTCGCTGCTTCTGGGCTATCTAGACACGACTTAATTTATCTCTCTTACAAAATAAGACCCCCTAAGCAGCGGCCTGCTATTGTTTTTATGCGGAACTTTGCGAGGTTGGATAAGGAAAAACTCAATGCTGATGCACAGGCTCTTGATTGGGACGATCTTGTCCAATCATCAACGGTGGAGGAGAAAGTCGAAATATTTAATAAGTCTGTTCTCCAGCTCATAGACGCGCATGCGCCACTGAGGGCCGTCCGTGTTAAGCGCCCTCCGGCTCCATGGATAACCCCTGGAGTCAGGATGGCTATGAGACGGCGTGACAGGGCCTTCAGAAGATATAGACGGGATCGCAGTGAGGAGAACTGGAGCCTGTACAAGTTGGCTAGAAACCGATGCAATCAGATGGTAAGGGCATCTAAACGCCGATACATTTGTGAAAATGTCCACAATTCTTCACCGGCTGAAATTTGGAAGTTTCTAAAATTGCTTGGCATATCTAAGTCCTCCTCTAGTATTTTACCTTCCAGTCTGTCCTTAAACGTTCTTAATAATCATTTCGCAGCGTCAGCCTCGCTTTCAGTTGGTGTCAGGAACCAAACTATTCATGACATTGCTTCCAAGCCGTTGTTACCTCCTGACTCTTTTTCTTTCTCTCCCGTGACTAACGTCGAGGTCTTAAAATTGTTTACGTCAATTAAGTCTAAGGCTGTGGGCTGTGATGGGATCAGCAGAGTAGTGTTATCTTTAATGATTGATAACTTAATTCCAATTGTTACTCACATTATAAATTTTTCTCTGTATACCGGTGTGTTTCCTGCTTTGTGGCGTAAGGCTTACATTATCCCTCTTCCAAAGATTCCCAGTCCCAGTTTGCCAAATCACTTCAGACCTATATCCATTCTCCCTTTCCTCTCAAAGATCCTTGAAGCAGCGGCTCTGCGGCAAATAGCGTCCCACGTTCATAAGAATAGCCTGTTGTCAGAATTCCAATCTGGTTTTCGGCCTGGCCACAGCACAGCCTCAGCCTTGCTTAAGGTCACAGAAGATATTAGAGATGGCTTGGAGAATTCGAGGGTCACGGTATTGGTTTTAATAGATTTTTCCAACGCTTTTAATGCCGTTGACCACGACATTCTCCTCGCCATACTGTCTCAAATTGGAGTCTCTTCGTTGTCACGTGATTGGTTTTCTTCATATCTTCGTGGTCGCCAGCAAGCGGTGCGTGCCGATCAGGATTACTCCGACTGGTGCGACCTGGTTTCTGGCGTTCCACAAGGCGGTATACTCTCTCCTCTCTTATTTTCGTTATTTATAAATTCTATTACCACTATCCTCAAGTGCTCTTACCATCTGTATGCTGATGACCTGCAACTGTACGCTCAATCGGACATTGCCAACCTTGATCGTTGCATCTCGGCACTTAATGCTGATCTCCGAGCTATCGGAGAGTGGTCTGGCAGATTTGGGATTGCTATCAACGTCGGGAAATGCCAAGCCATTCTCATTGGTAGCTCGTACTACCTCAGAAATTTGGACTCTGGCCGGCTGGTACCGCTTATGTTCGACAACAGCATTATACCTCTTTCACCTCACGTAAAAGACTTGGGACTGTACATTGACGGTACTCTCAGCTGGAATAAGCAGGTGGCCCAGGTTAGCCAGAAAGTCACTTACTCGCTGCGGTCTCTCTATAGATTTAAACATTTTCTCCCATCTAGCACTAAAACCACTTTAGTCCAGGCGCTTGTGCTTCCCATTATCGACTATGCTGATGTTTGTTACTCTGATTTAACCCAAGAACTTCTTAGCAAATTGGATCGTCTTCTCAACAATTGCATTCGTTTCATTTTTGGCCTTCGTAAATATGATCATATCTCTTCTTACCGCTCTCAGCTGAAATGGCTGCCTATCAGACTCAGGAGATCCCTCAGATCTCTCTGCTTGCTTTTCACCACCATGAATGATCCATGCGCTCCTGAATATTTAAAAACGTATTTTAAGGTGTTGGGTAGTTCTCACAGTCGGAACCTTCGAGCTTCCAAAAACCTAATCCTTCAAATTCCCTCTCACCGTACTGGTTTTATGTCCTCTTCTTATGCTATCTCCACTATAAAACTCTGGAACGCGCTACCCCTTGGCATTAAAAAAGCCGAAAGCAAATTGGCTTTCAAAAGAGCAGTTCGGAAGTTTTATTTAAAGTCGGTCTGAGTTGTTTACCATATAGTCATTCATAGAGTCGTAATTATATCAAAAGATTTCTCGTATTTCGGACTATTCGTTTGTATTTATATATATTAGTTTATTTTGTATTCTTATTTATGTATTAGTATGTAGGTACCTATTTATGTGTTTATTTTAGGATTACAAGATGGTATGTTACTTTTTATTTTTATTGTACTCTATCACAATACTGTCTATTTGACCCAATGGTTGACTGGTAGAGAATGCCTTGTGGCATTAAGTCCGCCTATGTACCACTATTGTACATGAAGTTTAAATAAATAAATAAATAAATAAATAATGTCACATAACGGAATGTCACATAACGCAATGTCACATAACGGAATGTCACATATTTTAATGTCACATAACGAAATGTCACGTAACGTTATGTCACATAACGGAATGTCACATAACGTAATGTCACATAACGTTATGTCACGTAACTTAATGTCACATAACGTAATGTCACATAATTGAATGTCACATAACTTAATGCCAAATAACGGAATGTCACATAACGGAATGTCACATAACTGAATGTCACATAACTTAATGTCACATAACGCATTGTCACATAACGTAATGTCACGTAAAGTAATGTCACATAACTGAATGTCACATAACGGAATGTCACATAACCGAATGTCGGCGACGAGACCATATCTCCACACCAGGGTGCAAGTAGTGGACGTGCAAATAATGCATCGTGAGTCGTTTTACTCGTAGTAGGAAATTAGTTTTGTTTGTTTTGAAAACTTGTTATGAAAATTGATGGTGAAAATATGTAAATATTTTAACGGAATCTAGTTAGAATCATCATAGAATTATGAAAAAATGCCATGATACCAGTTTTAAATTCCAATAAGACATAGAAAATTGCAAATTAGAATTTTTGTCTCATAATTACGTAAGTTGAAAATGTGATTTTTTGTTTATTAAGTTAGAACTTTTTAATTAGTGTAGAAAGGTTGAACTTGGTCTAAAACCGATATTTATGCAAAAATTATGCAAATCGGCCCAGTGGTTCAGAAAATATAAGGAAAATTAGATAGCATCAAAGGACGACTATTTACTATATTTTCAACTTCAGTAAGAAGTGTGCATAACACTTCGTCTCTTGGTGCCCGTTCAGTTAAGACAGCTTTAAGTGATGTCTTTACGCTGCGTATCATCCTCTCCCACGCCCCACCCCAATGGGGACTGGCGGGAGGGATGAAAGTCCAGTCCATCCCATTGTTGACTCCTACGCTGATTAGTTCCTCCCGGTCAAGGTCCTGCATAGACCGCTGGAGTTCCTTGTCAGCGCCTCTAAGATTGGTGCCGTTGTCGGAGTACAAGTGACGTGGCCAGCCACGCCTCGCTGCCATCCGACGCAGCGCCATGATCAGAGAATCTGTCGTAAGGGAGGCAACGGTCTCAACGTGGATTGCGCGCAACGTTAAACACGTGAAAAGGACACCGTACCTCTTTTCCCTGCGTCTGCCTACTGTGACCTCCATCGGTCCAAACAGGTCCAAACCGCAGTATGAAAAGGGTCGCTGATGATGAGCCACACGAGACCGAGGTAAGTCGCCCATGCGAGGAACTTGTGGCTTACACTTATTAATTCGGCACCCCATACATTGCGACACCACAGTCTTCACGGTAGGTCTAAGTCTTACTAACCAGTATTTTTCCCTCAGCTGATTTACTACTGTTTCTTGATTGCCATGAGCCGCCTTTATGTGGTAGTGCCGAGCAATAAGTCTAGCTACAGGATGTCGCCCGTCCAATATTACAGGCCTTTTAACCTCCACAGTGACATTTGCAGCAGCATCGATACGACCGCCCACACGAAGCAAGCCATGTTCATCCAGGAAAGGTGAGAGAGTAAGTAACCGACTTTTTGTAGCTAAGGCCTTACCTTTTCGTATTGCTACGAAATCCTCCGCGAATTACTCTGCCCGTGCGTGTCTCGATAGCAGCCGCTCTGCACGCTCCATCATCTCCACAGTGTAATCAGTTACAAATATACCTTTCAATTTCTCAATGAATTTTAAAACGGCAGCTGTAGCTCTCAGTAGACGCAGCCATGACGAAAACCGTACCGGATCTGGTACCGCTGAGTTAGCAGGAATTACCTGAACAACGGCTGCAAGGTCCGCGCATACTTCATCCGAGTCCGGCTGAATAACATCCTTTGGCCATGCCGCCTCATCAAGATACAGGAAACCTGGACCAGTGAGCCACTCAGAGTACAAAGTAGGCTCAAAACTTTCCCTTGTAGCCAAATCAGCTACGTTAAGCTTTGTAGGAACGTATCTCCATTCGTCAATGCGCGTCAGTTCGTCGATCTCCCCAAGACGGTTTGCTTCGTACGTTTTATAGGTTCGAGTGTTGTTACGAATCCAGTGTAAAACCGTGGTGGAGTCGCACCAAAAGTACCGACGCACGGGAGATATTCTATGTTCCTTCCCAATAGTGTTTGCTAACCTCGCAGCCAACAATGCTGCTTGAAGTTCATACCTAGATACTGTCATTGGTTTCACAGGTACTACCCTGCATTTACTCACAATAAAAGAAACATGGATTTTACCCATCGTTTCCCAACGCCAATATGCTACCGAACATAATGCCTTTGTAGATGCGTCGCTAAATACATGCAAATGTAGGTTTACATAACCTGGCTCACCTCTGTCTGTATTCGTAGCACTGCAAGTGGCTGCTACGGTTTCGTAGCTGCTCGTAGCAAGTCGAGAATACGGCGCTGACGTCATGCATTATTATAGGACACGCTCGCACCTGTGCTCGTAGCACTGCTAGCTGCCGCTACGGTTTCGTAGCCCGTAGTAGCAGCCCGCGTAGCACTGGTAGATGCGGGCGAGGTGGCTGAGGTGAGCGGCGCTGCTGTTGGCACGGAAGAGGGAACTTCCATCTCGCTTGCGCATGCTAGCCCGTTCTGATGACATGCAATCATCGCGTGGTACCTAGGAATGCGGATATTATCTATAACTTTAAGTAGGTTAATCCACTTCTTCCACTTGTCGTAAATAATGTCAGGAACATAATCGTCCCAACCAATATTTAAACGCCAGGTGTTTTGAAGCATGATCTTACCCTGAATTGTGAAGGGAGCGAGAAAACCTAAGACATCAAAAATTGACATTATTACCCTTAACATAAGCCGCTTTGTCGGTCGTTCATTGCCCTGAATAATATTTTCCGGGATGCGCTTTAGCGTGACGTCAAAACCAAGCTTATCTTCTGCTGGAAACCAAATTAGACCAAGCGTTCGCTCACCGCCATACTGCTGACCAACTTTAAACTTTACTGCACTTGGGCCTAAAGTCTCTTTTGGTACGCTGTCTAAAACTGCAACGCTGTTACTCGTCCAGTTTCGGATTTCGAAACCACCACTCTTGTGAATATCGCTAATGTTTTTAACTAATTCAATCGCAGTGGTTTCGTCCGGCACACTATCTATGTAGTCATCCATATAATGCGAATAGTAGATAGCATTGACTGCGGCCGGCGACGATGACTCATATCGTTGTGCGTTTTTGTTTTTAATGAATTGAGCAACAAAGGGTGAGCAGTTAGCTCCAAAAATTAAAGAAGTCATAACATACGTTTTGATTCTTTCCGCAGGGCTGCTCCTCCATAGAAACCTTAGAGCGTGCTGATCTTCGGCGTGAATCTTGACCCTTAGAAACATGTCCTTTATGTCACCTGTTACTGCGATTTTTCTTTCCCTGAAGTGCAGCATAATACCAAGAAGTGATGACAAAAGGTCGGGCCCTGTGAGTAAATAGTCGTTAAGAGAGGAACCATTTACCTTACCGGCAGCGTCAAAGACCAGACGAAGTTTATTTTTATTGGGGTTGTCAACACCAAAATGTGGTAAGTACCACGTATTCGATGTGACGTCAGTTTCCATCAGTTCACGTGCGTAATCATTAACTAACAAATGATTAACGCGTTCCTTGTACCTTTTAGCAAAATGTGTATCTTTTTCCATTTTCCTTTCAATACCTTTCATCCTTTTTAGTGCATCAGGGTAGGAGTCCGGCATACTGCGATCTGGATCCCTCCAAGGCAAGCTCACATGCCAGCGTCCGTCAACGAGCACCGCGGATCGCTCCAGGTGAGCAATGGCGCGCACATCGTCAGCATTCTGGCGCGGCTTTCCAGATACACCCATGGAATCCAAGGCAAACGAGCGTCGGACCTCATCATGGATTTCTTGCAACAAACTGTCGTCATGAGAAGTTGCACTTACCTCCTCTTTCTCCGTGATGTTCAGGGCAGCTTCAGCGCTGCCGGTGTGACGGCCGGCTGTGGAGGCACGGGGGGCGCTCCGCGACACGCGTACTTTACCATGTACGCACCATCCGAGTGGGGTAAGTGTAGCGGACGGCTCATTTGTTTTACCTAGCTTAATTTCCAAAGGTACTAATAAGTGATAATTGTCCTGTCCTATCAGTAATTCAGGCTTTGAGTTAGAAGTACAGAATTTATCTTTAATGTTCTTTAGGTAAGGATAATTATTACAATCAATAAGAGATAAGTTTTGAGTAGGTAAACACAATTCCTTTACACATCGCATTCTTATGTTATGTAACCTGTCATCATTAGTACCAGCAATGTTTACATTCATAACTATAGACTTACAAACTAGTTCGTTATCAGTCCAAGCTCCGCGCACTGTTAATGACTCACTACGGCCGCGCAACCCGACGCGCTCAGCGAGGCCGGCGCTTATCAGCGACACACTTGATCCGTCATCAAGCAGCGCGGTGGCGCTCACAATACCGGTAGGTCCGTGCACACGAATAGGCACCACTTTTAATAACACTTTATGATCACTCGCGTTAATGTGCGTTATTGTCTCTGAAGTTACCGTAGGCTCGGCCCGTTGATCACTAACGTTCGCTGAAGTTGTAGTCGGTGAATTATGACTATCGCTGCTGGCGCGCTCACGTAGATTCGTCGTAGAATAATGCAGGAGGCAATGATGCTCTTCATTGCAGCCGTCTTTATCGCACACAGGTGCTGTGCATGTTTTGCGATCGTGTTTAGTGATTAGACATTTGTAACATATACCGTGTTTCTTCACATATTGCCAGCGTACTTTACGTAGTGCTTTCTTAAATTGTTTGCAATCCGTGATGTTGTGCACAGCGGTGCGACAAAACAAACAATTAGCGTTACGTTCTTCGGCTTGAACTAACACGGTCTGTGAGCGTGGAAGCATGCTGGTTTTATTTCTCTGACTGTGATCGCTTCGCACAGTAGTATAAATGCTAGCAGTGGTCGCAATCTTAACAGCTTCCTCATTTAAAAAATCTGATAGAATCACTAACCTGGGTAATTTTCCTTCGGTGATGAGTTTGAAACTGTAATCAGACCACTTAGAAATAAGCACTGCTGGTAGTTTGGACAGGATTATCGCAGCGATATTAACACCTTGCAGGTACTCCTCACTAACTGCTCGTACTGCTTCCACGACATTTTGTACCTTCACAGCAAACGGAACGATGTCTTTATGATATTCCTGATGCAGAGGCTGAAGTTTCTTGATCTCATGGAATATTCGAGAAATGATGCAGTCGGGGTTACCAAACCGTAGCTCCAACGTCTTGATCACGTGGTCTGGCGATGTGGCGCTAATGAACAATGCGGCGACTGCGTCCTTCGCCTGTCCTCGTAGACACTTTCTAAGCCTCCAAAGGTTTTCTTTGGGCGTAAATTTACACAACGTCGTTGATTCATCATATGCTTGTTTGAATTGAAGCCAATCCAATTGGTCACCTGAGAACTCAGGTAAATCTTTCGGTGTACTCATACGGCTGAGGAAACTAGCTTGAGGCACGTTGTTTGCACAGTTAACTGAAATATCTTTCAAAGTACTAGCCAACATGTGAACCGCTGTATTTAACACAGTCGCGGTGTCGTCGAGTGGCGGCGGCACTGCGCCGGGCAGCGGGCCGGCCACGTGGGCAACGCGTGCTTGTACTTGCCGATTCAACTCGCCCGTAAAAATTCCTTGCTCGGGGGCTTGCTGCTCGATTGTGGGTTCTTTATGTGTACTTTGGTGGGCTACCCATTCTTCTAGCTCGCTTCGAGGAAGCTCGTTTCCATCGATTTGTGAACTGTATCCTTGTTGTTCTTCCTCGTCGCTGAGTGCTGCCAATTGGGCGTCCAGGGTTCTGTCGATGAGCTCGATTTGAATATTTGCCTTTTGCTGAGCAGCTTCTAGCAGCAACTGCTTTTTCTTCGCTTCCTTTGATTTTTGTGACATACTCGTTGATTTTTGAGAACATTTACTCGTGCACGATGCTAACTTTCTAGGTTTTGCCATGTGCGGTAGCGGTTCCGATTTTATGCTGCTACCTGGTACCTCGGAAAATAACCGTAGTGGCACTATGGAATGTTCTTTAGAAACAACTGTTGCAGCTTGAGCATTGTCCGCAGTTTCCTTTTGTTCCAGCAAATCACGTTGTTCCTGCAGCATTTTTGCTCGCCGCGTTCTTACACCTGGAGTTTGGAACATCAGATCTGGCTCGAGGGACCACTTTGTAGATCTTAGGTGCTGCAGGATTGTGTTGGTGTTGAAAATAAACTCGCGAGACAATAGAAACTCGATTTAATGTAACAAAAACTTAAGTTTTACAAAGGACTGTGCGCAATAACAAATATATGGGCGTGCGCATCGACTCGCGTATGATGGCAGACTGTCGGGGTTCACATTGACGAGCACGTCAGAGGGCCCGCAATACTTAAAACAAACTTATAGCTAGGTAAGTAACTACGACTAACACATTATATTAACTACAAATGAGCGGGTCGCCAACAGTAATGTCACATAACTTAATGTCACATAACGTAATGTCACGTAACTGAATGTCACATAACTTAATGTCACATAACTTAATGTCACATAACTGAATGTCACATAACGTAATGTCACATAACGTAATGTCACATAACTTAATGTCACATAACGTAATGTCACATAACGTAATGTCACAACGGAATGTCACAATGGAATGTCACATAACGTAATGTCACATAACGTAATGTCACATAACTAAATGTCACATAACGTAATGTCACATAACGTAATGTCACATAACGTAATGTCACATAACTTAATGTCACATAACGGAATGTCACATAACGTATTGTCACATAACGGAATGTCACATAACGTAATGTCAAATAACAGAATGTCACATAACTTAATGTCACATAACCTAATGTCACATAACTGAATGTCACATAACTTAATGTCACATAACGGAATGTCACATAACAGAATGTCACATAACGTAATGTCACATAACGATAAATGATAAATGATAAATGATCTTTATTTTGTAAGTAGGTTTTCACAAACACTTTTACACGTCAATTTTTTTTTAAACTAGATGGGGCCGGTGTTTCGTACCTGACTACTCTGAGAAGAAACAGCCGAAACAAACTCAGAGGTCATAGTCTCTTTTGAAGTCCAGACATAATCTTGCTCAATTCACATGAGGATCATGTAGATATTAGTGTCTGAGATGGTCTTTTGAAGAAAGAACCATACAGATTTGAGTAAACCTGTCCAGTCAGTGCAAGCATTTGTCAGTTATCGTGTAGCTCGACTTATTACACAAGGAGCTCAACGAAACGACGAACAATACCAAAGAAAGGACATTTGGGTAGGTCGCTTATAGAACTCAAACTGTCAGACGGTTGAGGGGTAAAAAAAATAAAAAAAAAAACAAATAAAATGTAACCCACATGGTCCTCACATTCACAAAAAAACACAAAAATACAATATAAAATTAATAATAATTTACAAAATGAATGTCAATAAAATACGATATGTCAAATACACACACACAAAACAATAAAAAATAAACTAAAAATGTAAAAAATAATAAAATACTGAACTAAGTATTCATGTCAAGTCATTAAAATGTCAAAAGCCACAAGTAAATATTCATGTCAAATACACACACACACACACACACACACACAAAATAATAAACAATAAAGTAAAAAATATAATATCCATTCATGTCAAAGTGTATAAAAGAAAGGAATCAATAATAAACAAGCGAAGTCCGAAATTTCTATATTCGCAGAGCAAATTTCATTGGAGCAGCTTAATCCCAAGCCTTTTTATCATCAAGGTAGTGATTAACATGATAGTAGGCTTTCAGGCATAGCTTCCGTTTTATAAACGATTTGAATTTATTTAGACTAAGCGCTTGAATATGGCTCGGAAGTTTATTGTAAAAGCGTATACATTGGCATCTGAACGTTCCCCCTATTTTCTTGAGCCTCGTAGCAGGAATAACAAATTTGTGTTTATTTCTCGTATTTATGTTGTGGATATCACTGTATTTTTTAAACAAATTAATATTTTTGTGTGCGTACAAAAGATTTTCATAAATGTACTGAGAGGGCATAGTAAGAATATTAATATCTTTAAATTTTTCTCTGAGGGAGTATCGGGGACTTAATTTATAAATTGAACGAATTGCCCTTTTTTGCAATACAAATATAGTCTGAATATCGGCGGCATTACCCCACAAGAGGATACCGTACGACATCACGCTGTGGAAATAACTAAAATAAACTAAACGGGCTGTTTCCAAATCAGTTAAATCACGAATTTTTCTAACGGCGTATGCTGCAGAGCTAAGTTTTTTTGACAATTTGTGTATATGCGGGCCCCACTGAAGCTTGGCATCCAAAGTTATGCCTAAGAACACAGTGCTGTCTTCCGGTTTCAACTCTTCATCCTTGATTACTACACTAGTTTCCACTTGTCTTGCATGGGGTATCGTAAACTTAATACATTTGGTTTTTTTCTCATTCAGGAGTAGATTGTTAACATTAAACCAATTAACGACTTTTGCCAGGGCGCTATTAACATCATCCGTAACTAACTGCTGACGTTTAAGTTTAAATAAAAGAGAAGTGTCGTCTGCAAACAATACTATATCATGATTATCCTTTATGAGGTAAGGCAAGTCATTTATATAAATGAGAAACAAAAATGGACCAAGAATTGAGCCCTGGGGTACCCCCATTCTTACTACGGATCCGGGAGATCGTTTCCCGTTAACATCAACTCTCTGAATCCTATCACTCAAATATGAAGTAAGAAGATCCAGAGAGGCGTTACGGACTCCGTAGTGGTGTAGTTTCCTGATTAAAGTTTCATGAAGAACGCAATCGAAAGCTTTGGATAAATCGCAAAAAATTCCCAAAGCATCGAATTTGTCCTCCCAAGCATTATAAATGTGTCCTAAAAGTTCAACACCGGCATCGGTAGTTGAACGACCCCTAGTAAAACCGAACTGTTTTTTATGCAATAACTTATGTTTATTAAAAAAACTTTGCATTTGTTCCAAAATTAATTTTTCAAAAATTTTACTAAAAGTTGGTAGTACTGAAATAGGCCTATAATTTGTGGGGTCTGATGTACTACCCGATTTAAATAAAGGTATTATTTTACTATATTTCATTAGATCAGGAAACTCACCACGATCAATACAATCGTTAAATATTACTGCTAAAGAAGGAGCTACAATGTTTATAATAGATTTAGCTACGTCCACAGAATGACCCCATAGATCGGCGGTCTTTTTAACATTTAAGGTGTGAAAGATTTTAATTATATCTTTACTGGTTACATAATGAAAATTGAATTCCGAATCACAGACTGAAACGTTTTCCTTTAGTAAAGACTCGGCAGCAGCAGGTGACGAGTTTAGCGATTTAGTAGTCGACACGGGAATATCCGCAAAGAAATTTTCAAACGCCGTAGCAACTTGATTGTCTGCATTTAAAACATTATCGCCAATAGCAAGGCTGATGTCACTACTTCGGTTGCAAGACCTTCCCGTTTCGCTATTAATAATGTTCCATGTCATTTTAATTACATTACTACTATTTTTAATTTTTGAACTCAAGTAACGTGACTTTGCTATAAAACAAACTTTTTTAAATAATTTAGAATAATTCTTAACATACAAATTAAATTCTACAGTGTTTATATATGTCCGCTCTTCATACAGCTCATACAGTCGTTTTCGACTCTTATGAATACCAACGGTGGCCCAGTCATTGAAAGAAGCGTTACTATTAACCGAGATTGTCTTAGGGACAAATGTGGTTTCAAATTGTGTGCAATACATACTAAAAAAATCGTTATAGTGTTGATTGGGATCACCATTAGTTGACAAAAGAGGTAATTTAGATATAAGTTTAGTTTTAAAAGTTTCCAGGCGATTTTTACTTTTAGGATTAACAATGATATCTTTTTTAGAAACTTTCTTGTCCACATTTGGAATTGTGATAAATTGCCCACAGTGATCTGAATCAATTAAGTTAATAATTACTTTTTGGGTAGGTATAATATCAGTGTAAATATAATCTAAGCAAGTAGCACTAGTTGGGGTTATTCTAGTAGGCTCAAGAAATTTGTGATCAAGATTGTATGACTGAAACAGGCTTATAATTTTAGAACTTAACCCAGAATTTTCTAATAAATTAATATTAAAATCACCACAACAGACTATAGACTTTTTGGAACTACTGATTTTATGCAATACTTCATCCATTACCCTTTCAAAACAATCATACAACCCTGAAGGAGGTCTATACACACTTAATATAATAAACTGCTCCAATTCTATACAGGCTATTTCAACTGTTCGCTCAACAGATAGGCTTACAATATCCTTGCGGTCTTTAAATTTAAGCTGGTTATTTACTAGGATTAATGCGCCGCCATGTATAGCATTTACCCTGCAGAATGAACTACCAACCTGGTGATTACTGAAATTGAAAATTAATTGTTGACATTTGAGCCAATGCTCCGTTATACAAAGAATATCTATGTTATTATAATTCAAAAAAAGTTCTACTTCTAATTCTTTGTTCAAAAATCCTTGTATATTTTGATGAACCAGGTTGATACTATTAAAATTCACAAAACATTCGCCTAATTCATTATCTGGCTTCCTTATAATGTTGCAAGAGGTTGCCTCTGTTGTCTGAATTTCTAATTTAAATAATTGACTGATTCATTAATTGTGATCAAACTATTGGCAGAGTAATTTAACTGAGTATTGCATTGCTCAACAGAGGCAACTCGATTAGCCAAGTTCTTGGCTGTAATAAAAAAATAATATGATAGCGACACAGCTACCTGTCTTTTACAATAGTGTGAAAGATAGCACCTGTCCACAAGATGCCTATCTTTAGTCAAATAAAAATTGTCACCAGTATAATTATTGATGTCAATTAAATGAAATACATTACTATTAAATGTCAGATCATGCAATTTGTTATTAATATAGTGCCTAAAGTAATTTTCTTCCTGTGGCAAACTTTTACTGTATGGAAATGTGAACATTACAATTTTTCTTAAATTCAGGTTACTTAATGACGTTATGTCACATAAAGTAATGTCACATAACTGAATGTCACATAACGGAATGTCACATAACTGAATGTCACATAACGCAATGTCACATAACGTTATGTCACATAACGTTATGTCACATAACTGAATGTCACATAACTTAATGTTACATAACGGAATATCACATAACTGAATGTCACATAACTTAATGTCACATAACGTAATGTCACATAACGTTATGTCACATAACGGAATGTCACATAACTTAATGTCACATAACGGAATGTCAAATAACGTATTGTCACATAACGGAATGTCACATAACTTAATGTCACATAACGGAATGTCACATAACGTATTGTCACATAACGGAATATCACATAACTTAATGTCACATAACGCAATGTCTCATAACGTTAAGTCACATAACGGAATGTCACATAACTTAATGTCACGTAACGGAATGTCACATATCGTAATGTCACATAACTTAATGACACATAACGGAATGTCACATAACTGAATGTCACATAACGTAATGTCACATAACGCAATGTCACATAACGTTCTGTCACATAACGTAATGTCACATAACTTAATGTCACATAACGCAATGTCACATAACGTTATGTCACATAACGGAATGTCACATAACTTAATGTCACATAACGGAATGTCACATAACGTATTGTCACATAACGGAATGTCACATAACTTAATGTCACATAACGGAATGTCACATAACGTAATGTCACATAACGTAATGTCACATAACTTAATGTCACATAACGTAATGTCACATAACGTAATGTCACAACGGAATGTCACATAACGTAATGTCACATAACGTAATGTCACATAACTAAATGTCACATAACGTAATGTCACATAACGTAATGTCACATAACGTAATGTCACATAACTTAATGTCACATAACTAAATGTCACGTAACTTAATGTCACATAACGTAATGTCACATAACGTAATGTCACATAACTTAATGTCACATAACTGATTGTCACATAACGTAATGTCACATCACTTCACATAACTCAATGTCGCGTAACTTAATGTCACGTAACTTAATGTCACGTAACTGAATGTCACGTAACTTAATGTCACATAACTTAATGTCACGTAACTTAATGTCACATAACTGATTGCCACATAACGTAATGTCACATAACTTCACATAACTTAATGTCACATAGCTGCATTACGTAATGTCACATAACGTAATGTCACATAACGTAATGTCACGTAACTTAATGTCACGTAACTAAATGTCACGTAACTTAATGTCACATAACTTAATGTCACGTAACTTAATGTCACATAACGTAATGTCACATAACTTCACATAACTTAATGTCACATAGCTGCATTACGTAATGTCACATAACGTAATGTCACATAACGTAATGTCACGTAACTTAATGTCACGTAACTAAATGTCACGTAACTTAATGTCACATAACTTAATGTCACGTAACTTAATGTCACATAACTTAATGTCATATTTTAATCATAATTATCAGCCAGGAATCACCCACTGCTGGGCATAAGCCTCCCCTTTCTTCAACCACATGTGCATCCCTGATCCAGGTGTTCCCCGCGACTTTAAGGGTCAGCGCAGACAGAGAGGAATGATCGCGTATGCTCGAGCGTAACTTCGAGGACGCGCGAGCATTTTTTGTCAAGTTCAAGCATTTATGCACTTTATTGTTATAATTTTAAAGTTTATTTTTAAGTGCGTTAATAAAATCATCTCCGTTCTGTCTGCGCTGAGCCTTACGGTGTGACTGACACCGGCTTGGCCATCATCATGGATTTTAATTTTGATAACAAAAAAAAAGAAGTCGCTAATTTGTCGGTGACTGGTTCAAACTGGTAGCCGATCTGGACAGATTAGCCACAATTATATCTCAAATACTATTGCACTTATGGAAGATCTGTAATCTGACGATATCGTCTACCCAGCGGCCTCTAGGACGCTCTTGGCACATGGGAATTGAGAACTCAGCAATCAATGCCTTAGTTGCAAAGAGTTTTGACCAATACCTGAGGAGGTTCTCGTTAGGCACGGAGCCCACTATCGGCATCGTCACGGCTGAGGATTTAGGTGATAAAACGCATTATACATTAACTTAATGGCAATTAAGTAGAAATTTCCATTATATATGATTGTTGTAACAAAAATACCGCTTTGGTAAGCTTGAGGCTACACTGGCAGCTTTGAGGCTGCTTCGGGAAACTTCGATATCCTTCGGTACGCCGTCACCCGTTGCGCCGCCGGTGCCGAGGCAACACTCGGGCACGGTGCGTCATGCTTATGGACGCCTCGTCATCCCTAAGAACGTTGCAGCATGCCAAGACATAGTTTCCGACAGTGTGCGCTTGCATGTAGGAATGCCGAAGGATCCCTTTTCTTGCCGATGCCGATGATGAGCGCCGCCGGGCCTGAGGCAGCTGGATCAACGACTTGATTCAGAAAGCGATACTCCTGGACACGACTGGTATAATAAAACCCATTGGTTCGTGCAAACACGCTGGAATAAGCATAACGTGTATCATCATCTGCCTAGCAACACTGACAACACTGAACGAACTAAGATAAAATGCAAATCATTCGAAATTGGATTTTAATGCAAATGCCATTGTGTCGCATTTTGTTCCGCTTTTAAAATTTGTTAAAAATAATTTGATTAGAGGTCCTTTCTCAGTTATTTTATTTTTCAATTATAGGATAACATTAAAATAAAAGGTTTTCTCTGCCTCTGGTCAAGATTTATAATTGCTGTATTTGTTAAGATATTGCACAAATTCTTGTTCAAGATTTTGCAGTCGGAACTCCATTCTTTGAATTACCGAATAATCAGGGTTCAAAGTTGCCTACTTCAAAACGTAAAAACTGAACCCTTATAGAATTACTTTGTTGTCCATTCGACTTTTAAGACCCAAATAACCAAACGATGTTCATTTCCGTGGCTTAATAATAGCAGTCGCTCGGGTCGATCTTGAGGTTAAGCCGTGTTTGCCTAGGTTGGTCTGTGGATAGGTGACCACCCATTACATATCGGGTTTCCTCGGTGCCGCGGAAAACTTGTCAGTGTCCTAAAAAGTTACATGTAGTCAGTGTCCCAAAAAGTTATGAAAGACCTAGGCAGATGATGGTCATTTCCGATTAAAAAAAAAACAGAGCATAATTTTGTAAACTAAATTACGAAGCCGTTAACCAAGCATTCTGTACATCAAACTAAGTAACTTTACGCAAAAAATATTGCAGGGAAATAACTTTGTTTTGAGATGAAAGGCGGGATTTAGAGTCATGTTAGAAAGAACAAGTAAGGACATATGAACCTCGTGAAAGCCGAGAAAGATTAGCAGATTCGGTAGCTTGCGAGGTTGTGTACTTAATGTCACATAACTTAATGTCACGTAACTTAATGTCACGTAACTTAATGTCACATAACGTAATATCACGTAACTTAATGTCACATAACTTAATGTCACATAACTTAATGTCACGCAACTTAATGTCACATAACGTAATGTCACATAACGTAATGTCACATAACTTAATGTCACATAACGTAATGTCACGTAACTTAATGTCACGTAACTAAATGTCACATAACGTAATGTCACGTAACTTAATGTCACATAACTTAATGTCACGTAACTTAATGTCACATAACTTAATGTCATATTTTAATCATAATTATCAGCCAGGAATCACCCACTGCTGGGCATAAGCCTCCCCTTTCTTCAACCACATGTGCATCCCTGATCCAGGTGTTCCCCGCGACTTTAAGGGTCAGCGCAGACAGAGAGGAATGATCGCGTATGCTCGAGCGTAACTTCGAGGACGCGCGAGCATTTTTTGTCAGGTTCAAGCATTTATGCACTTTATTGTAATAACTTTAAAGTTTATTTTTAAGTGCGTTAATAAAATCAGCTGCGTATTATTTCTTTCTTTGAACAGTCTTTTATAGAAATGAAGTGTCCCAAATAGACATACTCATTAACTCATTCTAAGGGTTCCCCGTTCAATGTTAGTTTTTTCTTCTCTGTTTGTCTTAACTTTAGTTTTGCTTTGGTTCACTTCAAGCCCCACAGACTTGCTTTGTTCATTCAGTGTTTTTAGCATATGTTGTAGTTCTTCGGGGTCTTCAGATAATAGCACCATGTCATCTGCAAATCTAAGGTGTGATAAATACTGTCCATGTAGTTTGAGGCCAACTCTATCCCAGTCCAGTGATCTAAATATTTGTTCTAAGACTGCTATGAAGATCTTTGGAGAGAGAGGGTCACCTTGTCGCACACCACGTTGTATATTAAAGACTGGTCCGTAAGATTCCAATTTGATTCTTGCTTTACTGCTGCTGTATATTTCTTTGATTATATTTATGTAGTCCGAATTCAATCCTTGCTCCGCCAGCGCCTTCCACATCGAGTTGTGCGAAATTGAGTCAAACGCCTTAGAATAGTCGATAAAGCTTATGTAGAGTGGTTTATCATATTCGTTGTATTTTTCATAATCATTTTGAGAGTGTGTATGTGGTCCACCGTTGATCGATTTTTCATAAACCCTGCTTGCTCTACAGCTTGATTATCGTCTATTATTCTGGTTATGCGGCGTAGTAAAGTTGAGGAAAATACTTTATAGAGACATGGCATAAGACTTAAGGGCCGGTAGTTCGATATATTTGTGTTGGGTCTCCTTTTTTATACAGAAGGATAATATGTCTGTACATGCCCATTGACTAGGAAGCTTGTTTTCCATTACGATTTGGTTGAACAAGGTCGTGAGCGGCTTGATTAAGTTATCTTTGCCTGCTTTTATGAATTCATTCTTTATTCCATCTGATCCGGGGCTTTTTTCCAATTTTAATTTGTCTATTGACAGCTCTATTTCATTTTCATTTAAAAAATGGAATAGGATCGTAATTAAATGGCATGTATGTGCTACCTTCTGTGTTGTTAACAGAATATAAAGTTTCATAGAATTGAGTAGCTATTTCCAGTAAGTCTTGTCTGTTAGTTACCTTCGTTCCAGAAGTATTTTGCAGTTGAGTCATAAGTTGTCTTGAGTTATTTAACTTCTTGTAGGCTTTTTTTACTGCTCTAGAGCTTTGTGTTTGTGTCTGTCACCTCTTTTACCAAAAAGATGCAGATTTTTTCTGACATACATTATGTTTTCGTAGATGCATTGACATCATGACAATGTACAGTCATGATGTTAATTTTCTTAAACAGTTCCCGCACGAGAGCTCACTAATATATATTTTGAACCTACGATGGTACCTATCTACGATGTAACTAGGTGGAACAAAAAAGTCTCATTAGTTACGTTAAAGTTAAATTTTTAAACAACGTAACTAAGTACTTGGAATACAAATGTCCAGCTAGTTACATCGATGTAACTACAATGTTACTAGGTGGAACGGACGGTGCGGCGACGGCCCAGCGATTGACCAAATGTATGAAATTGTCAACGGAAATACATGCTGTACAATTGTATCGAGTACCGTTCAGAAGAAATAGGCTCGGTCAAACCCAATGATATAACTTTTTTTTGCCAGTGCAGTGGAGTGTTTGATCATTTATTTTGGATTTTGGACAAAATCCGACCCAGGTAATAAGAAAAATAGATTTAAACTGTTCAGTTAGAACCCAATTTTCATTCCACGTATTTATTTTCTCAAAAACTATGGAAGAACCGATTAATTAAGTCTTTATTTATTCAGTGAAATTCAGTCGAGATTATTTATTACGGCTTGTATGGTCGCCATCCAGGTTGTCTTAATGTCTAAACGAATATCCAGCCAATAAGGATAGAGCAGGGTGTAAACAACCCCATCACGAAGCCGTCAACCAAGCATTCTGTACATCAATAAGTAACTTTATGCAAATTTATTGCTCGGAGACGACTTTTTTGGAGTGAAAAATCATGTTTTGTGGCAGAACTCAACGTACTCAAAGCATTGCGCTGATGGGTGGATCAAATAGTACATGGAGGTGTTTGAAGGTAAAAAAAATGTTACGGTGAGAACTTGTATTAAAAACAACTTAACAAAAAGTTGGAAGTTGACCCCGAATTCTTCTTCTTCGTAACTATTGTAGAATATTCCAGGTATAGTATAGAACATAAAAATGATCGCAATGACGGAGATAACAAGTGCCTTTTGGCTGCGGGAATAGGTTTTTTACACACCCTTTATTTGTTTGAGTCCACTATGGTTAAACACACTGCTGGGGATTCATTGGTTAAGGAGAGGAGGTGGTAAGGTTATATCTTACCTACTTTTTTTACATGGATCAACTAAAAATATTTTCCCCAGCAGTTTGCAACTTATGGAGCTACTGCAAGTAACTGAAACTTCCAGAGTAACGACATAGGCAAGGGTAAAAGTTGGCGTGAATAAACGTCAATGAAAGTCATAGCAATTGGTTGTTAAATGTACAGTCAGCAAAACAGTTAGGTTTACAGGCTAGCAATCTTCTTACGACTATTATAAATGTAAAAGTCTGTAAAGATCGATTTTTGTTATTCATTCACGCAGAAATTACTGGATGGATTGGAATGAAATTGCAAACAGATTGATTATAACCCTTTTCCATTTATAGTAGTAGTAAGAAGATTGCTAGCCTGTAAACCTAACTGTTTTGCTGACTGTACAGTGATCATCCAAGTGATAGTCAGCTGCCGCACTATGGGGGAAATTAATTTACAGCCAGCATGTAAGGGCACTTTCTATTTAGACGAAGCGGTGCGTTTGTCGTACTGCGTACGGACGTTCGCCTGTTTTCATACAAAGCGTGCGGTGCGGCAACAGTGCGGCGTCGAAGTGCGCTGCGTTACCGACGGTGTATGATAGCCGCGGCGGTGCGACACGAAGCGTCTAAAGTTGCAATAAAAACCTCGGGTACCTTAGTAAAAAGGGCCCATGAAAATAGATCGCAGTAATTACCCCATTAGGATTAAAGTAGTAGGTAACTTGTCACCTATACTCGGAATTTTAATTCGATTCCAGATTTGACAATTTCAGTGTTGCAACGTTATGACAAGTACTAAATAGTGACGTTGCGAAATTATTCGATATGGAAATGGAATATTTCCAGATCGATTCTTCTCGTTTTTAATTTTACTCTCGTAAACTAAGTATATCAGGAAATTAAATATTTCTGAACCGATAGAATAGAATAAACTTTATTGTACACCAAAAAGTAACACTGCTTATACATAAACTTAAATTTATGGGTACAATGGCGGTCTTATCGCTAAAAGCGATATCTTCCAGACAACCTTAGGGTGGATAAGAGCTTAAAATAATACAGGGGGTAGTCTGTGGTGTACTGCTAGCAAATACCGATAATTTAGTTTTAACGATTAATTAACGATCTGACACTGATTGTATATCGATTTTTGTGTTCATCACTACACTATTATATGTGGTATCATTATTTCACAAAATGACAGTAGCTAATGTCAAATCTGGAATCGAATTAAAATTCCGAGTTATAGTTCGGTTATATCTAATGCAAGCCCAAATAGAGATCTTTGTGTTTCACAGACATCAAGTTTTGTACAGATAATCCATTGTCGGATTAGTCTATAAATGTCAGATTCAAGAAATGCTAAACGTGTTTATAATGGTATCAAGACAGTTGCGCGAAAGACATTTGCGCGAAAGACATTTGCGCGAACCCTTTTGAGCGAAAAGACAAATGCGCGAATGGACTTTTGCGCGATTGGACATTTGCGCGAACAGACATTTGCGCGCCAGGACACATGCGCGAATGGACATTTGCGCGATTGGACTTTTGCGCGAACGGACTTTTGCGCAAAAGGACAATTGCGCGAGTGGAAACTTGCGCGAGTGGACATTTGCGCGACTTAATGGCCACAGAGGTTTACTCTGTGGAGTAAACGTAACATAACGCCGAACGAGGTCGGGAATAGGATGGGTGGGTTAAGCAACACTTGGTGAGGTCGGGAAAAGGATGGGGGGTTAAGCAACACTTGGTGAGGTCGGGAATAGGATTGGTGGGTTAAGCAACACTTGGTGAGGTCGGGAAAAGGATGGGTGGGTTTAAGCAACACGAGGTGAGGTCGGGAATAGGATGGGTGGGTTAAGCAACACTTGGTGAGGTCGGGAAAAGGATGGGGGGTTAAGCAACACTTGGTGAGGTCGGGAATAGGATTGGTGGTACTTGAAGGGGTTTTTTTTTTATTCTTTCATCATGGGTGTCATTTTCATGGTTTTTGGGGTCGCTGATTATGAAAATGGGGTCGAATGGAAAATCAAAGATGGCGCCCATGTTTTTTTTTGTTTTGTCTGTCATGTTTGTCTTTTTCATGGTTTTTGGGGTCGCTGATTACGAAAATGGGGTCAAAAAGAAAATTCAAGATGGCGCCCATGTTTTTTATGGTTTTTCGATCATGGGTGTCAACACGAGGTGAGGTCGGGAATAGGATGGGTGGGTTAAGCAACACTTGGTGAGGTCGGGAAAAGGATGGGTGGGTTAAGCAACACTTTGTGAGGTCAGAAAAAGGATGGGTGGGGCCAAGCAATATTTGGTGAGGTCGGGAAAAGAATGGGTGAGTTAAGCAACACTAGGTGAGGTCGGGAAAAGGATGGGTGGGTTAAGCAACACTTGGTGAGGTCGGGAAAAGAATGGGTGGATTAAGCAACACATGGTGAGGTCGGGAAAATGATGTGTGAGGTTAAGCAACATTTGGTGTGGTCGAAAAAAGGATGGGATGGGTGGGTTAAGCAACACTTGGTGAGGTCAGGAAAAGGATAGGTGGGGTTAAGTAACATTTGTTGAGGTCGGGAAAAGGATGGGTGGGGCTAAGCAACACTAGTTGAAGTTGGGAAAAGGATGGGTTGGTTAAGTAACACTTGGAGAGGTCGGGAAAAGGATGGGTTAGGTTAAGCAACATTTGGTGAGGTCGAAACAAGGATGGGTGGGTTTAAGCAACACACATAGTGAGGTCAAGAAAGGGATGGGTGGGTTAAGCAACACTTGGTGAGGTCGAGTAAAGGATGGGTGGGTTTAAGCAACACGAGGTGAGGACTGGACAAGGATGGGTGGGTTAAGCAACACTTGGTGAGGTCGGGAAAAGGATGGGTGGGTTAAGCAACACTTTGTGAGGTCGGGAATAAGATGGGTGGGTTAAGCAACACTTGGTGAAGTCGGGAAAAGGATGGGGGGGTTAAGCAACACTTGGTGAGGTCGGGAATAGGATGGGTGGGTTAAGCAACACTTGGTGAGGTCGGAAAAAGGATGGGTGGGTTTAAGCAACACGAGGTGAGGTCGGGAATAGGATGGGTGGGTTAAGCAACACTTGGTGAGGTCGGGAAAAGGATGGGGGGGTTAAGCAACACTTGGTGAGGTCGGGAATAGGATGGGTGGGTTAAGCAACACTTGGTGAGGTCGGATAAAGGATGGGTGGGTTAAGCAACACTTGGTGAGGTCAGGAATAAGATGGGTGGGTTAAGCAACATTGTGAGGTCAGGAAAAGGATGGGTGGGGTTAAGTAACATTTGTTGAGGTCGGGAAAAGGATGGGTGGGGCTAAGCAACACTAGTTGAAGTTGGGAAAAGGATGGGTTGGTTAAGTAACACTTGGAGAGGTCGGGAAAAGGATGGGTTAGGTTAAGCAACATTTGGTGAGGTCGAAACAAGGATGGGTGGGTTTAAGCAACACACATTGTGAGGTCAAGAAAAGGATGGGTGGGTTAAGCAACACTTGGTGAGGTCGAGTAAAGGATGGGTGGGTTTATGCAACACGAGGTGAGGACTGGACAAGGATGGGTGGGTTAAGCAACACTTGGTGAGGTCGGGTAAAGGATGGGTGGGTTTAAGCAACACGAGGTGAGGTCGGGAATAGGATGGGTGGGTTAAGCAACACTTGGTGAAGTCGGGAAAAGGATGGGGGGTTAAGCAACACTTGGTGAGGTCGGGAATAGGATGGGTGGGTTAAGCAACACTTGGTGAGGTCGGGAAAAGGATGGGTGGGTTTAAGCAACACGAGGTGAGGTCGGGAATAGGATGGGTATGTTAAGCAACACTTGGTGAGGTCGGGAAAAGGATGGGGGGTTAAGCAACACTTGGTGAGGTCGGGAATAGGATTGGTGGGTTAAGCAACACTTGGTGAGGTCGGGAAAAGGATGGGTGGGGTTAAGCAACACTTGGTGAGGTCGGGAAAAGGATGGGGGTTAAGCAACACTTGGTGAGGTCGGGAAAAGAATGGGTGGGTTTAAGCAACACGAGGTGAGGTCGGGAATAGGATGGGTGGGTTAAGCAACACTTGGTGAGGTCGGAAAAAGGATGGGGGGTTAAGCAACACTTGGTGAGGTCGGGAATAGGATGGGTGGGTTAAGCAACACTTGGTGAGGTCGGGTAAAGGATGGGTGGGTTAAGCAACACTTGGTGAGGTCAGGAATAAATGGGTGGGTTAAGCAACATTGTGAGGTCAGGAAAAGGATGGGTGGGACCAAGCAATATTTGGTGAGGTCGGGAAAAGAATGGGTGGGTTTAAGCAACACGAGGTGAGGTCGGGAATAGGATGGGTGGGTTAAGCAACACTAGGTGAGGTCGGGAAAAGGATGGGTGGGTTAAGCAACACTTGGTGGGGTCGGGAAAAGAATGGGTGGGTTAAGCAACACTTGGTGAGGTCGGGTAAAGGATGGGTGGGTTTAAGCAACACGAGGTGAGGTCGGGAACAGGATGGGTGGGTTAAGCAACACTTGGTGAGGCCGGGAAAAGGATGAAGGGGGTTCAGCAACACTTGGTGAGGTCGGGAAAAAGATGGGTGGGTTAAGCAACACTTGGTGAGGTCGGGTAAAGGATGGGTGGCTTTAAGCAACACGAGGTGAGGTCGGGAATAGGATGGGTGGGTTAAGCAACACTTGGTGAGGTCGGGAAAAGGATGGGGGGTTAAGCAACACTTGGTGAGGTCGGGAATAGGATGGGTGAGTTAAGCAACACTTGGTGAGGTCGAGTAAAGGATGGGTGGGTTAAGCAACACTTGGTGAGGTCGAAACAAGGATGTGTGGGGTTAAGCAACACACATAGTGAGGTCAAGAAAAGGATGGGGAAAAAATTTAGTGTAACATTTTTTCGTTACGCGTCACATTTTTCCGTTACGCGCCATCTTTTTCAATAATAATCTTTGTAGCAATAAGCTAAAATGAAATAATTGTAGAATTTGTATTTATGTCTATGATAATAAAAGCCTTTTATTAAACTTTATCTAATTTAACTTTATTTAACCTATTTCTGTAAAGTTGCAGATAGTAAATTATTTTTTGAAAAATAACGTCATAAAGAAGTTTCACTTCTTTTTTATACTTTGATCATGGGTGTCATTTTCATAGTTTTTGAGGTCGTTTTTAGTATACAGTGGACAGATGCCTGATTACGAATTCATGGGTGTCGTTTTCATGGTTCTTGGGGTCGCTGATTACGAAAATGGGGTCAAAAAGAAAATCCAAGATGGCACCCATGTTTTTTTTTGGTTTTTCCATCATGGGTGTCGTTTTTTTATGGTTTATGAGGTCGCTGATTACGAAAATGGGATCAAAACGAAAATCCAAGATGGCCCCCATGGTTTTTTTTTGGTTTTTCTTTCATGGGTGTCGTTTTCGTGGTTTTTGAGGTCTCTGATTACGAAACTGGGGTCAAAAAGAAAATCCAAGAAGGCGCCCTGGAAAATTTTGGTTTTTTCCATCATGGGTGTCATTTTCATGGTTTTTGGGGTCGCTGATTACGAAAATGGGGTCGTAAAGAAAATCCAAGATGGCGCCCATATTTTTTTATGGTTTTTCTGTCATGGGTGTCGTTTTCATGGGTTTTGGGGTCGCTGATTATGATTATGAAAATGGGGTCAAAATGAAAATACAAGATGGTTGTAGCAATGTTAAATGAATTTATGATAGATCTCTTTGTACTTATTTTGCTTTCAATTTATTAATTCTGACACGCACTTTGCTAATTATTTATTTCCTATTTTTTATTACTATTTAAATTGACATGCTTGTATTGTATCCATTGACATATTTTATATTGTATCCATTGACATACTTAATATTGTAACCTTGAGACATTTGATGTAATATTAAGACATTTCTCTTATTGTATTTCATTGATTTGATAAAGTTTAAAATGGAGTTATTATTAGTGTTCTAATTGTTATTTAAAATTATATTATTTGATTATGATTTGCATGCCCATGTGACGGCAGAGCATGGAGAACTAACTTACATGAAAACATCTATAACCAATTTGTATACCCATGTTTGCAAAGAAATAAATGATTTGATTTAATTTGATTTGATTTGCCCGGGAAAATTTTGGTTTTTTTCCATCATGGGTGTCATTTTCACGGTTTTTGGGGTCGCTGTTTACGAAAATGGGGTCAAAAAGAAAATCCAAGTAGGCGCCCTGGAAAATTTTGGTTTTTCCATCATGGGTGTCGTTTTCATGGTTTGTGGGGTCGCTGATTACGAAAATGAGGTCAAAGCGAAAATCCAAGATGGCCCCCATGGTTTTTTTGTTTTTTCTTTCATGGGTGTCGTTTTCATGGTTTTTGGGGTCGCTGATTACGAAAATGGGGTCATAAAGAAAATACTAGATGGCGCCCATATGTTTTTGGTTTTTCTGTCATGGGTGTCGTTTCCATGGTTTTTGGGGTCGCTGATTACGAAAATGGGTTCAAAAAGAAAATCCAAGATGGCGCACGGGAATATTTTTTGTATTTTCGTCGTGGGTGCCATTTCCATGGTTTATGAGATCGCTTTAACTTTTAACTAGTGTTGTAATCACAATTTTACCATTTTATTTATTTTTATTTTATGTTTTGTCCTGTCGGGCTAATAAATGCTTTTTCTTTCTTTCTTTCTTTCTTCTTATTACAAAAATGGGGTAAAAGAAAATCCAAAATGGCGCACTGGAATATTTTTGGTTTTTCCATTATGGAAAGAAAGAAAGAAGAAGCATTTATTAGCCCGCTCAGGATAAAACACATCAGAATCACAAGTATTTAAATTTTACTAATAAAAATTAAATAGAATATACATGTATGTACAATGCCATGCGTGTTGTTTGTATGGTTTTCGGGGTTACTGTTACAGAAAATGAGGTTTCGCATTATTTATTTCAATTTGGTTATTCAAAGGCAAGTTTCAATTACCATTTGGAAATGCACTCAATGATATTTACCTTGCCTTGAGTTAAGAATTTTTCTTAATGATTTGGCACAAAAAAAAGGTTGTGTACAAGTAGCGCAAACAAACGCTCGATAACCTTTTTGTGCTTGTGTTATTGCAAAACGCTACCCCGATAAAATGAAATAGCAACAACATAAGCTGGGAGTACCTCCAAGCGGTGAAGGTGGTAACAGTATAGGCTCGTTTGCACCACTATGTATGACACAAAATACCGTGCAATATTTCATTCAACTGAGACTGAGATATTTTAACACGTTTCGCATGGAATGTCACTTGTGATGTGCAAACTGGCCCAAAACTGGCTAAAACTCCCAAAAAAAAAATTGACGCCTTCGGGCTTATGTTGTTGTCTTGGTTGACATTTTTGTTTGTTTTTGGCACGGTAGCCTACCCGGTAACGCAGGGGAGCAGCCACATATCATCATGAGTTCCAACCACGAAATTTCATACTCCAATCCACCTTCTCCCATTTTAATCAACACTTATCGGCCACCACCACCATCGTCGTCACTACGCCCATCATCTTTGTTACCATTCTCTTCATGTCAACAACCATCGTCATCTCCAACAGCATCTTCCTTTCACCAACAACCCCACACATCTATACCGCCATCCTTCTCTCCTCAACCACTCTCAACTCCTCCACCAGCATCACTTTATCATCAATTACCCATGTCATCTCCACCACAATTATGTTTCTATCCACTGCCTCCGTCATCTCTCCCACTATCTCCCTCTCAACAACAACCCCTGTCATCTCCACCACCCTATTCTTCTCACCAACAACATTTTCATGACCTTCCCCCATCATCTCCGCCACCATCACCTTTTTATCAACTTCCCATATTACCTCCACCAACGCCATTTTTAGATCAACTAACCCCGATATATGAACCACCATCACCCACCAATCAGACATCTACATTACCTCTGTTATCTTATCAACAGGAATCACACTATTTCATTAAAACTACAAAGGGTAAAGAACTCTTGTGTTTCGGTGGATACATGTATCGCATCGATAAACATAATAATAGTACAACTTATTGGCGATGCATCGAGGATAAAAGTGGCAAGTGCCGAGGTCGTTGTAATATATCTAATGGATCTTTGAAAGTAACATGTCAGCATAATCATGTTCCTTGTAGAGCTAAGATTGAAAAAAGGCATATCATATGGAGTATGAAAGATCAGGCTATACAAACTCAGTCCGCACCTCAACAGATTATTGCAGATACCATCAGCAGTGCATCAGTTGAGGCAGCTGGAAAAATGCCAACAGTGTCCTCCTTGAAAAAGTGCATTGAAAAAGTGCATTAATAGGAGTCGTAATGCTAGTGTTTCTGCACCAGCGAACCCTGTCTCTCTTGTGAACCTTAGTATTCCAGAAACGTACACGAAAAACAGTCGAGATGAACCATTTTTAATATACGATACTGGTCCAAGAGAGGATAGATTCCTAATATTTGCAACAAAAAGAAATTTAGAAATTTTAAAACAAACACGTCATTGGTTTGCTGACGGAACTTTTAAGGTGACACCACCTCTTTTCAAACAATTATATACCATACACTGTCTTTATGAGAATGAAGTAATACCCATAATATATATTCTTATGTCTAGAATGACCTACGAAGCCTATTTCGAAGTATTTCAGGCCATTAAGTCACAAGAAACGGACTTGCAACCGTTATCTATCATGACTGATTTCGAACAGGCTTCAATTTCGGCTTTAAGGGACAGTTTTCCCGAAGCAACCTTGCGAGGCTGCTTTTTCCACTTTTCGCAAAGTGTCTGGCGAAAGGTACAATCGGAAAAAGACGTCTTGCATAATTATATACACACCCCTGATTTTGCATTGCATATTCGCCAGTTATGTGCCTTAGCGTATGTTCCATCTGAACAAGTTATCAACGCCTTTGACGAGCTACTCGAATCTCAGTTTTTTGTTGTGCATTCTGGCCTCCTCCGACAAGTCGTTGATTATTTTGAAGATAACTGGATCGGAAGGTTAGAAAGACGGGGCAGGCGAACTCCTAGATTCCCTATTGATCTGTGGAACACTTTTGATGCAGTTCTTCAGGGAATTCCCCGAACGAACAACTCCGTTGAAGGCTTTCACAGGGGATTCTCGTCACTTCTATCGGCTCATCACCCTTCCATATGGAAGTTTTTAGATGGACTTCGTCGACAGCAAAGTTTGACGGAGCTGAAACTGGAGCAAATTTTGTCTCGCGGATCCAATACAATGAGTCGGCCAAGATATAGGCAAAATTCGGAAAGATTAAAAGATTTAGTGGAATCATTTGGAGAGAGACCACTCCCAGATTACTTACGGGCCATTGCTCATAATTTTGAATTCCAACAAATATGATTTAAAAACTACAAAAAGTACAAAAAAAAGAAAAATCAATATTTCCATTCCATTCATTTTTCCATTTTCGTAAGGCCAATTTACTTTTACTACCCGCTTTTTAACTATAAAATGGTTCTACTTTCATTAGGCCCAAATAATTTTATCCCTTCTTCATATTAAATATCTTTAATAATTATAATCTGATTTGAACATGTATAAAAATCAATGAAAAAACAAAAAAAACAGAAAACACGCTGGGTGTCAGTCCACCTCCACGCGGTGCCCGGTGGAAACGTGTTTACGGCTAACGGACTATTTGAACGAGAATGAACATTTATCTTTACAATGTTAGAATTACAATACATCAAGAGATTAACATTTGAAAAAGGAAGGGGGCCCTGCAGTGGGGCAGAACCGGCTCAAAACATCATTATTAAGTATGCATGTATTGTATGTGTAACGTTGGTATATTACATTGTATGAATGAAGTTCGATAAAATATTAAAATACATATACCTAATTAATGGAATGTCTATTGCAAATCATGCAACCGAAATAAGGTTTGCTGTAAGAAAACCAATTTTGGGTTAAGCTCACTATTGTAAACAAGCCATATTATTGCTACAAGTACCTAAACCTTCTTGACTACCTCAAAAAAGAAAATACTATTGAAAAAGGAAATCTTCTTGATTAACTCAAAATTATAGAATGAAAGAAGATAGAAAAGAAAGAATCTTGAATTGGAGTTAAAAATCAGTTATGTCTTTAGTTCCTCATTGTAGAAGGACTGACTTATTTAAAAGGGAGAACATGACGAACACTTAAGTTGTTTTCAATTGCGCCTTTTTAAATTTTTGATTTTATTCAGTTCCGTTATCAGTGACTCCGTATAGCCACGAAAACGGTACCAACGACGGAAAAATCCAAAATGTTTCTTCGGTGCCATTTTGAATATTCATTTTGTCCTCATTTTCATAATCAGTGACCCGGAAAACCACGGAAACGACACCCATGACAGAAACACCAAAAAAAATATGGGCCCCACCTTGGATTTTCTTTTCGACCCCATTTTCTTAATCAGCGACCCCAAAAACCATGAAAACGACACCCATGACAGAAAAACCAAAAACACATGGGTACCATCTTGCATTTTCGTTTTGACCCCATTTTCGTAACCAGTGACCCCAAAACCCATGGAAACGACACCCATGACAGAAAAACCAAAAAAATATATGGGCGCCATCTTGTATTTTCTTTTTGACCCCATTTTCGTAATCAGCGGCCCCAAAAACCATGAAAACGACACCCATGACGGAAAAAACCAAAATTTTCCAGGGCGCCATCCTGGATTTTCGTTTTGACCTCATTTTCGTAATCAGCGACCCCACAAACCATGAAAACGACACCCACGATGGAAAAAACCAAAATTTTCCAGGGCGCCATCTTGGATTTTCTTTTTGACCCCAGTTTCGTAATCAGCGACCCCAAAAACCATGAAAACGACACCCATGAAAGAAAAAACAAAAAAAACCATGGGGGCCATCTTGGATTTTCGTTTTGACCTCATTTTCGTAATCAGCGACCCCACGAACCATGAAAACGACACCCATGATGGAAAAAACCAAAATTTTCCAGGGCGCCTACTTTGATTTTCTTTTTGACCCCATTTTTGTAATCAGCGACCCCAAAAACCATGAAAACGACACCCATGAAAGAAAAACCAAAAAAAACCATGGGGGCCATCTTGGATTTTCGTTTTGATCACATTTTCGTAATCAGCGACCTCATAAACCATAAAAAAACGACACCCATGATGGAAAAACCAAAAAAAAACATGGGTGCCATCTTGGATTTTCTTTTTGACCCCATTTTCGTAATCAGCGACCCCAAGAACCATGAAAACGACACCCATGAATTCGTAATCAGGCATCTGTCCACTGTATACTAAAAACGACCTCAAAAACTATGAAAATGACACCCATGATCAAAGTATAAAAAAGAAGTGAAACTTCTTTATGACGTTATTTTTCAAAAAATAATTTACTATCTGCAACTTTACAGAAATAGGTTAAATAAAGTTAAATTAGATAAAGTTTAATAAAAGGCTTTTATTATCATAGACATAAATACAAATTCTACAATTATTTCATTTTAGCTTATTGCTACAAAGATTATTATTGAAAAAGATGGCGCGTAACGGAAAAATGTGACGCGTAACGAAAAAATGTTACACTAAATTTTTTCCCCATCCTTTTCTTGACCTCACTATGTGTGTTGCTTAACCCCACACATCCTTGTTTCGACCTCACCAAGTGTTGCTTAACCCACCCATCCTTTACTCGACCTCACCAAGTGTTGCTTAACTCACCCATCCTATTCCCGACCTCACCAAGTGTTGCTTAACCCCCCCATCCTTTTCCCGACCTCACCAAGTGTTGCTTAACCCACCCATCCTATTCCCGACCTCACCTCGTGTTGCTTAAAGCCACCCATCCTTTACCCGACCTCACCAAGTGTTGCTTAACCCACCCATCTTTTTCCCGACCTCACCAAGTGTTGCTGAACCCCCTTCATCCTTTTCCCGGCCTCACCAAGTGTTGCTTAACCCACCCATCCTGTTCCCGACCTCACCTCGTGTTGCTTAAACCCACCCATCCTTTACCCGACCTCACCAAGTGTTGCTTAACCCACCCATTCTTTTCCCGACCCCACCAAGTGTTGCTTAACCCACCCATCCTTTTCCCGACCTCACAATGTGTGTTGCTTAAACCCACCCATCCTTGTTTCGACCTCACCAAATGTTGCTTAACCTAACCCATCCTTTTCCCGACCTCTCCAAGTGTTACTTAACCAACCCATCCTTTTCCCAACTTCAACTAGTGTTGCTTAGCCCCACCCATCCTTTTCCCGACCTCAACAAATGTTACTTAACCCCACCCATCCTTTTCCTGACCTCACAATGTTGCTTAACCCACCCATCTTATTCCTGACCTCACCAAGTGTTGCTTAACCCCCCCATCCTTTTCCCGACCTCACCAAGTGTTGCTTAACCCACCCATCCTATTCCCGACCTCACCTCGTGTTGCTTAAACCCACCCATTCTTTTCCCGACCTCACCAAATATTGCTTGGTCCCACCCATCCTTTTCCTGACCTCACAATGTTGCTTAACCCACCCATCTTATTCCTGACCTCACCAAGTGTTGCTTAACCCACCCATCCTTTACCCGACCTCACCAAGTGTTGCTTAACCCCCCATCCTTTTCCCGACTTCACCAAGTGTTGCTTAACCCACCCATCCTATTCCCGACCTCACCTCGTGTTGCTTAAACCCACCCATTCTTTTCCCGACCTCACCAAATATTGCTTGGTCCCACCCATCCTTTTCCTGACCTCACAATGTTGCTTAACCCACCCATCTTATTCCTGACCTCACCAAGTGTTGCTTAACCCACCCATCCTTTACCCGACCTCACCAAGTGTTGCTTAACCCCCCCATCCTTTTCCCGACCTCACCAAGTGTTGCTTAACCCACCCATCCTATTCCCGACCTCACCTCGTGTTGCTTAAACCCACCCATCCTTTTTCCGACCTCACCAAGTGTTGCTTAACCCACCCATCCTATTCCCGACCTCACCTCGTGTTGCTTAAACCCACCCATCCTTTTCCCGACCTCACCAAGTGTTGCTTAACCCACCCATACTATTCCCGACCTCACCAAGTGTTGCTTAACCCCCCATCCTTTTCCCGACTTCACCAAGTGTTGCTTAACCCACCCATCCTATTCCCGACCTCACCTCGTGTTGCTTAAACCCACCCATCCTTTACCCGACCTCACCAAGTGTTGCTTAACCCACCCATCCTTGTCCAGTCCTCACCTCGTGTTGCATAAACCCACCCATCCTTTACTCGACCTCACCAAGTGTTGCTTAACCCACCCATCCTTTTCTTGACCTCACAATGTGTGTTGCTTAAACCCACCCATCCTTGTTTCGACCTCACCAAATGTTGCTTAACCTAACCCATCCTTTTCCCGACCTCTCCAAGTGTTACTTAACCAACCCATCCTTTTCCCAACTTCAACTAGTGTTGCTTAGCCCCACCCATCCTTTTCCCGACCTCAACAAATGTTACTTAACCCCACCCATCCTTATCCTGACCTCACAATGTTGCTTAACCCACCCATCTTATTCCTGACCTCACCAAGTGTTGCTTAACCCCCCCATCCTTTTCCCGACCTCACCAAGTGTTGCTTAACCCACCCATCCTATTCCCGACCTCACCTCGTGTTGCTTAAACCCACCCATTCTTTTCCCGACCTCACCAAATATTGCTTGGTCCCACCCATCCTTTTCCTGACGTCACAATGTTGCTTAACCCACCCATCTTATTCCTGACCTCACCAAGTGTTGCTTAACCCACCCATCCTTTACCCGACCTCACCAAGTGTTGCTTAACCCCCCCATCCTTTTCCCGACCTCACCAAGTGTTGCTTAACCCACCCATCCTATTCCCGACCTCACCTCGTGTTGCTTAAACCCACCCATCCTTTTTCCGACCTCACCAAGTGTTGCTTAACCCACCCATCCTATTCCCGACCTCACCAAGTGTTGCTTAACCCCCCCATCCTTTTCCCGACTTCACCAAGTGTTGCTTAACCCACCCATCTTATTCCCGACCTCACAAAGTGTTGCTTAACCCACCCATCCTTTTCCCGACCTCACCAAGTGTTGCTTAACCCACCCATCCTTGTCCAGTCCTCACCTCGTGTTGCTTAAACCCACCCATCCTTTACTCGACCTCATCAAGTGTTGCTTAACCCACCCATCCCTTTCTTGACCTCACTATGTGTGTTGCTTAAACCCACCCATCCTTGTTTCGACCTCACCAAATGTTGCTT
Source organism: Xestia c-nigrum (assembly GCA_916618015.1). Taxonomy (NCBI): domain Eukaryota; kingdom Metazoa; phylum Arthropoda; class Insecta; order Lepidoptera; family Noctuidae; genus Xestia; species Xestia c-nigrum. The sequence goes on from OU745246.1 coordinate 21,712,533, forward strand.
AACCTAACCCATCCTTTTCCGACCTCTCCAAGTGTTACTTAACCAACCCATCCTTTTCCCAACTTCAACTAGTGTTGCTTAGCCCCACCCATCCTTTTCCCGACCTCAACAAATGTTACTTAACCCCACCTATCCTTTTCCTGACCTCACCAAGTGTTGCTTAACCCACCCATCCCATCCTTTTTTCGACCACACCAAATGTTGCTTAACCTCACACATCATTTTCCCGACCTCACCATGTGTTGCTTAATCCACCCATTCTTTTCCCGACCTCACCAAGTGTTGCTTAACCCACCCATCCTTTTCCCGACCTCACCTAGTGTTGCTTAACTCACCCATTCTTTTCCCGACCTCACCAAATATTGCTTGGCCCCACCCATCCTTTTCCTGACCTCACAAAGTGTTGCTTAACCCACCCATCCTTTTCCCGACCTCACCAAGTGTTGCTTAACCCACCCATCCTATTCCCGACCTCACCTCGTGTTGACACCCATGATCGAAAAACCATAAAAAACATGGGCGCCATCTTTGATTTTCCATTCGACCCCATTTTCATAATCAGCGACCCCAAAAACCATGAAAATGACACCCATGATGAAAGAATAAAAAAAAAACCCCTTCAAGTACCACCAATCCTGTTCCCGACCTCACCAAGTGTTGCTTAACCCCCCATCCTTTTCCCGACCTCACCAAGTGTTGCTTAACCCACCCATCCTATTCCCGACCTCACCTCGTGTTGCTTAAACCCATCCAACCTTCACCCGACCTCACCAAGTGTTGCTTAACCCACCCATCCTTTTCCAGTCCTCACCTCGTGTTGCTTAAACCCACCCATCTTTTACTCGACCTCACCAAGTGTTGCTTAACCCACCCATCCTTTTCTTGACCTCGCTATGTGTGTTGCTTAAACCCACCCATCCTTGTTTCGACCTCACCAAATGTTGCTTAACCCACCCATCCTATTCCCGACCTCACCTCGTGTTGACACCCATGATCGAAAAACCATAAAAAACATGGGCGCCATCTTTGATTTTCCATTCGACCCCATTTTCATAATCAGCGACCCCAAAAACCATGAAAATGACACCCATGATGAAAGAATAAAAAAAAAACCCCTTCAAGTACCACCAATCCTATTCCCGACCTCACCAAGTGTTGCTTAACCCCCCATCCTTTTCCCGACCTCACCAAGTGTTGCTTAACCCACCCATCCTATTCCCGACCTCACCTCGTGTTGCTTAAACCCATCCAACCTTTACCCGACCTCACCAAGTGTTGCTTAACCCACCCATCCTTTTCCAGTCCTCACCTCGTGTTGCTTAAACCCACCCATCTTTTACTCGACCTCACCAAGTGTTGCTTAACCCACCCATCCTTTTCTTGACCTCGCTATGTGTGTTGCTTAAACCCACCCATCCTTGTTTCGACCTCACCAAATGTTGCTTAACCCATTTGAGCCCGCTGTCCCCATTTGGGGCCATTTCTTTATGTACCCACATTCTTTAACTTATTCTAGCTATGTTTTGTTAGCAGGCGAATTTGTAATGCCAAAGAGTGTGGCTTTGTAAAACAAATTATAGTATTGTGATTTATCGGATTGATTGGATAAAATAAGTGAGTTTATTCACTTCATTGAACAAATAGGTGTTTGACCAAAGGTAAGTCATATTTTTTCAATATTTACAATGTTCTTTTTCCTTATTTCTTGATTTTTCATTAGGCGATAGTTTCGACTAGTAATAAAAGCAATTATGTCAAGTATTTTCCAAGATTTTGCTTGATTGGCAGATGCTTTTGTATGGTGTCCCCGAATGGGGCCAATGGGCTGATTGCTAACATTTTTTATTTCTTATTCGCAGATTTAGTTTCGACGTGAACAATGAATAAGCGATTGTTTGATGTTGCAAATGAATATAGAGGACTCGAGGAAGCTCTCGAAAACATTTTTAATAAAGAGGATAATCCTGATGTGAGTTACGACAACGTGGCCATCCCTCCAGACCCAAGTGTTCACGGATGAAGAAGACCGCCGTCCTCAAAATATGAAGATAAAGTCCAGCGAAAAATTATTCCGCGTGATATCTCAAGTACCCGTTTGAGTCCAGGAACGACGATGAATGGGATAGCAGTGATGGTGATCCGTTACAAAAACACAGAGTTGAAACCCAGGAACCTTGTTGGCGTAATTGTGACGGTTCCTATGTTGACATGCTTTCATCGGGTTCAGAAGCGAAGGGAAAACGTTATAAACCAGCCCAAAGACCAAACTCCAGTCAACATTTTTGAAAAGTTATTTGATGTGGAGGTCTTTGACATGATCATTATGAATACAAAGTTATATGCCGCAAAACACAACAAACATGATTTTCGAGTCGCTGGTGATGACCTCAAATTATCAGGAGCTACTGCTTGGCGTCTGCATGTCTTGACCACTGAAGAGAAACTAGACCAGCTCCAGTTTCGCCGAAGTATCACCCGGTTTTGTATGACGAGTGTAGGCACTGAAAGACCCGATGGAAGGCGTCGTAAACCTTCTTCAATGGTGCCAAGTGTGAGTTTGTTGTTGTTTGTTTGTTGGACACTTTCACCAGAAACTGTCAAGCCAGCTATGATGCAACGAATGTGACATGAAAGCACGTTGGCAATGTAAAAAATGTATGAAAACGTTGTGCATCGAATTTTTATTGTATTGAAAAATACAACACATGAGCCCATTGGCCCCATTTGAGGACGGTGTTTTTTAATACATAAGGAAGTTATTTTTTTTTGTTTTTTCTCCATAAAATGTCTTACTAGCCTCCAATAGTTACGTCAATAAAGTTATTTTCAGAATTTTGCTGCTAGTTTGTATTTGGGTCCAAATGGGTTAACCTAACCCATCCTTTTCCCGACCTCTCCAAGTGTTACTTAACCAACCCATCCTTTTCCCAACTTCAACTAGTGTTGCTTAGCTCCACCCATCCTTTTCCTGACCTCTCCAAGTGTTGCTTAACCCACCCATCCTTTTCCCGACCTCTCCAAGACATAAATGCAAATTCTACAATTATTTCATTTTAGCGTATTACTACAAAGATTATTATTGAAAAAGATGGCGCGTAACGGAAAAATGTGACGCGTAACGAAAAAATGTTACACTAATTTTTTTTCCAACCCCGATAAAGAAGTTTCACTTCAAAAACCCCTTCAAGTATTGTGATGTTATGTTTACTCCACAGAGTAAACCTCTGTGGCCATTAAGTCGCGCAAATGTCCTCTCGCGCAAGTTTCCACTCGCGCAATTGTCCTTTCGCGCAAAAGTCCGTTCGCGCAAAAGTCCAATCGCGCAAAAGTCCATTCGCGCATGTGTCCTGGCGCGCAAATGTCTGTTCGCGCAAATGTCCAATCGCGCAAAAGTCCGTTCGCGCATTTGTCTTTTCGCGCAAATGGGTTCGCGCAAGTGTCTTTCGCGCAAATGTCTTTCGCGCAAAAGTCCCAGATCCGTTTATAATGCCATATTCAATAGAATCTAGCATTTATAGGATCTTGCATTTGTAGAATCTGGCATTATAAACTCGTCTGGCATTTGTTATGCGAATCTGCTGTCCAATTCTCGTATCATAACAGGCGAATGCTCCGGTTACATAGCGCCTTTACAGGAGAAACGATTCGTAGTGGGTTGGACCAATTTGGCTCATATCAAGTTACACTAAAAGATTTTCCAAAGTCTTCGAACTGCACCTTAGGACTATAAACCTAGCACTGAACAGAATAATAATAAAACCACTAAAAATCGGGGATAACAAATAATTTATTAAAACGCTAATATCCACAATACGCCGCAGCGGCGCACATAATTATCACAACTATAATTTCAAGGTGTAAAATACTAACATCACTTAATTCTCAACACACTGTACGATAAGCCGTAGGCCCATAGCTGAGATTTAAAAAAAAAATTATTAAATAGTTATATATTGTGGTGAATAAATTTGTAACGGGTAATTTGTTTCCTAGCTTAGCGTGGACGCGCCACCCGCGCTTTGTACGTTTTTTTTTTGCATTTTGCAGGTCAGTGGCTGTTATGGTATGTTGAACAAAATGTGATTCGAGGCCGTAATACATGTATTTATAGAATTATAATTACTTACTAAAAACATCAATACAGCATTCTAAGTTCTTTTAATCCTATTGAATGTTTCAAAATAAAAACCAAATCGAAACCGAATCCAAAACCGATCCGAATCCGATCGAATCGTTCCGAATCGGAATCGTTCGTTTGTATTCAATTTTTTTCATGTTAAAGCCAAATTCGCTGCGCGTAAACTGACGTGAAAATTGAAAAAACGTAAGCAAATTTAAATTTCGAGAGGTACCCTTGCGCTTTCATCTAAGGAGGAGGACAGCTTATGTGTCAAATATCTTAAAACCATAGTTTATCCAGTTAACACCCCATGACCGAGATAAGTACTCGACGATTTATCAGCTCACACAAGGCACTACGACTTCGTACAGTTTATGATAAGATGTTCAGTTATCAGAAAGATCCGGGGCGTCGGTATCGATAGAACTAATATCTGCCTCGATATCACTAACCCCGTTTATTGTTCTCCGGGTGTCGCGAGAACCACTCACTGCCAGTGACCCGGGCCCACCTGTAATGTAAAAGAAAAGTTAGTATGAAGTTTTAGGTTAATTACAATCTTAGAGAACTTGAAACTGACATAATATTGTATATTCAAACAATATTGAAGCACCTACGAGGACATAACAGAATAACCAAAATTTGTTTTGCATTGTACAAACTAAAAATCTCGACTACTGAAAAATCATCCCGAATTAAATAAGGGTTTACAATGTAAACTAGACTCCACCTATTTGAAGTCTGTTACAATGTAGCCTATGTTACCCCGGCCATAATAATGACTCGATTGCCACCTTATTCAACAAAATCGAGCAACATATGTAAATACAAACTACATACATAAAGGGTGTAAAACACTTCATAACGAAGCCAAAAGACACTTGTGCTCCGCGTTATTGCATCCTTTTTTGTTCTATACCATACCTGGGAACCTTCTAGTTACGGAGATATCGGGTTCAAAGTTTCAATAACTTTTTTTTTTACTTTAAACCCCTCTGCGGCCCCCGTACTAATCAAACCATCCCTCAGCACAATGTTTTAAGTGTGTACCATTGAGTTCTACCACAAAACATGACTTTTAATCCCAAAAAAAGGTAGCCTACTTAGTTAGATGTGTACAGAAAGCTAGGTTGACGGCTTCGTGATGAGGTGGTTTACACCCTGTAGACTGGTAAAATCATAACCCTTCCTTTTGGATTCGTCGTAGTAGGGTAAAAAGAATCCCCCTTCACACGGCGCGGTCAACGTGCGATATTAAACATATTTTTTTCGCCCTTTTGTCTACAATTTTTAAATATTAAGAGTTCTGATGACTCTTCCACATCGACAGCGTTAGCACCAGCAGGACAGGTCCCTCAAAGTACAGCTGGAGTAATTTTAAGTCCGCAATAGGAGTTTATTCATACTGCAGTATTTTTTTGCTGAACAGTGGGATTTGTGGGTTTACATCATGGGTGGGTTCACCCATGATGTAAATGTAAAATATCGTAAAATAAACGTTAAATATCTCATGAAAAGCGGACGATATAGTTATTTATTTATTTACTAGCCGACCCACGCAACTTCGTCTGCGTCACATTAGAGAGAAAAACTAAAGGAAAAAATAAATCCCCGTTTTTGCAACATTTTTCATTCCTGCTCCGCTCCTAATAATCGTAGCGTGATGTTATATATCCTAAAGCCTTCCTCGATAACTGGACTAAAAGAAAAAAAGATTTTTTCAATTCGAGCCGGTAGTTCCTGAGATTAGCGCGTTCAACCAAACAAACAAACTTTTCTGCTTTATAATATTAATAATATAGAAATATAGATTTATTAAAAGGAGAACCAACCGCTAAAATAAGTGAATAACACTTGATTAAGCGACACAGAGCCAATTACAGGTTCTCACGAGTAGCAGAGATCACAAAATAGCAAGCACGATAATAATACAAATTAAGGGTATTAAAAATAAGCAATTTTAAGCACTAAATACACTCAGACACTGTGTTAGACGAGCAGCGGTGGTCCAGTGGTGGCGGCCCCGACTTACGAACAGTAAGTCGTGGGTTCGAACCCAGACAGGGGCATTACTTTGTGTAATTTATTTCATTACCGCTGCTCTCAAAACGGTGAAGGAAAACATCGTGAGGAAACCGGCATGTCCTAGAACCAAAAATTCGAAGACATGTGACATCTACCAATCCGCACTGGGCCCGCGTGGTAGATTATAGGCCATTCCCTCTCATTGAGAGTAGGCCGTGTCCCAGCAGTGGGAACATTATAGGCTGATGATGATGATGATGATGATGATGACTGTGTTAGGCATTGTTGACTGTTGTTGACATGGGGAAAAAATAAGATAGATAAATTTAAGCACTACGCGATTGTTTAAAAAATGCTTTACCTTCAACTTCATAACTTCGATCTAGGGAGTGGCGATGGTCAACCATTGGCCCCACCGCGGAACTGGTCATGGGATCCCGAAGTTGTTCCATCTGGGGCGAAAGGTCAATTAAGACAGTCTGTACAAAAAAATGAAAAATGAGAAAACAACCATTTCTCCAAAAATACCGAACTTAGACCGGACCGGACTTAGAACTTTAAAATTTAGCAACTCACTTTGTCAAACATTAAGTGTCAAATGCTGGTTTAGTGGTTTTACTACCCATCATCAACGCTACAACCAAAAACTACAAAGAACTTATAAATGGATATTTAAAAATGATGATGAATGGATATTTATAAATGGATTTTTGGCTAGTAAATATTATTATTATAGTTGATAAAACTGAAAGTAACAATTGGTTAGGTACCTACCAATAATTACGTCAAAAGCAAGAGTACTCACGCTGACCTCGCTCTGGAGTCCAGAGGAGGTATCACTGGAACTAAGCGATGTGCCTCTCCCAGAACTATCCTGCGAGTGGTCACTATGCATGCCTCGCCCGTCACCTGCGCCAGCTGCTACACCAAACAAGGACGGTTCTATGACGTTGCCATTCCCGTCAAAGTTCAATTCATCAAGAGGTTCAGCTAGAGGATCATGCACTGGCTCTTCTTCCACCTATTTAAAGCTTAAAGTTCAGTGTGCAGCATCCAAAGTAAATAAATAAATAAATTAATATCGCTGCACATTAACACACAGCGCCACCTAGTACCACAATAAGCAAGGCTTGTGTCGTGGACACCAGGTAGTTGAAATACTACATTTATATACTTTTTTGTTTGTAAATACCAACTTAATAAACATCCATGACTCGGAAACAAATGTCCATGCTCATCACACAAACATTTGCTCCTACCGGGATTCGAACCCAGGACCCTAAGAACGTAAGGCAGCCTCACCACCACTACGCCATTCACCCATTAAGTATATGTACATATTATTAACTAGAAGTAAACAATTCTTTATGCTTTATGGAGTACCTGAAAAAAAAAACGAAAACGATCTAGGTCCTCCATTCAGCATGAAACGATTTAAGGGAAGAGGTATTGGACCGCCAGATCTATACATAACCATTGTTAAAAACACACAAATTATGTGAGACAGAGAAACAAATGATGAGAGTAACGACAGTAGGTATGACATTCATCAACTCACCGATTGCTGATGACTAATCAGTTGAAACAACCAATTGGGGACAACTGTATCATCATCTAGGACACAGGACCCGAAACTGTCTGATGATCTGCCCGATATAAACAATTCTTCTGACGTCTAGAAAAATAATAATAATATAATAATAATAATCTTTATTTATATAAAAACAGATTGTAGTACATGTAAAGAAATGTCTAGAAAAATAAAAGTCATATTTTCACTACCTTTACCTTACGTTACCGAAAATGATATCCCATAAAATGTACAGGTTGGCAAAAATGTCCTGAAACGGAACTAAAAAATTTCATCGTTGGCAACTTCTCCTACTGTCACGTCTAGTCAGTACATGTAATGTCATTTCATGATATCGGTGGCTGTTTTTCGTGTATTTTTTGTTATTGTGTTTAAATTGGTGACTCAAAGGGTTCAATATGAACAGAAAAACCATTCGCAGCTCCGCTAGAGAGATAATTTATAAAGTGTATTTGAGTTGTTTGGCGGAACATGAAGCTGGACAAATTTTATTTGATATCAACGATGTTTTTAAAAGAACTGCGGAAATGTCAGGTAATATGATCTTTTATCTAAGTAATCAGATGTAATATGTGTGTTTAAACTTGCACTAGATAGTATAAACCATTATACAACTATTATTTACATTGAAAAATACATCGATGAATTTTGTGGTTATGTGCATTTACAAAGAAGCACGCTCCTATAATTTTGATACTTTTTGTGTTACTTTCAGAATAAAAGTAACTAAAACATAAAATTGCGTCACAAAATGTTGGATCAGTTGATATCAAGGTTTTTTAAAATAGCTACTTTCATTTCACATTCTTAGAAAGAAGTATTTGCAAAAGTTTAACTGTCTTTATTTTTTACTGTTGTAGGCCGTGGCTGAACAAGTGTTTGCATGCATCTCTGTTGGTGATTGGAAAACATCATATGCAAATAGAAAGAGAGTATTATCAAAGGGGCAAACTCTGTATAGTGATATAGACAAAATAGTCATAAATCTGCAAGATGACAGCAGCAGTACAGATACAGACACGGATGAAGAACTTTCAGATGTGGAATATTTAGACGAAGACATGCTAGATTCTAATTGAAACATCTGTAAAATTTTATCTATCTTATTAATAAAAATGAAAAAAAAAAAGCACTTAGACGAAGCGTTGATATTATTTTCCTCATAATGTAAATCAATATACACACGTACTTGCGCATTATCACACAAAAGCGTGAGTATGTAACGAGCAGAGAAATTGATGTTTATTTCAAGTAATGTAAAACCCGTTAAAGTCGTCATCATCTGCCTAGCCTTTTCACAACTAATTTTGGGGTCCGCTTCCAGTCTAACCGGATGCAGCATGATATCAGTATTTGACATGGAGCGACTGCCTATCTAATATCCACAACCCAGTAACTAGGTAATACAGACTTCTCTTGGTCAGACTTGGTTGTCAGATTTTCGGGCTCCTGACTCACAGTAAAGATCTACAAATGACACGACAACAGCTATGAGAGCTTTCTGAGGGACGGAAGAAACTATGACAGATGGTCACCCATCTACAGACTAACCTAGTTAAGCACGGTTTAAGCATGAAGATTGTCCTGTCCAGCTGTTATTATTTAGCACCGAGTTCTTCTAAAACCCATCATAGTACACATTAAATTAAAATAAAAATTGAAAAAAAAACAAGTATCAAACTGTTATTGTCGTACTATACAGGGTGTATTTCACCTCATCACAAAGCCGTTAACCAAGCATTCTGTACATCAAACTAAGTAACTTTACGCAAAAAATATTGCTGGGAAACAACTTTTTTTTTTTGAGGTTATAAATCATGTATTGTGGTATAACTCAATGTAACACACTCAAAACATTGTGCGGATGGATGGATTGAATAGTACGGGGGTCGTAGAAATATTTAAAATAAAAATCATGCTATAAAAAGTGGTATTTTAAAAAAAACTTATCAAAATCTTGCAACTTTGACCCCCAATATCTCCGTAACTAGAAGGTTCCCAGGTATAGTGTTGAACAAAAAAATTATCAGAATGACGAGGAGAACAAGTGCCTTTCGTATTCGTTAAGAGGTGTTTTACACCCTTTATAGGGTTACAATATGTACGATAGTAGCGCCACCATTATTTTCACGACTTTTTTGCCAAGCTGTACGTACTTTCAACTGTATGAAAGAAGTACTTAGAGAAGTTTATAGGATAACCCTATTACTTAAAAGGAAGCGCATACTTACTGCTTGTCTGTTAATTCCCACAGCCATACTGCCGGTCTCAGAGTCGACAAGAGCGATTGAGTCCGGTTGGTCACCGGCTACTGGCTCGCCGTCCAAAGAGAAGCCACTAAATGCTTGAATCGCAAAAGCACCCGGTTTACTCTACAATTTGGTTTTAGACATTAGTGTATCATATGATTGTTTTAATTAATTAACTTATAAATTTCCAAAATTACCATAATCGAATGCGGATCCTTTCGCTCAAATATATCCTGCACTGAAGTCGTGTCCTGAGTTTGTACCTGATCAATTTCTTGAGAGGTATTAAATTCGTTATCAGCCAAATAATACTCCGAATATTTCGAGTCGGATGTAATGGATTTGAATGAAAGTAAATCCAAATCAGTAACTGTTAACCTGGTGTTGTTTAAACCAAGCGTGGACTCGCCGCCAAGTATGGAATCGAAAGTCCGATCCAATGTATTTTTTGATTCGCCTTGGCTGGATTCTACAAGACTAATGCTTGTTTTAATTCTTGGCGATGTACCTTTTTCAAATTCAGCTTTCTGAACATCATCATAACTTAAAACTACATTATGCTGCGAACTGAAATGATCCGAAGTAAGAACCTGGTCTATAGTTTCTTCTAAGATCTGCCTCATGGAATCCTGAATTACGCTGGCGTTACTGTGTAAACATGACGTATGTACCAACTCATCAAAAAGATAGTGGTTGCTTTGAATAGCAACATGTGCCGATGATTTTCGCGAAATATTTCTTGCCTTTGTAAGATTTTCATAATTCTGTTGTGGTTCCAACACAAGAACCATGTTCGAAGAATCCAACGTCTTAAAAGATTCCGATTCATTTTGGATAAAGTCGTCATAAATTGAAGGAGTGTTAGATTTAAGCCTCTTCGAAACTGATGGACTACTTGTTCTTCGTTTTTCATCACTATCTTTTCGTGTAGGTATTTTGAAATTAGATTTGTTTGATATCAATTGTGTTTTTTGCGTTAAAGGCGGTGACGGACATTCCATTTCTACTTGCGCAATGCAGATGCTTTGCGGTCTACCCGCAAACGACGATTTAATATTTTTTTCTTTTTCTTTATTAACAAAGTTCTTTGTGGACTCCGGAATATTTTCTTTGTTAACAATATCTTTGTTTTCAGTCTTTTTCGCCACTTTATACCTTTTGGTAACCTTTTTAGTCCGCGGTGGTGTAGGATTATCCGATTCACTGTTAGTGACAGGAACCTTGTAAGGCTGAACGGAATGTCTTTTTGTCGTTACTTTAGGTCGTGTGGAAGCAGCTCTAACTGTAGCAATACTGTTCGGGGAAGAACAAGTAGAACTATTAACAGAATGACTTGGGCTATGTGACCGCTTAAGTATGTCTAACGGCTTAGAGGTACTTTTAATATCTTTACTGTTTTCGCTAGTCTGGTCGTCAGGTGTTTTAATCTTATCTTCCATGTCGTTACGGCAGACGACGTAATTCACATTCACATGCAAGTCATCACCAAATTTTAGTAAATCCCTTTTGATTTCGTCGGTTTTCGATCTCTTTAGGGGAGTAATCTTGTCAGCTATCTCGGCGGTATCTTGACTCTCCCGCATGGCGTCAGTAGCAGAATCGAAACTTTTGTTTAGTTTATTTTTTATTAAAGCTTTCTTTAGATATAGAGGTATATAACTCTTCTTGGTCTTCTGTGGTTTATCGATTTCTTTTTTCGCATTAACATTTACTGACATTAATGATCGTTTGATAGTGAACGTAGACTTTACATTTTTTGCAGTATTTGCACTAAAAATATAAAAATGATGCAATATTCGCTAATTTAAATATTACATACTATTGTTACTAAAATTATTATTATTTTATTGTTTTTATTTACCATTATTTTTTAAATATTTCACAATAGTATACAACCGTTACGCTATCATTTACTCTGATTATGATAGCGTGACGGTTAAGAGGCCGCGCGTGTGTCGTTCATACAAACGTTACACCAAAATAATTCGTAAACCAAACATATTCTTAAGAAAGTGTGTATTTATTTCGATTGGATTACATAAATAAATAAAAAAAAAAAATATATATATATATATATATATAAAAAATATCTAGGCTCCCAAATATATATTTTGAATGATATTTAGACGAGATATGAAGAATTTTAAATTTCTATAGAAAACTTATTTTTCTCTTAACTCTTGTTTAATGTCCATTCATAATATGTATTACGTTTGACACACGCTCCGCCGGCCCCTTAACAGAGGGGAATGGAAGAAAAAACATATTGCTCCCAAGTACCATGAGACAAGGACAGAAAGATGATGAGTATGAAAAAGTTATACCTTATTGCGTGTTTTGATGCCACCTGTAATATTACAGGCGTATTATTATTTAATTTAAACAATTTTAATAAGGAGAACTATGAGTACTATGTTATACTTAATATTGGTTTTTCATTACCTTTGTAATCTTTTTTATAGGTCTAGGGATCCCCTTTTGCTTGTTTGTAATTTTAGAAACACGAGGATTCTTCACCTCGGCAGTCTTTGCTTCCTGACTTTCGTTACGTAGCTTAACATTTTGAATTTGTGTAGCTTTCTTAGGCTCCGCTTCAATTTCTTTTTTCTCTTGTCTTTTTCTATTAACGTTTTTCTTGGGACTAACTTTCTTCTCCTTTATAATATCTTTACCTTTCCTTATTGTCGATTCGTTTCTTCGATTTCTTGACTCCATAACATTATTTTTCATGTTATTTTCATTTGGCTTGTATCGTTGCCACTCACCTTGGTAAACAACGTCCTCAGAAGCTTGTGCGTCTTTATAACTGTGAACTTTAACAGGTCCACAAGATAGTCTTAACTGTTTTGACGGCGATTCCGGTCTTGATATGTCATCTTTGATCTCAAATACACACACAGGGTCAGTAGTAAAATAAGAGTGCTGCATTGCTGTGCTGGCGATGGTTGGTGCACAAAAATCTGATCCTGAATCTATATTCTGTATTTTTAAAGTACTTGCTTTTGGCTTAATAAGATTTGATCCATTGAGTGACTCTAGTGGTGAACTATTACCCGTTGCAAACGTTTGAGGCACGCAGTTTACAGTCATCGTAGAACATTCAGTGTGACGGTATAAATTTTCGTCAGAATCTTTTATTTTGATCCCAATCGTTCTCAACCTTGGTGTTATCGTTTTGTAACTACCAGTTTCTTGTGTAGATGTGCCAAAGTCTATCCCGTTGACTTTGCTGTCAGTACCCCCATCATTTATTTTTATACTCGCAGAAAATACCTGAGTTATCTTGACTATGGATGTAGCGGGAGTTACTAGTGGATAAGTAGCGAGAGAGTCGGGGCCACATTGTACATCCGTGCTTATGTTATGCCGGATTCCTTTTGATGTACTGGGTTCGTTTATATCTAAAGGATAAAAATTATGTGATTCAAAATGGTTCCACAATGTATTAAAATATTACACAAAACAAATGATACAAATTAGATTTACCGTTAAGGAAAATTGTTTGCGCCTGCACATTTTCTGTGCTGACTTCATACTCAGTAATTTTTTTATCAAAATCATCGGTTGAATTTCCAACATTATTTATTTCTGGCTCTACTTTTGTGTCAGTTGCTATCGTTCTACGTAAAGCTATGGTTTCGGTATAGTCTTGCGTAATAATATCAATGTGATGACTATCTACAGTAGCAGATATGCCACTAGAATTGCTATAAAAGTTAGTTTTTTCATCAGTAGTGGTAGTGGACACTCCAGGCGACTCGGTGCCTTTTTCCGCTTTTAATTCAGTGTTACAGAGTTCAATTAAACTTTCTGGAATCTGAAAGCAAACATAAATCATAAAAGGTAAAAGTTATACCTACTGATACAATAGAGGAGTTTAGAGAATAGATGGGCAACTTGCCGGCTTGGCTGCCACTATATTCAAAGTGTGACGCTCGTTAATTTTCATTCTTGATTCAGCCACAAAGCTGTCGTAATCAGCAGACGAATATTCGCAGTCAGGATTCTTAACTATATTGTTATAATTAGACCTCTTCCTTGCCATTTTTTTGGTAATCTGAGTCTTACTATGCTTTCTATATTCACGTTTAATATTAAACTTGCAAGAAGTTTTGGTTGCAGATCTTTTGGCTGAAACTGCGACTGATTCTCGAATATTCTTGTTACTTGTCTTGTGTTTTTTTATGGATTTCTTTTGTTTCATCTTAGACAAGCTGTTATCTGTATCACCAGAACTAACACTCTCATAGTTTATTTCGTGTTTCGAATACGGCTCCACTATAAGGTCTTCGGCTAGCCACGCTTTAGTTCTTTCTAATGGGTTTGCATCCGGATTTGTTTCAGGAGTTGCGAATGCGTCCGCGCTGAATACAGGCTGAGGAATGACTAGACTAGGAGACATTCCCAATACATATTCGTTTTCTGAAAATATTATAATCGGAATGAACTAGCTGTAACATAACATAAGAATAATAGCATTAAGCTATTTAGCCCCTCATAGACCCACTGCTGGTACACACGCGTCCTCTCTGTAAGGAAGAATAAAATAATAATAGCCGTTCGGGTCAGCGGCGGCGGGGAAGGTCGGTTCGGGCCGCGCTTGCCTAGGTCCGTAGATTGTTCTACCGTTTACTTTCATACCGAGTATCCTCCACGCCCCGCAAAGCACGATCAGCCGTAGGTCCTGGTCCTGTCTTAGGGACGGGTATCGTGTTACCTAGTAGGTACTAACCAGGTCGTGGAGGTCAGATAGGCAGTAGCACCATGTAAAATACTGGTATTCAACAGAATCCGGTTAAACGGAAAGCCGACCTCAACTTAGTTGGGAAAAAGGCTAGGCCGATGCTAAAACTTATCTAACATGACAGTTTGAGAAACGCATGCATTTTACATACCTTTCGTCAAGTCTTTACTGGTTGTACTTAAGAATTCATCATCAATATCCACGTCATGTGTAGGATCATTGTAATCACCAGTGTTTGTCATTTTCTCTGTTAAAAAAAATAATAATCAAAATCCCATTGCCGTTACAAGAGTTATTTTACTTAATACAACTTACCTAATGGCCGAATGAAATGACGGTACTTATCAACAAGTTTATTCCTGGGAACAGAAATGGTATTGGGTTATTTGTACCTACTTATGGGTTAAAATTATCTGCACCTAAAAGAGTTCAGGTGGAAAGAAGCCTGCATTAAAACTCACACTCTAGTATCTTGCTCACATAGATCTGGCTTGTTATCTGAAAATTAAGGGCATTTTAATCAATCGGTTTCGATAATAGCTACTGGTCACCTAAGTCTCATGTATGTTTTTTAGGAATCGGTTAAAAACCCGTCCCGACAGCTTGGTCGGAAAAGAAACGAGAAAGAAACAAGAACAAAACGAAACAAACGAGGCGTGCAGTTAATTCATCTTAAACATACCTATTTTCAAAGGAAAGCTCTCGATGAAGTACTTCTTACGTCTTCGTATGGCCTTTTCAGTGAGAGTGAGCAGATCTAGCAGTTTGCACTGCATCCATCTAGTAGGAGGGGGGTTCTGGCGTCCCATGCTAGAATTCAGTGCCAACTTCATCAGCCGACATACAACCTTGTCCAACTCCGTGGTTATATCCTCATCGAATGACAACATGTTACGAAGATTGCGGACTTTCTGATCCAGTGCGCGGCGTAGACAACGCCCTTAGAAAAAAAAAATTTTAAAATATCTCTACGTCAGAATAAGCGGATAAAAATCTGTGACAACTAACCTCCTAGCCTAACCTAGCTTGGAACTATTGTAAACAAGTAAAATTAACAAAAAAATTAAGTGAGTATTCTTTATTCCCTTAAGTATATTGAAAGGGAATGAGGAAAGAGGAGCCCGCAAGGGCCGAAGCCTGCCGGGGTTGCGGGCCTGTTCGAAAGAGATACCGCGGCCCCGGAACGTAAAAGGCGAGGAAGGAACATGGATGGTTTTTAGTCAGTAAGAGTCTGACACTCCCTCCCGCTCCGCCCAGAGTGGGGGGGGTCATTTGATGATTTCCCATCCTTAAAAAAAAAAAAAAAAAAAAAAAAGGGAATGAGGAAAACAGGATCATTCTCAGAAGATCCATTGGCCAGATCCATGATGGATCTAACGAGAATAATTGTCTCATTGGATCCTGATTTCAAAACTTGCATCTACTCAGGAGATCCATTGGCCAAATCCATGATGGATATCATATGGATCTAGTAAGTATTAATTTTCTCATTGGATCCTGATTTTATGATATGGATCTACTGAGCGAATCGTTCGTTCTTAGAAGATCCATATTGGCCAGATCCACGATGATAATTTATTTTTTCATTGGATCCTGATTTCAAGATGTGGAGACTACTAAGATTTTTTCCTTCAAAAGACCCATGAATCAGACTTATTATGGATTTACTGTCTATCTATCATATTGAGGGATACATCAAACAAAATATTTATTTATTTATTTATTAAAACTTTATGCACATAATGTACAAAGGCGGACTTAATGCCTTGGGCATTTTCTACCAGTCTACCTTAAAATATGTACCTAATCAAAACGTACTAGGCTCGCATGAGTTCAAGGTGGTTATGTATTGTTAAAGAATCGGTTTAATAGTAAAACATACAATAATGAAGGAATTTTGCGTGATTGTAGAAATAAACGGAATATTTTACAGATCCAACTTGTAAAGCAAAATCACAAGAAAACGGCTACATAAGTGACATGGGCGAGGCAGCGCCACCCATGCGATATTAAAGAACCAAAAATCGGTTGCGTTCCATTGTAATCTAACAAATAATGTAATTTAAATAACGTCTTGGATTCATGCTGCTAGCCTAGTAATTTTCGTGAGATAACTTATTACCTACAATTGATCGTTTGTCTAAAAAAAGTAATGCTAAAAAAAAACAGCATTGTGCCGTTCGGTTCGGACGTTGACAATTTCAATTTATAAACTTCATCAAGTAGGTAGGTAAATTTGGGTGAAAAAGTTAAATCTTCGTTTAAATCTTCGGAGAACGAATGATTCTCAATAGATCCATATCTTGAAATCAAGATCCATTGAGAAAATTAATACTCACTAGTAGATCTTAAGATCCATCACGGATTTGGCCAATAGATCTTCTGAGAATGAACGATTCTCAGTAGATCCATGTTTTGAAATCAGGATATAAAAAGAAAATGAATTCTCACTGGATTCATCATGGATCTGGCCAATAGATCTTCTGAGAATGATCGGGAAAACTAACTGACGAAATGAGATGAAGAAAATGGAGTGATTTTACTTTTAGTACCTAGGTTTTTTTTAATAGGTAATAATTGAATTTTACTTTTTTATTCTTGTCTAGCCAACCATACTGAAAAACAAAAAAATCAAACCAGTTAGATCCGGTACTATTGCACTGCCCTCTGATATCGATTGTGAATGCACATCTGTGGTGTCCCACTGCAAATAAAATAACACAATCACCAAATGCTAGCTAACGACAAAACTTGCTCTGCAACACGTAGATTCGAACCCAAAGCAATGCGTCGAACTGGCATTACAGTCCCTCGACAGGGTACAGAGGTACCCAGAAGTACGTTAACGAGAAACGCCTCACCACGAACACGCCGCGGAATAAGCGCGTGAACGCCCGTTAGATTTTTTGAAGCGCAAAAAGTAGCGCGCGTGTACGCGCGTACTTAAACCGATACGAGCTTATACGCGCCGAAAACTACTCTAGTCTAAAACCACTCTAATTCATATCAAAGAGTACACACTCGTTGATGTGAATTAGAGCGGTTAAAGAGAGAAATCATCAAATAAAGCAAGGATGCATGAATTAATTGGGAATATCAATGTGCAAAAATGACGAAAAAAGTTGGTATCACTGGCCAACATTCCAGGGCCTCAATTCTGCTATTACAACAGTGCATGTCAGAATAGTCGATCATTGATTTCATAATGATCAAGTTCTGTCAAGTTTTGACAAGTTTGGTAATCTATACTAATTAATATTATAAAGAGGAAAACTTTGTTTGTTTAGTTGTCTATATGTTACTGTAAAAGCCCAAAGTGCAGTAAATCTTAGAATTTCCCAGTAAAACCTAAGTTTTACCAGCTTCAGTGGTAAATGTCCGAAATGTTCTATGATCATCGTTAATTTTGGACATGTACCAACATACACTCGGTAAATCTTAAGATTTACCCCAGAGAAGCGGTAAATGTTAAAAAATTGACAAATCGAAACGTGTCAGATCACTGTGGCGTACTCGCGAGCACTCTGCAGCCCCCCACAAAAGCGCGCTCGCCTCCACGCGCTTCATTCTATCGTTTTGCTCGTTTAAATACGAAATTGAATAATAATATAATAAAAAAAAATGGTGAAATCAGGCACTACCTACATTTGTTACGAAGACTTGTTTAACGCTCTCGAAGAAATACACGTTACTGTTGGACACGGTGGGAGGACAAGGATGATAATGGAATGTAACCGCAAGTATTAAAAATTAACAGTTGAGGCTATTAAGACCTATTTGAGACTTTGCCAACGTTGCCTAAAGAAACAGAAGTCAAATTATAATGATACGACTGATTATTAATAATAAATAAATGGTTAAGAAACACACATGATAATAAAAGTAAAAAAAAAAAACATTAAAACTCTATCATCATAAATATAATTAAAACTATGTAAAGCTTTGACTGAACGATAATTAAAATAAAAGATTAAGAAATAGTCATTATTTTATTCCCATAACCAACATTAACCAACCATCATTGGTAAATCTTAGCATTTCTCAAACTCTGCTGGTAAAAGCCCGAAATATTGTCTCTTTTTTATAAAATTCGGACATTTACCAACTCATGCTGGTAAATCTTAGAATTTACTGGGAAATCTTAAGATTTACCGTACTTCGGGGTTTTACAGTAACATATATATATAATAAAATCGTTGAGACCAAAAAATCTGTACATTGAAGATTAAAAAAAAAAACCGATCAGGGTGACTTAAAATAAGTAACTGAACATATTAAAACCATTTTTAAAATTCGTGTTTGTTTGTTTGTTTGACCGCGCATCACGTCAAAACTGCTGGACGGATTTTGATGAAAACTTCACTAATCTATTTAAATAAACCCAGAATAACATTTAGGCTATAAAAATTATGGAAAATTTTGGAAGAAGGGGGTGAAAAGGGGGGGTGAAGTTTGTATGAAAAAAAAATGTTAGATTGCTCTAGATTCATGAAACTCAAAGTAAATACTTATTATTAAAAATAAAGAAATACCTGTTTCACCTTTTTTTTTTTTAATTATCCAGAGACGTAAAAAAGAGGGTTTTGTGTTTAAAATTAATTAACCTCATACACCTATACAATAAAATCCATTGAAGTGGAAACCTTTAAAAGTTGCTGTAAATACTTCAAATTTAATACAGGTAAATGTAATTTCTCAATTTTCTTGAAATTTCATTTTTGAAGTGAATACGCCCAAAATAGCGGAACTCAAGAAAATCGGCTTTCCTCGGTATAAGTAGTTGGTAATACAAGGTGGAAACGGCAAACGGGGCAGTAAGGGGAGCTGCAGATACACAAAAGTGGTCTTAGGTAACAATCCGTAATTTTTTCACAAAATGTTTATCCCCATTCACAGATTTAATAAAAAAATAAAGTCCAGTTGGCAAGAAAATTGCCATTTTACATAAAACAATTGTTTGATGCCAATCGATCTTCTTTCCGACACTAATCAAGAAGTTCTTCCAAACCAACCCAGGTTAGAGTACTCAAAAAGTCAGAAATCGCAAAAAAATAACTTTCAGCGGGGCAGTGTAGGGGAAATAGTTAGCCAGAAAATTGCTATTTTACACAAATCATTTTTGATGCCAATAATTATTTTTTATTTTACATAAGACATAAAGCCGGAAAAGTTACAAATACATTACAAACGAGTACAAATCCTACTACTCGTATCTACAAATAAAAAATGATTTGTCCTGAAGGACTATCTGATGGAACAACGCACAGGCTAAACCGCGATTTGAGAAACCTGAAACTTGGAGGGTCTATTTTCTGTATAACGTAGGCATACGATAAGAAAGAATTTTGAAATTATACCCCTAAGGGGTGAAAAGGGGGGGGCAAAGATTGTATGGGAAAATGTGATTCCTTGGTCCAATCTACTTCAAACTTTGCAATCAACAATAATAACAGAATTGATGGACGCGTTTCATATTGCATTGAAATTCATCCCCTAACGGGGTTAAAAAGGGGTAGAAAGTTATTTTGGCGGTGATTTGTTTCGAATTTGATATCAATACTCCTTCGAGATTTTGATATAAACTACAAGTTATTTTGATACATGTTTCAAAATCAATCCGATTTTATTCCAAAAAGGTTGAACTCACATAAAAATTTGGTGCAAAATTGCAAGTACTTTTTAAAATTGGAATGTTTCGAAAGATACCGTAAAATATTAATACCGCATTTGAAGGTTTCTAAGCTTTGAAGAGGTTGTGCACTTTAAGACACGGCGTCATAGCGTAGGGACGTAGAGTTTGAAATTTTAAATGGTAAGCAGTTGTGAGAGGTCCGCAACGGTTTACAGCAGCTATATCGTGTTGCGGCTCATTTAATGCACCTTGAGTATGACTGTCATCGAGTGTCTAAGTATGAAGATGTACCTAAAGCTGACAATAGAAGCCTTTAAAGCTGTTTTTGTAAACATGGTAATTTATTCTTATTCAAATAAATACGTTGTTAATCACAAGTATTTGATTTTGAACAAAATTGCCCCTGGGTACGTAAATTGATTTCAATGCATATCTTGGGAGATACACCGTTTTAAATAACTCCGCAGCAAAATAATGATCATGTACCGGGAGCGCATTTTCATTATGCGGAAGGATGTGTGTGATGTGCTCTTTGAAAATTGTATTATGGGTGCTTACGACCCACTCTCTGTAACCCGCTCTTCCTCTTATGTGACGCAGACGAAGTTGCGCGGGTCAGCTAGTAATGAATAAACTCAAAAACTACTGTGCGGATTTAAAAAAAACTTTCACCATTGGAAAGCTACATTCACCCTGAATAGCATAGGCTATATTTTATCCCCGTAGTCCCACGGGAACGGGAACTACGCGGGTGAAACCGCGTGACGTCCGCTAGTCTACTAATATAATGGCGTCATTATGATTTATAGAGGTGTTGTCGAGTGTGTGGGGTAGGCGGGAGTATAAATAGTCACTGCCTAAATACTTACAGTTCTAATGAACATAGATAGTTCACACGCCCAACACAAAACAAGGCGAAGGAGAACAGAGAGGATAGTTAAAGTCAGTCACAGTAAACACGGCACAACAGTTTATAAATAACGGGAAACACAAGATAATACCTAAGCGAAACACGGAAACTATGCGTAATTCGAGGAGCCGGAGGTAACTTTCTTGGGTTACCATATTTCCGAAAAGGGTACAAAACCACTCGACGCTAAGGTCGAGGCCATAAAGAAGTTCCCGCAGCCCAAGGACGTCCGTCAGTTGCGTCGATTTCAGGGCATGATCAACTTTTATTAGCGTTTCAGGGGCCACTTCACAACCTTTTCATTGGCAACGTAAAGGGCTCGCACCCCATATGTCTGGCAGAGAGTACTTTACAAGCATTCGAGGACTGCAAGGAAAGCCTAGCTAATGCTGCTCTATTAGCGCACCCCGATTGCAATGCCAAACTCGCATTGGTGACCGATGCGTCGGATACTGCAATCGGCGCGGTGTTACAGCAGCTTAACGAAGACGGATGGCAACCATTAGCTTTCTTTTCCCGGAAGCTGGTTTCAATGGTCAACCACTGACAGTCGATTGAAAGAAATGTCATAGAATGGTAATCTCGTACATTAATAAAAACTAGGTATTATAAAAAACTCTGGCATGAATATTAATGTTCGCATTTAGTAGCAAATTTGGAAAACCACTTGTAGTAAGGGTTTTATAATAATGGCAATACCTACGACAATGTCATTAAAACACAATTTTATTACGAAACCATTGATCGACCATTGTGAATTTAGCAGATTACGAACTTAAGCAGAATTACACTGGGATGGGAATGGAATCGTGCTGGAGTGACGAATTTATTAAAATAGCAGAATTGTGCCCCAGTATGCGTACGGTAAAATTACAATGCAGTATACAAGCTTACACCTCCAACCCCCCCACCCCTCCCGACTCCTGTATTTCGACTACACGTAATTTAAGGCGATTACATGAGCTAAACGCGAGTTTTATAATTACTAAAAGTACATAAAAAAAGTAGACAAAAAAAACTAAATTCACTGCTATAAACAAGACCAGAAAAATATATGATATTCTTCAGGATATATGCTAGCATGATACTGTTTTGAAAACATAATACAATTAATTTGGCTCGATAAAAAGAAATCACGAACTTATCTCTTAAAAATATCTTTCAAACAATAAAAAACATACTAATATACATGCGATCATTCTGATTTTTTAGCAAATTATTCTACAAGCAATATATTAGCATGATACTGTTTTAGTTTTTTAATCCAATCAATAGTTTTTTTTGAAAATCGACCGAAACCACTCATTTCGCGCTATTTGGCCCGCATTGGCTGACGTAACAACCACTTTGTAGTGCAAGCTGATTAGAACTTTATTCTAACAGCATTTCAAACGAAGTTTAGAGACGAGCTAAATTAGCAACTCTATTTGTGGTGGACAAATAGAGTTGCTAATTTAGCTCGTCTAGGTGCCTTAAGTAAAATATCGTAATGGTCATGTGAACGGAGCGCCCCACTTTCGAAAAGGAAAATAATTAATGTAATTTATTGAAACGACAGAAATTCAGAAAAAGTTTTAATAAAAAATTTCGCCCACATTACAAGTCACTTAATAAAAACTAAATTTAATGCAACATAAAAACATAAATTCAACTAGTAGTTTAGTATCAACAAAAAAATGGCCTTACTAACTATGGGCTAATAGTCCGGTAGCGCTAGGTTTTGAAGTTTCAAAAATATTAAAGTTGTTTATTTTTTGCATATAGTTTCCGGACCATTTACCCGACCTACTACATAAATTTGTGTCATTTTAGGCACTAGCGTTTGGAGAAATTTAGCAATTTGTCTTTTTAATCATTATCGCACGAAAAGAAAATTATAACGAAGTAGTAACTGATATACATAGGCTGTTGGTTGCACAGACAATCTTAAATTTGAAGTCCAAATAGTCGCCCATTTTCGTCAATAATTCTGAATGGACGGCGAATTAGCAAAACTTATACAAGTAGCAAAAGTCGTAATTGAAAAGCTCTCTCCAATGGTACATATGTTATTGCTATTGGTCACCCAGAAAACCATAACTTCGGTGCTCAAAAAACCATAGTTTTTGAGTCTTAATAATTTTAAATATCGTGGATGAAAATGACACAAATTTACAGTGTTGATTTCACATGCATTAATGATCTTGAATATGTGAACTCTAATAATTGTAATATTTTTTTGAAGCTTTTGTAGCTTGGAAAAACAAAATAGTTAAATAACTTTAAATTCCGTGGTCTAATTTGGCACAAATTTGTATAATAAGCTTATGTTGGCCATCTGAGAAAGAAAATAGTTATTTCATAAACTGTAATTTTTTTTTAGTACTGTTTTTACGTACTGACCCTACTGCCAGTTTGCACTGGACGAAAATGACACAAACTGGGTTTGCACACTCCACAGACTATCCTAGATAAGATATCATGATTATTTTAAACTTTAAATCAATTTTGGCAATTTTAATTTGATTAAAAATATTCAACCACAAAACATCGAATTACTGAAAATGCTATGGTCAGATATGACACAAAATGCAATAGTAAGCTCCGTAGGTACGACTGTATCTACAGGCAAAAAATAATAAACTTTAGAATTTTTGAAACTTATGGCAACAAAATTGCCTAGCGCTATCGGACTATAAAATGTAATTGTGACATAGTGGCGTGAAAATAACGACACCCAAAATTATCAAACTATATTTTACTACTACAGGCAAAACGTTTTATTGAAGTGCGGGAGAATGGGTTGTGCTGCGACATCTCCCCACACCCTTCTGCAATCCACAGCTACCTTAGGACCCTCGAGGCTTTCGCAGACCAGGAGGACATTTACAATCAAACGTATTCAAATAGATTTACGACATAAATTGCTATGCTTTTAAATGATGCCGTGCCATCGGAAGGGATTTGCATTGAAAGATGCGCCAAGGTCGTATCGTTCTATATCAATACGTTTGAATGTCCATTGACAAAAAAATAAATCCCTTGCCATTTTAGTGAACACATAAATACGGAACTATTTTTATTTGAACAATAAAATCGATACTCTACGAGTAACATGTTATTTAATAACTCAAAAATGGGTGCGTTTATACATATGATTAAACTCTACAAACTAACCATCAAGGCTAATATTAATATATTAATTGCTTATAACTACGAGTACTTCCTAAGTGTGCTATTGCAGCAGCAGTGATGGAATGGTAATATATTAGTTCTTAAAAAAAACTCCAAATAAATTTTTGAATAAGGCATATTACTTGTAATAATGACAATCGATCATACAAATGAGTATACTTAGTCATGAAATGAGTATACTTGGTCATGAAATGAGTATACACTAGGCAAAACAGTGATGGAATATCTTAGTTCCTAAAAAAATCCCTATATTCTTGGATATGGCCATATTACTAGTACATAATAATGACAGTCAATCATAAAATGAGTATTTACAGTCATCAAATGAATAATAACTAGGCTAAACAGACAAACACTATCTTTTAACAATCTATTCTTTGGTATTAACACCATGAAAGATTTGCGACTCAAATACGACATTTTATTACAATGAAAACAAAACAAACCAACTCACACAGTCAAATAAAATAATAATTTCTAACTAGTGTTGTTTGTTAACTTACTGAGAAAGACTACAAGCCAATAATTAAAAAAAAACTGCAATTCTTTTAACACAAGAAAAAATATTTATCGGAAGTATCTTTTCAAATGTTTAGGCTTTTAAGGGGCGGTATTTTTCTGCCAAAGAAAACCGTACTAAGCTTCGCCAAATCTTTGCCGATATTTGTTATTGGATGGTTATAGTTTGTCCTTTGGTATCCCGTCTAACCTATATAAGTATCTAGATAAATACAATACTAATTAGTACTCCGTCACCGACTACACAAAATGGCCGAAACATTTGAAAAGATGCTAACAAATGAAATGGCTATTCCAACTTATGGTCAAACAAAATAATGAGATGGTTAGTCCAGTGCGACAAAGATCTATACGATATGACAAAATTCAATCTGGTACATTTACATCAGAGAAGTCGGTCTCCTGCCAGTCTTCTTCGTGCGTGGCTACTGAGGTGGTGTCCACCACTAACCGAGAATGGATAACTACGTCATTCACGATCTCATAGCCGTTCCATTCTAGAAGATCCCTGTAAAAGAATTTAAATTAATGAATGATTATTATTTTTTTGTTCCGACCCGAATGGCGCAGCGGTGGTGAGGCTGCCTTACGTTCTTAATACGAAACCGGGATTCAAAATGTTTGTGTGATGAGCATGGACATTTGTTTCCGAGTCATGGATGTATAAATGCATAATATTATATATATGTCACCGTAAAATTGACAAAAACGTTATATTGTAATATCTCTAGCGATATTGTAAACTCTCGAATTATTGTCAAACGAACATACTGCTTACAGTAAAACGTATTATTTTTCGTGAAATGCATGCGATGGTAGTCAACTTACGCGGTGTGGAGGGAAGGAGGGGTCCCCCTTGCCTAGTGGTACCACTCTCATGAAAAGATACTGTACCATTCTTGAGAAATATCGATTAATATAACCTAACCTTAAAACACTGTATATTCCCCTAAAAAGCGTAGTCGACGAAGCCCCGCTTCGCAGAGCCCCTATTTCCAAGTGCAGGGTTTAAAGGTACCTAACTAACCTAACGGGGGGGGTGCCCCAAGTCCCGATTATGGGGCCAGACATACTTCCGTATGTTCAGTTGACAATAATTCGAGACTTTATAATATCGCTAGAGAGATACACGTTATATTGTAATATAACATGTTTGACAATTTTACGGTGACACATATACAGGGTGGATTTTTTAATGCCATCTGGAGCTAAGTACTCGAAATACTGGAGATAGCCAATATAACTTAAAGGATACATTCCTCTACTTTAAAAAAGAAACGTCTGCATTACAGATTCTGGAAAAAAAATAACACCCTTTACTTCTTTGACATCAGGAGGGTCAATCAAATGGATCAAATCCCTCTAACACAACGATAAGTTAAATGAAAGGAAAACCAACCGGCAAGACCGGTAGAACGGGAAGAAGACCGGGAAAAACAGCGGGAAGAACGGGAAAACCGGGAAGAAGACCGGGAAGACTGGGACTGAATATTATTTTGTTAAACTTTAGTCGATCCATACCGGGTTCGATGCCAGTGTGGGCATTTTCGAAAATCTGTGAATGCAGATATGTTTCTTTTTAAAAGTAAAGGAATGTCTCCTTTGAGTAAAATTTACCATCTCCTATATTTAGAGTACTTTCCCTCCAGGTGGCATTATAAAATTCCACCCTATACTGATATAATAATACGCCAGATGTTTAAGCCCCCCCCCCCCCCCACCGCCCCTATCGTTAGGGGAGAGGGGGCAACGGGGGCACATCATCATCATCATCATCTCAGAAAGACGTCCACTGCTGGACATAGGCCTCCCCCAAGTGTCGCCACATTGACCGGTCCCTTGCTTGGGGCACATCAACCGGCCACAAAACCTGACTCTGAGGGTGCTACTTAGGTCTATGTTCACCGAGAAGGTAACAGTCTGCTTATCTTAAAACAGCTGTCAATGTGACATGTTCCCGTACAAAAATGTGTTTTAAACAGTTGTTTTCAGATAATCGTCCGTCATCTTTTTGGTGAACATGGATCTTAGAAGTTCCCTGGAATGGAAAACCTCAATAACATTGTACCCTATCTTGGATTCTTGTGACTACTTTACCAAGCGGCGAGAAAAAGTATACGAGTCGACCAGACGCGGAGATGCGGCCAATAGATCCAAAAAGCAATTTGTCTTCGTTCTTTTCATACAAGGCTTTCTCAAGCTCAAAAATAAATAGCGTATACTAACCGGACCCTTTCAATATCGTTGGTAATGTTACTCAACACGTTCATGAGATGCTTCAGTGGAATCTCCAGTCGGTCCACATCTACTGAGGACTCTTCGTCGTATTCAGTATCTATGAGGCGATTGATCTCCTCAGACACTAGGTCTAGGATGCGGGTCTCCTCTGATTTGGCCTGAAATGGGCAGAAATAATTTGATATTGTGGAATTTTTTTTATAAACCCCCGACGCACAAACGACGGGGTGTTATAAGTTTAACGTGTCTGTGTGTGTCTAAAGGGTGTAAAACACCTATTCACGAAGCCGAAAGGCACTTGTTCTCCCAATCATTGCGATCAGTTTTTTGTTCTACACCATACCTGGGAACCTTCTAGTTACGGAGATATGGGGGGTCAAAGTTTGACAAGTTTTTTTTTAAACACAAGTTTTTTTTGTAAACTTTTAACACCTTCACAACCCCCGTACTATTCAATCCATCTATTAGCACAATGTTTTAAGTGCGTTACATTGAGTTCTACCACAAAATATGATTTATAACCTCAAAAAAAAAAGTTGTTTCCCAGCAATATTTTTTGCGTAAAGTTACTTAGTTTGATGTACAGAATGCTTGGTTAAAGGCTTTGTGATGAGGTGGTTTACACCCTGTATATGTCTGTGGCATCGCAGCTCCCGAACGGAGGAACCGATTTTGATTTTTTTTTCCTTTGGAAGGTAACAGAGTCGCTTTAGGGAGCAGAGTTCACGTCAATGAATTTTCTGCCAAACAAGTTTGAACTTTTTGACACCAATACACCAATTTCTTTTCCACATGAAACGACCAACCCGAACTGTGCACCTTTCTCGACGTTTTATAAGTGCCAATCTAGGCCGTCTCGAAATAAAATATTTTGATTTTGACCATCTCAGGATGAATGAAATGGCGACAGCTAACAAGTTGCGACCCACTGATGCCCCTCAAGTTAAAGGGGAAAATATACAAATCCATGATTAGACCTATCGTACTGTATGAATCGGAATGCTGGGCTGTGAAGAATATGGATAAAAAAAGATTGCACGTAGCGGCGATGAAAATGTTGAGCTGGATGTGTGGTGTGACAAGAATGGATAAAATAAGGAATGAGTATTATATTTTGACGAACCGAATGGCGTAGCGGTAGTGAGACTGCCTTACGTTTATAGGGCCCTGGGTTCGAATTCTAGGAGCAAATGTTTATGTGATGAGCATGGACATTTAATTCCGAGTCATGGATGTTATATGTATAATAAGTTTGTATTTACAAACAAAAAAGTATATAAGTAGTATATCAACTATCTGCTGTCCACAGCACAAGCCTTGCTTAATGTGGCTCGAGATGGTGCTGGGTGTAAATGTCCAGCGATATGTATTTATTTATTATTTATATAAGAGCAAGATAGAAAGTTGCGCCAGTTACAAAAGAGTTGAAAGGGATTTGACAGTCTTGTTATGGACATGTGATGAGAAGAGGAGCTGAGTTACACATGACTAAAAGAGTAATAAAGGAGAATGACCAAAAATGTATGGGCTCTGGTCCAAAAAAAAAACTGCTGCCCCCAGGGTTGACTCCATTGTGGGTTAACTTATAATGTTGGACTTACTATGTGTGCCAATGTGCATCAAATTCTAACCCACAGTTATAGACTAATTCAACAATTTTGAATGTGCAAGTGAATGTGCTACTTTTTTTCAAGTTCACGTTTCAGCTAATATCTATGATTCCGTGGGACAGATTTTTTCAGTTCCATAGAAGAAAATTAAGCATATTAACCAGTCTTTCAAATGAGCTATGTAGTAAATCTGGGGGCAGAACTTTTTTTTTTTTTCAAATTTTGGTCCACTTTGGTCATTCTCCTTTAAATGTTGATGGATGGAGAGGGAGAGGAAGAACAAAGAAACGATGAATGTATTGTATGAGGAATGATATGAAAGGAGAAGGTGGCGTGACGGTAAACAGGGGTACGGTAATATGGGACAAGATCAGCAAAAAAATTATGACGCTAAGGTCCATATTCAACAAAAACATGACGGTCTGGTTATCTAAAACCAGCTGTTTAAAACACATTTTTGTATGGGAACATGTCACAGTCACAGCTGTTTTTAGATAATCAGACCGTTATCTTTTCGGTGAACATGGACTTAAGAGATAGAACAAACAAAGTACACTTACCTCAAATGGATATGCGTACTCCCTGACGACCTTATAGTACTGATTCCAGTACGGTGCATTGTCCCCCCAGTTGATATTACACCAGATATTACCCCCCTCATCAGCCTGACTGAAATTATTAAAATTCAACGCCTTAGTAAGGTAACGTATTTCGTTCACTACCTCCCTGGTGTGAACTAAAGAGTCGATTCTGTTTTTTGCCATCAAATTTTGTGTTATTTTTGAGAATTTTCTCACTTGTAACGTCGTGCAGTTCAACCTGAAATGTAGAATAGTAAGTTATGCACTGGGGGGCTAAAATGGACCCCTTTTAGCAGAATCATAGTAGGGTAATAATATGTACCACGTTAAAATTTATAAAATGGTTACAGACATAGATAATATTATAAGTTATAAATTGTCACTTTGAGACTTGTGAATTGTAACGTAATTTAGAATAAGAATAATTTATTTAAAAAGTATTACTCGTACAAATGTTTACATTTAGGTAACAAAAGTGCATAAAAGTAAAATATATTTAATAGTTGTAAGTAATGATAATGTGGAATACAAATTTTTGGTTTATTGGTTTGGTCATTTGGTCACAAATAATACTGTTTGGTTGTGTGGAAATGTTTGGTAATAAATATTGTTACCTTATTATGATTCTGTTAAAGCGACCATTTTAGTTTCCCTGATCAGTTTAGAATATACTTGTTTTATAGCTGTTTTTATTTTCTTACTACAAAACCTATTACAGCATCATTTATGTGTGGAGTTACACTAGGGTGGCTCGCGCGATTTTTTGTCTTTTTTTGTACTTTGCAGGGCAGAATCAGATTGTAAGATTATAAAAAGTTTGAATGCATTTACCGAGTCATCAAAAGCAAACTCTATAAACTTCTACCTTAGCATCAGCATACTCAGTCGAAGAAACTTTTCTAGATTATACTACAAAGCTTATACTATAACAAAATCTTCCACAACCTGCTATAAACGTCCTCAATTTCATAAACTTTATGGCTGACCCTCCTACGGGGGATCACGACATTATAGCAATCTTGACAGTCAAACATCATAAAACTCTTTCCTACTTCGACATCTAGGTTGCATTGCAAAGTCTTGTCTCGATTTTTGAAAGTCTCCATAGTGACAGTTTTTTCAGTTATAGGCATGGAGTTGCACAGAGTGGCGGAGAACACGAGTGTCATGTGTGACTGGTTGTCCGGGTAAACGATCGGCTGGCAGGTCATGGATTGGCTGGAAAGGTTGTAAAAGAGGTTACCCAAATCTATACTATCTATAGTAATATTATAAAGCAGAAGAGTTTGTTTGTTTGGTTGAACGCGCTAATTTCAGGAACTACTGGTTCAAATTGAAAAATTATTTTTTCACTTCTCATGCTCTAAAAGTACGCCATTATAGCTCTACGAAGCGGGATTAAAGTGACCGTTTATTCCCTAGGGAGTATAAAGTAATTTAAAAATAGAACGATCTTTTATTCTGAAACATGGTCACAAAAGAGACTCATCAAAGGCTTTATTTAAATTTCGAATTGGCTTGCAAATAGAAAGCGATTTATTGAAAAAAAAAAACAAATGAACTCTTCAACGCGAGAAAAAAATATGGTTGTTTGTGTGCATCGTTGATTTTGAAAAGTATGTGCAATGCCTCTGTTGCTAGCCGCTGCAGTAATGTAGGTAAATACTAATTATCTGTGGAGTGTGGATCATTGTTTTAAATTGTTAATCTGTGACTAACCTGATTGAAGAAAAAACTGACCGCTCAGTTCAGAACTTTTGTCGAGTGTAAAGGAGAATGACCAAAAATGTATGGGCTCTGGTCCAAAAAAACTGCTGCCCCCAGGGTTGACTCCATTGTGGGTTAACTTATAATGTTTCACTTACTATGTGTGCCAATGTGCATCAAATTCTAACCCACAGTTACAGACTAATTCAACAATTTTGAATGTGCAAGTGAATGTGCTACTTTTTTTCAAGTTCACGTTTCAGCTAATATCTATGATTCCGTGGGACAGATTTTTTCAGTTCCATAGAAGAAAATTAAGCATTTTAACCAATCTTTCAAATGAGCTATGTAGTAAATCTGGGGGCAGAACTTTGCTTTTTTTTTCAAATTTTGGTCCACTTTGGTCATTCTCCAAAGTTCGGTTGAAATTACTATTTTTCTCGCACTCGAAGTGAAAAGTACAGTTTGCACCTCGAGACTAAACGCCAATCTAACATACCCTCGCTTTCATTGCCTCCCTCGCAAGCTCAACATGAAAGATGTAACCAAGATTTTGTAACAACATTTTGATTGAAAAGAGTGTCCATGGAGTTTCTTGCCCGTTCTTCTCCATAGAGATCTACGCTAGGGAATGGGCAACTACAGTACATTCTCAAGTTATTATGCCTTGTGTCTGTGACTGTAGCCTTTTTTTTTTTCGTTTTATCGACATTCAAAAGTGCCGTTAAGGTCTAGTTGAAATAAATGATTTGAGTTGAGTTTGAGTTTGCTCAGGAGTCAAACCAACTCGGGTATATAATGGCTTCGTTTAGTCCCTCGTTATAAAATATACTATTGTGTTGGATAGTCCATTTATCGAGGAAGGCTATAGGCTATAAACATCACGCAACGACCATTAGGAGCGAAGCAGGAATGAAAAATGTTGCAATAACGGGGATATTTTTTCCTTTCGTTTTTCTCTCTTATGTGACGCAGACGAAGTTGCGTGGGTCAGCTAGTAATATTATAAAGCAGAAGAGTTTGTTTGGTTAAACACGCTAATCTCAGAAACTACCGGCTCGAATTAAAAAAAAATATTTTTGTGTTGGATAGCCCATTTATCGAGGAAAGCTATAGGCTATAAAAATCACGCAACGACCATTAGGAGCGAAGCAGGAATGAAAAATGTTGCAAAAACGGGGATATTTTTTCCTTTCGTTTTTCTCTCTTATGTGACGCAGACGAAGTTGCGTGGGTCAGCTAGTAATATTATAAAGCAGAAGAGTTTGTTTGTTTGTTTGGTTGAACGCGCTAATTTCAGGAACTACCGGCTCGAATTGAAAAAATATTTTTGTGTTGGATAGTCCATTTATCGAGGAAGGCTATAGGCTATACAGGGTGAATTTTAATTAATGCGACAAAATGAAATTGGAGCTTCAGTTACAGTAACATAGTAATTATAAACTATTTTTTATACAATCTAAATCGTTAAAAAAAATTACGCGATTATCGTTTCCAAAAGGTCCATTGATGTTATTATTTTTATTTAAGTACGAATTATCGGTATTCCAATAATATGCAAAATAAATAAGAAAAATTAAGGCAAAATTAGGTAAATGACCGCTATATTGAGCACTGCGATGAGTCGGCAAGATTTTTGATACTTTTGTTGTTTTAACGGTTTTCGTAACACTGATCAATTATTTTTTAATTTTATATTTTATACATTTTATTGGACATTTAAATTTGTCGCTTCTATTCAATTTCACCCTGTATAACATCACGCTATGACCATTAGGAGCGGAACAGGAATGAAAAATGTTGCAAAAACGGGGATTGTTTTTTCCTTTCGTTTTTCTCTCTTATGTGACGCAGACGAAGTGGCGTGGGTCAGCTAGTAATATTATAAAGCAGAAGAGTTTGTCTGTTTGTTTGGTTGAACGCGCTAATTTCAGGAACTACCGGCTCGAATTGAAACATTGGTTTTGTGTTGGATAGTCCATTTATCGAGGAAGGCTTAAGGTTATATAACATCACGCTACGATTATTAGAAGCCGAGCAGGAACGAAAAATGTTACAAAAACGGGGATTTTTTATTCTTTCGTTTTCTCTCTTATGTGACGCAGACAAAGTTGCGTGGGTCAGCTAGTCACTATATATAATTATACTATTTAAAGAAGACCTCCGCTGCGACTGTCTGTCTGTCTGTTCGCGATAAACTAAAAAAAGAACTGCACCGATTTTCATGCTGTTTTCACCAATGGATAAAGCAGTTCTCGAGGACGGTTTTAGTATATAATTTCAACGCGGGCGAAGCCGGGGCATCAGTTAGTCTGCTATAATAGGTACCTACTTTATATGGAGGTCGCTTAGTCTGACTTGAAATGGCTGTCAATAGGCATGGTGAAGAGGTCTATAGTTGGTGGTCCATCGACTATTTTTATACTCTGTATGACCATTCTACAACATTATTTTTTGTTTACACTAAACCCGAAAATGGGTCATTGTACTCATCATTTTGAACAACTTTTTCTATGGGACGAACCTTGAAATCGCGAAAAAAAAATCAGCTGTTCCCTACATTTATGTTCGGAAGCTCGTCAAAATGTAGGGAACAGCTGATTTTTTTTTTCGCGATTTCAAGTTGTTCGTCCCATAGAAAAAGTTTTTCAAAATGATGAGTACAATGACCCCTTTTCGGGTTTAGTATAAACAAAAAATAATGTTGTATATGCAAACTGATCGTCGCAACAGTCAGTATCTAAGAGATTGTTTCATCCAAGCACAGTCCAAGATGTGAGTGGGAGACTGTCCGAAAATTTCAAGACTAAGTACTACTGCATTCATCATCATCATCAGCCTATGTTCCCACTGCTGGGACACGGCCTCCTCAAGAAGAGAAGAGCATTATACTGCATTGGTAGGTCTGGAATAGTATTTTTCTCTCCTAACAATAAATGCAAAAAGTTGTATTATTTAAAAGACCAAAAACTTACACAGAATCCATTGGTGGTAGTGGCGACATACATTGTAATCCATCGGGGGAAGTAGCTGACCCAGAAACTTCCCAACACCCAGCAAAGATCTCGTTAAAGTTATTGTGGAGTGGGCCATCTGCAGACAAACATTACTTTTTTGTAAAAAGGAGCTATTATTATTCTCATTTTTTGACATTATTATTTTAGTTTTGACATTTTTTTTTTCTATTTGCCTACATTTTTTTATGACCATTAATTTTACTATTGTAAAAGTAGCTATTAAATTGTTATTTTTATCTTTTGACATTCTTATTAATCTTATTATTTTTATGTTTTTAATTTATTCGACTATTATTTTTTTTTTTTGTAAAAAGGAGCTATTGTTATTTTCTTTTTTTTATGTCTGTTTTGTTACTACTGACGAAACCTTAGTATTGTATTATAATTTTAAGTTTTTCTACACAATCTTTTTTGTTAAGAAATAAATGACCTTATGACTTAACTTTACTGTGCCTGCGTGGCGATTGCCACGCAGGCACAGTAAAGTAAAAAAAAAAAAAAAAAAAAATTGTTTTTTTCTGTGTAAGTTTTATATTTTGATGTGTTTTGTCCTGTGCGGGCTAAAAAATGCTTTTTCTTTCTTTCTTTCTTTATAGTGTAAAGCGAGTATGATTTTGGAGCTAATGCCCAAATTCCTCCGAGCAGTCTTTTTCATTGCCATAGTGCTATGCTGGCTTTTTTGATGAAGTAATCGGTGTTTTGCCCAGTTCAGCTGTTTATCCAAACAGATGCCCACATGCCCAGGTATTTGGTTTCAATCGATAGGCTAACTTTAGGTTGTCACTAAGATGTCACTTATATTTGCTATTTTATGAATTATTTCATTGCCTACTTAGCTTCGATTATTCTAGTTTTACCATGGTTCGTTACACTGATTACTGAATATCAATGATTGACGATATTGTGCTTAAATTTTATTTTTATCTTTCATATCCGAATTATCCGTATTATCCGGATAATCCGGACAACTTTTTCCGAATAATCCGGATACTAAAATGATCGGATAATTGCTCACTCACGCACTCATGACGTCAGAACGCACTAATAGGGTACCCGACCAAAAAAAAAAACAAATTAGATCGTCAGTTAGATTATCAAAAAATATCCGACCCGTATTTTTTCTACGCAAAATACTTACTTTCAACAATTTCAGTAGCTAGAGCATTGAGGTTTAGGTCAGCTTGCTTATTATACTCCTTTGCAACGAACAGCGCCAACTGACTGCAGCAGCCATAATGTAAGGTCCCGGGTGGACCAGGACCGATGCCCTTGCAGGTAACAGTGTAATTAGGATAACGCGTTACTATGTTACTACACCTGTAAAGACAGATATCGACATATTTAGATGATTATAACACAAAAACATGCCTGTACTTGCCTATTGGTTAGGTAGAGGTGTACATATACTCGTATTGTGGCTCCTACTAAAAAATATCTGATAGAAAACTCCATTTCACTTTGCTTGATTTGTTATCGCACTCCGGACGTCATGCTGCATACTGCTATTTCAGCTTGCTCTGCAAGCTATTTCCATAACTATTTTTTCTAGACAATTTAATATCGAATCGTAAGTTAAAAAAACTTTATTCAAAAAATATTACCAATCATTAAACTGTTCTCTGGTCCACTCAAAAAGATGATCCCAACGTCGAAGTCCATTCTTCTCTAACGCCTTGAAGAGGACGTTGAAATCAGCATTGGGTGTAGTGAAAATGACAATCCAGGGTTTTATGAAGCCAAAAACAGTGTGAATGAATCTCTCCAGGTCATGGGGGAGCATGTGTTCTATCATCTCGATGGCGATCACCGCATCACAGCCGATGAGCCGATAGTCTGGATCAGCTGCATTGCCTTCAAATAACTGGAAACAAAACAAATATATTTATGTACCAACATTATTTGAGATATTTTCAGAAAACAAGAAAACAATTTATTATTTGCTTTTTATTAATTAGCAAAAACTGTCCTACTGCTAGTCACAGGTCTCCTCAAGTATCAGGTACACTTATCTAGTGCCATCTTGAACCCAGCCATCATTGGAAGTGTCCCAAATGATAGCACCACCTCTTTTATTTTGGCAATGATCATCTTTCATCTTCAGGAACTATTGTAAGGATATTTAAAATCGCTCGTCGAGTGTTGTTATGTTAACAATATTACATTGTTATATTAATTGTAAAGGTATAGACGCGATAGTCAGGGTCC
Source organism: Xestia c-nigrum (assembly GCA_916618015.1). Classification (NCBI taxonomy): domain Eukaryota; kingdom Metazoa; phylum Arthropoda; class Insecta; order Lepidoptera; family Noctuidae; genus Xestia; species Xestia c-nigrum. Next base: position 21,748,855 of record OU745246.1, read on the forward strand.
AGGTGACCGGTTCATTAAGAATTTGTGAGGTTAACTAACACAAAAGCAAAATACAAAAAATTAAAACAAATAGTTTTCTTACAGTGACTTGTAACGGGCTCTCCCGTTTTGGAGAGTACTCATCACCACCCAACAGGTCAGAGGAACATCGGAGAGGAATGGTCTCAATATCTACACCAAGAATGCAGCGGATACCAGGTACCTCCTTCAAGTACTTGATGAAGCTCATGTCGTGGTGGCCAAAATCCACTACCTGTAATACAAAGTAGTAACATCTATAAAAAAGAAATAACTCTTATAGAAGCTTTACATCGGCCCACTAGTGTGGATTTTAGGTGCACTCCAGACTTCTATTTAGCTAATTTGGGAAAGCCTATGTCTAGCAGTGGACATCTTTCGGCTGAAATGATGATGATGATATTGTCTGGGGTTTCTCTAAATTTTCTATTATTTATTTCATGCTTTTTGAACTCATATTACCGATATACTGCAATCCTCTCGGTTGAAGCGACATCCCCAGTCTGAGCAGCAGATTCATATAAAGAGGAGAGAATATTGGGAAAAAGAAAGGGATTATAGAAATACAAACAACAGATGAGAAATAAAAAAGGGTGGCTCATTGTTTTAGCTAAGAACAATCTTGATTAAGACACCTTTCAAAAACTTTTACTCAAAAATCAGTACATGTTTTAGGAACTATGTTTTAGGATGCCATGGATAGATACACACATACACTCTTCGAACTTATAACACCCCTCTTTATTGGTCAGGGGTAAATAAATGTAATTATGGCAAATGCCTGACTTTTCATCTTGATTATTCTCAACTTGATCTAGATCAGGATTTAGTTTTTACATTTTTTACTTTTAAATGAATAATGGGCCAGTGGGTCTTCAAAAGGATGGACATCTGAATTAAGGGCTTATTAAATTACATGATTTGTCGGGCACGATTTGCAGGGCACGATCAGTAGCACAGCAGGGAAGTAGGGCGGTCGGGACCACACAACCACCCAATTTCCTTATTACACTTCCCTTTCCCTGCAGGCAAGGCCTGATAAATCGTGTAGTGTAATTAGCGCTACACAATCAACTTTACAGTGACATATTGAATTTGTGGTGTCAAGTTAGTTTGTGAAATCAGGATGAAATCTTAATCTGTACAAACAACACAACTTTTATCTGATCCGGCGATCTAGAACACAGGACAACAGCTTAAACAATATTTTAGGTAAGTTTTAGCAAAACCGATACCTTCTCAATCTTCCCAGCCCAGCAGTTATCCAAGAGACAGTCGCTAACAGTTGCATAGCGTTGCGCGTACATCGGTGGGTAGAACGTGACCCCCTTCTCCTCATCAAACTCCGAGAACACCTGGTCATCAGCATCATCATCTTCCAAGTCGCTCCCACTTCCGTCGAAAAAACCTAACGTTAATTGCTTATAATAGGGCCGCACTAAACGGTCTAATGCAGAAAACAAAGATTCACGGAAAAAAATCAAAGTCTGAAGAGCAACGATCATGATTCACGGATTTGACTGGAGATTTCAAGACATTGCCTGTTTATTTAGCTTCTAACGAGATGGTGAAAAGCGGAAAGTAGCCGGCAATGCCAAGATGTTCACATGTTTATTTTCTTTTTTTGATTGACTTTGGGTTTGACAGTGACATTTAACGGAGAAGAATATTCATGTCATAGACAGGGTTTCTAGGGTTCCGTAGCCAACGGTAAAACTGGAACACATAATTTTATGTCACACTAGCTGACCCACGCAACTTCGTCTGCGTCACATAAGAGGAAAAAAGCTACCTACTACTACCTACCTACTACTACCTACCTACTACTACCTACCTACTACTACATTTTTTTTCATAAGAATCTTCTCCTGACAATAACAAACACAACAAAAAAAGAATCAGCCAAATCGGTCAAGCCGTTTTCATGCTGTGTTGTGACAACGGAAAACGGGTTTCATTTTTATATATCGTCGGTCGGATTCATTATTGGAACATTTCCGAAATCACGTGTTTTGAGTTAAGTATAGGTATAGAATGGTAGGAAATTGAATCTTTTTTCAAAATCACTAATGGTACAACTAAAATTTTAGGTCTTGTTGACATAAAACCATTTGTTATACACGATAAAGAAAATTACATTTAAGTAATCTCTCCATTTTCAGTACTGGTTCATTTAGAAATGTCCCGCTCATGGTCCCGCTGACACTCTAAATTCTAAAGTGCATCCGTAGTTCATAAATGGAATATTTCGAAATGTTTCAGAATGACTCTGAATTTTTTAACTTGATTAATGTTTATTCGTGCTTTGTGCCAGTTGCCGTTGTAGTGGTCGGAAGGAGAGAGTGTATTATTTAATATACCTATTACCTTAATTGTATATTACCTTAATATTTTAAGAATTAAACTGATATCGTTTTACATTTTGATATTGATTATATCATTTAGATTTCTAATTTGATAGTTTATGTTATATTCATGATTGACTTATTTAGAACTATTCCAATAAATACTTAGATTTTCAGGAAATTTCGAATTCATTATTGGAACATTTCACAAAAATACTGATAACTCAAAAACTACATACGACTTCCCAAATCTTAGTAACACCCAATAAACTTGACTATATTATGCATATTTTTTAAAAAATAAAAAACCACAAAATAATCTCTAGATACAGTAAAAATAACTTTGAATGTTTTGAAAAACTTTAAACTTCAATTACTCAGAACAGCACATTTTGAAATGTTCCACTACTGTTTCGGACCGACGATATATACCTATAGATGAATATATAATACCTATATATGAATGATTTGTATGGATTTCGCGGTTGCACTGTGCTCCTACGAACTATCGAAGATACGTCATACGTGGGATCATAACCTTCTCCTGACAATAGCAAACACAAAAAAAAACAAGAAAAAAATTAGTGAAATCGGTCCAGGCGTTGCGCGTTGTTGAGTTATGCGCTTAGTTAAGACACATTTTGCGATTAATTTTTATATTAGGTATAGATATGTTAGTCTGTATGGACCGCTGGTGTTACGGGTTCTGCATAGGTACACCACTATTTAACACGAAGTACATTGAATAAAACAAAAACGATTGATAATATTTTGACATCTTTCATCCTAAGAAAAAAATATTTGTATTATTTGAAATGGTTTTTCGTAACGAAAAAACAATAAAATGTAATATTTTATCCTACATTCACTGAAAATGAGAACTTTTCTTTTTGAGAAGAAAAAACAATAGTTTCCAAGAACTCGATAGATGGCGTTGATCTGACAACGTTATTAGGCGCCAAAACGTTTGAAAAACACACATCACCTCGTTGACTGACACTTTCGTATAACATTAGGTCCAAGTGAAATATGCTACGTTCTATTCCTTGCAGTAACGTACCGAGATCAGCATTATCTATCCAGCGACTAGGAAAGAGTTGAAAAAGAAAATCCCTCATTGTATTTTATAGCGGACTTTGGTAAGAAAATCCCTCATTGTATTTTATAGCGGACTTTGGTATAATTGCACACGTTAAAATACATATGTGTAGATTGTAACCACAGCTGAAGCTAAGTGTAATAAGAAAAACTTTTTGAAAAAATTAAAACCAACTTCAGAAACGCATTATGGATCACGGATTATGTGATTTTGCAGTAATAATTATCAACAATATTACATGATGGCTAAATATAAACGCAGTATGGAACACGTCCTGGGTGATTTTGCAATATTACACACGATTACTGACTGCATTTGGCTTATGTGAAACTGTAATGCTCAAAAGCCCAGATGATCAATGAAAATGCAGTAGGTACGGCGCAGTATTTAATTGTCCAAATGACACAATAAGAGAAAGCTTGATTTTTTCTTTATTTTTCGGTACAATTCAAAAGTTACCTAGCTTGGCTTGTTGCTTAGTTTCATAAAAACCCTTCACCGCGTTTATCTCGAAACCGCTGTTTTGAAGATACAGTTCTCTCCTCTTTTCCAAATATTTTTTTTTTAATTTTTTTATTTATGTCAAGGTGTTATGTAAACAATACACATTCAAGCGATTGCAGCAGTCACCATAGTTTTGCTGTCTTTCATTGAACAGTTTCATATCTCCGAAGTCCATGATCAGATCGTGACAATATTTCTACAGGACCAACTTGGGAGTACGTACACTTTTTCAAACAAAAAAAAAATATTTTTACCAAATCCGTTCAGTCAGGCGTCTTCGAGTCGAAAATAGGTGATCATACCTACCTAGTAACTACGTAAAAAAAAATCCAATAAATTGAGAACCTAGCCTCCATTTTTGAAGTTGGGTTTAAATAGATCACAGTTTTATACGACTATGATAATTGTATCATTTCAAACGCTTTTTATTATGTGCTACCGCTAAGTAGACAACTTAAAAAAATAGTTTCCGTTAACTCGATAGATGGCGGTGATCCGACTACGTTATTGGGTGCCAAAGCCAAAACGCTTGAAAAAGCAGACGTCACATACGCTCGTTGGCTGACACTTTCGTTTGCATCAGCTTCCGAATATAATCATTAGGTCTAAGTGATATTATGTGACGTTCTGTTCCTTGCAGTAACGTAGTCAGACTAGCGCCATCTATCCAGCGACTAGGGAAGAGTTGAGAAAGAAAATCCCCCATTGATTTTGACTTACTATTGAACAAAAATAAATAGGCATAGCCGGTACCCTGTGCGTGCGGTTTAAGTTGGGCTCTTATACCAGTCGATTGATCGTCGAACGATGGTAGAAGGTTTTAAGTCGATGTCGTTCGATGGTTTCTTTCTTTTGACTAATCCATTCTGCTATCGATCGATGATCGATCGATTGGTGTAATAGTATCACATTTAAGGAGAAGGGTATGCCTGGGAAGTATGTGCAATTGATCCGAGGCGCAGTAGCGTAGCGTGGGGGGGGGGGGCGCTGGGGTCCATGGCCCCAGGCGGCATACGAAAGGGGGCGGCAGGAAGCGCCAATATATGAATTTGGAAAATGTAAAAAAAAAACTTAGATGCATATACTGACACTTAGATGGATACTGAATCAAAATCATCAATTAAATTAATCGGAAATCAAAAGCAAATTATAGTAAACAACAAACCTGACAGTTAAAATTGTCATCTACCTAGCCTTTTCCCAACTATGTATAGCCTGAAAATAGAACTACTGGCATGTAAAATACATAGCTTACTAGCTTAGAAATTAAGCTAGTTTTGTGACAGTGTCGGCGGAGAAAGCAAGTGCTTGCCGCAAGGCAGCGAGCCTACTTGCCGGATTACCGCCATGGGATCTGAAGGCGATAGTCCTCGCGCGCCTGCATTTATCGCGCGCGCAAGCACTACGCCGGCTACTAAGTGAACAGACCTCCGGCGCGATCTCATGGTGACATGGAGAGAGTGACTGTCGCAACCTAGTGCAAAGCACGCCACAGTAGTGGCGATAAGTCCCCTTTTTGAGGAGTGGTTTGAGAAACGCCACAGCGTCCTCGCCTTCCGTCTGACGTAGGCGTCCGCGTGTCACCGGACACGTCTGTTTCGGGAGGTTCCTGCATCAAATCGGGCGGGAGGAAACGCCCGGGTGTTTCCATAGCGAGGCGATCGAGCACACGGTGGAGGTTTGCATTTTTTTTTTTTTTTTTAGGATGTGAAATCATCAAATGACTTCTCCCACTCTGGGCGGAGCGGGAGGGAGGGTCAGACTCTTACTGACTAAAACCCATCCATGTTCCTTCCTCGCCCTTTATGTTCCGGGGCCGCGGTATCTCTTTCGAACAGGCCCGCAACCCCGCCAGGCTTCGGCCCTTGCGGGCCGCTCCCCTTATGCTGACATCTCTTTGAGGCGCGCGTGGAACACGAACGCGCCGTCGACACGGCCTGTCGTCGTCGTTAGACGGACGGACGGCTAGCTAGCCCATAGCCAACCGTCCACAGGCCCGCATCTACGTTGGCCGGTAGCCACCACGTGGCCCCCGACGCCCGGTGCGTCTCCCGCGGCGGCTGGGAAGAGAGGCTCTCTCCCTCTCTCGTTCCGCCACCTCCTTCGCTAGCATGACTGCTTCGCAGAAGGAGGTGACGGCTTCCCATTCCGTCTCGCTCCGGACCATGGATTGAACCAGGGCCGGACGCGAGAGGTCGCCGCCGCCGATCGCCGCTACGAGGACACGGCGGTGCTCCGCCCACGCAGGGCAGACTTCCACCGTGTGCTCCACCGTGTCCTCCGGTCGATCCTCACAGTGGAGACACCCGGGCGTTTCCTCCCGCCCGATTCGGTGCAGGTACCTCCCGAAACATCCGTATCCGGTGAGGACCTGCGTCAGGCGGAAGGTGAGGACGCCGTGGCGCCTCTCCAGCCACTCCTCAAAGAGGGAACTTACCGCCACTATCGTGGCGTGCCCTGGTGGAGGTTTGCCTTGCGTGGGCGGAGCACCGCTGTGTCCTCGTAGCGTCAAACAACGGCGGCGACCTCTTGCGTTCGGCTCTGGTTCTATCCATGGTCCGGAGCGAGACGGAATGGGAAGCCGTCACATCCTTCTGCGAAGCAGTCATGCTAGCGAAGGGGATGGCGGTACGCAAAGGAAGAAAACCTCTCGTCCCAGCTGCCTCGTGAGATGTGCTGGCTTGTGGACGGTGAGCTATGGGCTAGCTCCCTGTCAGTCTGTCTCATGACGACATCGACAGGCCGTATCGACGGCGCCAGAATGTTCCACGCGTGCCTCAATGAGATGTCAGCAGAAAGGAAGGGGTCCACAAAACCCGAAGCCTGCCGGGGCTGCGGTACTGTTCGAAAGAGTTATCGTGGCCCCGGTCCCCCGGAAAATAAAGAGCGAGGAAGGAACATGGATGGGTTTTAGTCGGTGGTAGTATGACACTTCTTCCCGCTTCGCCCAGAGCGGGATTCATTTGATGATTTCCATCCGACAAAAAATAAAAATAAATGTATCCTTAGATACCAGTTTAATCTCTTTGATAGATTCGTTATCAAAAATGGTCGTACTTCATCGCTAACTCTCGGATTCCTCTCGTACATGCAAATGATGCCTGAGGTGGGATCTACACAGAACATCAGAAGGACGGGTAAAGGAAAAGCGGTAACTGGGATATGCAGGTTTATCAAGGATGTTGTAGAGGAGACATGATATTCGAGTGTTTCTGCGAAGACGGATAGGGAGCCACTTCAAGTCAATTGGTACCTATAACTCAATCGAAAATTACTAAAATCCGACACATCAACTTTTTTACCTGTCCGCTTCACGTGGAATGCCCCTATGAGTAATCGAACATAACATACACAAATAATTTGAAAAAAAAACACGTGGAGTAAAAATGATAATAAAATTGCTAAATATTGTGACCTTTCTTGACTAAAAATGAAATGTAAATAGAGGGGGCGGCGAATTTCCGGTTGGCCCCGGGCGGCAAAAGCCGAATTGAAATGAATGAATCATCAATTTGAATGTTGATGAATGGAGAGGCAGAAGAAGACTAAATAGAAGATGGATCATGGATGGATTGTGTGAAGGACAAAAGGAGTACCTAAATCGTCGTCGTCGTCGTCGTCAATTAACTTTAAAAAATCCCACCGTTCCAGCAGGGGTACCTACGCCAGGGGTGCGGTGGATCTGTAGTGAAAATATCGACATATTTTTTTCACTTGCCCATCCCTAGTGCGAAAGGCACGCATGCGTGGAACGCCTCGCCCAACGTAAACTTCTAAACTATTAGGTATTCATATTAAAGGTGGACGCACACCTATCCGCGCCGAACGCGCCGAACGAATCGAAGTCAAGGAGGCCTCGCACACATATCCGAGCCGAACGCGCCGAACGCGCGTAAAGAATCGACCGCGTCGAAATTGTGTCCATGGAGTTCGGCTCCATGGACACAGTTTATAAATCAAAGTAATTTTACAAAACCTGTATTGTAAAACCTGATTTGTAAAAATGTCCATAGAAAAAGTAATTATTCTAAAATAAAGTAAAATAAGCCATGGCAAATAAGAGAGAAGCATTGACTCAGATTAAGTTAGGTAAGTACAGATGTACGTGTATGTATATGTTCTAACGTATTATATCACACTTATAATTCAAAATCAAGTCCATTTTACCTCATGCGGGTATAACTTTTTTAATCTACTGATATTTTCTCGGATCTATTGCTAAAACTTTAATTTTTCTACTGATTTCTTCAAATTCCATCTGGCAACACTGGTCGAATCGCGCGCATCAGCCGTGCCGAATCTGATGACGTCAGCCGAATTTGTCTCGTATTTCTGGGGTTCTGCTCGATTCGGACGATTCAACGGGGTGCAGGTGTGTGAGGTTTCATAGGATTTCATACAAGTAATTCTTAAATTCGATGCGTTCGGCGCGGTCGATTCCTTCGGCGCGGATAAGTGTGCGTCCACCTTAAAGTATTCGTACACTGACTGCCTACAGACTGTGTATAGATAAGTTGATTGTTGGTCACTCACTGAATAAAATAATCTCAGAATTTTCTTTTTTTCCACTTTGCAGTTCATAAACTAAGCAAAAAAAAATTAAAAGTAGGTTTTAAAAGCGAGAATCGAAGTTGAACCCGACCTATGTATGTGTACTTTTAAAAAAAACGGAACCCTTATGGATTCGTCATGTCTGTCTGTCTGTCCGTCCGTAGGTAGGTATGTCACAGCCAACTATACGAACTATAAGAACTATGCTGTTGAAACTTGGTACCGCAACCGAACCGCACTAAAAAAATAGAAAAAAAAACAATACATTTTGGGAGTTCCCCATAACTCATTTTTTTTTAAGGTTATAGCGTCAGCCTGGCCCGCGAAATTCAAATTTTCTTACGTTTTTTGCAATTTCCAGTACAGTGCTAAGTTAATGTTTATGTTGATAAACATGTCGGTGGCGACTGTAAAACGTATTAAGTTATAGAATTATAATCATCAAAATCATCAATTTATCCCTCCAAGGTCTAAAGAGTCGATGAACGAATTTTTCATGGTCAAAGTCCTTCTTAAAAAAATTGAATTTCACGGGCTACCTTGGAGCATCCCCCTTAATCAAACCCATTCGTGTTTAGTATCTATGGTTATGTCTTCAAAAATGATATTGAGGTTTCTAATATATTTTTATAAACTGAATAGTTTGCGAGACACTTCGAAAGTGGTAAAATGTGTGTGTCCCCCTGTAACTTCTAATTTGAGAATCTTAAGACTAAAAAAAAACTATTTGTACCTACGTAACCATGTAAACTTCCACCGAATTTTTTTAATATGGAAGCTTTTTATCTTGTTTTCGTCATTTAATATTTTCCAAATGAGGTTTTGCAAACAAAAAATAATTTGCCGTAATTTTTCATATAAGTCCGCCAAAATGGGTAGAAATCCAATTCTGCCCGAAAGGGCAGGAAGGTGATGAATATCATAATTACAATCCGCTCCGCTTGGCGGAACTGACACATTAAAATTTCCGGACCTGGCCGGACCACCCACCGCGCACGCGATGACGTAACTCCACGCGCCAGATGGCCGCACTTATGTAAACATTTTTTGTTTAGTCGTTGGCGGCGGCCGTAATCTCAAGTTATGTTTTTGTTAGAGCTTATGAATGGCCCTTTCGGGTCGTGTTAAGTGTTTGTTGACATTTCGTCTCTAATTTATTATATTAATTGGTAAACATTGACTATGGTTGAAAAAAAACATTATGTGAACTTTAAAAATTATTATTTCAAAAAGTAAATCGATACCATATATATTTTATGGCTTTTATTGGTGGAAGGGTTCTATCTTCATACGAAAAAAAATACAAACACACCTCATAGTAAAAATATATTTATTTACAGGCATAAAACTGGCACAAAATATTTGCCGACGGTGAAAAATTTTTCAACAAAATTAAATAAATTATTACGACTATACAGTTTCACGAAACTTAAAAATATAGTTACCATCTGAAAGCTACATTCATAGAGGAACTTATGCGTAAATATTAAGTGCATAGGTCTATTCAATACCGAAATACATGGGATTGATTGAAGGAATTCCCACTTACGTAAATGCGTACTTAATATTTCTTGTCTTTTTTGTTCAGTGAAGTTTGAGTAAAGAAAATACAATAAATCTAACTATATTCTACAAGAAATGCCCTTTCCAATGAGGTATAACACATGTTATTCAATAGCCATCGAAAAAAAATACAAGTAAAGAAATATCACAAATCGGGAGTATTGACAAATCACAGTGTCACGTGACACCCATAAAGCCCGGGTTACACTGGATACACATCACAGGTTAAAAGCTATTGTTTGCAAAAACATGTGTGATACAAATAATAATGAGGGTTCACAGATCCCAATCCCGGTTTCGACGGGAGGATGATTGCAAGAATTTTTATTACCCGACTGCAAAAAAAGAGGGTAATGTTTTTTCAATGTATGTAAGTAATATTCGTTGGTACCGTCTACACAGCCGGGCTGAGCTTTCCCTCCCACTTCTTCTCCTGCGCTGCCTTCTTCAGGGCTCTGTGGTATTCCGGCGAGTACCTTGAAAAAAAAAATTCAACGATTAAAAGAAACACCTTCAAATAATTATCAAATTTCAAATAAATGTTTACTTACACAAGTGAGGTCCCAGCCAGTTGTGAGGGTCCCGCTTGCGTATCACCGGAAATATCAAACCACCTAGAAGTAGAAAAATATTGAATGAAGAAAAAACATAATTATGTGATTAAATTTCAAATTAATGTTTACATACGGCGTCGGTTCTGCCTCTGCACAGCAGCAGCTACTGCAAAAAAAAAAAAAAAAACTTCAAAAACCTTTCCAACAACATCTTCAAAACAAACCAACAAACAAACAAACAAACATAGTTCAAAATAAGAAATTAATAAAAAACAAAACAAAAAAAAACGACCGATGTCCGTTACGAAATTTCTCCGGGTGTGTTCCTAGCTTTACGGTGGCGGCCATCTTGACAGTTCATTGAATTTAGGTTTTTCGCCGAACCGTTGAACAAAAACTATAATCTCATCATAATTTTGTATATTTCGTATATGTTTTGCTTGGAAACTATTATCGAGTAACTATTCAATGCGATAGTTGTTACTTTTTACACAGAATTGGTCAAAATTATCAAAAACACTACGAAAGCATTCCGACAAAAGTCCCGTTGCGACTTACACGGCACCGAAAATCACTCAGAAATTGAAATATACTTACCTCTGGGTAAAACCCCGTTGCACACACATTACCTATATTATAATTAACCAATAAATCAGTAATTTACTCAAAAATACTCGCCCGTTAGCAAAATATATATTTTTTTCTGTGAGAACAATTCTCCGTGGCGCCGCGAATTCACAGACTGACTTTGACAATTATTTTTTTAACCACAGACACAGTTGTGAGGGCCTGTGTTGCAAGTTTTAAAGGCGGATATTCTCGATCATTCAAATAAAACAAAGAGAACCGAGCCAAAACACAGAGGTTTAAAGCAATAAGCAAAAATATGACGACACAATTCTATCCACCCTAAAGGGGTGATGAGCCGCCAACGCATAAAAATTTCATCCACCCTAAAAGGGTGATGCGCCGGCAAGCGGTTAGAAAAGGGGCCGGTGGCATACTAATAAAAACTGGCACAAGGGTTGCGTTGCGCCTGATCTGTCATCACCGAATCGCTTTTTTTAGGCTCATTTGCTAGAAACAGCGGGAAAGCTATCGGTCACTGAAGCATCCACGATATGCTCAGCAGCACGCTCTGTTTGAAATGTATGATTCCGTGCTGCTAGCATGCTGCTAGATGAAGATTAATCCTTTTTTGACTGCACTGTTTGCTGAGCGGTTGACTGCTGAAGTTTCTAAATTCGATTTATAAATCGGTGATATTCTTTTATTGACTTTTTCATCTGTACCGTAGTCTGTCACACCAATGTCAAAATGGTTGTCTGTCATGTCAAAAAATATCGATGTCTCGATGAAAAGGAAAAAGTGCATGAAAGGAAACATTGTGTACTAAATAATCTTTCGTTTTGATTTTAGTTCTATTTGTATAACTAAATGTAGAAAAATTAAGTATATGAGTTAACTACATTTAGGTAAGGTCATTTTGTACAAAGTTTCGATTTTTTATCTCTGAAGCATCTTTATTAAACGTAACCTTCCAAACGTGATCACAAGTTTTAGCTTGTTATTTTGGTCCAATAAGATATAATTTGAGTTATGTTCAAGTTTTACTACAGAACTATGTTTGAAATCTTAAGCTTAGTAGAACCTCCACCTGATAATCGGTTTTTGTTCAGACAGGTATCAAATACTTACACTTATTCTTGAAATAGTATTAATTTTTATTTCAGAACAATGGGATTTGATAAACATTTTAATCAAGACCACTGTTATTTGGATGACCCTGCAGACAGTGTGGCAATGAATGTAGAAATTATGGAAGAGAATTTTGAAGTTCCTCAGAATAATGTAATCCTTGAAAAACCTGTTGTAAGGTAATAATAACTGCATTCAATACCCTGTAGAGCTAGGCAGCAATTGCAGAATGTTGGTGCCTGTACCAGATAAGTTGAGGCTTGCATGGAATACTGAAGGTTTTATGATAATCTTAGAGTGTCTGGCTATATTATTGTTGGTTATGGGCGGCAGTGGAAATAAAAGTGTGTGTGAATGTGGGGGTTTATTGCCTAATAAAGAATATTAAAATACATAAGAAAAATAAGATATATTTTTCATAACAGAACAAGACAGAAGTTCACATGTAAGTGACAGCTAGGCCATTTAAAAAACTAAACTATAAGTGGCCAGTACCTACAGTACATTGTGTGATTACCTCTTTATCTACTAAGAAGGTTTTACAACATCCCCACTTAATCCACAATGTTTAGCACAAAACTCATGCTTGAGCCTAGTGACACCTTTCGTAAACATATCTGCAGGCATAAGGGCAGTTTCACAATATTTCACAGAAATTACCCTTTGCTCTGCCAACTCACGAACAAAATGATACCTAATATTTACATGCTTAGAACGCTTCCCTATTGCTGGAGTATATACAAGTTTACTTGCACTCTGACTATCACTATATACAGTAACAGTATGCCCTAGGTTAGTCAGTTCAGCATACAATCCGTTCACGGACACCACTTCTTTTGCAACCTCACAGATTGCGATATACTCTGCTTCTGCAGTACTCAAAGCCACACATCGTTGATTTTTGGACTGCCAAGCTATCGCCGCACCGCCGAATATTAGAGTATAACATGAGAAAGATTTCCCATCGGGTCCAATCCCCCAATCAGAATCAGCGTAGGCACACAAAGCTTTGTTACACTTTTTGTAACACAGCGACAGATCCATCGTCCCCTTCAGATACCTCAACACACGCTTCACTGCAGCCATGTGTGTCGAATCATTACAAGTGTTGAATTGGCTCAACATAGTAACTGCGTATGATATATCTGGACGGGTACAACATGCAAGGTACAGTGCCGACCAAAAGTCGATAAGCAATCTCACAAAGCAATAGCTTGACGTTTAGTTTGACTTACGACCTTCTACTTTCAACAAAATAGATATTGTCAGCAACTAGTTGTAGTTCATAATTTCAATGCCAATATCTAAGACATGATGGCCTAGCGGTTGGGCCTGTCCAGAATTAAGAGCGAATCAGTAAGCCGTGAGTTCAAATCCCGCACAGTTACTTTTAGTCTTTTTGTAAGTTTTTACTCTACAGAAATATTATATTATTTAACTTGTTTGCTTTGTTCACACATTTCGTAAAGTTAGGGAGGTAGATAGAAAAATAAGTCAAGAATTTTGTTAGATTTCTGTGAGGTAGACATGAGTTTTATGAATATTTTAACTTGATCGGAATGAACTTTGTCGTTTGGTTGTAGTCATACAGAATACACTATATAATGTGGTATTTGATGGTCAGTGACGTGTGGTTTAATAGATAGCGGTATTGTTGTTGGTGTGATTCTTAAAATGCGGGCAAATATTAATATTAAAGCGAGGGCGACTATTATCGCGAATTATCCGCGCTTCATAAAAGTGGCCTTAATAGGACTAAATGTGAGTATTATAATTATTTATGAATTGTAACTTAAACATTAAAAATTTAAAAACGAATGGGTATTATAAATTGTTCATTTATTTGGTGACCTGTGGTTTACTTAATTCGTTATTTTTTTTTTCAATCTATCATGCAAGATAAATAATAAGTGTTTATTATTGGATTTATAAATGCAGAGTGAATGAAGTCACTTTAGTATTTATTACAGCTGCCTAACATCATTTTTTTTGTTTAGAGAAATGCAGTAAGTCTCTGGATCAAAAGGTATGAGGAAGAAGGGAGCCTGGCAAGTAGACAGCGAAGTGGAAGGTCGTCGCTTATTAGCGAAGCGCAGCGACAACATATCGTGGGCGAGTATGAAACCAATGGTTTCACACCTACGACACACTCGGAGTCACCGCAAACTGTTCGCCGTGCCCTCCACGCTGAAGGCTTGCATCACAGAAGATCAGCTAAAATGCCCTTCTTGACAGAAAGACATAAAGAAGAACGATTACATTTCGCACGGGAATATTTAGACTTTCACTGGATTACTTCCATTTTGTTCCGGTTCGCGGTCGCCACTCCAGAACTTTTCGACCCCATCGGCCATCCGTTCTGCGAGCAATGTGCCCTGCCCACTGCCACTTAAGTTTAGCAATTCTTCGGGCTACGTCGGTGACCTTGGTTCTCTTGCGGATGTCTTCATTTCTGATGCGATCACGCAAGTAAACTCCGAGCATAGCCCTCTCCATTGCCCTTTGGGTGACTTTAAGCCGCATACGTCTACTTGACTGCATTGAAAATAATGGGGGTTATACAAAATATTAATCCCTAATGTTCTAGTTTTAATTAGACGTGTTACAAAATATTTAGCGATATTAATAATTCCTAAATTGAGGTTTAGTTTCAATCTTCTTTTCTTCAGGAAAATGAACACTTAAACTATAACCTCAATATGAGTTACATTTATTGTGACGTCACATAAAAAACATATTCACGAAGTATACATTATGTGTTAGTTTTCAGTAAGCTCTGTTGAATACCGATAGATAGAAGTGGGTATCAACAATTATATTTGTGTTATTAGAATATCCTTGTTATGTTAATAAAAAATGACTTAAAAAAGGGTATACAGATACACAAAAAAATCTTATGAACGGTAACAAGAGAACTTCTTATATCTAGGTAGGAATGTGACGTTACAAATCTTATTAAAGTTGTTAATTATATGAATAAATGAAACGAATAAAACAATTTTTGTTATCTGTCAGCACGACTTTTTTTCCAACTTCCAACACCGAAAAAATATTACACAATCTCATAAATAGTTATGATGGGTTATTAACTTATATTTAAATCTTTATAAAAAATAAATAATGAGCATGAACCCATTTCAAAATAAATACCTAAGTAAATAGTTTTTGTATAAAATACAAATATAAATTAAAGTGGTTACAAAAAAAAAACCCGTATGTAAACGGGATTTGAACTCAAGACACGTTGATCGTGAATCCACTGCTTAACCTAAACAGCTATCAACACCTGGTAGATATGGTCGAAGTTTACCTATCCAATGCAAATACGATCATGCGTTTGCTGCGTGTATAAAAAAAGAGACGGTAATATATATCTTTTTGTTTCGTGGAGAGCGACGCGACAACTTGCGACAGTAGGCGACTCTGTGGCTGTGGTGTGCGTAGGTACTGTATTGAGACAGCTTACACATACAGCCGCACGGACGGTCGGCCGTGCGTTCACAGCAAAATGATCCTTCGCGTGCCTGTGCGCTTATGAACGCTTACTGTACATCAACGAACCTATAATCTCTTGATACCGTGGATTATCATTTATAAGTCCACGATCCAGACGAAGATTCGTCTCCACAGGTGTGCCCACAGGTTTGCAGTCTTGCATCCCGTACTTTTCGAGGATCTTCTGTATATATGTCTTCTGAGAGAGTCTAATTTCTGGCGTCTCGCTGTCACGCTCAATCCTCATCCCGAGACATTCACGAGCCAATCCGAGATCCTTTATTTTGAAAGACTTCCGAATAAGCTCCTTCACTTTCTCAGCTTCAGACTCACAGTTTGTGAATATATGTATGTCATCCACATACAAAGTAAGGGCCATAAATAAATGCCCATCCTTCTTCACATACACACACTGATCGTGTTTCGATCGTGTAAAGCCGATTTTCATGATAAAAGCATGAATTTTATCGTTCCAGCATTTTGCAGCTTGTTTGAGTCCGTATAGAGCCTTCTTTAGCTTGCAAACTTTGCGTTCTTCCCCCGCTTGAACGAAAAATTCAGGCTGTTTCACGTAAATTTCCTCCTGTAAATCACCGTATAAGAACGCAGTAGTGACGTCGATATGGTGAACACTAAGGTTCTTCTCTGCTGCCAGCGCCAGCAAAAGACGAATCGACGATAGTTTTACCACCGGTGCGTAAGTCTCGAAATAATCTTCGCCAGGTCTTTGCGAATAGCCCTTAGCGACCAGCCTGGCCTTATGGCGCTGCACGCTACCATCAGCTCCAACCTTCAGCTTAAAAACCCATTTCGATTTGACGACGTTAACGTTCAATGGTCTATCAACAAGGCCCCAGGTATTATTTGCCTTCAGGGAATTAAACTCGTCTTTCATGGCCTCTAGCCATAACCTTTTGTCTGAACGCTCCATGGCATCTTGAACCGACACAGGATCAGGAACATCCGTCACGTGGAAATTGTAGACCATGTCCTTGTCTCTCTTAAGACGTCTATCTCTTAGTGGATAGCGGCGATCAGCAGGACCAGCCGCGCCATTTGCAGGTTCAGAAGCATTTATGTTCTCTGGAACTTGCAAATCCTCTGCCACAGGACTATCAGAGTCGACAGAGTCATAGAAATTATCTCCAGAATCCGACTCCATCGTTGAACTAGATGTCACTTCACCTTGACTATCTATATGCACAACTGGACTCGCCGGGGCACTTGCTGACACAGGTCCGACCACTCTCGATACCTCTGGTTCAGCACGAAAATCATTATTTACAAAGATATCTACAGACTTATCTACATTTGAAACTGTTCCTTGTTTCTTCTCAACTGGTACAGTTTCAAAGAAAGTTGCGTCTCGAGCGAATATAACTGTTCTGGGATCCTTATCAAAGTTGATAAACCGGTACGCCTTCCTGTCCAAGGCATAACCTGTCATTACCATCTGAACCGTTTTAGAATCAAACTTCTTCCTGCTATGATCCTTGATGAGAACCTGAGCCTTGGACCCGAACACTCGTAGATGAGATAGATGGACTCGTTCTCCTGTAAATACCTCTTCTGGTACTTTGTCGACCAAAGCCATAGTGGGAGAACGGTTCTTTAGATAGACAGCACAACCAATAGCTTCTCCCCATAGCCGCTTATCCAGACCAGCGTCCTGCAGCATACATCTGGCCTTCTCGGTGATGGTACGTATAGTACGCTCCGCAACACCGTTCTGCTGAGGAGTATGCGGCACAGACGTTTGATGCTGGATACCGCACTGCTTCAGAAAATGCTGAAATTCGTTATTGGTGTACTCAGTCCCGTTATCGCTACGCAATTTTATGATTTTCTTGCCCGTCTGATTCTCTACGAGAGATTTAAACTCTTTGAATTTAGCAAATACTTCTGTCTTTGAATTGAGCAGATATGAAAAAAATTTCCTGCTATAATCATCAACAAATATTAAATAGTACCTATTACCGCCTAAGGATTCCACTTCCATTGGGCCTGCTAAATCCGTATGTACGAGTTCGAGCAATTCTTTTGCTCTCTTACCTTTCCTTTTAGGAAATCTCTTGACGCACTCTTTGCCTTTGCAGCAACCTTCACACGGTTCCGTGCTCACTGCTCCATATGACAGACCATCTGCCAAACCTTTCAACTTATTCATCAAAGGTCTACTCAAGTGCCCTAACCTTCTGTGCCATAAATCGTAAGCACTAGAAGTACCTGAGGTATCTGGAGGAGACGTAAGAACCATTGCTGCCTCTTTATCTAAAACATATAAACCCTGTTTCAGTGGTGCCGTTAAAAACGGATTACCTGCTAAAGTGACGTCATTTTTCTTAAAAACTTTACAACAATATTTATCAAAAACAACAACAAAATCTTTACTACACATCTTACTCACTGACAGTAAATTAGTCATCAAACCTGGTAACATCAGAACATCCTCAAACCTTACAGTACGCCCCATGGCAAACACATCACCTTTTAACTTGGAAACAATTTGATCATTGTTCGCAGTCGTAACCACCTTTGAACTAATATGTTCTTTGTTCTCCAAGATGTGCCTGTCTGACGTCATGTGGGATGTAGCTCCGGAATCTATGACCCACTCGTTCTCGCCGACTTTGGCTGACAATGCAGTTATCAGCCCGGCGTTCCCTTTGCTGTTCTTAACTTGAGTTGTAGTACAACTGTTGTTTCCTTTCTTCTCCTTGCACTGCCACTTATAGTGTCCTTTTTTCTTACACAAATGACATATCACCATCTTCTTGGTGTTATCATTCTTTGACATCAGTGCAGAGTTGTCTTCTGTAGTGTTCTTCCTCATACTTTCCTTAAGTAGCGCAGCAGTAACAGTTTCCGTAGAAATCTTGACGTTGGAATGCTCTAGCGTCATTACAAGGGAGTTGTACGCTTCAGTTAAACCAGCCAGCATTATAATCCCGACGAATTCATCATCAAGACCAGCTTTGATGCTCACTAACGCCTGACTCGTGGTCTGTATGTCATTCAGGTACTCCTCGATTGTGTTAAACGAAGTTAACTTGACGTTGAAAAGCTTACGCAGCAGATATAATCGCCGCAGTAATCCGCTGTCAGCATAAGCTCGCTTCAGCGCTAACCACGTATTTCTCGCCGTCTTGACATTCATGATCATGGGGTATATTTTACTCGTACACATGAGACAAATCTTACTTCTAGCTTTGGCATCCTTCTTCTGCGCCTCCACTGTATCAGTCTTGAAATTCTCATCGATGCACTCCCACAGATCCAGGTCAATAAGAAACATCTCCATTGCAAAGGCCCAGGTACCATGGTTGTCCTGGCCCGAAAGTTTCTCAAAATTCATAACTGTTGCAGTTTGCATTTTCACGGCTTGAAATGAAAGTTATATGAGACTATTCTTCAAACAAATAAGCAACCCAAATCATCTGGGCCCATAACCTGTTGGTTATGGGCGGCAGTGGAAATAAAAGTGCGTGTGAATGTGGGGGTTTATTGCCTAATAAAGAATATTAAAATACATAAGAAAAATAAGATATATTTTTCGTAACAGAACAAGACAGAAGTTCACATGTAAGTGACAGCTAGGCCATTTAAAAAACTAAACTATAAGTGGCCAGTACCTACAGTACATTGTGTGATTACCTCTTTATCTACTAAGAAGGTTTTACAACAATTATATAGGCATGCAAGTTTTTGCACATACAAACCCAAACGCAATCTTCATCAAGATTGCTTATTTTAATAGTTATATGTGTTATGAGCATTGCATTGAAGGAAAGTTAATACATGTATCAACAGCAAACTAACTGGCTGGGTTTCTGCAAAAAAGAAGAAGCGAAAGACCTGGAGAAACACGAATACAGATTAACAAATCATTCGAATCCCCTTTCGCATTCCCTATTGATGCCAAATCACATTAGAGACTCATGAAAGCTGATACAAGGCTGAATGAATTTGGACACTGGTCCTGATCATCTGATTTTTCAGGCTTGACTTGACACATGAGAAGACAGAAAAAAAAAGATCTATCGCAGAAAGATATTGATGACTAGTCCTAATTTATCCATATTTAGTATCCAGTCATTTGTACAGCTATAAAAATATAAAATACTAATAGTCTTCACCCATGTGAAGGTTGGAAACCAGTTGTCAACAACTAATTTTACTACCTACTTATAATTCTTGTTGTAACAACGAATTGAATTGCATGAAATTATGCAGAAATGTTTGAATGCCTTTATTGTATTGGTAATTGTCCTCACGAAATAAAAAACGAAATACTTAAACTTGCACATACCATCTAATAAGATTTTTTCTTGATTTTCAGGTATTTAGATATGTCAGGGAGTTCTAATACTTCTAATAGCAGAATAATTGTTAGGAGTGAAGATAGCAATCCATATTCCAATAACGGTAAAAAGAATCACACAATTTAAAGTTGCCACCGCTCACTGGCACCAGAAATAACAAAATGCGTTTACTGCTAAACATTATTTAAAATAATATTCTATCTCAATTAAATTCAAATAAAATAAAAATGGCACACACAAAAGAATGTTTTTAATGTGTTTGGCTCAAAAATTTTGCCATTTGTGGTGCAAGCAGGCCGTTAGTACATTATGAGCATTTTTTCTTACAAATAAAATTTGTACTTCATTTCTTTTTTTGCCAGAACTTGTGTACCTGCCAATCAGTGAATACTGTTCACACTCAGACCATGAAGGACTGTTCTTGCATATGGATGAGAAACTAGTGAAGCCTGGTGACAAATTTGCCTCTCATGATGATTTTGTACAATACTTGAATGAGAATGCAAAGAGATGGTGCTTTTACTACAGTTGTTCTGATTCACGTAAACCCAACTCAGGTGGTGAAACTTATACATACAATTGTGTTTATTTGAAAAATAAGGAGAAGTATAAGAAGAAGGGGTTGAGAAGAAGGTTTGTATGTGCCCCTATTTGAAATAGTATGGCATAACCCCTAATCCAAAGAACATTAAAGTTATAGCATTAAAAACTGGTGGAAAAGTTGGAACTTCGACCTCCAATATCTCTATAAATATAAGGTTCCCAAGTATGTCATAAAATCCCATAAAATTATGTCAATTATGACATTTTGGCTGCATAAAGTGTTCAGGATATTTTACACTTTATTAATTTAAAGACTTTGTAAGACTTACAGCTAAATACAATAGTGATAAATAATAGAATGAAAATCAGACAGCTAAATATTTGAAATAATTTTAATATGAGTAAATTCCAGGAACAATAATATGAAGACTGATTGCCCGTGCAAAATAAAATTAAGGCATCTACCCAACGAGAAGGAACTGACAGTTGTCTATGTTTGTAATCATCATGATCATGAATTATCCATACAAGAGTTTTACAAGTTGCAGCATGGCCGTCGATTGCCGCCCTACGTCAAAGAAGAGGTAATCTTGAATTATTGTTTTACTATATTGTAATGCTTTTTCAATAATTATTTTTGATAAATACTGTTAAGAGGGCCATCACAATTTTTCTTGTATTAGAGTGTTTTAAGAGTCTCACACTCAAATACAAGAAGAATTGTGATATTTGTTTAGAGCACTCCCGAGAGTAATAATGAAGCTTTTTTGGGCATATTTTTAACTAGCTTGTACCCGCAACTTCGTTCGCGTGAAGTTTTGATATCGCAACGCATCGCCTGCTCAACGGAAGCTTTTTTCCCGCTTGCAACATTTCTTATTGCTGCTCCGCTCCTATTGGTGATAGCGTGATGTTATATAGCCTATAGCCTTCCTCGATCAATGGACTATCCAACACAAAAATAAATTTTCTATTCAAGCTGGTAGTTCCTGAGATTATCGCGTTCAAACAAACAAACTCTTCTGCTTTATAATATTAGTATAGATTTTTGTGGCCATATCTAAACGATAATCACACATCTCAACAGTTTTGAGTTCGGTGCAGTAGTTTTCGAGTTTATCGCGAACAGACACGCGGCGGAAAACTTTGTTTTAGAATTTGTAGTGAAGTTAAACATTTGTCTCTAAACTATCTCTAGCTATGGGCAAATAACCCTGCAGTTTATACTAATTTCACAGTATTTTTGTTTATTTTTCATTTCCAGATAAAGGACTTCTTGCAACTCAAAGTGGACATCATGAAAATCAGAGCATATGTGGAAATGGAAACGGGATTCACTATGACCCGGGCATTTTTCTATGCTTTGGAGAAGAATTTGAAGAGCAGGGAGGTAGAAAGGCATATAAGTGAACAGAGATTGATGTTGTTGAACCAAAAAATTGCAGGTGCATATAAATAAATAAAATAAATAAATATCGCTGGACATTAACACACAGCGCCACCTAGTGCCACACTAAGCAAAGCTTGTGTCGTGGACACTAAATAGTTGATAAACTACATATATGTATACTTTTTTGTTTGTAAATACATACTTATTATACATATAAACACTACGACTCGGAAACAAATGTCCGTGCTCATCACACAAACATTTGCTCCTACCGGGATTCGAACCCAGGATCCTAAGAACGTAAGGCAGCGTCACTACCACTACGCTAATCGGGTCGTCGTATATATTATGTCGTTTTAGTATTTTAATGTAATTGAGAACAATAAAACTGAAACAAAGAAAACATAACATCCCACTAACAACGACACGGTTGACTCAGTGGCTGAGCGACTGACTGCTGCGCCGCGTGTCTCGGGTTCGATCCCCGCACGGAACAAAAAAGTTTTGTATGGCCTACAGCTTTCTGGGTCTGGCTGTTTGTATATGTGAGTTTAAATGTTTGACGCGCCCTCGATATAGGAGAAATTTCTAGAGTGGGGCAACATTTGAAAAAAAAAACTAAGTATTGAGTAAATAAACTTGCGAATTTTTCGTCGTCTACCCTATTGTTGTAAAAAAAACGCATTGGTCCGGCTGTCAGATAGATTTCCAAAAAATATTGGATATTTTATTACTTTTTCACGTAAAAAAAATTGAAGACGATACAGTACGTCTAAAACTTGTGTGACGTCACATTTCGGTACATTTTTTACCGCAAAGTGAAGTCACAAGACCACTTATGGTCTTTGATTCGTTTTATCTTCCTCGTTTTTTATTAAGTTTTTTAACATAAAACACGTATCCAATATTTTCTCGATAATATAATTGACAGACTAAACAGAATCAATTTTTTTGTTTAGTCGGTCGTCATCCCTATTAAAATTTTATAATAATTTATTCATCAAAACAAAACATTGTAGTACATGTCACAATTTACAGAATAGCTATATTTAGTGTACAAAGACTACAATAAAATGGTAGGTGAGGTGCTGTATTCCTAGCTAGGTTAATAGATAACCTGTGTTAAGGAGTACAGTGCCGGTCCCCAAGGAAAGAAACCTAAAAAACGTATACATTATGCATTATAGTACATTATGATGTGTTTACTACAAACAAATTTTGATGTTTAGCTATAAGGTATAATTTCTTTTTTCCTATTATGGCTTAGAAACAAGAAAGTAAAATAACAAATAAATAAAATAAAATGATAGCGTAACTATTTAAACTAAAAGTAAATAATGTAACAAGTGGGTAGGTGAGTATTTGTTGTGACCAAATGTTTGTGCTGTGCGAATTAGTTGTATTTCCGCGTAAATCATAAACTGTAGCGGATTAAATTGTATGACTGTAACGCGTGTTAGTGAGATGTGCATCTTTATAGTACTTAAAATAGTCCAGGAAGTAGGTACCGTTGCAAGTAAAAAAGTCATAGTAAGCCTGCTGATATTGTCATCGAAGGTTGATCTTTTATTACCGACAAGTAAACCAACCGTCAGCTGCTCAAGTGGATTGCGAGGTTACGAAAGTTGTCAAAAAATTGGTTTATGCGTCAGCAGCTCGCATGAACTTGTAAATGATACAAGTCTGATGAAAAACTAAAAGCAATCTACAACCAAGTAGAGAGTGAATAGAATAGACTAGAATAATCATTTATTCGTTAATCAGTCAAAATCAAAGCATGCCCATAACGAAAGGGTAACCAACTCAGCATTTGCTGGGTGTAAAACACTTAGCGCTTCCAGTAGGCCCCTCGCAGTGACACGGATGAGGGTAGTAGCAGTGAGTAATAGACCCAGGCGCCGGCGGACGCATAATCCCCCCACCACTATGCAGCTGACGATTTTTTTTAAGCTCAGTATGATGTAAACTATTTAGGGAACAAGTTTCAGTAGGCGTACTATAACTTAATCTATTTTTTTTTTTCCAACCTAACCTAACCTCCCATTCCTACACCCACCGCGGGTGCGTCAGCTGACGCTGGGTGTACTTATCAGTCATTCAAGATCTATTGAACAAGATGGCAACCGATCGGCGTAAAAACACTACCTAAAATGCAACGAAGTTCAAAGTTTTAATTTGTTTTCGTATTATTTATTTGCAGCCGTAGAAGAAATGTACGCAAACAATGACGAGGAAAACGGGCATGAACTGGTCGAGCAGTTGCAAGATCGTAAGTACTTTGTCTTTTGAAAGATGCCACTTTTAGGCAGACTGGGTGGTTGATTGATTAAAGCAGCTAGACTGAATACTACTAATAAAAACCTCCCATTAAAATGGATGTCAATTATTGGATTTTCATTTTGGGCAGCATAATATGCTGAGATCTTTACAATGTAGAACACAAAGTCGCTCCTGCTGTCTGTCTGTCTGTCTTTCTAAACTGCTCAACGGATTTGAGTATATCTTCATTGCACCTGTTCGAAGCCGGGGCGGTTCGCTAGTAGATGATAAATAAACTGAGTCAATTTAAAACCAGAACGCGCGATCGTACTTTACGACGCCCGAAAACGTTTGAAGACAGCGACGATATTCGTGCAACTATGCTCCTTGAAACACTGAAAAACTCTTCTCTGTCTGTACTGAGCGTTATAAATTAAAGTAACTGAATTTATTGAACCCAAGTGTTTCTCAGATACTGATGATGATGCAATGGAAGCAACGAAGAAGGTGAAGCGCAGGCAGGCAATTCAAAACCTGGAAACAGTAAGATCAAACAAAATACCTCCACCATTGAAAAGACGTAAGTAACATGGCAGTACCAAGTACCAGAATTATTTAAATACTGGCCCGCGACCTCGCGTGCTTGGAATTATTATGAAAATACTACTTTCCTATTTGAATCGGCTTTTGTTAACAAGGGTATTTTTTTGCACGGACTCCTTGATTGTTTTTTCTAAAAGTAAGTTAAGTAACTCCTTGTAACATCAGCTATCTGCCAGTCAAAGTCCCATCAAATTTGGTCCAACCGTTTCGGAGATAGCCGGAACAAACAGACAGAAAAAATATTTTTATTGCTTGAGTTGTACTTTCATAACGCAGTAAAAAACTTTTATTTTGAATTTACAAACAGTAGTTCAGTTTAATATATCCGTGTACATTATTTACACTGCACATTAACACTTGATTTCAAATTAACAGGATCAAAAATAAAAGAAGAAGTGATGTCTTCTGAAGATTCCAAAAGGATAAAAATTAAAAAAGAACTTGTTGACAGTAACTACAGCGATGAAACATTGCAGAGTGTGAAGCATTTACAAGATTCTATTAATTGTGGAATACAAAAATACCCGTGGATTGCAGACCAATGTGTGCCGGTATTGCCTAATAGGTAAATGATTAAATGATGAACTCTTATTTAAACCTAATAACTTAACTGTTAAGTAACTTACTACTGTTTCTTCTTAGGGTAGGCAAGTACAAAACACCGGCCTCGGCCCCGGCCTAAAAACCTATTTGCAAACAAAATAAACATAATTTATCACTTTTTCTTGTTATTTGCTTCCAGAACTGCAATAATCTCTGAACCTGGTGATGAATCTGCAAACATTAACACAGTTGAACAATTAGACGAAGACATCCATTTATTGGCACAAAATGCAATCGAAAACTTGAGCTACACAATAGAATATTGTGATGATGATAATCATGAAAACATTAGTAATGAACTCGTTCAAATCATGAATGACGGCCAAGTAGCCGCAGTTGAAGAAAACGATATTGACAATATTGCTTATGAGACGGTCGTCACTAATGATATCGACGAAACGCAGAACTTAGTGCAAGAATATACAGAACATAATCCGTCTATTCTTGAAGAAGCTATTGAACTGCAAATTATTGAGCAAGAAGGTGCGAATGACCAAAGTCAAATTCTGAATGATTTTGAGAATACTCAGGAAATTGTCGAAGAAGAAAATCATGAGGAATATACAACTGAAGTTATCGCAGACACTTACAATGAAGTAGAATATTTAGATGATGAAACAAATGAAGAAAGTTCACAAGAAGCTGTGGCTCAAATTGATGATAACGTGAATGGGAATTCCAGCACAGCACATTCATTACTGCCAGTTTTCGATGTGTATATGAAAGATGGAAATGTTACGGGTTTTGTTGTGAATGATAATTTGATCACTGGACTGAAAGATGGCGTAGATAAAGAAATTCAAACTAGTGAAGATATAACAGCTAGGTGAGATTATACATATTATTAACCTTTTCCAATTAAATTAGTTACATAGATAAATTAGATTGATCGTAGCTAGAATCTAGTCTTACTAATTTTAAAGTCTTTGGCTTCATAGAACACATTCGCAACAATGCTCTATCAAAACTAGCTCATTTACTTCCACTTTACATCTGTTACAGTGACACACAAGATTTAGGAAACGAAGATTTCGATGTGGAGATTATTCATGATATCTCCAACAGAAAATCTGGTGACACATACACAAAACATGAATACGTACATAAATATAACATAGACAAATATATGACGCAGCCCCACTTCCCGAAATACATTGAAACTCTTGCAAAGGAGACGTATATGGACGTTCTCCATATGTTCACAAATATATACAATGAAAAAGCCATGTTCAAAATAACTACGACACAAAGAGGGAAAGAGGGGAACACGAGAATATGGTACATAAAAGACGGTCATCGATCGAAGAGACGCAGAAGCGATGAGACCCAAAGAGAAAAGTTGGGACAAAATCTACAAAGCATCTTTATATTGAAGGAAAAACTGAGATATATGAAGAAGAAGAATAATGAATTGCTGTCAAAGAATAAGCAGTTAGAAGAGGTCGCGCTAAGACTTGTGGAGATGACAGAGGAGACGTAGTTAATGATAATTCTTCTGTAAGAGATTAATAAAAAAGTTAAGTTACTGTTATCTTGTGTGTTAATATTTAATAGAAGTAAGACACAAATTCCTTTTCAAAATCCATCTCAGAACTTTGTCATATCTGCTTAAATCAAATAAGGGTTCAAGCCCGAATAAACACGTAGTTTCTAAACCTTTTTTAGGATTTTCTCAATTTTATCAAGGTTTTGTTAGGTTTAGTCTCATATGGTTATTATCGTAAACATCAATGGACCAAGTATTAAACCCTGAGATACGCACTTTGAACAGACAGGTATTTAAGCAGAAATCGATTCAATAACATTGATGTAGCTTCTAGTAACTTATTATTATATATATATTGCATAACAAGACACCATAGGTAGTCAAAATTTTGTTGCTAAAGGCGTGATTACATTCCACGCGTCTACAATATTTAGGCTGAACGCAATCGAAGGCTTAGGAAAAATCATCGAAGCATTTCTAGGGTACCTACCATGATTACTCCAAAATCAATCACCGTGTTAAGAAGTAAGTTTTGACCGTATGACGAGATCGTACAAGCAAAAACAATCTATGGATTCAATTGATACTAATAAGTATCCATTTATTAGAATAGAATAGAATAAAATAATCATTTATTCGCTAAAGGACAGCACAACACAAAGAGCAGCACATACATATAGATTATAACAACAAACAGCTTAACAATTAATTAAAACAGCTCAACTGCGCTGAACATGCCCATAACGAAAAGGTAGCCAACTCAGCATATGCTGGGTGTAAAACACTCACTCTCTCTTTATTCTAGTCTCATCATATTTTAAACTGGCTTACGCCCGCGGCTTCGCCTGCGCTGAGCTTGTTTATTATCCCATGGGATCATACTATCGGGATAAAAGTATCCTATACCTTAATCGCAAGGGACCGGTCAATGTGACGACACTTGGGGGAGGCCTATGTCCAGCAGTGGACGTCTTTCGTCTGAAATGATGATGAAGATGATACCTTAATCCGGGTTATAAAGTATCTGTGTGCTAATGTCACCCAAATCCGTTCAACCGTTTTTGTGTGAAAGGAAAAAATCATACCTCCTCACAAACTTGCATTATTGTAATTGCAAGATAGACACGGCTTTTCGATAATCTACCTACTAAATAAGGAAACTTCATAAATTAGCATGGTCTTCGAGTTTATCACACCTACCATGAATTTGCAACTTCTTTTACCCGAGAAATTCAGAAGGAAACATGTCTCAGCAGGAACCTATCTATTTGATTAAGCTTATGTTCTCAATTGGAAGTTATGCTACAGATCGTCCCGTATTATTCTCGTAAACCGTCTCTTTCACAATGTTGTCAGCTACATTCCACAGCGCACTTTTAAAACCAACAATAAAAACAATGGTAGAGAATGTAAAGCCACTGTTTGTTTAATTTTTATCGACACTCCTGCGCTTATGTAGTTGTGACCTTTCGTTAATTGACTCCGTCGGGTCGCTATGCTACGAGTCGTTATGCAACGTTGCCTTTAGACTCATCCGTGTTTTGCCTTGTTTGACAGTTATGCGACATGGAGTCAAGACAGCCAATCATACATTCTCTTTGGTTAACATTGAAGACTTCTGGAAATATGTCTTTCCATGTGTTCCCACACGAAGAAAAACTTCTCTGAAATTTTGCAAAGTATCTAGTAGCAGGTAGTTGATCTCTCTGATACCTTTTTTGATGGGAAATCATCAAATGACTTCTCCCACTCTGGGCGGAGCGGGAGGAAGTGTCAGACTCTTACTGACTAAAACCCATCCATGTTCCTTCCTCGCCCTATATGTTCCGGGGCCGCGGTATCTCTTTCGAACAGGCCCGCAACCCCCGGCATCTCTCTGATACCTTGGTTAGAAAATATTAGGTACCTATGTTGAAACCATGAAACTGTTCTAGAGTCATCCGCCTAATTTGAAACAGAATACAACTCATTATGTTTTCCTTTTATTACTGTTAGGTACTTTCTACACATCCCGCTTGCAATCCCCGATGGATTAAGCAGCGGAGTAGTACCTAGTTATGTTACTAAAAGGTACTGTTGCAAGCTTATAGCCCAAGTGTAGGTAGGTATAAATATTCGCACATTGCATCGACACCGACTCAATTAGGTAAGCAAACAAAACCTACTCATAATCTCGCCTCTGGAATCTTATGATGGGCACACTCGCTGCCTACACCCATTCACCCATACCTACGCCAATTCTAACGTATAATTAATTTCGCGATTGCACGCGGGGTATATGAACGACTAGCTTTTGAAACGGGGGGTCTAAAATGGATCGAAATTCAGCGTATAGCTTTTAACTTTAAGGCGTAACAAACAGGCAAACTTTCACATTTAGGTAATTACGGTAATTATGATATTGGTCAGGATTTCGCGACTCACGCGAGGGCTACCCGCGGGCTAAAGTATAGTTAGGATAGTCGATCAATATACCCAGTGGTATATTGAACGACTATCCGAGCCCTCGCGTGAATATTGGTAGGTAATTATTCCACCGAAACGTACTACCCAAGTAGAATTATCCTATGCCCTTTCTTAGGTCATGACCTACATGTGTGCGAAATAACTCCGTTATCCGTTCAGCCGTTCTGGCTTGAAAACGTAACAAATGCGAAAATGACTGTCTGACAGTCATTTTCGCATTTATTTATAAACTAGCCGACCCGACAGACATTGTCCTGTCAACTATGAATATTGAATTAGAATTGACCTACTGTCCCGACCCTGTGTGTTTGACGACCTGGAGGCCTACCACAAGCTCTTAACGCGATCCACTTTATGCCCTAAGCTGAACTGTTCGTCTAATTCGTACCATGACGTCAGTTTAACGATTCAATTTTAGGCCATGCCATCTGACAGCGATTGACCACAAACTGAGTCGCAAGTTTTGCTTTCATTCATTTAATTTGTACTTATTTGGTACCATGACGACCTTATAGCAGCTCAACTGAAACGCTCAACTGACAAAATAAGCGATTCAATAAAAGTTACTATTTATCTAACATAAACTGAAACGTTTGGTGAATTATTGACAAAAATAAAGTTTTAAGTGCTATTTTAGTGGAATTTTACAAAAACCAACCTTAGTCTGTCCGTCTGTCTGTAAGTACGTCTGTTCATCTGTCTGTCTATATTATCCATCTGCCTGTCGGTCTGTCTGTCTGTCCGTCTGTCCCCGTCTGTCTGTTCGTCTGTCTGTCCGTCTGTCTGTCCATCTGTCTGTCCGTAAGTCCGTCTACATGACCGTCTGTTTGTCCGTCTGTCTGTCCATCTGTCTGTCCGTATGTCCGTCTGTTTGTCCGTCTGTCTGTCCGTCTGCCTGTCCGTCTGTGATGTCTGTCTGTCTGTCTGTCCGTCTGTATGTCTGTCCATCTGTCTGTATGTCTGACTGGATGTCCGTCTGTTGGTCCGTCTGTCTGTCCATCTGTCCGTCCATATGTCCGTCGGTTCATTAATCTGACACTAGAATATGTGCACGATTTTTTTTTCTTTTTTTTTATGTGGGGCATCTCGCAGTTTAGTCTGAGAAGACTGGCTTCGGCTTAACCGGGCAAGTCCCGTGGGGGTGCCTTGAATTTAAGGCCTCCAGCCACGGCAAAAATGATAAAATCTGTGGGGTACGGACCTCGGCTTAGGGCGTCGCTGGGGGCAGCAAAGGGACAGCCTGGATCTGTTTGTCTTTATTTAGGGACAGTTTTGTTACTACAGGCTCAGCATCGCGGGCTGGCTCGAGCAAGGGTCGGGTATGTGCACGAAACAAAGTTATTTGATACTAATAGCGTTGTCTCTTTTTCACAAAACATTTCAAACGCAGTTCAGCCTAAAATTACGCTCTTTCATTCACTTTTAACGATCCAAATGTCGCTGAGCGTATTGGACGTCATGGTACGAGTTTGAGCGATGCAGTTTAGGAACCTAAACTGAAATGTCTTAATTGCTATAGTTGCTATTGAATCGTTTTTAATTAGATCATGGTTGGCCTCCTGATTGGCGTAGTGGTAGTGAGGCTGCCTTACGTTCTTAGGGTCCTGGGTTCGAATCCCGGTAGAAGCAAATGTTTGAGTGATAAGTATGGACATATTTTGTTTCTGCGTCATGGATGTTTATATGTATAATAAGTATGTATTTACAAACAAAAAAAGTATATACGTAGTATATCAACTATCTAGTGTCCACGACACAAGCTTTGCTTAGTGTGGCACTAGGTGGCGCTGGGTGTTAATGTCCAGCGATATTTATTTATTTATTTTTATTTACTACCTACCTACTACTTACCCACTACCTACCCGCTACATACCCACTACCTACCTACAAAAAGTAAAAAAAAACAAGTACCCTATGTCCGTCTCCTGGTTCAAAGCTAACTCCCCACCAATTTTCAGCCAAATCTGTTCAGCCGTTCTTGAGTTATAAATAGTGTAACTAACACGACTTCTTTTATAAATATAGATGTTATGGACCAGGTGATTAATGCGGGCATTATACATAATGTTCGAGCATTATGAATAATGGCTATCTCTATCGGGCTAAGTGATTAATACTATCTTAACTACAATATTTATCACATTGCACGGTCATTATTATATTGCTACATGATAATTGGGCAATTTGATAATAAAGCTAAATTTGACGCGGTATGAGGGCGGGGAGGGAGGCACGCATGGCGTGGCACGCTTTGACCAATCAGAGATATCCAGCGCGCGGCTCGTGCGGCGGACTTCAAGCGCTATTGGTTTTGTTTAGTTTTGCATTGTAAGCGAATATGGACGGACGCGGATGGGTTTCAGTTTTGTAACTCAGTGCCAGCGCGAGTGTGTTAACACTGAATTACGAAATTAAGATTTATTTTTTCTGAAGATGTTCCAGAGACAGAGATTTCGCTGAGAAAGTGTTGCAGAATGTCCTCTAAATGTGGAGGGAAAGGTTATAGTAGATGTGGTTGTAAAAATGGTTGGAAGTCTGATAAATGTAGATGTCGCCAAGCCAAAAAGGCAAAGGCAAAGGCTCGTGACTAAATAATATCAGCCGCTCGGGTCGATCTTTAGGTTTTAACCCGTGCTCGCCTAGGTTGGTCTGTGGATGGGTGACCATACATACACAGACATACAGAGTTTTGTCCGTGCCTCGGAAAGTACGTTAAGCCGTTGGTCCCGACTGTCATTTGTGGCCCCAAAAGTCTGACACCAGTCTTACCAAGTCGTATCGTTTTCCCAGTATTAACTGGATTGTTGAGGTTAGAGAGGCAGTCGCTCCATGTAAAATACTGGTATTCAGCTGCATCCGGTTAGACTGGAAGCCGACCCCAACATAGTTGGGAAAAGGCTCGGCAGATGATGATGATGAGTAGGATTAGTAGGATAAGTAGGATAGAAGGATAATAATAAGTCATTTCTATGAAACAATAGAATACATGTTGTAATTTTTTTGATTTTTTAAATGTTTTATGTTATATTTTTAATATGACTTCTTAAAGTAGAAGTCCTTAATGATTAATCCAAATAATGAGTCTGATTATTTAAATGGTTCAATATTTCGTTTATTTTAAGTTTAATGA
The DNA here is from genome assembly GCA_916618015.1 of Xestia c-nigrum. NCBI lineage: Eukaryota > Metazoa > Arthropoda > Insecta > Lepidoptera > Noctuidae > Xestia > Xestia c-nigrum. The sequence continues at coordinate 21,781,484 of OU745246.1, forward strand.
GAATAACAATAAAAAAATAGTAATTACATATATTTGTATTATTCTGCCCAAAAGGTGATGGACAATATGTATAATGCCCAGTCAATTTGAGTATTTGAATAATTCTTATCAAATTGCACTCTTATATTGGCCATTTTTCATAGTGACCGGGCATTATGTATAATGTCCAATTCATCACTTGGTCCATAACATAGATATGACTAGCTGTTGTCTGCGACTTCATTGGAATTGTAAATTTCGAAGTAAGGTATTAAAGGTAGCCTATGTGCTATTCCAGACTTATCTATTTAGGTCCGTGCAGCCATTCTGGTGTGACTGAGTAAATTTTCGCATTCGCGTGGAATTATTCAGGTGTTTTTCCGGGATTAAAAGTAGCTTGTGATGTTCCTGACTATAATCTATCTCTGTGCCAAAATTCATCCAGATCCGTTCTGCCGTGTTTGACAAACATCCATCCATCCGAACTTTCGCATGTATAATATTTGTATAGATTTGTATGGATTTCGCGATTGCACTGCTCCTACGAACTATCAAAGATACGTCATACGTGGAATCATAATGTGAAAGTTTAAAACTATTGTCTGTCACTTACATTGTCTGTGATCTATCTTACAATCTTGCCACGCGACCGGTTTCGTTTATGCAAATAAGCTGTTCTGAGTTCTGATGAAATTATCGATCTGGATTGGTGGCGTTGCTTGTTCCGTATACCGAGAATGTGGCATTGATACGGTTCGAAGTTAAATATTGTACAGTCACAAGCCCTAATGTCACAGTCAAATAGACTTTAAAGAGTTATAAGCGGCCTTTGGGAATATTGGCATACAAAAATTATTCGAGAATATTGACATAGAATTTTCGAACTTTTTTGGTTTTGACACACGTATTTTATCTGGCAAGCGGGCGTCATCATCATCTGCCTTGCCTTTTCCCAAATATGTTGGGGTCGGCTTCCAGTTTAACCGGATGCAGCTGAATACCAATATTTTACATGGAGGGACTGCCTATATGACCTCCACAACCCAGTTCATCATCATCATCATCATCATTTCAGCCGAAAGACCAATAGTACCTCAACCCAGTTAATACTGGGTAATACAAGACCACTTGGTAAGACTGGTTGTCAGACTTTTAGGGCCACTGACTACCTGTAACGACTGTCAAAGATGGACAAATGACAGCCGGGCCCAACAGCTTAACGTGCTTTCCGTGGTACGGAGAAAACTTGGTATGTAAGGGTGGTCACCCATCTACAGACCAACATAGGCAAGCACGGCTTAACCTAAAGATCGGCCCGAGCGGCTGTTATTATTTGACCACGAGCTCCTCTACCTGACAAGCGGGCTGATACCGGTTAAAACTGCTTTTCTCGATGAACAGTTTTGACTGTAATAAATTGGTAGATTATGCACCTTTTAAAACTGAGTTTCTCTAACTGTATTGATTGTATTATGTTGTTACGTACAGTAATATGAACCCATTTTTTTATGAAATAGGTCTTACTTATTTCAAAGTTGCAATCGTTACTCTACGATAAATGGACACTTATATAATATTATTTTCTCTCTCAATCTCTTGGATTTTGCTGAACCCCCAAGACTTTAGGTACTTAGGCACTTCTAAATATTCTCCGTTAGGTTAATTAATATCAAAACAAATACCAAAGTAATTGTTAAGCGTCCAATAGCTATGTGGCCTAGAGATTAATGGCCACCATTAAAATGTAATTATGGCGTTAGGAAGCTATAGAACATTTTATTTAGTATTATTCAGTGCTTAGTAGACAAGCAGACAAGACTATTAAACGCTTCGATTAATCTGTAATTTAAAAAGAAAAGCAGGTGTAAATCATAGAAAGCGATTCAAATTGTTGGCATTGTATAACGATGGTTAATGAATTGGTTCGCCTATCGAAATCCATAGTAAATAATTAAACAAGTAAGAAAACACCGCCACGTGGTATTAGCAGCGTAGTACTTAGTATACGCTGCTAATCCCTGAATGGTTGTCAGAACTGTATGTAAGTACCTACAGTCCTACACCGACTTCTCGACATGCAAGATCTATATTTTGTAAGGTAAAGCAAGGTTTCAATGAAACCAGTGTTGGCTGCCAGGCCAGCGCTGGCTTGGAGCACTGGCGGGAATACAGCACTGGCCTATTTCCAAGCTAGTGACCTACGCCCGCGTGCCCCGCAACCCCCGCAACCCCCGCGTCAGCGTGGCGCTTATCCGTATAACAAAACGTGTACACCACAACAAAAATCCAGGAATGAAATATTTTTTTTAATCCATTTGCCTCATCTAAACAGCACGGGCCAGGCCAGTACTAGCTTGTCTGAGGAGTGGCGCCAGTGTTACTGACTTTGTGTAAATCTGTCTTTACCTATTCCATAAACTGCATAACTCCTATATATAAGTGTCGATCGACGTTTGATTAATGTCATATCGAACAACAAGCAAAAACGAGACTTACCCAAGAATTTCTCTTATACAGCAACCAGCCAATCTACCAACCTAGCCATAAAGTAATCAAACCCATTATCTTAATCAATCAGCTCCAAGCAAGTTCTCTTGATAACATGTTATCTCCGACTGATCGGAACAAGCTGATAGTGACAATCTGGCAGGCGAGGTCACGCGATCATCTAGGAGCGTGTCGGAGGAGATTGTGCGAAAGTGCGCACGCGCATGGCCGCTGTTTTTGTGCGCAAGTTTGCGCGTAACGCGGGCTATTTTCATTATGTAGCTGATTGTATATCCGCTGTCTGTTTTTGTGAGTAGTAAGTAACCTAAGTTCCCGGAAAGTTAAAACAATGGGTTGGTAGCTATTAGTAAACGTTTAGGTGAATGATTTGACGGGAAAATTGTGGACGAATTACACACAAAACTGAGGACATAATGCTTGTTGTCAACACGACAAAATTTAAAAAAAAAAAGTTTTTGCCTCAAATAACATTGTTCCAATATTTAAACATGAATTCATTACGTGTCCTCTATCGAAGAAACTTTTATTTAAAAAGAAATTGTCGGTGTGATCTATCATATTTCGGAAAGGCTTGCTAGCTACAAATAAGGTTAAAAGCGAAAGGAGAAGCGAAGTTTCAGGGATCATCAAATTCCTCTAATTAGTTCCTACTTTACAAGCACTTTTTTGGCACCCGTTTTTTTTCGCCTCGCTATGTGCATTGACTATTCTGCCAGCGTACCAGTGTAATTTTTTATATCTGCCTACAGTCAGTCAGTGCACATTATGTAATGCCTTTATTACATTAGGCAAATATTTTTTACTTCCGCCTTGTATTACACTGAACGATTTTGCAATTAACTTATTGACACATCGTTTTGCACAGGATATTATAGGTAATTACTATTATGTTGATTACTATAAGCTCATATTAGATAAGTAGCTACTTGTGAACTTTCGATAGAAAAGCAATGTACAGACCCCGCGGCTGCGAACATCAAGCTACTACAATCTATCATATTTATTTTATAGATTTTGTACTTAATCGCAAAAACATTAGGTTCAAGGTTGATTACTCGCGGCTTCGCTCCCGTTAGTTATGTACGGAAATTAACCTACGGGAACGTTTTAAATGTAGCCTATGGCACTCGGGTATAAAGTAACTTCCCGTTAGTAAAAGAATTTACGAAATCGGATTAGTAGTTTCGAAGATTACCCCTACATACAAGCTTACAAATAAATATTCCCTATAGAAATAGTACTCTCGTATCAAATCACAAGATAATATGATAGATGCGAAAGAGACTCTGATAGTAACTTTTTTACGTGTGTACGGCTGTGGATTTCGTTTTTTGCACTGAGATATCTAGCTCCTGTACTGGGTTAGAACACAGGGTAATTTTTATCCCAGCAATACTCATGTTCCCGTATGATAATTGCCGACCGCCACGCGGGCCAAGCTATATACCCAGTACTGTATGTGGAGGTGAGATAGGCAGTCGCTTCATGTGAATTCCTGGTATTCAGCTGCATCCAGTTATCCTGGAAGCCGACCCCAAAATAGTTAGGATAAAAGCTAGGTATAGATGATGACGCGGGCGAAACCGACGGCAAAATCTGTGGATGAAAAGACAGTTTTCTCTGCACAAATCTCTTAAGTCACAAATTCCTTACACAACTCCACTTCTATCCATAGCAGCAATTTCTCTTTCAACTTGGCCGAAGATTGGCTTTATATATACTCGTATTGTTCGCTACACGCATACGACACGACAGCAATAAATTAGGGTAAAGTCAGGAGCACCAATGATGGCAATAATATGTAAACATGTAGCAACTTTTACTTTAACTTCATGTTGTTTAGAAGATAGTTTCTTGAAATAAATTTTGTTAAATTACCTTTTCTTGTTTTAAACTTAGGTTTTCATTTCATTTGGTGGGCACTTGTAGCATGTGCCAAATAAACATGTTTTCTTGTCTTTATTTTTACTTAGAACTTATCTCAAAGTTGCTATCGTTATTCTATGAGAAAATCGCTTCTGAATGAGTGTAAGTTAGCACATATTAGTGCCCGTGATTGTACTTACAATATTGAAATGCGTATCGTATCAGCATACCGATTGATTTTCGGAATGGACATTGGACAGTTAACTGGCCGAAACGTGCTCCAGTTCTTTTGTTTTACTTCATATTTTTAATTATGTTCCTGTATGTCGTAAGTGGTACGAGGTGTTGCGAGGAATAATGCTGAATTGTTTAGCTTTTATGTATTTTTATGACGCTACAGTGTGGTATTTGGCACCAGACAAGTTACGGCCAAATGTAAGACATTACAGCCAGGTCTATCTTCATGGTTAAGTACCGCTAGCGAGGCTGGTCCGATGATGGGAGACCATCCTTACCATACCGACTCACCTACATGCCTTGGAAAGCACATTAAGCTGTTGGTATTTGCTGTCGTTTGGAAGTCTATGAGTGCCTTACGGCTAGTTGATATCCAGTTTGTTCTGCTGCAATGGGGAAATCAGATAAGCAGTATTCACACGTAATATAGGTATACATGCTCAGTTAGACCTGGCTAGACTGGAAACCAACTGCGACACAGGTGTGGCACATGTCATCATCGGCTTATAGCCTATGTCGGAGTCGACTCAATACACACGACCCATATACGTTAGCTGTTAGCGATATTTCTGTACCTACACGTCACGCCCTCAAGATGAGACTTGGTGCCTCCTTATAAGGTTGGCAATGCAACCGTTCCTCAGCTGATACAATCTGCATAGGCGTCGTAGATTGCCTAACACCAGGTGACCCACATTATCGCAAGTTGGGATTGATTTGAAAATATTTTTTTTGTCGAATTTGAACGACGACGAATTCAGACGAATACTGAGAGTATTGTATACAAGACGTAAACAGATCCTTGACGAAGCCGTCAACCAAGCATTCTGTGTCATCAAACCAAGTAACTCAAGGCAAATGTAGTGCTGAGAAACGATCTTTTTGGGGAGAAAAATCACGTTTTACTTTAGGACGCAATAAAACGCACCCAAACCACTGTGCTGATGGTGCATTGAATAGTAAAGGTCGTGAAGGTATTTAAAACTACAAAATTAAAAAAACTTATAAAAAAAGCGAAAGTTGACCCCCAATATCTCCGTAACTAGATAGCTCCCGGGTATGTACGGGCAAAACGAATGACTTTCGGGTTCGTTTAGTTCCTTTTTGTACTCATTAAGAGACAGAATATAGCTATCCGTGTTAATTGGATACCTACTGCTAATAAATGTCCTAAAAAACCTTTTGTCAATCAGCTTGAAAACTTAATGGACCTCCATGATAGACCTCCCAACATAATAATATAAAGGTACCAATTTACAGGGTGTAAACCACCTCATCGCGAAGCCGTCAACCAAGCATTCGGTACATACACAAAAAATATTGCTGGGAAATGACTTTCATTTTAGCGGTGAAAAATCATGTTTTGTGATAGAACTCGATGAAACGCACTTAAAACATTGTGCTGTTGGATAGATTGCATAGAGGTCTTTAAAGTAAAAATCTAACAATAAAACACAAGTTTTTATTGTTAGATCTTTACTTTAATAAAATTCTCGTGTCACAATTTTCGTTCCCATTACTCCTCCGAAACGGCTTGACCGATTCTCATGAAATTTTGCGAGCATATTGGGTAGGTCTGAGAATCGGCCAACATCTATTTTTCATCCTCCTAAGTGATATAATTTATATGGCAAAAGAATGTTTGCCGGGTCACCTAGTATTTAATAAAAAAAACTTGTCAGAAAGTTGGATCTTTGAACCCCAATATCTCCGTAACTAGAAGGTTCCCAGGTATGGTGTAGAACAAAAAAATGATCGCAATGATGGGGAAAACAAGTGCCTCTCGGCTTCGTTAAGAGGTGCTTTACATCCTATATAGGTACAATAAGAAAAAACAATCATGTTACTAGTCACAGGTGGCAGTTACGTGTAGATTTTAATAATTACATTATAATCAAACAATGTCAGGGTACTAAAACATGGACAACGAGTAGAATTATAATGTTACACGCTAGTTACTGTAGCCAGTCGGCTTTTGATAAACGTTTTGTGTGGTTAGACATGGCGCATTTTCGTAAATAAGTAGTTCGAAGGTTTATACATTGTCTAAAAGTTAAGAAATACATGATAGATAATAATGGTGATTTCGTGTACCGCAAGGGCTGGTTTACACGGTTTTCATACCCCAACTGAAACTTGTTTATTTTGTTATTCATTTAGGTATGACTTATGACTTAATAAAAAAATCTGTCACGTCCTCTGGTTTAAGAAATATTTATTAACATAACTGAAATACGTAATTTTGGTAATAATACTAAACAAAAAAAAAACGACTATTGTTTGCCTTCTTTTTGTGGCTATTTGAATTAGTTTATTTTATAATCGACCAACAGTAATGCCCTAATATGTTTTCATCCCAAAATCCTTGATGTCGTTCTTCAAAAACCTTTAAATCTTGTTGAAAATGTTCCCCTTGTTCGTCACTCATATTTTCTAAGTTTATATTATATACAAGTAAGAATTCAAAAAGAATTTTAGAAAAACATCTAAGTTTGCCAAAGAGGAATAGAAAGGAGCTACATGAACCACAGACTTAAAGACAAAGTAAAGAACACAACAATCAGAACTAAAACCAAGGCAAAGGACGTGGCTATAAAGGTACTTGGACTGCAATGGAAATGGGCTGGACATTTCCAAAGAGTAGCAGATGAAAGGTGGACGAAAATCACCATCAACTGGTACCCACTGAACAAAAAGCGCAGACAAGGTGGACCACCAATAAGATGGAGCGACAATATTATAAAAATATTAGGTAAAACTTGGAGCAGAGTAGCTAGAAACAGCACAGCATGGAAACGAATGGAGGAGGCTTTCACCGCACTTAGCGGTCCTTGTACATAATATATTTTAATAACAGTACATAGAACATTTACTTTACTAACATTTTTTAAGAGCCAAATTGTACAATAATCATAATTTAGAGTCAACAAAACTGTAAAATAAAGCTATTTTATTTTATTTAATAAGAATTCAAAGTATTTTCAATGGCTGAACTGTCGATGCACCAGCCAAACCAGATTTCCCCCATTCACAATATGGATTCTATCAGAGAAGACTAAAATTCCCATCGCATGCCTCGTTAGGCTTACTTGCGCATAGGCAAACTTTTGGATTTTTGGCATTGATTAACTTTCTTCCACATTACGTGTTGAACTGTTGACGAACAATTTATAATACGAGTTTAAGCTTAAAATATAGTTACACCCTTTTTTTTTTTTTTTTTTTTTTTAAGGATGGGAAATCATCAAATGACCCCCCCCACTCTGGGCGGAGCGGGAGGGAGTGTCAGACTCATACTGACTAAAAACCATCCATGTTCCTTCCTCGCCTTTTACGTTCCGGGGCCGCGGTATCTCTTTCGAACAGGCCCGCAACCCCGGCAGGCTTCGGCCCTTACGGGCCCCTCTCTTTTTGCTGACACTCTTTGAGGCGCGCGTGGAACACGAACGCGCCGTCGACACGGCCTGTCGTCGTCGTTAGACGGCCGGACGGCTAGCTAGCCCATAGCCAGCCGTCCACAGGCCCGCATCTACGGTGGCCGGTAGCCACCACGTGGCCCCCGACGCCCGTTGCGTCTCCCGCGGCGGCCGGGAAGAGAGGATCTCTCCCTCTCTCGTTCCGCCACCTCCTTCGCTAGCATCACTGCTTCGCAGAAGGAGGCGACGGCTTCCCATTCCGTCTCGCTCCGGACCATGGATTGAACCAGGGCCGGACGCGAGAGGTCGCCGCCGCCGATCGCCGCCACAAGGACACGGCGGAGCTCCGCCCACGCAGGGCAGACTTCCACCGTGTGCTCCACCGTGTCCTCCGGTCGATCCTCGCAGTGGAGACACCCGGGCGATTCCTCCCGCCCGATTCGGTGCAGGTACCTCCCGAAACATCCGTGTCCGGTGAGGACCTGCGTCAGGCGGAAGGTGAGGACGCCGTGGCGCCTCTCTAGCCACTCCTCAAAGAGGGGACTTACCGCCAATATAGTTACACCCTAAAGGCTTTATTTTGTAACCTACGATTACGCATAACAAACAATAAAGCATTGAACAAAGACTGAGTCACTCCAACCAACTCACATAGAGACAGACTTATCTAACTGATAAATAAATGAAAGTTTATATTGCTGTATCAGTATCTGATCTTTACATGTAGGTAGGTATAGGCCTAATGTATCGTAGTGTTTCACTTCTTCTAGACAAGTTCTGGCACGGTTATCTGACAGACATTTATGTATTTTTTTGTTTGCCTGAACTATTCCCATATGACGCAAAAGCCTGCCCATTCTTGTCAAAAGTGTTTGATATAAAACTGTGCATTGTTTGGGCGATTTTTTAAGTATTTAGCGTGTTTTTTTTACTCAATTTGTGGTGCTGCACAAAGTATGCTACCTGACGTATCACCCTGTCGAAGGGGAAATTCAAAAAACAAAAAGCAACGCAATAAGGAAAGAAAGCGGAGCTTGTCGAAAGATACATTATATTTAACATTTTATCGACTTAATTACCATTTCTACACACCATCCCAGAACTCTCGATAGTTTGAGTTTTTCTTCGGTTATATTTTCTGGTTAAGCTGTTTCCTGGGCAATATTATTCTAAAAGTTGTTAAATAAACTTCAGTCACTTACTTTTTGCTTTTAATGATCTAAGGCAGTGGTTCCCAACCTTTCTTAGGCCAGGAACCACTTTGGTATGTTCATTGTTAACAGGGACCATATGGTCCTAGATAAACATTGAACACCGACAGGATTATAACTAGGGGATTAAATCTTTAACTTACACTATACAAACATTGGACAAAAGATATCAAATTGAGCTCGAAAAATTTAGCAATCATTTAGTAATTTTGCCTGTGATAGGTTCAATTAGGTTGGGTTGAGTTTTCATCTTCTGTGCGCGTAAAAAGTACGAATAACATTTTAATCTTTCGCGGACCGTAGTCGAGGCTCCTGCGGACCACCAGTGGTCCGCGGACCACAGGTTGGGAACCAGTGATCTAAGGTGATCATTGGTTAGATGTTACTTAATGTAAGTTTTTTTAAAAGAACCCATTTGATTGTTTCTTCAGAGGTTGGAAGCTTAGGTACGAAAGAAATTATAACTACGACAGTGTGTGTAACAGTCTTGAATCCCAGATAAAATTGCCAGAAGAGGTGTTGTTTCGTGATGCTATTAGCTCCACAGCATTATTTAATTTCAGTGCCTTTTCCCACTTTTTTTCATGCAAAATTTCTTGGTAATGTAACAATGCCTATTTCTTTGCATCCAAAGGCTACAAAACGACCCATAATATTGAAAAAATCACAAAACAATAAGATTTTCTTTAATTTCTATGGACTTTGACAGTTTGTTTGTAACAAACAGTTAGCGCCCTCTACGTGAAATTATTTGACAGTTTTCTTCCCCATTAATAGAAACTGAACACCTCATTCAAATTAAAACTAAACTCTAAGTTCTAGTTCAAATTTTCATAATTAGTAAGTAGTTGTTATATCCTCTGACCTATCATATCTGACCTATTTGCTACACTGAATGACTGAACTGTTCCCAATCATCCCAATAAAAAAAATCTCAACAGCAAAACATACGAGTAGGTAGGATTAAGGCTAATAATTCAAAGTTCTTGCAAGATTCAAGTTGAGGGTCTGAAAATAGTGCGGTCCATGGCCCTCTACGGGGCCCCAGTGTGGGCGCGTTCGTTGAAGCGGCGTGCCGCTCACCATTTGAACGCGCCCCAAAAAGTGGTGGCCGTAAAGATGGTGCGTGGGTACCGCACGATCTCTCGCGAGGCGGCGGGCCTGCTTGCCGGATTGCCGCCGTGGGATCTGGAGGCGATAGTCCTCGCGCGCCTGCATGAGTGGCGCGCGGAGGTACTACGCCGGGGGGAAACCCCGCTGCCGCGGCAAATTGCCGCTCAGCGGACTGACCTCCGGCGCGATCTCATGGCGACATGGAGAGAGCGACTGTCGCAACCCCGTGCAGGGCACGCCACGATAGTGGCGGTAAGTCCCCTCTTTGAGGAGTGGCTGGAGAGGCGCCACGGCGTCCTCACCTTCCGCCTGACGCAGGTCCTCACCGGACACGGATGTTTCGGGAGGTACCTGCACCGAATCGGGCGGGAGGAATCGCCCGGGTGTCTCCACTGCGAGGATCGACCGGAGGACACGGTGGAGCACACGGTGGAAGTCTGCCCTGCGTGGGCGGAGCTCCGCCGTGTCCTCGTGGCGGCGATCGGCGGCGGCGACCTCTCGCGTCCGGCCCTGGTTCAATCCATGGTCCGGAGCGAGACGGAATGGGAAGCCGTCGCCTCCTTCTGCGAAGCAGTCATGCTAGCGAAGGAGGTGGCGGAACGAGAGAGGGAGAGATCCTCTCTTCCCGGCCGCCGCGGGAGACGCAACGGGCGTCGGGGGCCACGTGGTGGCTACCGGCCACCGTAGATGCGGGCCTGTGGACGGCTGGCTATGGGCAATAGCTGGCCGTCCGGCCGTCTAACGACGACGACAGGCCGTGTCGACGGCGCGTTCGTGTTCCACGCGCGCCTCAAAGAGATGTCAGCAAAAGGAGAGGGGCCCGCAAGGGCCGAAGCCTGCCGGGGTTGCGGGCCTGTTCGAAAGAGATACCGCGGCCCCGGAACATAAAGGGCGAGGAAGGAACATGGATGGGTTTTAGTCAGTAAGAGTCTGACACTCCCTCCCGCTCCGCCCAGAGTGGGAGAAGTCATTTGATGATTTCCCATCCTAAAAAAAAAAAAAAAAAAAAAGGGTCTGAAAATACGACGGTGAAGGTGAAATGAGGGACAAAATAAGGAAAACGAAATGTTTCAAGTTTTGCCAAATCATTCAGAGAGCTTGCGACACTGCTTTAACACGACATGTGATATCAAATGCCAAACTGCATGTGATGGAATCGAACATGCGAATTTATAATTAATCACACTCAGCTTTTAGCGCGGCAAGCAAATAAATACATAGAGCTTTTTCATGTTGTAATAAAAATAGGTCTATACACTTCTCAAATTAGCACTTTCAGAGAATCATCATATCAGCCGCAGACATTCACGGCTGGACATATGCCTCCCCCAAGCGTCACCAAGGGGTTCGTTCTTGTCGCCTTTAAAGGAATCCCGCGGTCTTCACTAAGTCTTCAGTCCCCGTTAAAGGGAATCATGGTGAGAAAAAATTGGGTTAGCTAAACTATTAACAATTTTATCCTAGTTTTTCTAAATGCGGTCCATCTGATACCTAATTAAATTCAACGTCGTAAAATTACAAGGCAGGCGTTTCATAAATACTAAATAATTCTGTCTGATTAATTTATTAAATACCTGATCGAGACCTTGAAATTAGACATGCATACAGTCCTTTTCCGATTTTATGCACATAAGTGCTATTTCGAAGACTTCATTGGAATTTTGAACAGGGCGAAAAAGTGAGAAGTTTGCATTTCAAGGACACTTCAGACTGCGCGAGAGCAAGCAAGAAAACTTTTCAAATAATCTGAGGCTCGAGGTGGTTGCACCATCGATTCGTAATCCCTTGGATTCCTAGGATCTCATTAGAATTGAAGTTAACATAATCAGCTGATGATGGGGCTATGCAACCGCGTAATGTTATAACAAATTATTATTGTTTCACTAATAGAAGAATTTGTAAAATCACGCCTAAGTCTTACCGGTTCCAGCGTGTGCGCAGGCGAAGAAAAGGCGCGCGCGACGCCCGAGTTCGTCAGTCTCGCCAGGGTCGCCACAAGGGTCGGACCACAATCTAGTCATTAAAAACTTTTTTTATAATTGTATTTTTTATAATTTTGTAATCAAAAGGCCATCATGAAAGTGTTCATCGTACTAACAGCAGTCACCGCGCTAGCGAGTAAGTATACTTGATATAAGTTGTATATATTTGTGACAATATGTTAGTTATATGTAAAGTATTCTTTGTGGAACAAGAAAATTGTAATGGTTATTTATGAGAAAAACGGCTCAATATTCACCCATAAGGATAAAGAAGGTACCATTAATATTGATTAAATCATTCTGCGAAAAATATTTCCAGTGTAAAGTGAATAAATAATGTCAAAGTTTATTACCTATATACTTTAGCTGGTTGCACAACCATAAATCAGCCGGGCCGTCGAAATTAGGCTCAAAAAAGACAATATAAATATTTCGTTTATAGTCAGTACAAAAGACTTCAACGAGTGCACAGTTTTTTTTTAAATCGCGAGAGATTTTTTTGTACACTGTCTTTTATTATATTTACACTTCTTTAATTATATTTTAAAACATGTTATATATTAATGATCAGCCTCTTGACTAACACAAACTTTCAGTCCAGTTTAGTTGATTTCCACACCCATATTTTCCGTTATTATCAGATTATAAAGGAATAGTACTTATTTATTTGACGTAACACAATCAAAGTTCCTTGTTGTATACCATGCAACACAATACCTAGTAAGGCTATGTAACTATTGCGAAAATATTATACAACCAGCTGTTGACCCGGCTAATTGAACGCATATAATGTAACTGTTCACGCATACTCTTTCTTTTTTGACAAACAGAAACATAACGAGAAAATTATCAATCACTTAAGCATCAGTTGGACTGGTATGGACATATTGTGGCCGGTTGTGGACGTGTCGGACACTGATATATCAGATACTTCAGTAATATATTTGTGTATGGAGGTGTCTGTGTCAAGAGCCACGTCCACTATATCCGTGCCGGTTTGACCTTTAAAGAGTTTTCTTTCTTTATTAGTTAGTACAGCTCTAATATACAGACTGAAATTATAACAATCATGTTGACAAATTAGTCAATGCAAGGCAAAAGTCAATGCTGCAACACTGAAGTGCTGTTAAACATACTTTTTTACAGCCTGTAAAAGCAATTACCCTTTTAAAGAACATCTATGTTATATGTTTTTACTGACAAAGCACCAATTTTATGCACGAACATTTCGATCAAACTGATCCAAATCTTGATGTCGAAAGTTTGTTTCGAAATGATTTTGTAATCGATTGTAGCTGATATAAATGTGTGTCAAATGTATTAAAAAACATATTAAAAAATCAGAATTAAAACAAGTAACATACATTTAGTACTTCTGAATCTAAAGGTGTGATAAGATGTGAAGTTTACCTTCTTGAAGCTTGCTTAAAATTTGGAAAAGCTGAAACCCCTTCGCAAGCCATAGAAGACCAAATTACTCATGAATAATGTTGGTATCCGATGGCCAATAATACAGATACAAGCAGTCAAAGAAAAGGCGATGTATCTAACCCAAAATGTGACATCAAACTGTCCTTCAATCAGCATGGTTTAGGTATGTGGTTATAAAATACCACATACGTCTAGAATTCATCCTGAAACAGCTAATATATTCCTTTGAATTTATCGAACATTGCCATCACGTACTTTTGGGTTCAATTGCCTAGTAATAGCCCGCTAGGCCACCTCGCTTGCATTCATAAAATATGTGCAATCAATTAGTAAGCGAGCCGTGTGGAATGGCTGCTTGCAATCAGGTTTATATGCCGATATTAATTGTTATTTCTCCTTATCAAAATGAGGGCAGTTTATGAGGACCTTGGTATAAAACATAACCTGAAAACCCCGAAAGTATGAGCAGACGTGTCAGTAAACCCACATTTACCTTGAAATGTGAGGAATATTTCCGACACGCCCTTTAAAGTTGCCTAATTTCAATGCTATATACAAATATCAAAACTTAATGGAAACAATATGGATATCAGTGATGGACATTAACATTTGAATTAGGAATAATTTAAAATCATCTCTTGGCTTGACAAAATTTATTTCAATGAGAGAATTAATTAAAGTTTAAACTTATGGAAGCAAACTTTCAACTAGTTTTAAATATAATACTATCATCTTCCTGCCATCGTCTATTCTACTTGGGTTTTCAAGTTTTCTTCTTCCATTTTCCTCAAAATTTCACGCTGTATATATTTGACATCTGACATGTCAAATATATACAGCGCGAAATTTTAATGGTTGTTTTCCCGCGGCAGGACGATTACCCATCAGTAGCACTATCGAAACGCTACTTATATTAGGTATGTATTAGGTATAGACCTAATACAATACGAAGGCGAAAACTGCTACGGCAAAAAGTAATTATTTCAGGACACTACACGTCCAATACAAAACTATACAAAAGAAATACTCGACTCAACAAAGTTTCACTTTACGATAAGTAGGTATAGAAAACTGTAAAATAAAAACCAAACTTAAAGAAAATAAACAGAAAATTGCGTTCACATTCACAACCGAATGGCTTTGTTGTAATCGACATTGACATTCGCTCGCTTTGAATATTTTTATCGTGAAATAAAAAAAAAAAACAGTTCACGCGTTTCCCCAAAGTATTGCGTGGAACTGTTTTGACACCGGTGATATTAAAATTTACGCAAATATTGTGGAATTTTGTAATAAATGTTGCGGTGAGAGTATGGATTTATGTTTCTGTAATATATTGTGCTGAAACAGTAATAGTGTTAGTTTATTCGCTGGTTTTCTTGGTAATCTAGAAGTGTAACACAACATTCGTTTTTAATTCATTTCCATGCCTTAGATGCCACCTGAAGTCTCGACTTTTGCCCCGTTGTTGGCAACAGGTTCGTCCCATATTACCTACATAGAATTATAAAATATGGATGAGGATAACTATGGTTCGGCCTAACTCTTCAGGGATTACAGGCGTAAAGTGCTGATGAAGAGTTATTTTAGTATAAAATATAAGCAGTTTGTATTTTACTGTCATCTTGAGTCATTCGTTTGGAATTATTTAAGTATATTTCTAGTAAGCTCTAATTATAATATATTTGAATATATAAGTTTAACAATATCCATATTTGTTAATTGTAATTACCATAAAAGTTATTAGTGTATGACAGTCATAAAAATTTGGATAGATTAACGTAATTATTAATCAGAATAATCTTAATTATGACTAACGATAATAATACAATTATCTTGATTAATAATACAATTATCATTATTTATGACACAATTATCATGATTAATAATATGTATAATGCGTTTATACTAAAGTAACTATGCAGTACTTAGTACATTCAGTAACAGTGTCAATTTTGAGTTGGATTTTGCGAAATTACTTTAAGCTATCATAATATTGATGTAAATACTGAAGTCAATCAAGGAAATCCGAATCCTAGAGTAATTAAACATGGAGACTTACAAGTTGCTTAATAAGTAACCTTTTGAAAGATTGTAGGTAATCAATATTTCCCTTATACCCGTTCTCACTAACTCTAAGCAATACTTCAATGAAACCTAAATATTATTGCGCTGCTGGTTGAAATATCAACTCTCTGTGCTGTGTAAAGCGTAGAAAATCGAAAAGTCCGATTTAATTTAGGTATGAATTTAGGTGTCATCAAGTTGTAACCTTTTGAACGATTGTAGGTACAACATATTTCACACATTTACTCGGAAAAGCAAAGATGAATAATTATTGGAATTGGTCGTAAAGCCACTGAGCAAATAAATGTCAAACAAGTTTACCGGAATGTTTTTATCCACAGCTTATAATTCAGTTATTTTCGTATGCCTGTCACTACCTGAGATAAACGTGATTCTCAGACATGTCCGTGTTTTAAATATATTTCGCTTTTTTTATTGGATAACAAATCATTAAGATTCAGGGTTAGGTCTCAGAATAATCTTGGAGTCTGAACCTGTTCAAGATGTTTTCCTTCCTTGAGAGACTTTCGTTTATCTTCAATCAGCTGTAGTTTATTGTAAAGACTACAATTACTTGCGATATTGCTTCTTTTAATGCAAATTCTTTGCGTATAAATATGTTAATTGTGATATTAATATAAGCGGACATAGCAACAGCTGATAGACCACCTGAGATTGTAATAATGAGTCACAGCAATCATGTACATGCTTAATTAACATTATTAGAATAATTTTTCAATTAATCAAGGAGTTGAGCATTTGGTGCTGATATTTCTGTTTAATGTTCTTCAAAGTTAATCATGTTTTCGATAACAACTTTTAAAGGAATCTTTCTTTTTATTCTTTACCTCAACATTATGAGTATTTTATTTCTGTCTTCATCATATTTTTTCTTGTTTAATTTCAAGGTTCCACACATGTTTTTATCAGCTCCTATCCTGCCTAGGTTTATAAATAGGTCACTTTATCTCTTCTGTTGTCCCTCTTGATATACAATATAGATATCTGTTGTTGTCACTTTTCTATAATTAGTCAGCTTTTCTTCTTCAATTGCCTTTTGCTCTAGAGTTTTATGCCCTTCGCCTAATCCCAACTGATGTTCCTCAAATATCACATTAGATTACTCTCTAAACACATCTCCACCATCACATAATACATCCAATATAACGGTATCATAATAGGTCAGTGTGATCTCGACCCTTGCTGCATCAGCGCGATGCACTGGTGTCGTAAGCCTCGAATGACTTTCACTTCTTGCGTCACGCGCGCGTTGGTTCGGGTACGTCTTGATAATCATGTGTTACATTACACGCGAGCTTTTGTTGATCGATTGGTGAGGTTTTGTGTTCGGTAAAGGTTGGGTTAAAGTTTAGTGGGTAATAGTTTGGCTGTTATAGGAGGTAGTAACAGATATGGAAACATGGATAGAGACGATGAGAATTTTTGGTCCCGTAGTGGGTAAAAATAGGTTTAGGATAAATTTACTGGAGTCTTTCCTCTTTCGAGTTCTGTAGGTTTAAATGTGTTAAAAATCATGAGATAATTATTGGTCTATTGCAAATGGTGCATTTCGATATAAGACACGAAGAATTGCCGATTTACCTAAATACATTCTTCTTTAAAGATCTGATGTTCGTCGGCAAAATACTCATTTGCAGAATTACTCATTACTGTCTCATTATCTCTTTTAACACCGCCAAGCCTACTTCTGGAGTAGATACACACAACACGGGTTATTTGAATGCAATTACTTCCATTGCGTCGTACACGTTACATGATCTCCGGGTCGTGTGAGACTGTTTTATAATATCTGCTACTTAGGTCACATGGTGACACAGTTTTCTTAGTCCACCGGTAATATTGAGACTTTTAAAAGAAAACAATGGTAAAGTTTTTGTGTTGTGCTAGACAATATTTCATGAACTTGAATTATCAAAGAAATCTATCTCAATTGTTTGATATTAAGATGGGTATCAAAACCATTGATGACTTAAATATGTCATAGAAATATCTCATCGATAAATCATTAGCAAATTGACGATTTTACGACTGTTTCAACAGTCATATAATATAATATCTGACAGTGAAAAGGTCAAGATTAGATCCTGTAGATTTATGTTAATGTATGAAGTCTACTTGATACTGATAAGGTCAGATTTCATTTAGGACTTTGTAAAAATAAATTCATAGATTTTTCGATGACCCAGAGACAACTTTCTGAATTATTAATGTAAGGTTTGAGTGCCCATTCTCGTATATTTTAAATCAGCTTTATGTATAAATAGATATTAAAATAAAGGTGAATTAAGTGAATAATACCTATTTTGTGAAACTACTACATATGTTAATATTATACGGCCTTGACAATTAGACTTGATTTAAATTGCAAAAACACCGCTAATCCGAAAATGTCAATCTAAAGTCCTAAATATTCAGCTAGTGATGTGGCGCCAGTGCGCATCCTTTCAAATTTATTGGTATTTAATATTCACATTAATTTTTTTTGTTAATATGCTAAAGATTTATAAGACCTATATTTAAGACTTCCTGGTACTATTGCTTGTCCAATCCAATAATTATATTTGAAAACTTGTAGCGTCTTCAATTTATTTCATTTCAACTTAAATGTGAATCTAGTTAAGTTTACAGTTACTTAAATTTCACAACTGTACAACCATCTTTGTTTTCATTATCATCACAAGAATGAAAGTGAACAAAAAAACTTCAAAGTAACTCGGGCGGCCGCAAAATGAAAATTTGCACAACTTTTAAAGAAACCGATCACAACACTATTCGTAACATATCGAGCGCTCGAGAGCAGAATGTGTGTCATTTCTTATATAACAGTACATACTTATGTAACAGAAACTCGATCCGTATCTCAGAAGAAAAACTTGCTTATTTACCTAAATCGGCTTTCACTGACCGGTCCGATTTTTGGACAAACCTGTCCTACCGGAACGGTTTCGTCCGAACGATTCTGTAACTAATTTAATTAGGTAGTTAATGAGTTAATATTGAAGTAATAAGTTTATAAAATAAAGATGGATGTGATACCTTGTTTTGGGTCAACGCTTTTAACTTGCTGTAATGTTCGCGTTTAGCAGTACTAATTAACGCATGTTGGTAATCGTTTTTGAAATATATTGACGAAAGTGTTTTACATATTAATTGCTTACTGTCCGTTAAGAAAGATTTTGAGTTTGATTATAATTGTTTCGAAAATGTAATATTTGTAGTTTCAGCCCAATTAAGTTTTTGGAAACTACATTTCATAAGACCCTGTATTTAGCCTACCGAATATAAAAGAATGGGAAAATTGTCAACTCATTTCCATTTCTTCTTCCACAAAGAACACTTAACTGTAGCCGTAAGTAAAAGTGGCACATATGAGGAATGATAAGACCAAAAATGAGTCTTAGATACTAATTAAATTTTCTTTTTTAATAAGGCTCTATTTTCTTCAGCATCCCATGTATGTTCTAGAAACTTCTAAAATACTTTCGAACCTAACCTCTCCATCTTTTTACAGGTGCACAATTCAAATGCCCAAACAAGGACGGTCAATACGAGGACTCTGTCCAATGTGACAAGTTCTACGAGTGCGTGGACGGTGTATCCACTACCAAGCTATGCCCCGACGGTCTGGTGTTCGACCCAACCATCAGGAAGATCAACAAGTGCGACCAACCCTTCAATGTAGACTGTGGAGACAGGACTGAGCTGCGTAAGTATTTAACACTAGCTGACCCACGCAACTTTGTCTGCGTCACATAAAACGAAAGGAAAGAAATCCCCGTTTTTGCAACATTTTTCATTCCTGCTCCGCTCCTTATGGTTGTAGCGTGATGTTATACAGCCTATAGCCTTCCTCGATAAATGGACAATCCAACACAAAAAGATTTTTTCAATTCGAACCAGTAGATCCGAGATTAGCGCGTTCAAACAAACAAACAAACAAACAAACTCTTCTGCTTTATAATATTAGTATAGATTATGCGTTTTGTTGAACCAGGGCTATATAATATTGTCACGTAAGTGTCCTTAATAATGCGCCAAGCTTCATGTGAAAAGGAAGCGGTGGCGAAGGTGTCATATAACTCGATTCCTGTTAGATTCCCTTTGACAAAAAGGCATAGTTCGTATTCTATGGATACAAACACGCAAAAAAGAAACATTAAAGATATATACTCTGGATTACCTCAATTTACCCTTCGCTACTGGAAGGTAGGGCTACCAATCTGAAACAGCTCCTGTACTATAAAGCAGGGTTCACTGCAGATTTGAATCTGCATTGAAATTCTAAGAGATCGTTAACTTAAAGTCTTTCAAAAGGATAGTTTTGTCACCACATATATTTATTACCTTTAAGCTACAATATAAAATATAATCTAAATTTGTTCTTATTTGTAGAATACATTTCATAATAAATCTTCTGGTATCAACAAACCATAGTTCTCGGAAGCAAATTACAAAAACCATAGGAGGAAAAATTACCAACAAATTGCGTTGTTCTACTGCACGTTAGATCAAATGTCGGTATGAGGTCACTTGCGACAATTCTCATAAAGTGAAGGTATCCTGTCTACCTTTGACCGGCTAGGTCGTGGCGACATGCGGCTGACTTTCTAGGCCAACCAGTAGACAATTCTATACATTCATATGTGCATGTTTGAAATGTGTACTGAAGTACTCGTAGCTCCGGGTATGACATTATTCTATTTATCAGGCAACTACAGTACTTTCTGAAGTTACTATGCCTTGTGACTGTAGCTTTGATTTTGTTTAGTATTTTTGACATTCATAAGTGCCGCAATGGTCTAATTTAAATAAATGACTTGAGTTTGAGTTGAGTTTGAGTTTATAGGTTCTGTCGAAAGATGAAAAGTTTTCGTAGATTTCAGATTTATTTTTCATGTGATCACTGCAATGATTTAAAGAACAAGAAGTCTTACAACCAGTCTTACCAAAGGGTACAGTACTAACTGGGTTGTGGAGATCACACAGGCACTCGCTCCAAGTATAATACTGGTATTCAGCTGCATCCGTTTAGATTGGAAGCCGCCCCCAACATAGTTGGGAAAAGGCTAGGCATATGATGATGACTGCAATGACATTTAAACAAACTCACGATAGACGAGGCACATTAAAAAATCGTAATCTACTTACGAGCGAAATAGTTTTTGTCCATGCAATCAGCGAGGAGGAGCCAATAATACGGCAAGTTCATCAGGCTAGTAAGTAAGTAGACTGTTCAGAAACTTTCAACGTCATGAAGATTAGCAGATTGTATGAAAATACTGCCACCACATACAATTGCAACTTGGCAAACTTGGCATTCATGTCAGTTTCTAAATGGACCCCACACTAAGACTAGACAACATACATATCAACATAACATGGGCTCACAGTTTTAGTACGACATAGTTTTTTCATAGTATCTTCATTCCCTTTGGAAATAACCTTTTCATAGTTTTGATTGTCTGCTGCTATTTTATCACACACGTTTGCTATTTATTTTTTAATATTTACCGTTACTTTTCCCAATTATTTAGTAAACGTAAATGATTCTCCCGCATGTTCTAAGTAATAAAATTTACATTGGAATGCGTAAAGTTACGGAGTTCGTTTAAATGTGTGGAATGCAATAACTTAAAGTTCGTGACTTGGAAGTTAAGTAACTTCGACAGTGTCAGCTTACTTTATGTAATTATTCTTTGGATGTTATGAAAGAAAACCAAAAATGGGCGAAGTCAGTAAAATACTCGTAAAAGAGAAAGCATAATTTAAAAAGACTTTCAAGAAATTTATTTCAAAAGTTATCTAATAAACCTAGACGAAAATAATGTCATGGATGATAAAGTCAAAGGCAAAAACCTAAACATTTACAAATGTCCGGAACAGGCGAAAATAATTGAAAATAGCTGCAAACGGTAGAGATCTTGACATAACTGAGTGAAAGATACCAAACCCAATTGACTTCCTGAACAGCGTAATGAAATTGTCATTTCCTAGGTTAAATGACCAATGACCATTTATAATCAAGGCCTTGTCTGCAACAGTCCTTTACAAATATTTTGCTTCTAAAATAACCCTTATGTCAACTAGTATAAAAACTATACTGCAAAACGGGTAATATAACAATGACCAGACAGTATGCACAATGCCAGACCAATAAAACTCCTTGCATTTCTAGACGAAAAGACGAATCAAGTTTTTAAATACATAATTCGAATTTCGAAAAGTAGTTTGCATTGAATTAATGCAACCGTCTGCATCTGTCTTAATTTATGTTTTTGATGTGCAACTACAAGATTTATGGATGAATGTAATTAAAATGCAATAGGTCACGCGAAATGATATTGCTATTATTTTTCGTTTGTTTATTTTACAGTTTACATAATTGGTTTTATGTTCTGCATTTTTTATGATCTTTGCATAAGCTTCTCATTGATGGTTAATTGGCGTTGCAAATATATTTGGAAAGATGATTTTAGACTCTTGATTCTTCTTCTCCATTTTTGTCAAATGACTCTTCAGTATCTTAGTTTCCTCTAGGAGATTTTGGTTGTTTGGGCATATATGAAGCAGGCACCTTTTCTTTATTTGTATCGTTTAATGTATACAGGGTGTATTTCACCTCATCACAAAGCCGTTAACCAAGCATTCTGTATATCAAACTAAGTAACTTTACGCAAAAAATATTGCTGGGAAACAACTTTTTTTTTGAGGTTATAAATCATGTTTTGTGGTATAACTCAATGTAACGCACTCAAAACATTGTGCGGATGGATGGATTGAATAGTACGGGGGTCGTAAAGATATTTAAAGTAAAAATCAATCGATAAAAAGTGGTATTTAAAAAAAAAACTTGTCAAAATCTTGCAACTTTGACCCCCAATATCTCCGTAACTAGGAGGTTCCCAGGCATAGCGTAGCACAAAAAAAATATCAAAATGACGAGGAGAACAAGTGCCTTCCGTATTCGTTAAGAGGTGTTTTACACCCTTTATATTTCTATTTATTCCTTACAGAGCCTGCCAAGCCCAACGACAGGTGCCCCCGCCGCAACGGTTTCTTCGCCCACCCCGACCCCACTGTCTGCAACATCTTCTTCAACTGCATTGAGGGAGAGTCCACTGAGGTCAAGTGTACCGCTGGTCTCCACTTCGATGAATACTCCGGAACTTGCGTGTGGCCCGACTCCGCTGGCAGACAAGGATGCCAGGCTCAAGAGAGTGAGTATTTTTTGTTATTACGGTTTTAGATTTTTTTTCTTCAAATGAAGAACAATTTGACATAGAGCGAAAATATTAATTGGTACAAACAATATTTTGTGCCAGTAAGCGTAGCTAGCAGTAGCGTGGCTCACAACAAAAATAAATCAGTATTAGCAGCTATTTTCTTTTTGAACGCTGTTGGAGAATAATCAGTTTTCTTTCTTTTTCTTTCTTTTCTTTCTTTTTCTTTCAGAATTTGCCAAAATGTACCAATAGCTATTTAAGCTTTATCACAAATTTTCTTTTTCTTTTTATTCCCTTTTCTACTTTCCCAAGATTCTTTGTTTTTCTAATTCAAATTTTAACTTACTCCATTCCTTTTACAGAGAAAACCAAAGACGGTTTCGAGTGCCCCGAGTCTCCCAAGGTAGACGCCCAAGGTCAGATCGTAGCCCACCCCAAGTTCCCCCACCCCAACGACTGCCAGAGGTTCTACGTGTGCCTGAACGGTGTGGAGCCCCGTGACCTTGGCTGCACAGCTGGAGAAGTCTACAATGAGGAGACTGAGAGGTGTGACGCACCTGAGAATGTTCGCGGATGGTAAGTTAAATTCAAGATTTTTTGCAACTTACATGTAGGGGCTGAAGATTTATTTTTCAACCGATAATTTTGGTGCTCATTGACAAGTCATACTCATAGGGTCTTTAGGGCCATTTATATCTTTAATATTATTTACTCCTGAGAGCGTTGGATTTAGATTCTGCGAAACAAATCAATTCAAAACTCGAACATTTTGTTTATTGGACTGGTGTAGGTGTTGTTCATGAACTTTTTCAATTTTATGAGTGCATAATACCATTCCGATGGCCGATGGGGCCGAAAAGTTCTGGAATGGCGACTGCAAACCGGAATACGTTGCGCTGGACGGCCTCCAACTAGGTGAACCGAAGACCTGTTGAGGGTTGCGGGAATCCGCTGGATGCGAGTCGCACGGGACCGATCAATGTGGTGATACCTGGGGGAGGCCTGTATCTAGCAGTGAACGTCTTTCGGCTGAAATTACGAAAATATCATTCTTGTAAATCGTGTTTGGTTTATAATGTTTGTTTGATGTTGATGTTTCTTAGACACAATCCTCAATCCACAATCGTTAAAGTGTCTGCAGATTCCCCGAATATGGATTTTTCAAGTTTTTCTAATCGTGGTATCTAATTATTATCTTTCTGTTCACAGTGAGGACTGGTACAAAGACTCCGAAGACGCCCCTGCCGCACCCAAAGCGAGATCTTAAGACCTAGTGATATCGTAATATAGTTGTATGTTAAGACTTAATAAGTTAAATACATTTTAAGTTAAACTACTGCCTTTTATTTTTCTATGCGAACTGATGATTTGAAATGGTATTGGTGAATAGTTTCGGCTACCAATATTGGTTATAACCATTGAATCGATTTCCTATTTATTTATTTTGTTCCCTACAACAGAATGCCGAATACTATCATGGATGTAACAAGTAAATGCAACAAAGTGAGCAGTCTATTCGGTTTTGCCTTTTAAGCTGTTTTAAACTTAATATTATAAGTTTGTTTGTCACGATTTAACTCAAGAACTACTTAACCGATTTAAAAAAATCATTCATCATTAGAAAGCTACATGTTTACCGAGTATCAGAGGCTATTTAAATTATATTGATATCATGCACACATCACAATTTTCGCGGTCGAAGACGCGAGCGAAGTGCTACTCATATAATATTTTGAAGAGATAAGTATACAAATAATTTCGGACAGAAGTTTAATAACATAAGTATTAGCCAAAATTGACGCTCTGTTGGGGTACAGAACTGCAATCTGTGAGCTCAAGTGGGCAATAATTCGCTCACCCAGGCTCAGTGCCGCTAAGCATTCATATAACAGAGCAATTAATAAATCACTATCATCATAACAATAAACGAACACTTTTCTAATAATCGCTGCATTAATTGACTGCGTGAACACACGTTACTAACAATAGCTCTCTAGTTATTCCCTTATGAATAAAAGTAGAAATAATTATGGGCCAAGGATAATGCCTTGCGAAACCCTCATTTTGTCCTTATAAGGAATATTGAGACGAATAGGGCTTTACTAAAGTTGCATGAGTATCTGTTGAAAATAGGGCCTTTTTTTGGATGGGAAATCATCAAAAATGACTCCTCCCGCTCTGGGCAGAGTGGGGGAAGTGTCAGACTGACTAAAACCCATCCACGATCCTTCCTCGCCGCTTATGTTACGGGGCCACGGTACATCTCTCTCGAACAGTCGTGCAGCCCCGGCAGGCTTCGACCTTTGCGGGAGCCTTCTTTTTTGATGACATCTCTTTGAGGCACGCGTGGAACACGAACGCGCCGTCGACACGGCCTGTCGTCTTAAGACGGACCGACTTCAAGCTAGCCCATAGCTCACCGTCCACAGACCCGCGCCAAGGGCGTCCCTGACGCCCGGTGTGTCTCCGGAGGCGGCTGGGACGAGAGGCCCTCTCCCTCTCGCGTTCCGCCACCTCCTTCGCTAGCATGACTGCTTTGCAGAAGGAGGTGATGACTTCCCATTCCGTCTCGTTCCAGACCATGTTTGAACCAGAGCCGGACACAGCGCGGCGGTGCTCCGCCCACGCGAGGCCAACCTCCACCGTGTCCTCCGGTTGAGAATAGGGCCTGGGTAGTTAAAAGTGTTATAATATTCCTGTCGATAAAAATACCACAAAACCTAATATAACATCACGCCTGTAATCCCAGATAGGTGAGGCAGAGATGTACCTAATAGCCACTCACTTTTCGCCAGTTATACTCAAGTATCATGTAATACGGGTCGAACTTATTGCCGGGCACAAATCCAGATTATGTGGCTGCTACTAATTCTGCGTACTGCAGAAATTCATGATGGAAAAACCCAACAACACTTTCCCCGGTCTGGGAATTGAACTCAGGACTAAAACAACCTACCAGTAAACCAAAATTAGCAAAAATAATAGCATAATATCATTCCGGTAGAATGTCTGTGACAGCAGCCAAACGGGTATTACCCAAGTATTCAGCAGAATACTATGATAAATTAGTGTGGGGCAGGAGTGATATGGAGATTCGAATAACGTTATTACCACGCAAGCTATTTCCAAAAATTTGACGAGCGGCACGCCAGTTTGAAAACACATTGAGTCAAAAACAGCTATATCGACTGACGTTGTCTCGAACACACTGATTCGATTTTTTTTTTGATTGAATGAATGGTACGCACGCCTACAAAAGTGTTAGATTCACTGTTGTGAATAGCACATTGTAATCTGAATTTCATCAAGGCACAATCAAATCAAGTTCAATCTAAGTTTCAATCAAAAACCGTAGGTTAAACCTGAATATAGACCCAAGCGGCCTTTAGCCATAAGCTCCAGTATCTTATATATATATTCTCCGCTCTTCCGTGTTTCCATACTACCACTGAAACATTATACAACTCAACCATACCATAATTAACCAAAACAGAACATAATTCTATCGTCTCATTGTAACGCACCATCTTACATAGGTGTCAGATAATTATAAAATCAGTCACATCCTCTCACCAACGCTTTGAGTTATTTAACTTGTAACTATGTCAGACACAATGAGATTTCAAAAATTTGTTCCCACTACACGTAGGAAATATAATGTAATACTGGTGTAGACAATGTGTATGTGAATATGTTGGGGAGTACTGAGAATTGGCCACCATACTTGTGGTTGAATGAGGTGAAGTGTCAAGGGATTATCTCGTGTGATGTCAGTCAGTCGTAATAATGTAAGAGACAATTGTTATCCGTGGTGATAGGCAACTGGACTTATCCCAGTTGTAAACGTCCTTTTATGCTTAGTGGCCTTGTTTTGCTCGGTCTCCTACTGATATGTAGGGAACTAGACAATTAAGGTTCTAAGGTCGACTGGTAGAGAAAGCCTTTTGGTATTAAGTCCACAGTACCACTCTTGCACATAAAGTTAAAATAAATAAATAAACTATTGCTTGTGTTTATGGTCACTCCTCTACTTAGCTTATTAATTTCGGTGCGGGATCGTAAATACAGTTAAATTGTTTCTCGTTGAAGTTTTTCATTGTCTTTGCGCTTTTCTGATGGTCACCACAGTTGATTCTGGCTGTCAGGAGTTGCAGTAATTTGGAAATAGTGTGGCTGGGTGTCCCAATAAAGAAAAAGAAACCTATCCTAGTCCATAGCTCATCATAGGTATACTTCTTGTTGCGCTGCAATATCTGGTCCGCATTCAGTCCGTCACAGTGTGACTTCAGTAAGTTGTACTTAAACAGCGTTTTACAATGATACCCAGTCTCTTTACTAACTGTTCTATTACAAGTATTAAAACCTTTAAAACATCCACCAAAAAAATCTAAACGCTGGAGTCTATACCGCAGTCGATTCATCAACGGAATTGTTTCGGCTCCCACGCCTCCCATAAAATCCACGCATCCATCAAACCGCAAAGTACTTAAATTTTCCATAATTGGTATTAAAATGAACACGATTCTCGTTATTTCGACATGCTCAGGAAGACAGTGCTGGTGGCATTTGACATGCGTGTATCTAAGCACAGCATTTGACTCTCATTTGACATTTACATGACCTTTAACTATCGTCAATGTGAATACGTTTATGTAAAAGCTGTTATGTGTAAAGGTAGTTTGGTTTCTATCGTATATAGAGATAGAATTACCTTCGGAGAAAACCATACATAACATCACGCCCGTAATCACAGAAGAATGGGCAGAGGTGTACTACCGTACTGTATAGTAGTACACACACCCACATTTCGCCATTTTCGTCTCAGCCCGGAATCACCCATTACTGGGTATAGGTCAGTAAAACGCGCACGGAACCGGAAAATTTCCATACGCCCGCTTTTCCGGTAGCATTCGTGTATCAAAACCGAAAATGTTAGAGATCATTGTATATTGTAAGAGAGCCCACAGTAAAAAAAATACACCAGGTTAGGCAGTAACCACACGATAAATGAAGATGTACGTTTGCCTGGCTCGGCCCCACAGAATCTGCCTTTTAGGTGTTCACCAATGCAATGTACTCGCCTCTAGGAGTATATGTACCGGTTTCTTTTTCAATGTACCTCTGTACTTTTGAAGAAATTTGCAAAATAAGGGGGCCGTGCTGAAAACGTTTGGCTGGCACGGCCCTCTTTTTTTGCGTGTAGCTTGAAAAACATAAAGCGCATTAAAAAGTTTCTTAATCTCAAGGAATGTGCTCTGTTGACGCGTTATATGTACCGCAACGGATATTCTGAATTCGTAATAACAAAAAAATATATAGATGTAGATAGGGGGCCGTGCTGAAAAATAAATAAATAATAATAGTATTCCCGATGTCCCCTCTATCATCATCATTTCAGCCGAAAGACGCCCACTGCTGGACATAGGACTCCCCCAAGTGTCGCTACATTGACCGATCCCGTGCGACTCGCATCCAACGGATTCCCGTCCCCTCTATAAGTCTCTTAAATCTTAATCAATCTAATCTAATCTAATCTTTTAAATCTCTTTGGTTAATAAGGACATATCTGGCTAGACGCGGAGATGGCCGATGAAGCAAGGCTTTGATCGAGGTGTGGCCAAGATTAGGCCAAAGAAATAACGGTCGACAATATCGTTAAAGTCGCTGGAAACACCTGAATAAAGGACACACGGAACCGGGAAGTATCGCAGAAAAAAGGGGATCCCTAGCCTATCAATGATTGGGGTGCTTTCGGGCTGATACGATGACGAATTATGACATCATATCGGTTATTCCGAAAAAATAACCGAGTGTCTGAGAGTGCAATAAGACCTAAAGTAAACCATTTCTCATAATGACGTACAAAATGTGAAAAATCCCTTTCAAATATTTAAGTACGTGAAGTGGTTTGCAAAGGTTGACAACCTCAGTAATATGTTCCAATCTAAACTCAGGTATTTATTTTTTTATTTTTAGTGGCCTCCAAAAGCGTTCACCTTGCAAACTGGAAGACCTCTGGTGACTGCGGATTGCAGTTTAGGGATCCGTGGAGGTTAAAGTAAACGAGTTGCGTACTTTCAACTTAGTGTCCCGTAAGTAAGTCAGAGGGAGTCAGCAAAGAGACCAGTGGCAGGTAGTGGTAAATATTTTAGTTCCTTGTATAGCTCTTTTTTACATCCTACTAATATTATAAATGCGATAGTTTGTGAGGATGGATGTATGTTACTCTTTCACGCAAAAACTACTGTATTTGGATGACATTTTTCACACTGATAACTTATAACCTAGATACTTTCTATCCCGGTTGTATGGTCCCGTGAGTTAATTAACGAACACAACGGGCCGCGGGTATAAGCTAGTATGATATAAAACCTCTTTTTTTTCTTTTGATAGCTTGAAAGAACCCATAATAGGCATGACGACACTATCAAAAAATTACAAATCAAATTAGTCCGTTAGAGTATTGAAAAATATTGGACACGTATTTTTTGTTTTTGTAAATCAATGAATCAACGCATCAAAACTCAGGAGTGGGGGCTCGTGACGTGAAAACTAGCAAAAAAATTTGGGCGTGACGTATTGAGAATTTTAAAATTGTTGTATCTTCGTTAAAATCAGAAAAAATACGGGATAAATATTTTTTTTTTATTTAGCTGACGGAATAATCAGATTTTTTTTTGTCGTCTACCCTATTATACTTTACCTTCGGTTAACAAAATAAAATATTAAAGCGCTACTTTTAATAATTTTGGCTCTTGCAAGAAATTAACTGCAACGTGCGTCTTGAGTTTGTAATTAGAAAAGATTGCGGTTCCTAAAATAAATAAATAAAATAAATATCGCTGGACATCAACACACAGCGCCACCAAGTGCCACACTAAGCAAAGCTTGTGTCGTGGACACTAGATAGTTGATACACTACATATATGCTTTTTTGTTTGTAAATACATACTTATTATACATATAAACATCCATGACTCGGAAACAAATGTCCGTGCTCATCACACAAACATTTGCTCCTACCGGGATTCGAACCCAGGACCCTAAGAACGTAAGGCAGCGTCACTACCACTACGCCAATCGGGTCGTCAAAATTGTGTTTGTTTTTTGGTAAACGGAACCCAATGATTCTTTACAATAATAAGCAAACACATTGTCGTTCCTTTTATTGTATTGAGAAAGGAGTACAGTCATGATGAGATTTTAATGATAATATCACGATCGGTTTTATTTAACCTGCCGTATCTAAACACTAATTAAAGCGTAATATAATTTAGATTGATATCTAGATTTTGAAACTAACTAGTACAATAAGGTTTTATTTTATTTTTGTGTTTGAATTCGTATTTTTATTTTATTCATTTTAGCATTTGTAATACAGATCAAAAGTACCGACATTATTGATGCCCTGAATTTGATTCTGAGAGTTGCATTCAACTGTTTTTTTTTGTCAAATGACTTCAGTCATTAATGTAGTGGTTACAGTAGCTATAGGTTTTTTTTAATATGTTTCCATAAAACAACAATAAATACTATATGACTTATGTCAACCATCATCTGCCTAGCCTTTTCCAAACTTATTTGTGGTCGACTTCTAGTCTGGATGTAGTTAAATAACAGTATAGTACTGGGGAATATAATACCAATATACAGGGTTATTTGTAAAACACCGGCAACCTCGCAGGAGTGGATTGCTGACATCTTAAACAACAACATTTGTTCTACGACTTTTCCGAAAACGGACAAAAAAAAATCAACTCTCCATACATATGTCCGAACAGCTGATGGAGTTTTGCTTGAGAAGTCGATTTTTTTTGCCTGTTTTCCCAAAAGTCGTAGAACAAATGTTGTCGTTTAAGATGTCAGCAATCCACTCCTGCGAGGTTGCCGGTGTTTTACAAATAACCCTGTATAAGACTGGTTTTCATGTTTTCACGCCACTAAATTCCTGTAATGACTGTCAAAGATCATACGAAAGACAGCCAGGACTTACGGCTTTCCGAGGCATGGAGGACACTCGGTAGTAATGGGTGGTCACCGATCCACAGACCAACCATGTCAAGCGCGGTTTAACCTAAAGATCAACACGATTCTCAATGGTTGGAATAAAAAAAAAAAAAACTTTTTCATTCATTTCATTTTTCATTTTCATTTTTTTTTTTCATTTTTCATTTTCATTTTCATTTTTTTGTATTGTAGGGACGTCATGACCTTGCGACGAATGTTATTTTTTCTTTCTTTCTTTCTTTCTTATTATTTAGCCACGAGATCCTCTTGACCAAGATGAACAATTCAATTCCTTCATTAAACTTAATAATATTCATAAAATGCAGGAAACATCCCTTACTACCGTATATGGATGGTTCAGTTTCATGTAATAAATGTCAACCAATATTATATTTATTATTTTATTTGGGTCTATTTTATTGTATAGGTAGTACAGTCACATGTAGGCAGTCGGTCCATGTAAAATACTGGTATTCAGCTGCATCTGGTTAGACTGGAAGCCGACCCCAACATAGTTGTGAAAAGGCTAGGCAGATGATGATGATGAAGAGGTAGTACAGTCACAATCAAATACTTAAAGTTGTTAAGTATATAAAAGGCTTTTTCTCCTACTATTCCGATTAAAATTTCATGTTGTTAGGAACATTTTGGAATTAACATATTTATGAAAAATACAAACAAACTTACTTAGACAGCTAAAATCATGACCCTTCTTTTTGGCTTTGCCGTAGTCGGGTAAAAAGATCCTATTTCCAAGTTGCAATCGTTATTCCTCGCTATTAGAGCTCTATTTCGCAAAGTGTTTAAATATTGGTGCTCGTGACTGTACCCACATATTAAATTTACTTAAGTTATACTTTTTGGCATGCCTTTGTTAAGGAAGACTTATTGTCCGCGGGAAGGGTCCTTAATTACAATTTATTACATCTCTTTGGTAACCGTTTTGCTCTTAATGAGCTGATTATGATCTCATTTTAAAGGTGTTTTTTAAGTCTCGAAGTTTGTAGAAAAGAATGGAAATAACATGATTGATAATAATATGCTAAATTAACATATCTGCATTTGGGCGAAGTTTTTTTAAGGGTAGTTAATATCGGTGTTTCTATCAATAAAATTAGCTTGGAATAATATATACTATATATAATATTATAAAGCAGAAGAGTTTGTTTGTTGTTTGTTTGGTTGAACGCGCTAATCTCAGGAACGAATAGTTCAATATATAGGCTATAAAACATCATGCTACGACCGTAAGGAGCGGAGCAGGAATGAAAAATGTTGCAAAAACGGGGAGATTTTTTCCTTTCGTTTTTCTCTCTTATGTGACGCAGACGAAGTTGCGTTGGTCAGCTAGTTATCCTTATAATTTCCTCCTTTAATTTTAAAGCGTTTAATTTAGTGTAACATTGTAATAACTTAACATCACGCCTGCAGCCTCCAAAAAGTTAGGCAGAGATGTATCTAATAGTAGACACATTTTTTGCAGTTATATTGAAGTCCCTTGTTATGGGGAGCGAGCCTTTTTCCATCATACTCCGTCACTGCTATTGAGAAAACCTAACATTTGACCAGATGTGGGAATCGAACCCAGGACCTCATGCTCAGCTGTCGCAGTTGCGATCACTAAACTAACGAGACAGTCAAGACGGTATTTTTTTGTATTACTTACATAATATACAGGGTTATTAGTAAAACACCGGCAACCTCGCAGGAGTGGATTGCTGACATCTTAAACAACAACATTTGTTCTACGACTTTTCCGAAAACGGACAAAAAAAAATCAACTCTCCATACATTTGTCCGAACAGCTGATGGAGTTTTGCTTGAGAAGTCGATTTTTTTTTGCCTGTTTTCCCAAAAGTCGTAGAACAAAATGTTGTTGTTTAAGATGTCAGCAATCCACTCCTGCGAGGTTGCTGGTGTTTTACAAATAACCCTGTATATGTCACCGTAAAATTGTCAAATACGTTATATTGTAATATCTCTAGCGATATTGTAAAGTCTCGAATTATTGTCAAATGAACATACTGCTTACAACAAAACGCATTATTTTTCGTGAAATGCATGCGATGGTAGTCAACTCACGCTATGTGGAGGGAAGGAAGGGTCCCCTTTGCCCAGTGGTATCACTCTCATGAAAAGATATTATATTATTACTAGCTGACCCACGCAACTTCGTCTGCGTCACATAAGAGAGAAAAACGAAAGGAAAAAATCCCCGTGTTTGCAACATTTCTCATTCCTGCTCCGCTCCTAATTATCGTAGCGTGATGTTATATAGCATATAGCCTTCCTCGATAAATGGACTATCGAACGTAAAAATATTTTTTCAATTCGAGCCGGTAGTTCTTGAGATTAGAGCGTTCAACCAAACAAACAAACAAACAAACTCTTTTGCTTTATAATATTAGTATAGATTGAATCATTTTTTTTGTATTACATAATATATACAGATGAAAGAAAGCAGTTGGTCCTGGCTGTCATTTGTATTATTATATTTGACAGTTGTTAGGCAGTCAGTGGCCAAAGAAGTCTGACAACCCGTCTTACCATGGGGTATCGTATTGTATTACCCAGTAGAAACTGGGTTGTGGAGGACAGACAGGCAACCGCTCCATGTAAAATACTGGTATTCAACTGCATTCGGTAAGACTAGGAGACCCCAATATAGTTGGGAAAAGGCTAGGCAGATGAATACAGAGATGAAAGAAAAAAAACTGACTGAAAAAAAAAACTATTAACGAACCGTCAAACGCTGAAAGGCTATTACACCTAAAACAAATGAAAAACAAATGCGCGTGTCAAATCAAAATTCAATACTTTTGAAATTCTCATGCTGTAATATTAAAAGTGAACTTTTTGTTTTTATAGCACTATTAGATATTTATTTATCCATCGTCGTGCAGTGCAGCAAATGGCGTGCTGCAAAAGGCAGCAATTTGTTGTGTAAGCATGTACTGGTTATTTTTGTGTTGCGCTTATGACCTAGCGGTAAGTTAGGCTTACAAAATGTCTATCAATTAAATTCTCTAAAACATTAACAGTCAAGTGATGTAAAAATGTGTGAATGTTTTCTTAACATCACGGAGATTGAACTTATTCAAGCTGGTATTGCCAGACCTTCCCTTCACCAGTTTTATCGTGCTTAACTTGGGAGAAAAAAAAGCCGATGGCCGATGGGGATGAAAAAATGGCGACGGTGAACCAGAATCGATGACCTGGTGAAGGTTGCCGGAATACGCTGCATTCGAGTCGCACGGAACCGGTCGATGTGACGACACTTGGGGGAGGCCTATTTCCCGCAGTGGACGTCTTTCGGCTGAAATGATGATGTAAAAATGTTCGAATAGTTTTGATCATCATGGAAATTGAACTTTTTTTTAAACAAGTTGGTAAGTGCTTTCTCTTGCCCAAATAATAGCAGCCACTCGAGCCTATCTTCAGGTTAAGCCATGCTTGCCTAGGTTGGTTTAGGATGGGTGACCATCCATCACATACCGAGTTACCTCCGTGCCTCAACGGCACGTTAAGCCGTTGGTCCCGGCTGTTATTTGTAGATCTTTGACAGTCGTTACTGGTAGTTAGTAGCTCGAAAGTCTGAAACAACCAAGGGGTATCGTATTACCCAGTCCTCACTGGGCTGTGGAGGTCCATAGGCAGTCACTCCATATAAAATACTGGTATTCAGCTGCATCCGGTTAGACTGGAACCCGACCCCAACATAGGTAGTTGGGAAAAGCCTTGACACGATGGGATGATCAGGGTAAACTCGTAGTTATGCGACAAATATGATAGACAATGCTAAAATAAAGGGTGTAAATCACCTCTTCACGAAGCCGAAAGGCACTTGTTCTCCTCATCATTGCGATCTTTTTTTTTTCTACAACATACCTTAGGACCTTCTAGTTACGGAGATATGGGGGGTCAAATTTACAACTGTTTGACAAGTTTTTTTTGTAAGATTTTGACTTTTAACACCTCCACGATCCTCGTACTATTCAATCCCTCCATCAGCACAATGTTTAGTTAAGTGCATTACATTGAGTACTACCACAAAACATGATTTATAACTTCAAAAAAATAAAAGTTGTTTCCCAGAAATATTTTTTGCGTAAAGTTACTTAGTTTGATGTACAGAATGCTTGGTTAACGGTTTTGTGATGAGGTGGTTTACACCCTGCATATGCAAACATTTTGCATCATATGGAGGATGTATTGAAAGACTATCGATCGAAAATTATTCTCATAATAATATAATTACAGTAATGAACTTGTATGGCAGATGAAAGGAGAATTACTTTAACAAAAGTTTTCAAAGATCATACTTACCTCGTACTTAGTGCTATAGTTTAGTGAAAGGACGTCGGAAGCGTTCAGATCAGTCTCATCGTTGAAATGATTGATGTTCAGTGTTTCAACTCGCATATGTAACATTATGTTCATTATATCATTGTATTGCTTGTAGTGTTAAAACAAAAAGTAAGCTATATTGCTTGCTATTTAGATACCACTTCATTTGTACTATCCAGTAGCTAGAATCCTAGAATTGACGGATTTTCGGTCCTAGTTTCGTACTTCCAAGGTCGATAGTACGAGTGGTATCCCTCATTTTTAAGATTCCTTACCCAATGGGTAAAATCGGGACCCTATAACTAAGACTCCACTGTTCGCCTGTCTGTCTATCTCTCACCAGGTTGTATCTCAAGAGCTGTGATAGCTAGACAGTTGAAATTATCACAGATGATATATTTCTGTGGTCGCTATAACAACAAATAATAAAAAAAACGACAGTACGAAAACCTCAAGCACTTGGTCGGTTTTAATTTAAAGATGCAATAGCATAGCATGATCCCAAAGCTGGTTTGTACATTGGATGACGTTGACAAAGCTGCAAGAATCAGATCAGTATTAGGATAGAACGCCAGGGTAGGTTGGGAATCATATTTAGACAATTTTAGTTTTACTTTTTACCTTAAGAGGATAGATTTAAGGTTCAATTCTGTTGTTTTAAATTAATGTACCTCGGTTGCCTATACCATAACATTTTCAGAGATATCTAGAGCGTGTCGAAGCCCCATAAACTCAGTTCAGGCCCAGCATAATCCATTGTATACACAACCCTCAAAGGTCAAACTTTCCAATTATGAAACACAGTTTAGAAATCAGTTCAATGGCTGTGGACTGTGAAAACGCAAAAAAATAGGCAATTGAGGCTAATTATAATTAGCGTGTGTACTAAAATTCTTTCATACACTCAAGTAGTTTGACGATTAATATCTATTGTTAGGATTTGCAGTTCTGATAGGATATGCATTTGTATTTTTATGTTACTATGTTTTTTTCATTCACTCGACTACACTCGGTTCCAAAAATAACGGGTCAGTCACATAATCCCGAATATCTCCCGAACTACGTATACCATCCTAATCGAAGAGACTGGCTCCGCCCAAGTTCCTCAAAAGTTAGGATTCTGGTACATTCCTCTAGCGCACAGGATCCCAACCTGTGGTCCGCGGACCACTGGTGGTCCGCAGGAGCCTCGACTACGGTCCGTGAATGATTAAAATGTTACTCGTACTGTTTTATTTGTACTTTTTAACTTGTACAGAAGATGCAAGCTCAACCTATTAGAGGCAAATTTTTTTTTTTTTTTTGCGAATCTCGGTTCTAAAAATAACGGGATTTTTGGAACAGAGTGTAGTTTGACGATTGAATATAAATTCACTAGCTTTTGCCCGCGACTTCGTTCGCGTGGAATAGTGACTTCCGGCAGATTTTTGGTTTTACCCACATTGCCGACTCTTGACCAATAGATGGCGCTGTATGTCCGGAATTAATTTTATTTTTATTTATTTTTTTTGTAATAAAAACTATCCTATGTCCTTTCTCAAGTTCCAAACTATGTCTGTACCAAATTTCACACAAATCGGTTCAGTAGTTTAGGCGTGAAGCAAAGACAGACAGACAGACAGAAAGACAGACAGACAGAGTTACTTTCGCATTTATAATATTAGTTTGGATTTATTTCAGGCAAGACGCGATAGATATTATTAATATCTATGTTACCTGCATTCAAGTTCTGATAGTTAAAGTGAACTGTATGTAGTGTTTAACTGAAGTCTATGGTAACTCTTGCACCATTGACAAAACCTACTTCGTCTTTCTTTCTTTCTTTTTGTGAGTCGACCTCGTAATTGGTTTATCACTTAACAGTAAATTGTGAATAATAAATTTCGCTGGACATTACACAAAGCGCCATCTAGTGCCACACTATGCAACGGGGCATGTGTCGTGGAACTAGATAGTAGATATCCTAAATAGATATTTTTTGTTTGTAAATACATACTTATTATACAGTCCTGTAAACGTCCATGACTCGGAAACAAATGTCCATGCTCATCACACAAACATTTGCTCCCTGACCACCGCTGCGCCATTCGGGTCGCCAATGAAATAACTTTGCAATGAGGTCTCCACTCTCTCCTCTTCTCTTCTTCTTCAGCCCTTGGCCACCGAATGCTGAGTCACCACGTTGTACGTATCAGTACAGTAAAACAAAAAAAAAACTTTTGACCGGTCAAAACTATTTTAACAATACCTATCATTTACATAAAAAAACTGATTTATTTGTAAGGTGTTTTTTTGACTCTTTGAAAAACGTCATGTAATATTCTACGACTAGGTAAATTACAAGTGAGGTGTTCTAAAACAACATATTTTTAATTTAATGCAGAAAACGTATTTTAACTTCATAAGAGTTTTGACTGTTACATAATATTACAAAGTTTTTTTTGACATTATCATATTAGAACAAGCAAGTTTATATTTAAACTTAAGCGGTAAAACTTAAACGAGGTCAATAATAGTTATTAATCTTTCGCCAACATTTACTAATATTGTGATACACAATGACGAAAACAATAAAGTGGATAATCTCATTCACTAATGTTCTCTTAACATGAAAAGTCGGTAATGTTCAGCAAATGCTATTACAATTATTTCTCCAACCTTTTAGATTACAACATTATCAAATTATCTCACCTATGCGTGTGATGCAAGTCTCTTGACAACCAGGCATCGTGCTTGTTGGCGCCGGTAAGGCATGTTTCATATACCAAGTCTTTAAGACGATTACATGAGCTAAACGTGAGTTTTATAATTACTAAAAGTATATTATTCACTGCTATAAACAAGACCAGAAAAATATATGATATTCTTCAGGATATATGCTAGCATGATACTGTTTTGAAAACATAATACAATTAATTTGGCTCGATAAAAAGAAATCACGAACTTGTCTCTAAAAATATCTTTGAACAAACAATAAAAAACATACTAATATGCATGCGATCATTCTGTTTTTTTGGCAAATAATTCCACAAGCAATATATTAGCATGATACTGTTTCAGTTTTTTAATCCAATCAATAGTTTTTTTGTAAATCGATCGAAACCAGTCATTTCGCGGTAGTTTCCCGCAGTGGCTAACGTAACAACCACTTTGTAGTGCAAGCTGATTAGAACTTTATTCTAACAGCATTTCAAACGAAGTTTGAACCACCACAAATATAGTTGCTAATTCAGCTCGTCTAAGCTATAATTTTTCCACAGCTGGGACATAGAACATATCTGGGCTCAGTGCGGGTTGATGGATGTTACATGTTTTCGTTTGTCTTTGTTTCTAGGACATGCCGGTTTCCTTACGAACCACGATGTTTAAATAACCAAAGAAAAAAACATTGGGTTGTAGTGTCGACTTGGGTTCGTACAAAAAGGACTGGCTCACAAAGTACAAGAAGGATTGAAAGACCATCGTTATGATGGCCAGACGATATCGAGTGGACAGCGGTAGGACACTTGCTCGACACAACTCTCAGTAAAGTCAAATGGAAATCTTTGGAGGAGGTTTATACACGAGAGGTACTCTTTTCTACATAGTCAATGAACACAAACAGATTCTTATTATATTATATTACCCAATGTTGTGGAAAGTACACATTACCCAGTACTAACTGGGTTGTGGAGGTCAGATAGGCCGTCGTTCCATGTAAAATACTGGTATTCAGTTGCACCCGGCCGCGGCGGAAAAGGCTAGGCAGATGATGTTGTGGAAAGAAATCTGATTTGGGATCGGGGGTATGACATACAACTCCTAAAGCGTGGCCAATATCAGTGGATTATCACTGCTCTTAATCAAGACCATGTGCCTACACATAAAAGAATAAAAAAATTAAGTTGTGTCACGAGCCAGGTTCCTACGACATGGGAAAAAGTAACAATAAGAGCGGTTGTCCTGGGTGTTAGCAAAAAGTGTACACGTACTAGGTCTAAGTCTCCTACTTATTTGGTTAATTAAGGATCTTAATGACAAAGGCATGTATTTCATTTGTTTTTAAACTTTTCCATCAAGGCTTAATTAGATTTTTGCCCCGAAATACGGCAATTTTGAAATTCGAAATTAGGGACTCCAATGAAAAAAAAACTATTATTTTATTAAATACACAATTGTGGCATCTCGGATTCTCTAATTTGCATGATATAAATATAAATTATAGCTTATGTTACTTACTCTTACTACAAAATTCGTCTCAAACAGCAGCAAACGGCACCACACCGTTAAGCCAGTTCATGAAACGCCTTTCCAAGCGTTACTTCGACACTGCTATTAAGCATAGGAATCCCCTAATCGCATCGGCCGCCCGGTACGACCCATCGCGTATTAGCTCCGTCCAACGTCCGCGTCACACCCTAGTCGCCCCCGACGATCCGATCACTATCTTGCAAGAGAGTAGGAAAGATACCAGTACAGTTCGTAGAGTGTACAAATACAAACCGAAAACCTACCGACCTCGACGCAGAGGTCCGGCGCGAAACCCCGTTCAATCCCTCCCCGACCCTTGCTTGAGCCAGCCCGCGATGCTGAGCCTTTAGTAATAAATCAGTCCCTAAATAACGACAATCAGATCCAGCCTGTCCCTTTGCTGCCCCCAGCGACGCCCTAAGCCGAGGTTCGTACCCCACAGGGGGTGCCCTTAGAGCGCCGTCGCTTAGTTTTTAGTCATTTTCGCCCTGGCTGGAGGCCTTAAATTCAAGGCATCCACAGGACTTGCCCGGCTAAGCAGAAGCCAGTCTTCTCAGACTGAACTGCGAGATGCCCATTCGAAAAAAAAAAAAAAAAAAATTGGTTGTCTGTAAAGTCGGTTTACGGACGATAGATTTACGTGATAACGTCATAATCATTATTTTATGTAATACAAACAGGTGGAACGTTACTATGGAACGTTACTATTTTTCATGAGTGTTGCTGGTATTATCAATTTATAAGACGTTATCACGTCAATACGTGTAAAAGTGTTTGAGAAAACTTACTTGCTGAATAAATATCATTTATCATTTATCATTTATCATTTATCATTTATCATTTATCATTTATCATTTATCATTTATCATTTATCATTTATCATTTATCATTTATCATTTATCATTTATCGTTTATCGTTTATCGTTTATCATTTATCATTTATCATTTACCGTTTGAGATGTTACGTAACAAGGACACTTTTGAGTCGGCCTGTTTTAAAACTCCGCAAAAAACGTCATAATCATTATTTTATGTAATAAAACACGTGGAACGGTGGAACGTTACTATGGAACATGGAACGTTACTATTTTTCATGAGTGTTGCTGGTATTATCAATTTATAAGACGTTATCACGTCAAAAAAACAGCAAACGGCAACGTGGCAGGCCCTGAAGGAGAAGGCGGGATGAACTCGACTCCTTCCACAAGGATTGGCGAAAAACAGCGCTGGATAGTGTATATGTGGATGGAGGGAAGGTAGGCCTTTGCCCTGCAGTGGGCACAAATGGCTAATGATAATAATGTGTTATTCAGGGAAAATGTAGCATTCTAATGGTGAACACAATATTGAAATCGGTCCAGTTGTTTTAAATTTATTCGTTAGAAACATCCAAATCTTCTGTCTTTATAATATTAGTGTAAAAGCGTAGATTCCCTCAACTCAAAAACCTCTTAAAAATAAAAAAGGAAAAGTAAATGTTGGAGGAATACGAGTCCAAGGCCAAAGAATGGTTCTCCGAACCTGAAACAATAGCTATCTGATTACATCGAAAAATATTGCTTTTAAAAAAGAAAAAAGGAGATGGCTGGAGAGGGGCTGATTTTTATCTGCCTGTTGATTTTGTTAAAAATAGTTCACTTTGTCTTTTTGAAAGAATGAGGCAATTTGTAGAATACCTAATACAAGGTTTTTGAAACACCAGGGGTCCGAGTGCCCCCTTAGTATTTGGAGAAATCTCTAAACTGGTTGGTCGAATCTTCACGTGACCAGAGGGCGGGTCTATTTTTTAGCCAAAAAATCAGCATTGCCATCCAACGTGGCAATGCTGCCAGCCTTCTGGGCACTTTTCCTGTTGGCAGCGATGTGGACGAATTTTTCCGATGCCCTGTGACCCTTTTTGATGTTTGTACATATTTTTATTTCTAGTATTGAGATCGTGGGTATATATTGTAAATGATTGTAAAATAAAGGTTTTTGTTCACATTTATAGGTATGAAGTCTACTCGACTTATAAATGCTAAGTCAACAAAATGATCATGATTTTAAATCTCTTGGTAGAAGTCATTGATTAAAGTAAAGAGGACAAAAGACTCACCTAACAGTTTAAATTGGATAAGCCTTCTGGTGTGTGAGCTTTCGCTTTGTGTGAAAGCTAGACTATATGACTAAGAACAGTGAATTCGCACATCAGGAAGTAACACTTAAACTACGAAAATCGCACTTACTACAAACATAATAAAGTCGCTAAGAAAAGAACTTTACACTTTAACAAGCGACTGATATCTACTCAATAAAACCTTCAATATTTTATCATTTCTTTGTATTGTTGCAGTATAATCTACTACATCCTTCCCTACAAAGGTGCTTCTATGCATAAAACGTGTCGATACATCTAGTCGTGGTCACGAGTATATAAGTTATATGTCGGTCTTAAGAGGGAACAGGTCCATCGATTAATTTAAAAAATAGGCATTTGAAGAACCTATTGCTGTTGCGCTGTGTCAAGCCTGCCTCCTTAGAATGTGATAGGGACAGGTGCAACTGAGCCTAGTAGGTAGGTATATTACGAAAAAATTGTCAATTTTTTAAAGAATCTCCTCGAAAACTGAGCCGATTCCATTATTTTAGACACTATGTTTAGGTGCCTATCACTCTTCTCTCTCTCTTCTTTTATGTTAAAAACTTTAAAGAGATTTGTCTAGTAGGCCTCTAATTACGGCTGTAAAAATAGGGTATTTTTTCATTTTTGGAGGGTCATATTTCCTTTACTTATAACTTGCTGCAAAAAAATAAATCTGTCATTTCTTTTTTTTGCAGCAAGTAATACGTGTGTACGTGTCTACAGTAGACTTAGAACTTATGAAAATAAAGTTGCTCTACAGCAGACTCTATTCAGGAAGGAAAAAGGGGAATACTTATATTTGTATGGAGAATGGCGGCCCCTGTTCCCTCTTAAGACCAATATGAACGACGACGACCAGAAATATAAAAATACTTAACTAGCGGACGTCACGCGGTTTCACCCACGTAGTTCCCGTTCCCGTGAGAGTACGGGGATAAAATATAGCCCATCGTCGACTACACTTTTTAGGGGAATACAAAGTATTTTGAGGTTAGGTTCTATTCAATTAATCAGTACTTCTCAGGAATGGTACAATATCTTTTCATGAGAGTGGTACCATGAGACAAGGGGGCCCCTCCTTCCCTCCCGCTCCTCCACACTGCGCGAATTGACTTCCATCGCATGCATTTCACAATATTACGGTTTCACTTCGATAGACTGCAATCTACGGAAAAATAATGCGTTATATTGTAGCAGTGTGTTCAGTTGACAATATTTCGAGGGTTTACAATCTCGCTAGAGAGATTATAATCTAACGAGTTTGACAATTTTACGGTGACATATATACTACATCATGATACCAAAATTAAACAGAAAAAATATTGTATTGATGCGTAGTGTAAACAGGGCCTTAGTCGCGATCGTGAATATGCACACGCAACGTTAGGACCCTGTGTCTAGTTCACAATACCTAGACCAGTTTGCCAGGCATGCTGTTAGCCAACAATAAATGTGCTAATATTGCCTAAT
This sequence comes from Xestia c-nigrum, assembly GCA_916618015.1. Classification (NCBI taxonomy): domain Eukaryota; kingdom Metazoa; phylum Arthropoda; class Insecta; order Lepidoptera; family Noctuidae; genus Xestia; species Xestia c-nigrum. The sequence continues at coordinate 21,824,714 of OU745246.1, forward strand.
ATCGACTTATCAGTCGAATTGTATCTGTCTTGGCACGAGACAATTTTGAAACGTATTTGACATATTTTAGTGGGTATCATGTCACAAGTTACTCAGGTCGATCTTAAGGTTAACCTGTGTTTGCTTAGGTTGGTCAGTGGATGGGTGACCACCCATATATATCGTTTCCTCCGTGCATCGGAAAGCACGTTAATCTGTTGGTCCTGGCTGTCATTTGTTAAAAGTAGTCAGTGGCCCAAAAAGTCTGACAACCAGTCTTACCAAGTGGTATTGTATTAGCCAGTATGAACTGGGTCGTGTAGGTCAGATAGGCAGTCGCTTCATGTAAAATATTGGTATTCAGCTGTATGCGGTTAGACTGGAAGCCACTCCAATAGTTGGGAAAAGGATAGGCAGATGATGATTTATGAAGTCAAAGTTGAGGAACTCGTGACTAAACAAGTACAGCCGCTCAGGATTGATCTTCAGGTTAAGCCGCACTTACCTAGGTAAGTCTGTGGATGGATGACCGCCAATTACATACCGAGCTTTCTCGGTGCCTCCGAAAGCACGTTAAGATGTTGGTTCCGGCTGTGATTCGTAATCTTCGAGAGTCAGATCGATAGTCAGTGGTCAGAAAGTCTGACAAACAGTCTTACCAGTCTTACCGTGTTGGAAACGATGGTTATTCCTATGGTGATTTCCATTTAGTGCATATCAATAACTTGCTTGACTACAATGGCAACAATTTCTAGTCCTTAGGGCATATTATAGCATCGAATAATAGATTCACTTTCACTGATTAATTTATGCGATAAAATAAATTACAAAGATAGTTCACGACTTAATTGCCGTTTACTTCTGTGCCTAACAAGAGGCAGTCTGTTTAACCTTTTAAATTGATTTCTCTTTCTTCATAAGAGTCAGAGTGTACATCAGTCGATATTGCTCAATAGTGCGGTATAACAACATATTACGTGATAATACGAGTAGCATTAGCATTAAAAACGGGAATTTAACGTATTTACTATTTGTTTTTAGTTCCCAATGTTTCGGCGCTGTTCCGTGGCAAGTCATTATCATTATCTGCCTAGCCTTTTCCCAACTATATTAGTGTCGGTTTCCAGTCTAAAAGGATGCAGCTGATTACCAGAATTTTATACATTGAGATCCATGTTCATGGTTTACTTTTTGTCTCATAGATGGCGTTAACCGGTTTAAATGCAAGCTATCGTTTGCTTCACTCGCGAGGTATAAGTTTTGATACCAAAAAATAAGTTGTCCCCCTCCGTTAGAGTCTCTACTCGAGATATCCACCTGCCGGCTCGGCATGACCGGTCACCCTTCGATCACCATCATATCGGCTTACATCCCTCCCGGTGGTTCTGCCGAGGAGCACTCGCTTCTCACCAAGGACCTTACTGTCCTCTTCGGCCTGAGCGACTCCGTTATTATAGCGGGCGACCTCAATGCCAAACGTCCCGCCTGGAACAGCACGCTGACCTCTCCTAGAGGAAGATTCGTGTACAACCTAGCTGTTTCCCTTAACTTCGATCCCATCGCCCCTATGGAGCATACTCACTACCCCCACGACCCCACCAAAAGCTCCGATGTACTCGACATCGCGCTTCTCAAAAATGTCAACCTTAAGTTGCACTTGATCGAGACTCTTCACGAGCTCAACTCCGATCACCGTCCTGTGTTCATGCACTTGCTCCCCCGTTCTGGTCCTTCCGACCCCGATCAGCCCCCGCCTTCCCAAGTGATCACCGACTGGAAGAAAGTCAGCGATAAGCTGAATTCCCTCACGTCGCCTCACCTGGATACCATCCCCGACCATATTGTCACAGTCGCAGACACGACAGCCGCCATCAACTCCTTTACAGAGCACATTCAATCCGTTATGACGGATTGTTCACGGGAAGTTCCAGACCTGAGCCATCAGCGCTGGAAACTACCCGATGATGTACGTGATCTGATAAATGAGAAGAACGCAGCTATCCGTGCCTACAGCTCTTTTCCCTGCGACGCGAACAAAGCTCACATGCGCTATTTACAGCGCGCTGTAAAGAAACGCACCAGTGAGCACCGTTCCACTCAATGGGACAAGATGCTTAGCGATCTCGAGCCCACCCATCAAGCTTTCTGGCAACTGCAAAGGAAGTTACGCGCCACCGAAGAGGCTTCGATGCCTCCTCTCGCTCGCCCGGACATGAGTCTCGCATTTGAGGACTCTGAAAAAGCCGAATGCCTAGCCTGGCAGCCTGGAATCTCAGTGTTCTCCCAGCACGCAACCAGTTGACCAACGGCACCTCGACATGGTAAACGCGGAAGTCGAACGTAGGGTCTCCCTTCCCCCCTTCGAAGACCCTGATGATCCTCTACCTCCTGTCACAGCTGAGGACTTCCTCAGCTGTGACGGATTGTTCACAGGTCGTACACTTGTACGACATCATTAAAGGACTTAAACCGCGTAAAGCACCCGGATCCGACGGAATCACCAATAAAGTGCTCAAACTCCTCCCCGGTCAACTCATAGTTTTACTGGCAGCCATCTTCAATGGTGCCCTAAGTAACAATTTCTTCCCCCAAGTATGGAAAGAGGCCACTGTTATCGGAATTCCCAAACCCGGTAAACCCAAGGCGAACCCCTCGAGCTACCGTCCTATCAGTCTCCTGAAAGTACTCGGAAAAATCTATGAGAGACTTATTTATAAGCGTCTCAAAGATTTCGCCGAAGCTAAGAGCCTCATTCCCAACGAACAGTTCGGCTTCAGGACCGAACACTCGTGCATTCAACAAGCCCACCGCATCGTCGAACACCTGAGCGCTGGTTTCCAGCGTTCGTCGATAACGGGCGCGTTGTTCTTCGACATAGCGAAAGCTTTCGACAAAGTCTGGCACAACGGCTTATTATATAAACTGTATCAATTAGGTGTGCCGGACCGTCTCGTGCTCATCTTGCGCGACTTTTTGTCGAACCGCACTTTCCGATACCGCGTAGGAAAATCGCTCTCTTCACCTCACCCTGTCCGCGCTGGAGTCCCTCAGGGCTCCGTCATCTCTCCACTCGCGTTCACGTTGTACACCAGTGATATCCCCAAGAGCAAAAAGGCTCAGTTAGCCCTATTCGCGGACGACACGGCTATCTATTACACCGGTCGCTGTAAAAACGCAATCGCCAAAACCCTCCAAACCTCAGCCAACGTCTTAGCCACTTGGTTTAGGAAATGGAGAATCGAGGTCAACCCCGATAAGAGTCAGGCCGTTCTTTTTTCGAGACCGCGCAAGAAAGTCACTTCCCCTATTCCGATCACTATGTACGGCAAGCCTATCCCCTGGGAGAAGCAAGCCAAATATTTAGGAGTAATACTCGATAACCATCTGTCCTTCGGGCCTCATATCAAAGCAGCTCGCGACCGAGCTTCTTTCGCGATGAGTAGACTTCATTACTTAATAACGGAAAAGAGCAAATTGTCTCTCAGGTGCAAATTACGTCTCTATACCGCAGTGATCCGTCCCATTATGACTTACGCTTGTGTCGTGTATGCTCACGCCAAGCCTAAACATCTCTATAAGATGCAGGTCCTTCAGAACCGTTTCTTACGTAAAATCACGGGAGCCCCTATTACGTTCGTAATGATCGTTTACATTTAGATTTAAAAATCCCCACAATAGCCCAGTTTATAAAGCGCCTCTCCAAGCGCTTCTTCGATTCCGCAATCAAACACCATAACCCCCTGATCGCAGCGGCCGCCCGATACGAACCCTCGCGAATTAGTCAGATCCGCCGCCCAAGGCATGCATTAGTCGAACCCGATGACGCTATTACCCTCCTCCAAGAGAGCAGGAAGGAAACTAGCACGCTCAAGAAACACAGACGCAAACAGCCGTCATTCCGTCCTCGCCGTCGAGGCCCGTCGCGATGCCCCGATTCAAACCTTCCCCGTCCCTTGCTCGTGCCAGCTCGCGTGGCTGAGCCTGTAGTCCAAATCCAGTCCCTAAATAATGACACCACTCAGATCCAGCCTGTCCCCTCGCTGTCCTCTTCCAGCGACGCCCTAAGCCGAGGCCCGTACCCCGCAGGGGGTGCCCTTAGCGTGTAGTCGCTTAGTTTGTAAGTTTTATGCCCTGGCTGGAGGCCTTACACTTAAGGCACCCACAGGATAGTCCGGTTAAGCAGACGACAACCTTTCTAGGTTGAACTGCGAGATGCCATTCCGAAAAAAAAAATAAAAAAATAAGTTGTCTTCTAGTTCTTTCCAAGTACGTGGTGTTTTATTAGCATAAACCCTACCCGGCCCATCCGTGAACAGATGACGGTCTAATTTTCTAAAAACTTAAAAACAGCTGTTTTAAAAACACGGGATAATGTCACAGTGACAGCTGTTTTTAGATAATTATATCTTTTCGATGAACACGGACCTGAGACTGCGTGATTGACCTCCACTAGTTAGTTAAAAATAAATACGGGTAATACGGTACTTAATTTGGTAAGGATTGGGTGTCATACTTTTGGGCCACTGACTACCTGCAACTACTGTCTGTCTGTGATCCACAAATGGCAGCCGGGACCAACGGCTAAAAGGCAATTAAAATTAACTTGATCCGGATGTTTAAAGAAACCCAACCTTTCAATTAACAATTTTTAATCAGTGAATGGACCGCAAAAGAATGTTCATTCTATACTTTAAATCCTTGAAAAAGTGTACATTTTTTTTTGCTACAATCGACAAGGTCTCCGCATAATTGTAAACACAAGTTGAGGTACAAAACGAAAGTATTTGAAAGTATCTAGTCTATTATGTTAATTTAAGTAGAGTACTATGGTAATGTTTAGATGAAAGTTTTCTATCATCGAGATTACTTCCCTACAGGGTAGGCAGAAGAGCAGGTAGCAGTGGAAAATAACTAGGTTTTTCATAACGTGGAAAGTTACAGACATGTTTATTTACCTACTCAGTAAAGCTGACATTTCTATATTTGACGAAATCCGTAAATACACCTAATGCTTACATAACTGGCAATTCCTTTGACAGCGATTCGTGCTTCTAGAACGACTTCCGAAAATATTGACATAGGTATGTTTTTTGTTGTCAATCCAATACACTTTTGTCATTGTGCTAAATAATTATAGTCGCCAGGTCATCTTCGAGATTAAGCCGCGCTGACCAAGGTCGGTCTATGGATGGTTGTCCATCTGTTACATACCAGTCTTACCAAGGGGAATCGTATTTCACGGTACAAACTGGGTTGCGGAGGTCATATACTCAGTTATGCATAAAGTGACCATACGTCCGGATTTGAACGGGACTGAAGCCCTACTCCCTAACGTTTCGTTCATACGGACAGATCTATCTATCTCTATCGCGCACGTCTGCAGACAAGTGCGTGTGAGAGACGCGGATAGATTCGTCCTCCGTAGGGCCTCTGTCCCGTTTTTCGGTTCTCTGTCCCGATGTCCCCGAAAAAAGCCTCGGGATTAAAAAATAAATACCTGAATGGGAATACATTCAAAAAGCATTAGATATATTGATTGAAAATTGACAGTACTAAAGATACAGAAGTTTTTGAAGCTGATCACAAACTACATCACTTCACAAAAGGTAACTAAATGGAACAATCAGAAAGTTGCGACGGAAAATAGATGAATGGTAGTGTTCAAACACTTTCTCACCAATAATCTCAAACATACAACCTTTTGTATCATAATAATTGAATACATTTTACTGGTGCGAATGTACCAGTAGAAAGAGTGTTTACATTAATGAACAAATTGTATCTTAAAGGAAACTCAAGTTTGATTTTCTTCATGAATCGGCCCGACTAATAAACGTGTTGATTACGTTAAAAAAACTTTGTGAATGTCCCGTTTTGATGAAAATAAATATGGTCACGTTAGTTATGCAATCACTCTATGTAAAATATTAGAATTCTCTGCATCTGGGTAGACGGGAAGATGATGGGTGATGATGACGTCATCGCTGGTGAAATAAAAGTTTTTCTAGATTCTCTAATCTGATTGAATCATCATCATCATCATCTTTGCTGAACATAGGCCTCCCCCAAGTGTCGCTCCACTAGTGTTCCGTATTACTCGCATCCAGCGGATTCCCGCAACTTTCACCAGGTCAGCGGTCCACCTAATAGGCGGCCTTCCAACGCAACATCTTCCGGTTCGCGGTCGCCAGTCCAGAACTAATAATTCAATCTATAAGATTTAAGGATCTGGGGTTTTGGTGTGCAGCCAATGATGGATTAGGTGTAGGTGAATGTATGAGAAAGACCATTCGCAGACATTAGTCTGTCTGGTCTTCATATGACTTGACCAATGTCTAGACTTCAAAAGAGACTATGACCTCTGAGTTTGTTTCGGCTACTTCTTCTCAGTGTAGTCAAGTACGAAACACCAGCCCCATCACAGTTTCAAAACATAAAATGATGTGTTTTGTAGAACCAATTCACAGAAATAAATAGGTACCTATGATTTATGTGAGTCATAAGTTTAGAATTTATTTTTAGTTGTCGCTTGTCATAGGACCATAGACAAAAATGTAACAACACTATTATGAGCTTTCGTGGAAGTAAAATACTATAGGTATCTTGACAATAATGATATTAATAATTTCAAATGTTTGCATGCCGATTGGTAAAATGTGGCTGAGCTAAATTTAATCTTAAGAACTATTATGTATTACCCATATTTGCAAAATAAAATTCTATTCTATTCTATTCTATTCTAAAGGTGAGGAAATGTCTATTTTTTTTTGTGTATGGCATCTCGCAGTTCAGTCTTCGAAGACTGGCTTCTGCTTAACCGGGCAAGTCCTGTGGATGCCTTGAATTTAAGGCCTCCAGCCAGGGCGAAAATGACTATAAACTAAGCGACAGCGCTCTAAGGGGCCGTCTCCACGAGCGAGAGAATCGCGGCGATTTGACGTATTTCTATAGGAAAATATCGCTGCGATTCTCTCGCTCGTGGAGACGCCCAAAAAGAGTGTATAGAAAAACGTGGCAAGGACGATACTATCGCTGCGATTCTCTCGCTCGCGGAGACGGCCCCTAAGAGCACCCCCTGTGGGGTACGGACCTCGGCTTAGGGCATCGCTGGGGGCAGCAAAGGGACAGGCTGGATCTGGTTGTCTTTATTTAGGGACTGTTTTATTACCACAGGTTCAGCATCGCGGGCTGGCTCGAGCAAAGGTCGGGGAGGGATTGAACGGGAGTTACGCGCCGGACCTCTGCGGCGAGGTCGGAAGGTTTTCGGTCTGTATTTGTACATTCTACGAACTGTACTGGTATCTTTCCTACTCTTTTGCAAGATAGTGATCGGATCGTCGGGGGTGAATAGAGTGTGACGTGGACGTTGGACTGAGCTAATACGCGATGGGTCGTACCGGGCGGCCGAGGCGATTAGGGGTTTCCTATGCTTGATAGCAGAGTCAAAATAACGCTTGGAAAGGCGTTTCATGAACTGCTGAACGATAGGGATGAAGGAATGTCTAGCGAGAAATAAATAAATAAATATCGTTGGACAATACACACAGCGCTAACTAGTGCCACACTAAGCTGGGCTTGTGTCGTGGTCACCAGACAGTTGATATACTACATATATACTTTTTGTTTGTAAATACATACTTATTATACATATAAACATCCATGACTCGGAAACAAATGTCCATGCTCATCACACAAACATTTGCTCCTACCGGGATTCGAACCCGGGACCCGAAGAACGTAAGGCAGCCTCACTACCGCCGCGCCATTCACATTATAACAATATTACATAGATCCGGGTTGTTCAAACTGTAGTTCACACCGAATATGAAGGGTTAAATAAATACAGCCTTTATCTTAATTTGAAAAGTATACAGGGTGTGAACAGACTCATGACTAAGCCGTCAACCAAGCATTTTGTACATCAAACTAAGTAGGGTAACTTCACGAAAAATTATTGCTGGGAAACGACTTTCTTTTTGGGGTGAAAACTCATGTTTTGTTGTACAACTCAATGTAATGCATTAAAAACATTGTGCTGATGGATGGATTGTACAGGGTCGTAAAAAAGAACTTTGACCTCTAATATCTCTGTAACTCCAAAATTTCCCAGGTATGGTGTAGAAAAAAAAAATGATCGCAATGACGTGGAAAACAAGTGGTTTTTGGCTTCGTTCAGAATTTTGTTACACCCTTTATAGTCTTTAGTACATCGGAAGAGATAAACGGTAGTGTTTAAAACTACCAATAACCCATTAATTCGAAGCACCGAAGTATTTAAACGATCCGTACAACCTTCATGTACATACAAGTTAATAATAAAAATTAACATTCCTTTTTGCCCCTGTCACCGTCAAGTAGGTACCTAGTTGCGGTTTTTTCATTTATAAAATGGCGGTCGGCTTTCGCTTTAAATTGCATCGAAGAACTAGCGTGAATTATTATCATTTACATTACATCCCGAGACAGCAATTAGGAAACGGGTACCCGATACATTTTTACCCAACAACGACGAAACCATAAGGAAGGGTTATGATTTTAGCAGTCCGTGTGTGTTTATTTTATTTACGTACTAGCTGACCCACGCAACTTCGTCTGCATCACATAAGCGAGAAAAACGAAAGGAAAAAAAAACCTACTAACTCCTAATGACGACCCGATAGGCGTAGTGGTAGTGACGCTGCCTTACGTTTTTAGGGTCCTGGGTTCGAATCCCGGTAGGAGCAAATGTTTGTGTGATGAGCACGGACATTTGTTTCGGAGTCATGGATGTTTATATGTATAATAAGTATGTATTTACAAACAAGTATGTATGTAGTATATCAACTATCTAGTGTCCACGACACAAGCTTTGCTTAGTGTGGCACTAGGTGGCGCTGTGTGTTAATGTCCAGCGATGTTTAATGGTCATAGCGTGATGTTATATAGCCTAAGCCTTCCTCGATAAATGGACTATCCAACACAAAAATATTTTTTCTATTTGAACTAGTAGTTCCTGAGATTAGCGCGTTCAACCAAACAAACAAACTCCTCTGCTTTATAATATTAGTATAGATTATAATATATTATATGTAGTACCTATAGATATAATAATATACATATAGTATAGATGTTCCTCCATAGCGCCTGAACGGTTTATCCGATTTTTATGAATAAGGTCTCAATCATAAATTACATATAGGCTACATTTTAACCAACTTCAACAATAAGGAGAAGACGATTTCACCTTGAAAACTCACCAACAGTGTTATTTTTGAGTAATCAGGTTTTACTTATAGGTACTAGTACAGTCACGAGCAATGAATTTTTGAAAGTGTTTTTCTCCTACCGTTCTGTACATTGTATTCTGGAACTCATATTGTTATGAAAAAGATTCTATATCCTAGTTGCAATCGTTATTTCTCGCGAAAATAGCTTTTATGTTAAGGAAAGTGTATACATATTGGTGTTCGTGACTGTACACACCAATTCTTGTTTTAATATAGATCACAACACCAAATGTTGTTCTATTGTGTAAAGTATTGCTATTTTTGTTGTTACTGATTTAATGTTGTATGATGACAGCGATAGAACATCAAAATTTATTGCTCATCTAATTTAATTTCCTAATCTAGGCTAGAATTTAAATACCAGTTACCTTTTAAGAAACGCAGCGCAGTAGAGCAGCGGTGGCCCAGTGGTGGCGGCCCCGACTTACGAACAGTAAGTAGTGGGTTCGAACCCAGGCAGACGCATTACTTTGTGTAATTTATTTCTTCACCACTGCTCTCAAAACGGTGAAGGAAAACATCTGGAGGAAACCGGCATGTCCTAGAACCAAAAATTCGAAGACATGTGACATCTACCAATCCGCACTGGGCCCGCGACGTAGATTATAGCCCATTCCCTCTCATTGATAGGAGGCCGTGTCCCAGCAGTGGGAACATTATAGGCTGATGATGATGATGATGATTGTGAGAAACGAGAGCGATGTATGGTATCATCACCTGTAGTGTCTACAGGTACACTTGTACAACTATATTAGGGCCGTCTTCCAGTCTAACCAAAAGCAGTTACAATACCAGATTTTTTATTCGGACAAGCCCGCTGCACTTTTCCTAAACCACTGTAACTCCTGAAAGCCATAATCCACAGTGGTGACCACTAGAAAAACGCCGAGACATTATAGCACCACGAAATCCCAGAGAATGAATTTAACTGTCTTCGATCCCGCAACGAAATTAATCAGAAAATAAAGCGGAGGAGTAGGAAACGTCTGCCCATCTGACCTCCACCATTTAGTTACTGAGTAATGAAGAAGGTATATTAAGGTGATATTATTATTCTGTAAGCCATCAAGCATTTTTTTGGGTGCGGCAAAAACCTTCATAGTTTGAGGCACGTTAAAAACTCCATTACAACGCAAGCCTACAGAGATGCACCCTATTAAAATAAAGTACCTACCATTCCAAAAAGCAGGATACGGCGACCGTCATATTAATGCATAATAATAAGGCACCAAATGGCTGACAAACGGCATTAAATTCCATGAAATTGGCCGTGACGTGGCCATTTTGGAGGCTATCGTCTTTGGACCTCGACAGTGTGGTTATAAATATATCTATACATTATGTATAAGTACTGCTATAGGTAAGTGTCGTGACTTTTCTTGGCGACTTGATACACTCACTGTAATGAGAGGACATGCACTAAATTAGGGTGCGAGCATTTATGTAGCAAATGTATCTTTAAAGGTAAGGAATCGAAAAATGAAGAACCCTCCGACAAGACGAATATTGTGTCTGGTGGGCCTAATGATAGGTAGGTGCTTACGCAAGTTTCTGTAGTACAAGTTTTACTATAATATATACGAGCGTGGTACACCTCATTGTTTAAATATTTCCAAAACAAACATATTTTTTCATGTTGTCAACATTTATTTGATACACCTATCTCCTTCCTTCCTACTACGTCGCATGTGACAGAAAGAGAAAGGTGCTCGTCAACTTCCGCCGCGGTTTTTGACAAGAGAACGCCATGGTGGAATCTCTCTATTCCGTTTGAATCGTTCACCGCACCACACACATATTTCTACCGCTTGCTTCCGCGGCGCGCGCCGCAGAAACTAACAGCTGAACCACCGCAAAGACTCTAAACTTAAGAAACGTGTTGGCCAACACAACGTGGGACAATTGAAGTGCTGAAGAAATCTCCGGAACCCGTGCTGGATCTCAACCCGGCGCACTCCAGTCGCATCTGTCATCGGTCCAGGCGATCATCCTCACCTTCAAGTAAGTCCCTCTTTCCCATTACTCTCTTATAAGTGTTGGCAACATACATTTCTCATAATCTGTTTTCCCGCGCAAAAATTATAAACCCGCATATTGGTCCTTCGAGAAACTCCCGCTATATCCCAACTTAACCATAAGTTTTTGGTCCTTCGAGCCGGATTCAAAGAATCAGCATTTTTAGGTCTCATACCTAGGATTTTGGTCAAATACCAAAGTCCATAAAACCGCCATATTGAACGCGTACTAACGTTCGTACATCTCGCTAGGTACTTATTCATTGAGAACTACGTACCAACTTAATATTGCGCCTGCTGCATTAAAATAGCACAGGTCAATATAAAAACCGCTAATTATCGTAAGTTAGTTCGGCACATTTGCCTATAACTTATATTCAACCGCATTCTTTCAATATACCCCACTTACAATAAAATAATTATTGTAAGTCTACCCGCTATAACCAATATCATTATTCGCTGTATTTTCTAAGTAACGATTTCAACATGGAAGATCTTAAAATGAAAGTTAAATTACTTCAAGCTAAAAATCAAGCAATCTTTGAACGTTTATCGTCACTATATGAAACTTCAAAGAAAATAAATACGACTAGTATTGAACTTCGGTCGGTAGAAACGTTCATGGCAGACACCGAAATTCTCTCAATAAATCGTCAGGAATTTAGTACCAACCTAGATAAAATAAATACATATTTCTTACAAATAGATCCTGATCATAAAATCGACTATAACAGTCAAATATCCTTTGACGGCGTTTATACCCGTGTCGAGAGAATTCGTTCACTTATCGCTGCAAAATCTTCAAGGTCATTAGATGACGCAATGTCACAGGACAACGCGAAACATTCTAGAAGTTCGATCAAACTACCTCCAATTCAGATTCCTTTCTTTGATGGTAGGATTGAAAACTGGCCTGTGTTCTACGAGTCATTTAAATCAAATATTCATAATAATATAAACCTTACTGACTCTCAACGTGTGCAGTATTTAATTGGTAACTTGAAAGGAGACGCATTGCAAATTACGGCCGGAATTATTCCGTCCGGGGAAAATTACGCTTCGATTTGGAACAGTTTGGTTCAAAAGTACCAAGATAAACGAGCACTAGGTTCACACTACATGTGTAACTTATTAAATATTAAACCCGCAACTAATAATTCCGCCTCTCTAAATAGTTTTATTGAAAGTTTTCACGCGTCTGTTTCTGCCTTAGAACAATTACAAATTAACGACTTAAAAGATTTCATTCTATTAAATTTAGCTTTGAAAAAATTAGACCCCGCTACCGTGCATTTATTCGAGATGCATATGAGAGATGAGGAGATACCCACTTATACGGATTTCGTTAACTTCATAAAATCGCAAGTTAAAATATTAGATAGAACTGTTTCTTCTCGGACCTCTTCCGTTAATCATAATAAAAATAATTCTTATCGTAATCAGTCACGTGATGTTCATACTTTTGTTTCTTGTGACAATAATCAAAATTGTTTATATTGTACTAAAAATGATCACTGGAAGCTTTACACCTGTCCAGCCTTTCAGGTACTATCAGCCAACGCGCGTTTGGATTTTATTAAAAACAAACGTGGATGTGTAAACTGTCTTAGTGCAACGCACACTGTTTCACAGTGTAAATCTACACATACTTGTAAGACTTGTCACAAGAAACATCATTCACTGTTACATCTCGACCAAGGTGCACAGCCTGCGAGATCGATATCGACTGACGCTGTACCTAGTTCCGAGCATTCGCCACAGGTGGCGCTGTGTGCATGTTCTCGCGTAGGCTCAAACATTCCGCGTACCACCGTGCTTTTGTCAACAGCACAAGTCTATGTTGATAACAAATATAACAAGTATGTTTCTGTTAGATGCTTAATAGACAACGCTTCGCAAAATAATATAATTACTTCAGCTTGTTGTAAAAAACTACGATTAGACATTATACCGCTTTCAAATTCATTTATAAAGGGCGTAGGAACGTCTTCGCGACCTATTACAGGATACGTTGAGATAACAGTAACTGCTAAAAATAAAACTAATTCTTTTAAAATAACCGCTCTTGTAGTCGATTGTATCACGGATAAATTACCATCTCACTTTGTTGACACTTCCACAGTGCAACATTTGCTTGAATTACCGCTAGCCGATCCACTGTGGCACATTCCCGGTGAGGTTGAACTATTACTAGGGGCTAAACTTTTCCCATATTTATTACTGCATGATAAAATTATCTCACCTACCGCGCCTTCCGCAATTGAAACCGTGTTTGGTTATATTCTTATGGGTGAGGTACCCGCTAGTTTATCTAACAATGATAAAAGTTCCGTTCATTTAAATACCGCTTCATATTTTTCTACCGCGTTAAATACAGATAATTCTCATTGTTTTCTTTCGTTAGACGAATCGTTACATAAATTTTGGAACATTGAAGAAATACCGTCAAAAGCTTTTATGAGCCCTGCTGAACTCGAGTGTGAACAGCTGTTCGCTTCTAGTGTGTCACGTGACTCTAGTGGTAGGTATTGTACTGCATTACCATTCTGTAAAAATCCAGACTCACTCGGAAATTCTTATGCTGTCGCTTATCGACGTTTAATTAATTTGGAAAAAACTAAGCTTCGCGACCCTACTTTGCGCGCGAGTTATAACGAAATAATCCAAGAATATCTTGATCAAAATTATTTAACTGAAACTACACCTAGTTCTGTTGACCAGACTATAGGTTATTATATACCGCATCACCCTGTTATTAGGAATGATAAGCAGACTACTAAAGTTCGTATTGTCCTTGACGCGAGCGCCAAATCTCATAATGGCGTGTCATTGAACGATTTGTTACACACAGGGCCGAATTTACAGGCTGACATATTTTTATTACTTCTAAATTTCCGTTTATTCCCTATTGCAGTTACAGCTGACATAAAACAGATGTATCTTCGAATTGCTGTTATTGATGAGCATCGAAAATACCAGAAAATATTGTTTCGATTTAATACGGTTGAACCTGTTCGCGAATTTCAATTTAACCGAGTTGCATTTGGTCTCAAGCCCAGTCCCTTCCTAGCCATGCGCACTGTGCGCCAGCTGTCAGAGGATGAAAAACATCGCTTCCCGCGCGCATCCGTTGTCGCTTCTCATGAGCTATACATGGATGACTTGGCTAACTCGACCGCTACTTTAGAGGAAGCCAAGATTCTCTCCGCAGAACTTATCGCCTTATTTAAGGCGGGGGGCTTTGATCTTAATAAGTGGGCAAGTAATTCCTCTGAACTACTAGAGACTATTCCACACTCCAACCGTTCTTCTATTAACTTCTCTGACGGGGATAATTTAAAAATTCTTGGACTCAAATGGATTCCTTCCGAGGATTGTTTCACCTTTACCACATCTATTTTGGATAAAAGTTGTACTAAACGCTCCATACTTTCCACTGTTGCCCGCTTGTGGGATATTCTCGGTCTAGTTGCTCCCGTAGTTTTATTCGCGAAATTACTCATAAAAGAATTATGGAAATTAAACACAGATTGGGATGAAACTCCGTCCGAGTCTATTGTAAATCTTTTTCAAAAATTTAAAGAGCAACTGCCTCTACTTTCTTCTTTAAAATTGCCTCGTCATGTAGCCGTTACTATGGGTTGCGTGACAAATATAGTAGGTTTTGCTGACGCCAGCTTGAATGCGTATGGCTGCGTCATATACTTACACGTCACTGACACATATGGTAACATACACGTAACTTTGGTGTGTGCTAAATCCAAAGTTGCACCTGTTAAGGTCGTATCTCTGGCTCGTCTAGAGCTTTGCGCCGCTGTTCTTTTGTCGAACTTAATTAAATTAGTTTATGACACTTACCGCTCTCGAACAGCTATTAATGAAATATTTGCCTTTTCCGATTCTACAATTACACTTTCATGGATTCATTCCTCACCGCACAGATGGAACATTTTTGTTAGTAACCGCGTCGCTAAATGTCAAGAAAATCTTGATCCTAAACACTTTTACCATATTAACGGAAAGGAAAATCCTAGTGACTGTCTATCTCGAGGTCTTCTACCTGAACAGTTGCTAAATCACGGTTTATGGTGGCATGGCCCTGAGTGGCTTCTGCGCCCAACTACTGAGTGGCCTATCACTCCGTTTGTTTCTTCATGCAGCGAGGAATTACCTGAATTTAATAATAAATCACTAACCTTAGTATCTACCGTATCAGAGCTTAATTTAGTATATAGCCTTTCTCTAAAATTTTCATCTTTAAATAAAATATTGCGTATAATTGTATACATTCTAAGATTTTTACGTATTATTCCTTACGACAAGTCACTTAAGACAATTACTGTCCGTGAATTAGCTACCGCTGAAATTTATTTAATCCATTGTATTCAACAATTTCATTTCTTAGATATTTATGACGAAATTAAAAGTAAAAAGCTTCGCTCACAGTTTAAAAAACTCGATCTCTTTATAGACGAGCACAACATAATTAGAATCGGGGGCAGGTTGTCTAATGCAAACCTTCCTTATGAAGCTCAGCATCCCGCTCTCTTACCGAAACATGATAATTTTACACATGTTCTAATAGATTATTATCACCGCGTTTATTGTCATGCCGGTGTAAGCCTTCTAAGCTCTCTGTTACGCCAAAAATATTGGATCCTCTCTTCTAGAGGTGTCATCAGACAAAGAGTACACGCTTGTAACTTTTGTTTCAAAATTTCTCCTTCTCACCCTAGCCCAAAGATGGCTGATTTACCCGCTTGCCGCGTGCAGGAGACTAAGGCTTTTGTGCATACGGGTGTGGATTACGCTGGTCCCATTAAAGTAACTTTGTGTAGACGCAGAGGTCAAAGAAGTCAGAAGGCTTACATTTGTTTATTCATTTGTTTCGTTACCAAAGCAGTTCATATTGAATTAGTTACCGACGTGTCATCGGACACTTTTATTTCCGCTTTTAAAAGATTCATCTCCCGCAGAGGACCGGTTTCTTACCTATACTCCGATAACGGGACAAATTTTGTTGGAGCCAAAGCTCAATTGCAAGAACTACTTGCTAACCGCTACCGCATAGAGTGGAAAATGATTCCACCCCGCGCTCCCCACTTTGGAGGGCTGTGGGAATCTAATATTAAATCTATTAAATCGCATCTATACCGTGTTATCGGTTCTCAACTTCTCACATATGAGGAGCTTTCTACTGTTCTCACTGAAATTGAGGCAGTTCTAAATTCCAGACCGCTCTGTGTCCTGACTGAGGACCCGTACCCAGAGCCGCTTACTCCCGCGCATTTTATAATGGCTTCTCCGTTGACTTCGTTGCCTGTCGTGAACGTTCCCGAAACAACGAGGCCTCTAACTTGCCGCAAAAGGTTGCTTGACCAAATGGTTTGCAGCTTTTGGAGAAGATGGCGAATAGAATACCTACATAACTTACAAGTTAGGCAAAAATGGTTGAATGCCGCAGACAGCATTAAGATTGGTACGGTGGTTCTCATGCATCAGGACGATGTCCCTCCTTTACGTTGGCCAATGGGCATAATCACAGAAGTTTTCCCTGGTAAGGATGGGACAATCCGCGTTGCTATGGTGAAGACATGCAGCGGTTCTTTCAAGAGGCCCGTTGTCAAGCTATGTCCTTTACCTTCTCAGTAATATCACCACGCAATTAAATTTTAGCTGTAATAATTTATTAACATATTCATTTATTTTTCTCTCTCTTAGTCCGCTTTAACATATATTTTTCCTCTTTTTGAGAATACTACATATCCTCAAAGCCGGGCAGGATGCTTACGCAAGTTTCTGTAGTACAAGTTTTACTATAATATATACGAGCGTGGTACACCTCATTGTTTAAATATTTCCAAAACAAACATATTTTTTCATGTTGTCAACATTTATTTGATACACCTATCTCCTTCCTTCCTACTACGTCGCATGTGACAGAAAGAGAAAGGTGCTCGTCAACTTCCGCCGCGGTTTTTGACAAGAGAACGCCATGGTGGAATCTCTCTATTCCGTTTGAATCGTTCACCGCACCACACACATATTTCTACCGCTTGCTTCCGCGGCGCGCGCCGCAGAAACTAACAGCTGAACCACCGCAAAGACTCTAAACTTAAGAAACGTGTTGGCCAACACAACGTGGGACAATTGAAGTGCTGAAGAAATCTCCGGAACCCGTGCTGGATCTCAACCCGGCGCACTCCAGTCGCATCTGTCATCGGTCCAGGCGATCATCCTCACCTTCAAGTAAGTCCCTCTTTCCCATTACTCTCTTATAAGTGTTGGCAACATACATTTCTCATAATCTGTTTTCCCGCGCAAAAATTATAAACCCGCATATTGGTCCTTCGAGAAACTCCCGCTATATCCCAACTTAACCAGTAGGGTTTCCGAGTTTATTCTAATTACGCGGTTCTGCTTGCACGATTAAATGTAGTTATGATTTTAGAAACAAAATAATAATAAAAACAGCAAAAATCTTAGCATTTACTGACTTAGGTTTTAAAAATAAACAAACACGGAAGGTTTTTTCATTGATACGTGTCATAAAGTTACTGAGTTGTGGAAGTCGACAGTTTGATTATGTAAAATATGAACTCAATTGTCTGTTAGTTATTACTTTATTAGTTAGATTTGAAGCCGACCCCAACATAGTTGGGAAAAGGCGAGGCAGATGATGGCAATTGATCATCATAATACTTGTTCATTATAAATTGGTTACGAAGAAGTTATTACAAATATTGCAGGAAATTCTATACCTAATTAAAATCATGTCAATTAACTAGGTCACATGCAATTTGCCATAACAAGCCGTTGACACCAAAATTCACGTATCTATATCAATCATTTCCTCATAGTCGAAATAACTTGATAATAAATTACGCTCCTCTTCTAATAACCTGTCAAAACAGACAAAGTAATTGATTTCCTATATTCAATAACAAAACTAATGAAGTAAAGACAAGCAAGTGAATGATATAAAGATTAATTACGTACGACATACTCAAAAACTTACAACAGACAAATAACAATCATGAATTCTAAAAATACATCTCATGTCTAAGCTTCATCAGTCAATGTCTTTTTTTTAACTTTCATTCACTTTCATCGGTCGTGCGTGGTGTAGTAAGCTGCGCCTGCGCCGGCCACAATACTCCCCGCTCGCAATACAGAGCAACCTTCGGAAGGAAACGCACGTACGAACAGTTTAATTCTATTTATATTTTCTACCTCAAATAAATTTAATAAAAAAAAACAAAAATGAAAAGTTTACTTCTTGTCGTCGGTTTTGTGTGCGGGTTAGGTAAGTGGTACTTTTTTACTTGTTTTTAAATTTAGTTTTAATTTAAGTTAGTGTACGTGTTAACTTGATATTGTTAGAGAGGTGTGTTGCCAACGGGAATCGATTGAGAAATTGGGTGATTAAACTTTTTGTAGAGTTTTCTATAAAGTGTTTAGATACTACTTTCTCAATATTAGTTGTAGTTTTACTGTTTTAATGCGAAAGTATATTTAAAATATTGTATATGTATAGTACGACATAAGACTGATACATTCGTAATACTGATAGCCAGTAGTGTAGTCTCACTGATGGGAAATGCGGACCACTGGTCATTAATTCCCTATAAGTATTTCTGATAAATTATCCAAGTTCTCATAATCTTTCAATGGAAAAGTTCAGTTACCTATTATATGACATCGTAAAAGCTTTTTCTGTCAACGTTAACATAAATCTCTCCTTCTATTTCCTTCTCGAGTATAATAAACTCGTTTAGTATTGGACTCGCATAATATTTACATGTACCTCAATACTATTTATTTTACGTAACACTTGTGAGCTTAGATTCAACACTTCTATTACCTACTCCAACCCCTTTTGAAGTCGTAGAAATAGTCAATAGTCATGCAATTTACCCACTGGCAGTTTCGCAAGAACTATCTTATGACTCAATCGGAATTGCACCGACAAAGGTGGATAATCAATCAGTAACACTTATTAAACGTTTATTCACAGTTAACACTTTATTACGTGGCCCATTTGTGGCCATTTAATTTAAAAGTCTTCGTGTATAATATGCTTTATAATTGGGGTAAAATAAGGGTACTTGTTTTCCCCGCTATTGCGATCACTTTCTGGTCCACACCTGGAAACCTTCTAGGAGATATTGGGGGTCAAAAATCCTCTCTCTCTTTCACAAGTTTTTTTTTTTTAATTCAAGTTTTTATTGTTATGATTTTACTTTAAATAGCTCAATGAGCCCCGTAATACCTATTTAATGCATTCTGATACACAATCATTTGTGTGCGTTACATTGAGTCCTATCTTATAGCGAGATTTTTCACTCTAAAAAAAATGTCGTTTCTTAGCAACATTTTTTGCGTAGAGTAACTTAATCTGATGTACAGAATGCTGGGTGGGGTGTAAAAGTCCGTTTACACCCTGTATGGCCAATTTGTCATTGTATGCAGAATGCATAGTTGGGTCAGGTTAAGTTACCATTTTAGTCAATGAATCGAATATTTCTGTCACACTGCAGTACCGTTTGTTGTAACGGTCATCGACCATAATTTAGGTTTACAGTCATGGGTTCAATACTATTTTTTGTTGTTTTTTTTCCATCACAATTGCATTGTTTCGGTATTGGGTAGTCCAGTGCTTGTTCCAGATCCTTCTAATTGTTAAATCTCTGATACATGATTAAGCTTTTACCGGTTACGGCAATGCCTACGTAGAGTTTTGCTTTCGCAATTTCGCAAAACTTCTAGAACATTTCTTTGGAAGGTATGCTAGACAACATACTACGTATTCAATATCGCACTTTTGAAAATAGAGTTGAGACTTGGCTCATAGGACTCAGCGGAAATAAGATTTTGTTTCCGTATTTTTGATTGTAATAACTTAAGAATTATTGCTTGGACAATGAATTGAATACCTTTGTCTGGCTTAAATACTCTTCATCATTTATATCAGGCTACAGCTGTACAAAGGCCTGTACAACCGTACCTCATCCAGCTGTTTCCTACCCTTGCCTTTTATTAGGGCAGTTTACTTCTGGAAGTATACAGGGTGTATTTCACCTCATCACAAAGCCGTTAACCAAGCACTCTGTATATCAAACTAAGTAACTTTACGCAAAAAATATTGCTGGGAAACAACTTTTTTTTTTGAGGTTATAAATCATGTTTTGTGGTATAACTCAATGTAACACACTCAAAACATTGTGCGGATGGATGGATTGAATAGTACCGGGGTAGTAGAAATATTTAAAGTAAAAACCATGCGATAAAAAGTGGTTTTTAAAAAAAAAACTTGTCAAAATCTTGCAACTTTGACCCTCAATATCTCCGTAACTAGAAGGTTCCCAGGTATAGTGTAGAACAAAAAAAATGATCAGAATGACGAGGAGAACAAGTGCCTTTCGTATTCGTTAAGAGGTGTTTTACACCCTTAATTTTCAAGGGATTGTTGCACTATATTCTAGTATGACGTCAGAAGTTTGTCACACAATCTCGCAATAAGTTTTGTGCGAAACTGGAACTCTTGTATATTAGTCACTTGTTACGTATTTAGTTATTTAGGTTTCCTAGTGACCGTTGAGTGGCTTTACAGACAATTGTTAACACAATTGAAATGTATAACAGTCATTAAACGTTGAATACAGTTTTCGCAAATTTGTTCTTTGGCGTTTATGTCGAAAAAGTTAATGGTGTATTTTTATTACTATTTTTTACTTCAATCTAGTGATGGTTTATCAACAAATTAATGTAGGTAATATATATTATATCAATTATTCAAAAATATTCGGTATTTTTTATGGTAGAAATTTCAGTGACCTCTTTTTTTTGTGTGTGCAATATTCGAATGATTCCTCCCACTCTGTGTGGACCGGAAGGGAGTGTCAGACTTTTGCTGACTAAAACCCATCCATGTTCATTCTTCGCCCTTTATGTTCCGGGGCCACGGTATCTCTTTCGAACAGTCCTTCCCGCCACTTCTGTGAAAAGTTAAATTATAATCACTACACTAATCGGTAACAGCTAAGACTCTGTAGTATCTTTAGTTATCTTTTAGATTTTAGAGGATTATCAAAATTCTGTATATGGTGTAGTCTTATTATTAGCGGGAAACAGCCTTCAATTTTCTTCACCATCGTTTCCTCCGTGCTTCAAAAAGCACGTTAAGATGTTGGTCCTAGCTGTCATTTTTTAATCGTTGACAGTCGTTACAGGTGGTCAGTGGTCCAAAAGTCTGACAACCAGCCTTACCAAGTGATATTGTATTATCCAGTACTAACTGGGTTGTGGAGGTCAGATAGGCAGTTGCTCCTTGTAAAATACTGGTATTCAGCTGCATCCGGTTAGACTGAAAGCCGCCCCAAACATAGTTGGGAAAAGGTTAAGCAGATGACGATGATGATGATGGATATTTCATCACGGAATCACCCATTCTAACTTCTCCTTTTTTTCTGCAAAATTTCTCAGTTCTGTAGTATTCTTCCTATTGGCCAGTAATTGTTACTCAATTTGGGTTGATTTAAGGTATGTTAGCAATATCTGCGAACACATGTAACAAGTTATGAATACAAACTCGGATATCCTTATTTTCGTTTGCCCTTTCAAATTACATAATTGAAAACAATTACAAACTGTTTTACGTATTAACATTCCTGGTTTAATTGCTCTTATTATAAGCTTATGTATTGATTTCCGATGCTCATTACATTTGGTAATTGCTCTGTAATATATGTGCATTATGCTGATAGCTGTTATAATTCTGTAACTTATTACGTAGATAGGGTAGTCTTAGGTTTCCGAACGACTAGTTCTTATCGTTCAATGACTGACTATGCATGAGTATTTCTATGGTAAGGGTAGGAGAACTGTTGCGGGCCTGTTCGAAAGAGATACCGCGGCCGCGGAACATAAAGGGCGAGGAAGGAACATGGATGGGTTTTAGTCAGTAAGAGTCTGACACTCCCTCCCACTCCGCCCAGAGTCGGAGAAGTCATTTGCTGATTTTCCATCCTAAAAAAAGGGTAGGAGAACTGGGTCTCGTATGACAAGTGAAAACGACAAATTTTTACGAGTCATGATAATAATTTGATCATTGTGTTTTTTCGTTAATGCATCTAAATTGAGAGCATTATTTTTCTTTTTTACATAACATCATAACGCTTCTAATCTACACCTCTGAGTGTATCAAATAGGTAATACGGGCGAGCCTATTGCTATTGAGAAATTTCAGTTGGAAAAACGCAGTAACAATTATTTGCCCGACCCGAGAATTGAACCTAGAACCGCGATTGCGACCAGTAAACCAACGATGCAAGTCCTACATTATATGATTTTCAATTCAATATGGTAAACTGGGCTAAGAACCTATGTCTATATTTACCTTACTTATCCAGTTTTGCTTGTTTTATTTGCTAAATCTTAGGTATTATTTAAAAATTAATTTGCTATTCTATTTTGTACCCGTGTCATCGATTGCAGTCTCGTCTTCCTTTCACCTCAATGCTCGATGCTCCAGTTAATTTGCCTAATACACATGTTGCAAGGGCATGGCAACTAGTCACGATTGCTGCGCATAGGTTATTTTGTTAAGCAGTGTAAGTTGTAAGAGTGATGTAGTAAGAATAGTAATTGTTTAAGCTTTCGACACGAGAGAGTAAAGGACTCATAGATGTCTGAGTTTAATCAAATTCAGATTTCAACAGATTGTGAAAACCAGTGTGTGTAACCAGTTCTTACGGCCCTCATCAGAAGGCTCAAAGTCACATAAAGGTCAATGGAGAGGGCTATGCTCGGAGTTTCCTTGCGTGATCGAATCAGAAATCAAGGCATCCGCAAGAAACCAAGGCTACCGACGTAGCCCGAAGAATTTACAAACTTAAGTGACATTACTCGCAGAACGAATGGCCAATGGTTTCGAAAAGTTCTGGAGTGGCAACCACGAATCGGAAAACGTAGCGTTAGAAGGCCTCTCATTAGGTGGACCGATGCCTGGTGAAGGTTTCGGGGATCCGCTGGATGCGATACGCACAGAGCGGTTCAATGACTCTTGGGAAGGCCTATGGTCTTTCGACTGAAATGATGATAATGATGATGGTATGTTAGGGGGACTAGACAAGATGGAGATAACGGCTTTTAAAGATAAAAAGAAAGGACAGGCAAGTATTGCGCCGATTCCAAAATAATAAGCTGTCTATGGACACAATGATGATGGTCACGAGAGTTTAATAGATAAAAGTTATTCAGATCTTGATGATCTCGAAATTTTATTTCTAATAATACACAGATTTTTATTTGTACAAGCTGTTAAAAGCTTTAGTAAGTAAATGTTTATTGTAAGTAATTAATGTAGATACCTATTAGTCTTATCTGTCCTTAGAAATAATGAATTAAATAGTAATGGTCTATGGGCAAATAGGTACCTTACTTGGCACAATTCAAGGGTCGCGGCTGAACTGCTAACATGCAGATTGAGGTGTGGTCAGACCTCAGCAGTCACAGCTGTTATCAGGAATTAAAGCTTGTTTAGGTAACCGGTTAAAATTTCCAGTATTCAACATTTGGCTGCAAAGGTCCGAAGTTAAGCATTAATTCTGGTGCATTTTGGTAGATTAGATTGGGAGACTAAGTTTTTCCTTCCATTGTCACATTTGGGGTTGGCGTAAAACGTTTTCTTCTTCCATTCTCCCCTGTCGGATTCACTTCACATCTTTTACTCTATTATTTTTCAAATAATTCCTTACAAGTCATCGCATCTTTTTTTAACCTTCCTCTCCCTCTCCATCCATCACTCTTCTAGGCACATGCGTTTCATCCTTCCTCATTACATGTCCATATCAAGACTTTGACTTCCTTTCATTTTTTCTGTTACCGGCGCCACTATACAACTTCCTAATTTATTACTTTATGTTTTTACGTAACAATGCGTAAAAGGTGCGCTTTCCTGGTGCGCAGAGTGTGGGGCAGCATCAACAGTATCTTAAGTATGATTGCCAGTCGCCTGGACTGTGTTTATGTGGGTCGCTGCTGTGCAATTACTCATGGGTGGTCGCAGCAGTGATCCACCTTTATTTGTTCTTTTTAGGTAGTTAGTGATATGATATATTATAAATGCTTCTGTTATTATGTACAATATTAACAAATTACATCTAAAACTACAGATAATTACAAAAATAAAACTAAACATAAAACTAGTACCCAATATATATACAACAATGTCAATAGGACACTTGTTCTTTTTTAGTTTTTATCAGTGCTTACTAACATAGTCGCAAGTTTTACTAACAGCTTTAGAGTCGTGGATACTCCAATAAAGAGAAATTCTATTCTATTCTATTAAAAAGCAGTTTGAACTTTTGAGTAATGATCAGTTTAGAAAGGACGCTAATTATGGTCTAATTAAATAGATAAATCAAACTAAGATTGAAATACCCATTTGCTTTGCAGTTGCTAATGGATTTATTACTAAATGTAAACACTTCTTTAATATTGATTTTTATCTTTACAACGAATAAATACTGTCTACATTTTAGGTTTTGTAACCTGGTAATTATATTTTAAAAGTAATGACATGTCAGGTTGCTTGTTAAAATATATCTGAACTCATTTCGAAATACCTTTTTTCAGTTTGGTAACACTGACAACTGGAAAGTAATGAATTGACCGATATCTTATTTACACAATAAATATAATCAAATATTGTGTGGTACGAACAAAATTTGCGAATGATTGGTTAAAAAATAGTGTATATGTTTTTTTCTGAGTTCTCTCAATGTGAAAAAGGGTAATGCATTACTATCTATCTGTCTAGCTCTTAGTCAACTATGTTGGGTCAGCTTCCAGTCTTACCGGATGCAGATCAATTTACCATGAAGTGACTGCCTGTCCACAATCCATTACCTACCTACTGGTTAATAAGTTGCCCCTGTTTTAATCAAGCAAGGGGTGGATCGATCAGTAATGTATTGTACCCATTCATGGACGGCCTGCGGTAACCGTTGCTTTACCTACGATGTACCCGTGCGGTTAATAGTCAAAACCCCAAGGTTATCAAAGTAATAAATAGAGACATATAAAGGGTGTAAAACACCTCTTCACGATGCCGAAAGGCACTTGTTCTCCCCATCATTGCGATTATTTTTTTGTTCTACACCATACCTGGGAACCTTCTAGTTACGGAGATATGGGGGTAAAAGTTCCAACTTTTTGACATTGTTTTTTTTAAATACACGTTTTTTTGTAAGATTTTGAGTTTTAAACACCTCCACGACCCCCGTACTACAATCAATCTATCAGCACAATGTTTTAAGTGCGTTACATTGAGTTCTACCACAAAACATGTTTTTTAACCTTAAAAAAAAAAAGACGTTTCCCAGCAATAATTTTTGCTTAAAGTTACTCAGTTTGATGTACAGAATGCTTGGTTAACGGCTTTGTGATGAGGTGGTTTTTTTTTTTTTTTTTTTTTTTAGTTAGTTTTCTACCGCAGACGTGGGGGTCCGCGCTCTTATTTACATTTTATGTATTGTTTAATTGATTTAGAAATAATTAAAACTACGATCGTGCTCCATCATTGGACACGTTACATTAAACTAAGCTTATTATTAGTAACTTATGATCTACGTGAGTCCATCAAATATATATATATATATATTTATATTTAATTACTAATTAAAATTAACAAAATTAACAAAAAACTACACCAAGCTGTTTCATAACTGCATGGCAATGTGAGTCGACCGGCAGCAACCGTCGGCACCCGTTCACGGACATGACCTGCACATCCGCGCCGCTTAGCTCAACCATTTTGTAGGGAACTTAGCGACCGGATGTGCAGCGCCACCATCGGCACTGTTTTTACGAGAGTATGACAGACTCACCTTGCCATGCAGTTTTACATTCTCTTTTTGGTAACAGAGTTGTTTGGGAGTGGGATGTATTGGCTTTGGGTTTTGGGGTTAGGATGGGGGTTTTTTGTTAGTTACGTCGTCTGATCAGGGACTTCGCTAGCCTGAGCAAAGCTTCAACATAAAAGGCGCTAACTGTTTTTTATGGATGGGTAAAATAATTATCAAATAACTTCTCCCACTCTGAGCGGAGCGGGAGGGAGTGTCCAACTTTTATTGACTAAAACCCATCCATGTTCCTTCCTCGCCCTTTATGTTCCGGGGCCACGCTATCTCTTTCGAACAGTCCCGCAGCCCCGGGCAAGGCGCTTACTTGAGCTTATGTAATATGGCCAATGTCAATCTCATTGGTATTAAAGTATGACATCAGAGCTTTACATGAAGAAAAAATAAGCGACAACAGATCACTTACTTTTATGACGCTCTTTAAAGGAAAACCTGTTCGCTTGCCAATGTTCTAGAATAAATGTGAGGTCAGAATGTGAGGTTGGTATTTATTGTAATCTTGAAATCTTTCTGATTTCGTCTCGAATAGGCTCTCCGGCCTTTCGCGGTTTTGCATCCCCTCGTTGATATGTTGATTGTCATCCTTCAGTAAGTTAGGTCATTCTTCATAGTGTATTTGAGCTTTTAAGTTTAATTATTTGACATCCCGAATGGCATAGTGGTAGTGAGGCTGCCTTACGTTCTTAGGGTCCTGGGTACGAATCCTGGTAGGAGCAAATGTTTGTGTGATGAGTATTTGTTTCCGAGTCTGTCTGAGAGGTTTATATGTATAATAAGTAATTATGTATTTACAAACAAAAAAGTATGTATGAGTATATCAACTATCTGATGTCCACGACACAAGCCTTGCTTAGTGTGGCACTACGAGGCGCTGTGTGTTAATGTCCAGCGACAACGACGACGTTTTTAATTAGGCAAAAAGTCAGCTACGCGAATTCCGTTCACTCACAATTACTTTGGGATCGGCGCAGCACGTCTTCCATACTATTACTCGTCCACCCATCAGACACTTCCTTTCTTGCCCTCTCGTATCATTGTCTTTGATCTTCCTCTACTCTTTCTTACACCTATTCAAATTCATACTCAGAACTTTCCTGATGCAGTTGCACTGATGCAGTTTATATGTGGGATCATTAACATTTGTGAGGACTATTGTTCAACGAGGATAAACGAGGGCTTTGTCCGTCTCTGTGCACGGTCTATAACTAAAAAAAAGTTTTCCACGCTAAACCTTTTTGTTGCTTGATAGGAGAAAGCTTTGAGTCTGGAAAAGAGTGATCTCTTGCATGGTGTTTAAAAAAAAACATATTGTTGCTTCTGAAGGTACATTGATATGCCAAGCTTTTTGTTTTAAACAATACCTTCAACGTTCTAGTTACGGAGATGGTTCAAAGTCCCAACGTTTTCACAAGTATTTTTAAATTCATGTTTTAGTGTAAGATTTTTTCAACCCGTAATAAAAAGTCGTTTCTTTGTTTCTCAGCCACAATTTTCGCCTTCGTGTACTTATAGTGTCTAAACGGACCCTCCGTTTACACACTGTAAATCAATACTGTCGTCAACTACAAATACAACACTCTCAGTTACCAATTATAAGTCACACTTTGTTTCATTTTTAACACTTTCTACTCTCACTGAGACATTATCAAGTCCTAATGATGCAACAAGTAGTTTGATTGCCAAATGCAAGGCTAACTAGAGTCGCTGTCACTTTAGTCTTAAGGCTCTGATTGACAATTGACGGGGTCAACAACTTTACTCTAGAATTAAATGGAAGTAATATAGCTCTAGCACATGCTCTTGTATGTGGAGGTACAGTCAACAACAAATACGAGAATTTGTAGAATAGTCAAATTATTATCGTTTGTCTGTCATCGCTTTTTCTCAACTATGCTGGAGTCGGCTTCAAGTCTAACCAGATGCAGCTGAATACCAGCATTTTACAGGGCAAGAATGGGGAGGCTTATGTCCAGCAGTGGACGTATCTTGGTTGAGAATGGTGTCGATTCTGTTGTGCACAAACTAAACTTAATTTAGTCTATTATTATCTTTTTCTCACTAATAAAACGAGAAAGAGACGGACGTAATTTAGAGGTGTCAAATTTAATTCGAACTAATATTTCCATACAAATGAAGGGTGCACGTACAAAACATGTCGACGAAAAACACGGTGAAGCGCAAGGCATAAACTAGTTTGACATCTCTAACTTAGTGCATAGCTATAGCCGTCCTTTTCTCGCACTGCCTTTTAGTAAAAGGTAGCAATAGCCTAAATTAAGTTTAGTTTGTGCACAACAGAATCGACACCAATGGCTGTTTAATGATAAGGATGGTCTAAATTTAATCAACGATGTGTCATTTATACCTTCAATACATACCAAACTTTTTTGCTGACTGTACAGACGTCAGTTATTCAAGCTACTCGAAACTCAAATTTACCCAAACAACCTTGAACCTAATGCTATAGGGATTGAGTGGAAAATATTTTGACAGATTGTAAGTAGCTCTATGTCCTGGCTACCGTATGTACAATGTTCTCATTAGTCTTGTAATTTTCGTCAAGGTTGGTCTTGAACATTAAAATTCTTAGAAACTATAGGTCAGAATTTTAATGGCCCCAGTTTCTTATTCGGGTAATTTAAAGTACTCTTGCGCATGTATGCAAACAGAAGTGGTAATTAAGCTGGTCCATTAAATTGGTTTTTGTAATTTATTCCACTTTTTGCTAGTCTTATAAATAATACTACCTATGTTTATTTTTTATGTAAAATTTGCATCTCAATTAAGTAACATGACGTTTTTATGTTCATAAAGCCTAAAAATAAACACAGGTTTGCTACGAATATGTCAATCATGTGTTTATTTTTTTCCTCGATCGCCAAGAAACACGTGTATAGAAATATTACGGACTTACTAATATCATAGTCAATCAATCCAAAGCTCATAACTTTCAAAATATATTAATACGATCAACAACAAATATTTCAAAAACGATATTAAGCAACAGGAAACAATAAACCACCTACACAGACGGAGTCACCGGCGAAAGCCAGGTCGGCAATTTTATATCACCCTGTATAATAGAACGAAGTGAGCGTTAACAATAGATGGTAACAAAGGAACGTTAGGCAATGTCTCGGGTCTATTGTGTTTTGTTTTAGAGCCGCCTGTATAGCCTGAGATAGTTCATAGCTTTAAGTTCTAAATGTAGGTTCGAAATTCGAATCTATAGAAAATTGATTCACATTATTTTTAACCGACTTCCAAAAAGGAGGAGGTTCTCTATTCGACTGTATGTATTTTTTTTTTTTTATGTATGTTCACCGATTACTCGAAGACGCCGGAACCGATTTGAAAAATTATTTTTTTGTTTGAAAGGGTATACTTCCAAGTTGGTCCCATAGCCACCAAATTGGGATCTGATGATGGAATCTTGGCGAAATCGAGGGAACTCTTCAAATTTTATCTGAAAACGTGTTGCGATTTTGGTATTTTCTACAACAAGTGAAGCATTTGCGTTTGATAAGAACCATTCTACCATCAGATCTGATGATGAAGCCAAGAGTCACGGAACTCCATAATGAGACAATGTACCATAGTCGTGTTTGGGCTTGTTGTAATTGTAACGGTATGCACTTTCCATGTATCAAGCACCTGTGAACCACTAAAAAGTGAAAAATAAAAACTTTTTTGCAAAAAATAAAACCGACTTCAAAAAAAAACAAAAAAGTGAAAAATAACTTTAGCTTCTGAAGTCGGTGACAAAATAACTAAAGCAATCAAACAAAGGTCACCGACTTCAGAAGCTAAAGTTATTTTTCACTTTTTTGTTTTTTTTGAAGTCGGTTTTATTTTTTGCAAAAAAGTTTTTTGTTTTATAATTTTTGTAAACGGAACAGTTTTTTTTTAACAGATAAATCTGTATGAAGGATGCTCTCAATAAGTAAAAGTGAAATCAAAGTGTGATCTATTTTTTTAAAACATTAGCATTTCTTTTTAATTTTAGAGAACTTGTCAAGTATTGTAATATTCCTTGACTTTGTATAGTATAATTGCTCTAACCTATTTATTATTATGAATACGATTACCATTTCTTACATTAATGAAGTGCAAATCCAATTAAGGTAATAGATTATGGTATGTTTTATACATGTTTATGCACTTACAGTATAAATTGCTAAACCGAAATAGATGAAAACGAAACTGTTTAATCATTGTAACATTCGTTTTTCATCAAACTAATTTCCTTATTACTCATTAAACCACGTCCAACGTGTTTATCTTAATGTTATCCTATCAACGTTAGAGTTTATCAGTGAATATGCCTATGTGTGTATGTTTAATCGTAGCTTAAAAACTAATAATCAGATTTTGACAAACACGACAATTAACAAAATAAGTGTTTCCATTGAAGCGATAGTAATAATACAGTGATAATAACTCACACGGTTACTTACTGAAATTAGTTCAAAGTCTTAACGGCCTTGGTTTGGGTGTTAAGTTACTTTCTTGTTTGTTAAGTGCCGCTGGTCTTGTTGTTAACTTTGAGTACGTTCAATATTTTGTTCTTGCTTTCGTTGGTAAATTACAAGAGATTTAGATTTTTTGATATGATAATGTTAAAGGACATCACCCAGCTTCCATACATTTTTGGGCTATTTTCAAAAGTAATATAAATATTTTTTTACTTGGATAGAGTAAAGTCGTAGGTCGTTTCACGGAGAGCTGTTTTTCAACCACAAAATATCTGAGATCACCCAGATTGTTTTTATTTTGGTTGGCCGGTTCTTTTGAAAAAACCCACTCTGGGTGATCGCCTTTATGTAACACGAACATACGCGCATTTTCATCACAACTAACTTGAAATAACTGGGATGAAAAAAAATGTGATACCTACATTATAATTATCAGGTTCATCTCTCGTCATATTTCAATCGACAGTGGATTATCTGATTTAAATCACCCAATTCTCAGTCTTTTTCCTGTGAACAGTACTTAGATTTAAATTCTGTTTCAACATTTTTCTACCTACCTAGTGTATGATTGCAACGAAATAGGTTTATTTACTTACTAAAGAAAATGTTATTTCAGTTTCAGCACAAGAGTTCGACTGTCCAGAGAAGAGTGGATTCTACCCGGATCCCTACCAATGTGACCTTTACTACAAATGCAGCAAAGGTCAGTACAAAACTACAAAGGTCAACCGTGCAATCCTACTAATCCTACTAATATTATAAATGCGAAAGTTTGTGAGGATGGATGTATGTTTGTTACTCTTTCACGCAAAAAGTACTGAACGGATTTGGATGAAATTTTGCACACAGATGGTTTACAACCTGGATTAACACATAGGGTACTTTTTATCCCGGTAGTATATCCCATGGGTCAATTATGACACTTCACGCGGGCGAAGCCGCTGGCAGAAGCTAGTTCATAATATAGGTACTAACTTCGATGACGTCATAGGTGCAGGCAAGAAGATTATTGCTTCTTGTATTCCTCGTTTCACATTTTACAAAGGTTTAAATTTCATCGTATATTTATGTTACTTAATTAGGTATTTTTATGTACACCAAAATTTTGAATGAGTTTTGGTTATAATGTGGCAAAAAAGAGGCTGGTCATTTTTATAACTACTATTTACTATGGAGTTTTCACTCGTAAAATGCTCTAAAAAGTCACGTGAATTTACGTTATATTTTAATTACAGTCTAGAAGAGAAATAGAACAAGTTCTAATATCTTTGCTTTTTATGAGTTTAATTCTTAAACAAGCAGGGTTACCTACTTCATCATTTAATTTTGCTTGCAAGACAGCTTTAGACCTTTTAAATTATTGAAGCCTGTGCAATAGAATTTGTAAACAAGTTTCGATACAAATACACACAAACTTTCTGCGGGTCTAAAATGGCCGCTTTATCAGAAAATAATATCAATCACGTTAAATAAAAAAATAACGTGATTCATATTACGTTCCGCAAAAGTGGCCATTTTAGACCCCCAGGTATCATAAAATAATAATAAAATCACGTCTGGAATCTCAGAAATAAGAGTATACGCCCACATTTTGCCAGTTATGTTCCATGTAAAGGGAGCAAGCCTAAAAATATTAACTAATATAAAGTGTATATTAATTAACACCAGTGGTGATTTGGGATCATTTAATGAAAAGGGAATTTCATGTCATGGTATCCACGTTTCCATTGTGACATAGTATTTCCGTATTTTTTTATTTAATAAACAATTGTCAGTGTAAGCCAGGGTTCAGAATGATAATCTATCTAAGGATTATCTATACTAATATTTTAAAGCAGATGAGTTTGTTTGTTTGGTTGAACGCGCTAATCTCAGGAACTACTGGTTCAAATTGAAAAAATAAATTTTGTGTTGGATAGTCCATTTATCGAGGAAGGCTTTAGGCTATATAACATCACGCTATGACCATTAAGAGCGGAGCAGGAATGAAAAATGTTAAAAAAACGGGGTTATTTTTTCCTTTCGTTTTTCTCTCTTATGTGACTCAGACGAAGTTGCGTGGGTGAGCTAGTCATTTGATAATTTGGTACACTAGTGTAAACACTAAATAATTTTAAATTGGTTTAAACGCACCTAAATGTGCCATTAACCAAAACATCAAATCAACCAATAGTAGCAATTTGACATCGCCAATACGCGTGCTTGCCTACTACAAATTCAATCAACGAGTACGACCATTGTAAAATGTGACATTACTACACAAAATGTCGTGACTAGTCAATTTTTTACCAACACTCGGCCACTCTCGTTACCATCGCAAGTAGAGTGTAAAAATTCCTAATATTTCCACATTATTAAATAGCGTAATGTTACGAAGGCGACCATAACTGGGTAATAGAGTGCTTGCACGGTATTGCCCAAAATATGTTTATCGACAATCATGTGTGCATGCAAAAAATTGATTTTACGAGTAGCGCTAGACATGGAATGTGGTCGAGCGGCGAAAACTACACATCGTAACGTAACAACACGCTTAATTACTATAGATGAGAACAGGGGGCCCAAAATGGCTGCGTTTTTGCAAAATCTTAATTGGATACTAATATTACTATTATGAATTACGTAACAATTCGTAAAATGGTCACAAAGTGACAATTCATAATATTAGCTGCGTTTGTGACCATTTTAAGAATTTTCACGAGATTCATATTGTTATTCTATTTTGAGAAAAATAAAAAATTACAGGAGTAGTAATAATTAAAAAAATTAAAAAACAAGAGGCATTTTGTGTTGTATAGTGATAAAATGAGTTTGTAATCTAAGATTAACACGATATGTTTTTACTTATTGCCACTAAAAGTGAAATAAATGGTAATAAAATAAAAAAAAGTAAAAATAAAAGTTAAAAAAAATTGTTAAAAAACAAAAAGTAAACAATGGTCAATTTAATGGTCTGAATAACATGCCGTAGTTAATGTATAACCTCAGGAACACGGTGTATATATAAATAATTATTACCAATTTCATTTTAAGCTTTGAAGTCTATTAAACGCTATAATTTATTAGAAGGGGAGGATACTCCTAACATCGTGTCAGCGGAAACTTTTGACTGCTATCTGATGACCCGATATTACATAATAAAGTAACATCAATTTTGCAATAGCATAATTTATATTTATAGATAGGACCTTTAATTAATTATTGCAACATAATTATGATGAAACTACACCAACTTAGTTGGTAAATATAGCCTACACATACTTATATCACTCTTAGAAGTACTACGCCGAATCGGTTATCAGCTTCACCAAATTTTCTCTAGATGATCTAGATCTAAGGTGATTCCGTTTTGATACTCATCCATACAAAAAAATAAAAAATTCGCTTGCCACACTCGAGTTTCGAACCTACTAAAGTTCGAAAAAATAATATCCTATACTTTTTTGACATTAATCGATGGGGCCAACCATATGGATCAAATCTCTCTTACAAACATGATAAATTGAACGAAAGGAATCATGAAATCATCACCATGAAATCTAAAGAACAGTTATAAATTCAGTAGGATAAATTCAACAAGATATAGCACATTTATCAAGGATCAAAGATCCTTGATTGGTCGTATCGATTGATGTAAAAATAGTACTGGATGTTATTTTTTCGAACTTTAGTTGGTTCGATTCCTTTGCGGCAAACGAATTTTCGAAAATATATGAATGCAGACTAAATGGTTATTTTTAAAAATAAAGGAATATTTCCTTAAAGTAGTAAAATTTGCTATTTCCATTATTTATTTATGTGATTTGGAGGGAAAGTACTCTAAATAATGGTATTTAGAGTACTTTCCCTCCAAATCACCTATGAAGTTTCATACGTAGAATCCCAAACGACTTGAGTTGAAGCAATGCTGTTAACTGTGTGTAGATCTTAATTCCTTATGTAGGCATGTTTTATACATATACGTGTGACCTTGTTTTGTTTCAAGATTTATAGCTCAAAAACAAGACAACCTATTCCAAGTAGGTTACTACACATATAACCTATTAGGTAATTGGATTTTCTAATTTATACATACCTACTCTTCTTTAAAATTCAATGGAAACTTTCAGAAGAGAATGTAAGACAGATGCAGCGAGAATATTAACAAAAGGATTTCTATTGACCTTTCATGACGAATTTAAATTCGTGTTAAACACGCTTGCAAGTAAAAGCATTGTGCAAAGAGAAAGTTTCGAGTGATTATGGTTTTTACTGCTTTTAAACAATTATAATTGCTGTTTATAATTATTCGTAATTCATATATTTTTCGTAATTGCTAGTTATAATATAGAATATAGGCTTGCCCACTTTTACATGGGACTTAATCAAACTGGCGAAATGTAAGTGTACAATTAAGTACATCTCTGGCTAAACCTTTTGAAGATTACTGGTGCGCCGTGGGATAATTATATGTTTTTCATTTTATATTTTAATATTTTATTAATCAATTGTTTACTAATAATATATATTTTTTTATGTTTTTTAGTATTTAAGATTCTTTTATTACATATTTTTTTAGTATTATAAATTAATTTCTTTCGAAGTTATATTTTTCAAGTACCTAACTAAATCTGACACATTTCTGACAAACAAAAAAAGTCAGAAATGTGTCAGATTTAGTTCAGAATGGAATCGCCCGTTGTTAGAGCCCTTAGTTCAATAAACTGTGAATCAACTGTTATAATATCCATAATTGGTCCCTTTTGTCTTATACTTTGTCATGATTTGTCTTTGTGCACGTTCAACGGATAATATTCGTGTACCCAAACATTCTGAAAGAACGTGAAAGGTCAATCTTGATCGTAAGATAGATATCAGGAATTTATTTAATGATCGTAGATTATTTTGTCAAAGATAGTGATTAAAGTAAAGACATAGATCGGTGTTTTATTGAGATTTTTAGACGACGGCGATGATATACGACTATGATAGATATGTAAGTCTTTTCATCAGAGTTATTTCAGATTATGTGACACCAAGATAATCTATCTACCCTTAATACTTAGGTATTTATAGTAGAACTAGCTGGCCCACGCAACTTCGTCTGCGTCACATTAGAGAGAAAAACGAAAGGAAAAAAAAGACCCGTTTTTGCAACATTTTTCATTTCTGCTCCGCTCCTAATGGCCGTAGCGTAATGTTATATAGCCTAAAACCTTCCTCGATAAATGAACTATTCAACACAAAAATATTTTTTCAATTTGAACCAGTAGTTCCTGAGATTAGCGCGTTCAACCAAACAAAATCTTCTGCTTTATAATATTAAGTATAGATAATCCTTTAAACGTTTTTAAAAAGGTTATTGAAGTGAACATTTCTATGAACGAGTTGAGAATTTTTTGAGTAAACAAAAATGTTGGAACTTGCGAGACCGTCACCTAACACTTCGTACATTCCCGAAAACTGCCAAGCATTTTTTTTTCATAATATTGATTACGGTAATCATTACTTAATCAACAGTAAGCCATGTTACAATTATAATTTAGCCAAAGCATGGTAACAACACATTCAAATTACCATTTGGCTAACTAGAGCTGTTCTACAACACCTCGTATCATCTAAAAATAGTAGCAATAACAGTTAGCCTTAATATACATAGACTAGCTGACCCACGCAACTTCGTCTGCGTCATATAGGAGAGGAAAACGAAAGGAAAAAAAAGCCGTTTTTGCAACATTTTTCATTCCTGCTCCGCTCCTAATAATCGAAGCGTGATGTTATATAGCCTAAAGCCTTCCTCGGTAAAAGGACTATCCAACACAAAAGGTAGTTCCCGAGATTAGCGCGTTCAACCAAACAAACAAACAAACAATCAAACAAACAAACAAACTCTTCTGCTTTATAATATTAGTATAGATACCTAACAGTGGGTACGTAGTTTCACAGTAACATTTTGTAATGCACCAACATATGCATTCGTGTATTTCCGTCAGTAACACAAGTGAGCGGTATTTTGTGGTTTTGCAATGACTACTTATGTGTCTATATACAGGGTGTAAACGACCTCATCACAAAGCCGTAAACCAAGCATTCTGTATATCAAACTAAGTAATTTTACGCAAAATTATTGCTGGGAAACAACTTTTTTTTTTGAAGTTATAAATCATGTTTTGTGGTAGAACTCAATGTAACGCACTTACAACATTGTGCTGATGGATGGATTGAATAGTACGGGGGTCGTGGAGGACTTAAAAGTCAAACTTTACAAAAAAAAAACTTGTATTTAAAAAACTAAGCGACTACACGCTAAGGGCGCCCCCTGTGGGGTTCGAGCCTCGGTTTACGGCGTCGATGGGGGGGGGGGGGGCAGCAAAGGGACAGGCTGGATCTGAGTGGTTGCCGTTTTATGGGTGTGTCTCAACTTCTCAAGTAAACGACTGACGCTGACTAAGTTTTGTTTGGATAGTCACCTGAACCCAGCATCAAGCTTGGAAGCTGGTAATATAAATTTATAACTTCAGTGTATTCTGGATGTAGTAAATTACAACTAAGTAGGTACCCATTTATTATATGTGAAAACATACCAACTGAAAATAAAAATGGTCAAAAGCTGTTGCAGAAATATACAAGGCATTTTATTCGGAAGTTGCAAATGTACAAACAAGGTCTTGGTCAAGTTGAATCTACTAGAGTTATCAGGACGTGACAACTATAAGGCTATGTTCACACCAACGCGTATAGTCTGCCGCCGACTGTGAGGCTTCAAATCTTATGTCGGGCGCGTACAGTCAGCAAACAGTTAGGTTTACAGGCTAGCAATCTTCTTCCTGCTATTATAAATGCAATAGGGTTATAATCAATCTGTTTGCAATTTCATCCAAATCCTTTCAGTAGTTTCTGCGAGAGAAAATAACAAAAATCGATCTTACAGACTTTTACATTTATAATAGTCGCATACCTAACTGTTTTCCTGACTGTACAT
This sequence comes from Xestia c-nigrum, assembly GCA_916618015.1. Classification (NCBI taxonomy): domain Eukaryota; kingdom Metazoa; phylum Arthropoda; class Insecta; order Lepidoptera; family Noctuidae; genus Xestia; species Xestia c-nigrum. The sequence goes on from OU745246.1 coordinate 21,862,337, forward strand.
ATAGCGCCATACTGCGACACTGAGATCAGAGTGGCCCGTATCTTGCCACCGTTTTTCTCGTACCAGGAATTCAGGCCTGAGTATCCAGTACAAAATGTACGAATAATTTACTTCAGCCACTAGCCAAGGAAGTCAACGGCCGACTATTCGTTTGGTTTGAACATGGCCTAATTCCGCATTCCGGAGTTTTTAGTTTTTAGTGTCATCGCTTTTGTATATAAATGGAGGACCAAATAAAAACCAACGAGACATTAAACGTCACGACACAGTGCGAACGCGGCCAAAACAGCGCGGCTAAGACAGTTATCGCACGTCCAACAACACAAGTCCGCACGTCGCGTCGTATTGGCTTGTGTGAAATTGTTGTCTCACACACATCCGATTCGCGCGTCGTCCCGATTGCGTGGATGAATGAAAGAATTATCTTATAATGTCGCCAAAGAGATGGGCAGATGTCAGAACGTAGTTAGTTACTGCCCGGTGTCTGGATTTATCCCCGGGTGATTGCAATAGAATCGTTCTTTATTCTATGAGACTTGAACGTAACTTGTTCAAAGTGGGTGCATTGTAGGAATACTTCTGCCTTACCCTTCGAGGATTCAACGTGACGTTATGTTTATATCAATATCTTTTCAATATTTTAAAGTGAAAACATCTTTAGGCGCGTTGAGCACTTTTTGGGTGTACAAAAATCATAGAACTCGCGTGACATTCGTAGCACTCGTAGCGGATCCGCTATGGCGTAGCACCACTTAGGCGTGCACGGGGCACAACCCGTAGCAGATATAGATTACTTGGTTTTTACTTTTATTGGTAGTCCCCAAAACTGCCCCAGATTTTTTTTAAACTTATGTGTTATCTGTCTTTCTACAGGTGAATCGGAAGCGAAGCTGTGTCCCGATGGACTGGTCTTCTCGGATGAGAACCCCAACAAGGAGAAATGCGACATCCCTTCCAATGTAGACTGCGGAGACAGGAAAGAGCTGCGTGAGTAATCTCTTTCTGTGTAAAATAAATTAAATAGTAGTAATACTTTTTACATATGATAGGTATTACACGGCATTTACAAACAAAAATAAAATGTCTGCCTGTTTGCTGCGGCTAATCTCCGAAGCGGCTAGAATGATTTGGAATGGACTTTTAATGGCAGATAGCTGATGTTATGACATCAGAAGTAACTTATCACTTTGGTTTTAGAAATTAGGGTAAAAAAAAAGAAATCGCTTTGACAGAGTCCAATCAATTCTCTGCTCTATTCTAATTTACTTGGGGACCCAAGTAAATTAGAATAGAGCAGAGATCATCGCAGCGTCTCCTTCTGGATCCTTGCTATTAGGCATCTACCGAGTAGTGATTTTGTTATTCGGGATGAGGTCTCTTTCGCTTCTTTTTGTACTCGCAAAAAGTGGACGGAGGGAAGAGAGGTTTTTGTCCTGCAGTGCCTTACAATATAGATTTATAATAATTATTACCGATGGCCCGGTAATTTTTTTCAACTGAACCTATGAACTCAACTCTCTTATACACAATAATGTTGTAATAATTTTGTTGTTGGTTGTAGTGATTGTTAATATTGTTGTTTTTAATGTTGTTGTTGTGTAGTTGTCCTTTAGTAACCACATTTGCTTTCCACAGAGGAGCCAAAGCCGTCTAAAGGCTGCCCCAGACAGAACGGATATTTCAAGCATCCCGACCCCCAGGTACGTTGCAAAACCAACCAGTGATGCATTTGTGTGCCTTCCAACGTTGAGTAAAAGGCATTGATTGGCGTGCTCTCACTAAAATTTATATGTTTTGGTTTTATTTGAACAGCATAAAAAGGTTTTGTAACAATGATTATGGAGATTACATTAAAACCTAAATCCAATTGCTACAGTATACTGCAGCAAAAAAAACCATCTGCTCTACTTATGTAAAACATTATTTGTACACCTTGCAAGGCAGCACAAAGTGAGATGTATCTTTTTTGAAAACACTATGTACTTACCTATGTGTCACATACAAATACAAATACTTGAATTTGAACGTAGTACAAAAAGTAATACAGTTGTCTATGACACGAGTAGAGAACTAACTTCAAAATCTTAAGGCGGAGGTTTCTTGAAAACGGTCCAAAAGGCGGTTTTTAAAAGCAGTATATCTCTAAAACTGTAAATAATTTCGACAAATAAAAAAAACTTTATATTTTGAAGTCCTTTTTGCATACACTGATGGAACTCAAAACATAATTTGACAAACTTTAATGCACCAAAAAAATCTTCAAACATACCTCTTAATTTTCTTTCAAAGCAGTTTAGCCATTTATTGACAATGATAATTATAATTAAAAATATTCAAATGCTAAACTACATCCACTGATGGATTAATTATTATTAAATAGTTAAGTTCTAGTTTTTAATCGATCGAAAATACTCATTTCCCACTATTCGGCCCGCAGTGACTGAAGTAACAACCACTTTATAGTGCAAGCTAATTAGAACTTTATTCTAACAGTATTTCAAACGAAGTTTAAACCACCACAAATAGAGTTGCTTATTTAGCTGATGTCGTCGCCTTAAATTGCGCAGTTAAAGTTATCCGCCACTCGTTCTGTATAGAATCTAAATATAAGTACTTTAATGTGTGCATGCCAATTTTATGACGAAATGTGTCATTGCACTTATTATTTTACCATCTTTTATACCACATTTATTGCAAATAAATAATTTTGACTTTGACTTTGAGCAAAACTCGACAACGATTGTCGGATCCCAACAGACTCAACAACCCAATCCCCTTTCTATGGTATAAGTACACATAATACTCGTTTGTGCAAAATAAATTAACTTTCCCAAAATCGACTCTCAAAAAACATAATTCAAACCTTAGAATACTTTTAATTAAAACTAAAAACATGAATGATGTAACCAAGATTTTGTAACAAAAATTTGATTTGATAGAGTGTCCATGGAGTTTCTTGCCCGTTCTTCTCCATAGAGATCTAGGGAATAGGCAACTACAGTACTTTCATAGTTTTTATGTCTTGTGACTGGGACTGTAGCTACATTTAATTTTCATCTTTGTTTTGACGATTCAAAAGTGCCTGTGTGTCCTACTTGAAATAAATGCTTTGATTTTGATTGGTTTTTGATTTTGATAAATATAAAAAAATACTTATCAATTTACAGGCCTGCGACAAATTCCACTACTGCTCAGATGGTACTCCCAACGAGATGCCCTGCCCTCCCGGCCTGTACTTCGACGAAGAGTCCTCCAACTGTGACTGGAAGGAGTCCGTCAAGAGGCAGTGCACTGATCTCACCAAGGGTACGTTACATTAAGTAGATTTCTTGAAAATAAGTAAATAAATATCGCCGAACATTACACACACCGCCACCTAGTGCCACACTAAGCAACAAGGCTGGCGTCGTGGACACCAGATAGTTGATAATTATTCTACATAGATACTTTTATTTAAAAAGATACAGTTAAGACCATGTCACTAGCTGATTGTTACATAGTTACTATGAGTTAATAGTATGTGGAGGCCAAACAAGCAGTTGCTTCAGGTAAAATATTGGTATACAGCTGTATCCTGCTAGATTGTAACTGGATTACTGTTACTGCTAGCCTGCATCATCCCACTGCTGGGCAAAGGCTTCTCCCCATGACTTCCAGTTGATTCGATCCAGGGCTAATGTTGCCCACTGGTCATTGGTTTTGTCCAGCTCGCCCCACTATCTTCTGCGAGGTCTGCCGCGACGCCTCCTGGCTGTATCAGGGCTCCAGAAAGTGGCTATTTAGGCCCACAGCTCATATGGCATGCGGCAGACGTGGCCAGTCCAGTCCCACTTCAGTTTAGCGGCTATTTGAGCAACGTCAGGAATTTTTGTTTTGGAGCGCAGTGTGGTGTTGCGTACGGGGTCGGTTAGTTTGACGCCTAGAATGCTGCGCTCCATTGGATTGTAACTGGATTGTAGTTAGGAGAAACCTAGGCAGTTGATGATGTTTAAATAATATACATATCGATATCAAAATCCCTTAGTAAATAGTATAAACTACTTAATTTGTGATCATAAATTCAAGGAACATGGTACCGACAGTACGAAAATGATCCAATACAGGCCATTACAAAGAATTTTCTTAAAGTTTTTTCTAATTACTTTGAATGAAAGAAAGCCTTGATTAAAATTGGTTTCATGAGTGCATACAAAATCAGATAGCTTGTAGGGACTTAATTTATTTCAATAGCTATTGAGGCTTACCAAGAGGTACTTCACTCCATGTAAAATACTGGTTTATTCAGCTGCATCCGGTTAGACTGGAAGCCGACCCCAACATAGTTGGGAAAAGGCTAGGCAGATGATGATGAAGACTGTATTGAATAATCACCTCTCTTTCCAGACCTGCTTGACGACGGTTTCTCCTGCCCCGATGGTGAAGTGATGGGACCCAACGGCCGTGCCCTCCCCCACCCCACCTTCCCTCACCCTGAAGACTGCCAGAAGTTCTACATCTGCCGCAATGGAGTGCAGCCCCAGAAGGGACTCTGCCCTCTTGGGAAGGTCTACAACGAGGATACTTTCATGTGCGATGACGCTGAGAAGGTTCAAGGATGGTAAGAATATGGCTTGATGAATAAAATTAGCTCTACTTTGAGTGAGTCTACAGGTCTTGAGTGACTGTTAAGCCTCGTATCCACTAGCCAACATTTGACGCGCGACACGTGAATCTCAACATGTTCGGCGGCGTTGTCCGACATCGGGCGACGTTGCCAGTTCGCGCGCAACATGACAAAACAATATAAAAGTTGCTAAACAAAAGTTCCGCGCTGACTTTCAACAGGTTGAGCAACAGGTTGTGCAACATGTTGCGCGTCAATTGTTGCCTAGTGGAAACGCGGCTTTAAGGTTTCTTTACTTTGAACCCTTGAAAGAATAAAGAATAATTTATTGTTTAGTAAAAACCATTAGTTTCACAGAAAGATATGGCGTCATATATAGAAAAGTGTCAAAATATCGATTGATCCATTGAAAAAAATGCATTTAATCCTGTAGTTTTGTCTATTTTCACCTCTGGTGATATAATTAAAAGAAGCTTATTAATGAAAAAAACTTCTAAAAAGCAAGTGCAAGTAGCTGCCAAAACATTTAGTGCTGAAATCATTAGCTATCTATTTAGTTACTAGAAAACTTCATCTTTGTTAACACTGCTACTTTCTGATAAATACATTACCCAAAGACGGTCAAAATTTAAAGACGTTTATACATTACCTGGTACTGCTTAATTATAATGCTATGATTTTTGTGTGTTTCAGTGAAAACTACTATGAAGGCCAGACGTTTGAGAAGCCAAGCAAATCTAAGAAGGCGTAAAGTGTGTCATACTTATTAAGATATTAGTTATGTATTAATAAATATTTAATAAGTCACTATGTGTTTTATTTGCGCCTCTGAACACCTGAAATATTAGTCCTCAGAAAATAAATTTCTGTTGGCAAGGTCGTACTTAACTATTTAAAAAAATATCGAAGCTCACGGACTAGAGCCTGCACATAATGATGATAAAAATTAACTGAATCACGGTTTAATAATTATTGAAAATTATGGACTGAGGAGATCCATAGATGACTCTGTCCTTAACTGTAATCTTTTTTATTAAATACTATAGAAAAATAACTTGTATTTTATGACAATTTATTTTTCTATAGTATTTTACTCGGCAAACTTTACAGTAACAGTTGGTGGCGAGAACGGTGGTGTGTGGTGGTGTGGTGTGGTTTGGTGTGGTGTGGTGGGAATGAGTTACCCCACAACGATAGGACACCTGATATCGTGTCCTGTCTGTCCTGTTACTTGCACATCATAGGACGTCATCATAGGACGCTGCTGAAAATGCCAAACTCGTCGTCAAATTTTGGGCCGATTCAATTTACAATGTCATCGAAATGTTGAGAAAAAGGTGGACAGTCTTTATCGATACAAAAACTCTGACTAGAATGCAGTAATTTGAAAACAAGTAGTATTTTATTACAAAAACATATGAAAACGAGCATTTATCGCGAATTTACATTTTATTTAAGCCCGACGTTTCAACCGGATTGCAGCCGTGGAATACCCGTTTTCATGTTTTATAGTGTGTTCTGATCATGAAAGTTTAAAAAAGTCAAATAGTAATTTAGTAACGTACGAGTAAGAAGTTTATATGCTTACTAACTGACCCGCGCAACTTCGTCTGCGAGTGAGGGTTAGTTTTTTTAAATGAAAGTATTCTATGTTACTTCTTATACCTCCAAGAATACGAGTATGTGTACAAAGTTTCATGATAATCGGTTGAGTAGTTTTCGCGTCAAAGCGTAACAAACAAACTTACATTCACATTTATAATATTAGTAGGGATTAAAGGTCATATAGAAAGGGTATACTGTATACACTAACTTCCACAGGAGATCTTAATCGATATAAAGAAGACGCTTATTGTGAAGCGTCTCCGAGAACAAAATCTAAGCTAAATAACAAGATCTGCAGGAGTTTCTGCTTTAAATTTGAACAGTTCTAGTCCCTGATGGTTATGGTTTGAAGTCAATGATATCCCCCACGGCTGTAGCTGAAGAAAATATAAGAAAATATAGGAAGAAATGTGGTTTTACGTAGTAGGTATTAGGAAGAAAATGACGTTAGAAATGTAGTTTTACGTTGTATCAGGAAAAAAATAACGTTGGAAATGTGGTTTTACGTTGTATCAGGAAGAAAACGACGTTGGAAATGTGGTTTTACGTTGTATCAGGAAGAAAATGACGTTGGAAATGTAGTTTTACGTTGTATCAGGAAGAAAATGACGTTGGAAATGTGGTTTTACGTTGTATCAGGAAGAAAATGACGTTGGAAATGTGGTTTTGCGTAGTATTAGGAAGAAATGAGGTTGTAAGTAGCACATGTTAGTTCTATGGAAAGGAGTGACAACTTCAAATGGTCTCTGATCGCGGGTGACTTTTGTTGGGAATATCACTCAAAGGCCTGTTAAATCTAATCTATTTTCCTATTTTGTGTACTTACTCGCTATTTTTCATTCACAATTACGTTTTAATTGAATTCGTTATGATTTGTGGCGGTTTAGGTTAGTTTCAGCGATTCATTATTTTTCATCCCCCCATCTCGGAAAGAGTATTTTTGCTCTTCGATATCTGAGTGCAAAAGCCGTTTTTATCGTCATGAGGGTAAAGTAAATTTGAATTAAGAACATCATGTGCACTAAGCATGTGAATTCAAAATATAATAAACCTATTTACTTCTACCTCTATGGTGCCGAATTTATCATACTTTTTTTTTTAATTTGTTAAGAACTCAGACTCGGAACCTTCTTGGTGTACTTTTTTTAATATGTTTGTGCGCGCCATAAATTTTCTTTTCAAGTCATACTGTTAACACCTTAGGTTAAAAGCAAGGAATCCAACTTGAAAACAAGTGAAAAACCTAAAATGACCACTCATTATCTAGCAACGAGCAAGTTTATTTGACGCCAACAGAATTAACTGAATTTGTTAATAATGCGCATTTTTTTTGGGTTCATTCATTTCCTCGCTGAGGTGGGATGAAAAGTTACGTGTTGCACTCGAGTGCAAAGATTTTTCACCTTGTGCTCTTTTGATTCCCTCGCTAACGCTCAAGATTCTAAGTATTGAATTAATTTTAGAATCTTTCGCTTGCTCGGTCATCAAAATTGAGCACGCGGTTAAAAAACAACTTTGCACTCTTGTATAACAAATAACTATTGTGTACCAGCGAAGATGTTTAAAAAAAAGACAAATCCATTTTTTTTAATTTTTTGTTTGCTAAATATACATGACAAAATAAAAGTCACAGTACAAGGCGATGAGAAGCATATAAGCGGCAATAGATCTAACAGGTGAACACTAAAACGGTTAATCCTATTATTAGGTACCAATTTAACTCTCATTTTCTAATCACATACAAATTGTGTTGTTAATTTTATTTGAGCAACTAAAGTCTCAGGTCGTTGCAGACAGTATTGCAAACCGATAACAGACAATAATTGTGGCAGTTGCGCAAAAGTCGGCGCACTCGCCTGTACTTGATACAACGATGTAAGAAAGATAATAGATACCTAATTCCCTATACACTGATGACGAATTATAAATGCAAAAGTTTCAATGGATGAATGGATTGTCTTTTTTAATTTATAATGAATGGATGTTTAGTTTAGTGTCTGACGCCGACCATAGATAATACACTATCCCTATGTTCCGAATAATATTGCAAAAAAGTGATAATATCGCGAATCCGACCGAATTTAGTAGTCACAAAATATGAGGCTACTGAGTAATAATTGTGACATTGCGCGTTGGTCGGATTCGCGATATATCACTTTTATCGCAATTCGGAACGCAGGGAATATAATACAAACGCCAACTGTCGGCGTTATATTGAACTGTTTGTTGGTAATATTACATGGTCACTACGAGTAGTTCATGCTTATCAAAGATAGATGGCGCTACAATGTCGTAGCTCGCCGTGTCTATAGATTTCGTAGATAGTTTTAACTTTTGCTCTCAATTAAGGATTGCTTAAACATAACATCACGCTTGTAATCCCCGAAGGATTAGGTAGAGCTCGTTTTCCACTCAGATCAACTGAACGAATCAACCAGTTGCTCAAATTGGAAGTCGATTCAGCCATTTGTTCCTATCGAATCAACTAGTTGATGCGATATTTTTTTTACTAAAGTTTCTTTCCTTTTTGTTCCCATCGAATCAATTATAAAAGATAAAATAAATTAATGAAAAATTAAAAAAATCCCTTTATTCATTTATAAAAAAATCTGTTACATGAGGTGTACCGAATAGTACATTCACGTTTCGCCAGTTATGTTTAAGTCTCAATGATAAAGATAGAGGGCGTAACTATTGCCATCAATCAACCAGGCACAAATCCAGACTCCGCGAACGCTACTGAGAAATTCCTGATAGAAATACCTTCTAACAATTTGGAATCGAAACCAGGACGAATGCTGAGCACACAGCAGTGGTGATTGCGACTTGGCCAAAGAGGCAGTCCTTTTTTTTTCGGATGGCAAATCATCAAATAACTTCTCCCACTCTAGGCAGAGCAGGAGGGAGTGTCAGACTTTTACTGACTGAAAGTCATCCATGTTCCTTCTTCGCCCTTCATATTCCGGGGCCGCGGTATCTCTTTCGAACAGTCCTACAGCCCCGGGACAGAAGCAGTCCTGGATGTTTTGTTGGCTAGGGGCCATACAAAATCTGGCACCCCTTTTTTTTTTTTTTTTTTTTTTTAGGATGGGAAATCATCAAATGACTTCTCCCACTCTGGGCGGAGCGGGAGGGAGTGTCAGACTCTTACTGACTAAAACCCATCCATGTTCCTTCCTCGCCCTTTATGTTCCGGGGCCGCGGTATCTCTTTCGAACAGGCCCGCAACCCCGGCAGGCTTCGGCCCTTGCGGGCCCCTCCCCTTATGCTGACATCTCTTTGAGGCGCGCGTGGAACACAAACGCGCCGTCGACACGGCCTGTCGTCGTCGTTAGACGGCCGGACGGCCAGCTATTGCCCATAGCCAGCCGTCCACAGGCCCGCATCTACGGTGGCCGGTAGCCACCACGTGGCCCCCGACGCCCGTTGCGTCTCCCGCGGCGGCCGGGAAGAGAGGATCTCTCCCTCTCTCGTTCCGCCACCTCCTTCGCTAGCATGACTGCTTCGCAGAAGGAGGCGACGGCTTCCCATTCCGTCTCGCTCCGGACCATGGATTGAACCAGGGCCGGACGCGAGAGGTCGCCGCCGCCGATCGCCGCCACGAGGACACGGCGGAGCTCCGCCCACGCAGGGCAGACTTCCACCGTGTGCTCCACCGTGTCCTCCGGTCGATCCTCGAAATCTGGCACCCCTTAATTACATTTCAACAGAGTTACTGGTTATATTTCACAACTCTGTACCAACAATTTGTACTTAACAATTAGCTTTCATATTGCATCACATTCAAGTTATCTAATTATAATCATGATTTTGTTTCAGGGAGCCTCAGGTTACATATAAAATTACATGATTGGGTTGCTGCTTTTAATTAGTCAATAATCGAATTAGACTTCTATTCCATAAAAAGAAGACAGACAGATAATTATTGTTGTGGGCGTATCAGCTGGCAATTCAACAGATAATAATATAATACAATAATAATATAATATAATATTTAATACCGTCATAATCTAAGGGTACCAAATAAAACTTGGTTTAATCTACATTTAAAAGAAAGTAGTTCTACGTTTTTGAATGAAAATATAATATGAAATGCTGCCATTCAAAGATTTCAGATTTTGAAGATACAATGGGTATAGTAAGTATAGGCTATTTTGCGTTTATAATATAGCTCTTACCCGCGACTTCAATCGTGGGAAAATTTTGGTGTTTATTTATGAGAAAAAAATGGCCTAAAAAATTGCCCCGGACCTCCAAAATTTACACAAAAAAAACATGAATATCGGTCAAGCCGTTGCGGAGGAGATCGATAGCAAACAAACACTGTGACTGTGGCATGAGATTTTATATAGTAGGTTAGTATGGTAATATGGATTGGTTTGTCTCTAGTGCTATGCTAACAGGCTACCAACATTTCTTAGTTAATTGTTTCTGAAAAGAATTCCATATGAATGAACACCAACCTAAAAAAGTAGGCCTATTAGCCGCAGGGTATCAACCTAAAAGTTATTGATACTTTAAAAACAAATAGATTTTAATAGACACGTCAATCAAACATCAATATTATTTTGAATGACTATGGACACATAACACGTTCGCGAGTATTATATTCTTTGTCAGATATTATATGTTTTTTTTTAACTGGTAGAACACGACTTGCAATTTTTTTTACTGCTATTCAAATATGATGTTACATAAACATCCATTATGTGCTATTTATCTTGTGCTAATATGTAGAGAAAGTACGTCTGTATCTTCGCAGATACGTGTGTAGTTTTCTGAATTATAGCTTTTATGGATTTTGTATTAAGATTACGAGTAGTTCGTTTTCCAGGTCGGGGAAAGTGTTATTGGGTTTTACTATCAGGAATATATCAGTAGCAGCCAGAGAGCTTGGATTTGTGCCCGGTGGATAGGCTTGCCCCTTATTTCATATCAATTCATTATAATAATAATATTCCAATTACGGCTCCGGCTCATCTCGTAACTTTCCCATTTCGATAACTTAACAAAAAACGTGCGAAACAAGTGAAAAAGTGTGACAACTCGTAACAATTTTAATCTTCATACATTGAATCCGATTTCGTCAACCATAAATTTTAACTGTTTTTTGTACAGTACAGTCAGTTCTCAAAGTTACAAGGAAACCATTTGTTGATGTTGCTAATTTTTGGCTCTCTCTGGCACTCTAAGGTTTGTTACGAGACAACTCAATTTTGTATTTGAACAGAAAGTACTAGGAGAACAGAATCAGGAAGGAAATGTTGGTGCCGCTGAAATCGTCTTTTTAGTGAATACCCAACAACGAGTAATAGGAGAACAGAATCGTTAAGAAGATGTTAGTCCCGCCGTTTACAATACCACAAGTCTACTACTACCGACTACCTGGCTTACAAATGGGGATCGGCGTAATATCATGTTACGAGTTTAGTAATAAGTTTCTTTTTTTCTTGTACCTACTTTGCTTTAGTATTTACGATAAGATTGTGATTTTTCATAGTAGTTCTCCTGAGTGCTAACTGTACTTGCCGAAAAAAAGTTAACCAAATAGGATTCAATGTAGAAAATCAAAATAGTTACGAAATGTGACTTTTGTGGTGCTATTTTGCTAAGTTGTCGAAATGGGAAAGTTACGAGATGGGCCGGAGCCATCTCTTTGAGGCGCGCGTGGAACACGAACGCGCCGTCGACACGGCCCAATTACAAGTTCTGTGTCTGAATGTGTTACATAAAAAATGCATGAAAATGACATGGGACTTTGGAAAAAAATTAGAACGTATAAAGTCCAAATACGCTTAGCACGTTTGCAAATTACCTTCTCCATGTATTTCTCAACTTCAAGTAATTCATGTTGAGTGTCTTTACAACATAACTAGTGGAGCGACTGATAACTGATAACGACAACTTTTTGTCGGGCACTCGAATCGTGACTGATTTGTGCGCGTACGCAGCTTGTAATAAAACGTGATTGTTTTATTGGTCTGATTTTCTTTCGTGAACTAAAGTGATAATTATATAAATGTTCATGATTGATATATTTCTTTTAGTATTAGCCTAAACTGTGTTTTAAATAAAACATTCCGGAAGAAGAATGTACATAAAGGATGTAAATATACCCTTAACTAAGCCGAAAGGCTTTCCCCGTATTGCGATATTTTTTTATTCTAGATCATACGTGAGAACATTCTCGGGGTCAAGGTTCCAACTTTTTCTCTTTTTTTTTCTTTTTCTTTACTTTGTTTTTTTATTGCATGAACTTTACTTCAAAAACCACCACCAGCCTCTCCCGCATTATTCAGTCCGTTCATCAGCACGATGTTTTCAGTGTGTAACATTGAGTCCTACCTTGAACACATAATTTTACACCAACGATTTTCCCTTTAAATGCTTTACGTTACTTGGTTTGATGTACAGAATGCTTAGTTCACGGCTTCGTAAAAGGTTCGTTTACACTCTGGATATCTTAATAGTTCATTTTCATCTCGCTAGTTATGTTTAAGTCCTATGAGCTCATTACCAATCAATTAAATCACAAATTCAGAATCCGGGATGCTAGTGAAAAATTCCTAATGAATAAACTCTTTCGGACGAAAAATAAGTACAGGGCTGTCAACGGGAATCATGCCTAGAATGCTGGCAGCATTGCTACGTTGTATGGTTGGCTGATTTTTTGGCCAAAAAAGTTTTTACCATGTTTTGATGCCAAAGAAAAAAAAAGCAAAGACGCTTTAAAAATATCATGTATCGGAAACTTACTATAAAAAAGCTATCGATTTTCAATTACGTATCATGAGATAACATTTGCGTTTGTGCTGGTGCGCCATGGATCATTAATTGACTCAAAATCACAGGAAATAGCGTAAGTGACACCGTAAGTTTTGTTTTAAACCGTGAAGCCTAAAATTATGTATCGTTCCCAATATGTCAATTTAGTTTGGCCACTTACTTTGTCTACGAAGTCCAGTATTCCGAAATAGTGAGCGTATTAATTTAGAAGTTTTCGAAATGAGAGCAATTCCGTATAAATTGTGTGTATTGCTGGTTGGTTCCGGCAGTTAGTAAGGCCTACAAATAAATGGGCTGGCGAAATTGGAACGTGTTTTACTATACATGTGGTAACCGTTTGTGTTTTAGTCTGTACCATACAACCTATATGCGTGTGTAAGAACATTTATTTACAGGTAAAAATGAACGAAAGCAAACTGATGATTAATGAAATCTAGTAAATAAAAGTTCAGTCAGTGGCTACGAAACGGGGCACTAGTTTTTAATGAGGTATTTTCTTTTTCAACTCTTCCCTAGTCACTGGATAGATGGCGTTGGTCTGACTACGTTACTGTAAGGAACAAAATGTCAAATCATTTCACTAGGACCTAATGGTTATATTCGGAAGCTTATGCAAATGAAAGTGTCAGTCAACGAGCGTATGTGACGTGTGTTTTAAGCTATTGCATAGCTTCTATCGCGGGCCTTGAGCGTGAAGACCAAATCCAGAAACTCCGTAACGAGAATAACCTAACATCCCATGTCACCCCATGTCAGATAATGACAATGACAAGCTAGTTTTCTTTTTAATATATTACCGTAACTAGGAGTTGTAGGTTGTATACATTTGATGTTAGACCTTGTTTGTAACCATTTTTATCAACTTATGTAATCCGCGCGCCGCAAGCGAGCGGACCGCGCGCCGCAAGCGACCGGACCGCGCGCCGACGACGCAAAAACGACGGGGTGTTATAAGTTTGACGTGTATGTGTGTGTGGAACCATCATTATAAAATTCATCATTTCATCGTGATGGGAAACCGAGCCTGAACATTCAGTGTGCGTTTGATCCTCGAGCCATACAACAAGCGGAAAAATAAAATAAATAAATAATTATGATTGCATAAGTTGATAAAAAATGCTATGCAATAGCTTTACCGCGGCAGTCCCCGAGTGCTACACGTCTTTTTCTCAGTGCGCCGTTACGTGCACTCTAACCTCCAACATATGAAGCTTGGAAGGGACACCAATCCACAAACGGTTACCACATGTTCAGTACATAATACCGAAGCACCCAGATACAAAATTTTCGTAGGTGTTAGAAGAAAAACGCTGTTTCAAAAGTGTAATACAACTAATGTGTATATTGTTTATGAACATTGTTAAAATTAGCTGTAAGTTTCCCGAATAGCATTTTGTTGATTGAATTGTCACCACGTAACTTGGTAGAAGTTCTTTGTTTACAAAAAATATAACGTATCGTGACGGGGACTATACACGGTAAAATGTATGGAATAGGATTATGCATATAATTTGTTTTATATGCATACGTTTGTGCTGCCATCTGAACGGCACTTCCTCAGATAATCCTTTCCTAGAAATTCTTTCTTTCTTTCTTTTTCCCAATTTTTCTTGTTTTTGTGTGTTTCAAGAGTATCACAAAAACAAGAAAAATACAAGAAAAATTGTGATATTTGTTTAGAACACTCCCGAGAAAAACAATCAAGCTTTCTCGGGCTTTTATTTATTTATTTTCGCCATAACTGAATCATAATCACACATCAAAACTGAGAATTTATATATTTGAATCGTGATTATGGTTTAGTTATGGTTACGAAATTTTATAAAATATGTCCGAGAAAAATTTAGTGTTTTTCTCGGGAGTTCTCCCGAGAGAAATAATCCTATGATCAGTGTGTATTTTAACAGTTTATACTCAAATACAATAAAAAATGTGATAGCCCTCTAAACTAACGTTAACAAATATCCGTTGTTAAAATACACACTGAACATAGGATTAGCATAAAGAAAAGTGATTGCGAAACATGACAAGCTGACGTACCTACCGCGTTCAGAGTTGCAAAACGAACACCTCTTATTTACCGAACACGGTCAAAGAAACGGAGGCAAATGGATCTGTATTGTAAGCTGCTGAAAAGTTGTGTGGTAATTGGTTATCGTGGTAAGAACATGTGATACGGAGGAATGAGGAAAATGTCATGAGGAAAGTTTGGAGTATGAATGTGGGTAAGTAGTAGAACAAAGAAACGATAGATGAAATGTTATAAGAATGATATGGCAAGAAAAAGATAAAATATATACATAAGTGTCCGATAAGATGACAATGATAGAGAAATGGAAGAAGAAGACAGGTTGCGCCACCTTCTCTCTTTGGACAAGGGCAGGACTCAGGAGAATAATGACGCAGATTAGTTTAACAGAGAGAGATAACTGAAGAATGTAAGATGAGAAGGTTAAATGACATTATTTTTTGTCGTAGATGACTTTTCAAATTTCAATATGGAAACCGCAATGACAAAAATACCTAGCTGCAAAGGCCAAATTCATTCATGGAATGCAATCAACTTGTTTACATTTGGTCAAGCAATCGCAAACTAATATTGCGATTTAACAACAGTTATAAATCCTTGGTAACAGAAGTATAAAAACTAGTTGAATGATTCAATAATAAGTACCACTGTATCATCACATAACTATCTAGTAGTGCGTTAGTATGTTTTCACTTCTCATGCTCTAAAAGTACGCCATTATAGCCCTACGAAGCGGGATTAAAGTGACCGTTTATTCCCTAGGGAGTAAAAAGTAATTTAAAAATGGAACGATCTCTTACTCTGAAACGTGGTCACAAAAGAGTTTTTTTTTTTTTAATGGCTTCGCACGGTTTATGCATTAGCCAATGTCACGAAACTTGTCAAAGGTTTTATTTAAATTTCGAATTGGCTTGCAAATAGAAATCGGTAATCTTGAAAAAAAAAAACAAATGAACTCTTCAACGCGGGAAAATTTATGGTTGTTTGTGTGCATCGTTGATTTTGAAAAAGTATGTGGAATGCCTCTGTTGCTAGCCGCTGCAGTAATATAGGTACTATAATTATTATCTGTGGAGTGTGGATCATCTTTATTGCGAGAAGGTTGAGAGTTTGTGTTGTGTTTTAAATTGTTAATCTGTGACTGACCTGATAGAAGAAAATCTGACTGCTCAGTTCAGAATTTTTGTCGAGTGTAAATTTGTTCAGTTTTAAATGACAATTTTCCTCGCACTCGAAGTGAAAAGTACAGTTTGCACCTCGAGACTAAACGCCAATTGAATATACCCTCGCTTTCATTGCCTCCCTCGCAAGCTCGGGAGTCAAACCACCTCGGGTATATAATGGCTTCGTTTAGTCCCTCGTTATAAAATATACTATTATTCATTTGTTTTTTTTACCACACCGAGTTTTTTGAATGATTGTTATGAAAAACATAAATGAAAACATAAATGCTGTACCCAGATTTTGGCGAAATTACGTTAGCTACTTTTGGTTATGTAGTACACATTTCAAGTTTTTCGAGTATTTTCATGGAAGTCCTATTAAACTCATTCACTTATTATTTCTTATTATTACTATATATACCACTACGGAATCCGTAACGCCTCTCTGGATCTTCTTACTTCTTATTTGAGTGACAGGATTCAGAGAGTTGATGTTAACGGGAAAAAATCTCCCGGATCCGTAGTAAAAATGGGGGTACCCCAGGGCTCAATTCTTGGTCCATTTTTGTTTCTTATTTACATAAATGACTTGCCTTACCTCATAAAGGATAATCATGACGTGGTATTGTTTGCCGACGACACTTCTCTTTTATTTAAACTCAAACGTCAGCAGCCAGTTATGGATAATGTTAATAGCGCCCTGGCAAAAGTTGTCAATTGGTTTAATGTTAATAATCTACTCTTAAATGAAAAAAAAACTAAATGTATTAAGTTTACGATACCCCATGTAAGACAAGTGGAAACTACTGTACTAATTAAGGATGAAGAGCTGAAACCGGAAGATAGCACAGTGTTCTTAGGCATAACTTTGGATGCCAAGCTTCAGTGGGGCCCGCATATAAACAAATTGTCGAAAAAACTTAGCTCTGCAGCATACGCCGTTAGAAGAATTCGTGACTTAACTGATTTAGAGACAGCTCGTTTAGTTTACTTTAGTTATTTCCATAGCGTGATGTCGTACGGTATTCTCTTGTGGGGCAATGCCGCCGATATTCAAACAATATTTGTTTTACAAAAAAGGACAATTCGTTCAATTTATAAACTAAGTCCCAGATACTCCCTCAGAGAAAAATTTAAGGAGATTAATATTCTTACTGTGCCCTCTCAATTTATTTATGAAAACCTTTTGTACGCACACAAAAATATTAATTTGTTTAAAAAATACAGTGATATCCACAACATAAATACGAGGAACAAACACAAATTTGTTGTTCCTGCAACGAGGCTCAAAAAAATAGGGGGTACGTTCAGATGCCAATGTATACGTTTTTACAATAAACTTCCGAGCCATATTCAAGCACTAAGCCTGAATAAATTCAAATCGTTTATAAAACAGAAGCTATGCCTGAAAGCTTTCTATCATGTCAATCACTATCTCGAAGATAAAAAGGCTTGGGATTAAACTGCTCCAATGAAATTTGCTCTGTGAATGTTGAAATTTCGGACTTCGCTGGTTTATTGTTGATTCCTTTATTTTATACACTGTGACATTGAATGATTTGACATGAATACTTAGTTCAGTATTTTATTATTTTTTACGTTCTTTTTATTTTTTATTTTATTTTATGTGTGTGTATTTGACATGAATATTTACTTGTGACTGACATTTAATGAATTGACATGAATACTTACTTCAGTATTTTATTATTTTTTACTTTTTTGTTGTTTGTTTTATGTGTGTATTTGACATATCGTATTTTTATTGACATTCGTTTTTGTAAATTATTTATTATTTATTTTATTTAATAATTGTGAATGTGAGGACCATGTGGGTCACATTTTGTTTTTTTTTTTTCCCACGACTGTCTGGCAGTTTGAGTTCTGTAAGCGACCTACCCAAATGTCCTTTCTTTGGTATTGTTCGTCGTTTCGTTGAGCTCCTTGAGTTATAAGTCGAGCTACACGATAACTGACAAATGCTTGCACTGACTGGACAGGTCCACTCAAATCTGTGTGGTTCTTTCTTCAAAAGACCATCTCAGACACTAATCTGCATAGTCCTCATGTGAATTAAGCAAGATTGTCTGGACTTCAAAAGAGACTATGACCTCTGAGTTTGTTTCGGCTGTTTCTTCTCAGAGTAGTCAGATACGAAACACCGGCCCCATCTCGTTTAAAAAAAATGACGTGTAAAAGTGTTTGAGAAAACCTACTTGCTGAATAAATATCATTTATCATTTATCATTTATCATTTGTTTTTTTTTCTGTGTAAGTTTTATACTGATAATTTTGATGTGTTTTGTCCTGTGCGGGCTAATAAATGCTTTTTCTTTCTTTCTTTCTATTAATGTTATAAAATATGCAACAGTTTATGATGATGGATAGTAGAATGAATGTACCTACTCGTATGTTACTCTTTCACCGAAAAACTACTGAACGGATTTGTAATTTTTGACACAGATAGTTTATACTTAACCTAGATAAAAAACATCCCTTGTTAGGACATACTTCTCTTATCATACCGGTATAGTACGATTCCGTGGTACCGTTATGGAACTCCGCGCGATTGAAGCCGAAGCCGAAGAAGTATAAGCAAGTTTTAAATAAACTCGAAAAATGGGCAAAAACTCTTATGGGACTTTGTTGCCCGTCTGTCAAGACTCTTTTTCTCAGGAATGCGTGGAATATATATATCCGAGCTGAAATTTATTTCAAATGTAAACAAAACTAATCTGAAAATATGGAGTTTAATTGCAAAATACCTACAATTTTATAGGAAGCTCAGAACGCGAGCCCAACTTGGATTTGGTCAGTTATCGCCATCATTAATTGCGCTCAAAACTTTGAAGTTTTGAGCGCAATTAATGGTTGCGCTTCGAGAAATGATTTAGTTGCGCTCTGAGGAATACCTACATCAGAGAGGTATACCTACACCTCTTCTTGCAAATGTTGCCTATCAATATTTTTGATACTTTCTACAGAAAAATATGAGTTCTTAGCACATTCGGTTCAGAAGACCGAGACAAGAAACAGACAACAAAACGCGTCAAGTGACATAATCAGCTGCGACAAAAGTTACAAAATAATAAGTCTTAACTATATATGTACACAATTAATCTCTTTGTCATCTTAATTACATACACTGATAGATATTCCTGTCAGTGATACACACGGCGAGTTTCTCTCACGACTTTGCGCAACAGATTAAAGTTTAATTTCGATTAATTGCCATCACTTCCAGGCGTATACAAATGTATGTGTGTGTGTGTGTCGTATTGTCAATCAAAGCATGCCGCGTGAGGTGTATGGCCGTTTTCGTAAGAGGTGACTTGACTTGAGACCGATACCGACAGGTGTTGTATTCATAGTCTTGCTGCCCAGGACATAATGTTTTAAAAGTATTACTTAGAAAATGTCGAGGAACTGGTGGCTAAGTCGTACTTGCCAAGGTTTGTCTGTTTATGTGTGAAAACCCTTACGTACCGATTTTCCCCTGTGCCTGTGTGTGTGTGTGTGTGTGTGGAAAGCGCGTTAAGCTGTTGGTGGCGGCTGTCGTTTGTAGATCTCTGACAGTCGTTACAGGTAGTCAGGTGACCCAAAAAGTCTGACGACCAGTCTTAGTCAAGGAGTATCGTATTACCCAGTACTAACTGGGTTGTGGAGGTCAGATAGGTCACTCCATGAGTGACTACTCCAGGTCCATCTATGAGGCTACTTACTTGGGTAGTATGTGCTACGGGGCACATGTCTGGGCCGATAGGGCCACCATAGGAGCGGGGGGATGTAAATTGCTTCAAAGCCAGCGTTTTGCTTTGAAATTCTTATGAAAAGCGTTTTTTCCAAACACCTCCATCAGTCCTCTCCATCCGTTTGTGAGCGGCTGGACAGGACACGGCTGGAGGTTGATAACTGAAAATGAATGATAAATTATGTACCTTCAAGCTTGTTGACTCGCCTTTTTGTCAATGTTCCACATCTGACTGCGAATATGAACAATCTGCACAAGCACATCACATTTTGTTAGAGTGCAGTCTTTGGCAGAATGAACGCAATATTATGTTGTTGTTGTTGGATAATGTTTAGGTTACATCCGGAGTACTCTATACGGACCTAATGGAAACTAGAACAAATTTTGGTTTATTCCGGACCCTGACCCGAAAACCTAACCGACCGTGGGTTAGGTTAGGAACATGAAAAAAAAAAGAATATTATTCCGAACCTTACCCTATTCCTAACGAAACGAAACAATTAAAAACCTCATCTCCCGTTTCACCAACAAGTTCCATCTTCAGTACAGAGCTAACAATAAAGTTGCAGTAAATTGCCACTCAATAGAAGCTCACCAACTTGTTAAAGAAGGTCTCCGCAAAGAAAATGCAGCTTTCTTAACTTACACTCGAAAAGATGAAAAAGTTCCCAAAATGGTGATAAAAGGCTTACCATCCTATGTTCAAGAAGAGTTGTCTGCCGAACTTGATAAACTAGGATTTCCCGGAGCATCAGTCTCACAAATGAAGACTCAAACAGTGAGTACATTGTCTTGTCCACCTTTTTTAGCAGTGCTTCCTGTTGGAACGGACATAGCCAAATTTCGCAATATTAAATATTTATTTAATTGCGTGGTTACTATCCAAAAATTTATGCCTAAGAAGACTGCTGGTACTCAATGCTACAGATGTCAAAGCTTTGGTCACGCATCGAGAAATTGCAATATGCCCGCTAGGTGTGTTAAATGTACGGAACCTCACGCAACGAGAGATTGCACTAAAAAAGACCGTATTGAACCTGCACGCTGCTGTAATTGTGATCAGGATCACCCTGCGAACTTTCACAAATGCGAGACCCGTCTTGCTTACCTGAAACGAGTGCAAAGTAAGCGTGAGAACCAGTCTAGGCCGTTGAAAGCAGTGGCGGTCCAACATGCGCCTGGACCTCTTACTAATCTACAGCCCTCATTCAAGAAACTCTCATATGCTGGTACTGTCAAAACCCACACCAATCATGAGTATCCACCGAACGAGTACTTGGACCTACCACCGGACGACCCTGTGACAAAAGAGATGTTAGAAATACTGATCTGTGTTAAAAACCTTAAACCACAATTTTCTGCCTGTGAATCTATGTTAGATAAGGTTATGCTAGTTCTGACCCATCTTGGTCACTATGTCTAATACAAATGAGTTAAGACTCTTATCTTGGAACTCCGATGGAGTTCGCTCTAAAATGCATGAACTACTTGAGTTAGCGGTACGTACCCTATCCATTGATATAATAGCTGTCTGTGAAACTAAACTGAATTGTAATACTCCCTTGACGACACCAGGGTTTAACTGCTATCGACAAGACAAACACCACAGTGGGCGGGGACAAGGTGTAGCCATACTGGTCAATGACACACTTGAGGTTGCACCGATCGCTGTTCCCAAAACTAAGAACATTGAAGCGGTTGCTATTAGTTTAAAAATTAGCGGGAAAGACTGTATCTTTGTTTCAGCTTACCAATCTCCAAACTTGCAGCTCGAATGCAAAGACATGGATATTTTATTTTCCCTGGGGCCCCGCGTTGTAATAATGGGAGACTTTAACGCCAATCACGGTTACTGGAATAGTAGTTATGTCAATGCCCGTGGTAATATACTATTTCGTCACATGCTTGAACACGATTCTGTAATACATTACCCCGATTCACCTACCCAGGTAAACTATAGACCTGATCTTACCCCTACTAATCCTGATCTGATCCTGGCGCTAAATGTAAATAATATACATGAGGTTCGTGCAATACCTGCCCTTTCATCAAACCACTTTCCCATACTGTTTACAGTGAATGGTCAATACTCACGCAAACCTAACACCAAACAATACCGATATTGTGACGCTGACTGGGATAAATACCGGTCCTTCCTCGACCAAAAGATTACGCTTGACTCGAAGGTATTTAAATCTGAACCTGAAATCGACTGCGCCGTAAACTACCTACATCAGTGTCTTACTGATGCTAGAGATACATTTATCCCAAGTAAGGTTCACGAAAACACTTGCATAAAACTACCAAATTATATCGCAAAAATGATCAAGTACAAAAATTATCTTCGTCGAAAAGAACAAAAAGCTTTACTTGCTGAAAAAAGACGGTTACGAGCTACTATTAACAAGCTGCAATACTTAATTAATTTGTCTATAACGAAACATCAAGATAAAATATGGAATTCGAAACTTTCAAGAGTTGACAATCCTACCAATGATATTTGGCGACTGGCAAAGTCATTAAAACCCAGATCAGACTCAATACCTCCACTTAAAACACCTGAGGGAACCTTCACTACAAACATCCCCCAACAATGTGAAGCACTGGCAGATGCCTTCGAGATGAACATTAATCTGACTCGTGACTGGATAAGCGACAGTGTCGACGAGAACGTTCAGTCAGCCATGAGTGATTTAAATGATCATGACATAAATGAACTGCATCTACCGGTACGGCCAACCGAAGTCTGGGAAGTCATACGTAAACTAAAGACTAGGAAGGCTCCAGGTGATGACGGTATACACAACATTATGCTGAAAAATCTGTCGCAAAAATCTGTTGTGTTTATCACAAAAATTTTCAACGGTTGTTTAAAATTGGGATATTTTCCCAATAAGTGGAAAACTGCAAAGGTTATTCCACTTAAAAAACCTGGTAAAGACACCTCTTTACCAGTTAGTTACAGGCCTATTAGCCTTCTTCCAGTTTTGGGAAAGCTGTTTGAGGTCATGATATATAATCGCTTGCTACGTTGCTCTGAACAGCTCATTATGAACGAGCAGTTTGGCTTTCGTTCCTCTCACTCCACAGTACAGCAATTAGCTCGAGTTTCTGAACACATCTCCTATCACCTTAATCTCAAGCAGTCTACCGGTATGTTCCTGCTGGACATTGAAAAGGCTTTCGATACGGTCTGGCACGAGGGCCTGTTATACAAGCTAATCAGTTATGGAATTCCAATTGAGCTCGTCAAACTTATCAAATCCTACCTCAATAACCGTAACTTTGTAGTCCATATTGGTACTGACAGGTCATCGCCCCGGACGGTATCGGCAGGAGTTCCTCAAGGCTCGGTGTTCGGTCCCTACCTCTTCATCCTGTTTGTGAGTGACGTTCCTGTGCAGGTTCGTACTCATCTGGCCTGCTTTGCCGACGATACTGCATCGTACACAAGCGATGATGACATCGACATTATCATAAGTAGACTTCAGTTATCGCTTGAACTACTTCAATCTTACTTCAACAAGTGGAAGCTGAAGTTGAACGAATCCAAGACTGAGGCAATACTCTTCACACGCCAACGTACCACCCCAAAAAGAAAATTAAATATTGTTGGGCAATTAATCCCGTGGTCCACAGAAGTTCGCTATCTAGGAGTTACTTTGGATAATAAGCTTAACTGGACAAAGCATGTCAAAAAATTACGCGTTAAAGGAGCTCAAGCACTCGGTTGTCTCAGTCCTATACTTAACCGAAAAAGTAAGCTCAGTGCAAACACAAAACTTAGGTTATACACCACTCTAATTAGACCTTGCATCACCTACTCGTGTCCTGTATGGAGTAGCACCTGTCATTCTAATTATAATGTGTTACAAACCATCCAAAATAAAGCAGTTAAAATTGCCTATAATACTCCGTTCAAAACTAATCTTAAAACGCTACACACGAATATAAAGTTACCTAGCATTACAAAATTCATTTTAAAATTAACTCGTAAATTCTACAGTAAAAATAAGTGTCATCAAAATACATTGATTGCTAACATAGGTCAAATTAAATTGAAGGACTTGCGACATATCGATGGATACGGTACATATAAGCTTCCCCATCACTACGTATTGTTCGCGCACAATACTGATAACGCGTCGTAGCTGGGCCCGTACGAGGCGCTAGCGCTTCCCCGCTCTCACCGTGTACAGGTGAGCGCGCGGGAGGTGCGGTAGCTCGTGCGCCGCTGGTGGCCACGCGCGATTACCTGAGCGGCCGTATGCACCGGTCGCACTTACGCCGAGCGCGTAGTAAAGTTTTTGCTGCTACCCCCTCAATTATATAAATGAAGTTATTACAATAATTTCATGTGAAAATGTTAAAGATTAATTAATAAATGCCTCATGTTGTGATAAGTTAATGAACATTACCATCATTTTATATACTTATAAAGGTGCTCTTAGCCTGTGAAAGTGTTTGTTAATAATATTAGTGTTACTGTTGCTTTATTTTTAAGTTCTACAGTTATGTTTATATTTCTGTTAAATAAAGAATTTTTCTAAACTAACCAACTAACCCTATTCCTAACCCTTTTACCATGATATTTTTTGTTTAAAAACCGACTTCAAAAAAAACAAAAAAGTGAAAAATAACTTTAGCTTCTGAAGTCGGTGACCTTTGTTTGATTGCTTTAGTTATTTTGTCACCGACTACAGAAGCTAAAGTTATTTTTCACTTTTTTGTTTTTTTTGAAGTCGGTTTTATTTTTTGCAAAAAAGTTTTTATTTTTCACTTTTTGGTGGTTCACAGGTGCTTGATACATGGAAAGTGCATACCGTTACAATTACAACAAGCCCAAACACGACTATGGTACATTGTCTCATTATGGAGTTCCGTGACTCTTGGCTTCATCATCAGATCTGATGGTAGAATGGTTCTTATCAAACGCAAATGCTTCACTTGTTGTAGAAAATACCAAAATCGCAACACGTTTTCAGATAAAATTTGAAGAGTTCCCTCGATTTCGCCAAGATTCCATCATCAGATCCCAATTTGGTGGCTATGGGACCAACTTGGAAGTATACCCTTTCAAACAAAAAAATAATTTTTCAAATCGGTTCAGGCGTCTTCGAGTAATCGGTGAACATACATAAAAAAAAAAAATACATACAGTCGAATAGAGAACCTCCTCCTTTTTGGAAGTCGGTTAAAAATAGAAAATAGTTCTGTATACATTTGGATTAAAAAAATGAATCTCTGTTATACTTCAAACGGTTTTACTAACATGAGTAACTGTATCGCTGACTATCTGATAAGTCAAAAGAAAATAACACCCACACTATAGATACGTCCACTAAACCGCGTTCGGCGGGCGGTCGGTGGTCTGCGCGCGCGCCGCCAGTGCTACCGGGCCGAGTACAACGCGCACACGTCGCGACAACCACACACACACAAACAAACAAGCAAACATGAGGAGTAGTGCACAGTTCGCGGTTTTATTCGCCTGCGTGGCTTACGGTAAGTTTTAGAAATACTTAATTTACGAACTAAAATATCTGCTCAAAAAACTTTTTTAGGATAGTCACTATTAGACCCTTTGGGGGTTTTTAATTACAAATAGAGAATACAAAATAATATGTCAACCTTCAAGAAAATTCTCCTTCAAATCAAGTTTAAAACTTGTGTAAAATATAGGTAAAAAAGTAGTCCTTGCTGATATGTCCTTTGTCAAATCAAAGCCATGTTGATAGTACTTAATTATCTTAGAAGCAACTGGTTTATAATTCTAGAATATTAATTTCTAGTATCACTTTACGGTTGATCCATTATCGACAAGCATAACAAGTTGGAGGTTAAGTACCTAATAATCACTACACCTAATTCGTTGATAGAATCAACAGCTTTACAGAAATATGAAAAGGGTTGAATTCCACCATTCACCAGCTTTTCTTTTTATTATCCCATAGCCTTTATTGTCCCACTGCTGGGCAAAGGACTCCCCATAGCCTGCCATTCTTCTCTGTGTGTACCTGTCTCTGCGTCAACGATTTCTTAAAAATACAATTTGCCATATACAAACATTTACATGGACATACTTATGTAGAAACAGGTATACATAACCAGAATATAATTTAGATCTAACGATTATCTTTTCACGAGTGAATAGTCTCATTTTAGTGAACTAGCTAAACTGGTTTGGGTATATAACAAATGCTATCCACATATGTAACACCATGACAAACTGTCTGGTCTTAAATGTCGGTTGATAAGGCATTAAGTATGATTTTATAAAATCAATCTTTTTAATATTTCTAAAAACATATTACCTAATTGACAACATTTCTCCATTTTTTTTTTCATCATGGAAGTCCAAGCATTTGTTTAACAAATTCGAAAATTATAAAATTAAATATTCAATGAATTCATATGTTTTTGACAATCTGTTTGCATGATGAAAGAGACACTGCTTAAATATTAAAACAAACAAACTTTTGGGAAATTATTTGTAATTTTTTAACAAGTCACCAGCAACAGTTTAAACTAAAGGTAACCATTGATCTTTATATAGCAAAGGTTAAAGATTCATTCTGCCAATTACGGGTCAAGACCAACAATATAGGTAAACAGGGTATAAACCACCTCATCACAAAGCCGTTCACTAAGCATTCTGTACATCAAACTAAGTAACTTTATGCATAAAATATTGCTGGGAAACAACTTATTTTTTTGAGTCTATAAAACATTGTTTGTGGTAGAACTCAATGTAATGCACTTAAAACATTGTGCTGATGGATGGATTGAATAGTACGGGGGTCGTGGAGGTGTTGAAAGTCAAAATATTACAAAAAAAACTTGTCAAAAAGTTGTAACTTTGACCCCCCATATCTCCGTAACTAGAAGGTTCCCAGGTATGGTGTAGAACAAAAAAATGATCGCAGTGATAGGGAAAATGGCCTCTAGGATCCGTGAAGAGGTGTTTTACACCCTTTAAATGCTCTTGGATAAGATCTGCTATTATTTGTTAGTATTTACTACTTCGTTTAAGCATAGATAGGATAGGTGGTGTGACTGACAGACTCCCAAGTCATATCCATAGGTCTCAGGTTCAAACCCAAGATACTCTGATTTTACGGATTCACATTTCATAATTATCCCTAGTTTCGGTGAAGGAAAACATCGTGAGGAAACCAGCATGCTTGAGAGATATTTCTCGATGGCATGTAAAGCCAAATCAGAGGCCCATGGTCGGCATAAAAACTCTGACACCAGGTTATGCACTAACCACGTAATAAAGAAGAAAGACTCCTTCGTTAAAGAGGCTCTACCTAAACTAAAACTGTTACGCAAGTGCTGGCTGCGACAAGTTATGTTAACATTCTTGTCCGTTTTTGCTCAAATTCTTGACACGAATACCGATATACTGAACTGCACGCACGAAAACATTAACCCGAATTTTAATTACATTAATATCAAGTTTAATTTTAACGATAGTTTTAGCAAAAAAAGTGTTACGACTGAATTCCTGCTACGCTGATGGCAGTCGCGTACGGTCGATTGCGTACATCAGCGAGAAAGACAGTAGTAACGACGTTAGCGCGACAGTATAGCCCTACATGGACACAATGTATACTCGTACTCGCGACCGACGTACGCGACCGACATCAGCGTAACAGGAATTCAGGCCTTACAAACTTCATTAAAAAAATACTGTAACAACTTTTAATTATCGCGAAACAAAATCTAAAACTAAGAACACTATTTCAATTAGCACTCAACCTTTAAAAAAATATCAATTAATACTTAGTTAACGTACTTATAATTGTATAAAATAGAGTTGTTTCCTGCAGTTGGTTACTCAACCAAACCAATTGGAAAGGGAGCCGGAATCGAGACCGTTTGTACGAAACTCAAGGCCCACACCTGCTTCTGAACGACATTTAAAAATATATAATATTTGGGCCGACCTGTGGGTGATTTATGTGCCGGTTGTGAAATGTTAATGGGTATTGAAATGTCTGATGTGTTATGACAAAGTGAGTTTATATGATTGCTTCTGGTTCGACTTGATTTCACGTCTATTTTTGCGTTATTGATTGACTCAGACCATTCTGACGATTTGAACTATGTTACGTTGTCCATGCGTCTATTTTTTTTTTAAAGAAAATGGCACAAATTGGCCCCCGTATTGTATTCTGCCTACTCGCTTTAACAGAGAGGAGCGTGTTTCCTAGCAGTGGGAATTATGCTTATGTCCTGAGAAATATACTTTTTTATTTAAATGCATCATAATTCATCATTTTCCTGTCCTTATGTCAACATATTTGGGGTAGGCGCAGCATGTCTTGGAAGGAACATGGATAGGTTTTAGTCAGTAAAAGTCTGACACTCCCTCCCGCTCCGCCCAGAGTGGCAGAAGTTATTAGATGATTTCCCATCCCAAAAAAAAGGCGTAGCATGTCTTCTTCTTTAATCAAATATTGGCCTCCGTACGTTTTGACAGGTGACCACTGAAAACCAGCGCTGTTCTGTGGGTTCCCCAAAGCACAGCATCATGCTGAGTGGTAACCTATTTGTGACACTCACTCTCGACGTGCAATTTTTTTTTTGTCCGCTTTGTCTTGCAATTATTATAATGTTAATGTTGTTGTTGCGTTAATTTTCAGTTTTAGTCTAAATGTTTGTGTTTGTATAATTGCGTTCTGTTTATCAATATTGTATGCACGTCATGACTTTGCGACGAATAAATGTTTTTTCTTTCTTTCATAGTTCTCTACTTATCATTACTTGAATCGGATACCTCCTTTCTTACCATATCATTCTTCACACAGTCCATCCATCGTTTTTTATGTTCTTCGTCTAGTCTTATACCCATCCACAGTCATTCAAAACCCTTGTGAATTAATATATAAAATGCATATTATTCAAATGCAAAAATGAAAATTTGTTTGTTTGTTTGGTTGAACGCGCTAATCTCAGGAACTACTGGTTCAAATTGAAAATTTAGGCTTTATAACATCACGCTACGACTATTAGGAGCGAAGCAGGAAAGAAAAATATTGCAAAAACGGGGTTTTTTTTTCCTCTCTTTTTTCACTCTTATGTGACGCAGACAAAGTTGCGCGGGTCAGCTAGGACCAAATAAATACACAAGAATGCACCTAGTTGTCAAACTCAAACTCAAACTCAAAGCATTTATTTCAACTAGACCATTACGGCACTTTTGAATGTCAAATTACAAATTAAATCAAAGCTACAGTCACAGTCACAAGGCATAATAACTTGAGAAAGTACTGTAGTTGCCCATTCCCTAGCGTAGATCTCTATGGAGAAGAACGGGCAAGAAACTCCATGGACACTCTTTTTAAATCAATATATTGTTACAAAATCTGTATAACTCCCAACGTGCACTGAAAAGTTAAAATTATAATGTTAATCGTGAGATAAACATGAAATAATCGTACGGTTATAATCCGTAATTGTCGGGTTTAAATTGTATAACAGGCGTAAGCTAATACCGCTCATACAAAAGAGTTCAACGCGCTACTTACACAATCCATTGTACTACGTGTTGTGATATTATCTCTCAAGTAAACTCGTAATCACCTGCTTTTGTTCGTTATACTAATGAGCACTGATTTTTATACTAATTTATATTCCGTAAAGGATGTTATGGATGTAGTATTTTTTTAAATATTTTCTAAATGAGTCACGTCAACTTATGAAATGTATTGACGAAGATTTTTATTAATTTCTTCTTATTTTTTCTTTTTTTTAATACACACTTGCCGTTCCAATTCACTCTAGACATTGGCAGAATAGTCGACATCGGCTTTGCTTGCCATCAACAAAAAAATAGAATAGAATTTCTATTCTATTCTATTTTTTTGTTGCAGGGAACACTTCTGTGTTCCCTGCTTAATATCCAACTGATGCGAATACCGGAATATGTCCTTAGAGAATTCAAGTCAAAGAACATATTTCGGTAAATTCTGTCTCGTTGCTCTTTGTCACTCAGAAGAGTATGAGGTCTCTGTTTCGATTCTGTGGTGGGGAAAACTGTCATAGTTTTTTGAAATCCAATGCAATGGCATAAGTGACTTGGCAAATGGCGCAGCGGTAGTGCAGCTGCCTTACGTCCTTAGGGTCCCGGTTTCGAATCCCGATAGGAGCAAATGTTTGTGTGATGAGCATGCACATTTGTTTCCGAGTCAGGGATGTTTATATGTGAAATAAGTATGTATTTACAAACAAAAAGGATATATGTAGTATATCAACTGTCTGGTTACAACGACACAAGCCTTGCTTAGTGTGACACTAGATGGCGCTGTGTGTAATGTCCTCTACCTCTGTGTCTCTCCTCTTGAGT
Organism: Xestia c-nigrum; assembly: GCA_916618015.1. NCBI lineage: Eukaryota > Metazoa > Arthropoda > Insecta > Lepidoptera > Noctuidae > Xestia > Xestia c-nigrum. The sequence continues at coordinate 21,892,625 of OU745246.1, forward strand.
ATTACAGTCTTGTATTATTTTTTAAAATATTTGCTAAATGCGTCATGTACAGTTGACGTGATCAGAATGTTAAATAGTAAACAAATGATATGCACTTCAACAATTCAAGTTCGTAAATAAAGTTTGTGAGGTTATTTTTACTACTTGATTATTTTGTATTCATGCATTTTGTATCATGACTAATTTTATTTTTAGCCGGGTTTTGCCTGCGACTGCGTCCGCGTCGAAGAAACCATACCCTATGTAGTACATTTCATCAGTGTAATGTTTTTCAAATCGGATGAGTAGTTTTGAAGATTAAATCCTACATCCAAATTTTACCTCTTTATACTTATTTATTTATTTAAACTTCATGTACAATAGTGGTACATTGGCGGACTTAATGCCACAAGGCATTCTCCGTCCGTTCTCTCGTCCGTTAGGCCGTGGTTTTTCCGACCAAGAAGTATGTTGACCGAAAAACTACGGTATAGGGGTAAAATTTGTTCTACGTTTTTAGTTTTTCAAAGGAGCAAAAACAATAATCTTTCTTTAAAAAGTGACACGATCATATGTAGTAAAACTAAAAATAAATTATGAAAATCCAAAACACAAAGAACAAAAGTTGTTCAGTTCATGATCTGAAACACCACACGAGAGGTCTTGCGTTTATTATGTGACATCCTGTAGATACAAACATAGAAATAAAACATCCTTGAATTGACCGACGTAAAAATAATGCAACAAAGAAAATGGTGTCTCACAATCAAGGCTACCAATTGTAGTCACTGAAGCAGCAAGAATTAAGTTCAATTACAATACACAATGCTTAGCAAAAGTGAATAAGGTTACAAAAAAATATTCACACGTAGCGGAACAAATATGTTAAAAACTGTTATTCACACACAGATATATTAATAAACAATTAGTACCTATGCTTACAAATATAAGAACACGTGTCGAGTTTATTCTCATTTTAAAATAACACTAAGCTATTAACAACTTTTTGCACTGAATGTGGCAATAACGAACAGATTGCTTATAATTGTTTCATTGACAATATTTTTTGCCATACTTTTTGTCATAGTCGTTTGTCCCGGCTGTCATTTGTAAATCTTTGACAGCCGTTACATGTAGTCAGTGACCCAAAAAGAATGACAACCAGTCTTACTAAGTGGTATTGTACTATCCAGTACTAACTGGGTTGTGGAGGTCAGATAGGCAGTCGCTCCATGTAAAGTATTCAGCTGCATCCGGTTAGACTGGAAGCCGACCCCAACGTAGTTGGGAAAAGTCTAGGTAGATGATTACTCATTTTCTTGGTTTGATTTACTTCTATTTGATTGTATTACTACAAAAATGTATCAATGCTTTAAAACACGAGACCACCATACAAAGTAAATTAAAAGTCAGTCAGTTTTGTTTTTTCATTTTTATTTATGAATTGTTGTTTCCTTCTTTCTTTCTACTGATTGTTCTTCTTTAAACTTAACCTCCTAACTTTGTTTTCCTGGTATACATGTCATTATCATTATTTTCTTGTCCTTATCCTAGTTTATTTGGGGTAGGTGTAGCATTATATCTGTTTCTTCTATACTCCTCTATTACTCGCCATCTCATTAGACGCCTTATTTATTTATTTATCAAACAATTTATGTATACACTAAATGTAGAGAAGAAGAGAAGAACAGAAATAGTACAAAGGTGATGTTTATTTCTAAAGAAATCTCTTCCAGCATACCTGCGAAAGGAGATACTAAAAAAAAAGAGATGTAGACATAGTGTGTAAAAGAAGGAGAGAAAATGGAATAAAAACAGCATAAAACAGATTAAATATATACTTTATAAGAAAACATACTCATAAATACTACAAATATACTATACTTTATATTTTTTCTTTGCATATCATCTTTTACGCAGTCCATCCATCGTTTCTTTGGCTGTACAAATAAAAAAATAAATTATTAAGACTGCATTATTTGGTTTTTTAATTTTCGTTTGAAAATAGCGATTAAAATAAATAAACTCGTAATCATATTTCGTGGTATCACTCTGAAGTGCATATTTATACAGTCTGTATATTTGTCTGTCCATGTACAGTGTACAGTAGTGGTACGTGAACGAGGTTAACCTTGTGACAGCCGTTTCAAGTAGGTAGTTGATTAACAATTATGCGATCAAAGTGTCCGTTTGTTAGTTAAGATACGTGTGCAGTTTCTCAACTAATAACATTAATTATTATCTGTTTTTTTTTTTGTAGTTTGGTTATTTTTAAATTGGTTCCCGTATTTTCCTTATATTTTTCATATCCCAAACCAAAAAAAAAAAAAAAAAAAGTGAAATCTAAAAATCTGTGTCATGTGATTATTATCGAACTCCTTCGCAACGGTTTGACCGATTTGTATGAATTTTTGGATTATAGTTGGTAGGTCTAAGGTCGTAGGCTATTTTAATATATCTAGGTGTTTTTTTCCCAAATCGCGGTTGAATCCGCGGGGCGCAGCTTGTAATAATCAAGCTTTTGAAACATGTGGTGAACATGATTCAAATATTTGTTTGCCAATTCATACAAAATTGTTCATGGTACGTAAGATCTCCTTAAAAGTAGAGGTGTGAGCTACAAAAAAATACGCCTACTTTTCGATTGATGTCAAATGCAGTAATCTAACTTTTCGATAGCAGTCAATAACGTTAGTTAAGTGTGACTGAATTATCCATGTAAAAAAGATATCCATATTCGTAAACCGCATAAATTAATGACCATTAATGACTGTCTAACTTGCATGTATAGAATTGGTTATGTACCAAAAAACATCCAAAAGTAATGCCACTGTTTTATGAATAATAAAATTAAAAAACTTTATTTACATGTTGAGCATTGTTTCGGTTGTGTTTTGAAACATGAACGACTATGTTATGCAATGGTTTCTGCCATGGGTCTGCAAGATAGAGTTGGCTTCTGCCAGATGTCTTTCTGTACAGCACATGATATACTTGTCCAGTTATGTTTAAGCCCCGTGTAATGGATCACGAGCCTAATGCCATCAGCCGGGCACAAACCCTATATCCCTGCTACTGAGAAATGTTTGCAATGTTTCTTGAATAGCAGTTATCATAAACATACTGGCCACTTAACATCGGATGAGTCGCAAGCTTTTTTTGTATTCCACGATAAAATTCACAAAAAAAAAATGCCTTAAATAGCATAGATCAGGCATATTTCTAGAAATAACTTTTATATGGAGATATTTGGAATTTGGAAACCGGTGACACCGGTTTGCAAATTGTTTGAGTTGTAGAGGTCAAATGTGCAACCACCTCAAGTTGAACTACAATCTGACCACAAAACATTTTTGAATTAAGAATTGCCACTTTGGTCTTTGGGACGATCTGATACAATTCCCAATTGGGGCAAACTACATAATTATTATAAATCTGCTATATTTCTCATAGTTAGCGCGTAATAAGAATTAGCTAGCCCATTTTTATATAGGGTATAAAACACCTCTTCACGAAGCCGAAAGGCACTTGTGCTCCCCATCACTGCAATCATTTTTTTGTTCTACACCATATCTGCTTACCTTCTAGTTACGGAGATATGGGGGGTCAAAGTTACAACTTTTTGACAAGTTTTTTTTTAAATACCAGTTTTTTTGTAAGATTTTGACTTTTAACACTTCCACGACCCCCGTAATATTCAATCCATCCATCAGCACAATGTTGTAAGTGCGTTACATTGAGTTCTACCACAAAACATGAATTATAACCTCAAAAAAAAGTTGTTTCCCAGCAATAATTTTTGCGTAAAGTTACTTAGTTTGATGTACAGAATGCTTGGTTTACGGCTTTGTGATGAGGTGGTTTACACCCTGTATAGGTACCGGGACTTACATGTTCCATTATTTTTTTGCTTCTGATAACAAAATCTAGTTTTTAATAACTGCTATAGACCTCCTTATCTACCAATTTGTGGAATGAGGCTTGATTTTAGAATTAGAATACCAGCTGGTGATTTTGTTTGTAGAGTAGATAACTATAATACTAGAAAAGCTCGCGACTAAATATTAACAGCCAATCGGGGTGATGCTGAGGTTAAGCTGTACTTGCCTAGATTGGTCCTTGGATGGGTGAGCATTCATTATATAACAAGTTTCCTTCGTGCCTCGGAAAGCACGATAAGTCGTTGGTCCCGGCTGACATTAATTGTAGATCTTCGACAGTCATTAGAGGTAGTCAGTGTCCCGAAAGTCTGAGAGTTTACCAAGGGGTATCGTATTATCCACCACTAACTGGGGTAGGAAGCAGAGATACCAGTATTCAGCTGCATTCAGTCAAAAAATCAAAATCATCAAATCAAAATCAAAATATTTTATTTCACATAGGCCTGGATGGGCACTTATAAAACGTCGAAAAAGGTGCACGGTTCGCGTTGGTCGATTCCATGGAGAAGAACCGGCAAGAAACTCCATGGTTACTCTTTTCAAATCATTTGGTAGTACAATATTATTATGTTTCATTACAGCATTAGTACTAAAGTATGGGGGGACAGCGTAGGCCCGACAATAGGTCGTTGCTTGCTATACAAAAAATGTAAAACAAAAGGAATATTTAACAAAAGTTAAACAGCATCCGGGAATCTAAAAGGCCTTCAATGTTCACTCATTCACAAATAATAGGTTAAAAAGCATCTATACAAAGGTAAGTTAGACTGGAAGTCCAATATAGTTAGGAAAAGACTACGCAGATAAAAACTTTAAAGCTTTCAGATGATTTAAGCGTAACATTATAAGCTAGTAAATACTACCAATAGGGCCATTAAGACTAATACCATAAAAAATCGCTATAAAAGCCAAGTCATCAATAAAACCTTGCGAATCGGTTTCGCTCGTAACACGAGTCCGCCACGGATAGTCGCGTCGCTTACGCAATGGTGCGCTCATCTTATTGCCTATATTAACATCTGTTACGCAGCGCGTACGCACAATAATGAGCTTTCTTTTATGTCACACGTCATTTTGCGCGTATCATTCATGTCTGCGATGTCGTATGCGAAGTTTAGGGAAATGAGGGATAAAAATACGTATTATTTGCATTTGTTTGCATAGATTTTTATGTGGTCAAAGGAAATGGAAACGATTTCATGACTTGTTTGCTGACGAAAGGAAAAGTATTGTGATTGGGATATTTATTAATATTTTTTTGTTATTATTAAATCTCACAAAATTACATTTATTTTTTACAGTTATTTACTCACCAAACTTTACAGTTTGATTGCAAGAAGCGCTCGTTCATCATACAAAACTTGTAAATTATTATAAACTTAAAATCAAATATAAAACCTTAAAATCTAATAAAATACATAATACATAGCTACATCTGAAACACTGAAATACACACACACTGAAACTGTCTAATATTAAGATCTTAATCATAATTATACTCAGAAATAAATAAATCCTATATTACGTGAATTTTTATATACGTAAACACATGAAAATGCTAAAAAGTATTAGTTTGTGGCCATTTCAAAAATCTCCATTACCCACGTTTGCTTTTGAAATAGTAGAAAACCTTTTAAATGGAGAACCTTAAAAGAAAGACAAGCACTCGCATCAAGACGTTGGGTATAATATCTACAACAATGTTCAACACGAGTCAATGCTAAACAAATAATAACCTTTTTATCAGCTACCTATTTCAATTTGCCACCATCGTTAACGTCATCATCATTAAGAGGGTGGCTGGTATCTGCCAAAGAGAAGCTTTCCCCATGTAACTCCTCTTTGATGAGTGTTTATAAATTTGCAAAAAAAATATATGTTGCTTATTAGACTTTAAACTTTAATAATCGAATTAGTCCGTCACTTAGATTATCAAAAAATATTTGACCCGTATATTTTCTTTTGTCTCATGAACCAAAATTGACGAAGATACGTCACTGTTTGGTATCATTAGTGAGTTATGACGTCACGAGCCCCCACTCCCGAGTTTTGATGCGTTTTATTTTTGTCAATATTCGTTGATTTACAAAAACAAAAAATACGAGTCCATTAATTTCCAACACTCTAACTGACCGACTAAATAGATTTGCAATTTATTGATGGTGGAAACGAAACGAGCCTATTGGTACAATTGAAATAAATGTAACTTAATTGTTACTATGCGAAAAAAATGTTCAAAGCAATCCTAATTCATTTGGAGTCGACGCAGCATGTATTGTTTTTCCATACTTCTCTAATAACCGTCATCCCATTAGACACCTCCTTTCTTGTTATACCATCAGTTACGTGTCATTTTCTGAGTCTTCTTTTTTCAAATCGTCAGTAACCAACTGACAATTTGAAAAAAGAAGACTTGTAAGTCTTGAAGTTTGTGCACGAATATCGCATAATACAAGCGTTGTGTAGCTCGTTTTCATTCTTCATAGAGTGAGTAATCGTAATAATTTTGATGCCTCATTTAACACTAATGTGTTAATTGCCTGTCGATTCAAATTATCGTAACCTAGTTCGTTTGGTTGCTTCCTCAAGTTTCCGTTACAAAATTTATATTTTTTGCCATTTAAAACATTTTTTTTTGATGCAATAATCAATAAAATAAAAGATGAATCGATGAATATTTAATATTATAAATGTGAAGCGAGGTTTTCGTGTAGAAGAGAAACCATGGGTGACATAAATTGGAAAGGACTAGATTTTTGCAAGTTATACATGTCATAAATCTGTCTCGTTTTTATAACGGTTTTATTATTTATTCGTGGTTATTTAAAGTTTTTACTGGATTACTAATGTCAAATCAGTATCCAATACAAGCTATCATTAACAGGTCATCACTCTTGTATTTCTCTGATAGCTCACTTAATACTCCTTTGCTTAAGCTAGATTTGATGGAAATATTGTTTTTTCAATATGCACACCGTTATCTAAGTAGCAACATTCTTACGATTGAACGTATTGTCGTAATTTAGGTAATTACGATATGTCATTACTCAAATCGTGCTTTCTCAATATCATTCACAATCGAAAACATACCTAATTATTCCTTTAAAGAAGTTGAATGCATTCCGTGACATCAGCAATAACATGAATGAGCAAAATATCAATGATTTACAAGACTTCTGTGATGAATGGATCGTTACCGAACGCGGAATTTCATAATTAAATATACAAAGTGTTTTTATATATGTTGTATATTCTAGGGTTATATTTTATAAAAAAAAAAATACAAAAAGCCATAGAATATGTGGTCAAAAATATTTCACATGAAAAATCAAAACAAAAGTCTTTTCTAGGCTAACAATTGTTTAATTTCGTCTTTGTTATATTTTTAATTCACGATTACACATAACTATTATTGATTTAAATAAACTAAACTAACTCAAACAATGAACTTAAAAATTGCCATAAAGCGTGGTTACGCCGCGCGCCGCCAGTCTCTTAGGGACCACTTGACAGCGTTGAGGGGAGTTTATTGACGACATTGTATAAGTTTATTGTTTAAAAAAATGATAATTGAAAAATTATTCTTAAGCCAGTTGATTCTTTGATACTCGTTGATACCCTAGAGTTATGGGATAAAAAAAAAAAACACCGTGTATTGTGACTAAGTCGTCGAGTTATACGTAACTGCGTTCTGATATTATTTAATACGTAAACGTTTTCACAATCACGATTGTTGTCGGTTTGATAGTACGGTTGTGAGTGTAGTAAGGAAGTATGTGTCATTCGAAATAATAAGCTTCTGGTTATAGTGGTAAGAGTTTAAATGATTGTTTTGATGATCAATGATGATAATGATGAAGATTGATTATTTTTAAGCTTTATCAACGTTTCCATTGAAATAACATAGACCACCTCTCGGTGAGCTACAATTCACGTTAGGCCCAGTGCGGTTTGAACTTGATAGATGTAACATTATTTTTTGTTTTATACAAAGTTGCTATTAAACTTATATTGTCACTTACGGGATATCTTCCGTGATTATTTATGTTTTTGAGCTCCCGATATTTCGACGCTGTTGCAAACATAAATAATCACGGAAGATATCCCGAAAGTGACAATATAAGTTTAGTTTTTAACCGTGAAAGCCTAAAACAAAGTGTTTGAAAGTTGCTTTACTGGAAAAAGTTAGGAACCTATCAGGGTGAGAGTTCAGACCCTTCCGGGTTCTTAAGTGCATGTTGTAGTTAATTTATACGTTGCCATAAGTAAATAAAACAGGATTAAATAACTTTTTTTTTGCCTTTTGCAAACTGGTTGACGAAGTGAATCATGGCCATCAGGGGCTGTCCCCTGGAGGCCTTACTGCAAAGGCATCCATAGGATAGTCCAGTAAAGCTGAAGCAAGGCTTATAGGTTGACCTTCAAGAAGTTCTGAAGAAAAAAAAGGTGCGCTGTGCTGGGATATATCTCATCCTAAGTATCCTTTTACGTATCATTGAAACTCTAAGAAAAGTGAATATCTTGATTAACATATTTTATTTAAGAAATATTCATAAATCGTAATTTAGTACAAGAATGTATCAGCTTTCTACCACCAACTGTTATTTAAGTAAGTGGAATAAGGATTACACCGTTAAAAATCAATAAATAGCATTTCGAATACATAATCTAGGTTTTTAATCTTGTGATTTAAAAGAGTGTCCATGGAGTTTCTTGCCCATTCTTCTCCATAGAGATCTACGCTAGGGATTGGGCAACTACAGTAATTTCAGTTTTTATGTCTTGTGACTGGGACTGTAGCTACTTTAAATGTTCATTTTTGTTTCGACAATTCAAAACTGCCTGTAACTGGCCTACTTGAAATAAATGCTTTGATTTTGTGATAAGAAAAAAAACTTAACTGCAGACTAAAACTTGTCTAGCGAGAAAACCTGTAGATTAAAATATACAAAAAAAGTAGATCTGAACCAGCCACACCTCCAAACTTAAAAATAACTCGAAACATAAAATCTAGATTTTACAGACCAGAAGAATAAAAAACGGCAAGCAATTCTAGATATTTCTACGCCAAAATCGACTAATGTCAGATGAAAGTCACTTTCTACTCTAGTCTAGTAGAAAACGAGACCTCTGCCGTTTGTTTAAATGAAGTCGTGAAGCTACGAATGGCTGATAAGATGTCGATTTCCTATTTATTCGATAATAGGATTGCAAAACCACGGAAGGCTTGGAGAAACCGGCTCTGAGCCATCTCGGCTTGCGTCACCCGAGGAAACGTTTGACATATTCTGTGTGGCCAGTTTTAAAAGACATTTTTATTACCTTATAGTTTCTAGTCGGAAAACCTAGTTTTAGAGTCTAGTGTTAAGTAATATTGGTGTGTTCGATGTGCTGTTGTGTTTGGTGTGATTGTTGCTAATATTCCGGGAATAGCCTGAATGAGGTTAGCACAAGAGCGTGGAGTTTGGTACAAACAATGAGAGGTCTATACCGCTGGTATGAGATCTGCAAATGTTTACAAACTCATTTATTGTTTCTAAATTAGCTTTATAGTCTGTTTCTACAAGCTAGAGATTCGAAAATGCTGGTAACAATTTGGAAACTACCTATTTGCCATTAACCAACAGTTGTTGGTTAATAGCAAATGGGTAGTTTCCCACAGCATCGATGTAGTTAGAGCTGTTGTAACCTTAAAGTTAAATACGATACTTTCGCTTGACGGGAACAAAGATTTAACTATTTGATAATATCCTCTGTTGTTTTGGTTTCCCTTGATGTTAAAACAAAGCAATAACTCTCGATTATTTTATTATTAGCCATGTTTGTTGTTATATGTGTATGTATGTACTGCTCCATTGTGTTGTACTGTCCATTAACGAATAAATGATTGTTCTATTCTATTCTATTCTTCTATTTCTTATAGAAATGCACCTTTAGGAATGCACAAACAAGTGAGACTCATTCTTTAAAAAAAAACATATAAATACACTCGTTTAATTTAATATCATTGTTCTTTCTTTCTATATCGTGTGGTAAATTGCCTAACCTGGTGTCAGAGTTTTTATGCTGCCCAAGGGCCTTTGACTTGGCTTAATATAATTGTAATCGCTGCTTTTTTATCCATAGACTTAATCTCACCGGTTAAAGAAGCTTTATCTGCTATTATAAGACGTTTCAGACTAAGTAATTTTCCATAATTCAAAATATTTTTCGAGAATCATGATCAATTTATCAACGGAATTCTAATGATAGTTTTAGTCCAAGCAAAAAGACATTTTTTTTCATTTGAAAAGACAAGTTCCAATTCAATTGAAAAGTTCCCGTGATCGGTGCTTTATTAATTGAAACCAAATCACAAAAGGCTATATTATGTTCACATCAACCATGATCATATCGTAAGTAACATTAGTTAATGTCATAATTACGTCTATAGCAAGTGACAGAATTGTTAATATTCATACAATCGCACTTTATGTTAATTTAATCTTATTCGCATTGAATTCATGAGGAAATTGTGGCATTGGCAATGAGATTATGATCAAGGATGATGTTATAATGGAAGTACTTGAATAGAACGACAATCAATGATATAAATACAATAATGTAACATCTTTTAGATGAAAAACAACCGCACACAGTTCTTTATCAGCTACAAAAGAGCTGATAGAAGTGATAGCGTATACCGGGTGTAAACCCCCTCATCACAAAGACGTTAACCAAGCATTCTGTACATCAAACTAAGTAACTTTACGCAAAAATTATTGCTGGGAAACAACTTTCTCAAAAAAAAAAGGTCAAAAATTAAGTGCGTTACATTGAGTTCTACCACAAATCATGTTTTGTGGTAGAACTCAATGTAACACACTTAAAACATTGTGCTGATAGATGGATTGAATAGTACGGGGGTCGTGGAGGTGCTTAAAACTCAAAATATTACAAAAAAACGTGTTAAAAAAAAAACAATGTCAAAAAGTTGTAACTTTGACCCCCCATATCTCCGTAACTAGAAGGTTCCCAGGTATGGTGTAGAACAATCGCAATGATGGAGAGAACAAGTGCCTTTCGGCTTCGTGAAGAGGTGTTTTACACTCTTTATAGCGGTGTGATAATTGGACGGCCAGATCATACACGCACCTCTGACATTTCAGATTCATGAACGTATTGTATGACTACTGGGTATTCAGCTGCATCTAGTTAGACTAGAAGCCGACCCTAACATAGTTGGGAAAAAGACTAGGTACATGATGATGTGCGTGTTGTATAAATATCAGTTCGGTGAACGAAAACATCGTCCCTCCCCGACCCTTGCTCGAGCCAGCCCGAGATGCTGAGCCTGTAGTAATAAAACTGTCCCTAAATAAAGACAACCAGATCCATCCTGTCCCTTTGCTGCCTCCAGCGCCGCCCTAAGCCGAGGTCCGTACCTCACAGGGGGTGCCCTTAGAGCGCTGTCGCTTAGTTTATAGTCATTTTTGCCCTGGCTGGAGGCCTTAAATTCAAGGCATCCACAGGACTTGCCCGGTTTAGCAGAAGCAAGTCTTCTCAGACTGAACAGCGAGATGCCCTACATAAAAAAAAAACATCGTGAGGAAACCACCACGCCTGAGAGATATTTCTTGATGGCATGTAAAGTTAAGTTCGAGGCCCATTGGTGGCATGGAAACTATGACACCAGGTTAGGTACTAACTACTCGGTAAAGAAGAAGGAGAAATATAAAATAGAAACTTGTGAAAATGTCACCGGTTGCTTTTATTAAGAAAGCCCCAGAAACTTATTTGGCACACGTGAAACATTTGTCGAATGCTTAAAAAATCACACGTTTTCATGACGAATTGGCCCGATTGTTCCCTAATACTTTTAAAAGAAAATAGAAATACCACCAAAATGTACGTTTATTCGTACTTACATGACATGGGAAAGTAACTCAGCTTGCCTGTAACTTGATTATTACCGGAACCTATCTGTGTGCCAAGTTTAATTCAAATCCGATCTCCAAGGATAATTTTCAACCTCCAAACGGGTGAAATGCTGGTATTCAATAATGAGCCAAGGAACTCAAAATATAATGATTACAATTTATTTATTATCTACTACTCGAATTACGCATGCAAGGTCGAATATTACAATCATTTGAAACTCGATTACGGCTTCTGTTTGACGATTACAGAGTTCCTTATTATGTTTTTAGGTATATTAAGATTTCATGCCTAGATGCAATTAAAATAACAAGACCATTTTAATAGTAGAAAAAAATAGGAAATATTTTATGATCGTAAACATAAAAATGTAAACATTTGTCTCTAATACTGAATTTAGGTATAGGTACTTATTTATATGTGTGGCAAATATTCCACAAAAGTAATTTAAAAACGAGAACTAACTAATTTAGCTTAATAAATGTGAACTATTCTAATTAAGTCAACGCTCCTATAATATTATACGTTATGTGCAGAATGTGCACGTATCGCTAATTTAATAACACCTAAATTAAAACTTAATTATCTCATTTAAAAATATTTCAACTAGCTTTATGCACAAAAACAATAAGTTCCTCAAAATTAAAGTAAAGCATTTTTATTACTTGAATGACGTCAAGTATTTTAATACAACTTCTTCGAACTACTGACAAATATTTCGTCCATTACTTCTTCTGTCTTTTTAATTAATTCTGCTTTCAATTCCTAAATCATTTTATCACCATTGGTTAATGTAATAAGTTCCATCAATATAAATCTAAAGGCTTGTGGGTAAATAATAACAGCCACTCGTGCCGATCTTTAGGTTAAGCCGCGCTTGCCTAGGTTGGTCTGTGGATGGGTGACCCTTTTATACCGAGTTTCCTCCGTGCCTCGGAAAGCACGTTAAGCTGTTGGTCACGGCTGTGATTTGTCCATCTTTGGCAGTCGATACAGGTAGTCAGTGGCCCAAAAAGTCTGACAACTAGTCTTACCAAGTGGTATTGTATTACCCAGTATTATCTGGGTTGTGGAGGTCAGATAGGCAGTCGATCCATGTAAAATACTGGTATTCACCTGCATCCGGTTAGACTGGAAGCCGAATCCAACATAGTTTATGAAAAGGCTAGGCAGATAATATAAATCAAAATTATCAATTACTTCAAGCATTATTGCCAATCAATTTGGAGCAAATCCTTCTCGTTAAGCTAAAATTAAACCAACCCTAAGAAATAGGGACATGTAGCAGCATATTAGCGTTCCATTTGTCGGATGAGGGTTGGAGGTTGTGTCGGCTATTGGTGGTTATTTACCAGAACGAATAGGGAAATAAAAGGTCGTAATTATAAGAATAACTAAGTATTATTATTTAGTTTTAAGTTGTTGAAGTTATGAGGATGAAATTATCACTGTGAATACAACGCTTTCAAAAGTTTGCAAATGGAGCTTTAGGAAATATTTCTGATCAAAGTCTTAACATAATTTTTCAAGATCTTGCTTAAATATTACATCACGATATAAAACAATCCATCAAGATCACGTCGCTAAACAATGTTAATTATAATAATTACATAAGATTGTCTGCTAAACCATTGTTTAATGTAGCATACGAGTATGTACGATCTAATCTGTAGCAGTTAGTCGACGGCGACTGCGCATGACCATCAAGGCTAGCCACTCGCAAGCAACTACTTTCGCCTTTTAGCCACCCAGGCCGCTAAAATGTTGCACACACATTTTACGATACAGATTTCTGTACCGATATTTCACTTCAAGTAAAATGTAGTGTTTACCGATCGAAAAGGATATTATAGTCTCCTAAATATTGCAAAATGTATGGTTTTGTTGCAATCGAAAAACGAGTTGTGGTTAACTGCACTAATTATTTATTATCATTTATTGCTACACACTGAAACCAGTTATTGTGAGATTAATATCGAACCAAATGCGTCTTGCTAAGACGTTTTCCGGCTTTCTGATTTATTAATTAGTGTTAGTTTGCTTAAGTAACTGGTTGATATTATTGGAATACGAAAATACTATAATCTAGCTCGTGGGCATAGCTTCGTCCTTGTAGGAGTTGAAAATTATTCACCAGGAATATACTCCTATGATAAAAGAACAACAACATATTATGTGACGTTTGTGTGTTCTAACATGAGACAAGTTTTATATTATTTTTACCGAAAACCACCAGAAATCAATAATCCAGCAGTTATGACTTGAAAAATCATGGACAGATAGAGTTACTTTCGCATTTACAACATAATTCTGAATTTGCATGCACGTGGCTTTACAAAGAAATAATCATCTACATAAATCAATCATGGTAGATATCATAAATTCAAGAGACGCGTTGGTTTTCTGTCACGACATGAGTACGCGACACTGCGAATAAGATTACATCGAACCAGAGCTCAGAGTATGAATTATTCATATTTGTTCGAGTAATGTTTGGATGCATTAGAATGTTGGTGCATAAATGTAGCGATGCGCGGAGCAAGGTTCATTGAATATATTAGGAGACGGAGACCTTATTGACCTACTTCAAAAAAGGAATTGTAAAAAAAAAACTGATGAATTGTTAGAGTTCTTTTCATATTGTAAAACGTTGTTTCTTAATTACGTTGACCGATGTGTTTTTTTTTAATAACTTGATGTAAGTAATAAGTTACGTCAAAACAGTGAAAGAAAACATCGTGAGGAAACTAGCTAACTAAATTTAATGTAACATTGAAAGTGACTTTCCAATTTGAATACTAACAACAACTAAATAAAAAAAATGTAGTTAATTATAAACCAAATGTATTTTGATTAATTACAGAATAGCCATTTCCAGTAACCCTTAATTCTGAATTAGGCAGTGTAACTCATATCATACAACGTAGATGTAAATGAAGATCAATTCATAAGCATGAGTACCGTCCGATAATCGGTAATGGTTACGTAATTAATAAAGGTTTAAGCCTAAAGTTTCATCACTGTAATCTGATCGCATCATATTCATCTAGCATTTAATAACAGGTTTAACTAACAACTATTAGGTTAATTACTTATAACCGTGGGAAAAAATCTCTTTGAGGTTCATTCCGCTAAAGAAATCCCGCTTTAGATAAGATAAGCTTAAAACTAAGTTGTTTTGTACGTAGCAGAGCATCCGGTTTTTTCAATATAAATCGTTTATACGTGTTATGTACGGTGATTATTATTATCATAATAATTATATGTAGTTATTATGGTTTTAATTTTTATCATTAATGTTTATATGTATAATAAGTATGTATTTTCAAACAAAAAAGTATATATGCATTATATATTATTTCATTATATATTATATCAACTTTCTGGTGTCCACGACACAAGCCTTGCTTAGTGTGGAACTAGATGGCGCTGTGTGTTAATATCCAGCGATATTTATTTAATTTATAATTATAAAGTTCGGTATTACCGGTGGCGAATTTTGTACAAAACAAAATTCGACAGTTTTTGAAAAAAAAAAACAATACCTTTTCTTCATACGAAACCTTCCTATACAAATGGACGACTAGAATCAATCTTCATCTGCCTAGCCTTTCCAGTCTAATTGGATGCAACTGAATACCAGTATTTTAAATAAAGAGACTACCTATCTCACTTCCACGACTCAACTTTTGTTTAAACGAAAAATCAGTTCAGGTGTTACATTTTAAAGGCCCAACACACATTATCAGTCTGTTATACCAATTACTATGTATCGCAAGGTCACGGAAAGTATAACAGCAGTTCTTTTATATAACGTTTAGTGTAATTTATATTCTCAGTAACTTGTTGCACATGTACATACATTTTATTTTGTTGATATGTAATTGACATTACAATGTTAGGTGGCATTGACTTTTGATTCGATTTAGTGTCCGTCGGATTTTAATTTGAATGTCAATTTTATTTATTTTGAAATATTTTTAGTCGTAGTTGTAATCTAGACTTAAAAATAAAATAATTGTGATTAAAATTAAGACTTCAAATTTAATTAATAATCATTAAATACGTCTTCGTCGTCATTATTTACGTCTTAATTTTAATTATTAATAAAAATTAAGTAAATAATAATGAATAAAACATCAAATGACAAACGGTGACAATATACAATCGACAATTCTATGAAAAATTTGGTGTTGGTAATTTATAAAGATGCGGATGACCTTCGTCTTTTTCCTTGGTAAGAACCGAAGAGAAAGAGAGCACACTCAAACAATGGCTAGTTTCCACCATCATTCGATTTAGTCCGCCAGTTATAGTATTGAAATTGAAAATAATAGACACGTATCTTTTGTAAATCAATGAAACGTTTCGTTTTACCAAGATAAAACGCATCAAAACTTGAAATTGGGGGCTCGTGACGTCAGAACGCATTAAAATTATACCACAGCGTGACGAATTCAGAATTTTAAAAGCACCGTATCTTCGCCAGTTTTCGTTTACGTAACAAAAGAAAAAATACGCGTCAAATATTTTTTTGGTAATGTAACTGACGGAATAATTCGATTTTTTTTGTTCATCCCTTTCCACATCTCTCTATTTCAAGCTTCGCTGCACTAGTTCTCTCTCTCTTGTTCTCTCCATGATCATCATGTTTATTAACAACTCCTGTGACAACAAATCCACCAGCCAATCCAAATCCAATAATAAATACAGTGGGTTCAAAATCAAATGCACCAAAACTGTGCATAGTACCCAATTTTGACAGATCAAAAATACACCTCCTAATCTCAATAATGACCTACACACTGTAAATAGCACTACAAAATACTTCAATTGAACAAAGATGTTCCCCTAGTACGTTCGCATCGTAAAAGTAAAAGTGCTCGAGGTTATTGCTTCGGTGGCCGACATCTGCGATGACGTTGCTTCACTCACGATGCCATTCATCTGGAGCGAGATAGACGCAATCAGTGTGCTATTGTTTTGTTGTAGTTTTGAGGTTTTTGTGCGAAAATTGGTGTTAATAGCTGTGGAAGTCTCATTAATGGGCAAAGGCCGACAAAATAGAAAGAGAGTTCCTGGACCCCTATTCACAAACGTTCGACTCGTTTCCGATTCGGCAACTAGTATATCTGTCTTCTTCTGGCATTACGAAAACGACCGAGGTAGACTGACAGATGTGACTTCCCGAATCGGAAGCAAATCGAAGCGTTGTGAATACGGGAATGGGGAAATATAGGGAACCTATTGACAAGCTATTACCATCTCTTTCTGAACCAGCCTCGTCAGCGACGTTCATTATCAGGCAACCATTGCAAGGAGACTTCCACAGCCGTTATGCATGCGGTTTACGTGACCTGCCAAATTCCGTACGAGCCTAGCAGCCCTTTTGCCTACGTACAAAAATGTATGTTTAAGAGAGCAATGTTGTGTTTCGTATTCTGTCAGATTTCCTTTTTGGCAAACTCAAAGTTGAAACTTTCGCGGTTCAGTGAGTGACCAGCCCCCGTATTCCCAACGCTTCGATTCGCTTCCGATTCGGGAAGTCGTATGTCTATCTCGGTCGTTTTCGTAATGCCAGAAGAAGACAGATATACGAGTTGTCGAATCCGAAACGAGTCGAACGTTTATGAATACGGGGTCAGGTCTGAGCACCGTAGATCAGTATGTTTCAGGTGTTATAATTTTATCTAGCCTTCCTAAATACCAGTCTTCATCAGACAGAAGTTGTTTTATCGAAGAGTTCTATGTTATGTAGTTGTAGGTCCTACATTTGTTGTACTTTTAATCAGCATCTGGATTCATCTTTAATGTTCTCCGTTTTCATGTGTTTTAGATTAATAGTATCTTCTTCTCTTTTAGCATTCAGTTTTGAATAATCTCATCTCTTATTTCTAGCGGTAATATATATATATGTATGTAGGTCCAAAACATTTCACCCAACGATAAAGGAATACCTAGACTCCGTGATAGTATTGTTTCTAACTCTGTCCGCCTTTGTACAGTTTTTAATTGTGCATAAAGTTTTAATAAATAAATAAATAATTGCCACAATCTCGACTGTTTTCACGAGATAAACGCAATCGCTATTACGATTGTTTTGTATTGCCAGTTCGTGTTCACAGATTTGTGCTTCCTATATTCTTGTAAAATTACTTCCTATGTTATTCACCTGACGCTTCAAAACTATACGTATCTCAGTTACCAAATATTATAAAATCTTTGACTTCTTAATGAATAATAAATAAATAAATATAGCGCACAGCGCCACCTAGTGCCACACTAAGCAAAGCTTGTGTCGTGGACACTAGATAGTAGATATACTACATATATACTTTTTTGTTTGTAAATACATACTTATTATACATATAAACATCCATAACTCGGAAACAAATGTCCATGCTTATCACACAAACATTTGCTCCTACCGGGATTCGAACCCAGGACCCTAAGAACGTAAGGCAGCGTCACTACCACTTCGCCCATCGGGTCGTCAAAATAAACACCACAATCTTCTTCTGTTTTTATCATCATCAACATCTGCCTAGCCTTTTCCCAACTATGTTGAGGTCGGCTTCCTGTCTAACCGGGTGCAGCTGAATACCAGTATTCAGAATCTATTTATTATTTTTCTGTATAATTGTAACTAAATTATCATCAATCTTGGAGATAATGCAGGGTGTAAACCACCTCATAACAAAGCCGTTAACCAAGCATTCTGTACATCAAACTAAGTAACTTTACGCAAAAATTGTTGCTGGGAAACAACTTTTTTTTTTGAGGTTATAAATCATGTTTTGTGGTAGAACTCAATGTAACGCACTTAAAACATTGCGTTGATGGATGGATTGAATAGTACGGAGGCCGTGGAGGTGTCAAAAGTCAAAGTCTTACAAAAATAACTTTTATTAAAAAAAAAAACTTGTCAATAAGTTGCAACTTTGACCCCCCATATCTCCGTAACTAGAAGGTTCCCAGGTATGGTGTAGAACAAAAAAAAATATCGCAATGATGTGGAGAACAATTGCCTTTCGGCTTCGTGAAGAGGTGTTTTACACCCTTTATATTGTCTATTTATTATTGCCTACAAATTATAACTCCATTTTGTGGTAGCGATGAATACTGTCGGAGTCTCAGTACATTCACCCACATTATGAAATATATAATGAGCAATATAACAAGCACATAATGATTTGCATCATATAATTGTATGATTTCGTTCGTTTCCTGATCGGAAGTATGAATAGGAAAACTGTACCGTTCGAAACGATATAAGTGAAAGATTCTATACACCAGTAGCGAAGGGTAAATTTACAGGTAACCCCATATTTTTAATACTGTTTGAGAAAACATACATCGAACCATCTGTGGTTTTAGTCATGTTAGGGCAATCACGTCCTCACTGAATTAAGTACCTACATTGTTTTACTTTTGGCAATAGTAGACTCCAGTACAGTGGTTGTTCTGAAGGGAAGTCGGTAGGTATCGAGTTGTGTGAACCCCTCGCAACTGCTATACACAATACCTACATACTTGTTAGTTAAGATAGTGCTTGGTGAAAGTGCTGCCTTAGGTCGTGGAGTAAAGCTGACCTTTCACGATTCAGCTGTTGTGTCTTAAGTTGGTGGTATATGGATTAAAGGAAGTGAGGGAACCTGTATTTTTGTTAATTGGAATACAAGAAACGTGAAATCTGTTTTACTTTGGGGCTTTGTGTGATTCTTTATCTTGTAGTGGGTAAGGTGCTACATTTCCAAAAAGGTAGAGTCGACTTTCTGTCTCACTAAATGTAGGAGGCCTATTCTAAAGAGGCGACTTCCGAAAACTGGGTGAAAAAAATGTAGTTACTGTAATTATGCATAAAATTATTATTTTTTATTTCTTTTAATAAAAAATGATAAATACAAAAAAAAAAACTTGGTCTTCCTGTCCCTCTCCATCCAACAACATTTATCTTCATCACTCATTTAGTCACATACGATTCATCCCTCCTCATCACATGTACCAAGACAGTCTCCGGTTCCGAGTGTACAGTCACATCTAATAATATGTATACACTTTCCTTAATATTACAGCTATTTTCGCGAAAACTAACGATTGTAACTAGAAGATTGGATCTTTTTCATAAAAATATGAGTTTCAGAATACTATGTACGTGATAACATAAAATTTTAATCAGTACATTAGGAGAAACACAATTTGAAAAATTTAAGTGTTTACATATATTAGACGTGACTGTACGACTGAACACGGACAAGACTTTACTTCGACGGGACTCTTTGCTGACAGGACAATTCGCCGACGGGACTCTTCGCCGACAGGGCTCATCAGCGATGCAACTTATCTCCGATAGTCAGATAGTACTTTGGAAATGGATTATGCTTTTCTTGTAATTTAACAAATCCCTTTTAACATTTCTGTAACTGGCCCGTTTTACAAACTTCCTTAAAATATTCGTTCCTTATTATATCCATTCTTGTCACACCACATATCCACCTCAACATTCTTATTGCAGGCAAATAATTTGTCTATCAATGTTAAATTAAAAGGAACAAGTAAACTTATCGAAATGTCTTGTTAGTTTAATGAAGAATTAAACAGATTGCGTTTGTTAAGCTTGCTCAAACTACGTTTGGCAATAAATTGTTAGTACATATGAAGATTACCTACATATTTAATTTATAGTTGAATGAATACAAATATTGACTGACTGGTGTACATACCGACTTTCCTCCGTGCCTCGGAGATCACGTTAAGCAGTTAGTTCCGGCTGTCATTTGTAGATCTTTGAAAATCGTTACAGGTAGTCAGTGGCCCGAAAAGTCTGACAACCAGTCTTATCAGGTGGTATCGTATTACCCAGTATTAACTGGGTTGTTGAGGTCAGATATACAGTCACTCTATAATAATAATAATAATGTTTATTTATAGAAAGAAAGAAGAAAGTGTTAACAGGCTAATTTAGGTCAGTATAACTGGTGTAGTCATCTGTAACCAAACTAGGCAGAGCCTGTATTTCGACTATCAGCGCCAAACCCCTCGAATATTAAACATATAAAGTGCCAGTAACATTTGATTAGTTTCTTGTACAAATTCATTTTTAACAATTTTGTAATATATTTATTTTTATTTACTCTATGTAAAATACTGATAGTTAGCTGCATCCGGTTAGACGGGAAGCCAACACCAACATATTTGGGAAAAGGCTGGACCGATAATGATGATAATTGGCTGACTGGAGTACTGCTAGAGAATGCCTTGTGGCATTTGGTCCACCTAAGTCTCACCATCGAACACGTAGTTTAAGTAACTAATTTGAACTATCTATAGCTAATTAGCATGATTAGTTTTATGACTATTTATTTAACGTGCTTATATAAATCTTACATATATTAAAAAAAGAATGTTGGTTGAGTACATAACCTCTTCTTGTTTTAGAAGTCGGCATTTTATCCTTATTTGAAATTTATGACACAAGAAATTACACGACCTTTACTCATTAAAACAGATTTCATTTACCTACCTAATTAATCATTCTGCCGGAGTGTGAACCAATTAGCCTAAGTACTAGCCCCGTCAGTGTTTCATTTACAGGCAATTGTCGGCGACCTCACTTACTAGGGTTGCAACACGTTATGCTTCAACGCACGTTACACACGCATGTTATTACATCGAAAGTGCAACCTCGAATTAGCTCTTGCCAACCCTTGATCGTTGACTCGGCTGTGATTGGTTAATGCGTGTCGAAAATGACGTTGCGGGTGTTTTAGTATGGGGGCTAATTGAGGTATTAGAAATGGCTTTCATTGAGGTTATATACATATTGGTGATTCGGTTAAGCTCACGGGGCAATTGGTAAAGTCCCACGGGTCGTACAACCGAGATAAAAAGTATCCAATGTGCTAAACCAAGTTATAAACTATCTGTGCTCTAATTTTCATATAAATACGGTCAGTTGTTATGGCGTGAAAGATTTGCAAACAAACAGCCTCAAAAACTCACCCTCACAAACTCGCTCATTTAAGAAGTAGGATTTTCTCTATTTAGGCTTTAGCCAACTTCGAAGTTTGGTAAATAAATGATCAAGGACACGTGTGATTTACTTAGAAATCATGAAAAGGATTTTAGTGAACGGTAGATATTTACATTCTTTCCCATGCAGTCATTTCAGTCTGAAAATAAATAGCTGTACAGAAGTAAAACATTCAGTAGCTAATTAGTTTAGAAATCGAACAGAAGACCTCGAATAATTAAATACAAAACGACTTCTATCAATCAATCAATCGTAATCAGTATCTACTACCAACTTGAGTAAATAACTCAATCCCACTATACTATACTATTTAAACACGAACTGCCTATCAGCGCCATCTTTTGTCCATTGTAACAGTATGGTTTTTGAATAACGAATTAATTTTGATCGTCTTTTGTTTCAGCAAGCGCTGGTATCGTGTTGGAGCATGCACCAGCGTGCCCTGAGCAGCATGGAGTTCAGGTATATTTAAACACAATATATTTAGCTATTGTTTCAAGTAAAAGACCTTCTCTTTGGTCTAGTGGCCGCAAGGGCGACTACTTAGCATTACTGCAAAGTCATTGGTTTAAATTTCGGACCAAGTACAAACACCTTTTTTTGACGACAGATAATCGTGTAGTTTTAAAAGTCGTGGCTTGTGTATTTAAATTGAGGTATTTCTCGACACGATAACTGTCGCCTATGACTTTTGCTAACTAAAAGCAACGATAAATGAATCGTCACAACATAGTAGAAACGGGGCCTTACCACACGATAAAAACATCATAAAACTGGCAGCTGTAAGATTTACTTTTACAACATTTTCAGGCATACGCCCACCCCGAGCTCTGTGATCAGTTCTTCCTGTGCACCAACGGTTCGCTGACTGTGGAGACATGCGAAAATGGTCTTCTGTTTGACGGCAAAGGTGCTGTGCACAACCACTGCAACTACAACTGGGCCGTCGACTGTGGTACCAGGAAAGCTGACTGTAAGTTGCATTTTCATTTTCATCATCATCATTTCAACTGAAAGACCTCCACAGCTGGCCATTGGCCTCCCCAAGTGTCGCCACATTGACCAGTCCCGTGCAGCGTCTGCCGAATTCGTCTGTCAGTGTTGTTAATAAGTTTAGATAAGTAAGGCCTTTCTTTTGAGAGAGTAGGTGCACAGAAGGCAGAGGTCAGCTGTTCTGAATTAACCGCATATACACACTTTAGAGATGGTAAAAACCTGTTTGAGGATGAAAATTTGATAGAGTAAATGCAAGCTTCATAAAACTGTTACTAAAGTGTAAACATTTGGAAAATAATTCATCATCTGCCTAATCTTTTCCCAACCCTGTTGGTGTTGGCGTCCAGTCTAACCGGATGCAGCTAATTACCAGTATTTCACATGGATCGACTGCCTACTTACTTCCACAACCCAGTTGGAACCGGGTAATAAGATACCTCTTAGTAAGCCTGGTTGCAATGGGTCCGGTTCATACTATATACAGTCACTACATCGACGGTCGCTACGACAACGTTCTATCGACGGGTTAATGAATCGATAGTACTCCAAATCGATGGTACGCTACATCGACAGTACACCAAATCGATAGTACACTATGTCAAAAGTACACTAAATCGACGAAATGCTACATCGACAGTACAGTACCAAATTGATGGTTAGCTGCATAAACCGTGCCCCCAACCAGATTTAATCAAATATTTCAGTTTTTTTTTAATAATTCATAAGCCAATTTCAATTTCTATTTCCAGTGGTTCCTCTTTCAACACCCGGCTGCGAATACCAGTTCGGCATCTACCCAGACAGCAATGAGTGCTCCACCAGCTACATCAAGTGCGCGTACGGTATCCCGGAACAGGAGCCGTGCACCCCTGGTCTGGTCTACGATGAGCGCATCCATGGATGCAACTGGCCCGATCTACTCCAGCCTTTCTGCAACCCTGAAGGTAACGATTTAGTTACTTTGAAGTGAACACTTCTTTATGCACGTTTAGCACTTTTTGAGTGAACAAAAATAATGAAACTCGCGTCATCGTCACCGAACGCTTTAATAGAACGGTTAGTCAAAATCACCCTTACCTTTTTTATCTTACTTATTTAAGGTAAAGTTTATTTTGGATTACTTAATTTTCACCTCTATCGGCAGTCCCCAAACGTAAAATCTTTAATTTACAAAGCAAACATTTAAATAATATGCCATAAAAAACAGAACCATCTTTAATGTCAGATGAATCTTGTCCAAACAAATATTTATTTAGAGACGTGTTCAATGAAAAGGCTATCTTAAATCTATAGGTACTTGGAGACTCTTCATAACATAGTTTTGTGAATGAGATACTACAATACACAATAACTGGCTCGTTAGTTTAGTGGTCACTAGGTCTATTTCTGAGCATGAAGTCCTGGGTTTGATTCCCAGGTCAGTCAAAGTGTTATTGGGTTTTTACATCATTGAATTTCTCAGTAGCAGCCAGGAAGTCTGGCTATTAAATGAGCCTCAAAGTGTTAGTATTAATGGGTACACTTCTGCCAAAACCTTCGCGCTTACATGCGTTACATTATGTGACACCTTAATTTTGCTCATATTACTCTATATTATTAGGTTTAGAATCAGTAGCGACATCTAGCGAGAGAAGAAAAATGCTCCCAAAGTAAATAATGTCCGTGAAATAGAGGGCGCTGTTACCAATTAACTTGCCTTGCCCCCAAACTAAATAAAATCAGTGAAATAGAGGGCGCTGTTACCAATCAACTACATCTCTACTTAAGTTTCTAACCAAATTATTTGCCCAACAGCTGTCGTCGGCTTCAAATGCCCAGCCAAAGTGCCGTCCAACACTCAAGCGGCGAAGTTCTGGCCCTTCCCCCGCTTCGCCGTTCCCGGTGACTGCCACAGACTTATCACCTGCGTAGAAGGACACCCCCGTCTCATCAGCTGTGGTGAAGGAAAGGTGTTCGATGACCAGAGCCTGACCTGCGAGGACCCAGAGCTGGTCCCTCACTGCGGACACGCGTGATTGAGTTGTGGAGATCGGTATCATAAGACGAAAACGAAATTGATGTTGTAGTAAATTAAAATAGAAAAACAATTGAAAGTCTGAGACAGAATAAAAGTAGACAACCCAGTTGCTTGAAGTGCCAAATAATTAATTTCCATGCCAGTTAAAAAAAAATCCGTTAATTACATTTTTCTAACATCCTTATTGATTTGCCGACAATTAATTATTTTAGTCGGTGGCAATTTAATACAAAAATTAAAACTAAACAAAATCTTATAAATTCCTAATTTGTACAAAACCGTTTTCGTTTTGTGATACGCTATTTTTATATTAATTTAATTTCACTGAATGATTGGAATATATTTCCACCGAGTCCTATTTATTCCTTGAACTTAACTCCGTGTGATCAATCTAATTTTCCGAACACACACTAAAAACGAATGATTTGCCAAATACAGCTAATTCGTTAGTGATATTAGTTACCATAGACGTATGTATCGTTAACCAATAAAAACATCAATGTATGTATTTTTTCTGTAAATATTGCTGCTGAAATAGTGGAAATGTAAATAGAAAGTTATGTGAGAAGAGAAATATATTTAATTCATTAATTTGTTGTTTGTTTTCGTTTATTATTTTCTTGGTGTGTGGATCACCTACAATTGCATGAAAGCATTCTGTTGTATCTAAGACTGAAGGTAGGGTATCACTCATAATATAAAACAAAGTCTTCCGCCGCGTCTTCTGTCTGTCTGTCTGTTACTCGAGGAAGGGTTTTATATATTACTAGCTGACCAGCACAACTTCGTCTGCGTCTCATAAATTGTGATTTAAACTATCCTATCTCTCAAGTTGGATCGAACTGCACATTTTGTGCGAATTTTATTATAATCGGTTAAGTGATTTAGGAGTCCATTGAGGACAAACATTGTGACACGAGATTTATATATATTACTAGCTGACTCGCGCAACTTCGTCTGCGTCTCTTTTTTTGAAATTTAAACTATCCTATCTCTCAAGTTGGATCGAACTGCACATGGTGTGCGAATTTTATTATAATCGGTTAAGTGGTTTAGGAGTCCATTGAGGACAAACATTGTGTGACACGAGATTTATATACAGGGTGTCTCATTCAAATCGGTCAGTATGGGAAAGTCTGAAACTATAAGACATACGAAGATCTGTTCTGAGGAACCATGTCATCGATTTTAATAACAAGAAAAACTGCATTCATACATTTTAAAAATCATCTGTACTCCGTTCGGGAATCGAACCCGGTTATTTTGAAAAAAAAAAACCTACTCTATTTCTATTTAGATATCGATTGTGTAGGTCTTAAGCAGCAAATGTCTGTATGAAACATGATGTCTAAAATGAATAAAATGCATTGTTTCCACATACTTTAATTTATTTTAGTAGGTGCTTGAACTGTGATATCTGAATCTTGATATGTGAATCTTGGTGTTTTTTAAAATGTATGAATGCAGTTTTTATTGTTATTAAAATCGATGACATGGTTCCTCAGAACAGATCTTCGTATGTCTTATAGTTTCAGACTTTCCCATACTGACCGATTTGAATGAGACACCCTGTATATTAAGATAATATAATATAAGATTGTACGCGGGTGAAGCCGTTGCCATCAGCTAGCTAAGTATGATACGAAAAGGATAGCACAAAGTTAATACTAATACTAGTTTCACCTTTATTTTGCTATGGTTTAGTTATATAGATAATAAACTCCATGAATAGGATCCCCATGATCTGACGTCATTCAGCGCGTTTATATAGACGGCTGAGCTCAAGAGAAGGTTTGAAGGACACTGAGGCACAAAAGGTAACCACACATTTTTTTTTTAACTCGCGTGTATTACAAAAGTTCAATACCTTCAGTCCTACATGGTCAAAATGTATGAAAAAGCAGATTTTTTCAAACATTATCTTTGAAAATGTTCTATGTGGAGTTCAGAATGATGTACTGCGGGTCTACAATAGCCGTTTTAGCAGAATCATGCTATAAATCCCGTTAAAAAAATTAAATTCTCAAAATATACTTTATAGTCATTACCATAAAAACCTTTTAGAGAATTACATTTTTAACGTAATTCATATTATGGTTCTGTGCGTCGATGTGAAAAAATAAAAGTGAAAATTGGTTTATTGTTTTAACAGGTAAATCTTAAAAACTAGTGACGAGTCCCCTTGGTGGACACCAAGGGGACTCCACCTTCCACCTTATTTTTTCCTAAACTTTATACAAAACTTGAGAGATAGTAGTATTCTTACGAACGAGCTTATCGAGGACAGCTGCACACATCATCTGCCTAGCCCTTTCACAACTATGTTCGACTCGTACGACTTTTTTTTTTATGGGACAAGCCCGCCTCACACTCCCAAACCACTGTAACTCCTGAAAGCCAGAATCAACAGTGGCGACCACCAGAAAAGCGCCGAGACAATGAAGCTCGACGAAGTCCCAGAGAATGAATTTAACTGTCTTGGATCCAACGATGCAACGAAATTAATCAGAAAGTATAGCGGAGGAGAAGGAAAGAACTGTAATTTCCACTTCCCTCCATATGAGCAGGTGACAGAACGAAACAAGGCCAATAGGCACAAAGGGACGTTTACAACTGGGATAGGCCCAGTTGCCTAGCACCACGGTTAAAAATTAACGTTAATGGGTCCTAAGTAGAGAGCTG
Source organism: Xestia c-nigrum (assembly GCA_916618015.1). Lineage (NCBI taxonomy): Eukaryota > Metazoa > Arthropoda > Insecta > Lepidoptera > Noctuidae > Xestia > Xestia c-nigrum. Next base: position 21,920,190 of record OU745246.1, read on the forward strand.
TTATATTTGATTCCAATAATAGGTATGGCGACTCGTTCGACTCGTTCGTAGGTCCACTTCAAGTATAACCGGATGTAACTAAATTCCAGTGTTTTACATGGAGCGACTGCCTATCTGACTTCCACAACCCAATTAGTACTAGGTAATATGATACCCCTTGGTAACCCCTTGCTTTCCGAGGCACGGAGGATACTCGGAATGTAATGGGTGGTCACCCATCCACAGACCAACCTAGGCAAGCACGGCTTAGACTAAAGATCGACCCGAGCGATTGTTATCATCTACCCAAGAGCTCCTCTTGGTCGACGACAGCACTATAGCCATAAAATTATATCTGTTGTTCACCTTTATTCCGAATTAAAAGGTATAACGACAGGCACATGAGATATTTTGAGCTCTGCCTTTGGAACAGTACCAACAAAACTGCGATACTACTGCTTTTGCAGATGTCATGGACCCTGGTTTACATCGGAATAGAATAGAATAGACTTTACATCGGGTGGGCCGTAAACTTACTACAAAGAAAATTTGGAAACAAGGGAGTTAGATCCAAAATAAAACCAGCTTGCACTGTCCCCTGTGGGGCAACATTGCTGTGTCATGAATTCGTAAGTAAAAATAATTTAATGAATCTCTTTTTAGACGCTGCTAGGCCGCGCCCACGCGCGTTATTGTCATCTATCCTATTCTAGTATTTTTACCTAATACGATGGTACAACTTCCGTCTCACTATCTATGTATGATACATGTCAAAGATCTGAAGCTCACAAAGTACTGTCAAACAGTCTTAGGCCCGTTTTCTATAACTTACTTACGTATAAATGTCAGTTAATATGCCATGTCTGGTAGTTTCTTCTTCTTCTTCTTCGTGTCGTTGATTTCCCCTTTTTATTTTTAAATTGTTGTCGACCAGTAGCTATCGGTGTTTCTATAAACAAAATTAGCTTGAAATATTCTATCCGTGTCACCTACCTGTCACGTGATTAATAAAAAAAAGAAAAATCAAAATAGGTTTTTTGTGACGATTTGTTTGTATCGGTTTGTAGGTTAAATGTCAAACAGACAGAGATAGCCACCTACCCACCCATCATCTGCCTAGCCTTTTCCCAACTATGTTGGGGTCGGCTTCCAGTCTAACCGGATGCAGCTGAATACCAGTATTTTAAATGGAGCGACTGCCAATCTGACCTCCACAACCCAGTTAATACTGGGGAATACAATATCACTTGGTACCACTTTTGGGGCCACTGACTACCTGTAACGACTGTCAAAGATGGACAAATGACAGCCGGGACCAACGGCTTAGCGTGCTTCCCGAGGCAAGGAGCATTCACTGCATTCAGCACCCATCCACAGACCAACCTAGGCAAGCATGGCTTAACCTAAAGATCAACCCGAGCGGCTGATATTATTTAGCCACCTACCCACCCACCGCGATTAAAGGTTCACACAAATTCAACTCAAAACTAAAAAATCATGGGCAGTTTTGTTTGCTCAGCATTGGGAAGATGCAGGCTGATAAACGTAATGGTTAAAATAAAACAAAAGTTAACCTTACAAAAAAATACTTTATTAATCTAGCTTATATTATGATGATGAGCTACTCGTCGTCAATCGCCTTGCTGCCTTTTTGGGGCCTGTTGGGCTTACGGCGGGAGAAGCTGCCGGAAGGTTTATTTTTGTGGACGGGGGGGTTCTCTAGCGCGTCCAACTCGGAATCGGTCAGCTGGCCCTTGTACCAGTCGGCGCTGGAAATTTAGATAGGTACATGATGTTAATGTATATTGCTTGTTTTAGGATCAGTAATCTGTAGTTGATACCTTTTATAATTATCTCGGATTTACGAGATTTGACGGCCAGTTAAAAAATTACCGCTGTAGTTTCTGCTTATGAAAAACTTTGAAATGACTTTTCGGAGTAACCATGTCATATATTCTGTGATTCCTGCTTTTGAAAAAATGGTACCATTTTCTTCCTGTTTAACTGTATGAGAAAGTTATTTTTTTTCGATATTTTTTTTATTCCATTTTGTCAGCAGAATAATACAGTTCAAAGTTAAATAGCTTACAAAAAAATCCTATCCATACAAGTATGTGAGACCGATTCAATCGAAAACATGTTTATAGTGTGGCGCGACGGTTTTTTCAACAAGAAAAAAAGAATCATCAGGAGATCTTACCATTCAGGCACCTTTCTCGCCCACTCGCACTTCTTGGACACATCATCGAAGGCCTGTCCCAACTTGCAGCCGGAGCGACGAGGCGTGTTGCCATTGATGCACACGTAGAAGAACTGGCAGTCCTCAGGGTCAGCGTAGCGGGGGTGCGTCAGACCGAAGGTCTCGTTCACAGGCGGGCAGTCGAAGTCGAATACCTCTGGTAAGGAAAAATAATTAAATATATAATCGTTTCAGCTGAAAAACGTCCACTGCTGGACATGGACCTACCCCAAGTGTCGCCGATCTCACGCACGAATCACGATAGTCCACTTCAAGGACTAAGGTCCACGTTCACCGAAAATATAAAGGTCTGATTATCTATAAACAGCTGTCATTGACATGTTCCCATATAATCAGACCGTTTTCAGATAATCAGACCGTCATATTTTTGGACCTAAGTGCGGAAACCTCATGATAGATGAAGTGTCGCCACATTGATCGGTCCCATCATATCCCGAACCTTAACTTTTTGTTTACTAATTAGTAATGGAAAAATAAGTTAAGAACGGAAAGAAAACTACGAATTAAACGACTTAAAAGGTCTAGAAAAGTGGCATTTATTCTCATATAGCCTCTTTACAAGGCAAGGGTAGCACAATTGAATAAACTTTACTATAGCTTATGTCAAATCTTGACTTTTCAATCATTATCGCTGAAGTATGTCACTTTGTCTGGAAGACATTTTTTAAGCATATGTCTATGGCATTAAGTCCTCCTCTGTACTGTGTATGAAATGTTAATTATCAATATCGACGTTGCCGTCGCAAATAACTGCCACCCCATTAATTACCTATTTTATTAATTTGGCAATATTACTAGTATGGAAATAAGAACGATGATGTATTTAATGTTGTAACCGTTTTCGGTGTAGAAAAAGCATCTGGAAAGATTCCAAATACTTTTTACATAAAAAAGTATTTGGAATCTTTACATCTAAACGGATTATTTTGTGTTACTATTTAATTTATTTATTTTTATTTATTTAACAATTTATGTACACACTTATTACAGAAAATAGAAAAGGAACAGAAAATAGTACAAAGGTGATGCTTATTTCTAATGAAATCTCTTCCAGCATACCTGCGAAAGGAGATACTAAATAAAGAGATGTAGACATAGTGTGTAAAGGAAGGAGAGAAAATGGAATACATAAAACAGATTAAATATCTTAAATATATACAAAATTAGAATACATACATACATACTCATACATACAAAAATAAAATAAAATACTATATAACAATAAAAAAAAAAAACAACTAATAATAAATACTTATGCAATTATGACGAAATGGATAGGTAATGTTCTTTCACTCTTCGTTTGAAAACTGCAACCGTTTGGCAGTCCCTAATGTCAGGCGGAAGTGAATTCCACAACCGAACGGCGTGGACAGTGAAGGAGTAGGAGTAGAAGTCGGTAGAGTGTGGAGGGGATTTGAGGAGGTTCCTAAGATGCGACCTACAAGGTGCATCAGAGGGACGAGAGTAGGAAAACCGTTCCCGTAGGTAGGATGGGGTTTTAGGGTTGTGTAGGATGTTAAATAGCAGACACAATATCCGAGAGTTCCTGCGAAGTCGGATTGGGAGCCACTTGAGCATTTTGCGAAAATTGGAAATATGATCGAACTTTTTAAGGTTAAAAACAAAACGAATACAGATGTTTTGTAAACGCTCAAGTTTATTTAAAAGCTCCTCGGTGGCATCCAAATAACAGGCATCAGCGTAATCTATGATGGGTTGTATGAGAGTTTGCGCAAGGGAGATTTTGGTGTTCAATGGCAAGAAGCCCTGGAGGCATTTCAACGAGTGGAACGTGTAGTGCACTTTGCGGCTAACCTCAGCCACATGTGCAGTCCAAGATAAATAGGAATCCATAGTCACCCCCAGATTTTTAGCTTTAATTGCGTAATCAATCTGAACTCCACTCAGCCTGAGTGGAGACAGCGACGCAACATCGAGCCTATTTCGCATATACCTGCCGCCAATGATCAAAGCCTGTGATTTCTTAGGATTGATCTGCAGCCCAAAGGACCGAGACCACTCACTAATCAAATCCAGATCCTTGTTCATGGCAGACACGGCGGCTTCCGCATCTTCCCTAACGAAATGACGGTAAAGCTGCAGGTCGTCTGCGTAGAGATGGAAGAAGGAGGAAATGACTTTGGTGACACAGTTTATGAAAATAGAAAAGAGAAGAGGAGAGAGAACGCCACCCTGAGGCACACCCGCGCTAAGAGGGCACCAGTCAGAGGAAGATTCATCAAGATGAACACGCTGGGAGCGGCCTTTAAGATAGGAGTCAAACCAACCAATAGAGGAAGAGGAGAAATTGAGAGATTTTAGAATCCCCAGAAGGATGTCAAAATCAACTGAGTTAAAGGCGCTACTGAAGTCTAGAAGAACAAGTAACGTTAGCGACTTGTGGTCCATAGCCCAGCGGATATCGTCAGTAACCTTTAAGAGAGCCGTTACAGTGCTATGGCCAGGACGAAAACCAGATTGAAAAGTACTAAGAAGGTCATTCCTAGAAATGAAGGCCGTGAGTTGCTGATGGACAATGTGCTCAAGAACTTTAGAGAGATAAGGGAGGATGGAAATTGGTCTGAAATCGGATGGTGCAACCGGGTTAGAGATTTTGGGTAAGGGGATGATATGGGCTTGTTTCCAGACCTCAGGAACCGTACCAGAAAACAGGGAGTAGTTAAAAATGTGAGTCAAAACTGGAAGTAATGCGGGAAGGATAGGGGAAATCATTCTTGAGCAAAGGTTGTCATTACCAACAGCAGAAGAGGAGATAGCAGAAATAGATTTATTGACCTCCATTTCACTCACTGGCTTTAATTCAAAAGTAGAACATTGCGGCAAGGGCAAACAGGAAAGTTTATTTAAAGTAGTCGACTTGACGTGCGGATCCAACGTAACAGGGGGGAGTGAGAAATGTTTGTTAAGAGCACACACGTCAACGTCGTTCCCAGAAACAACTGGAGACTTACCAATGCCGACAGATTTTAAAAACCTCCAGACATCAGAAGAGTTGCGGTTATCAAGAGATTTGTGAAAGTAGTGTCTTTTGGCATCTCTACACATACGACTGCAGCGATTACGCAGAAATTTGTACGCAGCTAGATTGCGCTCGGAAGGACAGCGTTTTAGCCTTCTCTTGGCTTTGTCTCTACTTGCCATCGCATCCTTAATGGCAGGAGTAAGCCAAGGAGCCGGAACATACTTGACCTTCACTCGACGAATAGGGGCGTGACGATCATATAAGCTTAGCAATTTGCTGTTTAAAATACGAACCATTTCGTCGATACACGAACTTTCTACAATGTCCGTCCAGTCGATGCTACTGGCATCATGCAACAATGCCTCCAGGTCCATGCCCTCGTAGTTCCTGAGTAGAATATATTGCGGCTTGCGCTTAGGAGGGCGTAACTTATATGACAAGAAGACGAGATCATGATATGAAAAACATGCAGTAAGTTGTCCGTGGGAAGAAACATTATTAGAATTGGACACAATTATCAGGTCTAAGAGAGAAGGGGTGCAGTTAGGGAAATGATGAGTAGCAGACAGAGGCAAAATGCTGAGATTAAAAGAAGATAAGATAGATTGAAGTTTGTGAGTACGCGTGTCATTTTTTAGAAGGCAAGTATTAAAATCACCCATCAGGACTACGTGGTCATAGGCTGGACAGAAGTCATTTAAAAGTGAATCAAAAGAATCAAAGTAATCGATGGTTAGGTTAGGACTATAAATAACCCCCAGCAGCATTTTAACGCGGTGAAGTGTAATTTCCAGAAACAGATGTTCCGCTGATCCCGAGTAAGAAGATGGTGACATGCTAACAACCTTATAAGGAATATCAGCACGCAAGTAAATTGCTACACCTCCGCCACCCTTACCAGTTCTATCATTACGGATAAGAACAAAACCAGGAAGGGCAAAATGAACAGATAAAAGAGATGGTTTAAGGAAGGACTCTGAAATCAGCAAAGCGTCCATATGTGCACTGTCAAAGGAAGCCAGAAGATCGGAGTAGTGGCCAGGAACACTCTGGGCATTAATGTGAGCTATGTTGAGATTGTTAGGGAGGTTTGAAAACAAGGAGGAAATCTGATCACTAAGAATCAGAGGGGAGGAAGAACCACTTCCCGCACTGAGGAAACTGCTGGAAGAGGAAGAACAGGAGAAAAAATCATCATCATGGTCGACATTGATCATAGTTTGCATAAATAATATTAAAATACAAATAAAATATACTACAATTATAAATATTTATAAATATATATATATATATATCTGGATGTTTTTAAAATTACATAATTAAATCTACTCTAAACTAAACTCAGCTATTATTGCTTGCTTAAAACAACAATAGTCAAATACACAATTATCTGACAAAATCACCTGGTCGCTGTAGCAGGTAGAGATATTTACAATAGTCAACATGATTGGTATTCTAGGCATGCAAAAACATGCTGGAATCCAAAATTATGCGGTAACATAACATTAAAAGAAAACTAAAAATAATACCAACTAGAATATCATCCACAACAATGTTTACAAGCAGACAAAAATAAAAGGTGGAACGGAACGTTAAATTGCAACAGCAAAAATGACACTTGACAGTGACACTTAGACAGACGTCACGAATTCACGATATTACAACAAAAACATTAAACATCTACCGGCTAGTTTTATAGAATGGAAAGAGTAGTAAAAAACGAATAGTAAAAAAAAACTATGGGTAGCTCCACAAACATTTAAACATGTACCGACAATAACCGTTGTAAGTGTAGCGATCCAAGAAAAAATATTGGTACCAAGTTTAACGACGAGCCTTCCGAAGCTTCCTTTTGGGGGTTGAGGTAACGGGCGATGAAGATGCCGCTGCTGGCGATGTAGCATCAGCAGGCACTAGGTCACAGGGAGTGGCAGCACGGGCGAGAGCGGGATAAAGCGCAATTAAAGTTTCAAGCTCACCCATAGTTGATATCGTCCGGCGTGACTTGTCAGGAGTCAGGACAATAATCTTTCCTTCTGCAGACCAGCAGTTATTGATGCTGAAGTGCTTGCGGGCGGCCATAAATACCTGGTGTCGTGTTTTAGTCAGAAACTCGGAGATAGTGATACCGGAGCCCTTGAGTGTAGTTTTACCGTCCCAAACTAACCGACGATACTCCATACCACTGAAACGAACCAGCACCGGTCTAGTTTTGCCCTGGGAGGCTCCCAGTCTGTGGCAAACTTCAAGATAGTCCAGTTTAAAGTCATCTATCTTCAGCTGCTTGGAAATGATGTCGAGAATTGAGTCACTCAATTTCTCGTTAGGTTTTTCAGGAATACCATGGAACAGCAAAATCTTGCGTCGCATCGCAGTCTCATGCCTGTCCAGACTCAAAGATAGCAGTTCTATCTGTGTCTTAAAGTGAGTAAATGTTTGATAGACAAACGACTTGAACTCTGAGAACTCTAGTGAAAGTGCAGTAAGATCTGTGTGGGCGGGGGTAACTCCAGCTGCAGCTGTCTGCAGCTTATCTTCATACTCGCGCATGCGAGAGCTAAACAGTTTCTCCATTTGTTCCATGCTGTGCACAAGTTGATTGTCCATGATGAGTTGTTTTGCAGTGTTGTGGTTGGTGGAGAGAAAAAGTGATAAGATAGTTTAAAGCGAAGGTGGTTTTATCAAATATTTAACACATTAAAATGGAAGAAAGTAATAATTAACTATTTTTAAATAAATATTAAATAAGGAAGACACAAAAATACGTTTGTATGTACAGCCTACCCACATGAGGAAAGCCATTAATTATGGCATATCATAATCAAATATTTTAGTTCTGTTGTTAGCCATATATTTCTTATTACGGTCACCGAAATTGTGGCCCACTTACTGTATTAACGCTCTTAAAACAAAAACCATAAGGTCGTTTACCCACCAGCAGCACCACAACCCTTCTTCTTAGCCTCATCGGGCCAGGTGCAGATGCCAGTCTTGTCGTTGTACACCAGACCGTCAGGGCAAGTGATCATGTTGAACTTGCCGTCGACGCAGTAGTAGAACTTGCCACATTCCTTCGGATCCTCGTGAGAGAAGTAGCCGTTCAGACGGGGGCAGTGCAGTTGGGGTATGGGCGTTTCTGTTGATAAGAATAGGTTGCTGTTAGATTGTACGTGGTTTTAAGTAAGGTTGCTGTACACTCAACTATGGATGAGTAAAAGTAAGTTTACGGAAATACGAACCGAAATAGCGCCTGAACAATAGATATTAATTGATGTCATCTTTTCATCCTTTCTTATAGATGACTGATGATCAATTAATAGCTGGCAGCTTTTTATAAGTATTTTGACCTTGATTAGAAGGCTATGGGAAAACTTTTGCCCAGCAATGGGACAACATAGGCTTGTGAAAAAAAAATAGCTGAGGATATTTAAGGGCTGCCTTCATTTAGAAAGACTCCAGGTTGGTAAAACGTAATAGTTTTTTAATTGACAGAAATGAACAGCATTTTTACATTCTTCAGCAGTTTTTGTGAAAATAGTGCATTTATTTATTTGAAATAGCAACAAAAGCTTGCATCATTTGACAAGGTCGCACTTCCTTTGGAATTGGAAAGTGGTTATAAATAAAATTGTCGGAAACGGAAATATTAATTACTTAAGGTTTTCAAGTGAGATTTTCACATTCCTTGGCTTATGTCCTTCCTTATATTAATATTCATATAGCGAAAATAATCTTATATTGCAGATGTAAGCATATGCGATACAATTGTGCAGTAATCATATAGATGATGACTGCACAACCAAAATACCTTCGAATTAAAACAGTTTAGTGCTCAAGATAGTTCCTTTACGGACCATTATCTGCCTCATCTGCCTAGCCTTTTCCAGCTATGTTAGGGTCGGTTTCCAGTCTTAACGGATACAGCTTCATTCACCATTTAACATGAACTACTACTTAACTATCTAACCTTCACACCCCAGTTAGTACTGTGTAATACAATATTGACCACACATCTACTCAAAAGACCATTGCTGCTAAACGAGGTAGTCACAATACTGCTTTTATCACAATGGCTGACAAAGAGCTGAATCCTTGTTTTTTCAATCCTAACTAATATTATAATTGCGAAAGTAAGTTTGTTTGTAACCTTTTCACGCCTAAACCAGTAAACCGAGCATTCTGTTTTGCATTTACGGTTTTAGGTGTACAGAAACGGACATAACCCTTTGTCCGTTGTTTAGGTGTACAGAAACGGACATAACCATTTGTCCGTTTTTTAGGTGTACAGAAACGGACATAACCTTTTGTCCGTTTTTAGGTGTACAGAAACGGACACAACCCTTTGTCCGTTTTTTAGGTAAACAGAAACGGACATAATCCTTTATCCGCTTTTTAGGTGTACAGAAACGGACATAACCCTTTGTCCTTTTTTAGGTGTACAGAAACGGACATAACCCTTTGTCCGGTTATGTCTTCCGTTTCTTTTTTTTTTGGGATGAACATACCCAATCTTCATCCCAAAAACATGTACTGTTTCCGAGGAAATCTACGACAATGACGGTGTTATAATAATAGATAGTGCCGCGTTTCTTTCAAATTATGATTTAGTATTGATTGTCAAATACTAAATTAAGCAATTTAGCGAAGCTAGTAGAGAACATTTATGCATCCAGCCTCCACCCGTTTTAAACGACAATTAACATTCAGCCCATCGTACTGGTATAAAGATCCTTATGTATATTTCGGACGGACAATAAATTCCGTGTCGTGCCATCAAGGCCGCGCTCCCCTTGAGATGTGAAAGTTGTTCCAGCGCTGTGACCTACGGCATTTATGTGTAATCTAATGATGTCACTAACCAGTCACTTTGACTTTTTATCTAGGGTTGACAGTATTGGTAGGCATTGTTGTTTTTTAACGGCCGTTTTCTAATACTTACTTACGTATAACTATTAGTTAATATGCCTATGTTACCGTAAAATTGTAAAACCCGTTAAACTGTAATCTATCTAGCGAGATTGTAAACTCTGTAAAGTTTGTCAAACGAACATCATCATCTGCCTTGCTTTTCCCAACTATGTTGGGATCAGCTTCTTGTCTAACCGAATGCAGCAGATTAATTTACGGATTGTCCAACGAACATACAATTTAACGCATTATTTTACGGTAGATTATAAACTGCCGAAGTGAAACCGTAAGATTAAGAAATGTATGCGACGGAAGTATCTCTGCCCCCTTAATCGGGAGTAGAAGCACCCCGACCGCGACGGTAAGTTAGTTAGGTTCCTTTAAACTCAGCAGATAGAAATAGGAGTCCCGCATAACAGACTCCGTCGACTACGCATTTCAGGCGAATATTAAGGCTTTTAAGTGTTGTTAGGTTACAACAATCGATTTTTCTCAGGAATGGGGCATTACCTTGGGTGTGATACCAGGTGGCATAGGGGACCACCCTTCCTGCCCCCTCTCCACAGCGCACGACATTGAGTTCCGTCGGATGCATATTTCACAATTTACGGTTTCACTCCGATAGATAGATTTTATCTTATCTAAATCAGCCAAGTCTAAAGTGTAGCAATAACTTTTATGGTCTACATTGATAGGCTGGTCACTGAGGCAGCCCTATTTAATTACATCACATCAAACACGTGTTTTAGCAGTGCACGTGTCTTAAGTAGGAAATAGCAGTTATATTATATATGTTAAATATACAATGGTTGTCATAAATCCGACTGTAAACAAGCCGACTCCAAAGCTAACTGACCTGTATAATCTGAGGATCTACTCAACCGATTTTGAAAATTATTTAACAAAAGAAAGCCACGTGTTTGTTTAATTACTAGAAAAATAATAAAATGTCCACCCGTATGGGATGCTAGTGTAATAATAGAAAATACTAGCTACGCCCGCGTGAAGTTAATTATTATAAAAATTGTATTTCTCTGGTTTTGCAACGTTTTTCGTTGATGCTCCGCTCTTTTTGGTCGAAGGTGATGTTATACAGCCTCCCTCGATAAAATAATGAGCTATCCAACAAAAGAGATATTTCAATTCGAACCAGTCGTTCCTGAGATTAGCGCGTTCAACAGTAAAGATTTTCGTGAATAAAAACCGTATTTTGGCGTGATTAAATAAACCAAAAAACCCTAGTCATCTCATAATTGAAATCGCAGTTATTCATGAGAATTTAAAGCTATGCAATGTCTCGCCACGTCTTTACTGATCCATATATTTTTGACGAGATATCAGTATTTCATCACTCTTCTGCCTGAGCAGCACGTGGCTAAATAATAACAGCCGCAGGGGTCGATCTAGAAGGATAAACTGCGCTTGGTAAGGTCGGTCTTTAGATGAGTGATCATCATTACCTACGTAAGGAGTTTATCGTGCATTGGAAAGTACGTTAACCAGGGACCAGCGCGTTGGTTGCGTTGGTTGGCTGTCATTTGTTGTATCCTGAAAGTCTGACTATCTAGTCTTACCTATCGTATTGCCCAATAAGTTAAGTAAGTTTTGTAGATCTTTGACAGCCGTTACTGGTAGTCAGTGGCTAAAAAGTCTGACTTAAGGGTATCGTATTACCCAGTACCAACTGGGTTGTGGAGGTTAGATATTTGGTCGCTCCATGTAAAATACTGGTATCCAGTTGAATCTGGTTATATTGAAAGCCAACTCCAACATAGTAGGGCAAAGGTTTGGCAGATGATAATGAATCACTATTTGGCCCAGTCAAATGTAGCAGCCTGGTTATAATTAAAGATAGCTGAACACAAATAGCTTGTTCTTAGACGTTTCCTGACTGCCAGCTGACCTATGCCAAAATGTAGATGTAACTGTGCATCCTGCTACTACTGGGCTAAGGCTCCCATGATTTCCAGTTGTTACGATCTAGTTGGCCACTGGTCATAGGTTTTGCACAGCTTGACCCGCCATCTTCGGCGAGGTCTTCCGCGACGCCTTCTGGTTGTATCAGGGCTCCAAAACGTGGTGTTTTTGACCCACAGCTCATTAAGCATGCAGCAGATGTGGCCAGTCCAGTCCCAATTCAGCTTAGAGGCTATTTGAGCGACGTCAGTAACTTTTGTTTTGAAGCGCAATGTGATGTTGCGTACATACATGGTCGGTTAGTTTGACGCCTAGAATGATCCCTCCATTGCACGTCGGGAGACCATAGTAAAATAACTTACGGAGCTTTGGTCTAGCTGAGCAGTCGAGGTTGAAGGGCAGGTCGCACTTCTCCTCTGTAGAGCTGTAGTCGTTGAACACCATACCATCGGGACACAGCTTCTCGATTATATTACCGGCTCTGAAAAGATAAGATACATGGTAGAGAAATAATTTCAGCAATAATGTTATGTTGTGCTGTTTCGGTTTTAGTCTAAGTGTTTGTATTTGTATTAATGCGTTCTATGTTTACTTCATTAATATTGTATGCACGTCATGGCTTTGTGACGAATAAATATTTTTACTTTCTTTCTTTTAACTAGCCTATATTCGCAGCTTCGCCCGAAGTTCGATTATTGTCGCACATTATCATACTTCTGGGATAAAAAGTATCCTGAGTGTTAATTCAGGTATCTGTGTGCAAAATTTCATCCAAATCCGTTCAGTAGTTTTGCGTGAAAGAGTAACAAACAATCCATCCACCCTCACAAACTTTCGCATTTATAATATTAGTAGGGTTGATCATATAGTACTTTGGGATTGGTAAACCACTTAAAACCTTCTACACGTTAAATCCACATACATTGTTGACTCAATAAATTAAACTGTTGAATAAATTTGTGTAGATAAGAAAGACTTCTGTTTAGAACTTTAGATCTGAAAATGACAAGTCTTCCTTTGGTTATTTATTGAAGTGGTCAAGTGTAAGGTTAAAAGGCAGCTTATGATTTTATGATTTTTTTTTGGGACAAGCCCGCCTCACTATTCTCAAACCACTGTAACTCCTGAAAGTCAGAATCAACAGTGGCGCCCACCAGAAAAGCGCCGAGACAATGAAGGTCTACGAAGTCCCAGATAATGAATTAACTTTTGAATTTATTGATCAGAAAGCATAGCGGAATAGTAGGAAAAAACCGTAATTTCCACTTCCCTCCATATCAGCAGGAGACAGAACGAAACAAGGCCAATAACATAACGGGGTGAACATAATGGGTTAGGCAGAATTTACTTATTAGTACACCCACATTTCGCCCGTTATTTTAAAGTCCCATGTAACCGATTAAATGGGACTTTAAAATAACCCCCAGGTCCCCCTAAAATCGAGCATATTGCCGTCAATCGGGCGGAAATCTAGACCCCGTGGCTGCTTCTGAGAAATTCCAAAAACCAAATGACTCTATGCCCGACCCGGCAATCGACCCCAAGACCTCGTCCTCAGCAGTCATGTTTGCAACCATTGAGCAACAAGGCAGTCAAATAAATAAATGCCTAAAAATAAACTCATGCTTTTCAGCATGCAAAACGCTACGAAAGTGCAAGTAAACAAATAACTCTTAAAACCACTCAGTAATTCTTTGTGAACATCACTTCAATAAATATCCCTGACTTTTAAGCTTTGAGTCAAAATCCTTTCTACGTTCAAGAAACTTTTTGAACAAATATTTTGCAAGAGTAATGTATTTGCGAACATATTTCTCAAAATACACAAGGTTGATGACCTAACGAGGATAACCGCAATGCAGTTTGTCAGTTTTCGGCTTGTAATAAATTAAATACGAGAAGTGATTAATTTGAGGTAAAATTATTTAATGTCTAGATTTAGGTACAGGCTTCACTTATTTTTTTAAAGAAGCTTTGGGTATTTAGAAACTGCGAACGAGTTGGCAATTTATGTAATATGATTTTTAAGTTGAAAAAAATTAATAAGTAGGTAAGTAAATAAGATTTTACTAATGTTTTTCTATTTCATATGAGATTTTAAGATAATCAAATATTTTGCCTGTACTCAAAATCACATTCATCAATTGGTTTTATTCGTTAAAATTTTTCGTTTGCCAGAGCTCAGGGTCATAATAACATAGTTATTTTTTTTATACTACGTGGTGTATGGAGGGAGGATGAAGGAGGGAGGGAGGAAGGAGTGAGCTGTACTCACTCCCTCCCAAACGAGGCCTGAATCCCAGCAGAGGAGACTTTGTTGTATAGGAAAATAGGGTTGTGTTTTCCTACAATCCATTATTAAAAAAACATCAATTACCCTTGGAGGGTATGATTGATGATTTAAAAAAAAAAAAATCCCGTGAATGGCATTTTCGAGAAATGGTCAAACAATGGGATTATATGAACTTGGACGGTTGTATTGATGATTTTAATGACTACAATTCTGTACATGAATACGTTTTAATTTGAATTTGGTGGAACGTGCTACTCTTGCTTAGTATGGCACTAAATGGCGGTGTGTGTACTATCCAGCGATATTTATTTATTACTCTAGCGCTTCCATCTATACTAACATTTTAAAAAAGAGGTAAGATTTTTGTTTGAATGTTTGTTACAATTTCACTCAAGAAGCTACATCTTTAAGTAAGATAGGCTATAAATTATATTGATATCATGTAAATTAGCCGAGCTATCACCATTTAAAGTCAAAGTCAAAGTAATTTACGCGGCCGAAGTTCAAGTCTTCAAAAAGACATATTTACCTGCACTCATAATACTTGTCGCACTGCTCAGCATCAGCAAAGAAGCCGTCTTCAGGACAGTCGTTGGTGATCTCTGCTTCAGCCTCAGCATTCCTCTCATTGTCATTGATAGTCCTAGTCGGAGGGTTCACCGGTTTTCTACCCTTCGCCTTTGGTACTGCTGATGATGCTAACACTGGAACGAGAAAGAAACTGTTTAATGATAGTGTTTTGCATCACACTGACCCTGAGATGTATTGGAATTGAAAAAAAAAATCTAACCAAGATTTTACCTATAACAGTATTTGGATTTAAAAGTGTCCATGGAGGTTTGCCTATTCTTCTCCATAGAGCTCGCTAGGGAATGGGCAACTACAGTACTTTCACAGTTGTTATGTCTTGAGACTGAGGCTGAAGCTACATTTAATTTTCATCTTTGTTTCGACAATTCAGAAGTGCCTGTTACTGGCTTGCTTGAAGTAATTGCTTTGATTTTAATTAATTATTTCTGGAAAGTATTTTTTGTAGAGCTTGTGCTTATAGTATAGTGAATGATCCTTGATTGAATTTGATAGAGGAATTTAAAAAAATGCACAACGAAGAATGTTATAATAAATAGGTTTTGTCTCTGCACTATCCTATGAAAACGTGTCCTTATGAAAAAAAGCATATTACAAAATCAAGGACTACGTTGATGACAAAGAAGTTTGGCTATGATTCCTTCTGCGCATGCGGCTTCCCTGGTAGCTCATAAACGGCACAGATTTGTGGATGTCTCTAACTATTCTTAATCTCATTATTCTTTTTCTTTTGATTCAGGTTATTGCAGTAGTTTTCAAATCATTTTTTCTCATAGTTTGCTCAGAATAGTTACAGCACTGATGACAATATTTGTGTCACTTGTTTAATTTAGTTCTTTAATTAAATATTTTATTTATTTTTTATTTTTATATAATTATCTTTGTATAGATGCTTTTTCACCTATTATTTGTGAATGAGTGAACATTGAAGGCCTTTTAGGTTCCCGGATGCTGTTTAACTTTTGATAAATATTCCTTTTGTTTTAAATTTTTTGTATAGCAAGCAACGACCTATTGTCGGGCCTACGCTGTCCCCCCATACTTTAGTATCTAATAATGCTGTAATGAAACATAATAATATTGTAATACCAAATGATTTGAAAAAAGGTAACCATGGAGTTTCTTGCCGGTTCTTCTCCATGGAATCGACCAACGCGAACCGTGCACCTTTTTCGACGTTTTATAAGTGCCCATCCAGGCCTATGTGAAATAAAATATTTTGATTTTGATTTTGAAACGTTATCAAACATTAAATCTGAAAATAAAGTAACATAACATCACACCCACTTCCTCGAAGCGTTAGGCAGACACCCACATTTCGGCAGTTATGTTTGAGTCCCATGTAATATGGGGCGAACCTATTGCCATCAACCGAGCACAAATCTAGACTATTGCTGCTACTGAGAAATTCCTAATGGAAAAACCTAATAATATTTTTTTGGATGGGATATCATCAAATGACTTCTCCCACTCTAGGCGGAGCGGGAGGGAGTGTCAAACTTTTACTGACTAAAACCCATACATGTTTCTTCCTCACACTTTATGTTCCGGGGCCATGGTATCTGTTCCAAAAAGTCCCGCAGCCCCGGCAGGCTTTGGCCCTTGCAGGCCCCTTCGTTCTGCTGACATTACTTTGAGGCGCGCGTGGAACACGAACTCGCCGTCGACTTGGCCTGTCGTCATAAGACGGATGGATGGCGAGCTAGCCTATAGCTCACCGCCCACAGGTTCGCACGACGCGACGCCCGGTACGTCCGTGTACCGGGAATCGAACTCATTCGAAAATAAAATAACAATATTTTTTTTGCAGTTATACTCGTATCATATTCAATTTCGTCTTCGAGAAATGTAAATGATTGAAGTTTGGCCTTTATCTTGAGGAATATAATTCTGAGTTGTACCTAACTATTATAAAAAAAACTTTTATAGGCCATATAAATTAGCATCATAACTTGACTTCTTAAGTGTTACCTAACATGGCCTCAATTGATAATAAAACTCGTTAAGCTTTGCTTATGTAATGTTGATATACATAGACAATTTATGTAAATGTTTTAGTGATACTTAAGACGAAGACGTTCCACACATGTGTGTATGTTTTAAGTTTTTTCATCAGCGGTTAGTGATATTAAAGCCTCTACGATGAAATTAGAATATTAGACTAGTGGGAAATTGATTTAAGTCCGGCTCAAATTATTTTTATTTTTGCAAAATATTTAAAAAAGTAAACATAGTTCGTTATGTTCGCCACAGGCAAGAATTCTTACCACCTTAAAAAAAAAGAAGGTTATGCATTATGAAGGAAAAAACAAACTAAGGATGGTTGTTGAAAACGATGCGACGGTAAAATATTGTCGAGTGATAGAGTAGTTTCTACTAACCCTTAAGTAACTCAAAAGACTGAAAACCGGCCAAGTGCGAGTCGGAAGAAGTGAAGTGAAGGGTTCCGTAAAATCGCAGTAGAGAAGCTTTCTTTCATTTTCGTATTTGTAGCGGCGACAGATATACACATTCTATGAAAATTTCAACTGTCTACATATTACAGATCAGAGAGAAAGAAGAGGTTTAGTAAAAGGGGGTCCCATTGGTTACCCTTCGGATACGGAACCCTGAAAAAGGACCGTGAAAAAAGCCAACCGACACCAATATGCAATTATAATCCTTCTATTTATTTACTCCGCAGCCCATTAGATTAAGCATAACATTTTATACACATCTGTTAAGACCAATGTCACGCGCGCTACTTTTCCTGCGTATGCGCACGTCGACAAAAGTAGTTCACATTGAGTGCGGCCACTTCCTTAAGTTCAATGCTGCAGTTAACTGCAGTAAAACTAAATTAGACTCCAATGTAATTAACTTTCTAAATTGGATACGTAATTATTAAATTGTTGGTTAAGTTACAGATTGACCCAGGTTACCTAATTATCATACAAATTGAGTACACTCGATCCATTTTAAACACGGACCCCGTGCGGAGGGTCTTTACACTTCTACCTAGGATATGCCCTACCTGTTTTGCCCAAACTGAATTTTCTAGGATTTAAATGAAGCCAAGATCTGTGCAAGTGGCCTGGTACTTGAATATTTTACCTACTGTATTGATATGAAAAAGATATCGATGGAATCGTATGTGATAAATCTCTCTGAAAGCAGATATTATTCAACTCTGTCTAAATATGGAATTTTTGTAGGTCAGACGGCAGTCTATAAAACTACTGTTAACCGTAATAAACGTTGAGTAGGAAGTATTTTTTCATGTTGTTCAAGCACGCATGTATACGACTGAGTGAGAAAAATATTGAGTATGAATGTAGATAGACTATAAGAGCAGAAGACCAAAGAAACGACGGAAAGACTGTGTGAAAGATGAAATGGCTAGAAAGGTGCATCAATGACAAGTAATGGAGATATAAAAGGTCCCACTAAAATAGAAGGACAGTTTCTTACTTAGCGTTCAGTACGTCTAACCAAAGATGCAGCAAAGAAATACTCAAAACTCAACTCAAAGCATTTATTTCAATTAGACCATTGCGGCACTTTTAAATGACAAAACTACAAAGACAAATCAAAGCTACAGTCACAAACACAAGGCATAATAACTTGATAAAGTGCTGTAGTTGCCCATTCCCTAGCGTAGGTCTCTATATGGATAAGAACGGGCAAGAAACTCCATGGACACTCTTTTAAATCAATATATTGTTACAAAATCTTGGTAACATCATTCATGTTGTGATCTGAATGATTCCTAAAAGTTTGTTCATCTATTTTAATCCTTTATTCCCGGCTGCCACCACCGGTCTGTCACAACTGGAGGCAGTTTCAACTAATTGTCGCATCTACCACCACTGGTGGTGGTTGCGTCGGTGGAGCCGCATCTGCCCCGAACTCTGCCACCACTGGTGGCAGATGACACTTAAAGGGGAATTGGACTATATTTTGAAGAAGATGACATAATGCGCCGACCCCAAATAAATTGATATAGGGGCAAGAGAATGATAATGATATGCGACTGAGTGACTTGGAATGAAAATTCGCTCATAGGCGGTTTCCTAGATTGAGGCTGATAACGTGAAGAACATCAACTAATTAGTTTCTCTGTAGAAGGAGAAAAGCCCCCCACAAAAGCAAGTTTATGATAAACAGACTAAGTGGGAACGCTCACACAAATGTCATGACCCTTAGCGGGGTCATGGTTGCACATATAAGTGCATGCCTACATTTTCTTTCGCTATCAAAACAAACCTTGAAAATGCGCTGGGAAATAGTAAAATATAAAACCTACGTATTTCAAGTATTTTCATTGATATACTGTATATCAATGAAAATACTTGAAATACGTAGCCATTTTTCGAACCTATATTCTTTAAATATTTTTTTCCGATTTGTCATACATAATGGGTATATTTAGTAGTAATTATTAAGTTTCCGTGGGAACTAAAGGTTGTGTGATGTGCCCTGTCACATGTACCCTAGTATTTAAAGTCAAAGTAATAACATGAGTTGAAGTAATTACTTATGCTAAAATTTGTATGCGATAGACAAGTATTTGAATGAAGTAAGAACGGGTAAAGAAAGCAGAGCTAAGAATTCTATTTTTGAAAGTTCTGTCTTCAAGCAATTACTAAATTATTATTTATTTTATTTAATAATTGTGAATGTGAGGACCTTGTGGGTCACTTTTTGTTGTTTTTTTTCCCACGACTGTCTGGCAGTTTGAGTACTATAAGCGACCTACCCAAATGTCCTTTCTTTCGTATTGTTCGTCGTTTCGTTGAGCTCCTTGAGTTAAAAAGTCGAGCTACACGATAACTGACAAATGCTTGCACTGACTGGACAGGTCCACTCAAATCTGTGTGGTTCTTTCTTCAAAAGACCATCTCAGACACTAATCTGCATAGTTCTCATGTAAGTTGAACAAGATTATCTGGACTTTAAAAGAGACTATGACCTCTGAGTTTGTTTCGGCTGTTTCTTCTCAGAGTAGTCAGGTACGAAACACCGGCCCCATCTAGTTTAAAAAATAAGGACGTGTAAAAGTGTTTGTAAAAACCAATTTGCAAAATAAATATCATTTATCATTTATCATTTAACATACAGAATGAAAATCGCATCTACTTTTATGCAAATTTTCGACTTGTTTATAGATACGGATGCTAGTTTTTAATAAGATACCATAAAACTTCGAACAAGTGGTATTCTAACGCAAAGAATCAAATGATGATGGAATTAATGGTCAAAAATGTGTTGGATTGACATACGAAACCGAAAAGTTTGGTGTATTTTGATAATTGTACAGATACTCTGGGTTTATTGAACGTTTTTATTACTTATCAAATAGAATATCAACCTGAACACTATTTTAAATTTTGCTAGATATAGCTGCTTACGCAAGTTTCTGTAGTACAAGTTTTACTATAATATATACGAGCGTGGTACACCTCATTGTTTAAATATTTCCAAAACAAACATATTTTTTCATGTTGTCAACATTTATTTGATACACCTATCTCCTTCCTTCCTACTACGTCGCATGTGACAGAAAGAGAAAGGTGCTCGTCAACTTCCGCCGCGGTTTTTGACAAGAGAACGCCACGGTGGAATCTCTCTATTCCGTTTGAATCGTTCACCGCACCACACATATATTTCTACCGCTTGCTTCCGCGGCGCGCGCCGCAGAAACTAACAGCTGAACCACCGCAAAGACTCTAAACTTAAAAAACGTGTTGGCCAACACAACGTGGGACAATTGAAGTGCTGAAGAAATCTCCGGAACCCGTGCTGGATCTCAACCCGGCGCACTCCAGTCGCATCTGTCATCGGTCCAGGCGATCATCCTCACCTTCAAGTAAGTCCCTCTTTCCCATTACTCTCTTATAAGTGTTGGCAACATACATTTCTCATAATCTGTTTTCCCGCGCAAAAATTATAAACCCGCATATTGGTCCTTCGAGAAACTCCCGCTATATCCCAACTTAACCATAAGTTTTTGGTCCATTCGAGTCGGATTCAAAGAATCAGCATTTTTAGGTCTCATACCTAGGATTTTGGTCAAATACCAAAGTCCATAAAATCGCCATATTGAACGCGTACTAACGTTCGTACATCTCGCTAGGTACTTATTCATTGAGAACTACGTACCAACTTAATATTGCGCCTGCTGCATTAAAATAGCACAGGTCAATATAAAAACCGCTAATTATCGTAAGTTAGTTCGGCACATTTGCCTATAACTTATATTCAACCGCATTCTTTCAATATACCCCACTTACAATAAAATAATTATTGTAAGTCTACCCGCTATAACCAATATCATTATTCGCTGTATTTTCTAAGTAACGATTTCAACATGGAAGATCTTAAAATGAAAGTTAAATTACTTCAAGCTAAAAATCAAGCAATCTTTGAACGTTTATCGTCACTATATGAAACTTCAAAGAAAATAAATACGACTAGTATTGAACTTCGGTCGGTAGAAACGTTCATGGCAGACACCGAAATTCTCTCAATAAATCGTCAGGAATTTAGTACCAACCTAGATAAAATAAATACATATTTCTTACAAATAGATCCTGATCATAAAATCGACTATAACAGTCAAATATCCTTTGACGGCGTTTATACCCGTGTCGAGAGAATTCGTTCACTTATCGCTGCAAAGTCTTCAAGGTCATTAGATGACGCAATGTCACAGGACAACGCGAAACATTCTAGAAGTTCGATCAAACTACCTCCAATTCAGATTCCTTTCTTTGATGGTAGGATTGAAAACTGGCCTGTGTTCTACGAGTCATTTAAATCAAATATCCATAATAATATAAACCTTACTGACTCTCAACGTGTGCAGTATTTAATTGGTAACTTGAAAGGAGACGCATTGCAAATTACGGCCGGAATTATTCCGTCCGGGGAAAATTACGCTTCGATTTGGAACAGTTTGGTTCAAAAGTACCAAGATAAACGAGCACTAGGTTCACACTACATGTGTAACTTATTAAATATTAAACCCGCAACTAATAATTCCGCCTCTCTAAATAGTTTTATTGAAAGTTTTCACGCGTCTGTTTCTGCCTTAGAACAATTACAAATTAACGACTTAAAAGATTTCATTCTATTAAATTTAGCTTTGAAAAAATTAGACCCCGCTACCGTGCATTTATTCGAGATGCATATGAGAGATGAGGAGATACCCACTTATACGGATTTCGTTAACTTCATAAAATCGCAAGTTAAAATATTAGATAGAACTGTTTCTTCTCGGACCTCTTCCGTTAATCATAATAAAAATAATTCTTATCGTAATCAGTCACGTGATGTTCATACTTTTGTTTCTTGTGACAATAATCAAAATTGTTTATATTGTACTAAAAATGATCACTGGAAGCTTTACACCTGTCCAGCCTTTCAGGTACTATCAGCCAACGCGCGTTTGGATTTTATTAAAAACAAACGTGGATGTGTAAACTGTCTTAGTGCAACGCACACTGTTTCACAGTGTAAATCTACACATACTTGTAAGACTTGTCACAAAAAACATCATTCACTGTTACATCTCGACCAAGGTGCACAGCCTGCGAGATCGATATCGACTGACGCTGTACCTAGTTCCGAGCATTCGCCACAGGTGGCGCTGTGTGCATGTTCTCGCGTAGGCTCAAACATTCCGCGTACCACCGTGCTTTTGTCAACAGCACAAGTCTATGTTGATAACAAATATAACAAGTACGTTTCTGTTAGATGCTTAATAGACAACGCTTCGCAAAATAATATAATTACTTCAGCTTGTTGTAAAAAACTACGATTAGACATTATACCGCTTTCAAATTCATTTATAAAGGGCGTAGGAACGTCTTCGCGACCTATTACAGGATACGTTGAGATAACAGTAACTGCTAAAAATAAAACTAATTCTTTTAAAATAACCGCTCTTGTAGTCGATTGTATCACGGATAAATTACCATCTCACTTTGTTGACACTTCCACAGTGCAACATTTGCTTGAATTACCGCTAGCCGATCCACTGTGGCACATTCCCGGTGAGGTTGAACTATTACTAGGGGCTAAACTTTTCCCATATTTATTACTGCATGATAAAATTATCTCACCTACCGCGCCTTCCGCAATTGAAACCGTGTTTGGTTATATTCTTATGGGTGAGGTACCCGCTAGTTTATCTAACAATGATAAAAGTTCCGTTCATTTAAATACCGCTTCATATTTTTCTACCGCGTTAAATACAAATAATTCTCATTGTTTTCTTTCGTTAGACGAATCGTTACATAAATTTTGGAACATTGAAGAAATACCGTCAAAAGCTTTTATGAGCCCTGCTGAACTCGAGTGTGAACAGCTGTTCGCTTCTAGTGTGTCACGTGACTCTAGTGGTAGGTATTGTACTGCATTACCATTCTGTAAAAATCCAGACTCACTCGGAAATTCTTATGCTGTCGCTTATCGACGTTTAATTAATTTGGAAAAAACTAAGCTTCGCGACCCTACTTTGCGCGCGAGTTATAACGAAATAATCCAAGAATATCTTGATCAAAATTATTTAACTGAAACTACACCTAGTTCTGTTGACCAGACTATAGGTTATTATATACCGCATCACCCTGTTATTAGGAATGATAAGCAGACTACTAAAGTTCGTATTGTCCTTGACGCGAGCGCCAAATCTCATAATGGCGTGTCATTGAACGATTTGTTACACACAGGGCCGAATTTACAGGCTGACATATTTTTATTACTTCTAAATTTCCGTTTATTCCCTATTGCAGTTACAGCTGACATAAAACAGATGTATCTTCGAATTGCTGTTATTGATGAGCATCGAAAATACCAGAAAATATTGTTTCGATTTAATACGGTTGAACCTGTTCGCGAATTTCAATTTAACCGAGTTGCATTTGGTCTCAAGCCCAGTCCCTTCCTAGCCATGCGCACTGTGCGCCAGCTGTCAGAGGATGAAAAACATCGCTTCCCGCGCGCATCCGTTGTCGCTTCTCATGAGCTATACATGGATGACTTGGCTAACTCGACCGCTACTTTAGAGGAAGCCAAGATTCTCTCCGCAGAACTTATCGCCTTATTTAAGGCGGGGGGCTTTGATCTTAATAAGTGGGCAAGTAATTCCTCTGAACTACTAGAGACTATTCCACACTCCAACCGTTCTTCTATTAACTTCTCTGACGGGGATAATTTAAAAATTCTTGGACTCAAATGGATTCCTTCCGAGGATTGTTTCACCTTTACCACATCTATTTTGGATAAAAGTTGTACTAAACGCTCCATACTTTCCACTGTTGCCCGCTTGTGGGATATTCTCGGTCTAGTTGCTCCCGTAGTTTTATTCGCGAAATTACTCATAAAAGAATTATGGAAATTAAACACAGATTGGGATGAAACTCCGCCCGAGTCTATTGTAAATCTTTTTCAAAAATTTAAAGAGCAACTGCCTCTACTTTCTTCTTTAAAATTGCCTCGTCATGTAGCCGTTACTATGGGTTGCGTGACAAATATAGTAGGTTTTGCTGACGCCAGCTTGAATGCGTATGGCTGCGTCATATACTTACACGTCACTGACACATATGGTAACATACACGTAACTTTGGTGTGTGCTAAATCCAAAGTTTCACCTGTTAAGGTCGTATCTCTGGCTCGTCTAGAGCTTTGCGCCGCTGTTCTTTTGTCGAACTTAATTAAATTAGTTTATGACACTTACCGCTCTCGAACAGCTATTAATGAAATATTTGCCTTTTCCGATTCTACAATTACACTTTCATGGATTCATTCCTCACCGCACAAATGGAACATTTTTGTTAGTAACCGCGTCGCTAAATGTCAAGAAAATCTTGATCCTAAACACTTTTACCATATTAACGGAAAGGAAAATCCTAGTGACTGTCTATCTCGAGGTCTTCTACCTGAACAGTTGCTAAATCACGGTTTATGGTGGCATGGCCCTGAGTGGCTTCTGCGCCCAACTACTGAGTGGCCTATCACTCCGTTTGTTTCTTCATGCAGCGAGGAATTACCTGAATTTAATAATAAATCACTAACCTTAGTATCTACCGTATCAGAGCTTAATTTAGTATATAGCCTTTCTCTAAAATTTTCATCTTTAAATAAAATATTGCGTATAATTGTATACATTCTAAGATTTTTACGTATTATTCCTTACGACAAGTCACTTAAGACAATTACTGTCCGTGAATTAGCTACCGCTGAAATTTATTTAATCCATTGTATTCAACAATTTCATTTCTTAGATATTTATGACGAAATTAAAAGTAAAAAGCTTCGCTCACAGTTTAAAAAACTCGATCTCTTTATAGACGAGCACAACATAATTAGAATCGGGGGCAGGTTGTCAAATGCGAACCTTCCTTATGAAGCTCAGCATCCCGCTCTCTTACCGAAACATGATAATTTTACACATGTTCTAATAGATTATTATCACCGCGTTTATTGTCATGCCGGTGTAAGCCTTCTAAGCTCTCTGTTACGCCAAAAATATTGGATCCTCTCTTCTAGAGGTGTCATCAGACAAAGAGTACACGCTTGTAACTTTTGTTTCAAAATTTCTCCTTCTCACCCTAGCCCAAAGATGGCTGATTTACCCGCTTGCCGCGTGCAGGAGACTAAGGCTTTTGTGCATACGGGTGTGGATTACGCTGGTCCCATTAAAGTAACTTTGTGTAGACGCAGAGGTCAAAGAAGTCAGAAGGCTTACATTTGTTTATTCATTTGTTTCGTTACCAAAGCGGTTCATATTGAATTAGTTACCGACGTGTCATCGGACACTTTTATTTCCGCTTTTAAAAGATTCATCTCCCGCAGAGGACCGGTTTCTTACCTATACTCCGATAACGGGACAAATTTTGTTGGAGCCAAAGCTCAATTGCAAGAACTACTTGCTAACCGCTACCGCATAGAGTGGAAAATGATTCCACCCCGCGCTCCCCACTTTGGAGGGCTGTGGGAATCTAATATTAAATCTATTAAATCGCATTTATACCGTGTTATCGGTTCTCAACTTCTCACATATGAGGAGCTTTCTACTGTTCTCACTGAAATTGAGGCAGTTCTAAATTCCAGACCGCTCTGTGTCCTGACTGAGGACCCGTACCCAGAGCCGCTTACTCCCGCGCATTTTATAATGGCTTCTCCGTTGACTTCGTTGCCTGTCGTGAACGTTCCCGAAACAACGAGGCCTCTAACTTGCCGCAAAAGGTTGCTTGACCAAATGGTTTGCAGCTTTTGGAGAAGATGGCGAATAGAATACCTACATAACTTACAAGTTAGGCAAAAATGGTTGAATGCCGCAGACAGCATTAAGATTGGTACGGTGGTTCTCATGCATCAGGACGATGTCCCTCCTTTACGTTGGCCAATGGGCATAATCACAGAAGTTTTCCCTGGTAAGGATGGGACAATCCGCGTTGCTATGGTGAAGACATGCAGCGGTTCTTTCAAGAGGCCCGTTGTCAAGCTATGTCCTTTACCTTCTCAGTAATATCACCACGCAATTAAATTTTAGCTGTAATAATTTATTAACATATTCATTTATTTTTCTCTCTCTTAGTCCGCTTTAACATATATTTTTCCTCTTTTTGAGAATACTACATATCCTCAAAGCCGGGCAGGATGCTTACGCAAGTTTCTGTAGTACAAGTTTTACTATAATATATACGAGCGTGGTACACCTCATTGTTTAAATATTTCCAAAACAAACATATTTTTTCATGTTGTCAACATTTATTTGATACACCTATCTCCTTCCTTCCTACTACGTCGCATGTGACAGAAAGAGAAAGGTGCTCGTCAACTTCCGCCGCGGTTTTTGACAAGAGAACGCCACGGTGGAATCTCTCTATTCCGTTTGAATCGTTCACCGCACCACACATATATTTCTACCGCTTGCTTCCGCGGCGCGCGCCGCAGAAACTAACAGCTGAACCACCGCAAAGTCTCTGAACTTAAAAAACGTGTTGGCCAACACAACGTGGGACAATTGAAGTGCTGAAGAAATCTCCGGAACCCGTGCTGGATCTCAACCCGGCGCACTCCAGTCGCATCTGTCATCGGTCCAGGCGATCATCCTCACCTTCAAGTAAGTCCCTCTTTCCCATTACTCTCTTATAAGTGTTGGCAACATACTTTTCTCATAATCTGTTTTCCCGCGCAAAAATTATAAACCCGCATATTGGTCCTTCGAGAAACTCCCGCTATATCCCAACTTAACCAATAGCAGTATAAGATCAGCACAAGCTTCTCAATTTCGTAACAGCTAAATTGGTTAGTGATTACCAAAACAGTGAGCCTTGAAATATTAAATTGAAATACTTTTATTACAATTTATATTTGCGATGCTATGCGTAGACAGAAAATGATATAAAATAAAAATGATTAAAATCAAATTAAAACCTTACCTTGAATATTAAAAGCATTTTTTCAAAACGAGATTGTTGTAATTTTTGTTAATAGGTATTACAGTGGCTTTTTGGCTAAGCGAAATGTTTCCAAGTGACGGTTTAAGAAACTGACTACCCCTGAATGCGACTACTGAGCATGAGGTCCTGGGTTAGTTCCTGGGTCGTGTAAAGTATGACTGGAGTTTTCCAACAGTCATTTGTGAGAAACAGCCACAGGGTCTGTATTTGTGCCCGATTTATTTCAATAGGATCACTCCCTATTAAATGGGACTTAGACATAACTGGCAAAATGAGGATGTACTATTATTTACACTTCTATCTAATCCTTCCGGGATTACAAGCGTGATGTTATGTTTCAAGAAATAATTGGTCTTGCTTCGTACATTTCCAATGTTATAGTTCTTTTAATCCTAAGCTCTTAGTTAAATAATAACAGCCCCTCAGGTCGATTTATAGGTTAAGCCGTGCTTGCCTAGGTGGGTCTGTGGATGGGTAACCACCCAATACATACCGAGTTCCCTCCGTGCCTCGGCAAGACCGTTAAGCAGTTGGTCCCGGCTGTCATTTGTACATGTTTGACAGTCGTTACAGGTAGTTAGTGGCTTAAAAAGTCTGTAAACCAGGGGGGTGAAACTTCCATACACTGGCTTCAAACAAAATTTTCATAGATAGTGCTGCCGTCTGTGTGTTTAGGTACACCAACTTTTTAACCGTCATAACGAGAACAGCTATTTTAGACTACTTGAAGTAGATAGCCTAGCGGTGACAGCGGTTGCCCTTGTGACTAATGTTCACAAGTTCGAATCCTCAGAATTTTTTTTTGTATTTGGCTGAACAAAAACTAACAGCGCCATCTAACAGTTTGAGTACAAAGTTTTAAAAACGAAAACCAGAGTTGCGCATCTATCTTGTATTGTATTATGTAGTGTATTATCTATGCAGTCTTACCAAGGGATATTGTATTACCCAGCACTGACTCGGTTGTGGAGGTCAGATAGGCAGTCGCTCTATGTAAAATAAAGATATTCAGCTGCATCCGTTAAGGAAAAGGCTGTGCAGATGATGACTCCTAAACTTACCCACACTTTCAAGTCACGATTTTACGAAGTATATAAAAACAAAAACATATTTTTGCAACTTCAAATTCACAAACAGATGAAAGATAACCATAACTGTGGTGTAACAGCTGATTTCTCTGTTACCTAACGTACGAAGCGGTATGGCCAAATATTAGTGCTGTGTTAATGTTTCAATCGATAGCCTTCACTGTACGAAGTAATAAGTAGCTAAATATACGTAGGTAGCGATACAATCGGAACTCGTGAAATATGCGACCGAATGTAGTGCAGTAGATTCAGTAAAAAAGTTTTATTCGAAAACTGATTTAGTATTCGGGCTATTCCTTATCTGCTGGAGTGTCCCAGCTGTCTATTTACCTGCACTCATGACCTCGCCTCTACCGCGGCAATAAACGTGGCCATCTATTGGGCCCAAACTATCTAATATAGAAGTACATCGATATGACAAGAAGAAGATAAAAAAGTCGATAAAAGTAAGTAAAAGAATAAAAGTAGTAGTTTATAGGAATTAAATTGTGAAGATCGTCTTACTAAAAATACTAAGTTATATAAAAGTAGCGGCTGAAGCAATTGAATCCGTAATATTTTTGTAAGTATTTAAACATCAGTCACAGAGCAGCGATAGCCCAGTGGTGGTGGCCCCGACGTACGCACATTAAGTCGTAGGTTCGAACCCAGACAGGCGCATTACTTTGTGTAATTTATTTCATCACCACTGCTCTCAAAACGGTGAAGGAAAAATTCGAAGACATGTGACATCTACCAAACCGCTGGGCCCGCGTGGTGGATTATAGCCCATACGCAAATTACGCGCTTTGACGTGGAGTTGCAGATACCAGCCCATTATACAATACAATAAACATCAGCCAATTGTGGTCATACTGGGTGCAGTGCAGGTCAGAATATATCAATTAAAATGTCAATAATTAATCTTTATTACACAAAGTCCCTGACTCCTGCACAAGGTGATAGACTTGTGTTACAGAACTCAGTGCCCACCCCTAAGAGGGTATCAAAGAAGTAAAACATTAGAATAGAATCAAGCACGACTCTGTGCTTATCAATACATATGAAACTTATTTAGAAAGACTGCCACAAAACTTCAAGAAACAATACTTTATTAGATAGAAGAGAGGTTCACTGTTAAAATGTATGCATCTATCTTATCTGTAGTTAAAGTCAACGCCAAAGGACTAAGAAATTATTCAGCTTCCCACCATTTATTAATCTTCCCATGAAACGATAACCTCGAACCCATTAAAGACTGCTTCTAACCTATCTATATGCAAGTATTATTATTTTAAGTACCTGACTACACTGATAACAGATTTAAATAATGCGAAAGTGACCCTAAGATTTTCATAACTTAACGCACACAGACTCTATGAAGCATTTGGAACCACAGATTGGCGAATAAAATTGAAATAAACTTGACTCAAAGCATTTATTTCAAATAGACCTATTACACCAGACACTTCCGATATGTAAAAAAAAAAATAGATGCAGCTGCAGTCTCAGTTACAGGGTTTATGTCAGTAAGAGTCTGACACTCCCTCCCGCTCCGCCCAGAGTGGGAGAAGTCATTTGATGATTTCCCATCCTAAAAAAAAAGGGTATAATATCTTTGAAAATACCCATAAGTTTCCTATTCCTAGGCACAAACCCAGATTATAGCTCACTTGTTTACGGTCTTCTTCTAGGATATCAGGAAGTCAATAAACTTAGCTTATCGCAGTCCGCCGCTGCTCATAGGCCTCTCCTTATCTGAGCCACAACCCTTTGATGTCAATTTTAATGCGGAGGGCGGGGCCACCTTTCACAACAAAATTGACCCTGGCACCTTTAAAGTCGTGTGTTAGATCAAGCGACGACTTTAAGGTCCATGTTCACCAAAAAGATGACGGACGATTATCTAAAAACAGCTGTTTAAAACACGTTTTTGTATGGGAACATGTCACAGTGACAGCTGTTTTTAGATAATCAGACAGTTATCTTCTTGGTGAACCTGGACCTAAGAAGGTTAGGTTATCAGCTGCCTAGCTTTTCCCAACTATGTTGAAGCCGGGTTCCAGTATTTTTTTTTCGGATTGGGATCTTGCAGTTCAACCTAGAGAAGTAGTCGTCTGCTTAAACGGACTAATTAATTAATAATACCCAGCTTAATATTATCGTTCCGTTTCATCATGCTTAATATTAAAAGTAATTTTAGATTGACCTGTACACATCAAGAGATAACCTAGTCCCACACGGTCAGAACATATACAGAAGCGTTATGACCTTAATTTTAGCGTTATGACCTTAATTTTGGTTCCAGTCTAACCGAATGCGGCTGAATACCAGTATTTTATATGGAGCGACTGCCTATCCGACCTCCACAACCCAGTTGGTGGTACTGGGTAATACGATACCCATGATACGACTGGTTGTTACACTTTCGGACCACTGACTACCTGTAACGACTGTCAAAGACCTAGAATTGACAGCCGGAACCAACGGCTTAACGTGATTTCAAAGCACGGAAGAAACTCCGTATGTGATAGGTGGTCAGCCATTCACGGTTGCCTAGATTGGTACCTAGGCGTGGTTTATCCTGAAACTCGACCCGAGCTGCTGTTATAATTTAGCCACGAGTTGTTTAAGATAGTTAGATATATCAGACAAGTATAAGGTATAAGTACTTAATTTCAACACCCAGCTTAAAATTATCGTTATTTTTCATCACGTGTATCATCAAAAGTAATTTTAGATTGACCTGTACACATCAAGAGATAACCTAGTCCCACACGGTCAGAACATATACAGAAGCGTTATGACCTTAATTTTAGTTCGTAATAATAATATACGAAATACTTGAACTATTGAATCATTTATTATTATCTTTTCTTAAGCAAGTTAGTTACCTGCCCAACCAGATACGTAAGCTATTTTTATAGTTTTGGCATTTGTTAATATTCTATTTATATTTTGCTTGGTACTAAGCTGTTCTGACTATGAGAGTAGGGGAAGACAAATAATCAATGTATGGAATGAGTGAAAGATAATATGGCTAGGATAGTTTTTTTTTTAATGGCTTCGCACGGTTTGTGCATTAACCAATGTCACGTTTAATAAGATTTAAAAAACAAAGGTAGGGAAACTTTATGGAAACAAAAATAATAATTTATCGGGATTTAGAATAGAACAGATATATAGGATCAACAATCGGAAAGGTGAATGAGTAGGTATGTGGCTAGGATAGTTGACTACAATTACAATATAAAAAGGTGTAAAACTCCTCTTCACGAAGCCAAAAGGCACTTGTTCTCCCCATCATTGCGATATTTTTTTTGTCCTACACCATACCTGGGTTCCTTATAGTTACGGAGATATGGGGAGTCAAATTTACAACTTTTTGAAAAGTTTAAAAAAAATACAAGTTTTTACTGAAAGATTTTGACTTTTAACACCTCCACGACCCCCGCACTATTCAATCCGTTCATCAGCACAATGTTTTAAGTGCGTTACATTGAGTTCTACCACAAAACATGGCATGATTTCTAACCTCAAAAAAAAAGTTGTTTCTCAGCAATATTTTTTGCGTAAAGTTACTTAGTTTGATGTACAGAATGCTTGGTTGACGGATTTGGGATGAGGTGGTCTAACCCTGTATGACAATTAATCAAAAGAGAAGTGTAGAAGAAGTTATCACGCCAAATAAATAGGAATTATGGCAGAAGGATGATAGGAATGAGGGAATCGACTGAAAGAGTAATGAATATAAAATGTTGATGGATGGAGAGGGAGAAGTAAGCCAAGCAAACGATGAATGGATTGAGTGACGGAAGAAATGAAAGAAAAATGAGTAAATGACAGCAAGACGGTTGAAAGAAGTTAACGGAAATATGGGGCAAGAGCAATTTTGCTTGGTACTTTTTTTTTTACTATTCCCAAATTTGTTCAGTTTAAGTACCCAGACCTCATTTAATTGTTTATTGATGTCATCATTCTTATTATAAATTCCAAATGTACAAAGTACACGTGTATCTGTGTCTATACATTGTACTCATTTGAACTTTAATGGGATTCTAAGACGCTGCGTGCGTCGAATAAGTACGCTATTTCTCCGTTACTTTACTTAGAAACGTTTTCTTAACTGTTGTTTGAACTCAAGTATCGTTCAGTTAGCCACTCAATCGTATTAGGTCCATGGTCACGGATAGGATAACCGTCTGATTATCTAAAAACAGCTGTCACCATAGATAATACACTACATAATACAAGAGCTGTCACTGTGCCATATTCCCATACAAAAATGCGTTTTAAACAGCTGTTTTAGATAATCAGACTGTTATCTTTTTGGTGAACATGGAGTTTAGTCAGTGATATTTTACATTTAATGTAAATCTGATAGTCATGCACCATGCACCATGCTGAGATAAGAGACTTTTGGCCTCTTACAGCACCAATTTATTTTCTTTTTATTTAATCATTTTTTTTTATAAATAGGTAAGTTTACTTTTTATATAAATTAATTTGACCATTTTGCTTTTGTGGGTTTTGTCCTGGCGGGCTAATAAATGTTTTTTTTTTCTTTCTTTCTTTCATACTTGTAGACAAAAAAAAAACATAACATCGCGCTTGTAATCCGTGAAATGATAGACAGTAGTGTACTTGTTATACTGCAGCCACATTTTCCAGTCATATTTAATTTTGTTTCGTTCGTGTATTACTATATAAACCTGGTACAAATTGAGAAACTACTGAGCTAGTGCTTCTGAAAAATTTCTGATGGAGAAACTTAATTGCAACGTTCCACCTCATGCTGCACTAGAAATCATGTCTCAGGTCTATGTTCACCAAAAAGATGACAGCCTGATTATCTAAAACCGCTGTTTAAAACACATGTTTGTATGGGAAGATGTCACAGTGACAGCTGTGTTTAGAAAATCAGACTCATACTTTTGGTGAACATGGACTTTATTCGTTTATGGTTATGCAAAACAACTGAATTCCATCAAAAATTGAGTGATGTTGTTTCAGTAAACACAATACTTTCTCTTTTGAAAAGGTGCTCGCGCGTTGATGTCTTTTCTTCCTAGACGTAACCGATGACCGTCGTTGCGATGCAAAATCATTAGCTAACAGATTCAACAAGCATTTTGTAAGCTTTTAACTGTTATTTGATTGCGAAGATGTGGTCTTATACACCATAGAGTTCCTAAGACTTGTTACAAAAAAATCTCTAAATCCCCATGGCGTTATCATCGGAGTAAACTAAGAAAAAAGAACTGCTGTGGTGTACTTCATGTGTATATTCTTGACGTTCAATATCATCAGTATTTTTTATTATGTTTTGGTCGTACTATATCTGGTAATCATTGGTGAAACGGTATTTTATCTGCATATAATGGAAGAGGAGGTTGTTCCTGTTGTTTTTGCATCAGTGGTTTAGTTCGATATTTATGTCAAACAGCCACTAAACTGTTCTGAAGACATTGCCTTTTCTATTGTCATAAAAAAAATAATCAAACAAATCATAACTTTATTGCCATTGCTTACAGTCTAACATTCAAATTAGACAGGAATTGTAATTCTAGGCGTCAAGGCTAACGTGTACCCTGACATATTGTAATAGTTACTGCTTCACTGAATATTAATTTGTTAAAGGTTATCGAAATAGGTCGTAACCGAACTGTGTAGTAACATGATTTGAATTTTAATTCTTTTTTTTATAATAGGCGGTCTCTTTGAAAAAAAAAAATCAAGAACGGAACTTTCGAATCCTTTGTTTATTTGTCACAACTTTTTTTAAATGTAAATAGTTTTTTTTTTTTTAATTAGGTTAAAGAAAACTCACCCACTAAACAGCCCAAGAAAACGACTCCCACGCACGATCGGAACGCCATCTTGTGATATCACTACCCTATCACTTATTTACTTAAATGTCACTTATAAGTGACTTTATTAATGTCTGCCTGACGTCCGCACCGCACTCTATGCCGCACTGACTTATTCACTTTTTGTCATCCATTCTTAGCTGTGGCACAGCTCAGCGAAAGGTTACGCTAATTCTCTATCTCTCTCCCCCCTCATATTTTTTTATATCTCCATCTTTTTCCCTCCATAAACTCTTTGGATCCTGTTATTGTTCTACGTGTTCTGCAAGAATATTTACAAATGCCGAAATGCAGTTATCCGGTTTAAAAGAACTTTTATTTAGTTAAGTAATGTTAGAAAATTAGTAATTACTAGTAATTGATCGTTGTACTTGCAAGTGATTGCATATTGAATGGAATTTGTTGCAAATTAGGAAAGTAGTGCATCAGTGTGTTAACTTTGAATGGTTAGTATTAATGACCATGAATAGAGTAATTTACTTATTAGGTGTGTTTTTTTTCTTTTTCTCATAGGGATTTCTTTCTTCTGTTTTTTTTTTTGTTGAGTAAAATACTTACAACAAAATCAAATATCATCAGTT
This sequence comes from Xestia c-nigrum, assembly GCA_916618015.1. Taxonomy (NCBI): domain Eukaryota; kingdom Metazoa; phylum Arthropoda; class Insecta; order Lepidoptera; family Noctuidae; genus Xestia; species Xestia c-nigrum. The sequence continues at coordinate 21,955,088 of OU745246.1, forward strand.
ACGAGTACAATCTGTGGTCTATAGTAAAGATATAGAAGCCTTTTGCCCAGCAGTGGGACAGCATAGCCTTATAAAAAAAACATACTGTGGCCGAATAAATATCATATAAAACCTAAGACTTAATTTTTGGAACGGATGGAGTTTCTTGTAAAATAACTATTTGGAGAGTTTAAAATGAATTTACAGTTTTAATATTCTATTTCTATGGACCTAATTCAATGATATTTTATAAACTTAGTATGATGAATTTGTAATACCTGAACCCTAAGCTCGATAGCTCTATTTATAGTCAAGTTTATTGTTGCTTTAACAACCTGAACTGCCATTAAAACTCCTTGAAAGCAGTGTAACATGTCTTGCACATCGTGGAACTGCCTCCTTATAATGCATGTGACACCTTTTATATGTATTTTATTTACATCGAAAAAACGTTGCGTGTGGGGGACACGGCTCGGTGCGTGGAAAGATGTATGACAGTCGTTAAAAGATGAATTATATTCTAATTAAAATAGAGATCAAATTCAGTAAAGAATGGGGTTTCTTTTTATGGGATCATCTATCTAAGTTACTGACAAACTTGAAGACATTTTGAAAGTATTACGAGTACCATCATCATCAGTTATTTTTCTCCGACTAGGACGAAGCCAAAAGGCAGGATTATGATTTTAGCAACCTATGTAAGTTTATATTTACGTATGTATGTTCCACTGTAGCGCCTAAACTATCCTATTTTGATGAGTAAGGTGTCAATCGATACGTTATTATAGCAAGGCTGCATTTAATTCGTCAGCCGGGTTTTCAGTAGTAGTATATAAACATTTTCATCTTCCCTTCTCCTCACCTGTTCCTGCTCAACTGCTCCAATAGTTTTGCATTTGCAAACGCGACGGCTGATCGTGGGGTCCTGGTTCATAACCTGGTGGGGCAAAAAGTGTAACTGGTAACCTTTAGGAATTTCTAAATATAACCTGGTTTGAATGTTGGCGATATGGTACCTCTAACGTAGGAAAGCTAAGCAGCTATAGTTAAGCCATTAGTCCTGCGCCTGATCACTCTCCGGTTGTGTATCATTGCCATCCCATTGGACTATGAAAATGTGGAGAGAGAGAGAGTGCACCTGTGCCTGCACAAACACTTGTGTACTATAATTATCTCCCGTGCCTGTGACCGCTTAATTAAGGCGGAGGTTTCTTGAAAACGGTCCAAAAGGCGGTTTTTAAAAGCAGTGTATCTCTAAAACTGTAAATAATTTCGACAAATAAAAAAAACTTTATATTTTGAAGTCCTTTTTGCATACACTGATGGAACTCAAAACATACAAGCACTGACTGAAGTAACAACCACTTTGTAGTGCAAGCTAATTAGAACTTTATTCTTACAGTATTTCAAACGAAGTTTGAACCACCACAAATAGAGTTGCTTATTTAGCTGATGTCGTCGCCTTAAATAAATATCGTTGGAAATTACACACACCACCACAAAGGCACTACCGCATCGCCATTCGGAACGTCAAGTCCGATGACTTGACTACCCGAGTGGCGTAGCGGTAGTGCCTTTCGTTCCTAGGGTCCCAGGTTCAAATCCCGATAGGAGCACATGTTTGTGTGATGAGTATGGATATTTTTTTTCGAGTCATGAATGTTTATATACTTATAATAAGTATAAAGGGTGTGAAACACCTCTTAACGAATACGAAAGGCACTTGTTCTCCTCGTCAATCTGATCATTTTTTTGTTCTACACTATACCTGGGAACCTTCTAGTTACGGAGATATTGGGGGTCAAAGTTACAAGATTTTGACAAGTTTTTTTTTAAATACCACTTTTTATCGCATGATTTTTACTTTAAATATCTCTACGACCCCCGTACTATTCAATCCATCCATCCGCACAATGTTTTGAGTGTGTTACATTGAGTTATATCTCAAAATATGACTTAAAACCTCAAAAAAAAAGTTGTTTCCCAGCTTTTTTTTTTGCGTAAAGTTACTTAGTTTGATATACAGAATGCTTGGTTAACGACTTTGTGATGAGGTGAAATACACCCTGTATATTTACAAAAAAAAATTGTATCTTTGTAGAATATCAACTACCTGACGTCAATGGCTCGTTGCTTAGTGTGGCACTAGATAACAAATAAATATCGCTCTACATTACACTCAGCGCCATCTAGTGCCATACTAGGCTTGTGTCGTGGACACTAGATAGTTGATGTACTACATGGTGTGTTTTCTTGTAAATACATACTTGAGATGTCCGTCTAGAAGAGAAAACAGTCAGAAAGACTATTTCTTCCATCTGCTCGAAAAAATCGAATTAGTCTCACCATCTCCCGAAAAACACCGCACCGCAAATATACCTAGTCTTTTATACTGAGTTTACTTTCTAAGCTGATAACTTGGATTTATTTTTGAGTGTATGAAGGAACTCCGATGGATGCGAGTCGCATGGGAGTCCCTGGTCTTTCGGCTGAAATGATGATGATGATGATGTATGACGTATTCAGCAGCTGTAGTTATACAATTTCCTATCCTTTGTCTTTAAAACATCAAGAAAATGTGTACAAATACAAATCATTTATTTGCATAGAACAGGTTTAAAGGATGTTACAAAAAGTTAATAAGGTACTTTGTATTATAACCATGCTAGGTGCGCAAATATGTAAGGACACAGGAGCTTAGAATTTATTAATATCAGATATTATTAAATTACAATGTCAAAAAATAAAGATGGTCAATATACACATAATTAAACACATTATCAAACTTAAATTAGTAATTTACAAGTAATGATAATGGAATAAGGAAATGAAATAATGAATGAAATCAAATTAATAATGTCATAGTAATTATATGTTATTATTATCCATCATAATTATGTATTGAACAAATAACGAAAAGAGGAAACGATAAGATAGCACTGCAAAAAATAGCAGTTATTATTACTTGCCGCATGCCCGATGAGGCCAAAATAACCACTTTCTGGAGCCCTGATACAGCCAGGAGGCGTCGCGGCAGACCTCGCAGAAGATAGTGGGGCGAGCTGGACAAAACCAATGACCAGTGGGCAACATTAGCCCTGGATCGAATCAACTGGAAGTCGTTGGGAGAGGCCTTTGCCCAGCAGTGGGATGATTCAGTCTAGCAGTAACAGTAAGTATTATTACCTACTTATTTACAAAATGTGACACCATACATTTCAATAAGGGACTATTGAAATGTATGGTGTCACATTTGAAGTGCAGTCGGGGTTTCCTGAGATAAGGGGCCTTTTGGCCTCGTTCAGGACCTTTCGTTACTTTTTATTTTTTATCTATGTTTTCAATAGTAAATAATGTTAATTTTTAATGTGTTTTGTCCTGTACGGGGTAATGAATGCTTTTTTTTCTTTCTTTCTTTCTTTAAAGCAATATGAAGAGCGCCCGGTTGATGGCAATAGGCTCGCCCCAATTACATGACACCTGAACATAACTGGCGAAATGTGGTTGTACTATTATGTACACTCGAGAGCAATGAATCCGGGTCACTTAAAGAATGTTAAAAATCTTGGAAACTAGAAATGATAGGTTAATGCAATAAATTGTATTTAATAGACTATGTAATACTCCTTAAATGAAAGTAAAAAAAAATATGAGTCACCATGCATTTTATTAACACAAAATTACATAAAGAAAAAAACTGCTGATCTCTCCTTAAAACAAAAATAGGAACCTGAATTTTTTTAACTTTATTACGATTTTCTTGAATTTTAATACTTCGTATTGCCTCCTCGTGCTTCCATTACTGCGTTTACGCGGTTTGGCATGCTGTACACCAAGTTCCTTATACGATTTTGGGGAATATTCTCCCATTCCTCTGTGAGAGCAATTTTGAGCTCACGAAGCGTGATTGGGGGAGGGTTTCGTTGTTTTACGCATCTGCCTAGCTCGTCCCAAGCATGCTCGATCGGGTTGATATCCGGGCTGCGCGCTGGCCACTCCATACGAGTAATGTTCATCTCTTGAAGGTAGTCATTCACAATCCTACCTGTATGAGGTCGGGCATTGTCATGCATAAATATAGCATCCTCACCTAAATTGACCATAAATGGACCAACGTGATCATTGAGGATTTCTTCCACACATCTTACGCTAGTTAAAGAGCCGTTTTCTATGATCACCAGCTCTGTGCGACTTTCAGAAGAAATTCCGGCCCACACAAGTACAGACCCACCACCGTAGGCTACTTTTTCTTCGATGCATGCTTGCTTGAATCTTTCCCCTGGTCTTCGATACACTCTGTGTCTTCCATCGTGCTTGTAGAGCATAAATTTTGATTCGTCGGAGAACATAACTTTTGACCAATCTTCAATACTCCAATTTACGTGGCTCTGGGCATATCTTAGTCTTGAAATACGATGCCCACGCTCCAGTTTAGGGCCGTTTGCAGGTCTAAGGGGTTTTAAGTTAGATTCAGCAAGCCGACGTCTTACTGTCCATGCACTTGGGTTACTTCCTCCGAGGCGTCGAAACTGATTTGTGAGTTCAGTTCCTGTGAGAAAGCGATTTCGAAGCATGGTGTTCACCAAGTATCGGTCTTCTCGTGCTGTGGTATACCTGGTTCTGCCCATTCCTGGTCTGCGTAGGTTAGAACCAGTTTCTTCGTAACGTCGGAGAACTCTTTGTACTGTTGACAGCGACACACCGACAGTCCTGGCTGTATCGCGCTGACTCCGGCCGGTTTCCAGCATTGTAAGTATTCTGGTGCATTCTTCAGGCGTAAGCGACATAATTTCAGCTTGAATAATGAATATAGAGCACTATCAACATGGTTTATGTACCCACATATATGACAGATTACAAACAAAATTGTAATTTCGTAGTTCCATCTTCGAAAGTGGCCCTTTTTCAAATTTGATTTTTTATGATATAACTTTACAATAACTAAGAAGTTTTAATACCTTCATTTAAGGAGTATTACATTGTCTATTAAATACAATTTATTGCATTAACCTAGCATTTTTAGTTTCCGAGATTTTTAGGATTCTTTAAGTGACCCGGATTCATTGCTCTCGAGTGTACTTACACCTCTGCCTAACCCTTCGTGTATTACAGGCGTGATGTTTTGTTATGAAAGATAAGGTAAATAAATAAATATCACTAGACATTACACACAGCGCCATCTAGTGCCACACTAAGCAAGGCTTGTGTTGTGGTCACCACACAGTTGATATATTACATATATACTTTTTGTTTGTAAATACATACTTATTAAACATATAAAAATCCATGACTTGGAAACACCAAATTCCATATACAAATTCCCCCGCTCATCACACAAACATTTGCTCCTACTGGGATTCGAAACCGGGACCCAAGAACGTAAGGCAGCCTCACTACCGCTACGCCAATCGGGTCGTCAAAGCTGGCATATTAGTAAATAACACTTAATTTTTAATACCAGTCAGTTTTAAAGAAATATCAGAGAAACATCAGTATCAAGGAAATTACATCATGATTTTAAATTCAAATCATTCTCATTCTACAGAATTAACATCAAAAATGTTGCCAAGCTGCTTGCCAAAGTTGTAAGGTATTCCATCAACGTCTGGCGCAATTTGAATATATCTCAAGTACCGGTTAAGATATTCTGTAAGCTAGTTGGGACTCTGAGAAATAAAGAGGTATATTTCAGTACTTCGATAAGCAGTTGGTCCCGGCTGTCATTTGTAGGCCCATAGATAATACACTACACAATACTCTGGTTTTCGTTTTTGAAACTATGTACCTAAACTGTTAGATGGCGCTGTTAGTTTTTGTTATACCAAATAAATTCAAAAATTAATTCTTGATTGAGGATTCGAACTTGTGAACTATTCACAAGGCAACCGCTGTCACCGCTAGGCTATCTACTTCACTGACACTGGCAAGTTGTCTAAAATAACTGTTCTCGTTATGACAGTTGAAAGCAGTCAAACTATTGAAAAGTTGTCCTTAAACACACAAATGGCAGCACTATCTATGAAAATTTTGTTTGAAGCCAATGTATGGAAGTTCCCCCTCCCCCCCCCCTGTGCAGACCGTAGACAATTGTTGCAGGTAGTCAGTGGCTCAAAAAGTCTGACAACCAGTTTTACCAAGGGGCCAGTACTAACTGGGTTGTGGAGGTCAGATAGGCAGTCGCTCCATGTAAAATACTAATGCCACAGCGCCAGTTGGCGAGCGAGGTCACACTGTGAGCTACCGAAAGTGTAGCACCAAAGCACGAAGTCGTTGCAGCTTCAAAAAGTTGTGGAAGTTCTAGCAGTCGACGAAAAAAAAGCCTTTTATTTTTCACCAAAATAGATAACTAATACCTTTTACATTTATCAAGTTCTTATTGTGGTTATAGTGTGTACAAATAATCTAATTTATCAATCAATAGACTTAAATGTGGAAATGTGTGCGGCTTAAATTTGCTACTGTTATTTCTTCTGGTATTCCCCAGATACAAAAACTGGTCAGTTTTATAAATTAAATTAAGCCTGACTCACCGTACGGGAAAATACCTTAATTAAAAAATATAAAGGGCATCGTAAAATAATTGACGATCGGAATTTACCGGCCCATCTAGAATGTTCTGCACCGGATAGTAATCCTTCACCTTTCCCGAGATGGTTGAGAACAAACGGACTGAATTATTCGTGTTGTTTTTACTTTACTTTACTTTACATAGTGATTAAGTACCCAGGATATGTTCGAAGATATTCGCACATCGTCATTATCTGGTCCTTTGTCTGTCAACTTAATAAACATGTTATAAATAATATCGTATTATTGGAAGGTGTATTTTATGCTGATTTTACATGCAAAAGAATACTTGAGACTGATTTATAAGAATTGATATTTATTGATATTTCCAATAATTATCGTCCCGAGGCTCGAAGCCATTATGGTTGAAACAATAATAATCGACTAAATAAATTATTTCGCAAGTCTTGCTAAATATTTTTTAATGTGATTGTAAATGTGTGTAAATCGAAGGTAGGCAAGTGTGTGTTATAGCAGAATAATAAATTATAGTCAGTTAAAGAATGCGATGAAAAAATAATATATTTTCACTCCTCTTGCTCGAAAAGATCGTCATAATAACGTACCAGGGGGGGGCGTAAAATTGCTTATTATAGCCCTAGAGAAAATAAGTTGTCTTTTTAATTTTGCCGTCGGTGTTCGAAAACGCAAAGTCTTTACTCATAATTATGAGTAAAGACTTTGCGTTTAAGAATTGACTTATTACTGTTCCATTAAAAAAAAAAACCATTTTATTTTAAAAATGGAACCGAACGCGCCGAACGCCGAACTCTTTGGCAGAATGTGTACGTTGCATTTCAGCTACAGATGAAATAAAAAAAGGCATTGGCGCTCTGTATTATTTATTTGAATTATAAGTAGGATTCCTTTTTATCTCCTACGTTTACCCCACAGACGACACAATATTATATTCGTTTTCACAGAGAACTGACATTATGTTCCCGGGAAAAAACATGTCATTAAATTTGAACAACAGTACAAATTGTACATTTAATTTTTACTAAAATAAACAATCATATTAAATATGGTTATTTTATTTTCTCGCAATCGTAGTGAAAAGTACCGTGTAACACACGTTGCTAAAATCCCATTACAACTCGGTTCCTATTTACTACCTCGCTGAATCTCGGTAGTAAAACTACCTCGTCTATAATGGATCATTTTAGCCCCTTGTATTACAATGTACTATTAGGTTACACATTATTACAACCATTGAATTTAATACAGTATGTTGTTTTATTCTAATAGCAAACAATCTAATCAAAAACAAAGAGGGGATCAGTACTGGCCGCTTTAGCAGAATCATAATAGAAAAAATATATGAATCACGTTAAAATTCCCAAAATGGTCACAGACGCAGTTGACATAATGAATGAGCCGTGTGACCATTTTACGAATTGTAACGTAATTCATATTGTTATACTATTATGATTCTGCTATTATAAAGAAGTAATTTTAGGCCTGATGTAGACGTATTAGGTACTTTGAAGAATACTGACGTGATGCTATGTAATGAATATAATTATATTTGCTTTTTCTCAGACATGGTAAGTTGTTCTCATTCGTCATCATCAGCATTGCCACTGCTGGACATAGGCCTTTCCCAAGTGTCACCACATATACCGGTCCTCCTTCGTCCTCCTTGTTCTAACTAGTGTAAGGTCTTCTAACACAACGTTTTTCCGGTTCGCGGTCGCCACTCAAGAACTTTTCGGTCCCATCGGCCATCCGTTCTGCAACCAATGTACCCTGCCCATCGTCACTTGAGTTTGGCAATTTATCGGGCTACGTCAGGAACTTTAGTTCTTCATTTATATATCGATCACGCATGGAAACTCCGAGCATAGCCCTCTCCATTGCACTGCATGAGAAAACCTAATCTGAGCTTCGGCCCCGTATGTAATCACTGGCAACACAATACTGGTCATAAACTTTCGTTTTGAGACACTAGAGGTTGGTCGAGAAGTTCTCCTTCACCATAATAATAATAAAATCACAGAATCAAAATAGCCCGACAAAAATACATTGATACGTTTAACGAAGGATAAATATAAACTATCAAGTATTCAATCAGTTGCAGGAGCAACTGTGAAAGGTTTTAAAATAATAACTTCTGATAATATGTAATAATAACAAAGTGAACACTGACGTATGGATGCGGAAAAGGAAAAGTAATGAATAAATAAAATTAAAAGTACAACATCGAGTATCAGTGCTAATGTAATTTTATCCTTTTAAATGTTTACAATAAGTAATTATGTTCATTAACATATTAAACATCAAAATTAATGGTTTTAATTAAGTGTCATCCTCCGTGAAATTAAAATTATGATTAAGAGCTTGGTGAAACTAAAAATAACTATAAATTTCCTTTAAACCCTGCAAACACAAATAGGGGTCCCGCGTAGCGGGGCTCCGTCGTCGACTACGCTTTTTAGGGGAATATAAAGTGTTTTGAGGTTATGTTATTTTAATCAGTACTTCTCAGGAATGGTACAATGTCTTCTCATGAGAGTGGTACCATGGGGCAAGGAGGACCCCTCCTTCCCCCCCCCCCCTCCACACCGCGTGAGTGGACTTTCATCGCATACATTTCACAATATTACGGTTTCACTTCGTTACATTATAATCTACCGAAAAATAATGCGTAATATTGTATGTTCGGTTGACAATCTTTCGAGAGCTTACAATTTCGCTAGTCATCTTACAATAAAACTGGGTTTTACAATTTACGGTGACATATACATAACAAAGTAACTAACGCTACTACTACTAGCGTCATCTACCGAAAGAAAGCCAATCTAAGTCGTAGTGATCATCCTTTCACACATTTCAACACGCCCTCTATTGGCACGGTGCGTAGTCAGATAGTAAAAACTATCTAACTCCAGCGTAGCTCACATCTGAACATAGAGCGCTTCCAAATTCAAGCAACCCGATATTTACTTTACGAGTTAATAGTTCGAATTTTAATTATTAGTTTGTTAGTTGTTATGATCAGTTGTACGAAATACGTTATTATTTATTACTGACCAGCTGATGTCCGTGGCTTCGCCCAGCCGTTTGACAAATTATTAAAACCTTCCTCAGGAACCCCCCTATCCATCGGTGAAAACAGTTACACACAGTTATGCTATGCCAATTGTAATAATAAAAAAATAAAAAAAATATGGATGCTAGGTGTTTTCCAGTGTTGTGAAGCTACTGGGTTAAAATAAAACCATTGAATAGTGTGTGTGCTCAAAAAATAAGTTTAAAAATGAACCTCGGGCGCCAGAGCACACACCATGCTTACGGATTGTTCAGACAGCAGGCATTAAAAACCTTTAATCTGCTAGCGGGGGGCATCAATAAAAGTCGAACATAGTTATAAGAAAAATCTAACTTTATTTGCCCGTAGGCTGCTGGGCTTAAACTAAACAATTGAAGATTCCTTCCTAACAGCATAGCATATGCTATGCTAACAGTTATGTTATGTTATGTTGTGTTGTGTTGTGTTGTGTTGTGTTGTGTTGTGTTGTGTTGTGTTGTGTTGTGTTGTGTTGTGTTGTGTTGTGTTGTGTTGTGTTGTGTTGTGTTGTGTTGTGTTGTGTTGTGTTGTGTTGTGTTGTGTTGTGTTGTGTTGTGTTGTGTTGTGTTATGTTATGTTATGGCAACTAAACAATAGGCAAGGTTTATTTTTTATTGTTTAGTTAGCTGGATAGTAGAAAGTTGCTTCAAGTATGATGTTTTCTTGATTGCTCTTTCTTAAAAACTATTAAAATAAACAATTAATGTTGAGTCTTAAGACGTGGCTTGAACCAGCTAAACAAACTCATGTTCTTATTATGCACAGCAATTCTAAAAAAGACGATATTTTAACGATATTTTAAACGTCGTTACCGAAGCTGGCCCAAAAATCGCTGGCGTGTCGATCTGGACTCGTTCTTGACGGATTGGTCAGAAAGGGCACATTGCAGACAGAATTGGAAAGCTATGGGGGAGGCCTTTGCCCAGCAGTGGGACAGAACAGGCTGACATAAAAAAAAACATAACGCCCGAAATCCCTGAAAGGTTAGGCAGAGGTACACTGAATAATACACCTACTTTTCTAAAGTCTGGAGATATAGGGGGCGCGCCTATTACCATCAACCGGGCACAAGACCAGAGTTAGAGGCTGGTGAGAAAAATCCAATAAAAAATTGCCAAACCCTGAGTATGCTCGGAGTTTCCTTGCATGATCGAATAAAAATAAAGACATCCTAAAGAGCACTAAGGTGACCAACGTAGCCCCAAGAATTACCAAACAAGTGACAATGGCCAGGGCACATTGCTCACAGAACGGATGGCCGATGTGGCCGAAAAGTTCAGGAGTGGCGACCGCGAATTGGAAGACGTTGGAAGGCCTCCCACTAAGTGGACAGATGATCTGGTGAGGGCTGCAGGAATTTACTGGATGCGAATCGCATGGGACCGGTCAATGTGCTGGCACTTGAGGGAGACCCATTTCTAGCAGTGGACGTTTTTCGCCCGAAATGATGATGATGATGAAATCGAAGTATCGAACTAATGACTCGACCCCTCATGCTCGCCAGTCGCCATTGAACTACCGCTAAACCAACGAGGCAATCAGCTTATCTCGGAAACAATCGGTATTTACATGTTTTACATAATATCACAGCAATTAATAACTCCACTCTCTACCGATTTATGCATATAATGAGCGTAAGTATAATATAATTGTTGATTTCGTGCGCATCATGCTAATATCGCTTTCATCGGCGCACGCGCAGTAGAAAGTGATCTCCTCTGAAGCAATGGTTTCACTTTATCACAGACTTTATGACATTTTTAGAGCACTTGGTCGAAATTTAACTTTAACAGGTTTAGTTAAAGTGTGTTTTTCGTTGGCTGATTTTACTATTAGTTAATTTTAAGCACTTAATTTTTTCATGTTGGAAGTTAAATCATGTTCAGGTGCATGTCGGATAAATAGCAGATAAGTTTTTAGGATCTGCTTTAGGTAATTGTAAAATCTGTATTAGTTACTACACTTTGGTTGATACTAACACATGCAATTATAATAGTTAGAGAGACCATGACACTAAACCTAGTTCGATGAGACTACAAAAAAAAAAGAAAAAAGCTGGCGGCCTTTTTTAAATAGCCAAGCTGTTTACATTGCCGCATCGTCAATTCGTGTTCCCCATTAATAAGGAGGCTAATTATGTATCTGGGAGTCTTATCGCACTAGATTTTGATGTCTTGGGCTCTCTAACCATAATTGATTGTGTTGTTTAATTGTTCGGCGACCCAAATAGCCCGTAGGTTTAAATATACTTGAGATTCAAGTCGAAACCCTAGTTTTCTATAGTTTCGGCCACCTTTTGTAACCGACTACAAAAAGGAGGAGGTTCTCAATGCGTCGGACCCTTTTTTTATTTTTTATTTATGTATGTTCCCCAAATACTCGAAGTTGGCAAGAGCGATTTGAAATATTCTTTTTTTGTTTGAAAGGGTATACTTTCCAGGTGGTCCCATAATCATCAAATCGGGATCTGATGATGGGATCCTGGAGAAATTGAGAGAACTCTTCAAATTTCATAGGAACACTTCATGTGATTTAGGTAGTTTTTGGAAGAGTACTTTCTTAAAGTGGTCTCATTCCAATTTGGTGAAGATCTGATGAAGAACTTCGGAGATAGGCAACGGAACTCCTCAATAAAAGATCGCAAATGGACTGGGATTGCTAAAATCTCATGGCTATCTATTGTTTACACCTGTTCATAACATAACATCACGCCTCTACGCTGTGAAGGAGTAAGCACAAGTGAACCACTAAAAAGTAAAAAATAAAAACTTATTTACAAAAATTAAAACCGACTCGGTGAAATTTGTGTGATCGATTTACTTAGTTTTTGGTCATCGACTTCTGAAGCTAAAGTTAACATCCCGTACGCTTTAACACGAAACGAACCAAAGCCATGACTTGAGGGACGTTTGATAATTTATAACGTATATCGTATTACGTTTATGCGGTTTAATAAAAATAAAGTTGTGATCAAAACCGTCCAACAAGTATACAATCTTCCCCATCGAGCATCACGAGATATGAGAAATGTACAAAAAGGCCCTAGCCTGCTTCTGGACAGTCGAAGAAGTCGATCTATTGCGTGATCTTTCAGACTGGAGCAACAAGCTGTCCCCGTCGAACACGAGTTTATTTCTCATAGATACTTATATTAAGGACCCCTACAAAAGGATCGTTTGTTCAATGCGATCACTGCTATACCGTGCATCAAGGAAAAGACCGACTGGGTCATTCATTGGATATATACGATCGAGAGTCGACTTTTGCCGAAAGATTGATTTACGTAAATTCTTAACTTTTTATTATAATTATTTATAATACTTTTATTTTTGTCCAATTGGGGTAGGATTTGACCATGTCCTTTGAATTTCGGATTGCCAAACCGCCTTGACCTTAAACTTAAACTATTTCTCATCATGAAAAAAAATACAAAATTGTAATGAATTAGCGTTAGCGGCTATGCGCCATGCGTTCCTTGCAAGATGAACATTAAAAAGCACTTTGACTGCCCTGCGGCCTCTAGAATACCAAGCTCGCGTGAAGGTATTCTTTTGTAGGATTCTTATCTAGAAATCTCTCGATAAAAAGGAATTGCCTTTTCAAGTGTACTCAATTAATTATACATGCGGTTACAAAAAGAGAACGTGGTTTCAGTCTAGACGCAAGCGTCGCTCTACAAAGCGTTGGTGTAAACCATGGAGTAAAGTAATTAAACTAATTGTAAGGACTCATTGTATCGTATTGTAGATATTATGTTGTGTCGTCCACATTTCGCCCGATTTGTTTGAGTCTAATTGACAGTGAATCCAAATAGATGTAAATGTCACCGTAAAATTGTCAAACACGTTATATTGTAATATATCTAGCGATATTGTAAAAACTCGAGATATTGTCAAATGAACATACCGCTTACAACAAAACGCATTATTTTTCGTGAAATGCATGCGATGGTAGTCAACTCACGCGATGTGGAGGGTAGGAGGGGTCGCCCTTGCCCAGTGGTACAACTCTCATGAAAGGATATTGTACCATTTCTGAGAAATACCGATTATTATAACCTAACCTTAAAGCACTTTATATTCCCCTAAAAAGCGTAGTCGACGGAGCCCCGCTTCGCCCCTATTTCCGAGTGCAGGGTTTAAAGGAACCTAACTAACCTAACGGGGGGGTGCCCCAAGTCCCGATCATGGGGGCAGAGATACTTCCATATGTTCAGTTGACAATAATTCGAGATATTACAATATCGCTAGAGAGTTATAAGCTTAGAGAGTTAAGTAATTAGCACGTTATATTGTAATATAACGTGTTTGACAATTTTACGGTGACATAAACACGGACAAGGAACTGTTTTATTATCTACAACCAAAATAATCATCATTAGCTTATTAATGTTCCCACTGCTGGGACACAGACCTCCTCACAGTGAGAGGGAATGGGTTATAATCAACCATGCGGACCCAGTGCGTATTGATAGATGTCACATGTCTTCGAATTTTTTGATTCTAGGACATGCCGATTTTCTCACGATGTTTTCCTTCACCGTTTTGAGAGCAGCGGTGATGAAATAAATTACACAAAGTAATGCGCCTGTCTACAACCAATATTCCATAATTGTGTATAATATGTGTCAAAGCCGTGATATCACAATTTTACCAGTGATTTTACGCCAGATTGTCAATGAAATGTCCTTTTAACCAACAAGGCACTCAAGCACCAAACGCTTTACTTCAGTCCTTATCTTTAGGCCTTATCATAAAGCAGACCGTATTGTAGAGAAGACATTGCAAGAACTTAGGTTTTATTTTATTTGTATCAATGAAAGTTAGCGTAGATTTTTGTGGCAGTGATTAGCACTTGAATGTCGTGTTAGTTCTCGGCTTAACGATGCCACTCAAGTTAATCTTGACCCACACGTTGGGTTTATTAGCACTTTTTTGCATGTCCACGTTAAAAAGTAACCTTGATATCTTGTCGCTTTGTACCTTGTCTATAAAGGGTGTAAACCACCTCATCACGAAGCCGAAAGGCACTTGTTTTCCCCATCATTGTGATCATTTTTTTGTTCTATACCATACCTGGGAACCCTCTAGTTACGGAGATATCTATGGAGGGTCAAATTTACAGCTTTTTGACATTTTTTTTTTTTAAACAAGTTTTTTCTGTATTATTTTGACTTTTAACACCTGCACGTCCTCGTACTATTCAATCCATCCATCAGCAAAATGTTTTAAGTGCGTTACATTGAGTTGTACCACAAAACGTGATTTATAACCTCAAAAAAAAGTTACTCAGTTTGATGTACAGAATGCTTGGTTAACGGCTTTGTGGTGAGGTGGTTTACACCCTGTATATCGCCTTTATCATAAACAAGCTGTACTGAACTGTGATTGATCATTAGATATGACAATCATACCAAGATGACGCATTTGGTTTAAAAATCAGTAATATCCTAAATGCATAATGAGTGACAGTTGTCAAAAAAATTGTCAAAATGTAAGATAACACGATTGTTATGTATGGGGTTACCAAATATGACCATTGCTGGCCATTCCAGCACTAGTGCGTAAGTACATTTGGTTCTCAGGTACTTTACAATTTAATTGATAATAATCAATTCCTTATCTCAATAATTCTTCTTATAAAGCGATTCATTAAGGTTAGCGGAAGGCGTTGGCGCGTGTTCTGCCGTAATTAACTAAACTAAATACAATAAAAGCACACATTCGTGGAAATCCTACGCACGGATCGCCACAATGGTCGTTTAAAGCTGGTGGATTTATATTTTTGAACAATAGAAAATGTGTCATTTTTTTTTGCGAAAGTTTGTGTGTGTTAAACGGCTTAACAGATTTGGGTCAAATTTAGGATCAAGATAGCTTAATACTGGATGGACACATGGGTTACTTTTGATCCCGGTAGTATGATCCCGTGAGACCGTAGTTTGTAATAAAACTTCAGTGAAATGAAATGAGTATGTGGCTAAATAATAACAGCCGCTCGGGTCAATCTTCCTGTTAACCTGAAAACCATTACATACCGAGTTTCTTCCGTGCCTCTAAAAGTATGTTAAGCCGTTCGTCCCAGTCGTCATTTGTAGATCTTTGACATCGCCATTTACGAATTTCATTGTAACATTATTATCAGGACAAAGATGATATTTTTTTTTGTTCGGAGATTAGGCCACCCACATAAATTGTAGTATATAATAATGAAATGTACATTTATTTCTTCCTTATAACCTAGAGATTACAGTGGTTAAATTAGCTAAGCTATGTCTAACCGGAATAAATGTGAAAAATCTGTAAAAAACACTTACGAAAACCAAAATAAACAGAAAAAGAAACTATCAAAATAATGAAGTTGTCTGTCAACCACTAAAAAAATGGATTTTTAACGTTCCGTGTCACGTTGATTGTTTAAACCATCTTTACGATTTTAGTTTAAACCTTAAAAATAAGAATTAAAAAAAAATGCTTAAAGCTTAATAATATTTATTTTAATATTCTGATCTGATTCTATTATAATTATAGCAGATATGATACCAATGGGTAGGTACCGTACTTTTTTTAGTAAAAGGAAAAAGCGCTCCAATTCAAGTAAGTGTTTTCTGTCAAATGACATTGACCAGAACAGGAATGACTTGACTCACAAAAAAATATCATAACATAGCTTTGTGATTTTAAGGTTCCGGTTTCATTTTTATGTAATATTTCGTTTCATACTATAGTAAAATGGTTACTTTTTTTGGTGTAATACGAATAATAAATGCAACGAGCAGGTGGGCCCAAAAAAATTGTCTCCTATCTGTTCTAAACTGAACTTACTTTATTTTTTCAAAATCTTTGCATGTCCCATTGCTAGGCAAAGGCCCCCCCATATTTTTCCAGGTATTCTTCCAGCACCACCTCGAACCAGCCAATTTTTCGAAAATAAAATCTTTTGAAAGGTTTGTCTACCTCTTCTCTTTTTATGAGCAGTCGGTTTACCCTTACCCTTACCCTTATCACAATATCAACTTCGAGTAGGTACCACTATTAAAATACTATTTAACAAGGCACAACAACAAACTTATGAACCATTGCTCATACTTGCCCGATTCCTGTCCAAGCCGGGTCTAGGCATCCTGGTTGCATCATTAATTTATGGCCTTAGATCTGATACAACATTCCCGAAGGCCCATTAATCAAACCTGTCTGGTCCATCTCCATTTGAAACATTATTACATGTCCTGAGATATAAATTACAAATATCTTGTTAGATGAGTCTTGTTATCAATTCGCTGACGATGTTATGTGTGACGCTTAATTTTGAGCTGATTTTTATGTTGAAAAGTGTTTGGTAATAGTGTAATCCAGGGGTTACCAAAATTATTTTGTCTACTGGCCACTGTGAGAATTTTGCCCATGCCCATGCCCCCATTTTTTCACCTACTATTAAAATTAATATTCCTTAAAAAATCAAATAAATTATTAAACATTTAAATTAATAATAATAACAAACAGCTAACAAGCTGCTTAAAACTAACAACTGTTATGTTAGCTTAGCTAGCTATTATAGTTTTTTTCTGGCCCCTCTTTAGGCCTGCAGCGCCGACAAGGGGGCGTTATCGCCCACTTTGGGAAATGCTGGTGTAATCAATCTTAATTTCAACAGGTGGACATTAACTGCCTCGTTTCTCTAGTGGTCGCACTACCCACACGTCCACTATGTTTGACGTATGCACACACATTGGGTTTCCAATCCAATTGGATGCAGCTGAATATCAGTATTTTACAGGCACGGAGCGACTGTCTGTTCGACCTTCATCATCCAGTTATTACTGGGTAACACTGGTTGTCAGACTTTTTGGGCCACTGACTACCTGTCAAAGATGACAGCCGGGTACAACTGCTTAGCGTGCTTTCTAAGGCACGGAGGAACCTCGATAATGAATGGGTGGCCCCATCCATAGATCAACCTAGGGAAGCACGGCTTACCCTTAAGATCGCCCGAGCGGCTGTTATTATTTAGCCACGAGCTCCTAGTCCTTGAAATATGACAAAATATTGTTCTATTGTTTGTAGAACATGAGGTTCCGAGGGTTAGGCCCCCAGTGGTCGAGGCACATGTGGCCGACGCCCCCAATTAGATTTATTTTATTTTATTTTGTTTTTGTGCTTTACTTGCGCACGAATTAAAACAAATGACAATAGCTCTGTGCATTTTCAGACAATTGTTCATTTCATTATTTCAACAACCACCAAGAAAATACCAAAAAAGGCGAATAATAAAACCGATGACTCAATTTAAAACGATTCGAAAACAATAAAAGAACTAAACTTATTATAGCACGAGCACACCCTTTTAGGCCCTTCTTTAGTATCCAGACTAAAACTAGATCCCACGTATGTATAGTCAAGTACTTGTTTTCGATCACCGAGAGTATATAAGCTAGGTTTTGCTTTTAGCCCTGACATTGTCCTGTACGTTCACTGGCATAAAGGATCGAGATGAGAATTGTAACTCTTGCCGTTTTGATTTGCGTGGTGTGTGTGAAGGGAGACACGAGTGAGAAAGATTCGCGGCAGAAGAGATTGTTGTGTAAGTACATGTGACCTTTTTTGGGGGTGTTAGAAGAAATTTGGGAATGAGTTAGAAAATATTAGATGTTTTTTTTTATTAGTTAAGAGGGAAGTGCCAGTGGTAGCTCGCAAAATTCTTTTGTTGTGTAATACGTACATGTGACTTTGTTTTTGGGGGTGTTTGAAGAAATTAGAGGATAAGTTAGAAAGTATTAAATGCTTTTTTTTGTTAGTTAAGAGGGAAACACCAGTTCGTTTTCGTTTTACGTCTTTTGCAATATTAAATGTCAGAGACTATATGTTGAACGAGATATGATTCGCGACACTAACATATATGAAGTAACATCATCATATCAGCTCGAAATCGCCCACTGATAGGCCTCCTCTTTCTTTTGCCACACTTCCCGATTCTGTCCGTCCCTGATCCTGGTATTTCCCGTGACTTGGACGGTATCGTCAACTCAACGGGTATGGTAATTACAGAATTATAATAATTATTAAAATCATTAATCCCTCAAAAAAGTAATTCAGTCGTGTCAGATGGTGGGTGATTTATCAATTCGGCAAGTTGACAACAAAATTTTAGTGTGCATCAATTTTTTTACTAAAATAGTGCGGTGACCATTTTAACTTAAGAGTTACGAGTAAGAGTGCTACTTATTGGAATTTTATACTATTATTATTTATTTATTATAGTTAATACAAACTTTTCTTGTCTATTCTAAAGTATATAGAAGAGGGATACGACCCGGATCCTTTGATCCTTTAAATTATCCGCCCGTTCAACTTTCCTGTGTGCGCGCATGCACTTGACATTTAAAACTTATTGTCACCTGTTTCTTTCAATTACAGTACCATTTTTAATAATTTATTTACATAAAGTGCCTCAGGATGTAATAAAAAGACGTAAACTTCAATTAAGTGGTAAAATGGACGTGTTCAATTTTTATTTTTAGTTTATTGTTTTGTTTAATAACAAAGAAAATATTGTTTTAAACTTTAATAAATTCGGATAGTTGTATTTCCAAAAGTGTATGTCATTCTCCTTGAATTGTAATTTATTTTTATTTTTTATATATACTAGCTGTGCCCCGCGACTTTTGTCTACGTTAAATTATTATAAAATAGTAATATTACTTCCCTATTGTAATCTGATTATCGATTATAAGGCTTTCTTTTTACGGAATTATATCATATCCTTTTTCTAAAATAAAAATAAGTTACTCTCTGTAGCATCAGCCCCGTCAAAATCGGCGGTCCCACCGTTTTGGAGAATAGTCGGAATAAACAGACAGATAAAATCTGTTGTATAAATACTTTCATAACAAACAGACACTTCAATTTTATTTATTTGTATAGACAGATAATTACGTTAATCCATGATTTTTCAGGAAGTATTTTATGGTTGTAAATTTGAACAGAAATTATACTGGTTAAGTCAATAATATTTGGTCGTAAATCATAAATCATTCAGAAATCGAAAGGATGTTGCGTAACAATTTAACGTTTGCTTTGATTTATTTATCCATAGGTTTCACTTAGTTGTTTGTTCAAAGTCGAAAGCGTAGGTATTATTTTGTCGAACACTATTTTTTTCGATAAAATTCACGCACTCACTGATAGCTCGAAGCAACACAAGATTTATCGATTAATCGATCGCATGCCAATAAATCAAGTACTCGATAAACTGCAAAGTTGCAAATAGAAGTAGCAACTAACCCCAAGATACAGACTAACGTCTGGTTTGGGGATCACCGTTAAAACTGATATCTACATGTACTTGATTATTAATACATAATTTGAATTTGAAAAATAATATGAAGTCAGTATGCCGTAAATAAATTAATAATAATAAAGTTCAGAACTAGAAATGTTATTTGCACCTCAGTGTTGTAATTTTCTTATTCGTATCATCACTAAGGAGCAACTTACACCCACGACGAGCTATCTTTAGTAACGTTCAAAACAAAATGGTTTTGTTATTTTCTAGGTAGCAAAATTAAATCGATTAAAATAGACTCAATATGTGTATGTGGTCTTCAACTTTAAACTACTCATCTTGAAAGATCTTGAAAGCTTTTTAGATTAGTTTTTAAACTGAGATGGTCACTAATATTATCATTAACAATGAAAATAGGACATTTTCTATGCGCTGTTGCAAGCACAAAGATCATGGATAAAAACGACACGTTTGCCGTCACGTCACTTATCCGTAATCATGGAGCTTCCAAAAGCACTGAAATATCGGGAACTGGAAAGTAATAGTTAATATGGTAAACATCCCATTTTCAGTGTTTATGATTATATTGAAGAGCTCGTGGCAAATTAAGCCGTGCTGCCTAGGTTGGAGCGTGGTTAGGTGACCACCCTCTTTTTTTTTTTTTTTTGATGGGAAATCATCAAATGACTTCTCCCACTCTGGGCGGAGCGGGAGGGAGTGTCAGACTCTTACTGACTAAAACCCATCCATGTTCCTTCCTCGCCCTTTATGTTCCGGGGCCGCGGTATCTCTTTCGAACAGGCCCGCAACCCCTAGGTGACCACCCTTACACACCGAGTTTTCGGCGTGCCTCGGAAAGCACGTTAACCTGCTGCGGCTGTCATTTGTCCATCTTTGACAGTCTTAACAGGTAGTCAGTGGCCCAAAAAGTCTGACAACCTGTCTTACCAAGTTGTAACGTATTATCTAGTAAAAACCGGGTTGTGGAGGTCAGATAGGCCGCCGTTGCATGTTAAATACTGGTATTCAGCTGCATCCGGTAAGACAGGGAGCCGACCCAAACATAGTTGGGAAAAGGCTAGGCAGATGGCACTATGAAATGCAATTCCATTCAGAAGTATTAGAAAATAAATGATCCATTACAAGATGCATGGTAAAGACCTGCGTACAATCAGGGCGCGCCGGCTATCCTTTCATCTTTCAATTACGGGTAACATGACAGCCAGTAAGGATATCTCATATAATGCGGTGCTCGGTTCCCGGTCAGTGATCTCGGGCGATAACCTTTCGGTTTATTATATTGCACTCGGTGCATATTTAACTGTACTGTACTATATAACCTATACAGGGTGTAAACAAACTCATCACAAAGCCCAAGCCAAACTTTACGCAAAAATGATTGCTGGGAAACGACTTTTTTTTGGAGTTTTTAAAAATGTTTTGGGTAAGAACTCAATGTAATGCAAAACATTGTGCCGATGGATGGATTTAATAGTCCGGGGGTCGTGCAGGTGTCGTAAAGTAAAAATCTTACATTAAAAACTTGTATCTAATAAAATCTTGTCAATGTTGGGACTTTGACCCCCAATATCTCCGTAACTAGAAGGTTCCCAGGTATGGTGTAGAACAAAAAAGTGATAGCAATGACGGGGAGAAAAAGTGCCTTTCGGCATCGTTAAGAGTCTTTAACACCCTTTTATACTAATACTAGCTTCTGCCCGCGACTTCGTTCGCGTGAATTTCCCGCTTGCAACATTTCTTATTGCTGCTCCGCTCCTATTGGTCATAGCGTGATGTTATATAGCCTATAGCCTTCCTCGATAAATGGACTATCCAACGCAAAAAGAATTTTTCAATTCGAGCCGGTACTTCCTGAGATTAGCGCGTTCAACCAAACAAACAAACTCTTCTGCTTTATAATATTAGTAAGTATAGAAGTATAGATTTAACATAGGAAAGATTCGTATTTTCGGTTGTTTGTAACAAATAAACTCATAAACTATCCAACCGATTTCAACACTAATTTCACTATTACGATTCTACATTATTCTGAGTAACATAGGCTATATGGCGAGTGTAACACGGGTAAAAAAAACTTTCAGTGGTACTTACTACTGGATCGCTTGGTGGTTCTACGGGATCTCTTTACCAACGAACGGAATTTTACCTGTCCACAGGTTTAATAGGGTATTAGACGAAAAAAAAAATCTTTTAACCTAAAAATCTTTTAATTAGTCCGTCACATAGATTTTTCTTTTCTCACGTAAATCAAAAACTCGTGTGACGTCACAGTTCGGCGCACTTTTTACCAGAAAGTGACATCACAAGACCCCACTCATGATCTTGGACGCGTTTTATCTTCGATAATTTTTATTTCATTAATTTGATAAAACAATAAACACCCAATCCTCTATTTTCAACCGACTTCCAAAAAGAGGAGGTTATCAATTCGTCTGTATTTGTTTTTTTTTGTGTGTTTGTTGCCTCAGAACTTTCGACTGGGTGAACAGATTTTGATGATTCTTTTTTTATTTCAAAGCTGGTGCTTCTCGTTTGGTCCCATTTTAATTTGCTGAAGATCTGATGCTGATCTTCCGAGATATACAATGGAACTCTTCAAAAATATAAAGCAAATCTGCAGTGATTGTTGCAATCGCTTGTAGGTTCATTGTTTAACTATATCATGACGTAACATCACGCCTGTATGCTCTGAGGGGGTACGCAGATGTGTAAAATACACCTAGATTTCGATAGTGTTTGTTACCTCAGAACTTTCGACTGGGTAAACCTATTTTGATGGTTCTTTTTTCATTTGAAAGCTGGTGCTTCTCGTGTGGTCCCATAATCATCAAATCCGGATCTGATGATGGGATTCTGGAGAAATAGAGAGCAAATAGTAAGCATAATATGTGAACCACAAAAAAGTGAAAGATAAAAACTTTTTTACAAATAATTAAACCGACTTCAGAGAAAACAAAAAAGTGAAAAATAACTTCAGGAAAAACGCTTCAGAAGTCGGTGACAAAAAAACTAAATCAATCAAACAAAGGTCACCGACTTTTGAAGCGTTTTTCCTGAAGTTATTTTTCACTTTTTTGTTTTCTCTGAAGTCGGTTTTATTTTTTGTAAAAAAGTTTTTTTGATAATCTATTTGACGGACTAAACAAATTTTTTTTATATAATTCAGTTGTCATCCCTATTATTATGTATCCGGAGGATAATCGGGACTCATATCTATTTTATGAGACATTCACTTCAGCGAAATACAGTTCTACTAGGAAACTTTCAATTTAATTTATACGAACCAAACCTGAATGACAGACGAAACACTTCTCCCTTATTTATTAGTGCGTGCGATCTCTTACTGAATTTATAGCTCTGTTCGAACCGTTGAGAAGAACCATACGTCTTTATGTCTTTTATTTTGTTTGCGGTACGTTAAGGGCGATTCATACGTCGACGCGCCGCAGAAACGATCGAGCTGCATCGTGCTGTTTCGCGGTGTCTTTGTGTGTAAATGTGTCTTTAATGCTGTCGATATTTGTCAAGTTTGTTTGGAAAAGGTGGCTGAGTAGGCGTGTGAATTTACATGTTGCTGTAGTATTTTACGTGTATTTTATATGTCCTTTTGAGCGGCGGGACTGGTCCGCCACTTCCCTTCTTCAGCTAAAACACTGCGCAGTGGTATCTAAGACGAACAGTTTGATGAACTTGTATGATGGCATTGTAACATTTATAGGTAAAGTGCATATTTTCAACGAAAATCACTAGTGATTTTAATAGCAATATTTTATCATTATCAACCTCAAAATCCTAGCTTACATGCATATAAAACGTAGAGAAAAGGCGCACGGTTAGGGTTAGTCGTTTCCGATCGAACTGGCAAGTTAAAACTCCATTGCATGGTTACTTTTTTTCTCGAAGCCTGAACTCCAAAGTTAATTCAGAAATAAACATAAATACTTAAAAAATAAATAAATATCGCTGGACGTTAACACACAGCGCCATCTAGTGCCACACTAAGCAAGGCTTGTGTCGTGGAGACCAAATAGTTGATATACTACGTAGATACTTTTTGTTTGTAAATACATTCTTATTATACATATAAACATCCATGACTTGGAAACAAATGTCCATGCTCATCACATAAACATTTGCTCCTACCGGGATTCGAACCCAGGACCCTATGAACGTAAGGCAGCCTCACTACCACTACGCCATTCGAGTCGTCAAATGTCTTTTAAACCATTTAAATTTTTATCCGACACTCAACTAAATAAATACATATTATTTCCATTTAGTCCAACTCTCAGTGTGTGTACTCAAACCCGTGTTGAATAATCTTATGAAGACAGGTCTGATGTTACGATTTATTTTCTTAAATGTAACACGAACTTTACGTTACAATGCATCAGGAAATGTTTTGACTTACATGTTGGCCGCACGCAGAGGTCTTTTATACAAACTGCATTTCAGTTTGTTTGTAAATTATTAGTATATAAATTCACTCATCAAAGAGGAGTTACATGGAGAAAAGCTCTCGTTAGCAGATACCACCCTCTTAAGATTGACCCGAGCGGCAGTTATTATCATTTAATGAAACAGTATACAAGGTGTAAATGGACCTTTACGAAGTCAACACTTTTTTCATAGAACTTTAAAACTGGATAAACGGAAAACGAATATCATGAACTCTCACCCTGTTTCCTTCGGATGGGTAATCATCAAATGACCCCACCTACTCTGGGTGGCGTGGGAGGGAGTGTCAGACATTTACTGACTAAAAACCATCCATGTTCCTTCCTCGCCCTTTACGCTCCGGGGCTGCGGTATCTCTTTGAAACAGTCATGAACGCTCACCGTCTCGTTTGTTTTTACGAGTAAGTGGATTATAATATATTTTTTTATTTTTTCAGTTTACGATGAGGAAGGCAACCTAGTGAAGACATACTCCAACCCTTACCCAAATAACCCGTTTCTTCAGAACTTGAGGTTGAACGCTGGTCACCTGCCCTCCCTGCCTTACTATGGAAGTTTCTTGAACCCATTCTTCGGTTTCATTAAAGTAAGCAACAGTATTTACGTATTAAAAATGCTCATGCTCATGTAAGTGACTGCCATAGGCAATCTCTCTGAAGAAAAGATTATGTCGCGCTGACGGTCGGTCGCGTACGGTCGGTGGTCACGTCAGCGAAAACAAAATACGGCAGTCGGTCGCAGCTGACGCAGTATGGTGCTATATAGAACACAATGTATACTTGTCCGCGACCGTCAGCGCGACAAGAATTCAGGCCTTAGTCTGAATAGACCCAACTCTATCTAGCAAGCACTCTTTTTAAATGAAATGGGCCTACTCTAGACTTCAATCTATTCATAAGGACAGAGATGAGGCCGACGATGGAACGAGCTAACCTCTAAAAAGCCTATTAAATTAACTCGCGACTTAAATAGATTGGGTTCAGATGAATTTGGGAACACCGACGCAGGCAGGGAATTCCATTCCTTGGCTGTGGGGATAATAAACGATGTAGCTCTTTGACTCTTCCAGTATGGGTTGCATTCTGGTTTTAAAAAGCTTTTATGATAAAAGAGATCTAAAGCAAAATTCTGACTTATTAACGATCAACTAAATTTTTGTAGTTTATTTATGGTAATAAAAAATTATGAATCCATGAAGCATCAGTGCCAGAGTAGGTTTTTTATTGTTTTTTTTTTTCACTCAATTCAATACTTACAAAAATCATCTAATAAAAAACCATTTATTTCCACAGGACTTCGGCAACATATTCTCCCTTACAATCCCAGTTTCCAACGACGTAATCCAGCAAATCCAGAAAGATCCTGGATACCACAACCAATTGTTGTTAACCCACACTCCAGACCCTCTCATCGAACCGAACCCTCTGTGTGAGGGAAAGAGGGCACAGATCCCTTCGCCAAAGTTGTGTAATAACTATCTGAACTGCTGGGATGGGTGGGCAGTGGAACAGGAGTGCCCAACTGGACTGCTGTTCAGCAGCCAAGGGTACTGTGACTATTCGGATAGTGTCAACTGTGGGAGTAGACAATTGAGTGAGTACCTTTTTGTCATCATCATCATAATCATCAACTTATTAAAGCTTGACCCGTTGACCCCACACGGGTATTTTTTTTGGGACAAGCCCAGTGGCGACCACCAGAAAAGCGCCCAGACAATAAGCCCGAAGTCCCAGAGAATGAATTTAACTGTCTTGGATCCCGCAACGAAATGAATCAGAAAGTATAGCGGAGGAGTAGGAAAGAACTGTAATTTCCACTTCCCTCCATATCAGCAGGAGACAGAACGAAACAAGGCCAATAGGCACAAAGGGACGTTTACAACTGGGATAGGCCCAGTTGCCTAGTTAATGGGTCCTAAGTAGAGAGCTGTTATATTTGATTCCAATAATAGGTATGGCAAAAACGCTTGAACGTACGGAAATTTGCTCTAGTTTCTACACGTAGGGTATGCTAGTGGGGTCAACGAAACGAGTTTTAGTCAGTAGAAGTAGTAGTAGTAGAGTCTGACACTCCCTCCCGCTCCGCCCAGAGTGGGAGAAGTCATTTGATGATTTCCCATCCTAAAAAAAAGGCTTCAAAAGGCTTATTTTTACTTTAATAAATGTGAGTGTCCCTCTGTTCCCACTAGTTCAGTTGACTAGTTCAGTAAACTAACCTATTTATGTATTTATTTATATATTTATTTGTTTAGTGGTTTTAACTTTTTGCCGACTCGAATAGCGTAGTGGTAGTGAAGTTGCCTTGCGTTCATAGGGTCCTGGGTTCGAATCCCGGTAGGAGCAAATGTTTATGTGATGAGCATGGACATTTGTTTCCGAGTCATGGATGTTTATAATATGTATAATAAGTATGTATTTACAAACAAAAAGTATATATGTAGTATATCAACTATCTGGTGTCCACGACACAACCCTTGCTTAGTGTGGCACTAGATGGCCCTGTGTGTTAATGTCCAGCAATATATTTATATATTTATTTATTTAACTAGTACACTTATAGTGTTGTAACCTGTGGGTATCGTTAAACTTTATGAAACCCACCGCACTACCATGGGTACGGCCAAAGTACAGTCTGCGGTGGATTTTAAATGGCCAGTATTAGAGTTAGTTAAAATAAAGAGTTTACATACTTAAATGAAGCAGTTTCACTGCACAGTTCCTACATTTAAATTAGAAAACTTGTGCTTTTGTTTGAAGGGTTAATCTCTGATTTCTGAATTGAACAAATGAGAAAAGGAATCACACTAGTTCAATCAACTGAACAAACGTGATAAAAAACTCACTAGATCAATCAACTGAACAAACGTGAAAAAAAATCTCACTAGTTAAGTTAACTGAACTTGTCAACTGAACTAGTGGGAACAGAGGAGTGAGTCAGTGACCGCTATTGACACTTTACTGGTAGCAACTATAGTCAACTGTTGGCGCCTTTTTTTTTTTCATCGCCTGTCTTTGACTATCTCGTTGGCCTAGTGGTCGTTAGCACGACTGCTGAGGACTGGGGTCCTGGTTTCGATACCCGCCTGGGGCAAAATTAAATTCAGGTTTTCCATCAGAAAGCCATTCGGTTCGTCATGTGTTACCGTTTGTCGTATGTATAAGCAATCTTCGCTCATTTTTTTTGGAAAATTTAAATGGGCTCTTTGACGATTGATCCCCGAATAAAATGACACACAGCAATCATCAATTATCATCAAAATTCATCATCTGCGTAGCCATTTCCCAACTATGATCGGATCGGCTTCCAGTCTAAACGGATGCAATGCTAGACCAGTATTTTACATGGAGCGACTGCATATCTGACCTCCGCAACCCAGTGCTAACTGGGTAATACAATACCCCGTCGTCAGACTGGTTGTCAGACTTTTTTTCAATTCATTCTACTACTGTTTAGTTTCACCTCTTGACTTTGATTACCAGTTAATTTCAATACATGTATGTTTTTCTCTCAATTTCAATTTCGATAAACGCGTACTTCTGCAATTTCATTGGAATCTTTCATCACTAAATATCGTAAAACCTAAAAGCTCATTAAACAAAATTACACGTGTATATGTCACTAAGATATCGTTACAACACCACCGGAGATGATTTAAAAGTTAACGCAATCGAATTTATGTATCTTGTTTATTTAGAGATGGTCAAGTAGGTTTTACATCACATGACAGATTATTCGTTTTCTGGTTTTTAGCTCTGGTTCTGATATAAATAGAATTACCTTCTTTAATTTATGTTAGCCTAGTACTTTTTTAAGGTAACTCAGCAATTTGTATGAATAACTTTAACAAGAAAGCTGTACCTGCAAACAACCAATGGGAATGGGAACACGGAAAACCTATCTGTAGGAATTTCAATTCGGGTTAGGTTTGAAACGATGCGTCGGGTCAGAGGGCCTACTCCCTAACGTTGTTCCGTATATTCGGATCTATCCGCCTCCGAGAGAGACGGATAGATCCGAATATACAGACGAAGCGTTGGGAGTAGGGCCTCAGGTTAAGAAGAGGGCTACGTTCGGAACAATATTAATATTTTTGTTCAAGTTCCTAACCAAAACCGCGACCAGGTTAGGATTTCGGGTCAGGTTCGGAATAAACAATGCATCGTGGATTTCAACTGATCCCATGGCAAAAGTGTGTGACATGATGTCCTATAAAATACAACGTACAAGTAGCACCTAACACCTTTTTCCTTCCTTCTTTCTTTATTTTGTTTTATTTTTCATTAGCGGACGAACGCGGTTTCACCCGCGTAGTTCCCGTTCTCATGGTAGTACGGAGATAAAATAGCTCAGGTTACTCGCAGATAATAAAGCTATCGATTGCTGAAAGAATTTTTCAAATCGGTTCAGGAGTTTTTGAGTTTATTCATTATAAACATACACACACACACAAAATAGAAATTTAAAATTTTAGTGTTTTAGATTCGTTCTTTTTTAGTCCAGCGCGAGTCTAATAAATACTTTTCCTTCTTTCCGTAACTTATGTGAAGATTCATAGCTACATACTGACAGATATGTAAATAACATTATCAGTAGAAGATGTCATCACACGTGGAAATGTCAGACAAGTTACATAAAATCCGCAGCCGGGTCGTCGTATTACGAAATACGATGTGCCTCTGACCTGGTATATTGGTCACGCCTATAACCTCAGAATGTTTTTGATATGCTAAGTTTGAACCCTGGTCTAGATAGAGTAGGTCCTGATACCTATAAAAGAAAGAATTATATTTAAAAAAAAACACTCTGAGTGAGGTCGTTTTATTTCTCTCGTATTTATTCCAGCAAACCCTTTCATTTGATACCAATATCATGGGAATGCAAAATAAATAAATAGTCCGCCTTCTTTGGGAGTCCGCACTATTGGATTAAGAATACCGTCACCAAAATAATATGAAACTAAAACATATTCTTAAGGTAGTGTGTATATATTTCGATTGGATTACAGAATAATTATGTTCCCAAACAAATATTTTGAAAGGACAATGATATAAAGGCGAGATATGAGGAATTTTAAATTTCTATAGAAAATTTATTTATCTTACTCTCGTTTAAATTAGTGTCCGTTCAAAATATGTGTTTGGGAACCTATATATTCTGTTCATTTAAGAATATGTTTGATTTCCAAATATCCAAGCCTATGGGCGCCATAAAAACTTTGACACCAGGTTAAACACTAACAACACGATAAAGAAAGAAAGTGATAATTGATAGTCATTGAAACATAAATTCGCTTGTTTTCAATATAAAGAGTAGTAGTATAATAGCTCCCTAAAGGAACGACTCTTCTCTATCTCGTATTGTGGATGGTTGG
Source organism: Xestia c-nigrum (assembly GCA_916618015.1). Classification (NCBI taxonomy): domain Eukaryota; kingdom Metazoa; phylum Arthropoda; class Insecta; order Lepidoptera; family Noctuidae; genus Xestia; species Xestia c-nigrum. The sequence goes on from OU745246.1 coordinate 21,984,835, forward strand.
AAAAAAATTACAACGATGTGGCCGCACCTTGAAAAGTGTTTGCTTACTAATATGGTAACGACCACAGATATAGATAGACGTAGATACGCAAGTATCACGATCTGTTTGAAAACCAAGCATGCCATTGTTTGACTACCTATTTAGTGATGGAAAAAATCAAATCGATTCAAAGACGCCGCCGTCGACGTGCTAGTTTTTGGATAGCTTTGCCATAATTTCAAAACTGACGTCCGACTAGCGCTATACACCGATGCAAACTGAGCGCTAAAGTGGCCACTTTGGGCCCTATCAGAATATCAGCGCTGTGACGTTTTCTTTTTAAATGTTACAGCACCATGCTGAGATAGGAGCCTTTTGGTCTTGTACAGGACAAATTCTGTTTTTGTATTTTGTTTGTTTTTTCTTGTTTTATTTATTACTAGCTTCTGCCAGCGGCTTCGCCCGCGTGACGTTTGATTATTGTCCCATGGAATCTTACTGCCGGGATAAAAAGTATCCTATGTTTTAATCCAGGTTATAAACTATCTGTGTGCAGAATTTCATCCAAATCCGTGCAGTAGTTGTCGCGTGAAAGCGCAACAAACAAACTTACATTCACATTTATTCTCCGAACTGCTAAGCTATCGGGAGTTACACGTGTTATTGTGAGTCAACTATAAAAGATAGACATATGCTGTCGTGGGATATTTTTTATATAATTTTATGTGGAATATTTCCGTTATACATGATTTCTATGTAGCTTTAACCATTAAGGCTGCACACGCGACGGAAGCTAAAAAAACCAAGTAACTTCTCCCGTTTTCCCAACATTTCCTTTCACTGCTCTGCTCCTATTAATGGTAGCGTGATGAAAAGTATACTATTACCTGCTCAGGAGTATGTAGAATAATTGTACCAAGTTTCGTTAAAATCCGTCGAGTAGTTTTTTTTTCTATAAATAACATACAGACAGACAGACAGACAGACAGACAGACAGACAAAAATTTTACTGATTGCATTTTTGGCATCAGTATCGATCACTAATCACCCCCCGATAGTTATTTTGTAAATATATTTCATGTACAGAATTGACCTCTCTACAGATTTATTATAAGTATAGATTATTATTATCTTCTTTTTTTTTACTCTCTCATTATGTTAACTTTAAACTAGCGTTATAATCACAATTTTACTATTCTTTTTTTTTTATTTATGTGTTGTCCTGTCGGGCTAATAAATGCTTTTTCTTTCTTTCTTTCTTTCTTTCACTTACGATCTTCTATCGTATTTTTGATCGTAAACTAGGCACACGAAGTAGTTGCTCTTGCGTTATCTAGGTCTATCTATATCTGTGGTAACGACATTAATTAAACAATACTGTTTTCTTTCCACAGGAGAAGAGCCACCAACACAACCCTTATGCAAGAAGGATTTCGAAGCGTTCAGAAGTGCGCTAGACTGTAATGAGTTCTTTGTATGCGTTGGACGACAACCGGTCAAATTCAAGTGCCCTGCTGACCTCTCCTACAACCAGGTACTTTCATACTTACTATTTTAAGACACGATCCTTCATGCTTACTTGATGTACCTTCCGCATAGCTTGAGAGTAATAACAATTAAGATTCATCGATTATTCTTTATTGATGAGAGTCATTTATTTTTTCGTTTTATGATACAAACTAGCTGACCCACGCACCTTCGTCTGCTTCACGTAAGAGAAAAAAGGTCACAAAAGGAATAAATTTCCCCCGTTTATGCAACATTTTTTATTTATGCTCCGCTCCTTTTGGGCGTAGCGTTATGTTATATAGCCTATAACCTTCCTCGATAAATGGACTATCCAACACAAAAAAGAGGTTTTCAATTCCAAGCAGTAGTACTTGAGATTAGCGCGTTCAAACAAACAAACTCTTCAGCTTTATAATATACTTTAGCTTCTGCCCGCGACTTCTTTCGCGTGAAATTTTGATATCGCAACGCATCGCCTGCTCAACGGAAACTTTTTTCCCGCTTGCAACATTTCTTATTGCTGCTCCGCTCCCATTGGTCATAGCGTGATGTTAGCCTATCCAACGCAAAAATAATGTTTCAATTCGAGTGGGTAGTTTCTGAGATTAGCGCGTTCAGCCAAACAAACCAACAAACTCTTTTGTTTTATAATATAAGTATAGATATAGGACACAAATAAAATAAGGTAATGGTTTATTATCCTAGTATCAAAAAGTAGATCTACTTGTGAAAGCGGTATCCTAAGGACATCAACTGACTTGAATAAATTTTATCGTTTTGTGAGAATGTTCTGGAATTCTGGATGACAACTAAACTTAATAATAAATGTCGACGACTCGACGGGTACAGATTTTGAGGTAACTGGGACTCCAATTAGTGTACTTATTGCAATTAATGTAAATAATTTTCCAAGACTATCTGCATTGTCACGAGTAACTACAATATTATTCTCACCGCCATTCATATGAGGTTGTCTATAAATGCTCTACTCATTTACTTAGACATGGCAACTGTTACCTACTTATTGCCTACCGTATTTGTTTTCTCTCAATTACACGAAGCATTATCTGGAAACTGTGACTCATTTCATATTATTATTATCCATTGCAGCCTGCAGGCATTTCAATATGGAAATCCTTATTTGCAATATTACACATGATTTTATAGTACTTTTGTGAAGTGCCTACGCAATTCTGTCGCCAGTTTTTATCGTGTTTACTTGTTCAGCTCTATAAAAAGTTTTAGTATTTTTTCCATAAGCAGCAATTCTATTTTTATCTTCCTTTAGTCGCTTAATAATATTAACATTATTTTTTGTCTTCAACCATTCTATATATTCATCTATCTTTCTCTGTTTCAGCAACTCGGCGTCTGCGACTACCCTACACGCGTTGACTGCTCATCAACTGCCATCAACACTGAAGTCTTTGCTCCTCAATCAACATCAGCTCAACCAGCATCACCCACTTCTGCGCCAGTTGTATCACCAGCTCCTGTTTCTGAAGCCCCATCAGCGCCTATTGCTCCAATAGCTCCTGTAGCACCTACAGCAACCTTCGCCCCGCCAGCGTCACCTATAGTAGTAGCTGCTCCTGCTTTACTGAAGCCTGGTGAAATCAAGACTATATTCTCGGATAACTCTCTAGTGAATACTCAAAGTTAGTAGAATACTTTCATGTTATTATGTTTCACTAACACTCCTACTTGTGGATTTATAACCCTCCACTCACCACCGAGAGTTGAAATTCGATAGCCAGGCATTATTTTTGGAGTCGCTTGGTAATAGTTTAAATGAGGCTGTCTATTATTTGTAACCTAAGTCTTTATTATATGTTAGGCAAGATTATTTCTTGGACAAAGACAGTTGCAAGATTTGTGTGCTTCATTTCAGACATCAAATTTAATAGTGCCTTGTATTTTTCAACATCAAAATAATTTACTAGGTATTTGCTCAATTTAAAGTTTATTACGATGCGAATGGATACAAGCTAATTAACGAATGCTTAGCTGTTGCCTAAATGATTAATTAAAATGGTCATAACTTAGATTTCATAACCGTTTACTACATTGAGTAATTATTGTATGGAATAGATGAATGTTGCGTATGTGTCACTCTAGATGATTTCATTTGAAAAAGACAGTTTCAAGAGCCAGAGCAAAATTATGATTGTTTGAATCTACATTTTTCAATTTTAATCATCATCAATTTGAATTTACATCTGAGTCAGCTGCTAATTTTTGACAGTCATGTAGGTTGTGCTATTATAGGAACAAGAATATTCTCGATCTTTCCTTGATCTTCGTCGTTATTCTTTTCGTTTTCAGCCTTATATACTAATCATACGTTATTTGTTTTCAAGGTTGGACCTCCACCCACATAGCCATGTCTCGTCAGGATGCCATCCGTCAGCTGCAACTTGGTGACATCGCTAAAGTCGATGTCTAAGCTAACACTATTTATAGTCATATATCTTAAGGCTTCTGCTACCTCTACTGGTAAATACTCTTTTGAAAATAGGTTAAAATAGTCATGCTTGGCTAGAGTGAGATAAAACAGGGCGTGTACTTGTAACTAAAATGTTGTAACTAACAAACCTTGTTCAAGTACATGTCAATAAGTTGAATTGAGCAATTAATTGGTCGTAAATCTAGTTTGGCTACTAGATTCCGCCGAGATTAATATTAATGTCTTATTTAAGTTTAACACTATCGGCAAATTGCATTTTAAATTATTTTAGTGGTTACTAAATAAACTGTACCTAATTATTCCTTTGGTTGATTATTTTTTCCTTTTACACTCTACGGTCAAATTGTGATTGGTTTTTGGTGATTAGAATAAGATTAGAGTCGTAATTGAAATAAAAGAAGTATTTGTATAAAAATATTATTTATTTACAAAAATATTAAAAATTATAAGTTCGCTAAACTTAACTTACATACGTGTTTATGACTAAGAACAACATTTATATTTCGACACAGCACCAGCACATTGTGTTGGTACCATGTCAAGGTTTTTTGAAGATTTCCAAAATTTGGCAACAATTGTTTTAGACAAAAACAAACCAAAAGTATTGTGGTATTCGATTCACTTTCGTAGTCCATGGCTTAGAGATACTCGAGCGCCTCTTAAGACAGACAAAACCAAGATCACTATTAAACGCACTTGTGAAGACTAAAACAGATCATCTTCACGGAAATGATAAAGAGAGAGAATAAGATAATAATTTATCGAATGCCAATCATCATGTTGGATGGTTTACAGTCGACGTGCCGTCACTGGACACAGCACAAGGGGCCCTAACAATAACATACTCATATGACTCTGAAGAGGCCGTTCGTACACTATATCAAATGGAACGGGTTTAGCTTCAGTCTGCCCTTTGAGCCGCTCCTTGACATTCAGAATCCCAACTTCTTCAAAGCTTTCAGGTCGACGTCACCGTAGTAATCCTCGCTGTAATGTTATCAGGTTATGAATCAACTGCTTTAGTGCCTTTAAGTTCTTTAGAAAGGGAGTATAGTTCTTCTTTTTCGTCGTTATGTGTATTAATTTTATTATCAAAATTAACCATGGAACTTGTGTGGGTTACTTTTCTTTCACATAGTCAGTTCTTTTGTCTTTAGTAGTTTTATTAATTTCAAATGAAGCTTCTGCAGCTTTACTACTGTGAGCTAGATAAGAAGAAACTGCTTTTGCTATTAATTTCTTATGAATATTATCTATTCATACACAGTAAATTAATCTTGAGTCATCTTTTTATGACATCTAGGAAATTAATACTCGGAATATTATCTATCTTTCGTACAATTTGCATTTCTACAAAAGCCTCACTTACTGAAGTGAGGCTTTTAAGCTGAAAGTGATTAAAATATAAGATTTATTGCTTTTATTCTTGACTATCAACATTTATACTGCTTTTATCTGCAGTCTACACTGTGTACATACAAAGCAAAAAATATATTTGTAGATACAAGATCAGATAGATGATATTTTTAAAGTACGTCGTCGTAATAAATCAACTTTTATTAAAATGCATTGTAAAAAGTCTACAGTAAAAAGAAAATAGGATTAGTAACGTCATAAATGAACAAACATTTTACTTACAGAAGGGTACACCTCAAAATGCATGGGTTTCAACGTTAAAGAAGAATTAACGTACCTGGGTTCCCAAGAATGTCCATTGGCTGTTACAGTCAGTAATATAAATGATTAGACAGAAGAAAATTACTAAAAGAACCAAGAAAATATTAATATAAGTATTAGAATGTGAATGCATTAATGAAACAGAAAACAGTAAGGTGGAAAATGTTAGAAAACGGTGCTATGGTGCATCACTACACAGAGGAAATTAATACAACAGAAGTTATTTTTTATAAATTTTTGTTTATTTTATCACTAAAAATAAAACTTAAGTATTACAGTTTCTATCAAACAACAACACTCAGTCGCAGCGAAATAATTCAGTACAATAATATATTTACAAGGTCATGGTATTAAACGGATACAATGATATATCGATGTCCTTACGGATTTTAAAAAGAACTAAGTTGTCATAAATGCAAAACAACTTCCTTTTACGCGAGTTGTTTATAGTGCAAACTTTATACAGGCTGGGATAACTGGTTTCAATATATGAAAGGACACTATAAACTCTAAGATATAATGTAAAAATAATAAATATATCTATCGCTGTATGGTTTTACTAATTCCCTAACGTGCCTCAATGAAACTGTTCGAAGAAGCTACAACGAGAAGTATTTGGCAACTAGAAGTGATACATGTCAACTGTAGCTCACTCACTAAACAATCGAATATTTTTGAACCTGGAACACGATCTCCACCCACCATGAGCAACGTTTTTTTTTTTTACAAAGCTAGTGTATCTGTATTCAGCCAGAATTGTCAGATTGTAGGTGTTGCTCGTAGTGCGCGCAGAGTATTGGTTTATAGTTAACTATGTGAGTATTAAAAGGTTAAGGGGTGGGGAATTGTATTTAGTTCTGCTCCTTTTGGGGGCGGGGTTTGAGCTGCTTGGGCGTGTTGCGGGTCTGGCCGTCTTGCTGGAGGCCGGCGAGGAGCTCGCTCTTGCGGATCGTCTTCAGATCCAGATCCCCGTAGTAGTCCTCGCTGAAAATGTACGCGAACCTTACTACCTGCCTCGTCTACTAGCTAGCCTTATCTCTATGTCTTATAACCTACCGACGGTGAGTGAGTTAAACATAAATGGCTATCTCAATTTCTAGCAACTTTTACTACGCGAGTGGTAACTGGCTGCGAGAATTGTGTAATGTAGTCTTGTACACAGTCGGCGTTAAAGAGTGAACCGCCTTGAAATGATATCCGCTCGCTTTTCCAACTAGCGTTATCTAACGTTGGTTTTTCTTGGCAGACAATTATGTGGTTCAGAGCTCTTGCAAAAACTAAAAAAAACGACTGGTTCTACGACCTTCGGTTAACGTGGTGACATCGTGACCGGCGCATCTCAGTATCGATCTGTTTGCGATTGTTCCACGTACACAGACCATGAACCGGATTCAAACATTTTGTAAGTTGTCTCATTGTTTAAATAGAAGTAGGTTTGGTTCAGATAAATGAAACTGATTTTTTGAAGAAACTCCACGTAAAACTGATTAGTTGTTATGACAAATGAACACAACTTTCATAAATGACAAGAACATTCGAGCGCTAAGGATAAAAGAACCTCATAACTATTTCATGATTGCATGTCTGCGCCAGTCACCGGCATTCTTTTGAACGTTTCCTCTTTTTATGAAAGGCATTGATAATTCAACCTTTGTGTAATACTCGAACAGTTACGCTCGATACGATATGTCTGAGTGAAACAACGGTCATTACCATATGCTCCGTTATGTACCGGTCGGCATTGACCACGGTCGTCCACCACGTCGGGTATGACACGACGTGAGCTCACTATTTTGCTCTAAGTCATGTTAATTTCAAAGTGTCCTAAATGTCGCAAGCGGCAAGGCTCCGAACCGCATACTTGCGGCCAGCTATTCAGGTGGGCGAGCTTACTACGGCGCACTATCCACCTATGTCTACCTACATAACGACATCTGTACAATGCTGATCGATTCGTGTATCATAAAGCTAAGGCAACACGTAGTGCAACCAATCTGTGTTCGTATTATGTTTCATTATTTATGTGCAAGAAGAGTTGTTAGTCACAAGGACGACATTGGTTGTGTGGAAGTGGTTACAGGGTCTCAGGGTTTTTGGACACCAAGAATATCGTATTACCAGATTAATATTTGGGAGCCCATTCAATATTAGTTATTTTGGTCAAGAATTTTATGATCATGAGGAGACTTTCTTGGTGTCTATGATTAGGATAGGTACTAGATGTTAATGTACCCCAAAAGACGCTGGTAACACCACAGAACCAGTATTCAACCAGTGAGTAGAAGAGTCCTAGAGTGCGTTCAAGCTGCCTGTCTTACTTGCGTTACTTGAACGGTGAGGATAGGACATCCGCATTCGATCGTGCAGTTATGAACATAAATATAATAATATCAAGAGTTCCATGGATCGTGATTCATGAGGAGTTGAACTAATGTTGAAATGCGTATGTCCTATGATGTGGTGTGTATACAATATGTACACGAAGTTTAAGAAAGGTAACTCACCATCCGGGAACATCTTCGGGGTCTTCGCAGTTGCCTGTGCCGTCAGCGTCTCCGATCTTGAACACGGTACCGATGGGGCATCCGTACTCGCGGGCGACTCCCTCCAGACAGATGTAGTACTTGCGGCAGTCTTCAGGGTGGGCGTGACGGCTGAAAGAGCCAGCGTTCGACACTTCACCGGGAGCGGGGCAACCGAAACCGTTCGCTACTTCTGGGAAACACCAAAGAGGTTACGTGAGCGAGAGTGCGGAAGGCGAAACCGAAATTCAGCAGCGACAGCGGTGATGAAGTTGAAGGAAGTTCACTGGAATAGTATGTGCACAGAGGTTTCATGTGCGTAAGATACTAGTTTGATTGTAATCACGTTTCGACGATAAACATTTAGATTTATATTCACAACAATCATTGCAATAACATTGCAAACAACTCTTGAGCTTGAATTACATTTTCAAGGATTGAAGATCTGTGGTCAACTGTCATTAACACAAACCACAGATACAACAGATACAGAAACAATAAGGGTGCTATATAGGTCAAGTTACTGGAATAACGTTCAAATGTTACGTACCCTCGTTCTTGCACTCGGGGACCTGGTCCGCCCACATGCACACGCGGGATTCCCTGTCGTAGGCAAGTCCGGGGCTGCACTGGTAGCGGGAAGCTTCGCCGTTCCAGCAGTTCCAGAAGACGTCGCATTTGTTCACGTCAGGGAAGATACCGTACAGACGCTCGCAGTGGGGGGTTGAGATCGGAGGCTCTGTGGAATGAAACGAGATATTGACGAACCGAACGAAAAAACACAAAAAAAAACGTCTAAAATTGTTGGAACAGGACAAGAACTCTTTGTTTTCGAGATGGACTAGCTAAACTATAAAACCCAGCGTCAAAATGTTCATGGTTCTCCGAAATGTCACTCCATTTGGAGGATAATTGGCTATCAATCAAACGCAGCAAAAAGCTTTCAATCTTCATTTCCATAAAAAAGCCATCAAAGAGTTGAGCAAAAAATCTACCTACTAATATTGGCAGCAATAACATTAAATTTTACGAACTGGCTCTAGTTCAAGGTAAGCAGTGCCATGGTTATTTATATATTAGATATATTTGCATAAAATTGATATTTGCACATCTAGTGATGTAAAAAATATGGTCAATATACAGGATTTTGTATAATACCTCTATGGTGTGAATTGGCCTAGTGACCTTTACGACATCCTGGTGGTGATTGGTATTTCGAATAATATTATTCTTATGACACATGTGTGATTATGTAAAACCTTTGGCCTTGACCGTTTGTGCTAGCAAAAAAATTGTTGTTGCTAAGTTAAGCGTGCCTTTCGATTTTTATGAGACAGATGGCTGAATTTATAATAGACGGAAACGTGACGAGGAAAATCAGATGATAGATTTTTTTTGTATTGTATTTGGTGTTTTATACTTTTATGCTGTAACTATCTCGCCAAATTTTGAAAGTTATGGTTTTGGTCCATCAAATTGGAGGGCAGCCTATTGCCACCAGCCGAGCCGGGGTTTTACCGTGAAATCCTGATGGAAAATCCAATAACACTACGCCTTAAGTGGGAATCGAAGTTACTATAGGACCACCAGTGGGGCTACAATAGCTATATTCAAAGATCATCGATCTTTTGCCTATATTCCAATACACTTACTCATATACTCATCCACATTTATATTTCCTATTCAAAGATATAAATTAATATCATATCTTACCAAGCTGTGTCCTGTCTCCGCATTCAACGTTGTGAAGGTAGTCGCAGTTCTCAGTCAGGTATTTGGAGTCGGTGGCGTCGAAAGCAAGACCGTTGCCGCAAGTCTTCAGTTCAGCGGCACCGTTGTCGCACTTCCAGTATTTGTCGCACGAGATGTGGTGAGGGTAAAAGCCGAAGTCATCAGGACATTTGAAGGTCTCCTGGCCGACCGCTGCAAAGATAAAATTTGGTTAGGAAAATTGTTGGAGAATTTGTGTTGAGAGAAATAAGTCTTGCGTAATTTTGTTGAAAGCTCTAGTCAAACAATGTAGCTGACATCGTCCGTCGAACCAGTTTCGAATACTAAAATACTTTGCATAATTTACAAACACCTTGGACTCCATTTTAAAATCTGTATAACTGTTTGACAAAATGCCAATATTGGCAACAGCGGTGGTGTAACGACACATAACAGTGTTTGAATTTTAATGAAATTACAAAATGAACCGCTAGGGGATTTGTTAAACCACGATTATGGTGCGCGAATATTGCGTCACACTGGGGTCGGACAGGGCCACTCTTTCTCCAAGGAACGCAGGGCCGAAGTGAGGCAACAACGATACAAACAGCCTATGACTTTGTAGCACGTGTATGTTCGTTTTCACGTCTTATACTAAACAAGAACTGAATGAATACCTCAATAAATGAGCACGTTCCGAAAGATGTTATTCCAAAAGTTCAATTATATTGACCTATTCATTTAGGTGTTAGCGAAAACAGGCTGCAGTCTTTAGCAGTTATCCCTGTTATCTCCGAAGGGTTAAATAGAGCACCTAATAGTACGTCACACATATTTTGCCAGTTATATGTAATAGGGAGCGGGCCTAAGGTCATCAACTGGGCGCAATATCCAAGTCCGTGAATGCTGCTGAGAAATTCCTGGTAGAAAAACCCAATACAGTTTGCCCGTCTTGAGAATCGGACCCCGGACCTCATGCTCAGCATTCGCGACTGGCGACCACTAGACTTACGAGGCAGTCAGTCTGTTCGTCGATATGTCTTGAGGTAATCCCGTTTTGGGTAACAACTGTTACCAAATACTAACTATTACAGTTCTTGCACAAACATTACGGTTCAGTGTACATTTTCGGCTCGCGGAAGTATAATTTACAATGCTAATTGAACGTTATGTGTATGAAATCAAAGCCAAAGATGTATGGAGCGAACTAAGATTTACCTCTAGCTCAACACAGTTGCTTTTTTCCGAAATAAGCCTTAATCGTATAAACTAAATGTGCATATTTCTACACGCGTATCAAATGGATGCGAATATTTACATTTTAGAAATAAGGTTACTTTTTGCATGATACGCTACTGTACTTAGCTTGAGTGAGTAAAAATTTCAGAGTCGTTCTATAGATCTCACCTAATGCGGTTTAAATTACCTCAGGACTATTGAATGTGGTATACGTAATTTATGTATGCCGCGTTAACACCTTGTTTGCAAACGCGCTTCCCCGTAAGAGTTATGTCACATGATGTCACAACATCTGTGTCACTATACCGGTTGACATTTGCTAGAAGAAAGCCCCCATCGCGCCATTTTGCAATACATTACTCTCTTCTGTGAGTGTTCGACGATTTGCAAGTGCATTAGCTCGATAAATTGTAAAGGTACTGCTGTAAATTGAATCGAGTTGTAAACTTAGAAATTGCTTTAGCAACTTTCGAGACCGGTTCGTTATTTAGCATTGAGTAGAAAACTGAAACAGGATATAGTGCTTTTTGTCTAGTTTAAGTCCGAATGGATCGACACCCTTTTGTTATTCAGTTATCATTACACAACATGTTCTAAAGAAAACAACAGTAAATAATTGTTTTAAATAATATTTAAGATCGCATTTCGCGTCGATATTTATAGTTAACTCTGCTTTGTGTCTGTGTGACCACACTTAAGTTTCTTATAATGAAAATTACTTCCTTATTACCAATTTTAGAAGCCATCAAGTTATCGATGAATAACAACACTACCATAAATATCGGTTAAAATGGTGTTATTTTTTTTAAATAAACGTTGAAAATCACTAGATAATGGTAAAATCTGTTATTATTCAATAACCTTGAATTAAATTGCTCCTAAAAAGCTGTAGGTTATACTCATCTGCATAAGTGTTCGCAAACAACTTTTCTTATTAAAATCAAACGCGATATCGAGGTGAACCACCGTCGCATGCTTGGCATTCTTCGCCCGCCAGACTAATAAGCAATGTGGAACAAATGTAGAGCGATTTCGATATCATTGAAAATTCGGATCACCGCTTTGGGTCGCGTTATGCTTGTTTTACGCCAATTACATCTGCTAATTGGCAGATGACTGGGGTTTTAATCGCTCATTAAGTTTGTGGAGCGACCAAGTATAGCTGAAATGAGGTGCTGATTACACATGTCAAACATTAGTTTACTTATTGTGTTGGAACTAAGTGGATTTCACACACTGTTTGAGGGCGAAGATTCAATTCTTCGTGTGACAGATGTTCACACGTGTTCTAGAACGTTCCGTGATTCTCGATTTGTAACCAGATTCGACAGATATAACGGCTGTTCTAGAATATGGTCCTTATCATTCGATTTTCAAACATAGGTTTTTGTATTTTTACTAAGCAAGCTGAATCGATGTTCAAAAATGGAACAACTCTGATAGAAAAAGATCTCTGGCTGGCAAAAATTTTCTTTTTTAAACTTTCACGATCAGAACACATTATAAAACTTAAGAAGACGGGGAACGTCGGGATTACATTAAAGGTAAATTCGCGATAAATACCCGTCTTCTTAAGTTTTATAAGAATTTTCTTGCCCAGCTTTATACAAAAGTGACGTTGGCAACCAATTAGTGTGCTACTGTTCTAAATTCAAAAATATTTCAGCGCTGCATGGAAAAAGCAGTGGCTGGAAAAAAATCTCAAGCCCAGCTTATCCCAGCTTTATAATGACGTATTAGTGTCAACATTAACCGGGCCATGCCCAGTGAACCGGTCAGGTTGCTCAGTGAACCGGGCAGGTTGCGCAATGCCCGGGCGACACCGGAGCCCTCGTGTGCACATGACATAATTATTGATCTGCCCGATGCTTGTCTTGTCATAACGTATTATGTAACAAAAGTAGTGACTACTGAGGAATTTGTTTTGTAACGACGTGATTCTTTTACGGGTTTTTTGCACCTGTTTTATAGGTATACTTTTGGTACTCTGAACTGGGTGAGGTAAGAAATGACAATTATGTATGATAATTTGTAAACTTTTTGATGGCAGGGCTTGAAAACAAAGGATACTTTAGTTTTACATGAGATCATAATAAAAAATGATGGCGTATAAAACAATAACTTCACACCTCATGATAGACTCGACGGTAATAAAAGAGGTACTTATGCAATTAAAAAAAGTAATTACACAGCTATCTGACCATGTTCTCAAACCCACAATTATCGAGCCAAGCTTTCCCTCAGATAATTATTATTTTTACGATATTCATGAACCACGCATTGTGTTACAAACAATGTACACTTGCGGCCATAAAGCGAGAATATACACAAGAACAGCTAGTCACCAGTTGAGAGAAATTACAACTGCAAATTACGCCTATTGTGTAATGGCACCATGTGTACATTACATAAACACGATATATTATTATGACAAAGGTCGTGTAATACATTAAGTAATACAGTGAAAGCCACAAAAATTGACCTACCGCCGAGATGTAGGCGGAACTTTCGATTTCGTTAAGACGATGCGCCTGAGTCTGTGCAGTTGAGTAATTTCACTCACGCCTGACCTTTATCATGTGGGCCGATGAATGTATCACATAAATTAGCTCACTTCTATTTTGCATGTTTTTAAATGTCTCATTTTCATATGGGATGTTGCAAAGTACTTATTTCATCTTCGATTCAATGGCAAGGCTTTTCATCTCATTTCAATAACATGAAACTCGCATAATTTATTACTCTAAAAAGAAGTCAAACAACCTACTTCATCAATTGCATTTCAAATTGTTTTAAAATGGTGCTGGCACACAGACTAATCTAATGCCACTAACCTAATAAAAAAGCTAACCTTTACAGCTACAGCTTAAAAAAAAGTTTAACCGATTCGAAGCAGACGTTCCACTTTTAAAAGAGTTCACGCTCGCGTTGATAATGTTCTAAAAAGAAATGATTACTGGTTCATGAGTAATCTGACGTAATACACCATTAGATAACGTTCATTGTCAGACGGTGAAAGTTCGTAAGCTCACCACAAGTGTAATGGCTTTAATAGGAGCACTTATTTTTAATATGAGAGGCCATTATATTCATAGTAATGGAGAGTATCGCTTTTAATTCTTGAATAATAACAATAATTATGATTTATAATCGGTATTGCTAATTTGAATAGCTTATGTGCTTTTATACTATATTGTGTATTTGACAAATGAATAGATTTCCTATTAACATTTCTTTTAATTTCTAATCGATATAGTATTAAGCATTTCACTTGCAACAGCTAAATATAATTCTTAAATCTTCTAATTGACACATTTCAATGCCTGAAGACAAACCTACGACTCTATAACAAATTAATGAGCAATACAAATTCACATCGAACCTAAGAGGCTGGGCGTGCGCAGGTGTCGTCGCGTAATCCTTACGTAACCACTAATTCTATTTCGAACCACTCTTGCGCATCTAAAGGGTAGAGTTATTAAAGCAACATTTTAGTGTCACTTGCAAATTTATAAATCGCACAGATGGCACATACCAAATATTAAAATCAGTATGTTGGGTCATAAATCCGATTACAGCATTTTAAAGCTCAAACGTCTGAAGTTAGTGGAGATGAATAAGAGTCTTAGGAGGATTTTATTTAATATCTTAGTGCTTACACAATTTAATTACTCTAAACTTCAATTTAGGTACAATGTTAAACATGAAATACGAAGAAGAAATCTGAACAAGATAAAACCTCCTGAATTTTAATTATGCTTTATTATAGATTCGAGGCTTATTTGTTCCGAAAACAGTCGTGAAAATAAATCATGATGATGCCAATGGATGGAAAAAAACAAGTAAACAACAGCACAATGCGTAGGGTTAACAAGAGGTTATTTATATCGTCGCATGAAGGACAGACAATCACTGGCTTGTAAGTTGTATCTACACTAGGTACCTTCTCAGCGTAGGCTATGCGACTTGTAGGCGATCGAAGTGTGATTTCAAACAGTGTGTTGATTGAATAGAAAATCGATGAGAAAAATAAAAGGTTAAAAAGCGCTTTAAATTTAGAATTCATTCGATCAGCAACAGTCAATTGTTTTTGGTTTCTGAAATCGATTTAAATTTGAATTAAGGTTCTGTTCTATTGTCGACAATCAATTGTTTTTGGTTTTTAAAATCGATTTAGATTTAAATTTAGGTGGCTTGTTCTATTTTTGACAGTCAATTGTTTTTTTAATGAAACACATTGTAAGTAGTGAAGATGATAGAGCGAGCTTTCAGAAGAATATGCTATTTCAAGTTATGATTTAACAGATGCATGTTATACAACTCAAATAAAATTGTTTTCAGTGAAAATTATGACCAAACAATCCATCATTCATATTTCTGTCAAGGACCAATAAATTGAAGGAGACATTGTCATTTTTATAGAAAAAAATATCGTCAGTCATTGTGTTAAGGATGGGAACACACAGGATGCATGCATTGTTCAATAAAACGTTCAGCCGTGAGATATCATTGTAGACGGTGTATTTTTGCCAAAGAACAACAGTTTCCGGTGCATTGTTTACGTGCAAGATCGTTAATTATTTCGTGGATTTCCGGTCAAACGACCTCTTGATTAACTTTGACTTTATTTTGAGAAGTAACCTTA
The DNA here is from genome assembly GCA_916618015.1 of Xestia c-nigrum. Taxonomy (NCBI): domain Eukaryota; kingdom Metazoa; phylum Arthropoda; class Insecta; order Lepidoptera; family Noctuidae; genus Xestia; species Xestia c-nigrum. The sequence goes on from OU745246.1 coordinate 22,000,583, forward strand.
GAGATATCTTGCCAAGTGTGGGTCGTTATCTTTGTAAACAAACGTTTTAACAATGGGTAATGTCTGTAGGTACGTTATGAGATTTCTCATAATACAAAAATAGACTAAAACCTTTTTCGCGTGAAGGGTAGGCTGAAATACAGAACTTAACTTTTGCATAGAACTTTTGCTTCACGTACTCCTTTCTCATAATAATGTGACAATAATTACTTTTGAAGTTACGTTAAAAGAAATTGGAATAAGGGCAGGAGTCAGGAATTACTTTTCGAAGTTCCTTATTCAAGGAAATCGGTGCCGTTAGAAAACCCTAAAACCCTACATTTTATTTTTATTTCAATAAAAGTATTATTACAGTTCAAAATTCAATCTCTATAACGACACTAAAACAATTTGTTTCAAAACACATCGGGTTCAAATATTTGTACAGTCAGTTCAATGGCTTATAATTACTCAATCATGGCATTAAACAATTATCCGAAAAAAATAATAACAACATTAGATTACGAGAGAGAGTAACCTAATTATCCAATTAACTCAAAAGTCAGATAATTTGCTGAACACGCAATGCATGAACAAATTGATGGTCACTTTATAACTATCGACAGCAATTTAACTACAAAATGTTATAAAAAAACTGTAATAGACGATAAAAACTGTAATAGATGTATATTTTCTCTAATAAGAATTCATTCTTGTTTATTTTTGTCAAGAAACATGTTACAGAAACACCAATTAAGCTGCTTCTTAGCTTCTATTGTTGAGCGACTGTAATTGCTTTTTCTGAATATTTCATTTAAATTGTTTTTTCAGACAAAATACACGAAGATTACACAGACAAACCATCGCAAAGGAAAGTCGTTATTATTGCTCTCTGCTGATTACATTTTCTATTTCAGTTAAGCATTGCTTGCGGCGTTTTTTTAATAAATCCGAGCTCAGTCACTAAGGGTAATGTTCGACTTTGAAGTCTGAACAGTCTGTATCTATATCTACCAACTTTTTATTAAAGACAGATGAGGCTGTTTCATTAAAAAAATAATCAGAGACGACAGTCTTTTGTTTTTCCGCCAGTATCGCTGTTTTATTTTATAAAAGAATCTGAGACGACAGTCTTTTGTTTTTCCGCCAGTATCACTGTTTAATTTTATAAAAGAATCTGAGACGACAGTCTTTTGTTTTTCCGCCTGTATCTACTCATTAATATCTGTATTCTGCCTATAGGCCAATTTATTTAACATTATTTATTTTTTTATTTAAACTTCATGTACAATAGTGGTACATAGGAACCTCAGAAGTCCTTCAAGTCCGTTTGGGCATCATGATTTCTACTGGCCAATTGGTCAGTTATTTTTATCTATCTATAGCCTAATAATACATCTAGCCAGTGACAGGTTTATTCCCAAACCAAGTCACGTTTAAAAGCAATAACAAAATCAGATAATATTTAACTCACAGTAGTTATATGCGCACTCAAGCAACTGATACATTTTCTCCGTGTTTTCATTGCTCTCGTGAAATTCACGCACGCACCGCGAGACTCGATAATCAAATACCTTCACGCTTGCTATAATGACATTATGAATATTTGATAGCGTGCCTAACTACCGTTAAAGTTACTTTTAGTTTACAGTGTTAAGGTAACCCGGCCATTTATTAGTAAGGTTTAATTTAACCATAGATTTAATAGACCGTAAACAATAACACTGACTCAAATGAAACAGTTAAAGTTTACATTTTTTGTTACTAAAAAGATTTGTAAGCAATTAGAAAACAAGCACACATCGTTCAAGATTGTTCTATTAAAGAAAAAGTCGAGATATATCGGTGCTTGCGCAATTGATCGCGTTGTCCGTGAGAACTCGGTACGTGTTAGAAATCCTAACAATGGTGAATTCCACAAGCGCCTCATAACTAACCTCAGAGTGAAAACTGAACATCCTGTAGAAGAACACGAGTTTTATATTAATGGTATCACTTAAAACCTGCCTCCGGGCAAGTTGCACTACGCCTACAGAAAATGGTGAACAAATTCTGGACAAGAATAGATTTCCTATTAGAATATTGTACCAGGGAATCATGACGTAAAAGGAAAGGTCAGTTGAAACAAAGCTTGCCATGAAGTGATGAATAAAATAAGGTGATACTAAGGAATACCAGGGAAGCATAGCATAGCAGGGACACGCCTTATGCAGTAAGTGAAACAAAGCTACCAATAATTCACGATGATGAATAAATGATTTATATCTGAAGACTTTCTGTATCATCTTGCAGGAATGTGAAAGGACACGTCTGAGTTACGTTAACTTATAAGCCAGAGGTTAAATAGCAATGAAAAAGTCAAGGAGGTTGCATCAAATAGTTTGTTGCACTTTGAATTTGAAAGCGTAAGCTTCTGCAATATTTTGTAAGTACTGTTAGAAAATATTTGCTTTAAAGATATAAGAGATAGATAGAAGCTGAAGATTTATGTTGCTTCGAAAATAAATAAATTGGGATGAGGTCATCGAGATTTTGCAGCCATTATAATATTTGTATAACCTCATATCAATTACTGTTAGGCCACTCAATGATAAAAGACAATGATTATTCTACAAGTCAATAGTCAAGAAATGATATTGTCATTACACTCAACTTCCGTCATTCTTTGAACGGAAGTGAGTGCTATAGAAGTCATGAGGAAGTCCATAATATGGAGGATGTTCGGATACTATGGTCAACGGTAATTGGCTGAATAATTTATTTATTAATAATTAAGTGCGTATGTCAGAATTGAAAGTCTGCCCTTGATCAGTTATCACTATCGATAGCGTATTTTTGTAGAAAAATAAACAACGACATTATTTTCATGATAATATTATGAATACAGGTAATCTATATGGTTTTTTTAGGGTGAATATTTCAGCAATTCATCAAGACATGGGACTATTTCTAGACGACTTTGGAAGACGAGATATTCTTCAAAAAAGTTTCGTTGTTTATGGAATTCAACTGATGCCAAGCAACAAACTTATGAAAGAATTATCGCCCAAGATATAACTTTAAACAAACATAACTTAACTAAACGGCTTCGGAACTACCTCGTTATGTAAACTTAAGTTTACTTAAGAACCAACTTTCGATAATCATTATGTAGCAGCACGTGGGAACCATTGATCCCATTCCAAACGCTTTTGAGCAACACAAACATACATCTATGTCATAACTTGACACTATAGTGGGTGCGTGTATTGCGAAAAATGCTAATCAGTCAATTTTGATTGCGCAACACCCTCTATGTATAGAATATTATATACTGTTAAAAGGATTGCAACATTTCTCTAAGGTCACTGAATTTCTTTGCATAGAAATTATGATGTAATCTTTTTGTGTGCATCATTTTTTATGCAGCACTTATAATAATGAAACGTTTCTATTCATTTTCTGCATTTAACTATGAATTAAGTGAAAGCTTCTTTATTAGAAGCTTACGAACAAAACTTTCAATAAGTCATAAAATTTATATCGATAAACTTTAAACGGGTAAGCAATAGTTTTGACATAATAAACAATTATTATGAAAACCCGAGAAACCGCTTTCTCGTGCTTTGCAGTCGATAACTGCATGCTCTTAGTACAAGACCAAATACCAGCTCTAGTTAACATTAAACTGCTCAAACTTTCTGTACTATGATGACGTTATGAGGTCATTGACATGTGTGAAAAAAGAATAGTGCCAGTAGAAATGGGGTTCTTCGGCATCGCAATAAGACCTAGTTCACACACTTGTAAAGCATTATGTGATTAATTATATCAATGTGTTACAGACTCTATTGTTCTGCAAAGATGTCAGAATGTCATATTGCAAGATTCATGTTTGATGCAATTTTGTACTTTAGGCGACAGTACTAACAAGGTTGATTTTCAGCGGACACTGATAGTTCTAAAGCTCCATAACATGATTTCGCCAATAAATATCCAGTACTGATGCGATCAGTCCGTGTGTCACTGGGGCAAGTCATTGTCGTTACACCACATCGCTGGCCGCAATCTATCTGTTCTCAACACTTGTTGCGCGCGCGCAGTTGCAACGCTTAAGTGTGGAAACTGTATCGATAACACTTCAACTGCTTTTGCGTTGCTACGCCAATTTAATTTTTATCGATACGTGAGAGCAGGCTCGCCACACATCTAGATTGTTCCGTCGTCACTGGACACAGGTATACGTCGATCGCTTCGCGGGCGCACCCTAAATATTTCAAATGTTACGTACCCACGCCGAGGGCGGCTGCTAGCACTATTAAACACCGTGAATTCATGATTAAACTGTAAGTCCTTGCACGAGTGAAGTGGACACTGTAACGTTCAAGCACACACTGCGAGCGGGTGAATGGGCGGTTGAGGCTTTTATATCGGGTAGGCGTACGCGGCGCAGCGACGGTGAAAAGCGACGCCGGCGCCCGCGCAGGCCCCGCGGCCGCCCTCCTCACTCCCGGCGGGGTGCAAGCGCACCCCCGCGACGCTGTCAAACGTTTGTACATCATCATCACTCGATCATGGTGTTAGTAAAATTCATTTAGTCCCTGTTGCACACCCAGCCAAATATTTGCTCCATTACTACTTTCTTATGGACACTGTAAAGATAAAAGAAATAAATAATAAATCAACCTCTACTCTCTTTTATGAATATGTGTAATCAATATTCGTTTATTGTAAAATCTATACAATTGATGCATTGTACACACATCATCGCATATGTTAGGTAATCGTTGCTAGTGTGTTTTATTATTTTTATTCCGAGAGTATTAGGACACGATTATGAATTTCTGTAACCATATTGCTAAATCTATTTGGTAAATACATGTCTTGATCAAGATGTTAAAATTAGTTAAAACATCTTTTATTTATGTTGAATTAATTCGATTTTCAGTTTGTTCTAGACTAACTATAGCACATCTGACTACTTCGATTTTATTTTTGGGAGTTCAAACATGTTATGCTCCCTTCATTTATAAGAAGGTCAGTCTAACCCTCATACAAAACGCAACAAAATAAAATACTAGAGACATACATGCAAGCTCACTTGATTTAAAAAAAGAGAGTTTAGCATTACAGTGCCACTTTTTTTGAGAGAATGAGATAAATTCATAACGAAAGTTGATTAAAATTACTTACTTATCTATCGTGCCAGTCTTCTGGGCACGTTTCCCGATGAGAGCGATGCGGAGGAGTACTTTGACGCCAAAGTCAGTATTGACATTGTTGTATACATTGATATTAGTTTTACGTGTAGTTTTATTTTTGTAATTATATATAGTTTTAGATGTAGTATATAATATTGCTTATCTAATAAAACAAATTAATTTACGCATTTTTTGTTTTGAAACAATCCCCTCTGGTGGGTATTTATCGGTGGGGATTTCTGGAATAAATCTATTTTATACGACATAGTCTTGCGTTTGACCGCACCACCCCCGATGTGTTTTCACCTCAAACTGTTAAATATGCCAGAGGATACTCAAATCCATTCAGTCAAAACATCTCGAGCTCACTCAAGCAACACAAACAAACGATCTACAGTCCAAGTGGTCGTGGTAGCAAACAGCGAAAGTGTTTTCCGAGATGAATCACAACATACTTACTGATCGATGGCTTACGAACCTTGAATTAAACATCGCATTCATAAAAGGAAATGTTCTAACCATAATAGGAGGTTAATAAAATTAGCATGAGGTGATATAGCTGGGTTTTATCTTCTATCTTTCTCTACATATAAAATAGTTTCTTGGACAACGTAGTTTGAATGGGTGTTTAGTCTCAACGGACCAAAACTGTGATTGTCCCTTTAAACTTATTATTGTTTTTTCATTTGTTTTTTTTAATCACCCGTTGGAGGGTGTCCGTGAAAATAATAGTTTTCTAACCCAGGTTAGGTTTTGACCTAATCTCAGTGGTATGTCAGCGTGGCAATGCGGCCAGTTTTCTGGGCACGTTCCCAGATGACAGCAAAGAGGAGTACTTTGACCCCTAGGGACACATCAGAGTACTCCTAAAAAAATTAGAACTTAGCGTTAGAAGAAGATATGCAGCGCCAAACCCAAATAATTTGGGATGAGAGTAGAAGCATGTTGATTATGTTTTACTGTCAGCAAGTCTTACTGTATCACGCGAAAGTCTGTCAGGAAGAATGAATGGATGGATAGATTGTTGCTACTCTTTCACGTAAAAACAACTGAACGGATTTAGATGAAATTTTGCTCGCAGATACTTTAAAACCTGGATCAACACTTAAGTTACTTTTTATTCCGGTAAAATGGAGGAAAATTATCGAACTCCACGTGGACATAAGCAAGTTGATAATATTACTAATTCATGCGAACAAAGTCATAGACATAAGCTAGTTGTTGATATTCTCATAGCGTAGATATCAAAACAATAGTTTTACACTCGGCTGATAACTAAGGTTGGGTTACAAGGTTCAGAGACCAAAATCTCTCATTGATCTCTTTGAGCGGAACTACGGATGTATAAAATGGTGGATTCATGATTTTTTCATTCATAATTCGTATCTCGTTGCTTAGAAATGTTTTTGCATTTCAATCGTTGGTTTTAACTACTAGAATCATTCCTATTTGACAAATATACTGAAATTTTACGAGTAGGTACGAATTAAAATGTGTACTGAATTTTTTTAAGAGTTAACGGTTAAAATACAGATTAATATAGTTATCAGTGCGTAGTGTCTGTAAATTATACTTAGAACTGTCTTCAAAAATATGTGTAATGTCTTTCACTGCTACGATCTTGTAAAAGTCAAGTTATTCAAAGTTTAGGTGGCGTTTAGCTAATTTCTGTCGATCTCTAAGGCAACAGGGTGTGAGTGTATTATTTAAAACAAATACTTTACAAAACATAAACATCACGTTTATGATCCCCAGAGGGTCCCTCTGCTTACAGAGGTGCGTACCTTTTCCTACACCAAGATTTCGCCAATTTTATTAATATCCAATGAAAAAGGAGCCTATTGACATCAACTGGGCACAAATCCAGACTCCGTGGCGGGTACTGAGAAATTCCTTATTATAATAACACTTTGCCGAACTGGGAATCGAATATTGAAGAGATACTAAGGTTTCATTCAAACTCCCAATGTCTTCTCTCATCTATTTATAAGCCCAAAGGCTTAAGACGCCTGCGAACCATGCGTATTTCATAGAAACGTAATACCAAAATAATTTGTAAATTAAACATATTCTTAAGGTAGTGTATATAATATATATTTTGATTGGATACTTTAACAAGAGTTTTATGAAAAATAAGTTTAATATAGAAATTTTAAATTTCTTATATCTCGTCTTTGTATCATTATCCTCTCAAAAAATATATTTGAGAACATAGATATTCTAGAATCCAATCGAAATAAATACATACTACCTTAGGAATATGTTTGATTTACAAATAATTTTGGTATTACGTTTGTATGAAATACGCATGCTTCGCCGGCCCCTTAATTAAAGTCTGTAGAATAAAAACATTGACACCGTAGATACCTACTCATCCTAATCTTAACCTAAAGCACCAAACAGTAGACTCAATTTTCAATAAAATCCCGAGACTCAAAGTCTGCCATAACCATTTCTATCTCGATTTCCTCGATACCTGTATAGGGTGAGTATTATGGCAACTGATAGATAAGATCACGCATGCGATAAGTGCGTATATTTAGGACAAGGATGTAGGCAGCAGTCGACGACCGTCCGCGCCCGTCGCGAAGGCCTGCTAGTTTCACGGCAGACGTACAACGAGTATGCAAGTGTAGACGTGGCAGTTGAGTGATATGAGAACGTTTTTTTATTCCTATTTTATTCTCTGTTGCAGACGAATAAGTAAGACAATATAGGCTCAGATTTTTTTTTGTATTTCGAAATCTAGTTGATACCCGGCCCGTATTCTTTTTTATTTTTTCATATTTTACTCCCTAAAATAGACAAAAAAGCAAGACATATACGTATAGTCTCAGTGTATTCATCTGAATTTCGAAAAAGTTTCTAGTTGTACTAAAATCAACTTGATGGATTAATAATATTCACCTGGGAAAATAAAACTTAGTATTTTATTTTATTTCAATTTTTTTATCGTTTTTTTTTTTAGATTTATTTAAAAATTTGTTCTTTGTTCATGTACTACTATAGCGTTACTGGCTGATGATAGCATTTCTATTTAAGGTGGAAGAGTAGCCCGCGAAATTTAAATGTTCTTACTTTTTTATATAATTTGCAGATCGGTGTCAGCTTGTATATTGAATCAGAATCATAAAAATTCAAATCATAACTCTAAGTTCAAATTTCTTGATCATCAAATTAATAATACCAACACTTTTGAAACTTCCTACTAATCCATCAGTTACGTAAACTAATTGTTTTATTAATGATACTTACCTATACCTTCCTAGAATTTTATAAATATCATTGTTACCATTTAAAAGTAGGTAAGTCATACTACTTTCTTTTTTTGGAAACTAAAACAAATAAATAATAAAAAATAAATATCGCTGGACATTAACACACAGTGCCATCTAGTGCTACACTAAGCAAGGCTTGTATCGTAGAGACCAGATAGTTGATATTACCACATATTGTACTTTTTGGTTTGTAAATACATACTTACAATACATATAAACATCCATGACTCGGAAACAAATGTCCATGCTCATCACACAAACATTTGTTCCTACCGGGATTCGAACCCGGGACCCTAAGAACGTAAGGCAGCCTCACTACCACTACCTCATTCAGGTCGTCAAAAACTATCTGACATTAACGAAAGGACCTTTTCTACCTACTCCTCGTTACAAAACATGACTAATAGCTTGGTCTTTGCCGTCGTCACCGCGATGTTTGCCTCACTGCGCCGGCGCAGCTATGTGCAGTATGCGGAAGGTAGCGGGTGACAACGAAATGCCTAAACTCACAATCACCACTAAAATTATAGTATTCAACTCTTGATGGAGAATTAAGGAATTTTGTGAAACGTTTTAAGAATAGGGTACTGACTGTTCCATCTTAGTGAACTAACAAAAGAAATTGAATTACATCAGGTATTTTTAAATCGTGCCTCAGTAACATTCCATTTTCAATTTAAATTGCTGGCTGACAGTTAAATGAGCTGTGTAGGTTCTAAATTCAAATAGAATCTCATTCTCGTGCAAACTCTAATTTTTTACCTCTTTGGTGATTTTGTTGATAAGGTTAAAATTAGGCAGAGGTTTACCTAATAAGTACACCCACATTTAGCCAGTTATATTTAAATCCCATGTAATAGAGGGTAAGCGTATTGCCATCAACGAGGCGCATTCCCAGACTCCGTGGTTGCTATCATAGATAATACAAGATAGCAACTGTGGTTTTTGTTTTTAAAACTATGCACCCAAGCTGTTATATGGCGCTGTTACTTTTGTTCAACCAAATAAATACAAAAAGTAATTCCTGACTGAGGATTCCAACATGTGAACTATTATTTACAAGGCAGTCGCTGGTTACCGCTAGGCTATCTACTTCACTGACAAGTGGTCCAAAATAGCTATTCTCGTTATGACAGTTGTAAGCTGTCAAACAGTTGAAAAGTTGGTGTCCACAAACACACAGATGTCAGCACATTCTATGAATATTTTGTTTGAAGCCAATGTATAGAAGTTTCACCCCTCTGGTTGCTACTGAAAAATTTTAGATAGAAAACCCAATATCTCTTTGCACGACCTCGGTATCGAACCTCTGGCTCATTCTTGCTTGATGCTGTCAGACGTCAGTTCATCTAGTATTTGGTAATTTGGGTTTTCTGTCATTCATAACAATAAGGTATAATATGTATGAGACAAAAAGCTGGATAATAGATAGGAACTACAATAATAGGCTTGTTAACTGAAAAATTCTAATTAGTCCGTCACTTAGATTTTCAAAAAATATTTGACCCGTATTTTTTCTTTTCTCACATAAACCAAAATTGACGAAGATACGACGCTTTTAAAATTCCCAATACGTCACGCCGTGCTATAATTTTTAGTGCGTTGTGACGTCACGAGCCCCCACTCCCGAGTTTTGATGCGTTCTAACTTCGTCAGCATTCATTGATTTACAAAAACAAAAAATTCGTGTCCATTATTTTCCAATACTCTAACTGACGGACTAAATAGATTTGCAATTTATTGATGGTGGAAACTAGCCTATTCCTTGCAGGATATTTCAACTTAACAACAATTACAATCGATATCGTTTTTGTTGAGTGCTTGTTCCTATCCGTTTAAACTAGAACTAGATGCATAGAAAAGACACTGGTTTATGTAGGATGAATTGTGCGATGGTCATCCACAGCTCATTTGGAAGACCAGTCCTCTTTGAATCAGTCATGCATCCCATAGAGAGCAAACCATAGCGCCTGTTTCATCATAATTTTCTTGCCCTTATCCCAATTAATTTGGTGTCGTAGCATGTCGTCTACTTGGAAGAGCTCGTGGCTAAATGAAAACAGACGGTCAGGTCGACCTTTAGGTAAAGCCGTCTCTCATACATACCGAGTTTTCTGCCTCAGAAAGCACGTTAAGCTGTTGATCCAGGCTGTCATTTGTAGATCTTTGACAGTCGTTATAGGTAGTCAACGGCCCGAAAAGTCTGACAACCAGTCTTACCAAGTGGTATCGTATTACTCAGTACTAACTCGGTTGTGGAGGTCGTATAGGCAGCCGCTCCATGTAAAATACTGATATTCAGCTGCATTCGGTAATACTGGAAGCCAAAGCCGATGTAGCATGTCTTCTATTTCCAAACTTCTCTATTACTCAATATCTCCGCATTCACCTCCTTTTTAGCCAAATCATCCATACCGCCTATTCATCCACCACGATACTCATTAACAAAAAATATTCAAATCATCGACCACATTAGCATACGATGCCTTACTTCCCAAGAAACCATAGTCAATGGCAATAACTCAATGCGATCCCAATAAGTTGATACAAAACGGTACTCCTCGATTATTATTCATGAAGGCTGCGTGCACGAAATTGTGCACAGTCGAGTCGTACGCGCACTTGGTACTGATTGTATATCATATACAACGGTGTATTGTAGACTAATTTAAATGAGGAATGTGTTTAGGGATCTGTATGAAATTTTACTGCCTCATTGGTTGGAGCGACTGCAGAGCATGGAGTCCTAAGTTATATTCCCAGGTCGGACGAAGTGCTACTAAGTTTTTTCTGTCAGGAATTACTCAGTAGTAGCCACGGAGTCTGGATTTGTGCACGGTTGATGGGAATAGGCTCGCCTCTGTTACATAGGACTTAAACATAAGTGGCGCAATGTAGGTGTACTATTAAGTGCACCTAAACCTAACTGGGGAATGTAAGTGTACGATTAAGTGCACCTAACATAACTGGCGAAATGTAGGTGGACTATTAAGTGCACCTAAACATAACTGGCGAAATGTAGGTGTACTATTAAGTGCTCCTAAACATAAATGGAGAAATGTAGGTGTACTATTAAGTACACCTCTGCCTAACCCTTCGGGGATTATTGGCGTGATGTTATGTTATGTTATGTATAAAGATTAAAAGCTTAAATTGTAATGTAGAAAAGTATTGAGCTGAACCAAGACATCCACTTTACGTTCAGTCATTTATTTCGTCGCCACTGCTCTGAACATGGTTTGTGGGCGATGTAGAGTTTAACGCACTTCAGGGAAAGTCAAAATCAAAATATTTTATTCCACATAGGCCTAGATGGGCACTTATAAAACGTCGAAAAATGTGCACGGTTCGCGTTGGTCGATTCCATGGAGAAGAACCGGCAAGAAACTCCATGGTTACTCTTTTCAAATCAGTTGCAGCATTAGTACTTTACTCGTAGTATGGGAGAACAGCGTAGGCCCGACAATAGGTCGTTGCTTACTATACAAAAAATGTAAAACAAGTTATCATTCACCGACACAAATTCGTGAAATTGATGAGCATTATTTCGTTTTCATATACAATGTATTTGATCTTCATCATATGACATAATACCACATTATTTGAATGATCGTGCCATTTGTAATACTTAATCTATTTCCATTCATTAACTTTTATGACCAGACTTCTATTACCCGTCATCTTGAGAAGCCTACCATGTATATAATTTCTTTTACTTTATCATTGAAAATTAAGATTTAGACCTATTTTCAGCAGTTCGTCTGGTTTTACGATACATTTTGCTGTATCATTCTCTGATATAAATTCGTAAAATTGATGAACATTTTTTCGATTTCATATAGAATTTATTTGATCTGTATCTTATGACATAATACATTAATTTAATGATCATGCCATTTGTAATACTTAATCTATTTCCATTAATTAACTTTTAGGAATTTACGGAACACATTACATTAAATGAAATGACATCATATCCTGTGACTAAACGAGTAGATTTTGTCATTCCCAAAAAGGAATTTAAGTACATAATTATAATTAATTTAGAAATTGTATCGTTAAGAATTACCTCATTTATCTAGCCTTGATAAAGTTGGATAATAATATTGACAACCGTTGGGTGACTAAATATAGTAATGATGTAAGAAGTCGTTTAACTAAATATTTTAGGTTTTAACGATTCTAGGAGTGTTCAATGTGATAATGGATTTTACAAAGAATATTTTATTGTGATACTGTCATCTTTCGGTCATATTTTGGCCCAACGTTTAGCTAAATTCAAAGTTTAGCTCTTCGACGAAGAGCTAAACTTTGAATCAGATATAAAATTCATAGTTATGTTACGATTCCCATTAGGTTCTGTGGCAGCCAGCACTACAAGAAAATATTAACAACGGAAGAAAAAGCATTTATTAGTCTCGCACAGAATTGTTGCTGTTTGCCTCTCCCATAGTCTCCCACTCCTCTCTACGTGCGTTCTCTCAGGCAAATCTCTCGCAAACACTTCAAAGTCGTCACGCCAGCGTTTTCTAGGCCTCCCTCGGCGATGCTGCCTGTCTTCTGGCACCCACTGAGTGACTCATTCCACTTAGGACACAAACAAATGAAGATCTAATATAAAAATCTGACCATAAGAGTATACTAACATAGGTATAGACGAAACCCGACAATACTGTCAGGCCTTACCTAGCCAAAACGCCTACAACACCCATCTGATTGGGGGTTCCTCCCTTTTCTATGGGGTTGAAGAACTTTACACCCAATTCTTCATACCCTTTTTTTTGGGATGGGTAATAATCAAATAACTTCTCCCACTCTTTGCGGAGCGGGAGGGAGTGTCAGACTTTTACCGACTAAAACGTATCCATGTTCCTTCCTCGCTCTTTATGTTCCGAGGGGCCACGGTATCTCTTAGATATTCGATATTCAAAGAGTCCCGCAGCCCCGGCAGGATTCTTCATACCCTAAAGTTCAATATTCACCTTGCCAAGCATTCTACCAATCTTTAAGTCTATAATCACTATAATCAGCTTACCTCGACGAACACAAATTAGGTAAACCTACTAAACCTAAGTCCAGACGAAGCTATTTACATGTTAATACGGTACAGTAACCTACATGACATAACTTACTGAGTTACGCAGACCCCTATGAATAATGGATATAAGCCTTTTAAGTACTTTCAGCAAACAATGTTTTCAAATTCAATTGTCAATACTCATTTTCTACTCTAACACAGTACGTAACGATAAAATCATGACCGGAAAAAAATAACCCACGAAAATTCCACTCTACAATACATTGCTGATTTTGTTTAAACGATATTCTTCAGAATAGTTAGTCAAGTATCAATGTACATCATATAAGCCTATGTAATACGTAAACTATTACATCAATGCTCCTCTGACACGAAGCTTGTAATTACTCAATCGTTGGCATTTGAAGATGCGCACGCGCAGGCAAAGGTCGTTGGTTCGTGTACTCGGTCGGTTACTGACCTACAAGTTTCGGAGTTATTTACAAACGGATAAAGGGTTGAACTTGTTTCTTTATTTAAATAAAGACCCGTTAGCACATAAATAAGGACTTTCTTGAGTAAATATAAGGTTGAGTATCCTGAGAAAAAAAAACTGAACTGCAAGTCATTGTCGTTTCCTTGATAGATGATAAATCACGTCTGTTATTCCCGTAAAGTTAGGCCTTAGTATCTATAGTGTATACTATAGATACTAAGGCCGGAATATAGCCGGATAATAGTGGGTATCCACTATTATCCGGCTATATTTAAGTTCTGTGTAAAAGTGTGGTGGTTGAGGTCATTACCATCACAGTCACAATATGTCCTGTCGAAACCTGGGCGGTTTCAAAGCGTTAGTGGATTTTTCGGCATGAGTAGTATCCCGGAAGGTTTACGACTAAAAAGTCTATAAGTATAGGGGAAACCAAATAACACTTTATCTGGAGATCTAACTTCAGCTCAAGCTCAGCAACTGTGACTACTAGATCAACAAACAAAGCAGTAATCATAACGTGTACATAAGGTATCATATTACCCAGTACTAACTGGGTTGTAGAAGTCGGACAGGCAGTCATCATCATCATCATCATGTCAGCCGCAAGACATCCGCTGCTGGACATAGGCCTCCCTCAAGTGTCGCCACATTGACCGATCCCGTGCTACTCGCAACTATCGGATTCACGCAACCTTCAAGGTTGTCTTTAAAAGATCGCTTTTAGGGATAAGACCGCCCATTGTGTCTTTTAAAGTGTTTTACATTTTTGTATCTGTAATTTTTATGGTGTACATAATAAAGAGTATTCTATCTTCACCAGGTCATCGGTCCACCTAGTGTCAGGCCTTCCAACGCAACATCTCGTCTTCCGGTTCGCGGTCGCCACTCCAGAACTTTTTGGCCCTATCATTTTGCGACCAGTCACTCTATGAATATTGATATTCAGCTACAGCCGGATAGAATGGGCCGACCCGAACATAGTCAGGGAAAGGCTAGGCAGATGTTGACATGTCATGACATAATCTTCTCAAAATGCTAGAAAATAATAGTTAAACTGTAAGATAAATACAACAGACATATCAGATTCAACACTACCCATTACGTAAATTATTATTGTTAGCTCGATTTCGGTCTTAGTGACAGAAGCTAAATTGGTGAGGGTCATCATTTGTCGTATATAGGGACGCTGTGTTATCATATCATTTCATTGATTGTGTGATTATACAGGGTGTAAACCACCTCATCACGAACCAAACATTCTGTACATCAAAATCAGTAACTTTACGTAAAAGATATTGCTGGGAAACGACTATTTTTTGGGGTGAAAAATAATGTTTTGTGGTAAAACTCAATAAAACGCACTTAAAACATTGTGCTGTTGGATGCATTGAATAGTACCTACGGGGGTCATAGAGGTGGCTAAAGATCTTACAGTAAAAACTTGTAATAAAAAAAAACTTGTCAAAAAGGTGGAACTTCGACCCCCAATATCTCCGTAACTAGAAGGTTCCCAGGTTTGGTGTGAACAAAAAAATCATCGCAATGACGGGGACAAAAAGTGCCTTTCGCTTTATTTGTTTAGAAATAGTTATATACAAAATAACATATTTTTGTAAAGTTATCAAATAAAAAAAAAATAAAAAAAAATTGAAAAATAAATAAAAAATAAATAAAAAAAAACCCAACAAAAAAAAATTAGGTTTGCTGTAAGAAAACCCAACTCTGGTTAAGCTCGCCTTTGTACATAAGCTATATTATTGCAAGTATTATGTATATTTGTTGTTTTTTTGTGTGCAATAAAGAATAAGAATAAGAATTATCAGTTTTTTACATAATTACCGTTTTGTTAAACTTCAGCGCTTCTTCTCATCTTCTTATGCGCACTGCCAAAGTGTGGAACTCTCTGCCTGCATCTGTGTTCCTATCCACATTTAACCTGCTCTCAAAGCAAGAGTGAACACGCATTTTCTTGGTACACTCGTTCTATTATACAAAAAAAAACTTCTATTTATCACAATTTTTGACGACCTGAATGGCGCAGCGGTAGTGAGACTGCCTTACGTTCTTAGGGTCCCGGGTTCGAATCCCGGTAGGAGCAAATGTTTTTGTGATGAGCATGGCGTCGTCAGTATTCCCGCGATCATGATGCTTGCAACAGCGTCGAAATATCGGGTGCTCAAAACAAAAGAAAATCACGTATATAATCCCGTAAGTACTTTAAGTTCGATACCCTAACTCTCTGCCAACAATCATAGCAGATGACTTTAAGATTATTTCAGAGGTCAAGCGCAACGATCACCTGGCCGAAGCAATCTTTAAGGAAAGTGTGTGCAGGTATTCATGTTAATGTAGATTTTATGATTTAATAATCTCAGGTTTTAATTTTAAATAAAAAGGCCCATATGTTCTGGTGATTCTAGATCGAATAAAACATAAAAAATGGGTGTAACAATAAACTTAGCAAAACCGAAAGGCTTTTATTCTAACCGCCATTGCTTTTTTTTTTGTTTAGGCCATACCTGAAAAACTTCTAGTTACGGCAATATTGGAGTTCAAGGTTCCACTTTCTTCACACGATTTAATTTTAAAAACTAGTAATAACTTTACTTAAAACACGAAGGTTTATTAGGGAAAGGGAAATGACCTCTATTGACATTTTAACTGGTAACAATAATTAATAGTGTAGTAAAATCAAACTCCACGCCTAACTAGTTTGACTGACCAAGTACGGAAACTATGTCATGTTGACTGTGTACCTCACTTCCCAAGTCGAAAGTGTCGCTTCAGGGAAACCAATTGCTCAATCTTCTTATGCGTCACCAAAGTATTGCGAATTTGAAGTCAAGATTACGTTGTGCGTACGTAATGCGTTGGGCCTTAAGTCATGGCTAAATCTGTTTCAACAAACAGGTGTCATATAAAGGGTGTAAAAAACCTTTTCATTACTAATACTCGGAAAGTAGGTCTGAAGTTGCCTGAGGAGCAGGTTAAAAGTAATACTTTTCAGCCCTAGGGAGAATCGCTTTCAACTGACAGCTGTCACATTATTAAAAAAAACTCTAGTGCTATTTTCATTTTTCTATTGAACCATATTCCGACTTCTATACAGCCTGTAAATTACAGCGCGATGTAAAATTGTAACAACATAAAATGATTCATTAAAGAATATATTTTTTTTAATAACTTAGTTATAATTTGGTTACAAATATTTCTACAAAATAACAAAGATTTGGGCAAAATATTTACTATTTTTTCAGTGATGATAGTGAAAAATAAAGGCTGAATAGCCCGCCACAGGAAAAAAAAATAGGCGGGAAAGCGGAAAAATCCGATCTTCATTTTATTTTCGAGTTGTTTCGTGTACAAAACATGATTTTTCAACCCAAAAAAATCGTTTCCAGCAAACATTTTTCGTAAAGTTACTTAGTTTGATGTACAGAATGACAGCTTCGTAATGAGTCTGTTTACACCCTGTAGATGTGTATAACACATGGGGTCCAGCCATAACGGTGTTGTTATTCTTGAGATGATCACACTCATAGCAAAACATAGGTTGCGGGAATCCGTTGGATACGATTCGCACGGGACCGGTCAATGTGGCGACACTTGGGGAAGGCCAATGTCCAGCAGTGGACGTCTTTTGGCTGAAATGATGATGATGAAGATGATAGCATAACATCACGCCTGTAAACCCCGAAGGGTTAGGCAGAGGTGTACTTACCTAATAGTGCACCCACATTCCGCTAGTTATGTGTAACTAGCTGACCCACGCAACTTCGTCTGCGTCACATAAAAGAGAAAAACGAAAAGAAAAAACACCCCGTTTTTGCAACATTTTTCATTCCTGCTCCGCTCCTAATGGTCGTAGCGTGATGTTATAAAGGGTGTAAAACACCTCTTCACGAAGCCGAGAGGCACTTACTTGTTCTCCCCATCATTGCGATCATTTTTTTGTTCTACACCATACCTGGGAACCTTCTAGTTACGGAGATAGGGGGGGTCAAAGTTACAACTTTTTGACAAGTTTTCTTTCAGAATCAGAATCAGAATCAGAATGTTTATTTGTCAACATAGGTAGTTACAGAGTCTGTGAGATGTTACATTTCATAATTATGTGCTCTATGTTTTGCCATTTGGCGTACAAATATTATAATCAATTTAAATTAAATACGGTTCAATAGGTACTTGCAGCAAATACATTTGGTATATAAAATTATTCACACATTTATTCAAATTATCAAAACAAGTCCTACAATAAATGTTCCCAAAATGCCAAAAATAAAATTAAAGAAATAAGATAAATTATAAAATTGTGAGAAGATAAAAATGTCAATTATAAAATTTGGATTGTCAAAGCAACTAATAAATCAATAAACTATTTCTACAATGTCAACAATAAAATAAGGAAGTAAATAAAATGTCAATAAAAGTATATAGAAATGTCAGCTGATTGCAATGTCTTTTAAATACAAGTTTATTTTGCAAGATTTTGCCTTTTAACACCTCCACGACCCTTGTACTATTCAATCCATCCATCAGCACAATGTTTTAAGTGCGTTACATTGAGTTCTACCACAAAACATGATTTTTAACCTAAAAAAAAAAAATCCCAGCAATAATTTTTGCGTAAAGTTACTTAGTTTAATGTACAGAATGCTTGGTTAACGGCTTTGTGATGAGGTGATTTACACCCTGTATAGTCCATTCCTCGATAAATGGACTATCCAACACAAAAAATATATTTTTCAATTTGAACCCTTCCTGAGAGTAGCGCGTACAACCAAACAAACAAACAAACTCTTCTGCTTTACAATATTAGTATAGATATAGAAAGGGGTCGAGCCTTCCGATGTCGCTTATATATTGATCTTTATGTCTGTAAAAAAACGCATAATTATTTTTTTAGGGACAGTTCGATCTTATTTTTGCAGTGTATTGTATTTTTGTATCGTCATTTTTTTTTTAAGATGGGAGAGCATCAAATGACTTCTCCCACTCTGGGCGGAGCGGGAGGGAGTGTCAGACTTTTACTGACTAAAACCCATCCATGTTCCTTCCTCGCCCTTTATGTTCCAAGGCCGCGGTATCTCTTTCGAACAGGCCCGCAACCCAAGAGTGTCATCCTGAACTTCGAAAGTAAAACTCACACACACCACATCACATCACACTAATATTTTAAATGGTTAAGTTTGTATGTGTGTGTGTACGGTTATTACAATTTCACCTTCGATCAATATTATTGATCGAAGAATTTCACGCTGAAACTACTGAACATAATTATTTGGATGAAATTTTGGACAAAGATAGTTCATAGGCTGCCTTACGTTCTTAGGGTCCTGGGTTTGAATCCCGATAGGACCAAATGTTTGTGTGATGAGCATGGCCATTTGTTTCCGAGTCATGGATGTTTAAATGTATAACAAGTATGTATTTCCAAACAAAAAAGTATATATGTAGTATATCAACTATCTGGTGTCCACGACCCAAGCCTTGCTTATAGTGTGGCACTAGATGCCACTGTGTGTTAATATCCAGCGATATTTATTTATTTATTATTACCACAAAGGTTACTTTTTATCTCAGTTAAATAATGACAATTATTGAACCAAGATTTTGTAACAATATTTTGATTTAAAAGAGTGTCCATGGAGTTTCTTACCCGTTCTTCTCCATTAAAGATCTACGCTAGAGAATGGGCAACTACAGTACTTGCACAGTTTTTGTCTTGTGACTGGGACTGTAGCTACTTTAAATGTTCATTTTTGTTTCGACAGTTCATAAGTACCTGTAACTGGCCTAATTGAAATAAATGCTTTTGAAATAAAAATGCTTCGATTTTGATTTTGACTCGAGGCGGGCGAAGCTGCGGACATGAGCTAGTGTTTTATAGGAATAACACGGAAGTGTGACAGTTACTTGCCTGATTAACACGAAGGTTAGATGGCAGAGTTCGTACCACGGTCAATAGAAAAATTATATATGTATCATTGGTTAAGGCGATGCTTGTTGCATCCACCATCATAATTATTCTCATGCTTTTTAACACTACTATAGCTGTTGCCCCTGGTTTCCCCGGTGGAATTTCGGTGCCTAACTGTCCCACGGGATCATATTGGAACAAAAAGTATCCTGTGTGTTAATCCAGGTTATTAACTATCTGTGTGCAAAATTTCAACAAAAGTCGTTCAGTAGTTTTTGCGTGAAAGAGTAATAAATATCCATCCATCCATCCTCACAAACTTTCGCATTTATAATATTACTCAGATTTAGTTTGAATCAGCGCAGTACATCTTCTTTTTAACCCCTAACGCAAAAACGACGGGGTGTTATAAGTTTGACGTGTCTGTGTGTGTGTCTGTCTGTGGTATCGTAGTTGCCGAACGAATGAACCGAATATGTTTTTGTTTTTTTTTTGTTTGTAAGATGCGTTAATCGGGAGTGTTCTTAGCTATGTTTGGTGGAAATCGGTCCAAGATGGCCGCCGCCACAAAATGGTGGATTACATATTTTATTACAATTCCCTCAATATGGGTATCAAATTAAACAGTTTGTAGAATACTATAAATACACTATGATACATTTCATGTAGTGATGACTGGTACCTAAGACCAAACGATTAACGAATTATTTTCTATTTAACTTTAAGTACATTATGGTCGAGGGTTTCTTAATTTTTTAATATTAGCTTACTTGTTTGATGTTTCTCTATAATCTTAGTGTCATCTTCAAAATAGTTCGTCCACGGTTTCTTTGGTCTTCGCCTTCTCTTAAAGTCACACACAATAAGTATACATACCGAGTTTCCTCCGTCCCTCGGAAAGCACCTTAAGCCGTCGGACCAGTCTGTAGATCTTTGACAGTTATGTTGTTGTTTGTTGTTGTGTTGTTTGTTGTTGTTGTTGGTAGTCAGTGTTCCAAAAGTCTGACAACCAGTCTTACCAAGGGGTATCGAATTCTAACCGCTGCTACTGATAAATTCCTATTGAAAATACTATAAAACAGTTTGCTCGCCTTAGGAATCGAAGCCAAGACTTCATGCTCAAGAGCAACGCGTACTTAGCTTCCATTAGAAAATGGCGAAGGCTTACAAAACATCTGTGTCATCAGTTACTCTATTTTAATATTATATAAAAAAACAACTACAACAATAAACAACAGCAATAACGACAACAAACAACAACTATTACAAGTCAGTTTAACGTATGCATTCCCCTTAAGTAAGGTTCTTTTATAAAGTTCACCACGGTCATGGCTATAATTATAATTAGTACTACAACGTTATAAACGCATAATCTTCTTATTTGTATAATTAAAAAGTTTCTATGTCCGTACATAATGTTTACATTTTTGTCCTTCGCTCACACTTATATAATGTGACAAGATTGACTTAAAATTATAGGAGGTAGATGTTTTCTGCAATTGTAAACAACTTTTTACAACTGTATTGTTTATTTATGTATTGTTGTTTAAGTTTTTGTATTGCAATGTAATGTGTATAGTCAACCTCATAAATCCTTTACCACCGTAAGGTTGCACGCCACTTGCACACGCCATAAAAACGTAAAAGTTTACCTTTGGACCAATAAGAAGTGGTTTGAAACTTGGGAAAATTTCAATTTACTCCGTTTTTTCTCAAATGTGATAAATAAGTGTAGGTAATGGTTAGTTATGAGGTCCACTGTACATAAGAACTATTTACATGACAGAGCAGAACTTTGGTTTATAACCAATCTTCTTGGAAAGTCCTTTCATGAAAACAGTAATTTTCAATTTGGTTCACAAAAGACGGGGTTACTAGGTCATCATCTGCTTAGCCTTTTCCCAACTATGTTGGGGTCGGCTCCCAGTCTAACCAGATTCGGCTGAATACCTGTATTTTACATGGAGCGACTGCCTGTCTGACCTCCACAACCCATTTATAGTTCTTGTTTCTATTTGTGTTATGAGTTAACAAACATAATTAAAAAGAAAACACACAACCGAAATGAGAACCTTCTTCATCACTGCTGGGTATAGGACTCCCCTTTCTTCCGCCACTCTTCCCGGTTCTGTGCCTCCCTGATCCAGCTTTTCCCCATTAAACATCAATAAAACAAATCCTGCTTGCTTTATAGAAACTCAACAATTAACAAATAAATAACAGCTTACCTAAATAACACGAACATTTTACTTAAACCTATAAATTAAACCACAAAATTCCGATCATTCTCATGGTAATTTATAACCCCGATTAGGTAGGCCCTACATTAACCCGAAGGCCGGTCAGGCTAACAAATATGAACGCCATTTGCAAACCACATTGACATTTTATGTTCTGCTGACAAAGTTGAAGCTAGCCATAACTTATTGTTCGTAATTGTTGCCTAACTTCCGTATTTGGTATCTTTACTCTATACTAATATTATAAAGACGAAAGATTTAGTTTTGATGTTACGAATAAAATTAAAAACTACTTGACCGATTTGAAAAATACTTTCAGCAATGGATAGCTACATTATCAGCGGGTAACATAGGCTATACTTTATCCCCGTACTTCTACGGGAACGGGAACTACGCGAGGGAAACCCCGTGACGTCCGCTAGTAGTTTATAACGCCCGTGTGTTTCCACTCCGAGGATCGACCGGAGGACACGGTGGAGATCTGCCCTGCGTGGACGGAGCACCGCCGTGTCCTCGTAGCGGCGATCGGCGGCTGTGACCTCTCGCGTCCGGCCCTGGTTCAATCCATGGTCCGGAGCGAGACGGAATGGGAAGCCGTCACCTCCTTCTGCGAAGCAGTCATGCTAGCGAAGGAGGTGGCGGAACGCGAGAGGGAGCGATCCTCTCGCCCCAGCCGCCGCGGGAGACGCACCGGGCGTCGGGGGTGACGTGGTGGCTACCGGGCACCCTAGACGCGGGCCTGTGGACGGTTAACTATGGGCTAGCTAGCCGTCCGTCTAACGACGACAGGCTGTGTTGATTCACACGCGCCTCAAAGAGATGTCAGTAAAGTGAAGCCGAAGCCTGCCGGGGATGCGGGAGTGTTCGAAAAAGATACCGCGGCCCCGGAACATAACGAGGAAGGCACATGGATGGGTTTTAGTCAGTAAAATTCTGACACTCCCTCCGTCATCATCATCTGCCTATTAATGTTCCCACTGCTGGGACAGGCCTCCTCTCTATGAGAGGGAATGGGCTATATAATATAATTCACCACGCGGGCCCAGTGCGGATTGGTAGATGTCACATGTCTTCGAATTTATGGTTCTAGGACATGCCGGTTGCCTCACGATGTTTTTCTTCACCGTTTTGAGAGCAGCGGTGATGAACCAAATTACACAAAGTAATGCGCCTGCCTGGTTTCGAACCCACGACTTACTGAACGTAAGTCGGGGCCGCCACCACTGGTCCACCGCTGCTCTGTTCCTCTCTCCCTCCGTGAAGTGAAGCTATTTGATGATTACCCAACCTTAAAAAAGCTAGTGTGTTTATAATTATTTCGATTGGATTACAGAATACCTATGTTCCCAAATAAATTATTATTATTTTGAAAAGACTGATATAAAGACGAGATATGAGGAATTATACTATGAATTATACATTTATTTTGTCTCCCATAATTCACATTTTGACCTTTCTTAGCCACGGTCCTTGATCAAATGATCAGTTTTTTCGATACCTAGTAAACCTATTCAGTGCTTCCGTAACTTCCGAATACTTCTACTAACGTACGTAAACATGTTATCGGTATCAAATCTTTTTTTAAATTGCTTATTCTGTTCCACTGCTGGGCAAAGGCCTCCCGCAAGTATTCCTTCATCCTATTCTTCATTATTTTGATATTATTGATTCTAAAAGCTGACAGTTAAGTGACTGGTCATCTCTTAGTCGCCATGGCATATTTGAAGTAATTATTTTATTTTTTTGTGTTTTTGGATTGCTATGGACATTTTTCTTGCCCGTTCTTCTACATAGAGATCTACGCTAGGGAATGGGCAACTATACAGTACTTTCAGAGTTGTTACGTCTTGTGACTGGGACTGCAGCTAGATTTAATTTTCATCTTTGTTTCGACAATTCAAAAGTACCCGTAACTGGCCTACTTGAAATAAATATGCTTTAATTTTGATTTTAAAACGTTCAACTGCGAATATGGAAAAGTTCTTCAATAGTTCCTTAAAAGGTAAAATGAGAGATCAATACTGTAGTGGCACTTTTAGACAAGAAGACGTGGTGGTGAGAGAAAAAAAACTTTCTGCCCCACCTTGCTCTTTCTTTTGTTAGTTAAGTTATGTGACATTAAGTTATGTGACATTACGTTATGTGACATTACGTTATGTGACATCAAGTTGCGTGACATTAAGTTATGTGACATTAAGTTATGTGACATTACGTTATGTGACATTAAGTTACGTGACATTAAGTTACGTGACATTCCGTTATGTGACATTAAGTTATGTGACATTAAGTTACGTGACATTAAGTTATGTGACATTACGTTATGTGACATTACGTTATGTGACATTACGTTATGTGACATCAAGTTGCGTGACATTAAGTTATGTGACATTAAGTTATGTGACATTACGTTATGTGACATTAAGTTACGTGACATTAAGTTACGTGACATTAAGTTACGTGACATTCCGTTATGTGACATTAAGTTATGTGACATTAAGTTACGTGACATTAAGTTATGTGACATTACGTTATGTGATATTACGTTATGTGACATTAAGTTTTGTGACATAACGTTATGTGACAATAAGTTATGTGACAATAAGTTATGTGACATAACGTTATGTGACATTACGTTATGTGACATTAAGTTATGTGACAATAAGTTATGTGACATTAAGTTATGTGACATTACGTTATGTGACATTACGTTATGTGACATTAAGTTATGTGACATTACGCTATGTGACATTAAGTTATGTGACATTAAGTTACGTGACAATAAGTTATGTGACATTAAGTTACGTGACATTATGTTATTTGACATTACGTTATGTGACATTAAGTTATGTGACATTACGTTATGTGACATTAAGTTATGAGACATTAAGTTACGTGACAATAAGTTATGTGACATTACGTTATGTGACATTACGGTATGTGACATAACGTTATGTGACATAAAGTTATGTGACATTACGTTATGTGACATTACGTTATGTGACATTAAGTTATGTGACATTAAGTTATGTGACATTAAGTTACGTGACAATAAGTTATGTGACATTAAGTTACGTGACATTACGTTATGTGACATAAAGTTATGTGACATTAAGTTATGTGACATTACGTTATGTGACATTACGTTATGTGACATTAAGTTATGTGACATTAAGTTACGTGACAATAAGTTATGTGACATTAAGTTACGTGACATTACGTTATGTGACATTACGTTATGTGACATTAAGTTACGGGACATTACGTTATGTGACATTAAGTTATGTGACATTAAGTTACGTGACAATAAGTTATGTGACATTAAGTTACGTGACATTACGTTATGTGACATTACGTTATGTGACATTAAGTTACGGGACATTACGTTATGTGACATTAAGTTATGTGACATTACGTTATGTGACATTAAGTTATGTGACATTACGTTATGTGACACTAAGTTATGTGACATTAAGTTATGTGACATTCAGTTGTTGACATTCAGTTATGTGACATTACGTTATGTGACATTACGTTATGTGACATTACGTTATGTGACATTAAGTTATGTGACATTACGTTATGTGACATTAAGTTATGTGACATTAAGTTACGTGACAATAAGTTATGTGACATTACGTTATGTGACATTACGTTATGTGACATTAAGTTATGTGACATTACGTTATGTGACATTAAGTTATGTGACATTACGTTATGTGACATTAAGTTATGTGACATTAAGTTACGTGACAATAAGTTATGTGACAATAAGTTATGTGACATTAAGTTACGTGACAATAAGTTATGTGACAATAAGTTATGTGACATTAAGTTACGTGACAATTAGTTACGTGACATTAAGTTATGTGACATTACGTTATGTGGCATTACGTTATGTGGCATTACGTTATGTGACATTACGTTATGTGACATTAAGTTATGTGACATTAAGTTACGTGACATTAAGTTATGTGACATTGCGTTATGTGACATTACGTTATGTGACATTAAGTTACGTGAAATTACGTTATGTGACATAACGTTACGTGACTTTACGTTATGTGACATTCCGTTATGTGACATTACGTTATGTGACATTAAGTTATGTGACATTAAGTTATGTGAAATTAAGTTACGTGACATTAAGTTATGTGACATTGAGTTATGTGACATTACGTTATGTAACATTAAGTTACGTGACATTACGTTATGTGACATTACGTTATGTGACATTACGTTATGTGACATTAAGTTATGTGAAATTAAGTTACGTGACATTAAGTTATGTGACATTGCGTTATGTGACATTACGTTATGTAACATTAAGTTACGTGACATTACGTTATGTGACATTAAGTTACGTGACATTACGTTATGTGACATTAAGTTATGTGACATTCAATTATGTGACATTAAGTTACGTGACATTAAGTTATGTGACATTAACTTCACAACATAAAAATAAGGCAAACAATACTTGTGGCATTCGTATCTTATGGTATCTAAAATTCAGGCTATTAAAAGTATGTCATATGTCTTTTAGGGCAAATGAAACCTTCGGGCAAATGAAATTCGGGTAAATGAAATTCGGGAAAATGATGATTATGGCATAATATAATCTTCGGGCAAACAATAGACAACCCTTCCTAACATGTCCCTAAATCCCGCCTTTCATCTCAAAACAGAGTTATTTCCCTGCAATATTTTGTTTTGATTGTTTTTTTTTTATTTGGGACACCCCGCACACTATTTCCAAAGCTCTGCAATTCCTGCAAATGCAATGCAAATTCTGCAAAGCCGCTATCAACAATGGCAGCCACCAGAAAAGTGATGAAACAATGAAGCTCGACGAAGTCCTATAGAAACAATTTAACTGTCTTGCATCCGGCGATGAAATTAGTCAGAAAAGAATAGCGGAGGAGTAGGAAAAACATAAATTCCACTTCCCTCTTTATCAGCAGGAGACAGAACCAACCAAGGTCAATAGGCGCAAAGGGACTTTTACTACTGGGATAAGCCCAGTTGCCTAGTGTCAATAGTGAATCCTAAGTGGATACACTATAGTGAGCTATTATTTTTGATTCCAATAACTGGTATGGCAAAAACGATTGAACGCACAAAAATTTGTTCCTGCTACGACCGCGAGTAGAGACACAGACACAGGCCTCCTAGGCTGTCTCGTTGCGGGCCTATTCGAAAGACAGGGCGAGGAAGGAACATGGGTTTTAGTCAGTACAAGTCTGACACTCCCTCTCGCTCCGCCCAGAGTGGGAGAAGTAATCTGATGATTTCCAACACCAAAAAAAAAAAGGCCTTTTGTCTTAGAAGGAGGGCTGTGTCCCAGCTGTGGGGACATTATTAATGTTCCCACAGGTGGGACACAGCCGCTGATGATGATGATGATGATGACAACCACGAGTGTGGGCCCGGAAGATACTTATATCCCACCTCAATCTTTCATATTAAATTACGATCTTTTCATAGTTGTAATAATGTGAGTAGAAGAATCTTTATTCTTGCGATGTACTCCACAATCGCTCTGTGGAGCATGGTTGTACTAATTAGTATCATCATTGAAGTACAATCACCAGTTATTTACCACCAATGTCATATTGCTTGTTATTTTCCTAATTATCAGCCTCTTCGAATCTATGTCCAATATGTAGTTAGGCACTGCAATTTTGTTTAAGAAACCTTAAGAGGATGCATTAGTATTTTTTCCTCCACCCCTGAAGATATTTGTCTGCTTCATCATCATCTGCCTAGCCTTGTCCCAACTATATTAGTGTCGGCTTCCAGTCTAACCGAATGCAGCTGAATACCTGTATTTCACATGGAGCGACTGCCGATAGCTGATCTGACCTCCACAACCCAGTTAGTACTGGGTAATACAATGCTCCTTGGTAAGACTTTGCTAGTCTTTTAGGGCCACTGACTTATACCTGTAAAGACTGTCAAAGATCTATAAATGACAGCCGGGACCAACGTGCTATCCGAGAGACGAAGGAAACTAGGCATGTAACGGTGGTCACCCATCCACAGACCAACCTAGGCAAGCACGGCTTAACCCAAAGAACGACCCGAGTTAGCCACGAGCTCATCCAGATATTCTTCTGCTTGTGATGTGAGGCGGTCCACAACGTCAGCTACCTAGCTTTTACTTATATATTATGTATATCCACTTGTAGAGTCCCCAGTACCCAACGGGACTGATCAATGTCCGTACATGAATCAATCAAAATACTTACTGCAACACAAATAAACAAACGTGCTACTTTATATACAATTGATCAGACACCTTATGTGCATTCAACTTCCTCAAATAACTTATCATTATATAACACTGTTATAATGATGTGTACGAATACTGAAGGTCAATACAAATAAACGAAAAAACAACATAAACACTTAAACTTACTTATTTTAAATTAAATGCTTCTTTAGGCAAATACTGACCGTGAAAATTTTATATGCGCTAAAGTGAAAAAACAAATGCAGCATTAAACGATTCCTGCCTAGTACCTGACTAAATTATGACTAACTTTAGCAAAGAATTACCCGTTTTATAGACTGACTACCCACAAGGAATTCACAAAAAGACACAATATAATGTTATTTTTTACCATTCGAACTGGATTTGATTTCCTGCAAAGATCTTGTTACTCTTAAGGTCATTTTTAAAGGAAGCTTTATATAAAGCACGTTGCTGCATGAATAAATATCATTTTTCTGTCGCAAAACGTTAACAAGCAAGTAGTTTACACCAGGAAGTACATAAGAACAATTTAACTGTTCACCTCGCTTGCCTATCACATTGTATTCTAATCTATCATAAGAAAAACGCCAGTCTCATCTCTATATATACTGTTTAATTTTTTTACACGCGTAGTAGTTATCTTAAGACCTTCCTGTAAGGTCAATCGAATGTTATAAAACTGGATACTGGTTTACAATGAAAACATACGTTGTTAAACTTTCCGTGACATAAGAATAAAGATGGAACAATATTCAATCATATTTACACTATATTTTTTCATACTGACGCAGTATATGCCTCAAATCGACACATCAAGGCCCACGTTTCCGCCGACTAGACTCGTATCATATTCCCTGCCACAGAAACGAGAATTCAAGAAGGCTCTGGGGTTCAACGAGGATGTATACTTGAACTTCACAGAACTCACCGACAAGTACAAGTATCCAACTGAAGTGCATACGGTGACCACAGACGATGGATACATTTTAAATGTGTTTAGAATATTATCAAAGTGCAGTGATGCGGTTAAACCCTACCCAGTGTTTTTGTTGCATGGAATATTTGATACAGCAGACATGTGGATCGTCACTGGGACACGGACCGGGATTGGCTACGTACTGGCCAGCAATTGTTACGACGTGTGGGCGGCCAACCACAGAGGAAACTTTTATTCTCGACGACACGTTAAACTTGACCCTAATCAGGATCCAGAATACTGGCAATTCACGTTCGACGATCATGGCAACTTCGATGTACCCGCAATTATTGACTACATTCTGCGCACCACTGGACATTCGAAGTTGTTCTACATGGGACATTCTCAAGGTAGCACAAATTATTTTGTTACAAACTCTTTGCGGCCTGAATACAATGATAAGGTTAGGGTTGCCATCATGCTAGGGCCCGTAGCATGGTTTAAGAACTTCAATAACCCTATAGCACGCATAGGTGCTCAAAACTACATCCCGATAAAAGCTTTCATTGATAATGCTGGTTTAAATGAAATATTTGGTAGAGAGCATATCGTACATTTCGTTGTGGAGTACCTGTGCGTGTTAGCGCCTGAGTTTTGTGAAGTAGGACTAACTTTGGCAACTGGGTACAAGCCTGGTACCATACCACTTAAAGATGTATCTGTGGCTTTGGCTCATGTGTTTAGCGGTACATCTATAAAGAACATAGCACATTTTGCGCAGTTAGTTATAAGCGGGAATTTCCAGCGCTATGATGAAGGGATTGAGGGGAACATTGAACGGTATGGAACTCGAAAGCCTCCGCAATACAATGTTTCCCGAATATCCTCCCCAGTTGTACTGATAAGTGCTCAAAGTGATTCGCTATCATCTCTGAAAGACGTTGATATTTTAGTATCCAAGTTACCTAATTTGGTGGAAAATTACGTAGTGCCTGAAACTTACTGGAGTCATCACAACCACATCTGGGGTCACAACGCCCCTGAACTTGTTTATACGAAAATATTAGATTATTTGAATAAGTACAAAGATTAGAATCTATTCATATAGTTTTTGTAGGCATTTAGAAATAATTAAAGTGACATAATAACAAAAAGGACCTAGTTAACATAGGTACATACAATAGAAAACACAACGGGATAAAAACAGTTTTCTTCAATTTTCTGAATAACGTCTTAATCTTTCGCACTTAGCGCGTTGGAAATATTTAATTGAGTATTATTATGCAGCGGTGGTCGTGGGACTCGTGGGCAACTATTGTGCCTAACTCCGGTTAGACTGGAAGCCGACCCCAACGTAGTTGGGAAAAGGTAGGAAGATGATAACATAAAGGTGAAATGTGGCAGTAAATACTAATTACCAAAAATGACTAAACAATATTTTTTTCATATTTTCAGTGATTTATTGATTCCTTTATTTGTCTATCAAAACAAAATAGCCACTTACAACTTCCGCAAAAACAGGAAATACGTAGATTGTCGAAATCATTAGCAAGGTATGATTAATTTATTATTCAAATCTAAACGGAAATTGATGCTGCATTTAAAATTAAATTTACGCGTGGGGACATTGAATTATTTATTCAAGTTCACAGAAAATTCTCGAGTAAGATACCGGTTTATTCTATTAATCTTTTTTTTACTCAGTAGATTGTCATACGTCACTTGGGTTCAATATGGGCGTTCATATGGGTCTAAAATGGCCGATTTAGCAGAATCAAAAAAAGATAATAAGTAGGTAATGTGAATATACAGCGTGAGCCTTATCAATAACCCGCCAATGAAGTATTCTGTACATCAAACCAAGTAACCCTACGCAAAAACTTTTGCTAGGAAATTACTTTTTTTGGGATGAAAAATCAGACTTTTCTGTAAAATTCAATGTAACACTTAAAACATTGTGCTGATGGATGGATTGAATACAGGGTGGAATTGAATAGATGCGACAAATTTAAATGTACAATAATACGTGTTGTCAAGAAAATGTATAAAATATAAAATTAAAAAATAATTGATCAGTGTTACGAAAACCATAAAAAAAAGGATCAAAAATCTTGCCGACTCATCGCAGTGCTCAATATAGCGGTCATTTACCTAATTTTGCCTTATTTTTTCTCATTTATTTTGCATATTACTGGAATACCGATAATTCGTACTTAAATAAAGATAATAACATCAATGGACCTTTTGAAAACGATAATCGCGTAATTTTTTTTAACGATTTAGATTGTAGAAAAAACAGTTTATAATTACTATGTTACTGTAACTGAAGCTCCAATTTCATTTTGTCGCATTAATTAAAATTCACCCTGTATAGTAAGGGGTCGTGAAGGTGTTTAAAGATCTTACATTAAAAACATGGACTTAAAAAAAAAACTAGTGAAATTGTTGGAAATTTTACTTCCAATATCTCCGTAAATAGATGGTTTCCAGGTATGGTCTGGAACAAGACAATGATCGCAATAATAGGGAAAACAAGTGCCTCTCGGCTTCGGCCCTTTAAGTAATTTGTAAAATTAACAGTGTCTGAGACCATTTATCCATAAGGTCCATGTTCACCGAGAAGATAACAGTCTGATTATCTAAAAACAGCTGTCAATGTGACATGTTCCCATACAAAAAAAGTGTTTTAAACAGCTGTTTTTAAATAATCGTCCGTCATCTTTTTGGTGAACATGGACTTACACTGCTAAAGTGACCGTTTTAGGCCCCCTGACAGCATTCTATAATGCGAAACAATGTAATCTAAACCTTATATTTTGAGGATAATTAATCATTTTGTTACATTTCAATCGATCTTCATCCAAATTGTTATTCTTCAGTATAACTAGGTAGACAAATTCCATTGATTCACTCACCATTTATTTTTAATAGTTATGATAATCTTTATAGTAGTGCCTTAAATTAAGAGTCACCAGGTCATTGGGCATAAAAAATAAGAAAGTTAAGTGTCCAAAATACTGGTAGCATTTTATAGAAAATGCTACCAGTATTTTGGGCACTTACCTTTCTTTTTTTATGAAAGAAAGAAAGAAAACATATTTATTCAGCACATGCCATAAGTGCACACAACAAATAAAAAAATAAAATAAGTGAAAACAACATAAAAAACTTAAATGTATTCTGTAAAACTAAAAACTAAAAAAAATAAAATAAAAGTGTGCGTCTCACGGCTGCGCCAAATAGGCCCAGTTCAGCAAAATGCCGAGCAGCTAGCGCCCGACGCTGGTTTTCAACTGGACCTGTCATGGTGACGTTACGTTACGTTAGCAACATCCTTGCAACGACCTTGTACAAACTGTGATACTGACACAATATTTTATGTTAAGACAAGTGAAACAATGAAAACCATAGACGAATCTATAACAACTTCTTGAGTACAATCGTAAACCTTGCCCATAATTATTTGAATGTACCTAATATTTCCGTATTTGAATCAACTTTTTTATACACGAACCCCATTTTTTTTCTAAAATAAGGGAAGCCTAATTTACGCCTACGTTTTAAGGCGTTAATTAGGCTTCCCTTATTTCAGCAGTCTGTCAGTTAAAGTCCGGCGGAACACACAGACATTTTTGTTTTTGGTTTTTGTAAATACCTTATATTACTTTGATTTGCAGTCAGTAAAAAAGCTGCTATTTTGATTTAGCTTTTATTTATTTGCATAAATAGATTAAGTAATATTCAAGTTCGCGCAAATAAAGCCGAAGGCAAAATGCGTAATCTATGTTATGGTCGGATTTCTCTTACCAGATGTGGCAGCTGTGCTAGCTACGGAGAAATTTTAAACAAACAATATTACATGTTCTTACATCATCTTGTAAATTGAGGTCAGAACATGAACCTGCCCTTAATTTACAAATATGGGCGCGGTTGTTGCTTTCAATGTAAAGTTAGCATACTTTTTTATTAAAAACCTCGTAATTAGGTCAGGGGTCCAATATTTAACTGTTACTTTAAAGATGATGAGATATTTGTCATGAAGGAACCTTAACACCTTTAACACGGTAAACAAACAATATTTTAGAAATGGCCGCCTTAGCAGCAATGTGATTCATATTATTATTATATTTTAATTCTGCTAGGGCAGCCATTTTTCGGGTTGAGGGACAATTTGAAAGAGATACCGTGTCCCCGGAACATAAAGGGCGAGGAAGGAACATGGATGGGTTTTAGTCAGTAAAAGTCTGACACTCCCTCCCACACCACTCAGAGTGGGAGAAGTTATTTGATAATTTCCCATCCGAAAAAAAAAGTAAAAAATGGTGGCTATTTTAGGCCACAGTTCTTAGTTTCCGAGCATTAAATTACACAAAGGCGTAAAATCGTAGCGGATCAGTAGATGTCACATGTCTTTGAATTGTTTGGTTAAAACACTAATCAACTTTTCGAATGTTTAACGCTCGATTCAGTTCCGAAAGTCAACAACTATTAGAAAGAAAGAAAACAGAAGAAAAATGAGTTGTTTTTCTAATGCTTATATATGGCCTTATATTATTTACTTTTTAATACAGGATTACGGGATGTAGTTAGTCTTGGCCAGTCTTGCACTCGCAACGGCCTCAATTACATGCAATAGCAGATTCAATCGAGTTTGCCTCGATATGTTCACGATCATACATATTATTTGCTCCTGTGATCTTGATACGTCATTTCATCAGTAATTTATACTATTCATTAGCATTAAGTACTTAAAAAACTTAATAAATGCAGTTTTGCTATTTCAATGAAGAACAAGGAAGGTCAAGTTTAAAAATAAGTTCATGCATTGGAACCAAATCATATCTAGTCATTTTAGAATAAGTTAGAGGATAATAAAATATGTTTTGTTTATGATTTATGCTGTTTTATTTAAATAATGTAATATGAATAAGAGGTAAACAGATGATTATAGTTTGTAACATGTTTTGCGAAGAGTCCTATTTCCAATATCAGAGACAGGTTTAATGTCCGCGCCTGGTCTAAGAATGGGAATGGCTGGCCACGTTGCATATACACCTGAAGAAACAAGCATAGATCGTCAAGCACTCTGGAAGCCTGATGAAGTACATCACTTATACAGTCGACCGTGGTGAAGGTAGTTTTTCAGCGTTCCGCACCTTAAGGGTAACCAACGGCACCCGACCTATTACTAAGGCCGCGTTCCGAGATAGGCTGTAAACGCTTTGAGCGTCCATAAACCCGTTCCGAATTACCGTGAGCGCGATATCGATGTTCCTTGATGACGTCATGATACGCGCCACCTTGCGATTACACCGACCATCCCCCAAATAAATATCACCGTGAGCGTTGTCAAATGACCTAATGACAGACCTTAGATGTCATAATCGTGAAAACTAAATCGGAACGCAAAATATTGATGTGAGCGCTGTGAGTGATTATTTCGTATCTCGGAATGCACCCTAAGCCTCCGCTGTCCGTCCGTCCGCCTGTCTGTCAGCGGTCCGTATCTCATGATCACTAGCAGGTAGACAGTTGACATTTTAAAAGAATGTGTATTACTGTTGCCGCTAATAATAAGAAAGGTAAAGAAAGGGGGGTCAATACGATGGTACGGAACCCTACAGAAGCGAGTACGACTCGCGCTTGATAGTGAATAATGCTAGATAGACTTAGGCGCGGGACAAATACATGCGGCGTATGGCTCAGTGCAGACAGAACGGAGCCCAGTGGAGAGACTTTTATTAACGCACATGAAAATATTTTTTTTTTACAATACAGTGCATAAATGCTTGAACCAAACAAAAAATGCTCGCGCGTCCTCAAAGATACGCTCGAGCATACGCAATCCGTAAAGAAAATGCCCGAGAAAATGCAGCGATTATTCCTTTCTGTCTGCGCTGACCCTTCGGAAGTGGCGCGGCGCGGGCGAGGTGATGTCGTGACGCCGGCAGAACAGGCGCGCTAACGGTGTTGGAATGGCAAGGCGCGGCCGCATTCTAGTTTTTGAAGTCTAAATTGTCACGCATTTTCGCCGTCTTGTTCCCGCCCTGTATGCACAGGGCACAAGTTAACTGCGGGTGCGCCGAGGGCGAGGAAGCGGCGACCTCGCCACACATCTTCCATATATTTCTTATGAAATATCAAAGAAGTGGCGCCGCGACCGCGCTGCGTCCGCGCCACACCACCGCCAGAGGCTTCTTGTATTTGTCCCGCGCCTCATGTTTGTCCGCAACTCGCTTAATGTGAAGCGATGATGCGTCCTAGTGGTGACGCCTGCCTAAAAGAAACAGATTCACTCGAACTTTGAATCGATCCAGATACTAATGATGAGGGAACAAAAGATCCGGTGAAAGAAGTGACTTCCACAGACTGGCAGTTGGCTGGCCTCCCCACATTGACAGGTCCCTTGCGACTCGCATCGAACAGATTCCCGCAACCTTCACCAAGTCATCGGTCCACCTAGTGAAAGGCCTTCCAACGTCGTCCTCCGTTTCGCAGTCGCCACTCCAGAACGTTTCGGCCCCATCGGCCATCCGTTCTGCGAAGTTTGGCAACTCTTCGGGCTACGTCAGTGACCTTGACATTCGATAGATATATTCCTAGATATTCCTAGATTTCTAGTTTTTTTTAAATAAAATTTATTTATTGTAACACAAAAAAAGTATTTTAACATATTTTTTTCATCATATTTCAAAAACCGATACATAATTGGACGAAATCGGCTCTATAGAAAATAATTGCTAAGAGTGGTCTTAAAATCATAATTAAACGGCTCTGTCTTTATTTTTTTGACGTATGATTCTTAATTATTAAAAACATGAAGTGAACATGTTCATTCCTTTACTTGGCTACTCAATAGTGGGCTCTCGATACAGATAGACTGTGTCCGCGCATTTTGGTGTGGACAGCTCCTTAAGATATCTGCCACACCTTACAGTCTGAAGTTCAAAACGAATGTTGGTCAAGGCACACACATCAAAAACGGGTACCTTCCGAGTTATCACAATTAATCCTTAAGTTGTTCGGGTCGCTTATTGTCGGCAATCATCAAGGTCGTCTCTCAGGCGCTAAGTTAAGACTGTAGTTAACACGGCTATGTTGAAAATAAGATAAGTAAAGAAATTGCGTCTTTTTGGTAACTAAAATATTATTAAAGTACTAGCTTCTGCCAGCGGCTTCGCCCGCGTGAAGTTTGAAATTATCCCACGGGATCTTATTACCGGGATAAAAAGTATCCTATGTGTTAATCCAGGTAATAAACTATCTGTGTGCTAAATTTGATCCAAATCCGTTCAGTAGTTTTTGCGTGAAAGAGTAACAAACATCCATACATCCATACATCCATACTTACAAACTTTCGCATTTATAATATTAGTAGGAAGTAGGATAAGTTATTGCATACAGGGTGTAAACCACCTCATCATAAAGCCGTTAACTAAGCATTCTGTACATCAAACTAAGTAACTTTACGCAAAAAATATTGCTGGAAAACAACTTTTTTTTTTTGAGGTTATAATTCATGTTTTGTGGTAGAACTCAATGTAATTCACTTAAAACACTGTGCTGATGGATGGACTGAATAGTGCGGGGGTCGTGAAAGTGTTAAAAGTTAAAAGATAACAAAAAAAACTTGTATTATAAAAAAAGCTGTCAAAAAGTTGTAACTTTGACCTCCGTAACTAGAAGGTTCCCAGATATGGTGTAGAACAAAAAAATGATCGCAATCATGAGGAGAACAAGTACCTTTCGGCTACGTGATGAGGTGTTTTACACCCTTTATAAACATAGTTCCTGATTTATGGCTACGTTTAACTTGGTCTTGACAAGAAATTACAACAATAACTCAGCAACAACAACAGCAACTACAACCACACAACCCAACAAAAACATCCCCCCCCCCCCTTCCACATTCAATTTGAAATCTAAGATATATATTGGAACGAATTTATGTAAGGCAGCACACATTGATGGCAAAGAAATACAACATCGGGATTTAGACAGGTTTTATAACGTTATAAGGGAAGCTATCCTTTTGGTATTTTTCAAACAAGGATATAATTTGAGAGGGGGAAAATCAGTCTACGTGTCTACATCAAAATATTGATTATATTTACTCAGAGGTCATTTTAGTAGAGGTTCAAAATGTTATGTCATACAACTTAATATCATGCAAATATTTCAAAGTTACGTAACGTTCTATTGCATATGAAGTAGTTTAATTATCTATGTAATGAATCAAGATTTAGATTATTAAATTTAAAGTAAGCAGATAGTCGAATAACACACAGTGACACACCCACACACATAATACACAGTGACACAGTGCACAAGTGAAGTGTCACTAACATAGTTTTGAGGTTCTATGTTACTACTACAAATTGGATTTTATCAATGTATGTTGGTCTGCAAGGTACAGTGAGCAAAACAGTTAGGTTTACAGGCTAGCAATCTTCTTACTACTATTACAAAATGGAAAAGGGTTATAATCAGTCTGTTTGCAATTTCATCCAAATACTTTCAGTAGTTTCTGCGTGAAAGTTTAACAAATATCGATCTTTACATTTATAACAGTCATAGGAAGATTGCTAGCCTGCATACCTAACTGTTTTGCTGACTGTAAGAAAGATTGTTAGAATCCCTACAGAAGAATAGTACTAGTGCGAACAACACTAGCGTGTCCACTTTGGTCGCCATGTTTGATTTCGAATCTCGTTTACATCTTCACAAGCCGGGTCCGTGGTAGGACCGGAACGACTCATGTTCCGACCTTATTGATGGTGAATTGGTGAGAACACATCTCCATACAAACCAGTACTGGCTGTTTCCTTTTCAACATATCCACTCCAAAAAAGTTCACATATATCAATGGGCCAAAAATCTCTGAGAATAAATGAATGTTACGAGTAATGTTAACTAGAAACTGGCATGGTCCGCATAATTCGTCATTTTAAATTCAATTAGCATTTTACAATTGATTTCCATATTGCTTGCAGAACGGATTGCCGATGGTGGCGAAAAATGTACCATGTGTGACGGATTCTTCTCTTATTCCTAGCTAGGTGGTCTAAAGTTTAACCTGTAAAACCTGTTCATAATTTAATATACTCAAATAAAAATACTTGTCTTGTTCCTCGCCTCAATATATCGGGTGTCAGCTCAACCTTCGATTGCCGTCTGCCTTGAACGATGCATCTCGATTACCAAAACGAACTGCGAATGTCCACAACAGGAGAAACCATCATCTGCCTAGCCTTTTCCCAACTATGTTGGGGTTAGCTTCCAGCCTAACCGGATGCAACTGAATCACAGTTTTTTACATGGAGCGACTGCATATCTGACCTTCACAGCCTAGGTACTATTGGGTAACAAGATGATAATTTTGATAAGACTGGTTGTCAGACTTTTTGGGCCACTGACTACCAGTAACGACTGTCAAAGATCTTCAAATGACAGCCGGGACCAACAGATTAACGTGCTTGTCGAGGTACGGAGGGAACTCGGTATGTAATAATCAATTAAGGGGGTAATGGGTGTCAGCATAAAGGAAGGGGCCCGCTAGGGCCGAAGCCTGCCGGGAATGCGGGCCTGTTCGAAAGAGATACCACGGCCCCGGAACATAAAGGTCGAGGAAGGAACATGGATGGGTTTTAGTCAGTAAAAGTCCGACACTCCCTCCTACTCCGCCCATAGTGGGAGAAGTTATTTGATGATTACCCATCATAAAAAAGGGGGTAATGGGTGGTCACCCATCGACAAAGCAACCTAGGCAAGCATGGCTTATCCTAACCTGTTATTATTTTGCCACGAGCTCCTACTGAACAAAAAGGAAAAAAAAGAGGAATTGGGTGGGTTGGGGTTATGGGTGGTCCACAGATCAACCTAGACAAGAACGGTTTTAACCTAACCTGTTATTCATATTATTATATATCAGTCCAGGCTAGCTGTACCTAATAATATAATCGCCTTTTTTTTTTGGGATGGGAAATCATCAAATGACTTCTCCCACTCTGGGCGGAGCGGGAGGGAGTGTCAGACTCTTACTGACTAAAACCCATCCATGTTCCTTCCTTGCCTTTTATGTTCCGGGGCCGCGGTATCTCTTTCGAACAGGCCCGCAACCCCGGCAGGATAATATTATCGCCTAATTCCATAACTTCACTTCTTCTATGACCCCCAGAGTCATAGGTTCGTCTCAAACCGTCGTGAACAGATTTCATGCTACTGCAGTTCGTGATGAACTTTCTCTGTTGTTACGTAACACTAGTTCGGGAGTAATTGAACATAAACATTTCTCTTGAGTGATGGTATCATGCGTGAAACAATTAAAAGTACTTTCAATTAATGTTACTTAATAACAGTTGATAGAAGGGAGAAACTGTTATTGCCTACCAGTTTTGATGTTCGTCAAACTATGTACGTGTATTAAGGGGCCGGCGAACCGTGCGTCGTTCATACAAACGTCATACCAAAATAATTCGTAAAACAGACATATTCTTAAGGAAGTGTGTATTTATATCGATTGGATTACATAATATCTAGGTTTCCAAATAAATATTATGAATGGACATTGATTTAAACAAGAGTTATGAGAAAAATAAGTTTTCTATAGAAATTTTAAATTCCTCATATCTCGTCTAAATATCATTGTCCTTTCAAAATATATATTTGGGAACCTAGATATTATGTCATCCAATCGAAATTAATACACACTTTTCTACGAATAGGTTTGGTTTACGAATAATTTTGGTATTACGTTTGTATGAACGACGCACGCTCCGCCGGCCCCTTAACGTACAGCATCAAACGTGTGTGACGCTGTATGTTACAGATACCTCTAGGTGTTTGAATACCAATCTTATTTAGGTACAAATGATGAAAATCATGGGACCAGTCAATGAAAATCATGGTACAGGTCATTGTGGCGACACTTGGGGGAGTCATTTGTCCAGCAGGGGGCAACGGAAATGATGATGATGATGAAAATCTCATTTCGATAAAACACAGCTTTATTATATATTTACGAATTGAGGACTAATAATTGAAAATAATCATTTTTTGGAAGTCGGTTAAAAATATATAATGAGACTGTCGTTTCTATGTTTGTGTTGAGAAATACGACATAATCTCCAACCGCTACGTTTGCTGTTTCAACAAATTATGAATATTAGCCGTAATAATATTTATTTTATACAATACTAGCTGACCCAAGCAACTTCGTCTGCGTCACATAAGAGAGAAAAACAAAAGATTCCCGTTTTTGCAACATTTTTCATTCCTGCTCCACTCCTAATGGTCGCAGCGTGATGTTATATAGCCTAAAGCCTTCCTCGATAAATGGACTATCCAACACAAAAATATTTTTTTCAATTTGAACCACTACTTCCTGAGATTAGCGCGTTCAACCAAACAAACAAACAAACCCTTCTGCTTTATAATATTATATAGTATAGATAGTAGTATATAGTATAGATGTTAAATCATACCTTCCCCGATCCGAAAGGGCCTTATAGGTATACCAACGAAATTACATGTAAGTAAATGAATTAAAAAATGCATGATATTGTGACTAGATTATGATTTAGGTATTATTACTACTTTGAAAGATGACTTAGCAGTAAGCACTGTCTAAGCTTCCAAACTCAGATCCATGTAACCGGCAAAACCTCAACCCCTATCATTCAGGATAGGGGTTGAGGGGTTGCAATGAGA
Organism: Xestia c-nigrum; assembly: GCA_916618015.1. Taxonomy (NCBI): domain Eukaryota; kingdom Metazoa; phylum Arthropoda; class Insecta; order Lepidoptera; family Noctuidae; genus Xestia; species Xestia c-nigrum. The sequence goes on from OU745246.1 coordinate 22,041,574, forward strand.
CCACACTCATGTAAGGTGTCTTGAAGTTATAGAAATAAAATTATTATTAATATATCATATTATTATATCATCACCATTTACATTTCCCTAAAATCTAACAAGCTTTTAAAACGTGACAACACCGTCTTTGGAATTATTATGTTCGATTGTCAATTGTTTGTTTACTACGTCACTATGCAAGAAGCAAGTGTATAGTCAAGTGTCACCGCCCACAACCCTGTAAACATATATTATGATGTAATTTTGGTCGGGATATTTTTACTTGTTATGCAAAAAGGGTTACATTTTAGAATCTTATCTCGACACGTATAATACCCTCAAAAATCGAAACAAGTTTTTTTAGACAATATAAAATAAATAAATTAGTCTTCAATCGCCATAAATGACAATTTTAATATCTAATTCTGCTCATCAGATAAAGCAGAACTGACAGAAGCTAATGTGGCAAACCAATGCTACTCGTGGATCACTTAAACCTCATCAACCTTGAACAACAATTAACCAAAGAAACAATCAATCATCTCCATCAGTAAACCGTTTAAATACTTTATAACGGTCACTAAATAACATAGTTTTAACATCTTTATAACCATTACGAATTTCAAGCACCTTTTTATTCACCGCAAAATAAGTTAAATACCTATTGAAAAATCACAATGTCATCGCGCATAACGATCTTCCTCAGTCACGACTAACAATATGTCGTATGTGTGTTGTACTCTAAACGCTAAACTTGAGGTCCACGATTCCATTCTCGAGTCGAACAATGTGTTTTTTTATTTAAAAAAAAATAGCCTTACCTAGCATACATTCTGACGAGTTCATGCGAACATATAAATTGAACAGCTGATTTTTTTTCGCGATTTAGGGTTTGGTCCCACTGTAAAAGTTGTTCATAATGATGACTACAATAAACACTTAAGAGATTTCGTGTATGAACATAAAGACCTTTATATTTTACTAGCTGACCCACGCAACTTCGTCTGCGTCACATAAGAGAGAAACGCAAGGAAAAAAAATGGCTATTAAAAAATAAGGGTTGATCGTAGAAGGGTGAAAATTTAGGGTTGTATGTATTTTTGTATGTTGTATCATAAAAAAATAAAAACTAAAAATTTTGCCTAAAAAATAAAAAATATAATTTTAGGGGTGGACTACCCTTAACATTTAGGGGGATGAAAAATAAATCTTGGCCGATTCTCAGACCTACTCAATATGCTCACAAAATTTCATGAGAATTGGTTAAGCCGTTTCGGAGGAGGATGGGAACGAAAATTGTGACACGAGAATTTTATATATAAGAAAAAGCGGCCAAGTGCGAGTCGTACTCGCCCATGAAGGGTTCCGTAACAGCAAGTAACATATTATAAAAGTTCTTGCAGTTCGTTGTAAATGAAAGGTAAATTCCGGTTTACGACGTATTTAAAAAAAACTACTAACTAAATCTCGTTCAAACCAATTTTCGTTGGTAGTTTCCATGGTAATGTACAACATATTTTTGTTTAGTTTTATCATTCTCTTATTCTAGAAGTTACAAGGGGGGGCACATTTTACTACTTTGGAAGTGTCTCTCGCGCAAACTATTCAGTTTAGAAAAAAATTATATTAAAAACCTCAACATCATTTTTGAAGACCTATTCATAGATACCCCACACGTATGGGTTTGATGAAAAAAAACTTTTTGAGTTTCAGTTCTATGTTCAGGGGAACCCCTAAAATGTATTGTTTTTTTCTATTTTTGTGTAACAATCTTAATGTGGTTCACAGAATACATCTACTTAACAACTTTCAACAGCATAGCTCTTATAGTTTCGGAAAAAAAGTGGCTGTGACATACGGACGGACAGACAGACAGACAGACAGACGGACAGACATGACGAATCTATAAGGGTTCTGTTTTTGGCATTTGGCTACGGAACCCTAAAAAGTCGCATCGAGTGGAGACTATTTTTTCTAAATCTAGTCCTAGAGACAGAGATGAGGTTGACGATGGAACGAACTAACCCAAAAGTAGCCTATTGGGCCATTTAGCCTTTTAATTGGGTTTCCCACCAAAAAAAATCCCAACACCATCTTGTAATTTGGTGTTCTGCCCGGTTTATTGCCATGACAATAAACTCGCCCCCAATTAGTAGCGAAAGTAAGTTTTATCTGTGTTCTGTAACCCTTCGAGAATTTCTAGTGTGATGTTAATGTGTCAAAAGCGATTTTCAGTTGGAAAAAAGACAATAGCATCTTTGACATATTACGACCTATTTCAAAATAATATACAGGTTAAACCTATAAACATGACTTATAAATCAATACAGTAACACAAAAACGGTTTGTGCTTGTGACTGTACAAAGGTGCCATAATGTGCAACAACCTCGTTCGTTATATACATTTTATTGGCAAACGCTACTTAACAATCGGTTCGCAAACTATTGCAACTGACTCTGGAACTATTTTTATGGGTACTTAAACTTATATTCTATTGAACATCGATGTATGTATGAAATCATTTTAGTATTGCAAGTACGGTTTTATCCTTTTCACGACTAAAGATGGAACTTTGGTTGATCCACCAACCAAGGAGTAAGATGAAAAATGAATGCGTCTGGACGCTTCAATTTTTTTTTTAATATTTACCCCTGTTCCAAATATGAATAAAGAATAAAAATACTTTTTAAAACAAATGAATCTATTTTCAAATTGTGCTTTTGTTTTGAAAACCATCTAATTAGAAGTTACTATTCAGTCAGTAGATAATAAATGATGCCTAGAAAGCAAACCCGCTGCGCCTACTCTATCCGCAGAGGCTTTGCCGTCTATCTGCTAAACGCAATCAAATCGTGGCTATTGCTTAGTTGAAATCGAATCAAAAAAAGAGACACTAACCTTTACATTTAAAGCACAAGTATGGATATTAATAACTTTAAAATTCATCATGCCAAAGCCTGCGCAACTCATTAAATGCCATCCGAATATTTAAGATTAGCTAACGGTGTCTGGCAACATGTATAGAATTCACAGTAGAACCTTTGTGAAATTCGAAACGTCTCTGAATATTTATGTTCTGTCCAAGGTCCCATAAATTGCTTTACATATGAAAAAATATGGCGGACAATAATGTCACCCGATTTCCGAACACCGGTGCCGTTAGAACTTAAAATGAATGGGCCGTACGTGCCTTGGTTCATTTTGTTTGTCGGTTAAAAAAAGATTGGTTCTGCATATCGTTTTTAAATAGCCCAAGTTTTAGGAGAATGGTCACCTAGATTTTTAAGTCTTTAGACTGTTTTAAGCACAAATTGTAACAGTAAGCCTGCTGAAAGTGTAAGGATGAGACATCTTTTTTAAGACGTCAGAGAAAAGATATTTGGAGTTTTCTTCTTCAGATCCGAGAACCGCTAAACTGTCAACAGAGTCATATGAAAGCTTCGGGTATTGAATAACTGAGAGCTGTATAAATTGTTGTGCCATTATAAAAATTATGTGACCATCCCGTTCCCTAAAAGTCAACAATTGTTTTTAAATAGTTTCTAAAATCACTGTACCATATTCAACCAGGAGTTTTATATTCAGGAGTTTAATGTCATAATTTCATATAGACTGATATTTTCGTTTTCGTTATCAATGACCACTTCGTCCAAGTAATGAAACGTACGTTTTCAGGCTTAAAATAAAAATACAATCGTGTTGCATTGAGTGATATCGTTCTATTTAGGGTGGAAGGGACGAACGAATACCACATGTTGAGTATAATATTGTGAACTTAAAGAATGCACGTGAATCTATACTAATCTTATAAAGCTGAAGAGTTTGTTTGTTTGTTTGTTGTAAGGCGGTAATCTCAGGAACTGCGGGTTCGAATTGAGAAAATATTTTTGGGTTGGATAGTTCATTTATCGAGGAAGGCTTTAGGCTATATACCAAAAGCTACGACCAAAAGGAGCGGAGTTGGTTAAGATTTGATGCTAATCTTCGGAGATCTTAATGGAACTCTTCAAAATAAGACGGCAAATCTGCAGTGATTGCTGCAATCGCTTGGATGTTCATTGTTTATACAACATCATGACAGAACATCACGCCTGTATGCTTTAAGGGGGTACGCAAATGTGTGTACAATACTCCTAGATTTCGACAGTTGTTCCATTTATTGGGGACCGTGACACGTCTTGTTTTATTTTATTTTATTGGAAAGGGTGTACTTCAAGAGTAGTTTGATGAGTGTCTGGTTAGGTTCTGATCATGGAATCCATGACAAAGTAACGGAACTCTTCAATTCTCAGGAGCTTTGCGATACTCGGCCAAATCTTTAATAGGCTACCCGAATATTTGAGTCATCTACCATAACGTCGTCACTAACCGACTTTCTAAAAGGAGGAGGTTCCCAATTCACTGTTCCCCGATTACTCGAAGGTGGCTGGACCAATTTTTTTATTGTTTGATAGGGTATACTTCCCAGGTGGTGCCATAATCATTAAGCCAGAATACTGATGATGGGATCCTGGAAAAATAGAGGGAACTGTTCAAATTTTATAGGCACTGAAGAAACGATTTGGGTAGTTTTAGGAAGAGTACTTTCTCGGAGTGATCCTGTTTCAATTTGGTACAGATGTGATGAAGAACTTCAGAGATAGGCAACGGAACTCCTCAATAAATGATAGCAAATGTACTGGGATTGCTGAAATCTCATGTCTGTCTATTATTGACACGCTGTAAAAGGGTTAGCGCATATGAACCACTAAAAGTGAAAAATAAAAAAACTCTTTTGCAAAAAATAAAACCGACTTCACACAATAAATTGGTGGTTGGTTCAGAAGTCGGTGATACAGACACACAGACATGAAAGAGATGTTTGATTAATTTAGTTTTTAATTAATCAAACATCTCTTTCATGTGACGCAGACGAAGTTGCGTGGGTCAGCTAGTACACGTACTAACTGACCTACGAAGAAGAGACATCAAACGCACGAACACATATCGTGATATGTGTTCGTGCTCTTACTCACTTTATTTTTCATTATCATCATTTCAGCCGACAGACTTCCACAGCTGGTCATATGCCTCTCCCACGTGTCACCACATTGACCGATCCCGTGCGTCTCGCTTTCAGCGGATTCCCGCAACCTCCTCCAGATCTTCGGTTCACCTAATTCGGACAACACGTCTTGCGGTTCGCGGTCGCCACTCCAGAACATTTTGGCTTCATCGGCCATTCGTTTAGCGAGCAATGTGCCCCGTATGTTAACTCGGGCCAATTTCCCCAAAATTAATTCATAGATTAACACACTTTACCGATACAAAAGTGTGACAACTAGTCGGTAGTGGTCATACAATTGTCGTGCGGTATCCTTACAGAACGTGGCCGGGTCACTAACACAATGTGTGTCCTACTTTAGGCTCCCATTGGGCAAAATGTCATAGTTATATCAGAATAGTGTAACGGAAGCAGTGTGTGTGTTGCTTTACAATCGAGTTGCACTTGAACCTTTGGTAACGGGACTTGGTACCCACATGTTTTGTTACTGATCTTATTAAATAGACTCGATTTATAACAGAACTAGCTAATTCTTACGGTTTCGTCCGGGTAGATTAATTGACCCACGAGATCGATTTGTTTGATTCGTCTATATTTTTCAACTGTTTGACAACTGACCACTGTCATGACATGCATTGTAATAGAATACCTATTTTAGACCAATTATCACTAGAACAATACAAATACTTTTTGATTTTGTTTAATGCTGTAAGTTTTGCGATAGTAACTTTGGTTCGCACGTTCAAAACCCTACCGATTTTCAGTTTTTGTAAGTATTTTGTTTTTCTTTTAAACTTTAAGATTACCAAATCATTGTTTTATACACATATTTTTTTTAACACATAAACGACAGTTTGGGAATAATTTATTTCAAATAATAAATCTGTAAACATCGCGTTTAAGCTGTTAAGCGATCACACACAGAACCCTTTTTCTACTATTTCTTAAATTTTCGTCTGTGCCTGTGTCTCTACGCAGCCCTTTTGTTATAGCATCACGTGTAAATTACTGCGGGTCTTACAAGAATTATATGTGTTAATCCAGGTTATACCCTATCTGTGTGCCAAATTTCATTCAAATCCGGTCAGTAGCTCTTGTGTGACAAAGTAACAAACATCTACACTCACAAACTTTCGCATTGATAATATTAATAAGATTAGTATTGCAATAAATAATAACCGGTTTTGTACGTAGTATTTATCTATACTAATATTATAAAGCAGAAGAGTTTGTTTGTTTGTTTGTTTGGTTGAACGCGCTAATCTCAGGAACTACGTATTCAAAATGAGAAATTATATTTGTGTTGGATAGTCCAAGGAAGGCTTTAGGCTATATAACATCACGCTACGGCCATGAGGAGCGGAACAGGAATAAAAAATGTTGCAAAAACGGGGTTTTTTTTTTTAATTTGCGTGGGTCAGCTAGTTAATGATAAATTTTAGGCAAGCGTGCTATTAGCCCCCGTATTCACAAGTAAACGCTTGGAATGAATTTCGATTCGACAAGTCGTATGTCAATCCTTTTTTGGCATAAGGAAAACAAGCGAGATAGACATATGACTTCTCGAATCGAAGTGTATAAGTGGTCAAATCAGGCGAATTTCAGCAAAATAAATAATAATAATAATAATAATAATAATAATCGTTTATTCATCAAAAGGGGCACACTTACAATTTAGTATCAGAAACAAGTAAAATAGAGCACTGTTGCTTATTGCCTGAACTAGGTGGAACCTGTGTTTCAGGCTAGAAGGTGCATAAATACCTACTTAAAATAAATAAATTAACATTAAGAGAAATGTAAAAGTAAATGACTAAAATTACGACTTACATAGAAAAAAAAGCAAACAACATGTCAGCAGTTTACTTGCAGACAACAAGTAAATCTTCTGTTTGTGCATAGGTCATGGGTTGTAAAAAAGTAATAATAGCCTTTTTACAGATAAAATAGTTCAACTTATATATACTTAGTTTTCTATTTAATCTATTGTACAGAAATGGGCCTAAAAATGTAAAGAATCTTTCCACAAAGACATGTTTGGAGGTTGCTTTAGAAATGCATACAATATCATTCCGTCTCTTGTTAGTATTGTCAGCATTGTACGTGAGCATGGTGTGCTGTTTTAATACCAGGTGCATAATAAATAGCTGGCGCACAGTCAGCACGTTGCAGGATTTATACAGCTGATCCGTGGGAAAGTAAAAGGGATGGAAATTCGCTACCTTTAAAATTGCTCTTTGAGCTCTTTCGAGGGGTAGCAGGATAGTTTTTGATGCGCCTCCCCATGAAATAATACAGTAGTGAATTATAGATTGACATAGCGCGAAATAAACTTGTGTGATTAGTTTAGGATCTGCAAAAGTCCGTATTTTTTTAAATACATATATTAATTTGCGCAGTCTTTTAACGAGACTTTCAATATGATACCTAAAAGAGAGTGTGTCGTCAATTATAACCCCTAAGTATTTAATATTACTGGTTTTGAGGATAGAAGGACAATTGCAAATGTTGACTGACCGATTATCACATTGATGGGCATATACATGGAGGTTCGTGAGTGTGTGAGATTTGCGCATGGAGAAGTGGATGTATTTTGTCTTATCAGCATTTAGTGTTAGTAGATTGCTTTGAAGCCAATTAGTCACAGTATTAAAGCCAAGTTGAGCGTTTTCAAACAGTTCGTTACTGTTTTCAGCAGAAAATATTAGCGCCGTGTCGTCAGCATATGATATGATTTTGCCGTGATTGATATTTAGGTTACACAGGTCGTTAATATAAACCAGGAAAAGGGTAGGGCCCAATATACTCCCCTGGGGAACACCAAATCCAGTATTTTTCAGCTCATCGCTCGTAAAATTGTCGATCCTAACACACTGGTATCGATCGTTTAAATAGTCAGCAAGTAATGTCAGAGGCGTGCCCCTTATTCCTATGGCCTCTAGTTTCCTCAGAAGCACAGAAATAGAGACAGTGTCAAAAGCTTTCGCTAAATCAAGGAAGACTCCCATGACCTGGTTGCCTTTGCCCAGCTCTTCTGAGACATAATTGGTAAGGCGATGCACCGCATCGGCTGTGGATAATTTGGCTCTAAAGCCAAATTGCGCTGGTGACAAGATGTTGTTTCTTTCCAGGAAGCTAACTAGTCTGCTGTTTATTATTTTCTCTAATATTTTTGAGATTGAGGGGAGTAATGAAATTGGCCTATAGTTATTAACCAAGTCCCGGTCTCCAGATTTATGGATAGGGATAACAACAGCCTTTTTGAGACATTTAGGGAAAATTCCTTTGGAAAGACAGTTTCGAAAAATATGCGTTAAGGGAGGTGCCAATATATGCTTAAAGAGTTTAAGGATCCTGTTGCTTATATTATCCCATCCAACTGCACAGTCATCTTTAAGACCAGAAATTATTCGGGATATTTCGTTTTCGTCAGTATCCAGCATAGCAAATGACTTCAGGTTGCAGCTGTTGTTCAGGTTTTGGAAAGAGTTGTGGGCGCAATGTTTCGGAATCTGTTCGGCCAAAGTTTTCCCAACATTAACAAAAAAGTTATTTACTTTGTTAGCTGATAAAAGAGTTGAAGGATTAGTATGCAGTAACCTCGAATTTGATTCACGTTGTTTAGTCATGTATGTAACGTTTTTAATATGCTTCCAAATTTGCTTGGTATTGTTGCCTGCTTTATTTAATTCGTTTTTATCGTAATTATTTTTAAGCTTTTTTAAGAGATTGTTACAGAAATTCCTGTATCTTTTATAGGTGTTTAGAATTATTAAATTATCAGGGAATTTCTTAGTTTTCTGGTGCAGTTTATCTCTGTGCCTTATGCACCGAATTAGTCCAGGAGTAATCCAAGGTTTAATATTATGAAGACGATTATTTATAGACACAACTGACGTATTACGCAATATTGCTTGCTGGACATGTTTTATTAAGTACGATAAAGCCGAATTAGCGTCAGCAGTATTGTAAACTAGGCTATAATCAATGTTGCGTAAATCATATTCGAGTTTTTTTATGTTTAATTTGGATTTTGTTCGGGGGCGATTTTGCTTAGGCAGCGTTAAATTTACAGCTAGTAAGACAGAATGGTGGTCGGTTATTGTTGAGTTAGTAACAAGCGTAATAAATGAATAAGTGGTTTTGATCATCATGTGGTCGAGGCAAGAACCGCTCTGATGAGTAGGCAATGTGTGGGCAGGCAGAAAACCATGGTATGAGCAGATGTTTAGGTAGTCTTGTATCCCTGCGTCGCAGTTTTCCGAGCTAATGTTAATATTAATATCACCTGTTAGTATTACATTATTAAATGGGCTAAGTGATTGAAAGATCTGGTTTAGGGAACTGTGAAAAGAGGTTAGGTTTCTGGCGGAAGGGGATCTATACAAAGCAATTATCGCTGTGGTTGTACCAATTTTGATGATAAGGCAGTTACTCATACAATTTTGTAGATCAGGTTCTTCGACTTTGACCTTTAATGATTCCTTAGCAAATACAACGACACCGTCATTTTGAGTGTGGTTAATTTTAGTGTACAATAAGTTGTATCCTGGTATTACTGGGAGGTTATCGTGGTGCTTTGATAGCCAGCATTCTGTTAGAACCATAATATCACAATTAAAGTTAAGTCTATGAAGAAAAATGTTAAAGCTATCTATGTTCTTATAAATACTTCGTATGTTTTGGGTTAGTATAGTTAGTGACTTTTCATACTGGGGAAGATATTGATTGCAGTCCTCAACCTCACATGACTTTGACTCGGTTAAAAAAGAGTTATCTATTTCGGTAATTAAATTAATATCCATTCTACTTAAAAATAACAAACAATAAAATACGTCTAAGATTGAAACAAATATGTGGCGCTCTTAGGCGCCTTCATAATCAATCGAGTTAATGTACCTGTATTCGGCTGCAAGTTTAGCTGGACATGCTGCGTCTCCCGTCTTGTGGTTGGCTTGTTTTTTAAAGCGCATGCATGTAGCACATTTTGGACCATCGGCTTTTTTTGCGCAGTCTTGGCTAGAGTGTCCTTCTTCACCACAATGGCCACAAGTCGAGACAGTGACCTTGCATGTCTTAGATGCATGACCGTATTGCTGGCACTTGTAACATCTCGTTACCAGAGTGAAGTCCCGTACCGGACAGGACGTCCAATTTATAAATAATCTGTCCTGCGTGATGAGGGCCTTGCGGATAGTGGCTGAAACTTCTATAATATAATTACAGGTCTCAGCATCTTTCCTACCAGATTTGTGGCTAAGTTTAACTGAGGTCATAAATGTTTCTAGGGTCATAGGCAGTTTGTCCGTTATGTTCTGCTCGTAAATACATTTATAAACCTCATTTTCGGCCATTGATGCGGGAACTCCTAGTACAATAATACGAGGTTTGCGTTTCCGAGGTTCGTCGACGGTAAGGCCTGACGAAGCGATTTGGACTGTTTGCTTGAGTTTATCAAGGTCATCCTTAGTCTCAGTGCTGATGATAAGTCCTCCTTTTCCTATTTTACGTACGCCTCGTACTTTCAGCTTCATTTCTCCAGGGCATACGATTTTTTGTACCATGTTCTTGGTTTCGTCACTGGTCTTGGTATTGTCGCATGGAAAAATCGCCACGGAGCTGAGATTATTAGGGCGAATAAAGCTGCTAGATCCCTTCTTAACCATATCGGCAAAAGATGTAGATGCTGCTCCTTGCCTCGTACAGGACTCCTGAATCGTGCGGTTCATCTCTGCTAAACAGTCCGCTAGGTCTCGAGCTTCGGTCATAGTTTTTAAGGCGGTATGGGTTTGTATGGCTCTTGATTTCAGCGACTGGTATTGGACAGCTAATTGAGAAACACCATGACTGACTTTCCGGCAGAGATTTCCAATTCTTTGCTTCTGTTCAGAATTGAGTTTTCCTTCAGAAGCAATGCCAAATACCTCATTCAGGTGATCCTCAATGGACCCCAACCAGTTCTGAATTTCTGCAGTACTGACTGGTTCAAAGGCTTCCTCTTGGTGCTGCTTTGGTTGTTGAGGTGGTCTCGGTGTTGGTGTCGACGGAGGGCTGCGTGGCGTCATCCCACTTCGATTGAAGGGGCTGCTGGCCATTTTTCAGATTTTAACACTTATTTTGTAATCAAGTCAGTCCATTTTTCTGCGTTAAAACCGCTCACTGTGTTGTTTTATTATATCAAGCTAATACACTAAAACTGGGTCAAATTTAATGCAAGCGTTAATTTATTTATTTTTATACTGCATTGATGTGCACGTCTGTATGCGATGAGTGCCAATCAAAACGCAAGACCGTTTTGTTTAGTATTAAGTAAAAAGTAGCGGAGAATCGTGACCAATGCAATTGAGAATATTATCATTTTCATATTATTGCTCCAAATCGAAATTTTAATATAATACGATATCGGAAAAGATCTAAGACACTATTGTAAGTGTCAGGCTGGAAAATTGGTAGGTCTAGAAGAATCTCTTCAAAGCCGAGCCCAATTATATCTCCTTTGAAAACCCTCTCAAAACGGAAAATTATAACAATCATTATCATGTTAATTAACAATTTCACTAATAGAGACTTTCTAATGAAATTTTGAGAACAACACATCTATTTACTGCCAAACGTTGTATGCTTCGTATAGCGTGAAATAAAACACTAAATTAATTAGGTAACAAGTGCTTGTTTGATAGTAATTAAGGATGGGATAGCTCGGTTTTTATAGCACATGTTTATTACGTTATCCTTTTTTTTTTGTGACCTTTTTTGTTGCGCTGGTTCATCGCCTGCCTCGCCTTTTCCCTATGTAGGGTCGGCTTCCAGTCTAACCGGCTGCAGCTAAATATCAATATTTTACATGGAGTGACTGCCTATCTGACCTCCACAACCCAGTTTATACTGTGTAATACGGTACCACTTAGTAAGACGTGGTTGTCAAACTTTTTGTGCCACCGACTACCAGTAACGACTGCCAAAGATGGACAAATGGCAGCCGAGACCAACAGCTTAACGTACTTTCCGAGGCACGGAGGAAACTTGGTATGTAATGGTCCCATCTACAGACCAACCAAGGCAACCACGGCTTAACCTAAAGATCGAAAACTTACGAAAACTTTAGTTGAATAATCGTGCTTTAAAACCAATTATACAAACATTATCAGAGGTGCATTCGGATCAAAATCATTAGAACTATTTTATTTGAAGTCTGCGCAGTATGTATTTTTCTTCCATAGATTTCTACCAGCCTTGGTCTCAGTCACCCCCTTTAGTGAAAATTCTTTGAAAACTTGGAAAATAATGCGATGCTATTCGTAGTTCACTGACGGTCGCCCACTTTTTCAACCTTATTTCTAAGACCATAGGGGTGAAAAGTGGTTGACCGTCATAGCGTGATAGTAACTAATAGGGAAGTAAATATTTATAACGCTTAGTTCGTATTACATTTCTTCAAGACAAGCTTCTTTTCTCCATCTAGAACATAGGTTCTAGATGGAGAAAAGAAGCTTTTAAATGGTCTTAGAATAGTCTAAGACCATTTAAATTCCAGATTCATCCTTTGAATGTGAATTAAATCACAATAATAAGTTGAATAATCGTGCGTTCGTGGCTTCGCCTCCGTTAGCTTTAAAACTGCCATCAATCTCTTGTCAGTTTGGAATCTATCCAGAAGGCTATTGGCAAATACTATGGCAAAACATTCCTTAGTATACCGTAGGTGTGATTTGTACACTAAATTGGTAATTGTGAGTCATAGAAGTGATTCAGCCGCTTTAATGGGTGATTTCAGTTTAATGTTGGTGTGTTTTTAAAGCTCATTTATGTGTCATTATTTTGCTGCGTAAATGGTCTACTATTATGTTTTTGTATTGTCATGATACCGGCAAAGACCGGCATAAAAAAATTCGATGATATGTGTCAACTACCAATCCGCACTGGGCCCGCGTGGTGGATTAGAGCCCTTCCCTCACATAGAGAGGAGGCCTATGTCCCAGCAGTGGGAACACTAAGGTCCATGTTCACCAAGTAGATGACAGACTGATTATCTAAAACAGCTGTTTAAAACGCATTTTTATATGGGAACATGTCACAGTGACAGCTGTTTTTAGATAATCAGACGGTTATCTTTTCGGTGAACATGGCCCTAATTAGGCTGATGATGATGATCGTCCGTTTAGAAGTGAAGTTCGAGGATTACTAAATAAAACTGTAAATCCACCGTACTACCTAATGCATACCGTAATAAAAAGAAATTTGCAAGCACATAACACACTCGTAAGTGCCAAAGTTATATCATCGATGATGAAACAAAAGCCTATTCGAAGATAAATAAAAAACAGGATATGTGATATTATTTCACGTAAAATGCGTTGAAGTTTGTTGATAAATCACTTTCTCGTCTCAAGAATTTGAATAAAGAACTCGTGGGTATTCTAGATGCGTTGCAGTTCGCGCTCGACGGACGGTTCTCGAGCGAATGTGCGAGATGTCAGTCAACTCGTACAGAGAAAGGTGCGATTGCTAGACTTATGTTCCGTCCGTTTTTGAGTTCATGGTGCATGCTAAGAGTTGCGCATCAAATGATTTATTACAATAATGTTGGTGTACAGTCACGAGCATCAATATATATAATTGTTATCGTAAAATATTAAAACCCGTTAGATTGTAATCTATCTAGCAAAATTGAAAACACTCGAAAGATTGTGCAAAAGAACAAACTGCTTATAATTTTACACATTATTTTTCGGTTGAATATAATGTATCGAAATGAAACTGTTAAATTGTGAAATGCATGCGACGAAAGTATCTCTGCTTACTTTTTTGATTGTATACTTAAAACGCTGCTTGCTGTGCTTGTATACATACGGGATATTTTCCGTGATTATTGTTAATTTTGAGCTCCCGATAAAGTGAAAACGTGAGAGCTGAAAACAGTGTTTGAATAACGATTGTAACTTGGAGATAGGATCTTTTTCGTGAAATATAAGCTCCAAAATACTAGGTTCGTAACAACATAATCAGAAGTCAGAACAAAAGGAGATACACACTTGTAGAAGTTGTTGTGTAAATACGTATTGATGTTCGTGACTGTACACACAGCGACACATCAAGTTATAAATTTCCAGTATAACATGGCCTTGCTTTATTTTAATTTCCAATACAATGAGAGATCCACATAAACAGTATGTTATAGCTTAATTGGTTCTCGAGCGTACTCTATGACTTTATGTTTTTGTATTGATAATCTTTAGAGAGCTGTGTAATTAAATGTGGTAATAATTTACTGATATTAAGTTTTGAGTGCACTACTGATATTTAGTTCTATCTTCAGTAGGTTATTGAGGTAAAGGTGCGACCTTTGACCTGATTCATCATTTTGTAATTTACATGATTAAATTATACCTAATATACTAGCCGACCCGACAGACGCTATCCTGTCACCTACTACCTACCTACTACTATAATAATTAAAATACCACAGATCACTTCTAGATGGACCGCCTTCCTCATTTCCTGAAAACTGTTTTTTGCAAAACATGATGGGTTGTTGTAAATAATAAAAATACTTTAATACAACGACTTAACAAGGGAGCGAGTGAGCGAGCCGGGCGAGTATCGTTTCACCTCTTTTCATACTTTGGTTCACAGCGCGAACTTCAGAGCTATACTACGTCAGGGATACAAACGATGCGAACGAAATATTTATGTAACGATGCCAGCGCAACGGTGCTATTCGTTTACCTCGCACACCTGCGCCTGGCCCGCTCGCTCACTCGCCCGCCCGTCCCTTGTTTTCGATGTGAATTTATGTAGTTTAGCCGCCAAATCTTCGTGTAGTTTATGTAGTTTCGCCCGCCAGCTCGCTCGCTCGCCCGCTAGCTAGCTGTGTGACCATGCTATTTATGAATTTATACTAATAAATAAATGTTTCGACTGACATGATGAAAGTGGTTCTGTAATATTTTGCAACGGAGATGCATTGCATAAATATCAAGATTTTGATGTTGCAGATGTAAGAGTTCACAGGTGTATAGTAATCATCCGACGCCAACGGTCTACCAGCTTGTTGGACCACATATTTTGAATATATTTTTGTTCCAGTGGTGACTAGAACATGTTTTTTTTCATCACTAATATATATTCAATAGATTAGTGATGAAAAAAAACATGTATTTGTTATATAAATAGCATCCTCACGTTTACAAAAAGCTTGCGTATGACACACCTATAATTTAAACCCGAAATCTGATGGCACACTTGTTTTGGGGACTCTCCGTTTAAAAGTACGGTCTTGTGGTAGCAAACACAACTGCTGAGCAAGAGATACTAGGTTCAATAATCCCAAATTTGAATTCCCAACTTCACTTTAAACACCAGACTGTTCAATCCATCCTTTAACCATAAACGTGTTTTTTCATCCCAAAAAAGAAAAGGGAATTTCACAGCGACAATTTTTGCGTATTTACTTAGTTTGATGTACGGAAAGCTTCTTGAAGAGTCTGTTGAGACCCTGTAATTTGTACAATCACAATAAAAATATGTACTCCTAACGTTTACCTTTTACAAAAATTGCTACTGTCACCGTGTGTTTGGCTTAAAACATGACGCACTCTCGACGTAAACACGTCCAAACAAATGAACGGCAAACAAGACACCGATGAACCCATCCGAAGCGGGACATTCAGTGATTTTCCTCCAAATTGAATAATCAGAGAGTCGTTTCAAATTCCAACAAGTTGTTACAAGATAGGTTTGTTATGCAACCCGTTGGCCCATTGTATTGGGAACCATACCTACAGATGAGTACACCATTAGTATTCAGTGGAGCAGCGGCAAGCGATACTATCTCACCCACGGAAACTTGACGAAAGTATTGGAGAGACGAAAGTGTTGATTTTAGTTTTATATTGTACGTGACGAGCACGGGACGAGAATCGTAGTTACATAATACCAGCTGCTCGGATCAATCTTCAGGTTAATCAGCACTTGCCTAGGTTGGTCTGTGGATGGGTGACCACTGAGTTCCCTCCATGCCTCGGAAAGTACGTTAAGTCGTTGATCCAGACATGTAGATCTTTGACAGTCGTTATAGGCAATGGCCCGAAAATCTGACAACTAGTCTTACAAGGGGCATCGTATTACCGAATACTAACTGGGTTGTGGTCAGATAGGCAGTCGCTTAATTTTAAATATTGATATTCAGCTGCGTCCTGTGACATAAACACTACGGGATAAATAGGGACAATATCATGAATGTTCCGCCACTTTCATCTGAAAAACTAAACCTTTAGAAGGTTTCTATCACCAGGAAAACTTCTGAATAAACCAACAAACAAAATCTTCACAAGCTTAAGAACTACACGCTGCAGACGGCACATAAATAAACACTAAGGAAGGCTTCGATGTAAGATAAACGCAGCTTTGTACCAAAGCTAACACTAACATGCGCCTGCGCACGGTATCATGACAAGGTAGTCTGTTCTCTTATGTATTATAATGACTAGTTCCGCATACGATGCGTTTGTAATGTTAGGGTTAATTACATGATAAAAATAGCTTCGGGTTATGAATGCACACATAAACGTGAATAAAAACGACTTATTGTTTTTTTTTATCTCTTTGTCCGCTGAATTGCAGAAATAATAAATATGGTTCAAGTCCGCAATTATGCATGTTGTGCTGCAAGTATTCATTTAAAACAAAATGGCCGGATGTTCGGTCACAAAACTCACAAGAAACTAACAAAGTTTAGTACCATTTCGATGGATTATTTCTTAGAATAAGTATTGAAGGAAATTCACATGATTTTGATGCGGAGAAGCGAGGAAAATGTTGAGTCTGAATGCAGATTGAACATGGTTTTAAGAGAAGAAAAAGACCAAATAACGATGCATGGAATGTGTCAAGGATGATACCTATGGCAAGAAAGGAGCTGTCTGCTGAGATTATTAGTAATAGAGAAATATAGAAGAGAAAGCCAACTCGAAACTTCCAATAAATTGGAATAAGGACACGAGAAAGATGATTATGATGAAGAATTGAAGAACATAGACAACGAGTTATATTTAATAAACGGAGAGAAGCGTTTTAGCAAGAATGGGCATAATCAGGCAAGTAAAAAACTAGAATAAAAAGTCGCAATTTCTAAACAATATCTGGCTCGCGGAATACAAGAGGTCGCCGACCGTTTGACAGACCTCGGACGTGAGTTGTGTCCTCGTAATTCAACATTTCTTTTACATAATGTTAGAGCATGCCCACTTTGCCCAGTCGCAGACGCGGCGACATTACCGATCACTCGGTGATACGAACAGTACCGTATTTAACCGTTCATGTCTTGCGGTTTTGAAGTTAGAATAATGGCCATAGATAAAGATGATAGACAGACATTGAATACGAACTTGAATAAGTTGTTTAGTGACTCATTGAAAGTTAATGTTAGAAGATGGATTTTAAAACTGTACTTGAAATGTGCAAAATGAGATTGTAAGGATTATTATTTTTTGAGATAGAGAATTTTTATCAAATATAAAACGTTTTTTTTTATTTATTTATTTATCAAAAACAAAGTAAGTATACTTAAAAACTAAGCCCCACAAAACCGTTGTAATGGTTTGACTGTGGGGTCGGTGATTCTTTAAACACTAATACTTATGCACTAAATAAATTAAAGTTTATTTACAACTATTTATAACTACAAATTTGTTAGCATTAAGTATTAGTAACAATGGTGCTTAGATATTAGGTTAGTATTGTTAGTATAATCATCACTTAGAAGTAAACATTTTAACTTTTATACATATATGTTAGTGGCAATGAAAAACTTATAAACTAGTGTTAGTAACTTTTACTCGAAGTTGGATGACGCACTCCGATTCCGGGGAAAGTCTCCTTCTACCACCCCAAGATCGGAGAGCGTCACCCATCATCCAACCGTATATAACTAATTAACCTATACTTAACACATGTTTTCTAAATAATATTTTTTTAATTTATTTCTAAATCTATTTTTATTCGCTTCACTCCTTATGTCTGCCGGCAGACTGTTCAGTAGATACGGTATTCGCTTTTTCAGGGTTCTGTCACCAAAGTAATTGGTGACTCTGGGTACATTGAATCTTCCAGCAGCCATAGATCGTGTGTTATGATTGTTGATTGTTGATTGTTTTATTTTCAGTTTGTCTGTGTTATGGTCTTAAGTACCAATAATATCCCAAATTAAATACCAAGTCAAAAAGGAATTTTAAAAAATTACACATATTTCAAAACGGTTCCGAAAATTTATTAGTCTTAATGAAATATCAATCGGAAAACCAGTCTTAAATCATTTTTCTATCGAAACATCGACGTTTTAAAAGCAGCTCTTGAAATACCAAGCAATTCACACTTGCCTCAGGCGAAACTGACCTGATTACATAAATGAACCTTGACTTATATGAAATATAGGTGCGCTTATAATCAATCTAATGAAGCTCAGGCATTCCACAACCACGAATAATACTAAAGTTTATGCTGTTTTGATAGCTAAAGAAAGTTTGTAAAGAATGAAAAGTCTAGTTAAGCATAATCAAAACTCTTTTCAAACAGCACTAAATCCTGGCCGCTAATTATGATGCTTAACGTTAAAGAAAAAAAACGTTCCATTTTCAAAACGCCAGAAGCAACAACGGTAACCCTGTGACTAGGTTACGTCGTTCACATTCGTCACCCTTGACCAAGGTAAGACAAAGATTTTGTGTCAATTTTACGCCTTCTATGGGGTATTCTTTTCTACGTGAAGTAAGTAAAACAAAGCGCTCGGGTGCTTCTTCGAATACGATGTTTGGCGAGAAAGCTTCGCAGACGGCATGCTAAAAAGGCTTTTACGCAACGCGTGCCTGTGCCGACAGTTGCGTCATTCGAAGAGAGGGCATCGCAGATTAATGTCACCAGACAGACTCGACATGTTGTTTTGAGGCTCTTCTTATTATGCTTTGTTTGTTAAAATAGATCTCTAATTATAATGTTTGAAGAAGGAAACGGTGGAAAAAGTTTTTAGTGCGAAAGGTACAAGTATCAGTTTGGGCATGTACAAGTATCAGTTTTTTCCAAACCTACATGAAAACTGATTGTTCTTGTTAAAATAAAAAATATTAAATTTTCGAAATTGTTTTAAGAATGTTTGATTAGTACTACTGTTTTAGACTAGTGTACTTTTGAACAACGTAATTGATTGATTCCCTTTTTTTTGTTTTTTTTATTAATCCACTTTGTGGCATCACTCCACGCGGCCAGTTTTGTTGACTTCCATAAAAGGTTGTAAAAATAAACCGTTTCTGTTTGTTCGAAGTTTTCAATACGAAGAGCTTCTTACCTTTTGAGGGATTCGTTTTCAAAGATATTTTACTCTTTGACAGTTAGTTTCAAGTTGACAACAGCAAGATGATTCCGCTCCGAGGTATTTAGGTTCAGCATGACATTTGTAATAGAGTTTTAGTGCCTTAATTAGCCATCTTCCGCTCGGTACTAACGTAACTAACTGTAGTATTTGTTCATCTGTCATAAATACTCATGCATACATGCATGCATGTCGTCTTAGTAAGTACGACATGCAAAATGTCAGAAGTAAAAGTTTTATTTTGTATTTATGAAAGCTAGTGGGCTTTTGCAATAGATCGGTTTATTCGCAAGACAAGCGTAAGCATATCTAGAATCTTTTGTACTCTTTTCGAATAGATGTTATATAGACATTGCCTACCAGGAGTACAGAAAAGCCAGCAGTTGCTACAATTATGATTATGTAGATGAATGTGCACATGGCGCCAATTTCCAATCGCAATTCATGTTTTTCAGGCGGATATAGTAACTCTGAAAAAGAATTCATACTCCTGTTAGAAATTGTGGCATTGAAACGTAAATTATACGTAAAACAAATGCCTAGCGCATACCACACCGCTCTGGGAAACGGTTGGGACTTGAACCCACCAAAAAACACGTGTAGCCGTGAGCCTATTGTTGCCTTTGTGGATGGGCCGCGAGAACTGCTACGCATGACGTTCGCGACCCATTCAGCGCAGGCCGCCTCCGGGCACCAAACTCCTTTGGCAATGTCTCAGGTGAGTCCGGACATCGCCTTACCCAGACTACGAATGCTTGCATTGAATATCTCTGTACAAGTTTAACATAAATAACATAGGCTACTGTGCGGCCTTTACAACCTCACTACAGTGTCAAGGCACTCACTACTCGCATATTCTAAGCTTACATATGGCTAAGACTCATGTCATAACATTAATTAAACATGCATATCCCCTGAAATACCTTCTTATTAGGACAGACATGACTCTTTAAGTATTATGTACGGTCGAACAAGCAAATTGGTGTACAGTTTAACCCACAAGTTACATTGTAAAGTGTAAACCAAATAGCTTCAATTAAATTTAGCGTTTAGCAGATCAAAAGCGCTTAAAATATCTGCTGGGTCTTTTTCTTTTCATCGGCGCATAATTTTATTTTTTGCTTAGAATTTTTAGCTTTTCGGTTTTCCATTATTATTACATATTTTGTACACTTGTAAATTAAAACTATTTTCTTTCTTCTTCTTTCTTTCAAATAACCCCGTTAAGCTATTTCATTGGACTGATAAAAATATATAGTTGTGAAATAAATGAAGGAAATATTTTCCTACTTTCTACTAATATTATAAATACGAAAGTTTGCGAGTTTGGATGAATATAATAATATAGATGTTTGTTACTCTTTCACGCAAAAATTACTGACGGGATTTGTATGAAATTTGGCACATTGGGATGAGGCCTTCAAATATCCAGATTTTGCCGCCATTATAATATTCTCAATGATAAAAGACAATGATTATTCTACAAGCCAATGTGAAATGATATTATAAAGGGTGTAAAACACCTCTTCACGAAGCCGAAAGGCACTTATTCTCCCTATCATTGCGAAGAGAATATTGCAATTAATTAATTGGGCAAAAAACTTCCCGCTACAAGTCTGCTACAGCAGGAGCAAGAGACAGCAACACGTTGCCCGAGTTGGTTCTTAGATCCAGGACCTCATATTTAGTAGGTAGTAGCGCTTTATCGTTGCCGATCATAATTTATCGGTAAAAATAACTAGATGCCAAGCAAAACTTTAGGCTGACTGTACGTCAGATTCTTGAACCAGTCCGTGATAGGCGCTGGTCAGGCTTCCTGATGACGTCACCACGTCAAGGCCGCCAACATTACGCAGATTAATTTTACAGTGTTACCATAGTGCGCATACCGATGGATGCTAGACGAAACGAGCAAGAAATTACTTATTGAGTTGAGTGATATTCTTGACTGGCTAATGAATTGGATAAAGTTCAAAATTGATTGACCTGTTTGTTTAATTGATGTTGACATGTGTTCTTTTCCCAGCTTAGATAGAAAATTTCTAAATTTTAATTTGTAAATCAATTCTATATCATCTGTTTTTGGTTTAAGGAGACTGAATTTTGTGCATTTGAAGTCACTGGAGATTGATCCAAGCATATTTAAAAGTGTTTGCAGCAATTTTGAAATTGTAAATTCTAGGCGGTTCCTAAAATTTACAGTTTCAAAATTGCTGATTACCTTTTTTATGCACTGAGCCTGTGAGTGATCAAATTCCCAAGAAACACTTTTATGAGTCACAAAGTACTTAGTCAAGTTCTTGTTATTTTCAAAACTAATTAGTGAGTGTGAATTCAAGGTTAGGTCCAGAGCCTCAATGCATTTTTATTTTCGATTTACTAAAGATTGCGGATATCCTTCTTGCATCATCTTTTGCTCACGATCTGGTAAATGAATCGGTTTTAATTTTTTGAGGATTATTTTTAAATGTCCATGTGTTACTCGCATTATCGGACTAGAACGGAAAATGTCAGAACCAAAAAGTTCTGGCTGGAGGAAAACCAGGGAAAAGATGGGGATGGTTCTGATGTAAATGAACCAATAACAAAGCTGAAAAACACTTTGTTCTCTCCGTTTTTTTTCCTGGGGAGTTTCTCGTTGCGGAGGTCTTGAATGTCAAAGTTCCTACTTTTTCACTATAATACTAGTTTTTAAGGGTCACAACTTTGCTTTGAATACATCCCTGACTACTATTAAATGCATCCATCAGCACAATATGTTGAGCGCGTTACATTAAGTTTTGCCATAAAACGTGATAGGTAAGTAACAGCAACCCATAATAGTTATTTTCATCCCCCCATCTCGGAAAGAGCATTTTTGCTCTTCGATATCTGAGTGCAAAAGCCGTTTTTATCGTCAGTAAATTTGAATTTAGAACATCGTGTGCACTAAGTATGTGAATTCAAAACATCATTAAACCTATTTACTTCTACCTCTATGGTGCCGAATTCATCGTACATTTTTTTTTAATTTGTTAAGAACTCAGACTCGGAACCTTCTTGGTGTACTTTTTTTTAATATGTTTTGCGCGCGCCATTTTCTTTTCACGTCATATTGTTAACACCTTAGGTTAAAAACAAGGAATCCAACTCGAAAACCAGTGAAAAATCTAAAATGACCACTCATTATCTAGCGACGAGGAAGTTTATTTGACGCCAAAAGAATTAACTGAATTTGTTAACAATGCGCATTTTTTTTACGTTTATCCATTTCCTCGCTGAGGTGGGATGAAAAGTTACGTGTTGCACTCGAGTGCAAAGATTTTTCACCTCGTGCTCTTTTGATTCCCTCGCTAACGCTCACAAATAACTATTGTTATACAAGAGTGCAAAGTTGTTTTTTAACCGCGTGTCCAATTTTGATGACCGAGCAAGCGAAAGATTCTAAAATTGAGTCACGAGCGCAGCGAGTGATTCAAAACTTACAATATTGAGCGTTAGCGAGGTAATCAAAACAGCACGAGGTGAAAAATCTTTGCACTCGAGTGCAACACGTAACTTTTCATCCCACCTCAGCGAGGAAATGAACAAACGCAAAAAAAGTTGCGCATTATTAACAAATTCAGTTAATTCTTTTGGCGTCAAATAAACTTCCTCGTCGCTAGATAATGAGTGGTCATTTTAGAT
This sequence comes from Xestia c-nigrum, assembly GCA_916618015.1. Taxonomy (NCBI): domain Eukaryota; kingdom Metazoa; phylum Arthropoda; class Insecta; order Lepidoptera; family Noctuidae; genus Xestia; species Xestia c-nigrum. The sequence goes on from OU745246.1 coordinate 22,064,626, forward strand.
TTTTCACTGGTTTTCGAGTTGGATTCCTTGTTTTTAACCTAAGGTGTTAACAATATGACGTGAAAAGAAAATGGCGCGCGCAAAACATATTAAAAAAAAGTACACCAAGAAGGTTCCGAGTCTGAGTTCTTAACAAATTAAAAAAAAATGTACGATGAATTCGGCACCATAGAGGTAGAAGTAAATAGGTTTAATGATGTTTTGAATTCACATACTTAGTGCACACGATGTTCTAAATTCAAATTTACTGACGATAAAAACGGCTTTTGCACTCAGATATCGAAGAGCAAAAATGCTCTTTCCGAGATGGGGGGATGAAAATAACTATTATGGGTTGCTGTTACTTACCTATCACGTTTTATGGCAAAACTTAATGTAACGCGCTCAACATATTGTGCTGATGGATGCATTTAATAGTAGTCAGGGATGTATTCAAAGCAAAGTTGTGACCCTTAAAAACTAGTATTATAGTGAAAAAGTAGGAACTTTGACATTCAAGACCTCCGCAACGAGAAACTCCCCAGGAAAAAAAACGGAGAGAACAAAGTGTTTTTCAGCTTTGTTATTGGTTCATTTACATCAGAACCATCCCCATCTTTTCCCTGGTTTTCCTCCAGCCAGAACTTTTTGGTTCTGACATTTTCCGTTCTAGTCCGATAATGCGAGTAACACATGGACATTTAAAAATAATCCTCAAAAAATTAAAACCGATTCATTTACCAGATCGTGAGCAAAAGATGATGCAAGAAGGATATCCGCAATCTTTAGTAAATCGAAAATAAAAATGCATTGAGGCTCTGGACCTAACCTTGAATTCACACTCACTAATTAGTTTTGAAAATAACAAGAACTTGACTAAGTACTTTGTGACTCATAAAAGTGTTTCTTGGGAATTTGATCACTCACAGGCTCAGTGCATAAAAAAGGTAATCAGCAATTTTGAAACTGTAAATTTTAGGAACCGCCTAGAATTTACAATTTCAAAATTGCTGCAAACACTTTTAAATATGCTTGGATCAATCTCCAGTGACTTCAAATGCACAAAATTCAGTCTCCTTAAACCAAAAACAGATGATATAGAATTGATTTACAAATTAAAATTTAGAAATTTTCTATCTAAGCTGGGAAAAGAACACATGTCAACATCAATTAAACAAACAGGTCAATCAATTTTGAACTTTATCCAATTCATTAGCCAGTCAAGAATATCACTCAACTCAATAAGTAATTTCTTGCTCGTTTCGTCTAGCATCCATCGGTATGCGCACTATGGTAACACTGTAAAATTAATCTGCGTAATGTTGGCGGCCTTGACGTGGTGACGTCATCAGGAAGCCTGACCAGCGCCTATCACGGACTGGTTCAAGAATCTGACGTACAGTCAGCCTAAAGTTTTGCTTGGCATCTAGTTATTTTTACCGATAAATTATGATCGGCAACGATAAAGCGCTACTACCTACTAAATATGAGGTCCTGGATCTAAGAACCAACTCGGGCAACGTGTTGCTGTCTCTTGCTCCTGCTGTAGCAGACTTGTAGCGGGAAGTTTTTTGCCCAATTAATTAATTGCAATATTCTCTTCCCTGTTACATGAATCTTAAACATAACTAACGGTATGTAGTAAATAATACTGCAGGTACAACTCAGCTAATCCGTTCGGGAAAAAAGGCGTAAAAAAACCCGTGACTGTAGCCGTGTGGAGTTCGGTAATTGTCCTACGGGATGGCACTACCGGAATATAAAGTATCCTATGTGTTTATCCTGCAGGTTATACAGGGTGTAAACCACCTCATCACAAAGCCGTTAACTAAGCATTCTGTACATCAAACTAAGTAACTTTACGCAAAAATTATTGCTGGGAAACAACTTTTTTTTTTGAGGTTATAAATCATGTTTTGTAGTAGAACTCGATGTAACGCACTTAAAACATTGTGCTGTTGGATAGATTGAATAGTACGGGGGTCGTAGAGGTGTTTAAAGTCTTACAAAAAATCTTGTATTTAAAAAATAACTTGTCAAAAACTTGTAACTTTGACCCCCCATATCTCCGTAACTAGAAGGTTCCCATGTATGGTGTAGACAAAAAAAATATCGCAATGATAGGGAGAATAAGTGCCTTTCGGCTTCGTGAAGAGGTGTTTTATGAAAAATTCGGCACCCTATGGTGCCGAATTTTTCATACAATTTTTTTTGTAGAAGAAAAGTGAAGTGAAGTAGGTTTAATGATGTTTTGAATTTTACATGCTTAGTGCACACTGCACATGATGTTCTAAATTTAAATTTACTTTACCCTCATGACGATAAAAACGGCTTTTGCACTCAGATATCGAAGAGCAAAAATACTCTTTCCGAGATGGGGGGATGAAAAAGTCGTTTTCTGCGTAGGGTTACTTAGTTTGATGTACATAATGTTTTATTAACGGCTTCGTGAAGTGTTCATTTACACCTGGTGAAACCAGAAACTAAAGACCGCCACCTACGATCCTCCTTCTGCTTTGTCCATGTTTATACTTCATAGAAAATTTTCCAACTGTGCTTACCACTATACAGGGTTAATTTTTATTAACCGTCCAAACTTTCAGAGATGGTTAATCGATCATATTTTCGATAGAAATAAATAAAAAACCAAGACCAACAATATTTTATTAAATTAGTTTTCACCCCGGCCACCACCTAAAAGTACACGTGTGGACATTGCAACCATATTTAATGTATCCATAGGTAGCAGGTGGCACACACACATTTGGCGGTGCATGCACGCACACAAGTACGTATTACCACTAGGTTTATGAATAAGATCTTTTTTAGGAAATTTTCAAATGAATGCTATTATTTTATTTAAGTTTTGATTTGATATCTAGATCTTAATTTTAAATTTTGGCTGGTCATTGAAAACTAACCCTGTATTGTTCATTCCTATTAGTGTGTTTTCCAACATTTTTTTCTATGTGAATAGTCCTCTATACCCTTGCACATGTGTGTCAGAAAGTGCCTGTGGGTGTTCGTTCATTGTTAAACAACAATGGAGTCGCGCCTGCGCAACATCACAGATAATGCGAGTGTAATGTGTAATGTATGCAGGAGTTGCATCCGATCTTCAAGGATTCTGTTAGTCATCGCGCCATTATAGGTGTTTTGGTGTGGGATAGGATAGGTGTTAGGTGATGGTTGTTACGTAATTTAGTTTAGGCGAATTACAGTCATCATCATCTGCCTAGCCTTTTCCCAACTATCTTGGGGTCGGCTCCCAGTCTAACCGGACGCAGCTGTTACCCAGTAATTTACATGGAGCGAATGCCTATCTGACCTCCACAACCCAGTTAGTACTGGGTAATAAGATACATCTTGGTAAGACTGGTAGTCATACTTTTTGGGTCACTGACTACCTGTAACAGTTGGCGAATGATAGTCATCTAGTGGCAAAGTTGTACCTCAGACTTTTGGACCTGTAACGATTGTTTACGATCTAAAAATAAAATCCGGGACCAACGGCTTAACATGCTTACCGAGGAAATGAGGAACACGGTATGTATTGGGTCATCCACCAACCAACCCAGGCAAACGCGGCTGTTATTATTAAATGGAAAGGTCCTCCAAAATGAATGCATTGTTTTTTAACTAGTATTCTATTAGAATAACTGCCATTGATTTTACTCGGTTACTAAATAACTCAAAGTTATGTCTAGACATCGCAAAGAAATCTGTGTCACGACGATGTCAACGCTCCTGCGCATGTAATGAATATTGAGTAGGGCAAGGAGCATGCGTGCACTCACTAGGGACACCATGCGTTTTGTTGAAGTTCGTACAGGTATTGGGACTCCTGTTTAGAGTGTGCAGAATTGATTAAGTAGCCGGGAATAACGACGACCCGATTGGCGTAGTGGTAGTGACGCTGTCTTACGTGCTTAGGGTTCTGGGTTCGAATCCCGGTAGGAGCTATGTTTGTGTGATGAGCATGGACATTTGTTTCCGAGTCATACAATAACTATGTATTTACAAATAAAAAAGTATATATGTAGTATATCAATTATCTAGTGTCCACGACACAAGCTTTGCTTAGTGTGGCACTAGGTGGCGCTGTGTGTTAATGTCCAGCGATATTTATTTATTATTATATTTATTTATAAAGATAACATTTAAAGTCGTTTAGAAAGGTGGTTTTTTTCGAAAATCACATCATTAATCGGTACAATCACCCATCATAATTCTCTTGCCCTTATCACAATTTATTTGGGGTCGTAATGTCTTCTTCTTCTACACTTCTCAATTGTTCGTCATCTCATCAGACACTTCTTTTCTAGTCATATCTGGTCTTAACACAGTCCATCCATCGCTCTTTTGGTCTTCCTCTACTCATATACCCATTCACAGCCATACTCAAAACTTTCTTCACGACGTTTTCCTCATTCCTCCGCATCACATGCCAATACCACGACAAGCGATTGGCAAAAAACTTTTCAGTCACGGGCACAATCACACACGGTGCAGATTGTATTTTGAGATACGTCAACAAACCAGCCTATCGTATTCCATTGCTGGGCAGACCTCACCCAAGCCAGGGCTTCCGGTCCTTCGCTATTTGTATCTAGTTTGACACCTACCATACCATATCACATAACTTAGTGTTTTTCCAACTAAGTTGGGATCGGCTTCCAGTTTAAACAGAAGCAGCTGAATACCAGTATTTTACTTGGAGCGACCCCATCCATTACCTGTATTGACTTGGTTGTTGCGGTCAGATAGGCATCTGCCTGCCACAACCAAGTTAATACTAGGTAATACCTCTGGGTTGACTGGTTGTCAGTCTTTCGCGCCACCTGTAACGACTGCAATTATTCTACTAAAAATAAAACCGACTTTTAAAAATACCTACAAAAAAATTGAAAAACCGACTTCAAAAAAAAAACAAAAAAGTGAAAAATAACTTTAGCTTCTGAAGTCGGTGACCTTTGTTTCATTGCTTTAGTTTTTTTGTCACCGACTTCAGAAGCTAAAGTTATTTTTCACTTTTTTGTTTTTTTTTAAGTCGGTTTTATTTTTTGCAAAAAAGTTTTTATTTTTCACTTTTTAGTGGTTCACATGTGCTTGACATACATGAAAAGTGCATACCGTTACAATTACAACAAGCCCAAACACGACTAGGGTACATTGTTTCATTATGGAGTTCCGTGACTCTTGGCTTCATCATCAGATCTGATGGTAGAATGGTTCTTATCAAACGCAAATGCTTCACTTGTTGTAGAAAATACCAAAATCGCAACACGTTTTCATATAAAATTTGAAGAGTTCCCTCGATTTCGCCAAGATTCCATCATCAGATCCCGACTTGGTGGCTATGGGACCATTTGGGAAGAATATCCTTTCCAACAAAAAAAAAAATTCCAAATCGGTTGGCAAGCGACGGAGTTATGCCCGTTAACAAGCCCAAACACAACTAGGGTACATTGTTTCATTATGGAGTTCCGTGACTCTTGGCTTAATCATCAGATCTGATGGTAGAATGGTTCTTAACAAACGCAAATGCTTCACTTGTTGTAGAAAATACCAAAATCGCAACACGATTTCATATAAAATTTGAAGAGTTAACATACCTAACTGTCGAAATATGGGTATACTGTACACATCTGCGTACCCCCTCAGAGCATACAGGCGTGATGTTATGTTATGATGTTGTGTAAACAATAAACATCCAAGCGATTGCAGCAATCACGACAGATTTGCTGTCTATTATTGAAGAGTTCCGTTCCATATCTCCGAAGTTCGTGATCAGATCATGACAATATTTCTATGGGACTAACTTGGAAGTATACCCTTTCAAACAAAAAAAGAATTTTTCAAATCGGTTCAGGCGTCTTCGAGTAATCGGTGAACATACATAAAAAAAAAAAAAATACATACAGTCGAATAGAGAACCTCCTCCTTTTTGGAAGTCGGTTAAAAATAACTTTAGCTTCAGAAGTCGGTGACCGTTGTTTGATCAGTTTAGTTTTTTGCCACCGACTTCTGAAGCTAAAGTTATTTTTAAATTTTATGTATTTTTAGAAGTCGGTTTTATTTTTTGCAAAAAATGTTTTTATTTCTTTTTAGTGTTTCACTTGCGCTTACCCCTTTACAGCGTACTGGCGTGATATATCATGAACTGGTGTAAACAATAGACAGACATGAGATTTCAGCAAACCCAGTCCATTAGCTATTGTTTATTAAGGAGTTCAGTTACCTATCTCCAAAGTTCTTCATCAGATCTTCACCAAATTGAAGGGAGACCACTCCGAGAAAGTACTCTTCCGAAATCTATCCAAATCGCTTCATATGTGCCTATAAAGTTTGAAGAGTTATCTCTATTTCTCCAGGATCCCATCATCAGATCCTGACGATCCTTCCTGAACTTGATGATTATGGGACCACCTGTGAAGCAAACAAAACCCCCAAACAAAATAAAAATAATCCAAATCGTTCCAGCCTCTTTGAGTAATCGGGGAACATAAATATAAAAAAAAAAAATCCGACGAATTGAGAACCTCCTCCTTTTGGAAGTCGGTTAAAAAACAGCCGGGACCAACGGTTTAACGTGATTTCTGAGGCACGGAGGAAACTTAGTATAATGGTATAATGTAGTCACTGATCCACGGACCATACGTCCGTGGATCAGTGACTACATTATACCACCATTATACCATGCAAGCGCTGCTGGATGATCTCTTTTGTAAACGGAATAATTTTTGAAGAGTGGGACAAATCTCAACTGAAGAAGAAAACGCGAATGCATGGTGACCCTAAGAACACGTCCACATTAATATTCCCCTAAATAGTGAAGGTAGAAGATTTACGATAATAGGCGATATGTACCTACCGATGAACGATTATTATTTTCATAATGAACGGCACGTTTCCTCTACGTGATGAGCAGTTCAACAGACCTTGAATTTTGTGCGACTATTTTTTTAGGGATTGAATTATCCTATTTCAGATCTTTGGAGACGTTTAGGTATTTTACGGCCATTTTCAATAACTTACTGTTCGGTTTCGGTAGGTTTCTATCTCTGTCTGTTTGACATTTTGATGCTAACGGATGATTAAGATCACGGAAAAGCTTTCTTTGATTTTTTCATGAATCTAGTGACAGGTAAGTGATGTGAATAGGATATTTCAAGCCAACTTAGTGTATAGAAATACCGATAACTAGCTATGAGACATATTAACTAGCAGTTATACGTTAATAAGTGCACAGTACTTTTTCAACTTATTATGCCTTGTGACTGTAGCTCCGCTGTTTTTTTTGTTTTTTGACATTCAAGAGTGTAATGGTCTAATTGAAATAAATTAATGCTTTCAGTTTGAGTTTGAGTTATAGAAAACGGCCGTTATTTATTTATTTAACAATTTATGTAAACACTAAATATAGAGAAGAAGAAAGAACAGAAAATAGTACAAAGGTGATGCTTATTTCTAAAGATTTCTCTTCCAGCATACCTTCGGAAGGAGATACTAATAAAGAGATGCAGACTTAGTGTGTAAAAGAAAGAGAGAAAATGGAATACATACAGCATAAAACAGATTAAATATATACAATATAAGAATAGACACTCATAAATACTACATATATATTAAACTATAAAAACAATAAAATTACTAATAATGAATAATATTAGTGGTAGTGGTATTAGTTGAAGTGCGGTTAGTATTTTTTGTAGTTACCACTGCAAATAACTATTATTTTGCGAGCTCTTCTTGTCTCTTTGAACATGCATATGTATTCTACTGTGCTGAAAATGTGACACAACCCAGACAACTGTTTTCGTTAAGCTTGTCAATCATATCTACATATTTGGGTGACACCGTAGCTATTAACAAGTAGTTCTATATTAGTATGATGCTATACGTCTCTAAACGGTTGAGATACTTAACTGAATCAATTTTGTGAGCTTTAAACTCTTCGTACTCGTAATAGCTATTAAGGTGTATAATGTTTTACTTTTTAGTGTTTAAAGCTGACTTTACAACAACACTGAACACCACTGAACCCACTATTAGATAAAGCTTGAATAGATGATTCAAGTTATCACTGTCGTGTGAACAAAACCATACCGCGATCAAGTCCATAGATCGAGCTGGAGGCAACAACGCCATCTACCGGCTTGTTAACCAATTAAAAAGTACAAGCCCTGATTAATTTCGTCAGAAACAACATTCATTTAAAACAAATACAGGTTTACGACCAAAAACTAGATCAACGAACAAAAATATAATCAAAATTATTTTTATTACTTCGTGCCATCTTTCTATTTACATACGAAATGAATATAAGTAATTATGTAATATGCAGATTTTGAATAAAGACTATAATTCAATTCAGTGACATAAACTAATCAGCAATACAACTGATTGCTAGGATATTAAAAAACGAATCAACTTCTGCTCTACTGATTTTGATGTAGAAACTTGGTCGATGTCAAATTCCTTGTCAGACACAATTAATGATGGTCGAAGGTTTAACTTCCTGTAGCAGCTTTCCAAAAAAAAAAGTCGTTTGAATTTAAGTTTCATTTTAGTACTACTACAATTCGGACCTATATAACTACTATTTCATTGGTAACTACAGCTTTGAGCCGTTTGGGGTCGAAACGCTTGGGTCATGGGGTTCGAGTGCGCGTCTCCCCACCGACTGATCGACACTTCGCGTGACCAGAGGGCTGGCTCTTTCTTTGGCCAAAGAATTAGCATTGCCAGTCAACGTGGCAATGCTGCCAGTCTTCTGGGCACGTTTCCCGATGACAGCGATGCGGAAGAATACTTTGACGCTTAAGTGACCTATTGACATTGTTGTATACAGGGTTTAAACCACCATTCTGTACATCAAACTAAGTAATAAATAAATAAATATCGCTGGACATTAACGCACAGCGCCACCTAGTGCCACACTAAGCAAAGCTTGTGTCGTGGACACTAGATAGTTGATATACTACATACAGTGTGTAAACCACCACATCACAAAGCCGTTAACCCAGCATTCTGTACATCAAACTAAGTAACTTTACGCAAAAATTATTGCTGGGAAACAACTTTTTGTTTAGAGGTTATAAATCATGTTTTGTGGTAGAACTCAATGTAACGCACTTAAAACATTGTGCTGGTGGATGGATTGCTTGGTGGATATTAATTGGTAGCTATGACAACCTCCGTGAGAATACGGCTTGCCGCCACAAGGGGGACCCCTCCTTCCCTCCACACCGGGTGAGTTGACTACCATAGCATGCATTTCACGAAAAATAATGCGTTTATTGTAAGCAGTATGTTCGTTTGACAATATTCTTGCACAATTTGTATAACTAATCAATATATAGCTGATCAAAATGATGACACAGATAGATCACAATTAATTAAAATCAGTGACATTTACAATAGATTACTGTACGCTAATTAATTTCATGCTAATTTATTTGGCCGTTATGAAACAATTTTTTCTAATCCTTTGTATGTAGGGTAAGCTCACGACTGAACTCTGAAAGAATAAGCAGGCCTGTAGCTTTCTATTGACATTTTAAGTATTTATTTTTTATTTTTATTTCTCATAGGCCTAGATGGGCACTTATAAAACGTCGACAAAGATGCGCGGTTCGCGTTGCTCAATTCCATGGAGAAAAACCAGCAGGAAACTTCATGGTTACTCTTCTCTAGGCATAGGCAAAAAATTTCGATATATCGAAATATAGATATTTTTCCATATAAATATCGATATTTATCGTCGATATTTTTTCATCGCGATATATCGGTAATCGATGTTTATTTCAGAGTATCAAATTCGTATCTAATTCGATTATTTTTAACGCAACTTTGGTTTCGTGTCCATATCTGATTACTACTGGTTTTATTAAATTTTATATAATTATTTAGGGTCAAGAAACAATAAAAATACTGTTTTCATTAATTATTTTTTACGAACTTTGAATGGTTTGGGAATATGTATGAATAATCATACGAAAACTGACAATATATCGATATATCCATATTTTTCACTCGATAATTATCGATGCTGTTTAAAAATATCGATACTATAAACATCGATATATTTATTTCACTTGCCCATCCCTACTCTTTCCAAATCATTTAATAAAATTGCAATAATATTATGTTACAGCATTAGTACTTTATTATGGGGAGACAGCTTACCATACAAAAAATGAAATCAAGATAAATATTTAACAAAAGTTAAACAGCATCTGGGAATCTACAAAGCCTACAATGTTCACTCATTCACATGGTTAGGTCTTATTAGTTGTGCATATCTTTTTCTCAACTATGGTGAAGTTGTCTTCCAGTCTAACCGGATGTCGAGAATATAATCACTTTACACAAAGATTTTCATCACAATTTTTATCAGATTGCTTTTCAGACCTCCACAACCCAGAAACTGCATTACACTATTTCCCTTGAAAAAACTGCTTCAGACTTTCAGCGTGCTACCTGAGACTCGTCGGGTGTAAAGGACACCTACCCATCCCCGGACCGACCTGTACAAGCATTGCTTATCCTTGAAGATCGACTCGTAGGGCCATTGTTACTTGGAGGTAAATATCGGCTGTTCCATACACTTGGGTCGATCGTGACATTTCGATGTTTTTCTAGTTACTCACGGAGATATTGGGGGTCAAAGTTTTAACTTTTCCATTTTTTTTTGTTTTTAATTTTTAGTGTTATGATTTTACTTTAAATAACTCCACGACTGATAGCTCAATTTCATTACTACATGTTTTGAGTTTGTTAAATTGAGTAAAATTGTAAAAATTTAATATACACCCCCAAAAAAAACCTCGTTTCCTAGCAATAATTTCTGCGTCGAGTTAACTAGTGCGTACAGGTTTGATGTACAGAATGCTTGGTCGACGGCTTCGTGGAGGGTCCGTTTACACCTCGTTTTATTTTGATAGACAATTTCAACGATGACTATTTAAAACAGATTTAATTGCACATTACAAGGGGAATAGTCACGATACTGACTCGTTTTAGACTAATTGATCGGAAACCATACATTTTAATGAGTTTGTAGTGATAATTTCCGATCAATTAGATGCAAATTATCCTAATTACTTATGTCTATTCGATGATAGACAGTACTTAGGGAAATCAAGGAGGTTTTATTTTTAATTAATTAGTAATGAGAAGTGCGAGACTGCGCAGGAGTGTGAATTATATGATCGCGTCCTGATCGATTCCTGGTACGTTAATCAGGAATCTATAACAAGTGTACACCCAGGCGGGTGGCAAAGTTTTTTTTTTTCAATATTAAGTACGAAGCAAGGTAAAGCGAGAGTGTAGTGTGTAAGCAACCTTATTGGATTTTAACCCGCCTTATATATATATGTCCCTAGATGTAATCTTATTAATCGTTTAATCATTATAATAAAGACAGTATAGACTCAGCTCTCGGTGTCACAACATTTCCTCGAGATTCCCGCATTACATGGCGACCCTGCCAAAGCGCAATGGCAGTGGCTTGAATTGTTTAAAAATACCATGACCATATTAAGTGCGAGTGGGACTTAGAATCAGAATCAGAATTTTTTATTTGTTAAACATAGGTATACATTAAAGATCTTATAAATGCTCTATGCTCTTGCTATGTTTTGTCGTTCTGACAAACAAATTTGAATAGAGAAAAAAAACAATTAAAATTACAAATAAAATGTCAACCGAAATAAAAGATTACAATTATAAAACGTCAATTAAAATAAAATAAAAATAAAAATCACAAACACTAAAAGTCAATAATATAAATAATAAAAATCCAGAAAAAAAATGTCAATATGTACTAATTAGTGTGGCGCGGTACCCACCACGACTTCTTAAAGCCCCAAAAACACCTGGCTCCCGACAATAAACTACAGTGGCCTATTTGTAAAGCTCTGAATTGATTGCGTGCACATTAAGTAGGTAGAAGCAAACACAATTTGGCAAAATGTAGTATTATTGGTTCCTCCTAGTGCGAATGCGAATGCGCCGCTCCGGACCTAACTATGCCCTACCTGCTGGAGTGTCCTAGGTGTCCGTTACCTACACTCTTAACGACCCGGTTGGGGTAGTGGTAGTGACGCTGCCTTAAGTTCTTAAGGTCCTGGGTTCAAATCCCGGTAGGAGCAAATGTTTGTGTGATGAGCACGGACATCATCGAGTCATGGATGTTTATATGTATAATAAGTATGTATTTACAAACAAAAAGTATATAATGTTGTATATCAACTATCTAGTGTCCACGACACAAGCTTTGCTTAGTGTGGCACTAGGTGGCGCTGTGTGTTAATGTCCAGCGATATCTTGACGACCTGTATAGCGCCTCTTCAGCTGAAATAAACGAGACCACTTACTTGGCCCAAACTATATAATATAGAAAAACATCGATACTACAAGCAGAAGAATGGAATATGAGGAGCTCTACACTCTGTTCCTCGTACTTATAAATCATCTTCCTTTAAAAGGCCCGCGGAGCATGCGTATTTCATACAAACGTAATACCAAAATAATTTGTAAAATTTCTATAGAAAACTTATTTTTCTCATAACTCTTATTTAAATCAATATCCATTCAAAATATATACAGGGTGGTGATGACAATACGACAATAAATTAAACTACGCATACCTCAAGACGTTCTTAACAAACAAACAAAAAAATCGTTTGAAAATATCAAGTAGTTTAGTCACAGGAAATTATTTTTCACCTTCAACATTTGCTACATGATGTATCTGATTTTAAGGAAGCACTAACAGTTTAACGACCCCTTGCCAACTCACTATTTAAAAACTTTTGTTAAATTTGATTAACTGCAAATTAGACCTTAAATCAGGCCAATAAGAGTCATAAAGAGTATCCTTAGAGTTAGATTTTGTCTGTTTTTTTTTTTTAATTTCGGTTTTGGGTTTTTTTAATTGTGTAGAATTATTCCTATGAACTAGTATTACGCGTGTTTTCATTTATTGTCGTATTGTCTTCTCCACTCTGTATTTGGAAACCTAGATATTATGTAACTTGATCGATGTAAACACAAACTGCCTTAAGAATATGTATGATTTACAAATTATTTTGGTATTACGTTTGTATGAAATACGCATGCTCCGCAGGCCTCTTAATATTGACTACTATTATAAATGCCAAAGTTTGGATGGATGGATGTTTATACTCAATCACGCTATGCCGTTCTAGGCTGACCTAATCTGAAGTCAGGCAAGTATTTCTGTTGTCGCTACAAGAATAAATTAAAATTAAAGGGCGCTCCCTTACTATGTATGAAACTCTTAATGCGCGAGTCCGACTCGAACTTGGCCGATATTACTTTTTTTCGCGATCTTTTATGATTATTATAAAGAGACACGATTTGCATTTTTGTATGAAACGAATAATCTTAAAAACTTCTGCACCGATTTGAAAAATTAAAAATTCTTTCAGCAATGGAGAGCTACATTATCAGCGAGTAACATATAATTATAGGCTATATTTTGTCCCCGTACTCTCACGGGTGCGGAAACTTCGCGGGTGAAACCACGTGACGTTTGCTAGTAATGAATATAGTCACAGAAGAATCGGATTTCCTCATTAATATCCTTTGGAATAAATTAAAAAACAAATGAATCTCATGATTGATCGACATTCCGCCACACAACCTTCGACGACTTTGAAAATGTCATTTACCTTGCTGTTTGATTATTAACTGTTTATTACATTGAAATAATAATGACATGTAATCACCAATTAATTTTCTAAGGTCTTATAACCTAATATACAGTTACAAGTAGGTGCCTTGTCGGTGATTAAATGCAAAGTTATCATGAGCCTATGGCACAGATAAATATTTTTTATTATTTATTTTATTTAATCCATACATAATATACATAGTTTACTTAAATACAACATCTAACAAACTGCAAAGTAATTTGTAGTTTTTGCAGTAGGCATTGAAGTCCAGGACACGTCCGAGTCAGACTACTGCTTAAGCGCTTATTACACTACACGATTTGCAGGGCCCTGGATCGGCACCGTGAATTAATAATTTCTAGAAATACTTTGAAGCCTTCACTTCTCATTTCATGTCTTTATTTGAATAGTCCTTGTGCTCCTTCCTCCAGATATAAGCATTCCTTGGTATAAAGAACATCTGTGACATTTATTTTATAAGTACAATACTTCTCTTTCTTTGGCGCACGACATACTCGACATACTTACTTACGAGCAATAAAGTAGATCGACATCGGCCATTTTAGACCCCCTGAGAGTCTAAAATGGCCGCTTTAGCAGAACATAAAATGAATCACGTCAAAAATTTAAAATTCTTAAAATAGACTTTATACTAAAAATTATAACCTCCATTTTTAGATTTTTTGTTTTTAACGTGATTCAAATTATGTTCCATTATAACGGCCATTTTAGACCCGAAGGTTTCTAAGTCTGCTATTTTTATTAATTCGTCATACCAACACGATCCCATTCTCATCCCATTGTCATTTTGCTTAAGACAGACGTTATGACGCTTGCGGCCACGCAACTGGGCTCCCTGCCTTCCTGACGCTTATTACACTACACGATCGGCAGGGCGGTAGGGAAGCAGGGCGGTCGGGACCACTCGACCACCCGATTTAGGGACCCTAACTCCCGATTTAGGGACCCTAACTCCCGATTTAGGGACCCTAACTCCCGATTTAGGGACCCTAACTCCCGATTTCTTATTACACTTCCCTTTCCCTGCAGGTAGGGCCCTGCAAATCGTGTAGTGTAATAAGCGCTTTATAATTATACTGTGCCTATAGTCAATCTATGCATAAAAGGTAATATACAATGTCTCCGGTCATGGAGTAGCGATATTCTAGGTTCTTATATTTATAACAACTATTCTGATACACACATCAGTTGATTTGCTAAAATATTGTTTGTTGTACAAAATTGTCGATTTCCAATATTTATACGTATTTTTATTTATTTTTTTAAATTATAAACTGCAAACCCATTATTTCCTAAACAATTTTGATGCTCTCCAAGTAAGCCTCACGAGTATTTTTATCTCAGTAAAACCACAAATTAAAGAGAACTGCCAAATCAAAATGCCTGCCAAAAAGCGGAGAAGTGCATTAAACCTAAGTGTGTAGTGTTATTTGTGTATTAAAATAGTTGATATCTAACCGGAAAAACATCACGGAAAAACATCACCAGCCTCTCACAGTCTATTGCACGGTACATAAGACTCCATAACTACACTCCATTAAACTCAAAAAA
The DNA here is from genome assembly GCA_916618015.1 of Xestia c-nigrum. Lineage (NCBI taxonomy): Eukaryota > Metazoa > Arthropoda > Insecta > Lepidoptera > Noctuidae > Xestia > Xestia c-nigrum. Next base: position 22,079,883 of record OU745246.1, read on the forward strand.
CCATCTTAACCCATGCTAATTTTGACCCAACAATCACTTTAATGGTTATCTATAGGAAAATAAAGAAAGAAAGAAAGAAAAAGCATTTATTAGCCCGCACAGGACAAAACTCAACAAAATTATCAGTCTAAAACTTACACACAAAAAACTTTTTTACAAAAAATAAAACCGACTTCAGAGAAAACAAAAAAGTGAAAAATAACTTCAGAAAAAACGCTTCAAAAGTCGGTGACCTTTTTTTGATTGATTTTGTTTTTTTGTCACCGACTTCTGAAGCGTTTTTTCTGAAGTTATTTTTCACTTTTTTGTTTTCTCTGAAGTCGGTTTTATTTTAAGTAAAAAAGTTTTTATTTTTCACTTTTTAGTGGTTCACATGTGCTTACCCCTTAACAGCGTGATTTTAGGTTATGAACTGGTGTAAACAATAGACAGATATGAGATTTCGGCAATCCCAGTACATTTGCTATCATTTATTGAGGAGTTCCGTTGCATATCTCCGAAGTTCTTCATCAGATCTTCATCAAATTGAATTGGGATCACTTCGAGAAAGTACAATTCCTAAAACTACCCAAACCGCTTCTAGTGTGCCTATAAAATGTGAAGAATTCTCTCTATTTCTCCAGAATCCCATCATCAGCTACTGATTTGATGATTATAAGACCACACACGAAGCACCAGCTTTCAAATAAAATAAAAACGATCAAAATCGGTTCACCCAGTAGAAAGTACTGAGGTAACAAATATTTTCGAAATCGGGTGTATTTTACACATGTGCGTACCCCCTCAGAGCATACAGGCGTGATGTTACGTCATAATATAGTATAAACAATGAACCTACAAGCGATGGCAGCAGTCACTGCAGATTTGCTATGTATTTTTGAAGACTTCCGTTGTATATCTCCGAAGATCAGCATCAGGTCTTCAGCAAACTAAAATGGGACCAAACGGGAAGCACCAGCTTTCAAACAAAAAAAGAACCATCAAAATCGGTTCACCCCACCCAGTCGAGAGTACTGAGGTAACAAACACAAAAAAAAAAAAAAAAAAAAAAAAAATACAGACGAATTGATAACCTCCTCTTTTTGGAAGTCGGTTGAAAAAACAAATATATATTAAAAAATTAAAAGAAACGAAACTCGTCCTGTACGAGGCCAAAAGGCTCCTCCTATCTCAGCATGGTGCTGTTACATAAAAAAAAAGTCTCAGCGCTGGTATTCTGGTAACACTTCTATCTCGAGAGATCTTTATTCAACATCTCTTAAGTTCACCATTATTGATGCTGTATCGTAAGAATTATTTTTAATATACAAAATATACTGACAAAGTTAAGCTCGGTGACCTCAGCATATGCATTCTCTACGACAACGCTAAATGCCAGCGGTTTCCCATAGTGCATGTGTACCGTTATAATCGGATGCTGTAATTGGTAAACGCATCTTTACTTCCTTATTGGTTGCTAACCGGTTTCAGTTTACGCAGAAGCGTCTTCAGTTATTTTGTTTACCTAAAGGAATTGGCTAGCTCGCTTTTAAGATTCCGTAAGTACCACAAAAGGTAAAAAAGGAACCCTTATAAGATCACTTTCTTGTCCGTCTGTCACCACTACTCACCATCGATTTTCCCAGGAACGGGTGAACCTAGCAAGTCGCAGTTTATACCAGACTAGCTGACCCACGCAACTTCGTCTGCGTCACCTAAGAGAGAAAAACGAAAGGAAATAAAAAGTCCCCGTTTTTGCAACATTTTTCATTCCTGCTCCGCTCCTAATGGTCGTAGCGTTATATAGCCTAAAACCTTCCTCGATAAATGGACTATCCAAACCAATAAGAATTTTTCAATTTGTATTTTTTGTAGTTTCTGAGATTAGCGTGTTCAACCAAACAAACAAACAAGCTCTACTTCTGTTTTATAATATTAGAATAGATAATATTAGTATAGATAGAGATCTATAGTCCCTATTAGGTGTATAAAATTCAAGGTCCTGAACCTTGATTTTAATAACAGTCAATAGGATAAAACAATATGGGCGTATTTAGATTTTCGCGAAAACTTGCAAGTACCTAAATTTTTACTTGTTAAAATTGTCAATTTTGCTTAAAAGCCGGATACCTGGCTTTTAACCAAAATTGACAATTCAAACAAGTAAAAATTTGTCAATTCTAGGTTTTAGTGGTTCCCTACGCAAAAGGGTAACCAACGGGATCCTATTAATAGGCCTACTCTGTCCGTTTGTCCATCAGTCTGCCAGCAGGCTGCAGACAGTCATACCATCCTTTTCTCGGAATATATCCCATTTTATCGAAGACTAGCAGACCCACCCAACTTCGTCTGCGCCACTTAGGAGAGAAAAACGAAAGGAAAAAACATCCCCGATTTTGCAACATTTTTCATTCCTGCTCCGCTCTTAATGGTCGTAGCGTGATGTTATACAAATCCTTCCTTGATAAATGGAATATCCAACACAAAAATATTTTTTCCATTTGAACCAGTAGTTCCTGAGATTAGCATTTAACCAACCGAACAAACAAACAAACTCTTCTGCTTTATAATATTAGTATAGACTAGCACTTCACCTGGGAATTCGTCCGCAAAAATTGTGATAGCTCGTGTAAAGTGCATGATTTAGATATAATGTATGTCTTATTAGTACTCACGAATAATGAAGCTTTGTGCCAGTGAAAGAATTTTTAGAATTAGATCATTATTTATAAACTTACAAACAAATACCTCTTAACTACATTAGTAGAAACGTTTTTCCATACCTACACGATCTACGATTACCGTTCTATAGATATATTCCGTTGAATAGTTTTTCATGGAAAAGGGGTGACCACGAATTCCAATTTTGTATAAATATTCATGGGGTACGAATACTTACGCAACAATGGTCCATTATTTGTCAACCATTATTAAGTATGTACAGACAGCCAAATATTTATGTAAGCAGGAGAGATAAAGAAATATCAAAGAAAAAAGCACAGAATGTGTGAGGCTAATGATATAAAAGAAAGTGAGGTAAAAGATAGCATGAAGGTAGATAAGGGAGAATGAAAGATTGTGTTACGGCTTCCTCAAATAAGGGGACAAACAGCAGAAAGACACGAGTAGGTAGGCTTATTCCACTAATCCTCCTTAAGAGAATCCCCCTTAGGGGGGAAAACTGGACTCTAATGTAAGAATAATCCAGAAAGTCCCCTTTTAATTTTGAGTTATTCCACTATTCCCCCCTGAGAAAATCTACCTCCAAAACAAACTATAATGTAATAAAATCCAATAATTTAAACGATAATTATTTTAAAAAAACTGAATCATAATGAAAAAAAGAAAAGTTAAATGCTTATTATTTTCAAAAACTGAACCATAATAAAAAAAAAAACAAAATTTGAATCCTAATTATTTTCAAAATCTGAACCACACTACGCTATCGCGTGTATAGTTTTAACTCGTATCTGGGAAAGGATACAATCCAAAACCTGCAAATACCTAGAAGAACGATTAAAAAGTCATAGCGACTCAGCACTGTCACTAGGAATTAATTTAAAAATGCTAAAGGCAGCTACAATTATTTTTTCCTGAACAAAATTTAAAAGAAAATGATACTTTTATTTAAGATAGAATGTTATTATACATAGAAAAGTTATCCTTATGATACTCGTACATATGTTTAATTTCACATTATCGCCTGGTTCGATTCTCGGCTTAGGCAGGTTTTTGGATATCAAAATAAAGTTTTCTTTAAGTAAAACTTCCTATCCTTACGTATGGCTTAGTTGCAGGATGCCCTGTATAGTTAATTATTTTGCTGAGTGTACACTGTATATTACAGAATGCCTGCATACTTCCATAGGCCTATTTCATTCACTTGGCACTTATTGGCATTCAAACCGCACATACATCAAGTTAATATTTGATAGTAATGATTACAAATGGTCGATATTCACTATAACACTTCCTGTCTTCGGTGCTTCGATCTTTTGACCCCGGATGACGATTTGCATTTACGTAACATATTATTATAATAGTACACTACGACGACTCGCCCCTTATTTCGCCAGGATTTTGACCCCTATTTTCACCCACTCTAAAGTTGAATTTCCCAAAATCTTTTCTTAGAGAATGTATTTTGGGAAATTCTGCTATGCTAAATTACACATAGTAATGCGCATGTCTGGGTTCGAACCCACAACTTAAGTACCTACTGTTCATAAGTCGGGGCTACCACCACTGGGCCACCGCTGCTCTCTGTTTCTTTTATCATTTTTATAGAAATAGAATAGTTATGTCATTAAAGCGATCTCAACAAACGACTCTGCTTTTGTGCAAACCTTTTGACTCTACATAGTAAATCTATTCAATTTTTTGACTAGAACATCCTTGAACTATTGAAATAACGTTATTAACGTTATTTGATAAGTATGTAAATAGCCAAAGCAAATTGTAAAAAAAAAAATATAGAAATTGCTATCAATTTGTTCTGGTACCCAGGAGTTTTATTAGTTCATATCATACTTATATACGGTATACATGAGGAAGGGTAATCGTTTTGTAGAAATAAGGGCATATACTCGTAGGTATGTTATTTCTACAAAACGATTGACTTACTTCAACTTTACCGAAATTGGTAGTAAAGGGTCATTTACACTAGAGTATCAGAATGCGAGTGACAGTGGGTGATAGTTACCGTTACTGACCACTTTGTCCCTAAGGAACCTGGCCCGAATTTCAATTCGACATCTAATTAGACCTTTTACGGCACTATTCTGTTATGATAATTTATGCCACAGTTCCGATTCCAAAGGAGGTGGACGTTTTGGGGTTTGAAATTTATGAAGGAAGCTGTCAAGATATGAATGATGTGAATAACAGTCGACTGCAGACTGATAATCATTGCAGTTATGAAGCAGAAAAAAAGTTAAATAGCGTAGCTGTAGATTTTTGTTAATTTTAATTAGTAGTTAAGGAAACATCAAAAACTGTAAAGCCTAAAAAATAAAAAAAATTGATGGACTCACGTAGATCTTAAGTTACTAATAATAAGCGTGTCCGATGATGGAGCATGATCGTAGTTTTAAATTTTTATATTAAATCAATCAAACAATAAATACTCGTAAAATGTTAATAAGAGCGCGGACCCCCACGTCAGCGGTAGAAAACTAAGAAAAAAAAACAAAACATTGCTAAAATCGAATCATTTTTTTTTGTAATTATATCCATCCTTTATGAACTAAGACCTCCTTGAGAATATGCTCTTATTAAATTCAACCTAAGAATTGTACATAATTCCTAGGTTTCTTAAGTTTCCGGTAACATATTAAAATTAAAATAAAAAAGAGGAAAAGTAAGGTGGATTTTGGTACTAACAAGTTTTCGCGAAATTCAAAATTTGCCTACATCTTTTTATTGTACTTGTATTGTACTTGTAGGTATTGTACTTGTATTTGTATACTATATAATTGTTGTCTTTTGCTGTGCCCGACAGGGTCCATAATGATCTCATTTTGAAAATTTACCACTTAAGTACACATTGTGGAATGCAAATAAAGTTTGAGTATTTTGTGTTAATTTAGAATCTTGATTTTTGTACACCTATTAGGGACTATAGACCTCAATATCTGGTATACATTTCAACTGGCTAGGTTCCCGAGAAAATCGGTGGTTTTTTTTACCTTTTGAGGCACGTAACTCTAAAAGAAAGCCAAGTGACTGTGTTATTTGGCGATTCCTAATGACATCATACATGTCACAATTTACAGAATAGGTGTATTTTTAGAAAAAAAAAGAACATTTGAATATTTTCTTTATAAAAAGTAAGTGAACTAAATGGTGCAGCAGTTCACACATACAAATCAGTTCGTGATTATGTTGTTGATCACTATCACTTACGTTATCCAAATTCGATCAAAAAAGTACATTTATGCAGTGTACATAATAATGGGCAATTACCAAAAATTACCGAAATATACAATGTGTTTGTAGATATCTAATGTTCTATTTTTAACCGACTTCCAAAAAAGGAGGAGGTTTTCTATTTTTTTTTTTATGTTTGTTCGCTCATAACTTCGTCGCTTGCCAACCGATTTGAAAAAATCTTTCTTTGTTGGAAAGGGTATACTCTGCGAATGGTCCCATAGCCAAATCGAGATCTGATGATGGAATCTTGGCGAAATCGAGGGAACTCTTCAAATTTTATAGGATAACGTACAGCGATTTTGGTATTTTCTGCAACAAATGAAGCATATACGTTCGATAAGAACCATTCTATTCTGCATAGGTATTTTATTTTTAATATATATTATATTGTAGTTTATAGTTGTGTTATATATTTTTGTCTTGTATGTATGTAAGTATATTCTTAGGTTTATCGTTTGTTTGTATGTATTCTATTTTCTCATCTTTTACACACTATGTCTACATCTCTTTTTATCTACTTTCCTTTCGCAGGTATGCTGTAAGAGATTTCTTTAGAAATAAGCATCACCTTTGTACCTATTTTCTATTCCTTTCTTCTTTTCTGTATTTAGTGTGTACATAAATTGTTAAATAAATAAATAAATAAATGAAGCCAAGAGTCACGGAACTCCATAATGAGACAATGTATCCTAGTCGTGTTTAGGCTTGTTGTTATTGTAACGGTATGCACTTTTCATGTGTACCAAGCACATGTGAAACACAAAAAAGTGAAAAATAAAAACGTTATTGCAAAAAATAAAACCGACTTAAAAAAAAAAGTTAAAAATAACTTTAGCTTCTGAAGTTGGTGACCGTTGTTTGATTGATTTACTTTTTTTGTCACTGACTAAGTTTTTTTTGTCACAGAATAAAAAGTTTTAATATTGTCTCCCGGACGCTGCGTGTGCGTCACCCATTATTCACCGCTAGATCTGTTGCTGGGGAATTACTTCAGCAACAGATTCGTCATCATCATTTCAGCCGAAAGACGTCCACTGCTGGACATAGGCCTCCCCCAAGTGTCACCACATTGACCGGTCCCGTGCGACTCGCATCCAGCGGATTCCTGCGACCTTCACCAGGACATCAGTTCACCCAGTTCACTTATTCATTCTAACTAAAATACGAAGCAACGGTGAAGGGCGGGAGAATAGTCTTATGTAATTTAATGACGTCAGAATACTCTGAAAAAATTTAGCTAAACGACTTTTGATTGAGTCCTAGATTTTAATTAATGTCAACAATAAGGTGTTTTAATGTAGTTAAAAATATTTAAACAATGAGAACATTTCTCAGTAAGTAGTAGCGTAAGCTCGTTAATTTCTCGTTCCCATGAAGGTTGCATTAATAACACCATTGAATACGAGTAGTTCTCTTAATTAACCGGAAGTTAATTTGACAAGTAGGTACACTTCCGTTGGATAGGTACCTATGTAGTTACATACAACTCGGTCACAATGAAACTTGTAATGGCAAGGAAACCGTTTCTGATGCTATTTATATCATAAAAGAGAGTTAAGAATCTAAACGACTAGCTTTATTTATTAATTGAATATGTCACCGTAAAATTGTCAAACACGTTATATTACAATATAACGTGTTTTTTCTCGCGATATTGTAATGTCTCGAATTATTGTCAACTGAACATACGGAAGTATCTCTGCCCCCATAATCGGGACTTGGGGCACCCCCCCCCCCCCCCCGTTAGGTTAATTAGGTTCCTTACCCCGCGAAGCGGGGCTCTGTCGACTACGTTTTTTAGGGGAAGTGTTTTAAGGTTATGTTATATTAATCGGTATTTCTCAGGAATGGTGCATTATCTTTTCATGAGAGTTGTGCCACTGGGCAAGGGGGACCCCTCCTTCCCTCCACACCGCGTAAGTTGACTACCATCGCTTGCATTTCACGAAAAATAATGCGTTTTGTTGTAAGCAGTATGTTCATTTGACAATAATTCGAGACTTTACAATATCGCTAGAGATATTACAATATAACGTATTTGACAATTTTACGGTGACAAATACACTGCATCCTCACGTAGATCTTAAGTTACTAATAATAAGCTTAGGTTAATGTAACGTGTCCAATGATGGAGCACGATCGTAGTTTTATTTTTTTCTTTTAAATCAATCAAACAATTAATAACAGACAAGTGGATCACTAATAGTAAAACCCAACTATTTTACCCAAGTGGGGGATCGATCCCTCTACCTATAAATTACGCTTGCGATACAGATAAGCGCATCATGCACTACTCATATTTTGTCCATGAGTGTCTACTGAAAATCAGATGTGTGCCTAAGTACTCACACTCAGCTATGGTTTTTAAATACATAATTAAATCCAAATTAAATTCATTTTCACAATGCAAATTACGAACAAATCTATATTAAAATTAAAGAAAGTTAAATTTAAAGTCAAATTAAACTCGAAATTACAATTACAATCAAAATTAAAATTAAATTCAAAATCAAATTCAAAATTAAAATTAAAATATAAAACAAAATTTTGATTTTGATTTGATAAAGCTTTTTAAACAACGCTAGCTAATTTTCCAGCCTAGCCAGATGTAGCTGAATACCAGTATTTTACATGAAGCGACTGCCTATCTAACCTGTGGAGGTCAGATAGGCAGTCGCAAGGGATATCGTATTACCCAGTATTAACTGGGTTGTGGAACCCAGTTAATACTGGGTAATACGATATCCCTTGCAGTATGATTGTTGTCAGACTTTCGAGCCAGTAACTACCTGTACGAATGTCAAAGATCTACAAATGACAGCCGGGACCACTGCTGGACATAGGCCTACTCAATAGCACGCCACTTAACTCGATTCTCAGCAACTCTCATCTAGTTGCTACCGCAGCCATCCTGTGAAAATCGCTCTACCGACCCACAGCCACCCCCACTCACCCACCCAGTCCTAGTTTTGTACCCAGTCTTTAAGGTCTACAAATGACAGCCGGAACAAACGGCTTATCGTGTTTTCCGAAGAACGGAGGAAACACGGGTATGTCATCGATGGTCACCCATCCATAGAGCAACCTAGGCAACCGCGGCTTAACCCGAAGATTGGTTGATTTTTTTCAGTGTCTATAAGCACTTATTACCTAGTCTAGACACTAGGCAACCGGAAGGGACTATGCTCATGACATGAGGTAGGCAGCGTCCGGTCGACATTGGCATGGTTGTCAACAGTACCTACCTACCTGCCTACCTGCGATGAGGCGAGGTCGACAACACCTGTCACTTTCGAGACGAGACCTTGGTTAGTGTCAAAGGAAGTTGGACAGGTAACTGTACGCAGTTCACACATCAATGAATTATGTAACCAAGATTTTTGTAACAATAATTTGATTTAAAAGAGTGTCCATGGAGTTTCTTGCCCGTTCTTCGCCATAGAGATCTACGCTAGGGAATGGGCAACTACAGTACTTTCACAGTTCTTATATCTTGTGACTGGGACTGTAGCTATATTTAAATGTCATCTTTATTTCGACAATTCAAATGTGCCTGTTATTGGCCTCCTTGAAATAAATGCTTTGATTTTGATTTTTGATTTTGAATGGGTAGGCTACGTCAGCTACGTTGTCACTAAGCCCATAATGTCGGCGACGCGACTCGTGTACGAACTTCAATGGACTTGTATGGCGGCAGTCGCTTGAAGACTAAAATTGTTGAGTATCTAAGATTTGAGTTGCCTTGTGTACGTAGGGGCTTACGCGTAAAGTCTGCCGCCGACTGTGAGTCCGTCCATCCACTACAAAATGTACGAAAGATTTACTGATTCGCTTTTGTTTTTTCAAACATTTGCGAAGTCGTCGGCCGAATACACGTTTGGTTTGAACACGATCTTACAGTGTGTATCAGTACCAGTAGTAGAGTGCCTTTATATAGGGTGTACCTTAACGGACCCAAGCATTATGAAAAAGATGAAGCTTTGCCCCCCAATATCTATTATCCTATTTCTGGGTGCAGGGTTTAAAGGAACCTAACGTGGGGGTGCTCCAAGTCCCGATTATGGGGGCAGAGATATTTCCGTCGCATGCATTTCACAATATTACGGTTACACTTTGATTGATTACAATCTACCGAAAAATAATGAGTTTTGTTGTAAACAGTATGTTTGTTTGACAATATTTCAAGAGTTTACAATCTCTCTCTCTAGTTATTTTACGTTACGGTGACATATAAATGCACCAGGTGTCGCTAACTGTTGCTGAAAACAGGCGAATGGGTTATAGTTCTGAACGTACTACTAATACATAGGCAGGTATTTAAGTTTAGTACTCACAAAATACTCAACAGGACAATATATTAACATAGAAGACCGCAAAGGTACTGCTTGTTTCAAAACAAATTATTACCCGCGTATTTCCGGGAGAGTCATCAAATGTAGCCTATGCTACTCAGGGTAAATGTAGCTTTCCAAAGAATTTTTTAAATCGGCACAGTTGCTTTTGAGTTTATTCATTAGAAACATACACACACACAAAAATACAAATTTGTCCTCTTTATTGACAATATTTTTAAGTAGGTAAGAATATTATTTATTATGATTATGGGCTTTACATTTCAGCTGTACTCACGACGACCTATCAAACTGTCGATCTCTCATTGTATGGAAAATCTATACAAAGTGAATCCCGAAGAGAGGGAGAGACAGAGAGATGAGAGAGACAGAGTGATCAGAGAAGTGTTTTCCAGTACCACAATACTGACACATAGCTTGATGTGTCGCCGTGTTTATAACTGAGTTTAGAACCTAAGTAGCACATTTTAATAGTAATCCTCCAAAATAAATCTAAGGGCATTTGAGAGTGCCGCCGCCGCCACAGCTGTAAAGTGTCCATTACACTGCCCATTCATAATATCCAAATGCCTCTCGATTTCCCATTCAGTGTTTTTATCTTCTCGCATCTGATCCTCATCGAAATCTCCAGTTGCAATTTTCTCTGAGAAGCAACCTTCTGACGTTTGAAACTCGAGAAGAGTTTTGAACCAGCTCTTTCGAATAAACTGGGCGTGGCCTAAGAGGCCGCAGAGAGCAACTGAAACGGTTTAAAGTTTTCAACTTTATTTTCTATCATTTTTAAACATGGTGTAAACAGACGCTTCACAAAGCCATCAACAAACCAAACATCAAAAATACTGCTGGGCCGGCAGTCTCGACATAGATAACGATCGCAAAAGTATCAAATTCGGTCGCAAAGTCTCACCGATCCAGATATAGCGATATTTGGTAGTCTCTACACTCAAAGGTAACGAGTGTCCTTGGTTTACTAACATTCTTTGTAGCTAACTGAACGAATTTCATAAAGTTTAGGGCCTGTGCAGACGACGGACTTATTGTGCGTGTCGGACAAAAAGTCTGCGACAAATTTTGCGTGAATTTTGAGTCACGCACAATAAGTCCGTCGTCTGCGCAGGCCCTTACGAACATATTTTGCGAACCCTGGTAAACAACTAAAGACTAAGACTACTAACGGCCGTTTCCATTAACTTATATTACCTACGTATACTCTCGTAGCTAACGCCGTTTCTATAATCAAAGAATATTCTCTGCGTGTCACCTACTTGTCACTTGATTCATACAATAACCAAAGAAAACTTTTCTGTGCCGTTTTGTTTCTAGCCGTCCAGTAAGCAAATTGCCTAACAGACAGTCAGAGATAGCTACCTACCGATACCAGTTGGTAAGTTATTGAAAATGGCCGTAAGTAAGTCGACGTAAAAGACTACGACCTATGGAGCTATTTAGTTAAAAGAAACAACCACAACTACACATAATTCAACACAACAACAACTACAACAAACTACAATAACAATTAACTTACTCTGTTCATACAAAAGGTCAGGCAGTAGAAAATTGTTTGAAGCAATATACTCAGCCTCGTTGAAACTCTTCTTGCAATACATATCTGTCCTCAATTTGTCCTCTCTTTCGGAGAACACGACACATCTTCGAGCAAACCGGGCGATGATAAGAAATAACAGCCTAAAAAAGAAAAAATTAACACGACACATATTTTACACAGACTGAATAAAACTACGAATGTCAGTAATATACGTGTAGTTTAAATAAAGAAATTCCATTATTTTGTTATTATCTGTTTTATTCAAAAGATTTTTTGGAGTGAAAACTTCTTTAGGCGCGTTGAGTACTTTTTGAGTGATCAAAAATCATGAAACTCACGCGACTGTCACGTACGCTTTTCGTAGCACTCGTAGTGATCCGCTACGGCGTAGCCGGTCTTCGCTTCAATCAGCTGTTCCCAAAGATATCGAATATAAAACATATCGATACCAGGTTCTCTAATGTTTTATATTTGTTTTAAACATATCAATACCAGGTTCTCTAATGTTTTATATTTGTTTTAAACCAAATTCTCTAAACAATGTTTTTAATTCTCTAACTGTTGTTTTAATTAAACATATCGATACCAGGTTCTCTAATGTTTTATATTTGTTTTAAACATATCGATACCAAATTCTCTAACTAATGTTTTTAATTCTCTAACTGTTGTTTTAAACATATCGATACCAGGTTCTCTAATGTTTTATATTGTTTTAATTGAATTACTTGCCGCCCTTGTTATCGATGGTATGAACAAAATAATGTTCGTCGTTAAAATAATCCACTATCGAATATACGATCATGTCTGCGGAGTTTCGCTAGGGAATTTATTTCAAACTTGTATACTAAAATATACTATACTAATCTAGTTTAAAAAAAATGACGTGTAAAATTATTTTTAAAAAAACTTACTTACTGAATAAACATCATTTATAAAGGTACCTGTGCGTCAGTCCATATCCGAACTCACTGCCCTCTTGCACAAACTGTCTGCAACGAAGTGGGGTCAGACAGTTCGGTGAAAATCTTCTGTTGAAACGGACAGGAGGAGTCCTCACCAAAAACGCTATGCAAGCATCTAAAATAGTGAGGCACGTTAGCTTATACAAATACAAGGAAACAATTAACAATTTAAACACTGTTTTAGGCTTTCACGGTTTAAAACAAAACTTATATTGTCACTTACGGGATATCTTCCGTGATTAACCCGCGATCATGGCGCTTGCAACAGCGTCGAAATATCGGGAGCTCAACATAACAAATAATCACGGAAGATATCCCGTAAGTGACAATATAAGTGATATAAGTTTAATTAACAATTTATCACAAATAACCTCAAGAAATTGCGCAGGGCGGGCTAGAGGGAGAAAGGGGAGATCTTTGCTCAGTAATGTGACACAATGTTAGCCTACTATAAAAAAATATAAATCTTAATAAAATTACAATAAATAATAGTATAAAAAAATAAAATTTAACCAAAAAATGCTTACATCATGTAAGCATTTTTTGGTTAAATTTTTCATAATAAATCTGTGAATCTGTGAATCTTCGTTAGATTCACAGATCATCACAGTTGGACACACAAAGGATCACAGCTTCAAAGCATTCTAAGTAATTACGTTCCCGCAATGAACAGAGAATAAGTTATGTCAAAAGCGGATAAAAATTGATTGATTCTACCAGACATACCGGCTTTTGATCCTTTACTGGCACTAGTATTAGATATTGAACTTGGTCAAAGAAGACAGAAGCAGCTCTATGGAACGCCTGCTTCTGACCTCTTTCAGCTTTTCCTCTTCAGATAAATCCAGTTAGACTGGTAGCCCTATTTAGTTGACAAAAGGCTAGCCAGATGAACAACGTAAACTAAAGGCGATTACATGAGCTAAACGAGAGTTTTATAATTACTAAAAGTATATGATTGACTGCTATAAACAAGACCAGAAAAATATATGATATTCTTCAGGATAGCATGATACTGTTTTGAAAACATAATACAATTAATTTGGCTCGATAAAAAGAAATCACGAACTTATCCCTAAAAATATCTTTCAAACGATAAAAACATACTAATATGCATGAGATCATTCTGAGTTTTTGGCAAATAATTTTATGCATGATACTGTTTTCTGTGTGTTTTTTTCTGTGTTCTGTTTTTTAATCCATTTAATAGTTTTTTTGTAAATCTATCGAAACCACTCATTTGGCCCGCAGTAGCTGACGTAACAACCACTTTGTAGTGCAACCTGATTAGAACTTTATTCTAACAGCATTTCAAACGAAGTTTGAACCACCACAAATAGAGTTGCTAATTTAGCTCGTCTAAGCGCCAGCCAAAAGGCACTTGTTCTTCCCGTCATTGCAATCATGATTTTGTTGTACACAATACCTGGAAACCTAATTACGGAGATATTGGGAGTCAAAGTTCCAAATTTGTCAATTAAAAAAATAGGTATATAAGTTTTTATGTAAGATTCTTAATTTAAGCACGTCCACGACCCCCGGGTATTCAATCCATCCATTAGCACAATGTTTTGATTGCGTTTGAGTTTTACCCACAATACGTGATTTTTCATCCCAAAAAAAATGTCGTTCCCTAGCAATATTTTTTGCGTTAAGTAACTTAGTTTGATGTACAGAATGCTTGGTTAACGGCTTTGTGATGAGGCTGTTTTCACCCTGTATACCTACCGGATTCAGCTGGCGAAACCCCTTTGAAGTTTATCACGTCAGTATAATACTCCTCCCATTCACCATACATTTCCTTCAACTGTTCTGCACTATAGATATTTGTTTCATCCATTAGATTTACATTAAATGTGTCTAAAGGCTTTGGCCACGTAGTCGCATTGTAAAAAAGTCTTGACACTGTAAACAATCAAGAATATTTTTTTGTTTGTGTAATTTTCATAATAAACAATGCATTTCTAAGGCAGTGCAATTTACAACTGCGAAATCTCAGATATTTTTAATTAAACTCGTTTTTTTTTTTAAATAAATCTGAGCCTTGAGTACCAGACCAGGCACATAAAACGCCCGAAATACCCTGAATTCCACAAAGGGTGTTCCAAAGAATAAAGTCTCCTTGTACGTTTTTTTAATGTCCTTATTGATCCATTTATTTAATACTGGCAACCGTGACGGCGAATCAACTAGTGATGTTTTCAGGCAAAAAACATGAGTCGACACTCCTCAACACAAATCCATATTATGTACCTATCTAAAATGCATAGAAAAAGTGACTTACATTTTATATTCTGCTCAATTTTGGGGACATTTTGGTTTCTTTGTACCATGAGGTGAAAATAACCAGCCAGCGCGTCGTTCTTCAAAAACATTTTTTCCAAACGAGAACGTGTTTTCAAAGGGATGCTTATTTTTTTCTGTTGCATTACTTGTTTTAAGATCACTGTAAAAAAAAGCAAATAATTTTAGGGACATTTTGTCAGGGAACATTGCGATTTTTTTTATTTGAACACCTCCTGAATATCTACTGAACGGCACCAAGCATCAGAGAATGTATGGCATCTTAAATTTTATCAAATTTTAAATTAAAAGGTCGCCAATAAAATGCACAGTCCCATGAGTGAAGCCCCAGCTAGTAAACCTAGTAAATATATTTTATATCATGACGAATTGATTTATTTATAGTTTAACAGATTCGATTTATAGTTTCAATACTATATTATAATAAAAATTTATGAAAATAGCTTCAGCTTTCAGTAAACATTTTTTCATAATCCAATAATAACTCGAACTATCAATGAAACCGTAACTAACTAATATTGCTTCATAAAAACCAAAACAGTTTTCGACACTCAGGTCAAAAGGGACGTATTTAATTTAGACCAGGGTATTAAAATAATTACAAACAACAAAAGACACCTTACAAACATAACAATGTTTATAAGCTTCACACTCTTACCGTCTATCAAAAACAACCCGAACTGCAAGTTCAAATCCACGTAGTATTTGTGCCTTAAACAAAAATCAACCACCTTTTCCAATGCACTTAAATAGTGGTCGAAATCCGATACCGCCGGTAAATCCTGAATAATCTCTTTGAAATCATCGCTAGCAACCACATTCTTCTTTATCATATTGATCGTCATTGAAAATATTAATACGGAAATCAGAAAACATGGACGTAACGACATAATCGACTTAAACACTTTCATCGTAGATTTTTATCTTAAAATTTAACCGTTAAGATGTTTCAACACCTAAATTCGAAAGGAAACTGGCCGCATTTTCTTTAGTGCTATTGTTTTTATTTACTATGAGAATGAGAAAATAAAGACGGATGACCACTTGGTTTTCCTCGAATTGGTCCGCACAATTTTCTTTATTCCAGCCCACGTTATTACATGCAGAGTTTGTTTTTGCCTTGAAAATTATTAGACAGTAGTAAAATGTTATTTTTCTTAGTAACGTTCTTTGTGAACTTTTGACGAAAAATCTAATTTACATATTCATACATATTGGGTGTCAAAAGTTGAAGAAGAGGCAATTTGTGAATTCAGGTAAATCTTTTTTTTAACCGACTTCTAAAAAAGGAGGAGGTTCTCAATTCGGATGTTTCTGTTTTTTTTTTTTTTTTTTTATTTTTATGTTTGTTCGGGCATAACTCCGTCGCTTGCTAACCGATTTGGAAAATTCTTTTTTTGTTGGAAAGGGTATTCTTCCCAAATGGTCCCATAGCCACCAAGTCGGGATCTGATGGTGGAATCTTGGCGAAATTGAGGGAACTCTTCAAATTTTATATGAAAACGTGTTGCGATTTTGGTATTTTCTACAACAAGTGAAGCATTTGCGTTTGATAAGAACCATTCTACCATCAGATCTGATGATGAAGCCAAGAGTCACGGAACTCCATAATGAGACAATGTACTATAGTCGTGTTTGGGCTTGTTGTAATTGTAACGGTATGCACTTTCCATGTATCAAGCACATGTGAACCACTAAAAAGTGAAAAATAAAAACTTTTTTGCAAAAAATAAAACCGACTTCAAAAAAAAACAAAAAAGTGAAAAATAACTTTAGCTTCTGAAGTCGGTGACAAAAAAACTAAAGCAATCAAACAAAGGTCACCGACTTCAGAAGCTAAAGTTATTTTTCACTTTTTTGTTTTTTTTTGAAGTCGGTTTTATTTTTTGCAAAAAAGTTTTTTATAATTACTCGTATGACTTAGCACACTACAGGGTGTAACCCACCTCATCACAAAGCCGTTAACCAAGCATTCTGTACTTCAAACTAAGTAACTTTACGCAAAAAATATTGCCGGGAAACAACTTTTTTTTGAGGTTATAAATCATGTTTTATGGTAAAACTCAATGTAACGCACTTAAAACATTGTGCTGATGGATGAATTGAATAGTGCGGGGGTCGTGGAGGTGTTAAAAGTCAAAATCTTACACAAAAACTTGTATTTAAAAAAAAAACTTGTCAAAAAGTTGGGAACTTTGACCCCCCATATCTCCGTAACTAGAAGGTTCCCAGGTATCGTGTAGAACAAAAAAATGATCGCAGTGATGGGGAGAACAAGTGTCTTTCAGCTTCTTGAAGAGGTGTTTTACACCCTTTATACCCAAACTCTTTGATAAAATGCCTGTTGTGTATCATCTGTGCCGGTGGTGTTCCGGAAAGTCAGAAGCCCGAAAGCTGGACAGCCAGTCTTGATCATCATCATCATTGGCCTATAATGTCCCACTGGGACACGGCGTCCTCTCTGAGGGAATGGGCTACAATCCACCACGCGGCCCCAGTGCGGATTGGTAGATGTCACATGTCTTGTGTGTGTCTTGTTGTCATGATTGGACATGCTGGTTACCTCGCGATGTTTCCCTTCACCGTTTGTACAGCAGTGGTGATTAAATAAATTAGGTAAACAAAGTAATGCCTGTCTTGGTTCGAACCCACGGTGTTTGTAAGTCGGGGTCGCCACCACTGGGCCACTACTGCTCTTCTTAGTAGATCTTGTTGGCAGCCAGCCTTACCATGGGGTTTTATCCAGTAGCTGGGTTCAGTCAATGGTACCAAGTAAAATAAAGGTATTCAGCTGCATCTGGTAATGCTGTAATCCAAAGAAGTTGGGTAAAAATTAGGCAAATGATAACTACTCCTACCTTTACAGACGTCCAGTAAAATAACGATTGCCTTGGTGCCTTTCACTTATACAAATCAGATCATCCTTTTTAGATGGGTTGATGGGACGGAAGAAAGACAACAATAATAATAACAATAAGTTAGACTCCTTAGGTATTGGTCGAGAGCCTCGACCAATACCTCGCTTGAATCAGAAAGTGGTACTCCTGGACACGGCTCGTATTGTTAGGAGGTTCCTCTCTCTGGAGCCCTGACCGCCGGTAGCTTGGACCCTGTTCCCGATAGCGGTGGGCTACATTTTTTTTTTATTTTATTTTTTTTAATATTTTTTATGTTAATATTTTAAAATGTAAGAAGTTTGTGAAAAAATTGAATAAAGGGAATAATTAAACTCATTGCACCTGAATTCGCCTACAAGAAAATACAGACAACACAATGAGAGCAGCGGTGGCCCAGTGGTGGCGGCCCCGACTTACGAACAGTAAGTCGTGGGTTCGAACCCAGGTAGGCGCATTACTTTGTATAAGTTATTTTCATCACCACTGCTCTCAAAACGGTGAAGGAAAACATTATTCTTTTTTTTCCATTTTTATTTACTTGTTTTTTACTTTTTAGTTATTTTTTAACATGGCAGGCGTGGTTTTTAATTTTTTTAATTATTATTTCTCTTCTGCATTTCTGATCTTACGTTTGATGAATGAAGATGAAAACAAAAATGACACCGACGAAAGTTTTTGGATTTTTGATCATGGGTGTCGTTTCCGTGGTTTTTGGTGTCGCTGATAGTGAAAATGAGGTCAAAATGAACACGGGGAAAAAAGTTAACAGAAGCAAAAAAAAACAGTTTTCCTTTTTTTTCTACGGCTTCTCCTGACACTATTTTCACCCTGCGCCACTGTTAGGTGGAGGTGTATCTAATCCTACACCCACATTTCCACATTTAGCTTAATCCCATCAACCGGGCACAAATAATACAATAACACTTTGCCCGTCCCGCAAATCGAACCCAGGACCTCATGCTCAGTAGCGCTTGCGACAATTCGAACAACGATGTAGTCTCACACATGACCCATCAATATTTTCATGCGAACGAAGTCGCGGGCAACAGCTAGTTCTTTTATAATATCCTAGTACATCGAAGTCTGTTGAGAAAGTTATACACCTCCTACGAGCCTAAAACATTGGCCAAGCATAACCCCCAGATTCTTTGAATGATGGAAAATGTAATGTAAGTTTTTTTTTTCGGATGGGAAATGAATAATGTACCTGTGGGCCTAAACTAGCCGCTTTAGCAGTCATTATATGAATCACGTTGAAAATTTTAAATGTTTAAATTCTTTATCACTGTGACTATAAAGTTCATTTTAAGAATTTAAAATTTTAACGTAATTCATATTATGATTCTGCTAAAGCGGCTACTTTAGGCCCACAGGTACATTATTCATTTCCCATCCGAAAAAAAAAACTTACATTACATTTTCCATCATTCAAAGAATCTGGGGGTTATGCTTGGCCAATATTTACGATATTCTGCTAGATCATGTTCCTTATGCGGGATATATATCGGTGATGACTTCCTCCTTATGCACGATAACGCTTGTTGTCACACTTCCCGTGGCACAACTGACTACCTCGAAGAAGTTGGTATCGCCACACTGAACTGGCTAGCGCTCAGCCCGGACTTGAATCCCATTGAGCACGTGTGGGATGGACTGAAGAGGAGGGTTCGTTTAAGAAAACCTGCTCTTTCAAGTGTAAATGAGCTGAAATCGGCTTTGATAGAGAAGTGGGAAGGTATCCCGCAAGAATCAATGAAGAACCGTCTTCGAGAAGTTATTAGGGCGAGGTAGTAGTAGAAAACAAATTTGCTCATAATTTTTGCGATCATTCGCAAGATATCCGCTTCACTACTGCGTCGGATGCGGGGCAGTGACAGCAGTCTTCTGAGCGCTGTTGCTATTAAGACTGATGTCCACTAACATAGGCTAAGGAATACAAGCGAATGTATGGGTTCTAACAATCCGGAATTAAAGATACATAAATAAATAAACGATTTATTTATTACTTATCAAAGTTCAGATTAAAGATTGTTACAAGTTGTGACGTCACGCGAGATTTCAACGTGCTGCAGCTGTATCGTCGTCACTTATCGTTTATTTGACAAGAACACATACGTATTCAATATATTTTGATAATCTAACTAATGGACTCAATACTTAGATTTTTTTCAGAAATATACCCTAGGTTTTTAAAATAACAAATCCGCAAGTCCACAACAAGATAATCTAATCTAACCACGTCTTCTAGGAAAAACAAATAACGATACCAACAGGGGTAGCATGTAATACTTACAAGTTTTATTTATTAAAAATAATACTATGTTGCCTAGGAAGGATTTTAATTGTTGAGGTATTGTTATAGAAACGAATGAAAAGCCGATACCGTATAGTCTCGTTATAATTTTTTTATAATCGACGACCATCCATTCAACGAGCAACAAAATTATTTGTGAACGAATAGATATTGAATGCTATATCTAAACGAATTTTCAACAATAATAAAAAAAAATAAGTTGGTGTTTCTTCACGAATCATGGCAACCCCATTATGTTCAATGTTTTTCTATAGCCTATGTTACCCGGGCCTACACAAGGATTCTAACGATACCACGCACATCGAAATCAGTTCAGGCGTTTAGAAGTTATGGTGGAATAAAGAAACTCACAAACATACATACATACATACATACATGAACCCTGAAAACATAACACTCTTTCGTAGGACAGTCGTGTAATAAAAAAACAGAAATCTACAAAATAAAAAAATCTAGTTGGTATCAAATACGATATCGACAATTACTCATTCTATCTCGTTCTACTATACATAATTTATTTATTAATTTATTTTATTGATTTATTTAAACAACACATACAACTATTATTACAGGTACCTGGTACCTAATACAATAGAGCAGTTATATTTAAAGTTAAATTATTTATGTTTTGAATATTTATGTTTAGTAATTGCTCGAAGTTAGAACTGTGAAAAGTTTGATAAGAATTCTTGGCTTCGCTTTCATTGACGACTCTAACTTCGTTTTAAATTTTGTCTAGTGAATAAAAATGATTGATAGAATAAAAAAACATTTTTATTTTTACATAGGTCTAGATGGGCAGTTATAAAATATTGAAAAAGGTTCACGGTTCGCGTTGATCGATTCAATGGAGAAGAACCGGCAAGAAACTCCATGGTTACTCTTTTCAAATCATGGCATTAATTAATGCATTTGAGGTCAGAGAGGCAGTCGCTCCATGTAAAATACTGGTATATAGCTGCATCCGGCTAGACTGGAAGCCGACCCCAACATAGTTGGGATAAGACTAGGCAGATGATGAGGCAGATGATGATAGTATTAATTATTGCATAAGTGATCACTTTAACTTGACTATAGATACGGGTGTGACAGTAGACCGACAACTGCTATACATATTAATTGTGTTGAATAAGTAAAGAACCTCAACTTTTAAACAAATGACACTTTTCTTTATTAAATAGAGTTTTCTTTCAATCTATTCCTCTGTTTATTAAAATGAATTGCGGTCTTGGGAAATAATAGCGGGGATAAGCTGTGAGTTAGCTCCGCCGCGGGTGGCTTCCTTTTAAAGTTCTTCCAATGATTCACTCCCGATCCTACCATAAATAATCGTTACGTGGGAAAGCAAGAATATTTAAGTGAGGTGAGGTACGTACCTTTTTTTTTGTTTTTTTTTTAGAATGGGAAATCATCAAATGACTTCTCCCACTCTGGGCGGAGCGGGAAGGAGTGTCAGACTTTTACTGACTAAAACCCATCCATATTCCTTCCTCGCCCTTTATGTTCCGGGACCGCGGTATCTCTTTCGAACAGGCCCGCAACCCCGGCTGAGGTAGCTTGCAGCAAGAAACAAGGACTTAAACTGATAAACCTATATTAATCAGGAGCTGGCATCAATACGAACCTGTATTTTATGAGACAAGTCTCCTTCAAATAAGCTATCAAATTAACATTCTTCGCCATCAACTAAACTTTGATAACCCATAATAATTCGGGAATGTGACACTTCAGAAGATTTTGTGATGTCTCCTGCAATACTAGTTGCTATTGATGCCATCATCATCATTTCAGCCGAAAGACGTCCACTGCTGGGCATAGGCCTCCCCCAAGTGTCGCCATATTGACCGGTGCCGTGCGTCTCGCATCCAGCGGATTCCCGCAATCTTCACCAGGTCATCGCTCTACCTAGTATTGATACCAGCTTTTGACTAATACAGGTATATACCGCTATTTTCGGAATAAATTAAAATGGCTGAAGTTAGGCAGGCTACGCGTCATACAAAAATCTTCCAACCGTTTAATTTTTTTTAAGGAGGCAGGGCAAAACTGTATGAACTGGCTAAACTTATGCGTCGTCAACATTAAGCTCCATTAGTCATACAGTTTTGGCTTTATTTTATCTAGGAGGTGTGATAGCCTAGTGGTGTGATTGTTAGATTGCCAAGTCATAGGTCTTGAGTTCGAATCCACAGCACGCAAATCAGATTTTTCAGATTCATATGCGTATTCTATAATTATCACTTACTCCAGTGAAGGAAAACATCGTGAGGAAACCAGCACGCCTGAAAGATATTTTACAGTTCTGGGCTCAAAACACCCTCGCCTACGGCTCGTGTGTTAATACCGCCTCGAACTACAATAACAAACTTTCTCCACTTGTATCGAAATTTACTATGTCTGGTAGGCATGTAAAGCCAAGTCAGAGGTACATGGGCGGCATAAAAACTCTTCACACCAAGTTAAGCACTAACTGCACTAAAGAAAGATTCTAGGAGGCAAGGAACAGCAACAGAAAAACGTACGAAGTATTAATAATAAGTCTCTATTATATATCTGAGAGTATTCGAGAGCACCGCTATCGAAACCGACGTGAAGTGTAAGTTGCACTGCCCGTTCATAATCCAGTTAGTCGGGCTTGTGATGAACCACTCGTCTTCACCTTCTCTCATTTGATACTTTTCAGAGTTTTCAGTTATTATATCTGAGAAGCAACCTTTCGAAGTTTGGAGCTGAGTGAGTTTTTTGAGCCATAAATTCCTGTAGAACTGAGCGTGGCCAAGTAAACCGCAGAGAGCAACTTAAACAATTAAAAAAAAATAGTTAACATCATTAAAATTGAGTACACCTCAATGTATCAAAACTTGTTGTGGCTTGCCATATTTTTCACACATAATTTGTTTTTTTTTTTATTTAATTTTTTTTATGTTGCTAGTAAATCGGTTGTTTAAAAGAAATTCCAAATATATCATTTGTATTTTTTAAAATCAGCTTGTGTCAATTTACAATATATACACACTAACACTATAATAGAAATAAAAATATGTACAATTATAAAAAGGGTTACAGGGCATCGAAATATTCGTCCACATCGCTGCCAATAGGAAAAGTGCCCTTCTGGCTGGCAGCATTGCCACGTTGGATGGCAATACTGATTCTTTGGCCAAAAAATAGGCCCGCCCTCTGGTCACGTGAAGAGTCGACCAACCGCTTGGCGATTTCCCGAAATTCTAAGTGGGCACTCGGACCCCAAGGCCCTAGTGTCATACTTAATTTAATTTAGTGAGTCTTAATTAAAACGATCCCCCAAATATTAATAGAACTTCTTCACTAAAGTGACTAACATAAAAATTATTCGTATTTTTATAATTCACTCACTATTTTCAGCCACGAGGTCAGGCAATTGAAAGTTATTCAGGGCAATGTATTGCACCTCAGTAAAACACTTCGTGCAAAATGTATCCGTTTTGTGTTTGTCTTCTTTTTTGGTGAATACGACACATTGTCGTGAAAAACGGGCCATGATCAAAAACAAAAGACTGAAAAAATACATTAATTTTATCTCTTGTAACTGTGTTGTGGAGAATCAGATAGGCAGTCGCTCCATAATAATATAAAGTACTTAGATGTGGTTTGTGAGCCTCTGCGATAAAACTTCAATCTCGAAACTTTCGATTATATTTTGCGCCCTTATATTTTTTGAACTGCCTAATGTTTTGATTTGAGTATGGCTCAAAAATATTGTTGTTTTTTTTATAGTGCTTTTCAGGTTACAGAACAAACTTCCTATGAGCAACATGTACGTACGTACGTACGTATTTCTAATGCACGCAAACCGCAGTAACTTTTTGTGGAGCAACGTTTCCAAGAGTTACTGAACAACATCCGACAGCAAAAAGTTATTTATTGTTACCTAATATATGTTGCCTAACTTTTCAAAACAGTCAACATGTAGTAACAATCGATAACATTGTTAGAAAATGTTACTATAACATAGAACAAATGCTGT
The DNA here is from genome assembly GCA_916618015.1 of Xestia c-nigrum. NCBI lineage: Eukaryota > Metazoa > Arthropoda > Insecta > Lepidoptera > Noctuidae > Xestia > Xestia c-nigrum. The sequence goes on from OU745246.1 coordinate 22,104,174, forward strand.
GCAACTCGCTTGCTGTTGCTGAAAGTTTGTTATATTTTGTTAATTTTTGTTACTCGCGGTTTAGATGCGATGATAACGTTCAATATATAGTAACAAGTAGCCACAAAAGTTACAGATTGTTACCTAATGTTACCATGTTGCATAGTGTTGGTCTACAAAAAGTAACCGCGGTGTGGATGCACCAATACTATCTACTATTTTCCTCGCAGGTCTGCTGGAAGAAATTTCTTATGAAATAAGCAGCTTTTGTGCTCTTCTATTTTTATCTTATATACTGTTAAGTTATTTGTGTGTACATGAAAAGTATGAAAGTGGTGATCTTGCTTTTCAATTTCGATAGAAACCCCTCGAACTCATTAAGAATAGCTACAGATTAGAAAATAATACCTAGCTGAACTTACTTGTGAGACAAACTATAGCCGAAATCGTTACCTTCTTTTACTGAGTTTTTGCAGTGAGGTGGTAAACGACAGTATTGAGACGAAGATTTCGAAGGTGAATTCAAGGCCATGGCTTGTAGGCATTCATCTAAAAAAAATGATAAGGAATCAACTATAAGTAGAGGTAGCCAGCTGCGAAATCTTGCGGCTGGTGTAGACAGGGGGATAATGATTGAATTATCATGGAGATATTGGCAACTTTCGTACGTGTTCAAGTATGGATGGCATTGGTGTGTAGCACCGTTCGCCACCCGAGTAGTAACTGATTCATGTAAGCTGGACCATGTCGACTCGATAACAATGTTGTTTTCTACACTGTACAGCCCGTTTATCGCTATGGTGCTCTACCATAATCTCTTTTAACAACACTGTTTATTATTATTTTAATTGTTATAAAATAGGTTACAGAAAAATGTGAGACCTTGGTTCCATCGTTTCTAACACTTAAATGATATTATAGTAAACAAAATACACTTTACCCGATTCTGCAGGCGAAGGTGTAAATTCTTCGGGTTTATTAACGTTAGCTAAGTAGTTCTCCCATTTGCCATAAGTTTTCTTCAACTTTTCTGGACTATAGATCTTCGTTAGCAGATCTTTATTGAATCTATCTGGAGCCCTTGACCACATCGTCGTTTTGTTAAAAAATAATTCAGCGACTGAACAAAAATAAATAGATTCTAAGGATAATAATGTACATAAGGAGCATGACCCGGCCTGCCGGGGTTGCGGGCCTATTCGAAAGAGATACCGCGGCCCCGGAACGTAAAAGGCGAGGAAGGAACATGGATGGTTTTTAGTCAGTAAGAGTCTGACACTCCCTCCCGCTCCGCCCAGAGTGGGGGGGGTCATTTGATGACTTCCCATCCTTAAAAAAAAAAACAAAAAAAAAAAGGAGCATGACCCGAGAAATGGCCTTGCAATGGATTCCTTCTGCGGCTTCCGACGAAATAATGAGCATTTAGGGCCGAAACTGCGTTAAGCGGCCGCCCGCGACGTACAACCGTCATGTGTATATTCGCGTGGATACGCGAGTGGGCTCTACGGGCTCCGCGCGGCGTATTATTTTACGCAGTGTCGCTAGATCAATTTTAACAGTGTGCATGTACAGTCGTGTCGATGGAGAACTTAATATACTGCTCTGTCAACAAAGTAACGGGAAAAGATCGGTAATGCACAAAATGTTTGTTAATCATCCAAATTTATTTAATTAATTTCATAGTATGCTCCTTCAGAAACGATACACTTACGCCAACGAATAATGCAACCATCAAAACTCTTTTTTAAACGCTGTATCCGGAATTGAGTTCAGTTCTCGCCGCGAATTCTCCCTTATGTCTTCTACTGATTGAAAACGGGTGAAACGAAGTGGTGTGAGGGAGTGTTTGGTCAAACATTCGTTCGCAAACTCCAAGAATGTTCTTTCCCCAAATCTGCCCTTTTTCGTCGAATTTGCTCTCATAATGCTCAAAAAATATTCTTTATTTACTGTTTGACCTTCCGGCAAGAAATACGAGTGCACAACACCGCGATAGTCAAAGAAAACAGTCAACATGTTTTTGACTTTTGACCAGGCGTGGTTTTTTCGGTTTCGGTTCAGTTGGAAGGCGCCACTCCGAAGCTTGTTGAGTAGTTTGCATGTCAAACTCGTAAACCCACGTCTCGTCACCAGTAACAATGCGTTTCATGAATGTTGGGTCGGAATTGACTCGTTCAAGCATGTCCTCAGCGACTCTCATGCGATTGAGTTTTTGGAGAAAATTCAGGTATTTTGGGACTGGCCGAGCGGTAACTTCAGTTATAAATGTTGATGGCCTACCAGAACGAGCAAAATCTTACATCACATCTCGACCGCTTTTGAACGGTTTGTACCACTCATACGCACATGCTTTTGATAAAGTCGATTCAATGTAAGCCTTCTGTAACATTTTCAGTGACTCCGACCACGAAATTCTATAGGCTATGCAAAATTTAAAACAAACTCTGTGTCTGATGTCTTTGTCCATAATGTAATTCGCTATACGCTTATGAAACAACTAAAAACAGCACTGTATTTAATATAATAACAGATGCAACTCAAACTCAGCGCCAAAATGAAAAACAGTTGTGCCAATCTAACAACAACAAAAAAAAAACAAAAAATTGAATTAGAACCATAAACAAATCATTAATTCCCGATACTTTTTAAAACGACGACGCTGGTGCGAGGCTCGCCTCCCCGCGTGGTATACCCGCGCGGGCGTCCGCTTAACGCAGTTTCTCGTATAAATATGTGTTATCCCACCATACCTACATACAGACCGTCCAGGTGGGTCACAGGCATTACGTCTACGCAAAAATGAACCAACGTGGAGGGTTCTCGCCATAAGGTTAGAAACAAAGATTTCAAACCCTAAAATAAGAGGTGAAATGTTGGTAAAGGGTAAAAATCTTGTCCCCATATTTACTATTTGCGCGGGTTCAGTGTTTCTGCTCGTGTGTTTCTTAAATAACATACGAATAGTAAGTCGTGGGTTCGAACCCAGGCAGGCGCATCACTTTGTGTAATTTATTTCAACACTGTTGCTCTCAAAACGGTGAAGGAAAACATCATGAGCAAACCGGCCATGTCCTATCAACCAAAAATTCGAAGACATGTGACATCTACCAACCCACACTAGGCCCGCGTGGTGAATTATAGCCCATTCCCTCTCAATACCGTGTGTCGCAGTAGTGAGAACATTATAAGGTTGATTATGCTTACTTTTTAACTCCTGGCTATATTTTTCTGCATGTTTTAGATTATTGACCATATCGTGGAAATAGTCAGTCAATACATCAACCTTAAACATTAGTTTTTCCAAACGGGAACGTATATTTACAGGGATATCATAATCTAGTTTCGGTTGCAAATAACTTCTTAAATTCACTGCAAAAAAAAGTATGCAACTTGAAGCAGAAAGGGTATAGTCATACGGAAGGACCACAAACACCAAACTAAACAACTTTCTCCATGAGACCACCATCGTAAGAGCAAAAAAATAATCAACAGCCCCATACAAAATTTCAATACCTACTCGACCCAAATGTATGACACAGCTGATTATTTTTTCGCAATTACGATGGTGTTCCAATGCAGAAAGACACCCTTCCATATGGCTATACCCTTTCTGTAACACGTTGTATATTTGGAATTATTATAAAAATACTGTGGTCCTTTTGTTTGCGTGATTTTATACAGCCTAAAATGGCTTTAATAGCCTGCCTTCTTCGACAAATGGGCTATCCAACACTATGTTTTGACGAATTTTGTAGTTTTTTCTTCATGGGTGTCTCATTATCGTGGTTTTGGGGCAGTTTATAGTCAAAATGAGGTCAGAAAAATAAACAGAACCCCCCCCCCCGAACAAATTTTCACTATTCACCATGACTGTGCAGAACTTTTAATTTTCTAAGCCCATCACAATGACTGAAGTCGTAATGAAACGAATTATAATTGACTCTTGATTGGTAAAAGAAATCAATTATTTCATGATAAAAAAATTATTTAGCTTATACTTTTGAATGAATGAAGGAATGGGTATTATCCACAGTTCAACATTTGTTAAGTCAACTTTAACAAATATAAACTCTATACTAGTGTCAATTTATGTTATTTCAGAATTACAGGATGACTAGTTACAATCTTGCGGCAAAGTTTTAAAGAATACGGGTAATACTAATACGGGGAACGCGAATAATACAATAAACAACAACCAATAAACCAACAATATTGATAACCCCCCATAGCAAATAGCGTGATGATATATAACGTAATAATTGGATATACGAGTAGGTACCTGTAAGACATTTTTTGTGCAGAATGTATGCAGCAGTTTGAGGGATATTGATGCAAATTTAATTTATGTAGGTACAAACAATCTTACCGTTCACCATACACAAACCGAAAGCCGAGTTCATATCCACGTAATGTTTACGTCTTGTGTAAAAATTTACCGCCTTTTCCAATGAATTTAAATAAAAGTTAAAATCCTTTTCCGCTGGTAAATTCTCAATGGTCTCGTCATAACTACGAATGGCAGTGATCCCGTTCACCGAAAAAAATGAAGTCGTAAACAAAAACAACAAGGAAATCGATTTTAAATTGTTCATGGCTGAACTTATCAATCCCACGACCACGTTATAACGCCTAGATATTCGAATGGCCACTGGTCGCATTTGCTTTAGTGCTATGCTACTGTTTGTAAAGTTTGTCTTTGAAAGATCTAAAAAGTTCTAATACCTGTAATTTGTATGGTGTAGGTCCACCACGTTCCCGCATAGTCCATGGCGCAGGCGGGCACGTTTGCGCACTTGCCTTGACCGTAAGCACGTCGCGATTGTGCGCTAGGGAGTCACCAGGGCCGGCAGTATCGACAGAGATAACGTAAAATCGCTAACTTTCGATCGCTGATTACTACGAATAAATCGGTTGCAATAATTATGCTTACGAGAAACGCACCAAGGATGTAGAGACTTTCATTATTCGAAAGCATCATTATTACAACTGAATTTATTCGTTGGTAATCAGCGATCGAAAGTTAGCGATTTTGTCGTTATCTCTGTTGAGACCCACGACGTTGCGGTTGCTCTATCGTTTGAAAAACATTCTCCCATCGCACATAAAGGAAATACTGGTTCAGTCCCTAGTCTTTCCTTTACTAGACTATGGTGATGTGTGTTACTACGACCTGAATGTAGATCTCCTCAATAAACTTGACCGACTTCTAAATAACTGCATTCGATTTGTATTCGTATTGTATATGTGTCAGCACATCGGTTACGCTTATAATGTTTATCCATCAGACAGGGCTTTAAGAACTTTGTTTATTTTTCTAGACAAACCCACTTCTCCTTTTTATCTGACTTCTCACTTCCAGTATTTATGCTCTGCGCTCAGCAAGGATCTTCGTTCTTCCAATAATCGTCTTCTATGATGTCCTAATCACCGGTCTGGTGTTCTTAAACCTTCCTTTCCTGTCCTAGTGGTTTTTCTTTGGAATGCTTTCTCTCTAAATACCTATCAGGATGGCAACCAATCGGCTCATATTTAAAATAGAAGCTCGCGCACACTTACATAAGAAGTTGGCAGACTTATCCCACATTTAATTTGTTTGTTTTCTTCATCTACGTTTCTTTTTTTATCTTTCCTAACTTTTTATAATTTGTTGTATGTAGGTATGTATTTATTGTTATATTTTACCTACTGTTTTATCCCTGCATCACCCTAAGGTAGACTAGTAGAAAATACCCAAGACATTAATCGTACATTATGTGCATGAAGTTTTAATAAATAAATAACCCGAAACGTGCGGCCGGTTTTCTACTCGCTCTGTGCTCTCTCACGAATTTTAATTGACGCCCTAGCAGCACTGGCTATAATTTACTTATAGCAACAATTCAATACGTATACACACACATATTGTTATGGAGGTGCTTATGGTTTAATTAGTTATCAATGTTATTCAGCACCGTCATTTACGGTGGGGTGCAACAGTTGGGTTCCCCAGCTTCGAACGTAGGTGCTTTCAAGAGTGCCCCCCACTTTGTGAAGCTGATCAAGTACACAAACAAACACACAGATATAATGGTAAATAGTTTATTGATTCACCAGCAATACAAGTTATAGGTGATCTCTATATAAATATAAAACAGCTCAATTTACAACTTATCAAATATAATGGACATTCTGCTTAGATAATAGTTTTTGTGCAACAAAAGTTTACTCTTGTGTTGATTACCTTAGTACAATTTTTGTATTGTTAGCTGTAAGACACCTGTCACCGTAAAATTGTCAAATACGTTATATTGTAATATCTCTAGCGATATTGTAAAGTCTCGAATTATTGTCAAATGAACATACTGCTTACAACAAAACGCATTATTTTTCGTGAAATGCATGCGATGGTAGTCAACTTACGCGGTGTGGAGGGAAGGAGGGGTCCCCCTTGCCCAGTGGCACAACTCTCATGAAAAGATAATACACCATTCCTGATAAATACCGATTAATATAACATAATCTTAAAACACTTTATATTCCCCCTAAAAAGCGTAGTCGACGGAGCCCCGCTTCGCGGGGCCCCTATTTCCGAGTGCAGGGTTTAAAGGAACCTAACTAACCTAACGGGGGGGTGTCCCAAGTCCCGATTATGGGGGCAGAGATACTTCCGTATGTTCAGTTGACAATAATTCGAGACATTACAATATCGCGAGAAAAAACACGTTATATTGTAATATAACGTGTTTGACAATTTTACGGTGACACACCCAAACAAAATACAATAAAACAATTATGGAAAAGCTCGCAAATCTCCTGCACGACAACGGTCAACCTCACACTGCACAATAGCCGGTTTTTAAGCTTTAAAGCTAGGGTTGATAAATGATAAATGATATTTATTTTGCAAACTGGTTTTCACAAACACTTTTACACGTCCTTATTTTTTAAACTAGATGGGGCCGGTGTTTCGTACCTGACTACTCTGAGAAGAAACAGCCGAAACAAACTCAGAGGTCATAGTCTCTTTTAAAGTCCAGACAATCTTGTTCAACTTACATGAGAACTATGCAGATTAGTGTCTGAGATGGTCTTTTGAAGAAAGAACCATACAGATTTGAGTGGACCTGTCCAGTCAGTGCAAGCATTTGTCAGTTATCGTGTAGCTCGACTTTTAACTCAAGGAGCTCAACGAAACGACGAACAATACGAAAGAAAGGACATTTGGGTAGGTCGCTTATAGTACTCAAACTGCCAGACAGTCGTGGGAAAAAAAACAACAAAAAGTGACCCACAAGGTCCTCGCATTCACAATTATTAAATAAAATAAATAATAATTTACAAAAACTAATGTCAATAAAAATATGAAATGTCAAATACAACACATAAAATAAACAAAAATAAAGTAAAAAATAATAAAATACTGAACTAAGTATTCATGTCAAATCATTAAATGTCATGTCAGTCACAAGTAAATATTCATGTCAAATAAACACACACATAAAAAATAAAAATAAGTAAAGTAAAAAAAAATAAAAAAAAAATACTGAACTAAGTATTCATGTCATGTTCATGTTTCAATGTCACAGTGTATAAAGTTAAAGGAATCAATAATAAACAAGCGAAGTCCGAAATTTCAACATTCACAGAGCAAATTGGAGCAGCTTAATCCCAAGCCTTTTTATCTTCGAGATAGTGATTAACATGATAGAAGGCTTTCAGGCAGAGCTTTCGTTTTATAAACAATTTGAATTTATTTAGGCTTAGTGCCTGAATATGGGTCGGAAGTTTATTGTAGAAACGTATACATTGGCATCTGAACGTACCCCCTATTTTTTTGAGCCTCGTTGCAGGAACAACAAATTTATGTTTGTTCCTCGTATTTATGTTGTGGATATCACTGTATTTTTTAAACAATTTAATATTTTTATGCGCGTACAAAAGGTTTTCATAAATAAACTGAGAGGGCACAGTGAGAATATTAATCTCTTTAAATTGTTAGTTCTATGTCAAACACTGTACTCACTTAGCGTCGCCGGACTTTTACTTTTCCAGAATTTGGACCAGTTCTTGGCAGGAAAAAAAAAGAATACCCGAGAGGCAGTACAAAATACCTTTGAAGAATTTGTACCTTCCGTCCACCTAATTCCTTCAATAAGGTTATTAAAAAAATACCGCTGCGTTGGCATAGATGTATCGATAGTATGGGTGCATATGAACAATACAAAAAAAGACAGCGTTGGTTTTTTTGCGTAAACTATTCATAACTAGCTGACCCACGCAACTTCGTCTGCGTCAAAAGTACTACCTACCTACTACCTACCTACTACTACCCACTACCTACCTACTACCTACCTACTACTACCTACCTACTACTACCTACCTACTACTACCTACCTACTACCTACCTACTACTACCTACCTACTACTACCTACCTACTACTACCTACCTACTACTACCTACCTACTACTTTTTACCGTTTAAACCTTCCCAGGACTTCCACAAATCATTCAAAACCAAAATGAGCCAAATCGGTCCAGCCGTTCTCGAGTTTTAGTGAGACTAACGAACAGCAATTGATTTTGATATATACAGATTAGAATTAAAACGTCATATATTTCAATAATAAGTCTCTATTATGTATCTGAGAGCACCGGAGAGCGCTGGCGCTGCCACCGCCGTTAAATGTGATTCGCACTGCCCGTTCATGATGACAGTCGGGTTAGTCATCCGCCATGTGTCTTCTGTACCCTCCCTCAATAACTTCTCATTAAATTCTCCCGTCGCTAGCTTCTGCGTGAAACAACCTTGTGGAGTTTGGTACTGAAGAAGACTTTTGAGCCAGTAGTTGCGTACAAACTGAGCATGGCCTAATAGACCGCAAAAAGCAACTGAAACAAGTGAAACATAATTTTTATACCCAACTGGAGATGGTTTATGTGTTTGTCAGCCGTTTTTTCTTTTTTTTTTCGGGTGTGAAATCATCAAATAATTGCTCCCGCACGGCGTGAGTGTCAGACTTGTACAGACTAAAACCCATCCATGTTCCTTCTTGGCCCTCTGTGTTCCGGGGCCACAGTATCACTTTCGAACAGTCTCCTAGCCCCGGCAGGCGTGTTTGTCAGCCTAAGTATGTATAATATGTGTTCGTTTGTGGGAATCAAGAGACCAAACGCGTACCGTTGGGCGATCTTGATGATTTTTATGTCAATTGATTTGTCGTAACCTTGTCAATGTTAAAACAGACATCAAAGTTCAAGATGGCTGCAACCAGACGCCATGATGTGAAAACTAAGACAGTACTAATACGACAGAACTATGTTAAATGAATGAATAGGTATTTGAAAATTAACTCTAGGTTTCTCATATCATTTCGAATGTCCAATTAGGATTCCTAACGATTTATGGTTTTTGTGATATTTTTTTACGGATTAATAATACAGAGGCCACGTTTTTGGCTTCGGGATGATGCGAGTTCCGTCAAGCACTTACTTACTCTGTTCAAACATGATATCAGGCTGTCCGAATCTATTTGAGGCAATGTACTCCGCCTCATTAAAAGCCATCATACAAAACGTATCTGTCTTATATTTGTCCATATTCTTGGAGAACACGATACAGTCTCTAGCAAAACGGGCTATGACCATTAAAAACAACCTAGAAAATAAAGTCATTTTGTAAAATACGGTCTCGTATGGTAAAAAGTAGAGTAGTAGAGTTTACATTAAGTGAAAAAAGGGAATTACATTCGAGGGACTAAGTTGTATCCCGAGAGCAGCGAAGGATTGTAGAGTTGAATCCCGATCGTGGCAAGGTATTAGAATCATGAGGGTAGCAAAAGTTACAGAGATGTTTTCCCCGAATAGTGTACTCTACTTTGTATAGTATACTCTACATTTTTTACCATTGACTGCGAGAAAATAAATGACGAGGTCGGTCGCCAACACGATGGTCCGACCACGTAAAAGAGGCTATGTTCTCAAGAAAATATCAGCAGGCTGTGATGGCAACTTTAGACAGGAGGCAGATTGACAGTTTAAAGGGAGCCAGATCGATCAGTGGCCACGATCCTCAGTATTCCTCAGTAATGAGTGACAGATCTAAGAAGAAGATGTCAGATTGCATCCAAAGTCGATAAGGCCTGTTGATGTGAAAATGTACTTATGTTCATAATTTATCGGTCTGAGTGGACAAAGTAAATTTTGTTTGCACAAAATTGGTAGGTATCTTCATCTCCTGAAGATCACCCCGTCTTCTAAACAAGACTCATATTGCGTAAGCATTTTTTTAGAACACGTGTTATACGTCTTGTTCGAAAAAGACATATTATGCATTTAGCTTTAGAAGACAACAACATGTAAGTACTTATCAGGTTGTATTACCTACCTATGTACCAACCCATAACCGTACTCGCTGCCTTTATTGAGCACCTCTTTGCATTTACCTGTGATCATACAATTAGGCTTATAATATTCTTGATGATGTATAGGATTCGAGGCCAACTGTGAAGTGCATTCATCTAAAATGAAAACAATAGTAGTAATAAATTACCCTAAAGCTTTATAGCCTATAATATAAGCTTTAAGCCTAAAACTTAACAGCCAAATGGGAGCTATCATTTGACTGTTAAGTTAATGAGCTAATGCAGAAACACTGATATTGTTAAGAAATTTTTCTCGTCTTCAATTTATCACACAATCCTGAGTCCTGCTCTCTCTGTCTACTCATGCCCGTATTAAAAATTCGAACATTCGAAACGAAGTTTCGGGTCCGTATTTAAGAGTCCTATTATATATTTTTTGCAAATTGTTTTTTGCGTCCTGGATCAAATTATTTCGATCGGCGGACACGAGTGGATTGTTATTGACGAAAATTGTGTGTCCAGGTCCTACCTTGTCCAGCGCTCGCGTCAGAATGACTTAAACTGAGGAGCAAGCTTTTTTTCGGATGGGAAATCATCAAATGACCCCTCCCACTCTGGACATACCGGAAGGGAGTGTCAGACTTTTACTGACTAAAAACCATCCATGTTCCTTCCTCGCCCTTTACGTGCCGGGGCCGCGGTATCTCTTTCGAACAGTCCCGCAGCCTCGGCAGGCACCGGACCCTGGATTGAACCAGGGCCGGACGCGAGAGGTCGCCGCCGCCGATCGCCGCTACGAGGACACGGTGTTGCTCCGCCCACGCGGAGCAGACCTCCACCATGTGTCCCACCGTGTCCTCTGGTCGATCCTCGCAGTGGAAACACCCGATCGTTTCCGTCCGTCCGATTTGATGCAGGAACCTTCCGATACATCCGTGTCCGGTGAGGTGTGGCGCCTTTCAAGCCACTCCTCAACGAGGGGACTTATCGCCACTATAGTGGCGTGCCCTGCATGGGCTTACGACAGTCGTTCTCTCCATGTCGCCATGAGATCGCGCCGGAGGTCTGTCCGCTGAGCGGTGGTTTACCGTGGCAGCGGAGTTTCGCCCCGGGGTAGTGCCTCCGCGCGCCATTCGTGCAGGCGCGCGAGGACTATCGCCTCCAGATCCCATGGTGGCAATCCTGCAAGCAGGCCCGCCACACTGGGGCCCCGTAAGGGCCATGGATCGCACGACCCCCGCGTAGACCCTGCGACAGGAGGCGTTTGCCCTCAACAGGTTGGGAAGAGCCGCCTGAAGGCAGCCCCGGTCCGTTACAGCCTGGGGCCAAACGTCGGAAATGCTCCACGAAGTTCCACCGGCTGTCGAGGACGAGTCCTAGGTACTTCAACGTCGAATCGACGCCGATGGATACCCCTCCTACCGTCAGTGAGGATTCCGACAGTGGCGCATTCCGAGGCCAATGAAAGCACATAATATGTCTCTCGACGACTATCGCAACCCCGCGTGTCAGGCAGTCGCAGTCCCCCACCACACAACGGAGGTAGGTCGGCACCCGGTGATACCGGAGTGCCTCCCTGATGCAGCTCTAGGGCATGGAGTTGAAGACGTTGGCGATGTCGGGAGACACCGCCAAGACAACCCCGCCCCGGGATATCGCATCCCCCGTCGTGAGGGCTCTCACGCGAATGATGGCGTCCACCGTCGAGCGCCCCTTGCAGAAACCAAGCCGGTTCTCCGCAAGATCCGGCTCATCCCCTCAAGGTGCTCGGCGAGGCGGTTCGCAATGAGTCTTTCAATCGGCGAGGCGGTTCGCAATGAGTCTTTCAATGAGCTTGCCCACCTCGTCGAGCAGCACGATGGGCCGGTATGCAGACGGAGAGTCCGCAGGGCGCCCCGGCTTCCGATTGAGGACCAGCTTCCCCGTCCTACCTACCCTAACATCCAAACTTTACCTCTTTATGATATTGTAGAAAATAGATGCCTGTTAAGATATTTACAAGTTCAAGGTTAACAAATCATGCACTTTACCCGATACAGTGGGCGTAGGTACATATTTTTTTACGTCAAACACAAAGCTGTAATAGTTCTCCCATTTGCCGTACATTTCGTCCAAATTTTGCGGACTGTAAATCTGCGTTTGTTCCAGCAGATCTTTATTGAATTTTTCTGGTTGTCTAGGCCACGTTACACTGCTACTAGTTTCATTATAAAATAGTTGAGTCCCTGAAAACAGCAATCGAATTGAAAAAATTATTTAATTAATTAAAAAAAATAATAATAACATAAGTAAAATATGTTCCAACCACTTAACACTTGATGATTTGTCTCAAGTATAGCGTTGCTTAAACCACGCGTGTTTCTTTGTAAAAATCAACATCAATAGTAGGAACATTTTGATACAAGTAGGGAAACTTTGTTATCGTAGTCGAGGCGGAATTCACTTTAAGGAGCCGAGAAATGCAGTAACAAACGCTCACGTATTTCTAACGACGCGACGCTTTTCTATCCACTTTCGAAGAAGTATATTTAATAGAACGAAAACTAAATGCAAAATTTTTGCTAGTCAGGAATTAAACCAATTTGGACATGGAAATTTTGGCTTATTCGTCAACTGGCGGTTGTGATACCCGGTTGTGATAGTCGCGAGTCCTTCCTTTTCGTAGTCGCGTGACCTTGTAAATCTGACGTAAAATACGTCAGATGTACAGTCAGCTACGTAAACTTCATATAAAATGAATAATATAATAATATATTTAAACGTTTTATAAATACATTATTATAAAGTTTATTTTTATTTTTTTAGATACTTATTGGTTTCAATCCGTTTTCATTTCACTGTACTTTATAACGTGCGTGCGATTTAACGAAAAAAAAATTAAAATGGGAAGGTGCCAACTCGCGAGCACTCGCTAGTTTCACAGTCGCTAGTCGGCAGTTGACGAATAAGCCCACATTTTTATCTCCAGATATTTTTTGAGATAAATGAAAAATAAACCCACAAGTGTGAAATAGTGAAAGGGTACATAAAAGCCATTTTTCGAGGCAGACAATTGAACAAAAATTGCATTGCCGAACAAAATATGTAGGCATACACACACACACACATACACATTTTCCTTACATTTTATATCCTGCGCCATTAATTTCTCGTTTTCAATTTTTAAAACCATTCTCCTGAAATATTCTGCCAAAAAACTAGTCTTTTGAAGTAGTATTTCCATACGGTTGCTTAATTTTGAAGGGATACTTCTACTTTTTTGTTCTAAAAGTGTCTTCAAATTCACTGCAAAAAAAAAACAGAACCAAAAATTTTATTATTTTTCGTGTGTGCGAGCGGCGAACTTATGTGCGTATACACGTAGAACGCTGGCTACCAGCGCCGATAAGCGCCGAACTTTGCCGACAAGTTCCGACCTGCTTATGCCGTCAAAGACTGTCGGCGCTTATCGGCGCTGGGTCGGCAGTTCGACACAACAGCCTGCGCCGACTACTTGTGCGGACCGGTGCCGATTAGCGCTGCCAAACCACGTTCTTCAACCAGGCCCAAAGAGGTGGAGCACAGTGTTTCCTGCGTACCCTCGTGGGGAACGTGAGGTCTATGTAAAGGGAATTGCAGGCTAATACCAGTCGGAGGTGTGCGTGTATGTATTTGTATCTCTCAGACCCCGACTCGTGGTGGTGGTAGGAAGAGTGTGGGTTTAGTCGTTTGGAGTCCGACATAACTCTCCGACTCAGGCAAGAGCGTAGCGAGGTACGCGCAGGGGGGTCAGCTGATGGTCCCCCCCCCCCTGGCCAAAAGGACAGTTTTGTACCCAGTTGATAATTGAGTTGAGTTTCGGACACCAGCCCGTTATACAATAGGGACGTACAATACATGGGACTTGACGTAAATGTGGATCTACAGAGGTACACGTGTCTAGCTGCCTACCCGTTCGGGGATTACAGGAATGATGTTATGTTAGTAATAATAATAAAACATCTAAATCTGACTCGCGAGGTTGTCCACATGTGGGATGTGAATACAGCAGTAATTGTGCCGATAGTCGTGTCGGCCAATGGCTTAATAGCCAAGAGCCTCGACCAACATCTTAGGAGGCTCTCGCTTGGCAGCTGGATCAAGGGCTTGATTCGGAAAGTAGTACTTCTGGACACGGCGCGTATTGTTAGGAGGTTCCTCTATCGAGAGCCCTGACTACCGGCAGCTCGGACCCTGTTCCCAGCACTCTGCAAGCTGGACTAGTGGTGGGCTACAATTTTTGTATTTTAAATGTTTTTTATACAGTTTTATATTAGAATACTGAAAAATGTAAATCAACATGTACATAAATGAATAAACGATATTATAATATATCATTTAATTCAAGTAACCAAAGACCCATATCATATTAAATGTTAAGTGCGTGTTCAGATCGAGATTCTCTGGTAATTATATATTATTATCTTACTAAACATTTTTGACGGTAAAATGAGAAAGTAAATTCAATCTAAATCATCAGTAACTTAAGCAGCAAGGTATGTACACTACCCATCTACTGTCTTAATAGATTTTTTTATTATGAACGGATTGATTTCGTGCACAACAGAACGAACTGATTCGTCTCATTGTTCTTGAACTGACTTTTTAACCGACTTCCAAAAAGGAGGAGGTTCTCTATTCGACTGTATGTATTTTTTTTTTTTTTTATGTATGTTCACCGATTACTCGAAGACGCCTGAACCGATTTGAAAAATTCTTTTTTTGTTTGAAAGGGTATACTTCCAAGTTGGTCCCATAGCCACCAAATTGGGATCTGATGATGGAATCTTGGCGAAATCGAGGGAACTCTTCAAATTTTATCTGAAAACGTGTTGCGATTTTGGTATTTTCTACAACAAGTGAAGCATTTGCGTTTGATAAGAACCATTCTACCATCAGATCTGCTGATGAAGCCAAGAGTCACGGAACTCCATAATGAGACAATGTACCATAGTCGTGTTTGGGCTTGTTGTAATTGTAACGGTATGCACTTTCCATGTATCAAGCACCTGTGAACCACTAAAAAGTGAAAAATAAAAACTTTTTTGCAAAAAATAAAACCGACTTCAAAAAAAACAAAAAAGTGAAAAATAACTTTAGCTTCTGAAGTCGGTGACAAAATAACTAAAGCAATCAAACAAAGGTCACCGACTTCAGAAGCTAAAGTTATTTTTCACTTTTTTGTTTTTTTTGAAGTCGGTTTTATTTTTTGCAAAAAAGTTTTTTACAACTAAAAATTAAATTGAAATTCAAAATCCAATGATGACAATTAACGGCTCGGGGCCGAACGTGTTAATGAAGACTTCTTCAGACGAGATATGTATCGATATCGATAAGTAACAGTGACAGGACAGTACCTACCTTATAAAATGATCTATTTTCTTAGGGTTAACTTTTAATTTTAAAACCATTTTTTTTTCTATTAAGTAATTTAATACTTTTTTTTTCGTATCGACATTATGTTTCGTACTTAAAACCGTTTAAAAAACAAACAAAAAAAGGTCGAAACTCATAAAATGAAAAAAACAAGTAGGTACTTACTTTATCTTACTTAGCAAGATGCAGTTTACCGTCACGCTTTGAGAGTTTAACTATTTTTGAAGACTACCAATAAAAGCGTAGCTTGCCTAAAAAGGTTATTAAAGACCATGTCCATTCCAGAAAGAGACAGCCACTGTGATTGGTTGATTTAAAAAATAGTACTCCAATAACCACTTGAGTTTATTTTCAATATATTTACGTTCCTGAACTTAGTACCTATTAACAACTTACCATTCATCAGAAACAACCCGAACTCCATGTTAGCATCCAAATACATTTTATGTTTTATACAAAAATCTACAATTTTTTCCAAACTTGTCAAATAAAAATCAAAATCTGTTTCTGTCTTTGGTAAGTCATCAGCGATCTGTTTGTGAAATAATTGATCATTAAGAAGCATAGCTTCCAACGTGGTTAGAAAGAAAATTAGGATGCACGGGCGTGGTAATATAATCCATTTGAACTCGCTCATATTGAGGTTACCACTTCAAATTTTAAAAGCGAAGATGTTTCAGCGACTGAATTTGATTGAAAACTGACTGCATTTTCTTCAGTTGCTTTCTGAGACGATTGAAAACTATTACTTATCATCTCAGAATGCTCAGTACCTATGGGGCCGTCGTTTAATCACGTGAGGGTTGAAAGGGGGGGGAGGGATAGGCAAAATCACGAAATATCACAAGGGGGGAGGGGGGTGAAGTAAAATTATATCACGTGCATTTATTTTTTCGTCAAACCGCGCGATTTAGTATTTTTATGCAAATCAAAAACCACCTGCAACCTTTCCGTTTAGACATTTTTATCATGGTTCTTAATTTCATATCTATACTATAATATATAATCAGAAGAGTTTGTTTGTTTGCTTGTTTGGTTGAACCCGCTAATCTCGGGAACTACCGACCCGAATTGAAAAATTATTTTTGTGTTAGGCTATATAACATCACGCTACGCTAATTAAGAGTGGAGCAGAAATGAAAAATGTTGCTAAAACGGCTCTCTTATGTGACGCAGACGAAGTTGCGTGGGTCAGCTAGTATATTACAATTTGATACTTGTATTTAATAGTACATTGTTACCCTAAGGGTAAAAGTAACATAATTAGTCCCGAGACAGGGTTTGGCGCCCAAGCGTAGCGCGGGCGCTAATAGTTCTAGGGACTTAATAAGTCTTTAACCCGAGGTAAACACTGTGCTTTTCATTACGAATAAAAAGAAAATTAAAATAAAAACACCAAATAACTCGAAAAATTAAGATTAGATTGTCGCTTTCCCGCCTATTTTGTTTTTTTTTCCGTGGTCGGCTATTCAGCCTTTATTTTTCTCTTTGGTCACCGAAAACATAGTATATATTTTGCCCTATTCATATTTCATCGAGGGGATGATTTTGAAACCAGCTTTTGGAGGCTACAGCAGACCGGGTGCTATATGGAGTGGCTGCAATGCCAGCTTAACCAAACAGGGTCTTTACCCACCCTGCAATGACTGTACGTGAAGCAGCCACACCTCTTAAAACAAACTAATTGATTTTGCCTCATTACGTCTGTCGTTTAATAATGCTATAGTTCTTTCGATCAAGAAGATAGGGTCAAGGCTAGAACTTACTATTGGTATTTAAAAGCAATTTCCAGCCGGACTGCCTGTAATTACTGCCGTCAGTTTTGGAGCCAAACCGTGGCCAAAATATTATACTGTTATCAGATCTTATGCAATGATTAGTAAAGTTAGATCGTGTATTGGCCTACCAGAGCAAAGCAACAATAAAATTGCAGTATGACGTGACGTTTGAAATAGGTTATTTGAATCAATAGTGTAATTAGTCAAAAAATTAAATTAAATTACCAACATCCCAAACTGGAGGTTTAGTGACCTTTGAATTCTTTAGGGCAATTGATTTTAAAACATGTCTAACTTGAACGTGTGAACTTAACTGACTTGAAGTTTCAGCGTTACATAGTGTAGATATTACCGATTTATGCAAAAGTATTGAATACGACAACTTATCAATTAAGTATAAGTCACATAAAAACTGCGCTAATTGTGAACCAGAGGGATTCATTAAGTCCAGGTTTTGATTGCTACACCACGACGTCCAGCGCTTCCAGGCTACCTCGTAGGTTTTTAGAGTCGATTTTCGCCAAGAATATTTAAATACTTAGTGATAGTTGTTGAGGGTTCCACGTCTTTATCGCAACGGACCACCCCCATATTTTCAAACCTCGAGAACAATGTTCTCGACCTTCGGTGGTGGAAGTCCCGTCGACGTGTCTATTAGGTATCTGTGCAGGTTTCTCAGAGTTAATGGGGCCGCGAGCGCTCGGGCCTTGAGATCCGCACGCCAGACTACCCTCTCCCATCGAGGTACTACTATTAGGAATATTCCTGTCGACTGGTTTAAGTGAGACAAGACTTTGGGGACTAGGAATGGTGGTGGAAATATCCATGCGAGCTGGTAATTCCATGGGACACTGAAGGCATCGTGGAACAGATCTTGAGGATCTCTTAGGTCTAGGGATACAAAATTGTATACTATGTGAGCAGTCGCCGAGGCAAATAAATCTATTACTGGGGTTCCCCATTCTGCAAACACTATTTCTACACAAGTCGGTAGTAAGTGCCTTTCTGGAGGTTGGCGAAGTCGCGATAAGTGGTCCGCATGATTGTTGTATTTGCCCGGAATGTAGTGTATGCTGAAATGTATCTGATGTTGGTCTAACAAATTCGGAATTCGATAGGTTATTTCCAACAGGCATAATGTCCTCGTACCTCCTTCCTTTCGCGGGTAGGTGACCGCTGTCCTGTTGTCGCTTTGAATGAGGAGCCTTTGAAGGTTTTACAAACGAGTAGAGTAGAAGTTGAGGGCTTACCATAGTCACGAGTTTGTACTATTAACTTGTGTACGGCCTATACTATTAATTGCACTGCTGCAAAAGGTTTCTCCTGCTCGAACGAATGAACAACTACAATGCAAAACTTCATCCCCTTTATCCCTTTGTGGGTTGAAATAAAAAAAAACAACTTTGACACTATTAATTTATAACTCAAAAAATAAAAACTAAATTAAAAACAAAATGTTGCTTTTTTTCACCCGTCAAGGGTTGAAATTCTAATAAAGCCGTTGCGTTAGCTTCCAAACATAAGCCCAGATAACAAATTTTGTACTTTTTACGTCGAAAATTAAGGATTTTTCACCTACAATTTCAACCCCTTTATAAGCCTTCGGGGTGGAGTTATCAAAAACGCTGAAACACACATAAATTAATTTTCAATCGTCAGCCTAAACACAAAATTAGAAGATCCTAACTTTAAAACTGACGGACTTTCATATAAGCTTCCATCCCCTATTTATCCCCTTGGGGGTAGAATTGATCAAAATCCTTTCTTAGCGGATGCCTATGTCATAACATCTACCTGCATGCCAAATTTCAGCCCGATCCGTCCAGTGGTTCGGGCTGTGCGTTGATAGATCACTATGTCAGTCAGTCAGTCACCTTTGAATTATATATATTTAGATTAGATAGAAGAAGATAACTTTATGCACCATAATGTACAAAGGCGGACTTAATGCCTTGAGCATTTTCTGCATCGCCCTAACGTAGACTACGTTAGGGCGATGCAGAGATAAAACAGTACTGTGCAATAGTACAGTAATTTTGAAGCATAAATATAACAATAAATACATACTTAGAACAAATTATACAAAGTGAGGAAAGATAAAAAAAAACATAAATAAGGAAAACCAATAAATTAAACGTGGGATAAGTCTGCCAACTTCTGTAATATTCCTGATATTCAGAGGGAGCGCATTCCATTTTCAATTTCACGAAACAAGCTGTTTTTTTGTAATCATTCACCTTGATTAATGTTAAATTTTTTGTTTCTCTTTTTGTCAAGAACTAGGGACTTGGTTATTTTAATAACTACTCCGACATAAACAGAAAAAAATGTATGTGTTATGTAAGAACTAGCGCGGAAGTCAGTTCTAAATTGTATGAGGTTCACCTATGACTGAACTGAAAAATTGGATTTCTTCATCGAAGTCGACAAGACATTACCCACATTGTGACACTGGTGCTCTCGCGTCGTGCGGGCTCGATAATGTACATTTTAAACATAATAATTGTCGAGTTTATGCAGGTTCGTGCATGGTCAAACATTTTACGTAGGTACCTTTTTAAATGCAAGACTCCCACTCTGTTGACCCAAATGTATTGATTTATATTGAACGCAACTAAGTATATGGCAACACTTTAAAACTGTCATTCAACCATTTTGAAGTATCATTCCCAGAGCGGTCACTTTATTATTGTGCGGACTTAGCGACATCTTGCATTCTGTACTGAAAGGTAGTTTGCATCTAAAAAGTCTTGCCAAACCTCACTAGATGGCCGGTGTCGAATCCTTTCGAAAGATGCGCTAAAATAATCTAAAAATAAAACTTTAATGCTCTAGTTTCAGAAAAGTCATTGTTAAAATATAAATTCACTTTATTTACCTATCTAAAGTTGTAAATAATACGTGATGGAATTAATAAAGTAGTGCGTAGTGTTGTTGGTACAGAAAAATAGATGCCACTACTATTCAATCTTAGCAATCAAATTATTCTGTGAGATGGCCGTCTATTCCTTTTGGTATAAGTATTCTACTCTTTGATAATTCCCACTGTTGTCATTGTACTCTTGCTTGTTTTAAATTGAAAAAATAAAAAGAAACCATGGGCTTAGCTACTGTTATTGAGAGCGAAGCTCATTTCCAGACAGAAATGGCAAATGCAGGCACAAAACTTGTAGTGGTGGACTTCACAGCGACTTGGTAAGCATAACCTGATTCCGTAAAAATGTTCAAGTCATCGTTATAGTAAATAATTGATTATGTTGTGTGTAGGTGCCCGCCTTGCCAACGGATCGCGCCGTTCTTCGAGCAGCTGCCGGCGAAGTTCCCTAGGGCCGTGTTCCTGAAGGTGGACGTAGGCAGATGCGCGGAGACGGCCAGCGCCCAGGGAATCAGCGCGATGCCGACATTCATCTTCTACAGAAACCGGGTACGTGGCTCTTGGAGCATACAGGAATCAGTTCACTAAACTGACCGAGTATTGTTTCGTGTTAGTTTCTTTCAGGATTTCACATTCAATTAGTCATTCTAGTGAGTCAGTTTCAATATGTATTAAAACTTAGTGTGATTCTATGTATTTGTAGTTAGAATGATCTCTTTCGTTTGCAGACACGGATTGACCAACTACAAGGTGCTGACCCAGCTACACTAGAAACCAAAGTTAGACAATACTATGGAACTGATGAAGCAGGAGATGAAGATAACACTGTTGCTGGACACGTAAGTATATACTAAACACAAGCTTCCACATTTGCATAGTTCACAGTTGGTCACAGGGAGTCTGACAACCAGTTTTAAACCTACGTATGGAAAGAAAGAAAAAGTATTTATTAGTCCGCACAGGACGTAAAGTATGTTCGGCTGATAAAGAATGTTGAAAAAAAATTACGCTCCATCTAATAAAACCACCTGAAATAGGTACTGCGGTGACTGATGAAACAGGTGTCAATCAATTAATTATTACATCTGGGTATCTAACACCTTCATTACCTGGTGCCTGGGAGGCCCACCTGAACTTTTCATAATAGCCAATTGTCTTACCTATAGTAAGGTACTTCTGCAGAAAAAAATTCCGGTTGTATAAGGATGTAGGTCACAGGATTACTATATAAAAGTAGTAGCTTCATTGCCCCTAAAATTAAACTGTGCCATAAAGGAACGAGAATGAAAATTCATTTTCTTTATTGATTTTTTATGCTGGTGCATTAATTGCTGATCATTTGTTTCTGAAATTAACTTTGGATTTGCAGATGGACCTGGGAACATTCATAACTAAGAGCGAGTGTGAATGCCTGAATGAAGCTGACAACCACCCAATGGCACACTGCCTGACCAGTGCTGGTGGATATCTGGCCAGCGACTGTGATGAACAGCTCATCATCAATATTAGTTTCAACCAGGTAAATAAATTAGATTGTATGATTAGAGTATGATATTTCTTTCAATTGAAACTACACTGGTGTCGATTCTGTGGTGCACAACCTAAACTTAATTTAGGCTATTGTTATCTTTTACTAAAAGGCAGTTTGCAAAAAGGAAGGCTATAGCTATGAACTAAGTTAGAGATGTCAAACTAGTTTATTGTCTTTTTTAAACTTTCACGATCAGAACACATTATAAAACATATGAATATGGGTTTTGTTTTTTTCGCGATAAATACCCGTATTCATATTATGTTTTATAAACTAGTTTATGCCTTGCGTTTCACCATGGTTTTAGTTGACATGTCTTTACGTGCACCCTTCATTTGTATGGAAATATTAGTTCGATTCAATTAGACAGATCTAAATAACTTTTGTCTATTTCTCGTTTTAATAGACAGAAAAAGGTAGCAATAGCCTAAATTAAGTTTAGTTTGTGCACAACAGAATCAACACCAGTGTTAACATTTTTATTAAGTACAAATTCACCCTTACTGGCACTTGACTTCTCAAATTGCTAGTGATGTACGGATCAAATCAAAATCAATTAATGAATCAATTTAATAATACGCAGTTGAGTCATATATTCGGTGAGCCACAAACTAAGCATTGCTTGTATCTTGTGGCTCGGCTGAGTAAATTTAACATTAAAGAAAAATAAATGCTAAATGATGACTGTACTATTTTCAAAACTTCAAGTGTATTTGTTCATCAGTCCTCCATCAATAAGGATATTATAATTGTCTTAATATTTCAGCTGGTGAAGATACACTCATTAAAAATTAAAGCCCCCAGTGACAAGGGCCCTAAGGTGGTGAAGATATTCATCAATCAACCAAGGACCCTCGACTTTGATCAGGCAGCCGGAAATATGTCGGTGCAGGATATTGAGTAAGTAAAATAACACACACCAACTGGCTGGTTGGTCTAGCTAGTATGATACCCGGCACAAGTCCTGAGCACAGATGGGCAAAGTGGGGGCAAACTCACGCATGTAAAATTAACTACTGCACAGCTGTCAGTTTGTGCTCATGACTCATGCCTGTAGCATGTGGTATTGTATTGTACAACAGGCTGGTGTCCGCAACTGCACGTCAAAGCGCGTATTTTGCATATGGGCTATCTAATCCACCACGCGGACCCAGTGCGGGTTGGTAGATGTCAATGTCCTCGAATTTCCTCACGATGTTTTCCTTCATCGATTTTGAGAGCAGTGGTGATGAAATAAATTACACTAAGTAATGCGCATGCCTGAGTTCGAACCCACGACTTCTTAAGCATGAGGTCCTGCAATAGGACATGAACATTACTGGGGTATTGTGAAGTATAGACATCTCTGTCTAATCCATTGGCAAAACTCAGCCATAATGTTGTGATGCTTTGCACATGAATGCTTCAATACATATTTTTATTCTTGCTACAGATTTACACCAAGTGACCTGTCAGACGGCAACCCCGTCCCTCTGAAGTTTGTCAAGTTCCAAAGTGTACAGAACATTCAACTGTTCATAAAGGACAACCAGTCTGGTGGAGATGTCACACAAATTGACCATCTGGCCTTCTATGGATCCCCTATTTCCACCACCAATATGGGAGAGTTCAAGAGGGTAGCAGGCAAAAAGGGAGAAAGCCATTAGCATCATTATTTCTAAGAAGATAGTTCAGTCTCACACTGTGTTCAGTAAATTCTAATACAAGTGTCTTGCTGTGGGAATATCTTAGTTCCCTTGATATTGGTAACTATGTAATTAAAAATTAAGTCATGACATCATTCATCATCACCTCACTGTGATTATTTTCTGTCAACGTATCAATCTGAACTATTTTCTATGAAATGAACAGAATCATTTCTCAAACTGTGTCAAATAGTAGATGTGAATTTTCTAATATATTATATATTTTCGTCACTATATTTATAAAATATGGTGTAACATTCATAATTAATTATTGTTTTAAGTATAAAGGTCATTCCAGGGCCACAGTTTGTTAAATGGGGATTCTGAATTATCAAGGATTTGTATATTCAATAAATAAACATACACAAGTATACTTATACTAGTTTTATTGACTAAACTATCTAGACTCAGTCCTGCTTTAGTTCATATATCTGAATGTATGCCTCTGTTAGTGTGATCATTTGAGGTAGTATACTGGTGACATGAAGGTCCTGCATTTCGTACCTGAAATAGAATTGAATTATATTTATCATATTATTGTATTTGGACTTGTTCTTGACGGATTGGTCGGAAAGAGCAAATTGTAAGAGCCATAACACACTAGCGAGTTGCGAGCACGCACGCAAACTTGCTGCCCACCCGCGGCGTGTTCGCCGCGCACACTTTGCGAACTTGCAACAAACTCGCTTCGCACTCGCCCCGCTTTCAATTCGCTTGCAACTCGCTGAAGGCCTTAGTACTCATTCACGTTGACTCGCGGGCGCGGTCACGAAATATCAAACATATGGCGTAATATCCAAGTGTTCACATACACAACGCACGTGCGGTCTAAGTACCGGGCAAGCTAGCGACTGGCGCGCGCGGCGGGCTCGCGGCAATATCAAACGCGTGAGATATTTGTGTGTGTTCACGTCGAACTAGCGGTGGAGCGCGCGATTTACTCGCGACGCGCGACGTCAGGTAAGTTCAACCAGTATGAAATTGTCGGTGTCCGTCAGAATGAACGGTCACTAGGCGTATTTAACGTTGAATTTATGTCCAAGAAATGCTTCCCTATTCCTTCTATTTGCTTCCTATTCTCAAACACTTGCTTCCATCGTATTCTAGAAGAAAAAAAACATTTTAAGGGTGACCGTTCATTCTGATGTCAGGACGGCCGGTCACCGAGTCGTAGGGTCCCTGATAAATAGAAGTATTGAAATTCACGGTGGCCATTAATTACTTCCCGTTTGCTTCTCTCAATGTATTACAACGACAATACTGTAACTATCACGGCAACAAAGATATCAACAAAAGTGTTGTTTAACAATATCTTTAGCGCCTGACAAAAAAAAAGCAAAACTCTTATTTAACATTGCAGTTATGCTTGTGTAGGCGATAAACCTATCGTATTGTATCGGTGGCCTATAGCTAATTAATTTATAATATATGCAAATAATTATGTTTTTAAAAAGAAGTCCCTATCGTATTTAGTGACAAAAATTGTAATAAACACCTTTAAAGATTATATTTCAATTCTAAAGGAAGTGTCTAATGCAGCTATTCAATAATAAAGAGTAGGAAGAAAATACATATGTGACAACAGTTTATTTTTTTCATATACATAATGCAATGTGGTACCACCTTCTTAGTACTCCTTACAACTCTCTTACTTAAATCATCATAAAATTCCCATACATTTCCACGCCTACAATGTGCTTTATAGTGACCCATTGTACCAATAGCAGGCGGAACAAATTCAATGATCGAAAGCAATTCATATTCGATCTTCTGTAAAACCAACCTTGGAGGCGCTTCATGTACAAACATCAGTTCATCCAGTACTTCAAAACTTATTAAATTCCTCAACTTCAATTCACACGACATTATACCATCACATGAAAGTCGACGGCATTGAGCCATTTCCATATTGTCGATGAGTGAAATTGCAGCTTCTTGAATATGAGCTACACTTTTATCGTGCAAACGTAAGACTGACACTTTCCTGGTTACTTTATTTATAGGACAGTCCAAGTTAGTACATGACATTTTTTCATCCGCACTGTAAAGACAGCAGTCAATCAGAATTTTATCAAAAATATATAGAACATTGCATTCACAATCTACTTCAGTCACATCTTCTCTTTGAACGTTTTTGAAATATTTTTTGGCAATAGATGATCTTATTTTATATGCTTCTTCACCGCTGTTTTTGTCACTCATTGTTCTTATTAGCTGACATAGCATATGGTCACTTCCCTGTATTGTTGGAGTTATGCTAGATCCATCAGTATATGCTGTAGCTAATGCTTGACAAACGGAGTCCAGTGCACAAGTATTAGTTGTAGTTACAATCTCTTTGCCAGTTTTGAATTTGCCTCCATTCGAAAGCAGAAACACTTTCTTTCTTGGTTCACTGGTCTGTTTTTTACGTTTACGGCTCCATATACCCAGACCTCTCCAATTCTCTACCAAACTTGGTTGATCTGAGAAAATAGAATCATCTGTAAACTCCAGCATCTTTTTAACTTTTTCTTTTTGTTCGGTTACCTTATCTGATTTATTTGTTTCATTTTTTTTTGTAATATTTAAGTTACTGTTCGCGATCTTCAACTCACCAGTCAAAAATGCTAAATGTTTGCTAATAAATTCGTCTATACGTAACCTTTGAGATTTTGTTCCGATTTGAAAAAGTAGTTTTTTAGGGTTCTAAAATAAGATTCCACATTTGAAGATGTAGGTCTGTCTATTTTAGATTTGTAAAGATTTTTCATCACATTGGACCATAAAGGAAACTGGTTCATCAAACGTGATAAGACATTAATAAATGCTGGGAAGTAGTATGCGTTTTCATGACTCCCAAATTCATTGTCATCACTAAGAGTATTAATAAGTTTTTCAGCCTCAATTTTTTCATAAAACCATGATGGAAGTTTTTCACCAGGTAAAATTATGTTTCCACTTTTAGTAATGTTGCATTTCAAAGAATCTTGAAATACTGAATTACTTAGATCTTCAACATTTGTATTAAATTTATCATTCTCATTAATTTCGATCTCCGTGTCGTTAACACCGAAGGCACTCAACTTTTTAAGTCTGCTTTTGGCGCTTTCACATCTTGTCATGATGCCATCGTTATTCATACCATCTCGTTGATTTGAACATACAATAATCAAATCTGAAATAATGTCTTTTGCTTTTAAATAATCGACAGAGTTTTTAAGTTCAATGAGGCACTTTATATAAAAAAAATTGACTCTGTTGTCGGTATATCTAAAACATGATAAACGAAATAAAATTTTTATGAAATGACTTGTGTCAATTCGAATGTAACACATATCATTAGCTTCTTGACCTTCCTCTAATAGTCTGTAGGAATCTCCAACATATTTAGCAGTAGAATCCCATTTAGTGAAAGCCTTTACTGCTGCTCCAATTAATGCAGAAGAATCGTCTAAGTTAATTTCATCAGGAACGGGATTACATTTGCTCCACGCCTGTAGCCATTGATGTATTGTATCCATTGTCTGGCTTTCGGATATCATCTGAGAGACTGGGACCGAGCTATCATTTTCCTGGGTTTTCATCATTAACACATATAAAAATAAATGTTTAGTCACTAACATCTTGTTATTTGGACCTAATTCCTTGAAGATGCTACCAGTAGCATCAACACTGAGAACTAATCTGTCAGATTTTTTCATTTTTTTGCAACAGCCTTCCTGAATGTTTGTCCAGTAATATATGTAAAAAGGGTACAGAGAGATATGCTTAATAACATCTTTGTATGGCGTGACACGAGTCATTATCCACAAAGATAGCACTGGATTTGTATCGTAATGTAAACTCTGTTTCTCTTCGTGTTTAATTTGCCTTAACACGTTCACTGCCACCACATTTTTCTTTAAGTTCATAGCGATGCCGCCCTATAAAATCACGCGGACACGCCAGGCGTGTCGGCGGCACTGCATCTCGTTAAACTTGGACACGCTAGGCGTGTCCAGTGGCACTTCGATAGAGTTAAATTCTAAATCTGTCTTTTTTTCGGTTTAGCGATGAGTATTAGTTAGTTTGCCATTCGCTGAGCAAGAATAAAGGTGATTCAAATACGGTCGTGAGATTTAACCTGGAGTTATGGCTGAAAATGGTTTTTTAGGTAAGTAATTATCGTAATTTTGTAAGAGATCATAAACATTTTGTGCTTATTTTGAAATATTTCATAATATTAACTTAGATAACTCAATTATTGCAATTTTAAGGAACGATAGGTTAGGTACCTATTCTATTTTAGTTGAAGATAGGGTATTTATTTAATTTATTGTTTTCTATAATTTTAATTTTGTAAGAAATCATAAACATTTTGTGGTTATTTTGAAATATTTCATAATATTAACTTAGATAACTCAATTATTGCAATTTGTTCAATCTTTTGATTCTTTCTAACGCTCTTAACAAGCGTATCTCGCGTACTCGCTCTAAGCTATCCCTGGCCGCCGTCCGGCTGGACCGGTTTGGTGGGAACTTGGACGCGCCCCGAGTGTCGATTTTATGTAGGTAATTTGCAAAGGTATCTATTTCAAACTACGTCAAAGTTGGAAAAATATGTGCGAACAGTAGAACTTATTTTAGAAACTTAAACGGTAGGTATTTAGTTTTATACAATCATTTTATCTAGGTAAGTACGTTACCTAGATAAAATAATATTGTATAATAAAATAAGATACATCTTTTTATGGTTTTCATTGCTCAAAATACCACCGGTCCTAAAAACAGTAAGTATTTTGATTTTTTTTCACATAGAACATACACACGTACCTAGTAGAAATTATTAACGAGCGAATAACAGTGAAATACCTACTGTTTTAACAGTACGGTTGTCAATCCAACCAGTTGTTTATTTAGGAGATCTTACCTACTTACCGTAAATTATTTTGTACAAATTGGTCTGACCGAGGCAACGGGAGTTCACACAGTAGGTAGTTATCTTTCAGTCCTACTCGCCTTCTTATTTCTTGGGCTTCTACCTACTTGACATTCAATAAATTATCTTCATATTAATTGATTTTTGTAAATACGTACATTATTTTAGCTATATTATACGTCTTAGTACAAAGGTTGAAAATCTCTGATTAACTTGTTTAGGTGGACACGCCTGGCGGGTTCTCGGCGTCACATAATCACTTAAAAAAAAAAAAAACTAATTAAGAGATTTTTCCGGGGGCCACCTCAAAAATCCTTAGGATATAGCTAAAGGATTATGTACTGAGTATTTCAAAAGGCAATTTTGGCTAATTTTCGAAATATCACTGAAACATTTAGGACACGCCTGGCGTGTTCGAGGCGTAGTTATAGAAATTCGCAAGAACACGCTAGGCGCGTCGGCGGCATTGAACGTGGCAGCCAATTGTTGGCATATGGGGTGGTTCAGAGTCATCAGGTTCCATTATTTCATTTGCTAATTTGTTACGATATGTGATTGCAGATTCGTGTTTTAGTTCAGTGGACATTTCAATGCGCTGGGCTGGTGATAATTTTATTTTATTCTTAGGAATATGAGTAAAAGATGCATCAATATTTGTTACAGAACATACACATCGAGCTATTTTATCAACAGGCCAGGAAATCACCACAGTTATCGATGATTTGCATTGTTTGCATAAACCTTTGCAAGTAATTCTATCTGTATGTTTAACAGAATAACGGTTGAAAATCCATAAACACGGGCTTTTAAATGATTTCCATATTTGCTCTCGCAATAGAGGAGCCCACATATGCTTCGGTAAACGATACTTCTGTTTAATAACAGCCCTTGCGTTCTGAGTAACTATTAATTGTTTTTTTAATGGTTGAATTTTGTTCCATTGATACAAATCAATCATAAAATCAAACTTAATTGACTTACTTGGTGAGTATTCTTTATTTTTAGCTGTACCGCTACTGATGCTTCTACTTTCTAGATTTTCCGTTGCATCGAAAAAGTAATTGTAATTCTTCTTCAGAGAAAGTAAAAGTCCTTTTTCGGTAATAGGGCTCGACAACACACATTTAATTTCTGTAAACACGGGATCACTTGCTGGTGGAAGATTAATAGGATCACAGAAAACATTTTTGTACAGTAAAAACGCTTTTTTTTGTTCCTCCAAGGGCACAACAAATTTTCTTCCCCTTTTCATTATGAAGAAAAAGCTATATTAGTTTGTATTTATAATATTAAACTATCAGAACACGCCAGTTATAAACAGTAACTAACTACCAATGATAACAGAGTAATAACAACAAAGAAATAACAAATGATTGAAGCAAAAACAGAATCTACCCTCGTTTATTAATAAATGAATAAGGTACAGTTGCTAACGCCTATAAGAACACTCCCTAGGAAGTTAAGAATTGAAAGATTATCTTTAATGGTGTTTATTACATTTTCCTGAATTTTTGTCACTATATACGATAGGGACTTCTTTTTAATAACATAATACTTAGCTGTAGGCCACCAGTACATTACGATAGATTAATCGCCTACACAAGCATAACTGCAATGTTAAATAAGAGTTTTGCTTTTTTTTTTTGTCAGGCGCTAAAGATATTGATAAACAACACTCTTTTGTTGATATCTTTGTTGCCGTGATAGTTACAGTATTGTCGTTGTAAAACATTGAGAGAAGCAAACGGGAAGTAATTAATGGCCACCGTGAATTTCAATACTTCTATTTATCAGGGACCCTACGACTCGGTGACCGGCCGTCCTGACATCAGAATGAACGGTCACCCTTAAAATGTTTTTTTTTCTTCTAGAATACGATGGAAGCAAGTGTTTGAGAATAGGAAGCAAATAGAAGCAATAGGGAAGCATTTCTTGGGCATAAATTCAACGTTAAATACGCCTAGTGACCGTTCATTCTGACGGACACAATTGTCGTTAGAAACGGACTCGCGCAAACGCCTGGCGGCCAATGTGAACACGAACTCGGCACGTCTCCGCGCCCGCACGTTCCTTCGTGAACAAGTCCCTAAACAGTATTGAAAAGCCACGGGGGAGGCCTTTGCCGAACAGTGGGGCAGAAAAGGCTGGAAAAAAATCAATTTGGCTTCAAAGATGGATTTGGTAATGAAGAAACTAGATTTTATCCGTTAATGCTTCGCCTCATGAACTTCAAGATGACGGGACCCCGCCAGGTTTTTTGAATATCATGTGTATCTATATACCCTAAGTATAAAAGGACTAAAAATAACGTTGTAGACTTTCGTACAATATTTCTACTATTTCGTACTTTCATAGTGAATTTTTGACGATCGGAATGGCGCAGCGGTAGCGAGGCTGCCTTACGTTCTTAGGGTGTGCGTACGCGCAGCGGAATGTTGTTGAATTTAAAGATTTTAATTATGCAGATATTTAGTGTATGACGTCGTATAATTGTGTATGGTAAAAAAAAATTTGTGCACGCAACCATTGTGGAGAAATTCACCAAAAACTGATTCCGCTGGGCGAACGTTGTCCTGGCGGAACTTTTTTTAATCCATAGACTTTAGAAGAAAAGAGATGTGTCCAAAAATTAGTGTGTATTTGTGTGTAATTGTGTATGTATGAATAAAACTAGTGCATCCATTAACTTCGGAGAAATTCAAGTTTCCGCTACGCGAACGTTTGGCCGTTAGCTAGTTTTCATATAAAGCGCTTACATAGAGAACTGTAGATTTTTACATACGTTGTTTTGAATTTGTTTATATTTAAAAAAAAAACAGAATTAGAAAAAATCGTAGGGCTTAAAAGATAAAAATATAAACGTAAAATACGCTTATTAGGTCTTAGTTCTTAAACTATGCACTTTGGGGTCTAGATTTTCACGTTTATACAAACCTTGTAAGTGTCTGCAACATGTTGCTAAGTATCAATGATGTTCCGTTAGTAATTAAAGAGTTATAGGACAAATTTACCATGAATAGATCACTGTTTACAAAGCAGTCAAATATCACGACGTTCTAAATGAATTGCATGGTAAAATGTATGCCAATAATTAGTGTATTCATTCAACTATTCACATGCAAAATTTCATGTCATTAAATTCAGTAATTAAAGAAAAACAATTATAATACTGACGAAGCATCGAAAACCTACATAACCCGACCAAGTTCGGATGGCTACAAAAAAGCGGCCGTGCCATATATCTAAGAAACGTTCTTAACCTTCCAATATAGTATTTATTAATATGGTACAGTTGCATACACAAGCGTTAGGAAAAAATAATACAATTGCATTTCTTGAATGAAAAATATTTTTTTAATAATAACGCCACTATCTACATGATCCACTATAGTTGCAAAGGGGAACGCTCGTGCATGCTATCTGCAGTCTATTGGTTAAATAGTGTAATAAGCTACAATATGATAAATATTTACCTAAACAGTAGTACACACATGTGGTAAATATTTAATTAATCCCCGATCTCCGATTTTTTTTTAATCCTGATCCGTGAAATCTTCAATAGAAATTAGCTGTATGAATTTTGTTTGTCTTAAATAATATATTTAGATTATATCTCAAGTCTCAAGCGCATACTTAAATACAGTACCTACGTAAATAGTACCTACTTTCTGTCATAGTCAAATACATTAAAAAAGTAGGTGTACAAAAATAAATGACCTATAATCGAAACAACAATTGTGTTATCACCTATACCAATTCAATACCGGTATTATACTGTAAATTTTGGGATGTTACCTAAATATATTGCACGGCCGCTTTTTTGTAGCCATCCGAACTTGGTCGGGTTATGTAGGTTTTCGATGCTTCGTCAGTATTATTATTGTTTTTCTTTAATTACTGAATTTAATGACATGAAATTTTGCATGTGAATAGTTGAATGAATACACTAATTATTGGCATACATTTTACCATGCAATTCATTTAGAACGTCGTGATATTTGACTGCTTTGTAAACAGTGATCTATTTATGGTAAATTTGTCCTATAACTCTTTAATTACTAACGGAACATCATTGATACTTGGCAACATGTTGCAGACACTTATAAGGTTTGTATAAACGTGAAAATCTAGACCCCAAAGTGCATAGTTTAAGAACTAAGACCTAATAAGCGTATTTTACGTTTATATTTTTATCTTTTAAGCCCTACGATTTTTTCTAAATCTGTTTTTTTTTTTAAATATAAACAAATTCAAAACAACGTATGTAAAAATCTACAGTTCTCTATGTAAGCGCTTTATATGAAAACTAGCTAACGGCCAAACGTTCGCGTAGCGGAAACTTGAATTTCTCCGAAGTTAATGGATGCACTAGTTTTATTCATACATACACAATTACACACAAATACACACTAATTTTTGGACACATCTCTTTTCTTCTAAAGTCTATGGATTAAAAAAAGTTCCGCCAGGACAACGTTCGCCCAGCGGAATCAGTTTTTGGTGAATTTCTCCACAATGGTTGCGTGCACAAATTTTTTTTTACCATACACAATTATACGACGTCATACACTAAATATCTGCATAATTAAAATCTTTAAATTCAACAACATTCCGCTGCGCGTACGCACACGTTCTTAGGGTCCCGGGTTCGGATCCCGGTAGGAGCAAAAGTTTGTGTGATGAGCATGGACATTTGTTTCCGAATCATGGATGTTATATGTATAATAATAATTATGTATTTACAAACAAAAAGTATATAATATGTAGTATATCAACTGTGGTGACCACGGTGACGGCGCTGTGTGTAATGTCCAGCGATATTTATTTATTTAGTAATATCTATTCTACGCAAATATTGAAAGTGGTCCCGCTATTTTAATATCATAATGGCGGGACCACACCGTATAACATTACATAACTGCCAACAAAATTCCCAACCATATAGGTCAAGCTGTTTCAAAGATTAGCCGGAACAAAGAGAGGCAAAATTAAAAAAAAAATGCTGTTTTCTGGGCAATATTATGATTCTATAAGTTAAAAAAATAAACTTGGCTCATTAACTTTTTGCTTTGAATCATAAACAAAACAAGGTAGAAAAAGTTAAGGTTATTTTTGAAAAGAACCCATTGTTTCTTGACAGGTTGGAAGCATACGACAGAAACAACTTCGACAGTGTGTGTAACAGTCTTAAATCCCAGATGAATAATTGCCCAGGAGAGGTGTTGTTTCGTGATAACAATAGCTCCACATCATTTTTAGTTTCAGTGCCTTTCCCCACTTTCTCTTCATGCGCGAATTTGTTGGAAATGTCACAACGCCTATTTCATTGCATCTTTGGATGCAATTGGCTTCACAACAACCCATAATATTGAAAAAAGTAACAAAATAATAAGATATCATTCAATTTCTATGGAATGTGACAGTTTGTAACAAACAGTCAGCGTCATCTATGTGGAATTATTTGATAGTTTTCTTCCCCATTAGGGAAGAAACATTGTTTTTGGGACGAAAGTCTCAAGTCATTACATATAATACTTGATATGCTGCACCAAATTCACACAATAAAGTCACACTCACCACTGCTGTGTAGGTTTGTGAAGAACGTGAGCTCTGTAGGTCCCCTTCTCAGGTGTGCCGTCGTGAACTACGTTGCCTACTAACTCGTAGATCGTCTTCCCGTTGTGTTTCGCTTTGACTTCTGGTGTCAGTATATCGCCGAAATCGACGTTTCTGCAATTCATTTAAATGTAATGAAAACAGTTTTGGTTGTTATAAAAATGTGTCAGTGTGATTTTGTTTCGGGATTCATTTCAGTGTTGCTGAGTGTGAAGACTGATTTACATTGATCACGTGTTGAGTCAAGTAGATAAGTACAACGGGTAAATACAGTGGTATAAACCACAGAACAGATAAGAGGTTAGAAGGGCCTTGCAGGCGGGGCAGGCGCACTGCTCATATAAGTGGACGCTCATATGAGCAGTGCGCCTGCCCCGAACAGTCGCGCTTTTATTGTGTGCGTGTGTGAGTGCACGTCAAGCACAGTTTTTGCGTTAGTGAGACAATCAATAGCAGTCTCGCGATCGAAGTGTGAGTAGTTTATTTGCGTGTGTAATGCACGTTCGTATGGGTCTGTTGCTTGTAGTAGAGTAGAGGTAAAGTGTGGGAGACACGTGTTCTAAAACCAATCAAGGACTGTGTCCTTTCTAGCCTCTTTTATTTGTTCTGTGGTATAAACTGATGCGAGTGCTGTCTCTCGCCACTGGCTTGACCAATGTAAATCGGGCCTTAGTTATACAGTCATAATTGGCTAAACGTAATTAAAACGGAACAACTTAGAAGAATATAAATCTTCATCTTGTCCTACTTACTTGACTGGGAAGTTCACAACAGTTGGATTCTTCTCAACAAAGAATGTGTTTTTCGTAAACCTCTTGATGTATAATATCAAATAAGGCGGCAGCTGGGTGATCTCGAACCTTTTCATGAAATTCTCTTTGTATGTTTTGTACTCTTTTGAAGTCTGCCCATTGAACTTTGAAAGTAGTTGGTACAGGTTCACCTAAAACGACGATACTTTGTTAAAACACAGATAGTTTTTACTACAGAGCATGGAGACGGCATGGTCAACACACATATCATAATTTTTCCTTTTTTTTTTAATTTACCTGTGGTATAATATTTTCTCTAAACTCGTCAGTGAAGAGCGGTGTGGGAGGAAGGTCGCAGGTCAGATATAGGAAGGGAGACTCCGTTATCATCTCGCTGTACTCGTCACTGCTGAGGTCCACCTTAGCAGCGTCGTCTGCATCAGCGGGTGGTAGTTTTCTGGTAAATTGAATAAACGATTAATATGTATAAAAGTGGGAAAATATAATGACCACCAAAAATAACTTTGTGACCACTAACATCACCTAAAATATCAATTGATCACCAAATTTAGTCACTTGAGCACCAAAATTTAATGAGGTGTTTGATTACAAACTAGTTTTGCCTAGGCCGTTTTTTTAATAAACCATTTAGAAGCAGGAGCCGAAGTCGACCACCTCCCTCAACTCGGATGCAAGAGCATAACAGTTCAATTTTCCGGTAATCATTAACTAAAAAAAAATTTTGTTTCTAATTTCACGATAGAATAGGGATTAATTTTGGTGATCATTTACTAATTTTGGCAGTGAAGTGTTTTTTTTGCTGTTACCGTTAAATCTGATGGTTCGTTAATTGTATGGCTTATTAAAATATGGTTCAAATAGGATAGATATTCCACTCGTGATTGTAACCAAATGCGTTCATAGCCGTTACGGGCACGTGTTATTGGCAAAGTGCGCAAGCGCACGTGCTTTCAAAAGTGCATGTTTTTGCTTTTCAGCTTTTTCACAGCACCATGCTTTTTAGTTTTGTTTTAAATTCATACTTTTTAGAGAGTGTTTACCTGGTGTATATTCTCATGTGGCCAAGAAATGATTTGTAGATAATAGAACTATTTGGTTTCTTAGTTCCATTGAGCGCCATGTGTAGAGAATTTAAAAACCAAGACATAAAGTCGATCGGATCACCTGCAAGAACAGAAATTATATTGTTTGTGTAACTGCAAATGTTAACTGCTAATATTATGAATGCGAAAGTTTGTGAGTATGTATGTACTTATGTTACTCTTTCACGTAAAACTACTGAACAGATTTGGATGAAATTTTACATACAGATAGTTTATAACCTTTTTATCCCGGTAGTAAGATCCCATAGGACAATTATCAAACTTCACGCGGGCGAAGCAGCTGGCAGAAGCTAGTAAACTATGAAGGTATGGAAAATAGCTCACTCTGCTTGATAAACTGGAACCTTTTCTTAGACCATAACACAACAGCCTGCAACATTTCATGAGGTGACACATGGGCTTTAAAAGCGCGCGGGTTCCATAGCTTCCGGAGCAGCTCACCAAACCTCTGCACCAGTAGAAAGGACGAGTCACCGGGAGGCCGCTTCACGTTTGCATAGTTCTCTTCGCGTAAGAAGTAGTTGCGAAGTGGTCGTACTTGTGATAGACACTAAAATCATAAATCTTATTCAGTGTTTTCCTTGGAAAACAAAACAAAAAAGCAGTGAAGAATTTCTAACTAGAATCTAGTTGTTACTGGCCTACTACTTAACAGAAACCAAGCTTTAGGGATCTGCATGTTGCTGGAGAGGTGTGCTCACGGGCCACTAGAGCTCTGAGCAAAAAGATAAGCTGTAAGTGAAGAATCGAATTCAAGGACACGTCTGAGTCACACTACTGCTTATGTTTTTGCTGTTGCATATGGGCTATAATCCACCTCGCGGGCCCAGTGCGGTCTGGTAGATGTCACATGTTTTCGATTTTTTGGTTCTAGGACACGCCGGTTTCCTCACGATGTTTTCCTTCACCGTTTTCGAGAGCAGTGGTGATGAAATAAATTACAAAAAGTAATGCGCCTATCCAGGTTTGAACCCACGACTTACTGTTTGTAAGTCGGGGCCGCCTCCACTGGGCCACCGCTGCTCTCTTGTATTGATGATTTTGATGATTATAATTCTGTAACTACATACGTCTTACAGTCGCGACCAATATTTTAATCAACATACAACCTAGCACTGGCATGCAAATTGCAAAAAACGTGAGAAAATTTTATTTCGCGTGCTAACCTGGAGTATCAACCAATATCAACAGTTTTTTTTCTTTTTTTCGGATGGGAAATCATCAAATAACCTGGGCGGAGCGAGAGGCAGTGTCAGACTTTTACTGACTAAAAACTATCCATGTTCCTTCCTCGCCCTTTACGTTCAGGGGCGCGGTATCTCTTTCGAACAGTCCCGCCGCCCCGGCATCCACCTTAAGCCATTTAAAATGGTGGAAAGTAGTAACTCTCTTTTAAAGATTTATGCTTCTAAACTCACCTGCAAAATCACATTGCAATAATCATTCGCCTTGATATTGTTGAGGCCCACTATTCCCGGCATGTACATTGTACTATCAATGGCTCTGGACATCTTTGTGTTATAGTCCAGCTGCGTGATCTGCTCCGGAGTGAAGATAGGATTGAGGACATACTTGATGTCATTCAATGATGAATCTAAAATAAGTTTGTAGTTAGCAGCATTTTGGTTGTTCATTGCAATCACGAACATTTTGTCTTCAAGGATAAATTATACGTTTTAAGGGTTAACTGTTTGGTATAGGTACTATACAGGGTGGATTTTTTTAGTGCCACCTGGAGGGAAAGTACTTGAAATATTGGAGATAACAATTTTTTTACAAAGGACACTTTCTATTATTTTTAAGAAGAAACATAATTATCTGCATTCACAGATTTTAGAAAATTCGCTTGCCACACTCGGAAATCGAACCAACTAAAGTTCGAAAAAACCTCATCCTACCTACTATTAGTATTTATCATGTTTAGAGAGATTTCACCCATAAGAGGCGAATTTTAGAAAATCTCTATCTCCAGTATTTGGAGTACTTTCCCTCCAGGTGGCATTGAAAAATTCCGCTCTTTTGCTATTCAACACAATAAGAAAAAACTTACCAATAACTTCATAGTTATCAGGCAAACAATAAAACTTCAATGTATGAAGGTTTAGAAATACATGATGACCATCAGCAACAGAATGAGTGTAGGCATGAGTGTTTGTTCCTCTACCCTGTTGACAACACATTCAGAACAATTTCATCATCAGCCTAGCCTTTTCCCAACCATTTTGTTTGGGGTCAGCCACCAGTGTAATTGGATGCAGCTGAATACCTGTATTTCACATGGAGCGACTGCCTATCTGAACTCCATAACCCAGCTAGGTCTGGGTAATACAATACCCCTTGGTAAGACTGGTTGTCAGACATTCGGGCCAGTGAGAGCCGTTGAGCGACTGACACTAACTGGAATGACTGTCACAAGATCTTTAAATGACAGCCGGGACTAACCGCTTAATGTACTTTCCGAGGCACCATGGAAACTCAGTACATAATGGGCAGTCACTCATTCATGGATGGACCTTTACGCGGCTGTCATGATTTAGCCACAATCTCCTCAAATTTTATAATCATCAAAGTGATGTACTTAATAAGTAGTGATATGTAGGTACTGTTTTAGGCTTTCACGGTTTAAAACTAAACTTCTATTGTCACTTACGGGATATCTTCCGTGATTATTTTTAATGTTGTTGTTGTTGTTTGTTGTTAAAAATAATCACGGAAGATATCCCGTAAGTGACAATAGAAGTTTTGATATGTAGGTGTTCTATTAGAGTATGGCAACCACGGTATTTTTACAATTTAAAACTTGTAGCTGGGAATGTACCAACATTTGATGTTTTTGATTAATACCACCTTTATCGTGTTTTGATTTGGATATCATGTTTTTTTATACAAATACAGTCTGACTAAAGTTTTATTTACCTGAAAGTACTTGCCACAAACGAGACACGCATAAACATTGATTCTCGTTAGTGAAACCGAACATAACTTCTCAAAGTCAAAGTCCAGGACGTGCCTGTTGATAGTATCCAAATAGGGGCACTGAATATGCATAGCCTTTGACGAAGGTTCTGAAACAATTTTATATTATAATAAATATTAGAGGGAAAATCGTTGATTCTTATTGAATTTGGTGCGCGAGGTTATAATTCTCACCGGGTAAATCCGTGCCATTTTCTTCGGATAACTTTCGCTTTTTAATCATTGTTTGTATTTCAGACATATTTGGATCTGAAATTGCTGTCTAAAATGATACGTTTTCTGTAATAAATGAAAAAATCTGCGATTATTTATCTTTCTTGTTTGACAACGTTGACAATAGACAAGCAAAGCAAGAGCCACAGAGTATATCAAGAGCAATTCAAGCACACAGAGTATATCACTACGTTTATTCAAGCAAGGCGAAGTGTTTGACAGTCACAGAAGCTGAAAACCAGTACAGTAGTATTATTGATGCTCTGTGGCTGGAAAACAGAAGTACCAGTTTCCAGCAAAAATGTATTTGCACCTCCGCTAAAAGATTTAAACGTGCACGGGGACATCCGACTGCCAACTACCAAACTCCGGGCAAAAATTTCTAATGGAAAATCCTTATAGCACTTTTTGCCCAACCCGGTTTTCAACCCAGGACCCCGCTCTGAAGTCGTACAAATCAAAACTAAAATAGTAAATGTGTTGCAAGTGTGTTTCACTCTCATTAGCGTTCCATTTTACACGAAAAAAAAAATACAATATCTTAAACATGAAGCCATAGACAATGGTCTAGAAAGTTATGACAGTTAGTTGACAATAATGACAAGCATTTGTCATACTGAAAATCGAATCCACAATCGTCATTTTCTTCCCGAAAATGGCCGCATCAGGAGGAAATATTGAATGGTCTACAACTGTTAAACCAATATTAACAGCACTTTACGGCCCGTTCTTCGACAAAAACGATGCTGTTGAAATCATCCAAGCCATCATCAAAAGGTTTGTTTCATCAATGCACTTTAACTGTTGTAACAAAAGTTATTTTGATAGCTCATCTGATTCATCATTGGCTTGTTACCTATTTATTAATAAACTTACAGTTATTATAATTATGCTATTGTCACTTATTGTATCAGAATTTTAGAGAACTGTTCCTTTCCTTGATGGCCGTTGATATGAATGCATAATCTGTGACTTACAGTTATTATGGACAGCCAATAGAAATTATCTAGAAGTACCCCACACAATGAAAACAAAATTTGTATTGCCTTATTCTCTGCTACCGTCTTATAATACAATCATCATTGTGAACATCGCGACCTTCTTTCTCTACTCACTTGATCTGTACATTTGACTTGAGTTGTAAAACTTATTAGAAAATCATGTATTTACGCCTAGTTCAATTCATGTATACTGAAAAGATGAACTATCTTGTTCGCAGTGAAAGTGAATTCCAGAACCATGAGGACATCTACGACTTGTTCTACACATGCTTTGCATGCCTCTCTGCACATTTTATTAGCATGAATGCTAATAATTGTAAGTATATCTGTTTGTTATCTGTTTAATATCTGTATTTTTATTTTGTTTGTCAATCAATTATCTACTTTTAGGAAACAACCTCAGTTTTAGGTGCATCAATGGCTATGACCAGCCTATTGTTATTGCAATTAACAAAACTAATTTTAATTTTCTAATGAGAATGTTTGACAATGTAATGAAAGTGTTCTATTTGAAATTGCTTATATAAACAAACATAGAGTTTGTAAATCAAAGGACATAATATGCATAACTGCTATGACTTGCTATGAATCCAACTGAAGTTTGTTAATTAGGTGATTTCACAATATTTTGCAATACATTTTTTTTACCAATGGGAGTTTCCCTGAATATAGTTTAAAGGGATTTATGCATAGAATTGTTGGTAGTGGATAACAATACACATCACTTAATAATATATTTGTTATGTTACCTACCAATATTTAGAAAGACAAAATCAAAGATATCAGAAGGCAATGGGAATCAAACCAGCGACATGCATCCATTGTCTTTTCTTAAAGTTTAATGTAGCTTGGAGAGCCAACAGTGGGTACGGTACAATGAGTTGATGATCTCTGCCCCTAAGACAACCCACTGACCGATTAACTGAATGAAAGATTAATTTGTAATATTGTCTACTAAAGCTGCTCCATTCTGTTTTAGTACCAAATGACCAACTAAGTACTGCTAGAGATGCATTCAGAGTGATTCTCCGACAAATACTAAAGAAGCTCTCCGAAGCCGGATTGAGCTGTGATGACACCAACAATACGACTGCTGCTCCCAATGTTTCGGTTAAGCAGGTTAGTTTTTTTAATTTAAATTATGTGCTCCAAATTTTTTTTTAATAGCTAATACACCTTTTTGAATGGTGATGTCTTACAAATCAGCTTTGAGCTGTGATCAAAATGAGCAGTCGTAAGGACTACTGAAATGTAAGAACAAATATGTGGCACTCACTTAAAATCATATTGTAACTTAAAATACAATGAGACATAGGTACTAATAAAAATGTTAATGTTATCTCAAATACTAGGGATGCCTCGATACGCCTTTTTGCCGATACGATACCGATACCGATACTGTTATAAAAATATTGGTGATACTGATACCGATACGCTTATTGAATTCAAAAAGGAAGCTAGATTAAATAAAACACAATTATTTAAAAGTTTTAGTAATGAAAATTAACATTTATAAGATTTTTATTTAAAAAACAAAGTATTCTTAAGTTTTGCGGGCAAAGGCGATTTCGCAAGTCTGTTTGAATAAGACCTGCGGTAGAAAATAGTCTATCAGATGCGACACAACTCATTTGGAAACTAAAGTATTTCTGCGCCATTTTTTTTCTAGTGGGTATAAGACGTCATTTTTAAAGCAAACAATTGAAAAGTATTGTTGAATCTGCCATAAAAATATCGCCGATACCGAAATATCGGCAAACCCGAAGTATCGCCGATATATCGGTATCGGTATCAGATGCATCCCTATTAAATACCAACACCTGAAAAAAGCTTATATTGTAATAATTTTGTTTCTAAGATAAGTTAAACAACTGCCTACGACTTTTAACTATATGTTTCTCCCCCAGCTACTGTTGCCCATTGTGGGGCTATGCGGAATAGACGGCGGGGGCTACCCTCAATCTGACCTAGTGATCTTAACGTCACTACTGAAAAATGCAAAACTACCCGCACATGTTTCTGTGCCTGGTATGTACTTACTTTATTTACTTGATCATTACTCTATAGGACATGTTCTGCGTCGTGTTACTCGTATGTACTGCAGTCGATCGAGATTGCCTCATTCGAGATATTTAGGATTCTTTTTATGTATTAACATTCTCCAACACACACTCTTAACATCGTTACGGCATGACCTCAGCTCGAAATTAATATCGAGCGTTTGGCGGGCAAAGCCCCGCTTACGACGAGGCCTCACCTTTTTTTTCGGTTGGAAAATCATCTAATCCGCTCTGGGCGGAGCGGAAGGGAGTCTCAGACTTATTGAGTAAAACCCATCAATGTCAGCCCTTGTCAGCTTAGCCTTTTGTGTACCAGAGCCGCATCATATCTCTTTCGAACAGCCCAGTAGCCCCGGCAGGGGACGCAGCCTCGGGAGGGGCGAGCCCTCACCTTGCTTAACGTGGGCTAAGGCACTGGTCACGACTCGGAGGTGGTGAGCCGACTACGTGCTCACTTTGTGTTGATGATGCTGACCCCGTGCATTCTTCCATAACTACAACTATTATTAGCAACTCGTACTAAACACTGGTTAAATCTCTCAGAGTCAACAAAATCATCAGTCATACCAAGTTCGATTACGTCACTGGCTTCTCAAACGACGCCCGCTGAGAAGCAGCCGCCGTCGAACGCCCAGCGACGCTCTGACGCGTTGCTGGAACAGCTGACGGCGCCATTACGGAACCCAGTGACGTCGGTAACGTCGTCTCAAGCCGCGCCGGCCACAGCCGTCCTGTCTCCCGGAAGTAAGGATAGTTTGGAGAGCGCTAAGGATGGGAATGCTTCACAACAGGCTTCTGTTGATATGAAGGTGCGTTTTTATATATTATTACGGAGACATGACGAAGTGAATTTTATATTTAGACAGAATGATGTCGATTCTTTACTCTAAATGTATGGTCAGATTTTGGGGCTCGTTTGAAATGCAAGGGGAATTGGATGAATCGTCTTAAGAATGTACACACAACTGTAAATAAAGCTAAACATTTTCAGTAATCTTGCTTTGTGAAAATCTATAGCTTGATATGTTATCATGTGTACCCATTTAGTTTATACTTCAGCCCAGAAACGATCCATAATTATTTTTTATAAAAGCGTGTTTTTCTAGTGTTTTTAAACTATTCATAAATTTTTGAAAGGTGAATTAGTCGGGAGTGTAAGAATACTCCCGCACTCACAGCTATGTTTGATGAAAATCAGTCCAAGATGGGTTTTTTATTTAATGTAACTTGTTCTGAATATAACAAACTAGTTGTGTACAATTAACCAAAAAGCAAGTTTATGTGAAGAAAATACCATCAAAAACTTTCCATCATACAGAAGTGGGTGGCATCAACCTGCTCATCGTTGCTGATGGAGCTTAGAGCCGGCTCCGTGGTGCTGAAAGTGTGCGCCTCGCTGCCATGTCTGCAGCGGTACCTCAACCGCTGGCAGACTGCGAAGGATACCGCAGTCGCGCCGCAGTTCAACTCTGATGCCTCACTGTATGTATACATTTTTATGACTATCTAGTACCTAAGTATCACGTAATCGTCACCGATTGTGTTGAGGCGATCCGAACACCGGGTGGAACTCCACCACAGTGGAGATGAGCGAAGCGGAGAGGTAAGGAGATGCTTAGAAGCTAGGGATGTATCCCTCGAAACGGTGTGGAGACGCGTATCGGCTAGACTGGAGCTGAGATGTGTTATCAGGCTACTCGCTCACAGTATTGCCACCGCCGCATACCGCTCACAACTCGCCGGACACGTATCTTCTCGTCTCCGCTGTGCGCTGCCGCTGATTGCGGAAGCTGGCTTTAACAAATATGAGACATCTCCTCTCCTTTCTGCTCAACTGGTTCTACTAAAGCTAAACGGATGAGAAGTATAAATAACGAATTTCTATTGGTTGTTTACTATACAACTCTTCTCGTCTCCGCTTCGGTGGAGTTGAGGCCTTATTGCGCGGACATAAAATACTTACTCAGGCTCATTTCACGTCGCGCGTCGCGATAAATGCGGTCACTCTCTTAAGTCTCGGGAGTAAACCCGCCCCTTTCTTATATCTATCCAAATTGCCGTTACTCTCGATAACTTCTTGCCAAATTAAATATTGTGTGAATATTAATTTTCCTGCATCCCATCTAGGTCGTAGTGATATGCCCACTATAAGCCGTTCTCTAAAACTGACTTAC
The DNA here is from genome assembly GCA_916618015.1 of Xestia c-nigrum. Taxonomy (NCBI): domain Eukaryota; kingdom Metazoa; phylum Arthropoda; class Insecta; order Lepidoptera; family Noctuidae; genus Xestia; species Xestia c-nigrum. The sequence continues at coordinate 22,148,572 of OU745246.1, forward strand.
GTATAACTAACAGTTTATATCCTACATCTCGTAGCTATCGGTGTTTCTATAAACAAAGTTACCTTGAAATGTCCTATCCGCGTCACCTACCTGTCACTTGATTCATCGAAAAATCAAAGAAAGATTTTCTGTGTGACGTTTTGTTTCTATCGGTCCGTAAGGTAAATGTCAAATAGACATAAAGCAACCTACCGATACCTGTTAGTAAGTTAGATTTAGATCGATAGTTTTTTCATCATAATCCCTACTAATATTATAAATGTGAATGTAAGTTTGTTTGTTACGCTTTCACGGATTTGGATGAAATTTTGCACACATATAGTTTATAACCTGGATTAAAACATAGGAACTTTTTATCCCTGTAGTAAGATCCCATGGGACAATAATCAAACCTCACGCGGGTGAAGCCGCTGGCAGAAGCTAGTCTACACTAATATTATAAAGAGGAAAACGTTTGTTTGGTTGTAATGAATAGGCTTAAAAACTACTGGACCGTTTAAAAAAAATCTTTTTCACTTCTCATGCTCTAAAAGTACGCCATTATAGCCTTACGAAGAGGGATTAAAGTGACTGTTTATTCCCTAGGGAGTAAAAAGTAATTTAAAAATAGAACGATCTTTTACTCTGAAACATGGTCACAGAAGAGTAACTTCTCAAAGGTTTTATTAAAATTTCGAATTGGCTTGCCAATAGAAAGCGGTTTATTGAAAAAAAAAAACAATTGAACGCGAGATTAATGTATGGTTGTTGGTGTGACTCGTTGATTTTGAAAAGTATTTGCAATGCCTTTGTTGCTAGCCGCTGCCGTAATGTAGGTACTAATTATCTGTGAAGTGTGGATCATCTACATTGCGAACATGTTGAGAGTTTGTGTTGTGTTTTAAATTGTTAATCTGTGACTGACCTGATAGAAGAAAAAACTGACCGCTCAGTTCAAAATGTTTGTCGAGTGCTGTTCAGCTTTAAATGACTATTTTTCTCGCACTTGAAGTGAAAAGTACAGTTTGCACCTCGAGACTAAACGCCAATTTAATATACCCTCGCTTTCATTGCCTCCCTCGCAAGCTCGGGAGTCAAACCACCTCGGGTATATAATGGCTTCGTTTAGTCCCTCGTTATAAAATATACTATCACTATTCGAAAGCTACATTATCCACGAGTAACATAGGCTAAATTTTATCTCCATAACCCCACGGGAACAGGAACTACGCTGGTGAAACCGCGTGACATCAGCTAGTAACTTATAAATTGTTAACTAGAACTACACATAATAATCTTCTGTGCCTTTATGAAAGCTCATTTCTTGTTGTAGTCTTCACTTCCTCGTAAACGAGGTGCATGTCTGCCGCCTCGCGTTGTCTCTGCCTTGCCTGGAGCCGTTCACGCCCGAACGGATCACGACGCTCAGTGACGTCAGCATCGCTGGGTTACTGTGCGCTACTGCTCAGGTAATTAAATTCCTTGTACAATTATGTTTTCAGGTAATTAAAAATATTTTGCAGGTGAAGAGTATCTGGAAGAATATTTATTTATTTATTTATTTAAACTTTATGCACTTTATGTACAAAGGCGGACTATGAATATGGGGGAGGCCTTTGCCCAGCATTGGGGCATTCAAGGCTACTAATAAAAATATATATACCTATATTTTTTTAACTGCTTTAATTTACGCAAACTCAATTGAAGATTCATGACGAAAATGATTAAAGGATTGGTTGAACTTTATATTTCAGCATGGAATCATACTTTTCCATGCTCCTATCTTTTTCTTTCCGTCGCTCAAAACCGTCATTTGCTAGAGCGAGACAAAGTGGGAACGTTATAGCACGCGACAGCATAGCCGATGCGGTCAGTAGCACGCTCTGTTAATGTAATTTTCATCCCATCTATTCGAAAAAGACGACTTGGTTCGCCTTTAAGTGCACCCAAAGGTGGTGTTTTCTATAAGAAACTTTTAGCGGGCAGTAATGAGTTTTTAATCCTCTTTATAAGTGCGCCGCAATTATCTTTGCCGCGCACTTTTTGAATTTGGAACATCTTGTGTTCAGCGCCCAAGAAATCGAACGCAAATATTGTTTGAATAAAGACTGGCTGGTGCGACGGCCCATAGTAGCGCCGCGCGCCGGCTGAATACAAAAAAAAAAGAAATAAAATTAAAAACGCGCGAACTATAGCCCGCGTTTTCGTCAATTTTCACGGATTGATAGAAATTCATGATTTTGTTTTGAAAAATTAGTTCTTCAAGTGACAGTGAAAGTATAGAATTAACTCCTGATAGTATTAGAACTGACGCAAGAAATGTGATGGATAATCTACTACCTGCAAAATCCCGGGAGAAATATATGAAAGCTTATGGTAATTTTATTGAATGGAGAAATTCAAGAGGCGCCAAGAATTTTTCAGAATCTGTGTTTTTGGCCTACTTCCAGTACTTAGCCAAAACTAAACAACCTTCCACACTTTGGAGTACCTACTCAATGCTAAAATCAACAGTCAGTTCTAATAACGACGTAAAACTGGACACATATTCGAAATTAATAGCGTATCTGAAGAGGATGTCTGATGGATTTAAACCTAAAAAATCCAAAGTGTTCTCAGTCAAAAACGTGGAGACTTTCCTTAATGAGGCACCCGACAACATCTTTCTTGCCGTAAAAGTAAGTAACTATGTATGTATATATGGTGGATTAGTAAAGTATAACCAGTGTTTTAAAATGCGCATTTTATTGTAACCTGTACTTCGATAGATAGGTACTTGTCTTATTCACATTCGGTTTTGTTACAGGTGGCTTTAATTTTCGGAGTACATGGAGCTTGTCGTGGCAATGAACTTTTAAAAATAACTGTTGATGATGTCGAAAATCACTCGGATAATTTACTGTTAGTAAAGCTGACAGACACAAAAACAAAAATTGACCGATCCTTCGTAATCCGAGGAGAATACAAAACTATTGTACAGAAATACCTGGACCTGCGTCCTGCTGATATAAAGACCAATCGGTTTTTCATCCGTTATCAAAATGGCAAGTGCTTCAAACAAGTTATGGGAAAAAATAAAATTTCTTACATGCCACAAGAAATCGCTACTTATTTGAAGTTACCAGATATCAAGCTATATACAGGACATTGTTTTCGTCGCACTTCTGCTACCCTGTTGGCAGATTCTGGAGCGGACTTAACTGTTCTCAAGCGACATGGAGGATGGAAGTCGAGTGCTGTAGCAGAGGGATATATAGAAGATTCCATTGAGAACAAGGCGAAAACATGTGAACGCATCGTGGAAAACATTAAATTGCAACCTTCAGTTAATCCATCCATGCCACTGTCGCCGCGCCCATCTACATCCAAACAAAGAGATTCACCGTCACATTTTCCTCAAAATGAGCCACATTCTGACATTATTTCAAACACGCAGAATAAAATTAAATCTACAACAATCTCTATTCCTAATAAAACTGTAACAATTAATTTTCAAAATTGTGAAAATGTCTCAAATGTAAATATAAGTTTTTAGTTGTTTTATTATTAGATACTACTTAATTTCAATTTAGTTGTTACTCTGTTTCATTAAATATCAATATTACAATAAAATATGAGGCGCCTTTTATTTTCTCATAGTGGGTGATGAAAAGTAGAGTGTATCACTCGGGCGCAAAATATATTTTTGGCTCGGGCGACGTACTTTGAATCCCTCGCTACGTTCAGGATTCTACTAAAGAATCCCTCGCTACGCTCGGGATTCTACTCTAGAATCCCTCACTTCGTTCTGGATTCAAAAAAGCGCCCTCGCCGTAAAAATATTATTTTGCTCCCTTATGATACAATCTACTATTACACCATTAGTACTTAGTTGAATTTACAAAAAAAGTTTTTCTTAAGTGTCCCTTTTCTCATAATGAAGTTGTTAAAAATGAACTTTAGTGCATCATGAGGAAACCAGCATGTCATAGAACCAACAAATCGAAGACATGCACGCACAATGGTCCATTTCAAGGACTAAGTGTGGAAACCTAACCCCCATGATAGATGATAGAATCGACCAATCAGCACTAAGCCCGTGTTGTGCATTATAGCCCATTCCCTCTCATAGAGAGGAGGCGTGTTTGTCCCAGCAGTGGGAATATGAATAGGCTGATGATGATGATGATGATGAATGAATGAATGAATAAGTATGTATACTATTACAACTGTCCATGTTTTATCTCTTACCAGGCTTCCCTCCATCCAAAAGACGAAGAGTACGAGCAGCAGACGGCCACTCTGGTGGAAAGTGCACTGAGCCTGTACAACACTGTTGGGGAGACATTCAAACAGTCCACGCGCGCTGGTGGTTACGTAAGTGTCGAGTTATTGTAGACAGTGTTGGGTCAATACTGACGACCCGAATGGCGTAGTGGTAGTGACGCTGCCTTACGTTCTTAAGGTCCTGAGTTCGAATCCCGGTAGGAGCAGATGTTTGTGTGATGAACATGGACATTAATTGTTTCCGAGTCAGGGATGTTTATATGTATAATAAGTATATATTTACAAACAAAAAGTATACTACATGTAGTATATCAACTATCTAGTGTCCACGACACAAGCTTTGCTTAGTGTGGCACTAGGTGGCGCTGTGTGTTAATGTCCAGCGATATTTATTTATTTAATACTTTTGTAAGTGTGATAAGGCCCAAAACATGACTCGCAGATTCTATTCTATTCTATTCTTCTATTCTATTCTATTACACACAGCGCCATCTAATGCCACATTAAGCAACGAGGCTTGTGTCGTGGACACCTGATAGTTGATATACTACATAGATACTTTTTGTTAGTAAATACATACTTATCAATCAATATTTATATCAAAATCAATGCCACTTTTCGTGGTAATTTTATAACTCAAGAACGGGCTCACCTATCCAAGCCAAATGTTTAGGCTTTGTTCGAACTATTTAGTAGATGGTTTATGTGAAGTTTGACGAAATCGGTCGAGCGGTTCTTCACGCAGACGAAGTTGCGCGTGTCATCTAGTTATGCATATAAACAACATCCATGACTCAGAAAAAAATGTTCATGCTCATCACACAAACATTTGGACCCAAAGAAAGTAAGGCAGCCTCATTACTGCTGCGCCATTCGGGTCGTCTTTGGCGACGTCTACTAAGTGATAGAAGAGGACAGACCTAAAAAATAACGTATGGAGCAGAAATAAAGGGTAACTGAATTCATTACCAGGTATATCAAAACCACCTGATGATCGGTAGCTGGGTGCTGCTGTGTGGTCTGCACCACGCGCTCGCAGGCGCGCCCTGTCCCTCCACCACACCGGGCAAGAGTCCCGCTAAGACCCCGTCCAGGCCTTACAATCTTACTAAAATGTAAGTACCTTTTTTTACAGTTGCTTTGAAATGTTGATGTTTTTAGAGCTAGTATGGTAAGAATTCGTTCTAGAATTAAGGTATCAACCAGACTGTGCCAATGATATAAACTAAACACAACAAATAAAAGAGCTTAGAAAAGAGTTCCTAATTTGTATTAGAACGTGTGTCGTAAGAGACCCATACATACACAAATAACTACTCACACTTAGATCGCGGGCTTGTTATTGATTGTCACACCAACGCAAAAACTGTGCTTGATGTGCACTCACATACGTGTCGTACGTTGTCACAATAAGAGCGCGACTATTGGTTGAATGACATAATTATGAACGTTCATTTAAATGAGCGGCTGCGTATGAGGCAATAGCATTCCTTGCCTGCTTCATATAACATCATCACCAAAACAACGTTGGTATCATTTCCTTTGAAGGAAGACCGCCAATAGTTGTAGGAGATTGACCGCAATGGGGTTCGGAACTGTGGAACTAATGGCGCTAGCACCGCTTGAACCAAAACATCGTCATTGGTTTAAAATCTGTCAATGTCATTTTATATTTCAAAATAGTTTGACCTCATTGGTCAGATTGGGTCTATGCGGTGGACGCGCCATCTACAATCAGCTTTAACTTGCCGACCCCATTGCTTTTATAAAACGTCAACTAGCCTGCCGTATGTCATTGCACCTGTAATTTGGGTTGGTTATCACAATTTTCTTGCGCAACATTTACAATTCAAGCCCATCTACAGATAATTGTGTAACAACACTGATCTGTATTCCCTAGGCAACAAGGCCTCGGTGTTGTGTGGGTAGCGCTGGGCGGGCGATGCCTCGCCTGGGTTGGCGCGCTGCTGTCCGACGCGCGACTAGAAGCGCTGAGTTGCGGCGAGGCAGTGGTCTCCACTCCTGCGCCGTTGCACATCTTAGCGCAGCATACCGCACATCAAAGAGAGCTGAGGCTCGCTTCCGCTGCGCCTTTACATCAGGTAAGTTCAATTGAGTCTACAATTATTAGTTTTTCTTTTCTAGTGGTAGTTTCTTGAGAAAAATATAACAGAATTAAATCAATTCTTGTAATGTGGCGGTGTTTATTACTCCTTTTTATGCCTGATTTCCAGCATCGCAAAGAAGAGAGTAGACTCCTCTCCGCTTTGGTGGAAATCAGGCCTTATAAACGTTGTGATAACCAAGCTTTTTAGCATTTCACTAATATATGTAATAATAATAGCCTGCCCCACTGCTGGGCAAAACCTCTTATAGAAACAGAGAAATAACGAGCATTGATCACCACGCTTGCTCAAGACGGGTTGGTGATTTCACTTAAATTAATTACATGTCCAGGTTTTGACACGATGTTTTCATTTCATTCATATGTCTATTTCTACAGCTCCTAGTAGCGCTTGGCGTGGTATGCTACCGCAAAGCAACGAACCTGAAGCGCGCGGTGGTACAGAAGCAGCACCAGGACGCCGACCCCGACCGCTCCGACTCCACCGTCTACTTCCAGGACATGATACTGTGCTCCGAAGACTCGGAGACTGACGACGGTATGAAAAATTGGCAAAAGCTACTGCTCCATCTCTGTGTCCTCAAATATGCAGTTTAAAATGACCTCTGCGCTCGACGATCACGTAAAAGAGATGTTTTGAGCCAACTAAATTCAAAATGTAGTTTTTCCAGTGACACGAATAAGAAGATTCATAAATAAATTGTGTTGCTAATAATAACGAATAAATGATTCTTCTATTCTAAATTCAAACCCATGTAAAAAAAAGAGAACTACAGAACATGACCTGCTACGATCCTTACACATTTTGCTCCGTCCACATTAAACTTATAGTCTTGGTTTTCTTATCAAAAGGAATTGATAAAAACAATAACTTTACCTCTTTTGTCCAGAAGACAGCGAACCACTGTTCGGCCTCTGGTTCGAATCGACCCTAGTGGCTCCCGACATGACTGACAACAGCGGGCTCGTGCGTGCGTCTGGCAACACCGATAGCAATGATAACACCGACGCGCCGCAACGACCGCATCAGGCCATCGTGCCCGACAAGGCTGAGCCTTATTCTGTAAGTGATTAAAGTTGAAAATCTTGTTGGAAGGCTACCTACAATTTTTCGTAAATTTGATTCTGTCCATGGCAATTCTTTATTTTTTAATTTTGGAACTGAAATACCTGTGAAATCGACAAGGTCTTTAGTGGGGGGAGAAGTATGTATAACCAACAAATGTTGCTTGGAATTGTTATTTTTTCTCTGCTTATGTGCCCTCGGATTCAATCATCTCCTTTAAAAGCCGGTGCGCTACGTTACGCGAGCCTGAAGTATTTAACGGCCGTTTTCTAACTTACTTACGTCTAACTGTTGGTTAATTTGCCTTTTACCGTAGCTATCTGTGTTTCTATAAACAAATAATATCCTATCCGTGTCACCTACCTATCACTTGATTCATAGAAAAATCAAAGAAAACTTTTCTTTGATGTTTTGTTTCTAACCATCCAGTAAGAAAAACGTCAATGAGACAGCAACGTACCGAAACCGAACAGTAAGTTATTGAAAATGGCCGTTAATCCACTTTTACCTTCAAAAACATTTTGTCTAACAATGCTTCTTCCCACAAAGGAATTTGCGGGACGAACTGGATGTCTTCCTTGAGAATTGGAAAGAAATAACACACAATTGTGATCATTGGAAAGAATGGAGGGAGGCGTTTGCCCAGCAGTGAGACAATACAAGCTAGCTATAATATAATAATAATGCTTCTTCTCCTCCAGTACATCACCCTAGCAACAGAGGTGTTCACCCTCCTGACTGAAGAGATCATCAGTGAGGGCTCAGAGCGTCTAGGACAGCATTCGCTTCAGCTTCACGATGCGCACCAGGCTTTACTAGCTGCACTGGCTAAGGATTTGGATAGAGAAACGGCGCGTACTGATACTGGTAATCTATGTTTTGTTATTTTAACAATGTGAGATCTATACTTCTCTGTCTAATAACGATCGAGCTTTCTTATTGTTAAATCTGCGTAATGATTAATTATTAGACATACATTGTATTTAGTTTTAAAAACCTTTCCTTTTAGACCATCTGTAACGTAATTGCGGTTGGCAGAAATAAATGGAATGACTCGTACCAACGTTTTTTGCTATCTATCAGCATGTCTAATAAATAAGTAACTAGAGTAAAAAAATGTAATAATATTTAAATACAACCACTTAAAATAATAGATGCTGGTCGCATTGCACGGCACGCCAGCATCAACGACATTATTCGTCGGGCTCTTGCCAGCGCCGGCGTACCAGCGGTTTTAGAACCAAACGGCTTGGTACGTGACGATGGCAAGAGACCGGACGGCATGACGTTGGTGCCTTGGAGCGTTGGCAGGCCTTTGGTGTGGGACGCAACTTGTGTCGACACCCTTGCGCCTTGCCACGTTGCAAGCACGGCGGGCTGTGCAGGCGCTGCTGCTGCAGCTGCTGAGATCCTCAAACGGCGCAAATACTGTAACCTTATTGGTAACTACAGCTTTGAGCCGTTTGGGGTCGAAACGCTCGGGTCATGGGGTCCGAGTGCGCGTCTCCTTTTTAAAGAAATCTCCCGCCGACTGATCGACACTTCGCGTGACCAGAGGGCTGGCTCTTTCTTTGGCCAAAGAATTAGCATTGCCATTCAACGTGGCAATGCTGCCAGTCTTCTGGGCACGTTTCCCGATGACAGCGATGCGGAGGAGTACTTTGACGCCTAAGTGGCCTGTTGACATTGTTGTTTATATATTGTAGTTTTACGTTTAGTTTTATTTTTGTAATTGTATATAGTTTTAGATGTAGTATGTAAATATTGTACATAATAAAAAGTCACTCTAGCAATTGTCCAGTTCTAACTGCAAAAAATTAAATAATGCTTTACGCCAGCCATAAATGCAAACTTTACAAATAAAATTTCATGAACGTAAACATTCCGCATCACCCGCAATCGGACATGAAAATTGCCGCATGACGTCATCGCAGTAGCTCGTGAAGGATCGCAAATGTAAAAAAAACATACAAGAAACACGCGAATAACATTACACTTCCTTGGCAGTTGTGTAAAAAGCGTTGAAATTTTACAACGCTGTAACTTAGAAACTGTACTTTGCAACAAAAAGTATAATTATTTGCACGAGTACGCGCATTAAATGCAATCACTTTTATGCTGTGTTGTTGTGTTTTTATGTGTTGGTGTGACTCATTTTGAAGGATAATTTTTGACCCTGTGCAAAGGCTTATGGATCCATTAAAAGATTTAAAAAGCGGACAACAATTCAGTAATACATATTCCGCCACCCAGGAACAATCTCAACATGCTTCGGCCCTCGTCTAGGAGCGCTATATGGCTCGTTCAGCTCAGCCCTGGTGCGGTACTTGCACAATCTGAGCGGAGCGCCCGCGTTCGCGTCGCTGCAGCCCGCTTTACATCAACAGCTGATTTCTGCGGGAGCGGAGAGGACCAACATGACTCCGTTGCAGGTTTGTGACACTGTATATTATTTCAAGCTCTATGCCTTAATTGCAGTCATAATAACCATGTAAATACAGAATTATCAGTGGCCCCCATGACACGCAATGACAACTGTTGCAGTACCATGCTCAAAAATATTGTCATCAACTCATGAAAATACAGTCATCTACTCATTTTCATCATGTTTTACCCAGAAATACAGATAAAACTTTGGTTTTTGAACAGGTCGGACCCCGCGTGGTGAAACTTCTGGGTGGCATGGTACTCAGTAAGCAAGCGGCTGAACGGGAGAACAGCATCCTTGCTATGTGGCACAAGATCGTCAATACATTGCAAGAATGCGCGTTGCAGGCACAGCCTTCGCAGGACCATGATTATGAAGGTATGTATAGTAGTTGGTGTATATAAGGTGTTATGAATACTGTTATGCCTCGAATGTTTATATGCACGTCATCGGTCTCCTTCTTATTTCCGTGTGGTTAGTGCAAAATCTGATGTCATAGTTTTTATGCCGGCCATAGGCGTTTGACTTGGCTTTACATGCCGTCGAGAAATATCTCTCAGGCATGCTGGTTTCCTCACGATGTTTTCGGTAACTATTTGGTATTGATAGCCCCTATAGTTTAAGAGCAGCTTCCGCTGTTCAGTTGTTACCATCACTATACAGGATGTAACGCTAAAAGCCTCTTCGGTGGTGATTCAGACCATCAAACTGGACAACATTGCCTAAGGAACAAGAGGCAAAAAAAAAGTTGAACTTCTCTTACCTACATCTACAGAACAGATAAAAGAGGCTAAGAGCGCAATTTTTTTTTAATAAAAAAAAGGTGCTTTTTGGTCTCTGCCAGGCTTTAGGCTTGGACTAAAGCCAAAACAGAAACGAGCGGAGCGGAGCGATTACATGCAAGATTCAACCAATCATAGGACCGACGAGAGACGCGATGTGTATTTCTACGAATGTGATTGATTGATTCCCGTACTTCTCTACTTCGCTTGTCTTCGCCTGAGTGGAATCCGAGCCTGACTTTCTAACCTATGTTTGAACAAATTACTTAATTGATTTCTATTCATGAGCCTCTTTATACACTTTGACAGACATCACAAAAGGCTCAAGTAGTCTCGTAGTCTGTAGAGTGCTATAAGGATCTTTTGACACTGGAATGACGCTGTTTATTAACATTTATGAAATATATTGGTAAGACAAGATTACCACCGTAAAAAGATAAGCAGTAGTGTGATTCCGACGTGTCCTTAAATTCAATGGCTACTGTCGATCAGAGTGCTACTATCGGATATACTGTGTTGCTCATTGTTATGAGAAAAAGACGCGGCGCACTTGACTCATCTTGCAGTATCCTTACGGGTGGGGGAAAGGTGCGCTCGATAAAACGTCAGCGTTTCGGTCGTTTCTCTGAAGTTAATCTACTGCTTATAATTTTGCTGTGACGTTACCTTAGAATTTGATAAAATGCCAAAAGATTCTTGTCCAGCCTTAGATGGTAGTTTTTTTAAGATTCTTGAGCACATCATCCCATAATAAATAATTACGCATTTGGGAGTATTTATTAAAAAAAAAACAATCTAATAACCATCTTGCTAGCCCTATGTTGGAGCGCATAGTTATTTTCATGTATTTTATTAATTTTGAATGCTTTCTTTAATGTTGGCTATCCGGTTATCTGCAGGCTTTGCTAATATAGGTATGCTACCCATTTCATTATAATTAATGTAAATATATCATTTTGTACTATCTTTGATAAACTTAGTTGTAAGATTGCACAACAAAATATGTACTTATTTGAAATAAAAAATATATTCTAGAAACAGGCATCAGATTTATTAATGGCGTTAATAATGTTTGTTTCAGACTTAAATGTTGAGCATGCGCAGCTGTTAGTGTATCTCTTCCACTCATTGACGCTCATGCAAAAGAAGTCTGTTCTACTTATGACATCCAATGCCATCATAAAGGTAAGCACTCGCTTCGATCTATCGATCTTCATTTATTAAACACTTCAGAAATTTTTCGCAATAGGAAGTTTACTTAAAAATTGTCTTTTTAAGCTAAACATAAATGTATGTCATACAGTATTTTTTTTATTTATGTGAAACTAGCTTATGCCCGCGTGAAGTAAGATAATTTAATAAACACAGAGAAGCCATTCACCACTAAATCGGAGGGGAATTGGTACTATGTAGTTAAGTTTTGAGGCGATAACAGGACCGTTCCTTTAGTTTTCAAAAGTATTTAATCCCGAACGCGCCCTTTATTGCAATTTAAACCTAATGACAGTAAACACAAAGTCTTTAAAATCTCTTTCATTTAATAACCAATGATGAATATCTTTGTAGGTGGTAGAAACTCTGGCTATCAGTGACAGGAAGCGAGCGATGAGCCTGGCTCCTCATCAGCTGATGTTGACCACTAGGCTGATGCTGCTTCTGGAGTACTTGATGAGGCATCTCTATGATGCGCCACAGACGCTGCTGCAACAGGTAAGATCTTTGAAACATTATGATCAAAAGATTAAAGAAAGAGTGTTTTTCTTCATTTATTTTCCAATATTACTAAACTTTTTGTCTATTGCCATGAAAATAAAATACGAGTTAATGCATGTATGTCCAACCATGTCCTAGAACCAAATAACCGTAGACAGATGTGTCAGCTCATCATCACCAAACGGCTTACCACAATCTGTCAGCGTGCCCTCTGCTTATTCAGACATATTATGCGTGCAGGGTGTAGCAGCCGGCATCACAATAAAGACTCCACAAAGCTCAGAAACACACCACCTTATCTTCTTTTTACTTTCCAGATCGAATGGAACCTGGTAATAGCACCAGGCTTAGCGCAGCCCTCCACCGAAGCGAACGCCAACGGTAACAAAACCTCCACCAACGGCCAGCCGAAATCCCGCATCTACTGCGAAGTACCGTACATAGAGCAGGCTTATAGACGACTGTCACAGGATGAGACCTCTATGAGGCCCAAGTTCTACGCCTTGACTAACGCCGAGATTAACAATCAGGTAAGAAAATCATGTGGGAATATTAATGTTGTATGTCGTGAATACAAAATTTTGTTGTTGTAAAGTTACTATGTGGGCTCAGGTCCTGAATATGTTAGGAAGGGGTCCCCGCAAGGTGTTGCGGGCCTGTTCGAAAGAGATACCGCGGCCCCGGAACATAAAGGGCGAGGAAGGAACATGGATGGGTTTTAGTCAGTAAGAGTCTGACACTCCCTCCCGCTCCGCCCAGAGTGGGAGAAGTCATTTGATGATTTCCCATCCTAAAAACTAAAAAAAAAAGGGGTCCGCAAGGTTTGAAGCCTGCCGGGGTTGCGGGACTGTTCGAAAGAGATACCGTGGCCTCAGAACATAAAGGACACAACATGGATGGATTTTAGGCAGTAAAAGTCTGACCATCATAAGGCTTATGACGTCACTTTCCGGTATTAAATTACTCAATTGTGACGTCATACGAGTTTTCGACGCATTGTATCGTTTTCATTTTTTGTTACGTGAAATAATAAAAAACTGTGTCCAGGTTTTTTAGAAATCTTATTAGATGTTTTTGGTCATCTACCCTATTATTTCACTATAGGAAAACCCTAAATTCGATGGCCTAGCGTGCAACTTCGTGCTGGGTACCCCACACAAGCTCAAGTACCCGCTACTGCTGGACGCTCTCCTCGCGCTGCTCAACTCTGCGTGTGTGTGCGACAACTCGCAGTACCACGGCTCACCGGCCGCCTTAGCCGCTGCGCATTACTGCTTCCAGACTGCTTGGAGGTGAGCGACTTTAAATAAGGAAATAGGATTTTTAAGACCTTTCCACGTTGGTCTCTCAGAATCTTAGGCAAAGATCTATAACATTTAGAAGAAATATTACTGTTATATAACAAGCTTAAGTTATAATATAAGCTTTAGAATCTGCGTGTCCATTCAGCAGACTTTCCCGAGATTTCTTTGTGAAATCAGAGGCTCGTTGCCCATTAAAGATGCAGAGAAGGCAACACATAGAGTATGTGTCTGTTACCTAAATGGCTTATAATCATGCTTAATATATATGGTGGGCTGCATCAATTGGGTACCCCAGTACTCTGGGTTCGAACGTAGGTGATTTCAAGGGGGGCTCCCCCCCAGTCAGTGTACAACAACGACCATACAGCCTATAGACGCCTAATACACGGATCTGTCGCACGAAAACTATTCTGTCAACTCGCTGAGGTACGAGGTACACGAGGGGGACGGGGTACTGCTTTCTGATTGGCCAATTCAAGGTCATTTCATTTCACTAAGGATGGGACAGTTTTAAATCAAACAAAAAAGTATCGATATTTTTTAACTGTTGGTATAATAAAATATGTTTTTACATACTTAACTTGCATTTAATTACCTTCTTTATTCTAATTACGATTGAATCATGTAGGTAAAATATCTGAACTTAAATGAACTTAGTAGGCGGCGACGAGTTTTGCATAGGGATAAAACAATCTTCGGTAAAATGACGTGAACATATTACACTTTAAGTGATGGGATCCAAATCTCTTGCTTGGTTGCAATTATCCATTTATTTTTTTAAATCAGGATCATGTGGGTATCTAAAATTAATAAATTAAAGTTTCACAATCTGACCGATCTCCGTGATCTGTCATCTGTTGTAATTTTTAATTATTAATAATATATTTTTTGCATAAATAAATAGTTATAGGTTTTTGTTTTGCTCTATCGACAACAGAGGTGGTCGTACAATTTGGAACATCACTAATTATGTTCACGAAACATCGAGGAAAAGAGATGGCGAAAAAAGTACTTTCAAAAGAAAGGGACACGATCATAAAAGACATCAAGTATGACCAGTACAAGATGAACTCCGATAATTATTGTCAGAAAATTAATCTAATTTAGATTATGGAACTTTTACATTGCCGATGAAATGTGATACTGTCTTTCAGTAAACTGGAAGTCCGTCTTTCTTTATCACACCAACGTATTTTACACGGGGCCATATTATGTCTATTTTTTAAAGGAGTAATGCGGAAGTGTTTGCGGCTCACATGAGTGGTCGAAACTAATGCGAACTCGGTGAGCGACGACGGTTATAAGATCTATTCCCCTTATGTGTTGACAGACATCGGTCGCCTGTTATTAGGAGTCTATAGGCTGTATGGTCGTTGGTGTACAATGTTAATTGTATCAGCTGACATCACAAAAAAATGCGGGGCTGTCCTCGGGGTCTGCCGATAGAAGTGAAAACTAAGTATGTAATCCAAAATAAACTTGATCTTATTTGTATAAGGTTGATTTTGACTAACCGTTCTATGAAAGCGGTGACGGTGACGCCGTTTCCATGATTTTTGTTCACCCAAAAAGTGCTTAATGCGCCTATGAGAGCCTTAGCCTATGAGCATAGGGCTAAGGGTCTCATTAAGTTAGTTTTTCTACATTTCAATCTTCTTTCTTCCTACCCCCTAGACTAGTAATAAGCATGCCGCCCGCGACCCCGCACATGGACAAGCTGCAAGCGGGCACGAGCGCGGAGCTGACGTCACCGCTGCCGCTGCACGCCGTGGTGTGGGCGCCCCGCGCTGACAACAAGAAGGTCTTCAACCCCTGGCTCAAGGACGCGCTGGTCAAGCAGGGCATGTATACACAGGTACCTACATAAACCTACACCTTTTTCTATGGGTATGAACATTTCAGAACTCCACCAGATGTGGTCCTTACATACACGCAATAGAGATGATTCCTGACTTAAAAAATATGATTCTGTTTTGTCCGTGAGTTGTTTTGAGAGGTGTTTTTTGTTTAAATAATAAGTGACGAAGATAGATCTTGAGCAGGTGCTTGTGACGTCACTTTTCAGTAAAAAAAGTACTTACTAAATCTGGAAGAGGAAAAAAATTAAAACGAAAGTTTTCATAACATTACCGATCCAAGTAATCGATTACAGAATAACAAAAAGAAAAGCTTTGCACTAGGTAATTGGCTCCAAAGTATTTAAACGCACTTTTAAGACCATATACAATATAGTGCATTTAATTAATAAAGAAAATTTAAGTTTATAGCTGAAAAACCTAAGGGAATATCGATTAAAATCATTAATAATGCATTAAAAAAATAAAGAATATCTGTGCCAGCATTGACAGCGGTCCAGGGGGGAAAATCTTGCCTTCACGTACGTCAAAATAGCTTTGGATGCGCCATCCGTGTATCGTCTTTATGTTTTGTTTACGTGAAAAAAGAAAAATATGTAGCCGTTTTATCGCCAATAACGATATCCTTCAGATACCCTTTCGATGGACAATACATTTTTTTTTTGCTTCAACGGCAACTTTATACCCTAATGTTCTATTCAAATGGCTCATTTTTCTATGTTTATTTTTTGCACAGTACGCAGAGAATCTTCTCGCCGGTGTAAGTGCATCGTGCGACAACATCAAGTACACAGCGTGGTTGGCTTCTGAAACGATCAAACATTTGAAACAAAACGTCACCGGTACGTAAAAACCTACCATATACCTTTGCAATCCCACTTTAATTTATAATGAATGTGAAAGTTAATGAAGATGTATGGATCTCTGGAAGTATATAGATTATGGATGTTGGGTACTTTTTCAAAAAAAAAACCATTGAACGGATTTGGATGAAAGCACACAATTAGTTTATAACACAAAGGATAACTTTTATCCCGGTAGTATAATCCCGTGGAACAATTCTCGACGTCCATGCGAGTGAGTCCATCCTACTATATCTTTGTCTTTTGCTGTGCCCGACATGGTCCATAATGATCTCATTTTTGATTTACCACCTAAGTACACATTGTGGAATGCAAATAAAGTTTGAGTATTGAGTATTGAAACCAGGGTTGATGCTATGTGTTAATCCAGAATATAAACTATCTTGATACTAAATTTCATCCAAATCTGTTAAGCCGTCTGAGCGTGAAGGAGTAACCAACATACAAACATACACACACCTACAAACTTTAGCCTTTATAATATTAGGGAGAAGTTATATAAAGCGGACAGGTCGCGCGCCCGGGTAGCTCTGTAGATAAAATGTACGGCGCTCTGGAAAGAAATATATAAAGCGGCGCGGGGATGCGGCCATTTTGTTCCGTACATTTTATCTACAGCGACGCGGGCGCGCGCCTTGTCCGCTTTGTATAACTTCACCCTTAGTGTGATTGGAAATAAGAATTTACACCCGCAATATTTCCTTCCACAGCGAATGGCCTACCATCTTTGCTGGACGTGATATCTTGCGACTCGGCTCTGGTTAGGTTCAAGGTGTGTCTGGCTGATTCTTCCACGCCGTCCGAAGCTCACCAGTTCATGCCTGATCTCTTGGATTTGTTGGAAACAGTCCTTGATTGCTGCCGGTAAGTTATTCATTGCTTTGTTTTTTTTTACTGTCTATCTGGCAGTAGTATCAAAAAACATTGTTTTTTTAAAGAAAATAAATTATTTCCAGGAATAAAAATATTTTCTATTGTACTTGTATCCACTGCGTGTTTATTTATATGACCTAAATTGCATTTTCTTTTTATGTTCTTTCACATAACACGACTAAAATTCTTCAACTTTAAAAATTGCACCCAAAGATTGATTGGTACAAAATCGATGTCTGTCTCTGTACATGTTTGTGCTTAAAATAATGAATAAATAAATAAACACGTGCTCTGCATCAATACAAGTTGTAAAAATACCATTCAGGAAGCCGTCAACCAAGCATTCTGTACATCAAAGTAACTACGCAAAAAATATTGCTTGGAAACGACTCTTTTTTGGGGTGAAAAATTACATTTTACAGTAAAACTCAATGTAGCGCTCTCAACACATTGTGCTGATGGACGCATTTAATAGAGAATTTGAAAACTTGTGAAAAAGTTGGAACTTTGACCTCCACTCCGTAACTAGAAGCTTCCCAGGTATGGTCCAAAACAAATAAACAATCGCAATGACGGGGAAAACAAGTGCCATTCGGCAATGCATTCTTTTTACACCCATTATAAACGTAACATCCTTTCCAGCCTCAGCGCCGGTCTAGAACTCGAAGGCCTAATGGAGAGTTCGAACAACGCCTCCGAAGCGGCCGTAAGCAAAGCTCGTCTACAAGTGTGCGGTACAAGCGGTCCGGTCGGCAATGCCGCCGGGAGTACCCCCCCGCCGGCGTTAGGTGCTTGGTTGAGAGCTCATCTACCGTCTAATGCGGCCACTGCCCTGGACAGACTGTCTTCGCCGCCGCCACTGGCTTGCATCAACTTGGTAAGTTTCTATGTTCTAGCAATGTCCATGGTAGAAATTTGAAATGCCGTTGATTGGTCTCGCTGTTGGATTTCGAAAGTTAGTTTCAGCACTGAATGTTGAAATTTCAGCGGCACAACATTCACTGTCGATATGTTTAAAACAAATTGATACGTGCAGCAGGGAAGTGTGGCTTTCTATTTGGTCAAATGTTCTAATGGAAATGGTTGGATCCTTCCATTGCCAATTCTTATGGAGACTTTTATGATAGGTTAACATTATAGGTACTTTGCGTCACATTTTCTAATAAGAATTTCCTAAGTAAAGCCTTATCGACAAATACTGCTATTTTCGAGTGTTAACATTCTTCAAGAGTGAACGCAGCTTAGATTTTACGCAAGCACTGAGTAAGAACCTAGTGTACAGCCCTTAAAAAGTCATGCGCCTGATATAAAAAAAGTGTTTAAAATTTTAAAGTAGCGACCGCGAACCGGAAGACGTTGCGTTGAAAGACCTCCCACTAGGTCTACTTACGTGGTGACCTGGTGAATGTTGCGGGAATCCGCTGGATGCGAGTCGCACGGGACCGATCAATGTGGCGAAGCTTGGGGGAGGCTGTCCAGCAGTGGACGTCTTTCGGCTGAAATGATGATGATGACAAAAGTCTAACACTAAATTCATTTTACAGGCATTTTACGCAGCCCACATAATACCATCTGAAAGCGCAGTGCTAAACCTAGTATCATCCCACTGTGAGTTGATCACCGCTAACACCAAGTACTCGCTCGGTCCATCATTGATGATGCTCGCGTACTCGGCGGCGAAGCTTCTTGAAGTCGGAGCAAGCAAGCTCGCTGACAACCCTGACCTGATGAACAAGACGCTCGACTTGGTGATCCCGGCTTTGGTAAGTGAAGAAATATTTGTGTTGCTTCTTAAAGTATGTGGCCGTTAAACAGTTAAACCAGACCCCGTATTCACAAACGTTCGACTCGTTTCCGATTCGACAACTCGTATATCTGTCTTCTTCTTCTTCTACGAAAACGAGCGAGATAGAAACACGACTTTCCGAATCGGAAGCGAGTCGAATGGTTGTGAATAAGGGGTCAGAAGGGCGCGCGCTTCGGTTATCTTCGGTTTCCGAATCAACTTACAACTCGCCATAGAATTAAGCTTGACTGTGTCGACCGTGCATTTTGTATGGACACACTCACGCTTCCGAGCCGCTACCGAGCAACGGACAATGGATTAGGCCGACACTCGGCTCCGAACCGGCAGGGTCTAGCGTCCGTCATCCTTATCCTCAGAAGCAAAGAGTCTAACTTTTGTCAGGTTGTAACAACTCTATATTAATTTCATCGAGCGTTCCTGTTACCGATGCGCTCACTTTTATTTTTAAGATGATCAACAACATCTGACAAAGATGACGCTCTTCCTTCTTTTTTTTGTGTTCATTTAGTTTTTAAAAATATTTTCTCATTTTAATGTTATTGGTTTTTTCATGCTTTTCATAAACTTGCCTTTCCTAGAACTCAAAATTCTTTAGTGGGATCCATGAGAGTTCTCTGATTATCTTTGGTTTTCCACAGACTGACGGCCGTCTCGAGTTCATGTCCGAACCGCTAGCGGCGACGCTCACCACGCTAGTACCGCAGGTGCAGAAGGCAGAGCAGTTGTTGCACGAACATATAATAAAGACTACGTATAGTGTACTCGTTGACCATCTGCAACCATCCACAGAGAAGACTTTGAGACATATGGTAAGATATTAATGTTTTATGAACGAGTTTGGGCGAAACATTTATTTTAAATTGCACAGCTATGATAGGCTCAAAAAGACTCTCGCATGACGGGTTCCAAAGATTTTATTTGTTTCTATAGCGGCTACTGTCTAGTTAAAATTCAAATGTATAGTTATCACGGTTCATGAGATACACCCTGGTGACAGACAGACAGACATTGGAGTCTTACTAATAGGATCCCGCTTTTACCCTTTGGGTACAGAGCCCTCATATGGTGAATAGTCTGTGCAAATAATTTGACGCTATATATTATTTATATAATTATTATGATATTTGTACAATTTGGCACCAATGACAAAATCAGAAGTAATTGGGCCCTTCATCTGTTATTCTTCTATTTCATTTGAAACTCTTTTACTTTTCTTAGGTAAAGTACTGGGAAAAGATATTAGACCGCCCCGCAGGCAGACTGGCGTACGAGAAAGTGTTTGCCGAAAATTCAGAATATTCGCTCGGCAAGATTCTTCTATCCGCGCCAAACGCTAGGAACCCTTACGCTGAGAGAGTTATCAAGTAAGTGTTACGTTGTTACTACTGAACTTAAGTTGTTCATATGTTTCGAGTCAGTAATCGAAAGGAGAGAATCCTTCTACTACTATTATAAATGCGTTACAAGTTTGTGAGTTTGGATGTTTGTTACTCTTTCACGCAAAGCCTACTGAATGGTTTTGGATGAAATATTGTACACAGATAGGTTATAACCTGGATTAACACATAGGATACTTTTTATCCCGGTAGTAAGATCCCAAGGGACAATTATTAAACATCACGTGGGCGGAGCCGCTCGCAGAAGCTGGTATATTATAAAAGTTTCTGTGATAAGGCTAACGGCCGTGCCTCATATTTCTTCATTCTATTCAATCCTCATTGCTTTACGCAATGAGAAAAAACCCTTTAATAAAGCTCAATACACATACGCGAAAGAAGATTAAGCAACATTCATTTAGTAACGTGCAACAGTCATTTCAGTTTATACCTTCTCGTCTCTCCTAAATACTCATTGCTCAGCAATCTAGTTAGCAGAGCTGTGATTCACCCAGCAATTGTTATACCTACATACAGGGTGTATTTCACCTCATCACAAAGCCGTTAACCAAGCATTCTGTATATCAAACTAAGTAACTTTACGCAAAAAATATTGCTGGGAAACAACTTTTTTTTTGAGGTTATAAAAGGTTATAAATCATATTTTGTGGTATAACTCAATGTAACACACTCAAAACATTGTGCGGATGGATGGATTGAATAGTACGGGGGTCGTAGAGATATTTAAAGTAAAAATCATGCGGTTAAAAGCGGTATTTAAAAAAAAGCTTGTCAAAATCTTGCAACTTTGACCCCCAATATCTCCGTAACTAGAAGGTTCCCAGGTATAGTGTAGAACAAAAAAATGATCAGAATGACGAGTAGAACAAGTACCTTTCGTATTCGTTAAGAGGTGTTTTACACCCTTTATAATTATTAATCATCATCATCATCTTAGCTGAAAGACATCCACTGTTGGACATAGGCCCTCCCCAAGTGTCGCCACATTGACCGGTCCCTTGCGACTCGCATCCAACGGATTCCCGCAGCCTTCACCAGGTCATCGGTTCACCTAGTGGGAGGTCATTATTAATGCATACTTTGTAAATCCCTCATGTACTACAAAGCTTTTATGTCCTTAATAAAAAATATTATATTAAACCTGGGGGAGGCCTTTGCCCGGCAGCGGGACAGATCAGGCTGACATAAAAAAAAAAAAATACCTTATGACAATGACATTAGATTCATGATGGTTATTCAATGTCTTGTCGTTTTGTCAGGCTCTTCATCAAGATATTCACTGGTTGCGAGAGCGATCTAAACCCCAACCTGTGCGTGTCTGTATGCAAGTTTGTTGGAGTCGCCGATCAGCAGAGGCTGTCGATTCTGCTGGCTCACATTTGTTTAGGTGCACCAGGTAAGTTTTAAATATTAATTATTTTAGTTAAAAAAGTAACTATGTTCACATGTTTAGTAACAAAATGGAAAGTTCTGAGGTTAAAAAAAAGCCACAGTTACAGCTTGGCAAAAATTAGTAGAAAATCCGGGGGGCGCCACTGTGCTGTTCATATGGCAACCCGCTGTGACCGTATAGCGTACCAACTTATCGTATTGATACTTTTGTTACTATTTGTTTTATACATACAACCTTATTTTTTGTTTATACTAAACCCGAAAAGGGGTCATTGTACTCATCATTTTGAACAACTTTTTCTATGGGACGAACCCTGAAATCGCGAAAAAAAAATCAGCTGTTCCCTACATTTTGACGAGTTATGCGAACATAAATGTAGGGAACAGCTGATTTTTTTTTCGCGATTTCAGGGTTCGTCCCATAGAAAAAGTTGTTCAAAATGATGAGTACAATGACCCCTTTTCGGGTTTAGTATAAACAAAAAATAACCCTGTATAATTTATTTATTAAAATCAGTAAGTATCATTTAATTGAACAACTATGTATTCTCATGGGATTTAAAAAAAAAGACGTAGATATAATGTTATTCTTATTTAATCTAATATATTTTCCTCCAAGTATTCCACGCCCTCCAAGCCATCCGAGTCTTGGCTAGAGTTAACCGCATATTCGTCTGAATCCTTCTCCGATTGTGAAGAACTACTATGGTCTTCATGGTTTATCTGTATTTGCTCCATATCTTCGTACATAGTTAGTTCCCGCTCGTAATAACCTTTTTCAATTTTACATGCTGGCATGAATTCTTCCAATCTTCCTCCGTAACTGATTGGAATGCGCATCCAGCTGCTTCCTATAAAGACGAAACATTTCATTAAACCTCTATCAATATTAAAAGTAAAACATCAATATAACCTCTGTAATAAGTCAACCTGTATACCTTTATGTCGATCGAGCCTACATTTTGTAAATAAATAAATATACATTAAAATCATTTTTTAAGTTAGTGATTTATATGAAATATTAATTTATATTGTTAAAAAATAATAAATTTACGGTACATTTCTAATGCTAATGATATAATTAAACATAATTATCATCTGGAAATCACATTCAACAATTAAGTTGTGTAGAAATCGAACTAAAATTTACATATTGCAAAGTATCTCTATAGTACTGTTACATCGGACCTACTAGAACCTTCGAGAAAGTCAGCGATTACAGTGTGCGTACGTTAGAAGTTCGAGAGAATTCTATTATTATTAGTTTTAAAGTTAGGTAGGTACAAACTCGCGACCTATTTATAAAAAGACATTAGAATTTCGACCGTACGCCTAGGGCAAAAGGTTCATATTTGCTTGTTTTGTACAAGTAGGTTAGGTAGGTTAGGTAGGTACTTGTTTTTAGTAGGTACCTATCTACCTGCTTTGTTTTTTTATGACCCTCTCGAATGTTCGTCGTTATTCTGGTGTGTCTGTTGGCGAGTATAAATAGAGCGCTCAGGGCCGCGACCGGCAGTCTTGTTTTAGCGACACAACGAAGCGAATCCAAGTGAACTACAAGTGCGATATCTAAGTGAATAGTAAACAGTAGTGTATTTGTGATAAAGTTTAAGTTGCTTTGTGAATAATAAAGTTATTGTGTTGTTTCAGCTCGTAACAGTACTATCTAGTAGTACTCAAGTATCAACATTAATCTGACGCGCTATACCAAAGTAATGTCTGACAAAATGTAAACATAACCTATGTGCTCGATGACTATTGTTCAAAATTCCACTAATTTTGTATGTAAGCAATGCAAACAGAATGGGGTTCATCAATTAACACTTAATTCATCAAAAACAACAAAACAAACAGTTACATACCTGTCATATTAGCGGTTCTTTGGTAAACATCGTTGAGATCGGTAAGGATGGTTTTGGCCTCTTTTTCTGCCAAACATCGTCTATGGACCTTATAAATATAATCGCTGTGCCAGCACTTCATATGGTTTTTTATCACTTTACGTTAGTTTAATCACGCTTATAGGGCACTATTATAAATTTTATAAACTTGCGAACTTTGTTTACATCAAAGGTCATAAGTTTTTAAATGCTGCCAGCAAACAAAAGAATTAGTTCCGTTTCTAGACTTTCTCGTCAAGCTGTACCTATTATATCAGCATATCAATAAACATATGATTAAAGAGTCGATGACAAAAAAACCTAATTATTCCGTCAGTTTATTTCCCGTGAATACCCTCCAATTTGGAACCAACTGCCGTTTAACTTCTAGAATGTCTTAAGTTACACAGTTCGACTTAAGCTATTGTCTTACTATTGTGTCTCTAATTAAGACATTCAAAAGGTTAATAAGCCATGGTTACCAGCAGGTGGCGCCACAGGCACGGCTAACGGTACACCGACGGAGACAGAGCTACCCACGCCCACGTCATCAGCCCCCGAGACAGGCAACCCCGCCTCCCTCGCGCTACGCAACGCGCTGCGCAGCGTGTTCCGTAGCGAGAGCGATGCGACCGCACGGAACGATTCTAATGGACAGAGGAATGATTCGGATCTACCTGTGTTTGATGCGCCGTGAGTATTTATTTTTTTGCAAAGCGTTATACAAGCATTTTAAGGCTGATGCTCCAGCGTAGCCCATTCAATTCAAATTTTCCAACGTTTTTTGCAATTTGCAGGGCAGTGCCAAGTTGTACGTTAATGAAAACATCGTTCGCGGCTGCAAGACATATGCAGGCACAGAATTATAATCATCAAAATCATCAACACAACCCTCAAAGTTCATGAAAGTCGACTTTAACCGCGAAAAATTCGTTCCTTGACTTTCATGAACTTGGAGCGCTGCACCGGTGATTCTGATGACTACAATTCTGCAACCACATACGGGCGTATGTGGTTGCAGAATTGTAGTCACAGCCGCCAACGGTACTTTCACCGACATACAACCCAGCACTGGCCCGCAAATTTGGAAAAAACCCAAGAAAAAATGAATTTCGGCCATCCTGACGCTTTCACCTTAAACATCATTATAGCAACTTTTGTGTGTCTATCTAAACACAACATCATGCCTGTAATCTTCGAAAGGTTTACATTATTACCCTACAGGGTGTAAACAGCCCTTAACGAAGCTGTCAACTGAGCATTCTGTATATCAAACTAATTTAAGTGACTACGCAAAAATAATTGATGGAAAAATACTTTTTTTTTGGGGGTGATCAATCACGTTTTATGGTACTTAAAACTAACAGGGATGCACACTGTGGAACTAATGGCGCTAGCATAGCTGGTTCCAAGCATCGTCATTGGTTGAACATCAAGGAATGTCATTTCATATTTTAAAATACCTTGACCTCATTGGTCAGATTGAGACCAGCTATGATGGCGCCATCTACAATTAGCTTTTAACGGTCTTCCCCATTTGAACGCCTTATAAACACTGTGTTGATGGACGCACTAAATAGTAAACGGGTTGTGGAGGAATTAAAAGTAAAGTTATGACCTTTCATAAAAAAACTTGTGAAAAGTTGGAACTTTAAACTCAAATGTCTCCGTAACAAGTAGGTTCCCAGGTATGGTTCAGAATAAAAAAAATATTGCAATGACGCGTGACGGGGAGAACAAGTGCCTTTCGACTTCGTTTGAGGGTCCATTCTCACCCTTTATAGGACATCCACTAACGATTCAACTGTAGTTGGTGAAAATATTTAAAGATTCCTGTTCTTTCAGCTCACCCGCTCCTAGGGCACAGTCGGACACCGCACAACAATCCGCTAATTCAGGTAATGTTATTGTAGGCGGTACCTATTTCACCTATTTATTGAGCTTTTAGCCCCAACAAAGTTATTTAGAGTTACAAATAAACCACGGTTTCCTCGTTGGATTTGTATGTTTTTCGTTTGTTGTTTGAAATAACAAAAACTTGTTAAAAATAGTTCGTTTTCTCTACTACAGTGAATTTTTTCTGTAATAATCATTCCCTTGATGCATTTCACGATAAAAACTCACAGAGACCTGATTTGGGACCTCTTATTTGTAGATTCTATTAAAAATAGACACTTATTTTTTTTTAATCACAAATATCATTTAGGTACTTTAATAAATTACATTTTTGTTGTAAAGTTTTAGGCAATTTGTAAAATTTGCGGTAAATTGTAGATATTTTTATTACTTTTCATGACCAAAGTAATTTATTCTTTTATAGAAAGCTGCAGCTGGTCAGACGGCAGTAAAGACAGCGGCGGCGCCGTCACCACTGCCGCTGCGGTCGCCGAGCCGTCGCCCGCACCGCTCACCGACACGGCCAACGACAACGCGGCGCTACTGTCCGCGCTCTGTAAGCACGTGGTGCAGCACTGGTATGTATTCTACAAAACTAAGTTATCTCACTTAACTGCCGCGTTGGTCTAGTGGTTGCAAGCGCGACTGCTGAGCATGAGGTTCGACTGGGTTCGATTCCCAGGTCGAGCATAGGCAGTAAGGACGGCGGCGGCGTCGCTGCGGTCGCGGAGCCGTCGCCCTCGCCGCTCAGCGACGCGGCCAACGACAACGCGGCACTGCTGTCCGCGCTCTGCAAGCACGTGGTCCAGCACTGGTATGTAATGTGTTAAGGTGAACATTTGATGAAATACTTGTAATTACTGTACTTCTGGATTTTGCAGACAATTCTCTGCAATGTCTGCACTACAGCTGCTGTATACTGTGCTGGACCCGATCCTGCGACGACCCGACTGATGTGAGACTGTCTAATATAAATTAAGATGTCCAAAAACGGCTGATTTGATTGGAGTAAACTACTTTTTATTGACCCTGACGTGCAAAAGCCACTTCACGTCTGTCGCACCCTAATTAGTTATTGTTATTAATATTTTCCTCATATTTCAGTGGTGAAGAGGTCAGTGAACGCATGCTGACTACTCTGATCGGCGTGTGCGGCGAGAGTGCATGCTCCCCGCTGTTGCTGCGTGAGATGTGTCGCCTGGCCGACGCGCATGCGGGAGGGGACCATCGACTGCTGTTCCCGGCGGCAGTGGGCTGGCTGTCTGCTTGGTAAGTTATATTGTGTTAGTGACGAGGTCACTGACCGCATGCTGTCCACTCTGATCGGAGTGTACGGGTTGGGTTCCATCTATCTGGCAGAATCTTGTTGCTCCGAAATTCATTTAGCATAACACACTTGGCATAATTTTCTTTAAACGAATATATTAAAGGCATATTTTTTTTTAAATATACTTATTGTTTGGGTGAATGTGTGTATGACCGAATTTCGAATGGCATACTTTTAGATGGCAGTTTTTTATTTGGCATAATTACCTTTGGCATTGTTCAAATTTCGCATAATTTCGTTTAGAATAATGTTTATTTAGAACGACGATTATTTGATATAATTACACTTGGCATACTATGAAGATTGCAGAATTTCATTTGGAATAATTTTATTTGGCAGTATTGCCATTTTTTAATGCCACAAAATAGCATTTTAACCTTAATTTAAAATTAAAATATTATCTTAAAAAGTCAATATGTTGTGCTAGAAAAGTTAGTGACAGAAACGAATCGCTCCAAAACCGACTCCACGTAGTCTTGTCTGCCCTACCCCTAGAGTGTAATTTAAAATCGCGTAGGCGAGGAGGGGCGAGGCGGGCCGCGAGCTGAGGAGCAGGTGGTTTTAACACTCGCCGCCGCGGCTGAGGCTGGCCGGCTTGGCCGGCCAGCAAGCCGAAGCTGCGGTGGTGAGCGTTGAAACACATCTGCGACGAGAAGCTCGCGTGAGACCGCCGGGGCCCCGCAGCGCCGGAGCCGTGACAGAAACAATGCCTGCTGCATGTTGCATTCTCGTTTGCTGCATGCTTGCTGCATGCTTGCTGCATGCTTACTGCATGCTGACTGCATGCTTACTGCATGCTCATTGGATGCTCATTGCATGCATGGTATATGCGGGTTTGCATGTTTGCTGCATGCTTGCTGCACGTTTGATGCATGCTTGCTGCAGGCTTGCTGCATGCTTGCTGTATGCTTACTGCATGCATGGTGAATGCAGGTTTGCATGTTTGCTGCATGCTTGCTGCATGCATGGTGTATGTTTGTTTGCATGTCTGCCTGCTTCTTACAGGAAAATAAAAACCACATGATCTCAATCTACTGTTTTAATAAAATAAAGAAAGAAAATTATGTTTATTTAGCCGTTAAACCCAAAATATTATGATTTTCACCTGCAGGCCACGAGTGCCATACGCTCGAAAAACATAAAGAAACATAATATCGTCGAAAGATTTTGCACTAGTACCAACTAAGTAAAATTATTGTATACTAGCTTTTGCCAGCGGCTTCGCCCGCGCGAAGTTTGATAATACCCATGGGATCTTACTACCGGGACAAAAAGTATCCTATGTGTTAATCCAGGTTATAAACTATCTATGTGCAAAATTTCATCCAAATCCGTTCAGTAGTTTTTTCGTGAAAGAGTAACAAACATACATCCATCCTCACAAACTTTCGCATTTATAATACTAGCTTCTGCCAGCGGCTTCGCCCGCGTGAAGTTTCAAAATTGTCCCATGGGATCTTACTACCGGGATAAAAAGTATCCTATGTGTTAATCCAGGTTGTAAACCATCTGTGTGCAAAATTTCATCCAAATCCGTTCAGTAGTTTTTGCGTGAAAGAGTAACAAACATCCATACATACATCCATACTCACAAACTTTCGCATTTATAATATTAGTAGGATAAGTAGGAAGTAGGATTAGTAGGATTAAGTAGGATTTTATTAAATTAATAACACTGGTATAATTGAATAACGTTTAAAATTTATAAAATATATTCATAAAATACATGCAAAAATTACAAAATAGGGAAATGGATAAAATTCATAATAGTAATACAATTAGTGACGTAAATATACTAAGAAAAAACAATAAAATTGTACAAAATTAATAACATTGGTAAAATTGGTAAAAGTGATTAACTAATAAGTTAATCACTTAAAAACAATAATTAATACATGCAAAACGATAATTAATTGAGTTAAAAAATAAAATATATAGACAATTTTCGTTAAACTAATCTTAAATAATAGTTCTGCCATTCAATGACTATTGATATGAAATATATGCCAATAGATGATTCTAACCCTAAACTTTCTGCGATAGGATGGTTCAACGTTTAATGTTTATGCATATGAAATTTATGCAAAACGATGATACTGACCTCCAACTATCTGCGACAAGATGGTTCGACTTTTAATTTTTATGCATATGAAATTTATGCCTTTAGATGATTCTGACTTACAAAATTATGAGTTTGAATGTATGATAAATGCGTGTCTGCCAAACGATTTTCTGCGAAATGAAGTTTATGCTATCCGCTGTTATGCAAAGTAATAATATGGCATAAAAAGTTCTGCTATAAAGGGTGGACCCGTACGGGTTTGCTATAAAATTATTGTTGGACCTTCTTTAATATTAACCTGAAAAGGTTTATTTTTTGTCGCAGGTATTTTTTGCAGTAAATGTTAATCTTAGTTTTTGGTGTTTTTCGTTACCTTAGTGTGGACACTTTGAGCAGTCAAGAAGTACTGGACAAGTTGGAGGAAGGTCAAGTGGATGGTACCTTAGCTCCTCAGATCGAGTCCGCTTGCGTCCTGCTGTCTTACCTCGCAGACGCTTTGCACGCTATCAATACTACTCAACCTCATAGTAAGTACTTATAAATTAGCAGATGACTGACGCAGACTTTGACAGGATTAGGGTTTTTGGTAAATTTAAATTGGGTCAGGAAGGATGTCATCACATGATTCGGGTTTCTCATGTGAAGTAACTGACCAAGAAATTTAATACCTTCATTGCTTAGTAACTGCCTTCTATGTAACTTAATCAATCAATCAATCAATATTCTTTATTTGCGTATAACTGTTAATCTTAAAATGCTTTCGTCTCGGAGCTATCGGTGATTCTATAAACAAAGTTAGCTTGGAATATCCTATCCACGTCACCTACCTGTCACTAATAGAAAAATATAATGAATCTTTTCTGTGACATTTTGTTTGTAACGGTCCGTAAGCTAAATGTCAAACGGACAGATAAAATAACCTTCCGTTACCTGTTACTAAGGGTGCATTCCGAGATACGAAATAATGACTGACAGTGCTCACATCAAAATGTTGCGTTCCGATTTAGTTTTCACGATTATGACAGCTAAGATCTGTCATTAGGTCATTTGACAGCGCTCACGGTGATATTTATTTAGGGCATGGTCGGTGTAATCGCAAGACGGCGCGAGTCATGACGTCATCTATGACGATTCAAGGGACATCGATATCGCGCTCACCGCAATTCGGAACGGGTTTATGGACGCTCAAATCGTTTATAGCCTATCTCGGAACGCGGCCTAAGTTATTGACTGACAACAGATACATGACTGGCTGGCGGGTCTGTAAATGCTTGATCAAACATGATCACTTGGAATTTGCTGTTAAACCATAAGTTACTCGTAATTGCAGGCAGTTACTGATTTACCAAAGCAATAATCAAAATACTATTTAAAATCATCTTTTGAACTTCGAAGCAAGAATTAATGCCGAAATTATTTTGTAGCATGGCGCTCAGTAAGTCCGACATGGGAATCGCCTTCGGACCTCGGGTTCGATCTGGATTACACGGACGAACAACAAGATGATGACGACACGAGTGCAGACGATTCTGTAAGTACCTTATTTATTACCTGAAATGCCCAGAAATATGATTATGCAAAAACCAAAGTCAATGAGAATAAGCCTCGTCTGTGAAGCCCGACCGAATCGGTTT
Source organism: Xestia c-nigrum (assembly GCA_916618015.1). Lineage (NCBI taxonomy): Eukaryota > Metazoa > Arthropoda > Insecta > Lepidoptera > Noctuidae > Xestia > Xestia c-nigrum. The sequence continues at coordinate 22,179,222 of OU745246.1, forward strand.
GACCCTGGCCAGTGTTTAACTATTGTGTCTACTTCGCGAACAGATGCAGCTTATTATGTCATTTCGGAGCACTCGACTAGTTTATTTAGTATCTATGTATAGTCTACTACTCCGACAATAGTATATCAACTATCTAGTGTCTACGACACAAACGTTGCTTAGTGTGGCACTAGATGGCGTTGTTAGTAAAAATGTCCAGCGATATTTATTTATCATTGCCAATTTCCCACAGGACGAAGACGCAATGCTCCAATACAAGCTGTGCACATTCACGGTAACTCAACGCGAGTTCATGAACCAGCACTGGTACCACTGTCACACATGCAAGATGGTGGACGGCGTCGGAGTGTGCACGGTGTGCGCGAGAGTGTGCCATCGCGGACATGACGTGTCTTACGCTAAGTTCGGCAACTTCTTCTGCGACTGCGGCGCTAAGCCCGACTCCAGGTGAGATAACTGGCTGAATATTGTTTAACGCAATTCACAATTCAGAAAAAGGTATAGAGCGGATAGTGGCCTAGGTTAGGCTAACGCGAGCCCTGTGACTAGGGTCTAACACTGATGCGACGGCGAGCGCGTGGCGGTGGATTATAAAAGAAAGATGTGCACGACATAAATAAAAACAGGGACATAAAATAGTGCTGAATTTTATACTTTGTATGAAGAATTGAGATTGTACTCTAGAAAATTGGAGAATGGAGAAGTAAATAAAATAGAAGTAAAGACTAGTTATCTTCAGTTTGACAAAAAATAAGAGTCCCCGCTAACGCTGAGCGATAAGATCGAATTGATATGAAATAACATTGTGTTGTGTTTTTCAATTATTTTCTTCTTTTTATTTGATATGTCCTGTGTGTGTAGTTGCCAAGCGCTGGTGAAGCGTTCAGTAACTTTGGGCGGAGCTCGACCCGGCGCGGAAGAGACCGCACCCGCACCCTCACTGCGCAGACGTCCGTCCAGCCCCGCGCCGCCCGCCATACTGGCGCCGCCGAGACGACCTGTACTGGCATCTAATATTCAAGGTATGTGAATTTGCATTCAAGGTACGATGCGTTACACTGAAGAGCTTCCTCACTTTGCAATAGAGATACACGTCACGTGCTTTATCCATTTAGGAAACATAAATCAAGCAAATCTGACACTATCTCACTGCTGACAGTGACAGTGTCTTTTTTGTCAACCTTATTGTCCAAACCACTGGGCAAAGGTCTCGCTTATACTAAATAGTGTTCCACTAAAACACATCTGTGACGTCAGGCAGTATACTTTTAGTCAAACCAGCACCGGTAAGTTTCGATCTGCATACGCCGTCGGAACTGGTCTCGGCGCTGGTAGCCAGCGTTCTATGTATATACGCAGTATGGTCGCACGTTCATGTGTGAATATTGTTCTCATGCGTGTTGTTTTGTCTCACAAGGATGTAGGCAATACCTGTCCGGGTACTCAGGCTGGGCCGGGTGCATGGAGCGCGTGCGGCGCCTGCTGGAGGCGCTGGGCGGGCCGGTGCGCGCGGCGTGCGAGCGCGCGGCGCCGACGGGCGCACATGCGCGTGCGCAGCGGGCGCTGGCGCAGCTGCACCTGGGGGAGAAGAAGTTCACGCACACCGATCACCTCATGCTGCCTACTCTTGGTGAGTCTACTCTCATCTACTCGAGCGGCACGATCACTGCTCTAGCCGCAACTAAGATCGCCTGCTTCACAACTAAGATCTAACCGAGTGTACATTTGCGTGAAACTAAAGTGCGCTTTAGTTTCGTATGTACTTTTGTGTAGACATTTTGTCTGTAAAAGCTACCTAGCCTCCTACATGTCCTCTTTGAGGACATTACTTTCATTATAGCAATTATTTAATTTTTTTATTTAATTTTTTGAAACCTTTAAGGCTTCTTTTAAACTATACTACTTACAAACTCTTTACAAAAAACCCTTTTTAATCTGTTCCCATAATGAACAGGTTCGCAAGAAGGCGCATTCGAGAACGTTCGAATGTCATACACCGGTGAGACCGGGCAGACGATCCGCCAGCTGATGTCCGCGCACAAGCTGCGCCGTGTCGCGATGTGCTGCCTCGCGTCGCCGCAGGGACGTCGGCAACACCTCGCCGTGTCGCATGAGAAAGGTATGTCTAGAACGTTCTACTATTTAAAATTACTGCTCCGATAAATTGAGTTCCGACATATATGAAGTTCTACGGAATCTTAATCTTAAACAGGTTCTTTTTAACGTGATCAAACTATTTCGCGGTCGCCCCTAGGGTATAACCCAACGTGCCTGCCGATCATTGCATCATACAGTGGTCCAGTAGTTTTCTTCTTAATGAGAAAAACGAGGCTTTTTTTAAATACTGAACCATAGCACAACGCAGTACGCTATTTTTTTTATTGAAAAACAAAAAGTCACGCACGTAAAATCGTTAATAACCTGATCTTCTATCTCTGTCTTCATATTTTGTTCCCAGGAAAAATCACCGTCCTCCAACTATCAGCTCTTCTGAAGCAAGCAGACTCGTCTAAACACAAGCTCACTCTAACTCGTCTTTCATCTGCCCCCATACCGTTCATGGTGCTCAGTCTGAGCGGAAACCCTTGGAATGAGGATCTGTTGGCTGTGTGCGGGCTGAAGGAATGTCATGTGCTTACCTTCAATAGTGGTGGTAAGTGAGATTGAATACCTGTGGTACTTATGATCTTTTGACGCGAATACGTCTTTGAAATTGTTTCCATAAGGGTGGCAAGTTAAAAAACGAATGATAACAATATTGGGGGATACAGTTCTGTGTTCCAGCTTCATTACTATTATCTCCATCCGAAATTAAATTACACCATTGGATGGCTAAAGGATCAAAGATTTTATTACTATTTTTGTGTCCTTTTATTCAGGACTTTTGTCTTATCCCACAATGTGCACTTCAGTCTTAAAATACGTGTCACAATTCACTAACTTTCACTTACTTGTCAATCTTAGGCGCCGTAGCCGATCATCTGGTCCTAAACACCGGCCTAGAAGGCAACAATTACGTCATCAAGGCTATATGGCTGCCCGGCTCTCAGACACAACTAGCCCTCGTCACCTCAGACTTCGTCAAGATATACGACTTGAGCAAGGATCTCAACAACCCCATGCATCACTTCCTCGTGCCCAGCGGAAAGGTAAACGTGTTGCTTTATTTTGGGACTGGAGTTGCGTAACAGAAACTAATAGTTTAGGCCCCGTTCCCGTCCATTAGGACGACAGTTATCGTGTCGTCCTATATGTGAACACCTCCATTTTAAAAAACAAGCTACGACATTATGGGAACGGGGCCTAAGGCTACCAAGAAAAATTGCATAATGACTTATCTGGTTGGTCTTTCTTGGTTAGTGACTAACCTGGTGACAGAGTTTTTATGCCGCCAATGGGCCTCTGACTTGGCTTTGGCCGATAATTTCATACAAATTATACTCGCAGTTTTTTTTTTTTAATTGATTTAATGGTTATCGCCTATCTGGAATTCTGGATACTAAAAGACAGAGTCCTCATGCTACAGACGAAAAATTCCACAGAAAAATAAATGTTTTTTAGATGTGAAAGTTGGGGTACTGTTCTTGAATACTGTAATAACGTTCTATTTGCCAGGTCCGCGACGTAACATTCGTGAACCAAGACGGCGTCATGCATATGCTATGCATGAGCTCCGCCGGCCACATATACTGGCAACCCATGAGCGAAGAGTCGCGCGCCACTCTAGGAACCTTCTACGTCACAAACACGCTAGAGGTGCTCCATCCGGAAATACAGGTAAGTTTCAAATGTTTAAGTTAAGTTCGCGATATAACTCTTGTGAACCAGGCTGGTATTATGCACACGCTATGCATGAGCCCCAACGGGCACATCTACTGGAAGCCGATAAGCAAGAAGCTGGAGGACTCCCAGAGCCCTTACTACGTGACCAACGTGCTGCAGGTTGAGCACCCGGAGATACAGGCAAGTTGCGGTAACCGGTTGTCAATAGTTTGTCTTAAAAGAATAAAGCAGTATTATCGTGATGGTGCTTTTTTCTTTATACAAAAGACGTTTTGGTTTTGTTTTGTTGTTAGGCGAATAAAACACTGGACAGTTTTGCAAAAACTATGAAAGCTTGACTCATGCAAAACCGTCTCGGGTCCGAGCCGTGCGTCGACCGTGCATTTTTGTATGGCCATACTCAGTCTTTCGAGCCGCTACCGAGCAACGGACTATGGATTGTGCTATGGCCAACTCGGCTTGACCCTGCACGGCTAGCGTAAAAGGTTATTCACTTCAATTGAAGGATGCTTAAGTCTAAGCGACTACCTTTTTGACAAACAATTCAACTAAATTATAGAACCAAGCGTTACTTTACAAAAAAAATATCAAAGTGAAATTTTGTACAAAATATTTGTACAATGTTCTAACACATACAACGTTATTTTTAGTCGTTTTAATCCCTTTAAGGGCGGATAGAACAACTTTAACTATGGGAACGACTTTGAAATCTCGAAAAAAAATCAGCTGCTGCCTACATTTTTTCGAGTTACGTGACCAACAATGTATGAAGCAGCTGATTTTTTTTTCGAGATTTCAAAGTCGGTCCCATAGTAAAAGTTGTTCATTTTCATGAGTACTATCCGCCCTTAAAGGGATTAAAACGACTAAAAAATAACGTTGTATACTCATAATGCATTGCGAACTAAACGTATAATACAAAAGCTGTCAGGTGGGTTATCCGCATGAAACCGTGTCTTGTGACTACAGCGCAGTGCGGCACTGTATAGTCACACATGTGTGGTAGTCCCTAAACACGTTTCAGACTAAATTTCTTCTTGTGCTGACTTTCCCTATGCATGCAATATTTTACCGTTTCATATTGATTCCATCCGCTTGTAAGAGCTCATACCTCAGTGTGCAATTATCAACCTTGGTGCAGGAAGAAATTTAGCCTTAGGCTCACCTAGACCGAAAGCTCACTTTTGGCTTTGAACAATACATTATATTATTAGTAGAATATAGTCCAAACTTGTTCAAACATTGACACTGACATTTAACGGCTCTGTATGTTACAAAAAATCTTTAAATATAAATCTTAATTAAATTCAGAAGGTTCTTTGCTTTCGGTCTGTTGAGTTTTAGAGGACGTTGGTATAAACGTAAAGTAAATGCTATGAAAAAGCACCATAATATATCCCATAGATTAATTCATTTATGGGAACACCTATAAGTAAAAGTAACGTCATCTGTCCCCAATGTCCTCTATATCCCGTAGTGAATCAAAATTCCGTAGTACCAGTACACCAATTGGCTGAATGTTGTCATACATTTTATATCTTCCCCGCACTTGGTCGTCATACTTAACGGTATGTTTACTTCTTCCTAGGACGTTGCGGGGTTGGTAGGAGGCGGCGGTGTCTCCATATACTACTCGCATACACTGAAAATGTTGTTCTTCTCGTATGCTCAAGGAAAGAGTTTCCTAGCTCCTTTGAACACCGTTGAAGAGAGTCTCCAAGGTAAGCTCCATTGAATCTTGATGAAGACGTCCAACTTACGTTTTATTTTAAGTTCATACTACCCGATATAAATGTTCTACAACCCGATAGATTAAACCTGTCACGATGTTCATAAAGAAAGAAAGAAAGAAACATATTTATTTGGCTTATGCCGCAAGTGCACACAACATAACAAACAATAGGAATAAAATAAAATAAAATAAAAAACAAAACTAAACAAGAAAAGGCAACTAAAGAAACTTAAACTGTGCAGAAAACAAAACAGATCAAATTGTGTGGCTCACGGCTGCGCTAAAGAGGCCCAGTTCAGCAAAGTGCCTTACTCATAGTCACCTTATTTGTTGAAATCAGTCTTATGTTTTATTTCCCTTCAATTACTCCACGATAAACTTTATTACAATGAAATAAGAGTTAGATTTTGCATTCCTGAATTACAGAATTTTACATGGCCTTTTATTTGACAATCCCAAGAACAACATTCTCAATGAGTATCGCAATGTATCTTCGTTCCCAGGCACAGCAATGATAACGCTATCAGCGTCATCAGCGCAGAAGGAAGGAGGTCGCGGCGGCGGCAAGCAGGGAGGCGTCCAGTCCCTCTGCCAGTGGGCCGAGGTGCCCGGCCACCCTGGGCTGGTCACAGCCGTCATGCAGGCCTCCAACAACCCGGTCGTTCTCATGCTGACACCCACTAATATATTCGTACAGGAGATTAAGGTGAGACAGGTAATGGGGTAATATTGAAACTAAATAGAAATGGCTATTTAAGTCACTTCCGTAGTGAAAGGTAAATTTTGTGTTGGTATTAAGTTTGATTTGCGGCTTTGTCTTGAAATTTCTAGTAACCATTTTTCTAGTGCAAAAAAGATGGATCTATTCTCCTGCGTAACTCGTATCTCTTTAAAACAATGATGTCTTGAATTCGTCCTGACATGGACTCTGAAAATGAAAGCCAACTATCGCTATTTTTATCAACATTATATTTTTGCAAAAACAGATGGCGCTGTTTTACCCACATTCTATCTTTTATAATATTCCCATTGTTTGATCAAATAAGAAATAACTACTTTGGCATGAGCTTCTAAAGTAGATCTTGGCTGCGTTTACTCCGAGAACATTTTCAAACGGTCCCTATTGTAGGTGGTTCCCGTAAAAGCGAAGATAACGGACATGGTAGCAGTCCGTCACTGGTGCGGTGGCGGTGGTGAGCAGAAGAGTACGTTAATCCTTCTCTGTGAAGATGGAAGTCTTCGTATGTACGCGGCCAGTAACGACCACACTGGCTACTGGTTGTCGCCCGCTATACAGCCGACGCATGCGCCGAGGAGACGGCCGAGGCTGTTGACGCATCATTCTAAAGGAAAAGCTCAACAGGTTCGTACTTATACACTGTATAAAGATCAAATTAAAATGTAATTATAGCAGGTGATGCTTGGCAATTATTGAATCATCGAATATTGAAAAAAATAACTTCCCATTTCGGAGCATTTAAAAAACTATGATAATAACGGAGACAAAGATTGAAAATTAATGCCACACTACTTTTTTTCCTAGGTTGTAACAAAATCCAATGCCAATGGAGCTCCTCAGTTCCCGATTGATTTCTTCGAACACTGCGTTGCGATGAACGACATCGAATTTGGCGGTAATGATCTGCTCCAAGTATACAATACAGCGCAGATCAAACATCGCCTCAATACTACCGGTAAATAGAACTACTCTCAATACTAACACAGATTATAAAGATGAAAACCTTTATAGACTTTCCATTCTGTTTTTTTTTTGTGCTTGATTTATTACAATAAGAAAAAACTTTTTTTTCAGACTACAGCCCATAATTTTGTTTTAGTTTTACCCCGAAAATATTACCCTGTTCATGGTTCCATTATGTATCTTTTCCATTGGCTTGTTTAAACCTTGTCAATGATTGTGTTTAGGCTTGTACGTGGTATCAACAAAGATGAGTGGATTCGCCATGGAGGTCACCAACTCGGACCCCAACATGGTCATCTGCGGGATAAGAGTACTTCTTGGCAGTCAAGATGTAGGCAGAACGCCGTCTTTCGTTGAAGTGTGTATTTTTCCTTATTTTTGAAATTTCAGAAGGGATGGCCCTAACAAAGTTTTTGACTTCGTTCTTTTTTCTTCATCATTTTCACTTAAAAATATGTGCAATCTCAACATGAAAGATGTAACCAAGATCTTGGAAAAACATTTTAATTTAAATGAGTGTCCATGGAGTTCCTTGCCCATTCTTCTCCATAGAGTTCTACGCTTTGGAACGGACAACTATGGTACTTTCACAAGTTATTATGTATTGGGACTGGGACTGTAGCTTCATCGTTTTTGTTTTTCAAAAGTACCTGCAATAGTCTAAATCGAGTTCATAAGTTCAACAACATCTTTATACTTACAGAATTTTATTTAAGCAGTAGATTGAAACAATAATTCGTAATAATTGTGACTACTACTACTTGACGTCTAATAAAGGTTCTAATTTGTCATATGTTTTAGGTGTACGGCCGATCGATTCAGACAAATGTAATTCGCAACCGTTGGTTCGATATACCACTAACGCGAGAGGAATCTCTCCAATCTGACAAGAAACTAACCATGACCTTTGGACCTTCACAAGACCCTGACGGTGTTACCATGGTTGATTCTGTTAAAGTAAGTTCAGAATATTCTATAGGGAAGACTACAAATAAATCTAATTAGTTCGTCAGAAAGATTATCAATAAATATTTGAACCCGTCTTTATTTTTTTGTTACACACCAAAATTGACGAAGATACGATGCATTTAAAATTCTTAATAAGTTACGCATTGGTATAATTTTTGATGCGTTTTATCTTTGCAATATTGAATGATTTACAAAAATAGATTCGCAATTTTTTGATACTATTGTATCAAAAAATATTTGGATGTTAATTTTATGTTTGGTACCGAGTTGCAGAGTTATTAATACAATGATGTGGTATTTTAGGTATATGGCAAGAATAAGGAACAATTCGGATGGCCTGAAGACAATGAGGATCCATCTGCTTGTCCATCATCCAGCAAGGTCGCGCAAGTAAGTTTTAATGTTATTTTCACTAGATATTTCGAATCTTAATGTGGTTAACAAACATTAAAGTTGCGGTGAGTAATTGAAGACTCGCATACGTTGTAATTTTAAACATTCCTATCTTTTTATGTTTATTTTATTTTATTCAAAAGGAACAGCAAACAGCTACAATATAAAATATAAAAAAGGAGATACACGTAACATTTTTAGGATACAATATTGCAGCCCACAACGCTGTTCACAGATTAACTGTGGAATATAATTAACAATTAATAATTGATTAATTATTCATTGAAATGAATCTGTATTTATATTTTACACATAGATCAAGAGAGCTCCTTGAGTATAAGACATTTGAACTTACTGGGAGAACATGCAAAAATATCAATATGTTCATAAGTCATGTTGTAGGCATCAATCATTCTGCGAAAAGGTGAGCGCAAACCAGTGTTAGAAAGACAGGTACGCATGAAAAATAGCCTACCAGCGCGCACCTTTCGCTTGTACACAGTTCTAGGAACAACATAGCATAACATATTAGTTAACTCAATGCAGTCAAAACTACTTCTAACAATGTTATAGAGATTCATGGCCATCAAGTACTTGCGTCTACTTTCAAGTGTTGTAAGTTAATCTAATGTCGAACGCATAACAAATCCATAAAGTTGGTACGCTTTATTTACTATTTTACTAATATGCAAGTCTAGGCAGAGCTTTGAGTGTAGGTTAATGCCGAGATCACGGACAGAATCCACTTTTGTTAGGGGAGCATCGCATAGAGAATATGCATGTTTGACGATGTTTTTATTTTTGGTGAAGTTAAGAAAATAACATTTTGGTAAACTAAGCTGCAACTTATTTCTACTACAGTAGTCAGACAGTCTATCCAAGTCTTGTTGTAACATAAGGCAGTCATTTACGTCGCGTATTGTTTGGTAAACCTTAAGATCGTCGGCGTATAAGAGGAATGGTGTTAAGAAAACACTGGCTGATGTCGTTAATGTTTTGTACATTAACGACATCAGCCTAACAAATAAAAGGGGACCAAGAATAGAACCTTGTGGTACACCAGAGGTGACCCGCGCGATGCAAGAAGAATGACCATTAACAACAACTCTCTGACTACGGTTAATGATATAGGAAGCAAGCCACCTAAGTAAGTTTCCACGGATTCCATTAAACGCTAATTTATTGAGCAATGTTACGTGATCCACCTTGTCAAAAGCCTTGCAGAAGTCTGTATACACTGCGTCCACCTGGACGCGGCTGTCAACATTATATCAAATAAGAAGCTTGTGAAGAGCAAGAGATTAGTGACCGTGGACCGCCGTTTGACAAAACCGTGCTGTTGTTGAACTATAATAATTATGCAGAATAGGATAAATGGCATTATGCACTAACCTCTCAAAGAGCTTCGACAAGGCAGATAGCACAGAAATAGGACGATAGTGTTCAACATTGTTGCGTCTCGAACCGCCTTTGTGAATAGGCACAATGAAAGCATCTTTCCACCGCTTGGTCACCACACCTTCCAACATGCATTTATTGTATATAATAAAAAGAGGCTTACAGATAGAAACGGCGACATTTTTTAAAAATATGGAGAAAGTCCGTCAGGTCCAGGTCCTTTCCATGCCTCAAGAGATTTTAGCACATTCAATATTTTATCGTCACTAAAAGAAATCGCATTGTCAAGCGCAAATGTTTTTTATTTAAGTTTCTTATCCTGTAACCATTCATAATGTACGAATATTATTTTGCGTGTCGTTTTTAACACGAAAAAATAATATTTAAACAGGAGGGCGAAGGCGCCGGTGGAGCTTGGAAGCCCAGTCCCCTAGAGCGCCTCGCGTGCGCCGCGCTGGAGGCGCTGGAGCTCGGCGCAGGCGCGTGCGCAGCCGGCGCGCACGCCGCGGCCGAGCCTGCGCGCCGTCTGCTGTGCGCGCCCGCACCGCCGCACCTACACGCAAGGGCGCAGTGTCTGCTGAGGGCGCTGCATCATACGCATTACCATCAGTACAAGGTGAGAAGTGTAGTCCCCTAGAGCGCCGAGCCTGCGCGCCGTCTGCTGTGCGCGCCCGCACCGCCGCACCTACACGCAAGGGCGCAGTGTCTGCTGAGGGCGCTGCATCATACGCATTACCATCAGTACAAGGTGAGAAGTGTAGTCCCCTAGAGCGCCGAGCCTGCGCGCCGTCTGCTGTGCGCGCCCGCACCGCCGCACCTACACGCAAGGGCGCAGTGTCTGCTGAGGGCGCTGCATCATACGCATTACCATCAGTACAAGGTGAGAAGTGTAGTCCCCTAGAGCGCCGAGCCTGCGCGCCGTCTGCTGTGCGCGCCCGCACCGCCGCACCTACACGCAAGGGCGCAGTGTCTGCTGAGGGCGCTGCATCATACGCATTACCATCAGTACAAGGTGAGAAGTGTAGTCCCCTAGAGCGCCGAGCCTGCGCGCCGTCTGCTGTGCGCGCCCGCACCGCCGCACCTACACGCAAGGGCGCAGTGTCTGCTGAGGGCGCTGCATCATACGCATTACCATCAGTACAAGGTGAGAAGTGTAGTCCCCTAGAGCGCCGAGCCTGCGCGCCGTCTGCTGTGCGCGCCCGCACCGCCGCACCTACACGCAAGGGCGCAGTGTCTGCTGAGGGCGCTGCATCATACGCATTACCATCAGTACAAGGTGAGAAGTGTAGTCCCCTAGAGCGCCGAGCCTGCGCGCCGTCTGCTGTGCGCGCCCGCACCGCCGCACCTACACGCAAGGGCGCAGTGTCTGCTGAGGGCGCTGCATCATACGCATTACCATCAGTACAAGGTGAGAAGCCGCTAGGGCGCAATATACCAGTAACCCGAATGGACAACAAGCAATTGGTAAGCTGGTCTAAATAGACCAGCTTCCAGGCGACCAGACCCCTTTTTCACAACGCTTCGATTCGATTTCGATTCGGGAACTTGTACGTCTATCTCGCTCGTTTTCGTTATGCTAAAAAAGCATAGACATACCGACTTGTCGAATTGAAAATCATTCCGACCGTTTGTGAATACGGGGGCAGATAAAGTTCTACATTCAGAAGAAAGTCTAAAGTTTGTCATTGCACTCGAGGCGGGATTGCAAAGTATAAAGCACATAAACGTCATGTTCAAAACACCTGACCCATTTTAAACCCAATAAGTGCTCGACTTCTAACAATTGGATTAAAATAACAGGAATAATCGTAATTTGTGCAGGACCAAGCCATCCTCAAATACGTGTGCACATCACTGCGCGAACTTCGCGACACAGCCGACCCGCACAACATCGATCCTGAAGCGTACTTCAGACTGGTCCTGCTGGCGCGAGGCGTTGCGGTCGCAAGGCCCAACCATCTCGTAAAGTACAGCGCTCCTACGCCGCAGAGACCGCCCAACGGTAAGAGAACCCTACTACATTTAACCAGTTACCAGGATCTTACTACGCCTTCATGGTTGTTATGTTAAGCATCGATTTGAGTAGTACATAGCTTTTAGGATCTGAGGACCAAACAAAATGGTCTTTAAATGTGGTTTACTTATCATACTAGCGTCAGTTGGCTTGCGTCACTGCACTTACGCTACATTTTGCAGTTTAAATAATGTCATCACCCGAGTTGTTTGCCACTGAAAGCCGAGATACAAGTTTTACATCAGACGCATCACTACATATTAAAACGAAGTCCTCCGCCGTACGTCTGTTCGCGATAAACTCAAAAAGTACTGCACTGATTTTCCTTCTGTTTTCACCAATGGCTACAGTGGTTTTCGAGGAAGGTTTTGTATATGAAGGAAGATCCCATGGCACAATTATCGAACTTCACGCGGGCGAAGCTGCGGGCAGAAGCTAATTTAGTATAAAACAACAGCTAGTTTGCCTGCAGATGCTGCTATGTTATTATTTTGTATAATGTAATATGGTTGTAAAGTTCACATTATTGATGTAAATAAATGATTATTATTATCTTTCCAACAGGAGACTGGTCAGTCCTTTGGAAGGGCGACAACCAAGACGACAAAGATCCCCACCTATGCGCGCTACTCACAAGCGTATTGTGGCGTTTGGCCGCGTGTCGTTCATCGACTGCGCAGCCGCCCGGCATCTTGTCGTACGGGCTGAGACATGCCGAGCATACCATGCATGCTCTCGCCGACACGGTGCATGCCTTCCAACTACATGCGGAGCCTGAATGTGTAAGTAGCCGTTGATCTGATCCAATTTACAAGCAGGAATTTTACTTATTTATTTATTTATGTTGCGTTGAGACTTTCATGAAACCGTTTTCAAAGAAAAATCATCAGCACATAGTGTTTAAAATCCAACAATGGTGTCGATTCTGTTTTGAACAAAGTAAACTTAATTTAGGATATTGCTATCTTTTTCTCTCTAATAAAATGAGAAAAAGACGGACGTTAGAGCTGTCAAATTTAATTGGAACTAATATTTCCATACAAATGAAGGGTACACGTAAAAACATGTCGACTAAAAACACGGTGAAGTACAAGGCATAAACTAGTTTGACATCTCTAACTTAGTTCATAGCATGGTACAATAATATACTTCGCCAGGTATAGCATTCCGAGAGACAGAAGTCACGTGGGTGACACGTATCTACGTCATAACCGCTATCAATGGTTCTCAAACTTGTAATCTGGGGAAATTCAATCTAGTAAAACATTGATCTAATTATTAAATTCCTCTAACTTTTGCCTTTAGCTCCACCCGCATTGTAGGTTTTCGGTGACAAAAAGAATCCTGTATATCCATGCTAAGGTTCATCGTCGAGGAGCTACCTCGACTGTCTTTCAGTTCCATCATTAAATCCACTCCGGACCTTAGGAGTAAATTTCTCATCAATATAAATTAATTAATCAAGCCCAAAAACCAGGTAATTGCTGTAAATCGTCGATGATTTACCTCGACTGTCTTTCGGCTCCATCATAGATCTACTCCAGAACTTCATTAAATTAGTAGTGCTTTAAACTACTTAATGAAAATATTAACGAACGCACTAGTCGCCACTACAATTTTCGAAGGTTTCCCTCGATTTCTCTGAGATGCCATCATCAGATCCTGATTTCCTTATTATGGACCACACTTGGGATATCTCCTTTCAAAAAAAAAAAGAATCATCAAAATCGTTTAAAAGAATCATAAACAACAAAGTTATCCGCGAAAACTCATAAGAGAAAAAAAATACGATCGAATTGAGTGCCTAACCTTCTTATTTTTGATTTTGGTTAAAAACAAATTTGTTAGACGTCCACAAAACAATATTGGGAATCACTCGTCACATCGTTTTAGTGGCACTGAGCGAGACCGGCACATGTGTTAGAAAAGAATAGCGATACACGACGAATTGACAGAATGTCAATGGGACAACCCGTTTCAGTGTTACCAGTAGTGTGAAAGAATAACTCCCTAACCATCTATAATCCCTGTGCGAATCCGATCAAACATTGAAGTTTTAATTAACAGTTACATTGGTATATGATTATATTTAATTATTTTGTTTGGTCAAGCAAACGAAAACAACAATTTAAATGCAATTTATACTTTTTTAACAGAATGGTGACTGAAAATGTTTCCATAATTTTGTGTTTTGTCGCAATAAAGTGGCAACTGAATAGTGACGTAAGTACGTGTCGCTCCCGGAATGCCAGACCTTGTTTTATTTGACCATGTTTCATAGCTATAGCACAGATGACAGATAACTCACTCCATACAAAATGTTCAATACCTACCGCTATAATAGCCTACACGTTTAAGTCAATAGACGCTGTGAACGAAAATGTACCTCACCTTACAAACGTAAAGTGGGTTTTGCTTTGTAGATCGCGCAGTCGCGTGGATATTGCGGATTGCTAGGGGCAGCCCTAGCAATCCGCAATATCCACGCGACTGCGCGATCTCTCTCTGGAAAATCCCTACTAACATCTTCGTCGACAGAGGCAGCTCTGTCGACGAAGATGTTAGTAGGGATTTTTAGTAAAGGTACCTACGTTATAAAATAAAACATGTTTAAAATGTATCCGAATTTATAATTATTTTAACGGAATATATAAAAAAGAATTGTTAAAAAAAATTGCATAGAGGTGTTTTATTTTGATGTAGGTAATGATTCATATTTTTTCCCTTCTTTAAATTCCCAATTGTTAACGTAGAGAATATTCGAAATCGGTCAAATAGTTTTAATAAGTTATCTTTAAGGAATATGCGTAGGTACGTGCGCGCCGCGCGGCTGTTGACAACCCACTGCGCTATGGGTTAGCGGTTGCCCGGCGCTCGGTAGGTGATTAGCGCGTGTAAGTACATGGAGTGTAGTATCTGTAATCTGTGGCTATAGCCGTCCTTTTCTCGCACTGCCTTTTAGTAAAAAATAGCAATAGCCTAAATTAAGTTTAGTTTGTGCACAACAGAATCGACGCCAATATGTTCTCATTTGGGCATTTTGTATGATAGGATAACCTTATATCCAAGTATCCAAGCTGTGTAAAGATTGACTTACGGTGAAAGCGTCAGGGTATGTGTGTTGTGAATCATATTTTAATCAACATACCTACAACTTGAAACTGACCTGCAAATTGCAAAAAACCTAAGAAAATTTGAATTTTGAGGGCTACCCCGGCGTTTCCACCTCAACGACTATATGATTACGCGAGTCGTTAATAAACGGAATCTAGTAAAGAAAAAATAAAGTTTGTTTTCGTCTACAGATCGAATTCGGCAATCAAATCTACCTATCGCTTCTATTGGCTGAGGATCAAAGCATAAGCTTCGGAGCCAAGGCTGCGCTAATGAGAGTACTACGACCCAGAGTGAAGAGGCGTCGCGTCTACATACCGTCGCCACCTAACACTCCTGGAACAGGTAAACTAAAACACAAACTCATCATCTACCTCACGCCCTGAACTGGAAGGTTACCGTGATGCAGCAAATTAACAATTAAAGCAGGTTTGTTTTAATGTCATTCCAGTGTGAGATTAAAACAATCCAGCTTTAAGACGTCATGATAGGCCACTTGCATATAGCTATTCACGAATGTTTCGATTCGGACAGTCGTATTTCTATCTCGTTCGCTTTCAAATGCCAAAAAAGACAGACATACAACTTGTGAACAAAACAATTGCCGCGCAAAAATGCTTTGACGAGATCGTCGCGTTCATTATTTACGGTGAACCTGAACGCTTGGTTGCGTCCACAGAAGGCGTCCTTCGGTTTTCAGTGAGTGACAAAGAACAAGACAATCTCGTATTTGCATAACAGCTTTGCTTAGAACGCTACGTTTGTACCTTTGGTTTCATAAGCAAACCATGTTTGTATCCAGTCCTTCAGTGTCTATCTTCTTTCGTTATTTATAACGATTCTCTGTCTTAGGTGCCGGATCATCAGTAACCACAGCGCAACCAACCAGCTCAATCACCGAAGCCGTCGTATCGGAGTCCGACTTGAGCGCCAACCGCGATGATAACCAAGAAAACCAGTTTATGGATGTCGATGATTCATTAGAACCTATGGTGTTGCTGGCTCCGGATGGAGGTAAGACTGAGACAAATTTTACAGGCAGGGCACATTGCTCGCTGAACGGATTGCCGATGGGGCCCGAAAAATCATTGGATGCGAGTCACACGGGACCGGTCAGTGTGGCGACACTTGGGGGAGGGCATATGTCCAGCAGTAGACGTCTTTTGGCTGAACTGATGATGATGATAACTTAGGCAAAACACACGCGCGGTAATCGTCACGCGTCCTTTTATCCCGGAATATACCATGCTGCCTAGCCTTAAGTTCTATCTGTAACCAAATCCGTCCTTTTAAACAGGACTAGAAGCGTTACTAGACATCCCACCGGACGCCGACGACGAGACGATGGTGGAGCTAGCCATAGCGCTGTCTCTACAGGAACAGCCGCGCAGGGCCCCGCCCGCGCCCTCCGCCCCTCCACCGCCCGCACCAGGGTTTAGTGACGCTACTGCTTCACCTCCTGGGTATGTCGCTATCAATTTTTTTTTTTTTTTAATTTATGTCCATTTAGAACTTGAATAATCGGCCTATAATGTCCCCCTGCTGGGACACAGGCTCTCTCTCTAGGAGAAGGAATGGGCTATAATGCATCACGCGGGCCCTTTGCGGATTGGTAGATGTCATATGTTTTCGAATTTTTGGTTCAAGAACACACCGGTTTCTACACAATGTTTTCCTTCACTATTTTTGCGAACTGTGGTGATGAAATAAATTACACAAAGTAATGCGCCTGCCTGGGTGCAAACCCACTACTTACTGTTCGTAAGTCGGGGCCGCCAACACTGGACCACCGCTGCTCTCAACTAGAACTAATCCACACTAAATTAATAATATTCACAGTGTAAGGGACATGTTCTCGCAAATTGTTACCATGAATTCAGACCATGATACCAAGACCATAATCAAATTTTAAAAACTAACCTATCAGCTTTTTCATACATTTTGATTGTGTAGGCAACAATACACTTTTGTTGTCAGTTAGACAAGAAATAAGTCTTGAATCCATGAAAACAGTGTAGGTACGTGTCGATATCGCTTAAAATGTGTATAAAACAACCGTCAATTTTCATAAACAAACTCTTGGCTAGATATTAATAAGACTCATCACGCAACCAGTTCGTGAGCAGAACTCAGAAAATGAGGGTCTACTCTCTAAGTAACTTTCGGAAACGGTGCCCGTCTGAAAGTAGCTTATACTTTGAAATGAACCCTACTCCCTAATATTTACAAATTCATGAGTTTTGAAAACCCATCGGAAGCAAGGACCAATCGTGTTGTCATTAATTTTTTAGTTCGGTCTCCTAACTAATCTTATGTCCGTAAATGATACGGAGTAAGAAACGACCGTAACTTCGGTCGAAACTACGGATTTCGTACTTAGAGAGTAGACCGAGTTGCGTGATGAGATTTAATAAATGTTCTAGTCTTTTGTATAAAAAACCCAATCAAGCCAGTTTACATACTAACAACTTACATGTAGCAATAACTCCGTCAGTTCTGACGACGAGGGCAGCACGGCGGCTACAGACGGCAGTACACTACGCACGTCTCCCGCGGAGCCGCCCGGCTCGGCCGGCTCGGAGTCCGGCGGGTCTGGCGCTGACAGCATCGGGGGAGTCTCCGGCCGCAGCAGCGCTTACGGTAATATGTCCACAGAACGACTAGAATGGGGATGTATGAAAGATGAACGGAATTAAATCAGGGCAGGAAGATGGTGTTGATATTTTTGTGGAAGTTCATGTGGAGATTTAATGTGGAACAAAAACATGGGTTGTTCTGCGGAAATAGCAAATTCGCATATAGAGGATCTTTTGCTTATTATTGGACCTTACTTTCCCGAGCAAAAGTTTTATAGTTTGGAAGATTTGACAATTTTCATACTTTTTGAGATTTTTTTAAAAGACCAACATTAAAAAAAAAAGTTATGATTGCTTGAAGAAGCATTAAAAAAAAAAAGTTATGAATGCCGAAATAGGGTCCAATAATTTTATAATCAAATGACCTCCATATTACCATATGCGAATTTGCTATACCGGGTACTAACCCATTCAACCCTTTATACAAACAGACATAGATTGCTGGGTCAGATATCATTTAATATAAAAAATGGGAATACGAGTACCAGCACTTGCTTCAAATGGGTGCTTCGATATTATATTTTAGAGTAGACCAGCATGATATACAGTGCTTACATGTGTTTGTGGGACCGCTTTACGGCAGCCATCTTATTTAATCTATGTTTATTTTGCATTACAACGGTATGGAATGTTCTAGGCGAAATGGTGTCGGCTCCGTCCGCTGGGACGATGCCTGCGACCAATATCATCACGGCGCCTGTTGCTATCACAGGCTAGTAAACTAATATACTTTATAAATGTTTCATTACTAACTTTATATAAGTATACATCGTGTAACGTTAAATGCGCAAAACCTCAGACACCCCCAAATGATTTTTAATTCATTTGAGCTAATTCTGAGAGAGAGAAAAGCATTTATAAAAAAATTAAAGTTTTATGTGCTGTTTTAGTTTTTTACTTGCAAGAACTATTATTATACCGCGTATGAGAAAAATTTAATTGGACGACACCCATTTGTGTTTTCTGTTTACCTATTTAGGCGAGTATTCGCACGTGATGGCTTGACCGATTAATAAATAGACAGGGCAACATTTTTAATGAAGATTTTTTGAAAAATGTGATTTATATTACAAAGTAGTTCAATCAATTCTACTCGTGATTCTGATCAATTTTTTTTCAGGTTTTGCGCATTTAACGTTACACGTTGCCGTTGTAGAGTCAGAGACTTAAATTGATAAGCCACTTTCACTACTTTCCAATTTCGCACTTTTCACGGTTACGAATATTACCGACTAAACCCGATTTGTATTACACGGCAAAAATGCGAATAGTGGCAAATGGCTCATAAATTAAAGTCCTCGACTGTAACAGTTTTAAAGAAGCATGGTTTTGGTCTCGTTCATTTTTTATAGTGCCGTATTTTTATTGATACATAAGCTTGCTTCGTATTACTTTAACTTCGCCTTTACAGAAGCTTTCTTTTTTATATTTATTTCTTTACATTGTGATGGTCAATATGAGATGATGCACTTGCTTTTGTTGAATTTAAATAAGCTCACTTTTAAGTTACGAAATCTTGTTAAAACTATTTCATGATCACTTCTAAAACACAAAATTTATTATCATCATCTTTTATTACTTTTATGTTGACACTGAAACAATAAAACTGAATACTATCCTTTAAATGACAGCTGGCCCATCAACGTCAGCCAACCAACCAGTGGCCTCCACATCGCGCACTGTCGAGGCGGAGAGCGAGACACGCAAGTTACACGCACTCCGTCTCTCTCTACTATCAGCCGCGCTGGACGCTCTACCTAGCTTGAGATACTTGCCGGGAGTCAGGGCGATACCTTTCGTACAGGTTTGTTCGATCTTTGAATGTCGTTGTTATGGTGCGATTCCACTGGTGTGCCGCGCAAATGTTTCTTTCGGTGCACTCGCTGAAGTGATCATCGACAAAATGTGCGCAAGTTGAAATTTTGAAAATAGAATAGAAATCAATTTTGCGGCGTTAGTACAAACAGGCTATGGTCAAGCACCAAAAGCTGCCAGTACAATTATTAAACCAGGAAAACGTACCGAAGCGTTTTCCTGGTTTAATTGTACTGGCAGCTTCGTGTTTTCCGAATTAGTACACGTAAGCGTTTTAGCGTTACAAGAGTACAATCCATTCACTTACAATAAATTGTCCTAAATCTTGAATAGCCCATTTTCGTTTTGGACCAAGACTGCCGAAGGACATAACTTTTCTGATATAAGTGTCAATGCCTCAATAGCAATTTCCTATCACCACCCAGACCTGTCAACGTCATTAAAATGCAACTTTTTGCCACAGGTGGTCCTAATGCTCGCTGGTGACCTCGACTCGACCGTCGAAGGCGACCGCACAGTCTTAGACCGGCTTCTAGAACTCCTCGTCTCCGAACTGGACATCCAAACCGACGAGAACCCAGAAGAACGTACAGACAGACGGGAGTTACAGCTGGCTATCATGAGACTAGAGCTGTTGGTGTCTGAGCTGGATATGCATGGAGATGAGACCCCGCCCCCGATTCATGAGAGGACCAATAGGAGGGAGCTGCAGTTGGTTATTATGAGACTGCTTAGTGAGTATTACTTTTTTTTCATTTACGTCGACAGTAGACACTGATTTGAGAGCGTATATTATTTTACCATGTATATTGTAGCGAAAATGAAGATCACTGTGGTTTTTTGCTTTTTTATTGATGCAACATCAGAATAATAAGTGTGAAAGGACTGAAGAGTTTCTTTTAAAACGTTTCCCCACACTAGGAATTTCTCTTGTATCGTGGGCGCGTTTACAAACATTAAAACTCACTAAAACAAACAGCCAGCCTCGAAACAACTATTTGTATACGAATAATTGTTTTGTAACCATTCACTCAGTCGCTACGCCAACCAATGCCCTTTTACCTTCGACTTTAGTTATATCTCGTGCATTAGTGTTCGTGCAGTATTTAGATGTGAGTTGAGTAGCGTTAGTTGTTGGTGGTTAAGTTCATCGTTTTTATTCACTACTAGCCGGCCCGGTGGCGTATTTTCATACAAACATTCAGGCCCTATTTCACCCGCTTATGAGTTAATTTTTTTCCAAAACCTTTTTCATGGGTTGCCGACGTCATAACTATCTGTATCTGTATGCCGAGTTTTAGTCCGATCTAGACGCTATACGCGATTGGCTATAGCTGCGCGTACTGCGCGTACGCGAAACTATAGTTTTGGCGCACGATGATTGGAATTAGTTATTGTCTGGTAAATGACCGTTTTGAAGTTTAAACTTTTATGATTGTTCTATCTAGGCTCATAATAGTTGATTTTGTTATCTCTTAGGTGTCCTGATGGCCCGCTGGAAGACGTCGGGGTCGGGCGGGTCGGGCGGCGCGGTGGCGCGCGCGGAGGTGCCGGGCGCGGCGCACGTGTCGCGGCTGGCGGCGACGGCGCTGGTGCGCGCCGGGGCGCCGGCGCACTGCTTCCGCGTTCTCTCTGCGCTGCTGCCCTACTGGAAGGAGAAGACCTCCGGTAACTAGACTACTTCACATTTCCATATGGATACAGCTGTGCACCAGTGGCGAAAGGTGAAAATAGGGGAAGGCAAAGATAAAAAAATGAGAATTATTTATTTTCGTTTTTTTTTTTCTTTTTTTGACCTCGTTTTCATTATTAGCAACCCCAAAAACCACCAAAATGACACCCATGACGAAAAAACTAAAAAATTTCGTCGACGCTATTTTGGATTTTCATTTTTACCTTATTTTCGCTATCAGTGACGCCCAAAAATTAATAAAATTAAAAAAAACTGATTGTATCATGTCAAAAAAAAACCATTGGTAACTTCCAAATACGATACACCGACCATTACTCATTCTATCTCGTTCTACCACACATACTTTCTTTTTCTGCCCCTGCCGTAACTCGATAATTTTCGGCTTACCTAGGTCCCTACAAAACGGTACTGCTAGCCACATGTCCGCATCCATACAATTTTGGTTCTGAATTCTGACACCCGAGCTCCGGCTTACTTGACGCTACCTGTTGCTTTCTTTGTAAACGTTTTTTTTTGCATTTTTGTAATTACTTTGACACTACGTGTAGTGCCTTGTTCCCGAAGGTAAGCCGGTAGGAATGGGCTTCTAAGGTGCCTTCGGGCCTGTTGTGCACTACTACTTTTCAACCGACTTCCAAAAAGAGGAGGTTATCAATTCGTCTGTATTTTTTTTTTTTTTTTTGTTTGTTACCTCAGAACTTTCGACTGGGTGAACCGATTTGGATGATTCTTTTTTTGTTTGAAAGCTGGTGCTTGTCGATTGGTCCCATTTTAATTTGTTGAAGATCTGATGCTGATCTTCCGAGATATACAAAGGAACTCTTCAAAAATAGACGGCAAATCTGCAGTAATTGCTGCAATCGCTTGTAGGTTCATTGTTCATACTATATCATGACGTAACATCACGCCTGTATGCTCTGAGGGGGTACCTAGATGTGTACAAAACTCCCAGATTTCGACAATGTTTGTTGCCTCTGAACTTTCGACTGGGTTAACCGATTTTGATGATTCTTTTTTTATTTGAAAGCTGGCGCTTTCCGTGTGGTTCCGTTTTAATTTGGTTAAGATCTGAAAGATATAAATGGAACTCTTCAAAAATACACGGCAAAGCTGCAGTAATTCCTGCAATCGCTTGGTTGCTTATTGTTTATGTAACATAGTGACGTAACATTACGCCTGTTTGCTCTGAGGGAGTGCGCAGAAGTGTACAATACACCCAGATTTCGACAGTTAGATATGCTAAGTTCTATTTAATGGGATTCTGGAGAAATAGGCACACCAGAAGCGATTTGGGTAGTTTTAGGAAGAGTACATTCTTGGAGTGATCCCATTTCAATTTGGTAAAGATCTGATGAAGAACTTCGGAAGATAGGCGACGGGAACTCCTCAATAAATGATAGCAAATGTACTGGGATCGCTGAAATCTCATATCTGTCTATTGTTTACACCAGTTCATAAAAAAAAAATCACGCCGGTACGCTGTGAAGGGGTAAGTACATGTGAACCACTAAAAATTGAAAAATAACTTTAGCTTCAGAAGTCGGTGACAATAGTAGATTGTATCATAAGGGAGCAAAATAATATTTTTACGGCGAGGGCGCTTTTTTGAATCCAGAGCGAAGTGAGGGATTCTAGAGTAGAATCCCGAGCGTAGCGAGGGATTCTTTAGTAGAATCCTGAACGTAGCGAGGGATTCAAAGTACGTCGCCCGAGCCAAAAATATATTTTGCGCCCGAGTGATACACTCTACTTTTCATCACCCACTATGAGAAAATAAAAGGCGCCTCATATTTTATTGTAATATTGATATTTAATGAAACAGAGTAACAACTAAATTGAAATTAAGTAGTATCTAATAATAAAACAACTAAAAACTTATATTTACATTTGAGACATTTTCACAATTTTGAAAATTAATTGTTACAGTTTTATTAGGAATAGAGATTGTTGTAGATTTAATTTTATTCTGCGTGTTTGAAATAATGTCAGAATGTGGCTCATTTTGAGGAAAATGTGACGGTGAATCTCTTTGTTTGGATGTAGATGGGCGCGGCGACAGTGGCATGGATGGATTAACTGAAGGTTGCAATTTAATGTTTTCCACGATGCGTTCACATGTTTTCGCCTTGTTCTCAATGGAATCTTCTATATATCCCTCTGCCACAGCACTCGACTTCCATCCTCCATGTCGCTTGAGAACAGTTAAGTCCGCTCCAGAATCTGCCAACAGGGTAGCAGAAGTGCGACGAAAACAATGTCCTGTATATAGCTTGATATCTGGTAACTTCAAATAAGTAGCGATTTCTTGTGGCATGTAAGAAATTTTATTTTTTCCCATAACTTGTTTGAAGCACTTGCCATTTTGATAACGGATGAAAAACCGATTGGTCTTTATATCAGCAGGACGCAGGTCCAGGTATTTCTGTACAATAGTTTTGTATTCTCCTCGGATTACGAAGGATCGGTCAATTTTTGTTTTTGTGTCTGTCAGCTTTACTAACAGTAAATTATCCGAGTGATTTTCGACATCATCAACAGTTATTTTTAAAAGTTCATTGCCACGACAAGCTCCATGTACTCCGAAAATTAAAGCCACCTGTAACAAAACTGAATGTGAATAAGACAAGTACCTATCTATCGAAGTACAGGTTACAATAAAATGCGCATTTTAAAACACTGGTTATACTTTACTAATCCACCATATTATATACATACATAGTTACTTACTTTTACGGCAAGAAAGATGTTGTCGGGTGCCTCATTAAGGAAAGTCTCCACGTTTTTGACTGAGAACACTTTGGATTTTTTAGGTTTAAATCCATCAGACATCCTCTTCAGATACGCTATTAATTTCGAATATGTGTCCAGTTTTACGTCGTTATTAGAACTGACTGTTGATTTTAGCATTGAGTAGGTACTCCAAAGTGTGGAAGGTTGTTTAGTTTTGGCTAAGTACTGGAAGTAGGCCAAAAACACAGATTCTGAAAAATTCTTGGCGCCTCTTGAATTTCTCCATTCAATAAAATTACCATAAGCTTTCATATATTTCTCCCGGGATTTTGCAGGTAGTAGATTATCCATCACATTTCTTGCGTCAGTTCTAATACTATCAGGAGTTAATTCTATACTTTCACTGTCACTTGAAGAACTCATTTTTCAAAACAAAATCATGAATTTCTATCAATCCGTGAAAATTGACGAAAACGCGGGCTATAGTTCGCGCGTTTTTAATTTTATTTCTTTTTTTTTTTTGTATTCAGCCGGCGCGCGGCGCTACTATGGGCCGTCGCACCAGCCAGTCTTTATTCAAACAATATTTGCGTTCGATTTCTTGGGCGCTGAACACAAGATGTTCCAAATTCAAAAAGTGCGCGGCAAAGATAATTGCGGCGCACTTATAAAGAGGATTAAAAACTCATTACTGCCCGCTAAAAGTTTCTTATAGAAAACACCACCTTTGGGTGCACTTAAAGGCGAACCAAGTCGTCTTTTTCGAATAGATGGGATGAAAAAAAACTAAATCAATCAAACAAAGGACTTCTGAAGCTAAAGTTATTTTTCATCCCATCTATAAAGACTGGCGCCGCGCGCCGGCTGAATACAAAAAAAAAAAAGAAATAAAATTAAAAACGCGCGAACTATAGCCCGCGTTTTCGTCAATTTTCACGGATTGATAGAAATTCATGATTTTGTTTTGAAAAATGAGTTCTTCAAGTGACAGTGAAAGTATAGAATTAACTCCTGATAGTATTAGAACTGACGCAAGAAATGTGATGGATAATCTACTACCTGCAAAATCCCGGGAGAAATATATGAAAGCTTATGGTAATTTTATTGAATGGAGAAATTCAAGAGGCGCCAAGAATTTTTCAGAATCTGTGTTTTTGGCCTACTTCCAGTACTTAGCCAAAACTAAACAACCTTCCACACTTTGGAGTACCTACTCAATGCTAAAATCAACAGTCAGTTCTAATAACGACGTAAAACTGGACACATATTCGAAATTAATAGCGTATCTGAAGAGGATGTCTGATGGATTTAAACCTAAAAAATCCAAAGTGTTCTCAGTCAAAAACGTGGAGACTTTCCTTAATGAGGCACCCGACAACATCTTTCTTGCCGTAAAAGTAAGTAACTATGTATGTATATATGGTGGATTAGTAAAGTATAACCAGTGTTTTAAAATGCGCATTTTATTGTAACCTGTACTTCGATAGATAGGTACTTGTCTTATTCACATTCGGTTTTGTTACAGGTGGCTTTAATTTTCGAAGTACATGGAGCTTGTCGTGGCAATGAACTTTTAAAAATAACTGTTGATGATGTCGAAAATCACTCGGATAATTTACTGTTAGTAAAGCTGACAGACACAAAAACAAAAATTGACCGATCCTTCGTAATCCGAGGAGAATACAAAACTATTGTACAGAAATACCTGGACCTGCGTCCTGCTGATATAAAGACCAATCGGTTTTTCATCCGTTATCAAAATGGCAAGTGCTTCAAACAAGTTATGGGAAAAAATAAAATTTCTTACATGCCACAAGAAATCGCTACTTATTTGAAGTTACCAGATATCAAGCTATATACAGGACATTGTTTTCGTCGCACTTCTGCTACCCTGTTGGCAGATTCTGGAGCGGACTTAACTGTTCTCAAGCGACATGGAGGATGGAAGTCGAGTGCTGTAGCAGAGGGATATATAGAAGATTCCATTGAGAACAAGGCGAAAACATGTGAACGCATCGTGGAAAACATTAAATTGCAACCTTCAGTTAATCCATCCATGCCACTGTCGCCGCGCCCATCTACATCCAAACAAAGAGATTCACCGTCACATTTTCCTCAAAATGAGCCACATTCTGACATTATTTCAAACACGCAGAATAAAATTAAATCTACAACAATCTCTATTCCTAATAAAACTGTAACAATTAATTTTCAAAATTGTGAAAATGTCTCAAATGTAAATATAAGTTTTTAGTTGTTTTATTATTAGATACTACTTAATTTCAATTTAGTTGTTACTCTGTTTCATTAAATATCAATATTACAATAAAATATGAGGCGCCTTTTATTTTCTCATAGTGGGTGATGAAAAGTAGAGTGTATCACTCGGGCGCAAAATATATTTTTGGCTCGGGCGACGTACTTTGAATCCCTCGCTACGTTCAGGATTCTACTAAAGAATCCCTCGCTACGCTCGGGATTCTACTCTAGAATCCCTCACTTCGCTCTGGATTCAAAAAAGCGCCCTCGCCGTAAAAATATTATTTTGCTCCCTTATGATACAATCTACTATTTCACTTTTTTGTTTTCTCTGAAGTCGGTTTTATTTTTTGTAAAAAAGTTTTTTATCTCCAATAGATAATGTGAAGGAGCAAATGTTTGTGTGATGAGCATGGACATTTGGTTTCCTAGTCATGGATGTTTGTATGAATATGTATTTACAAACAAAAAGTATTTATGTAGTATTTCAACCGTATGGTGTCCACGACACAAGCCTCGTTGCTTAGTGTGGCACTAGATGGCGCTGTGTGTAATGTCCAGCAATTTCTTTTTTTTATCATGCAATTCAAAAGATTGCTTTTCTCCTTATAGCAATGCGTCTGCGCATCTGTCGCTCTGCCAAGACCGCATTTATAAATATATTTTGGTTCCAGGTTCCGGAACGGCGACTACAGCCCAAACTTTGCTGAAGCCACTACCACCTCAGCCATTGCCCGACATGCAGCCTTTCTTCGTCAAGGAATATGTCAAGAGTAAGTTTGAACCATTGTTTTGTATATTTCCTGTGTGTTATCTCTTGGCGGCAAAAATTATGTATCCGCTCAAATGTCAAGCTTTGACTTGGCCTTTTTTTACTATAACTTTATTATTTTTTATTATTTACCAGGTCATGCACTAGACGTGTTCGACAACTACCCTCAGCTACTAATGGAGATGGCACTCAGACTGCCGTGTCAGATACACAAGCACTGCGACCCGGCGCACTTCGACCAGCGCTGGCGCACGCTGCTGTGCGAGTACATGATGAACCAACAGACGCCGCTCAGGTAATTGTTACGATAACAGTTGGCATTGCAGCTTACCTTGTTTGAACCTGCGTGCCTAGGGAATGCAATCTCTAGTTGGCTACTCCAAGTTCAAATTCTTCGTTCTTGAGATTGGTAATTATTGGCAAAATCGCGTGAGATTTTCTCACCACGAAATTGAATCCTATACATTCCCTAGAAGTGCCGATATAACACTTGGTTACTTTACTAAATAAGCTGTAAGTTAAAAACCACTTGAATGTATCAATAACTACATTTCTGTCTGAGGTTTCTGGTATCAAATTAGTTACTAACCAGTATAAGCCGTAATCCTATTTTGTCTAAAAGTGAGAGTCAAATTCTATTCAAATCTATCATAGCAGCATATTTTTTTTGTCTATTCTGTTCCACTGCTGGGCAAAGGCCTCCTACATTTCTTTCCAACTCTCCTGATGTTTGCCTTTTATGGCCAATTAGTCAGGAACGAATCCAAATCGTCACGCCAGTGTTTCATAGGCCTGCCTCGGTGACAACGACCGTCTTCAGTCTCATTTACTAAGTCTAAATTCTATTAAAGGAAACAAGTCCGCAAACTCCTGCTACTACTGTGCGGTACGCGTGAACGTTATCGCCAACTACGCGACGTGCACGCACTGGACACACATCTGAACGCTGCGCGCGCGCTACTCGCTACCGACCCGGCGTATGACAAGCTTGTACAGCTGATGGACCATTTGAAGGTGGGTGGAAATTAAATCAGTGTATGGGAAAGAAGGAAGGCCTCCCACTAGGTGGACCCATGACTTGGTGAAGGTTGTGGGAAACCGCTGGATGAGAGTCGCACGGCACCATGGCGACATTTGGGAGAGACCTATGGATGTCCTTCGGTTAAAATGAATGAATGGGAAAAAACGATACAATGGTGTCACCTTCACCCAAACAATCTCTAATTATGCGTAGTTGTAGTGTTAATAAGGATGAAATTAGTTTGAAGTCTTTTCTTATAAGTAAACTGTATTCGTTTTATGATAAGTTGCTAAAGTCAGTTATAAAACTGACCTTTGTTAAGCTCTACCATGTTATAGTAGGCCTTATAAAGTCCTAGATGCTTGTTAACTTTTTGGTCTTGCTTTACGTTTTTTGTGTAATAAGCAACGATTGATTTTGTTTGATGATTTAACGCTACGACTACCGTAATAGAAATGCCACTATCTCACAACTGAAACTTGTCTAGCCACATTCTAATTCCAACATTTATTTGGCAGGCTTGCGCAGAGATCGTGAGTGCGCGCACGGGCAACTGGCAGCACACGTGCGCGACTGAGAGGAAGGAAGCGTTAGCGTGGTTGGTGACTGTGGCGAGACGAGTGCACCCGCACGTGGCGCCCACTGTACTGCAGCTACTGCAAGCTGCCTTATGTGCACCACCGCATCATCAGCGAGCTGTTGAGAATAAGGTAAACTCGGACTTGCACTAACCGCTTTTGTCTTTTTTTTTCGGGGCACCGACTGTGCCTTTTTTCTTTTTCTCGGATGTGAAATCTTCAAATAACTTCTCCCACTCTTGGCGGAGCGAGAGAGAGTGTCAGACTTTTACTGACTAAAACCTATCCATGTTCCTTCCTCGCCCTTTATGTTCCGGGGTTGACATCTCTTTGAGACAAGGTCTGTCGTCATAATACGGACGGACGACTAGCTAGCCCATAGCTCACCGTCCACAGGCCCGCGCCTACGATGCACGCCCAGTGCGTCTCGCGCGACGGCTGAGGCGAGAGGTTCTCTCCTTCTCGTGTTCCGCCACCTCCTTCGCTAGCATGACTGCTTCGAAGGGTACCGACTGTGCCTAGTATGGGGCCCCACTGCTACTTCTAATTTAGTATTCTCTTCACTTTGCTCATTGTATTTTGTTCTTTAATGTTTAGTGGTAACCTTACTTACAATGTTCAGTTGTAACTTAGTTTACTTAGGAAGACCAAAGAAACGATAGATGGAATGTGTTAAGAATGAAATGGCAAGAAAAGAAGTGTCTTATGAGATGGCGAAAAATAGAGAAGTATGGCAGAGATATGCTGCACCGACCCCAAGTGAATACGGGCAAGAGAATGGTTGTAGTTGTACCTAACTAGTGTGTGACAATACATTTGTTTTCTGTTTCCGCTAGTTTCCGTTATTGTCCTACAATTTGTTTGGAACTGCCACAAGATTATACGATGTTTGCTTATTTGATTTTGTTGATGTAAACATTTCCCTCGAAACAAATGTACATGTTATACATTGTTACAGCAAAACCCAGCCGACTGGCCTGACCGTGAACGCAGCGCTGAAAACGACAACTTCACCACGGACGGATCCAAGTTCCAGGAGCAGAGAGTTGGACCACTCGTCCAACAGATCTTGAAACAGGTGTGGCCTTTGATAAATAATAAATGATAAATGATCTTTATTTTGTAAGTAGGTTTTCACAAACACTTTTACACGTCAATTTTTTTAAAACTAGATGGGGCCGGTGTTTCGTACCTGACTACTCTGAGAAGAAACATCCGAAACAAACTCAGAGGTCATAGTCTCTTTTGAAGTCCAGACATAATCTTGCTCAATTCACATGAGGATCATGTAGATGTTAGTGTCTGAAATGGTCTTTTGAAGAAAGAACCATACAGATTTGAGTAAACCTGTCCAGTCAGTGCAAGCATTTGTCAGTTATCGTGTAGCTCGACTTATAACACAAGGAGCTCAACGAAACGACGAACAATACCAAAGAAAGGACATTTGGGTAGGTCGCTTATAGAACTCAAACTGCCAGACGGTTGGGGGGTAAAAAAAAAAAAAAAAATGAAATGTAACCCACATGGTCCTCACATTCACAAAAGCGCAAAAAATAAAATAAAATTAATAATAATTTACAAAATGAATGTCAATAAAAATATGATATGTCAAATACACACACATAAAACAATAAAAATTAACTAAAAATGTAAAAAATAATAAAATACTGAACTAAGTATTCATGTCAAGTCATTAAATGTCAAAAAAACCACAAGTAAATATTCATTTGTCTCTATGTAATACTGTTACTGTTAGCTAGCGTCATCCAACTGCTGGGCAAAGGCCTTCCTTCTACTAGGTCTGCAGCGACGCCTTCTGGTTGAGTCAGGGCTCCAGAAATCGGTTATTTTGTACCCCAGCTCATTGGGCATGCGGCAGACGTGGCCAGTCCAGTCCCACTGGCACTGTGGCAGACCTTGAGTTTGGACTTTTGAATGCTTGTCAAAGTTTGTTGAATTTTTGAAATATTCTGCAGAAAATATAATGAAAACATTCCAATATACCTTGATTGCTACATTCTATGATCGTGCACTATATTTAATATTGTTGTGATTTTTTTAGGTGTCCCAAGAAGAGTTGAGGATGTTTGTGAAAGCGTTCTTACTTGAGACAAACTCGACGGCCGTGCGTTGGCAAGCGCATGCTTTACTTCTGGCTATTTACAAGTAAGTTACTACATAACACGACTCCACCATCAAGCACCAGTTCATATGTGATGAACGGTGGTGTAGATGCTCTTCCCGTTAGCTGGTCACTTCTTTATAGAAAGACTAACGGCCATTTTCAATAACTTACTGATACTGACAGGTTTTGGTAAGTTGCCGTCTCTGTCTATTTGACATTTAGCTTACGAAGCGATAGAAACAATGTCACAGAAAAGGTTTCTTTTATTTTTCTATGAATCAAGTGACAGGTAGGTGACCCGGATAGTATATTTCAAGCTAACTTTGTTCATAGAAACACCGATACATACGAGACGTGGCATATTAACTGACAGCCATACGTAAAGTAAGTTATAGAAAAAGACCTTTAATCTTTTTTGGAAACACATTCAAAAATAAAACCAACATTTATTTACGTTACTATAATATTTTTCATCTATACTAATATTATAAAGCAGAAGAGTTTGTTTGTTTGTTTGGTTGAACGCGCTAATCTCCAGAACTACTGGTTCGAATTGCAAAATTATTTTTGTGTTGGATAGTCCATTTATCGAGGGAGGCTTTAGGCTCTATAACATCACGCGACAATTATTAGTAGCGGAGCAGGAATGAAAAATGTTGCGAAAACGGGATTTTTTTTTCTTTAGTTTTTCTCTCTTATGTGACGCAGACAATGTTGCGCGGGTCAGCTAGTTGTAAATAATGAGCAATTATTTAAATCCAAAATCATTTGTGTAGTTAGACATTAAATTTACTTTTATTTTTTGTGTAGCAACTCGGCTCAAGCCGACCAGGCTTCGCTGGTGTCTCTCCTGTGGGCCATCTGGCCGGCTCTGCCGCAGTACGGACGCAAGGCCGCGCAGTTCGTCGACCTGCTCGGGTACTTCACGCTCAAGACGCCTAACATTGATACTGAAGTAAGTTTTTTGAAAACTTCTTTATGCGTGCTGAGCACTTCTTAGATAAACAAAATTCATCGAACTCGCGTGACCGTCACCTAACGCTTTGTAGCACTCGTAGCCGATCCGCTACGGCGTAGCACCACTGGAGCGTGCGCGGGGCACAACCCGTAGCAGATATAGATAATTTGATTTGATGAAATTTGATATTTGTTTTGAGTTTTTACTTCTACCGCCTGTTCCCAATGACTGCCCCGCATGGTTTTATTTTTGAGACAATATGCATCTATTTAAAAAATAAAAAATATCGCTGGACATTAACACACAGCGCCACCTAGTGCCACACTAAGCAAAGCTTGTGTCGTGGACATACTACATTATATACTGTTTTCGTTTGTAAATACATACTTATTATACATATAAACATCCATCTATTTTTTTTATCCATTATCATCTTAGTTTTGGATGTCAATTAATTGGCTGTTTATTTATTGGGAAACGCGGGTCCCTTTTCATTCACTAATCTGGACTCATTCATGATAATTTCCCGAAATGACTACAAATGTGGATTCTCTCTATTGTTTTCGTTGTGGAAGCTGATATAAAAAATGGTGCATCATATTCACAATACTGTTGAAAACATAATTACTTGTTGGATCTCGTTTCTCTGAATACATGTAAAGCCAAATGTTTATCAAATGGTGAAGGAAAACATCGTGAGGGAACCGGCATGTCCTAGCACCAACAATTCTAAGACATGTAGCTTCTACCATTCCGCAGTTGACCCACGTGGTGGATTATAGCCTATTACCTCCCATTGAGAGGAGGTCGTCCCTAGCAGTTGGCACATTATAGGCTGGTGATGATAATGAAAGCCAAATGTTGTGTGTTTACCCAAAAGTTTACAGTAAATTTTGTCTTGCATAGAAATACGTCGGCAGCGCCGTAGAGTTACTCCGCAACCAGAACCAGCTGCTCTCATCCCATGGCAACGCCGCATTGTACGCAGCTCTCGGCTCCTACGTCGAGCTCGACGGGTACTACCTGGAGTCCGAGCCTTGTCTCGTCTGCAACAACCCTGAGGTTCCAATGGCGACCATCAAACTGCCTACCATAAAGGTTGGTTTAGATTAAACATGTTTGTTCTATGTAGTTTTGTGTCGTTTAAAGCTTGACTCATGCTAGATCTTGTCGGGCCCGAGCTGAGTGTAGAAGAAGATATGCTGCGCCGACCCCAAATAAATTGGGATAAGGGCAAGAGAATGATGATGTTGATGATGAAATGGACGCAGAATATTTTTCATTCTTTTATAATGCGTCTGATTACTCAATTGATCTGCTGAGAGTGTCTATTGACCTCCCTCCGCAATAAAATGTAAGTTCGGTTAGTTTATGACGTAGAATTAATTCTTATACCTATTTTGTTAAACTGTATTCTTTGTAACCATGCAAAAATCAATCTTAACCCAACCTAATAAGAGCTAAACACGCTACTGTACGCAGATCGACTCGAAGTTCACGACGACGACTCAGATCGTCAAGCTGGTAAACAGTCATATGATAAGCCGCATCAACCTGCGTATCAGCGATATCAAGAGAAGCAAGATGGTGCGAACTATCAATTTCTATTATAACAATAGAACTGTCCAAGCTGTCCAGGAGTTGAAGAATCGACCGGGTAAGTGGATTTTGTGTTTTAATTGTATTACGCAAAGTCGTTATTGGACTGCCAGTCTTTGTTACACTTATTTGTTTTAATTTTGATTATGATGACGTTAGGCAAAACAAAGATAAATTGTAGATGGAAGTCTACCTCATGTACGTTTCCGTTGAACTTTCTACCTTTTGTGGAGAAATCTTCGAGTCTGGTCGTACGATACATTTATCACTTTAGCTGTCATCGAAGAAGTTTCTTTCGAAGTGTTGACTACTTGTATCACTCTCTCTTTACCAGTATTACAAAACGCTGGTTTCCACCGTCAATAAATTGTAAATCTACTTAATCCATCAGTGAGTTAGAGTATTGGAAAATAATGGACACGTATTTTTTGGTTTTGTAAATCAATGAATATTGACAAAGATAAAACGCATCAAAACTTGGAAGTGGGTCTCGTAACGTCAGAACGCTAAAAATATACCACGGCGTGACGTATTGAGAATTTTAAAAGCGTCGTATCTTCGTCAATTTTGGTTCACGTAACAAATGAAAAAATACAGTTCAAATATATTTTGAAAATCTCACTGACGGACCATTTTTTTCCATTGACAAGCCTATTCCTCACAACATATAGCTTACTTACTTATTTAAATGTTATTTTGTTCAGGAATGTGGCACAAAGCAAAACGCGTGCAGCTGCAATCAGGTCAATCGGAAGTGCGCGTCGACTTCCCTCTGCCGATCGTCGCGTGCAACCTCATGATGGAGTACGCTGACTTCTATGAGAACCAACAGGCTACTGGTACGTACGAAATTAATACCCTAAGCTAAGAATATTAATATGATGATAAAGATACTATAAAACTGGCAAAGACGCAATGCCGACTGTCCTTGATAACCTTAGAAATAATATCGTTTTTTGAAAGACATTATTTATTTTAATCCTTTATCTGTCCCTTATACCACATAATTATGGTAGTGAAGGATCTAATAAAATGCTTGTTGTAGGTGAATCGCTGCAATGTCCTCGTTGCTCACAGTCTGTACCTGCCAACCCTGGAGTTTGCGCCAACTGCGGGGAGAACGTCTTCCAATGTCATAAGTGTCGGTACGTAAAACAATAGTACATTATGGTACAAGTGTGTAATGTTGGTGATTACCGCTGAGGCGCCATTGCACACGGTAATCATCAACACACACGTGTATCATACGACGTTTTTCAACACACTTGAGAATAAAATAATACTAAAATAGATATTTGTCCTTGGAGTTTTCAGGTAGTAAACATTCCATAACGTTAAGGGCTGCACATCTTATATCGGGCGGTGTACAAAATAAATCATTTTCTTCATAACTAGTACTTGTAGACATTTGAATTAATAAATAACTTTAATTTCAACAGTGAAAACGAGTTGTGATTTTTTTTTCGCAATGGCGGGAATAATTGATCAGTTTTCCTATGCGCGCGCATTTAACAATGGCGATCGGCCATAGACTAAAAGAATGAGGTTTCTTTTTTTTGGTTTTTCGCGGATAGCGTTTTAGTCACGTACGCAATGGGGAATTCAAAGTTTTATTTAATACAGAGAAAACAAAAGTTACATTTGAGTGAAAGTTGTATTTATTAAAAACTTATAAGTTGAAATTATCTATGTAGATACGAAGTTGCATGAAATGAGCAAGCAATAGGTACATTAATTTATTTGTATTATTGAACACGATCTTTTTGTATCGAAACTTTTTTAAGAACAAAGCAATTCAACCAATCAAATAAAAAAAAACCCTATAACTCACTTGTGAATAATAGTAATGAAAAAGTCACAGTTTGATAACAGGTGTCATTATGTGCCTAATTGCGGTGAAATTAGAGCCACTTTATGAGCAAGTGTGTTGAAAAACTATTTTCAACACACTTGCTCATAAATATTATTCACAAGTGAGTTATAGGGTATTTTTTTTTTATTTCAATGGTTGAATTGCATTGTTCTTAAAAAAGTTTCGATACAAAAAGGATCGTGTTCAATAGTAAAAATAAATTAATGTACCTATTGCTTGCTCATTTCATGCAACTTCGTATCTACATAGATAATTTCAACTTATAAGTTTTTAATAAATAAAACTTTCTCTAAAATGTAACTTTTGTTTTCTCTGTATTAAATAAAACATTGAATTCCCCATTACGTACGTGGCTAAAACGCTATCCGCGAAAAGCCAAAAAAAGAAACCTCATTGTTTTAGTCTATGGCCGATCGCCATTGTTAGATGCGCGCGCATAGGAAAACTGATTAATTATTCCCGCCATTGCGAAAAAAAATTCAATACTCGTTTTCACTGTTGAAATTATAGTTTTTTATTAATTCAAATGTCTACAAGTACTAGTTATGAAGAAAATGATTAATTTTGTACACCGCCCGATATAAGATGTGCAGCCCTTAACGTTATGGAAAGTTTACTACCTGAAAACTCCAAGGACAAATATCTATTTTAGTATTATTTTATTCTCAAGTGTGTTGAAAAACGTCGTATGATACACGTGTGTATTGATGATTACCGTCCTCGGCTCTCTTAAGACCCTCGCCTAACGGCTCGTGTCTCAATGGCGCCTCAGCGGTAATCACCAACATTACACACTTGTACCATAATGTACTATTATACTTTTCGTTCATATTTATCCAGTGTCTGAGAGGTTGTTCAATATAAACTCAAGCCATCTGACAATAAATCACAGCGAAATGAGCGAATAGCTTCTACATAGGGAAGGGAAAGTCATCATAGTTGTTGGGCTCACCTCTTTCTTTCATTTACGGTCGGTAGATTTAATCAGTTTTCAGAAAACGGGCCCTATCACAATTTTCGTAATACATTAAATCTTCACACCATTCAACCTTCAATAACATATTTTCTTGCAGTGCCATAAACTACGACGAGAAAGACCCGTTCCTCTGTCACGCGTGCGGCTTCTGCAAGTACGCTAAGTTCGACTACACGCTGACAGCGCGGCCGTGCTGTGCCGTCGACACCATAGAGAACGATGAGGAGCGCAAGAAGATGGTGCAGACCATCGGCGGGCTGTTGGACAAGGCAGACCGGGTCTATCGGCAACTGACGTCTAATAAGCCAGTCTTGGAGGTAAGCTTTAGTCCACGTTCGCACGTCCACTGAATTTTGAGCTCTTGATGTTAAGCCCGACTAATAATTTCATAAGTATTATTCCGATGCAAATTTTTTACACGGTTTTGCAATTTCAAGATCAGTGTCGGGTTTTATGTTGCTTAAAATAGGATTCGTGACAAATACGGCTTTACGGCTTTAGTGCAGTGGGCAGGGCTCATTGCTTGCAGAACAGAAGGCCGAGGTCAGCGAAAAGTTCTTGCGTTAGAAGACCTTCCACTAGGTGGACCGATGACCTGGTGAAGGCTGCAGGAATCCGCTGGATGCGAGTCGCACGGGATCGGTCAATGTGGTGACACTTGGGGGAGGCTTATGCCCAGCAGTGGACGTCTTTCGGCTGAAATGATGACAATAATGATATCCTCATAAATATATGGCAGGGTCATGCTTGCTCCACCGTAGAGATACCAAAACAATTCGTTACTCTTTCAATTTGTTTTTTACTTTATCATTCATTTCGTCCACAGTCCCTCCTCCACAAAATAAGCGAGCATCGCCTGGAAGGGCGCACAGCTGACGAGAACAGTAACGCAAGCAGCACATCGTTCAGTGGTGCGCAGATCAATCGCGTCATACAAACTCTTGCGCACAAGTACTGCGTGGACAGCAAGGGACACTTCGAGGACCTGTCTAAGATCATACAGAAGGTGCTGGCTTGCAGGTCAGTAGATATGATGATGATGATGTTTGTGGGTTGTGAATGAAGGTTAAATCGTGTTTGATATTTAGCATCTACGTTTAAATTTTTCGATATCATTTCTTCAGTGGAAGGGACATTAGCAGAACTTATATGCGTGCGTGTGCGCTGCTTTAATAGTCGAGTGCAATGGGGAATACCGTTAAAAGCTAATTGATCTGATCTATTTAAAAATAGATCAGATGGCGCCACGCTGCCATAACTGGTCTCAATCTGACCAAAGAGGTCAAGGTATTTTAAAATATGGAATGACGTTCCTTGATTTTCAACCAATGACGAGGCTTGGAACCAGCTAGCGCCATTAGTTCCACAGTGTGCATCCCTGTTAGACAATTGGTGGAACAAATTTAATGGTACTAGGATTTTCATGGGACTTTTTTTATTGAGTTCTTACAAAAGTGCTGGAGAGAAAGAAAAAAAATTTCGCTGTGCGCATTTTTTTAAATTTCAGTATTTTTTTAGTTAAGAAAATAATTAAATATAAAAAAGCGATATTTAATAAATGTGTTGTTTTTAGGAAAGAGTTGGTGGCGTTCGATAGATCCCAGAGCGAACTGACGAAGGGCGATACCCTACCGGTGTACGCTGGACTGCTGCAGAATTATGATGGTGATGTTACTAAAGGTAATGTTAACCATATACTTTCAACTGTTGTTTCGGAATTCAGGCATTTGCCAGGACGAATTCTTACATTGAGTGTGTATTCAGCAACGAGCATATAACCTATAGAGTGTAAATGTTAGTTATTTTGTTTGAAACCAATTCCGTCAACTGAGAGCTACTCACATCTGCGTTGCCTGCGTTCTGATTGACTGACCAAATGTCAAATATAATACTCTAGAGATGGGGGTAGTGCGCATGCAAGTTTTATCGATATCGATAACCAATGCATCAGTATAGTAGTAATAGTGAATAATACTTGCGTGTTTTCTTATGGAAACCAGTGTATCAATGTGTTATTAGGTTTACCTTATAACACATTGATACACTGATTGATTACAATTGATTGATACACACAAATAAATTAATTTAAAAATCTGTGAATCAATGTGTTATTCACAGATTTTTAAATTAATTTATTTCGTATAAATTCTTCTGACCGCTTGTATCTCATTATTTCTTCCTTTTGCTGAGGAAAGCTAGGCTCATCTTTCTCTCCTTCTGTCATAATAGGTTTCACAAATATTTTTTTATTTAATTTACTCGAAATCAATGTCGACACAAACCTTGATTCTTGGTATGCAACACAAGTGATAAGAGCATAGAAAGAGATAGTTTAATACGGATTGCGTTATGTGGAAGCAAGACGCATAGACATACATCAATTGTTTCACTTACTTGAAACTATTTGATCGAAATTTAATTTCGGAATATGAAGACACGTACACACAGATCCAATACTGGTTTTGTACTGTTTTACTGACAGCGAGCGTCAATATTTATAAATGACAAATCATATAATAGTTGCAGAGGCAGCTGGACTGACATTACCACTCTATCTACACTATCTACACTAATATTATAAAGAGGAAAACTTTGTTTGTTTGTTTGTTTGGTTGTAATGAATAGGCTTAAAAACTACTGGACCGTTTTTAAAAATTCTTCCACCATTCGAAAGCTACATTATCCACGAGTAACATAGGATATATTTTATCCCCGTACTCCCACGGGAACGGGAATTACGCGTGTGAAACCGCGTGACGTCCGCTAGTAGGTTATATACTCGATGGTATTCAGGGTGTTAAACTCTTCGATCAATAATAGTACTAGATTACCACACACAAATACTTTTATCTACCCAAATATCATAAACCCTCTCTAATGCGTTCAAAAACCATAGGCAATGACCAGCATTACCAACCTGCAGAAATGAACGGTGCTGTAATGAACTCATAACGCAACTGTAAACAGTTGCGTTATGAGTTTTAAATTTGGAACAGGTGTCAAATTCAAGAGAGTGTGCTATTCTAGTACCACCTACATTAAATCAGATATCGAAAAAAAAAAAAAAAAAAAAAACCCCAATTCAGTATGATTCTAATTATAAATCGCACGACATTTTCGATCTCGAGTGACACAAGAATAGTGACTTTGTTCGTTTGCCTATGATTTAAAAAAAAATGACAGATATCCGAAACGCCGCCATTTCGAGCTGTCATTTGTTCGTTAGCTTTTTATTTCCAGTAACCCATTCTTTATTTCTGTCGAAAATGAGTGATAGTGACTCAGAAATTGACATGAATACTCCGCCAGATATCGTAAATGCAGCGACGAATGCAACTAATAACCTGTTGGCACAAAAATCAAGGGCCAAGTAACAATGCAGGTCATTTCCCTATGGTTCCTGAACCCATCATAGAGCCCTTATGATATTTGGGTAGATAAAGTAGTGTATGCAACTATACATAATTAGGCATTACAACACTCGTGTGATGCTATTAAGAAACTCGCCTTCGGCTCGTTTCTTAAACCCACACTCGTGTTGTAATGCCCTTCATTATGCACAGTTGCATAAACTACTATTGTGGTCTTATTTCAAATTAGTATGGTCCAAGCATAGCCAACATTAAGACGTCAAAATGCCGCAGTGCGAGTTCAAAAACTGTGTAAAAAAACCACCGTAACACCAAGGTTTTGTGGAAGAAATATTTTTTTTTTTCGGTAAGTTTATACCGTATGTCATCATTCTCTTGCCCTTATCCCAATTTATTTGGGGTCGGCGCAGCATGTCTTCTTCTTCCATACTCCTCTATTTTTCGTCATCTCATCAGACACTTCCTTTCTTACCATATCCTTCTTAACACAGTCCATCCATCGTTTCTTTGGTCTTCCTCTACTCAAATACCCATCCACATTCATACTCAAAACTTTTTTCACGACATTTTCCTCATTCCTCCGCATCACATGCCCATACCACGACAACCGATTACCACACAACTTTTCAGTCACCGGCGCCACTTTCAGACTTCCTCTAATATACTCATTCCTTACTTTATCCATTCGCGTAACACCACACATCCCCCTTAGCATTCTCATCTCCGCGACATGCAGATGCCTTTCATTCATCCCTTTTGTGGCCCAACATTCTGATCCATACAACACAGCAGGTCTAACCATTGTTTTGTAAATCTTCCCCTTAAGTTTTAGGGGAATGCGGGAGTCGCAGATTGTTCCCGTGACCTGCCGCCATTTCATCCATCCCGTGTTAATTCTGTGCTTTACACTACGATCTATTTCGCCATCGCTTTGCATGAGTGAACCAAGATACCGAAAGTCGGAGCAGACAGGAAGAGACGCGCCATCTAGCGCTATGGCTCCAGAGCTGGAGAGACCGCCAAAATCGCAGAACATGTATTCAGTTTTGGTTCTGCTGATTTTCAAGCCAACATTCTCCAGTTTCTGTTGCCATCTCTCCAGTCTGCTCTGGATCTCAGGTCCATTTTCACCGACAAGAACAATGTCATCGGCAAACAGCATGCACCAGGGTGCCTCTTCTTGGATGTCCGACGTCAAAGCGTCCATGATCAACAAGAAGAGGTAAGGACTTAAAGCCGACCCTTGATGCAAACCTACAGCCACACTGAACTCATCGGTGTTGCCAGCAGCTGACCGGACGTAGGTACAAGATTGACTGTACATAGCACGAATTAACTCTACATACTTCCCAGGTATACCTTTCTCTTTCAAGGCCCACCACAACACGTCCCGAGGTACCCTATCATACGCTTTCTCCAGATCAATGAACACCATGTGCAAGTTTTTGTGTGCACGTCTGTACTTCTCGCACAATTGGCGGAGTGCAAAAGTGGCGTCCATTGTTCCTCGACCTGGCATAAACCCAAACTGATTTTGAGTGATCTTACTTTCCTCTCTTATCCTTTTCTCTATCACTTTCTCCCATACTTTCATACTATGTGACATGAGCTTTATCCCCCGATAGTTGTTACAGTCCTGCACGTCACCTTTATTTTTGAAGATGGGCACAAGCGAGCTATTGCACCATTCTTGTGGGATCGTTCCTTAACAACTTATTGAAGAATAAAGTCAGCCACATACATCCGTCTTCTTTTAAACACTTCCACACTTCTACTGGTTTATACCGTATGTGTTTTTCATAATATAAAAACAATTAAATAGTTAATAAACTCAAACAGCTAATTATATTATGATTATTTGGCCAATGTTTGCTACAACGCACCAACTATTGTATCAAACATCGACAGTTCTTGAACAGGGAATGTATGGAGTAGTGTTGTTATTTTTGTTTATCGTTTTTCTAGTGACCCATTTCGCTGTGCCGAATGGATATCTTTTGTCTCGAAAGAAAGAGGAAAAGAAATATGCAACCCTTATAATGTCATTAATTAACTTACCTAGATTACTATTTCAGATACTTTTGTATAAAGAATACGCCGAAAACACGTTTCTTGATTTTTTTTAATTTATTAAGTTTTTTTATTACCCTATTCGTTGTAATAGCGGCAATGTAAAATCAAAATCAAAGCATTTATTTCAAGTAGGCCAATAACTGGCACTTTTAAATTGTCGAAACAAAGATGACATTTAAATATAGCTACAGTCCCAGTCACAAGACATAAAAACTGTGAAAGTACTGTAGTTGCCCATTTCCTAGCGTAAAATAGTATTTTTACCTTTTTGAATCGGTCAAAAATATTTGTTACCAACTAAAAAAAATATTCTGCAGCTCTACGTCTTTCAATACTTACTGTGTTCTAAATATTGAAATGTGATACCAAAAATTACGTTTAGTTCTACAATAGAATAAGCACGAAATTGTAAACAAAAGGTTTTTAACCTAAGTACTCAGACCTAAGGTTCATTCTAGAATAAATATTTTTGTACTGATGACTTTTTATTTTCAAGCAACATTTTAAATTTGTTCTTTTAATCCTTTCTTCGATGAAAGGACTTAAATCAATATATTTTGCAATGGTAATTAAACTTTACGTTTAAGCAATAAGGTTTATATTAAACTGTATTTTGTTAGTATTATTAAACCTTTTGCTATGAAATGTAAATGTTTGCGTGTGTGCAAACGTGGCCACTTGAGCGACGTATTTTGGTTTCTGATCCTTAATCTAGTACTATTATTGAACGAAGGTTAAACTAGATGAATGTCGTGTTTCAAGTTGGTGAATTACTCATCAAAATCAAATAAAATAACTTTTAAAATGTGACCAACTCGGCTTATAAAAATAAAAATAAAAATATCTTATCTTATCTTATCTTATCTTAAAAAACGAATTGATCGAGAAGCAAATTTCAATTTTTTTTTTTGTGTCGTCGTGTATTTTCGTTCGCTATATTCCAGTCCAGTATAACTAGTTAGTGTGTCAGGTGGCGGGTGCTACGGCTGCGCGCTGTCGTGCGCGGAGCACTGCCTCACACTGCTGCGCGCGCTGGCGTCACAACCTGACCATCGCACGCGCCTGTGTCGCTTCGGGCTCGTGCAGGAGCTGGTGCAACACAACCTGCACCGCGGGACTCCACAGGTAACATAAACCTCTAGCGTGCCGCCTCAACAAGCGAGAGAGTCGTAGCGATATTTTCCTATAGAAATACTCTGAATCGCCGCGATTGGAGGCGGCTCCTAAAACGCTAGCCCCTGTCGTCGCTAGTGTATTTAAGTGGAAGTGGTCACATAAAGGATCACACGAAAACTGTTATCTATGACTTTGGCCAACTAAAAATCAACGATAAATTAATCGTCACGACATAGTGGGAACGGGGCCTTAAACAGTATCCCAACCTAACCTAAACCTAACCATCTTCTTTCCATGTGGTTTATAGTGCCTTGTGTCAGAGTTTATGTCACCCACAGGCCTCTGACGTAGCTCTACATGCCGTCGAGTAATATCTCTTGGGTATGCTGATTTCCGCACGATGTATTCTTTCACCGAAGCAAGATAATTTATTTTATCTACCCAGATATCATAAACCCTCTTTAATGCGTTCAAAAACCATAGGCAATGACCAGCATTACCAACCTGCAGAAATAAACGGAACTGTAA
The DNA here is from genome assembly GCA_916618015.1 of Xestia c-nigrum. Taxonomy (NCBI): domain Eukaryota; kingdom Metazoa; phylum Arthropoda; class Insecta; order Lepidoptera; family Noctuidae; genus Xestia; species Xestia c-nigrum. The sequence continues at coordinate 22,222,450 of OU745246.1, forward strand.
TGAACTCATAACGCAACTGAAAACAGTTGCGTTATGAGTTTTAAATTTGGAACAGGTGTCAAATTCGAGTGAGTGTGCTATTCTAGTACCACCTACATTAAATCAGATATCGATTAAAAAAAAAAAAAAAAACCCCAATTCAGTATGATTTTAATCATAAATCGCACGACATTTTGATCTCGAGTGACACAAGAATAGTGACTTTGTTCGTTTGCCTATGATTTAAAAAAAAATGACAGATATCCGAAACGCCGCCATTTCGAGCTGTCATTTGTTCGTTAGGTTTTTATTTCCAGTAATCCAGTTACGAGTAGACAAATTTTCTGATAAGTTCTTTATTTCTGTCGAAAATGAGTGATAGTGACTCAGAAATTGACATGAATACTCCGCCAGATATCGTAAATGCAGCGACGAATGCAACTAATAACCTGTTGGCACAAAAATCAAGGGCCAAGTAACAATGCAGGTCATTTCCGTATGGTTCCTGAACCCATCATAGAGCCCTTATGATATTTGGGTAGATAAAGTAGTGTATGCAACTATACATAATTAGGCATTACAACACTCGTGTGATGCTATTAAGAAACTCGCCTTCGGCTCGTTTCTTAAACCCACACTCGTGTTGTAATGCCCTTCATTATGCACAGTTGCATAAACTACTATTATCTACCCAAATATCATAAACCCTCTCTAATGCGTTCAAAAACCATAGGCAATGACCAGCATTACCAACCTGCAGAAATGAACGGTGCTGTAATGAACTCATAACGCAACTGTAAACAGTTGCGTTATGAGTTTTAAATTTGGAACAGGTGTCAAATTCAAGTGAGTGTGCTATTCTAGTACCACCTACATTAAATCAGATATCGATAAAAAAAAAAAAAAAAAACCCAATTCAGTATGATTCTAATTATAAATCGCACGACATTTTCGATCTCGAGTGACACAAGAATAGTGACTTTGTTCGTTTGCCTATGATTTAAAAAAAAATGACAGATATCCGAAACGCCGCCATTTCGAGCTGTCATTTGTTCGTTAGCTTTTTATTTCCAGTAACCCATTCTTTATTTCTGTCGAAAATGAGTGATAGTGACTCAGAAATTGACATGAATACTCCGCCAGATATCGTAAATGCAGCGACGAATGCAAATGCGAATACAACACTCGTGTGATGCTATTAAGAAACTCGCCTTCGGCTCGTTTCTTAAACCCACACTCGTGTTGTAATGCCCTTCATTATGCACAGTTGCATAAACTACTAATACAATATTACACATGAATCCGAAAAATCAGAGGTTTGAGGACCTGTGACTGTGCAGTCCGACGGTCACACCACTAAGCCACAGATTACCAGATACTACACTCCATGTACTTATTACACGCACTAATCACCACAACCCATAGCGCAGTGGGTTGTCAACAGCCGTGCGGCGCGTACGTACGCATATTTCGGTCGACTTAACGATAGTTTTGAAATCGATATGGTTACAACTGAGATGTTATGTAGATCTAGCAAGAGAATAATAAAATAAAAATTCTTATTAAAACTATTTGTCCGATTTCGAATATTCTCTACGTTAAAATTTAACAATCGCGAATTTAAAGAAGGGAAAAAAGTATTAACCATTACATCAAAATAAAACAGCTATAAGCAATTTTTTTACTAAGTATTCTTTTTTATTAATTTTTCGTTGTTATACTTATTTTTAACACTAATTGTAAATTCCGATACATTACAAAACATGTTTTATTTTGTAAAGTAGGTACCTATACTAAAAATCCCTACTAACATCTTCGTCGACAGAGGTAGCCCCACTTTACGATTGGTAGGTTAGGTACATTTTCGTTCGCAGCGTCTATCGACTTGAAAGTGTAGGCTAGTATAGCGGTAGGTATTGAACATTTTGTATGGAGTGAGTTATCTGGTAATCAGTGACTAAGCTATCTCAGCTATAACATATCCATGTATGACAAGCCCACGTTCGCCACGGCTTGAGACTACTTTTATTTGGAACGTATCCCAGCCCTTTTTGTCTGTGCCAAAGCACATCAAATTCTGTCCTGAATAATGTCAAGTTATTGTATAATCTTACTATACTAGTGCTAGAAAGTTATATCTAATGTATCTTTTTCACTCGGTCCCATAATATCACTATGTTAAACAAGACAGGTTAGGACGCGATTGTCGCCTTTCTGAATCTAATGCGTCGATTCTGTGTTGAGCCTCTTAGGAAATATAGCGTGAAACGTCTCACATAACTATGCCTGTAGTAAAGAGTCTTTAAAATAAATTGCTATTTGAAACAACTAATAACAAATATAGAAGTGAATGTAACAGTAACTTGTTTTATGATACAAATATTGTTTTCTTTAGTGCCAAGAAGAAGTGAGAGCATTGATCTGTCTGGTTACCCGTGACAATCTCCCAGCGACTGAAGAACTATGTAACTTGCTGTCGCAACGAATCACTCTCTCGCTCATGGGACACGCTGCTTCACAAGATCATAACAACTCGGTAAGTGATTAACGACTATGAACCTTACCGATATCCAGATAAAGTTCAATTTGGAATGTGATGCTTTGATAACGGGTAGTTCAACAATATCATAGCAACTCTGTAAGTGATTAACGACTATGAACCTTACTGGTACTTTGATAAAGTTGAATTTGGAATGTGAGGCTTTGATAACGGGTAGTTCAACAAGATCATAACAACTCGGTAAGTGATTAACGTATATGAACCTTACTGTTATCCAGATAAAGTTGAATTTGGAATGTGATGCTTTGATAACGGGTAGTTCAAAAATATCATAGCAACTCTGTAAGTGATTAACGACTATGAACGTTACTGGCACTTTGATAAAGTTGAATTTGGAATGTGATGCTTTGATAACAGGTAGTTCAACTAAGAGTGAATTTGTTTCAGGTGCGTCCATTGGTGCTTCTACTCGGTTCCCTTGTCAAAGTCCAAGATTCAGTTGAATGTTGGGAGGCAAGACTTCGATGCATTGTGAGACTATGGGTTTGGTGCGTATTTTTATAACCTGCGTTATTTTGTTATCTATGATAGGTATGGTAGCGTTTTCCGGTCAGGAGGGTTACCATGACATCTAAAAGCAAGGTTGTTTTAATGTCATTCCAGTGTGGGAAAGAGACAAGGGATGATAATGAGTCTGCCTTTTTACCCGACTACGGCAAAGCCAAAAGGAAAGGTTATGATGTCAGCAGTCTATGTATGTTTGTATTAACGTATGTTCCTCCGTAGCGCCAAAACTATTCATTCTGCTTTGATGAAAAAGGTGTCAATCGATACGTTATTATGGCCGGGGTAACATAGACTACATTTATCTGTAGTCGTGTTTTTTAATGGTAGTATACCGCGCAAATTCTTGTTTACTTACATTCGCTTCGTATTCAATCTAAAATTCATTTTGTTTCGTTAGGTGTTGCCCTCAACTAACAGAAGTCGCCGGTATCATGCCGGCAGCGAACACCATACTGAAAGCAGAGGCGTTAGCTGTCATGCCAGGCATCAACTCTTCTTCGCCGAATTGTAAGTATTTAACTAAATCTGTCTAAAAATAATAAATCTTAATAAAAGCATAAAGCTAAATTACAGTTGATTTATTATGCCCTAGAACAGCGGTTCCTAAACTTTTAAGGGTACGGAACATAGTGAACAAAAAATTTAAAATATTTTAGAAGTGAACACACATTCTTCACATTTCATAATAATGTACAATCGTATGCGTCAAAAAAACCTTATTTGTGTAGCGAACATTATTTGTGTAGCGGAGACCTTGGTGATTTTCTACAGAACCCACTTTAGGAATCGCTGCCCTAGACTTTGAAAGGGATATTTATAATCTAATGTAGAACTTTAAAATCTTTGTGTGAGAACAGCTGCATTATTATATGGAAGACTCGAGGTGTGTTTGCAGATACAGTGCTACAAGGATTTTTTGGCTTTCGTATGACATTGACAGGCCTTGTTGATGGACATTTTAGTAAAATAGTTCCGATTTGGAGCACGTGCCAAAAACTCCTTGTACAACTTTAAGTTTAAACCCTTTTACATTTTGAGTATACGGAACAACACATTTTTCTTATAAATCTTTAGCATTTGTTTATTCGATTAGGGACGTATTAGTCGCCATTTCCTTTTATTCTCCATTAAACATTTGCCCCTTATTACACAACATATTGGAATTATTGTACTTGAGGTTGTTTATGTAATAAAATCAACGTACCTATAACGTTCTCACTCCCGGGACGCAGGCCTCTTCTGTTCGTTCCGGTGTTTTTTGTATTTCAAAAACAAAATAGCACTAAAATCTCGTTTGGTAATAAGGAGCAACAATTCAAATCGCTTGTTAGAAATCTTAGCATGTATTTAGCAATATAAACCGTGAAACAAAACAACATCTATATGAGGAGTAGTCCTGAATTGTCACACAGCGCACCAGTTCGCGCTGCAGCAGGTAGCGCTGCCATGCTTGCGCTATATGCAGCAGCTCATGGCGCCCGCGCCGCCGGTCGCGCAGCCCGCCCAACCGCAGCCCCCGCAACCGGCCGATGCGGAAGCACCGAAAGATGCACCTAAGGTAGGTCAAATTTTTATGTTTGTCAAACTTGTTTCAATTAACTCAACTACATTCGTTGATTGACTCCAAAAATCGTCAATCATCAAAGCATTTTTTTTATATTATTGGGATCGATACAAAGTTGAGCTGATTATGATCTTTTAGGGTAATAGCTAGTAAAGCTTTTGGTCAAACTTGTTGTAACGCAAACATTTTTCATAGTGTTAAAGGAATTAGTCGTATAAAAACCTCATTCCCAGCAAAACCTTTACAGCAATACAAGTTGTGTCATAAAGTGTTATTGTTTGTGTCAGGAGAGTGTACCCACCGTGGTGTGCGTGACGGGCACGGCAGCAGCGTCGTCCACGGGCGGGGTGGTGGTGGACCTGGCGGCGTGGCTGGCGGGGCGCGTGCCGCACGCACACTGGCGCCGCCTGACGGGCACGCGCGGGCCCGTGCCGCACGCGCAGCACAAGCCCACTCCGCACGACACGCACCTCGCCACCAAGTATCTCGCTAAGTGGCGCGAGAGGGTAAGCACACTACAACCTTCATCTATTAGTAGATAATAGTTAAACTATGGCGTCAGACCGATTCGGTCTGGCTTCACATACGATAACAGATGTAACAGTACCCTTAATGAAGCCGAAAGGTGTTGTTCTCCCCGTCATTGCGAGCATTTTTTTGGGTTCTCGACCGTCTCGAAAACCTAATTACGTAGAAGAAGAGAGAAGAAAATCAAGCATTTTCATCTTTTACATCCCGTACTTTATTCCTTTAGTATAGTTTTCAATCCACTTTTTTTATAATCACCTCCTTAAAATATAGTGAAATATTATAGTGGCACTTATGTTCGTGTACAGACGATGCTGTCGCACGGCATGCGTCCTCTCGCGCTAGAGGACGGCGGATGGCTGCGTCCCGTAATGTTCGACCCGAGCTCGCGCATCGCCCGCGACACCGCCTGCCAGATGGTCAAGTCGCTGTGTGACTCCTATGACAGGACTAAGGCTGTAAGTAAATTTTCGCTAAATAGAGTATGGAAAAAATGAGGGCGCTGTTAGCGTCTTTCTGGCATCCCTGAGCAGTGACAAGCCAATGATATTGCCGAGTTTGACAGAAAACGCGGTATTACCAGATAGGAAATACGTAGTTCCTCGATTCGCCATCATCTTAACTTTTTTATCGGGCTTTACTAACTTTATTGAACAGCGTCTGTAATGTGAGAACTGTCTAATTAAGTTCTCACTAAACTTCTAGGTAAACACATCGTAACGGTACCAGAAGCAGTATGAACGTGCATGAAGCGAAAATAATTTATAAGGATCTTAGCAGATGGCTTTCTGAATATTTTGCATACCGTCATAGAAAAAGGGGTTCATTGTTCGCAATAAAAATTACATGGACTGGATCTTCCACGTTAATGGAATCGTAATATCACTCTAACTGTTTTTAAGTGAAAGCAGCATAACAATTCTTAATTTGATTAAGAATTGTTATGCAAATTGGTTTCGAGCAAACTTCCCCCGTATTCACAAACGCTCGGAATGAATTTTCATTCGACAAGTCGTGTGTCTATCCTTTTTTGGCGTAACCAATACGAACGAGATAGACATACGAATTCCCGAATCGAAGCATTGTGAATATGGGGAATGATCTACTTATTATTTGCAGGTGTTGATACTGCTAACCAGCTTCTTGCCCGAAGTGGGCAGCGCCGGAGAAGCCAGCGAACAGTTCTTGCAACTTTATCAAAGTAAGTTTTACCCTTACACACAGATTCCGATTCAGATCCAGGTTTATTTGATCTTCGAGAGGTTTGAGGAACAGTGTAAAGTTCTTCTATCTCTGTTGAAAAGGAAGGGTCTTCCGACCAGACAATGTTGATGTGCGTGACCATCGCTGCATCGTACCTGGGGGGGCTACTCTCTAAATCCGTCCAGCGCAGCGTCAACGAAGATATAGAGCCCGTCCGAAAGCAGCTTTATACTTTGATATTAGCTTTATACGTTTTACTCCCTTTATTTTCGGATTAATGAGTTTTAAAAACAAATCGGAAGTAAGAACAGATGAAAAATCAAGTTGTCATTCATTTTTAGTACGGGCCCCTAACGAACTTTATGTCTGTAAGTGATACGGAGTAGGAAACGCCCGTAATTTCGGCCGAAACTACGGGTTTCGTGCTTAGAGAGTAGACTTCCTAATGTAGTTCGTATGTGGCTTGTAAATACCGCCATAATGACTACATCAATGTATAATAACATTTCTGTTTTCCGTCATTAGCGCTAGCATCGGAAGCTCCTTGGAAGCAGTTCCTGGCACTCCGCGGCGTCCTGCAACTGATCGCCGATCTCATGACCAAAGAGATCGAACAACTACACCGCCTTGAAGAGACTACACTCACCTCGGATTTGGCACAAGGTAATACGTATAATAATTTTGATAAGTACTTATTATAAAGTTCATATTATAAATAAAGAGTGTCAGAACAAAAAAGTTGTGGTAAAGTAAATAAAACGCGTGCGTTTTTTTCTGGCAATCGAATTTAAACATTTGAATGAATAGTATATTTTTCAATCTTGTTAACTAATTTCTGAAGCAAACCAAACTGCGCACCACAACCAAACAGTTACTGTGACGCTCGAGGTTTGAAGATATCTCAAGAGTAGAAACACGCCGTCAGTCGCATATGACATACTTACCTGCCCAAACACACTGAACGTGTCTAAGGCGGCTCATTTCTTAGGTTACAAATTCTCCAGCGCGGTCCCGGCAGTGCACAAGTCCTCGGTTGCGAGCCGTAGGCAGCTCAAATTCGATGCGAACACACAAGTTAAGTCAAATACAAATGCGTCCACACTTTTTCGCGGCGATCTTGTTGTGTGTTCGTTTTGCGCCCGTACCGTATTCGTTGCGCACCCGCTCTGGTTTGAGGACGCTCGCGTAGTACGATAAGGCCCTAAAGGGTCCGAGCATTTGCCTCTTGCAGATTTCAATGCCATTTTGGGTTGGGCCTTTGACGTTGTCGTGACCTCTACCTTTTGTTTCCCACCAGGCTACGCTCTAAAGCGTCTGACGGAGCTGCTAGCGATGTTCCTGGAGGAGAGCGGCGCCAGACGCACATACAAGGGGCGGCTGGTGGGCGCGGTGCTGGGCGGGTACCTGTCGCTGCGGCGCCTGGTCGTGCAGCGCACGCGCCTCACCGACGACACGCAGGAGAAGCTGCTGGAGCTGCTGGAGGAGATGACCACTGGTGAGTGTTGCAGGGAGATTGTTTCACAACCGTGAGGTGACTGGTACCAGTGATGAGCCTCACGACGATTTTGGTAAGCTCTTTCCAATCTGCAAAAAATAACACTAAGGAGACTGACATTCCTTATTTTTCTGCAGGAACCGAAGCTGAAACAGCCGAGTTCATGGCGGTTTGCATAGAGACGGTGCAGAAGTACCCTCTCCATGATTACCGTACACCTGTGTTCATTTTCGAGAGACTCTGCTCCATCATCTACCCAGAGGAGAACGATGTTGGGGAATTCTTCCTTACGTTGGAGAAGGATCCACAGCAGGAGGACTTCTTACAGGTATGATTGGATCACTTTCTGCATCAAGGAAGCTATCATAGAATAGAATAGAATTTCTCTTGTTTCGGGAATCCATGACTCAAAAGCTGTTACTCAAACTTACGACTATGTTAGTAAGCAGTGATAAAACAAACAAGATAACAAATAATGGTGGTGATCTACCATTATTTGTTATGCTGCTGCTAGTAGTTCGTCCCGGCTGTTATTTGTAGATCTTTTACTGGCAGTTGTGGCCCAAAAATCTGACAACCAGTTTTACCAAAGGGTATCGTATTACCCAGTACTAACTGGATTGTGGAGGTCAGATAGGCAGCCGCTCCATGTAAAATACTGGTATTCAGCTGCATCTGGTTAGTCTGGAAGCCGATCTCAACAAGGCTAGGCAGATGATTATAAGAAGATATTTCACTATACGCAATCAACTAAACGTTTCGTCCCCAGGGCCGCATGTTAGGCAACCCCTACTCGTCACTTGAGCCGGGTATGGGTCCCCTGATGCGCGACGTGAAGAACAAGATATGTACCGACTGCGAACTGGTCGCCTTGCTGGAAGACGACAACGGTATGGAGCTGCTTGTGTGCAACAAGATCATGTCGCTAGACCTGCCCGTCAAGGACGTATATAAGAAGGTAAGTCAAGTTCAAATTCAAAATAATTTATAATCTATTCACAAACAAGATTTATTAGGCTTAAAATTACGGTAGCTAGATAAGTTTGTGATTTTTTCGGATGGGAAATCATCAAATGGCTTCTCCCACTCTGGGCGGAGTGAGAGGGAGTGTCAGACTTCTGACTAAACCCCATCCATGTTCCTTCCTCGCCCTTACGACCCGGGGCCGCGGTATCTTTTTCGAACAGTCGCGCAGCCCGAGAGACTGGTGCCTGCACTAGGAAAACCTGTATCGTAGATCACCAGGGTCCCACCACACCTCACCCATACCAATACGCGGCGATAGCTTCTCAGAAATATAACAAAAAAAAACTGATCCCAACATTTTCTCCAGTTATGCAAACATTAATGGATCATCATTTCAAGATTTTAGTGTTGTTCACGTAGTAAAAGATCTTCATTTTCGTGAATACTACAATCCCATCCCTCGTTCAACCTAACAACCTGTATATAGAACTTGTGAGTAGTCAATGGAAAATGAACGATAATCTCGCTGTTTATGTTTTGGAATAGCTTGTGGGTAAATAGTGATGGCGCGTGTGTCGGACCATTTAGTTCCCTTCAAAATGGTGGAGCTGAATGGTGCTGATCCATGCGTCATGTTCGTGAACGGGCGCTGTCAGTTGTGACTGGTCCATCTCTTAGTCGCCATGGTTTATTTGAATTCATTATTTTGTTTTTGAGTTGTATTTTATTTTTGTTTTGCTATGGACAATTTTAACGTGCACATCTTGCTACATCTCACATAATATACCATCTCAACAAGAATGATGTAACCAAGATTTTGTAACAATATTTTGATTTAAAAGAGTGTTCATGACATGGAGTTTCTTGCCCATTCTTCTCCTTAGAGATCTACGCCAGGGAATGTTGTTTATGTTTTTGTTTCGACAATTCAAAAGTGCCTGTAACTGGCCTACTTGAAATAGATGCTTTGATTTTGATTTTGAGTAACAACCGCTCAGATCGATCTTCGAGTTAAACCGCGCTTGTCTCGGTTGGTATAAAGCAAGTTACGCCGTTGGTCCCGGCTGTCATTTGTAGATCTTTGACAGTCGTTGTAGGTGACAACCAGTCTTACCAAGGGCATCGTAATGCCTTTAGTAAGACTGGTTGTCACCTGTCTGCTTATCTGTTAGTACTGGGTACTAACTGGGTTGTGGAGGTAAGATATTCCGCTGCATTTTGCTGCATTCGGTTAGACTGGAAGCGGACACCAAGATGGTTGGGAAAGGGCTAGGCAGATGATGATGATGTTGGTCTCAAAAAGGAAGGAATGACCAGCTTGTAGTTGTATTTGCATGACTACGAATGTTAAATGCTTGTTCCGTCAGGTTTGGTGCACATCTGGTGAAGGCGTAGACGCGATGCGCGTGGTATACCGCATGCGCGGCTTACTTGGCGACGCCACTGAAGAGTTTGTAGAGCGACTCACGCAAGCCAACGCAGAGGCCGTGGATGACGAACAACTGTACCGCATGGCGAATGTTCTTGCTGATTGTGGTATGTATCTTTTCTCACAGTTATTTTACTTCTTACTTTACGCAGTTGTCAAAATTATATTGGTCTTTATGCTCGTTAAATGAAGGTTGCTGATGTAGAAACTTGACGGCCTACTACCTTAGAGGTGTCTCAACCACTCGTCGGGTGTAGGCTTAGCCTAAGGTGTACGTTAATAAATAAAAGTGCGCGGATACAGATCTACGCTTTCACGTCTGTGCGATCACTCGTCGCAGTGAGTTGCGATTGTTGAGACATTCGTTCCCTTCACAGGTGGTATAGAAGTGATGCTACAGCGCCTGGCCGCCATCCAGCGCGTGGGCGCGGCGCGTGCGCTGTGCTCGACACTACTGCGGCTGGTGTCGCTGTGCACGCGCGTGCGGCGCTGCGTGCGCGTGCTGACGCGTGCCGACACGCGCGCGCTGCCCGTGCTGCTGCACGCGCTGCACCTGGCCGCCATCGAGGAGAAGGACATGGCGAGGGCGCAACTCGTCTATCAGCTATTGGAGGTTAGTATCAATCTAGGAATTCATACAGGCGTGTGACATCAGATATTTGCATCGCTATTAACAAACGCTTCGATTCGATTTGGAAAGTCTTATGTCTATCTCGCTCGCTTTCGTAATGCCAAAAAAAGATAAACATACGACTTTTCGAATCGATATCAAATCGAAGCGGTTGTGAATAGCCATGCTGTAACATTACGAGTATTTTTTACTTTATCGTGAAAAAATCGTGCAACTTGCGCAATTAAATTAAAAAATTCCCATCTTCAAATCAAAATGGGTAGCTATTGTATAGTATACTACATTGTAAACGTAATTTATGAGCACAACTCTTTGATATTTAAATCTCACATAGGTTTTTAATAATATTGGTCATAATTCGAAATGGAGGAGGATACTACAAGTATACAAAACAACAATAAAGTTTAACTCACCCAATTATTCTTGTAGATCATGGAGCGCATTCTGTCCGTGGCCGCGAGTGAAAGCCTGGAATCCTTCCTACAGTTCTCACTCACTTTCGGAGGACCAGAGTATGTGCAAGCTCTGCTCAACTGCACTGAATGTCCAGGTAATCTTATTGCTAACTTGTATAATGTTCTTAGAATTACTGAAATAACCACTTTATTGGCTAAGCCTTAAGCAACCTTGTCTTAGCCTATAAAATGGTCCTACAGTTTGTCAAATCTTACAATGGTTTGGGTTTATTTGTATGGAAATATTAGTTCCAATTCAATTTGACAGCTCTAAATTACGTAAGTCTCTTTTTTGTTATTGTGCACAACAAAATCGACACTAATATCATTAAAATATGTGAAGTCATTGATTCTATGAAGAGAAGCAACGACTTCTGACTATAAATGATACTCAGAACTTAGCCATACTTGAATATTTGTGATCGGTGACAATGTTAATCTTTAACACTCGTACAGACTCGAGCACCAATATGTAATGTTATTGTACTGTTCTGAGTAAAATTTAGTAAAGTGTATACATATTGGTGCTTGTGACTGTACAGGGATATAGTGCTCAAATTATATATCATTTGAACCTATGAAAACAAGAGGGATGTTCGTTCCGATTTAGGCTACGCCCCAATAATTTTAATCCTATATTAGTTCTGGTATCTATTTGAAAAGCATCTAAATTCCAAAATTATATTCATTGCAAACTAAACATCCAACTTGTTCATTCGTATAGGAATCCGCAACAACTCAGTAGCTCTGGGCCACTTGACTCGTGTCCTCGCCGCGCTAGTCTACGGCAACGACCTAAAGATGGCCATGCTAGTGGACCACTTCAAGCCAGTGCTGGACTTCGACCGGCTCGACTCGGAGCAGTGGACCGAAGAAGAGTTCTGTATGGAACTGTTCTGCGTGTTCTGTGCTAATATCGAGAGGAATTCTATTGGGGGGACGCTGAAAGACTACCTGATCTCGCTTGGCGTCGTTCGTGATGCGCTTGAGTATATTGTGGTGAGTTACGTCAAGATTTTTCATTGTCATGTCCTATTCTTATCCCAAAATGAACTGCTCTAGCGACAACCTAGCTTTTTCTTCAAATGCTAATAGACCTTTGTAAGTCTACAAAGGTCTATTATCAAAGCTTATTTATCGCCACAGAACAGAGGTTAGAAAGGAAGGGAAGGATTGTCGATCGCGTGTCGCCGCTTGTCTCCCTCTCTTTGACTCCACTACAAGCAAGAGACCCATACTACTCACACTTATATCGCGATATTGTCATTGATAGACACACTAACGCAAAAACTGTGCTTGACGCGCACACATACACATACATGTGACAGTGACCAATGAGCAATCGATTGACATATGAGCGTTCACTTATATGAGCAGCGCGCCTGCCCCACCCACAAGGCCCTTCTAAAACCTTTTATCTACCCAAATATCATAAACCCTCTCTAATGCGTTCAAAAACCATAGGCAATGACCAGCATTACCAACCTGCAGAAATGAACGGTGCTGTAATGAACTCATAACGCAACTGGAAACAGTTGCGTTATGAGTTTTAAATTTGGAACAGGTGTCAAATTCAAGAGAGTGTGCTATTCTAGTACCACCTACATTAAATCAGACATCAATTAAAAAAAAAAAAAAAAAAAAAAAACCCCAATTCAGTATGATTCTAATTATAAATCGCACGCAATTTCGATCTCGAGTGACACAAGAATAGTGACTTTGTTCGTTTGCCTATGATTTAAAAAAAAATGACAGATATCCGAAACGCCGCCATTTCGAGCTGTCATTAATTTGTTCGTTAGCTTTTTATTTCCAGTAACCCATTCTTTATTTCTGTCGAAAATGAGTGATAGTGACTCAGAAATTGACATGAATACTCCGCCAGATATCGTAAATGCAGCGACGAATGCAACTAATAACCTGTTGGCACAAAAATCAAGGGCCAAGTAACAATGCAGGTCATTTCCCTATGGTTCCTGAACCCATCATAGAGCCCTTATGATATTTGGGTAGATAAAGTAGTGTATGCAACTATACATAATTAGGCATTACAACACTCGTGTGATGCTATTAAGAAACTCGCCTTCGGCTCGTTTCTTAAACCCACACTCGTGTTGTAATGCCCTTCATTATGCACAGTTGCATAAACTACTATTATCTGTTTGTGTTTCTCGTCATAATCATAAAGATCATAATCGTTTACTGAGAACTTATTTCGCGTACAGAAACACGCGCCGTGTGTGAAGCCGACACTGGTGTGCACGGACTCTGACGAGCTTAAGGAGTTCATCAGTCGTCCTGCACTCAAGTACATACTGCGCTTCCTCACCGGCCTTGCTGCTGATCACGAACCCACACAGGTATGAATATGCTTGAAGCTTCGTATCCACCAGGTAACATTTGGTACACGATATGTTGCATAACATGTTCTTCAACGTGTTGAAAGTTAGCGCGTACTTTTGTATTGTTTTGTCATGTGGCACGTCACGTGTTGCGCGTCGATTGTTGCCTAGTGGATACTAGGTTTTACTTGCGACTCAACAAAAATTCAAGATTTCTGTACTAGATGTAAGTTTAATATGACTTTTTGTACATATAGATGTTGGTATGCGAGAAAGTGATTCCCATCGTCCATCGACTGGAACAAGTATCGTCAGGTGAACACGTGGGCTCGTTGGCCGAGAATCTTCTGGAAGCTCTACGTTCGCAGCCGCAGTGCGCCGCCAAAGTACAGCAAGTCAGAGACTTTACTAGACAGGTAAGTTTCATTAACTTGCAACAGTTTGCTGGTTGGTTAATAATAATAATCTCTAACGTTAAAAATCCAAAAACGGCAAAAACAAAAGATTGTTGTGATCATCTCACATGGCAGGTCCATCCGTCAAGATAGAAATCGCGTGACATAACCCGCATTGCAAATCTATTTAGTCCGTCAGTTAGAGTATTAGAGAATACTGGACGCGTATTTTTTGTTTTTGTAAATCAGTGAATATTATCTAAGATAAAACGGATCAAAACACGGAAGTGAGTGAGGTCAGAACTTGTTAATAAGTATAACAAGCGTATTGAAAATTTTAAAAGCGTCGTATCTTCGTCAATTTTTGTCTATGAAACAAAAGAACTATCTGACTGTCAAGTTTTTTTTTTTGCCGTCTTACCCTATTTATCTTATCCAAACCATATTTTTCATCACTAGGAGAAAAAACGTCTTGCGATGGCGGTGCGCGAACGTCAACTGGGTGCTTTAGGCATGCGCAGTAACGAGCGCGGTCAGGTGACGGCGCAGTGTTCACTGACGCAGCAAGTAGCCGACCTGGCTGAAGAGAACGGCGCCGTCTGCTGCATCTGTCGCGAGGGATACAAGTACCAGCCCACCAAGGTAAACTGAACCTAATAACTTTGTGCTATAAGGTTGAACCCTACCCAGCATACGCAGTATTGAACGCGGTCCAGTGACGGCTCGTCATGGCTGATTTAGCAGAATCATAATAGTATAATTATACTAAAAACGAATTAAAATGGTCATAGAACGCAGTGAGTGTTATGAAAAGTCAAATTTGTCATTTTGTTGTCTTTTTACGAACGTTATTCATATATGATTCAAATCTGAACTGTTACATTACATGAGGTAAATAAATAAAATAAATTAATGTACACTTTCATTTTAGTGTAAGAACTGATCCTGTATGTTTACGTGTGTATAGGTGCTGGGTATCTACACGTTCACGAAGCGCTGCCCGGTGGAGGAGTACGAGGTGCGCGCGCGCAAGACGCTCGGCTACACCACGGTGTCGCACTACAACATCGTGCACGTCGAGTGTCACATGGCCGCCGTCAGGCTCGCACGCGCCAGGTACCTCACACAGATCACCTGATCCTGACGCTGCAGGAGGATGTACAGGTGCTGGGTATCTACACGTTCAAGACGCTCGGCTACACCACGGTGTCGCACTACAACATCGTGCACGTCGAGTGTCACATGGCCGCCGTCAGGCTCGCACGCGCCAGGTACCTCACACAGATCACCTGATCCTGACGCTGCAGGAGGATGTACAGGTGCTGGGTATCTACACGTTCAAGACGCTCGGCTACACCACGGTGTCGCACTACAACATCGTGCACGTCGAGTGTCACATGGCCGCCGTCAGGCTCGCACGCGCCAGGTACCTCACACAGATCACCTGATCCTGACGCTGCAGGAGGATGTACAGGTGCTGGGTATCTACACGTTCAAGACGCTCGGCTACACCACGGTGTCGCACTACAACATCGTGCACGTCGAGTGTCACATGGCCGCCGTCAGGCTCGCACGCGCCAGGTACCTCACACAGATCACCTGATCCTGACGCTGCAGGAGGATGTACAGGTGCTGGGTATCTACACGTTCAAGACGCTCGGCTACACCACGGTGTCGCACTACAACATCGTGCACGTCGAGTGTCACATGGCCGCCGTCAGGCTCGCACGCGCCAGGTACCTCACACAGATCACCTGATCCTGACGCTGCAGGAGGATGTACAGGTGCTGGGTATCTACACGTTCAAGACGCTCGGCTACACCACGGTGTCGCACTACAACATCGTGCACGTCGAGTGTCACATGGCCGCCGTCAGGCTCGCACGCGCCAGGTACCTCACACAGATCACCTGATCCTGACGCTGCAGGAGGATGTACAGGTGCTGGGTATCTACACGTTCAAGACGCTCGGCTACACCACGGTGTCGCACTACAACATCGTGCACGTCGAGTGTCACATGGCCGCCGTCAGGCTCGCACGCGCCAGGTACCTCACACAGATCACCTGATCCTGACGCTGCAGGAGGATGTACAGGTGCTGGGTATCTACACGTTCAAGACGCTCGGCTACACCACGGTGTCGCACTACAACATCGTGCACGTCGAGTGTCACATGGCCGCCGTCAGGCTCGCACGCGCCAGGTACCTCACACAGATCACCTGATCCTGACGCTGCAGGAGGATGTACAGGTGCTGGGTATCTACACGTTCAAGACGCTCGGCTACACCACGGTGTCGCACTACAACATCGTGCACGTCGAGTGTCACATGGCCGCCGTCAGGCTCGCACGCGCCAGGTACCTCACACAGATCACCTGATCCTGACGCTGCAGGAGGATGTACAGGTGCTGGGTATCTACACGTTCAAGACGCTCGGCTACACCACGGTGTCGCACTACAACATCGTGCACGTCGAGTGTCACATGGCCGCCGTCAGGCTCGCACGCGCCAGGTACCTCACACAGATCACCTGATCCTGACGCTGCAGGAGGATGTACAGGTGCTGGGTATCTACACGTTCAAGACGCTCGGCTACACCACGGTGTCGCACTACAACATCGTGCACGTCGAGTGTCACATGGCCGCCGTCAGGCTCGCACGCGCCAGGTACCTCACACAGATCACCTGATCCTGACGCTGCAGGAGGATGTACAGGTGCTGGGTATCTACACGTTCAAGACGCTCGGCTACACCACGGTGTCGCACTACAACATCGTGCACGTCGAGTGTCACATGGCCGCCGTCAGGCTCGCACGCGCCAGGTACCTCACACAGATCACCTGATCCTGACGCTGCAGGAGGATGTACAGGTGCTGGGTATCTACACGTTCAAGACGCTCGGCTACACCACGGTGTCGCACTACAACATCGTGTACGTCGAGTGTCACATGGCCGCCGTCAGGCTCGCACGCGCCAGGTACCTCACACAGATCACCTGATCCTGACGCTGCAGGAGGATGTACAGGTGCTGGGTATCTACACGTTCAAGACGCTCGGCTACACCAAGGTGTCGCACTACAACATCGTGCACGTCGAGTGTCACATGGCCGCCGTCAGGCTCGCACGCGCCAGGTACCTCACACAGATCACCTGATCCTGACGCTGCAGGAGGATGTACAGGTGCTGGGTATCTACACGTTCAAGACGCTCGGCTACACCACGGTGTCGCACTACAACATCGTGCACGTCGAGTGTCACATGGCCGCCGTCAGGCTCGCACGCGCCAGGTACCTCACACAGATCACCTGATCCTGACGCTGCAGGAGGATGTACAGGTGCTGGGTATCTACACGTTCAAGACGCTCGGCTACACCACGGTGTCGCACTACAACATCGTGCACGTCGAGTGTCACATGGCCGCCGTCAGGCTCGCACGCGCCAGGTACCTCACACAGATCACCTGATCCTGACGCTGCAGGAGGATGTACAGGTGCTGGGTATCTACACGTTCAAGACGCTCGGCTACACCACGGTGTCGCACTACAACATCGTGCACGTCGAGTGTCACATGGCCGCCGTCAGGCTCGCACGCGCCAGGTACCTCACACAGATCACCTGATCCTGACGCTGCAGGAGGATGTACAGGTGCTGGGTATCTACACGTTCAAGACGCTCGGCTACACCACGGTGTCGCACTACAACATCGTGCACGTCGAGTGTCACATGGCCGCCGTCAGGCTCGCACGCGCCAGGTACCTCACACAGATCACCTGATCCTGACGCTGCAGGAGGATGTACAGGTGCTGGGTATCTACACGTTCAAGACGCTCGGCTACACCACGGTGTCGCACTACAACATCGTGCACGTCGAGTGTCACATGGCCGCCGTCAGGCTCGCACGCGCCAGGTACCTCACACAGATCACCTGATCCTGACGCTGCAGGAGGATGTACAGGTGCTGGGTATCTACACGTTCAAGACGCTCGGCTACACCACGGTGTCGCACTACAACATCGTGCACGTCGAGTGTCACATGGCCGCCGTCAGGCTCGCACGCGCCAGGTACCTCACACAGATCACCTGATCCTGACGCTGCAGGAGGATGTACAGGTGCTGGGTATCTACACGTTCAAGACGCTCGGCTACACCACGGTGTCGCACTACAACATCGTGCACGTCGAGTGTCACATGGCCGCCGTCAGGCTCGCACGCGCCAGGTACCTCACACAGATCACCTGATCCTGACGCTGCAGGAGGATGTACAGGTGCTGGGTATCTACACGTTCAAGACGCTCGGCTACACCACGGTGTCGCACTACAACATCGTGCACGTCGAGTGTCACATGGCCGCCGTCAGGCTCGCACGCGCCAGGTACCTCACACAGATCACCTGATCCTGACGCTGCAGGAGGATGTACAGGTGCTGGGTATCTACACGTTCAAGACGCTCGGCTACACCACGGTGTCGCACTACAACATCGTGCACGTCGAGTGTCACATGGCCGCCGTCAGGCTCGCACGCGCCAGGTACCTCACACAGATCACCTGATCCTGACGCTGCAGGAGGATGTACAGGTGCTGGGTATCTACACGTTCAAGACGCTCGGCTACACCACGGTGTCGCACTACAACATCGTGCACGTCGAGTGTCACATGGCCGCCGTCAGGCTCGCACGCGCCAGGTACCTCACACAGATCACCTGATCCTGACGCTGCAGGAGGATGTACAGGTGCTGGGTATCTACACGTTCAAGACGCTCGGCTACACCACGGTGTCGCACTACAACATCGTGCACGTCGAGTGTCACATGGCCGCCGTCAGGCTCGCACGCGCCAGGTACCTCACACAGATCACCTGATCCTGACGCTGCAGGAGGATGTACAGGTGCTGGGTATCTACACGTTCAAGACGCTCGGCTACACCACGGTGTCGCACTACAACATCGTGCACGTCGAGTGTCACATGGCCGCCGTCAGGCTCGCACGCGCCAGGTACCTCACACAGATCACCTGATCCTGACGCTGCAGGAGGATGTACAGGTGCTGGGTATCTACACGTTCAAGACGCTCGGCTACACCACGGTGTCGCACTACAACATCGTGCACGTCGAGTGTCACATGGCCGCCGTCAGGCTCGCACGCGCCAGGTACCTCACACAGATCACCTGATCCTGACGCTGCAGGAGGATGTACAGGTGCTGGGTATCTACACGTTCAAGACGCTCGGCTACACCACGGTGTCGCACTACAACATCGTGCACGTCGAGTGTCACATGGCCGCCGTCAGGCTCGCACGCGCCAGGTACCTCACACAGATCACCTGATCCTGACGCTGCAGGAGGATGTACAGGTGCTGGGTATCTACACGTTCAAGACGCTCGGCTACACCACGGTGTCGCACTACAACATCGTGCACGTCGAGTGTCACATGGCCGCCGTCAGGCTCGCACGCGCCAGGTACCTCACACAGATCACCTGATCCTGACGCTGCAGGAGGATGTACAGGTGCTGGGTATCTACACGTTCAAGACGCTCGGCTACACCACGGCATGGGGTCTCAACTAGAACAAATTATAAATAGTCTTGAAAAAAAACAATAGATGGCAGCATAGGTAGCAGTAATGAAATTAACAATCACTAAAATGCGTTATACGGTAGATTTTGGAAGAAATAATATTAGCAAAAATCAAAAGTTCCTTGTCTAACGCTAATCTATCTATTTACGCTCATTTATCACGTTATTTCAACAAAATAGATAAAGAAAGCCTTTTACATAATTCGTACCCGCAGATTGATAAAGTTGTCAAAAGTCAGCCATCTGTAGATCATCTTCTTTAGACCTGTTTGCAGTAGATGGCGTTTTACTCAATTTGTCACATTCAATATTACCACAATCGTAACTGAATTACGTTTAGTTGTTTCATTTTAATTCAATTGAAACTTTAAAACAACATAAATGTATTACTGTTTATAGAAATTTAAAAAATCTTTTAACATTTCCAAGCTAAATAATTACATATTTTTCTCATTTTTATTAAACCCGGAACTAAATAACACGAAACGTTCTAGAAGAAGGTAGTTACTCTGTCTGTCAATGTCAATTCTTGACTCTCCATCTCATCATCCGACATCACGAGCGAAAGGGATAGACGCTGTGGTGAGCAGTAAGGAGCTAGTGCGTGTACACATATGCACTAATCTGTGTCCTGACGCTAAGTGAGACATACATGTATGCGTGATTTCATTGAAGAATTGACGTGTGATTCATGTTTGAATGACAACATGAACTCAAACAAATAGGTGTTAGAACTTAGGATTATCACTGTGTGAAACGTAATAAATATGCACCCAATTTACCGAGTTGTTATTATGAATGGTCAAGCTCCTACATTAATACTTACCTGCGACTTTGCCTACGTGACAATGAGTTCTCTTGCTAAAGTGTGAACATTATTATACGTTGAATAATGTAGGTAGATATTGTTATTATCAACAAATCATTTTATTGATTCGATTTTTTTTTTATTTGACTGAGAGGCTTGTTGTTGGTTCATCAAATAAAAAAAATGAGTTATTTTGTAAACTGTTTATTGGCTGTTTATTTACAATAGCGGGCAATAGTGCGATAAGCGTTTACAATAATCTCTTAGCATACAGTTATCAACAATAGATTGTGTAACCACAGGGACTAGGCGGGTCACCAGGTAGTTGATATAGGCACTACACAAATACTTTTTGTTTGTAAATACATACTTTTCGTACATATTAACATCCATGACTCGGAAACAAAATAATGTAAGTACATGCTTATCACACAAACATTTGCTCCTACCGGGATTCGAACCCTGGGACTCTAAGAACGTAAGGCAGTCTCACTACCGCTACGCCGTTCGTATCGTCGTTTAACTAGGTTTACACGAAAAAGAAATTACGATTCAGAAAAAGTCTTAGTTGCAAGAATATTTTCTTTATTAGCATTTAAAATTTAAACTCCTTTTACTCTGCACCTGTTTTTGCGAGCGATACTTGGCCATAGGCTGGTCTTTTCGCCCATACGTTTATCCTTATTTGCCTCTGTAACACAAAAGATTATTCTGTAAGAAATCAAATCTATCCAAAATATACTACAATGCCGTAGCAAAATTACTAACTACAATTTAATTTAGTAGTACTCGTAGTCGCTCCCGCCACTCGTCGGGCCGAGTTTGTGAGTGTCGGAAGCGAGTCTATCGCAAATATTGCCAAAACTTTTTTATTCGTTCATAATAGAAAACGCCGACTTAGAAATGATCACTATCACTGCGTTTTATAAAACAAAGTCTCCGCCGCATCTGTCTTTTTGTCTGTCTGTCCGTGGTTAACTCAAAAACTGAGGCACGTATTTTCATGCGGTTTTTACAAACAGACAGAGTGAGATATGAGGAAGGTTTACACACACACAATCAATATTTCGTGATCAAGTCGTCAATAGTATCAATTTTCGGGAGCTTTCATGGCGTACACTGGCTAACCCTTGTTACATTTTACAAAAATATGTTAAAAAGACTTATAAAAAGCGAGAGAAAAGTCCGTAATAACATAATAAGTATATCTATGTATGTATAATAACAATAGGAGATATATTAAGTATATCTCCTATGATAAACTCTAAGTAACCGTTTTTATCTTAAAAATATGACCTACTTTGCCAAACCGTTTTCCGTATTAATCCTTATCCAAAATATAAGTATGTGCATTACCTTGATAATTGATTTTATATTAAAAATGGCCTTTATAGCATATCATTTAGTTGAAGTTATCACATAATTAAAATTACTCGAGACTGAAAATATCATTCTAGGCTACGAATGCGATGGCGCGATGGCGCCGCGCAGTGCAACAGTTGGACTCTATAATATAACTAGCTGACCCGCGCAACTTTGTCTGCGTCACATAAGAGAGAAAAACGAAAGGAAAAAAAATCCCCGTTTTTGCAACATTTTTCATTGCTGCTCCGCTCCTATTAGTCATAGCGTGATGTTATATAGCCTATAGCCTTCCTCGATAAATGGACTATCAAACGCAAAAAGAATTTTTCAATTCGAACCCGTAGTTCCTGAGATTAGCGCGTTCAACCAAACAAACAAACAAACTCTTCTGCTTTATAATATTAGTATAGAAGTATAGATTTTCATGATGTTATTGCGTCAAAAGTAAGTAGGTAGTTATAATTACTACCTGCTTTAAATTTTATCAAAACATGCTGCCACAAACTTTTGTCCTACACAAAAGTTTTAACGCAAATTTTATTATAAGTACCTACAGCAGCTTTAGTTGGCCCGGCTTCAGCGTTGTACATAAACAAAAGGAAGTCATTTTGTATATAAAGATGTAGGCAGTCGGTACTTTATAATTCTAAAATGCGCGTGAAACATTAGAATAGGCATGACGACAGTATCAAAAAATTGCAAATCTATTGAGTCCGTCAGTAAAAGTTTTTAAAAATAATGGACACATATTTTTTGTTTTTGTAAATCAATGAATATTCACAAAGATAAAACGCATCGAAACTCGGGAGTGGGAGCTCGTGACGTCAGAACCAGCTAAAAATTATACCTAGGCGTGACGTATTGAGAATGTTAAAAGCGTCGTATCTTCTAGAAAAATACGGGTCAAATATTTTTTTAAAACTACCTGACGCACAAATTTTTTTTTCGTCAAACCTACTGTTGATAAAAGTCACGTCATGTGCCCTCATGAATTTTACAAAGTAAAATAAAAGATTCCACTTACCCATAATTTCTTGAATTGCTGAAGATCACTTCACTGACGCAACAAGTCCAATTTTAAACGCCGCCCGTAAATCACTATCAAATCGGAATCCAAATTCCAAAGACAGGTTCAGTAAAATTAGAGACAAATTCTAAATTCAACACGAACTATCAATAGAGAAATATCGGATTCCATAGTTCAAGCCATACTCGTACCTACGATAGCAAACAAAACCACGCGCGGGCCAAAACCAAGGATGTGTGCACCCACACACACGCGTTGCGTGCCTCTCGTCCTCCCCACTGACCGGGGAGCCAACTTGCAGCGAATTGCAATGCGATTTACAATTAAAACGGGCGCGCGAAATTTTCTATGCAGACCTTTGGTAATCATGAATAATCTATTGGATGTATCTGTTCAAACGAAAGTTATTTTGAATTTTTTAATAACGAATCTATCCCTGTATGGTATCCCTTTTTTCGTGTTCATACTATATAGGTACCTACGTTACTTATTTGCGCCCAAAGATGATACGCTCATAACTTCCAAACCAATATTTCTTTCCAATTCTGCTTCCATACAGGGCTAGATATTGACAAGACCAGTTGATACAATTTTTAGATGGGAAATCAAAAGCCATCCATGTTCCTTCCTCGCCCTTTATGTTCCGGGGCCGCGGTATAATTTTCTGTTCGCAGAGTTTCAACTTTGGCCTTTTTATTTACATATATCTTACAGTCTCGAACGATATTTTCATCAACATACAAACTAGCACTGGCCTGCAAATATTGCAAAAAACGTAAGAAAATTTGAATTTCGCGGGCTACCCTTGAGCATCCACCTTAAGTAATGAAATACTCAAAAACACATGAAGCGTGAATATTGCGAACTCACTAACACAAAGGAATATGTTTCGCCGACATTTTTTGTTGTATTGTTATTATCTACTCGTCCTTGAACGCACGGCGATGGTAAGAATCTGTATAAAACAGCGCCATCTAGTAAATGGAATGCCACATAGTATCGAAACAACCCAGTATCGAGGTGAACTCCAAGATGGCGTTGTAAAACTCCAATCTGCGGCAATTATACGATACGCTGGAGCTGCCATCTGTTGATTTAATGAAGGAAAGAGTATAACCGGAGCGATAACCTGACTTAGGGAGGTGTCATTTCTTTGTATGGGATTGGGTATCTGTACGAAGTATTATAATATCTGTGACCACGGTGTCGCACTACAACATCGTGCACGTCGAGTGTCACATGGCCGCCGTCAGGCTCGCACGCGCCAGGTACCTCACACAGATCACCTGATCCTGACGCTGCAGGAGGATGTACAGGTGCTGGGTATCTACACGTTCAAGACGCTCGGCTACACCACGGTGTCGCACTACAACATCGTGCACGTCGAGTGTCACATGGCCGCCGTCAGGCTCGCACGCGCCAGGTACCTCACACAGATCACCTGATCCTGACGCTGCAGGAGGATGTACAGGTGCTGGGTATCTACACGTTCAAGACGCTCGGCTACACCACGGTGTCGCACTACAACATCGTGCACGTCGAGTGTCACATGGCCGCCGTCAGGCTCGCACGCGCCAGGTACCTCACACAGATCACCTGATCCTGACGCTGCAGGAGGATGTACAGGTGCTGGGTATCTACACGTTCAAGACGCTCGGCTACACCACGGTGTCGCACTACAACATCGTGCACGTCGAGTGTCACATGGCCGCCGTCAGGCTCGCACGCGCCAGGTACCTCACACAGATCACCTGATCCTGACGCTGCAGGAGGATGTACAGGTGCTGGCTATCTACACGTTCAAGACGCTCGGCTACACCACGGTGTCGCACTACAACATCGTGCACGTCGAGTGTCACATGGCCGCCGTCAGGCTCGCACGCGCCAGGTACCTCACACAGATCACCTGATCCTGACGCTGCAGGAGGATGTACAGGTGCTGGGTATCTACACGTTCAAGACGCTCGGCTACACCACGGTGTCGCACTACAACATCGTGCACGTCGAGTGTCACATGGCCGCCGTCAGGCTCGCACGCGTCAGGTACCTCACACAGATCACCTGATCCTGACGCTGCAGGAGGATGTACAGGTGCTGGGTATCTACACGTTCAAGACGCTCGGCTACACCACGGTGTCGCACTACAACATCGTGCACGTCGAGTGTCACATGGCCGCCGTCAGGCTCGCACGCGCCAGGTACCTCACACAGATCACCTGATCCTGACGCTGCAGGAGGATGTACAGGTGCTGGGTATCTACACGTTCAAGACGCTCGGCTACACCACGGTGTCGCACTACAACATCGTGCACGTCGAGTGTCACATGGCCGCCGTCAGGCTCGCACGCGCCAGGTACCTCACACAGATCACCTGATCCTGACGCTGCAGGAGGATGTACAGGTGCTGGGTATCTACACGTTCAAGACGCTCGGCTACACCACGGTGTCGCACTACAACATCGTGCACGTCGAGTGTCACATGGCCGCCGTCAGGCTCGCACGCGCCAGGTACCTCACACAGATCACCTGATCCTGACGCTGCAGGAGGATGTACAGGTGCTGGGTATCTACACGTTCAAGACGCTCGGCTACACCACGGTGTCGCACTACAACATCGTGCACGTCGAGTGTCACATGGCCGCCGTCAGGCTCGCACGCGCCATGTACCTCACACAGATCACCTGATCCTGACGCTGCAGGAGGATGTACAGGTGCTGGGTATCTACACGTTCAAGACGCTCGGCTACACCACGGTGTCGCACTACAACATCGTGCACGTCGAGTGTCACATGGCCGCCGTCAGGCTCGCACGCGCCAGGTACCTCACACAGATCACCTGATCCTGACGCTGCAGGAGGATGTACAGGTGCTGGGTATCTACACGTTCAAGACGCTCGGCTACACCACGGTGTCGCACTACAACATCGTGCACGTCGAGTGTCACATGGCCGCCGTCAGGCTCGCACGCGCCAGGTACCTCACACAGATCACCTGATCCTGACGCTGCAGGAGGATGTACAGGTGCTGGGTATCTACACGTTCAAGACGCTCGGCTACACCACGGTGTCGCACTACAACATCGTGCACGTCGAGTGTCACATGGCCGCCGTCAGGCTCGCACGCGCCAGGTACCTCACACAGATCACCTGATCCTGACGCTGCAGGAGGATGTACAGGTGCTGGCTATCTACACGTTCAAGACGCTCGGCTACACCACGGTGTCGCACTACAACATCGTGCACGTCGAGTGTCACATGGCCGCCGTCAGGCTCGCACGCGCCAGGTACCTCACACAGATCACCTGATCCTGACGCTGCAGGAGGATGTACAGGTGCTGGGTATCTACACGTTCAAGACGCTCGGCTACACCACGGTGTCGCACTACAACATCGTGCACGTCGAGTGTCACATGGCCGCCGTCAGGCTCGCACGCGTCAGGTACCTCACACAGATCACCTGATCCTGACGCTGCAGGAGGATGTACAGGTGCTGGGTATCTACACGTTCAAGACGCTCGGCTACACCACGGTGTCGCACTACAACATCGTGCACGTCGAGTGTCACATGGCCGCCGTCAGGCTCGCACGCGCCAGGTACCTCACACAGATCACCTGATCCTGACGCTGCAGGAGGATGTACAGGTGCTGGGTATCTACACGTTCAAGACGCTCGGCTACACCACGGTGTCGCACTACAACATCGTGCACGTCGAGTGTCACATGGCCGCCGTCAGGCTCGCACGCGCCAGGTACCTCACACAGATCACCTGATCCTGACGCTGCAGGAGGATGTACAGGTGCTGGGTATCTACACGTTCAAGACGCTCGGCTACACCACGGTGTCGCACTACAACATCGTGCACGTCGAGTGTCACATGGCCGCCGTCAGGCTCGCACGCGCCAGGTACCTCACACAGATCACCTGATCCTGACGCTGCAGGAGGATGTACAGGTGCTGGGTATCTACACGTTCAAGACGCTCGGCTACACCACGGTGTCGCACTACAACATCGTGCACGTCGAGTGTCACATGGCCGCCGTCAGGCTCGCACGCGCCATGTACCTCACACAGATCACCTGATCCTGACGCTGCAGGAGGATGTACAGGTGCTGGGTATCTACACGTTCAAGACGCTCGGCTACACCACGGTGTCGCACTACAACATCGTGCACGTCGAGTGTCACATGGCCGCCGTCAGGCTCGCACGCGCCAGGTACCTCACACAGATCACCTGATCCTGACGCTGCAGGAGGATGTACAGGTGCTGGGTATCTACACGTTCAAGACGCTCGGCTACACCACGGTGTCGCACTACAACATCGTGCACGTCGAGTGTCACATGGCCGCCGTCAGGCTCGCACGCGCCAGGTACCTCACACAGATCACCTGATCCTGACGCTGCAGGAGGATGTACAGGTGCTGGGTATCTACACGTTCAAGACGCTCGGCTACACCACGGTGTCGCACTACAACATCGTGCACGTCGAGTGTCACATGGCCGCCGTCAGGCTCGCACGCGCCAGGTACCTCACACAGATCACCTGATCCTGACGCTGCAGGAGGATGTACAGGTGCTGGCTATCTACACGTTCAAGACGCTCGGCTACACCACGGTGTCGCACTACAACATCGTGCACGTCGAGTGTCACATGGCCGCCGTCAGGCTCGCACGCGCCAGGTACCTCACACAGATCACCTGATCCTGACGCTGCAGGAGGATGTACAGGTGCTGGGTATCTACACGTTCAAGACGCTCGGCTACACCACGGTGTCGCACTACAACATCGTGCACGTCGAGTGTCACATGGCCGCCGTCAGGCTCGCACGCGCCAGGTACCTCACACAGATCACCTGATCCTGACGCTGCAGGAGGATGTACAGGTGCTGGGTATCTACACGTTCAAGACGCTCGGCTACACCACGGTGTCGCACTACAACATCGTGCACGTCGAGTGTCACATGGCCGCCGTCAGGCTCGCACGCGCCAGGTACCTCACACAGATCACCTGATCCTGACGCTGCAGGAGGATGTACAGGTGCTGGGTATCTACACGTTCAAGACGCTCGGCTACACCACGGTGTCGCACTACAACATCGTGCACGTCGAGTGTCACATGGCCGCCGTCAGGCTCGCACGCGCCAGGTACCTCACACAGATCACCTGATCCTGACGCTGCAGGAGGATGTACAGGTGCTGGGTATCTACACGTTCAAGACGCTCGGCTACACCACGGTGTCGCACTACAACATCGTGCACGTCGAGTGTCACATGGCCGCCGTCAGGCTCGCACGCGCCAGGTACCTCACACAGATCACCTGATCCTGACGCTGCAGGAGGATGTACAGGTGCTGGGTATCTACACGTTCAAGACGCTCGGCTACACCACGGTGTCGCACTACAACATCGTGCACGTCGAGTGTCACATGGCCGCCGTCAGGCTCGCACGCGCCAGGTACCTCACACAGATCACCTGATCCTGACGCTGCAGGAGGATGTACAGGTGCTGGCTATCTACACGTTCAAGACGCTCGGCTACACCACGGTGTCGCACTACAACATCGTGCACGTCGAGTGTCACATGGCCGCCGTCAGGCTCGCACGCGCCAGGTACCTCACACAGATCACCTGATCCTGACGCTGCAGGAGGATGTACAGGTGCTGGGTATCTACACGTTCAAGACGCTCGGCTACACCACGGTGTCGCACTACAACATCGTGCACGTCGAGTGTCACATGGCCGCCGTCAGGCTCGCACGCACCAGGTACCTCACACAGATCACCTGATCCTGACGCTGCAGGAGGATGTACAGGTGCTGGGTATCTACACGTTCAAGACGCTCGGCTACACCACGGTGTCGCACTACAACATCGTGCACGTCGAGTGTCACATGGCCGCCGTCAGGCTCGCACGCGCCAGGTACCTCACACAGATCACCTGATCCTGACGCTGCAGGAGGATGTACAGGTGCTGGGTATCTACACGTTCAAGACGCTCGGCTACACCACGGTGTCGCACTACAACATCGTGCACGTCGAGTGTCACATGGCCGCCGTCAGGCTCGCACGCGCCAGGTACCTCACACAGATCACCTGATCCTGACGCTGCAGGAGGATGTACAGGTGCTGGGTATCTACACGTTCAAGACGCTCGGCTACACCACGGTGTCGCACTACAACATCGTGCACGTCGAGTGTCACATGGCCGCCGTCAGGCTCGCACGCGCCAGGTACCTCACACAGATCACCTGATCCTGACGCTGCAGGAGGATGTACAGGTGCTGGGTATCTACACGTTCAAGACGCTCGGCTACACCACGGTGTCGCACTACAACATCGTGCACGTCGAGTGTCACATGGCCGCCGTCAGGCTCGCACGCGCCAGGTACCTCACACAGATCACCTGATCCTGACGCTGCAGGAGGATGTACAGGTGCTGGGTATCTACACGTTCAAGACGCTCGGCTACACCACGGTGTCGCACTACAACATCGTGCACGTCGAGTGTCACATGGCCGCCGTCAGGCTCGCACGCGCCAGGTACCTCACACAGATCACCTGATCCTGACGCTGCAGGAGGATGTACAGGTGCTGGGTATCTACACGTTCAAGACGCTCGGCTACACCACGGTGTCGCACTACAACATCGTGCACGTCGAGTGTCACATGGCCGCCGTCAGGCTCGCACGCGCCAGGTACCTCACACAGATCACCTGATCCTGACGCTGCAGGAGGATGTACAGGTGCTGGGTATCTACACGTTCAAGACGCTCGGCTACACCACGGTGTCGCACTACAACATCGTGCACGTCGAGTGTCACATGGCCGCCGTCAGGCTCGCACGCGCCAGGTACCTCACACAGATCACCTGATCCTGACGCTGCGGGGGTATGTAACCAGACCCTTCACGTGCCGTCAACCAAGCATTCTGTACATCAAATTATATAACTTTACAGAAAAAACTAAGTTAAGGGTGTATTAACATCCTTTAAAACTCACTATAACTGCTAAGATCCCAAAACTACGTAATTGTTCTGCAATGCTATAATTTCCCCACAGAGATGAATGGGAGAGCGCGGCGCTGCAGAACGCGTCGACGCGCTGCAACGGTCTGCTGCCGCTGTGGGGCCCGCACGTACCTGAGAACGCGTTCGCCAGCTGTCTGGCTCGCCACACCACTTACTTACAGGTCACTTACACCACATTACACCATCCGAACTTTTTACAGGACAAATGAATGTCGAAATTGATGTTACGTTCATAGGGTCGTTTCGAATCCCGATAGGAGCAAATGTTTGTGTGATGAGCATGGACATTTGTTTCCGCGTTTTGGATATTTATAAAATATGTATATGTCACCGTAAAGTTGTCAAACACGTTAGATTGTAATCTCTCTAGCGAGGATGTAAACTCTCGAAATATTGTCAACTGAACATACGGAAGTATCTCTGCCCCC
This sequence comes from Xestia c-nigrum, assembly GCA_916618015.1. Classification (NCBI taxonomy): domain Eukaryota; kingdom Metazoa; phylum Arthropoda; class Insecta; order Lepidoptera; family Noctuidae; genus Xestia; species Xestia c-nigrum. The sequence continues at coordinate 22,252,732 of OU745246.1, forward strand.
ATAATCGGGACTTGGGGCACCCCCACGTTAGGTTAGTCGGGTTCCTTTAAACCCTGCACTCGGAAATAGAGCTCCGTTGACTACGCTTTTTAAGGGAATATAAAGTGTTTAAAGTGTGACTTGTTGAAAGAATGTGTGGTGGATGTTAAAAGAGTGACCGATAGAGTGATAGCTGTAAAAGTGATTCTGGATAGTTTGGTGCTAAATGTAGTTAGTGTGTATGCACCCCAGTCAGGAAGTGAGGATAGCGTAAAAGTAGCGTATGGCGCTGTGTGTAATGTCCAGCGACACAAGGTTTACAAGCCATGTTCCGTACAAACTTTAATGCTTGTGCCTTTTTGAGGTATTTACGTATTTCAAAAACCCTTCAGATCGCGCGTCGGTGTGGGAGGTTTGTGGTGTTTTAGGATTCATGAAAACATCCGCAAATGAACAGAGATTCGCATGTACAGAACACACGAGTCACAATTAAGACTTAAGCCGGTCCAGACAAGTGTAACGCGTTACGTTATGTATCGTGAAATGTATCGCGAATTCTGTGTATGGACGGCATTACGAGCATTATATGGGACCCTTGCTTCGGCGCTCGCCGTGATCCATTGGCTGTCGGTTTTTAGCGCGAACACAGGCGCTCGGACGGAGTGCCGTCCATATTAATAATCTTACATTCCGCGTACACACGTTTGGACCCGGCTTAAGTCTAAATAGAGATTCGTGTGTGTGCGTCTGGACCTGGCTTTATAGTTGTTTCCAATAGGTAGTCACGTTTGTTGTATGGTACAGGAATGCACCGGTCACCGCGACATCGGTCACACGTGCACGCTGCATGACCTGAAGCTTCTGCTGCTGCGCTTCGCGCGCGGCCGCACCTTCCACGACGACACGGGCGGCGGCGGCCCACTCTCCAACATGCAGCTCGTGCCCGCGCTCGTGCACATGGCGCTCTACGTCATTAACACGTAACTATTACCTTACACCTGAAATTTCAGACGGATTTTACGGTCATAAAACTGGAGCATTTTGGTGCAATCTAGTATCGCTAACCTGATCTTACCAAACACTAATAAAATGTACCCTCAGGAGCCGAGTGGCAGCTCGCGAGGTGTCAGCGCTGGAGGCGGCACTGGCGTGGGCGCCGGCGCGACTGCTGGAGTCCGCGCACGACGCTGAAGGACCGCTGTACTTCGTGACCCTCATGCTCATGCTCTACCCGCATGCCAAGTGAGTATAACTCTCCCAGGAACAGTCTGCGCTTCGTTGACCATCTTCAGAAAAAATAATGCATCTGACAACATTTAGCGCAGAACTGTCTTCTTTCTCTTTTCAGAAGTTTTATGTCGCCCATGGGCCCCTGGCTTAGCTTAACGTTATGAAATATCTCTCAGGCATGCTGGTTTCCTCACGATGTTTTGAAGTGATAATTATACAATACCGGTGTGACCGTTGGACTGCGAAGTCATAGGTCCCGAGTTCGAATTCAAGACGGACCTCTGATAGAACTATTGCAACCATGAATTTCGTATAACGTTTTAAAAACATGGCCAAGGAAAAGCTTCATAGGAATGTAGCAATGACAGATGTACTACGACAAAGCTTAATACAAAATTTAGTCGCTCCAGTAGTTGGCCACCGCATCGATCATTGTGGTTATTTATTTTTATGCTATGTATGTAAGGCGTGAATTATACAGAAGCGGCGTAAGGTGAAGGCGTGGCGCAGAGCAGGCATGGAACAGATAAGGCACGGACGCGATTTTAATTTAATCAAAGAGGCGAAGAGACGCCGCATCTAGTCATTATACAGGTTGACTTTATTGTGATAGTATGTCTTTCTCTTCAGACGACGAAGACGCGCTTGCTTTGCTACAACTCATTAACGTGCAGAATCACCGAGGATATTAGGTACACCCTGTGTGGAAAATGTCACAAGAGCATATTTAGATAGAGATATTTTAAAACAATGGAAAAATTATGCGATTATATTTCGACGTTTCATTCTTCAGATATATAATAACAACAATGTAGTAATTTTTATCCTACTGGCAACTTCGCACTGGTAAAGAGTAATTTCGTTACTTTTTTTTTTTTTTTTTTTTTGTTTCTACCTGTGGGTAGGCTGTATGTCGGCTTACCATTATTTTTTCGTGCGCGGCAACAAGCACACTAACCTCCCGGAATAAAAATCTGTTTTTTTCAAAGTAAAAATAAAATAAAAATGCCCAAACGTAGTGCTGACGAAAGATTACAATATCATAGTGCACAAATAAAGAAATTGAAGAAGCAAGGCAATGTAAAAAGGCGTCGTCGCTTAATAGTGTACTCTTCATCATCTGATTCCGAGGAAATAAAAGGTGAGATTATATTTTTCCATTCCAAATTTAAAAATTGGTGTTTATTAAAGTGGAATTTATCTGTATGCGTTCAGCGTCTATAAGCTTCCCTGGAGGATCAACTGCGGGTTATCACGATGGGTTAGCATGACGCTAGAAAATACCAGCCTGGAGGTTCAACTGCGGGTTAACACAAAGGCTTTGATGTTGTAAAAACAACAGAATAATGGGTACCATTTGGACCCTGGGGTCAGGATCCCTATAAATATCTACGATTAAACATTGAAATATTTCCATTTGAAAAATAATTCAATCGTAAGAATCTTCTTAAAATTTTTTGTTGGTTAAATACCCACAACTAAAAAAAAAATAAAAAAAATTTCAGATAACGGAACGCAAAACGTAGAGGAAAACATTGATGTCGATGAAACACTACCAGATGTGCCATCAACCTCCAAGTCACCCGATCAGCAGCCGCCAGCCTCGGAAGTAGTAAACACTGAGCCTGAACTCGACCCCGAGCTACTGGAAGCTTTGGGCGATGCTGTTGTCGATATTCCAGTCTACGGCCCGGACATACACGACAAGCTGGCTCAACGTTGGTTACCAATTCTTAAAAAAGGTATACAAAGCGAAGCTAAAGAAACGCTTTTAAAAGGATATACGATTCCTAACAACTGCAAGCTACTCAAAGCACCTACTTTAAACGTAGAAATATCGGCTGCCGTCACTGATTTAGTAAGAAACAGAGACAAAAAGCTTCAAACCAAACAGGACCAACTCGGCCTGGGCATTTCGGCCGTCAACAAGGCAATGACCCTGCTGCTGACCGGTGATGACAAGGTACAAGCCGTAAAAATTTTGTCAGACAGCTGCCGAATACTTACTGATCTCCATTTTACCGAGACACAAGTAAGAACAAAACTTATGACGCCAGGTTTGGACAAGTCGTTCCTAACCTTAATACAGGATCAAGACAGAGATGAAACCCTCTTCGGAAGTAAATTACCGGAAAAAATCAAGGCCTCAAAAGCGATCGAGAAACAAGGACTGCAAATAAAAAAAGCACCTATTCCGAAGCCGTCAACCTCAAACATTCCAACGTCGAGTGCTCGTTATCAGAACCAGGGAAACTGGTCAGGGCCTCCTCGCTTCTCGTCATCGAGGAGGGGGGGGCGGACATCCTCGTACCGGGCACCAGCACACCAACCTTACCGCCGGGCGCCACCGGCACCGCCGACGTCGACGTCAGCGCGAGCGAGCACGACCGCGAGCTCCAACAAGCGTGCCCCTACGAGGCAATAACTCAGGTACATGCTGGTAGACTAAAATTCTACTATAATTGTTGGCGTGGCATTACACAGAACGCGCTTGTTCTGAGTTGGATTAACCATGGTTACCACATACCCTTTTCGCGTCAAGTTGTACAGAGCACTGTTCCCCAAAATTTATTTTCCATCAAGGAAAAACGGGACATGAAAGTAGCTATTCGCAACTTAATAGATTTAGGCGCGATCACGGAACGAGAACCAAGAGTTGATCAATTTGTATCTAACATTTTTTTGACACAAAAATCGAATGGTAGCTATAGATTTATACTAAATCTCAAACGATTAAATAAGTTCGTTTCAAATGACCACTTTAAGATGGAAGACCATAGAACTGCATCAAAAATGATACCAAGAAAGGGCTTCATGGCAACAATAGATCTTAAAGAATCATACTTACTTGTTCCTGTAGCTAGATCTCATCGCAAGTATTTAAGATTTCAGTTTGAAGACGAAAAATTACGCAATCACACATATGAATTTAATGCTTTGCCTTATGGACTATGCTCCGCACCTCGAACTTTCACAAAAATCATGAAAGAAGTTGTATGTTATTTAAGGCATCGAGGATATAAATCTGTTATATATCTTGACGATTTATTATGTCTTGGAGATACCTACGACGAGTGTCATAAAAATGTAACCAAAACTCTTGAATTATTGAATTGCTTAGGTTTTGTAGTTAACTTTGAAAAAAGTTGTCTACACCCACAACAATGTTGCAAATTTCTAGGATTTATGTACAACTCTATAGACATGTCAATAACATTGCCATTAGAAAAGCGACACAAAATATTACAATTTGTACAAAAATATTTAAAGTTACCGATTTGTACTATTAGGGAATTTTCTCGCTTGTTAGGAGTTCTGACCGCAGCTTGTCCAGCCGTTAGATACGGCTGGCTTTATACCAAAGAACTAGAAAGACAAAAATATTTAGCTCTTAAAAAACATCAAATATACGAAGCTAAATTTAAACCTTCTGCTGTAATCTTACCTGACTTAGATTGGTGGATTAAAAATATTAATTTCACATCAAATACTCTCGAATCTCAGAATTTTGTTTTAGAAATATTTACCGATGCTTCTAAAACAGGTTGGGGTGCATTTTGTAACAACGAACGTGTCAACGGTGGTTGGAAAGACAGCGAGCGCAACTTTCATATTAATTATTTAGAGTTGCTTGCTGTCTTTCTTGGCCTGAAATGCTTTGCTCGAGACACAAAGTACAATAATAGTAATATTTTGCTACGCGTTGACAACACCACTGCTATTAGTTACATAAATAAAATGGGAGGGATTCAATTCCCTCATTTAACCAACTTAACCAAAACAATCTGGCAGTGGTGCGAGAAACGGAATATCTGGCTGTTTGCGTCGTATATAAATAGTAAAGATAACATAGAAGCAGATCAAGAGTCGAGAAGAATCAATCCCGATATCGAATGGAACCTCTCTGACTCGGAATATCAGAAGGTATTGGCTTTCTTTGGCGAACCAGTAATAGATCTCTTTGCTTCTCGCACTAATGCAAAATGCAAAACGTATGTCTCATGGAAACCAGACCCCGACGCCATGACAGTAGATGCATTTACAATAAATTGGAAACACACAGGGTACTTCTACGCATTTCCACCCTGCTCATTGGTTTTGAAATGCGTACAAAAAATTATTAAAGACGAAGCAATAGGTATCGTTATTTTCCCTTATTGGCCGTCACAGCCATGGTTTCCATTGCTTAATAAAATACGACGGTCTGATATTTTATACTTAACGCCTGATTCAAATATGTCGTTGTCCTCTTTCAGGACTCCCCAACTCCCTCTGAGACAGTTTACCCTGGCTGCAGCGGTGCTCTCAGGTCTGCCTTCGAGTCCAGAGGAACACCAAGCATGGCACTCGACCTAATGATGGCTTCGTTATCCCAGAATACACTTTCCCAGTACAACGGTACCTATAAACTATGGTGGCAGTTTTGTGAAGCAAACAGGCATAACCCTTACACTGGTTCTCCATCAGATGTTATGTTATTTTTAACTAAACTATTTAACGAAGGCGCCACTTACGGTTCTTTGAATTCTCATCGCTCAGCTCTTTCCTTGCTGTTAGGCAGCATCGTAACTTCTCACGACCAGGTTAAAAGGCTTCTAAAAGGCGTTTATAAATTAAGACCTGCCACTCCGAAATACACTTGTACCTGGGATCCACAAGTAGTTCTAAATTTTGTCGCAGAATGGATACCCAATAGAGGGCTGTCAATTGAAAGAATCACCAAGAAGCTGGTGGTTCTCCTAGCATTATGTACAGCGCATAGGGTACAGACTTTTTCTCTAATAAAATTAGAAAATATTGTGTTGGGTTCATCTGGTATTCAGATTGGTATTTCTGATGTCATTAAAACATCCGCGGCTGGACGCGAACAACCTGTACTGATATTACCGTACTTTAATGAGAATAGGGCAATCTGTCCCGCTACAATAATAGAAGATTATATATTCGCAACAAAAGATATAAGATCTGAAGAGACAAACAGCCTTATATTAACGTATAAGCGTCCGCACAAACCAGCAACTGCTCAAACCATCAGCAGATGGATCAAGCAGGTGCTGTGTGCGAGCGGCGTGGACGTGTCTGCGTTCAGCGCGCACAGCACACGGCACGCAGCCACGTCCGCGGCATACGCTTCTGGGCTCTCGTTAGATGCCATTAGGAAAGCAGCTGGATGGACCAGTACTTCTCAAACCTTTGCAAAGTTCTACCACCGTCAGGTAGTGGACAGAGGTACCTTTGCTCGGTCAGTATTACAGACAAACGGTTCTGAGTGATTTTGTGAGCAACAATTAATTAAGAAACTTAGAACAGAATTTTGTTATTAATTATAATTATTTACATAAAAATATGTAATATCTAAGAAGTTTTTTGATTGTATAGAATAATATGAATATACCTCAGATAATAAAAGATGATCTTTTTTCTTTTCGTAAATCTGTTTATTTTATTTCACAATCTCTGAACATCTACATTGTTGTTATTATATATCTGAAGAATGAAACGTCGAAATATAATATATGATCAAACGAACTTGCAAAAGTGAAGTTCGATCGATATTATATGAGTACGTTTCATTCGAAGATATATACTCCCACCCTCCCTATACCCAAGGTGAAAACTTTGAAAAAAAATTACTCTAAAATAATGGTAAGCCGACATACAGCCTACCCACAGGTAGAAACAAAAAAAAAAAAAAAAAAAAGTAACGAAATTACTCTTTACCAGTGCGAAGTTGCCAGTAGGATAAAAATTACTACATTGTTGTTATTATATATCTTCGAATGAAACGTACTCATATAATATCGATCGAACTTCACTTTTGCAAGTTCGTTTGATCATATAATATCCTGTTCTTTTCCTGCAGTGTATAAAATGTCACTAGAATGTTTCCATATTCTATTGTCGAAAGTAAACACGGTCTTCACAACTCCACATTAAATATGTGTAGTCTGTATAACAAAACGTCATACTGCTTGCGCGCCGCTCCAGACGTGCCTGCTAGCGACGCGGAACAGGCGAGGAAACGACGTGCCTGCGCCGCGCCGCTTGAATGTAATGTAATTCAAAACGTGCTGCCTCCCTACATTTTACATTGAAGCGTTTTGGAAACGGCAAGATGCCTGCGCCGCGCCTTCGCCTTACGCCGCTCCTGTGTAATTTGCGCCTAAGAGATACACTAAAAATTAAAACATAAAATCAACGGGAAGCCAATAAATGTTATTTTTGTCATATGTTTCTGTATCCTTGTTTCGAACATTGGTCCTGCGGCGCCGATTAGCGCTGAACGTCGCCGACGTGTTCCGACCTGCTTACGACGTCAGAAATTGTCGGCGCCTATCGTCGCTTATCGGCGATTAGGCGTTGGGTCGGCACTAAGTACAGAGACTGCCTGCGCCGACTACCTGCGCGGTCCTGTGTCGATAAGCGCTGGCAAATCCACGCGTAACCAGCGTTCTAAGTATATAGTGTATACGCTAACACTAACCCCACCCCCCCAGATGGCGCGCGGTGAAGCTGGACATGCTGAAGCGCGTGCTGGTGCTGGGTCACGTGCGCGCGGCGTGGCCGGCCGGGCCCGCCGTGCGCGCGCTGCCCGCTGAACATCGCGCCCTCCACACCTGGAACGACTACAAGCCCTACGCGTTCTTCATAGCCATCGTCGACCAGCTGTATACGGTTATGTTTAAGGTGAGTTTCCTAAAAGCATCTATAAGAGCTTTAACAGAAATTACTTTCCTTCTTATACATTCTTTCTCTACTTTCTATACAATGTGTAAACCACCTCATCACGAAGCCATCAACCAACCATTTTATACGTCAAACTAAGTATCTTTATTTTAAAAAAATTGCTGGGACACAACTTTTTTTGGGGGTGATAAAACATGTTTTGTGGTATAACTCATTATAAGGCACTTAAAACATTGTGCTGATGGATGGATTGAATGAATAGTACGGGAGTAGAGGTAGTTAAGGTAAACAATTGTATTTCAAAAATAACTTGGCGTAAAGTTGGAACTTTGACCGCCAATATCTCCGTAACTAGAAGGTTCCCAGGTATGGTGTGGAACAATAACAATATCGCAAGACGGGGAGACCAAGTGCCTTTCAGTTTCGTTAAGAGGTGTCTTACACCCTTAATTACTCGATTCAACAAAATCATTAAAAATTGTTGCTCGACATCACAACAATGTTACTCGCTGCAATTTGTTTATTTATCATAAACATGCTAGACGCCGTGTCGGGTCCGAGCCAAGTGTCGACCGTAGCAAGGTCAACTAAATATCACAATATATTTTGTATGGACACACTCACGCTGTACCGAGCGGCAACCGAGTGACTACGAATACGATACAATACGACCGACACTCGGCTCGGACCCGGCACGGTCTAGCATGAGTTAAACTTAATACGGGGCTCAACAAATAACAAGACTTAATTGTATCCATCGGAATAGGCATGCCCACAGAATCAAAAAAAATGCATTTCTATTTAGTCCGTCAGTTAGAGTATTGGAAAATAATGGATGGATTGATAAAGATAAAACGTATCGTGTTCTCGAGAGTGGGGCCTCGTTACGTCAGAACCCACTAAAAATATACCACGGTGTGACGTATTGAGAATTTGAAAAGCGTCGTATCTTCGTCAATTTTGGTTCACGTAACAAAAGGGGTCAAATTGTTTTCGATAATCTTAAATGACGAAATAATTCGATTTTTTTCGTTGTCTACCATATTGTTGTTTAATTGCAATCTTAGCTTCGCCCTTGTATTGTATAACGGGCTGGTGTCCGCAACTCCACGTCAAAGCGCGTATTTTGCGTAGGTATGGGCTATAATCAACGCGGGCCCAGTGCGGGTTGGTAGATATCACATATCTTCGAATTTTTGGTTCTAGGACATACCGGTTTCCTCACGATGTTTTCCTTCACCGTTTTTGAGAGCAGTGGTGATGAAATAAATTATACAAAGTAATGCGCCTGACTGGGTTCGAACCCACGACTTACTGTTCGTAAGCCAGAGCCGCCACCACTGGGCCACCACAGCTTCACCCTTACTAAAAACATATCTTTCAATTGTTTCCAGAACGTCAGCGCGACTACAGTAGACCAATGGCCGATAAAACTCGCTGAATACATTCGTCACAGCGACGAAGCGAACGGGAAGGCCGCTGAACGCATTGTAACGACCCTCACAGACGAGGTGCTGCCCTGCGCTTCCTTCGCCGAGTTCTGTGACGCCGCCGGGTTCTTGGAAGACATTCCCGAACCCGACGCGTTCCTGCAGGCGCTGATAGACGAGCAACCTTGAGACCGGCCTTTTGTGGTACATTGCCTCAGTTACGACGGGTGTATGGCCAGCTAACCAATAAAGTACTTAGTTTTTAGACATATTAATATTCAAAATAGCTTGTGTAATCAGCAAATTGAAAAAAAAACTGCTTTCTAAAAAATATGGGGTACTTAATCTTGAATAGCGACTGTTTAACCGTGCTTTTAACCATGCCATCCCATTGAACTCTATTATAACACGCATTTAACACCATTTCACGACATAAGATCTCATACACGCTTCATCGAAAGATGTAATGTTTCGATAAGACTTGTCGTGAGATGGCACATGAAATAGTCCAGTACACAAGGCCATGTCACTCGACTGATGAGAACATCCCTTCACCTCGAGGCTCTTATAAACTTTATATTATAAACACACGATATTGTATCTAAAGTATAACACTGTTGCTTGTAAAATATTAAATTATTCAGTATTTGTGTTCACGTAAAATATTCTGTGCTTCGATTGTAATTGCTGTATTTGATTTGGTTTTTCTGCAATAAAATAGTTTCTGCTTCAGTTCTGAGTTCTTATTTTATTTTGATCCTAATTGTAAATGAGAGAGGGTCAATTCCAGTCACAGAGCATCTATATATTGATTCCAGTCATTTCAGACAGATCGGAACAATGCTCGGGCAATTTATTCATTGCATTGAAATTAGGACCATGTTAGAATTACAATTTTGACAGACTTTGGAGGCTGCAACCCGACACTTCTAACTGAAATGCCATAAATAAGTGGCACACATGGGCATTTCTTGTGAACGAGTTAAAGCAGCATGTGCTTATGGCTGCAAATGAAAATCTTTTTGGCATTCATTGGCTGACGCTACTAAAATATTAAAATGATTTTCACCAAACGATACGCGGCTCGGTTACGAGGTCTCGGATCTCGATGTACGCAAAAGAATAGCAGATCTCTATCTTTGGAGGCTGTATTCTCTGACGGGTTAGGCAGAAGTATACTCAAAGTACCTACACCCTCATTCGTATCGCAAGTTATTATTACGTCCTTTGTTATAACAAGCCTATTGACGTCAACCATAGAAATTCGACGAAACAATTAAAGATCAATTGTGTCTCGCGACGAAAAGGGTTAATGTTGCTACTGACAAATTCCTGATAAAAAAAATCGCTACCTGAACACGAGTCACAGAATCAGTCGAAGTCGATTCAGGATTCAGGATTGTTGCGGAATAAACTAGTGTCGCTGAATTGTATTATTATCACTTGCTTCGGTGAAGGAAAAACGTTGTGAGGAAATCAGCATGCCTGAGAGATATTTCTTGACAGCTTATAAAGCGCTGTTTATGAGCTGATGCAATAAAGCGCTGATGATGACTTGAGCTTGACAGCGGGGGTGGCCCTGTGGAACCCAGGCAGGTCTTCACTACTACTGGCACTTTGTGTAATTTCATCACCACTGCTCTCAAAACGGTGAAGGAAAACATCATGAGGAAACCGGGATATCCTAGGACCAAAAAAATCGAAGACATGTGACATCTTCCAATCCGCACTGGACCCATTCCCTCTTATAGAGAGGCGGGGCCTGTTTCCCAGCAGCAGCCAAAGCCTAGTCAGAGACGCATGGGTGGCATAAAAACTACACCACACCGGGTTAGGCACTATAACCACATGATAAAGAAAGAAAGCGTGTCAGTAAACTGCATACATGAAGTTCCTACAATACCAAATTCATACATGTCTGAACATGGCGGTTATCACTTCCATTCAATACCACTATAATAACAGAGCTCTCTATGTCATGTGCACGAATTCTGCAGAATGTAGGTTAGTGCAGTACCGACCGACCCGTCCCACGGCATGAGAATGCTCATCGCAGCCCCCGCCCTTGACCCCGCGCCACATTTTTAACTGCGCCGGCGCACTCCTGCGCATGATTAGCAATCCTCAGTCACGACACTTGCGCAACTAAATGAAGATCAGTTCACATTGTCAGGTAATTTTGTCATAACGAAAATACACATCAAACGGTCAAGTAGGTACGATGTCAAGCATCAATTCAAATAGCAACCTAATAAATAAAGGTGTACCTACCGTCCTTTCACAGCTTTCACTGAAGGTCATTTTACCGCTTCGCTTTGAAGGTGTTGTGGTTGTAAGCGCTATCGCTGAGCATAAGATCTTTGGGTTCAAATACCAGGTCGGACAGTGTTCTTGGGTTTTCCCATCAAGAATTTCCTAAATTCCTATTAGTAGGTTGCCCGGAGTTTGAATTTGAGCCTGGCCTATGGCGTCGTTGGTGTTGATGTCTTGCCCCCTACTCAAACTCAAATTCTAACCATTCATTTCAATTAGACCATTACGGCACTTGTTGATACATGTTTTATGCGTGTCTGATCAAATCAAAGTTGTGCTGAAGAATCCATCAGTGAACGGATTTTAACTTTGATAGCTCATATCTCGGAAACGTGACAGACACTAAACTTTAGAACATTGTGTCTCAATATCAAACAGAACTTGTTTGTATTGATACCAGCTATCGGTTTATAGATAGGTTTTACACGTGGCCGCTACTTTGAAAAAAAAAACAAAATGGCGGAAAAAAATTCGGCTACGCTTCACTCTAAAATGTTCCAAATACCCTTTAGTTATAGTTTGAAAAGTAAAATTTTCAACACATTCTGCCTAGTAGTGAGGAATGAGGAATATTAAAATAAGTTAGATCGGTGTACAAGAGAATCGGCACCAATATCTAATAATAGCTTGGCGGTTGACAGAGGAGAATGAAAGAGACAAAAAGGTACTGCGCCAACCCCAAGTAACATGGGATAAGGTCAATGATGAATATTTTAGAATAACATTTATTAAGAGAATAAGAGGAGTTCGTGGCTAAATAATAACAGCCCCTCGGGGTGCCTCGGGGTTGATCTTGTTAACTTATAAGGTTAGTCGTGCTTGCCTAGGTTTCTCTGTAGATGGGTGACCACCCTTACATAGGTACCGAGTTTCCTCCGTACCTCGGAAAGCACGTTAAGTAGTTGGTCCTGGCTGTCATTTCTACAACTTTGACAGTCGTTACAGGTAGTCATAGTGGCCAAAAAAATCTGACAAACAAGTGGTATCGATTACCCAGTACCTACTAAGCTGGGTCGTAGAGGTCAGATATAGGCAGTAGTTCCATGTAAAATACTGGTATTCAGTTGCATCCGGGTAGACTTGAAGCCGACCCCAACATAGTTGTGAAAAGGCTAGGCAGATGATGATTTATTAAGAGAATACATTCCTGAGTTCATAATGCTCCACTACGTTTCTGACACCCTAATAACATTTCATTAGTTTGCTCTTTGTGTGATAATCACTGATAATCGTCGGTTTAGACCTGCTCAGTACAGCGCCTGCAGCAATTACGATTGTAAATGAGCTGTTAAAGCAACAGTTAGTCGGAGGTTTGTTTTAATTTAATCTATTACTGATATTTAGTGCGCAAAGGTTAATTTGCTAGTGTTGTCATGTCAGGTTGATGTTTAATGCTAATTTTAATGCAGGTTTAACAGATGTTATACATAACGTAAAATCACAATTGTAAAAAAACCCCAAAGAGTTAGGCAGACGTGTCCTAATATTACACCCACAATTTTGACGACCCGAATAGCGCAGTTGTAGGGAGGCCTTACGTTCTTGTGGTCCCGAGTCCGAATCCCGGTAGGAGCAAATGTTTGTGTGATGAGGCATTTGTTTCCGAGTCATGATGTTTATGTGTATGATAAGTATGTATTAACAAACAAAAAGTAAATAATGTAGTATATCAACTGTCTGGTGTCCACAACACAAGCCTTGCTTAGTGTGGCACTAGTTGGCGCTGTGTGAAATGTCCAACGATATTTATATATTTAATTCGCCGTTTAGATATGTTATAAGTTTATGTAATAGGGGCATGACTATTGCCAACACACGTGCACGAAGCCAGGCTACGATGGCTGCCACTGAGAAATTTTCCTAACGGATAAACAATAGTACTTTTGAATCGACTGCAGGAACTCCTGCGGTCGCACCATGTTCACGACTCGACCCACAAGGCAGATATTATAAGATTACGAGTAAACTAAAAAATGTCTGCCTTTTGGAAATATGTAGCTACCTATAGGTACGAAGCATTTTATGATAGTTGGGAAGGATTTAATAAATAACAAGTTTTAATATTAAAGATATTTATTTCATAATTTTCTTGTGAGAAGTTTCGATGTGAATACCCACTAAATCTAACTCACAGATTATATTAAAATTAATCACTTAACTAGCACAGGCACTCGAGTATGGGCATGTTATAATGACCATCCACTTAAACATACTTTATTCACATAATATAAATAAACTTAATATCTTTATTTATATAACTAAAACTTAAATTAGATATCTTACTTCGACATAACGGTTTCGAATCGGTATTTTCATATTTTTCGAAGAACAATAATAGATAATATTTCTGAAGTAAACCTTTGGATTTTTCGTCGAGCATATTGACAGACTAATAATAAAATAAGTATAAGCTCATTGACAATGTCCTATATCAATTTGGTCCAACATATGAACTGGGTATATCAATAAGCTAATACTATCGCCTCGCACATACTAATACTTGCCTTTAAATACGAAACTAGTCTTTGAAGAATAAAAAGTTCTTGAGAGAGTTCGAGTAAATTAATTAGATTTTTGGTTATTACAAATAAATAGGTGCAAATAACAAAATATCACGATAATTTGGACCCATTTTTGGCATTTTTTAAAAGACAACGTGAGTAGTGTATGTGCGAGGCGGGGTTAGAGTATAGGCACGGGGTAGCGTCGGTGGCGAAACGCTGCCGTTACGCAGTCGTCACGCAGTCGCTACGCAGTCGTTACGCAGTCGTCTAGAAGTCGTACGAGCCACTCTCGCCTTTCTTGCCGATGCGGAAGATGAACTTGTAGACGAGTCCGGCAACCACACCGCCAGCGATGGGGCCCACCCAGTATACCTGCACAATAGACATTACAATTACCTTCATGATCAAACTTTAACCTGAAATTATCGGTCGTTTTGTATGGACACTGGATAAACTATAAGTATAGGAAGTACCTATAAAGGTGGACGCAAACTCTAATAGTCTGACGTTGCGCTGTCGTACGCAACTGATAGAATGCGACTGCATTGGTCGAATCGCGCGCATCAGCCGCGCTGAATCTGATGACGTCATCCGAATTTGTCTCGTATTTCTGGGGTTCTGCTCGATTCGGACGATTCGGCGCGGATAGGTGTGCGAGGTTTCATAGGATTTCATACAAGTAATTCTAAAATTCGATGCGTTCGGCGCGATCGATTCCTTCGGCGCGGATAAGTGTGCGTCCACCTTAACTTTGCAAACCTCAAAGTTGCTTTGCTACGTCAGACAGCCTTTACGCCGTATTGACACCTAAATTAAGTCTCCGAATCAAATTCAGGTTCCCTGAGATTGCAGATCGTTTCAATTCCCTTACCGCGAAAGTAACAAGAACAATCACAAAAACAGTAAGAGTGGAACAATCACAAAAACAGTGAAGATCTAAATAAGTTTCTCCAGCGTGATTGATGGGGTCAAACTTTCTTCGGGTGCTACTTACTTCTAAGTATAAAAAGCTATGGTTATTCCAATAAATGTCGTAATGATTTGGTAACACCGCAGCGGCTGCCTACTTCTATTTATTATGTAGTTGCGAGGTTCAAAGTCATTGGCACGCAAGTTAGCGCCGATTATAACTGAGGCGTGAAGGAGATAATTGGTATTACATAAATGACGGAAGGGCCTAGAAAAGTATTACGAGTCTCGCTATGCCATACATCGAATATGTAGGGTAGGTAGGTATTTATTCCACATTTCATAATTGGGAATTCGGAAAATGCTCATGTTCATCTAATGAACGTACGCACACATTCGATGTTGCGTAATCTTACGCTTTTGATTTTTTTGTTTTTAAGTCTCGATAAAAGAAATAAAACAGATTGAATTCTCGTAGGTCAGAAATCAGAAGTCATCAACTCATCCCTTTAAGAAATACACGTGAGTGTCTACCTAACATATCAAATCTAACCTTTTGAAGAGGTCAGATAAATCATCTAATCTGTCCATCTATAGACATACCCATGTATTTGCTATTGAACTGTCTGTTATCTATATGCAGGTAGATATCTGATAAATAACATTTGAAACTACGCTCCTACTATTAAAGAGAGAGTATTCTGTAACGGAGAGACATGTGTTTCTAATTCCAGTGTTCCGTCATGACGGACATCACTAAGGCCTTCACTTCCTGTCATTCATGGTAACCTCCATTTATTAAAGTAATGGTATCAAAGCAATAAAATCATAGGCATGCATGTATAAGGGCTATTACAGTTAAGTACTATGTTCACGCTCACTTTCCCCTGTAAGTGAAGCGGGAAATTATATGATCATGATTATAAAGCTTATATATTCTGATATAACTTTTGGATCAATGACTAACGTAAAGATTATGGAGACATCGATGTAGATTACTAGCAAGGTTCATTGGAAGACCAGCGTCAGACAGCCATCGCCTGTCTGGCATGAATGCTGAAATGGACCTATTTGGCGCAGCCGTGAGACACAGAGAACATACATAGGTACTATATTTTGTATAAGTATTTTTAAATTATTGTGTGACGTCAAATTAATATTTTTCATTACTCATACTCGGAAAGTAGGTCTGAAGTTGCCTGAGGAGCGAGTTGAAATTAATACTTTTCAGCCCTAGGGAGAATCGCTTTCAATTGACAGCTGTCAAATTATTAAAAAAAATAGTTCTATTTTCACCTTTCTATTGAACCATGTTCCGACTTCTTTACAGCCTCTAAATTACAGCGCGATGTAAAATTGAAATAACATAAAATTCTTTTTAAATAATAGTTATAATTTGATTACAAATATTTCTTGAAAATAACATAGATTTGGTCATAATATTTACTATTGTTCGGTGACGAAAGTGAAAAATAAAGGCTGAATAGCCGGCCACAGAAAAAAAAACAAAATAGGCGGGAAAGTGGCAATCTCAATTTTTATTCTAGTTGTTTCGTGTTTTAATTTTTATTTTCCTTGTATTCGTAATGAAAAGCACAGTGTTTACCTCGGGTTAAAGACTTATTAAGTCCCTCGAACTATTAGCGCCCGCGCTACGCTTGGGCGCCAAACCCCGTCTCGGGACTAAATAAGTTACTTTCACCCCTAGGATAACAATGTACTCAATGTAACATGTGTCTTTCTTTCTTTTTCTTTACTTACATTCAAATATTTACAAGTGATAGAACTATACGAAGAAAGTCGTAATCTAATCCTTGATATCTGTCTGTGTCACACGCTTGTTTGTCAGGGAATATTCCTGTGTCAAAATCGAAAATGTTCGGGATCAAATTTTTACCCGACTACGGCTAAGCCAAAAGGAAGGGTTATGATTTTATCAGTCTATGATTAGTTATTGAGATCCCAGGCACCGAGTTCTGTCTCAATTAAAAATGACATTTATTATATTGTTTAATTGTGCTATTAATAAGTTTTGACTCGATGTATTTATTATTATTAATTTAACAATCAAAAATCAACAGCAAACCAACATGTGCTTTGTAGTGCCCTGACAAGGTTCATGTACAAAACAAAAACCGACAGTAAAATATATTACTATTTTATTATTTATTATTGTAAGATGTGTGATGTGCATGAGAGCAAATAAATAAATAAAAAAAACATAGCCACGTACACTCTAACCTGATCTGTTCTAGAAAGTTTAAACTTATGTATCTAGACCTAAGATAACACAGAAATTTGTAAAACATGTATTTTTGATGACGCACGAAGGTAATACTTACTTATTCAATCGTTAATTATGTAAGTATAATAAACCTATTAATTGATTAAATTACATAATAGCACACAATAAAATAATAAGTGTTAATTTGTAAACAGTTCAATAGCTCGATGATGTAATACTTAAGTAATACATAGGTTGTAGCTCCGTGATAGGTACTCAACGTTATTGTGGTAATTTAATTTGTTAATAAATATGTACTAACTAAGGTACATCTACTTATACATATATGTATTTTAGGTCAATGGTAAAGGCAGTAAGTGAATCTAACATATATACATAATACTGTTTTAAGTTATTGTTTTTAAAGTACCGATCAGAAAGCAACTCAGTCAATAATTTAAAAAATATGAAATTCTTGATGGTAAAACTTTGCCCAACCTGGTAGTCGAACTAAGGACCTCTTGACAATAATACCTAATGCTTACGTTCACAACACAAACGAGGCAGTTATGTATTATCATAATATTTACAGCTTTTCCTATATTTGCAGTCGTTGGAAAACAATTTAGCTCGTGTCCTGCTAACTAGTTCGACCTTGTAGAATTATTTGCACTCAAACGAGTATTAATGGCTAAAACTAATATATACTAGTCTACAAGGGGTAGGCTAATATTTACAAAGTAAAAATATCGGTAATTCTTAATTCTACGGAAACAAAAATTGAAAATCTTGTAAAACTATACCGCAGAATACTCGTAAATTATTCCATTAAAAAATATATTTTCGACTCAAAATACGTTGACGCATTTACATGTTATGTCCAGTTTCGAATCAGATCCATCATTAATGTTAATATGTATAGCAGAGTATGTACTTTAAGTAATCCAATCATCTTTGTGAACAATAGCTGCTTTTAAATTTTCATCAATACAAACTTCAATCAAGAACTTTCATTTAAACGAAAGTTCCTCATTACTTAGAAAGGAAGACTGCAAGACTTAATAAAGCTTAATCAACGTAACTATGTGGTTTACAATATAACGCTAGACAAGTTATGATTCATGCTTCGGGTTCACATGTGATCGGAAAGTTACTTCTGACGTGAGAGCTATAGATAAATACATGATCAGAGATGCAAACCTGTTTGATAGGATGCGATGGTCGGCGCCCGCGCAGGCGAAAGTGTGGTTAATCATTAGTTATACATCTACGTGCGTTTACTCGAACCAGTACAATAAAATCATCTATGGGAGTTGTCTCACAGCAAATGAAAGGGAAATGCCATAAGATGTAGCAAGAAAATTGAAGGGACTGAGACCTGGTACATGTCCAAGGAAACCACTGGATGCAAGAGACCCAGAAAAGTTGTGTAAAACTGCTAGTAGGCGTTTTCAGGCAAGTGTTAATAAAAAAAAAAACGTGAAAAAAGTTGGATCTTTCAATATCGGAAATATTGGAGGACAAAGAGCAATTTTATGAGCAGTTCCTAGGTAAAAATCGAAATGAGGGGAAGAATAACTGGCTATCAGATTGGTTAAAGAGTTGTCTAACATCCATTATACTTTTGGTTCACATATTATTACTTTGTAGTGTGATTTAATAGCGATGGGATGAATGGTCTATTCTTGTGATTTCTAGATCGAATCCATTAAGTCACAGTCACATGATTCTTACATATCGTGACGGTGCCATTACGAGCTTTCCTTACGTATTATATAAAGGTAAGGAACTCCATACTAATTTGATACGATTGTTCCTATATAGCTACTGCGTAGACTAGATACACTATGAAAAGTCATATGAGGGACATGAGTCTTTTCGAAAAAACAACCTAGAAGCTTTTTTGAATAGAGTTGAATTTCCAAGCGCTGGAGTAGTGATTATTATGTTACTTACCCATTGTGAAGTCCAGACGCCCATGACGACGGCGGGTCCGAAGGAACGAGCGGGGTTCATGCTGGAACCGGTGAAGGGAATCTGTTGACAGAACCCAAGTCTTAATACCATAAGTACAATATTATGTAACTTAAGTTTACCCAAGTTCAAATGCTTGGCTAAGCAGTGCAAGCAGAAATTGCATATATATGTCACCGTAAAATTGTCAAATACGTTATATTGTAATATCTCTAGCGATATTGTAAAAACTCGAAATATTGTCAAATTAACATACTGCTTACAACAAAACGCATTGTTTTTCGTGAAATGCATGCGATGGTAGTCAACTTACGCGGTGTGGAGGGAAGGAGGGGTCCCCCTTGCCCAGTGGTACAACTCTCATGAAAAGATATACCAAGTACCATTCCTGATAAATACCGATTATTATAACCTAACCTTAAAACACTTTATATTCCCCTAAAAAGCGTAGTCGACGGAGCCCCGTTTCGCGGGGCCCCTATTTCCGAGTGCAGGGTTTAAAGGAACCTAACTAACCTAACAGGGGGCTGCCCCAAGTCCCGATTATGGGGGCAGAGATACTTCCGTATGTACAGTTGACAATAATTCGAGATATTAAAATATCGCTAGAGAGAAACACGTTATATTGTACATGGGGCAGAAAAAAAATCGTGGAGGTTTACATACTTAAAAAGCTTTTCAAATTGAAAACTAATCAAAATTTCGGATCTGGATAAGTATGTAGTAATTTCAACGTCAAGAATGCTTTTCTTTTCTATACTTAATATGTCGTAACATAAGATGTAATGTATATGTTTAAATTATTGTAAGATAGATCAGAAATATACTCACGCAAGCAGCATGGCAGGCAGTGATGCTGAGCCCGATTGCGAGGGGTGCGGATCCCTTGAGGTCGTTGCGGCGCGCGTCACACACTCCGTGCACGACCATCACCAGCACGAAGGTGATCAGAGCTTCGATCAGCACAGCCTGGGGGCACACTCGGGGTGTAAGTAAAACCTTAGCAAGCTTCAGGGTCTAGACTAGTTGGAGTCGCTGTTAAAACGTTTCGCCTTTATCGACACGTTCGTTTGCTGATGATTTTATTAGCATGACAGAAATACTGTGAGATGGATAACATAACATCACGCCTCTAATACGGAAGGATTACGCAGGGGTTTACCTAATGCCGTGTCGACGGCGCGTTCGCGCCTCAAAGAGATGGCAGCATAATGGAGGGGCCCGCAAGGGCCGAAGCCTGCCGGGGCTGCGGGACTATTTGAAAGAGATACCGCGGCCCCGAAACATAAAGGGCGAGGAAGAAACATGGATGGGTTTTAGTCAGTAAAAGTATGACACTCCCTTTGATTGCCATTGCCATGTTGATTTGCCATCCGAAAAAAAATAAAGGGGTACTTATCCCTAATAGTGCACCCACACCACATGACGCCAGTTATGTTTTAAGTGCCATGTAATAAAAACCTTAGCCTGAATCTTGATGTTATCAAACAATCCTAATTATTTTTACAACATGAATATCTCACCTGTCCGTCAGTGACATCTGTTCCGGGCAGCGTCAGTCCGAACCCGAAGTCAATCTGTTTCTCTGGCACAGCCAGCTGCAACACACACAATAAATCAATTAACTTAACTTTTTAATTACCGATTAAAACACTTTTCCTCGAAACCAAATACGGACATTTTAATTTATGTTAACTGCATGAATGACATTTATCTACATTTTTCGAAAAAATGCGAGAGATTAAGTGAATGTTTTCGTTGACAACGTAAAGTTATGAGAATGTTGTGTCATTTTATGGCCTATTAATGTTAACTGTATCTTGATTACTAATATTTATTATCACAGAATGGAATTTACGATACGTATATATCAATATCTTACATGTATATAAGTAAAGATAGATCGCGCACTTGACCAGTTTTTTTATTAAGGTCTTCGTATCTTGTTCACCCTAGCGAACCATATTGCGTATTTAGAAAATCTAGTCCACTTTTTGCTACGTCAAAGTACAAGTGCAACCAAAAGTGTTTTTGGAAAAATTGTCATCATTGTACTGAACACGTATGATACGTAAATGCTGTTTGATCTTAACATAATGTAGTAGGTAATCTAAAATCGTGTCTAGCTATACGTGATCATCGCTGTTCAGTGGTTAGAGTACGAGGGCAGTGAAATGTCGCAGGAAGGCCGTTGTCGTGCGAACGTCATAAATTACTCGCGACCAACTAATTAACGTGCTAACTTTGTACTTAACACATTTACATGCTGAACTTTGCGTGCTTATAATCGTACGTGACTGACATTAGAAATATTGTCTGACTTTAGATATCGAAGACAGACAGGCTCTATCGAAATTCTTTTGTAATAGCCGTTTAGATAAAGTAATTATGAGCGTGTTTGCAAAATCTTCCTGTCATGTTATGCAAGTTAGCCTTCGTTTCTGATCCCTAGACTTTAATTGGCTTGTACAGTCTTTACGTTTTGTTTAAACTAATATTTCATCTACACATTAAACTCATAAAACTGTATCTATATTATTTTAACTCAATGTCGTAAAGCTAATCACTAAATCAAGAGCTTACTTGAAGTATAACGCCATATATCAAACTTGTGACCTTTTCAAGTACTCATATCCGAAAAGCTTTATAGCAGAGTGTTCAATTAGTTCCACGATTACACCGAAGGTCGCTCCACTTGGTTCTTTATTCTAAGATCATCAGTGTCACGGTGAACGAGACACTTTTTTAACCGAGCGTACCTACACATACGGCGATTAGAATGTCGATACGATGACTACGCCTGTTTAAGCGCACGGTAATTACGAGAAATTGTATGTTTATATGTCTGACAGTTTGTTTTTTGTAACATTCTCCTTATTTGGGTTTTAACTCGCGAGTGTACTTGAGCAGTGGAGCGACAGGAAAAAAATCTACTCAACTTTAAATCGAGCTTACATAAATAATGAACAACCTTGAATAGAAGCTTTTGCGTATTAGATATTTTCAATTAAAATAAAGTCTGCTTGAATAACAGATGGTCTGTCAAATAATCAGACGGTTCAGAACTAATAAGCACGATTAAAAGTTAATTGAAGATGTATTTATTAATATCAAATCGAATCATACGCACAGCTCATGATTGCAAACTAATTAACTCATTACAGTCAAGAGCATTTACAGCTGGTTTTAATAACATTAAATGATTATTTCTTAATCAATCTGCGTATGAAATTAATATGTAATGTAGGTTGATCATTATTACTTTTGTCTAATTATAGAAATAAAGAACTAAATGCGCATTAGACGAACTCTAACTAATTTGATAGTATTTTGATTTAATTTGGTATCTAGATTTAATTAAAAGGATAGGGCGATGAATTTATTTTATGTATTTTGTATTTATTATAATAACCAAAACATCACGCATGTTATCCCCAAAGGGTGAGGCAGAGGTGTAGCTAGTAGTGCACCATCATTACGCCTGTTATGTTTAAGTTCCATGTGCGTAAGTATTTATGATATTGAAACTAAACCATCATACTGAATTTCGGTAGAGCGACAAGCATCTGAAGGATCAGTCGAACTAATGCAGACTTCAACAGACACTGACTTTAGTAGTACCTATCTATGTATTTCTTACATAATAATTGGCGACCGTGTAAGTTTTTTTTGTTTAATTGGGACAAGACCGCCACACTATTTCCAAACCACTGTAACTCCTGAAAGCCAGAATCAACAGTGGTGACCACCAGTAAAGCGCCGAGGCAATGAAGCTCGACGGAGTCCCAGAGAATGTATTAAACCGTCTTGGCTTCCGAAAAGAAATTAATCAGAAAAGTATAGCTTAGGAGAAGGTAAAAAACGTAATTTCCACTTCCCTCCATATCAGCAGAAGACAGGACAAAACAAGGTCAATAGGCGCAAAGGGACGCTTACAACTGGGAGCCCAAGACTGTGAAACCTATGTTTACCTAAATGCTGTACACAGAAGCTGTTGGTGAACCTATATTAATTAATTAATTAATTATGTGCGTCCGTGTCTGCACTATGTACTACTCGGGCCACGTCCGCAAATTGTCCGCAGCTCTTCGACCAAGCTCTCATGAACAGTTTGTCATAAAAACTGGACAGTGTTTGATCCACTTACCCTGATGAAGGCAGCTCCAGCCATGGCTCCGAGGGTCTGAACGACGACGTAGCAGATAGCCTTGAGAAGCTTGACGTCACCGGCGGCGAACAGGCCCAGCGTCACCGCGGGGTTGATGTGCCCGCCCGACACATGGCCGATAGACTGTGGACAACAGAGAGGACTCATTTAGTCTAAGTTAAGTATTCATAACTTTTCTTAATTCTTATTAAATAGTTGCTTTGCCCGCGGCTTCGGCCGCGTGAACTAAGTAACTGAACCACGGGATCATACTAACGGGATAAAAAGTATCCTATATGTTAATCCAAATTATAAACTATCTGTGGGCCAAATTTTATCCAAATACGTTCAGTAGTTTTGGCGAGACACAGTAGCAAACATCCATCCATCCTCATAAACTTTTGCATCCTTCGCGCATAGAGTTTGATATAATTGTCCCTGATCATGGCATACTACTTACTGGGATAAAAAAAAATGTGACACTCGGGGACTGCCGTGGTAAAGCTATTGCATTTGTTTTTTACGGGGGGTGTTAGGTTATTTTCGTTACGGAATTTCTGGATTCGGTCTCCACGCTCAAGGCCCGCGATAGAAGCTATACAATAGCTTAAAAATTCCAATGTAACACATAAACTTAATACTGACAAAATCTTGTATTCATTCATTTATTAATTCCTTCAGCAACTGACAGACAACGCTCAGCCTAAAGTGTAAAGACACACTTCTTGTAAATCTACTAAATAATCATAAACAATCACTAACTTCATGAATTACGAGCCTAAATTGTGTGCGTAGCTCTATTCTCTTAAATGATTTTAACCTTTACTACCTAAGTAATGTTTATTAAAGCCGATATCGAATCTAACATGTAAGCCAGCCCTTTAATGAATATGTATTACCCACGTACGACAGGTATATTACCTAATATTATTTACTACTCACGCGCCGATCTGTGATATAACTGAAACTGCAAATGTTAGGAGTGCGGGCAAATCCGCAATTATCTTGTGTTAGATGAACATAAGAAATATACAGGATGCCCTGTATAGAAGACCAGATAATATATTCTCCAAGTAAACAATTTTGAAGAAAAAGTCAGTCCATAATGTCACAGTACCGGGCTACCGGCCCTTAACCTGTGTAGCCATTCGTTCAATCATGCCCAATGGATGAGAAGCAACGTCCTCCTTTCTGCCAATAAAAACACGAGATAATTTATCAATCAACCAATAGCTGGTGATTGTATGGATCATTGAGAGAAGCTTCGATTTCTTAGAATATGTTTTGATATTGACGTTCAAGCTGATATCCATAAATCACTTATGCTTATTGCAATCTATTGCCCTTTACGAAGCCGTCATCACACACACACATCACGGCTGTACATCTAAGTACCTCTACCCAAAATTATTGCTGGGAAACGATCTGTTTTGGGATGAAAAAGTATATTTTACGGTGTAGACAGGACTCAATGTAACGCACTCAAAACATTAAATAGTACGCATTGAATAGTACGGGGTCATGTAGGTAGGTATTCGAATCCGAAATGCACTCACTAATGCTACGAGTATAACGTTACTGAACGTTATAGCATTAGTGAGCGCATTTCGGATTCGTTTTGGGCCTTTTATCACTCTTTACATATACTTCCAAAATAACGTGTGTATGTTTAACATAATGTTATTTCCAGTTAATACAGAGCGTTGCACGTAGGCTGAATCAGGCTGGTGCCGTGAAATTCTTTGACGCGCTTTGATACCCAATTCCACGTTTATTTTGAATGATTTTAAAACATAATCGTTGTTTTGTTTTGTAAATAAACAAACGAAATTTATAACAGAGTGTGTGAAATAACAATACCTCTTTTCCTGTTTACAAATTTTTGCAAGCAGGAAAACGGGTATTTTTTTTAACCAAATTTCAATAACTCATAATTAACAACTAACAGACAATATTCTATAGTTTATGAAACAGGCGTAGTTTTATATGGGTTTTAGTAAAATAAACATAAATGTGGGCTCTAACGTAAGTACCTACTCGTAGCATCATTATCTGCCTAGCCTTACCCATGAATAGTGAATAGCACAGTATTTTACATGGAACGACTGCCAACGACTGTCAAAGATCTACAAATGACAGCCGGGACAACTGCTTCACGTGCTTTCCGAGACTCGGAGGAAACTCGGTATGTAGGTAGGCAACCACGGCTTAACCTAAAGATCGACCCGAGCGGTTGTTATTATTTTACCACGAGCTCCTTTAATTCCTCGTAGCACGGAATACCGGAATACTTAATTCGTAGATCGAGGGGCGCGGGGCGGGGCGGGGGGGGGGGGGGGCTGTGACAGTCAATCAAACATGTTCCAAATTGACATGACACTCATGACATGCCACTAAAGGGGTTAATTCAACAAATTCACATAATAAATCTCAATTATTCGCTCAAACGAAACTGAATTGTAATTGATAATTGGGTGTATTGCTTCGTAATCAGCGAACATCTGAACACGGTAAAGTGCCTTTATTGTTCTATAATTGTGCCTTTATACTGTCATTAAACGGTGTACATGTAGTGATGTAGATATGTCTAGTTTGTCACGTTTATAGGGTCGTTCGTGAGTTGGTATTTGGTAAAATAATTTATGTTTTGAAACTTTAGTCATTGGCAAGGATACTTGGTCTACGAATACCCAAACCTACCTATTAGTGTTACTTACATGGTTGCAGAGTTACTCGTATGTAACTGAAAGAGTTATCTTTACAAGTTGTCATTTGCTGAAATAAGTTTTGTTATGAAACTTTGTGGAGAATAAAGTCGTTGCCATGGTTGAATTTATGAAAGCTAACTCTAAAATAAGTACGATGAGGTGATACCTACCGCATAATCTACGACACTTTCAGAACAGGGAAGCTTGGCGTGAAACAAAATGGGAGGATGCCTATACTCAGCAGTGGAGTGAACCAGGATGCCAATGGTGATGATGTCCGTACTTGCTACCGTGGAAAATGGCGGTTTACCAATTCTAGGCCTTCTGGTCTTAGTGATAAAGTTGAATAAAAAGTGGTCAACCTTTTATACGTATGTTATGTGATGAATCATCGCCTAGCTAGATCATTCCTAACAAGTTGATAGTCCATCTCAGCCATGAGTTAAACCTTCAGCGGCTAACAGTTTAATACCAACCCCATTAATTGCTGGTCTCGTGAGCGAGGTGCGCACACGCAGATCAGAACCTCGCCGCTCTGAATCATCTGCACTCTGACGTCACAGGTTAACTCTATATCTTTATTTGCAATTAACGTTTTTAACCCACATTATGTCATCTACCGTTTACTATGTAGGTCAGGGTAATGCGATACATCAATTAATACAGTTAGCTTAGTTTTTGTGAATAGATCATGTTTTTATTTTCGAAGGTTTGTGGTTACTTATTTTATTTATGCTACTTCTTGTCTGAAAGACGAAGGAGACTGGTCTCTACAACACAGGGAATCCTAATACGGAGAAAATATCTGAATTTGTGTTCTAAATTGTTTTGCACTTTACATTTCGTCGGAAGAAAATGTTTAGGTAAAGTTAGGTAAAAAGATACACCTTGGCTAATCTTTTAAGTATACTATGCAATAGGTTTTATAACAATTGTTATTTTATAAATACTTAGGTACAATTTATAGCTTTATCTTAACTTTATTTTCAAAACATGTGTTCATCGATAGGTTTAGTATTTTTCGAATATAAACTGTAATGTCTTGTTAATTGTTGTTATATTCCCACGCATATTATGGGTTAACTGAGGAAAATGGGTTGTTATGGTGCAGATGTGCAATTAGGCAATCTATGAAAACTCATGACTCGGCCATCTGACATGTGTGCCATATTTATCAAACTTCACGTAAAGCATCATAGTGAGCTATAAGTGTACCGCGTAATTCATATTTATATGATTTAGAACTTTAGGATAGGTAATAAACTACTCGGCTATTATAGTGGACAGATTGACAAAAATGTCCAGCCAGCTGCATCTGTGAAGTCAGTTTAAAGCTTTTGTTCATTTGAATATTGCATCCGAAATCCTGAATGACTTGATTCGCTGACTCTTTAAACCTATTTTAACGCCGACACAAGCCATATGTTCCAAAGTTTGTGTCGATACAAGGAGAAGAAGAACGCTGATAAATACTTGTATATAATAAAGCTCCGGGAAAACAATAGGTAAATTAACATCTAAAATCTTCTTAAAGCACATAGTAT
This sequence comes from Xestia c-nigrum, assembly GCA_916618015.1. NCBI lineage: Eukaryota > Metazoa > Arthropoda > Insecta > Lepidoptera > Noctuidae > Xestia > Xestia c-nigrum. The sequence continues at coordinate 22,280,381 of OU745246.1, forward strand.
AAAACAAAGTCGCTCCCGCTCTTGGTTCGCTTAGGTCTTGTTTTTTGGGCCATTCTGCCACACTATTCCCATACCACTGTAACTCCTGAAAGCCAGAATCAATCAGTGGCGACCACCAGAAAAGCGCCGAAACAATGAAGCTCGACGAAGTCCCAGCGAATGAATTTAACTGTCTTGGATCCCGCAACGAAATTAATCAGAAAGTATAGCAGAGGAATAGGAAAAAATCACTTTCGATTAGGTCTTACGGATGTTACTGCAGTTTTCAGCAGTAGTTAGAGAGGGAGAGGAATGTTTATATGTATACGCTACAATGCACCCGTACGAAGCAGGCGGGTCGATGGATTTTAATAAAATGCTAAGACGTAGGTATGATGTAAGCAACATTGAACTGTCGTGTACAAGATTCCAATTAATTGCTCAAAATAATTGTATAATCGCGGCATTCATTCAATTAAACCCGATATGAAGATCACTCTACTATGCTAATGTAGCGGTAAAGTAACCTTGACTTTGACAAATATATTCTAATTCAGAAATAAAATCAATTAATTCCGATATGATTCATAAAAACCTTGTACAAGAATCAATTAAAGAGGTAAACTGACCAATTAAAAGAAACCGCATCGTTTGCTGTCTGTCAAAATGATTATAAACCTACTTATAAAAATTAAAGTCCTTACCATTTTAAGTGATGGTAATTTATCACCTGTGTAACGTTATTCAATTAAACGACATGTGCTAAAAAAATATTAAAAAAAAACACTTGTGCTAATATATTGACTTATACATTGACTCGGAAGTACGGTGTTTGTTTTTTTTTTTAATTTTGTGTCGGTAATTTTTCAGCCTTTCGTTTTTAGCACCCCGTCCGGCGATCGGCGGCCCTGATTGGCCAATCGAGAAAATGGCCCTGACCTAATAACATGTAACTAAAAAGATTTATATTAATGATAAAACACAAATTAGTCCAACACTTCGTGAAATGAATATTTTGCTAAGTAACCAACCCGGTTGTTCCTGATAATCAAGTCACTAATTGTACGTGTCGTTATAGAACAGATGCGTATAAAATATATTATAAATATATGCAAATGTATGAATAAATAATATATTTTCCGACTTGTTTGACGAATGTGTGTAATAAAGAAAATTATGGATTCATCTGTTTGATTAAATATTATAAAGGCGAATGAAGAGATACGGACAACTGCGACGTTAACGAGTTAATATTATCTTAATTAAAACACTATGTTAATGTCCATTTCAAAGTAAAATACAATAAACCAAGAAAACTAGAATTGAAAAAAACGATTAAGTAACTTACAAGACTTGTATCTATTTTAAGACGACTTATTTTTAGTATGAACCTACAGTTTGGTATTTGAGAAGGTTTTTTCTTTCTAATTGTTGTATTTGTTGCCAGACAGGGTAATCGTCCTACTATTACAAATATTTATTATATTTATATACTATTACTAACTTCTGCCCGCGACTTCATTCTCGTGAATTTCCCGCTTGCAACATTTCTTATTGCTGCTCCGCTCCTATTGGTCATAGCGTGATGTTATATAGTCTATAGCCTTCCTCGATAAATGGACTATCCAACGCAAAAATATTTTTTCAATTCGAGCCCGTAGTTCCTGAGATTAGCTTGTCCAACCAAACAAACAAACTCTTCTGCTTTATAATATTAGTACAGATTATAAATGCGAAAGTTTGTGAGGATGGATGGATATAATAGATGTTTGTTAGTCTTTCACGCAATAACTATGAAACGGATTTAGATGAAATTTAGCAAGTATCCCGGATTATAGGATACTTTTAATTCCGGTTGTATGATCCCGTGGGACAATTATCAAACACCACGCGGGCGAAGCTGCAGAGTCAGACACGAGTTAGTAATTAATCAATATTGTAGCAAAACCTAAATGCCCGCTTCAGCAGAATCGTAATAGAAACATATTAATCGTTACAATTTTTAAAATGGTCACAGACACGGTTCATACTATGAACTATCTTTTAAGACCATTTTTAAACATTCATATTATGTTCCTATTATGATTCTGCTAAAGTGGCCATTTTTAGTCTTTTAAAGTAAAGTTGCGCTAGTTATAGTATAATGAAGAAACTTCTAACTTAATTTAAACTAGAGCTTATCAAGATGCCCAAAACACATTAAGTAATATGCACCGAAGCTTTTTAGCATAAATTACGCATTTCGTAATTAAAGCGACGTTCAGCGGTGGACAGGTGTGCATTAAGCATTAACAAATTACTCAACTTGTGAACATAAAGTTCAATGTTGGTAGTAACGGTGTGTCATGGTCCCGGCTCGTCACGGACCGGACCGGTTTAGGCACGGTTAGGGCACGGCTGTGGGACGGGGAATCTTTGTGGATGATGATGATGAGGATGTAGGACTCTTTAAAATGTGATGAGCTGTTGGTATGCTTAGGAATAAATGGGCAGTTAGAACTTCGTTAAGGTAGGTCAGGAATAATAACAGGTAGGTATAACTCTAACTTCCTACAAAAAACGCAAAAAAAAAAAAATTCTGAAAATATGGGGAGGCCTTTGCCAGCAGTGAGACAGTACAGGATACAAAAAAAATAACCAGATCCAGAATATCATGTTTGTAACAGTTACCATTTGACGTCAATAAGCAAGTTAATTCTTACCCCCACAGGCTACAATCAACCCCGGTCTTAAATTCTCGCAAAGGGCAAATTCATTCATTTTGTGTCAATTAATAAGTACTGGTTTTATTTCTTAATTATGTGTTTTATCAATTGTTATTGCTGGCCGAAAGTGTCTTTAAGTAAATTTACTGTAGGTTATCTTACGAAAAAAAGTTAAGTACGACAATTTGTTAAAATGTAATTAATGTCGAGGTCCAAAGTAAAAAAAACGTAGGAGAAATTAATTAAGAGGTGAAAGATTACTTGTTAACTGTTACTTTACTTGTATGAGAAATTCTAAAAACGTTGAATAAGCCATTAATTAATTAACTGACATATGTTGACACTGTTTCAGACACTGCAATCTAAAATTAATGACCGCCATATAAGGTTCGTTTCAAATAAAAAAATATATATTTCGTCTATGACTTGAGATATAATTTATGTCCGGACTCCGGATACCACACCTAGGACACAGACGCATGTAACAGCTCATTATTACCTTTTCCTTGATCTTAATAGTTTATTTATATCAATATTTCTTTTTAATGTGATCGAATTGACGTTAATTAATCAAAAACGTATTTTTAATTATTGGTGGTTATACTTTTAAAATGTCGTCTTTTATTTTTGTAGCTGTTTGATTTAAATATATACTATTTATATGCCATTGAGTTTCCTCATTATGTGTGAAAATTATATTTTATTGCCTATCGTCAATTATGCCGTCACGTTCAGAATTACGCGTGCCATACTTAGGTTCCTTGATTAACAAAAACAAATACAAATAAATTAAATAATACGAAACCAGAAAATAAAATTAAATCTAAAATTCCGACCTATAGTTGTTTTTAATAAATGACATTTCAATTCTGACGAAATATTTTGAATAGCTCTGTAGTGCTTAGAATTTAGTAGTTTAACTTATGCCCTTTGAATCAGTCTCGCGGAACAAGCTCATAAAGCATGTATATGTTTCGACCTAGTTAGTGAACACCCTTCGCTCACATTCGGCAACACTCGGCATGTGTCGCCTACCGTACGCGAGGGCGGCGCACACGCATGCTCGGTGCATTGACCACGGCACGGCGCAAGCGCACCATGCGTGCGCACGGTCACCGCGCTGCCAAGGGCGCCTACAATCCCTAACATGGTCGCGGAACAAGACATAAACTTTGCGAAAATTCGGAAGCTTTTTTGAGAAAATTTGGGATGCAGAGCGAATTGCAACGTATGCAGCTGCATTTTCGTTAAAACATACTATTGGTATTTTTATTCGATTATTAAAAATAACACCTTATCGATTATTAAATTATTATAACCAGAACCTAATAATATCAAATTTTACTATTCACTATTTGCGAAATCACCAGATTTCAACAAAAATTTCAATTGTTGAAACAGATGGTATATATATTCACCAAATAATCGTCAAGGATTTAACTTGTACCACACCATAACGGTATCACGCGCATAATATCAACACATACTCGTTCTCCACACAAGCCGACACGACACACACCGGATATTTTTTACATTCGGATACTTTATCAATTTAATTGGTTCGGACAAATCGACTCCCTTCTATCTCACTAAATTGGGTCAGTAATTGCCTTTTACGATATATAAAGTCACATTTAAATATTCTTACGGTTTGTTGGCCTTATTTAAAACAAGCGATGATCCTTCACGGTTTCCGTTAAAGAAGTCCACATTAAGTTTATTGGTCCGTGGAAAATATCACAATATTCAATCTTTATCTTTTAACAAAATATCACAACTTCAATAATGACCATTTCAAAACCACTATAAGACAATTTAATGAATTTTAGATTACCAAATCCACAAAAATGTTAGCATCCAATTCATCAAGAATTTGAATTGGTTTCATTTCCATTAAGCCGTGGGAACTGTATTCGTACGCAGTGGACAAGGGCTCTGTATTATTTGCTTCTCTTATAGTGAGCCAAACCCTACGCATCAACTCCATGCAGCCTCCAGATCACGTGTCGATTGTGATTGGCTGCTGATTTATTGTAACCAGGTCATATGATATCATTCTAAACACATCTGTAGTTATAATACCAAATTGCAAGACCACAAGATCTTCAGTCAGGTTAGAAAGGTTAATTTTTGAACGTGGGCCTCCCGATGACCGCTCCCAGTAATGATTGGTCGTGGTTGCTATGGCTTGGTAGACTTGTAAAAGTATTTATTAGCAGACAGGAGATCGTGGTTGCTGGTTGCCCAAATATTGCCTTTATAATCCTATGATGTCGACTCGTGGTCCTTTCTTCTCTAGATTGTAGCCGAGTATCAGACTACCCACTCTAGTTTATATCCTTCAGCGGTCATTTTCATTAACTTACTAGCCGGTTTCGGTAGGCTATCTCTGTCTGTTTGACATTTTGCTTACTGGACGGTTAGAAACAAAACGTCACAGGAAATTTTCTTAATTTTTTTTATGAATCAAGTGACAGATAGGTGACACGGATAGGATATTCTTTGTTTATAGAAACACCGATAGCTACGGAAAAAAGGAACATTAACCAAAAATTATATGTAAGTAAGTTTTAGAAAACAGCCGTAAATAGAGTGACTTGAGTGTATACCTAAATACACCCAAGATATTCAATTTAGAGAATCTATATGCTAAAGTAGCGACAACAACTACATATGTATTCTAGAAGCCTGCTACTAAACCTACATAGCGTGGGAAAGATCTAAAAGTACCGCACAAAAAATCCGCAAACATATCGATTCGGCTTCTTTAAAAGTAAATGCACTTTACGATCTGCATTACGACCCAGTTGATAAGGAATGTTACACCGTTATTTGTACAATGTACCTCTTATGTGTTTAACTGTAAACGGAGTTCAATGAGGCTTGGTAGCGAGTCAACTGCAAATATTTGGGTATTCGTCTACTCGTCTAGAGATGTTTGCAAATACGAGTGGTAGCAGACATCTATACCTCATGGACAAATGTATCTGGACTGTTAAATTGAAGCTTGGCTATTAAAGGTAGTTCAAATAGGGATCTTTTTGAAAAATAGAGAGTAACAAGACAATACGAAAGGAGTTTTCGAAGCTAAACCCGAAATGAATGAGTCTAAAAGAGAACGAGAAGTCAGGATGCAAACCAATTTGAACGATGCGCGAATTCGCGTGCTCGTTTCACACAAATCAAGTTGATCAATGATCCAATCTGTTTTCATAAAGACATAGATTTTCCCGTTGCACATACATCTTCCTACGCATGCATAATGAGAATTTATGCTTGAATACCTTGAATTATAACCGCGTACCAGTCCTAAAGCGGTTGTTGATGGATGGATGTCCGAGGGTTAGGCATAGTTAGGTCGTATAGGTCACTATGGTTAGCGCTGACAGCTATAATGAGCTCCAATTTGTTCAGCGTGCGACTACGAGTAAGGGCATGATGATTGCGGGAAACATTCACTTTGCCCTATATTTTATAATTCTGCGTAATGATATACCTAAAGTCAGATTATAGTATAGTTTGCTGCTGATTTATTACTGATTTGCCTGAGCCGACCGCTATTGTGAATATTTTGTTATAATATATTTTTTAAATATATGTTGTTATATACATTGGTTCCTTTAGCAGTTATATTTTTTTTTCATCTATTGATAGTTCTACATTATCGCTCATGTCCGTACCATTCTATTCTTTTAATTAAAATATACTGACTACAAGAGAATAAACTGCTTTGCTCTTTTACGTATTCATTTATCCAGTAATAAAATCAACCTCATCTTATCTAGCTTAGTTGGAAGCTCTTACACTGTCCTTAGTTTCATACATATTCATGGACGATTACTAAGAGCCATTTATATGTAATTTTACGACCTCAATCCGTTATGATAACGCATTTCTCCCGTGTCATTGCGCCGACGCATTCCTTCCTATATTTACGGCGAACGAATGTAAATTAGATGTAATCGTACAAAAAGTTATCGAATGGGCCTATAAGTGCTGTGTATGTGATCTCGGGTAGTGATACCAGTTTTTCTTGAAATTCTCGGGTTTAAGGAACTCTTGATTATGTAATTGCTGACTACTATAAACTGGAAGTTGTTTCTATATCTCTTTATTCATTTGTTTCTTAGCGTTCTTTTTTCAAAGTCCCAGTGATTCCAGTCTTGACATAAAACAAATGCGAATCTATCCTCGTAATTCCAATTACGAATTGCACAAAGCATTTCACGACTGGTTGGCATCGTACGTCTAATTAGGCATACTAATGTCACACGGCTCTTAGCCGGCTTGTCGCCAGCTCAATTACTAGTATTACGTGTATTTTAACGAACAAGCCAATCGATAAATTATCATGTTCGCGTATCCGTTTGCTGCAGCCGATAGATCAAAAACAATTAATTTTATAGTTGATGCAATCCAGTGATTTGTCGAAATTATATTCAAAACGTTAATTATTTTGAGTTATTTATTGAGGCGTTGATATAGACGTTTGATATTAAAGATTAACGTAATTAATTATTTTGGCATTAGGTCATTATCGGGAATAAAATAACGATAGATCTTACCTTTCAATGAAATTTGTTTGGTGTTTAAAAACATCAGCAAGTAAAATGTCCTATGTTTTATTTTCCATGCAGCGTACAAGATTGTTCGAGTAACAGTACTGGCTACAAATAAATCCGTCAGTGTCGCCGCCTCGTTGTCGTTTGTAGCAGTTTGCAATAAGAGTGCGCGCACGCACGGCTGGCGCCGATAAATTAGCGGAATTAAGTCGCGCGAGCTTTCAGTGCGTGGTGCAAGCGATGAGGGAAGAGCGTTTCTATAGGAAACTTTAAGTTATCTACATCTAAAATATAGCTGTTAATGTACTTTATTGTAAGTAAGAGTAACTATACCTGCTAAAGGTATATTTATTTATTAATGATAAAGTGAAGTAGCATTCATTTTACTGATTTCTAAAAGACATCTTTTATAGAAAATCTTTGCATTAATTTAGTAGTTTTTTTCTCATAAAGTGGGCAGTCTCTAACTAAAGAAAACACTATGTAGGCACCTACCAACACAATAATTTTAGAAAAACTACACTTCTTGTTACTAAACCCTGTACAATGATCCGAAATTATGCTCAATTTGCAAGTTGATCTCAAACATGGAGTCAGTAGGTAACTGTACGCCCATGTAGTGCATATAAACTTACCATCAAGCACACGAAGTACATACAAAATACATAACCGGACTGGTTCACATGATCTTAGTAGATCACGAAGTACATAGTTAGTATTCAGAGGCACAACCTAACGGAGTTACATAACTTTGGAAAAGTTCGGGATACAATTCCGTGTTATTTCCTAAGGTTACGTAAAACTGTGTGCTATTCTATGTATTGTGCGTAAATCGGTGTAGTTATACATATTATTATATGGTAGGAAAACAACCTGGGAATGTTTCGTGGGAAATTTTCCGACTTGCATTTTCTGTGTCCAATGTGTTTCTACACTGTATATAGGTTGTAGAAGAAGCCTACGTGGTTCAAGTCCGTTTCCACAAAGGCATTAGGTTAGATGACGCTAAGTGTTAGTGCTAGTACTAACACTTAGCGTCAACTAACCTAATGCCTAAATATTACCTATTGCACGGTGTAGAATTTCAAGTCTCTGTGCAGAAATCAGCGTTTAGTAAAAATATTGAAAGCTTTAGGTGGTAATTTTCAACAATCGAAGCTAGTTTTAAAATGAAATTGGAGCTTTATTTTATAAATGAAATAAGGCTTATTAATAAACAAGTCGTCCGAAAAAAATCCCTAATCATACTTAGTTAATTCGTATAAAATGTAAACGCCGTAATCACGTAATCGTAGTAAACAAACGTAATCATATGTTATTAAAACTATTCATCAGGCTCTAACTACAGTCTACACACACGCACTCCATTCATGACTAGCTAGTTTCACATAATTCCGCTAACGAGATAGTAAGGTGAACACAGATCACATCTTAATAACATTTTAATTAGTTGTAGTACTCGACGAGGAAATAATTTCAAGCAAAACGCAGGTGAAAACTTTACAAGTGGGAAAATTTCTCTTTTTCATTACCTATGACAAGCTGAGGCTAATTGCTCGAAGATTTGAATTTAAAACTGAGTTTTCCTTCCACTTGTTAATTAAGTGCATGATAATTACAAAATAAAGTGTAAAATATGGATTACAAAGAGTATCTTAGTTTAAATACTCATCAGCAGTATACAACTTGTAAAGTGTTTTAAAAATAAATCATTCTTAGATACGAATTCATCTGTTTTTTTTTTTGAGACTCTTCGAAACAGCCATTTCACATACATTAAAACGCAATTTCCCACAACGCAGATTAAACCAGAATTAAGTAAATGGGATCTACAAACATCTCATATAAGTACATAAAGCTTGGTTTAGAGTCACTAAAACATCCTATTTAATCAAATATCTACAAATCCATCGTAATAAACTTTTAAATTCATACCCAGCACGACAAATTATGCAAAAGCCACACAAAACCTACAATTATTTACTCAACAAAAATTACAAATTCATATAAAATAAATCATATAAAAAATCTACTTTTAATACGCGGTTCATTCATTACGTAACATCGAGTCGTGTTCGTTCGTGATCAGACGTTCATTCAATGTCATGTTTTCGTTCATCGTAACTTTGTAAGTGAATCTTTTGCGCTTCGATTTATCTTAAATTCTCACTAAAATTTGTGTTGTATATATTACTTTATATACTACACGATCGGCTCTAATACATGCCTAATTAAACGGTCATGATCATGTATTGGTTGTAAATTATTCATTGGTTGTACTTAGAATTAAAACTTTTGCAATTGATTTATATTTATTGGCTGACTGCAAAACGGTTCTGTGGATTTTAAAATGACGTGGACTAGGTGCCAATTTCCTGTTTCTCGGACACCTACATTTTCAGATATTTTTCAAGTTATTGTATTGTTTGAAAAGCATGAAATTTTGTCAGTAAGCGATATTTTAAACCGGTCTACTGACCGAATGACCTCCATGTGAATTGTTCGACTAGTGATAAATTGTCAAAAACGCGATTTAAATTCGTAACATCTTGATTAATAATAATGTATTTACGAGCCGCAGACCCGTGTTAGAATATATTAAAGGGCTCATAATATAAAATAATAAATTCAAATTAATAAGATTCATGTTTCCGGTAACCTTTCTTTGAGCGTGCGATGTTTCCTGTCCTATACAAGATTTCAGTTTGAGGTTTACTCTAATAGCCGCGATAAATCAAAGTTTATCTAAAACTTATTATGTAACCCCCAAGTTGGAATGACTGTTATATCTACTAGGTACTTTATTAGTAGGAACCAGTAGTTGTGGGACCTAAAAAATACAGTCCTTTCTTATAATTTTGACTTTGAGGAATGATAAATGAAAGAAAAGAGAGTAAAAGATAGCGTGACGATTGGCCAAGGACCGTGAAAGAAAAAAAAAGCACCGACGCCAAGTAACTTGTGGCAATGGGCAGTCCACCATTGCTCTCAGAACGGATGGCCGATGGGGCCGAAAAGTTCTAAAGACCTCTTACTAGGTGGACCGATGACCTGGTGAAGGTTGCGGGAATCTGTTGGATGCGAGTCGCACGGGACCGGTCAATGTGGCGACACTTTGAGGTGGCCTATCTCCAGCAGTGGACGTCTTTCGGCTGAAATGATGATGAAGTAACTTGGGACAAGGGTAGGATGATGATAATGATGATTACGGTACCTCTTCACCGCGAGCATTCGCCTGTAATGTAACAATCCGACGGTTACATTACAGTAGGACTTATAATACTCCCTGGAGGTGAGGGGCCGGGGAGGGGCTTTTCATTTTTTCTTCACTAACTTGATAAAGATCGACCTACCACCAAACGGAACTAAATTAAAATAATTTAACCGTTGGTAACGTATTCAGTTATCTACACGCATAATTGACCTTTCATGAAACGACCTTCACATATAAAGCGAAATAAATGAACACCAAATAGAAAATTGATGATCGCCATCATTCATTGTGAAAAATACAATACATACCGACGCCAAAAACAATACAATCAATAAATATTAATTTACATGTTAATCGATCCTCTGAGATCCCTGAGGCCACCTCTAAGACACCTCTACGAGACTACGATATATGCGTAGGCGCAAAACAAGAAGAGAAGACATAACGAACCCCACTCTTGGAAAGATAAAGTCTGAAATCGCTTAAGCCGTGTTTTGTACTACAATTACTATTGCATATTCGCAAGCCGTTTGTCAATAGACAATCCATCTCGACTGATTGCCGATTAATGATGGATTGTTTCAATACATACACACGTCAGGACAAACATATCATGGGATAAAATGATCGTGACTGTACTGACACTGACTAGATTCTATAACTAGGCGATTAAGGATCGAGTTATTAATTTTTTAGTCGATTAGGAAATTTAATTGAACTGGACTGCAGATTTAATCTGCAGCAGATAACATGGCTTCGTGACTTGGTTTAAAATATGTTGCACTACAGTTTTTGTAAACACTATCATCATGTGTTAACTATAATTGAAATAAGAAGGTACATCTATACTAATATTATAAAGCAGAAGAGTTTGTTTGTTTGGTTGAAAGCGCTAATCTCAGGATCTACTGGTTCGAATTGAAAAAATCTTTTTGTGTTCGATAGTGCATTTATCGAGGAAGGCTATAGGCTATGCATATAACATCACGCTACGACCATAAGGAGCAGAGCAGGAATGAAAAATGTTGCAAAAACGGGGATTTTTTTTCCTTTCGTTTTATGTGACGCAGACAAAGTTGCGTGGGTCAGCTAGTATTTAATACTCGCACAAGATAAACAAGGACGAGACATTTTTTCTTGGGAGTCTTGATCAAAGCATTTTATTTCAATCGGACCATTACAAGCACTTTTGAACGTCAAAAAAGAATAAGGGTACATCCAGCTATAGTCCCTGTTATAACTTCATTAGGATAGGTAATATCTTGTGATTTGTGAAAGTACTGTAGTAGTTGTTTATTCCAAAGCGTGATCTCTATGGAGTAAAGCGGGCATGAAACTCCGTGGTCTTTTTTTTAGAGATCTTGGTGACAATTACTGAATTCGTGCTATACACTTGTAGGTACCTACTTAATCAGTTTGAACTAAATAGAGTAGTCCACGTACAATTTGTAAATTTCTCGCTATCGCCACTCAATTGAATTGCCAAATAGAATAAGGTAAAAATAACAAGAACACATTTCGCAAATTGATTGATTATATTTTACAAACGGAGAAAGTGTCACAGTAGCGGACCACTTTCACTGGCTTTAAAATAGGTGCGTTCTTTAATACAAGTAACTTTCCTCCAGTACTAGCCCGCTGTCCGATTGTAATTACACTCGCATCACTCGCCTCAACGCCCATTGACGGGACCGGACTGTGAAAGTTGGTTGACTGATGTATCTTCCTATGTTTACTGCACTTAAGTACTCGTAGTTGTAAACTTTTTGTTTGATGTGCTAAGATGATTGATGATAGATAAATATATTTTCTACTAATCTATGTTTGTCTGTATTAGATATTAATTGAAATAGAAAATATTGAAGTCCTTTTATCTCCATTGTCATTTGTTAGTGATACAAGCGTTTACTAAGGCATTCAGCCCCTTAACCTATCTTAAATCCTACATCAAAGCTCTGTTGACCTCTTGGCGCCTAAAGCCGGATTCACTCACACTCGACCAGTGAAGGTAGGAAGAGTTCCGTCCGACCAACGCGACTGGTCGGCAAGTGTGTCAAGTGCGCGCTTACTTGTTAAGTTGTTACGTCAGCTGCTCTCACCTCAATCGTTCGTATAAATAGAATAATTAATGCATAGAAACTTACTTCTCATCTCAAAGACTATTTATAGTCAGTTAAATGTAACATAAATGGATATTCTAATAGATATTATAAAGTAGCAGATACGTCCAAGGACTGGAAAGTGGAAAGAAAAGTGTTAGTCGTCTGGCGGAGAGATGGGCAGTGGACATTGTCGTATTTGGTGGTATATCCTGAATGAGGATGGCACAAGCACGTGGAGCTTGGCACAAGCAAAAAGAGGCATATACCCGGCAGTAGGTGAAATCAGGCTGTGGATGAATGATGGCTATAATCTCGGTACTATGGATAGCGCCATACTCGTAGCAAAGCCATTCTGGGTCTACTCATTTAAAAATTTACATCGCCACGTTACGAAGATGGCTAAAAAATAGACTTGAAAAATTGAGTTTGTTGTATTGTAAAAGAATCATTAGAATACAATAATACTTTGTAGGTACTTGTACTGGATTAATACGAGTATAATAATGTACTACATACCCTTCCGCTTCATTAAAACATAATTACAAAGCTCATTGGCAAAAAACGATTTAAAAATCTATAATGATCTCTGTTTACAAATGATTGTTTGCCAGAAAAAAAAACTATTTGCAATAACTAAGTGTATGGAAAAATAATGGCGAACTAAGTTTATCATGGAATTTTAATAGTACTATGATCAAATGTCTTTATGTGTCTATATGTTTCTCCCACGACACTATATGGTCAAGCAAATCAAGTTTTGGTAGAGCTTGAACATTTTGTCTCACGAACTTTTACGACCGAAGGCTATATTATCCACATACGATAATTGTAACGAGCCAGTTTTGCACGTGTTACTTTTGTGCATTCAGTCTGCCTATATAGTACCCATTCATCTCATTCAATACGGACAAATTACCATATTTAATCATACATATTGCACTTTTAGTTCTTGCCAATAAAGATGCCTGAAGCGATTCAAAAGTAAATTAATTTCTAATGTTAGGCCGCGATCTTTGATATATCATATTCCTAGTATTGCCAAAGTAATAATTTAAAAGATATGTCTTGATAACCGCATACGTTATTTAAAATATAAATTTTATTTTTTGATGAAAGTGCATTTGCCTTCACCTGTACCATTTCGTGCCCATGATGGATAAGTTCCGTTCCTGATCGATTACATTTTACGATATATCGGTGATGTACCACTGCCAATACTCATCGATTTATGGTATTTCTTTCAAAACCACAATTTAAATTACTGAAACTTTCATAGTTTCTAAAGATTACTTTAGTTTTCATTAGAAGAAATATTTATATTTATCAACTGTCATTTTTCAACGTTGCGCGTTGTTATTGTATTCACGTACAGTCGCGGTCAAACTCTTAAACAACTAATTAAGCTTTCAAAGTCAAGAACACACGTGTCAAATGTCAAATGATAGTCTCATAACATCGTTAATTTTCTTTTCTGTGCCACAAAAGGCTACAAAATGGCAACAAACAACAGCTAATAGAATCCTGTCGAAAGTCAGGGTTGTCTCTGTCAAATGAACCGACTTAAAATGATAAACGCGTATAATTCTCTTTTGAAGCCGGCGAAGCGTAAAATACGTTGATTGATGGCACACTGCGGCCGCGAGGAGGTCTGCGGTTCAATGTTCGCGTATTCTCATACTTTTACTTGTTTTTATGACGTATCTTTGATGCCATCTACGACAGGAGAAGGACTTTGTTTATCCGAAAAAGGTTTTAATAAAATATTAAAGGTTTATGTTTGCTCGTGGCCAAATAATAACAGCCGCTCGGGTCGATCTTCAGGTTAAGCCGTGCTTGCCTAGGTTGGTCTGTGCATAGGTGACAACCTACCCCTACATACCGAATAATATAGTTGTGAAAAGGCTCGGGAGATGATATTTGGACACAAAGAAAAAAATAACACTAATCGTTAGTAACGCAACCTATACGCTCTATTCACAGAACATCATGTAATTCGACAAACACCCAAAAAACTGTGTTAGCACGGAAATGCATATGATGTAAAGTTGCATCATATCGGTAATTTTTATTGAGCAGCAATACGAGATGGTAATAGACATGAATCTCGGCCAGCTTGCGACTGCGGAAGACATCCAAGTTGAAATAAGTTATTATAAAGCACGTAACTTTGGCTATCTGTGTTTGTAAACATTCTGTACATACTACACGCCTACTATGTGCATTTCAACATGTTGATTTGAATTAAAGGCTGTTGAAAAACATATCGTGGTCTGATTCGGCTTTGATTTCTTTAACAATGATTTGAAGTTTCTTTTAAACAAATGAACCCCCTCATAGAGAAGAGTCCCAGCAGTGGGAACATTAATAGGCTGATGATGATGAAAATGGATGTTATTCTAAATTATTTGTGGTAAAACAGAATCACTGTATATAATTATGCAACAAGCATATACGCAAAAGTGAAATAAGATAAATGCACTCAGCAGCAGTGAATGAACTCAACAATAAAATTATGAATGAAAAATAATTAAGTTAATTGTAACATAAGGACCAGTCTGTATGATTTAGGGCACGAAGTAACTTATAAGGGTACAATCATTAACAAAAGTGTCGAAATCGGAGCTCCAAATAATAATAATTCGCGTTTTTGATATTTACAAGTTTTCGAGTGAGCCTTGCGTAATGTTAAGGAAAATGTCACGGTCAGTGATTCGAAGTGTTAAGGGTGTTTTCACTCTACTACTGTTTTTGTGTGCAAAGCCCTTGCTTTTTAAGGAAGATTTTTTAAAGAAAAGGAGATTTTTTTTTGGGCGTACCTGGTCGTTGCATTTATTATTTAATTTAAATCAAGAAAAGTAACCATTTAACTATTGTATTAAACGAAAAATTACATAAAATGAAACCGGAATGTTAAAATCACATTAAATAAGCCATGTTATGATATTTTTTGCGAGTCAAATCATTATGTCATCACACAGAAAATATTTACGTGAATAGGGGCGCTTCTTTTAATTGTTTTATTACTTCTCAATTCCTTTTCTTTTTTTTTTCTTTTTTCTTTCTTTCTCTTTCTTTTCTTTCTTTCCTATCACCACTTGCTTGTCACTTCACTTCTGACATTGGCAGAATTGTCGACATTGGCATCGACATCAATTGCCATAAACAAAAATAGATTCTATTGAATAGGGGCGTTTTTTCCGTTTACTAAAAAAAGTATGGTTGGTTAACCGTAATCATATCTGCGTGAGCCCGTGATCAGTTGAATATCACAGGGTTGTCAGGGCAACACACGTTGTTTGTTTTGTGACAAATTAGAATATTAAAATGTAAAAACTTGGTATTTATTAATAATGGTTGTTTATTGTACTGTGTGTATGAATAATACTAGAAAAAAATAAAAATATGTCATACTTCAACTATCCCAAGGAGTACAATAGGTAAGTAAATATTTGATTAATTTGTCTTTACGTATTGTGACAACCCTTCCAAAATAGGTAACAATTTTGCAGGTTGTTAAGAAGCTTACGGGACCTACAACACATGAGTAAGTACACGGAACAAAGTATTGTTCCGTGTACTTACTCATGTGTTGTAGGTCCCGTTTTTACCCTTTGGGTACCGGAACCCTAAAAACCCCATAATTAAAATGAGTTATAAATGAATGTGATAACCAGAAAGCCATAGGTCGCAATGAGTACTTCTCATAATTAATGTGTCCGCTGATTTGATCTTTACAAAAGCATAATACATTAGTTTAATCATTTTTATTGACAATAACGCATGATTGATAGACGGGTTAAAATATATGTATGAACAGAATGCAAATTAAAAGTCCAATGATATGTTTAATTAAAACGTAATGTTATTCAATATATGGGCGTAGGGCACACCAGTGCTTGCTCAACAGCCGACGAATGGCTCCAAGCAGTCTGTCACAAGACATATAAGGAGAATTTTATTCCTTTCATTAGTACCTGCTTATTATTCGATATATTTTACAGATCTTTATATCAATTTACCCAGACACCGTTAACTGTATGAACAAGTGTCGAAATAAATATTGTGGAAATTCTGAAGGAGACTGTACTTTGTAAACATTTTTTTGAAGGAAACTCAACACACCGAAAGTGGTATTATCGTAAATAAATAATAATAATATCCGCTCTTCATGTTTTTATATTGTTTAAAAAACAAACATTTTTTGTTTATTTACAAACATTAAAAATAGCTATTAAAGCCATTAATTTAGTCAAAGTATTTTTTTTGTCGTAATATTATGATCGGCAACGGTCTCATGACCTACGGACAGTCACGAAGTGTTCCGATCAACTCCGAACAGGTTAACGCCAATCAGAGTCAAGGTCGCCGTGATCTACGGGTGCGTATCGATCAATGATCTATGATAGCCATGCGCGCGATTAATGCGCGATGAAGAAAAGTTTGCTATTTTAACCATTTTCGCGAAGCTAATGGATTTTTCGCTTGATGTGATTGTAATTGATATCTAGTTTATTCGACTGTGAATTTCTAAGTGATTCCACAAAAATCAATTATTCTTTGTAAACAAAACATAGAGCTCTCTAAACAAATTAGTGTACCATTATCCATGTAGTTTTATAGAGTTGCCATGGAAATGTCTCGCAATAGAAGGCACTTTCAAATGTCGAAACAATAGCAGAGAGCTTCCATTATTGCGGAGTCATAACTGACCATATTTCACATAAATTAGGCAAGAAATAAGTGCCTGTAGTCGTAAGCTTTACATGTAAGTAGCCAATATTTACTTCGTGGCAACTAGAAATTAGGTTCACAAAATTAGGTTCATGAAACATAATAATGATTACAGCTTTTTTTCTAGCTATTCATTACCTAGGAATGCTAATGAAAGCCAAAAATAAGATGACACGACCAAGTTTGACGTAATATCACTTATTTTTACATTAACATTTTTTATTTCGTAGCGTCGTCGGTAAACACAATCACACACACGACCTTTTTCGACGCACCACATTGCGTTGAACGTTGTTTTGTATTGAACTCTCCTTTTAATTACAAATATGGCCGGAAATTTCGAAATTCGAACGAAGTTTAAGGGCCTTAGCCCACGGCGAGTTTTTGTTCCGATGCTATTGCATATCCAACGTCAGACACAGAAGCGATGGTCCCGACCATCGCTTCTGTGTCTGACGATATCGACTGAGAAATCCCGTTTGGATCGTAGTAGAAGAAGTGATACAGAACCGCGGTTACGTAGGAAAAGGTATACAGGGTGTAAACCACCTCATCACAAAGCCATTAACCATGCATTCTGTACATCAAACTAAGTAACTTTACGCAAAAATTATTGCTGGGAAACAACTTTTTTTTTTTGAGGTTACAAATCATGTTTTGTGGTAGAACTCAATGTAACGCACTTAAAACATTGTGCTGATGGATGGATTGAATAGTACGGGGGTCGTGGAGGTGTTAAAAGTTGAAATCATCCAAAAAATACTTGTATTTAAAGAAAAACTTGTGAAAAAGTTGTAACTTTGACCCCCCATATCTCCGTAACTAGAAGGTTCCCAGGTATGGTGTAGAACAACAAAATGATGGCAATGATGGGGAGAACAAGTGCCTTTCGGCTTCGTGAAGAGGTGTTTTACACCCTTTATATAGGGTTATTTGTAAAACACCAACAACCTCGCAGGAATAGATTACTGACATCTTAAACAACAACATTTGTTCTACGACTTTTCCGAAAACAGACAAAAAAAAATCAACTCCCCATTCATTATGTCCGAACAGCTGATGGAGTTTTGAGAAGTCGATTTTTTTTCCCAAAAGTCGTAGAACAAATGTTGTTGTTTATGATGTTAGTAATCTATTCCTGCGAGGTTGTTGGTGTTTTACAAATAACCCTGTATAGTCAGCGACAGTATCGCAACTGTATCGCGGCCATTTTGCGTCTGCATCGCTACAGAAAAAGTCGTCGTGGCCGAAGGTCCTAACTGTCATACCACATCGCTAAACTTCTATGGTAATCGTGTTTGTTGATAGTAATTTGTGGTAAGGTGAATGGTTAATCATTGGTTCTCTTAATTCATTTTTCGTGGACTTTTAAAATTAATTTATTGACAGATACAAGTATGTTGTCAGTTTCAACTTGCCTTTCTTCATTTAGTTGTGCAATGAGATGCATGAGAGTAGGTATTAACTTGACATTGAGAAGGTATATAATTTTAATATTAATTTATTGCATATCTTTTAATGTTATGGGTGTAAAAGATAACTCTATGGTGTAGTTTATAAGTAGGTAATATATTGGTAGTATTCTGTCTTTAACTAACGAAGTCGTACATTAGATAATTTGTATTCTTAGTGATAATAGGTTTCAGTTAAAATGTTCAATTTAATTGTAAATAGGTATGATGCTTGACTATTGGTTATAGGTACATGCATATGAGTTAAGGTAAGTATATACAGGTGTATTACTTGTGGTTTTTATAGTAAATGCATCATAAAATAAAATAGGTATAATATACCAGATTGTGTACCTAAGAATAGATTCTAAGGAAAAACGAAACTTTAAATACGAGTATATAATGCATAAAATAAAGCGCAATTGTTTCTGCAACCATATATTTCTATATAATATACTTACAACTTTAATAAAAAATAAGTATTATTTCACATTAAATGAAAATTACATAGTCATTGGGTGTTTTCATTACATTTCTATGATATCCCGTATGTACGGAATAAGGAAAGATCCGGTCATACCGGTACGAATAAACGCAGTTCCGGACATCGGAATCTGTCAGATAATGTACTGAACTATATCTAAGCGTCCGCAGCCGGACAACCCATTGTCCGCACCGCTTTAACAAAACTTTAAAGGAGGTAGCATCACATTTTTTGCCTGCGACAAAGATTATAGTTTTTCTTAAGTTCGGTAAACGATCAAAGCGTGAGATTATGCAGATATGGTTTGTTTAAATGAGCTATTATGGGCTATTTTGCGACGTCAAGGATGCGCTCATCAATCATGATTATAACATACTTTAAATCGTTTCAGTGTTCCGCTTAACATATAAATACATTATAGGTAGAAAAAAAATCTAATAATAGATGAACGCAGAGAGTATGGACCATTATATGTATTTAAGTATAAGTATACAACAATCAAAACTAATTTGGAATCTTCCGATAAAATGAGGAGTTATTATTAACTGTCTTAGTTAATTTATTTATTTACTCTTTATTTGAGTAATTCAGCAATGACCTCTGAGTTTGTTTCGGCTGTTTCTTCTCAGAGTAGTCAGGTACGAAACACCGGCCCCATCTAGTTTAAAAAAAAAAAGACGTGTAAAAGTGTTTGAGAAAACCTACTTGCTGAATAAATATCATTTTCAACACACTTGCTCATAAAGTGGCTCTAATTTCACCGCAATTAGGCACATAATGACACCTGTAATCAAACTGTGACTTTTTCATTGCTATTATTCACTAGTGAGTTATAGGGTTTTTTTTTTTATTTTATTGGTTGAATTGCTTTGTTCTTAAAAAAGTTTCGATACAAAAAAGATCGCGTTCAATAGTAAAAATAAATTAATGTACCTATTGCTTGCTCATTTCATGCAACTTCGTACATAGATAATTTCAATTTATAAGTTTCTAATAAATAAAACTTTCACTCAAATGTAACTTTTGTTTTCTCTGTAAGTATTAAATAAAACTTTGAATTCCCCATTTCGTTCGTGGATAAAACGCTGAAAGCCAAAAAAAAGAAACCTCATTCTTTTAGTCTATGGGCGATCGCCATTGTTAGATGCGCGCGCATAGGAAAACGGATTAATTATTCCCGCCATTGCGAAAAAAAATTCACAACTCGTTTTCACTGTTGAAATTATAGTTATTTATTAATTCAAATGTCTACAAGTACTAGTTATGAAGAAAATGATTTATTTAGTACACCGCCCGATATAAGATGTGCAGCCTTTAACGTTATCGAAAGTTTACTACCTGAAAACTCCAAGGACAAATATCTATTTTGTATTATTTTATTCTCAAGTGTGTTGAAAAACGTCGTATGATACACGTGTGTGTTGATGATTACCGTCCTCGGCTCTCTTAAGACCCTCGCCTAACGGCTCGGGTCTCAATAGCGCCTCAGCGGTAATCACCAACATTACACACTTGTACCATAATGTACTATTGTCATTTATAACTCGTCCCACATGTCCATTGTCCATTTGGGACGAGTTGATGAAACCCAAATTGTTTGAATTCCTAATTAACCCGTATTTCCCATAATAGTGCTCATATAAAGTCAAACGATAAATTACAGCGATTATTTTCAGATTTGTAACTTGAATTACAGGGAATCCCGCAACATAGTTATAAAATCTTAAAGTTTACAAAAACTTTAAAACTATAGCAAGATAATTAATAGAAAAACTAGTCTAAGCTTGGTCAGTTCATTAGTCTACAATTGAGTTGCCAGTTTTTAGGGCCATCTCTATGCCATATTTGTTCGTCTTGAACAAAAAAGCTGCGGAGTGGCACATATTCTTATTTTTTGAGTCATTATTCTTCTGTCAAAGGTCATAAGTAATAGTAGAGTCCGTTATTGTTGTTAAAACGAACACGGTTTATTTGCTTCGATGTTGTTTAAATATTATTTCCTGTTCTCAGTTAATATTTATGGGCCCATTGTTATTTGCTATGTTGATTTCGTAATACTTGTACTAGCAGATATATTTTGTTCGACTAGCGAGTAATAGATTACCTACTAAAGTATTATCCGATTTATAGTTTTTAGGGTTCCGTATTCCGTAACCGAAGGGTAAACACCCTATTACTAAGCCTCCTCTGTTCGTCCGTCCGTCCGTCTGTCTATCAGCAGGCTGTATATCGTAATAGGTAAACAGAAGATTTTTTTACAGAATGTTTATTTCTGTTGCCGCAAACAAATACCAGGCATAATATAATATAGCATTAAAGTAACAAATAATAAAAATAAATTAAATATTACAGGGGGCTCATAATACAATGGTATGGAACCCTTCATGCGCGCATCCGACTCGAACTTGGCCGGTTTTTACACGTGGTTTCCTGGTTCGTTTTTTTTTTCAACAATTACCATATTACTTCAACCTCACAAGATCATTGGCCTCAGAATGTTCTAGAAATAGGACCACATACAATCTTTTAATAAAAAAAATAATTGCACCACATTCTGTGGGTATAGTTAGCAGTACCGTTATTCGCAATTGATCTACAATAACCCCCCCGGCTTCGTCTGTTTGATCGTATTGAACCGGAGTTCATTTGTTTTTTGTCGCCCTCCTTATTTGGCAATCAGAGATTTGAGAATACCGTTGGATAGTTGAACCAAAATGCTAGTAGGTATCATTTGTATCGTTTCTGCTGTAATGAAAGTTTGCAGATGTGATAAATTAATAATTCAATCCTTTCTTTATCGTAGCTGTTCGTTTATAGTGATATTTTTAGCCCACTGATTTAGAGCACACATAATCAGGCGCGACTAATGATATCACTGATCTGAAATTCTATACAAATTACGTTGTCTTCTAGTCCTGTCTAAAGTTAAATAAGGATAGACATAGACAAATATTATTAGAACAACTAATTGTTTATAAAGGACGTTTACAAATTCAATCATCAATCGGTTGTCTCTTGTGTGCAATATAGTAAATAAACAACGCGATTCAAATTCAAAGCTTGTTAGTAAACACAAAGCGATTTGACGGTCCATCGTAAAAATCGTGTCTGTCAGCTATAATAGCTGAGTTTATGTAAATTCTAACAACATAACACAACTGGCCAAACAAAATCCTTTGTTATTAAACAAATGGAAACAAATACTTAATTGGAGAAGGTGTTAATTGCCTATTAAGTGCTAAACCCTTTTCAATAAAGGATGGTAGGTGTGAATTTGTGTCGGTACAGTCCAATATATTAAAATAGTTCAAGAGATCTTTAGTTCATACAAAGGTAATACCAAAACAATATGAAAATCAAACATATTCTTAAGGTAGTGTGTATATATTTCGTTTGTATTACAGAATATCTATGTTCCCAAATAAATATTTTGAAAGGACAATGATATAAGGACGAGATTTATGAGGATTTTAATTTATTATTTTTCTCATAACTCTTGTTTAGTCCATTCAAAATATGTGTTTGGGAACCTTTATATTTTGTAATCCAATCGAAATAAATATACACTACCTTATGAATATGTTTGATTTACAAGTTATTTTGTTATTACGTACTATGTATGAAAAACGCATGGTACCCAGGCTTCTTGCCTATAGCCAAGCCATACCGAGTTTCCTCCGTGCCTTGGAAAGTACGTTAAGCTATTGGTCCCGCCTGCATTTGTAAATATTTGGCATTTGTTACATTCGTTACTCAGCGGCCCAAAAAGTCTGGCAAACAGTCTTACTAAGTGGTATCGTACTGCCCAGTACTATGGTTGTGGAAGTCAGACAGGCAGTCGCTCCATGTAAAATACCGGTATTCCGCTGCATCCGGTTAGACTGGAAGCCAACACCAACATAATTGGGAAAATTATGATGAGTTCAAAGCTCTACGCCGTGACTTTTTAGTCGTCTTACAAGGGCAGTCCAGTTCATGTACCCAATGACTAGTAAACGTTCATAATAAAAAAAATAGTTTCTTCTCGTTGAAAATGGTGATGGAATGATCTTCTCGACTCGTGCGCTAGGTAGGTTTACTCTACAGTTTGATACGTAAACATTTTTAAAAGGGTGTTTCATATTTCTAATGTATTATTTATTTTTCTTCGTACCTATTTATCTTAATTACTTAATGATAAAAAAAAATCGCGCCCAGAGGTATTTTATGTCGGGTACATTGAGTGGACCGCTTTTGTAAGACGACTAAAAAGTCACGGTGTATAATTTGGTATAATGTTGCAGTTTCCAATTCAATTTATAATGGTTCGTTTATTTCGGCCTTCTCTGTGTGAGTAGAGGCCTTTGCCCCAGACGGGACATGTATAGACTGGTACTTTTTTAGTTTATTATATGCAGAACCTTGTACCTTATCATAACTACGGCTGTTGCAATATTGATTTATCCCAAATAAAGATACTTATAACCTAACAGAGCCCTTAATTGCTGAGACAACGCCATAAAACAAAACCTCTTTACTCCACCATAAACAATAATGTACAAATATGTAGACACCCACATGTGAATAGACAAATAAACAAAGAAGCTCTGTACGCTTCAAGATTTAGGGTTCAAATTGGGAAAAAAAAAATCCAGGACGGTGTTATCCTAATTACCTATGTAGGTAAATGTCAAGTATTATGCAACTTTTGAGGCAAAGTTTAGTACTTAAATTGAAGATGCTGTTAAAGGGTTTATAGTATTGGTTTGATTAATTCGGTAACCGAATGACTATTATCCAAACCGAATTTTGGTATTGTTTATGGTTGAGTTTAGGTACTTAAATTACTTCTAATTTGAAATCTTAATTAAACGCGTTGAGAGAATTTCATAGGTTTGTGGCTAAAACTATAACTCTATCACACGTTTCTATAAATAATAGAAATATCTCAGTAATAACTTATGATATGATTTTTATTCTATAAGTTTAGTAATTACTTGAAGTTAAAACTGCCAAAGTTAGAATTCCAAGTTTTGCTTTCTTTAACAGTTCTTACTTTATTCAAATTCTTTTCTATTGCAAATTTTATTGCTATATGTTGTTACTTATAGACTATAAGGTTAGATACCAGGGGTCTGAGTCTGTCTAAACTATCCGAAATTATAAATTCCAATGAGTGTGGTTTTTAGGTGCTTTTTAGGGATTGTATAATTATTATCATTTCCTTCGGTGAAGGAAAACATCGTGAGGAAACCAACATGCCTGAAAGATATTTCTTGACGGCATATAAAGCCAAGTCAGAGGCCCCCGGGCGGCACTAAAACTTGGACATAGGTTGGGCACTAACCACGCGATAATGAAGGGATTAATCCAATACTAATACATGAAAAAAATAAATACATTGAGAAAGGGAATGCCCAGTTCTATTGCAGGTGCAGTCCCACCCGTTTATCCATTAAAGGACTTTCAATTTAATCAAGATTGCACAGGAGCATCACATACAAAAATAAAATAAAAATTCCCTGCAATAAATATCACGACCGGATATCGAAGTTTAAAATTAATTAAAAACGTAATAACTATTGCGATCTAAGTCTTCATTTTTCAAGCCTCAAAATCTAAATTGGCTGCGATATATTCGAGGTCTTCTCACATACGTATCGTGCTTGTTATTAATCATCTTTTGTATCAACACATCATACTGTCACTACAGTTATTTTTCCACTGACAGCTACAACTTCTGCAACCCAACAGCAAGCGTATACTAAAGAAAATAAAGACCATTTTATTTTTTAGATTGATGCCAAGGTGGAGGTAAAATAAATGTGAAAGGACTGAATTATGTTATTGAATTCATTACAATAAAACTGTCAGTGACAGTGACATTGTTGGCGTGACAACGCGACGTCTCGTGACGTGACATCGTATCGTCGTGAATGTTTGTATAGAACTACAGTTACCATGTTTTCAGTTAAAAGGATAGTTAGACTATTAAGCCATTTTCTTTTTTCCCTGTCCATTTTCCTCTTTTAAAGACCTACTTAAAATGACAGCAGCGGTGGCCCAGTGGTGGCGGCTCCGACTAACGAACGAATTTTATGGGTTCGAACTCACACGCGCGCGTATTAATTTATGTAATTTATTTCATCACCACTGCTCTCAAAACGGTGAAGGAAAACTTCGTGAGGAAACCGTCCGAGAACCAAAAATTCAAAGACATGTGACATCTACCAACCCGCACTGTGCCCACGTTGTGGATTAATTATATTAGCCCATGCCCACTCTAGAGAGGAGACCGTGTGTCCCACCTGTCGGAACATTATAGGTCGATTATGCTTATGCTACTGAAAATAATCTATAGGTAAAGAAAGAAAAAAATAAAAATAAAATAACCTATAGCTAAAGATGAAACGTTTTCTAGTTAGACAACAAAATTTTTCACAGTCTGCACTGTGAAAAATTTTACAAGAAAGACAGATTCTGAACTTTATGGCAAGAAAAGACGAATATTTGTTAGGTTACTGAGAAACCACCCGAATGAGAAACTGAAAACATTTTTTAATGCCTGATTCTTCTTTTTTTTTTAACGATTACGGAACACAGAAAACCCTTTGAAAATTATTTAAAATTGGCATAATTTCGTTTCAGATCCCTATCCTTATGTGCGTTCACATATGATGGAAACTAAGCTCATAGGACTCATTGTCCTATTGTCATGCTAATCCATGCGAGCGATTGACAGATGACGGAGTTGCGCAGGCGGCGGGTTGCGCAATACCAGCCGTGGATTGAACCAGTTTGCGCACCTATCTGCGCAAAGTAGCTGCAAAGGTCATGTACTCATGTGTTAACTTGTCAACGGTTTTATAGTGGGTATCATATTATATGTAGATGTACCTAGGTAGGTGGACATAGACAGCTGCAGAACAAGGGTACTAATGGAGCAGATGTTCTTTCTTAAATATTGGCGTTGCTGAGTAAATGAAAAGAGTGATCCCTGTTACAAGGCAAATGTAGTATATGCCTTGCCGAGTTCGTCTTTTACATGAAGCATAAAGGCTCTACCACACAGGCGCGTATGGCACGATAATATCGCATGTTTTTAGTACATCATGTATAAGGACGGCTTCGAAGTAACACACTGCCGCGATAACAACGATAGAAGTAGGACGCTTGCGTTTCTGCGTCCTGTAATATGAGTTCTTAGAACATTTGGTATTGGGACGCATGCGATCCCAAACACTGCTGCGATAGAACGCAAGGCATACTCATCATTTTGAACAACTTTTTCTATGGGACGAACCGTGAAATCGCGAAAAAAAATCAGCTGTTCCCTATATTTATGTTCGCATAAGTAGGAGTCTTTCGTTTCTGCGTCCTCCGATATTACGATATGAGTTCTTAAAATATATAGTTCTAGCTTCTGCCCGCGAATTCGTTTGCGTGAATTTCCCGCTTGCAACATTTCTTATTACTGCTCCGCTCCTATTGGTCATAGCGTGGTGTTAGCCTATAGCCTTCCTCAATAAATGGACTATCCAACGCAAAAAGATTTTTTCAATTCGAGCCGGTAGTTCCTAAGATTAGCGCGTTCAACCAAAAAACAAACAAACAAACTCTTTTTCTTTATAATATTAGTATAGATTGGGACGCATGCGATCCCAAACACTGCAAGAAGTAGATGGACGCTTGAGTTTCTACGTTCTGCGAAATTCCGATATTAACGCGCCTGTGTGGTAGGACCTTAAGTATTTTACTTGACAGGAAATTACGCTATAGTGGATAAGGACGCAGGGCTTTTCGAAACAAAGGTATTCCTTTTTTTATAATTATGTGCTTGCTCTCCTGCATCAGACCTAGGCAAAACCCCGTTACCTTTTCCTTTTTCTGCTAGTGTTATGCCAATTAATTTCGCTACAACTTTTCAGCAGAGCAGGGTTAACTTTCGTAACTTTAGAGCTCTCAACCAACACTCAATTATTTGAAGTTACACTATGGTGGCTTTTGCCCATTTCATCAGACGTAAATAGTAAAGATAAGTGAGTTGAGAAGGCGTTTTAATCAATGTAATTTTGCAAATACGATTGACATGGTATTATGCATGGGTACTTAAGTAGGTCTTAATCATACATTTAATTAAGTTCCTTTTGATACAAGATTCAAGATGTTTATCTAAACTTTACGGTTCTAAAGCGACGGAATATACTTGAAATCTTTGGATCCCGTAATTATTTAATGTCCCAATTATCGAGCAGTTGTTGGGAAACAAGCCAAAGCTTTAAACTTTGAGCATCTTTTACTGATTTTGTAAAGTTTGAGGACCCGTGAGAGGCCTCTGTTAAACTGTGAATTCAGAACGGCTAAGTTGTTTGATTGATAGGCAGTTCGAGGGTTAATAGTTAAGTTATTTAGTAATAAACCTCACAAGTTTTATCTCTCCTACTTATTCATCATGAATTATTTTCCAAGTTTTATATAACAATAAGTAAAATGATGATTTAATAACACCTATTTTTATGCATCATTATTATAATTGACTTGTCATATAAGGTTAAAGATGTCGCAGGCACATGTCAAAATCTGGATTTCAAGGAATTGTCACGTAGGTAAATGTTTCTCGTTATTTTTGTGTCATAAATGCTTAAAAGGCAATCCATCAAATATTGTTCCTAAATGATATCACAAACTGAAATACAAGTTACTGTCAATTGGTGACAAAGGTGCTAAACCAGAATGTGGAAAAACATGACTTATGTTAATGCGATATGGTGTTAATTTATACAAAATGATAAAACATAAAAGAGTTGTTATAGGTATTAATGACGTAATGAGTTGTTCAAAAAGTTAACTCTATATGACTTTTATGGCACTATTATTATTGATTACATTTATGTGTGTATCTTGTGGAATATGCTGTGTAGTGTACCTCAGTCTGTGCTAAATTAATGCATTTTCTTTCTTTAATTTTGTCACTCGATCTGAAATTCTGAAACACGTTTCAGTAAGATTCGCCTTGAACCAATACAACCAATTACTAGTATCGTTAATATTTGTCACAATAATATACCTATTACATATCAACAACTGCTAAGTGTAGTAGACCATGTTACAATTAATCATTAACAAATTGAATGTTATCAACATCTCTAAGAGTCACATGACATATCTTAATTTATCATTTTTGTTCGATTGATCGGAATAATTTAATGCACCTTTATAAATCTATCACTTGACCTCGTATGATTAGCAATCGTAAATAATATAAAAATATTTTGAAAGTCCCACTTATGTCATTTCAATTTTATACACTTCAGAAATTGTTTTGTTTAAATTTATGTGTCCATTCTCTGTGTAATTTAAAAATTCGCAAAATTTAATATTTTTCTAACTATTCAATTATCATTTAACCATAAACGTTTGTATATTCGCCTTGACCCAAGTGAAGAGACATTAAACAGAACAAAATGACACGCCTATCGTTTCGACACTATTGTTAGTGAAAACAAAATATCGATAAAGTACAGATCAAGTTTGATTTGCATATCACTCATGTAACTTATAACTCCACCTCTACGTACTCACATATTCATGGTCACCGATACATCAAGTTTAGTATCATAATCACAATCATAATATTGAGAAGGTGATACATAACATTTTATCATTTATATAAAACACTTACTTACATAAAGTTACATACATATGTACGTGGCTGTCAAAAGTTCGAGGTTAAAACTATTATAATTAAAAAGAAAATCATACATTTCATGTGACCGTTATGCTGGCAATTTGACTAGTTCCCAAAATCGCCGGAGGGTACGTAAATGCGTGACGCATAGATACGTATTCGTGACCACTTGGCTGTCTCAATTACACTCTCGTTCAATTTGTTTGAACTACCTATATATGGTGACAGTAGAAAAAATATCGACATATGGGTCATGGAGACTTGAATGGTGTATGTTTAATTTTCACTCGATCATTGTTGCATAGCGTTACAAAGATTTTAATTCTTTTACAAATTCTATATTTTATAATCTTGTAGTTATCACACATTTTTAATGGAAATTAAAGAGACTAAACGGAATTTGAGTTTGTAAACGAAATAACCTATGACCCTATGCTCTATAAATTAATTCCAATTTGATTTTGTACCATTCCGGACGATATTCAAATTCAAATACATTGAAGGTACCGATTTAAAAAATCGAAAAGCCGCTACTTGATCGGTAACCAGTTCGTATGTCAAGGTTAATGTATTGACTGTTTTGCATATTGGCCTTTTAACGATATTGAATGTAATGTGTTATACATTTTACGCGCGATCGCTCGCGGGTCTGCGACCGCGTGGGAAAGGCCGGACGTACTGCGGATTGTCCGATTTCAAGTTATTGTAAGCTACATAATGTTATTGCAATGTTCTATTGTTATCAAAGTGAGATCGCTTGAGATCGCTTATTATCTCTGCCGCGATGTTTGTACGAACAGATTAGATGGCTCGAGGCAAGTTAGTTTTAGATAGCTACTGGTTGCGATATAATTTAATGTGTCAACTTTATTTAAGTTGACATTGTGAGACAAGCGCGAGGAAATTGTTATCTATTAGCGATAGTGTTACATGGCTCTTTAATGCTTAATTAAAAGGTCGTAAATAACAAGCATTAAATCCAGTTCATAATTAAGTACGGTGTTTCGGTACTACATTAGTGCTACGGAGATTCTGTAGCTTCTCGTTAGCAGATATGTTCGCCTACATAAACAGGAGGTTGAAACTTTATACAAGTACATATGTAAGTATGTCACGGGTGTATCGCAACGCTAGGTACTGTCAGACATCACAAAAGCTTTCGGATGCAATAGCTACAATGGAGTTGTGACAAGTACCCTCATGTAGAGAGAGACACAATGACCTGTTAGGTGGACTTGCTTTATTGTATGGAACGTATAGGTACATGTAACGATATCAAATTGAGCACCAATTTAAGAGTTACCAATTTCAAAATTACCATTTTAGACCACCCCGTTATCGCTTCTACTTCGACAAAGGTAAGAGTGTCAACTCCATTAAGTAAGCTTAAAAACATGACAATATCTTAACGTGCCCCGGTTAGACTACCATAAAATTCAAAAGAGTTATTTCATCTGAAAACCGAAACATTAAAGGATGAAAAGCGATGAAAAAATTCTGACAGAAGCCTTCTTGATTACTCTAGCTCTTGAGCAATGACAAATGAGGTAAGAAAAATAAATGCTCTGAATGTAATGTTCCTTAAAATCCCGTTACAACAGGAGAAACGAAAAGATTTATGGACATAACTGAATCGCATTCTGTGTGCATTCATCTGTACATAATCTAGAACGCATGATATCTACTTTCTTTGCCAACATCCTGGTTAGAGGTTCACTAAATCAACTGAATGTAATTTAATTTCACAAACTCTGGCGGGCAAAGGCCTCTTCTCATAACAAACCTAATTAATACTTACGTAAATATATTGGAACATATTAATATCAACGAGAAATTCAATAATTTTATATTTGTTACTCAAAACAATGATTGATCAAAGTGAATTTTATACTTTATTAGCATTTTCAGAAATCTTAGTTCCTTTATGTTTGAAATGTCATAAGTTTTTAATTCTGCGCAATTTCATTGCTTTCCGCTTCTGAATCGGAAACATAAACAGTTGATACAAGAACGAAAATGTAACGTATTTCTTTAATTTAGAATCAGTTTCATTACCTTTCGCTGCGCAGGTCGTTAAAACATGCAAGTTATTAACATAAGAAATCCTATTTTTAAGATAAAATTTACATATTGAATAATAAGTATAAAGTATTTACATTTTCTAAAAGAAGAATCCGATTAATAATTTGAATATTATAATAAAAAACCAGACCTAAACTTGATCAGCAATAGTTGGAAATTTAAATAACAGAAAATGTAAACATAGATTCTCTTAGACCGAAATGAATACCATCACAGTTTGACAATCCTTTCAGCACTTAGCCTACGCTTGTTATCATTCTATCCTCTCATAATCAGTTCATCAATCACTCATACACTAGGAACCCTGAGTCGCTGGTCAACAAAGTAACTGACCTGTACAATAGACCCGACGAGTAGACCGAAGCAAAGCGCGATGCTGGTCGTAGCTGGAGCGTTGGCGCCATTGATGGTGATGCAGGCAGCCACGCCGACGGAGGTCAGCACGAAGGTTCCCAGGAGTTCAGCGATGAGCTGCCTCCAGAGCAGTCTGTTGTCGGTGATGTCTGAGAGACCGATGATGGAAGAGGTTCCTGAGGAGAAGAAAATGGTGTTGTTAGTCAAGGCTTAAAAGACGTCTGATTTAGGGGAGGCCATGTTATAAGCTAAGTAGGTTGGAGGTGTTTCACCGTGTATAAAGGGATTCTGTTATAATAATTGGTAATGAATTGGCTGGCTAATCACTCGGTTCCAGGCGAAGTAGAGCTATTAATAGCGCTTGTTCTATACATATTCGTACTAAAAAGATATTCCTTATATGATACGCTGATTTCAAAATAGGATAATACAAGCCAATATTTACAATTTTATTGTAATTAGTTAATGGACTAACCTCAGTGACGTCATGACACAAAGATCAGTGCATTTCATCGTATCGATCGATATATAGATAGACGTTCGATATAATTCTGCGGTTAAACGATAGACGAGTCGCTAATACATAGGAAATTCCGTAACTGTGACCAATCACCCAACAACAAATGCAATTTATTTGCGATTTAACGAAACATCAAACACATCGAATAACAGGAATTAAACAAGGAAGCCGAACATACTTTTTATAACAAAAAAAAAACAGAGTTTTGTTCCGAGCCCTTGAATTTAAAATGTTTCAATTAACAAGAAAAAATGTAGTACAAACCACTATTTGTGTCATGTAATGAATTAACAAAAGTGAGTGGTGAATAGGCTTTAATTAACTTATAGAAAAAATAATTCTTCTATTGCCAAGTCACCATCCACCTGGAAACACTATTTACAAGATACAATATAAAACCACAACTGAACAAATATGGTTACTTAAAGAAATTCTAACAATGTCAAGTATCGATAAATCTGCGATTCTTGCGAGTCATGATAGCACAATTTATCATTGTGGTTTTTTAAAACCACGAACACCAGTTTCGTGAAAGAATCTACGGGAAAAGTACAGGCCATTTCATAAGCCCTTTCTGTGGCCGCAACTCCTTCAGGTTAATTTTTAACTTCATGGCTGAAATAGTTTTTTGTCTCGCCATCAAAGATATCAGAATTAGATTTTGATGAGACTCAATGCTGGTACCTTGTATGCTTATAGAAAATTAACAATTTCACGACCAAATTCATCATCTGCCCAACCTTTTCCCAAGTATGTTGGGGTCGGCTTCCAGTCTAACCGGATGCAGCTGAATATCAGTATTTTACATGGATCCTCTGCCTATCTGACCTCCACAACCCAGTTAATGCTGGGTAATACGAAAACTACTGACCACCTGTAACGACTGCCAAATATGTACAGCCGGTACCAACAGCTTAACATGTAAGGGTGGTCACACTGGTCACCCCTCCACAGACCAACCTAGGCTAGCATCTTTTTCACGACCAAAGTTGATAAAGAAAAATCGCACCAAGGACAAATTCATTCGGAAAAGACAAATACTAGAGAAGTTAAAGCTTCCTAACTTGTTGACAATTTGTTGAGAATGGCCAACAATATTTTGACGGTAAAACCATCTCGAGAATAAATAAAACAAAACTTCATAGTATGATGATTAATGATTTCGTTCATTCATACTGTTTTAAGGCGATTATGTCTATACATAATTCTATTATTATATCTTTTATCTACAATATAGTGATCTGTTGTGAAGAAGCCCAGGTTAAGAATTCACAGGTTATCTGATAAAGATCATGCTCTAGGAAATGATTTCCGTTTGATTAAACAGTCGATAATATTACGATGATAAATTCGAACTGTTTTTTTCAAGTTTACAATACGACGTGTTTAATAAAGCACGTGCTCACGCTGTGGCACGAATTTCTAGATGTGTAATTAAAAGTTATTTTAGACTAATATTTTTACAAGGAAATGATTAATTTTGGACCATTAATTATAAAAAAAAAACTTGTCTGGAACAGGTGTTTTTTTAAGCTCAACGATGTGTGATCTATAACAAGTATTAGCTATATGATTAATATACGGGTTCATTACGAATTCATCGTGATAAGGATGGAAATAAAGAGGTTGTTGGAATTATGTGGGTTTTTAATTTGGTACGTTCAATTTGCAAATTGTGTCACTGGGTCTATGCTAAGTTTTATTAAATGTGTCATGAAAATATTCGGTGGAAATGTAATTTAAAACATGCTTTTTGCTTTTAAATATTTTATAGCTATCCAGATATAATAATACAGTGTCCACTGTTTTTGATTAAATATATTTTTTTTTTTGTTTTATTAACATTTGAAACCTGCATTATTTTATGTGGGTGTAACATTAGTATTCATCTTATGCAGTCATTGAAATACGAAAACATCGCACTAATTTTAATACTGGATTACGTACGTTGAATTTAAATTATTCTTTTGTACTTTTGGAACAGATAAAATTAAGTAACGATTTACATAATTATGTATTCGTAAATTGATACTAAAATGTATTTGAAAGTTTTAACTCGTATACGCCGATGACGCTTGAAAAATGTATGAAGCGTTTATTTACTAGTTTTTTTCTAAATATTTGCGTATTTTATTACATACACATTCACCAACAACAACAAATAAATAACTATTAAGCTTAATATTTCTAATGTCACATAAAAATGCGCACGCGCATCCTATAGCCATCGATCTACGATTCTCGCACATGATTGTATTTTCTCATTTAACCATTTATTTTTGAAAGTACAAAATATAACTTACTCTTCTGCATCTCATCCATAGCGTAATCCGTTTTCATTTCGTCGGCTTAAAATAACTTTTCTTCGAAATAAGCACTTTCGAGTTCAGTCCCCGCTGTTATAACTTCACCGACCGCACTATTTTGTAATGTGAATTAAATAAAACACCGTGAAAGTGTAATTTGATTTGTAATTGAAAAATTCCGAAGACGCTCGAGAACTGTTGAGAATTGTTTATTTCGTAAGGCGTGCGTGTGAGACTACCTTTCGTTGTGGCTACATACACTTGAGTGTGGCGCGAACTCGCTCGGGGATGACAGGTACAGATACAGACGCCGGGCGGCGAGTGCACCTTACTTTTTATTCTCTGTATCTCAACCTCAAGCAATGTTTGCGAATTAATGCAGAATTGGCTGCGTCTGACGTCATAATTACGGAAACAAAAAAAAGTTGCGGAATATATCTCCGATTTAATTATATCTGCTGGCTTATTCATATTTCTTAAAATAAAGTTAGCCATCGAAATGGGAATTTCGTGAATCGATTTAAGGTTGGTCTAGAATTTTCTCGGTTTTGGCATTCCGAACAACTTTGTTACAAACTTGAATTGATTTTTTATTTGTTCTTGCTATGTTTATAAGTGGAGAACGTTCTAAAGTTAATAGTTTTTTTATGCACCATATAAAGTAGCGCATAGAAAATGCAGTACTAAAGATAGATAACACAGCGTGTAAAAATAAAATAAGGACATGAAAACTAGCGTAAGTATGAACATAGGAAAAAACATACAAGGTCCAAAAATGTCCCCTTGCAATATCCCAATTAGGTGTACTCTGAAAAAATTATAAAAATATCTCGATGTCCGAGTAATTTTATCTCAAACGAAATATTGCCTAATGTCATTTACATTACAGTCATCATGTTAAGTAATTTGTGGCTTACCAGCCTATTATATACTTAGCATAACAATATTATTTGAGGAAACCGGTATCAAACGCCTCACTAAATTATCTTTGAACAATTGCATTGATTGCCCATCCCTGCCCTCTTGCATTTCTATAGAATAAATCAACCAAAAATCCATCAACCGCTTACGTCTGACTTAGTTTTTGTTCAAAGACAGCAACGAAATATCTTGTTATGATCTGTGTTCACCACACTTGTCTAGCAGGTTGGTGACCCCAGCACAGCTTTCTCCTACCACACATGTGTTGACGGTCACCTGACTTCGGTATTGAGGCTGGCGAGTTCATCCAGTGCATCAGTAAAAGTCATTATGATCTGCCGGATTTTATAACACAGCTTTGGATTTCAGAGGTTAACGCAGGCAGGTGGAATTTATGTTTCTGAAGTTTCTAATTTTTAACCGTAAAACTAGGCTTATTGTAGACGATGCCAATTAATCTTTAACTATTAAAATGCAACCAGTATCACCTTGCACAAGAGTTATCACAGTCGTAAAAAATAATTAGTTTTGGACCGTAGAAGATAGTTAACATAATCGTGTTAGTTTGTCAAATGTCTTTGGGATACCGACAGCAGGTGCGTTGGTTTTTGCTCTATGTTGCATTCTTTTCAGCTTTATTGGCTCGCTAATAAAATGGGTATAAAGGCAAGCAACATTAGCAAGGTCTTCATTGCAAGGTACTTTAAAGTTCGCAGACGATTGGCAGGTGGCCTACGCAACGCTCTAGGAGATTGATATTTGGGATTCAATCAATAAACTTTCTGAAGCTTGATTTTGGACTGTTGTTGTTCTACTTTCGATGGTTAGGTGTTGCAATCTATAGCTTATTGAATTCTTATACTTTATTCAAAATGACAATATATAATTATTATATATTACAGGGTGTAAACTACCTCATCACAAAGCCGTTAACCAAGCATTCTGTATATCAAACTAAGTAACTTTATACCCAAAAAATATTGCTGGGAAACAACTTTTTTTTGAGGTTATAAATCATGTTTTGTGGTAGAACTCAATGTATCGCACTTAAAACATTGTGCTGATGGATGGATTGAACAGTAGGGGGATCGTAGAGGTGTTTTAAAAGTCAAAATCTTACAAAAACAAACTTGTATTAAATAAAATTGACAAAAAAGCTTTGACCCCCATATCTCCGTAACTAGAAGGCTCCCAGGTACGGTGTACAGCAAAAAAATGATTGCAATGATGGGGAGAACAAGTGCCTTTAGGCTTCGTGAATACCTGGTGTTTTACACCCTTTAATTATGTATCTTTAACTCACGTAAAACGGCGAGCTTAACGTATAGCTTCTGACACCGTAATTTTTAATCGTCAAGATTTGTTGCAAGTGTCGGTGGAAATTGTCTTACTTAAATTGAGTTTTCTTTACATACAGTATGATAAAACATCAAGCAAACGAAAAAACCAACTTGTTCCAATATTATATACAGTAAAAGTGCCTACTTATCCTTTATCCAGTTTTCCACGCATTAGGTACCCAGTTTCATAAAAATGGTAAGTACATAAAACACTGTTTATAGAAACGTTATCAGCTACAATAAAACTTCAGTAGCTACACTGTGTGCCGTAGATAAGTGGCCGTGGTCACATATAAGAAAACATTTGATGTTTGTTCGCCAGATAGCAGTATTATACATGCACTGGCTGGTAAATTAACGTCTTTATTTTAATGGTGTTATAAAAATGTAACACGGTTTTATGAGCTGTTTTATTACAGGTGGACTGGTAGAGGAAACTAAAGACTTGGGTGACATTATAACTAAAGCATTGTTGTGGCTTGTTGTAATATATTCTTAAATCAAGAATAAATAAACTAAAGCTGGCTATAAATTCTTAAGTAGGTATAATAATAAATAAATAAATAAATATCGCTGGACATTGAACACACAGCGCCATTTAGTGCCACACTAAGCAAGGCTTGTGTCGTGGACACCAGATAGTTGATCCGATATACTACATATATACTTTTTTGTTTGTAAATACATACTTATTATACATACAAACATCCATGACTCGGAAACAAATGTCCATGCTCGCTCATCACACAAACATTTGCTCCTACCGGGATTCGAACCCAGGACCCTAGGAACGCAAGGCAGCTTCACTACCACTACGCCATTCGAGTCGTCGGTATAGAGATAGACTTTAACATTAGTCAGTTAAAGTTATTATATTCCAGTTTACATAATTACTTATGCAAACATTTTTAAGCAATAGACAAGAATTTAAACGAAGTAAGGACAGTCAAAGAAAGTAAAACTAACTTTTGACAGTTCGAGCTTCATACTAAACTACTTAATAGAAATAGTATCTTAAACAAAAAAAATACATTTACTCAAGTAAACACTTTGTCTTGTTTATAGATACAGGTGTATCTAAGGTATGTTTTTGAATTTTACTCGCTCTTAGGCCATATCGGTTGGCTCCAGCCCTCTGATATAAAAAGAAAAAATAAGATAAAGCTAACGATCGCAAAAGCTGGATAAACGGGTTAGTAATTGCAGGATACTTAAGTCCAATCCCGTTTTTACAAATACCATTAGCATCGGAATAACTTTATGAACTTGATATATGAAGGCGATGAATCCTCGGATACAATTATATGAATTTTAGAAAAGTTTATGTTTTCATTACTTTCACATAGGAAGAAAGATGTAATACCTAAGTATTCGAAAACATGAGCTAACTTAGAAATTTACGGAAATTATAAAATAATAAATACACTCCATCCTGTTTATAATGGCTGGATCCAATTTCTAATAACGATAATTAAAGCTTATACCTAGGTAGATACATGATAGAGATCGTTAGTTCTCAGGTCATGTTTCCGGCACTATATTAAGTTCTTATACTTGCATTACTGGCTCCAAACATAGGTAATTCCGTAGTTTTTGTTCGTGATAAATTGTCCTAGGTATCATATATCATTTGCGGTGTATTGTAATGATTAATGAATACAGCTATGAATAATGACTCAATTTAAACTTTATCTAGGTATATTTTTAAGGTGCTGGACTGATATTAGAGTAACGATAAATTCTAGAAAAGGTTTGGTCTGGCAGTGTATAAAGGGTGTAAAACACATCTTAACGAAGCCGAAAGGCACTTGTTCTCCCCATCATTGCGATATTTTTTTTGTTCTACACCATACCTGGGAACCTGCTATTTACGGAGATATTGGGGGTCAAAGTTCCAAGTTCAAAGTTCCAAGTTTTTTTTTAAATACAAGTTTTCATTGTACGATTCTTACTTTTAACACCTCTACAACCCCCTACTATTCAATCCATCCATCAGCACAATGTTTTAAGTGCGTTACATTGAGTTTTAACACAAAAAATGATTTTGCAATCGTTTCCCAGCAATATTTTTTACGTAAAGTTACTTAGTTTGATGTACAGAATACTTAGTTAACGGCTTCGTGATGAGGTGGTTTACACCCTGTATTTAGTTAGATTGACATGGATTCGATAACGTATTATACCCAGTATTTACTGGGTTGTGGAGGGCAGATAGGCAGCCGCTTTGTGTAAAATACTGGTATTCAGCTGCATACGGTTAGACTGGAGGCCGACCCCAACATAGTTGGGAAAAGGCTATGCAGATCATGATGATTATAAAGTAATTGGGAAAATACAACATTAATTATATAGAGTTCTACATTTGCACATTTTTCTGAAATTCCCTGAATGAGTCATAAAATGAACTTCGCGGCGGCGCCGACAGACAAGGACGTGTAAGGTTGTCTACAAAAGTTAAAATTCGATTTCCTATAGTATAGTGAAAGGTGGGTTTCTCAGCGAAATATTGGAAAATCAGAACAAGATATTCCATAATGAATAACAAAATAGATTCGATTCAATGGAAGCTGTGACTAATCATTTATCTGCATAACGTTACTCATGATCAGCTACATACTTTTATATACAGTACACGAGTGCACGGTAATTTTAAAATTAATATGCATCATTGTCTTAACTGATGATGAGATTACCGTATGGAACAAAAAGTGCATTAAACTGAGCAAAATAATTTAAGTATGAATAACATAACATCACGCTTGTAATCCCCGGAAGGTTAAGCAGAGATATACGTAAATAATAATACTTCCACATAACGCACAAAATTTTAAACTCCATTTAGGAGCAAGCCTGTCCTATAATATAAACTGGGACTACTACTGAGAAATTCCTGATCGGAAAACCTTGCCCGACTTGGAATCGAACACAGGACCTCTTGTTGGCCAATTATACACCAAAAAAACACTCATATTTAAGGCTAGCTGACCCACGCAACTTCGTCTGCGTCACCTAAGAGAGAAAAACGGAAGGAAAAAAAAATCCCCGTTTTTGCAACATTTTCATTCCTGCTCCGCTCCTAATAATCGTAGCGTGGGTGGTGGTGTTATATAGCCTAAAGCCTTCCTCGATAAATGGACTATCCAACACAATAAAAATTTTTCACTTCGAGCCGGAGTTCCTGAGATTAGCGCGTTCAACCAAACAAACAAACAAACTAGATAATTTACAAATCGGTTTTTACCATATTTACGGTTTTTATCATATTTTTTTAATGTTTTCGTAGGCTTAATTACATGTTATTGTGATTTATGAAGTATGAATTATAGTTTTGGAAGCGTTGTTCGATCTATAAATAAAACAAAAATTGAAAAAAAAAACCTGATCTTTAACCCTAGCGATTAAGATAATCGTGTCAAAATTAAACGGGTGTAAAATCCATT
The DNA here is from genome assembly GCA_916618015.1 of Xestia c-nigrum. Lineage (NCBI taxonomy): Eukaryota > Metazoa > Arthropoda > Insecta > Lepidoptera > Noctuidae > Xestia > Xestia c-nigrum. Next base: position 22,320,239 of record OU745246.1, read on the forward strand.
TTGTTTTTTCTGTGTAGGTAAAGCTATAAACGTATTGTTTATTCCATAAAGATCTAAAGATAAGTACTTATTTTATTTTAATGGCATCCGATTAGTACTTAGCGTGATATTTTTATATTGTCTTTAATAAAAAAATAAGATGTAACATACTATACAAGTGATTACCGAAACTGATTCATAAATAATTAAGTTCACAATTTTGACAGGTTGTGAGAACAAATTCTTTGAATTGATCATTAATACTGATATGTTACTTAAGTTTTGCAAAAAAATACCATACCATTGTTTTTTTTTGTTACTGATGTATTATGAAATATTGATCAATATCTCGGCACGATTTAACAGTGTGTACTTATTTAAAGAACCATGTATTAATCAAATTTGATGGTTATTTAAAAGTAAACAAATGTCAACAGAAGGGACATAGATATTGGAAATATGGCTACATTTTCAACCTGAATATTCTTTTACAATAATAGCAATTAGGACATCAACCTTATCTGCTCATGGACTCATTTAGAAGATAAAAAGGTGTCTACTCTAAAAATATTACAATTACTATAACGAACACAAACTTGACATTATTTTCAAGTACTCATCCAATCTGAGCGCGAACGCGGCTAATGATGATGGCAACAAATTGGGATGACCGTTATCACTCCATATACTCTGATAACAGCAACGCTACTAGCAACACCATAGAACTACATCACTCATTATTACGTGGGAATTTCATAAACAATAGAACAACAAAAACTTCCTGAAACACACTATATATTTACAGACAGACCGACTGGGTTCCTAGTTCCTTGAGAAATAAAAATAATGTAGTGTGCAAGTTAGAAACGAGATATGCAAATAGGCTCTAAGAATAAGTTTACATAGTCTCACCGTATTTTAGATAAAGAAACTAGTTTGTTTATGGTAGTTGAAAGTACCAGCTAAATGTTTATGTACAAGTTCGTATCCATATTTCTCAGTAGAACTAACTTTCTTATGTGCTGCACCATTATCTTATCTCGCAAGTAATTAATGAATAGAAACATCTAGAAATAGACGCTTAGGTATTTATAAAACCAGCCTGCACGAATATTATAATAAGAGTTATTTAAAGATTTCCTGTTTGGTACTACGTTATGTATTTCAACGGTAAAGGAAAATGTTGCTCTAAAGGCTATGTTTAAGAATGATTGATGGCAAGCCAAGTACTCAGAACATCAAATCACGTATCGCATGAAAATTACAGCGCGGTGACATTGCGCTCGCGCAGCCATGACAATGACTAGCTAGGGATAAAATAAATTACATAGTACCTGAGACGTGGACTGACGTTAATTTTATTAACGCGTTAATAATACATGATTTAGTACAGGCCGTGTGATGCATGCTTATTGTCCAGCACTTTAGATACGGACGCTCGTAAACATCGGCTGGAGAGGTAATTTTAAATAACGCAATTTATGGGTGTTTGGGTTTAAGTACTATTAAATGGATTAATAGTGAAGATAGCTGTTACGAACTTTCTAACCAACAGCAGAAAGACTATGATTCGGTAAACACATGCGTCACTATGAGAAATAGTTTGCAAATTGAGAGGAATTCCAATTCAATCATCTACTTAAAATCGATAAACTTATTGACCAAAGCTCTCCATTACAATAAATTGATCAAATTGACTACTAACAAAACGACAAAGACTTTTTCTATTAATCTAATTATCATTGTCTGACATTCCGAAAATGTATCTGCAAATTGCTCCGTCACGGGCAGTAAGTATACTAACAGAAAACATAAACAAACCTCTGAAAAATATGGCCGACCATGACAATGACAGCTAAAATACTAAAATGGCGCTAACTTGTCAAATTAGGCGACACGATTCGCGCGTAAAAATAAAATTACTATTTATTAGCTGTCTGCTGTAATGTGGTTTGGATTTAAATTACGATTGGTGTTAAGTTTTTTTTTTCAGAATGTAATGTAAATACTTTAGGTTTTTTAGATCGGTAAAAAAATCGGGAAGTGCTGATTAAATTAAATCAGATTACAACTATGTCTAGGTTGGGCAATCATGTAATGAAGTAAAATGCAGAATTGAATTGCCAATTCGGTGAAACTAAGAATTAAGTACTTGGCAACTCATCTTATGCTTTGACTAAGTAATGCTAATTAAGCCAACCTTATAGCTACTTTAGTTGCCTACACGCTTTTCACACTTTTTAGGTAGGTTCTTATGTGTATGTACTTAATATCGACGTACTCGTAGGACCTAGGTCGCAGGTCATAGAGTAGGTATACTCATAGGAAGGTTAGATCTTAATCAAATCATTTTAGGAAGCACCATTATTTGCATGACATCAGGAAGGAAATTCGAATCCAAGAGTACCTGTTTGATTTATGAATACTTATTAGCTACCATGACATCGTCGTCAGTAGATGTTCGTGCCAAGTTACCTGGCAAAAAAAAAACCATTACGCAGCATTTGCCGCGCTGTCTGCGATTCCGATTTCCCTAATATTTTTTATCTAAACCGGGGATTAACAATAGATTTGACACAGAAGTCTTACATCATCGGTTTTTGTTATGTTCGACTTTCGTAGGCCAAAAAATAGTATATTTTATTATGTAAAGTTAACAATTTTAAGACCAGTGAGCAATGACGATATTTCAAAAAGAAAAAAATTATAAGAATCTTTTTATCTTAATCTCAAAAACACGAAGTATTTACATTTAATATAAAGTAGTTAAAATGAACTTTTTATTATAATCGTTTGTAATAAATGCGCAGAAGCATCTCGGCCGTGACAATGACCAGCGCGCGCGCACGGCCGCTAAACATTTGAATTAACTCCAACTTTTTATACAATATCACAAATATACTTGACATTGTAAAGTTCAGCCACTCGTGGAAATTGAGCTTCTTTGACAATAACTATTTGATTGAGAAAAAAATGCCAAACAATTGTGCGCAGCTCACGATTTTTTCTTTTGTATTTTTTTCCGAAATATGATAATTATTCGCTTACTAATGGCCATTTGGAATATTTATGATTTTATTTTATTTACATTTATTTTATTTCTTACCATCTAAACCAATATTTTCATAGTTTTATTCTTCCTGCAAGAGGAAACTTTATCTAGACAGCTAGTTATCGATATCCAGGGACGGTAGACGATAGGTTGCCAGCTACTAACAGCCGATGGTAACCTAAACCTTCACGGTTGGCAGTGACGAGTAGTGTGTCGAACAAGGTAATGTGTAGCCTTGAGACTAGCCGATGGTACAAGATACTAGCTGCAGATTGTTGATTTACTTTATTTTTGTTTGAGTTACGTATTTTGATCTGAACTACGATTATTTTGATGGCAATGGTAATGTTATATTTCTATAAGAAATGTTGAGTCTACCGTCAAAACTTTGAACTCTTCACTTAAAAAATGTGTTGTTCGGTGGTTAGATTTTTTCCGTGTTCGTAACGAATCAAACGAAAAGATAATAAGGTCATTAAGAATTTAATATGTTGAAGTTAAGAATGCTGAAAAATATTGAACACATTCTGGTCGTTTAAACATGCAACTAAATGCCTAATTGTGTAGTAAGGCGCTCCAGGCTACGCGCGTAGCACACACTGCTACGAGCGTAGCGGGGGCCTACGCTATGCTACGTGTCCTTTCATTGTTGCTACATCGTTTGCCGTATTACAAAATAGTAATCAAATTATCGTTCATTAGTCAAACAAGATGATTGGGGTTTTTGTAACTATATTTCGTCTGACAAATAATCATACTGTAAAACTAACACTAACACTGTGTACTAATATTATAAAGAGGAAAGATTTTACTTGTGTATGAAACGAAAAAACTTAAAAACTACGAGACCGATTTAAAAACTTCTTTCAGCAATAGATAGCTACATTATCAGCGAGTAACATAGGATATATTTTATCCCGTAGTCCCACGGGAACGGGAACTACGCGGGTGAAACTGCGTGACGTCCGCTACCTAGTTAATATTAATAATAGTCCTCCTGACCGTTTCCAGTCAAGGCAGCCAATCTCATCGTAGATTAGCCATCGGCACGGAAATCACAGTTGCACTCTCAGAGTCCGATGGGACGGTAATCCGACACAATCAGTAAACTGGAGAGATCAAGCGCAAGACCAACAGCATAACGTACTCTCCGAGTTACAGAGGTATCTCCGAGTCACACATAATGCATTTATTAAAAAAAAACTAAACGCACGTATAAAAAACACACACTAAAGTAAGCAACAAGGTGAAGAAGAAAGTATAACAATACTTGTAGTAAATAGTAAATAAATATGGTTCCATTACCTCAGAACATACATCATAAGCCGCTACATCTCCCGCTTCCGTCCCCGCCTCCGCCTATACCTTACACCAGCCACAGCAATAACGAAACATTCGGCGTTCGTCGCATGCATCTGTACAGCCGAGCACAACAGTGATACACGCGAACAGAATAACAACGCGTCATTTCCTACCAGTTTTGCTCTGCGACGGAGAAAATTGAGCTATTATCATGTCAATCGGCATTCGCCACCATAATGGATGCTATAAATTGTTTCTGTGGCCAGGATGCGCCGTAATTACAACGTGTTTCATATCAAACGCGATGAACAAGGTTCTTTTGGCGTTTGAATGACGTTGACAGGAACACGAGGACACTGTTGTTCAAAAAATATTGGATAAACAAAATGGCGGCAATACTGAGTTACGATTGAAGCCTCGTGTCTAAGGGCTTTCACGCCTTGCAATTACGTCATCATACGTGTAGAATATGACAGAATTGATATCACGGACTAATAAAATTGGGAATCAGGATGGCGCCACTACGGCGCGCATGCGCAACAAATTAGAGGAAAATATTTATATTAGGCGACCTCATTCGTTTATGAACTATCACCTTTGCCCGCGGTGTCACTCGTGTTATGGATGGGAATATAACGGGAACTTTTAAATGTAGCTAGAACACTCGGGGATGATGAAGCTTCCCATTAGTGAAAGATTTTTTGGAATCTGATCAGTTCCGAAGATTACCCTCTAGATCTATTCCGGTGTTTACCTCTAAATCTGTTCCAAAGATTACCCTCTACATCTAAACTTTACCCGTCTAATAATATTATAAGTCGAAATTCATCAGAATACTGGAATAGACAAGACTAGACTAGAGAATATGATCACAAGCTTCTACCACGCGCGTTACTATGCGCATTTATTTGGCTGCTTCTTTGAAAATTATCCGTTGAACTTTTTATAGCTTTATTAAATTGCTTGTTGGTAAACATTTAAAAATTGTTTTTGTTTTGGTAAAACAAGATTTCGATATTATTGTGTTCCGATTTGAGCCACGTGCCAAAGGCCTTTAATGCTATTCAATGTTATGTGTATGGGAAGAGTTTGACAGATTTCTTAAATCATGATGGACAATAAATTCGGAATCAGGATGGCGCCAATACGGCACATACGCAACAAATTGTAGGAAAATATTGATATTGTGATCATGAATATAAACTTCGTATTCATCAGAATACCAGGAATATACTGTAGAATGTAACCACAACACAAGCCAATACCACGCATTTAGAAATAGCAGCGGTGTCTTTGACCGTTAGAAAGCATTTACTCGAGACAAAATAAAAATAAAAACCATCTTACGAGCATTCATGTCGAAGATCGTACAAAGACAATTATAAACAATAAAAAAATAGTTATTAGAAAAGAACAGTTCAACAATTATAATTTAAAAATAGTAAAAGAAACGTTACATAAGACTGCAATTACTGTCGTGGGTGTTAAATAAGAAACCTATGATTAACCAAGCACGAACTAAATTAGAAAGAAGTATACAATGTACGAAGAGGCAATGGCGGATTGAGATAATGCCACAAAGTAAACATTCCCAGTAGGTCAAGTCTCTTCGAAGAAAAAGCAAAAATAAAACGGTTGTCTCTCAAGTGGCAAAGGCTTAAAGATTTTTGGTTGGAACTACATCTGCACCCAGTTAAAAAAAACCCTGTCCGATTCAAAAGGGGTATTTATAGATATATTTTCCGATGACATTACCAAATAAAATATGAAATATTAATTCCCTATTATATGAATTTTAAAAGGCATTATTTTTGCGCCCGAATTACCACCATTTCTCTAAAATCTTACAAGCTTTTAAAACATGACAACACCATTTTCGGTATTAGTATGTTCGATCGTCATTCATTTTTGTTTTTTTACGACACTACCCGAGAAGCGACCGCCCGCGACTCTGTGTTGCCATGTAAGGTTCCCAATTTGAGTATATTTATTTTATTTTATCGGGGTAATTTTTTACTTTCTATCGAAAAAGGATTACATAAATAGTCTAATCTCTATACCTAATAATACCTTCACGAACCGGACGGGTTTTTTTCAACATAGTTATTGTATATTCAAAACGAACATAAGTATTAATCAAAAAGAGAAAGCTTTTTTAACAATAGGCATACCTACGTACGGAATAATGATTTTTCTATGATTCTATTTGAATATCAAACACACCGCTCATTGGGGTTTTACAGTACCTAGTTGTTTTCACAACTTTATTGCTAAGTGTGCATACAGATATGTTTGTGGTTTAGCTTATACAGTGTCTACGCAAGAGGTTTCATCACATCATTTGAACTGGACCTTCTAGAGGAACTAGTGGATGAATAATAACAGCCGCTCGGGCCTATCTTCAGAATAAATCGCGGTTGTCTAGGTTTGTCCGTTATAGAGCTTTGACATTGTTACAGTTACTCAGTATCCCGAACGTCTGACCACCAGTCTTACCAAGGGGTAGCGACTTACCCAATCCAGTATCTACTAACTGATTGTGGAGGTCAAATAGATAGGAGCTCCATATACTGGTATTCAGCTGCATGGTTAGACTGGAAGCCGTCTCCAACATAGTTGGGAAAAGGCTAGCAGATGATGTTGATTTGGACTGAACCTTCTACAGAATAGTGCTTTGTGACAAAATTTTATATAACAATGAAACATCTCTTGTACGCAAATAATAGGCGTTGACCCGCTCATTAGCATGGCATTACGATTCAGTCGTCGATACTGGCCGAACAAAGAGCCGCTAAAAAACTAAAACAATGACAAATTACTGTACTGTACTGCCGCGCACTGTAACATCCTGCATACGCGTACGTAATACATACGTGGTGTTGTTTTTTTTGAGTTTGAAGATTGTAACGATTAATGAAAATGTTGCTGTGACCTAATTAATGGCTTTTCTTAATGTATGCTGTTTTCTTTACACGGTATAAGATTAGTGAAATGGCAGATTGATAAAACTTAACGTGAAATCTCTAGTTACCTTATGTCACTCTCCAGAGCGAACCCTAATATATATAAAGGTATTTGGGGTCGGTCGACAAAATATATATATTCTTCTTTCCAAATACATTCGCTATTATATATATTATATTCACAAATTATTTGTGTAAGCCAAATAACATTGTATCCCTACTCATCAATGATAGCGATTACGATGAAACCAGATTCAAAACTTCCCCTGCTACAAAACTTATCCTCAACGAGATATTAGACATATTAATAAAAGTTCCAAGAGCCAAAATTTCCTTACGTGAGTTCCCCAAAAATCATCTCGCATACCCTCGGCCCTTGTTTACAAACTAATTCTAAGAATGCAAAACGTTTAAGGATTTCGTTTCATGCAAAATTAAACCTCACGATGTTTTTTATAACCACAATGACTTTACACATCATTGTATACCTAACCGTCTTAATTTTTTAAACCATAAGGTTCATTGTCGTGTAAACAAAAGGTTGGCGACAGTAAACAAAATGTTTTGTTCATATTTCTTTCTACTGATTGCACCGTCCGATTCCCCTTGGCACGGTGGGACTTTCCAGCACGTGTACTAAGTCACACAAGGTCACTACATAGCGATGACAGAGGACACCATTTATTATCATTGTTACCCAGAATAATCTGTAATAAAGTTTAAAGATAGTATCCTGTTCTTAGATTTTGTTAAGGCTGGCCTGAATTTGTCATAGGTTTCGTGTACAGATTTGTTATAATAGAAGCTACTTTTTGGAGCGCTGCCAACCAAATAAGAAGTTTATTTCTTCCTTATATTTTCTAGAAAACTTTGACTACTTTACACTATTGAACGCAGATTTATGGGGTAAAATGGCTAACGTGGATATACATATGCCATGCTTCTTTAAGAAACAGTACCGCGGCCAGCATAATCTTCATTCAATAAATAGAAAATTATTACACATTTCATCACTGGATTATAATCCAATACATTATCTATCCTATCCTACTGTACCTACTATTCTACTAATCCTACTTCCTATACTTACTAATAATAAAAACGCGAAAGTTTGTGAGTATGGGTGTATGGATGTTTGTTACTCTTTCACGCAAAAACTACTCAACAAGTTTGGATTACATTTTTGCACACAGATAGTGTATGCCTGGATTGGATATATAAACATAGAATACTTTTTACAGCGGTAGTAATATCCCATGGGACAATTATCAAACTACACGCGGGCGAAGCCGCTGACAGAAACTCGTACTACGAGTATTATCCATCCAAGATATTTGCGATTCTAGTTTCATTAATGCATTCTATCCGTGTGTGGGTCTGTATTGCGTACATTTCCATTCATTCATCGAGTAGTCTTTGCTTGGTCTTTCAATATAATTCGCAAGTTATTTTAAACGGTTGATTAATGACTATGATATCCTTACGTAGTTGCCTGCTTTGCTCAAGAATCCTGCATGTGATTCTATGACAGTGAAAAAACTAGACAAGTGAGAGTTGGATTCGCGCATGAACGGTTCCGTATACCATCGTAGTAGGGGAGCCCTCTTTTATTTTGTTATTATTTGTTGTTATAGCGGCAACTAAAATACAGAGTCTGTGATAATTTCAACTGTCTACCTAATACGGTTCATGAATTCATGAGATGCAGCAGCTGACAGACAGACAGACCGACAGCCGAAGCTTTTACACTTATACCCTTCGGGTATTTAACCCTAAAACCTGACTTGTTATCAAAAATACTTATCTGTTTTTGCATTGGATAGGCAAATACGAAATACCAACTCCAAAATGAACCAATGTTGGGATCTTCTGGTATCTATAAAGAGTTAGATCGCTGAGTAGCCTAGGTATTCAGGTACTTACCTAGGTAGAAAATAGGAACCCTGTTTTCCATAAATATAATGATACATAAATAAAAACAACGTGGGATTTTTATCGTCAAACGTAGACCAATATAGAAAATATATTATACCTCATTAACATAATATCTATATATTTATTTTTGTTTTCAACGAAATGATAACGACTTTCTTTTCCGGCAGAGACAGACATGTTCGCCTGGCCATTTTTTGTTACTGACCGGTTATTGTGCAACATGATGCTATTTATAATATGATACATCTTTAGAATAAAAGCAGCAATTGAGTGATTAATTAATCCATTTTAGTTTGTATTTTTTATTTATGTTTGATTGGGGGCATAACTCCGTCGCTTGCCAACCGATTTGGAAAAATCTTTTTTGTTCAAATCATCAAATCAAATCATCAAATCATTTATTTTTTGCAAACATGGGTACATAGATGTTCTATTTAAATAAAGTTCTCCACATTTTACCGTCATTTGGGCATGCAAATAATTAAATGGTTAACAATAAAATTATAAATTCAAGATAAGTGGCATGTCAATGGTAAAAAGTTGTTCAGAATCAGAATCAGAATCAGAATCAGAATTATTTATTTGTTAAACATAGGTATACATTAAAGGGTATTCTTTCCAAATGGTCCCATAGCCACCAAATCGGGATCTGATGATGGAATCTTGGCGAAATCGAGGGAACTCTTCAAATTTTATATGAAAACGTGTTGCGTTTTTGGTATTTTCTACAACAAGTAAAGCATTTGCGTTTGATAAGAACCATTCTACCATCAGATCTCATGATGAAGCCAAGAGTCACGGAACTCCATAATCAGTGTAGCCTAGTCGTGTTTGGGCTTGTTGTAATTTTATTGTAACGGTATGCACTTTCCATGTATATCAAGCACATGTGAACCACTAAAAAGTGAAAAATAAAAACTTTTATGCAAAAAATAAAACCGACTTCAAAAAAAATACAAAAAAGTGAAAAATAACTTTAGCTTCTGAAGTCGGTGACAAAAAACTAAAGCAATCAAACAAAGGTCACCGACTTCAGAAGCTAAAGTTATTTTTCACTTTTTTGTTTTTTTTTTTTAAGTCGGTTTTTACAACAAAAGTCGAGAAATGGATGTGTACGAGTAAGCTCTGTTAGCTACCAAAACTTATTTTGAATCTCCCACTCACAGAAACATAAGAAAAAAAATGATGTGTAAACTATTATTGAGTAGCGTCATCTCGTAAAACTTTCCACAACAGGAATATTATTTTAGGAACAGAAGGTATTGATGACTTTTTTTATTTAAAATAGTTGTCAGTACAACGACGTAGGTACTTAAATATTAACAGCAATGTTGATAAAATTCCTACATAAATTAGGTAGAAACAGTGACACCTTTCATGCATATCACTAATGGATTACATGTGGATTACGACTGACATGGTATTTTACGATAACATACTTCCAAAATTATCATATTTTATTATCTAACGTTCAAGTACATTATTTTACATACTCCCGTCTCATATTTCGTGCTATCGATGTGCCAAAGTTCAGCGAATGAATTTATCAAATTGCATGTTGACTTGTGCCTATACATTTTTCAGTTTTATCTATCAATATTTTTCTCAAGAGTGTAATAAATGTACCATTATAGTATCAGCCATAAAAATAAAAGGAAAACATTTTAAAGGTTATCCATGAGATGATAACAAAACTACTCTGAGTCACTGCCTCTATTTTTGAATCACATCGGGCCAATGGACCATTTTTTGTGGCCTGCCACATAACCTCAAGTGTTTTTATTAACTACTAGCCGACCCACGCAACTTCGTCTGCGTCACATAAGAGAGAAAACTAAAGGAAAAAAAAAATCCCCGTTTTTGCATCATTTTTCATTCCTGCTCTGCACCTTATAATCGTAGCGTGATGGTAGATAGCCTAAAACCTTCCTCGATAAATGGACTATCCAACACAAAATAAATTTTCAATTCGAGCCGGTAGTTCCTGAGATTAGCGCGTTCAACCAAACAAACAAACAAACAAACAAACTCTTCTGCTTTACAATATTAAGTATAGATGATATTACACTGTAGAGAGTAGGTAACAGGTTTTTTGCGAATACATTAAATTCATCTTAAAATGGCGCTATAATTAATGTTGAGTTATCAACCGTTAGGATGTCAATCATAAAGTGATGGGATGTCGTCGTGGACTGATAAACTTGATTTGACATTTGAATGGTTTGTCATGTAAAATTTTTAATACGATTAATTAGGTTCTACGAGTTTTTATACGAAAAAACTTGATAGGGATACATAGCAAATTCTTTATTGTACTCCAAAAGCGTCGCATACAATATTAATTCTCAACCTTTTAAGGATTGTTAAGAACCACGAGTAACAATAAACATCTATGATGAATGATAAATCTATGATTTGATATTATATCATCATCAGCATCATCATCTTGAGCCTTTAATGTGCCCACTGCTGGGACATGGCCTCATCTAAATGAGAGCCAGTGACACAAGCCTTGCTTAGTGTGGCACGAGATGGCACTGTGTGTTGTGTCCGGCGATATTTATGTATTTATTATGTCAGTTATAATCTCGTTTATCAATAAACATCTCTTAGTTGAACAAAGTAAAGGAAACATTCCAATTTTAACGAGGTATCAAATATCAACATCATGGTCAACGTTGATGTCATAATTGCATGTTTTTTTCACTAATCACTGTTTATTTAACCTTTTATTTGATCTTGTTCAACTAAAACTAATTCTCTAATTAAACCAAGTGGGTCTAATGACTTCGATGAGTAACCTTTAGAAATGTCCGGTACATACACGTGCCAAATTCGCGAATTGATACATCCACGCGTTCGTTCCCTGTCGTCAGGCGCTTTCGAGCCTACATTCCATTTTTGAAATAATTCGCTATTTTTTTGTTTTTCTTTTATACCAGCATACTTTGAATTTCGAATTTGGTATTGGCATTTATTTTTATTTTTTTAAATAAAATATTGATATTCGAATTTCGAATTAGCGTTACGTTTGCGTATTCACGTGACAGTCTGCTGTTAATCTAAACGATTTTCTGTAGAATGAGCTGTATCACATAATGATAACAGTCACTTATTGCCTAATAGGAAATTTACAAATGGCTTGTTATTGCCAACTTTTTACGGCTGAAAGTTACATAGATCATTTCTTCTGTCATTTCTCTACCTAATCTAGTACTCAATCTACCCATTATTTCACGAATTGGAGTTAGCGCTTAGAAAGTTGTACAGACCTACTATAGAATGCTATTCATAGTCGGACTCTCATCACCCCAATTTAAACAATAAAACACGACGTAATGTAAAAACCAACACCCAGGACATATCATACAGTTTATCTAAATAGTTAAACTTTGTGGGTGGTCTTTGAAAAGGATATATGACAAACTAAGATTCTATTTGCAGATCCATGGGACAATTGGGTAGATTATTGCGTGGGCGACAGATCCCGCCGTTTCCTTCTGCTATTTATAAACAATGACAGACTGGACGAATTTGTTGATTAAGGAATTACAAAGTGAAGGCCAGTAAAAATTGCTACCTAATTTATCTATTTACTGTTTTGACGGTTTATAATGATGATTTAAAGCTCATGGAGATCTAGGGTTCAGCAAAATGCTATTGGATCTAACGTACTCTTATTATAGACTTTATAGACTATAGACATTAAATAGATTTCAAACTTGATGACCTTAAAGCTAAGCCACCTTATAGTACAGCGATACCCAACAATTTCGTCACTGGTGTTCTGATATATCTGCTTTATGCTCGGAGTTTTTCAGCCAAGCTTGGATATGCCAGCCACTTTAGAGCACATGAAAGAGCAGCACACCGAAGTTCTCGACAACCACCCAGAGAGCCATCGAATGCCGCAGTCGCTGTGCCAAATCGGCTAGATGCCATCATCATCATCATCATCATAAAATAAATATTAACAGTCGAAAATGGTGCCTTTTCGTCTAGACGAAAAGGCACCATTTTCGACTATATAGCTAGCTATACAGAGCATAATATGTTATATTGTAGTCTTTGCTAGAGAGCTTTCTGCTTCGGGCCTCTATTGAACTTTTCAGTTATAAGTTTCTATGCCCTACGACGAATCAGCTTCAGTATCAAAGGTTAACAGATCTATCACTATAATTGATTTGTGGTTTACGAGCAAAGGTATCGAGCAGGGGTTATCCACAAACATTTGTGTTTGACATTTGGACTTAAACGTACAATCTCCTTTTGGTGATCACCACGGTTCTATTTGCAAAACTATACTGAGTCTACTTATTCCAGTACGGCATCTGTCTCATCATGTGATATAATAACTTACACAATGAGTGTACATATGAAGGTAAACGAAACAACTCAAAGTTCTTGGCGAAAGGAAGACCGAAGGCTTTCACACTTTCAAAGTAACAAAACTAACAATGCAAAAAATACCTTCTCTTGTAAAAGCTACAGTTGAGTTTAGATTATCGAGTTGTAGACAGTATTCGATCTGCCAAAACGCTTATCGATGGTCAAAAAGAAAAAAAAGATGGATACTTGAAGCTTCAACCGTAATAGATTAATTGGAGGTTGTTAGTAGAAAGTTATTCGTGTGGTCGTCATTATTGACATGCGTGTACAAAAGAACAGAACGGACTTTGACCAAGGAGATATTATTGCACCCATTTGAAAGGTAATGCCTAAAGGAACAGAAAAACGAGGAAGTAAAGTGCTACGGGACTGTTCGAAAGATATACCGCAACCCTGAAACTCAATGGGGAAAGAAGGAACATGGATGGGTTTTGACTCTGATCCTCAATGTCTCCTTAACTATAAGGTTCCCAGGTATGGCAGATGAGAATAAAATGATCGCAATGGCAGGGCAAACAAGTGCTATTCGGCTTCGTTTAGGGTACTTTTACACCAATTATATAGGATTACGACTTTCCACCTTGTTTTGCATAAAGATATAGTAAGAACGAAGAAGGAAGTAGGGAGAAAGATAGAAGAACAACAACCGGCCAAGACCGTGTCGGACTCACACACGAAAGGTTCCCTAAGATCGCATCGTAGTAGGTCCCTTTAATTTGAAGCGGCACCAGAAATACACATTCTGTGAAAATTTCCGCTAACAGACAGACAGACGGACGGACAGCGGAGGCTTACTAATAGGGTTCCGTTGATTACCCTTCGGATCATCATCATCATCATCATCATCACCATCATCAGGATCATCAATAAGGATGATCATAATAAGGAGCAGTAACTAGTAACCTGCCGAAAATATTGTCGAAGCCATCTTCGGACAATAAAATAAATAAGTGCAAACCACTCAGTCCTCATTAATAAATCCCGATGAATCTTTCCATGACTCCAGTAGCAGTTACCATAAAAGGCGAAAACAATTTATTTAATAACGTTTATCATGTTATAGATAATTAAATAAATAAGTTATAAATGCAGACATAAATCACAAAGAACGGCTATAAAATACAAATGACGAAAGAATAACTATGGGAGAAGACGACATACTAAATCTAGAAGATTCTCTGACAGACTTCTCTAATGTTGAAAATAAAAATAATTACATTGCACACTACGGATTGTTTTATAAAATAAGTCGCATGTATCAGTTTTCCCAGTGATATCATTGTTTTGAATGCACAACGCATGCACTCTTAGCATACCATTGTTGTAAATCATTCTGCTTTATAGGTAAAGCAGAATGATTTGATTTTGTGTTTCCTTTCTATCTACACCTTAGGAGGTGTAGATAGAAATTCTACTCAGTGTTACACGTACGACAGAAGGTAGGTATATAAGGTCTATCTGTTCATACACGAAATCTCTTACGGGGACATTGTATTTATCATTATGAACAACTTGATCAACCCTGTATCGCGAAAAGTAAATAACTGTTCCCTACAGTATGGTCGTATAATTTTGACGAGTTAGTCAAAATTATACTTACAGGGGTTTGTAAAAGTTGTTCATAATTATGAGCAAACTGCCCTTAAGAGATTTCGTGTATGAATAGAACCTTGATAAGCTTTGAAATAGGTAATCAATCTGGCTACTCATGAAAACTAAGACACTATACAAAGTAGACAAAGAAAATTAGCCATAACCAAATAGGTACATAGATCCCAACCGTAATTATAACCAACCTACCGTGTGTTCTTATTTTTAGTATTCTGAAAATTCAACATACTTAAACATATTCTAATAGTACCCAATACGGACAGACACAAGTAAAAAACGACACCACAAATTCCCATAAACAAAACAATACTTAACCTGTCAAAAAAAACTAAAGACAAAAAGATAAAATAAACAAAGGTGCAAGAGCGACAAACATGACATGAAAAGCTACTTATTCATTAATATAAAATAGAGTGAGGTGCTCCAATGTGTATGACGTGATTTCCCATGCTACACCATCATAGTGGGTACCACATGCCAATAATACAAGATGGCGCTGAAGAGAACACATTAAATGAAATCAAGGATTTTATAATGCTTTCTACTACGAATATACTTACATAGGCTTTTCATTAAATCTTTGAAGAGTCAATGTAAGTGGTGTCACTTTAATAACTGCTTTACACGGTGTCGAAAAAGACTATATTAGCTAAAGAAACACCACAGTCTTACCAATTTTAGCGTGATCTTCGTACAAAGAATGTGACACAAACTTATCCATGCTGAATTGACTTGAGCTTTATTTCCTTGCAATAAAAGCGTGAAAAGGACATCATTCACCTCGTCCGAAGATGCGAATCGACACCGTTTTGTTCAAAAAACTCAAACCTCTTTTTGGCTGATCTGGTCCCACATTCACAACGCTTCGACTCCATTTCGATTCGGGAAGTCGTAAATATGTCTATCTCTCTCGTTTTCGTTATGCCAAATAAGGATAGACATACGACTTGTCGAATCGAAATTCATTCCAAGCGTTTGTGAATACGGGTGCTGATCTCGCGTAAATAAGTTTTGTCACTTCCCTCAATATTGTTTGTATAATATTGTAGAAAGCATCATAGAATACCTACGCGATATCATTTAGTTTCTGCTTACCATCGCCACCTATTTTTTTTTAATTCCATACTTTGTTTTCCAATTTCAAATTCCCATCTATGGTAAAGTGACGTCACAGTGTGGTAAGCCCCTCATGCCATGCGTGGCGCTTACCCTGCGGAGGAGGTGCTGGCCGGGTGACCGGGGGTACGGGCCCTGCTCCTTTCTCTTCAGCTCCTGCTTCACCGGATTCTACATCTGCAATCACACTATGAACTGAATATTGCGTTCGCTTAACTATAATTGCTACCATCGCTAATGTTAAAGAACCTGTTCCACAGTTTGTAAGAAAGACTAGACTAGAATAACAGATTGTGTAAAATTTTTAGGGAGGAAAGTTAATTGAAACTTATTCGGTGGTGAAACAGGCTAGGAATGTATTAGGAAAATACGCTATACATCTAGTTAATCTTCGTGGAAAATGCATATTGATTTATTCCCCTATATGCACAGTTCTAGGCCGACACAATTTGAGAAGAATATTCAAAGTTAACAGTTGCTTAGTTATTTTTAGGCAGACTGTTACATACTCCATGTTTTTTGGTGTGTAAATTGTGTTTTGTTTTATTGCTTTTAACTTTATAAAACGGATGATGATTATTATTAACGGATTCATTATAATCGATGCAACTTTCTTTATTACCTACATTAGCATTAATACTATACACATGACATCACGCTTCAAACAGAAATCAAAAGTTAATTTCTCTATTATTAAAATACCATCGAGTACGCTAGAAAGTAGAATCACTGCGATGAATGGGTACCTACAAAGTCTGAAATCGTCCAACAATATGACGATCAGCAATTTAGTTCCGTACTTGAGACTTCGTTATCAACCTTTCATTCATTTCAATGTTTTCCTTATCAATGAGTTGATGGATGTGAGCTAATCCATTCAAAGCTTGTGATAAATCAATGTAACCATTACGTTTATCTAGTACAGTGAGCAGAACTTCAGGTTTCGGTACTTCAATTCGCATTTGAGTAATTGCATTAGGCATCCTCCATTAAATTGTGGTATGTGGTTTATTTCCTACTGTCCCTGAGATGAATTGACTGTCTTAGTTAAAACTCGTCGATTAGTGTTTAGGTCGATTGAGGGCAGTATTGGTTATGGTGTTTAATATATTATTTTTTAATTTACCTAGCCTTTTTTTTAGGATGCGAAATCATCATATAACTTCTCCCACTCTGGGCGGAGCGGGAGGGAGTGTCAGACTTTTACTGACTAAAACCTATCCATGTTCCTTCCACGCCCTTTATGTTCCGGGGCCGCGGTATTTCTTTCGAACAGGCCCGCAACCCCGGATTTACCTACCTCTTACCTAGTCTTTTGACAATATTGCCTAGGCCTTCATAGTCTTATAATACGTCTCTATGTCTATACTCGTAAATTTTCTCTTTCGTCTTTGTTATAATTATGCTCTAGAAGCAAAGAGATTTCATAGGTACTAATTTTTTATTAGGCAGCACTAAAATTCCCAGTGACAGTACAAAGAACACAGGTAATCATTAAACATGTCATATCTCACGGATATTTGTAGAAACAATTGCTAAAAAATCTAAAATTAGTCAAGCAACGTCCCCATCGGTCAGCGAACACACTGAGAGTAGACGGGAATCCCAACCATTATTAATTAACTAAAATTATAGACCTGAGCAATTCCGAATAAAATACCACATCATTACATGACTGATTATCTTTTTTTTGTATATCTTTAGTCACACTTTAGCGTTATTAACCCTACCTAATTTACGCTTAGGTATTTGTTTTTCGGTTTTTACCGAACGACTTCGTAAAGTCACAAAAAAAGTTATAAAATTACGGTTTTAGCATTTTGTTTGTTTGTTCTGAGTGTCCTGACATTGAGTTTTGGCCATCGCACTTTAGATGACCGATAACAGTTAATCTGACATTTATCTCACACCCACGTATGAAATGCAGTAAAATGTCTTTTGTCATAATTAGCTGTTACTAATGCTGCAAATGACATGAATAGTCTGTTATCGGGAGGTATTCCTCAGACCGCACCTATTTCTAAGCGCAACCATCTAAGCGCAACTAAATCATTCCTCGGAGCGCAATCATTAGTTACGCTCAAAAATTGAAATTAAAATGTTATCGGTAGTCATTAGTAATGTGGCAAATGTGTTCAAATTTTAAACGCGAATTTTGGATCTTTATGTTTTGAGAAACATTATTAAAATCGTCAATTTTTATTTCCTTTTAACATGCAAAACTGTGTTCCCCATGGTTTTTATTTCATCCTAAAAAGGCAAAATGGAATAATTAATAACTTGTTTTTATCATCCCAAATAAATAAAATAAATAGAAATACCTCTATGGTGCGGTCTCACAAAAATACGTGGTAAAAACTGCATAGGAAACAATTTCGAGAATACTAATTAATTATTGTATTCCAGTAAGTAATTATACCCATTTGCTATTGTTCGGCAGTTATTATTTGATACTCAGATAAGTGTATTTTCCAACAAAGCGCTAGAACAGGGCAAATCATTAATTAGATTTGTATTTTTATTTGTTTCAAAGTAGTTTTTACATTGATTAGTCGATGATGACGATTATGATTACATCAATTAAGTAATGGCTTTATTTTATTCGAGAAAACTCGTCGTTAAGGAAGGCCCAAGCGAAAATGGCGACATGAAGACAGCTTTATGAAATATTGCACTACTTACGCCTAGGGACAGCTGCAAGAAGTGAAAAAAATAGAAATAATCATTATATTATTAAAAACCAATATTGTCCCACTGCCTAAGGCCTCCATTCGCTCCTACCACTTTCAACGATCTAATGCTATTGTAAGAAGTCAATTCTTTAAGAAAGAATCCAGAAGAAGACGCGTTGTCATTCTTTGACATTTGGTATCCACTGAATGGTCTTTTTTTCGCATTGCTCTTCCGACATGCGGCAAATGTGACCAACCCAAGTGTAAGGTCGGCATCAGCTATTTACATGTTATTACACAAAACCTAAACAACAGCTGTTTCGGTTTTGTGTTGCTGGCGCTGGCTGATGCTGGCTGTAAATAATAATTTATTTTATCATTTTTTAGGATCAGGTAATTATTTTTATTCTTTATTTTTATTCATCCACTGAGATTAGAGATTAACGCTAGCAACCTTTTTGAGATTCTTGTTTTCGTTCAACCTACTGATCGTTTTTAAATTAGATATAGGTTTCTTGGTTTTTTAAAAACAAGGTCCATCAGATCATTTGATTGGTTTTTCAAGTTCTTTTGCAGATAATTTTCAAAACCCTGTTGTTCAATGTCCTTAACTGCTAAGGTCTCAACCCCAAAGCATATTTTAATTAAAGTCTCAATAGTTTTAATAACAATTAAAGCATATATTTCCAGTAGGCCTGTAACTACAGGCACTTTTGAATTGACGAAACAAAAGTTACTAATTAAAAGTAGCCACAGTCCCAGTCACAAGACATAAAAACTGTGAAAATACTGTAGTTGCTATTTTTTTTGGTTTTAATCATTAATTTAATAATATTGCAATTCATTTTGTATCAATAACTTTCAGTTACAAATGAATAGTAGAAATAATTATTTTCTTTCAGTTCACCAAATAGTGCTTGAGGATTACTTACGCGTGTCACTATCGTTGCCGAATTATCCGTCTAAACTATCGCTGTCTCATTAGTTAATTTCAAGACTATACAAATGTGTTGCTGGGGAGTTAGCACCACCAATTTTTCTTCACTTTCAAACACTCGGAAGTGTCGAAGGGCAGGCGTTTTGGGGACTGTCTCTTGTAAACTATGAAGTTTAAAAAAGAAGCGATTATCAGCCTAATTTAAATAAATTTCTTTGGATTTTCTTTCATAGTCAAATAAAAAACCATAGATATTATTTAAATTAAAAAAAGATGAAAAATACATAAATCCTTAAACCTCCGTCCTTGTGCTTTAGCTGCGGTGCAGAAATGGCGGTATACAAACTCCCTTCACAATACATTTATGTTAAAAAATCTCTAATTACTCTTTTCAAAGGCCATTTGTCAAAGTTTATTTCGCATAAAGAAGATTGTGGCAAATAGAATTCATTAACCAAACACATTCGATCAATTTGAATCCAAATATTGTACTTCAAGATCGCATGGAACTTTTATATTTTGTTGATTGGCTCTCATTGATTAGAATTGTCTTGTACATTTATTTTATAGCTTAATATATAGGAAGGTAGGTACGTACCCGAGCTTTTCGAATAAAATTGATTAACCAACTCAGAATTGTTTGCACTGCAATCCTTTAATGATATTATACTCAGGTTTTCGTTACTACATGTTTGACATGAAATTTTGTTTATTTTAACTTTATCCATCCTTTTGAGTTTCGGGTAAGAAAGTTCTGATTCTTTATCGTTTTTTTTTCAATAAGAATGTACAGAAAGATTTACTTGAAAAAAATGCCACGCGATCAGCCAGACTGGAATCGGGTGAAAACTTAGAAGGATTTATTTCAGTGGTTACATAAGCTAGATATAAAGTATTCAAAAGAATTAAACCAATGTTTGTTCAAGTAAATAAGCCCCATTTTCCGACTGCCTACTTCACCAAAGTAGTGTAATTCAATATTTGTCGAGCCGCGAGTTACGCAGATTCAACAATGGATTACAATGTGGATTTATGCTTAAATTATATATGAGAACACTGTTGGCATACGAGCAAAGAAATATACCCAATTTCGTGAATTATTTATGTTCAAGAATTAGGTTAAACTGGGATACTTTCCAGTGTGCAAAGCAATCCATTTAAGTAGTTATAGCTCAATAAAAAACCCAACGGAAAATAATCTCAAGTGAAGATCTCAGCCTTATCCCATTAATTATTACAGATCTCCAAATACAAATTAGCAATTTATAGACCAAATTTTAACATTATTTAGATCTACACATACGCAATCATATAACCGTACCAATCATAGCTAATAAGTAACATACCTGGGGGCATTCGTATTGCAACCTTAGAGGCGTAAGTCTTGGATCGTCGCAAGACGAACATCAGCGAAAGCATTTGCCAAAGGTGTTTTCTCAAACAAGAACGAAATTAAGGAGGTTCGAAGGCGATTAGATACCGCCCTAGTTCTAACCGTAAATATGTCATAAATTATAGATCTCCAAATACAAATTAGCAATTTATAGACCAAATTTTAACATTATTTAGATCTACACATACGCAATCATATAACCGTACCAATCATAGCTAATAAGTAACAAGTGATCCGATATAAAACAGGTGTCTTATAAAACCATCACGCATTCTCGTTACCAGTATGATCTTCAAGTTATGTAGTAAAACAACAGTGGATTGGACACAGTCCGTCAATCCACGTCAGGTATTGTAACTCAGGCAATCGCACCGTAACGTAACCGACAAATACGCATTGTTCCTTACTTCACAGGTAAAAGGACTTTGGACAAACATCATGTCTGCCCATGTCCAGCCAATGTCATGAGGCAGAGTGGTGCGTGTCTATGGCTAATTGTGCGATGCGAATGACTGATAGGTGTAGGTTATTTTAATTGAAGCTATTTGTGGTAAATGCCTCTCTGTCTTTGATAGAAACCGCGATCCTGCTGATTGAGGAAATTTTGAATTAACTGTCCGTGTTTCTGTTTTGTAACGTTGGCAATACTGCTTAAGTTTTTGAAATACGTTTCTAGTGAGTATTGGATTTATGCCCGGTTTAAACATAACTGACAAAATAATACTCTATTTAATTCTTCAGAGATTACAGACGTCATTGTATGTGTTGTTATTTGGATTATCTCTTTCCTTTCTAGGGTTCAAGAAAATCTATGCATGTGCCACCTAACGCTATAACATTAAAGTCATTTCCACGTAATGAGAAACTACGATATTTGCTGAGGTGTAAATGCATGCGAAATGCAAACGTGCGTGGCAAATGGCAACGGAACTAGCTAATGGTCTCTAAGGTCCATTTTCACCAAAAGATAACGGTCTGATAATGTAAAAACAGCTGTCACCGACATGTTCCCATACAAAAATGTGTTTTAAACAGCTGTTTTCAGATAAGTAGACCGTCATATTTTTGGTGAACATGGACCTAAGGGGTGTAAAAGGAACCTGTTCGCCCCGTTATTGCGAGCATTATTTCTGTTTTGGACGGAGTGGACCATACCTGAGAACCTTTACGTAGGTTACGGAGATATTAAAGGTTAAAGTTCCTAATTTTTTTTTAAGTACTCATTTTAACCTAAAAAAAGGTACCTAATCTTCCACCAAATTTTGTTTCGAAGGGATACTTAGTTTGATGTACGGTCGAACAAGCTATATTGGTTTACATTTTAGAATGTAATTTGTGGGATAAAATGTTATAAGTAAACCAAATAGCTTGTTGAATGCTTGCTTGACGGGTTTATGAAGAGTCCGTTTACATCTATACTATCTATACTCTATACTAATATTATAAAGCAGAAGAGTTTGTTTGTTTGGTTGAACGTGCTAATCTCAGGAACTACCGGCTCGAATAGAAAAAATATTTTTGTGTTGGATAGTCCATTTATCGAGGAAGGCTTTAGGCTAGATAACATCACGCTACAATTATTAGGAGCGGAGCAGGAATAAAATGTTGCAGGAGGAAAATGTTGCAAAACGGGGATTTATTTTCCTTCATGGTTTTCTCTTATATGTGACGCAGACGAAGTTGCGTGGGTCAGCTACACTGAGAAAAAAAAGCTACGTATACGTAGCCCGTCGCAGCCTACGTACCACGTAGCTTGCAACGAGCTACCGCTTACGTATGTCGCATCAGTCATTTAGTTGTTACTTACTTAGTAACGTAGCTGCATACGTAACCGGTTATAAGCAACACCATGCTTCATACGTATAATACGGGAACGTACGTATAAAGACGGTGCATCATTCTCAATGGTGTTACTACATGATATACGTAGTAAGACTCATATTCCAGTACGTATGCGGGTGCATTCTAAGTTCTTGTGTTGGGTTACGTGCGGTAAGTACGCGGTTACATTCTTACTGTACGCCGCTACGTACACTAAGTATCCGCCTTACTTACATCCTGTAAAGCACTACGTACAGTACGTATGCGGTTCACTATAAGTTCTAGTGTCAGGTTACGTGCAGTAAGTATGCGGTTACATTCTTACTGTACCCCGCTACGTACAATAAGTATCTGCCTTACTTACATCCTGTAAAGCACTACGTACAGTACGTATGCGGTTCACTATAAGTTCTAGTGTCAGGTTACGTGCAGTAAGTATGCGGTTACATTCTTACTGTACCCCGCTACGTACAAAAAGTATCCGCCTTACTTACATCCTGTAAAGCACTACGTACAGTACGTATGCGGTTCACTATAAGTTCTAGTGTCAGGTTACGTGCAGTAAGTATGCGGTTACATTCTTACTGTACCCCGCTACGTACAAAAAGTATCCGCCTTACTTACATCCTGTAAAGCACTACGTACAGTACGTATGCGGTTCACTATAAGTTCTAGTGTCAGGTTACGTGCAGTAAGTATGCGGTTACATTCTTACTGTACCCCGCTACGTACAATAAGTATCTGCCTTACTTACCTCCTGTAAAGCACTACGTACAGTACGTATGCGGTTCACTATAAGTTCTAGTGTCAGGTTACGTGCAGTAAGTATGCGGTTACATTCTTACTGTACCCCGCTACGTACAATAAGTATCCGCCTTACTTACATCCTGTAAAGCACTACGTACAGTACGTATGCGGTTCACTATAAGTTCTAGTGTCAGGTTACGTGCAGTAAGTATGCGGTTACATTCTTACTGTACCCCGCTACGTACAATAAGTAGGTTTTAGGTTTAAGAACAACTTTATTCTCATAAGAATTACATGAATTCACTTACTGAGAAACATACTTAATAACAATTTATAATTAGGGCGCACAGATTATGTGGGTACACAGATAAATAATAACCCAAACTCGATCATAAGTTTAACAAAACACCATGGATGTAGTTTGATTTTTACTGGATGTGGCATTGATAGCATAGTCTGTTATGAGCAGATTTATTACCATTTTGTTTTTAGTTTATTGTATTAAATATTAGTTAGTACATACATGATTTATATTATATAAATATACATATATATTTTGTGATATGTAGTTTTTCTTTTTTTTTTTTTTGTTATTATTTGTATGTATTAATTGTGTGGGATTTTAGTAACTTTTTAAACCGGGCATAACTTTTTTCTCCTTTTATTACTGATGGTAATTTATTATAAATTGTAACACCCTCAAACTCCAAATTTCTTCTTCCATAGTTAGTTCTAGGAGGGCGGGTCACTAAGTGACTAGCACGCCTTAAGTTAATCTTTCGTATTTGTTGTTTTGTTACAAATTTTATATTGGAATGGATTTTCTTATTTAATATTTTACGTATTAGAATACATGTGTAGTATATGTAGGTTTGTTTTATATTCATTATTTTTGTTTCCTCGTATATCTTAGTAGTTGGTGTCCGAAATGGATAGTTAAATAAAATTTTGATTAATCTATTTTGAGCTCGTTGAATTGGATCTATATTAGTTTTCGCTGCAGTACCCCAGATTTCAATGAGGTAGTCGATATGAGGTTTAACCAGAGAATTATAAATAAGATATCGCACTTTTCGAGGGAGACAATTTGTTATATTATGAAGAGCCCCTGTGAGTGGTCTTAGTTTAAGTATAATTTTTTCTAGATGTGGTTTCCAATTTAGGTTACTATCCAAAATAAGTCCGAGATATTTTTCTTTAGATTTTCGTTCAAGTAGTTGACCGTCTATTTTAAGTTCGAAATTATCATTTATTTTTTTATTAATTGCTGCAAAAATTATGTAATTTGTTTTTGTGATATTAATAGTTAAAAGATTTGACTGAAACCACTCATTTAGAAGATTAAGATCATTCTGAGCGTCAGCTATTATAGCTTCGACTGAATGTCCAAAATAAAAGAGACTTGTGTCGTCTGCATAAAGGGAGATGTCTCCTTTGAGACCCAATTCACTGATGCTGTTAATATAAATAAGAAACATTAAGGGGCCTAATATTGATCCCTGGGGGACGCCAAAATTCAGGACACAGGAGTTGCTTTCATATTTATCTATTTTTACTATTTGTTTACGGTTCTCCATATATGATTTAAAGATTTCAAGTGCTTTGCCTGTAACACCGGCAAGTTCTAGCTTCTGTATTAATTTGTCATGACTGATGGTGTCGAAGGCTTTTTTAAGATCAATAAATATTCCTAAGGCAACTTGTTTTTGATCAATTTTATTTTTAATTTTGGTTACGAGGTCAATTGTAGCAGCGAGAGTATTTGACTGAGTTCTAAATCCATACTGTTTTTGGTAAAAGAAACTTTTTGAATTAAGGAAAGACTCTAATCGGTTATAAAGAATCTTCTCGAAAACTTTAGAAATCACCGGGAGAACTGATACAGGGCGGTAATTGCACGGGTCAAATTTACTTAAAGATTTGTGAATTGGTACAACTTTTGCAACTTTTAACTCGTTGGGAAAATTACCTCGCGCTATATGATAATTGATGCAAGCTGTAAGTTCCGTCGCAATAATGTCTTTTACGCATTTTATTGATTTTGTACTAATACCATCAATGCCAGATGCAGTATTACAGTCCAAATTTTTGATTATGGTAATAACTTCCTTCGTTGTTGCTGGTTTTAGAAACTGCAATTCTGTTTTGTCAGTTAGTCTACACTCTTCAAAAGTTTGACTTGCATTTGATCTTTCAGAGATCATACTTGCTAGGGTTGAACCAATAGTCGAAAAATATGAGTTAAAGCTTTCACATATTTCTTTTTGGTCCGTAATAGTACCAGCTGCCGTTTCAAGTTTGTCCGGTCCAGTTCTGTCATGCAGTTTGTTTTTCGACAAATCATTTATAAGTTGCCACATTTTTCGTGGTTTACTTGAATTTTCTTCAAACCTCTTTAGGTAATAATCATTCTTCGCTTTTCTTATGTTGTGTGATACTCTGGCTTTTATATGTTCATACTCTTCTTTTAATTGCATGTCCTCTAAATTTGTTTTATGTTTTTGCCATAGTATGTTCTTGTTATTTATATCATCTAAGAGTTCTTTTTTAATCCAGTCTTGCCGCGGAGGATTCAAAATTTTAGTTTTTGTGATTGTGCACTTGTTTAAACAGGAGTGTAATTTGTCTGCCAATTTATCATACTCTACATCTTCATGATTTTTAGGATATTCGTCCAGGCATCGATAAAGTTTATTGAAGTCTACTGCGTTGTATTTCTGTTTTAATATAGGTGGTGGTTGATATTGCTTCATCTCTAAAAGTATTTGTCTGTGGTCAGACATTGAAGATTCCATAGTGACAAAATGAAAATTATTTTCACTTAAGTTACAAGAAACGTGGTCTAACATTGTCTTGGTTGAGGTTGTTTCGCGGGTACAGTGTTTTGGACTTATCTTGTTCAGGATTTTGTAGTTGGTCTCTTTTAAAGTGTTCTTATACTTGCGTGTCGCTAAGTCCGGATTGAGTAAGTCCAGGTTGTAATCGCCAAAGACTATTGTCCGTTTGAATTTGTGTAATTGTTGTGCATACATATCGAGAAAGTTGTCCGTATTCAATTTATTGGGCTTGTAGATAGCGCCGATATTTAGAGAGAATTTTTTTACGTATACCCAGAGATAATGATTATCATCCACGCATTGTTCTTCAACAAGGTGATGTTTGAGATTGTTGTGCACAAATATTGACACTCCACCTCCCCTTTTATTTTGTCTATAATTGTAGTAATGTGTATAAGTGGGTATCTGGAGCATTTTAGCCTCATCTTCATTCTTAATCCATGTTTCCGAAAGTATAATAACATGAACAATTACTTGTAGGGAAGCGATAATACATCTAAGCTCATCGAATTTTCCAGGTTTGACAATACTGCGAGCATTGGCATAGAAGAATTTCAGAGATTTTTTTGTGAAAATAATATCTGAGTAATTGTTGGTTATTTGGTAAGTTATTTTCTCTTTGGACGACGATGACGTTAATAGTTTTTTGGAGTTTCCTTTATTTTTACTTCGTGCGTTTCTTTAGTGATTATTTTGGGTATGCCCTTAATATATTTAATGTAAAGGCCACTTTCTCCATTTGAAGTGCGTTGCTGAAGCTCTTCTTTTAAATTTTGAAGGTATTGCCGTTGATATGGAGTTTGATCCGAAAATATCTTGATGTGTTCCTTGTCAATCTTGTTCCTATTACGTAAGATGTTTTTTGTTGTGTCTTCAGACGAGAAACATACTTTTATTGCACGAGTTTTATCTGATTTATATTTTCCAAGACGAAATATTCCAGTAGGCTGAGGGCAGCCATTATATACAAGCCCAGTTATTTGCATTATTTCTGTCTTATCATAATCCTGCCGACCGGTTACAGTATCGTTCTGTGGTTCAGGAACCCCGATAACTATAATGTTTTTGGCTCGGAAGTTTCGTTCTTCGATTTCGGTGAAAATTTCATCATACGTAGCAGTTGTTTGAATAGAAGATGAAGGTGGCATATTTTTTAAGTTATTGACATCGGCTTCGAGAACCTCCACTTTCTTTTCTGTATTTTCGGCAGCAACAGATAATTTTGAGAGTTGGTCTTTTAGTTTTTTATTTTCCAAGACAATATTTTGCATAGTACTGCTAATACTGCCGACCTCGGCTTTAATCGCAGCGACATTTAAGGAGAGCTTATTTATACTTTCTGTTTGTTCGTTCTTGGAGGATTTTAATAATTCTATAATAATTTTAATAATTAATAAGTATCTGCCTTACTTACCTCCTGTAAAGCACTACGTACAGTACGTATGCGGTTCACTATAAGTTCTAGTGTCAGGTTACGTGCAGTAAGTATGCGGTTACATTCTTACTGTACCCCGCTACGTACAAAAAGTATCTGCCTTACTTACTTCCTGTAAAGCACTACGTACAGTACGTATGCGGTTCACTATAAGTTCTAGTGTCAGGTTACGTGCAGTAAGTATGCGGTTACATTCTTACTGTACCCCGCTACTTACATCCTGTACCGCACTACGTACAGTACGTATGCGGTTCACTATAAGTTCTAGTGTCCGGTTACGTGTCGTGCAGTAAGGTCCATGCAAAATTTCAACCTCCCCACCCCACTCCTACAGAAATAGACACGTTTCGAATTTTTTAAATTTCTCTAAACTCGAGCTAGGAAAAAACCGTAAAGCTTGGTGAATAGCTCTCAAAATTCCTTGAACAACGAGCCCAAACATGGATCGGTTCCGACCTGCGGTCCAGGAGAAAATCCAGTTTGAAATGTGAGTTTGACAGTTAACGTGAAAAATTCAAATGCACCTATCTAGGCTTCGGTGAGTCGTAGCGATATTTTTTTCAGTTTTGACTTTGTCTCAATAGGGGCTATTTATCGATGTATATAAACAGCCCCCTAGTAGCAATTGCCGTTGGCTTCCTTATGCCAACAGTTGGGAATGTATTGGCAGACGGTTAGTTGTTTCGCCAACCTAAACTTAAAATAGCCCCATCGTCATAAACATGCACTATTTGCCCAACGAATAGCCAACAAAGGGCCTTCTGTTACTATTCTCACTGTTGGGAGATTTTGTATGCATTTAAATTACTAAAACAACATTGAGCCAACTATCGACAGGCCTGCAGCTTCTATTCCTACTGTTGGGAGTTTTTTGTAGGGATTTAAGTTATGATAACAACTTACATCGGACCAACTTAAATCCTTCAATAGGCCTGTTAGGTATGATACGTCTTACAATTATTGTATTGTCGAACTTAAATCGTATCATATTTATTAGAGAGATTTGATCCATAAATGATTGAACCTATCGATTGATGTCAAAAAGGTATATTATTTTTCGAACTTCAGCCGATCCATCCCGGGTTCGATTCTGGTTCGAAATATTTTTTGAAAATCTTCGAATGCAGATTTGTTTCTTTTTAAAAATAAAGGTATGTCTCCTTTGAGTAAAATTTGCGTTCTCCAGTATTTAGAGTACTTTCCCTCCAGGTGGCATTGTAAAATTCCACCCTGTTTATTATAGTCTAGTAAATATATATCACAACACTAAAGAAGATGACTTAATTCCCTTGTTGCTATGATTCGTCAGTATCTCGTAACTGATTGTTCTCAATTTATCTTACTTAGATATCTCACTAAGTGCAATCTTGTCATTGGTACTTGATATTATATTAACTTGTTAACATTGTACTGTGAGTGCAATCTAAGTAAAGGTACCATTATTCTGGGAAAGAAGACGCGTAAGTACAGCACGTTTTAGTTTGTATCTTTAAACTAGATGGCGTTGTACAATTACGTCACGTTTCTGAATCGCGGTGTTAAGATTCTCCCGCGTCGAATGACTGTCGCGCAGTATTGTAGTGAATTCATGGACCGCCAGTGGTCTGATCTGTGAAGTAGTCGTAGTAAGAAGCGCCACCTACCTCAAGATCAGGAAGTTTCTCTAAAAGTGTACGGACGTGAGGGTACCTGGAGAAAACTTTTTCCGCTCGGACCGCCAAATCGCTTCACTTTCCCTGTGTTCGTACTAGTGCCCAGCACTGGGACGAGCACAGGGGAAGTTTCCGACGCAGCCCGGTGCAACGCATCGTCGCGGTCGCGGATCCAGGAAAAATAGTTTTGAAGTTTTTAAAGTTTTTATTGTTTACATTGTTGATCGTTCATCAACAAGATGCCCAAGCCTGGCTCCCGCAGTTCATTGGACTGCGGTGATGCCGGCCAAACTGTGCCTCAACCGGGGCTGGACCGGACAACGTCGATGCCCAACATCGGAGATGCACCCACATATGTACAGTACGTAGGCAACACCAGTATGTACGTAAGAAACAACATGACGTAATGCACCCACATCTGTACAGTACGTAGGCAACACCAGTATGTACGTAAGAAACAACATGACGTAATGCACCCACATCTGTACAGTACGTAGGCAACACCAGTATGTACGTAAGAAACAACATGACGTAATGTACCCACATCTGCACAGTACGTAGGCAACACCAGTATGTACGTAAGAAACAACATGATGTAATGCACCCACATCTGTACAGTACGTAGTCAACACCAGTATGTACGTAAGAAACAACATGACGTAATGCACCCACATCTGTACAGTACGTAGGCAACACCAGTATGTACGTAAGAAACAACATGACGTAATGTACCCACATCTGCACAGTACGTAGGCAACACCAGTATGTACGTAAGAAACAACATGATGTAATGCACCCACATATGTACAGTACGTAGGCAACACCAGTATGTACGTAAGAAACAACATGACGTAATGCACCCACATCTGTACAGTACGTAGGCAACACCAGTATGTACGTAAGAAACAACATGACGTAATGCACCCACATCTGTACAGTACGTAGGCAACACCAGTATGTACGTAAGAAACAACATGACGTAATGTACCCACATCTGCACAGTACGTAGGCAACACCAGTATGTACGTAAGAAACAACATGATGTAATGTACCCACATATGTACAGTACGTAGGCAACACCAGTATGTACGTAAGAAACAACATGACGTAATGCACCCACATCTGTACAGTACGTAGGCAACACCAGTATGTACGTAAGAAACAACATGACGTAATGCACCCACATCTGTACAGTACGTAGGCAACACCAGTATGTACGTAAGAAACAACATGACGTAATGCACCCACATCTGTACAGTACGTAGGCAACACCAGTATGTACGTAAGAAACAACATGACGTAATGCACCCACATCTGTACAGTACGTAGGCAACACCAGTATGTACGTAAGAAACAACATGACGTAATGCACCCACATCTGCACAGTACGTAGGCAACACCAGTATGTACGTAAGAAACAACATGACAGCCAGATGTTGCCTACATACTGTGCAGATGTAGGTGCATTACGTCATGTTGTTTCTTACGTACATACCAGTGTAGCCATCTGCATCTGCATCTGCACAGTACGTAGCCAACACCAGTATGTAAACATGACGTAATGCACCCACTTCTGTACAGTACGTAGGCTACACTGGTATATGTAATGGAGAGGGCTACGTAGACTACGCCCTCTGGCACAACTGCCGGTTACGTACGCGGCATGTAGTCGGCTACTTATGTAACAGTGTCCTGAATCAGTCCTCCCATACGTAAGTGCACTACGGATATACGTATGTTTTTTCTCTCTGTGTAGTTCAGTTTATTATTCTGTCCTTATACAGCGAATAGATCGCTCCCTATGCTAAAAGGCATACTAGCTACTATCTACAAAGAAAAAACCAGTTACCACGCTGTTACCTAATCATTTTAGATCACAATACGTAATGTAGTGTCCAATAATAAAGTCAGTGTCACGACACGTCACGCTAAAACCTGATAAGTGGATTTTAATAAAATATTAGATAAAAAAAGAGGTATATCTTGAACATTCCGATTACTTACTGACATAATAAAAACAATAAAATTAATTGCTTTGGATGGTAAGGCGAGCAATATTTCGCTAGTGAAAAATATTTAAGGAATCTAGAGAAAAAAATATTATTATATTTCGTATTTTTCAAGACAGAAGAGCGTAGTGAATTTTGATTTCGATCTAGCACGTAAAATTATAAGAATTTATGAGACAATATTTGTGTATAAATTTTGCATCACCACGTAGGTAACGGAAATAGCGTTATAGGTAAGTTATTTGTTACTAAAGAAACTAATGGTTTGATGATTGTCATAAGTGTAATAAAACTAATGAAAAGCTGCTAAGCATGCTCTTTGATTAGGCATTATCAACACCAAATGGTAATCACACTTTCTTAGGTTTCACATCCTTACTTTTCCATTTCACAATCGGCAATTGCTAGTTACGGAGATATTGGGGGTCATATTTGCAGGGATTTGACAAGTTTTTTTTTAAATACATCTTTTTATTGCATGATTTTTAATTTAAATAGCTCTACGACCCCCGAACTATTCAATCCATCCATCCGCACAATGTTTTGAGTGCGTTACATTGAGTTTATACCACAAAAAATGATTTATAACCTCAAAAATAAGTTGTTTCCCAGCAATATTTTTTGCGTAAAGTTACTTAGTTTGATGTGCAGGATGCTTCGTTAACGGCTTTGTGATGAGGTGAAATACACCCTGTAAATAGCCATAAAGAAAAATAAAAGTGCAAGCGATAGGAATAATCTCTATTCGTCAAAGCCGGAGTATGAGCTTAGGAACGTTTATAGATCTCGACCTTCGTCTTCCTAAAACTAATCTCAATTTCGTACGGATTGAAGTCACGACTTTTATACCGACGCCATTTTGCAGAAATCGGGTCAAAAACAAATGAGCGAAATAATCGGGTTGAATGTCAAACGTTTAAAGCGGTTATAAGTGCTACACCGGATCGGTAACACCTCACTTTTCTGGCTGTTCATGATCCGAAGTTCAGTAAGCAAGGAGTTTCGATTTGAGCCATTCGAATTATGAATTTTGAAATAATTCAAAATTCGAACGGCTCAAATTGAGATTACGATTAACCCATTCAGTGCTTAGAACCGTGCGATGACCTAAACTTCACATGAAACGTGAACGTAAAATATATAGTAAACATCAAAACAACTCTGGTGAGGACGCGACCTACGTTAAAGTAATTTTAGATTTGCCAGTTTATTTTCGCGACAATTCCCACAATGTGTAACAGTTGTTTACTCACGACTCGTGTATTGTACCCGCTCCTATTAATCATCGTAAACGATTTACACGTAAACGATCTGTTCGAGCCAACAAACAAGAAAAAGCAGCTGATATTTCGCGTTGCCATTCTTTGTATTTGTTGCTATTTTTTTGTATTTGTTGCTATTTTTTTTTAGATAGCCACGAATTTACATGATAATTTCCTAGATAAACGAAAAATGCTGACTGACTAAACTGATTACTATTAATTGGAGGTGCACTTAAGATATTGTGTTTTAAAAGTCAGACATTGTCTCTGCCTTTATACATTTAAGTGCTTAATTTTATTAATACTTACTTAATATTATAAAAAATAAAGTTAAGTTTGTTTGTTTGTTACCTTTCCACGCCTTAACCACTGAACCGATAATCCTGAAATGTTGTACATACATACATAGGTGTACAGTAACGAACATAGGGTGCCTTTCATCCCAAAAACCAGCATAGTTCCCGAGGAAAACAGCAATAACGCTCATACGATAATAGATGGCGCCATGTGTCTTTCGAATCATGATTGAATTATACTATCACAACTGTACAGTGCAAGCACAGCACAGTTTTCATATCAATATGTCAGCATTTTACCTGCGCCGGGCCAGCTAATTTAGTACACGAATAGCATTCATACCGCGTGCACTCATTTATCATGCAATCATACTTTTATCAATAAATATCAATCAATCAGTTATCAGTGTATTAGTCAGCATCAACTCAAGGTGTAAGGTCCCTAACCGTACAACAACCAAAGTACAATCCGAACTGATTATAAAATTTTCTAAATTACCGCGAGTGAAGCCGCGGGTAAAACTTAGTTTACCTAATTAATATAATTATAGGGTACGAAAGTTTGTGTGGAAATTCGTAATTTATTCCGACGGGAAATAACACCTGGAACACGATGTGCGCTCTACCTCTTTTTTGTTATTTTTTTCCGGATGGGATATCATCAAATGACTCCTTCCACTCTGGGTGGCGTGGACGGGAGTGTCAGACTTTTACTGACTAAAACTCATCCATGTTCCTTCCTCGCCCTTTACGTTCTGGGGCCACGGTATGTCTTACGAACAGTCCCGCAGCCCATGTGCGCTCTGTCTAACTTCACCATTGAAAAGTGCGGTGGACAAAAGCAGGCTGAAATAGATTCCCAAATAGAGGTAGATTGGTACTCCTTTCGTCATTAAGTAAGATATCATTAATTCCCTCCACTATCTATTCGACGTCATTAGAATGCACTCCTTATTAGTTTAGACATAAGTTTATGATAACACTGTTATCACACTAAGCCGAACTGTCCAGAAGTTTGTCTTAGATAATAGGAAGGAATTTTGATATTTATTGTTTGTTGTTTAATATTAAACACGTAATAGACTCTGATGAGAGTTTATCTAGAAAGATGACGAGAAAAGTAAAAGTTTGGAACACAAAGGATTGAGATAACTTAAAGTAATAGTAATCTGTGACATACAACATACGCCTAAAACATTAGGCAGAGGTGTATTTAATAGTATACCCTCATTTCGACAGTTACGTGTAAGTCTCATGTAATAGGGAGCGAGCCTATTTCCATCAATCGGTCACAAATCCGTGGCTGGTATTGAGAAATTCCTGAAGGGAAAGCCGAATACCAATTTGCCTGACCCGGGAATCGAACCCAGGACTTGATGCTCAGCAGTTGCGATTATACCAAAGAGACATTAATTTATAGAGTCACACGAACTAATGAGGTTGGTGTTATTTCTGCGAGTAAATTTTTTGGTAGAAAAACACTTATGTTATAATAGGGTAGACGACAAAAAAAATCTAATTAGTCTATCAGGTAGATTATTCAAAAATATTTGACCCGTATGTTTTCTTTTGTTACTATAATCAAAATTGACGAAGATACGACGCTTTTAAAATTTTCAATACGTCACGCCTAGGTATAAGTTTTAGCTAGTTCTGACATCACGAGCCCCCACTCCCGAGTTTTGATGCGTTTTATCTTTGCCAATACTCATTGATTTACAAAAACAAAAACACGTGTCCATTATTTTTCAATGCTCTAACTGACGGACTAAATAGATTTGCATTTTTTAATACTGACGTCATGCCTATTCTGTGCATTTAATATTACGTTTGAAAAACAAAAATATTACCCGAACCCTAACCCTGCTTTAGGTACCATCATCATCATCATCATCATATCAGGCCGGAATCACCCACTGCCGGGTACAAAGGGTGTAAAATACCTCTTCACGAAGCCAAAAGGCACTTGTTCTCCCCATCATTGCGATGATTTTTTGTTCTACACCATACTTGGGAACCGTCTGGTTGCGGAGATATGGGGGGTCAAAGTAACAACTTTTGACAAGTTATTTTTTAAATACAAGTTTTTTTTGTAAGATTTTAAACACCTCCACGACCCCCGTACTATTCAATCCATCCATCAACACAAAGTGCGTTACATTGAGTCCTATCACAAAACATGATTTATAACCTCAAAAAAAAAAGTTGTTTTCCAGCAATAATTTTGGCGTATAGTTACTTAGTTTGATGTACAGAATGCTGATGAGGTGGTTTACACCCTGTAGGCCTCTCCTTTTTTCTGCCACACCCCCCGGTTTTGTGCGTCAAATGAATGTAAACTTCACCGAAACAATACTATTTCATCTACCAGTGACCATAGAGTAGAAAAGGTATTTCAACCTCTTTGTTTTAACAAATATTCTAAAGTATTCTAAACAATGGTTTATATGTTTATATTAAACCAAAGGTATTTGATAGAGGACTATGCAGCCTATTGTACTCTTGCATCATAGGTTTATTTACAGAAGCAAGCGTTGTCGCTCTTTAGTATATTGTTATAGCTGATGACCGCACGGCAACAGGAAATAAAAATACGAAACTAACTTCTCCTGATAATTTAAACAAGTTAAGAGTAGGACTGATTTGCGGGACTGTTCGAAAGAAATACCGTGGCCCCGGAACATAGAGGGCTAGAAAGGAACATGGATGGGTTTTAGTCAGTAAAAGTCTGACACTCCCAAATTTACTTATACTATATATTATTAATATATTATTACTATATATTATTATTATATTATTATTATTATTTATTTACTTTTATTTTATTTATTTAAGGCAAGGCTTGTGTTGTGGACACCAGATGGTTTAAATACTACATTTTTTTTTATGTTTGTAAATACATACTTATTATTCATATAAACATCCATGACTCGGAAACAAATGTCCATCATCACACAAACATTTGCTCCTACCGGGATTCGAACCCAGGACCCTAATAAGAACGTAAGGCAGCCTCACTACAACTACGCCATTCGAGTCGTCGAATACTTCTTCGCCTAATCCCATTAGTTCCATTAAGTAGAGTTGAATGGTAATTAAATATTGTAAGAACAATAACCTTACCTAACTCGATTGGACCCGCTATTAAGTAAAAAAAAAAAACAGTTGAATTAGGAATCTCCTCCTTTTTTTAATTCAGTGAAATAAATACAACGTGTGACAGAAAGGGTATAGTCATATGAAAGGGTGTGCTATAGACCATCAAACTGAACAACTTTCTCTATGGGACCACCATCGTAATCGTAAAAAAATAATCAGCTGTTTCATACATTTGATTGAGTAGGTATTGGAATTACCCTTTCTGTAACACGTTCTGAAATCGAAATCAACGTCAAATAATATTTTTTTTCCAGACAGAAATTTGTAACCAAGTCTATTTATTTTATTCCATTTATGAAAAACCTGCCTTCTGGCGTTGGAGACAGTGGAAGTAGCAAAACTAGATACATTTTACTAAGCCTCTAGAAGCGTTATTAATTATCTGTTACATCATAAGTTGTTAATTGTAGTTTACCGAAACTGTGTACTTAGTTTATCTTAGATAATGTACAGGAGCACGCGTAAATCCCACTCTGCTCGAACAATGGGGCAATAAATAGTTTTTAGTTAAACCTATTCTCCTTATAAAGCAGTGAAGCAGCTATTAATTCTGGCAATAGGCTAGGCAGCAAAAAAATTATGATTTTGGCAAAAAACATTTTTTGCCAAAATCATATTTTTTTGTATTTTTTTTTTAATTTGATTCAATTATTGTTAGTCAAATTAACTCTTCGTAAAATAGTCATTAATCCCTATTCAAGATTTCAAAGACATCATCTCAAAATCTGGCTGGGAAGATGTTTTTGTGGCACGATTACCCGTTCATTCACACGGTCAATCGTGTGACATAATCTAGAAGTAGCCGATTGTGTAATTTGTTGGCGCTGACGGACATACGATGTTCCTGTTGACACCTCTAAAATAGATCGCTGCATTCAGATCGTTGCTACATCGCGTGGTACTGCTTTCTGTGTAGAACGGCCCTTTAATATGGCGCCAAGAAGTTTGAAGTTACCTAAGTACATATTATTTGAAATATTTTTTCGCTACTTTACTATTCCGAGTAAATTTTGACATCTATTTACTCATTTTATTACTTGTTTGTTTGATGGTTAGTTACTGAAAACCGTATCCTGTACAATTAACACCAAATAACTTTTCCAGTTATACTAGTTTTCCACTTTTGCTAGTATAATCAACAAGAAAAGTCAGTTTCTTGCGCATTGATATAATTTATTAGTAATTGATCGCACGTTAACCTGCATTGCTTATCAATAAACATTATCGAAATGGGACATTAAAGTAATAAAGAAAATTAAATGTTCAAGGTGAACGAGATTACACGTATTAAGGCGACAAATGAACATCGCTTTCACGGCAAAATAAAAAATATCTTATCTTCAGGTAATTGTCAATGAAATTGTCACGATTCATACGACTGTATGTTTACTTTTATCTGTAAGTGAAGTTTTTATGAACTCCAACATAATTGAATGTGAAAATGTTGCTAAATTCATAAGTTTATTATTTCTGTCAGTCATCTAGGTATATCCCGACACGTAATCCATTGAAACGTGCGATTAAATGTAGATAGTCAAAATTATGTAGGTTTTGTTTGTTTTAGAGAGACTATTTTCATAAAATTAAATAAATAGCGGCATATAAATGAAAGTGTATTGATTGATTTATGTTCACATACCTAAATACTTTTAGATTCAGCATAAAATCAGACGATTCTACGTGAAAATTCAGGCACTCTCGTTTACTTTCAGTTTAATGCTTTAGTGAATAGTGTATAGTTAGCAATTTTAGCTCTGGAATCGAATCAACAAGTCTAAAAATCGTCTGTTGCTATCGATCATAATATCTACGTCATTCTGAACATTCCATTAATTTAAAACAGCACTATAGTGTCGTAAATATTCAGTGAACATCACAATATTGATAAAAAGAATATATCATGTAAACACATCGGTATACTCTTAAATTGACAAAAAATATTTTATTATTGGGTTCTATGTTGTTGGCTTTTTGTTTCCTTTATTGAGCACACCTAATGTTTTGTGAATATCTTTACTTTTACGAGTATACTAATATTATAAAGAGGTACAATTTATTAGTTAGTTTGTATGTAGGGGTTTATTTATTTATTCAAACTTTATGCACTTAATGTACAAAGGCGGACTTAATGCCTTGCCTTGTTTACCCCTCCGGAACGAATAATCTAATTGTAAAAAATATTTCTTTGGCAGAAAACCATTATTTGTGACTGCTGTAGGCTATGAATTATATTTATAATATACCATTTACATATTTTTATTTCTATCAAAGAGTCAGTATGTACATAAATTCTAAATTATAACATTGTTGTTCTTGTGAAATAAAATATTATATTATCATTTATATTAGGCGAGCTATCACAATTTCTACGAACGAAATGCTAGTTTTTAAGTTAGACAGTGGATATATTATGCCGGATTTAAAAGGGTGTTACCCGAATACCGATTGTATTTTTTGTCATACATATAATGATTATTAAAGTACAGCAAATCTATGTGATTAATTACAGCTGCGATAATAATGATATAGTTCATTTTAAAATGAACTTTTCTTCCTCAAAATTAAACATGAAGATAAGATTTAGTGTTTGGTTTTCCTTGATTATTTGATCTATGTATTTTAATATTATCTATTATTCAAATTCAATTATTTTATCTTAATCTTTGTTTAAGTATGTATTAGTTAGTACCTAACCTTCTTCAGACTATTCATTATTTGTACAAATAAATCTGTTATAACAATTTTTTGCTTAGATTGAGTTTCCCTGTAAGGGGACAAAACTAAATTACTTTGAATTCTACAAACAGAACCACCTAAATAATTATTATATTAAGAGCAACGTGTTTTCCTGTTAGCTAATTAAGTAAAATATGTATGGATGTGCTTTTAATGGATATGAAACACGAATCAAGAGGGAATAATGTCATGAATAAGGAAAAATTACTTAGAAATTGTTTTACTAATCCATTTCCAGTAACACACCTATGTAGGTACTAATTAGCATTGATGGAAGTATTCAATTATATTGTATTATAAGAACATTTACGTAAATTGAAAATTAAATGCGTCACCTTATGAAAGACTGATAGAAAATGCCCAAAGCATTAAGTCCGACTTTGTAAATTGTTTTTTGTACATTACCTGCACGAAGTTTTAATAAAATAGCAATAGAGTTCTTTTTGGAATTACTGTATTTTTTGTTAGTCTACTAGCATTAAAGATTTTAAAGAAATTAGGTACAGACGCCAACAGATCAAGTTATACAATCTGTCTTTGTACTTAATCGCCAAAGTATTAGGTTCAAGGTTTATTGGGAAAATTTATCAGTTTTGGGTAGCTTGAAGTGCTGTCGTCTGTACTAAGATCAAACGAAGCTAAGCCAATTCAAAGTAATAGTGAACTTTTTATAACTTATTCATAAATACGAGTATTTTAAACTCTATTAAATTGATAGAGAAGTATTAAAAGGTATTACCGTGAACTACAGCATTCCATCAACAAATCGAAGTGTGAAATTCAGGAAATACGTAAAAATCTAGAGGCTCACTGTTTTATATTACTTACTAGCTTTTTAATATTGTGCAATTTGATACGAACTGAATAAAAATTATTTATTTCGTTATTTCATATATATACACATATTATTTACATTTTTAATATTCACACATATTTTTTTTTAATATAGATAATATATAAAAAAATATATTTTATTTTATAATTTTATTTTTCGTCTTTTCATATGAGCCTTCACATACCAAGTTCTTCAGCAAATCAATGTGTATGTGATATCTTTCAATCTAATCACTATTAATTTAAACTTTGTGATAACATTGTGAACTGTTATGTATTGTCAAGGCGCTTGGTTTTAATCTCCCCTTTAGATTTTAATCGTATATTTTTAACGCTTTCTTTGTTAGAACTATTAAGACCGACTATTAATAATAGTTATAGATATTTAGTTAATAAAATTAGATATATTCAAACATTGAATTATAAAAAGGTGACCAACATATTAAATAAAGGTCTAAACTTCCCTTAACAAAGCCGAAGGGCACTTGTTGTCTGTCTTCGCGATCTTTTTTTATTGTTTTAGACCATACCTTCTAGTTACAGAGATATTGGGGGTCAAACGGTTGGGAATGTTGACGGCTTCGTTTATACCTTATATAAACTAAATTATTAATTAGAAAAGGTTAATATTTAATTATAATTTTTATTAAATGATATCAGCGGCATAAAGGTTTTGCAATAAAACATTGACATCTAAGTCATAGGCACCCTAGTTTAGGAGTTAAGAGTTTTTAATATTATTTTGGCGTTGTAAAGCCGGGTATTGTTATGTTATAGCTTTTGGTGAAATAAAGAATGTATTTATTATTATTTTAATATGTTCAGTAAACAAGAAAAACAACAGTAGAAATGTTTCTCCTGAAAGATTGTCTTTGGACAGGAACTTACTAATGTAGGGCCAAGTTATTTCACATTTGTCACTTCATTAAAATACAACAACGTAATCTTGTAACGGCGGGCATAAAATATTATTTATTTTTTTCGAAGTTAGAACTGCTCAATTGCTTAACATTTTTGAATAAAGATTGCATAATTATTGTAATAATCGCAAAAAAGCTAACCTTTACTTAGAACTGCCAAATGTCAAATGTGTTTTATTGAAATGGCCCTACTATAAGTACTTAATAACCGCAATATCCTTTACCGAGCCACCGCAAGTTCACAAAAAAAAAAATTACTACAACGATTATTAAGCCACATCGTGTGACTGAAAAACGAACCCTAACATAGTTTGAAAAACGTCGATTCTTTATTATATCTTCTCGTAGAGGTGTCTGCGAAGTTTTTTAAGAGAACACATTTAATCGTATTGTGTGTTATATTTTCGTTATTTTAATAACATAAACTACTTACTGTTTACGGTTTTGCTTGCCATTGTTCTTCAGTAGAAGTCGAAGTCGGCACAAAAATAATAAACGAACGGTCGAGATTCGGAACACTGAACGAACGTACGCGACGCCTCGTAGACAACTGCTACGCGTGCTACGAAACTCGTACGCAACTAATAATAATACGATATTATTATTATCTTATTATTACCCGCACTGAAAATGCTCTGGTTGTATTGGTAACGCGTGCGTACCGTGCGATGTGCGAACTATGAGTGGTGGTGATCCCGACCAATTTTGTTGGCAGGGTGCTGATAAAGTGGCAAATTCTAGAATAAACAGTGTCACTTTATGGAGATGGATCAGGCTTAGCTCACAGCCTGGAATATACGCGGTAGAAGGGCACCGGGCACATTAACGCTTGCCGCATCTCCGCCTCCCATTTATGCACCTTCTGAGTTATGCATAATGCACGCGTGCATGCATCGATAACTGCATACTGGAAATGCATTCGTACAAAGTAAATAACGTTGTTATCAATGCATAAGCAATACGGTTGTTAAAATTACATTTTTGTAAAGTTACTCGACATTCATTGTTTCATTTGCACATATACGTCTAATTTTTTGGTGTCTTTGAAATAAATAAGACAACAATTTTAGTTTAATTGATGCTCCCATCTTATTTTCTTGTAGTGTTTCTGCTGTCTCTGCATTATTAT
The DNA here is from genome assembly GCA_916618015.1 of Xestia c-nigrum. Lineage (NCBI taxonomy): Eukaryota > Metazoa > Arthropoda > Insecta > Lepidoptera > Noctuidae > Xestia > Xestia c-nigrum. Next base: position 22,362,425 of record OU745246.1, read on the forward strand.
TATCTTCTTTTAAACTATTTTATTTGTGCTCTGACATTTAAAAGGCTCCGAGTGCAGTCAATGCACGCGACATTTACCGTTTCTGTCTTCAAAGTTTTATTCAACTGTTTGATAATCTTTCCATAAAATAGACGATCATTAAATACATTTTTGAAGAATTCGTTCTTTCAGGTGTTGCACAGTGGCCCAAATACTCTGACAACCAGTCTTACTAAGTAAGACTAGGTTAGTACTGGGTATAGTATTAGTTGTTACCCAGTACTAACAGGGTTGTGGAGGTCAGATAGGCAGTCACTACATGTAAAATACTGAATTTCAGCTGTATCCGGTAAGACTGGAAGCCGACCCCAACATAGTTGAGAAAAGGTTAGGCAGATGTTGGTTGATACAGGTGTCGCACATCCCACTAAAATCACTTTGAATAGCCACTTCACATAGTTTATACTAAAGCAAACTTCAAAATAAACCGAAACAATTTTTTGGGGCTTTTAAAAATTCGAACATACCTACAATTCAAACTGCCGACCATCACAGCTCTGAACGTATAATTTAAAAAACTCAAGAAATATCTCAAGTTTTTTACGAAGACAGTTCATAGCTCGTAAGTCATCGCAGAATGAACGATTAATCCAAATGATTGTAAAGTACACGTCGCTAATTAAACCATACTTATCATCTTAATTACTGTGATTCGGTGTGATTTACAAATCAGTACGTGGACCTGTCATTGTTCTGTAAAGTCATGCTTATGAGTTTTAATTATGGTGTGTGACAGATTACTAATTAGGGTTCCTTAATTTCTTAATGACAAACCGTTTAGTATACGAGACAAAATTGTGGTAGGTCTGCCTAGGATCCGAAAGAAGTGACATAGCTTCTAGAAACTATAAAAGAAAGGAAGCCATTATTCAATGGCATTTTTATCATACGATAATAGATTGTAAACAACATTTGTAGTGGTGTTAACAGCCTAGGGTACAAACAGGTTTACCATAACCACCTCAAATGTGGATTACTTTTGCACATACCTACAAAGGGACTCGAAGTTCTCATCACTAATGTTAATTACTACTAGGCAAAGGGGTAGGCTTCCTGCAAGACAAATTACGTTACAATAGGATGCTGTATAACCGTAGATAGGGACAACAACCCCACCTTTGAGTTGCTGAAAGTATTATTTTACCCTTCACTCTGACTTTGCTTCCAGTGAAATTAATAATATATTATTATAGTTAAAGTAATTACAGTGACGCCGGAAATACTTCTGAAATACCCAAGTTCTTATTAAATTACTCAGTATCATAATCACATTATTATCTTATTTTTATCAAACAATTAATTATAGTACCTACTACCTAGTAATCTTTGTCACACCTCTATCAAAATATAATGTTTTTTTTTATTATTGTTTACTAAACCATCGAAATTGAAATAATTTAGTTTTATCAACACAGGCAAGATGTTGACTGAAATGTCGGAAGATATATCTAAAACGATGTTGTATTTAAAATCGGTCAAATATCGCGGAAATGTCTTTATTGAGTGTTATCTACACACTATGTGATTAATTAATCTCAAAATTATCGTTTACACAATCTGTACAGATAAACTTAATTTTATTTTTAACATCACGATAAGATTTAGCCAGGATATTGGCATTCGGAATGTCATTTTGATGTTATTTATGAACAAAGAATCTTCCTTTTTCATCATCATATCATCCAAAGCCTGACTTCACCCACTGCTAAGTATGACCTCTCTTTGCTTGTGCCAAGTCCCACGTTCTTCGTACCAACACGGAAAATCATCAATTGACTCCTCCCACTTTAAGCGGAGTGGGAGGGAGTGTCAGACTTTTACTGACTAAAACCCATCCATGTTCCTTCCTCGCCCTTTATGTTCCTGGCACACGGTATCTCTTTCGAAGCGTCCAGCAGCCCTAGGCAGCGATTTGCGATGCGACTGGAATAGCGAAACGAGAAAAACTTGGTATGGCAACATTACAAGCGAGATTCCGGCGTGTTTTCTAATAAATTCGCTTCAATTTCGCTATGTTGGTGTAGCCGATGCCGTGATTACAGTAATGTTGTTCCGATCGCATAACGAAATATAAGATCGTTAGTAATATTTGAAGTACAGTGTAGCCATATACGTGGGCATTCATTAACTTGTTTTAATCGCTCATGTGTCACAGGTCGCGTCGCGGCCTAATGTAGCCTCAGCCTTAGGCCCTTGCCTTTACAGATGTCAGCATAAGGAAGGGTTCCTCCTTATGCTGACATCTGTCTTCGTACCAGCCTCATCCAGAATATTACCACGATGGCAACAATTTCGTCTGCCCAGTTCGCCGCCGGACGACCATCACATCTCTTTCCAGTTTTTGGCTGCCACTCTTACCACTACTAATCTCCTGACTACTTCATTTTATAAATGCCAAAGTACTCGTATGTGAGGATGGATGAATGGATGCTTGTGACTCTTTCACGCAAAAACTACGGAACGGATTGTGATGAAATTTTCCAGTAATATTAGTTTATAAGTACATCCGAATAACACGCTAGGCTATAATTTATAATGATATTGTGTTAACAACATTATATTAACGCGGGTGAACTCGCACGCGAGCAATATATTTGACGCAAAATATGTCTTTGGTCTAAAAGTTTTTAGTTAATTAGGTAGTTAATTAATTAGTAAGTTAGTTAATTTTTTATTTTTCGCAAATCGTGGGGAGTATTTACTTGCATCTACATAATTAAGGACCAAATAAAGTCTCTTTTGTTTTATTGTGATATGGTTTTCATATATTTTTTTATGGAACATCAAACACAGCTAAAATATCCATGGCATGACAATGTTGGGCCGTTAAAAGTTGTACTACATATGTCCATACATAACTACAGAACGGCACCAGTTACGATTGTTACATACTTCTTTCGCTTTGTACGTGTTCATTCATCTGGACACAAAAAAACATGCGGATCAGTCTTTTTGGGGAGCTTCTGGGGACTATCAATAAAAGTGAAAACTAAGTAATCTACATAATATCTGCTACGGGTTGTGACTTGTGCCCCGCGCACGCCTAAGTGGTGCTACGCTGTAGCGGATCGGCTACGAGTGCTAAGAAGCGTTATGTGACGGTCACGCGAGTTCGATGATTTTTGTTCACCCAAAAAGCGCTCAACGCGCTTAATGTGAAAGCGTCAGGGTAGTTTTTGTAATTTGCAGGCCTGTGATAGGTTGTATGTTGAAGAAAATATCATTCGCGACTGTAAGACATATGTTGTTACAGAATTATAATTATCAGAATCATCAATACAACCCTCCAAGTTCATAGAGGTCGAGGAACGAATTTTTCAAGGTCAAAGTTTTTCTCGACCGTTGTGAACTTGGAGAATTATAATCCGACTATACGAGTATAACTACACACGGCTTACAGCCGCGAACGATATTTTTACCAACATACAACCTAGTACTGCCCTGCAAATTACAAAAAACGTAAGAAAATTTGAATTTCGCGGGCTACCCTGGAGAATCAGTCTTAAAGAAGTTTTTACCTCAAAAAGTTTGTATTGTATTGTATTGTATCACGGGCTGGTGTCCGCAACTCCACGTCAAAGCGCGTATTTTGTGTATCCCTATCACCATCCCTACTTTTATATAAATGTGAATGTAAGTTTGTTTGTTACGCTTTCACGCGAAAACTACTCAACCGATCATCATGAAACTTTGTACACCTATATATAAGGTAAAAAAAGGTATAAGAAGTAACATAGGATACTTTTTTATTAAAAAAAAACTAACCCTCACTCGCAGACGAAGTTGCGCTGGTCAGCTAGTAGGCTATAAACCACCACGCGGCCCAGTGCGGGTTGGTAGATGTCACGTCTTCGCATTTTTGGTTCTAGAACATGCCGGTTTCCTCACGATGTTTTCCTTCACCGTTTTTGAGAGCAGTGGTGGTGAAATAAATTACACAAAGCAATGCGCCTGTCTGGACCACCGCTCCTCTCTTCAAAAAGTTTTTAACAATATCCAGAACTTTGTTCATTTTTCTACTAAAAAAAAGAACAAAAACTGTCGGTGTAATGACAACGTTATGCGCAAACAAAAACTCGCGGTTTTTTATCTGCAGTTGATGCGGGTTTCCCATTCAATTCACAAATTCTTCGTTAGGTCGGTAACCCATGGCCTCTACTATAGGTTCAAGAGACCTGATGAAAATGAAATTCATTTTGATTAAAAATTTCAATAAAATAGTGAAATTGATTTAAAAATAGAATTAAATATCTTAATAATATAATATTAAGCGAAAGTTTGTGAAGATTAAATGGAGAGAAGGTTAAATGTTTAAATTTTTTGTTTTTTTTTTTACTTTAATAATATTTTTAAGTATTATTTATAACCTGGATACATATAATCCTATAATGATAGTTATAGGATACTTTTTATCCCGGTATGCGGTAGTACGATCCCTAAGGATAATGATAATTGTCGCACTCCACGCGAGTGAAGCCGCAGGCACGAACTAGTTTCAAATAAAATTGGTACTAAGAGTGTAAACAATGTGACTTATTCAGGTATGAAGTTAGGTCACATTGACCGGTATTTTAAATATAAGTTAAGACAAAAATACCGGTTGCATTATCTCGAGGTCAAATAGCTCTAAAAATAGGCTAAACAAAGCAATGTAAAGCTAGATACACAGCGATTGAAAAATAATTAGATTGTATTTATTATCACTGATTATATCCGCAATCGGAGTTGATAATTTTATTGAATAGGTATGCGATGCACCTGTTAAGCTGGGTATCCAATCGACCTCTGGCCGAGGCAGCCGCTCAGCCCGAGGCTGCCCGAGGTTGAAAAAATGACGGGGACAACAAGTGCCTTTCAGCTTCGTCTAGATTTCCACTCTTGATATATAACATCTCATGTGTATAACCAGCTTACCTATCTGTTTGTTTGACCTGGATAATAAACAATTTTCTTTGTCTTTTTATTATTCCTGTAAACCGTGCCTCATTAAATTAGGTAAGTATCGAGACTCGCAGATCTGCCGATTGGGGATTTTTCATTCTAACCAATATTAAAGCCAAATCATTTTTATTGTTACTGTCTAGAGAACGATACCCATTTTTTTTTTTTTTTTAGAATGGGAAATCATCAAATGACTTATCTGGGCGGAGCGGGAGGGAGTGTCAGACACTTACTGACTAAAACTCATCCATGTTCCGGGGCCGCGGTATCTCTTTCGAACAGGCCTACAACACGATACCCATCATCTAGAGTTTCGCTTCGAACCCAACTGGTTGTAGCAGACATTTCAAGTTTAATTATTTTGCTGTTGATTGACCCAGCTCAGGGGCTGACTTCAGATAACCCAAACAGCGCAGGGGTAGTGAGGCTGCCTTACGGTCTTAGGGTCACGGGTTCGAATCCCGGTTGGAACAAATGTTTGTGTGATGAGCATTGACATTTGTTTCCGAGTCATGGATGTTAAATGTATAATAAGTATGTATTTACAAACGAAAAGTAATGTATGTAATATGTGTAGTATGTATCAACTGTCTGGTGTCCACGAGACAAGCTTTGCTTAGTGTGGCATTAGATGGCGCTGTGTGTAATGTCCAGCAATATTTATTTTATTTTATTTCATTTATGAAGATGGATAAAATTATCTATTCAAAAAAATTACATAGTGTGCTCTGTCATTTTTGACGATACTCTAGGTAAGTAGGCAATTATTCCTATAGTCTGCACCCAGGTTTTATTAACTACTCAGTATCTACTAGAAAAACCTGTTCTTTTTTCTCACTTTAAGTTAAATATGAAGTGACTCACACTGTTTCTGATAGTAGGGGTTATTCCAATCTAAAAGATATTTTCATACATTTTTTTGTCTGTTTTTACGATGCAAAAAATCTGTTCGGGCGAAGGTGAGATCGCAAAACGAAATAAAGGGCGGAAGCAGTAATTACAAGCATGTATCAGCTATTAGTCGTGTCACCGACATTGCAGGAATACAAATGAAGGATTTAGCACTAATAAAGAAGTAGTATGTAGTCGTAGGTCAGCAATTTGATTGTTTTTTTTTTGTATAATTTTCCTGGCTCCGTTTTGTTAGCCCGTGGATGCGGCCAGGCGCTACTTAAAAAAAAAAGTGTATGTACGTACTTAATATGGAGGGCTGCTGTGGCATATTTATTTATTATTATGCTCTCAAATACGGTTAAGGAGACCATCGTGAGGAAACCGACATGTCCTAGAAACAAAAATTCGAAGACATGTGACATCTACCAACCCGCACTGGGCCCGCGTGGTGGATTAAAGCCAATACGCAAAATACGCGCTTTGACGTGGAGTTGCGGACACCAGCCCGTTTTACACAATACAATATGGAGCATAACTGTAGCAAGTCTTAATGTAAGTACATAAGTAAGTAAGCATTATATAAAGGATTAGGGATGTCGGTCTCGAAGTAAAGTGAGTGAAGTTCAATATCATCATTTCTACCGTAAGACCCATTGCTGGACATTGGTCATCACCCTCAAGCATCGCCACATCGAGTAATTACTTTGATTATTAATAATTAGTTGTTTTTTGTTCTAAGTAATTTAGATTTTACCGTAAGTAAATACAATAAAAATCCGTATTATACGGATATTTATTTTTTATGGTAGACTTTATTTATTTTTTATGTATTTTATTTATTTTAGACGTTTATAAACACAGTTCACGGTACCATAAACTGTTACTGCAATGCAAAAAAGTCATGGTGTTGCAAGAATAGGAGCACGAGCGAGACGCTATAAAACATTAACATTTTAATCAAAGAGAACCTCAACAGCATTTAATGTTATCGATCACAATGGCTGCACGGTCGCTGACGATACCCACAATTAATGTCTCATTGTTGCACCCTTGACGCAATGCGCATGAGTTCACTTTGTGACCACAGGTTAGTTGGATTGGTGGAGTACGGATCTAACAGTGAAGGTAAGCTCTATAGACGTGAAGACTTGTAATTGGCTGTCTGATTATCATTATGTTACTTATCACTATTGTATTTAGCTGTAAGTCTTCCAAAATCCTTAAAAAAATAAATAAAATATTTATTCATTTGTAAAATTATACAGTTTACAGAAAGAGAAGTTCTCATCAAGCTAAATAAGTTGGGCTCCTCGAAAGGACCCGGCCCTGATTGCATCCCTTGAATTTTTATAAAACGATGTTGCAACGCGCTTGCATTTTCCTCATGCATTATATTTAATCGCTCATTAGCTGAAGGCGTCTTTCCTGAGGCATGGAAACAGGCAAAAATAGATCCTATTTACAAAAAAGATGATCCTGCAGACGTAGAACTATCTTCCGATCTCGATACTGTCGTGTTTTCCTAAAATATTTATGGCCCATTATCACACATCACCTCGACTCAAACATTTCACCTTGCCAACATGGTTTCAAAGCAGGTCGTTCAGTGGAAAGCAATCTGATTCAGTTTGTTTCCGACATAACTGAATCTTTAGACAAACGATTAGAGGTAGATGCTGTTTACACAGACTTCAGCAGTGCTTTTGATAAAGTGAGTGACTCACCACTTTTGTCCAAACAAGCAGCCAACGGTGTTCATGGATCACTTCTGAGATGGTTTTCATCTTACTTGCAACAACGGTCACAGACTGTTGTTTTTAATGGTTACACATCACAGCCATACCAGTTTTTAATGTTCTGGCTCTATGATCCTTGTACTATTCAATTCATCCAGCAGAACAATGTTATGAGTTTACATTACCTAAGCCCTATACTACTTAAATAATATTCACTCTAAAAAACAAAGTCGTTTCCCAGCAATATAATTTTGCGTAGAGTTACTACTTTCTTTGATGTACAGAATGCTTAGTTGGCGGCTTTGTGGAGAGCCCGTTTACACGTGTCAACCAAATAATAAATAATCTTATAACTGATCAACTGGTCACGGTACCTATAGATGATGGAGTTTTTTTGTGGCCAACTATTTCACAACAGTGCTCACCATTATCCAATTGTGTGTACCTACCTAACATTTCGTGGGTGTCAATGTCGTAAGATGTGTTCATATCCTGTCGTGATTTTGATTTGATACATTGTTCAGATAGGCGTATTCCGAGCTTCCTTTTTGGAAGTCGGTTGAAAAATGAGATTCATGCGCAAAACTTTTCAGGTCACTCTAGCAGTTCCAGGTGTAACTTTCCAGGTCACTCTAGCCTACAACCATACTCATAGTAACATCAACATTATCCTTTTCCGGTTTATATTTGGAAAGGATTCTAAAAATATACATGGATAGAGATCCTGCCTCCCACTGCGCGTCTTATTATATTATCTCTTTCAATGCACCTATATTAGCCGCGATGTCTAAGGAGTCAGTCTCTTTCTAGGTTTTGTTTAGCCTTTTTCTACTCTATTTACAATGCCTTCCAAATTCAAACTCAAAACTTTTCATGAGTAACCTGGAAAGTTACTCCTGGAACTGTTAGAGTGACCTGGAAAGTTACTCCTGGAACTGTTAGAGTGACCTGGAAAGTTACACCTGGAACTGCTAGAGTGACCTGAAAAGTTTTGCGCATGAATCTCATTTTTCAACCGACTTCCAAAAAGAGAGGAGGTTATCAATTCGTCTGTATTTTTTTTTGTGTTTGTTACCTCAGAACTTTCGACTGGGTGAACCGATTAAGATGATTCTTTTTTTGTTTGAAAGCTGGTGCTTCTCGATTGGTCCCATTTTAATTTGTTGAAGATCTGATGCTGATCTTCCGAGATATACAATGGAACTCTTCAAAAATAGACGGCAAATCTGCAGTTATTGCTGCAATCGCTTGTAGGTTCATTGTTCATACTACATCATGACGTAACATCACACCTGTATGCTCTGAGGGGGTACGAAGAAGTGTACAATACACCCACATTTCGACAGTTAGATGTGTTAAGTTCCATTTAATGGGATCCTGGAGAAATAGAGGGAATTCCTTAAATTTTATAGACACATCAGAAGCGATTTGTAAAGATCCGATGAAGAACTTCGGAAGATAGGCGACGGGAACTCCTCAATAAATGATAACAAATGTACTGGGATCGCTGAAATCTCATATCTATCTATTGTTTACACCAGTACATAAATGTACATGTGAACCACTAAAAAATGAAAAATAAAAACTTTTCTACAAAAAAATAAAACCGACTTCAGAGAAAACAAAAAAGTGAAAAATAACTTAAGCTTCAGAAGTCGGTGAGCTTTGTTTGATTCATTTAGTTTTTTTGTCACCGACTTCTGAAGCTAAAGTAATTTTTCACTTTTTTGTTTTCTCTGAAGTCGGTTTTATAATATTATGAACATAATTTGTAAGCGAAATAGTATCTGTGATCTCATTAATAAATATATAAGCTGAAAAGTATCTGTTTCCACTTTTTGAAATCTTGTTAAAACATGTATTGCAACAGCGATGTTCATGAACATTTCCTAGTATTCTGCTGACATAAGTCAAAAGCTCTTTTCAGGTAATTCTGAATTACTAAAGCTGGTGACTGGCAGCATTGTCATCGGTACAAGAAAATCCCTTGGCCCTTTGACTAAGAGCAAAAAGGCCGTACCTTATTAGGAGTGACACGTTTCAACCTAGATCGTTTTGAATACTAAAAAAACCCTTTTCCTTTGAGTAATTTGTAAGTCACTGACCTTACCTGTAATAAAGATGTCATTGGAAAAGCCGAAAGGGGCGGGGAGAGGGGGCCCTTCCATGACCTTCTCAGAACAATTCTTTTGGCCAATAATCATAAAATAGGAACCGGAGAAAAATGTTCATCGCCATGTGCAAGCATATGAAGTCCGCAGTATTTTATAGTCGCATTCAACATTTTCGAATTATATTTACGTTTCGATTGACATAGTGAGATTCGGGGGCCTTAAATAGCCGCTGTAGCAGAATCAATAGGTATAGGATAAAAATTATCATTTTTTACGTAAAAGTTCGCAAAACAATCCCCAACTAATAATTCATAATAATAACTGCGTCTGTGAGATTGTGAACATAATTAAGAATTTTAACATGATTTATATTATTGTCCTATATGCTTCTGCAAAAGCGGTTTAGGCTCGGTGCAAGCAGCGCGTTGCTCCCGTATACAAACGCTTCGATGACTATTTTTTTATAGCATCACAAAAGCGAGCGAGATAGAGATACGACTCACCAAATCGAATCGAAAAGCGTTTGTGACTACGGCGGCTGATCCCTGAAGTAGGCTAAAACAAGGTTTTAACTAGAGGCCTCATACAAATTTTCGATTCAGCGACGCTTATTTGTCGGGCTTTTTTTTGAAGCGATAACATCTTTATCTGCGCTGCACTTTTGAGTGACCAAAAATAATGGTAGCACTTCGATTCGTAGTTTTCACTTCTACCGGCAGTTCTCAAAAACTGTACCGCATGTTTTTTTAATAGAATTTTATTTTGCAAGTATGGGTAATACACAATAATTATATATAAAATATGAAAACTAAGCCATATTTGACATTATTCTGTGGTTCTGCTCCTACTTCCTGTAACCGCCACATAAAAATGGTGTGCTTTATGTATAATTGTGACTTCCCTGTACTTACCTCTAATTAATCATTTATTGATACCTCCGTTGTGTAGGTATTTATCTACCTACCTATCAAGTGTCGCACAATTAAAAACAATGTACATTATATTGTTAAGAATTCACTTAGCCTTTTCCTCATCCGTTAAACCTATTTACAAAATAATATTTACAACAATAAGTTTCATTTACATGACATCATTATACCATGATTATATTTACTACGCACAAAGCCATAAAACAATAGAAAACTGAAAAAAATATTCGTAATTGTAAAACCCAACAATTCTCCGTAGGCTTGAAACTACGTGTTTTTGATAATAAATAGGTGTTATTTACGGTACATAAGGAATTAAAAGTAGAAAATGAGTAAGTTATTGATAGTCTACTCGCGTCCAAGCAATTGTTGTATGTATACAACAGTACGTTATAATAGTAAACGATTTGCATAAAACTAAGGTTGTTTAAGTATGCATTACATAGGAATCAATTTACAATATACATGTCATTATGGCAAGATCAAAATAAAAAATAAACAAACTTTAAGATGGTAAACAAAGGCATACCTAGGTCACCAAAAAACTATTTCAAAGCTAGGGTTGTGGATCAGCAACTAAGCAATCTCTATTGCATTTCATCTATACTTACCTACAGGGTGTAAACCACCTCATCACGAAACCGTCAACCAAGCATTCTGTACATCAAACTAAGTAACTTTACACAAAAAATATTGCTGGAAATACTTTTTTTTGGGGTGGAAAATCATGTTTTGTGGTAGAACTTAATGTAACACACTTAAAACATTGTGCTGCTGGATGCCTTGAATAGTACAGAGGTCGTAATAGTGGTTAAATATCTTACAGTAAAAACTTTAAGGGTTGGAACTTTGACCCCCAATATATCCGTAACTAGAAGGTTCCCAGGTATGGCGTGGAACAAAAAAAATATCGCAATGGACGGGAAAAACTAGTGCCTTTCGGCTTCGTTAGGAGGTGTTTGTCACCCTTTATACTAAGATTATAAAGCTGAAGCAGGACCCCAGTTCAAGGTGTGGTGGCTCTAGGGTAATCAAGAAGTGGACGCAGATTTTTTTTTAGGAACTGACGAAAGAATAAGGGTATAAGGTGAGTAACATAGTATTAACCGTACAACCTCTCGTGTGATGTGTCGGAGCATGATCCTGACCCCATATTCACAACGTTTCGATTCGATCTCGATTCGGTAAGTCGTATGTCTATCTCACTCGTTTTCATTATGCCAAAAAAGGATAGACATACGACTTATCGAATCGAAATTCTTTCCGAGCGTTTGTGAATACGAGGGCTGGTCATAGACACAAAGCATGTATTTTTTTTTTTACAAAAAAAGAAACAGTTTTGGAGGTTCCTGCCTTGTGGAGGCCCGGGGAAAGCGCCTCTGTTGCCCTGCCTTAAATCCGGCGCTGAGCTGAAGACTTTGTTTGGTTGAACGCATTAATCTCAGGAACTAGGTACAGATTAGCAACAGTGTCGAAATATCGGGAACTCAAAATAAATTGTTGGTAAACATGGTAAATATTCCGTTTTAGGGTCCGTCTGTCAGCGGGTTCTATCTCATAATCTGTAATAGATAGACCGTTGACATTTTCACAGAATGTGTACTTTCTGTTTTTACTCTGAAAAAGCCTTTCCTGAATAAGTTTGACATGGGCTTAGGATGTTAAATGACTACTACGAGTACAATCGGACGGCTTAACTGGTGCTCCCTAAAACTATTTAAAAAAGTTTGAAAAGCAAAGCAAAGTGTGAGTGTGAGCGTGTTGCAAATTTTTTCTTTTCTAAAATATTTAAAATCGTTTTTTTTCCCTAGTCCTTGATAACCAAAAATAAAGATAGGAAACTATTTAGACTTACATGGCACAGGTACTTTACTTACAAACGATCAAAACGTGTTATACAAACAACCATTATTCACGTTATGCATATCAATTCCCTATCAAATACCAACTCATATTGTTAACATAATTTTCCATCATTCCTACAATAAGTGAATCATTTTAAAATTGATTTCCCGCAAAGCTATTAAAGTAATTTATATATTGTTAAGTAAGAATACGATCGTAGCATTGCACCGGCGCGGCGCCATTACAAAGTTATACAATATACGTTTTAATGCCATTATCATGCTACTGGTCGGTAAGATCACGACGTGCAAAGCTTATAGCGAGTCCATTATCGCACGACATGCGGTGACGTTCTGTCGGCCTCCGTTTGTTTTTTTTTTATGATCTAGCTGTAATGCTAGATTTATAGGTTACCTATTAAGAAATTTAAAAAAACTTTAAATACTTCCGGGATTATCCCATAAGTACTTTAAGTGTAGTGAAAGTCTAAAGCAGTGTATTAAAAAATATTCTTTAAGTTTATTATGTCTCTTAATTTAAGATTTTTTTAAGAATAATTTGATTTTCATCTCCCCACCTCGGAAAGCGTATTTTCACCCCCCCATCTCGGAGAGCTTATTTTCACCCCCCGTCTCGGAAAGCGTATTTTCACCCCCATCTCGGAAAGCGTATTTTGCTCTTCGATATCTGACTGCAAAAGCCGCTTTTAACCTCTAGAGGACAAATTGAATTTATACAATGTGTGCACTAAGTTTGTAAAAAAGTGTGTCCAATCAAAATATATATTTGGGAACCTAGATATTCAGTACCTAATTCAATCGAAATAAATACACACTACCATAGGAATATGTTAAATTTGAAAATTATTTTGGTATTACGTTTGTATGAAATACGCATGCTCCGCAGGCCTCTTAACTGGTGAAATGTGAGTGTACGAGTACTATTAGGTACGCGTTTCTGCATGACCATCATTTTTGGCTTGATATTACTAGTCTGTTACGAGAAGACATAGTATCAATTGACGAATCGAATGGACATGTTTGTCGAGTCAGTTTGTAGCTATAATGCTTCATAACTCAATTTAGGCTCTAGAGAGTGTAAATAGTACCCTTAACGAAGCCGTAAGCCACTTGTTCTCCCCGTCCGTCATTGCAATCATTTTTTTGTTTTGGACTATACCTGGGAACTAGTAGGTTTCGGAGACATTGGATGACAAAGTTACAACTTTTATTTCAAATACTAGTTTTTAAGTCATAATTTTACTTTAAACACCTTCATAACCCGTTTATCTATTAAATGCGTCCATCAGTACAATGTTTTGAATGCGTTACATTGAGTAATACCGTATAACGTGTTTTTTCAACCCAAAAAAGAAGTCGTTTTCCAGCATTTTTTTTTTTCGTAAAGTTACTTAGTTTAATGTACAGAATGCTTGGTTGACGGCTTCGTGATGAGTCTGTTTACACCCTGTATAAGTGTTCACAAACATTGTCAGTTGTATGTACGGTCGAACAAGCTATTTGGTTTACAGTTTAAGCCGCAAATTACATTGTAAACTGTAAACCAAATAGCTTGTTCAACATTACAGTCTGCAAGTTGCGAAAACCCAGCTTTTTGTTTTGACCTCTATCTTGCTTAGTTAGCCCTATTTGATTGACTTCAATATAACAACTTTTTATAACTTATTTATATTTAGTACTAGCTGACCCGCGCAACTTCGTCTGCGTCACATAAGAGGAAGAGCGGGTTACAGAGAGTGGGTCGTAAGCAACTATAATACAATTTTCAAAGAACACATCACACATCCTTCAGCATAATGAAAATGCGCTCCCGGTACATGATCATTATTTTGCTGCGGAGTTATTTAAAACGGTGTATCTCCCAAGATATGCATTGAAGTCAATTTACGTACCCAAGGGCAATTTTGTTCAAAATCAAATACTTGTGATTAACAACGTATTTATTTAAATAAGAATAAATTACCATTTTTACAAAAACAGCTTTCAAGACTTCTATTGACAGCTTTACATCTTCATACTTAGACACTCGATGACAGTCATACTCCAGCTAGGTCTGCAGTTTTCATCAAGGTGCATTAAATGAGCCGCAACACGATATAGCTGCTGTAAACCGTTGCGGACCTCTCACAACTGCTTACCATTTAAAATTTCAAACTACGTCCCTACGCTATGACGCCGTGTCTTAAAGTGCACAACCTCTTCAAAGCTTAGAAACCTTCAAATGCGGTATTAACACGTTCGCGCGCGGTGCTCACTTTTTCGAAACCTGTGATAGAGCACTGTTTTCCCCCATACATTTTTTTTAGACGTTTATAAACGTTCTTTAGTACCTCTATTTATTTGAGTAATTAACTATGATTATAACGACATTATACGTCGACGTATGGTGACGTTCCGCAACATACAATAATTTTTATTTTTTTCAAATTAAACACAACGTCTTGATACGTCGACGTGCAGTTACGTTCTGTCACATTTTATCTTTTATTTTATCTTAAAAATGTATGAAATTATACAAAACGTATCTGTACGTCGACGTAAAGAAACGTCTTGCTTCATTTTATTTTACATTACTTGATATATTATTCGCAACATGTCATTACGTCGATGCATGGACACGTTTTTCAATGTTGTCTCATCTATTCTATTATATTACACGAAACGTTGATTGAAATACATTAAAACAAACACTTTCTTACGTAGGTATGTATTTATTGTTTTTGAAATAAAGAAACAGATCCAAAAATACAAAGCAAAAGCTAAGAAAACTTTCCGTCCGGAACGTTAACCTGTCCCACCAAAAGACATAATCCAAGAAATTTGAGCATTTCATGTCGATTTGTATCTCTGAAATTATGTAGTTGTTTTTTCTAGTTGGTCTTCTTTTTGTAACAGAGTGCTTGCCCATAAGCATTTCAGCTATTTTTTCTTCCCATGCCAATTCCGGTCGGGGCGAGGCTTCTACGGATGGATCACCTTCAGGGCTCGCAGAATCTGATATCTACATGTGGTTATGCCCGAAAAACATGGTTGTGATGGATCCTTGCTTGTTTTAATACTTTTCTTTCTTCTCGCTCTCTCGCTTGGTTTTGTTCAGCTAAAACAACGGTATTTCTATAATTGGAACTAAAAAAAACTACTCTTGTTGCTCAAATATGAAAATCATTAGATATTGTATTCTACATACTATATACACACTATTATAATTCAGTAAAAAATATGTAATAACTTACGATTTAAAAGTTTCGTAACTCGGGAGCTCACTTCACTGTGCACGTGCGTCGCGTAACGGTGCACAGCCCAACTGACAGTATGGCGGCGCATACTCCAGTTGACGACTATGGACGTTCTGCGTTTGCGAGTAGGTGTCTTTGTATGTGTGAGAAGCACCCACAAAACCCTTAAAATGTCGATGCTGTGTGACACTACGAAATCTATATTTTGATATGTTGTGGCACTGTGACGTCACTATAGGAGCATTATATGAGAAACGGACGTTTCCTTACGTACTGACTGATAGGGAAACATAAAATTTGACGTATCGATACGTTGTGCGACATCGTATCTCGATTTTTTTACGTATCCATACGTTCTGCACGCGAATGTGTTAATATTTTACGGTGACTTTCGAGACATTCCAATTTTAAAGAGTATTTGCAATTTTGCACCAAATTTTTATGTGAGTTCAACCTTTTTGGAATAAAATCGGATTGGATTTTGAAACATGTATCAAAATAACTAGTAGTTTACATCAAAATCTCGAAGGAGTATTGATATCAAATTCGAAACAAATCACCGCCAAAATAACATTTTACCCCTTTTTAACCCCGTTAGGGGATGAATTTCAATGCAATATGAAACGCGTCCATCAATTCTGTTAATATTGTTGATTGCAAAGTCAAAGTCAAAATTCTTTCTTATCGTATGCCTACGTTATACAGAAAATACACCCTCCAAGTTTCAGGTTTCTACAATCGCGGTTTAGGCTGTGCGTTGTTCCATCAGATAGTCCTTCAGGACAAAGCATTTTTTATTTGTAGATAGTAGGATTTGTACTCGTTTTGTATGTCTCTCTCGTCTTGTTTTGTATGAATTTGTAACTTTTCCGGCTTTATGTCTTATGTAAAATAAAAAATAATTATTGGCATCAAAAAATGATTTATGTAAAATAGCAATTTTCTGGCTAACTATTTCCCCTACACTGCCCCGCTGAAAGTCATTTTTTTGCGATTTCTGACTTTTTGACTACTCTACTACTCCTGGGTTGGTTTGGAAGAACTTCTTGATTAGTGTCGGAAAGAAGATCGATTGCCATCAAAAAAATTGTTTTATGTAAAATGGCAATTTTCTTGCTAACTGTACTTTATTTTTTTATTAAATCTGTGAACGGGTATAAACATTTTGTGAAAAAATTACGGATTGTTACCTAAGACTACTTTTGTGTAGCTGCAGCTCCCCTTACTGCCCCGTTTACCGTTTCCACCCTGTATTACCAACTACTTATACCGAGGAAAACTGATTTTCTTGAGTTTCGCTATTTTGGGCGTATTCACTTCAAAAATGAAATTTCAAGAAAATTGAGAAATTACATTTACCTGTATTAGATTTGATGTATTTACAGCAACTTTTAAAGGTTTCCACTTCGATGGATTTTATTCTATAGGTGTATGAAGTTAATTAATTTTAAACACAAAACCCTCTTTTTTACGTCTCTGGTAATTAAAAAAAAAATCTGATACAGGTATTTCTTTATTTTTAATAATAAGTATTTACTCTGAGTTTCATGAATCTAGAGCAATCTAAAATTTTTTTTTCATACAAACTTTACCCCCCCTTTTCACCCCCTTTTTCCACAAATTTCCATAATTTCTATAGCCTAAATGTTATTCTGGGTTTATTTAAATAGATTAGTGAAGTTTTCATCATAATCCGTCCAGCAGTTTTTACGTGATGCGCGGTCAAACAAACAAACAAACAAACACGAAGTTTTAAAAATGGTTTTATTATGTTCAGTTACTTATGTTAAGTCACCCTGATCGGTTTTTTTTTAAATCTTCAATGTACAGATTTTATGGTCTCAACGATTTTATTATATGTATAGATGTAGATATTTGTCATCGTAGTGAAAGGATTAGCCAATCCACCACAGTGGATTACCCAGAGTGCGTAACAGGAGGTCGGAGGATACATCGCACGAGGAGGCTCATTTCATGCATGTGAGCGAGGTGCGCGTGGCTGGTTTTGGGCTAAACATATAACATTTGAACTTTTTGCCATCTACAGTGAATCTTGGTTAAATGGGACCTGGATAAGTGAGAAACCTCCATAGCTGGAACTCATGCTGAGGTTCCGACATTTATGCCTGGATATCTGAGACTCTGGGTAAGTAGAAAACCAATTTGCAGGTCCCTTGAATGTCCCAGTTCTCCAGGTTTCACTGTATATGCTAAGAAGAAGAACAACTACTGAGTCTTTATTTAGGAGGAGTTTTGTATAGTCTTCTAATAATATTAGCATTTTCAAACTTGTTTTAGAAATACATAGTTAGCCCCTAAGCTTAATTAATATCTCCAAGGTATCTAAATAGTGTGCTTTATTCCCGAAGGGAAGCCGGCAAGAATCGGCTTATTTTGTGCCTTCGGGCCTGGTATCCATAATATTAGGTTTTCTCCTTTGTCTAACTTTGTCTTTGTCATTGTGTAGTATTTGTTTATACAGGAAGATAAACAAATACTACACAATGAATATGATCAGCATACCTAACGATCGATACGGAAACACCTCATTGACATTTACATACATTGATTGTAATTGTTTAAATTAGCGTTTGCAATTAAAAATGGTTCAAATAAAATCTAAGGACACAGAAGAACCTAATTGTAGATCTATGGGGGTTCGGTCAGTGAAGGAATTCAATAAACAAATATGTGTATAATATCTCTATAGTACATCATCATCTGTCTAACCTTCACCCAACTATGCTGTTGGGGTTGGCTTCCAGTCTAACCGGATGCAGCTGATTTCCAGTACTTTACATGGAGCGAATGCCTACCTGACCTCCACAATTCAGACAGTACTGGGTAACACGAAACCCCTTGGAAGACTCTTGTCAGACTTTCGGGCCAGTGCCTACTCAACGACTGTCAAGGATCTACAATTGACACCAAGGACCGACGCCCTTGAGGAAACTTGGTATATAATGGGTGGTTACCCATCCATTGACCAACCTAGGCAAGCACGGCTTAACCTGAAGATTGACCCAGTCGGCTGTTATTATTTAGCCACGAGCTCTTCTCGACAGTACAATGGAAACATTATAATACCTAAAGTATAATAGAATAATGTAGCGTCCCATTGTAGAAGTTTCCCGACGTTGCGCGGGCGCAGGGCAATTATAATGCAATCTGCGCAACGGAAGCGTTCTTGTAATGTTGTCTTCATTACGCTATGTAGAATGGGGTACTGCGACAGAGGATACAGCTAATTACCTCTTTTTATGCAAGTTGATTGATTTGTCAACGTATTACGTCTTTTTGAAGGAACATTGTAACTTGTTTTTTTTTTTGTTATGTGGGACGCATTTTAAATATTGCTGACTTGCGGACGTCACGCGGTTTCACATGGATAGTTTCCATTCTGGTGGGGAGTACGGGGATAAAATATAGCCCATGTTACTTGCTGATAATCTAGCTATCCATTGCTGAAAGAATTTTTCAAATCCGTCCAGTAGTTTTTAAGTTTATTCGTAACATACAATAATACAAAATTCTCATCTTTATAATATTAGTATAGACTAACTGTTGCCCCAGTTCTTAGATGCTTGAAATTATTATGTAAAATATAACCTGCGTTTGGTTCGGATTTTGTTACCAATTTTAAGGGTTTGAATTTTTTTGCACGGAATCCTAATTCTTATTCTAAAATTATTATATTTCTATATGAAAATGAAAAAATGAAAAATGAAAAATGTTTTATTTGTTTTACAAGTAAACTTAACAACTAGTGATTGAAGCCTCCTTTTAAGCAAAAAAGCCTGTGTTAGGAGACTCCGCTCTTCCAAAACTTAAAAATATTAACATAAAATTACTTGTTTTAAGTGTTATAAAAACAGGCGATTCAAAATAAAAAGAGATAATTAAAACCAGACAAGAAGCATGCAGATGTGTGAGAGAGAGTAGGGGTGTGTGAATGTGAATATGAGGGTGTGTGAATGTGACTATGACTATGAAGGTGTGTGAAAATGGAGGTGTGTGAGTGTGAATACTGAGGTGTGTTACTGTGAGTATAAAGGTGTGTAAATGTGAAGTTGAATGTGAGCATCTGTGTGTGTGAAAGTTAAGTGATAGTGTGAGGGTTTGTTAAATTTAATGTAAAAGACAGAGTGAGTGTAAGTGGCAATGAATGAATCAGACTGTATACGTACAAATAGGAATGATGAGGACATTAAGTGTTAGGTTTTATTTATTCCAGTAGCTTCTCCGTGTCGTCATAAGTGAGTGGTTTTATCCAACTAGACACTATTTTTTTACAGTCAGTTAATTGTTTATTGTATATGTAGATCTCTTTGTTTACTCGATTGTAAAGCTGAGCTGAGCGTTTGTCGTATTGAATACGGGCGAGCTTGGTTTTAGTTTTAGGAAGTACAACTATATCTTTTCTTCTTTTGAAGGTTAAGCTGGGATCAAACTTAAGAGTTTTATGTTTCCTGAGAATAGTTTTAATTATATACAGTTTGCGGACAGAGTGTAAGTTACTTATTTGATAAAGACTTTGTGTAGGGTACCTTAGGTTTTTGAAGTACATTAATTTAATTAGAGCCCGTTGACCCCGCTCAAGGTCTATGAATTTAGTCTTAGCCGCCCCACCCCAAATGGGGATGCAATATACTAAGACAGACTGGACTATAGCTATGTATATTTCATTATGTAGATTTCTGGGTTTATTTGTTTTGGCGGTTATTTTATTTGGCACAATATGCCTTAAATTTTTGAAAATCCAACTCAGTTTTCTAATTCTGTTGGTAACTAGTTCAAGATGGGAGTACCAAGATAATCTTTGGTCAACAACAATACCAAGATATTTGGTTTGGGAAACTTTGACTAATGTTGGACATAAGCAGTTAATTGAGTCGTCACACTCGTGTACCTTTATAATAAAGTCGGATTTTGGTTGTGTCCTGTGTGATATGCTAAAACATATGTAGTTTGTTTTAGCTGTGTTAAGTGTAAGTAAGTTATTTGAGAGCCATTTAGCAATTTGAGTCATACCAGCTTCAGCACTTCTAGCAACATCGTCCCAAGACTTCCCAGAAAAGACTACTGCCGTATCGTCAGCGTAGGAAAAAACTTTAGCGTTATTTATTTTAAGGTTGCAAAGGTCATTAATATAAAGAAGGAATAAAGTAGGGCCTAGCACACTTCCCTGAGGCACACCAAAAGTGACTTTTGCATCGTTACTAACGTATTCTCCTACCTTAACTCTTTGTTTCCGGTTCGAGAGGTAGTCGGTAAACATTTTAAGTGGAATTCCTCTTATACCTGACGCTTCTAATTTGTTTATGAGGATAGGAACAGAGACGGTGTCAAACGCTTTTTTTAGGTCCAGAAAAACCGTCAGACATTTGTTACCGCTATCCAGATTACCAGTCACTAGGGAGGTAAGAGCAGTAACTGCGTCTTCGGTTGATAATCCCGGCCTGAATCCAAATTGCGAGCTGCTTAAGATGTTAAATTTGAGTAGAAATTTTAAGAGCCTTCTGTTAATAAGCTTTTCGATAATTTTCGATATGGCTGGCAAGATGGATATCGGTCTGTAATTGTTGACATCATCTCTGTCCCCACCCTTGTGAACAGGAGTGATTATAGATTGCTTAAGTGGTGCAGGGAAGCTGCCCTTTGCAAAGCAAAGATTGGCCAAGTGGGTTATTATGGGAACAATATCTTGTCTAATATGTTTTAAAAATCTTGTGGACACGTTGTCCCACCCGGGTGCACTGTCAGACTTTAGGCTCATCAAAACCCCATCGACTTCTTCGTTATCCGTATCCAAAAGAACAAACGAGTTTGTCTGTGTAGATAGTGTTTCAGAATTAAAAGTACTTAAGTTGTGTGCTGAAGGTTGAACTTTTTGGGCTAGCTCTTTGCCAATATTTGCAAAGTAGTCATTAATGAAATTAACAGACTCAGTTGAATTTGATCTCATTTGTAATAATTCAGTGTTATGACTTTTTGTATTATTTGTGTAAGTTAAGGTTTTAATGTTTTGCCACAATAATTTATTATTTGTAACAGAATTAGCTAGTAGCTCTCTTTCAAATTTTCTTTTTAACTTTTTTATTAGGTTATTACAGTAGTTGCGATATATTTTCATTTGCATTTGGTAAAAGCTGTTGTTATTTATTTATTTAGGTTCGTAGACCGTACGGGCAATAATGTCACAATAAGAAAAACTTATTGTTCCTTCTATAAAAATAAATTGTGAAATACCTGCACACTTTTCAGTTTTTCCGGGCACATTTAAAAAAAAAGCTATACAAATCTAAGGACACCTTTTTAGGGTTCCGTTGCCAATGGCAAAAAACTGAACCCTTATAGATTCGTCATGTCTGATGTCTGTCTGTCCGTCCGTATGTCACAGCCACTTTTTTCCGAAACTATAAGAACTATGCTAATGAAACTTGGTAAGTAGGTGTATTATATGAACCGCGTCATAATTTTCACAGATAAATAAAAAAAGTAAAAAAAATAGGGGGTTCCCCTACATAGAACTAAAACTCATTTTTTTTCTCATCAAACCCATACGTGTGGCGTATCTATGGACTTCAAAAATGATATCGAAGTTTCTAATTTAATTTTTTTTCTAAACTGAATAGTTTGCGCGAGACACACTTCTAAAGAGGTAAAATGTGTGTGTACTGTCCTGTAAATTCTAAAAATATATGATGTAGGTACATTACTATGTAAACTACCAACGAAAATTGGTTTGGACGAGATCTAGTACCTAAGTAGTTTTTTTTAATACGTCTTAAATCGTAAACCGCAATTTACCTTTCCTCTTTACAACGAACTGCAAGAACTTTTAAGCTACTTGCTGTTACGGAACCCTTCATGGGCGAGTCCGACTCGCACTTGGCCGCTTTTTTTCACTTTCCTCAATATTCGAGTAGCCCGAATATTATTAACTAAGAATAGGCATGACAACAGTATCAAAAAATTACGACATGTATCAGATATGAGATATGTATTTGTATGTATGTAAGTATAGTGTTATGTATGTATGATGACATGTCGTCACTCTCCAAGCCCTTATCTAACGTGGAGCCAAATCTTTACAAAACCATTGTCAACTACCTTTATAAGTTCACAGAGTAGCCGCGTCGACGTGGGGTGAAAGTGATAACATTGTGATAACAGCTACCATGCTGACGTGGGTAGTGTGTACCTAGTGTAAACCTCCGCCTGATAAGGACTAGCGGCGCTATTGTTCTTTCTATATTATCTTACCATGTTTAGTCCACTAATATTATCTTAGAGCAAGGTCGTGGTTGGAATTCGCAAGGCGAAACGGTAATCAAGTGGAACGTAAGACAGAAGTGGGTAAATGTTTGACAAAAGTTACTGAATTTTACACTCAAAGCGTAAAATAATGTTCAATTTTTACACTCGAATCTTAAAACGTAAAATATTGTTTGGTATTGACAACACAATCATTGAAAACATGTAAATTAATTTTAGTTTTTCACACAAAACCAGCCTAGTTGTTTTTATTTTGCGTGAAAACCACAACTAAAATTATGATGAAGAAACATTAAATTTTTTGTTTGTTGCGATTTAAGGCGATTACATGAGCTAAACGCGAGTTTTATAATTACTAAAAGTATATGATTCGCTGCTATAAACAAGACCAGAAAAATGTATGATATTCTTCAGTATATATGCTAGCATGATACTGTTTTGAAAACATAGTACAATTTATTTGGCTCGATAAAAAGAAATCACGAACTTATCTCTAAAAATATCTTTCAAACAATAAAAAACATATTACTTAATATGCATGCGATCATTCTGATTTTTTGAAAAATAATTCTACAAGCAATAAATTAGCATGATACTGTTTTAGTTTTTTAATCCTATCAATAGTTTTTTTTGTAAATCGATCGAAACCACTCATTTCGCGCTATTTGACCCGCAGTGGCTGACGTAACAACCACTCTGTAGTGCAAGCTGATCAGAACTTTATTCTAACAGCATTTCAAACAAAGTTTGAACCACCACAAATAGAGTTGCTAATTTAGCTCGTCTAAGCGCCTTAACTCAAGAACTATATATTCAACCGATTTTAGAAATTCGTTTCCACAACCATTGCTCAAATACAAAGTTAAATCTTTACCGAGTAACATAGGCTATTAATGATATTGATATCATGCAAATTAGCCGAGCTGCCGAGCTATCACAATTCTCGCGAACGAAGTCGCGAGCGACGTGCTTAGTTTTTAATAAAAAACTGGTGATCTACCAATCAGCATTGTTTTAATCTTATTCCAGAGCGTGAAAGAGATGGCGCTTGACGTCTTCTATAGCTCCGACTTGTCCTGAGTACAGACATGAGGTCAACGATGGAAGGAGCCAACCCAAAAGAAGCCTATTAACTCGTGACTCAAATAGATTGGGGTCATATGAAGTTGGAAACACCGACGCGCGCGGGTAGGAAATTCTACTCCTTGACTGTTTATCTAATAAAAGATAAGTAATAGGAAAGCGCTTGGTGCGAATGTGTGGAACATCAACAAGGCGATGACCTGCAGTACGTCTGGACTTCTGATGGAAGGAGGGAGATGATGGAATGATTGTTTCGTCGATTGTTTTGATTTTGCTGTATCTATCTTTTGCGTCACCTTTCGTATGCCATCTGCCTAAGCCTTTTCCCAATTATGTTTTGGTCTGCATGCAGTCTAAATAGATGCAGCTGAATACCTGTATTTTACACAGA
Source organism: Xestia c-nigrum (assembly GCA_916618015.1). NCBI lineage: Eukaryota > Metazoa > Arthropoda > Insecta > Lepidoptera > Noctuidae > Xestia > Xestia c-nigrum. The sequence goes on from OU745246.1 coordinate 22,386,931, forward strand.
GCAACTGCCTATCTACCTAATTAGTGCTGGGTAAATACGATACCTCTTGGTAAGACCGGTTGTGAGACTTTTTGGGCCACTGACTACCTGTAACGACTGTCAAAGATCTACAAAGGACAGCCGGGACCGAGGCACGGAGGAAACTCCGGAGTAAGAGTTCCTTTCGTATGCTTTCGTATGTGCATTACAAATAAACGTAGATAAGCCAGTTTTTATGCCATCTTTCTCTATCATATAAATTCCTGACCACAGTCCAAACCCCAATTTAGGAATATAGTTCGGCTTATTCATCCATCAAATGTCAAAGGTTAAATTGTCTTTAAAAGATCGCTTTTAGTGATAAGATCGCCCGTTGTGTCACCCCTTGTAATATGTTTAACATTTTTTTAACCTGAAATTTTGATGATGTACATAATGAAGAGTATTCTATTCTATTTTATTCAGACGGTTTTAATAGGTATTTCTGTCAAAAAAATATAATTGATAACATCACTGTTAACTTACACTTAACAGTGATGCGTTATTTTATTTATTGACCTTGTATATAAATATATCATAATTATATTCATAAAATGAATAAGACTGCCAGACAAAGTACAGAGGTAAATGAGGACAGAGGTGATACGTTTGATAACTATTTCCTTAACTATTTTTACGTATTCGGTATAAGTTATATCAAACTACGTTGTTGCGAGTAGTCAAAAGACGAAAGTCTGACATCCAGTCTTTCCAAGGGATATCGTATTACCCAGTTACTGTGTTGTGGAGGTCAGATTGAGCAGTCGCTTCATGTAAAATACTGATAGACAGCTGCAACCGGTAAGACTGAAAGCTGACCCCAAAACAGTTGGGAAAAGGCTAGGTCGATTATGAAGTAATATCAAAATAACTCTTAGAAATCTAGATAAATATGACATTTATGCCCCACATCAGATCACTGCAAAACTTTAGCAAAAAAAATTCAGCCCCATTTATTTGGGTCTACTGCGGGTGTTGAAGTTATGACACGAAACAGCTAGTGGCGGTACTTTCTACTAAATACAACTACACGGCCACATATCTAGCCATACATTTCCAATATTACATGACCTGGCTATGTTATATACATTTTCCGTACAATGAGATATCCGCACAAACTGGTTTTGCATATGCGTACAAGCCTAAAAGCTTGGCTTGCCCTTATAAGGTACTCTCAATCTCGTATAATGTTAGGCTTCTATAATCTATCATGGAGTTTAGGTTTCCGCACTTAGTCCGTAAGATGGACAATTGTGCGTGAGCCATGGTGGCCAGTTACTCCAACCAGCCCACCTCCCTCCAGAAGCAGATTAAACTTCCCGGTGTCCTCAGGACATCCAGAAGTAATCTTGGCGTTCCCAGGGTCTTGTAATGTTCGGCTTTCTCAACAGTCTGCATGCCCGCCTTGGCTTGCCGTATTGTTGAGCCCTAGGCACACAACTGAACAGCTGATATTTTTTTCGCGATTACGATGTTGGTCCACTGGGGACCAAACCTTATATATGTCACCGTAAAATTGTCAAACACGTTATATTACAATGTAACGTGTTTCTCTCTAGCGATATTGTAAAATCTCGAAATATTGTCAACTAAACATACGAAAGTATCTCTGCCCCCATAATTGGTTGGGGCACCCCCCCGTTAGGTTAGTTAGGTTCCTTTAAACCCTGCACTCGGAAATAGGGGGACGCGCGAAGCGGGGCTCCGTCGACTACGCTTTTTAGGGGAATATAAAGTGTTTTAAGGTTAGGTTATATTAATCGGTATTTCTCAGGAATGGTACAATATCTTTTCATGAGAGTTGTACCAATGGGCAAGGGGGACCCCTCCTTCCCTGCACACCGCGTGAGTTGACTACCATCGCATGCATTTCACGAAAAATAATACGTTTTGTTGAAGCAATATGTTCATTTGTCAATTTTTCGAGTTTTTACAATATCGCTAGAGATATTACAATACAACATTATTTTTTGTTTATAAGTACTAAACCCGAAAAAGGGTCATTGTACTTATCATTTTGAACAACTTTTTTTACGGGATGAACCTTGAAATCGCGAAAAAAAAATCAGCTGTTCCCTACATTTATGTTCGCATAACTCGTCAAAATGTAGGGAACAGCTGATTTTTTTTTCGTGATTACATACAATACATATACATAATTAAACGTTCAAACTTTGACGTTGTTGACATCATTTTTTAATGGCGTTTCACTGTTTAACTTATCGGAAATCCTGTGTGTAAGGCCTGCAGCCAGGGGCAAATAAACTAAGCAACAGCGCGCTAAGGGCACCCCCTGTGGGTACGGGCCTCGGCTTAGGGCGTCGTTGGGGGGTGGCAGTTAGGCGCTTCACCCACAGGCACCGCGCCCCGTCGCGTAGGGCGGGATGGCAGATTTTACCATTGTATGCAAGTATGATGCATACAATGGTAAAATTCGTCGTTCGGAACGCATCTTCAGTGGGTGAACCGCCTAAAGGGACACACTTATTATTATTTTGGGTTTGAATGGGAAATCATCAAATGACTTCACTCACTTAGGCGGAGCGGGAGGGAGTGTCAGACTCTTACTGACTAAAACCCAGCCATGTTCCTTCCTCGCCCTTTATGTTCCGGGGGCGCGGTATCTCTTTCGAACAGGCCCGCAACCCCGGTAAAGGGACACACTGGATCTGAATTTCATGCTTAGGGAGAGATTTAAAACAACACCATCGCGGATTGCTCAGCATCGACAGCATCGCGGGCTGGCTCGAGATAAGAGTCGGAGGGATGACTTCATTACCCAGACAAGTAATTTTCAATAGAGTAGTGGCGATCGTCTCGTCCTACAATAATAGGGTTTTCATCGTTTTAGTTTCCACAATAAGTTTTAATAAAACATAATATTGAATGTAACACTATGTTTTATCACGCAAGTGCAGATAATTGATAGGATTACCTGATATCGTACATAAAATATATGTCAAACATAAAACATTATGATTGTTAAGTGAAAGAACATATGTTAATTAATTGCTTTTCTAATTAAGTATAAGTATAGATTTGATGATGATAAAATATGGGTATGTAAAACCGACGCTATTTAGGGTGACTGATCGTATTCTAATTGACAGTCACCATAAATATATGCTTAGTGATCATTTGAAAAAAACAAAAGTTCTTATTTAATTGAAATCAGAAGGATATTTGTAAACATGGAAATATACAAACAGTAACAGTAGATGATTGATGAAGATTCTATATCATTGACCAGGCAGTTGCTTCATCTACATTAATATTATATCAATAGGTAAAGATTGTATGTTTGTAAGTTTGAATGCAGGTTAATCTTCGGAACTGCTGACCCGATTCCAACATTTTTTCATTTGGGAAGTAAATTCCCCAAGTAACACATCAAAGCAGTATATCGGCCCGCTTACAGCATTTCCGTGTTGTTTTGGCATTTTGAGTTAGCACTATGATAGCATTACAGACGTTTATACGGCTACTGTAATGCTTATTTGGGCACAAATTGTATGGCTTTAGGTCATAAATAAGTTCACACTTAGTTGTTTAATTGCACTACAGTTGCATTATATTAGCATAATTGTGACCAAATAAGTTGCGAATCGTATTAAAGAAGCATTATTCTGGTCAAGTAAGTTGCCAATGGCATTACAAAATCATGAGACTAGCATTAGATTGTTCTAAAATAATGATTGAGGCTATTTAAGTGTTCACAGTTAGACCTTAAATAAACTCTACATCATTGCAAATACATCTGTAATACCATGACACAAATGTTGTAATACAATAACGTTGTAACTTAAGTATTTTGTCTAGCAATATAATATGGACGGAGACGGTCAAAACTGAGTGCATGACACCATACTTGTTTGCATCAAAACAAAATACTGGATACGTTTTTTACTTCTTTCTTATTTAATGCCTTCAAATATTAAACGCAATGTAGTTTACTGTAAATGTATATATAAGTTTCATTCAAAATTTTCAAGCGCCCTCAATATTTTGTGGTTTTGATATAAAATGTAATATAAAGATATGTGTCAAAAAACTAAAACAATTGTTTATTCTTAGTATAAAACAAATTTTCCATAATAAAAGTAATAGTATTGGTTGGGCAGTATACATTTAAGCTATATCATTATAATATGGGCCTATTGATTTTATAAATAGGTCGGAATGATAATATTTTTTGGTTATAAAATATTTACAAAATGGTGTCGGTCCATAATAGCTCGGTGATACCCTAATTAATGCCGTCAGCAGTATAAATTCTCACACGTGAACGATTATTAAGCCAGAGGCCAGAGAGAAGACTTTTGATGAACCACTGTAGTGCCATTGTCTATAGAGTTGTTTTATATGGGTTCACCGGCATACCAGATGATTTAAATTGTCCATAATTTAAAAATCTGAATGATGCAAATGACACAGGCATGGTAGCACCACGGACAGCCGTAGTTCAAAATCAAGAAGTCATGAAAATAAAAAAATCTACTTACCATAAATATTTATGTTGTTTTGTTAATCATACAATATGTAATTCTCCCCAATATGGCCGACAAATGGTTTTACAAAAACATTAAAGTGAACGTATATAAAGCTTTACGCATTACAATAACTCACAGGTGATTTTTACAAATGCAAGCATTACATTGGTTCACGTTTATGCTGATCACCAGTATTAGGCTTTTACTTAGCTTAGCACTTAAAAGTGCTAAAAAAGTGCCAACGGCACTAAACACAGCCCAAAGCAGTATACCTGATTTACGTGGAATTATAATGGTACAAGTTTATGCTATTAAGCGGCCGTAGGTATTATGTTACTGCTTAAAATACTATTGTAAACCCTGAGTCACTAAGAACAGCTGAAAGCTGTATGCTGGATTTACGTGGCATTATAATGAGTCACGTTCATGCTCTTAAACAGTCTGTAGCATTTATTTGACTACTTAAAATGCTATTGTCGTTCCAAATGCAGTAAAAACAGCTGAAAGCAGGACAGTTGCATTGTGGTTTGATGCACTAAATCTAAAGGCTTTACAAAAGCATTTTCTTATAGCTTTATCCAACCGTTATACATCGTAGAGCATAATAATGGTTTTGAAATGCCAATATAAAGCGTACAGAGGCTCGGTGAACTTTTATAAGAGTTTATACGGGCCTTAAGTTCGACATAAGGAAACTAGTAGTTGTTAATAATGCTTCCTGTGTTACTTGGGTCATCCTCGAGTGTCATATACAAAAATTCAGACAGGGCAAACGCTGGTAGTTTACATCCGCACCAAAATAAGTTATAAAAGCTGTAGAGTTTATTTGTTAAGAGGCCTGCGAAGCATGCGTAGTTCATACAAACGTAATTCCAAAATAATTTGTTCTTAAATCAAACGTATTCCTAATGTAGTATGTATTTTTTCGATTGGATTACAGAGTTCGTAGTTTCCCAAATATATATATTTTGATTGGACACTGATTTAAACAAGAGTTCTGAGAAAAATAAGTTTTCTATAGAAATTTTAAATTCCTCATATCTTGTCTTTGTATCATTGTCTTTTCAAAATGTAAATTTGGGAACATAGATATTCTGTAATACAATAGAAATTACACACTACCTTAAAAATATGTTTGATTTATAAATTATTTTGGTATTAAGTTTCTATGAAATAAACATGCTCCGTCGGCCCCTTAATCTCAGAAACTACTGGTTAGAATTGAAATAATATTTAAGTGTTGGATAGTCCATTTATCTAGGAAGGCGAAATTTAAATTTTCTTACGTTTTTTTGCAATTTGCAGGACAGTGCTAAGTTGTATGTTGATAAATATATCGGTCGCGACTGTAAGACGTATTCAATTACAGAATTATAATCACCAAATTCATCAATACAACCCTCAAAGTTCATAAAGTCGAAGGACTATAATAGGCTATAATATAACATCACGCTACGATCAATAGAAGCGAGCATCAACGAAAACTGTATCTCCCTTATGTGACGCAGACGAAGTTGCGCGGATCAGTTAGTTAATAATATGTCGGTCGCCTAATATCAATATTTTCCTATGCTTTGTTGCGCACGTGATTTATTGGCGCCATCGTGGTTCCCAATTTGTCCGTGATATCAATTCTGTCAAATTCTCCACTTAAGTGTCATAACATTGAACTGCGTTAAAGGCCGCACGAGGCTTAAATCGGAACTCAGTTATACCGCTATTGTTCCCGTGGTATACCTACCAAAGCCCTAGCGAAGTCACGGTATAGTGCGAAAAAGCACCTGTATAAGGTAAGAATGGAAGCAGAGTCCAACATAGTTTGTAAAAGGCTCGGCAGATGAGAATGATAGTATTAAACCTTTAACTTTTTCGTTTACAGTAACATGCCAAGCCTTAAACACATCCACAAGTGGTATTCCAAATATTATTGTTGCACTAATCATTGTCAAAACATGATTAAATCACTTTGCTGAGCTAATAGCTGTTTTGTCTGCATGTTTATCTGAAAGTGACATAATATGACGAATCTACATTCTTTTCGGCCGTTAACGCTTCAGTTGTGGAAGAAATTTTCCAAATCCTACTAAAAGTAGAATAGTAAAAAATGCAATGGATAATCTGTCTCAGACATCATAGATATGATATCTTAATTCATTTAATAACAGAATGTTGACAGCCACCTTCAGGTTCTAGAGAAAATCTAGATATTAACGAATCTCTTAATATCTGCAGTTACTACGTCAAACTTGTCATAAAGTAATAGTGATGTTTCCGAATTATCTTTTAGGAGTGTATAATTCATTGAATTTCAATATTAATATTGAGCTTCATCAACATTCCAAAGAAAGCTGAAACTTAATCAAATAATCAATTATACAAACGGCCTAACTAAAAAATGGTTTTAAAATTGTTTTCTTAGTTAGCCCGTATTTCCCCACTCCTGAGCGAAGGCCTCCCCACTTTCATTCCACTTCTATTAACGATGGTAGGTATGTTAAATTAATTAAACTAACTACTATAAAGGGTGTAAAACACCTCTTCACGAAGCCGAAAGACACTGTTCCTGTTCCATCATTCTGATATTTTCTTTGTTCTACGCCATACCTGGGAACCTTCTAATTTCGGAGATATGGGAGGTCAAAGTTACAACTTTTTGACAAGTTTTTTTTGTAAGAGTTTATCTTTTAACACTTCCACGACCCCCGTACTATTCAATCCATCCATCAGCACAATGTTTTAAGTGCGTTACATTGAGTTCTACCACAAAACATGATTTACAACCTAAAAAAAAAGTTGTTTCCCACCAATATTTTTTGCATAAAGTTACTTAGTTTGATGTACAGAATGCTTGGTTAACGGCTTTGTGATGAGGTGGTTTACACCCTGTATAAGGTCATCAAAAAAACGCCTTCTCAACGCGCTGTGTGTTTCATCAAAGACAGTTAAGACAGTTTGAAAAGTCATAAATAGCGAGACTAACATGAAAAAAATACGTAATACTAGCTATACATTAGATACCTACAGCATGTGGTCCTAAAAGCTCTAATCAGGAAGTAGCTCAGGAATTTGTACATTTCTTTACCGATATACCGTTAAAAACTATGGAGGCTCTAAATTCTTCTTCTGAAGTCTCAATTTTATTAAAAGCGAATGTATCTGGATGCCAGGCTGAAAGCATTTGATTGTGTAAATCACGACACATTACTTTTGATTTTGAAACTTGACCATTACGGACTAGGTAAACTTGCACTTAGTTTGGTAAAATCTTATTTAAGTGATATACAACAATATGCTCAAATAAATGGTGTTCATTCACAGGGCTTAAAAGTAAAACTAGGGTACTGTGGCGCGTGTGTCGGGTAGTTCCCTTCAAAAAGGTTGAGTTGAATGGTGCTGATACATGCGTCATGTTCGTGAACGGCCGCTGTCGGTTGGGACTGGTCAGCTCTTGGTAGCCACGGATTTTTTTGAAGTAATTATTTTATTTTTGAATTGCATTTGTTTGTTTTTACTATGGACACTTATCGTGCACATCTTGCTACATTGTTCTCACATAATGCACCATCTCAACATGAATAACGTAACCAAGATTTTGGAACAACATCATGATTTAAAAGAGTGTCCTTAGAGTTTCTTGCCCGTTCTTCTCCATAGAGATCTACGCTAGGGAATGGGCAACTACAGTACTTTCACAGTTTTATGTCTGGCCTACTTGGAATAAACACTGTACACAGTACAATTTTAAAATAAGAATAATCTATTGACAACTATAAAATATCAAATTAGTACAAAAACCACTTAAACTAGCCTAATAAAATATGTACAATTTAATATGAGGGAAGATAACATAATCAAATCACAACTTCTAGAAGTTTTTCTGTGTCTGTTTAATTAATTATCGCTGTATAATCCGATACAACAATACTACATTTTTTTAACTTAAACGTGCTTAAACTAAAGAAGTTTAGTATCCCTATCTTGTTGAGTCAAAAAATACAAAAAAGGTTCTAAAAACACATAAAATCAATTAGCAAACGCATGTCTAGTTTGCTAGGCTTTGTGCAAACCAGGTCCTTCCAGAAGGAAGGACCTATCGGAAGCAACTGGGTCGTAGTGAACTGTAGTGCCTGTGTAGAATTATGTGAAGAATAAATAACTGCCGTACTGATAGTATGTTACACGCTTTGTAAAGCTGGTGTATAAGAATCCAGTCAAGCCTTAGTTTCTCCTAATGCCATCAGCTATCTGCCTGAAAACGTGTTGTCAGAATCGGTACAGCCGTTTCTGAGATTAACCGGAACGAAGAAGAGGAAGAAATTTTTTTTTTTGTTATAAGCACTGTATTATAATATCCTTTCATATGCATCAATAAAAAGCTGTTATTATGAAATTACTAAGATAATTTTTTATTTGCATGTATTGATAATATTTGGGACTATTTTTACTTGCACTTTTATCACAGATTCGGATATACATATTTATTCTGATTGGGGAGGTGCTTGACCCATATTGGGGAGCCCTCGAGCTCGACACGTTAATTAAAATGGCAGCCTTGGGGAATTTGGGTTTATTTGCAATCAGATGGTGAGTTCGACGAACTTGCTCATAAACAGGCGTCCTTTTACATATTTGTCGTAAAATTTACTTGACCTACACCATGGATGAAGTTTATTTGCCTATGGATATACATAGAATGTAACGGGATGCCCGTAATACTCGTATTTTTGGCGGAACGATCAAGACGTTCCTATTAGAGGGTGACTCCGTACGAATGGGTAAGGAGTTTTCAGTTGCTGTAGTTTATTCTGTAACGTTTGTAAAAGAAGAATATAATATAGAAGTATCTAGGTACTTTAAGTACGTTATAATCTGGAGAATTAGCTAGTATTCTTCCGCGACCGCAACCTCATCACGAAGCCGTCAACCAAGCTTTCTGCACATCAACTTAAGTAACTTTACGCAAAAAAAAATGCCGTGAAACAACATTAGTTTTTTGGGTGAAAAATCGCGTTTTGTGGTAGAACTCAATGTAATTCACTCAAAATATTGTGTTGATGGATGGATTGAATGGTACGGGAATCATGGAGGTGTTAAAAGTAAAAATCTTACAACAAAAGCTTGTCAAATATTTGGACTTTGACCCCCAATATCTCCGTAACTAGAAGGTACGGTGTAGAACAAAAAAATATCGCAATGACGGTGAGAACAAAGTGCCTTTCGGCTTCGTTAAGAGGTTTTTTCAACCCTTTATTACTCTAAAAACCAAGTAACTACAATGTCATGTGCCAACAATAAAAATCAAACAAGACACCACATCCCACACAGGAAGGTAAATCTAAAACGAAGAGTCAATTAAATAAATATTCATCGCCGTGGACAGTAATAAGCCGCCTGTACAGAATACTGATGAGCAGGTACATTGTAATTAGCAGAAGGAAGCAGGGAGACAAACGGAAGGAGAATGTATGATGCGCATAGCGGTAGACGGGTTAGGTTAGACGACCTAGACGCTAATTTGGAAGAGGAACTAGGAAGACATGATAATGGAGGTTTTGGAAGCCATAGAACCGTTAAGGACCTCATTGTGCATTCAGGAAGATACTGATTAAAAAATGCAGCAAGGATCTTAACTCATCATTTAGATTGGATATTGTTACTTGTATCGTATTACCCAGTAGTAACTGGGTTTTGGAGATCAGATAGGCAGTCGCTCCAAGTAAAATGCTGGTTTTCAGCTACATCCGATTAGACTGGAAGCCAACCTCAACATAGTTGGAAAAAGGCTGGGATGTGATGATAGTTACATGTTTTAAAAACGTTTGCTACACATTTAGATTGAAAGAAGAAAGAAAACATATTTATTTGGCTTATGCCGCAAGTACAGTAAAACAATTTATGTGCAATGTTGTGTACATTGCACACAGATTGTTTTACTGTGTAGTGAAACGAACGTTTGCTATCTCAAATGCACGAACACCCATGGCAGACCTGCGTACCAAGAATCTGAAAGTCTGTAATATGAACTTACAGATGCACTAGTGCACCTTCTGAGAAATTCCAACAGCGTCTGACGCCAATTTACGTTGCATACACGGGACAAGTGTGCACACCAATTCTCCGGCGTTGCATCGCATACGTTGCGTACGTGGGCCCAGTTTGTCTCTCGCTTTATTGTTGTTTGTGTGCATCGTTGATTTTGAAAATTATGTGTAATGCCTCTGTTGCTAGCCGCTGCAGTAATGTAGGTACTTATTATCTGTGGAGTGTGGATCATCTTCATTTTGAAAATGTTGAGAGTTTGTGTTGTGTTTTAAATTGTTAATCTGTGACTGAACGATAAAAGAAAAAACCGACCGCTCAGTTCAGAATTTTTGGCGAGTGTAAATTTGTTCGGTTTTAAATGACTATTTTTCTCGCACTCGAAGTGAAAAGTACAGTTTGTAGGTTAGTTTTTGACGACCTGAATGGCGTAGTGGTAGTGAGGCTACCTTACGTTCATAGGGTTCGAATCCCGGTAGGAGCAAATGTTTGTGTGATGAGCATGGACATTTGTTTCCGAGTCATGGATGTTTATATGTATAATAAGTATGTATTTACAAACAAAAAAGTATATCAACTATCTAGTGTCCACGACACAAGCTTTACTTAGTGTGGTATTAGGTGGCGCTGTGTGTTAATGTCCAGCGATATTTATTATTTATTATTATTAGTTTGCACCTCGAGACTAAACGCCAACTTAAAATACCCTCGCTTTTATTGACTCCCTCCCAAGCACGGGAGTCCAACCACGTCGGATGTATTACGGCTTCGTTTAGTCCCTCCTTATAAAATATACTATTAAACGCCTATATTGTACCTGTACAAATACTAGGTATAGACAGTGTATGTTGACTTCGCAGATAATGAGCAAAAGGAAGCAGTGATATAAACGGAAGGAGACGAGCTGATGCGCATGTGAATGTGCCAGGTCGCGACCTAGAGCCACATATGGAGGTCACAGAAGGAAGGTGCCGCTTTGGAAAGTTAAACGGGTAATGTATATCCTCTTGGCAAGCATACGATCTCGACGGATGAGTGTCGGTGTATGTTGTTACCAGCCTTTTACTTACTTGGTATTGTTTGTGCCATCATTTATTTATTTATTAAAACTTTATGCACAAGTAAAAACTGTACAAAGGCGGACTTAATGCCTTGGGCATTTTCTACCAGTCTACCTTAGGGTGATGCAGAGACAATACACAGTAGGTGCAATAACAGAAAACAAATAAGTACGAAAATATTTAAAACTGTAATAAAATATAAGAATAGATACTTATATACATACATAAAACATAAATACCTATACATAATATATATATATATATACGTAAAAGTAATGAGAGGTAAAATAAAAAAAAAACTACAACAACTTAGTTCTGAGACGAATCTGCCAACGTCTTGCGTATGTGTTCTCGAGCTTTCACTTTAAATGTGAACCGATTGGATACTGTCCTGATATTCTGAGGGAGCGCATTCCAAAGGAAAACCGCCTGGACAAAGAAAGAAGATTTTATAAAACCCGAGCGATGAGAAGGACATCATCTGTCTAGCCTTTTCCCAACAACGTTGGGGTCGGCTTCCAGTCTAACCGGATGCAACTGAATACCAGTATTTTACATGGAGCGACTGCCTATCTGACCTCCACAACCCAGCCAATACCTTCTGGGTAATACGATACCACTTAGTAAGACTGGTGTCAGGCTTTTGGGGCCACTAACTACATGTAACGACTGCCAAAGATGGACAAATGACAGCCGGGACCAACAGCTTAACGTGCTTTCCGAGGAAGGAAACCCGGTATGTAAGAGAGGTCACCCATCCGCAGACCAACCTAGGCAAGCACGGCTTAACCTAAAGATCGGCCCGTGCGGCTGTTATTATTTAGCCCCGACCTCCTCTCTGGTATTTTGTGTGTACAGAATGTTTAATAATGTGACCCACTCGCTTGGGTAGTAAATTCACGTAGATCACTTTATTGGATTTATGTAGATTTGAGAGGAATTCCCTCTTCTATTAAATTTCTCGCAATATGGAAAACAGGGCAAGGTACGGATCAATTGATAAATCAGACGTATCACCGATAGGCTATCATCAAGACGTCTTATAATCAGTTGATTGAATTTTGGTGTTCTATAAACTATACAAGGAAACTGCAAATCAGTAGATAGATAACATTGATCCACATTATCTGCTACATACAATTATCACAGATAACTATGGAATGTCTGCTTTGTCATCGAGAAATAGACGTCAATACGAAAAACCGAGTAATTTAGCAACTCGCCCCACATATCCGCGGACTCTAGTTGCAAGTACTTCCCGTATTTGCAACGGCAGAAAAATACAAAATTCAATAAGATGAAGAAAAAGAACTTTTGTATCGTGATTTTGAAGCTGAGAAAATATTGGGGGTTAACTGGATTAATTTATTAGATGTGTGGTATGATCTGCATTTAGCGCAATAATTATTCTTCATCGGCTATCGTGCGTATGCGCATTTTACAGTTCACCTGAGTAAAATTCCTGTTATTTATCAATAAGCATGTACCTTAGTACTGTAAGTAATTTGTTTAAATGAATACATCAAAAGAAACAAGTAAGTGCTAAATAAATGGAATAATTAATATAAGTAAGGAGATATATGGGAAGTGGGGGCAAAACCGCCCCAATAACATTCAGTCGATTAAAATATAGAGAAAATAAAGCAATTTACCAATTCTCACGCTTTTATTAAGTAACAATACTATTTGTCTCACACATTTAATTAGTTTTTACGCATGAAAACATCATAAAAAGTGGACAGAGCCTCAAAACTTTAAAAAGATGAAAAACCGATTTTGCCCCTACAGTGGGGCACAACCGACCCAGCACTTTTCGTTAGGGGCACAACCGATTTTTGTCGTTATTGGCAAAAATCACAGATATATTCGTAATCGTCTTCTTCATCCATCCCTGCACAGGCCTCATGAGCCCAACCAGGACATATTGTGCATTTAATCCAACCATCCGTTGACTTAGATTTAGAATATATCTCTTGACAATATATGCATTCACTGTCTTCGTCTTCATCTTCACTATTGCGTTTAGCTTTCTTGATCGATTTTTTCACTGCTTGTGTTTTCTTCCGTTTTAATTCTTTATTTGTAGTAATTTCAGGTGTCTTCTTCCCTTTACATCCTTTTTTGGTTTGGTTCCTTATGTGGTTGTGCCCCTATGTGGTTTTGTCCCCAGGCACTCGTTTTGAAAATTGATGTCCGCTGTGTCTTGTATTTTGAGGTTAGGTTACTAACAAACAATGTAAACATAGCTCAAATAAATGCTCTTCAGATTAGTAAATTACTTAATCATGCAACTAGTAAATCATTCTACTTATTGCATCTAAAAAATTGGTACGTAATTATAAGAAACTTACCAAATTTAACATAAATGCAAATAACTTTTTCTTTACACAACCAACGACACTGACACAACATGACAGGAGAGCGGCCATTGAAAATGTGTGACCCTGCCGAAACAAATGTTGACATTTCAAAAAAAAAACTGTCAAAATGGTAGAAAACGGTTGTGCCCCTATATGCGGTAGTGCCCCCACCTCCCCTACATTGATTTTCCTCTGAAAACATCGTAAAATCAGTTATTGAGGAGAAGACATCAATATTATTTCCGGAATAAAACGAACATGAAAAATATCCATTTCCTGGAAACCACCAAAACAATGCTTTTTTAATAACAATAAGTATACAATGTCATACATATTTCTAGGTTAAAAGCACCCATCATACTATAAAGGAAGTATGTCGTACGACCTGCGCCTTGACCGTGGTTGTTAGCTGCGCTCGCGCATCCTCAACATTCACTCAACGTCATAATCTGTGCGGTCATTATAATACCACAGACAATATGCTACTTGACTTGGCATTTTCCTTGCCAATGCATTCACACACGCTCATTACGTATTCATTCGCGAATTTCTGTCTGAGGAGGTCAGAGTCAAAAGGACTTCAAAATCTCCCCGTTGGTAGACCAACGGGATTTTGAGACTTGCATCCACTAGAGTGGATGCAAGTCTTTCGCTAATATAGCCGAAAAATAATGCGCTATATTGTAAGTAGTATGTTCGTTTGACAATCATTCGAGAATTTACAATCTCTCTAGTTATATTACAATCTAACGTGTTTGACAATTTTACGGTGACATATAATACAGTATGTAAGTTTGTACTTCGTATGTGACGTATTCTTTTTAATCACAAAATGAGAACCAGCTGCAACTTTGGATTATTACAATCCCTTCCCTAACCCTACTTCCCTATCCCTACTATTATATAAATGTGAATGTAAGTTTGTTTGTTACGCTTTCACGCAAAAACTACTCAACCGATCATCATGAAACTTAGTACACATATTCTTGGAGGTATAAGAAGTAACATAGGATAGTTTTTATTAAAAAAAAACCCTCACTCGCAGACGAAGTTGCGCGGGTCAGCTAGTATTTAATACATCTGTCGCATCATGTGGCATTATCTGCCATATTGCTAAGTTATAAGGAATGATAGACACTAAAGTGATCAGATTGCTTGACTGGCTATTCAAGGGATCAAACAAATAGGAATAAGACACTTCAGCTTGATTGGACTGGGCAGGACATGTGTGCCGCATACCTATCGAACGAGCGGTGGGCCCGCAAAAAATCCAGATTGTTACCCTGACACCGTGAGAAGGGCCACAAAGTAGGTAGCGGGACGACCTGGATGTCTTTATAAGGAACTAGCAAGAAGTGGCGAGAAACCAAAGGGAAAAATGGTAGAGGGGCTTGCTGCACAGCCGTGGGACAGTATTTTGCCTAGCTATAATATAATGGATTAGAACCTTCCCCTAAAATCTTACTTCAATTAGGTACTCCTCACAAGTCTTCAATGGGAATGTAAGTAATATGTGTGTGTGTGTGTGTGTGTGTGTGTGTGTGTGTGTGTGTGTTGTGTATGTGTGTAAAAGTATATATGTAGTATATCAACTATCTAGTGTTCACGACACAAGCTTTGCTTAGTGTGGCACTAGGTGGCGCTGTGTGTTAATGTCCAGCGATATTTATTTATTTTATTTTATTTTTTAAGTTATCGTTTGACAAAAATACACACATTTACAGCCATTTTAAATAACTTACTAGCCGGTTTCGGTAAGGTTACTATCTCTGTCTGTTTGACATTTAATATAGGTACTGGATGGTTAAAAACAAAATGTCACAGAAAACCTTCTTTGATTTTTCTATGAATCAAGTGACAGGTAGGTGACACGGATAGGATATTCTTTGTTTATAGAAACACCGATAGCTACGGAAGAAGGCACCGTAACCAACAGTTATCCGTAAGTAAGTTTTAGAAAACGACCGATATTCCACACATAGGAGCAGAACTCCGCAGTTATTACAAAAGCAAGTCACGTAAATGCATTATAACTGAATTTCGTATAACATAACATCCGGTTGTTTTTTTTTATAACAATTTAATTTAAATAATGTACCGTGTGTTATCCTGGGTTTACAAAATTATCAATGGCGCATTTGTTTCTTTATCTGTTGAGAAACTTAATAAAAGATAACACAGACCTTAGAACAGTATTCTACATAAAGCTCTGGAAATTTTGAGACCCACTTGCATATCAACATGTTTTATTTTTGTAGAAACAAAGCGATGTTTTAAACACATGATTGTGTCGATTTTTTTAGCTTAGCCCCGCTAATGCCATTGCCAAAGTTATAAAATGTCTGTACACTAAACTAAGTGACAAATCAATACCATGTTCGACATCAAAGTCTCACGTTCAAACAAATCAATTAACTTTATCTCAATCGTCTGGCAATTTATAAATATTATGTCATTTACACATTCTCGTTAGTCAGATCAGACTTCTCACAACATTGATGTTTCACAGTCACGACTTGGAAAATTTACTCCTTTACATTTATAGTCATAGTCGGCCTCAGAATTGCTTTACCACCCTAAGGTTAAATAGGCAATAAGCAATCAGTTTCATAGTTATTCGTATTTCCACAATCTATACTAATATTATAAAACAGAAGAGTTTGTTTGTTTGTTTGGTTGAACGCGCTAATCTCAGGATCTACTGGTTCGAATTGAAAAAATCTTTTTATGTTAGACTAGCTTCTGCCAGCGCCTTCGCCCGCGTGAAGTTTCAAAATTGTCCCATGGGATCTTACTACCGGGATAAAAAGTATCCTATGTGTTAATCCAGGTTATAAACCATCTGTGTGCAAAATTTCATCCAAATCCGTTCAGTAGTTTCTTCGTGAAAGAGTAACAAACATACATCCACGCGACGGAAGCTTAAAAAATCAAGTAATTTCTCCCGTTTTCCCAACATTTCCTTACACTGCTCTGCTCCTATTCATTGTAGTGTGATGAAAAGTATACTATAACCTGCCCAGGAGTTCGAAGAATAACTGATGTTATTTTTTTAATTGGGGTTGAGTGAGAATATTATAAACGTAAGATAAACAAATATAATAATAACAAATCTCCGAACTGCTAAGCTATCGGGAGTTACACGTGTTATTGTGAGTCAACTATAAAAGATAGACATATGCTGTCTTGGGATATTTTTTATATAATTTTATGTGGAATATTTCCGTTATACATGATTTCTATGTAGCTTTAACCATTAAGGCTGCACACGCGACGGAAGCTATAAAAACCAAGTAACTTCTCCCGTTTTCCCAACATTTCCTTTCACTGCTCTGCTCCTATTAATGGTAGCGTGATGAAAAGTACACTATTACCTGCTCAGGAGTATGTAGAATAATTGTACCAAGTTTCGTTAAAATCCGTCAAGTAGTTTTTTTTTTCTATAAATAACATACAGACAGACAGACAGACAGACAGACAGACAAACAAAAATTTTACTGATTGCATTTTTGGCATCAGTATCGATCACTAATCACCCCCCGATAGTTATTTTGTAAATATATTTCATGTACAGAATTGACCTCTCTACAGATTTATTATAAGTATAGATAGTCCGTTTATCGAGGAAGGCTTTGGGCTATATAACATCACGCTACGACCATTAGGAGTGGAGCAGGAATGAAAAATGTTGAAAATGGGTTTTTTTTTCCTTTCGTTTTTCTCTCTTATGTGACGCAGACGACTTTGCGTGGGTCAGCTAGTGATTGATAAAAAGTTTTCTGTAGGTAACTTATTGTTTTTGTCTTTCCAATCATCGTTATCGCTGATATAGTTATACTATATCTAGACCCTAAGGCCAATTTATCTTAGTTTAATTATTATGCCTCTAATTCGGAGGCGCTTATTAGGTACGTATGTCACCCATGGTGTTTAATGGTAGGTACTGTCCAAAACATTCCTCTGTAGTGTAGCAGGCTTTTTATATCGGATGTGAAATTATCAAATCAGCGGAAGGGATTGTCAGATTATTACGAACTAAAACTCATCTATGTTCCTTCTTTGTTCCAGGGCCTTTCGAACAGTTCGCAGTCTGTAACAGCCTTAGAATGAAACTGTCTCAGATTAATAGTCCGGCCGATTCAATTTCTTAAGAATTGTTGGCAAAAGTGGTAAAGAAAATACGAGGTCGACCATATATATTTACATTCCACTCAGGTGCAAGATAATGACAAATAAATGATTTATAAGGTGTCCCCACGTGGCTTTTCAATAATACGCTTGGTTTACATACAGCGTGTATCAGAAAGGGTGTAGTCATATTGGAGAGTGTGCCACAGAACATCGAACTGAACAACTGTTTCTATGGAACCAACACTGTAACCGTACATAAATAAATAAATAAATAAATAAATATCGCTGGACATTAACACACAGCGCCACCTAGTGCCACACTAAGCAAAGCTTGTGTCGTGGACACTAGATAGTTGATATACTACATATATACTTTTTTTTTTGTAAATACATACTTATTATACATATAAACATCCATGACTCGGAAACAAATGTCCATGCTCACCACATAAACATTTGCTCCTACCGGGATTCGAACCCAGGACCCTAATAACATAAGGCAGCGTCACTACCACTACGCCATTCGAGTCGTCAAAGCATCAACACCATGTGAGTTGAGCAAGACTATGTCATCATCTGCGTAGCCTTTTTCCAATTATATTGGAGGGGGCTTCCAGTCTAACTGGATGCAGCTGAAATACCAGTATTTTATAAGGAGTTACTGCCTATCTGACCTCCACAACCCAGTTAGTACAGGGTAATACGATACCTACCCCTTGGTAAGTCTGGTTGTAAGTCTTTTTGGGCTACTGACTACCTGTCAAAGACAAATGACAGCCGGGACCAACCGCTTTACGAGCTTTCTGAGGCATGGAGGTAACTCGGTATGTAACGAGTGGTCACCGATCCACAAACAAACCTGGGCAAGCACAGCTTAACTTAAAAATCGACCCGAGTGGCTGTTATTATTTAGCCACGAGCTCCTTTGTTTCGGCTGTTTCTTATCAGAGTGTACAGGTACGAAACGACGAGTTTATGTAGTTGACCCCATCGCCCATGTTGTTGTTCAGTTAGAATCTAACTGAACAACAACATGGGCAACACTGCTTCCCAACCTGTGGTCCGCGGACCACTAGTGGTCCGCAGGACCCTTGACTTTGGTCCGCGAAAGAGTAAAATGTTATTCGTACTTTTTAACTTGCACAGAAGATGCAAGCTCAACCCAACCTAATTGAACCTATCAGAGGCAAAATTCTATATTTTTTTTTATTTTTCGAGCTCAATTCGATCGCTTTTGTATCCATCACTATCTTAATTTTAAAGGTTCTCATCACATTATCCAATTTTCGTATAGTGTGAGTTAAAGATTCACTCCCCTAGTTACCTACTCCCGTCGGTGTCCATGTTTATCTAGGACCATATGGTCCCTGTTTACAATGAACATACCAAAGTGGTCCTAGGAAAGGTTGGGAACCACTGAGTTAGATAGTCGGTACCCATGACCATATAAATATAATATGACTGCACCCTTTCTGTATCACGCTGTATACATATAATATGTAGGTGTGTGGGAGTGTCAGATCGCACCTAGATATAGTTGATTGCAAATGGCGTTATAAAACCCCAGACAGATGAATAGATAGTGGAAATTACACAAGCAGGTGGTGCTGCGAAGGTATAGCTTATGGATGTCGCTTGTGTCGATTATCTTTTATATCAAATAACTGGGTACATTTTTGCACATCAATGGGTCACGCTACCAAAATTCCTTTTCGATGTCCCAATTTTTCCTAGTCTTGCTGAATCATCATCATTTCAGTCGCTGGACATCGGCCTCTCCCAAGTGTCGCCACATTGACCGGCTCCGTGCGACTCGTATACAGCACCCGGGTCTCTGCAGCCGAAAGACGTTGCGCTGAAAGGCCTCCCAACTAGGTGGACCGATGACTTGGTTTAGAAAAATTGGGTTGCATGTATATAATAGAAGCTTTTCTTCTCTTCGCCACTGAACGAACTGAACTTAATTCTAGATTTAGTATTGCATTACTGAAAATAAACCTTGTAAAGAAGCATAAAGTGTCATAATGGGATATATTTATTAAACCTAAGAAATCAGAACATAACGCCCGAAATCCCTGAAGGGTTTGGTCGAGTTGTAGGTACCTAATAGTACAAAATGGACTGGGATTGCTGAAATCTCATGACTATCTATTGTTTACACCAGTTCATAACGTAACATCAGGCCGCTACGCTGTGAAGGGGTAAGCACAAGTGAATCACTAAAAAGTGGAAAATAAAAACTTTTTTGCAGAAAATAAAACCGACTCCAAAAATACAATTTTTTGGAGTCGGTTACATTTTTTGCAAAAAAGTTTTTATTTCAAGCTATTTGGTTTACAGTTTAACTCACAAATTATATTGTAAAGTGTAAACCAAATAGCTTGTTCGACCGTACACACACATTTCGCAACAACGTCAACCGGTCGCAAATCCAGAATTCTGGCTGCTACTGAGAAATTCCTGATGGTAAAACCCAATAACACTTTGACCGACCTGGAAATCGAACTCAGGACCTCATGCTCAGCAATCTTGTCGTGCTTGCGACCACTAGACCAGCCCGCGTAGCATGACCACCGTAGACACGACAGAGAGTCGACAAACCTTTTGTTCATCTGTCATTTTGTCGATTCAATGACAGATGAACAAAATATTTGTAGAGTCTCTCTCGTTGCTCCGGTGGTCATGCTAAGCGGGCAGCGAGGCAGCAACCTAAGAAATCATTACAAGGAAAATAGTGTTTTTAACTACAGTTGACTAAATACTCGTAGCTGGTCTAATATATTTCTCCTATTTAGAGAAAGAAATAACTAGGTTACAAAATAAATTGAAATTACCTATATCCTTGCAACCGTTGAACCATAACGAAACATAATCGAACGTACCAGGTGCGCGTTATGCAATGCGTGCGCGCAGCTCATTACGCATAATGTGTGAACATGTCCCGATGCTATCACTCAGCTCCAGTTTCATTTCCAGGTTATAACAGAACTGTCTCTTGCCTACATTCTAGACATCTAGATATCTGGGTTACGTTTCCAGAGTATTAAATGTTACTTATGTGATTAGATAAAGTAAGTATGTTTTGGTAGTATCGATTTGCGACATATGAAGCCCTTTTTTGATCCGTGCCTCGGAAAGCATGTTGAGGTCACGATGAGGTCGTGAGGAGCTCGTGGCTAAATAATATCAGCCGCTCGGGTCGATCTTTAGGTTAAGCCATGCTTGCCTAGGTTGGTCTGTAGATGGTTGACCACTCTTACATACCGAGTTTCCTCCATGCCTCGGAAAGCACGTTGCCGTTGGTTCCGGCTGTCATTTGTCCATCTTTGACAGTCGTTACATGTAGTTAGTGGCCCAAAAAGTCCGACAACCAGTCTACCACGGGGTACCGTATAACCCAGTATTAACTGGGTTGTGGAGGTCAGACAGGCAGTCGCTCCATGTACAATACTGGTATTCAGCTGCATTCGGTTAGACTGGAAGCCGAGCCCAACATAGTTCGGAAAAGCAGGCAGATGATGACTGAAGGATGGAAGGACACCGACGCTAAAACGGTAACCACGTATTCAGTCCATCATTCCGAAGAGTCGCGGCGGTGGCGTCGGTCCCCGTATTGCCATAAAAATACCCTAGTATGGTTAGGGTGGTTTTATGGTAGATGTGTATTGTTATCTAGGGTGTAAAACACATCTTAACGAATACGAAAGGCATTTGTTCTCCCCGTCATTGTGATCATTTTTTTGCTCTACACCATACCTGGGAACCATCTAGTTACGGAGATATTGGGGGTCAAAGTTCCAACTTTTTGACAAGTTTTTTTTTAATACCAAGTTTTATCGCATGATTTTTACTTTAAATATCTCTACGACCCCATACTATTTAATCCATTCATCCGCACAATGTTTTGAGTGTGTTACATTGAGTTATACCACAAAACATGATTTATAACCTCAAAAAAAAATGTTGTTTCCCAGCAATATTTTTTGCGTAAAGATACTTAGTTTGATGTACAGAATGCATGGTTAACGGCTTTGTGATGAGGTGGTTTACACCCCATATATCATCCATTAATACACTCACAGTTTCTAGACTAATATATGAATTCAAAAGTAACTCTATATCTGTCAATTGCCTTTTTAGCAGAAACGGCTGAACGGATTTCGATGAGGCATAGGTAGATCTTGGCCTAGGATTTTTTTATTCCGGTAATGTATTCCTATGGGACAAATTCACATCAATACACGTAGTTTTCCTACATTTCAGTAACAACGCGAACGTTATGTTGCAGTTTTGGAGAACAAAGATAATCTTCCCACTAGGTCTTCATGACTAGTACCTACATAAATTACTGATCTCATGTTGAAGACATAAGACCTATAATTAATGTCCAACAGAAGTGACAAGATACAATAAAATAAAATTAATTATTTAAATTTATTTATGAGCAGTTGTAGCTCAATCATTATTTCCGTAGTACTTACATGGAAACTAATGTGACAAGAAGGTATGCCTGTACTTATTTATGGCTAGGTGTAGATGCAATGAAGGGATACATAATAGGCGTAAGTTTTTGTTTTTTAAACAAAATTTGTCCGGGGTCCGGGTCATAATCAAGAACCAACATTGTGTTGCAAACTGTTTCCCATCAAACATGGTGTTAAAGTAACGCCGCCGTAGAAGCGGGAATGTCGTGGCAGCTATGGAGATGAACAATTATCAGGAGAGATAGTGAGCGAATATAGGTAGATCAAGAATTGCAAAAGGAATCAATCGTTTATCTACTTTAATGTTGTATTCAAAAATTTACTTGAACAGAATGATATACGTCAAAAGCAAGCAAGACATCAATCATCAGCCGACGAAATTTTGGGAAACCCTAAATAATTATAATCAGCGTTATTAGTTTTCAAAATAAAAAACTGCAACGCTAACCCGAAGCCTGTGAGAATCAAAAACAATAGTAGGTACCAACCTACCTACTAAACACTTGAGCTGCGATCGCACCAAAGTTACTTTTCACCCGACTTAGGAGGTTATCAATTCGTCTGTAGATATGTTTTTTTTTTTTTTTTGTGTTTGTTACCTCAGAACTTTCGACTGGGTGAACCGATTTTGATGATTCTTTTTTTATTTGAAAGCTGGTGCTTTCCGTGTGGTCCTATTTCAATTTGGTTAAGATCTTACGCTGATCTTCAGGAGATATAAATGGAACTCTTCAAAACTACACGGCAAAGCTGCAGTAATTGCTGCAATCGCTTGGTTGTTTATAGTTTATGTAACATAGTGACGTAACATCACGCCTGTATGCTCTGAGGGAGTATGCAGAAGTGTACAATATAACCAGATTTCGATAGTTAGATGGGTTAAGTTCTATTTAATGGGATCCTGGAGAAATAGAGGGAATTCCTTGAATTTTATAGGCACACCAGAAGCGAATTGGGCAGTTTAAGGAAGAGTACGTTCTTGGAGTGATCCCATTTCAATTTGGTAAAGATCTGATGAAGAACTTCGGAAAATAGGCGACGGGAACTCCTCAATAAATGATAGCAAATGTACTGGGATCGCTGAAATCTCATGCCTCTCTACAGGGTGACTTTTAATTAATGCGACAAAATGAAATTGGAGCTTCAGTTACAGTAACATAGTAATTATAAACTGTTTTTTCTACAATCTAAATCGTTAAAAAAAATTACGCGATGATCGTTTTCAAAAGGTCCATTGATGTTATTATCTTTATTTAAGTACGAATTATCGGTATTCCAGTAATATGCAAAATAAACAAGAAAAATTAAGGCAAAATTAGGTAAATGACCGCTATATTGAGCACTGCGATGAGTCGGCAAGATTTTTGATACTTTATTATTTTAACGGTTTTCGTAACACCGATCAATTATTTTTTAAGTTTATATTTTATACATTTTCTTGACAACACGTATTATTGTATATTTAAATTTGTCGCATCTATTCAATTTCACCCTGTATTGTTTACACCAGTTCATAATATAACATCACGCCTCTATGCTGTAAAGGGGTAAGCACAAGTGAACCACTAAAAAGTGAAAAATAAAACTTTTTTACAAAAAATAAAACCGAATCCAAACCACAAAAAAGTGAAAAATAACTTTAGCTTCAGAAGTCGGTGACAATAAACCAAGTAAATCGATCAAACAAAGGTCACCGACTTCTGAAGCTAAAGTTATTTTTCACTTTTTTGTTTTTTTGAGTCGGTTTTATTTTTTGTAATTGTTGAGCAAGATGACATTAAGACAACATAAACAAATGAGAGGACAAAATATGTAACATCTCACACACTCTGCAGTTAACAAATAAACATTCTGATTCTAGTTTTGCGGCCATTTGTAGGACTAGCTCATATTTAGTCTGTTTTTAAAAGTTCTCTAATATTAGATACTTATTTTGTTATTCTTGGCGGTCCCAGTCCCAAGCAAAGGCTGGGCTTGCATTCCTTCCACTTCTCTCGATCTTCTCTCGATGTTGTGCTTCTTCGCGCCAATTTGCTAAGAAGCCATTAACGACGTCGCTCCATCGTCTCCTGGGCACCAGGTTCTGGGTCTGCCGCGACTCCGTCTAGCTGTGTCAGTGTCATAGCCCCATTCTTGCGATATAAGGGCAAATAAATAATATCTTCAGTGTGGATGCACCTTCATAATAACATCACTTAAGTAATTAACTTGACGTCAGTGCAGTGGAAAAGAACTTGTGCTAACTTTAATTTTTCTCTGACACATATAATCACTTGACGGCTAATCTCAGAGATCTTCCAAGAATCGAGGAAATAAAGGTTGTCTGGATGCTTTGTGCAAAGTTATTAAAGTTTAATGCTTAAATAATGCGTTGTTTACTTACAATGCACTTTGCTAATAAGGCCTGCAAGGCAACATTTTCATAGAGATTATTTATTTATTTAAAATTACATTTGACACACTTATATACACACAATTAGACCTCTGGATCTGTTTTAGCATGCCATGGCCAGAGATTTGATCAAGGCGCTATTAACGTTTAAGTTATAATCGAATCGATGTTATATTCTTTGAGCTTACGCTTTATGTTTCTTCTATTTTTTAACATTTCTGTGATTCAATGAGTCTCTGATGTCTACAGGTATTTGGTTTGGTAAGTTGGGTTTTGCGAAAGAAGCGGTACGCCTGCCATAGAAGTTATTTTTGCGTGGCACTTGAAGTGATTTGGATTTGGCTTGTCGTGTATTCGATGTATTCCCGTTGTCCCCGTAATCTGTGTCCCCGTCACGGCGATAACAGGACGTCAAATAATTCCTTAGCGTTGTCCCCCTTATGTACACGTGGGCCACGGGGACAACGGACAGTTAAAATTTCACGTATCATATTTCACCGGAATTCGAATATCACTGTTGTCATAATGTTCTAAGAGGAACAGATACTCAACGCGCGCAAGGATAGGTAATTGTCTTGGTATTTATTTTTGACATGGTTTGGAACTATAAGTTTCAGTAACCGTGTTTGCAGATTATGTATTTTGTCCAGGTAGGTTTTAAATGTGCGTCCATAACTGGTGAGTCCATATGAGATTATCGACTCGGCAAGTGCTGTGTACATTTGAAGGCGGGTTCCGTACGGTATATTGCGCTAGATTCCTTATGTCCTTTGTCATGGATTTTGCCGTTGAGTATTTGACTCATAAACAGTTCTAATTGCATTTGTCTTTTCTTTTAATACAAACTGACCTGTGGCGGCAGTCTCGACCGAGATAACAACAAAATCGTTAACTTTCGGTTGCTAATTACTAACAAATAAGTGATGCTTGCAAAAAATTAAAGTCTCAACATTCTAGATGCGTTTCTCGTAAGCATAATTATTGCAACCGAAGTAATTAGTTAGTAATTAGCAACCGAAAGTTAACGATTTTGGCGTTCGCTCTGTCGAGACTGCCAGCCCTAGATATAACATCATCTTGATTTACTTACCTGTCATCGTGGATATTCCAACTACTTACATTTATAAACAATTAAGCATACAATCTAAACTAAATCGTTACAGTTGCGTCATTATTCAGATCAGCCTATTATTCTGGGATGAATCAATCGCAGGTTTCTTTGCAAAAGTCCCCAAAGGAACAAATCGATTAGAGAGCTTTTTTTCATAGGTACTATATTTAATCCAGCACACAGTACTACGACTGAAGATTATCCTAATCGCATAGCCAGACTCGAAATCTATCTGAATAGATTTACTACAATCGCACTTGACATCAATCTTCTGAAAAACATGCTCATAAAGCACTATAAAGTCGAGAACGACCTAGAATGCTATCTTGTTCAGGCTAATAAGCTTTCTAGAAAAACAGATACATCATTTCATTTGTTATTCGTTTCAAACAATCTATCTAGACCTCGGACATAGGATGATACTGTATAGGATATAAAATTGATTACTTAGTGGGATATGTCCAGTCCAGCAGCGGTGGCCCAGTGGTGGCGGCCCCGACTTACGAACAGTAAGTCGTGGGTACAAACCCAGACAGGCGCATTACTTTGTGTAATTTATTTCATCACCACTGCTCTCAAAACGGTGAAGGAAAACATCGTGACGAAACCGGCATGTCCTAGAATCAAAAATTCGAAGACATGTGACATCTACCAATCCGCACTGGGCCCGCGTGGTAGATTATAGCCCATTCCCTCTCATTGAGAGGAGGCCGTGTCCCAGCAGTGGGAACATTATAGGCTGATGATGATATGTCCAGTCCATGACAAGCAGTGAAGTCTAATGAGCCTAGCGGCAATGTTGGTGATATTCAATTATCTAAATCATTTAATTTACTGTCGTTATGTAGCCTTTATTGTACCTACCTCATCATCATCATTCTCTTGCCCTTATCCCAATTTATTTGTGGTCGGCACAGCATGTCTTCTTCTTCCATACTCCTCTATTTTTCGTCATCTCATCAGACTACTTACTATACCTACCTAAGGTATATAATTATGAGTACGCTAAATCTTTAAGCCTAGTTAGTATAATACACATCCGCACATCTTTCTAAACGGGTATTATTGAATTATAAAAACAAATAGCAAACACCTAAACACTTTTATAAAACCAGATTAGTGGATTAGTCGATCAACTAGCATTCATAAAATAGGATCATCACAATAACGCATACCTAGGTTATAAGTTCATAACTCATCTTAACCGCATACCTAAATAGATACAATACCAATTAAAAGGAAACAAATAGGTAGATAAATACCATCATCATCATCATTCTCTTGCCCTTATCCCAATTTATTTGGGGTCGGCGCAGCATGTCTTCTTCTTCCATACTCCTCTATTTTTCGTCATCTCATCAGACACTTCTTTTCTTACCATATCCGTCTTAACACAGTCCATCCATCGTTTCTTTGGTCTTCCTCTACTCAAATACCCATCCACATTCATATTCAAAACTCTTTTCACGACATTTTCCTCATTCCTCCGCATCACATGCCCATACCACGACAACCGATTACCACACAACTTTTCAGTCTCCGGCGCCACTTTCAGACTTCCTCTTATATACTCATTCCTTACTATCCATTCTCGTAACACCAGACATCCCCCTTAGCATTCTCATCTCCGCGACATGCAGATGCCTTTCATTCATCCAACATTCTGATCCATACAACACAGCAGGTCTAACCATTGTTTTATAAATCAAAAGATAAATACAAAAGTAGTATTAGTAGTAGAATAAATAAAACATAACAAACAATTAAATAATGCAACAATAACAAGGATCATTGTTATTTCCTGTTATGGCCACGTAATGTTACAAAGTGGAGCTTTTATCTAATTCCGTTGAAAAGGAAGGTACCAAGAGAATACTAGGAAATACATACTAAGCAACCATTTTAACTTGCCATGCAGAAAAGAGTAACTTAGCTTTTATGCTTAACCAACAGCGCAGCCAAGAGAAGTCATGTTATACTGGGTTTGGCAAGATCCAAAAGGTCGCTTCGCTTCTAAACTATACTTAGAAAACCTAGCATTACATCCAGTTTACGCGTTTTCCATGAATTATGAATGCTTTTGTTTGCAATGGAAAATTACTTGTATATTATGGCGAAGCTGCTTCGTTTCAAATTACTTTTAATTGCATTTATGATGGTATGATATGACACATCGCTGCACCGTGCACCGGTGCAATGAGCAGAATATGATTCATATGTCACCGGAAAATTGTCAAACACGTTAGATAGTAATCTCTCGAAGGTTGTAAACTCTCGAAATATTGTCAACTGAACATACTGCTTACAATATAACGCATTATTTTAATATTGTGAAATGCATGTGGACGGAAGTATATCTGCCCCCATAATCGTTTAGGTTCCTTTAAACCCTGCACTCAGAAATAACCCCGCGTAGCAGGGCTCCGCAGCTCCGTCGACTACGCTTTTTAGGGGAATTTAAGTGTTTTGAGGTTAGTTTATATTAATCGGTATTTCTCAGGAATGGTACATTATCTTTTCATAAGAGTGGTACCATTAGGCAAGGGGGACCCCACAACACACACACACACTCCTCCACATCGCGCGAGTTGACTTCCATTGCGTGCATTTCACAATATTACGGTTTCACGTCGATAGATTACAATTTACCGAAAAATAATGCGTTTTACTGTAAGCAGTTTGTTTGTTAGACAATATTTCGAAAGCTTACAATCTCTCTAGTTATTTTACAATCTAACGTGTTTGACAATTTTACTGTGACACCATATACCAGGATGATAGGTGATCAAATCGCTAAATATTGGCAAAGGTGCTAGGTACTTAGCTAGTAATGGTGATGGTGTCATATCTATCTTGCTAGATGACCATTCCTGACACAAACAGAATAGGTTTCTTTTGTAGAAACGTGCTCTAAGTGCGTTGTTATTCTAATCATATAAAAACACTCGTTGATATACCGAATAATATCGCACAGCATGCTCTTTTCAAGAATTTCAAGAGCGCAATTAAAATAATTACGTTTACGAAAAAAACATTTCTAAAAATAGCTAGAATTTATTGAATGAGTGGCAAGCTGTAATTAGGGTCGAAGTTGAACATTTACAGACTTGCATTCAAACGGTCGCGTGCTTTGTTGAGTTAACGTACACGTTATCTCCAATAACAGACGTAACGTCTTGTGTTGTTTTCCATTCAATTCTTAAAGGTTCGAGAACTTTCGATTGAATAAAATCATTAAAAAAATTAATAAACATAAGAAACAACAAAAGCACTATTCCAAAAATATTCAATTAAGGAAAGAACGTGTTTCTCTTGTTAATAGATTAAATAACTATCAAATTAAGTTAGAAGACAGTACAAGTATTTATGAAATAGACACTCAGCGCTTACAATCTGAAATTGAGGCACTGAATGAGTCACTAAAATCTTTATATAATAAATATGAAAGCTCTAAAAAACAAATTAAGGAGCATATTCTTGTCACAAATGAGTTGGTTGACAAAGTAGACTTGCTGACTCTCAGCAACACTCATTGTACTTGTCGGAGTGAACCCAGTCTTGATGCCCTCCAGCCTGAGGCAACGGAGGACCCGTCCCAAGCTGTGAGTGCTCAGAACTTCATCATCCATCAAAACCTTGATTCACAAGTAGTACAGCCTGAGATTAGTCATTTTGTATCACCTGATTGTAATGATTTTCATCATTCAGTTATGTATTCTGATAGTATGGGTAGAGGGCTAGGTAAATTGATCAGTAATAACCTGAGTTACTGTACCCAAAATTATTGCATGCCAGGGTCAAGCTACAAACAAGTAATGGCATCAGTAATAAAAAATGATTGTTATCCTAACACTACCATTACTATATGTGTTGGTAATAGTTCTAATCTAAAAAAGGAAGATATCACCGACTGTGTTTCTGAGTTGCTAAAGTTAAATTGTAATAAAATCATATTGTGTGCTTTTCCATATTTTGAAAATTTAAGTAGTAGGAAAAACGATTATATACATATGTTGAATAAACATGTACATTTTTTAGTAGGTCACTATAGTGACAGGCTTATGTATCTGGATATCAACACTATAGTTGGTAATCTTAAGTCATCACGGGGTAAGGTGTATCTACCCATTGGATGTAGACACCAAATAGCTCGGCTATTAGCTTATAGTATTCACACAGACATAAATAGTATGTCTAAGTTTAGTTATATTATTAACACTGCGACCATTAGTAATTCTACTAATGTACAGGTGACTGGCACAAATGTATATAGCACTAGTGCTATAAATATTTACTCACATTTTACTGGGGAGGATCCATCTGTCACCATGGAAAATTCTCAATTAGGGTTTATTAGTGATAGGGTCTTGTTGTCTGAGGATGGCACGGGTGTCTCCGGCCTCACTCCAAATTTTAATATGAATTTAAACTCGAAAGTGAGACAACAGAAGGTACCATTAACAATATTTTTGTTAATCCTACCAACAGCAAGGTATCTTCTTGCACTCAATTAGTTAGTAAAAAAGGGCCTCAGCAGAACACCTTAAAATTATTCCACCAAAATATCCAAGGCATTTCTTCCAAATTATTAGAAATTGAATTGTTTTTAGAAAATAGTAAGTTTGACATTATTTGTTTTACTGAACATTGGCTTAAGGATTACCAAATGCTTATTAATTATGAGAACTATATGGTGGGTAGCTGCTTTAACCGTAAAACGATGCTTCGTGGAGGTTCCCTAATATTAATAAAAAATAGTTTTAAATATAAGCAACGTAATGACATAGTAGGTCTCTCGGTTGAACATTGTGTCGAACTGTCCTGTGTTGAGCTAGATAAGCATATAATTGTGTGTGTGTACAGACCCCCAAACTATCAAAACTTTTCCATATTTGAATCAATAATGGAAGATGTCCTGGCAAAACTTGCAGCCAGTGATAAATCTACAATAATTTGTGGTGATTTCAATATCAATATTTTAGAAGAAAATTCAGATAGCAGTCGGTTATTAAATCTTTTTAAGTCATTTGACTTGACTAACGTTTTTATTGAACCCACTAGAATCACAACTTCTTCTGCTACTTGTATAGATAATGTTTTCTGTGATTGTGATTACTTAGATAAAGCCATAATAAATTGTTTGCCGTCTGACCATAGCGGACAAGCAGTAACTTTTAGATGTAAAACTCCAATACAAAAAGTTCAGATTAAATTTAGACCTATAACTTCTTGCAAATTAAAGAGGTATAATATTTCCCTACAGAACAAGTTAAGTGTAATGAGCCAAGAGGATATTAATATAAACCAATTGTATGATCGTTTCTTTTCATTAGTTCACACGGAATTCAACAAAACTTTTGAAAAGAAGACAAAGAGTATTTGCCCTAAATTTATATTTAGTGATTGGGCAACTAGAGGTATCAGAAAAAGTAGGGAAAGGCTATTTGAGCTTTATAGCCTTAAGCCTTTTATAAACACTGAAACTTTTAGCAAGTATGTTGCTACGTATTCAAAGATTTTTAGAAATACTTGCAAGGTTGCTAAATCCCTTCACATTAGCAACAAGATCAAAACAGCAGAAAATAAAATAAAGACCGTTTGGAAAGTTATAAATAACGAGACTAACAGAAAGAAAATACGTAATAATACTTTTACATTAGATACAGCATGTGGTCCTAAAAACTCTAATCGGGAAGTAGCTCAAGAATTTGTTAATTTTTTTACCGATATACCAATCAAAACTACGGAGGCTCTTAATTCCTCACCGGAAGCCTCAATTGGCTTATTAAAGGCGAATGTGTCTGGCTGCCTGGCTGAATTTAAATTTAAACACATTAACCCCATGACAGTTATTAAAGCTTTCCGGCAGATTAAAATCAAACTGACTGAAGATTTATGGGGAATGTCTATCAAAGTTTGTACATCTATACTTGAGACCATAGCTCCGTACTTAGCTTTAATTTTTAATTTATGTGTAGACCAAGGAGTTTTCCCTGATTTAATGAAATACAGTAAAGTCATACCTCTTTTCAAATCCGGGGATAGTAAAGATGCCAATAATTATAGACCTGTATCCGTGTTACCAGTTTTTAGCAAGGTTTTTGAAAAGGTAATGCTTGATCAAATGCTCTATCATTTTAACACCAACAGAATCTTCCATGATCAACAGTATGGTTTCACCAAGGGACGTTGTACAACTGACGCCGGTGTAACCCTATTAAAGCACATATTTGCTGCGTGGGAAGAGTCCCAAGACGCAATAGGAATTTTCTGTGACCTCTCTAAAGCTTTTGATTGCGTAAATCACGACACATTACTTTTGAAACTGGAGCATTACGGACTGGGTAAACTTGCACTTAGCCTACTAAAATCTTATTTGAGCGATAGAAAACAACATGTTCAAATAAATGGTGTTAATTCACAGGGTATGAATGTAAAAATGGGGGTTCCGCAAGGCTCAATATTGGGTCCTTTCCTTTTTCTAGTATATATAAATGATCTACCCTATTTGTTGAAACACCAATCTCAAAATATGGTGTTGTTTGCTGATGACACTTCTCTAATTTTTAAGATAAATAGACGGGCCAAAAATCTAGATGACGTGAATGATGCCCTACTTCAGGTCCAAAATTGGTTCACAGCAAACAATTTGGTATTAAATGAAAAAAAAACTAAATGCATAAGATTTTCATTACCGAATGTTAAAAGTAGTGATTGTGAGATAATATTGAATAAAGAGAAACTCGAATTCGTAGATAAAACGGTTTTCCTGGGGCTTACGCTTGATTCAAGGCTACAATGGGGTTCTCATTTAACATCTCTTGCGGGGCGCTTAAGTTCAGCAGCATATGCCGTTAGAAAAATCCGTCAGTTCACTGATGTGGATACCGCTAGACTGGTATATTTTAGTTACTTCCATAGTAAAATGTCTTACGGTATTTTGCTATGGGGACGGGCTGCTGATATTGAGTCTATATTTATTCTGCAGAAAAGAGCCATCAGAGCCATATACAATCTTCGTAGGCGCGATTCTCTAAAGGAACTATTTAAGGATATTGGCATCATGACGGTTCATGGCCAATACATCTACGAAAACATAATGTACGTTAGAAAAAATCTGCATCTTTTCGGTAAAAGAGGCGACAGACACAATTACAGTACTAGAAATAGGGACCAACTAGTTCAGCCAGGCTTTAGACTCGCTAAAGTAGACTCATCTTTCATGGGGTACTGTTTGAGATGCTATAATAAAATTCCACAAAGTATTCTTGAACTGAATGAGACGAAATTTAAAACATGCATTAAACGCACACTATGTAAGCAAGCATATTACAAGTTGAGCGATTATATCGCTGATAAAAATGCTTGGCTCTGATGCTGGTCCTGCTCCACAAGGACAGGGGCGCAAAAATTGATAGCATTAAATGGTATTGTTGGAGCTGCTGAAGATTGTACAACTATCTTTGCATTGTATAGATTCAATGTTAGTATTATATAATCGCATAGCCCATATTGTGTGAGTACTATGTACTAGAAAGCTTTCATTCACTGGAAACCTACTTTAGTTTTTGACTTGAATGTGCCCTGGCGGTTGAGAGTATGTCATGCTCACTCAAATGTCTCGCTGATGGTGGCGTGTGTGTCGGACCATTTAGCTCCCTTCAAAAGGGTTGAGCTGAATGGTGCTGATCCATGCGTCATGTTCGTGAACGGGCGCTGTCAGTTGTGACTGGTCATCTCTTAGTTGCCATGGCTTATTTGAAAGAATTATTTTGTTTTTACTATGGACACTTTTAACGTGCACATCTTGCTACATTGTTCTCACATAATTTACCATCTCAACATGAATGATGTAACCAAGATTTTGTAACAATAATTGGATTTAAAAGAGTGTCCATGGAGTTTCTTGCCCGTTCTTCTCCATAGAGATCTACGTTAGGGAATGTGCAACTACAGTACTTTCACAGTTTTTATGTCTTGTGACTGGGACTGTAGCTACATTTAATTTTCATCTTTGTTTCGACAATTCAAAAGTGCCTGTTATTGGCCTACTTGAAATAAATGATTTGATTTTGATTTTCCAGAAAAATACTTAGAAAGGCTTAAACAATTCATCTAGATACGGAACATCTGGTAAATTAGATTCTAAATTAAGCTCTCTTCAGTTTAAAATAAATCATAATAATAAGATTACTTCTGTTCTCTACGCAAATGCATGGCTAACAGCGTACCAATCTAGCGCCGAAACTGTCTGAAGTGAAGAACAGATCGACGTCCCAAATTTAAAAATAGAAATACGGCAGCAGTACTCCGCGCGCTTTTACACCGGCTTTCTACGTCTAACCTAAAATAAAAGATTATAATAACCATTCATTACATGTGCATCATTCCCAGTTAGCAGAAATGTCTCAAGACGAGAGCTTCTTCAAAAAGTTCCACGAAACTATTAACGGCTCTCTGGATGACGTGACAAGGAACAATTTCGCCAATTTAGAGTCCAACGCGAAGCGAGTCTCCTACTTGTGCAGTCTACCGATCGTCAGAAATTACAATTTAATCGACGATTTGCTGAAATGCCAGACAGGCGGCGAGTTTCCCGTGAAAAAAGACTTGGAAAAAGCGCGCCAATTGAAGGATGAGGGGAATAAAGCTGTTCAGAAAGGTGACTGGGCGAGAGCGATGCACTTATATAGCCAGAGCATGAGGTACATGCCGGAGATGGAAAGTAAGTAATGTTTGTCACTATACTACGGAAAGTAACCGCGCATGTCCACATTAAAGGTCATGCGATAATATGTAAACAAACGAAGCATTGTTACTCAAAACAAGTTTGTTAAGGAACATGCTCCAATTAATACAAAGATTTTACATTTATTAACGAAATTATAGTGGTTATGTTTACGAGTAAAGACATTCCTAGAGGTGATGTTACATTTAACCGCAATAGATATGTAGGTACGAACATATTATTGTGTAAAATGATTTTCCTGTTAGTATGTAGAAGTTTTTAATAAATACCTAATACATAGGATATTCTGCGAAGTCATTAACTGCGATGTGGCTTAGGGAACAAATAACCTTTCAGCTAAAGCTCTGAAAACAATTTAGCCAAGGTTTTCCTTCACAATTCTTGTTATTTGAAAATATAGACGTTAAATGTAATTAATTTACTTGCCTGTAAATAATTATAATGTCATCAAATATGTTTGTTGTTTCATCTCAGTTATGTTGTTCTTAGAAGAAGAAATGAGTCGATGTAGAAAAATAGATTGGTAGGTATAGGTAGCTACTTCGCACGCTAAAATTCTACGAAATGAATAGCTAAAACATCCGTAGCTGGCGCAATTTATAGAGGATTTCCTGTCCAACTTTGTATGAGTATCATGTCACAATATAAGCTGTAAAACCTCTAATTTTGTTTTTTTTTTAGTCCATTCAAAGGCTGTCTGAAAGATATCGTTATCAGCTATAAGATCGCCATTTTACCCATAATTTAAAAAAAATATGTTAAAAAGCTGTGTAACAATTTTTATTTTCATCTTTGACAATTTGATTTTTCAGCTGAAGAGCTTTCTATAGTTTTGGCGAACCGGTCTGCGGCGTTGAATCATCTGGAACAGTTCGAAGAGACTTTGGCTGATATCAAACGATGCTTATCTCTCGGGTACCCTCGCCACCTCAGATACAAGGTCTACGAGAGAAGAGCTAGGTGTCTCCTAGTGCTGAAGAGGAATAAGGAAGCTATCTCCGCCTTCCAGTAAGTTCTCTACTATATAATATATAAAGGAGAAGTCCACTCACTGACCACTCAAAACGAAATCTCGGAAACTACTGGACCGTAAGGACTCAAATTTGGCACAAGCACTCTCTAGGGGCTGCAGGTACTAAGAAAGGATTTTTTTGAATTCGCACCAAAAGGGGTTGAAAAGGGGTGTCAAAGTTTGTATGAAAGTCCTTTATTTTTAAAGTTAGAGACATGAATGTGGGCCTGAATGTTCCTTTCGGCTTCTAGGTGCTTATTAAGAAAAGGTTTTACGAAATTCGGCCCTTAAGGGTACAAAAAAGGGTTTTTGATGTTACTACTAATTTGCTTTGAAATATTTGACATCATCGTTGTTTGGTTTGTCTTCGTTTCGGTATGTTTCACTTAGAAATTTTAAATTAGAGGATAATCATTTTATTGTGTTCTTACCAATTGCCTGGTTGGAATTTTGTTATGTCTATTTCTTCGCGATTTACATATTGTGTATTTCACACTTTGGTATTACTATATAATTAATAGGTATTTTAGTATTAGTCGTTCTTACTAGAAAAGCTGGTGTCCGTGAATACCTACGATCGTATTTTAATTTTAATGTTGTATCTTGGGTTTAGGCTGGTGTTGCAAAAGAATAGCTATAAAGAAAATTACGTTCCAAATAATAATTTTTACGTCACTTACTGGTCGTGCGCATTGTTTAATTAAATGGATAATCAAATTACTATCACTTCTAATGGAGTAAAAATTCTTAGCCAAATAGTAAATATTCCTGGCGATGGCGCATGCTTATTTTCATCTCTATCATATTTGGTGCATCACTCATGGCAGCGGGAGAATTATTGCCATTTGAGTTCCAGGTGTTTCAAGGGACAAACAGGGAGTAAAAATAACCCGATTCTCAGGAAACTTCAATAAAGGTCATTTTGATGTTTTGATTCCGTTGGCCAATTTCAATTTCAAAGCGCATATTTTGCGTATGGGCAAATCCACCACGCGGGCCCAGTGCGGTTGGGCAGATGTCACATGTCTTCGAATTTTTGGTTCTAGGACATGCTGGTTTCCTCACGATGTTTTCCTTCACCGTTTTGAGAGCAGTGGTGATAAAATAAATTACACAAAGTAATGCGCCTGTCTGGGCCACGTGTTCGAGTCAGCATTGTGCGCCACGTGTCTTACAACTGGGAAAGGTTTCAACCTTGCACCCATGAGTGGGTAAATACGTTACTGAAATGTCTTGCCATGGCACCTACGGAACCACCTGTGAATGTCATGGCAGTGGGAGAACTATTCCCATTTGAGTTTGAGGTGTTTCAGGATGGTATTTTTATTGCTGTTTTCTTGGAACATTCACTTTCACACTAAATCTCATTTAATAAACGCCAACTTAAGAAACACGCGAGTGGAACCGCGCGGGCACAGCTAGTTACGTAAATTATGATGCTCAAATCCGTAAATTTTTATGACTTATGAAACTATTATGAGAGAGGAAAATAAATATTTATCTAACTAAAATAAAGTAGCATTTTTCTATCCAACCGCAGTGAGGAGCATGGCTAAATAATAACAGTCGTTTGGGTCGATCTTTAGGTTAAGCCATGCTAGTCTAGGTTGGTCTGTGAAAAGGTGACCACCCATTACATACCGAGTTTCCTCCGTGCCTCGGAAAGCACGTTAAGCTGTTGGTCACGGCTGTCATTTGTAGATCTTTGACAGTCGTTACAGGTAGTCAGTAGCCCAAAAAGTCTGACCACCAGTCTTAGGGGCCGTCCATTAATAACGTGAGGCTCGTTAGGGGGGAAGGGGTTTGGCAAAAATCATTAAATATCACAAGGGGGGAGGGGGGTGAAGTAAGATATCACGTTTATATATTCCTTTCGTGACATCGTGATTAATGGTCGGTCCCTTACCAAGGTGTACCGTATTAATACCCAATTCACCCAGTACTAACTGGGCTGTGAAGTTCAGATAGGCAGACGCTCCATGTAAAATACTGGTATTCAGCTGCATCCGGTTATGATGGAGCCAACCCCACAACATAGTGGGGAAAATAATAGGCAGATGATGATTATGTCTATGTGACCGCAAAAAACAATCGCTTCAAATTCCGTTCTGCAGTTTATACTGCACTACGGAATTTGATGCGATTGTATATTGTAATGTGAAGATTTTTTTCTAAATACGTTTACGTGTATAATGGTAACTCGTAACAACCGTATAAACCAGGGGCGGGTCGCTAGTATAGAAGATAATATATCTTTTACTTTAAATTTTCAGAGACACCATCAGCTCACTCGATGAAGCCACCAAATTGGACAAAGAGAAAAGACAGAAGATGCGCACAGACTCAAAACTCATGCTCGAAATACTGAACAAAGGTCTCGTTTTAGCTGGAAACCCTAAGGACCCAGAACCTTTGAAAAAAACTCCACCAAAACCAAAACTTCCTGGAAAAAATAACCCTCAATATCCAGCAGCCTCGGAAGCTATCCAGATAGATTACGAAGATGTTCGAGGGAGGTTTGCAACTGCTACGAAAGATATAGAACCAGGAGAACTTCTGTTGGTAGAAAAGCCTCACAGTGCGGTTTTGTTGGCGGAGTATTCGAGCACACATTGCCAGAACTGTTTCGTAAAGTACGTTATACCCAATTGTCTTATTTTTTAGGGTTCCGTACCTCAAAAGGTAAAACCGGAACCCTTATAGGATCACTTTGTTGTCCGTCTGTCTGTCTGTCTGTCTGTCTGTCTGTCTGTCAAGACCTTTTTTCTCAGGAACTCGTGGAGGTATCAAGCTGAAATTCATATCAAATACTCAAGTCTATGGTCTCTTGGAGCTGTGAAAAAATCAAACTTCTAAGTCAACGCGATCAAAAGATACTCCCGTTTATGCCGCAAATTTTCGACACTCGCAAGGGAATCAAAACCTACAGGGTACTTCCCGTGAACTCAGAATCTTGAAATTTGGTACGAAGCAACGTCTTATAACACAGATAAAGGAAAAATTGCGAAAAGCATAAATTTTTAGTTACATCATATAATAAAAATATTTTTAACTAGCTTCTGCCAGCGGCTTCGCCCGCGTGAAGTTTGATTATTGTCCCATGGGATCTTACTACCGGAATAAAATGTATCCTATGTTTTGTGTGGGTCATAGCGTGATGATATAAACGTAAGAGTAAACAAATATAATAATAACAAATCTCCGAACTGCTAAGCTATCGGGAGTTACACGTGTTATTGTGAGTCAACTATAAAAGATAGACATATGCTGTCTTGGGATATTTTTTATATAATTTTATGTGGAATATTTCCGTTATACATGATTTCTATGTAGCTTTAACCATTAAGGCTGCACACGCGACGGAAGCTAAAAAAACCAAGTAACTTCTCCCGTTTTCCCAACATTTCCTTTCACTGCTCTGCTCCTATTAATGGTAGCGTGATGAAAAGTATACTATTACCTGCTCAGGAGTATGTAGAATAATTGTACCAAGTTTCGTTAAAATCCGTCGAGTAGTTTTTTTTTCTATAAATAACATACAGACAGACAGACAGACAGACAGACAAAAATTTTACTGATTGCATTTTTGGCATCAGTATCGATCACTAATCACCCCCCGATAGTTATTTTGTAAATATATTTCATGTACAGAATTGACTTCTCTACAGATTTATTATAAGTATAGATAATTTTAAACTTATTACCCCTTTACTCATGAACGCGTAGTGGTATTATATTGAAATTCTTAACAAATACTCAAGTCTATAATATCTTTAAGCTGTAACAAAATCAAACTTCTACGTCAACGCAATCAAAAGATACAGCAATTAAAGCCGCATATTTTGAAACTCGCAACTACTCGCAAGGGAATCAAAACCTAAAGGATACTTCCAGACGACCTGGAATCTTGAAATTTGGCATGAAGCAACGTTATAAAGTACACATATAGGAAAAATTCCGAAAATCTTAAATTTTTAGTTACATCACATAGTATATTTTTTTTAATAATCATAAACTTACTAGCTGACCCAGCAAACGTTGTTCAGCGATTAAAAAAAAAAACAGATGTTGGCCGATTCTCAGACCTACCCGATATGCACACAAAATTTCATGCAAATCGGTTCAGCCGTTTTGGAGGAGTTTGGAAACAAACACCGCAACACGAGAATTTTATATATTAGACTTGCTGACCCAGCAAACGTTGTTATGCGATTAACAAAAAAAAATAAAAAAATAGATGTCGGACTGAATGAGTCGCACTTTTTCTGCGTATGGAATATTTTGTGATTCCTCAACAGAGACTTCCTCTTTGTCAACTGTGCTTTTAAGCTGTTTTATTAAATGAGGCCATTGTGTTTCAGCTGCTGATATCGTCATAAACAATGTGGGGACACCGAACTGCCGAATCATTGCATAAAATATATTATATATATTTATATATACTTCAAAAAACCGGCCAAGTGCGAGTCAGACTCGCGCACCGAGGGTTCCGTACAAACCTGTAGGTATATAAGTAAAAGTTATGGTATTTTTATTGCTAAATGAAATCCATAATATAACAATGTGGAAAGCTGACGGTACCTTGTCAATACATATATGAAAACATTATGTATGTTCGGAAAAATCTTCATCTCTTTAAGAAGAGAAGTGATAGACATAATTTTAATACTAGAAATAGGCACAATTTGGATCAATCTCGGTTTAGATTGGCTAAGGTACGAAATTCTTTTATGGGGAATTGTGTAAAAATAATAATATATTTTTATATATATAAGAATTTCGTACCTTAGCCAATCTAAACCGAGATTGATCCAAATTGTGCCTATTTCTAGTATTAAAATTATGTCTATCACTTCTCTTCTTAAAGAGATGAAGATTTTTCCGAACATACATAATGTTTTCATATAATGTATTGACAAGGTACCGTCAGCTTTCCACATTGTTATGTTATGGATTTCATTTAGCAATAAAAATACCATAACTTTTACTTATATACCTACAGGTTTGTACGGAACCCTCGGTGCGCGAGTCTGACTCGCACTTGGCCGGTTTTTTTAAAACCTTCACGATCAGAACACATTATGAAACATATGAATACGGGTATTTATCGCGAATTTACCTTTAATTTAATCCCGACGTTTCGACCGGATTGCACCAGCCGTGGTCGCGGGGAGACTGAAGTATTGGAGGTACCGCGACAGCAAAGTGAAGGCGTTTATTCAACTACCCTCACTCATCTTCATAAATGTTAATTAGGGCCGGTTCACACTAGGACAGCACACTACACTAACAGTGTCCGTATATTGAGGCGATTTAACTTGACGAATACAGTTAGTGGTATACCCAATTTCCTATCAGAATCGAATAAATTAAACTTAAATTAAGAAGACTGTTAAAAAGTTTCTATAATTGAATATGTTAATGTTTCTAGGTGTCCAATTCCTCTGCCTTGTCCAAAATGTCCAAACGTCGTATTCTGCAGCGACAAATGCTCGGAGACAGCACAGAAATCATACCACGCTTACGAGTGCCACATTCTACCTCTAATATGGAAGTCAGGGTGCTCTATAACCTGCCACATAGCGCTGAGGATGATCACAAAGCGCAAGAAAGAATACTTCACTAGTGTTAGCCAAGAACTGGATACGAAACCTTCTGGTCCTTACAAAACTGAAGACTATAGAAACGTCTATCATTTGGTAGCCCATGAAGACAGAAGATCTAAGCTAGACTTTTTACACAGAACACAAATGACAGCCTTTTTCGTCAAACTTCTGGAAATAAGTGGTTACTTCGATGGAAAGCCGAGAACCAAACCTGTAGAAGTTGAAGAGCTGAAGACTATGGCTGTAGACGATAAATATAAGGAAGATGTGGCTTTAATTGGTGGTCTAATATTAAAGAACTTGCAGATTTTAAAGTTCAACGCTCACGAAGTATTTGAGCTGCAATGCCCTAAGCCTAAAGTTGGTACGAACATTATAAAACATGAAGGAAAGTCAGTGTTCTTGGCTGGAGCAGTGTTTCCAACTCTTGCGCTGTTCAATCACTCTTGTGATCCTGGTGTGGTAAGGTAAGCCGATACATTATGCTTTTGATTTTATTCTTTTGAATTAGGCAACTGTTCACTAGATAATTAATTAGCAAGGCATGAAAGGCAAAAGGTGTGAATCATTGGGAGGGTACTGAAATGGTGTAGTGCAGCCGACGAGACGAGTATTGTTTGATTGTGAAAGAAAAGTGGATTTTCACAAATGAACAAAAGGTTCCTTACTGGCTTCTGAAAACCTTATGGTCAATTTAATAAAAAATAGGTACCTATCTTATAGAGCGGTCATCACTTTCTCAGAATTTCACAGATTTGCAATATTCCATGTTACAGATATTTCTGCGGCAATACCATCGTCGTACGCGCAGTGAAGAACATCAAGAAAGGCGAGGAAGTCTCGGAGAACTATGGACCTATCTTCACGACAGTCCCCAAAGAGAAAAGGCAGGCAGAGTTGAAGGAGCAGTACTGGTTCGACTGCCAATGTACGCCGTGTGAACATAAATGGCCGACTTATGAAGAAATGACCGAAAATTATATGAGATTCAAGTGAGTAGCTAGATTTTGAAATAATTATGTGCTGTTCTATCGATAACGAATCGATTTCCGTTTGGTTACCCATATTATATTTTTTTAAGTTTCGTGACTGGTGGCGCCATCTAGTTTAAGATGATGCAAACTAAGCAATTTTATCATGAAAGTTAAATTTGCTCCGGCTATAAAAACTAGTGCATAGAGCATCTATAAATACGGGAAGACGTCCTCGAATAAACGTTTTTTTTAAACTGTTCTAAGGCTCCATAAAAGGACTGAAAATATGAAAAACAATCTGCAATTCAGTGCCTTTTTGTAGCGCTGAACCCAAAACTAGCATACATTTTTAGATACTGTAGGTATACAAAAGTTTTGAGAAACAATAGGCTTATCTTTTTTGCCATTATTTACAGATGTGACTCAGACCGGCCCTGCCCCAACGTGGTAGCAGTACCTTACGACAGCAATGAGTTTATGATACAGTGTGGTCTCTGCCAACAGTACACCAACATCCTCAGGGGATTGAAGGCTTTGCAAGTAAGTTAAGCTCAGGTTTTATATAGGACAATACGCCTGCCGCCGAAATAGGGGCAGATATTATGATGAGACAGCAGTGATGGAGGCCCAGTGTGGAAATCGTCCCAACTTCCGTGTACAAGTCGTTGGTTTGAAACCAAATAGTCACGCACTTTGTGCTGCTCTCAAATTGGCTTAGGGTAATCTAACTAATATTATAAAGCGTGGTGGATTCTGGCCCACTCCCTTCTCTTAGACAATAACACTATGCTTCAGCATTATGGTGATGAGTATGATAACTAAGCTACATAATTAGTGTTTGATTATTGTAGAATGCCCAAGGATACTAATCGTATTCTCCTGCCTTAATCCCAATTTATTTGGGGTGGGCGCACAGCATATCTTCTTTTTACATACGTGGACATACTCTTCTCTATTACCCAGGCCCGGCCCCTAATCATGATCTGCCTAGCCTTCTCCCGACTATGTTGGGGTCGGCTTCCAGTCTAATACCGGCAAAATGCCGACAAAGGCTGAATACCGGTATTTTACCTGAAGCGACTGCCTATATATCTGACCTCCACAACCCAGTTAATACTGAGTAATACCCCTTGAGGCCTATGTCCAGCAGTGGACGTCTTTCGGCTGTGATGATGATGATGATGATGATGATGATGATACCCCTTGGTAAGACTGGTTGTCAGACTATTTGGGTCACTGACTACCTGTAACGACTGCTAAAGATGAACAAATGACAGCCGGGACCAACAGCTTAACGTGCTTTCCGAGGCATGGAGGAAACTCGATATGTAGGGGTCCATAGACCAACCCCTAATATTATTCGTCGATTATCTAACATCTTAATAAATTAATGAGGAAAATATGTCTCTCTGATAAATCCGGCAGAAACATTTTCATATTGACAATATACCTACATAACTAAAGTAAGTAAGTAAGTAGACTATCAAAATGAGTACATCAAATACAGGTATTTCAGTACATATCCGCGTATGTACATGTAAATGAATTAGAGTAGACATGAAAATGATACAATAAACATATGTGATACAACTTCGTAGTAATAATAGAGCATATTTCGTATATTATTATGTATGTGCAAATTACGTGAGAATT
Source organism: Xestia c-nigrum (assembly GCA_916618015.1). Taxonomy (NCBI): domain Eukaryota; kingdom Metazoa; phylum Arthropoda; class Insecta; order Lepidoptera; family Noctuidae; genus Xestia; species Xestia c-nigrum. The sequence continues at coordinate 22,431,011 of OU745246.1, forward strand.
GTTTGAGTAAACTTACTTTAATGAAAATTATGAAATTTCCGTGACGATGTCATCATTACAGACGACGTGGTTTTGTAATATTTAGTGTGTTAGAACTGTGATGTTAAGTCATTGACATAAGGTTTACATTGGCGTACACACACAACTACGCCTCATCATCATCACCGAGTTCTTGCCCTTGTTCAATGTTACTTATGGTCAGTGCACACATTTTTTCTCCTCTCAAAAACCTCTTAACGAAGCCGAAAGGCACTTGTTCTTTGTCCTCCCCAGACCCCGTGATTGCGATAATGTTTTTGTTCACGCCATACCTGGGAACCTTCAAGTTACGGAGATCCAACTTTTTTTTTAAATACAAGTTTTTAATCTAATATTTTACTACACAGCACGTTACGACCCCCGTACTGTTCAATCCATCCATCAGGCCAATGTTTTGATTGGTATTTTGCGTTACATTGAGTTCTAGGCATGCTGCGCCGACCCCAAATAAATTGGGGAAAAGGGCAAGAGAATGATGATTGAGTTCTACCATAAAACATGATTTTTCTCCCCAAAAAAAAGTCGTTTCCCAATAATTTTTGCGTCAAGTTACATTGTTTGATGTACAGAATGCTTGGTTGATGCTTGGCTTGCTTCGTGATTGATGAGTGTGTTTTGGTCTTCCTCTCCCGCTCAATCCATCAAAATTTGTATACGTCACCGTAAAGTTGTCAAACACGTTATATTGTAATCTCTCTAGCGATATTGTAAACTCTCGGAATATTGTCAACTGAACATACGGAAGTATCTCTGGCCCCATAATCGGGACTTTGCCCCCCCCCCCCCCCGTTAGGTTAGTTAGGTTCCTTTAAACCCTGCACTCGGAAATAGGGGCCACGTCGACTACGCTTTTTAGGGGAATATAAAGTGTTTTAAGGTTTTGGTTAAATTAATCGGTATTTCTCAGTAATGGTGTGTGGTAATTGGTTGTCGTGGTATGGGCATGTGATGCAGAGGAATGAGGAAATGTCGTGAAAAAAGTTTTGAATATGAATGTGGATGGGTATTTGAGTAGAGGAAGACCAAAGAAACGATGGATGGACTGTGTTAAGACGGATATGGTAAGAAAATAAGTGTCTGATGAGATGACGAAAAATAGAGGAGTATGGAAGAAGAAGACATGCTGCGCCGATCCTAAATAAATTAGGATAAGGGCAAGAGAATGATGATGATGATCTCAGGAATGGTACATTATCTTTTCATGAGAGTGGTACCATTGGGCAAGGGAGACCCCTCCTTCCCTCCACAGTCAGTTGATTACCATCGCATGCATTTCACGGAAAATAATGCGTTTTATTGAAAGCAGTATGTTAGTTTGACAATATTTCGCGAGTTTACAATATCGCTAGAGAGATTACAATATAACGTGTTTGACAATTTTACGGTGACATATACATGACTATGTTAGTCACAAACGTTTCATCCCTCCTCATATACGTTTTCATGACACTTAACAAGTGACGCGGTTTCACCCGCGTAGTTCCCATTCCCGTGGGAGTACGGGGATAAAATATAGCCTATGTTACTCAGTAAAGACGTGGCTTTATAATGGTAAAGTTTTTTTAAATCGGTCGAGTATTTATAGAGTTAAATCGTAACAAACAAAAAATAAAGTCTTTCTTCTTTTCTAATATTATAGTATAGACAAGACAAGCCGGTACATCCTATTAATCTTATAGTAAGGTCTTCTCAGAAAACTAGACAGCTTTGAAACGTTAATAGGAAATTAAGAGAAAAACATGCATAATATAATGTACAAAAGTTTATTTACTAAATAAATCAATAACCTACTTACATAATTGTTGAACTTTATCCGATAGGCGCTTATACATTTACTTAATTCATCTTTGTCAATGCTTCAATCAAAATATCAAAATAATTTTAAAGAGTTTCATGTTTAAATCTTCTAAAATGAAGAAGGCACTTTGTAATGTGGCAAAATAATAAAATAATACATGATAACAAACATACAACTAAAACAAAACCTAATTCAACGAAAATTAAATATAAAGGGTGTAAAACACCTCTTCACGAAGCCGAAAGGCACTTGTTCTCCCCATCATTGCGATCATTTTTTTGTTCTACACCATACCTGGGAACCTTCTAGTTACTGAGATATAGGGGGTCAAAGTTACAAATTTTTGACAAGTTTTTTTTTTTAATACAAGTTTTTTTTGTAAGATTTTCACTTTTAACACCTCCAAGCCCCCCATACTGTTCAATCCATTCATCAACACAATGTTTTAAGTGTTTTACATTGAGTTCTACCACAAAACATGATTTATAACCTCAAAAAAAATGTTTCCCAGCAAAAAAATTTGCGTAAAGTTACTTATTTTGATGTACAGAATGCTTGGTTAACGGCTTTGTGATGAGGTGGTTTACACCCTGTATATATAATAGTACTTAGTTAAGAACACTGGATTGTACTTTGAATAGCACTTCGCGTCCACGACCGGGGCTGTTCGCAGTCTTCTAGTACGTAGTTGCGGTCAAACTATCAATTTGGTCGGAGATTTTGCGGCCAATTGTGCGACCAGTCGCGATTGTGGCCTTATTGTGCGCGACCTTCCTAAGGGGGAAGTGCCAGGGTAACCAATTTTTTTTTTCTTACTTTTTAAATATTGCCGTTAGAAAAACCCAACAACACTTTGCCCAATCTGGGAATAGATCCCAGTACTGAAAAAACAATAATACACAGACAAATGACTATTCAGTACATATAAACACCGTACACCGTGGTATAACAGAATAAAGAATCGTTTCTATACTGGTCATCTACATAGTCATCAGTTTCTGGGTCCCATATGCACCTCTGGCCGCATTGCACTCCTGCACCTTTCATCTCTATTATTGTTGATTGCACTACAACCTTGTACCTGAAATAAATAATAAATAAATAAATATCGCTGGACATTACACACAGCGCCATCTAGAGCCACACTAAGCAAGGCTTGTGTCGTGGTCACCAGACAGTTGATATACTACATATTATATACTTTTTTGTTTGTAAATACATTCTTATTATACATATCCATGACTCGGAAACACATAATTATCCATGCTCATCACACAAACATTTTGCTCCTACCGGGATTTAAACCCGGGACCCTAATCCATACTTTGAAAATTTGTCGAGCAGGCAAAATCATTATATTCATAGTCTCAATAATCACATGTGACTTCAACTTCAACTCTTAGTTAATGGCTTTTGTGGAAGAGTCACCACAATTTTGCCAATATCCCGTACATCTAATGATAGACCATCAAACGAAGGAGATAGTACAGTGACGAAATTTGGACAGTATTTTATTAAAAACTCAAATCTGAGTATCTGACTAATTTTCTATTTTACACGCAGAGAAAGACATATTTTTTTTTTTTTTTTTTTTTTTTTTTATACCAGAGGAAAGAAGAAAAGATAAAATATATATAATTACATATATGTATAAATAAATAGAATATTGTAATTTACAACTTAATTTTATTAATTTCAATGAACTTACTTAAAATATGTACAAAGCGGGTAAATACAAGGGAGAGGAGACATTTAGTGGAGGTTGGACGAGGGATATGAGATGGGATGATATCATACAAAGAAAATCGTAATTTAGGACAGCAGAAAAATAAATGGTCCACGCTTCCTTCATCCAGACCGCATTCACAGAGGGAGCTATCCCTTATCCTAAGTTTAGCCAAGAAAGAAGGGGTGCAGCAATGATTTAGCCGAAGCCGACAGATTGTTGAAGTGGTCAATTTATTTGCCAACTGATACTTGAAAAACCAAGGTTTGTGGGGAATCTCAGGTTGAATATCACCATAAAACTTTCCCTTTATGGTTTTAGAAATTTTCCATCTTTGGGACCACGAGTTATACATAGTGGTTGGCAGAGTAGCACAAAAGTCATGGGAATAGATTTCAGAATGATCAAGCGAGCCAGACTGGACTGCATATTTAGCACACGAATCAGCAGACTCATTCCCAATAATACCCACGTGACCAGGAATCCAGGCCAAAATAATATGAATACCTAATTTATGACACTGGAAAAGTAAATCTCTTATTTTAAAGATAATAGGGAGTCTAGATTTTGATCGGAAAGGGTTTGACAAAACGGCTTGAAGGCAACTTTTCGAATCTGAGAATATTATGGAGTTATTTAGATTATGCGATTTAACAAATGAAATGGCTTCAAAAATGGCAATAGATTCGCCCGTGAAAACTGATGTGACCGAAGGGCATTTATAACTTAAAATTATTTTTGTAGAGGGGATCCAAACGGCAACCCCTACTGGACTATCATCAGATACTTTGGAAGCGTCAGTATAAATTGTAACAAAGTTACTATAATCAGTGGACATTTTTCTGATAAAAAACCTGTTTGCTTCCAGAGTGTTTTTGTTGATTCCAAAGTCCAAGAGGACATCAGGACGGTATACCAAAGCATCAAATGGCAAAGAATAAAGAGGTAAAACCGGGTTTTGAAAAAGCGGACTAGGAAGACGAGAGAACTGTAGGAAGGCACGAAGAAGGCATGGAATTTCTCTATTAAACCGGCGACCAGAGTCAGAAATGATGAATAATTGATCTAGCTTACGCAAAAGAGGATGTTCAGAATTTTGAACAAGCTTAAAGAAAAATCGATTAGCAAGGAATTGTCTTCGAATAGAAAGAGGGGGATCTACACTTTCGACTTGCATAGCATTAATTGGAGACGATTTCATCGCCCCGAGAATAATGCATAAACATTTAGATTGAATTTTATCAAGCTTCTGAAGGCCAGATTTATTACCGGGATCTAAAAGAAATAGCCCATAATCCAGGTGACTACGAACTATGGCATTATATAATAATTTTTGAGTATAGGGATGAGCACCCCACCAAACACCAGAAAGAGAACGAAGAACATTAATATTTCTTTCACATTTTTGAGAAATAAAGTCAGAATGAGCGACACCTGATAACTTTGAATCTAACCAGATTCCTAGGAACTTGACTTTATTTTCTTGAGCAATATTTTGACCATTAACTTTAATATCAACCGAGGAGGGAAATCTTTTTCTAGTGAAAACCACTACTGAGCTTTTGGGAGCCGATAAAGATAATCCATGTAAAAGGAGCCAATCGGATAGATACCCGAGGGCAGAATTTAGACGCTCAGAGGCATCTTTCAGAGATTTCACGGATAGATACAGAGCCAGGTCATCAGCATATTGTAAAATTTGACAAAATGAGTCAACTGATAAATGAAGATCAAAAGTGTAAAGGCTGAATAGAAGAGGGCTAAGTACTGAACCTTGCGGTAAACCATTCCAGATAGTCCTGGGGGGTAAAAGAGAATCACGAGACTTAATAGAAATGGTTCTTTCCATCAACAAATTACAAATAAAACGAACCAGCTTCTCAGGAATGCCCAACTGACGGACTAATTTATCCTTAAGAACCGGAAGTAAAACATTATCATATGCCGATGCAATGTCGAGAAAAACTCCCACCAAATGTTCATTATTTAAAAAAGAGATACGAATGTCGGTTGTTAATATACTAAGACTATCTAGAGTGCACATCCCTTTTCTGAATCCATATTGGGAAACGGGCAACAAGTTCTTGCTTTCCACAAACCATTCAAGGCGATGCTTGAGCATATGCTCAGCGACCTTACACAAGACTGATGAAAGCGCAATAGGTCTATAATTACCTGCATCTGAAGGGTTCTTACCAGGTTTTAGAACCGGTATTATCGTTTGATTTTTCCATGGTTGTGGAACTAAACCATACATATAAAAGCCGTTAACAAGGTCCAGGTAATATTGCTTAGAAGCACTAGAGGCATTTTTTAAAAAAGAGTATGGAATACCGTCTGCCCCAGGAGATGAATCCACGAGACCATCAAGTGCCAGTTGAAGTTCGGAAAACGAGAATGGGGAATCAAAACAGCATACAGAGGGTAGAAGACTTGAAGGAGAAGGAAAGTTGTCTAGGTTTGGAGCCGAAGACGGAGACAATTTATCGGAAAAAGATTCCAGCCAAGAAGATGTTTCATTGGCTGAAATATCGATAGAGCCACAGGAACCTCTGAATCTTTTTATTTGCTTCCAAACAAAGGAAGAAGGGGACCTAGGGGATAAACTTTCACAATAGCGGAGCCACCCTTCTTTTTTCTTTTTAGAAAGAAGTCTAGTGGCAACGGCAGCTTTCCTTTGAAAATTTAAAAAATTGTGAAGGGACATAGAGGCTTTATAATCCTCCTCTGCAATTTTCCTTTCGTTGACTGCTGATGTGCAATCCGAATCCCACCAAGGAGTTGAAACTTGAAATTTGAAGGGCTTTTTAAGAGGAAAATTATCATCAGCACTAGAAGTAACCGATTCCACGAATTTGGAGTAGCAACCAACAAGGTTGTTACCGTCTGGAGTTGGGAGGGAAAAAATCCTATCCTCAAGGGATGAAGCATAAGCAGACCACTTTGCATCCTTTAATCTATACTTGAGTGAAGGGTTAAAATTACGCATTGGCGTAACTCTATCAGAGATAGAGACGAGGATAGGAAAATGATCACTACCATAAGAATGGGGCAAAATACTCCAAGAAAGAATAGAAGCTAGAGAAGCAGAACACATAGTAAGATCCACAGCCGAGTTAGGGTTTTGTGTAGGACGAACTCTTCTAGTAGGAGAACCATTGTTGATGACGCAGAAGTTCGCTTCATCAAGAATTTCAAGAAGGGAAAGACCAAAGTTGTCATCATGACTTGAACCCCATGATCGATGGTGAGCATTTAAATAACCCATCAAAATGATTGGAGAAGGAACAGAGGAGATTATGCATAAAAGATCTGGGATTAAACGTGAATGAGGATGAGGTATGTACACAGAGAGGAAAGTTATATCAAAAGCCCTGACGGCCACAACATTAATGTCAGCAGAAAAAGAGGGAAGGGGAATTTGGGAGAACGGGAGGGAGCGCCTAACAAGTAATGCACTTCCCGCATATCCATCAGCCCTATCATCCCGAAGGCAAGAGTAACCTGGAACCCGGAAACGAGACCCAGGCACCAACCAGGTTTCCGAGATGGCAATGATAGACGGGTGAAATTTATTTATGAGAAAAAGAAGTTCGGGCTTCCTCGGACGGATGCTTTTAGCATTCCACTGAAGAGCGGAGACTGGATCCATAATTAGAATTAATGGAAAGAATATGGGAAAGTTTTTGGGCAACGTGGGGCGGTAGGGTTGAATTATTACGTGAAACTAGACTAATAATTAGAGACATAAGCAATTCCAGAAGGTTATCTTCTTGAGGCGGACCTGAAGAGGGAAGATTTTGAGAAAGGAGGGCAAATCCGTTGGGAAGGGATGAGGGTTCATCAGCAACAATGGAATGATGGGCAGTCCTGTCATAAGATTTCCCTAATGGAGCTTTGGGACGCGAAGAAGAGAACACAGTTTTCCTGTAAGAGGCAGATGGAGAAAGATTGGAAAGGCTTGAATTAGGTTGCAAGGGAGAAAAAATAGACTGGGAACGAGGGGTATTTTGCGTAACATCGGAGTATAATTTTGTGACTTTAGGAAGAGATCTCGATGCCTCTTCGTACGAAAGATTTTCTCGTGCCATGAGGAGCTTTATGGACTTCTGCCTATTCTGCTCGGGGCAATTACCACTATAGGCAAAATGATTACCCAAACAGTGGATACACGTAGCCATGGACTCAGTAACGTCACAACTGTCACCGGTATGAGGTTGCGAACAGCGATAGCATCTGGCCTTAGACCGACATTGAGCTTTAACGTGACCAAATCGGCAACAATTTTGGCATTGGATGGTAGGATATTGATAAACCTCCACGGGCAAAGAAGTGTGATACGAGAAAATCCTTTGAGGAAGAACTTGGCCTTGAAAGGAGATTACAATGGTTTGGGTAGGTACCCAAGAGGTCTTATCCTCCTCTCTTACTTTTCGATTAAGCCTGCGGGCTTTTAAAATTATTCCACACCCCTCAGGAAGGACCACGGACTCAACAAATTCGTCCATTGACATGTCCACCGGGACATGACGGACAATACCCATTTTGGTAATATTATACGAAGGGATGGTTGCTTCATAGTTGTATGATTGTAAAATAGGGTTATCGAGGAACTTGTTGGCCGCGACACCAGAAGTGAATTCGACGGAAATCTTGTTCCTGCCCACTTTTTTTAAACCATCAGTGCAGATGTTAGTAACTTTATTAGAAAACAAAAACTGGCCAAACTTAATTGGACGAATAGTCGTCCCAGCTGAAGGATCCGGTATGGATCTCGAAACGTGGACAATGAAAGGACCTTTGTCGGAACTACTGTATGCTTTAATACCGACCACAAGATTTGGGTGGACATACATGGTCTGGATGGAAGCTACAGCCATCTCTTTGTCAATTATTGTTTTCTTAGCAGAAACAACGTCATTGTTTGAACCTGCGTCATCCAAACGACGCTTACCATGAGCACCCGCTGCAGATGGGATATCATCTGGAGGATCAGGGGGATCAGGTAGGGGATGAGAGTCCATAATGGACTCTCTGAGAAAACCTCTGCGCAATAAAAAAGAAAATATAGTTATATTTTAAACCAAAACTAAAACTCAATGAATGAAAAAAAAATTAAATTAAATCTCACGAACACGTGTGACAGCTATCACCGACCAACGTTTTTTTTCTAATCACATGTGTTTATTAGTAAGTCACTATTGTGACAAGTTGACGTTTTTCGACACTAACAGTTTCGTCCAGAAATTGAAGTCAACGAGGAATAATGCGTACCTGCCTATTAGTTTTAGACGTCAAATAGCTCGGCTATTAGCTTTTAATTTAAACTCAGACATATGTGGTATGTCGCAGTCTTTTGTAAATAGTTCCACGGAAATTAGTAATTATACTAATTGTAATTTTACACATTTTAGCTTAGATTTAAACTAGTCAGTAAGACAATGGAAGCTACGAGTGATAATTTAGGTAAACTTATCAACTCTAAGGTATCTTCTAGCTCTCAGTTAATTAGTTGTCAAAAAGGGGTTAAGCAGAATTCCTTTACATTATTTCATCAGAACATTCAGGGTTTTTCTTCCAAACACCTAGAAATCGAACTATTTTTAGAAAAAACCAAGTTTGATATTATCTGTTTAACTGAACATTGGATGAAGGATTACGAAATGCAATTTAATTACGAGAATTATAGTGTGGGCAGTTGCTTTAACCGGAAGTCTAAGATGCGTGGGGGTTCGTTAATCTTAGTTAAAAATTGTTTTAAATTTAAGCCTCGTAATGATATTGTTGATCTTTCGGTTGAACATAGCATAGAATTGTCTTGTGTTGAGCTAGATAAGCATGTTATAGTGTGCGTTTACAGGCCCCCTAATTACCTGAACTACTCTATCTTTGAGTCAGTAATGGAAGATGCTTTAGCAAAACTTGTAACTGGTAGTAAATTAATAATTATCTGTGGTGACTTTAATATCAATATTTTAGAGAATAATGTTAACGGCAGTAGATTTTTAAATCTCTTTAAATCATTTAATTTGTCAAATGTTTTTTCAGAACCAACCCGAATTACTACAAATACTGCTACATGTATAGATAATGTTTTTTGTTGCTGCGACTACTTAGATAAATCTATCGTAAATTACCTTCCTTCAGATCACAGCGGACAGACTGTTGCTTTCGCGTCTAATAAACAATTACACAGAATTCAGATTCAAACTAGACAAATAACACCCAGTAATTTAGAAAAGTTTAATAATAATTTAATTAGCAAGTTAAATATACCAGGCCATATTGGAAACAATGTAAATGAATTGTATGAAGATTTTTTTTCGGTAGTGCACACCGAGTTCAATAATACTTTAAAACAGAAAACTAAAACTATTGCCCCAAAGTTTATTTTCAGTGATTGGGCAACACAGGGTATTAGGAAAAGTAGGGAACGATTGTTTGAGCTATACGGCCTTAAGCCTTATATCAACACAGAAACGTTTAGTAAATATGTGGCTACTTACTCGAAAATTTTTAAAAACTCTTGCAAGATAGCCAAGTCTCTTTTCATTAGCAACAAGATAAAATCAGCCGATAACAAAATAAAGACGGTTTGGAAAATTATCAACAGTGAGACCAATAGATCTAAAAAACCAAGTAATGACATAACACTAGAGACCTCACATGGTCTCGTGAGCTCTAATAACGAAGTCGCTGAAGAATTTGTAAATTTCTTTACCAGTATCCCACTTAAAACTACTGAAACCTTAAATTCCTCTCCCTTGCTCTCTATGGATTTATTGAAGGCGAACGTTTCAGCCTGTTCAAATGAATTTAAATTTCATCATGTAAACCCCATAACAATCATAAAAGCTTTTAAGCAAATCAAGATCAAATTAACTGAAGATCTATGGGGTTTGTCTATCAAAGCTTGTACCTCAATTGTTGAGACTGTAGCGCCGTATTTAGCCTCAATATTTAATTTGTGCGTAGATCAAGGGGTCTTCCCGGATGTAATGAAATTCAGTAAGGTAATACCGCTTGTTAAATCCGGAGACAGTAAAGACACCAACAATTATAGGCCCGTATCTGTGTTGCCGGTTTTCAGCAAGGTGTTTGAAAAGATAATGCTCAATCAGATGCTTAACCATTTTAACACCAATAAAATCTTACACGAACAGCAGTATGGTTTCACCAAAGGGCGTTGTACGACTGACGCCGGTGTCACTTTATTAAAACACATTTTTACTGCGTGGGAAGAGGCACAAGATGCCATAGGTATCTTCTGTGATCTCTCGAAGGCATTTGATTGCGTAAATCACGAAACCCTTATTTTGAAGCTTGAGCATTACGGTTTAGGTAAACTTGCGCTCAGTTTAGTAAAATCTTATCTGAATGATAGACAGCAGCATGTACAAGTAAAAGGTGTAAATTCGATGGGTTTAAAAGTAAAAATGGGTGTACCACAAGGTTCGATTTTGGGTCCCTTCCTCTTTTTAGTATACATTAATGACCTACCCCATTTATTTAACAACCATCCGCAAATGGTGTTGTTTGCTGATGATACTTCTTTAATATTTAGAATAAACAGACGTGCCACAAATCTTGACGACGTAAATTTCGCCCTCCTGCAGGTTCATAATTGGTTTACCGCTAATAATTTAGTACTAAATGGGAATAAAACTAAGTGCATAAGATTTGCTTTACCAAATGTCAAAAGTAGTGATTGTGACATAGTATTGAATCAAGAGAAACTTGAATTTGTCAATAAAACGGTTTTCTTGGGACTTACGCTCGACCACAGGCTACAATGGGGTCCTCATTTAACTTCTCTTGCAGGCCGGCTGAGCTCAGCAGCGTATGCTGTTAGAAAAATCCGTCAATTTACTGATGTTGATACGGCGAGGATAGTCTATTTTAGTTATTTTCATAGCATTATGTCATACGGTATTTTACTATGGGGACGTGCTGCAGACATCGAGTCTATTTTTATTCTGCAGAAAAGAGCCATCAGAGCCATATATGAATTACGTAGACGCGATTCTCTAAGGGAACTGTTTAAGGAAATTAATATCATGACAGTACCTTGTCAATACATATATGAAAACATCATGTATGTTAGAAAAAATCTGCATTTATTCAGTAAAAGAGGTGACAGACACCACTATAATACTAGAAATAGGGACCAACTAGTTCAGCCAGGTTTCAGGCTTGCTAAAGTAGATTCATCTTTCATGGGGTACTGTTTAAAATGTTACAATAAAATACCTCCCCACATTCTACAACTGAATGAGACGAAATTTAAATCTTGTGTAAAACGCACACTATGAAGGCAAGCATATTATAAGCTGGGAGATTACATTGAGGATAAAAATGCTTGGCTAAATGCTGGTCCTGCTCCGCAACCATAGGTGCAAACTTATTGGACAACATTATTGTGGTAGCTGCAGAAGATTGTAAAAATATTCTTGCATTGTATAGATTCCATCTCTTAGTATTGTATAATTGCATAGCACATGTGTGAGTACCATGTACTGTAAAGCTACCATTTGCATTTAGTTATCTTTCATTGACTTGAATATGCCTTGGTGGCTGAGAGAATGTCATGCTCGCTTAAATGTCTTGCTGATGGTGGCGGGTGGGTCGGGTAATTTAGTTCCCTTCAATATGGTTGAATTGAATGGCGCTGATCCATGCGTCATGTTCGTGAACGGGCGCTGTCAGTCGGGACTGGTCATCTCTTAGCTGCCATGGATCATTTGAATTGCTTTATTTTATAAATTGTTGATTTAATTCCTTTTTTTACTCTGGACGCTCTTATTGTGCACGTCTTTCTACATCGTTCTCACATATATGTATAATCTCAACATGAAAGATGTAACCAAGATTTTGTAAGAACATTTTTGATTGAAAAGAGTGTCCATGGAGTTTCTTGCCCGTTCTTCTCCATAGAGATCTACGCTAGGGAATGGGCAACTACAGTACATTCTCAAGTTATTATGCCTTGTGTCTGTGACTGTAGCCTTTTTTTTTTCGTTTTATCGACATTCAAAAGTGCCGTTAAGGTCTAGTTGAAATAAATGATTTGAGTTTGAGTTTGAGTTTAAGAACGTTAGGCAGCCTCACTACCGTTGCGCCATTCGCCGGTCGTCGAATTGAAGAGCATGTTTTAAAAACTATAGAATGTATGGTAAGCTTAAAAAATCTTCTATAACAAACGCACATACTCAACTCAAGGATAGCGCACAGCGGGAATTCGGCTTGAGGCGAAAAATTTTGCAATTTCGGGTCATCATAATCTCCGTTGAAATACATTTTACTGCTGAACTGGACATACGCCTTCCTCACGAATAATGGCTAGTCTTAAAAATACTTACCAATTTCTCGAACCCTCTTGGTTTTGGAATTGGTTTTTTGGTACAATTAAAAACTCACTTACACATGTGAAAATAGGAACAGCGAATTGAATCAAAAATACTATAGATAATTTATAATCTACGCAAATCATTCTTTTCTTTTTGCTCCAAAGATACACTTTACATCTGTATATAAAGATTTAAATGGTTGGATATGATGCCTTACCACAGTTAACTCCAGCGAAAAATAATAATTGACATAGAGTAGATTAAGCGTGAGTAAAATATTAGTAAGATTCCGCATAATAATATCATGACAGATACAATTTTCAGTATGAGCAAATCTACGATTCAAATATCGAAAACCAATATTTTTTTGAATCGATAGGCGAATCAGACTATATCAATCTTAGTTGAAATAGAAACAACAATAAAAACGAAGGAACGGTACCTCTTCATATCGAGTTCTTGTACCCTCTGCCGTACAGCGTTGGCGATGACCTTGGCCCAGCGTGGCGCTTGATCAGACCGGTACTGACGTCCGATTAGCTGCTCTTGCATGGTCGACAGGATTATGTCCCTGACATTAGCTGCTTGGAATCTGAAACATGACGGACAGAGTTTAGAACATGTTACACCTTTAAACAAAGACTGTCGTCACTTGTACTTTGCTTAGGACACGTTAACAATAATTCCATTGAGCGTTTGGTGATTCAGGGTAGAGTCGAAGGCACTAGACCACGTGGTCAATCATCAACCCGGTGGACTGACTGCATCAAATCTTTCACTAAGATCCCTGTGGCAGTATGTGCTAGCCATGCAGCCTATAGAGACCGGTGGAAAAGGATCGCGAAGGCAACGACCGTAGCTGTGGGCGACCTTCCATGAGAGAAACTTTATCGGTGTCGTACCCGTGATTCATCACGCCTGTCTTGTCCAAAGTTTTGGGCAAAAGTGTACTAAAGCACACTCATATTTTAAATCCCATAATATATGTCCTACTGACCGTTTTTCGGTCACGGCGGCCTATCTAAGGGGAGATTAGCGTCAGCGCCGCAGATATCATAGAGCATAAGTGTGTGCAGGACCCTGCAACTACTCCCTTTTCCCTCACTCTTATAGTCAGATGGAACGGCAACCAGACACGACAGGAGATAGAACAGGCGGAGGACCAACGACTTAACGTCCTCCCGAGGCACGGTGGTTTCATTTTGCAAACTTCGATACTTCGGGCAGTAACGAAGAAATTTCTAATGGACAAAACCCAATAACACTTTGCCCGACCACGGATCAACGGGGCAGTAAGTCCTATAAAGAGTTGAGCCCAGTCTGAATTTTTCCTGTCCTTTTTAAGCCGTCTGGATTTTTCCCAGAGTCCAATTAGTGTGAACTTATTAGCTGTTTTTGCTAGATTTCAATTAAGATGTGAAAAATGGTATTATTTTTATCTCGGCCTGTCCAGCCGAGGCTATTCTTCTTCTCTCGCTCTTTAACTTCTATTCTAAAATGTGTGTCAAAATAAACCATGAAAAGTTTTTTTCTTATTTGCCTATATTGTCCCACTGCTGGGCAAATAATTCCTCCATAACCTTTCACTCCTCTCTACGTGCGGCTAGGCAGTAAAAATATTTACTCAGCCCTTGAGTCACTATAGTCTTCCAAACGGTTTCCTTACTTTTCTCCAAGGCCGGGTCGTACTTCATACTTAGGGGGTGCTAAAGCTTTTTCTTCCACTTCTACCTCTTCTTGTTCTGGTTCAGGCTCGTCGATGACTGTTACTTCTTCGATTTCTGTAATCAACAATACTTTTAATTAGACTTAAATAACATAAGCAAAAGAGAAAGACACTAACATTTGTTTGAACTCCACAAATGTATGAACCTAAGATACCTATGGTTAGAAAAGATGTGTGGCTACTAACATTCACTGTTATAAGTTTTCACATTTTAAAACTAATCTATAACCATGAAACTTTTTCGAGGAGGATTGTGGGCTATCTCTGGATGAGTGACATTTCATTTTCCCTGATCATATTCCAAAAAACAAATTTTGATCCTGATTAATCATATTTGTATTTTGGAACATGATCAGGGGAAATGAAATGTATTGTGACTTAAAAAAGCGATAAATATAAATGTGGATGGACGAATCATCATCATCAGCCTATAATGTTCTCACTGCTGGGACACGGCCTCCTCTCAATGAGAGGGAATGGGCTATAATCTACCACGCGTGCCCAGTGCGGATTGGTAGATGTCACATGTCTGCGATTTTTTGGTCCTAAGACATGCCGGATTCCTCACGATGTTTTCCTTCACCGTTTTGAGAGCAGCGGTGATGAAATAAATTACACAAAGTAATGCGCCTGTCTGGGTTCGAACCCACAACTTATCGTTCGTAAGTCGGGGCCGCCACCACTGGGCCACCGCTGCTCTCTAGGATGGATGAATAGGAAGTCCTAATAATGTCTGAATTGAGTTTGGGAATGAATTTAGTTTGGGAATGATTTGAAAGAAAACGTAGGTAATGAATGTTAGAGTAATGGTTGCCAGAGGAGTAAGGAAGAAGAAAACGTGTAGCACCAACCAATATTAAGACATGGGCAAACTGGTGCATTTATTTAACAGGAGTTAGATACGAACGAAACGTCGGGATTAAATTAAAGGTAAATTCGCGATAAATACCCGTCTTCTTAAGTTTTATAAGGAGTTAGATAGTTTTACCGAAACGTGGTCGCTCACAATGGGCCTTATCAAAGGCTTAAAGTCGCCCAAAGGACAATAGAGATGGCTATACTCGGAGTTTCCTTGCGTGATCGAATCAGAAATGAACACAAGAAAACCAAGGTCACAGACGTAGGCCGAAGAATTGCCAAACTTAAGTGGCAGTGGGCAGAGGACATTGGTCGCAGAACGGATGGCCGGTCGAAAAGTTCTGCAGTGGCGACCGCGAACTGGAAGACGATGCGTTGGAAGACCTCCCACTAGGTAGACCGATGACCTGGTGAAGGTTGCAGGAATCCGCTGGATGCGAGTCGCACGGGACCGGTCAATGTGGCGACACTTGGGGAGGCCTAAAATGATGATGATGATGAAGATAGTTTAGATAATGATTGTCTTATTTCTAGTATAGATAGGTACTAGAGCATGAGGTACTTTACCATCTTCCTCATCTGCCATGATGGGTTAGGAACTTGTTCAGAACAGAAGTTGATTATCTGAAAAAAAAAACACCATAATTACCTGTAGGTTTTTTTTTGTGGCCAACAACAGTAATTAATGTCCACACATACTAATTAATGTCCTCAAAATTAGACATTGTCAGTTGCCTTGTTTCCCCCACTTAGTACATGCCTGATGATTTTCTGGTCTGTTTATGTTATTTTTAAATTATACAGGGTGAAATTGAATAGATGCGACTAATTTAAATATACAATAATACGTTTTGTCAAGAAAATGTATAAAATATCAAATGTAAAATTAAAAAATAATTGATCAGTGTTACGAAAACCGTTAAAATAATAAAAGTATCAAAAAATCTCGTCCGACTTATCGCAGTGCTCAATATAGCGGTCATTTACCTAATTTTGCCTTAATTTTTCTTATTTATTTTGCATATTACTGGAATACCGATAATTCGTACTTAAATAAAGATAATAACATCAATGGACCTTTTAAAAACGATAATCGCGTAATTTTTTTTAACGATTTAGATTGTAGAAAAAACAGTTTATAATTGCTATGTTACTGTAACTGAAGCTCCAATTTCATTTTGTCGCATTAATTAAAATTCACCCTGTATTCAGACACAAAAAATTGTATAAACTACTTTACTTTATTTTTTCTCAGGACACAGATATGATGTACCGCCTCGGCCGTGCAGCAATGGATGGTGGCCAGTATGGAGAAGCCCTGAAGAAGTTTGTAGATGTACTGAAACTCTATGATGAAACACTGTCACGTCCTTACAGGTCGTACTATGATTGTGTTCAGGACCTCAGGCGTTGTATGCTAGCCATGGGAAACTATAGCATTGTGTAAAGTATTGAGTTGATAAGTTTGTGTGTGAGATAAGGCTTGTTACACAAAACATATTTTGGGTTTAGATTTGTCACCATTGATACATTAATTCACAGATATTTTTTTGGTGATTTAACACAGCTGGGTGACAAAATATGTATATGTCACCCTAAAATTGTCAAACACGTTATATTGTAATCTCTCTAGCGATATTGTAAACCTCGAATTATTGTCAAACAAACAAACATACTGCTTACAATAAAACGCATTATTTTTTGTTAAATGCATGCGATGGTAGTCAACTCACGCGGTGTGAAGGGAAGGAGGGGTCCTCCTTGCCCAGTGGTACCACTCTCATGAAAAGATACTGTACCATTCCTGAGAAATATTGATTAATATAACTTAACCTTAAAACACTTTAAATTCCCCTAAAAAGCGTAGTTGACGAAACCCCGCTTCGCAGTGTTTATTCCTTTTGTGTTATTTCAGAGTGCAGCAGGGTTTAAAGGAACCTAACCTGACGTGGGGGTGCCCCAAGTTTTGGTTATGGGGGCAGAGATACTTCCTTATGATCAGTTGACAATAATTCGAGAGTTTACAATATCGCTAGAAAGAAACACGTTATATTGTAATATAACGTGTTTGACAATTTTACGGTGACATATTCATTTGATTTTGCCGCCACATTTGCTGTATCTTGCAGATGGACCCATACATGAGTGTATCATTCCTAAGTTTTATGTATAAACCTGTTAAATTACTTTCTTTTTTTGTTTTTGAATATTTTATTTATAAAAGTTTGTAGTTGTGTTTTCTGATAATTTTCAGTGTTTTAGATGTTTTTACTGACCAAAGTTATAATTGTGTTACTAATTTAAATTAATTTATGTTATTAATATTCAATTAAAGGTGCAGTAACTTTGTTTTACTCAATCTTGTGTTTTATTTATTTCATTAAACAATTAACAACCAGAGCAGGATGTTGTGAGGAAAGTATTGAGTATGTATGTATGGGTATATGAGTACAGGAAGACCAAAGAAACAATGGATGGACTGTGTTAATTAAAAAGATATGGCAAGAAAAGGAGTGTCTGATGAGATGATGAAAATTAGAGAAGTTTGGAAGAAGAAGACATACTGCACCAACCCCAAGTGAATTGGGATAAGGGAAAGAGAATGATGATGATGACACATCACCTGTAGCCACAGTCAACTGAAGCCATAGTATATCCTGTGTGTTCTATAAGCAAGACATAGTCATATGCAATGGCATAAAGGAGGCATCATTCGACGACCTGAATGGCGTAGTGGTAGTGAAGCTGCCTAACGTTCTTTAGGTCCTGGGTTCGAATCTGGGTAGGAGCAAATGTTTGTTTCCAAGTTATGGATGTTTATATGTATAATAAGTATGTATTTACATACAAAAAAGTATTTATGTAGTATGTCAACTACCTGTTGCCCACGACACAAGGCTTGCTTAGTGTGGCACTAGATGGCGCTATATGTTAATGTCCAGCGATATGTATTATTATTATTTGGTGATGCTAAAACAACAAGTGCAAACTGCAGGGTTAGGCAGAGGTGTTCCTCACACGACACCCAGTCAGTGGGTCGTCTTAGGGGCGGCCAAACTTCACCTGGAGGCGAGCACATTAAATTGATTAAAGAAAAAAGTAGGTACCTGTGATGAGTGTGAAATTAGTATTATATTAATCCAGCAGTACTATATCGATCAACATGATAACATTATTATTCTATGTTGTGTAGGCATCAGTGTTGTATTCAGAGTATAGGGTTCTAACCTCAAATAAACCGATTCTTTCACCAGAGAATAAGAGTTATTTACAGGGGAGTGTAGTAATCATTTTAGTGTAATATGATTATTGTAGCTTACATTTATTGAAAGAAAGTTCAGGAACAGTTATATTTTAACGTTTCTTCAAAATATTACAAAAAATATTGCTTGCTTTCCGTTACTATGACAACAATAACATGTCATTTTGACATATTAATGTGACAATTACCGAGTGACAATGTCAAAATAATATCACCCTGTTCCACGATTCGTGAATGGGTGAGCCAGTCCAATGTGAGAGTTCATTTTTTTTATAGAATTGTCAATGAAACATTACTAAAACTGTTTTCTGAGTCGTTTTAGTTTTTTTTAATTATAGATGTAGTCTTTGATAAAGATGAAAGCATTAACACCAACAAACCTGGAACATTTTTTCTTAATGTCAAAATGCGTTCCAGACTTCGAAATATTGTTACTTAGCATGAAATCTTGAAAATTGGCGAACTAAAAGATGCTTCTTCGTTGAGCTTGTATGAATCTGTCTCTTGCAAAACAACTTTAATGTTAAAGAAACGACATTTTGTAAATCGTAGACGTGAATCACGCGAAAAGCATTTTGTTTGGGAACTGCTACTTTGACATGTGTTTCAATTTTGGGGATCGAAAACAAGAAATACGATTAAATTTAAACTAATTTAGTAATATTAATGAAATGGCTACATACGATAATAAAATTTGGCTCCTCAAAAACATACGTGATGCATTTATTGCGACCGACGACACCGGTTTATGTGAGATCGTTATGGCTGGAGAGGATTTTTCGAAAGTGTTTCAAAATAAAGCGATTGAAGAGAAAAAGAGGATAAGGGAAGTGAGGTTGACACAGCCAGGGCCTAGCAAAGGTAAAGATGGAATGGGAGACATATCTGAGGAGGAAGTGGGCAGAGAAATAGTAACACAGTTCGATCCTTACCCTGATATGGATGATAGCGAGGATGATGACCCGCTGTGTGGCAGCTACGTGCGCTATGAGGAGTTCGGAGGACACAGGTATGGTTTTATAGAACCTTTAAGTCATGCAACATTTTTATAATGATATAATTAGGTCATACATTTCCATTGCTTATCTGGAAGTGACAGAAAAATTGAATGTATCAGCTTTTTATCACCATCCAGAATGTTCTCCTCATAACACTAGTAATCTATTAACAACACTTTGTTCTTGTTTTTCAACAACATTTCTTTTAATCACATTGACTCACTGCTCTACTGACCCAGTTAGAGGTATTAAGTGTGATGCTGTCAATTATGACATAATTTGTTATTTCGCTTATGACATCATTTTGGGATAATAGTTGTAACCATTACAAGCTAAAAAAATTAATGTCCTCATTTTATGAATTAAATTAGCTGACCTAATTTCTTAGAATTAATTATAGGGGAAGATCCAACACAGCACAATGGCTAGACAAGAAGGAGCAAGCATTAAAAAAGGCAGCTAAAATTAAAATTATAAAATGGGAGGACTCCTCGCCCCTCACCACAGACCAGCTGGTAGAAGTGTTCTCCAAGTTTGAAGTTAAAAAACCAGCAAAACAGAAATCCTTATTAGCTGAACAACTTCAGAACTGCCCAAACCTACCTCACCGCCAGTATTTGGAGTATGCAAAGTTTGATGGGACCGCACAACTAGGTTTGCCTATCAAGTCCTTCAAGATCTTCATGACAATGCTTCCGGAGAAGCATCAGAATTACCCTCTAGTTGTGTGTGTCATTGCGAGTGCTAAGATCAAGGATTTAATTGGCTTCACATGCTATAAATACAGGTAAAAAAAATACTAATTTGACTCATTTAATTGCAGTTTACTTTCCTCTTATTCCAATTTCTATTATAATTTTGATCAGCATACATTTACATCAATAGTAAATACATATTTCCTTTACACTTCAGCATCGAACATCCAGACATATCACTTGGATCTGTGCATGATTACGGACTTTGCATAGCAGAGGATGACGGAGAAGTTGACTGGGCATTCCCCTGCCTTGATGCCAATGAGCCTTGTTCCAAATTTGGATTCACATGTCTTGGACTTGTGGAACTAAAAAGTAAAAATGCAATGTCCCTGCCTCCTTCGTCAATACCTGAAGATGGCATGAGCGGAGCCTTCCATGTGTTCTCAAAGGTCACAGACTCTGGTCAGAGTCATCACAATCCCTCCAGGCACAATACAGGAGGGAGTTCAACATCAGAAGCTGTTTTAATAGCACTAAAGGCTTTGCATGAAGGTAATATATATTATGCAACTTTGTTTTAGTTTTTCCTTAATCTGTGTCAAACTCAAAATACAATTCCAGAACCTAGATTTCGAATTTCATGCCATTGTATCTTAATTCTTAGCATAATATTATAAACACAAAAGTTTGTGAGAATGGACAGTTGTAACTCCGCTGCAAAAACTACTGATAGAATATCAATTGAACTTGATGGTAATATAACAATGCTGTAGAATTTATAAACATATTGTATAAAAACGTTTAGAGGTAAATCCGCAGTTAGCAAGTTAGTATTACATTATGCAGTACTGCTAGAATAATTGTATGTGGTCTCCTTCTTGTCCATGTAGACAATTTGCAAATTTTAACCAGATATTGGCAAAAGGAAATTCTTAACAAAATGCGCGACAGTCTTTAGGGACTACCGATGAGTGAAACCTATTAAACTGACTCAATCCAAAATAAATTTTTTCTTCATTGCGTAAGGTTGACTGACCGTTCTATTAAAAGCATTTGGGGATGATAGCGCAAGTTCCATGATTTTTGTTCACCCAAAAAGTGCTCAATGCGCCTAAAGAAGTATTCAATTCAAATAATTTGTCTGTCTATTGCAGGTACTGGTGATACAGATCTAGGCAAGATGCAGTCCCACATAATGGCGACAGAGGCACCTCAGTACAAAGCGTACAAAGTGCAACTGCTGCGCAAAGTGAGGACGAACACGTCCGTGCAACTCGGTATCTCGCTCGACAGGATAGAGGTGGAGCCTCTAGTCACGAGTAAACACGCTTTTTGGGTGAGATACTTTTGCATTACTTGTTGGTATAAGATGTGGGGTTTATGATGGACTCAAAGGCGTAGCTACCGCTGTATCAGCCATAGCAACGATACGGGGCCCCCGAAACAAAATCTTCTCACAACCTCAAATATACTTCATGATAAAAGATAAAATGAAAACATAATTTGTCATGGTCCAGAAAGCTCCAGTTGTCAGGATGCTATTATTGTTGTACTCTTGTCGGGCTTCGCTACACTCATCCCGAGTGCAGCAAAGGGTCCCCAAATAAAATTGATACTGGGCCCTACTAAATCTAGTAGTACACAGGTACGCACGAAAACAACCGTCATGTGTACTCGCTCAGTATTCAGTAGTGTAAAAAAAGTTGCACATCTCTTGCCGCCAACATGCGGCTGACAAAGTTTTTCGACTTGCAGTCATTTGAAACCGCCTACTAGTTCTGGCGTATGTATGTAGAGCCCATAACGTAGTGTAAGACGAGTATAATGTTGACAAAAATATAAATCTGCTTGTTTACTAAACTTTACTGTAGCCGGTAAGTCGGCATCGACTGCCACGACTGACATTACACACGACTTAAGCCCGGTTTCCACCGCGAAAGAGTAATGAGCCGGCAATGGCTAAGCAGACCTCGTTTTCATGAAATAGGTTTGCGTTTCCACCAAGAAAGAGTATAGGCGTCTGATTCCCATCGGAAAAGGGCAATGAAAGAAGAATGAGCAGAGCGAGCTTATTTTCACTCTGTTTGCCTGCTGAGTCATTTCCGCTCGACTCTTTATTGGTAGAAACACATGTAAGCAGTTTTCTCTTGCAAGGTAAAAGAACTTAAAAGAAGTAATGAATGGGTCCGCTCCGCTTACGGTGGAAACCGGGCTTTACGTCTCGGAAAAAGCGTAGGCTTTTTGTTTACCTCTCAAGTATGTGGAAAACTGCCTTTGTTCCTAAAAAACATTTCTAAAACTTTTATCCTGTACATTAAAATTAAATACCTAGTCTAGTTTGCCATATTGGGAGAAAATACTAACGATATTGTTAACCCTCATTAGCAATTGCATTTTGTTGTTTTGTGGTAATCTTCGGTATTTCCCAACACCATAATAACTTTAAACTCATGTTTTTCCCTCGCCTCATTTTAAGTGTTTAAATAGCCGAAACCCTGTGGTAACGGCCGCGAATCTGTTGTACCTAGTTGAAGTTAGTACGATCATAACTCGCAGGCAAACTGTGTCGAAGCATCGTAAGAAAACCAGCATAGATGAATAGATATCATTATAAATTATAATTAAACCATAAGTAGGTATATAATAAACACCATAAGTACAAATTACAGGCAGCCTTATCGAAAAATGTGACATTCATCAAACCACAATAGGCCCGCGTGGTGGACTGCCCATTCCCTCCCGCAGATGAGCCCTGCATGGAAACAGACTGATAATATAGTTCTGTTCAAGCTTTATGGCTGCTCGGAACATGTAACGTAAAGCTGCGCAGAACACAATTTTGGGTATCAGCGGGGCGCAGCAGGGGTCGCATCGTTTTGACTGTATACTGGCGCAGGCCGTCACTCGCAGCTAACTTCTCAGCCGCCATAAAGTTTGAAAAGAACTATGCGGGATGATGCATTTTTTTACCCACATCTTCTCATTTTATGATAAAATTCGAATTATTGTTCACGTTTTATTCCGTTGTTCTCAGTCAAGATCGAAGTACTTCCTGCACAGTATAGACTCGGTGGCGTGGTGTCAGATCCTGGAGACGCGAGGCAACAGGACCACCTTCAGAGTAGTCTACTCTCCTAGTCACAATGCAGCGTATGGTGACAGAAGTAGTGCAGGTAATTGCATATTTGTTGAAACGTCGAAGAAGTCCTGCCCTTGCTGGATGTCGACAGCGCCACGTAGCGGGGTCTATAATTATATGGCAAAACACAATCCTATTTAAGATTTTTGTTTATCAAAACTGGTCAAGGGGTTTAGGAGAACAACAATCATGAACACAGCACACCGGAAATCTTCTATACCTACTAATATTATAACGAGTAAATATTTGATTTTTGTTCTTAAAACTACTTGACCGGTTTTAAATTATTTCACCTTTAGAAAGCTAACATCTTTATCAAGTAGGATAAGCTATAAATTATATTGATATCATGCCAATAGGCCGAACTATCACAATTTTCACGGGCGAACTGCTAGTTTGAAGATAAAGACAATACTTATACTAATAACTGAAATTTATTAAAAGGACATTCGGGCATTGCGATTTTGTACTGCTTCGAATGACCCTGAGACCCTGGGTCTCTTGAATGACCAATCAAACAACAATACATTAGGTACCCTAGGCATATTGTGCTACATTTTCGTGATTCTTCTAATTCTAAAATACTACGCTACGTATAAAAAAGATAGACAGCAAACAAAATGGTCCTATCGCTTAGGATGTCCACTTATGATTTTTTTTATTGAATTACTAGCTGACCCACGCAACTTCGTCTGCGTCAAAAGTACTACCTACCTACCTACTACTACCTAGCTACAACTACCTACTACTACCTACTACCTAGATACTACTACCTACCTACTATTACCTACCTACTACTACCTACCTACTACTACCTACCTACTACTACCTACCTACTACTACCTACCTACTACTACCCACTACATACCGACGAAAATAATTAAAAAAAAAAAAAGTATCCTATGTCCTTCTCCTGGTTCTAAGCTACCTCCCCACCAATTTTCAGCCAAATCGGTTCAGCCGTTCTTGAGTTATAAATGGTGTAACTAACACGACTTTCTTTTATATATATAGATTCATATTTTGAACGCCAGAGCATCAAAACACAATTTCACCTACCATTTTGTCACACATTTGTGTCGTTTTGCTTACAGGGCACGCGTTTGCTTGGCACCTTTTGACCGCCATTAGTCACATAGATTAAAAGTATTAAACAATCATTGTAACAAAACTTATATTTCTAGGTAACTCCACTATGTTCCAGCCAAACGCTACATACAAGCTCCACGACTTCGAATGTGAACACGATATGGCTAAAGAAATAGTTGAGAAAGTGAACACAATCCTAGACTTAAGGAACAGTCCGTGCCGCCGCGAATACAAGACTGCCAAAGAAAAAAAACTACAGACAAGACGAAGTTTTCACTCAAAACATTTGAGTTGAGTCTCGTAGATACTCCTGTACAGTGTAATATACTCCTGCAAAAGTTCCTTTAATACACTCTTAAGATTGACGAGTGAAACAGTATACATAATTAGGGCTCGAAGTGTAAAGTTATAACGATGGGACACATTGGGTGAAATGTAGGTCCCTAAATACCGAGGCCCAATGTGTAGAAGTGTCAATCACATCTAGTATTTAAATAAAGCTGGGATTGGAGAGACAACGTTTGTTATAAGCATATCTCAACCATTCGGAATTATTTAGGTTTAAATAACCAGGAAAATTATGTTATTATAATCTAGTCCTTTCCTGCCCTGAATAATTTCAAATGAACGTATTTATCCTCGATATTATAGAACTGTATATTCTCAGTTTAAATCAGCATTATATGTTATAATTATAATTGAAGAGATGTATAAAATACTGTGGTAGTGTATGCTTGAAATGGGCTTAGCGTGTGCAAGGCATGTTTGTTGAAAGAGGCTTCCAGCCATTATATGAGGATTCGATGAAAATAACTTTGTTCCCATTAAGGATTGGTTCACACTGTAGTGTTGACAATACTTATAAATAAACCTTACTTGTCTGGTAATAGGGGATTATTTCCTGTGCAATGGGCTAAAATTTCATATGCAACACTTTGCAATAATTCGTATTCAATACTGCTTCAAAACCAATGAAAAATCGTTATAGGGAACTTAAAATATTCAAGTAAAGGCGCTACAGTGTGAATCGACGTAAGGTTAAAATTTTAATAATTTTGTATCTAGAAATAAGACATTTGTAACATCCTAAGAGTGTTGTGTATTTCGGTGTAAATGAGTATTGAGTTTTTATTTTTTTGTGTATTATATTCGTTTAAGTTGTAATAACTTATTTTCGTCCATATTTAAGTTGCGTTAGAATTGATTATAACGTTTAACGTCGTACAGAAATCCTGTTGGATTCATGCAAATATAATTCAATGCAATATTAGGTTGAATGTCTCGGATAATTTTAACTGTGATGTCTATATTCTTCTAAGTATTTCTAAACAGAGCCACTAGTAAGCTGTATAAAAAAATATATAAGTATAGCAAGCTCTTATTTTGTCATTAGAGCTTTAATTAAGTCAAAGATCCCCAAAATTGTTCACATGTTCTTTATGATATTTTTTTAAATAATACTTTCCAGGTTTCAAAAGAAAAGTGCATATTAAGTTCCCATGTAAGCTACTAGTGGCGATGTTACCACCGAAACTGTCGATAATTATAATTCTCATTCATATTTACCGGTCGTCTTAAGCCGATATCAGACGCTTCACTTCTTGTTCGTCACATTGTCAATCATCATTCTCCTGCCCTTATCCCAATTATTTGGGGTTCTTCTTCTATACTTCTCGTCTTCTCAGCCCCCTTTCTATCCATAACATTCTTCACACAGTCCATCCACTGTTTCTTTGAACACAATGTGAATCAAAAGTGAAAAATTCATTGAATAATAAACTGATTACTCGCAAACTAAATGATCGAAAAACCAAAATGAAAGGAGCAGGTTAATGTTCATTCCTATGGTTTTTGTTGGCGTCATGTGTATATGGAATAAAACAAAAATGAACAGTCTCTCAAATGAAAAAATAAATAAATAAATGAACTGTTCATCTAAGTGAAGTGTCTGATATCGGTTTTACAAAACTAAATATATTCAAGTTGTAATGCCGCTCAGATTATGAACAAACCTCCACTGCCAGAAACAGCTCAATTTTTGATTGGAAGTGATCCATTGTGTGCCTTATTATAATATTAATAATGAATGAATTTGTACCAATGGGTAGACAGATATTATTATGATGATTAAATGTATGGGAAATGAAATATTGAACTTGTTTTTACTTGATGAAATATTTGTATGAAATATACTTAATTTTCGTTGTAGAGCATTTTGTATGCAATGGATTGCTTCATAAATATGCATTGTATTCGATTTACAATATTAATTCTAATATTTGTATGAATGAAATAATTTTATGTTGTGATTTAATGTTGATTTCTGTATGAATCGAATTTATGTATCATGAATGAAATGTAAGTTACAATGAAATAAAATTGTTATTCATTATTTAAAAGTATGTCCTTGGTTTCTATTATACCTATACTTATAACTAGGGATGCATCCGATATCGATATATCGGCAATACTTCGGGTTTGGCGATATATCGGTATCGGCGATATTTTTATAGCAGACTAGCTGACCCACGCAACTTCGTCTGCGTCAAAAGTACTACCTACCTACTACTACCTTCCTACTACTACCTACCTACTACTACCTACCTACTACTTTTTACCGTTTAAACTTTCCCAGGACTTCCACAAATCATTCAAAACCGAAATGAGCCAAATCGGTCCAGCCGTTCTCGAGTTTTAGTGAGACTAACGAACAGCAATTGATTTTTATATATATAGAAGAAGAAGATTCAACTAAACTTTTCAAATTTCGCGCTTTTAAAATGACGTCTTATACCCAAACTTGAAAAAAATGGCGCAGAAGTAGGTACTTTAGTTTCCAAATGAGTTCTGTCGCATCTGAGAGACTATTTTCCACCGCAGGTCATTCAAACAGACTTGCGAAATCGCCTTTGCCCGCAAAACTTAAGAATACTTTGTACTAAAACTATTAATTCATTGTTTTATTTATTCTACCTTCCTTTTTGAATTCAATAAGCATATCGGTATCCTATCGGCAATAAGGCATGTCGAGGCATCCCTATTTACAACCAGACAATAAACAATGACACGGTCATAAGAAACACAAAACATGTAATGTTAGTGTTTTTATTACAAAAATATTTACACAGTTAATTAATGATATTATTATTATATTTACAACTAATATCTACTGATATATGAACAGCTTGATACTATCAATGTCCTAGATTAAATATTGCCACTCTAAAATTATGGCAGCAGGTTACGCAGCTTAGTCATTCGTATTTTTATGATTAAGCATACTTTCTTACACTTATAAGGCACATTTTACACAGATTAAATATAGGGTTGTGATGCAGTATATATTTTTGCAGCATATACAGCTGTAGGAATACAGCCCAGTGCCCTAGTATGATCAACATAAGCCTCTTAAATACACAATTTGAAGTGGAAACTTCTCTAAGTACATTCAGAACTTGTGGGAGTGAATGAAAATCGTGGAAATCGCGTGACCGTCGCCTAACGCTTCATAGCACTCAGGCCAATCGGCTTCAAGTTTTCACTTTTATCTGCTCTGCATGTTTTTGTCTAATAAGGCGTAGTGAGGCGTATAGTGAAGTCAGGCTATGGCTATGATGATGAAGGCATAGTTTTCTTTATGTTTTGTTTATGGTGGCCAAATAAACATTTACAACATCACTTCTGTGAAAAAATATGCCTAAAATAATTTTAACCAATTGCAAAAGACATTTTACCATCTAATTTATATGTATACTATGTACAACTCAAAGATTTTATTCTGGTCATTCTACTGGTCCCACAGTACTATTCTCTAATATGTAATCAGTGACCATGCCGACAATATTCTCGCTCTGACTCAATATTACTTCGTCAAGTTCATTTGCCCTTCGGTACAATGCTCTTGTCTCCAACACTGATTTGTGTAACTTTTGCTGACTGTCTACAAGTTTGGATATGTTAGGTTTTCCTTTGAGGAATTCTATGTCTTCATTTGATAGGGCTGCATAGGACATTCTTGATCTGCTTGGTGCATTTACTGCCATCCGGTATTGCCTGTAAGCACCAATTGGGTTCTTAAATGTATGTTAGGATTATACATATCTATTAACCAGCAACCTCTGATTGCTTAATTGTTTTTTATTGAACATTAATCTATGTTACAGCTGAGTTTAATTAACAAGACATAAACTGTTACTCTTTGTTTTGACTTTTTTTAGTGTAGCCAGGGTCAGTGTAAGAGTTCCAACAAGATTAATACATACTGTCTCAGGTCGTGATATTTGTTTCGCCTCTCATTTACTTCCTTCTTCCACATTTCTTTCTCAGCTAACAGTTTCTGATAATATCTGAAACATTTACACAATATTACATAATATTATTTTAAAATGATATATCTGGCTTCGTTTCTGGCATTTGCTATCGTTTCCTTACCTCGTCATATCTTCAGAGCGTCTCTCGTTTAAATTTGACTCTTCCATAATGGGGTTAACATTTTCGGACATGTTATGTGGCGCTGAAACGAAAATTCAAATTATAAATCATTACACTTGACTCACCAGGAGATGCGGAAGGTATTTAAACTAAACTAAATGTGAGAAACTTCACAAATTTGAATAAAATGCACAAGTATCAGCACACCTATTGATTCTCTTCGTTCGAAGAAAGTTGAGCGTCTTCTTCTCGGTGGGGACCGAAAAGATTGATGCGCTTCAGTCTCATCCATAGAATTCTCCATTATTATCACCTTCACCAACTCTAAAACGAATTGTTTCAACTTTTAATAGGAAGCACAAGTAAATATTTTCAAAATTACAAACAAGGCATGACGTTATAAACGGACGCCGTCATTGACGTTTGTTTGGTGCCGTGGTGCGTTCGGAAATCCAATAAAACACCATTACATGATGAGATCGAAGTCTATAGTTCTATGGTCTAGTCAGCCAAGTCTAGTGAGTTAAGAGCGCGTATACCAAAAGTTGGCAACGTCGCAAATAGCTGTCAAATGAATGCATGTTTTAATGAATGTTGGCACGTTTACTGTGTGAAAATCAGAAAATCATAGATATATTAGCTCAATGGTGAAAATAAGAAATATGGCTCTGTAGTGGATTAAAAAATGTATTAGGAAATGCAGTAGTTATTATCGTAATACCGAATATATAATTTTAGATGTAAGAAAAGTACCTATCTAGGAACTTGCCAAATGCCTTTTTTACATCTGAAACGTTTACAACATCAAATTTAGGGTTTTTTAGTGCACTACAGAGAGATATTTCTTATTTTCGTACAGTAAAATTGGCAAATTAATTAAACCATGTAAATATTTGACAGCTATTTGCGACGTTGCCAACTTTTGGGATACGCGCTCTTGAGTTGTTTTCAGCGCCAGCTTCCTACAAAAAGTTGTAGATGGCGCTGTATAAGAACCAGTATATATTTTTTGTAAAATACTGATAGGAATAAATGGGGTTTATTTGTAAGTAGGTTTTCACAAACACTTTTTTAAACACGCCGTTATCGTGTAGCTCAACTTATAAAACAAAGAGCTCACCGGCTAGTAAATGTCTGTGGGTGCTTTATTTATTATTTTCTTGCTTGCCTGACAATAATTCTAATTTGAAAAACTTTTTAGCAAAAAATAAAACCGACTTCAAAAAAAAACAAAAAAGTGAAAAATAACTTTAGCTTCTGAAGTCGGTGACCTTTGTTTGATTGCTTTAGTTTTTTTGTCACCGACTTCAGAAGCTAAAGTTATTTTTCACTTTTTTGTTTTTTTTTGAAGTCGGTTTTATTTTTTGCTAAAAAGTTTTTATTTTTTCACTTTTTAGTGTTTCACATGTGCTTGATATATGGAAAGTGCATACCGTTATAATTAAAACAAGCCCAAACACGACTAGGATACATTGTCTGATTATGGAGTTCCATGACTCTTGGCTTCATCATCAGATCTGATGGTAGAATGGTTCTTATCAAACGCAAATGCTTCACTTGTTGTAGAAAATACCAAAATCGCAACACGTTTTCATATCAAATTTGAAGAGTTCTCTCGATTTTGCCAAGATTCCATCATCAGATCCAGACTTGGCGATTATGGGACCATTTGAGAAGAATACCCTTTCCAACAAAAAAAGAATTTTCCAAATCGGTTGGCAAGCGACGGAGTTATGCCCGAACAAACATAAAAAAAAAAATAGAAACATCCGAATTGAGAACCTCCTCCTTTTTTAGAAGTCGGTTAAAAAAAAATAGAAACATCCGAATTGAGAACCTCCTCCTTTTTTAGAAGTCGGTTAATAATAGTTTAAAGGTGGACGCACACTTATCCGCGCCGAAGGAATCGACTGCGCCGAAATAATTTTTTCTCATACGTATGACGTCATCTATTCGTCCACGTTATCTATTCGCCACGCGGATAGGTGTGCGAAGTTCTATAGGATTTCATAAGTAATGAGAGGTTTTCATTTTGACATTTAAAAAAAAATAGTTTCCATGAACTCGATAGATGGCGTTGATCCGAATACGTTACTGGGTGCCAAAGCCAAAACGCTTGAAAAAACACACGTCACATACGCTCGTTGACTGACACTTTCGTTTGCATCAGTTTCCGAATATAATCATTAGGTCCAAGTGATATTATGTGACCTTCTGTTCCTTGTAGTAACGTAGTCAGGCTAGCGCCATCTATCCAGCGACTGGGGAAGAGTTGAAAAAGAAAATCCCTCATTCTTAAATTAAATTCTTTCGGCGCGAATAAGTGTGCGTCAACCTTTATAAAATAAATGTTATGTCAACAAGTTCGCCGTTCCCGAAAGGATCTGTCGACATAGCTCTATATGCTCGATGCCACACATACATGGCTCATGAGGGTGTTAGAGTTGCATAAAGTTGATGCAACTCTGCGCACCTTCTTGTTGTCGTGTATGGGGTAACTGAGGACAGTCCTTCGCTATCCAGGTGGTTGGCAAATTCAGAGGAATAGCTAGCCGATAAGGTTAAAGCGAGGTATATTTTAGGACGATAGTGTGAGTCCACTTTGGTTCTGCTTAGCCTTGAATTCTCTTAGCACACTGCTGGAGGATTCAGGTGTAGCTATCGGTTGCGGAAAGATGGTTGGATATCTCACCTCCTTTACAATACAAATACCCAAATTATGTCAAGGAGAATGTAATACTCCACTTGCGTTTTATTCAGATTATTGTCAAGCAGGCAAGAAAATAACATATAAAGCACTCACAAACGTTGACTAGCCAGTATACCAGCTTCATGCCAGCTCCGTTTTGCTAAAAACACTCCTTCTTACAGAGCGCCATCTATAATGTTTTGTTGCAAGCTGGCCTAGAAAACGCCTCATTCATACCCTTTCATACCGCTTCGATCGTCGTCAGTTATCACTTATCATTACTTATCGTGAGATTCGTGTCTTCGTGACCACACAGAAACAACTAGGTCCCTGCTTTGAATACGTAATACACAATAACATTTTGATTATTTTTGTGCATCTATGAGTATATTGAATAGATTGTCTAAATCACTGGTGCTTATGCTACTATGTAGATCTGCATCTGTATCCCAAATAAAACATTTTGATTCATGATAAAATCAAACGTCCCAAAGTAAGTAGATAGTCCACACTTTTTGTGTTTTTAATTATAATATTGTGGCTTGAAAAAGTGTTGAAGTCGGCAACGAACCGGTGCCTAAATAAACAGAGAATCCCCGGAGTTACTCAGGTACCAATACTTTATTAGATATGGTTTGCCCAAGGAAGAGATTATTATTGTAGAATTAAGTGTTATTTCATTTTCATTACAATAAATAGTATGGTATTGTGAGAAAACCGATTTTTGAAAGAAAAATCTTTCGTGGAACGGACTTTTTATTCGGCTGACATTTTTAATTTGACGTTTTGTTTTCTTCAATCAATTCAGATATCGGTAAATACCTACCGCAACTTTTTATTTAATTTCGTAAAAAAGAATCGATTGTTAAAATGTTTTGTTCTCGCAAGAGAACCTAAA
Organism: Xestia c-nigrum; assembly: GCA_916618015.1. Classification (NCBI taxonomy): domain Eukaryota; kingdom Metazoa; phylum Arthropoda; class Insecta; order Lepidoptera; family Noctuidae; genus Xestia; species Xestia c-nigrum. Next base: position 22,463,709 of record OU745246.1, read on the forward strand.
ATTCAATGGGTAAGATAGTGTCAGTTTGCGTTGTAATATTAATGATAACATAGTGTTTTCATGTGCGAGTCGTATCGCATAATGCAGCAGTGTTTGTGAAATAAATAGTTTTTTGTGAATGTTTCTCAACAGCATGCAGTAATGGAGTTCAATGAATATCAGACAAAAGAGGTATTGGGCCCGGTAGACATAGATTATTACTGTGATCGATCACGAACGCCGAGTCCGACGCCCGTATTCAACACAAATGTATGTTGCGATTTGGAAGACATTTTGAGCGACGTAAGTGCACAATGTTAGTTTTTCACGCGGTTTTTCATCGTTTCGCATGTAAGAATGCACTTTAAAGCATAAATGAGGCTGGGGATAACGCAACAAGACAACTGTTTGTTTAGCAGTATTGCACTCGCCAGGTGAGTCGCGCTTTGTGTTTTATTTACATACATAATATAGCTGCATATCAACGAGTTTTTTGTTTGCTCTCTTAACCTGCCGGGAATATTAAGTTATAAGTGCTTGTGTTCCAAGCAAGAGGAAAACCTGTTTCTATAAATAAATAATTGTAACTTCTGACAATAATTTATCATTATGTTTCAGAATAAATTCTCAAAACATTGATAATGCATTACAAATACTGATATGGTCATTTTACTGTTATGTATATTGTTATCAATATAACAACACTTTTATTTATTTATACATTTATCGGACAATAATTTCTAATTAGATAATAAAATAAAGTGGGGCATTAAGTTATGAGTCTAAGTGTAACTTGATCTTTCTCATACATAAACTCTTAATGGGCTGACCTTGAATTATGCTCCTGTAAAATAAGACTTGTGTACACAGTGCTTATTGTTATGTATGACGATATGACTGCTGGGTATAAAAAGGAGTAGTTATATTTGACTCATAGGCTCATTTGACTCCATAGAGTATCTTGTTACAACATGCCATGATGCCTATTACCTGAGGGACTAGGCTGAAAGATACCCATAGAAAAGACACCCACAGTTTCCCAGTTAAGTTGGTTAACTAGCAACTTTTGCAACTAAATCAATTCTTTATTTAGTTAGTCTAAACTACTTAACTCAAACTTTAATTTTAGGCCATATCAGAAACCCTGCAGGGCTCTCTCCGTGTGAGTCGCAGTCAGCTGATTAACCAGGAGCTCACAATCCGCCCGGAGGCCAACATAGAGTCTAACGTACCGGAAGGCCTTGACCTCTACAAGGTTATCTTTGAGGTGGAGAGTGATTCTGAAGTTAAGATGAGTGAAGTTGACGGTGCTGCGGTACAGAATAACTCAGTGAGTGAAAAGGTTAGTCTATGATTTTTCTTCTTTTAAAAGTTGAGTATTGTCTGTAGTGCTTTTTCTGAAGCCTTTTACAAGGCATCCAGCCAGTGTCGGATGGACCGGTTAAATAGCCAAAAACTCTACATTATTTAATGTAGGGTTTTTGGCGTGTGAGGTGTTTGAATTGTGAGGCACCAGAGAGAAAATGTAACTATTTAAATAAGTACTGTCAATGCAAATGCATCTAATCTGATGTCTAGTTGCAACATAGGTAGCAGAATAATACAGCTTCTATTCATACTTAAGATAAGATTAGACTTTATATAAGATTTATGTTATGCTTGTGTTTTTAAGTATACTGTATGTATAACTTATGTTCATCAGATCCAATTTTAAGACAATTTATTGGCTGGTTCTCAAATGAATACAAAATGTTTTTTTTTAGACTGTCACATCAGTATGTAAGTTGTATTGTGTGCATTCACAATATAGGCTGAGCCCTGCTTTGTCTATGTACATAATATGTACTGTGTACTTCACACAGACAAAAAGAAAACTGGTATAGCACACTTTACTGTATTTTTATACATACTATAGCATGACTTGTGTCTATAAACCTTGCTCTGGTAATATCAGGTATACATAAACATTAATTTTAATAGTATTAGTTGTCAATACCCCGTAAATCAAATATTCCTAGCAGTCTGTGGTACAGAAAGTATCTGACCCAGTAGATCTTTCTTTTTCGTGTGGTTAGTGACTAACCTGGTGTCAGTTTTTTTATACTGCCTCTGGGCCTCTGATTTTGCTTTACAAGTCGTTGAGTGATATCTCTCAGGCATGCTGGTTTCCTCACGATGTTTTCAATTTACACTTTCATTGAGTGCAAACACATGAGAAAATAGTTGACATAACGTAATCTCTCCGAAAAATTTTGAAGTCATGGGGAGAGGGCTTTATCCAGCTGTGGGATGACACAGGTTACCAGGAACAGTAATGAAATCCTTCAAAGCTTAGGCAGAGGTGTTACCATACAAACGCATTTCGCCAGTTAAGTAAAAAAAAAGTTAGATTTCAATAAACAAAGTTTCTAAACGAGAAAATTGTTGAGCAAGGTCAATCTATTATTGTTATACATAGTTCCACAACAGGCTACCTATTGCATCGTTTTGTTTGATAAATCGAGTTACGGTGCACTCGGGCGCAGTTGTTACGTAAGGCGAATAATCCTTGTTTGAAGACGACTAGGTACCTACCTGCTATTCTATTCTATATTTGATAGAGTTAATGGTTGAATACAGATGTTTCAATCATAAACGGATTTGAAGCTCGCTACGCGAACATTTTGTCTGTATAAAATGTTCAAATGTGTGCCACAAATGTTCGCGAACAATTTTTGGGGGAATTGCATCACTAAATTCACAATGGTTTAATCTGACCGCGTCAAAGATTGTCACATATTTCTTTTTAGTTGTACGATTAATACTAGACAATACTATTCGTTAACACAATACTATTAATCGTGGCTATCGTTTCATGCGGGATGTCACTCTTTTATATTGCTCACTAGTTGATGCCCGCGGCTTCGCCCGCGTACAAATTATATACTAAAACCTTTCTCGAGAACCACTCTATCAATTAGTGAAAACAGTATGAAAATCGATGTAGTAGTTTTTGAGTTTATCGCGAACAGACAAACAGGAGGACTTCGTTTTATAAGAAGTAGTGATAGTGAAGTGATTGCTCATATTTCGCGCGTACGATGAGGGCAAGTCTAACTATTTAAATATTTGGGTGAAGATACCCAGTTCATAATCCTTACCCAAGGACGTCCAACAACGTTGTGTCAAGGTTCAGTGATTGTTATACAGCACAGCTGCACTACAAGGTCTAGACAAGAAACCATTAAACAGCATAACTTAAATGTTTAGCTTTGTGTATCGTGATTCGTTTCCCTCAGGGACATGCAACTTGGGAGACTGGCACAATTCATAGAAAAATATCTTTGTATTGTAGGTCCTCGTCATTCTCCTACTGTTATCCTATTATTTGGGACCGCGAAGCGTGTCTACTTCTTCTATACATCTCAATTACTCAACATCTCAGCAGAGCAGACAGCAGTTACCTTCTGTTCTTCTGTTGTTACCTTCTGTTCTTCTGTTGTTACCTTCTGTTCTTCTGTTGTTACCTTCTGTTCTTCTGTTGTTACCTTCTGTTCTTCTGTTGTTACCTTCTGTTCTTTCCATATCATCCTCCACACATCCATCGTTGGTCCAAAGTCATGCGCAAAACTTACAGCGAAAATAATATGAGCATGTATTTGTGCAAAATAAGTCCTCTTAGCTACTTACATTGCTTCAGAGTTCAAACGAGTTTATTTCTTGTTTGCTCTGGAATCTGCGTGTTATCCCTTCGGGCCTTCGCATATTTCCATGATAATAAATTATAATCGTAAACCATGGATGTTGCCCGATTCATTTGCAATGCGATGCGACTGATATCAACTTGCGAGCTCTTCATCAGAGGCGTAGAGGACGCTAAATGCATGTTTTGGGCACAGGGCGGAATACCTAGCTGGTAGAATATACCTAGTTTATGTTTTTTTTTTTTTTATCACGAAATCGATCTTTCCTGACCCCAGTCACTTCACCACTGGCCTCTTGCTGATTCCATTAATATTAAGTATTACAAAAACTTGCTATTACGATGACGGCTAAGTTAGGACGTGACTCAATATTCAACACAAAAGATTAGACGAAAAAAGTTATAGATTACAAGAAAGGGGAGGGGTCTAGTAGGTATCGGAATTTTATCGCCTTTTCTTCGATGTATATCTTACTTCTTAGTTGCCTAAAAACAACGACTGAACAAAGACTTAGGTAGGTACTTACGCCTATTTTCGACGAACTGCTAACTGCTGGGTAGTTAATTTCATCTGATGATTGATGCTGATTATTATTAAACTCTATTTTGCATAATTGTACACCTACCTACATGAGTGCAGCAACGCCAGCGGTCTACCTTGAATCAATGTCCCTGATAGCCAGAACAAGGCTACTTAAATATTTATCATAGGAGTCCGGCTATGTAGTCGACTGAGGCCAATCGGAAGGGCGAAATTAGCCACACTAACAACATACCTTGATAAAACGTAACTACTACGCTAAATCGATCGTCGAGGAATGCCATTGAAACGTTTATTTACTCTTACAACGTGCCCGTAAAACATACCGCCTACTCACGTGTTTAATTTCCATATCGAAATATGCATTTAAATAAAATATACGTACCCACGTAGGTACTTTTCCTGCGTATTGTTACGGATAAACCCATAAACGGATTGTTAAAATGCAATATAAATCTAACGAACAACGCGGCGATAGTGCGTCCACATTACGTGTACTATTTGAGTTTATTTGACCGTAAACCTTGCAAGTGGGACACCAATTCCTGCGGTAAATTGGTTTAGTGCGGCGAACTGGTCAACTTTATTGTGTTCACCCCGTGGCCAGCCTTCTCTGTGCGTATGCACGAGTGAATTGCTTGGAGAATGCTGGTGAGTCCACATTTAATCTTGATTTACCAGTACAGTCTCAAACCGACCTTAGAGCAGTACTAAACATAGGCCTCTATAAAGTAAATCTTAGGGGCCGTCTCCACAAGCGAGAGAAAAGCGGCGATATTATCGCCGGACCACGTATTTCTATACACTTTTTAGAGGCTGTCTCCACGAGCGATAACACATAGAAACACGTGGCAAAACGATAATATCGCCGCGATTCTCTTTCTCGTGGAGACGGTCCCTTATAGTGTCTTACCCCATCGTTTTCATCATATCTGATGAATTACGGCCACTTCTGAACATAGGCTCTACCTAAATTCCATCGACATTTCACGCCTAGTCTTGCGATTCTCCAGTTTATCGGTCCTCGATGTTGGCCTTCCAGGCCAAAATTAAACTTTTGGCATGATTTACTTTTTTCCTTTCGCCTTTAGGTTTATTATGTTAGAGGACAATACGAGAAATTTCAGAAAGAACCAGGTCGATAAACCGCAGCGGAACGAAGATAACGAGGGAGGTGTTGCTAGTATCTTTTTGTCAGGCGTTTTACATATTTTTCTTATTAGTAGTTAAATTAAAACACAATTATACGTGGAATGAATCATTAGAGCTGCAGAGTAGTATTTTTTAAAGGGAAACCCAAAATGTCACACACTAAAAACGCCTGGCAAAAAACTAACAGCAATCTCCTAACACTCTAACTTGGTTCGGTTACAGTTGGTAGAGCTAGTTCTTTTTGGTATTGATTTCTCAAACAGTTCTCTAACAGCCTAGGATGCATCTTTGGCGAAAAGAAAAAAAAGTCCAGCTATGTATAGCAAAACTTGCATTGCCTTTTGCGCCTTTCGTCCTTATCGGCAATTGGTCCTGCAAGCAATGTGCCCTACCCACTGCCTTATAAAAAACTTAGTACCTAAATATGTGCAGTACCTAATGTTTACATATTTACAGAGCACACATTCAATAACGGATCGCCAATCCGCAAGCCCCTGAACAAATAAAAGTGTTAAAGATATGTCGATAAAGGACGGTCTGTAGTCTGCTGTGTAATAATTTTGCAATACTGCAAATATGTCTTCTTTAAAAATGGAATAAAAATTCTAGGATTCTTCATGTCGGGTAAAGTTTGCTTAGGAATCAGAACAGTTTGTTGTACTGATAGTATTTTTTACGTGGAAGTTAGATCTACTTAATAAAATTCCAGTTTCGCGAAGCGTGAACTTTATATCCCCTCATTAGTGATTTCATAAGGATTCACGATTTTTTCAGAACATCACTGAAGAAAAAATGACAACTACCTAATTAAAAAGTATTAACTGAAGGGACGGAAGGACTCAACTAGCGAAATATGCCTATATGTAAATATGTCCATCATTTACCCAGAGCAGTATGTATTCTTTAGAACTAGGTATTTCCTTATAGCTAGAACCCCATAACACCACGAAAGTGCTTTGTATCGAAGACCTTATCAGACGCGTCTGCGTGTCACATAACACCAACGAAGTCCCTAGAAGAATATAGAAAAAATATGTCTGCATTTCTACGACGTTGATCGTCTAGAATCAGCCCGAAAAGTGCCCACACCTTACTTCCTGTTAGGGGGCGTCCATAAATTACGTGAGGTGTTTCTTTAAATTTTCTGTCCCTCCCTCCCCCCCTGGTGAGATGTCGTGAGATTTTATTCAACCCCCTCCCCCATCCCCCAATCTCACGTGAGATTTTTCAAAATGTGAGTTCTTCGTCTTATAGACGTATCTTTTGACGTATGCGTTATAAAAATCTTGGTAGCTCGTTTTAAATTAGTAAATATGGTGGTTTGACAGTCAGTAGATGTATACCGTGGCAGTATGAATGAAATTATTTTCTTTCGAACGAATTAGTGAATGATCTTAATCGTATTACGATATACGCTTAAGATTAAATCTAACGGACCAAAACAGTATATTTTTTTTTTGTTTCAATCAGAAAAAAAATTGCGTGATATTTGCCGAGCCCCCCCTCTCTCCAACGTAAGATTACATGAGATTTGACTCGACCCCCTCCCCCCCTTAAACATCTCACGTAATTTATGGACGCCCCCTAAGTAAGTCGGCTCCAGAACCAACCTAATTGGTTTATCGGCCATCGATAAAATAAATTTCATTACCTATAAAATGTTATACGTGTACCTATACGAGATCGTAAAGTTACGTAACGTTAAATAATCACAGGTCAGTTTAAATGTGGACCGAGTGCCTATTACCACAGTGTTATCAGACTGAACTTCACATTAAGAGGTGAATACAAAGGCGGCAAGTTCTCGTAATAGAATAGTTATTAGGCGTCCTTGATAGATTTTTTGTGAAGTGCAAAACGTGGAAAAATGTTAAAATTTTACCTAAAAGCAAGGTTGAGAGGTCAGTTACCTAACCTTTGCCTTGATATTTAATCTGACTTTCGGCAAAAAACGTAAATTAATGTAATTTAAGAACACTCATTTGAGCAGCTTCCTGAATTAAGTTATCTGTGTGACTGTATCCGTTTCCCCGACCATGACTCAATTTTGCAAAAAATAGACCACACGTCTCTTCTTATCGTATTCAGAATAATCTATGTCGAGAGAATTTATAGCAAATTCCTAAGCTACTTGTGTATTTATAACAATAATTCGATCACGAATGGCGTTTCTAAGCTTAGACGTCAGTATCCATGGTATTTTTCTCACGAGCATTGTGTCGATATGTATGAGGACGCTATGTTTAGCAGTAGACGGTTCTCTGTTACTAGATGGAACTATGACTCAATCATGCTCAATCGCTATAAATATTAATAGATCATTGACAGCATACTCATAATGATAGAAGAAGAAGGCGGCATGCTGCGCCGACCCTAACTGAATTGGGAAAAGGGCAAGAGAATTCAGATGATGATGACAGCATAATGGGTCTCATTGGGACACATTTCTCTTCTCTACGTGGGGTTGGGTCGTACGTAATCCTCCACGCGGGCCCGGTGCGGGTTGGTGGATTAATGTCTTCTATTTTTTGGCTCTAGGATATGCGCATACGAACCCATAGAAGACGACACGTAAGCCACATGCTCACCACTGCTGTCAAATCATCAAATTCAGTTTAGTTTTAGATGCAATCTTTTCGAAATCTCGACGAAATTTTTATGACTTAAATATGAATGAATAATTATATCCTGAATCCCAACTAACAAAGGTCAAACCCTAAATGACAACATTGTTTTGATGTTGTAAATAAAAACTCATGCAGATTAAGTGGCTCCCACGTGCTGCATTGACGTCTTATCTGCAACATTTATCGTCACCAACATTTTGTTCTGATACAGAAATGTAACAAAAATTAATTACTTACTTTAGGAAACTAATATTTTCGCCGGTCATTCCGTGTTCGTGTTTTAATTTTCACCAGTGTGTTCTATGTTTTACAATCGGAGCTCGCGTACTATATCGTTACTGGGTTGTTTTGGTTTCCAGTCATTGTGCGTTCATTAAGCTTGTTACCAGCGCTTGGACGGGTCACTCCGACACATCGTGTCACTGTGACTCTTATTACAACATAAAAATACCTTTATCTTTTTCTTTCTGTGGAGTCTTTGACGTGTGTTAACCAGTTCTTGAAAAGTGAACTTATAGTGTTGTGCTAATGACCTTTTGACGATGTAATTAGGTGAAGAAGGCTGGGTCTTGTTTACCATTAAGGCGGAGGACATGGCGACGATCATTGTGTGTGGGAAGGTAACAATCGATCCCTGATTTTATAGCCATGTCTTTTAATGGATTCACGCGATTTTTTATTTAATTACGTGGTGTTAAAGTGTAGGTTTTATCGATTATAAAACGGGTTTTACATGATTCTATTTTCCTGGTTAGGTTCTATGATTTCAAATACAATAGTGAGTAATGTTTGGCCTTTCTTAAGATAGTAAAATAAGGGTCAAAATCGCATTGTCATTGACTTTTTCTTATCGAGATGATATCACGATAAAGTCGATTGTACAGTGAATTTCAATCCTTATAATACTGAAATATAGTATGGTTTTGATACCGTATAAACCCACAGCGGTTATGTATGAGAGACGTTGTGGTCGTGATTCATAGGAAGGAATATAAACAGTTTAATATTCAGTCCATGGGCAAGCACACGTATCAAATGTATTGAAAATTATTTACACAGACATTGAAAGTTTAATGAAATTATTTGATTAAATAAAATCATATAGGTTTTTTAGATTAGTTTTAAGTGAAAAAAGAAACATGACGCACACAAGGAGATATTCCCAGATTGTGGAAAAGGTATTTAATTTTTTTAACTGTTTTTATGTGGAATGTGGAAAGAGACCTAAGTGAATACCATTCAATATTATTTAAATGCTTTCAATAATGTGATAGGTATTTCTATAAATGTTTTTACCATAATGTTAAATGCAGTTTTAGCACTACAAGCTTGGATTTTATAGTATCGAAACTAGTGTGTAAGTAATGCTAATCCATTCTATTAGTAGATAATAAGCTGTAAGCATCCTTTATTATGCATACCTATCAGAAGCTTATAAACAGCGTTAAGTATTTGTTTATATAAGGAAAATTCCCCTCTGATTGTCACTAACTTTTCTACCACTGACATTTGCTGGGTTTGAAGAGATTTCTATAGTTAGGTGTTGTGGCATTCAAACGTTGAACTTTATGCCGAATGTCAAAAATGCTACAGTAAAATAAACGATTCGTCAATTGCCATTCCAGGAATATTTTACAGTCGGTTTAATAACAAAACCGAACCATGATAAATTATTCATTCAATTATTATTTATAAATTAATAATGATTCACTATTGAAATACATAAATGTTTGTGCCCTTATAAAGTTCCTGAACGTTAAACAGTCATTATAACATTATTAAATCGTGCGTGTTTATCGTTCATTATAATAATGACAATTGTATGGATAATTAGAGAATGTTTAGTTATCTATAGATTTAATGTGTTATAAATAAGTACATAAAATACTCGATTTTTTTAAGTACCTATTGATATTTGATGTTCTTTTTATAAAAAAAATTCTCTTCATCTTTATTAAATAAATAAATATCGCTGGACATTACACACAGCGCCATCTAGTGCCAGGCAAGCAAGCAACAAAGCAAGCACATAAGCAAGGTTTGTGTCGTGGTCACCAGACAGTTGATATACTACATTATACTTTTTATTTGTAAATACATACTTATCACTATCATTACATACTATAAAATAAAGTCTCCCGCCGCGTCTGTCTGCCCCTATGCTTAGATCTTTAAAACCACGCAACAGATTTTGATGCGGGTTTTTTTAATAGATAGAGTGATTCAAGAGGAAGGTTTTTGTACATAATTTTACGCGGGCAAAGCCGCTGGCATCGGCTAGTTATACATATAAACATCCATGACTCGGAAACAAATGTCCATGCTCATCACAAATATTCTGTTGTCCATTCGCCAATTTATTCGGGGTCGGTGTAGCCTCTCTTTGATACATGCCTATTACTCATCATCTCTTAGCAGTCACCTCTTTTCTAACCATAACATTCTTCACACAGTTCATCGTTAGTTCCTTTGGTCTTACCCTACTCAGCCAGTCATGCTCAAAACGAAACTTTCTTCAAAATATTTTCCTAATTCCTCCGCATCAAATTACCCCCATACCATCCTTGGAAAAGTAATATATTTTGGATGGATCTGATTTTGCTTTCTATTATTTACAAAGATCTTTTTCTGAAGATTTTGAAGATTTTCTTTAAGTCATCATCATCATCTGCCTAGCCTTTTCTCAAACTATGATAAGGTTGGCTCCAGGCCGAGGAAACCGACCGTATTCTACCGTACCAGTATTTTACACGAAGCGACTGCCTATCTGACCTTCACAACCCCATTAACTGAGTGATACCCCCTGATAAGACTTAATGTCGTGGACGACTCGAATGGCGTAGTGGTAGTGAGGCTGCCTTACGTTCTTAGGGCCCCGGGTTCGAATCCCGGTAGGAGCAAATGTTTGTGTGATGAGCATGGACATTTGTTTCCGAGTCATGGATGTTTATATGTATATTAAGTATGTATTTGCAAACAAAAAAGTATTTATATGTAGTATATCAACTACCTAGTGTCCACGATACAAGCTTTGCTTAGTGTGGTACTAGGTGGCGCTGTGTGTTAATGTCCAGCGATATTTATGTACTTGTTCACGTAGGAACGCGCGGGCGCGGTAGCGGGTGCTTTACTTTCGGTTTTTGACTACCCGTAGCGATTGTCAAATACCTATAAATGACAACCGATATCAACGGCTTAGCGTAATGTCCGGGGCACGTAAGAAACTCTTTGTGTAATGATGTTCAACCATCCACGGATAAACATCAACAAGACCCGTGCGGCTGATATTATTTAGCCACGAGCTCTTTCAAGTCTCCTCAAATACTAGGCCAGGGAAGTTAAGGTGGGACCTTACACTAATTCATAACTGTTTTCTTTTTATATATTTTGTAGAGCTGTTTATTTAATTACGTAATAAATTAAAATTAAGCAAATCATGAAAGAGCATTGCGCGAAAACGGACATTAAACCTAATAATGCCATTTTTCGCAGCGAAAATTATAACTTGATAAAGAAACTGAAAATAGCTTATAATGCAGGGTCTGTGAGAGCATGTACACAAATTAATCAAAAAAAGTGCAGGCAACGTACTTATACTAAAAAAACACGGTTTCCCATGTTTTCATTCATTACTTACAGGTAATTATATATAACCGTCTGCTGATGAAGAAAAATCATTGTTAGCGTGTTTTTAGTCAAATAGGTCATAAATTTAAAGTTATATTTTAAATGCATTGTGACGTAACAGTAATTGCTGCGTTATCCATTCAGTAAAAAAAATAACTAAATGAAAAGTGTTTAATTACGTAACAATATTATCACATAAACATTTATTGTTAAAATTAAACAAATTTAATAACAGCATCTTAATTTTTTTAAGATTTTTTATGGAATGCTATAAGTGGTCGACCTTATCACTAAGAGCGTTAAGTTCATATTTGAGTGCGCGTGATCCGCTCTGCACGTCGCCTGTGCGAAAGAGAGAGACAGAGCGTGGGCACAGGTAGGTACCTACCACTGACGAAGGAGTGATTCATGTAAAAGTTTTATTAGGTGTTTAATCCATTAAGGTTTAGTATAAATGGTCTGAAATATAGTACCTAAATATTTATTTGTTTGTGTATACCTACTGTGTGTTTATAAATAGGGATCTCTGGTCAAAAATAAAACATTTTTATTTTATTTTATTTATAGGTAAAAAAATACCTATAAGTATTTCAAATTATTTGCTGAACCTATTTCGATTAATTTTAGAATATAATTCGTGCAAGGATTAATGATAGATTAATAATTGTGAAAGTAATGTTAGAAAACGTTGTACTGAACGTGATTAGTGTGTATGCCCCACAGGTAGGATGCGAAGAAAGGGTGAAAGAAAAGTTTTGGGAGGATTTTGATACAGTTTTGATGACCATCCCTGTGCATGAAGAATTGGTAGTTGGAGGTGATTTTAATGGACATGTGGGAAGAATGAGAAGAAGTTATGAAAGAGTACACGGGGGATGGGGATATGGTAATCTCAACAATGAGGGGGAAACTCTACTGCAATCGGCTACTGCATTCGATCTGGCAGTGGCCAACACTTGGTTCCAAAAAGCCGATGGACACCTTATAACTTATAAAAGTGGTTTGCATAACACACAAATCGACTACTTCCTCGTCAGACGCAACAACCTTAAGCACATCAAAGACTGCAAAGTGTTACCGGGAGAGGACTTGGTCTCACAACATAGACTCCTGGTTATGGAAGTAGTCGTTCAAATAAGGCTTATTAAACCAAAAGAGCGACCTCCCTCTAAAATAAAATGGCATATGCTAGAGAAGTATGATTGTGCGAAGAAATTAATAGAACGGGTGGTGGATAAAATTATAGAGATGGGTGATATGAATGATCTAAGTGTAAATGAGTGTTGGAATGAAATGGCTCGGTGTATAAGGAGCGCAGCAAAAAGTATTTTGGGAGAGACGAAAGGAAAGGGCACGATAGACCGGGATACATGGTGGTGGTCGCCAGAGATACAGAATGTGCTGAAGGATAAAAAGAAAAAGTTCAAAGAATGGCAGAGTGTTGGAAATGAGAGTGCTAGTTTGAAAGCTGAAAAGAAGCGTGAGTATGATGCTCTCAAGAAAAAGGCTAAGAGATCTGTGGCTATAGCGAGAGCAAACGCCCAGAATAAACTCTATGACACACTGGATAGCCCAGCAGGCCAAAAACAGCTATACCGGCTTGCTAGAGCTAGAGAGAGAAAGGCGAAGGATGTTTGTCAGGTCAAATGCGTAAAAGACGAAGCTGGAATGGTTATTTCGGATGATGAGAAAATTAAGGATAGATGGAAGGGTTACTTTGAAAGACTAGTGAATGAGGAGAATTACTGGAGTGGGGTACTCGAAAATAAACCAGTGAATGAGGGATTAGTGAGAAAGGTTAGCGTGGATGAAGTAAGGATTGCAGTAAATGGAATGAAGAATGGTAAAGCATTAGGACCGGACGGAATACCGGTTGAAGTATGGAAATTATTGCGGATGGACGGATGGACGTGGTTAGCTTTATTCTTCAATAAATTGTTGCTGGAAGAAGCCATACCTGACGAATGGTGTAACAGTTCGCTGGTGCCCATTTTTAAAAACAAAGGTGATGTGCTGGAGTGTAACAATTATAGAGGAATAAAGCTAATGTCACATAGTATGAAAGTTTGGGAAAAAGTTATTGAAAGGCGACTGAGAGAAGAGAGTGAAATTTCACAAAACCAATTCGGTTTTATGCCTGGTCGGGGAACGACGGATGCCATATTCGCTATCCGCCAGCTGTGCGAAAAATATAGAGGTGCACATAAAAACTTGCACATGGTGTTTATCGACCTCGAAAAGGCATACGACCGGGTACCACGTGAGGTTTTGTGGTGGGCCCTTAAGGAGAAAAGTGTGCCTGGGAAGTATGTGCAGTTGATCCGTGCTATGTATAGTCGATGTAGAACACAAGTACGGTCTACAGCAGGCACTACCGGCAGCTTCAATGTTTCAGTCGGCTTGCACCAAGGGTCGGCTCTAAGCCCTTACCTCTTCCTTGTGATAATGGACGCTCTTACGTTCGACATCCAGGAAGAGGCTCCCTGGTGTATGCTGTTTGCCGACGACATTGTGCTAGTTGCCGAGAGTGGCCTAGAGGTCCAGAGCAGATTGGAGGTGTGGTGGCAAAGACTGGAGAATGTTGGCCTGAAATTAAGTAGAACCAAAACGGAATACTTGTTTTGTGATTTCGGCGGTCTCTCCAGTCCTGTGCCCATAACCCTTGCCGGAACGCCCATACCGGTCTGCTCCGATTTTCGGTACCTCGGGTCACTTATTCAGGGAAATGGCGAAGTAGACCGGGACGTAACGCATCGGATCAACTCAGGATGGATGAAATGGCGACAGGTCACTGGAATAACTTGCGACCCACGGATGCCCCTCAAGTTAAAGGGGAAAATGTACAAGTCCGTGATTAGACCTGTCGTATTGTATGGATCAGAATGCTGGGCTGTGAAGAAGATGGATGAAAAAAGATTGCATGTAGCGGAGATGAGAATGTTGAGGTGGATGTGTGGAGTGACAAGAATGGATAAAGTAAGGAATGAATATATTAGAGGAAGTTTGAAAGTGGCACCTGTTACTGAAAAATTGAAAGGAAGTCGTTTGGCTTGGTATGGACATGTAATGAGGAGGGATGAAACGCATGTGACTAAAAGAGTGATGGACATTAGTATTGATGGATGGAGAGGGAGAGGAAGGCCAAAGAAAAGATGGATGGATTGTGTAAACACTGATATGAAAGAGAAAGGAGTAAATGATGCCGTGACGTCTGACAGGGGAGAATGGAAGAAGAAAACGTGTTGCGCCGACCCCAAATAAAATGGGACAAGGGCAGGAAGATGATGAATTCGTGCAACGAGTTATGAGCGCTGACCTTGAATGCGCAGAAGCAATTTTTGTGAGAATGAAATAAAGGGTATGTAGGTATACCCGAATTTGAATGATTCTACGGGTCATACTGAACAACCTTTTCCCAGGAACATGAGTCGAAGTATGAGAAAAAAAAATTAAAGTAACTCCCATAAGTATCAAAGTAGCTACCTATCAGATGACCGCACAATTTGTATGGGTGGTTGTTTTTTCCCTCAATATTTCGACCCATGTTGCTTGCGTTTGGTTTGACGCAATATGTTTTTTAAAATCTTGCTACCGACCATAAATTTGATAAAAATATATTTTTGCTCAAATAGGGTAGAGTGGGGTAGGGTGGTGGCACCAATTATCGGCCATGTCAACTTTTTTGGACTTTGACTGCTTGTAATTTTTACATTAATAATAGCTTTTGCTTTCTTGCAGTGTCTTTTTGGGTAAAGGGATACTGAAACTCCATTACTACATTCGCAAAATTATGAATTCTTTGTTATTTTTGATAATATAGATGTTTTTTTCCGAATATGGCGATTTCCCTTAATATCAGCCTACAACACCCTAATATCCGCCGTCTGTGACCCTAATATCGGCCTACCTTTTCTAAAGTGAAGTAATACGAATAAACTACAAAAAAAATTATAACGTTTTATATTTACTGTATATGTTTATCTTTGTCTGTAACCTACTAACACTAGAACTTAAGTAAAATTGTTACTAACCCTATGGACTCCGGTCTGAAATAAAAAGTTTCTATTCTATTCTATTCTATTCTATTTCAACTGAGCTCAGGTACAAATCACTTTTATTAATTACTAGCGGACGTCACGCGGTTTCACCCGCGTAATTCCCGTTCCCGTGGGAGTACGGGGATAAAATATATCCTATGTTACTCGTGGATAATGTAGCTTTCCAATGGTGAAAGAATTTTTAAAAACGGTCCAGTAGTTTTTAAGCCTATTCATTACAACCAAACAAACAAACAAACAAAAGTTTTCCTCTTTATAATATTAGTGTAGATACTGTATATGTTTATCTTTGTCTGTAACCTACTAACACTAGAACTTAAGTAAAATTGTTACTAACCCTATGGACTCCGGTCTGAAATAAAAAGTTTCTATTCTATTCTATTCTATTCTATTTCAACTGAGCTCAGGTACAAATCACTTTTATTAATTACTAGCGGACGTCACGCGGTTTCACCCGCGTAATTCCCGTTCCCGTGGGAGTACGGGGATAAAATATATCCTATGTTACTCGTGGATAATGTAGCTTTCCAATGGTGAAAGAATTTTTAAAAACGGTCCAGTAGTTTTTAAGCCTATTCATTACAACCAAACAAACAAACAAACAAAAGTTTTCCTCTTTATAATATTAGTGTAGATCATCACATTCATTTTTTTTTAAATGCACTATTTAAATTTCTATTCACTTTATTTGGTAATTATTTTTTATGTATAATATTTTTTTTTTGGAGTCCCTTTCATTATTTGTTTTTTAGGAATGTTGAATCATTGCGATCTTTAGTTTATAATAACAGAATTTACTTTAATTTTAAGACTCTGATGTCATTTCCTTCTAATAGAATCTTCTTAGGCCACATCAATTCACCCACGATGGACTGTATACTTTAAGTGGAACCATTGTAGCATATGTCGCATCCAATATTTTTGTTTTCATCTTCTTCAACATCACTAATTAGGTTTTCTTCAGAGCCAGCACAAAGAATTTTCTCCTTTTCCAAACTTGTCTTTCGAAGCTAAATCAATGAGGTCAGTTTCGCGATTTCTGTCCTATAATCAACTCTTCTTTACTACTTTTGTTTCTTTGGCGGGTTTATTTTTATTCTCATTTCCAGTTTTTGTCTCTCTCTCCGCTTTATTCTCTTCAATTTTTTTTCTTATTTCCTCACGTTGTTTGTACCCATACTAAGGTGGCCGTTTTTACGCACCAATTCCCTTTATATCGGCCGTAATTGATAAAACTCGTTTTGAGGCGCCCGATGTTAGGATCTAGTTATCAAACTGAGCTGTTGTTTCATTTTTGACCTTATTAATGTTACTACTAACGTATAAAATAGCTAAACATGTGGTTTAACATTTTCATGCATTACCCCAATATCGGCCACCCGGCCGGTATAGAGATTTATCAATAATATACACTGGACAGCAAATAAACCGAGCCACCCGCTACCTAGGCACTCTAATTCGATTTTCTCAAAAACTAAAAAACCTACAATTATCAAAGTTGTACCTACAGAAAGTGCGTTTTATGGTGATTAAAATGAAAGGAAACTCATTGGGTTTAAACAATAGTTCAGTGTTTATTAAGGATTTTACAAAGAAGAGTCGTTTTCCAGTCATGACAATCCTTAGTAATGATAAAGTGAAAAAATAAATAAAGCCAAAAACAAAGATAAAATAAAAAAAAAGAATTTTTGATCAATATTCCGTATTCCCTCCCCTTGCTCGGATAACTGCCAGCATCCTTGTATTCATCGAGCCTGACGATAAAATCTTAAGGAATTGTATTCCACTCCTCTTCAATTGCGATTCGCAGCTCTGGAAGCCTTGTTGGAGCAGGTACCCGGGCTCGAACCCGACGTTTCAGCTCATCCCATAAGTGTTCTATCGGATTCAAGTCCGGGCTTCGAGCTGGCCAGTCCATCGTACGAATGCTGACGTCGTCGCGTAGATACTGGGTCACCACATGAGCAACATGAGGCCGTGCATTATCATATTTATCATGCATCAATTGCATATCCTGTCCGATATATCCTGCGTAAGGTACCACATGGTCTGCAAGGATTTTAGTAATGTAGCGATGAGAAGTCAGTCCACGTGTACGGCCCGTCGGTTCGATGAAAACTAACGGTGTATGTGCTATTAACGAGATACCGCCCCAGACCATTACAGATCCTCCTCCATAAGCAACAGTTTCCTCGATCCAACACTGAGAATAACGTTCTCCAGGGCGACGATATACTCTCTGACGTCGATCACTTCCATGTAGACTCACCCTGTTCTCATCAGTGAAGAGTACATTACTCCACTGCTCTAATGTCCAATCCCAATGCTCTCGAGCAAATTCAAGTCGTGCTCGACGGTGTGCTGCCGTTAATGCTGGGCCTGTTGCAGCTCTTTTTGGGGTCAGGTTCCGTTCAGCAAGTCTTCTTCTGACGGTATCTGAACTTATGACCACTTGGCGTTCGTCACGCAGACTTTGTTGGACTTGAACTGCGTTGAGGTGGCGAGTTTGCAGAACAGTAAGGTGGATATAACGATCATCTGCTGCTGATGTAGCCCTAGGTCTGCCCGTACCTGGACGGTGATCGAATGCTCCAGTCTCTAGGTATCGTCTGTAAACTCGTTGCACCGAAGATCTGCTGATTCGAAGCCTTCGAGCGACTTCACGTTGCGCAATGCCTGCTTGAAGTAATGCTGCAGCTTGAGCCGCTTCCTGAGTTGTTGTATCCATTATTAATCGAAAAAAGTAGCAAAAACACGAATTAATTTGCAGTCATTGTAATCACCATGAAACGCACTTTTTGTAGGTATAACTTTGATAGTTGTAAGTTTTATACTTTTTGAGAAAATCGAATCACAGTTCCTAGGTAGCGGGTGGCTCGGTTTATTTGCTGACCAGTGTAGATCCCTAATCTCGGCCCCGCTATTATTTAATAAAATAGACAAATAAATGTAAAAACATGGTTATCTAAAAGATACTTTGACTGTTATTCTTCATGAAAAAATAAAAGATAACACCATAGGTATGTTTAATTCCCTCCAAATACTTATCCTCGCAATACGTCCACTCAGGGATTTGACTCGGCAAGTCGGCAATGACACCAAACGACGCACGTCCACACCTGCGCGTGCTCTTTTGCCAGCTGAACGTTCAAATATTGATGCACGCGCATCAAAATATTGGAGGTAATGCGGATGGATATAGAGTCACTTTTTGCATTAAAACTATTATGATTTAAGAAGAGATATTTTTATAGTTATGTTCCTTTTTCTCGAAACTGCCGATATTAGGAGGAGGCCGATAATAGGAGACTCCACCCTAGTCAAACGGACTATCATCGGCTTGTCTTTCCTGCCGCACTTTTTTTGCCGTACTTTGAATGCAATGTTCGTTTATGTATGAAGCTCTGCACTTTGAGTGCAACTTAATGTTCTCTTCAGATACTGTTGTAAATTTTCCGTCTTTACGTTTTTCAATTGACGATACAAGCTTTCTTTGTCCCTTCACGCCTATGTTCACAACATCAAAGTTCACAACCACAAATCCCACACTCGGGAATTCCATTTTCTTACGCTGATCACCGCCGCTTCGAAAACGAATGAAATGAACGCAAGGCAAAAGACCCGCACGCCGCCGCGCGGTGGAGCGGGCGGGCGTCGGACGGCGAGGTACGACTTGCGGCCGCGCCGCGCAAACTACCTACAGTTCGAGATCTTTGTAAAAAAAGAAAGATTTTGTAAGCAGTGGCAATTTATGCTTAATTCTGCCAGTTTTCTACTGAAACTATTTAAGAGACTAAAGTTAAACAGAAAAATGGCAGTTAAGTATTTTAATTCCATGTAAAAAATAATATAAAAAAAGCAAGTGAATTAATTGCTTAATTCCTTGATAATTATGAACAATCAACTGACTAAATGCTTAAACTCTTTAAAACATACGGTTATCGATTTTGCTAAAGTCACAATTAGCTCTTTTTTTAAAACCCCTAAAAATTAGTAGAAGCAACTAAAAAAAAAGCTTAATTAACGTAGCGTTAGATACTTATTAGGGCAAGGTAAAAGTTTACCTAAGTATTTCTCGGTTATTAGATTTGCTTTTATTTCAGTTCAAATTAATCACTTAGAAACAAAATTTCCAGTAAAACTATAAGCCACCTTAATTTTGCAATATACGGTCACAAATAGATTTAATATTATCTAGCCAATCAGCATATAAAGAACCTCATAAGTCCGGTTATGATTTTGTGCGAACCTTCCCATACAGAACTCCGTAAAGTGATTGGCCTATACCTATCAAAAGAAATCTAGTGAAACGAATGCCTAATGGCAAAAGGCATTAACCCTAATTCATGGTTTCCTATGTATTTATGTGTAGTGACCTTTAGATTTACCCTTACCCTATTGTTTGTAGGTACTATTGTTTAGTATTTGCTGTAGGAGGGGTGCTAAAGGGAAGCTTTTTTACACGGAGAAAAAAATCTAGTTTCCTTAAACAGAATATTGTAAATTTGACTTGATTTTATTGTATTATATGTGACAACTATAACTTGTTTACACATTACTAGAAAATTCTACTTCTTTACAACATCATTTCTCGTTCCTAGTACCCACTTACCTAGTAACGTAGAAAACAAATTTTGTTTAGTAGGCAAAACCTACTTGTAGCCATCATTAGAGGACAGTGTAGAGTTTACCAGATATTTCAGTAGTGTCGAAACGCCCAATAATCTCTGTTTACTATGTGTAGTATTAAGAACACCAGATTTTTATTAGTTTTAATTATCATTTTAGCGGACTGAAATAATCAACTATTTCTGTTTACTTTAAGCAGTATAGAGGATACGATTTTTTTATAGTGTTAAATTTCATCATTGCGGACTCAAATGATCAATAATTTCTATTTACTATGTGCGGTATAGAGGACACTGAATTTTTGTTTCTGGTAAAAAGAATTACTGTGGCATGAAATAAACAGTATGTTCTGTTTATTATGCACATTGTAGAGTTTGACAGGTGTTATATTTTAGTGTAATTAATCATTGTTGCGGACTGAAACATAATATATTGTCGAGTGAAGGGGATTACACCACCGAAACTAGCGCCACCCGTCATTTTATTCATTTAGGTACTCCTAAATCAGTTCAAATTGTAAAAATCGAATTCAGTACTTCGGTAGGAAAATACTACCTAATATTTTATTACCGAAGTAATCTATACTAATATTATAAAGCTGAAGAGTTTGTTTGTTTGTTTGTTTGTTTGTTTGTTTGAACGCGCTAATCTCAGGAACTACTGGTTGGAATTGAAAAAATTTTTTTGTGTTGGATAGTCCATTTATCCCGGAAGGTTATAGGCTATATGTCATCACGCTATGACTAAAAGGAGCGGAGCAGCAATAAGAAATGTAGCAAAAACGGGGGAAATTTTATTCCCTTTGTGAGCTCTTTCTCTCTTAAGTGACGCAGACGAAGTTGCGTGGGTCGGCTAGTAACGAAATAAAATAACGGGTGGCGCTAGTTTCGGTGATGTAATCCCCATAAACAGAATTAGGTTCAACATCTTAGGTGAGTCTTCGACGCAACGGAGGCGAAGACTTACCTTCCTAAGGTGTTTAACATTATTCTGTTTGACTCGGCAGTATATTGGTTTAGTCCGCAATAATGATGTTTGTGGTATAGAGGTGTGGTGGCCTGAAACATAGATAGAAAAATCAGAATCCTGAGTTATTACAAAGAATAAAAACAAACTTTTTTTTTTAATTCGTTTTATTTTAAAATATACTAAACATAAATTATCGGCCGCACTTTGGCATATAATACTTCTTTATTAATTGTACGTGCTTCTGGTTTTATAATATTAGTTATATCTTCGATTTTGGACAACTTATTGATCTACACCACTAGTGCTTCATCTTTCTTCCTGTAATAGAAAAAGAACTGTTAAATAAAAATACACAAGTGGCTCCGTGAGCTGTAGACGAATCGGTAATGAAAATAAAAGTATACTATCTTACCACGTACCTGTAAACAATTGGATAAGTCATTCCATTGTGCCAATTTTTTTATAAAACGCGCCCTATCGCCAACAGGCGTAATTAATTCATATATAAGTTCTGCGTCGAGGAATCCCAATGTTCCCGAAGATACTTTATTTTCTGAAAAAGAAAAATGTTTAATATAACCTAATAACAGTTTAGGTACCTATTTCAGCACATAAAAGATTGAGCACATACTTCGAGGACATTCGAGGGTCACTAAAATGGTGGCCAATGGCCATAGAAAAATACACAACATACTTATTACTGGCATCGTAACTCATTTTTATTTTGAGCATTCGGAAAACTAACAGCTCGATTATCAATAAAACAGCAGTTACTTGAATTATAAATGTAACGAATATTAACTGCGACAAGTGCGGTTGCGGTCTATGTGAGGTAGGTAGGTCAACCTAACCTACTTATCGATATAAATCGCCGTTAAACCATGTTTTGATATAAACACATAAAGTAAATCACCATTCACTGTAATACGAGTAGATAAATAAATATTTACCGAGTTACCGGCGAAACTAGCTACATACTCCTCCAAATCCCACGACTGCAGCAATTGCTTGATGTCTTCGTCCATTGTTCACAGTAATGTTAAAATTAATTGGCTACAAAGTCGGCTCGGTGAATGAAAATCAACTTGCGGTTGCGGAGTGGCGATGCGCGCAGGGCCGCACTTTTTCGTGTACTAAAATATTCTAGTATTACTTAGCAAAAATATGACTGGTTGTTATAAAAAAAACCGTTAAGCATAGCTAAAAATCTATTTTCCTACACCAGAATCTTATCTACTATACAATCTGGTAATATTGTACTTACATATTAATATTGGTAATATGGGACAGAACAGTTTTTCGTTACAAGTAAATAATGTTCTGTTTAGTGTGCAATAATATTGTAATATTAACATTTTTTATTGTTGCTGGTACTACTCTTTATTGTTATCATTAAAAAGAGTATGTTAGACAACAGAGACCGTTTCTAGTTATGAGTAAAATATTCTTAGTAATTAATAAATTTCGAGTTAGTAATTGGTATTAAAAATCCGCTAAAAGTTACGAGGAAATCTAGTACCTATAAATGAATTACGTAAGGTGGACCTTATAGAATTATTTTGTAAACACAATTTTATTATTGGTGTGTTAAACTAGATGATGGTGAACAGAATAAATAAATATTGTAAACATCGCAATGATTGAAAAGTGTTGTAAACTAAATGCATATTTTACCTCATAAAGGATAATCATGACGTGGTATTGTTTGCAGACGACACTTCTCTTTTATTTAAACTCAAACGTCAGCAGCCAGTTATGGATAATGTTAATAACGCCCTGGCAAAAGTTGTTAATTGGTTTAATGTTAATAATCTACTCTTAAATGAAAAAAAAAACTAAATGTATTAAGTTTACGATACCCCATGTAAGACAAGTGGAAACTACTGTACTAATTAAGGATGAAGAGCTGAAACCGGAAGATAGCACAGTGTTCTTAGGCATAACTTTGGATGCCAAGCTTCAGTGGGGCCCGCATATAAACAAATTGTCGAAAAAACTTAGCTCTGCAGCATACGCCGTTAGAAGAATTCGTGACTTAACTGATTTAGAGACAGCTCGTTTAGTTTACTTTAGTTATTTCCATAGCGTGATGTCGTACGGTATTCTCTTGTGGGGCAATGCCGCCGATATTCAAACAATATTTGTTTTACAAAAAAGGGCAATTCGTTCAATTTATAAACTAAGTCCCAGATACTCCCTCAGAGAAAAATTTAAGGAGATTAATATTCTTACTGTGCCCTCTCAGTTTATTTATGAAAACCTTTTGTACGCACACAAAAATATTAATTTGTTTAAAAAATACAGTGATATCCACATTATAAATACGAGGAACAAACACAAATTTGTTGTTCCTGCAACGAGGCTCAAAAAAATAGGGGGTACGTTCAGATGCCAATGTATACGTTTTTACAATAAACTTCCGAGCCATATTCAAGCACTAAGCCTGAATAAATTCAAATCGTTTATAAAACAGAAGCTATGCCTGAAAGCTTTCTATCATGTCAATCACTATCTCGAAGACAAAAAGGCTTGGGATTAAGCTGCTCCAATGAAATTTGCTCTGTGAATGTTGAAATTTCGGACTTCGCTGGTTTATTGTTGATTCCTTTATTTTATACACTGTGACATTGAATGATTTGACATGAATACTTATTTCAGTATTTTATTATTTTTTACCTTCTTTTATTTTTTTATTTTATTTTATGTGTGTGATTTTGGTATGATTATTTACTTGTGACTGACATTTAATGAATTGACATGAATACTTAGTTCAGTATTTTATTATTTTTTACTTTTTTTTTTTGTTTGTTTTATGTGTGTATTTGACATATCGTATTTTTATTGACATTCGTTTTTGTAAATTATTATTTATTTTATTTAATAATTGTGAATGTGAGGACCATGTGGGTCGCATTTTGTTTTTTTTTTTTTCCCACGACTGTCTGGCAGTTTGAGTACTATAAGCGACCTACCCAAATGTCCTTTCTTTGGTATTGTTCGTCGTTTCGTTGAGCTCCTTGAGTTATAAGTCGAGCTACACGATAACTGACAAATGCTTGCACTGACTGGACAGGTCCACTCAAATCTGTGTGGTTCTTTCTTCAAAAGACCATCTCAGACACTAATCTGCATAGTCCTCATGTGAATTAAGCAAGATTGTCTGGACTTCAAAAGAGACTATGACCTCTGAGTTTGTTTCGGCTGTTTCTTCTCAGAGTAGTCAGGTACGAAACACCGGCCCCATCTAGTTTAAAAAAAAATGACGTGTAAAAGTGTTTGAGAAAACCTACTTGCTGAATAAATATCATTTATCATTTACTCTGTAACAATTAGATGGTTACCAAAACGATATCAGAGTTTCCGTGTACTAGAATATTTTAACTAGAATATTCTAGTGTTCATAAAAATATGACGTGCTGTTATTAAAAAAAATCTGTTAACCCCAGCTAAAACCTTTTTTCCTACACCAGAATCATAACTACTATACAATCTGGTAATATTGTAAAATATTTTTTTCTCCGTGTAGGTTACATTGAAAGACTAGCAGTTGATTGAAATATTCGTTACACCATAACGCGTTTCTGGTTTGAGTTAGTTATTTATGTTGCCAGTGTTAATTGATTTGTAAATTATTTTTCTTACATTGTGTTATTAATTCTTAAGATTAAAATGTGTGCCATAAACTCCGATAACAATGATATTATTTTACTATAGGTTGTGTTTTTAGTAAAAGTATTTTTGATTGATCTTATCTCCGATTGCACTATTGCATTAAGTGTTTTCTGGTGCACGCAGGCTTTAAATCTAGAACCGCTGGACATAGCAACAAAACGACCCGGATGACGGAGCGGTAGTAAGGCTGCCTCACGTTATTAGGGTCCCGGGTACGAATCCCGGTAGGAGCAAATGTTTGTGTGTTGAACATGGACATTTTTTTTCGAGTCATGGATGTTAAATGTATAATAAGTATGTACTCACTAACAAAAAGAATATGTAGTATATCGACAGTCTGGTGTCTACGACACAAGCCTTTCTTAGTGTGGCACTAGATGGTGCTGTGTGTAATGTGCAGCGTTATTTATGTTTAGTTAAGTATGTCAATAGGAGCTCGTTCCATAACTTATTTATTTGTCCCCATTTTTCCGCGTTCTGTAACTAGTTGATTCATTAACATTGGAATCGACCCTGAACTGTTTAGGTCAGCTCCCTGTTAACTAAACGCTTCACACAAAACGACTTCCCATCAAGAGATACAATATTTCATCTTATGTTTCTTTTATATCTATATCGATTATATTTATATCAATATCACAACGCGATGAACCAAAAGAAAAACTTATATTGATAGTAAATAAACTGCGGATGTTGTTACCAAAACATCCTCTAAGCACTTCTTTTATTTCATTATACTTGGTATGGGTATCCCAACACAGTAATAGAGTTTAACATCATAATTCAAATTGACCTGCCCACGTAGCATGGCACCGTAGACACGACAGAGAGTCGGCAAATCTTTTGTTCATCTGTCATTTTGTCGATTCAATGACAGATGAACAAAAGATTTGTCGAGTCTCTCTCGTTTCTCTGGTAGTCATGCTAGGCTGGCTGGTATATCGAAGTGTCTAATGAGATGACGAGTAATAAGAAGTATGGAAGAAGTAAACATGCTACGCTGACCCCAAATGAATTGAGATAAGGGCAAGAGAAACATGAAGATGATGACATTGAGTCGCCCATCGTCTAGCAGCCACTGCGTGTTGACTCTCACCTGTCTGTCCCGATGCAGTCTACCTACATGCCCCGCCCAATCCCACATCAGCTTAGCAGATCATTTGACAACTTCTTATTTTTGCTGGGAAAACTTCTATACGCGCGTTGAGCGCTTTTTGAATGAACAAAAATCAACTCGCGTGTGACCGTCACCTAACGCTTCGTAGCACTCGTAGCCGATCCGCTACGGCGTAGCACGACATATTTTATTTATTTATTTTTTATTCAATGACATAATATACATTTTGTTTTAACAGGTAAAACCCAAGCTAACAAAAGTAGTCATTATAACAAATTGTCCAGTCCCAACTAACGGGTCTGGGTAGAAGCACAATTTATACAGAAGATAACATGCTAAGTGACACCCTCTGGAATTCCGCCAAAGAGCAAGAAAATATATCCAAATGCCGAGAGACATTATTAAGTATTCTAACTGCACGAATCACTGGTGCAAACTTTAATAAGTTCACTTAGGCGTGCGCAGGGCAAAACCCGTAGCAGATATAGATAACTTAGTTTTCACTTCTATTGGGAGTCCTCAAGGACTGCCCCGCATTTATTTTAACACTCACGTTATTTCTCTTAATCTTCAGGAGTCGTGCCGTCTGGTCGGCGGTTCGAAGTTCTACGAGATGATGGACAGTGCCACGTCCGCTGACGTGTCAACGCCGTCCCCCACTGAGAAACACGACCACATGAAGCCCACGGAGAGCGACGATGAAGGTGAGGGTCTTTGGTATTGGCTTAGGCCCTGAGAAGAAAATGGGCTATTTCTCCACCGAACCAAAAATACCACTTTACTGAATTATGTCATTGCTGTGTTGTTTTTCATTAATTATTGTATTGTTTACTGTTCTGGAAACTTACAGCTAATATAAACAAATATTATTAAACTATACAAAGTTAGAATTAGTTGCAAATTGACAGACAAATTGTCCATCGTCTACCCACCGGCTCTGTTTAATATCTCAGATTGTTCCTGTTGTGTACCAATATTTTACTATAGTATTTGTTATTAACTGTCTGTCTCATTCTGCAGTAGGAAGAAAAGGTAAAATACTTAAGCCCAATAATTAATCACCATATAATCAGCTTTGTAACCAATTCCTTTATGTATGACCTAAACGAAATCTAAAATAATAAAAAGGGTTATTTTTTTCAAAAACCGTGTGCACTTTCATACAGGGTAGGGTGTACCACCACATCACGAAGCCGTCAACCAAGCATTCTGTACATCAAAATAACTAAGCAAAAATTTATGGAGTGAAAAAATCATGTTTGATCAAAATCATCATGTCAATCATGTGGTAGAACTCAATGTAACACACTCAAAACATTATGTACAGTGTAACAGTAAAAACTTGTATTATAAAAAAAACTAATTGTCAAAAAGTTGGCTGGGTTAAGCTCGCCTTTGTACATAAGCTATATTATTGCAAGTAATATGTATATTTGTTGTTTTTTTGTGTGCAATAAAGAATAAGAACTTTGATCCCCAACGGTGTAGAACAAAAAAAAATGATCACAAAGACGGGGAGAACAAGTCCCTTTCGACTTTGTTGAGAGGTTTTTTACACCCTTTATACCACCCAGTAATAATATTATGAAATAATTAATTGTATTTATTTGCATAGATAAGATAGACGGTATTCCCCCCCCCCCCCCTCCTCTAACTAAAGCGATCGCAAACGCGATATAATTTTGTCACTCATTTGTCCGGAAAACTTGGGAGTGATAACGCGTCCAGGTACTCCGGATAAAATGGGCGCTACAGTCTCGTGTTTGAGCATTGGTAAGATCTCAGCCTTACGGTTTTTAGAAGTTCCCACAATCCACAACTACTTTCAGAATCATTACATATTCATGACACATGGTTAATCTTTGACAACACTGATTAATTATTTAATCACTCGATAAATATTTCTAAAAAATCTCACAGAGCGTCTACAAATCATTATTTTTTCTTCATTATTTTATGACCCGTCATATTAACTGAAATCTATCCAGTTTCAGACGTAGACCAGGAATGCACGGTGTTCAGCGGTGTCAGCTACTTGGGCGCACAAAACATATCGGATCCCAAGTCCGAGAATGACATACAGCGCATCATGCAGGAGCTCAGCTCCATGCCCGAGAGTAGGGATGGGATCGCCGTGTCGATATCAATACCAGTGTGCTCTCAAGGACTTGTTGTGTGAGTATATCATTGATCGTCATTTATTTGTTTAGTACAGCATAAACCATCAACAGTAAATTAAATAATCCTTTTACTCGGTCTTCTCACAGAATCACAAAAATTCTAACATTATTGTCTTCCATTCATCAGCAAACAAGTCCAACCCAGAGTTGGTCTCCACGAGCGCGTTGAGCATCGTAAGCAAACGCGGTATAGGGGAAGTGGACCTAGCTACAGTGCTAAATGGGACATTAAAACAATTTTGTTCTCTAGAGCGAATATAATTATTCATCATTTTCTTTTCAGCGTAAAGTTAATTAGTTTAGTAGCAAAGCCTTATTCTGGAAAGTTTACAGGGATCTTTTCTAGTTGCAGACGTAGAGTATACTTTGTTGTATTCTAAAATTATGGCACAGCTCCGAAACGATTTGATCTGCTCCGATTTGTAATTGCAAATGTGGAAATGTCCATAGGCGACCATACCGTGGCCGTGGGCTCTGTTTGGTACCTTAGCTCTTAAAAGTCCTCTTCTTCACGTAAAAACCTTCCCTAACTAGTGCCAATTTTTTTTTTATGCCTGTGGTAAATCAAATGACTTCTCTCACTCTGGGCGGAGCGGGAGGGAGTGTCAGACTTTTACTGACTAAAACCCATCCATATTCTTCCTCGCCCTTTACTTTCCGGGGCCACAGTATCTCTTTCGAACAGTCCCGCAGCCCCGGCAGCATAACCAACGCCTGAAGGACAAAATGTCGTGACCTACATAATATCATCACTTCATCAGTCCAACTTGTGAGGGCCTCACGCTGTGCCAAGTTATCCTTATTTGCGTTTTCAAGCTTATCTTGCAATTCGATAACGAACGGCAACTTAGGGAGCGGCTGCTTTTTGCCTTTACCCATCAATGACATTTGAAAACATTGATTTTGTCTGTATACATACTGGCTTATCTTTAGGGTGAACTTGCCCGGTATGCTAGAGGATGGCTGAATGACACGCTCTTTGAGGCCAACGGTCTGGTTTTTTTTTTAACTGGTGCTTCATTTAAAGTTATCCTTTACTACTTCGGATGTTTTTGCTGAAAGGATTGAATTGTTTGGAGGCTGACGTCAAACGAGTATTTCACTATAAATATACACAAAAATAAACATAATTAAATTTTTTAAGTTGTGCCAGTTACAGAAAAGTGAAAAGTATGTACAGTCGAGCAAGCTATTTGGTTTACATTTTAACATGCAAATTACATTGTAAAATGTAAACCAAATAGCTTGGTCGACCGTACATGTGATGAGGACGGACGAATCGCATGTGACTAAAAGAGTGATGGATGTAAATGTTGATGGATGGATAGTGAAAGGAAGACCAAGGAAACGATGGATGGATTGTGTGAGGAATGATATGAGAAAGAAAAAGGAGTATATGATAGCGAAAGGGTAGACAAAGGAGATTAGAAAAAAAAACACATGCGTGGCCCGTTTTTGGGGACCTATAGAAGTGAAAACTAAGTAATCCAAAATAAACTTTATCTTAATTGTAATAAGGTTGATTTTGACTAACCGTTCTATGAAAGCGTTCGGTGATGATAGCACGAATTCCATGATTTTTGTTCACTCACACACTGCTCAACGCGCCTTAAGAAGTTTTCCCTTCAAAAACGTGTTGCGCCGTCCCCAACTAAGAAGGGCATGCAGATGATGAATATCGACATAATTTTCCAAATGAATCTCTCTTTATAAAAACTTATCATAACGTTTTTAACCATATCACTAACCCCTGCTAATTTCTTCCCCAGGCTTTACCAAGCAGACTCAAACAGCGTGATGACACGGTACGCAGTTAATCGTATCTCGTTCTACGCTCGAGGCGCCGCCGGCTCGCCGGTCGCCTCGTGCTTCGCATTCACTTGGTCGCACGGCGAGACGAAGGAGTCTGCAGTGTATAGGTGCCATGTGTTCCGCTGTCACATCGCTGAGGCTGTCAATCAGGTGTCAAGTAAGTGTCAGCTAATGATGTTCCAAGATTATTTTATGTTGTACCAATCTCAGAATAATGACTAAAGCATAGAAGGAGGGCTAAAATAGCAACTAAACTCAATATACTTGCTTCATTTTGACTTATGGAGCCGCTTCTATGTTAGAGAAGGACACCTATACAGAAAAAGTTTTGAGATTTTGTTGGTTGTCACTCATTCTGTTCAGACTAGTGATGTGACCCACTAAATTTCAACATCGATAGAATTTACAATGCATGTGTGAATGAACATTTTTATGCATTTATTGTAATATCTAGGTAGGCGGATGAAATTACAATTTATACATAGGTATAACATCTAAATCGTTTTTTTTGACGTTCTTTTTGAAAGTTGGAAGTTTTTTATTTTAGACGAACTCCAAAAAACGACTGATGATTGATGACGAACTATCTAGTTCGTACTTGGGTACGAACTAGATGATAGTTCGTCATCATCATCATTATCACTAAAGTCCTCTTTGGTTCCCTACAGATTTGTATGTATCCAAGTATTAAACCTGACCCGGCTACCCCCGAATGTATTTAATTCTCATAGTGATTGATGGGAACAACGTGGGAGACTTCGGTTTTAAGAATGTTTTCAGCAACTCTTGCTTCAAATTACTTTCTTATATTTATTTGGATTTTAGACTTACAAAGTGGAAATTCATAATCTTTAATGAAAGACAAATAATAATATATGGATGGATACTTTATTGTTTGCACGCCATAAAATACAAACCGACCGACTAAAAACTGAAAAATAAATAATCTTGATCGTGATCTTCATGTGCCAGAGCACTATCAGAAGACATTTCTTGCATTATGACGCCCAAGCATTGTGAGCACATGTGAGCACATAACTCCATTTTTATCAATTTATCTATGTAGTGTACAACTGTACATAGAGGTGGCCCAAAATCAAACATCTCTCCTCCTGACTCCTTTCGGAAGCTGGTGGCGGTAATTATTTTATATTAATTATTATTATTAATTATTTTATATTGAGTGGTTCCTTGAATCTGCAGATCTGCGCTATGTCCTTCTTCGCAGACTTCCATAAGTACTTCCTGTAATGTAATACTTTGAATGGGATTTAGTGGATTTATTGCAAATAAAATCAAATTACTAATTAAAATTATTGATTAAATTATAAATAAATCATATTATATTAATTGTTATTATACCATTTCATCTGTTCTATCATGGTCTATAAATAAAGTAGGAACAGCATCTTCTCTAAGACGTCTCCATTTCGTTTCATTACATACAAATGAATTTAAAGTGAAATGCTTGGAGCATATGTGACTGTGCTTTTTTGGAGTCCAATTTCGTCTACCAATACAATTTAACCATTTTTTTTTTCACTGTTTCTTTAGGAAATCTGTAAAAGTATCGACAACGTATTTTACGTCACTATGTTTGATCAAGATAACCTCAAAACAGTTTCCGAAATTCGCTAATAACTTCTATTGGAACAGATATTACGTCCGGTTTCCACTGCAAAGTGATTCAGCAACAATTGTTATGTATTTAAATTCGGTTATCAGTTCACATTCAACAAAAAATTGAGCAAAATCGTACCGATGGAAGGTCAATATTTCTTGTTTGTTTTCTTTGCGTGATGAATGGGACTTGCAGCCCCCAACCGCACAAGACATTGCTCCACAGCGTCCACACACTCACTATTTGTAGTTAAAAAAAGAATTCGTGCAATGTAACACTAAAATATTATTAAAATATCGCAAAATAATACCCAGATTACAAAAAACACATAAACAATGAATACGCGAACAAGTCAAGTATTTCAATGAACGAACTGTCAGGCATTGAAGCGAAATACTATCATATTTGGCCGGGTTGAAATAGAACCAATAGAACCAAATGACAGTTCATCTTGTGACATGCCAAAAAGTAAAACAAAGAGTAAATCATTTATCTCTTTCACACATCTGTTTTCGTGCCATAAGATAGAACGAGTATAAAAGTAGTTACAGAATTCATTTTTTAGCTTTCCTTCTATGCTTTAGTCATTATTCTGAGGTACCAATGTTGTTGTATTGCGTCACCGTAAAATTGTAGAACCCGTTAGATTGTAATCTATCTAGCGAGATTGTAAACTCTCGAAAGATTGTCAACCGAACATACTGTTTATAATTTAACGCATTTTTTCGGTAGATTATAATTTATTGAGAAATGCATGTTCGGTTGAAGGAGTTCCTGGCTTCATAATTACAGCCGCTCGAGTTCATCTTTAGGTTAAGCCGTGCTTGCCTAGGTTGGTCTGAGGATGGCCACCCATTACATACCAAGTTTCCTCCGTGCCTTGAAAAGCACGTTAAGCCGTTGGTCCCGCCTGTCTTTTGTGGATCTTTGACAGTCGTTACAGGTTGTCAGTGGCCCAAAAAGTCTTACAACCAGTCTTACCAAAGGGTATGTATCGTATTACCCAGTACTCGTTGCTCCAAATACTGGTATTCAGCTGTATCCGGTTAGACTGGAAACCGACCCTAATGTAGTTGGGAAAAGGCTAGGCAGATGATACGTGTAACGTTGCTATTTCAACGATGCAGGCGCATATTTTAAAACAGTCGAAACATGAATCTTGCTTCTATACTTTTATTCTTACTACGCCATAATAAGCCAATGATGTTTCAACTGGGGATTCGCAGGCTCCTCTGAGAAAAGAATGGGGCTTGTGAGGAGAGGTGGATAATAGAAACCATGACAACCAAAGACAAGTTGGTCAGATTATGCCGATGTTGAGGTTTGATTCATGGAAAATGTTGGATGTTTTTTGTTTTGTTTAGGTTTCTGCTAGCAGCTTTAATCAGATTTGTTGATTTGTCATATCATTTCGATTTGCACATCCAGTGATGTGTCATCTCCCGTTTTCAAACAATTATCAGATTGAGGCTAATCTAGTCCTTTTCATTCGGAACATGCAGTTGTTGGTGTTCAACAGTATTGTAGCCAGATGTTTTCTGTGTTGCCTGAGTCGTTGCTTGTATGCCTCACAGGACACACACTAACAGATTGATCTTTACTTTTAAAATCGCAAAATAATTTTCCAGTTCCTATGTCCGTTCCTTTAATTTCTTAAAATTTCATAACACTTCTTGATTATTGACACAAAGTTGCAGTTTAATCTTTACTAGGCGCTAAACAACTAATTATGTTCGGCCTTTTTATTAATAACTAGCGTGCCCGTGTCGGGGTTCCCCAGGGGTGGACATTTATTTTCAGTAGTCCCCCCTCCCTTCTACTTTTTTCTAGTAATAAATTTAATATATAGCCTATATTACTCAAGAATAATGTAGCATACTAATGGTAAAAAAAATATTGAAATCGTCCAGTAGTTTTTGAATTTATTAATTACAAACATACCGTACAAATCTTTCCTCATACAATAATGATGTAGATAAGTACAACATACTGATACAACTGTCTGATACATCAATCATATTATTCACGTTCAACAAACACATTAACAACGGTACTGAAAACGAGGCATAATAACATCAACGCACACGAATTTAAATTGCTTACACAAATTCATGTGTCTGTCCTTCCATTTATTACGATTTGTTGTGATGGTTACCATACATTAGTAAGCCTTGTCCAAATAATTGAGCCACAGTACGCGTTCAACGGCAGTGTAAACGTAACGTAAAATACGATTTTTTAATCGAAAATAAACCTTGTCTTTTACCATTTTGATTCAAATTCATAAGTACCCCATTATTAGTGTCTATACACTAATACATTTTAAAAATCTAGTAAAAATCAAAGTAAAGTATTACATGTGAAAAGTGTGTTTATAGTTTTAAAAACCTTTGTATTTACGTTCTAGTGCCTTTGTACTGATAAGCGCTGTACACAAATTACGTAATATTGTGATGTATAGAACAGATGTTTAATTAATAATTCAGACTTTTTAGTTTTTATCTCTTATGTCAACATTAATTTATCATGAGTGAAAGTAAAGTGATAGTGTTTTGTTATTTTATTAGATAACCGCAGTGTGTTTCTAAAGTTGAGATATACTGTTTGTTTGTTGAGCTCACAAGGTAATGCAGTATTTTGTATCTAAAATTCCTACTAATATTATAAATGCGAATGTTTGTGAGGTTAAATTGATAGATGGACGGATGGACGGATGTGTGTTTGTTACTCTTTAACGCAGAAACTACATCCAAACCGTTCAGTGCACAGGCACACAGTCACAGATTACAGATACTACACTCCATGTACTTACACGCGCTAATCACCTACCGAGCGCCGGGCAACCGGTAACCCATAGCGCAGTGGGTTGTCAACAGCCGCGCGGCGCGCACGTACCTACGCATATTCCCCAAAGATAACTTATTAAAACTATTTGACCGATTTCGAATATTTTCTACTTTAATAATCGGGAATTTAAAGAAGGGAAAAAAATATTAATCATTACATCAAAATAAAACACCTCTATGCATTTTTTTTTAACAATTCTTTTTTATATATTCCGTTAAAATAATTATAAATTCTGATACATTTTAAACATGTTTTATTTTATAACGTAGGTACCTACGTTATAAAATATAACTGTCTTTACTAAAAATACCTACTAACATCTTCGTCGACAGAGGCAGCCCTAGCAATCCGCAATATCCACGCGACTGCGCGATCTACAAAGCAAAACCCACTTTACGTTTGTAAGGTGAGGTACATTTTCGTTCGCAGCGTCTATTGACTTAAAAGTGTAGGCTATTATAGCGGTAGGTATTGAACATTTTGTATGGAGTGAGTTATCTGTCATCTGTGACACAGTCTCCCAGTTCCCAGGAGTGTGATCCCGTGAAAAACTTAGGGCGAAGCTGCGGGCGTAATCCATCGGTTTCTTATCTAACTTTCGCATTTATAATATTAGTAGAATACAAGTGAAAGCCGATTTGTTATGCCTGAATGAATATAACAGGATTTCCCAATCCAATATAGAACACGCTAGTTAAATATAAAACTCACAAATAAATTATTCACATACAGGACCTATTATAACCGTTTTAAATAAGAAAATGACAACAAAGTGGTTTACCTCATCATCATCATCAGCCTATAATGTTTCCACTGCTGGGACGCGGCCTCCTCTCAATGACAGGGAATGGGCTATAATCTACCTACATCCGACTAATTCGAAAACTATTATAAAACTCGTATTTCCATTTTTGTTATGTAACGTGGGTGCAAGTTGAGTGTAAGTGCCCGCAAAATGTCAGAGCATTTAATCAGTGCGGTCAGTGGATAAGAAACAGGGTACTAATTTTTACTGCGTCCAATTTCGTGGGAGCGTATAGTTCGTAGTTCGGTCGCGTAGTGCGTAGATAACAGTTCTAACCTATGTGGTCGGACTGAACGGAATCCCTTTTTTTTTTTTTTTTTAAGGATGGGTAATCATCAAATGACCCCCCCACTCTGGGCGGAGCGGGAGGGAGTGTCAGACTCTTACTGACTAAAAACCATCCATGTTCCTTCCTCGCCTTTTACGTTCCGGGGCCGCGGTATCTCTTTCGAACAGGCCCGCAACCCCGGCAGGCTTCGGCCCTTGCTGACATCTCTTTGAGGCGCGCGTGGAACACGAACGCGCCGTCGACACGGCCTGTCGTCGTCGTTAGACGGCCGGACGGCTACCTAGCCCATAGCCAGCCGTCCACAGGCCCGCATCTACGGTGGCCGGTAGCCACCACGTGGCCCCCGACGCCCGTTGCGTCTCCCGCGGCGGCCGGAAAGAGAGGATCTCTCCCTCTCTCGTTCCGCCACCTCCTTCGCTAGCATGACTGCTTCGCAGAAGGAGGCGACGGCTTCCCATTCCGTCTCGCTCCGGACCATGGATTGAACCAGGGCCGGACGCGAGAGGTCGCCGCCGCCGATCGCCGCTACGAGGACACGGCGGAGCTCCGCCCACGCAGGGCAGACTTCCACCGTGTGCTCCACCGTGTCCTCCGGTCGATCCTCGCAGTGGAGACACCCGGGCGTTTCCTCCCGCCCGATTCGGTGCAGGTACCTCCCGAAACATCCGTGTCCGGTGAGGACCTGCGTCAGGCGGAAGGTGAGGACGCCGTGGCGCCTCTCCAGCCACTCCTCAAAGAGGGGACTTACCGCCACTATCGTGGCGTGCCCTTGAATGGAATCCCTTCGACATCGTTTTAATTAAGTACGACATGTGGTTAGTCGGAGACAAAAAACAATAAATTCAAATTCATTTATTGTTTGTCATAGGTAAAGTATCAGTTATTATCTATACTAATATTATAAAGCAGAAGAGTTTGTTTGTTTGTTTGTTTGGTTGAACGCGCTAATCTCAGGAACTACCGGCTCGAATTGAAAAATTCCTTTTTGAGTTGGATAGTCCATCTATCAAGGAAGTCTATAGGCTATATAACATCACGCTATGACAAAAAGGAGCGGAGCAGCAATAAGAAATGTTGCAAGAGGGAAATTCACGCGAACGAAGTCGCGAGCAGAAGCTTGTTGTTTATAATAAAGGATACATACCTGTATGGCGTACAATATTTATTATGGACACCTTTAGTCATATATTTAGGTGTTTTAAACGATAGAATCGAGAAAATATACCATTAAACATTTTTAGCAAACATTTTCTGACTTTTTTCTCAATGCCCTGTTACGTACACTCTAACCGTCAGTACACATCTTAACATAAATGAGATAACACCTTTCATCTTTCTGTTGATTGATACAGCAGCAACGGTGAGGGGTACACTGAGGTGCAAAATAAACATTCAAGATAAAATTAGAAGTCATGTAATTGCTTAGTTACATCTGGTAGTCTTGTGTGGTTACAGTGGTGGTGTTTTCACTTCCTTTTGAGTGATGTTGCGTGTTTTTTATTGCTTTACAGTGTAATTTGTGTTGTCATACTGTCATGACAGTGATTTTTACTAAGTTTTTTTTTGTAAATGGTTGTCGTGTGTGATATATTGAATACGGGTAAGGTTTTTACTATTACATTGTTTTTGTTACTTGTTATTCGGACGGTAGATTCAGTTTCGTAATGGTGCACATTTAAAACAAAATATAGGAATGACCTTACTAGGAACAAACGTGCACAACTGTTAAGTATAAAGTTTTGAGTCTGATTTCCGGGACGAACAATTTTTTGTTTTTTGTTGGACATTAACACACAGCGCAATCTAGTGCCACACTAAGCAAAGCTTGTGTCGTGGACACCAGATAGTTGATATACTACTTTTATATTTTTTTTGTTTGTAAATACATTCTTTTTAAACACTTGCTTCTGCCCGCGACTTCGTTCGCGTGAAATTTGATATCGCAACGTATCGCCTGCTCAACGGAAGCTTTTTTCCCGCTTGCAACATTTCTTATTGCTGCTCCGCTCCTATTGGTCATAGCGTGATGTTATATAGCCCGGTAGTTCCTGAGATTAGTGCGTTCAACCAAACAAACAAACAAACCAACAAACTCTTCTGCTTTATAATATTAGTATAGACATAAACATCCATGGCTCGGAAACAAATGTCCATGCTCATCACACAAAAATTTGCTCCTACCGGTATTCGAACCTAGAACCCTAAGAACGTAAGGCAGCCTAACTACAACTACGCCATTCAGGTTGTTAAATTCATTGGGTAATTCCATCAGGAATTATTCAGTAGCAGCCACGAGTAACTACGACCGGTTTATGGTTTTAGGCTAGCCCCCAATTACATGGGTCTTAAACATAACTGGCGAAATTTGGGTGTACTATTAGATACATGCATGTCTAACCCTTCGGGGATAATAAGCGTGATGTTATGTTATCACTACATCTATATATAAAAGAATGTCGTGTTAGTTACACTTTTTATAACTCAAGAACGGCTCTACCGGTTTGGTTGAAAATTGGTGGGGAGGTAGCTTAGAACCAGAAGACGAACATAGGATACTTTTTTACATTTTAGTAGGTAAGTAGTGGGTAGCTAGTGGTTAAGTAGTGGGTAGGTATTGGGTAAGTAATGGGTAGGTAGTAGGTCAATTCGGATTCAATATTCATTGTTAACAGGACAACGTCTGTCGGGTCGGCTAGTTTATTATAAAACAAAGTCGCCCGCCGCGTCTGTCTGTCCCTATGTATGCTTAGATCATTAAAACTACGCAACGGATTTTGATGCGGGTTTTTTAAGAGATAGAGTGATTCAAGAGGAAGGTTTTTGTATATAATTTTACGCGGGCGAAGCCGCGGGCATCTTCTAGTGTTATATAAATTAGTTATTTGGAATTCAAATTATCTTTGTGACAGAAGTTATTTGATTCAATCAAGTGCTTCTGTTTATTTTTTCTTAACACTGCAAGAATTTTATCTGCCACTGATAACACAAGAAGATGATTTATTATCTACGGCTTGACATTTCCACCGATAGAGCTGTCCTTCAAAAATAACACTAATTTTGTTTGGTACAACCTCTAAGTATCCATTGACTCAAATGCCAGTGCACTGTACAGTCATCGACATAGTTGTTTATAGATAACGGCTTAAGTATCGAGTTACTGCTGTATTATTCTGTTTATGAGAGTACTGTTTCGTTGACAATGTCAACTCAGAATATCTAAGCCTGATCTCTGCAGCCTGACCGCCGTGGAAACGGATTTCTTCGAAGAAATAATCGACAAAATGCCACGTTTTCTTTTGTTCATCTGTCATTTTGTCGTTTCTTCGTCGACAAAACCTGTTTCAACGGCTGGAAAGCGACATCTCCGAGGGCCGAAGCCTGCCGGGGTAGCGGGCCTGTTCGAAAGTGATACCGCGGCCCCGGAACATAAAGGGCGAGGAAGGAACATGGATGGGTTTTAGTCAGTAAGAGTCTGACACTCCCTCCCGCTCCGCCCAGAGTGGGAGAAGTCATTTGATGATTTCCCATCCCAAAAAAAAAGGCCTGCAAGTCCCGTAGTATACCCACATTTACCCAGTTCTGTTCAGTTTGAATTTGTGCCCGGTTGACAGCAATAGGATCGTTCTCTATTTCTGTATAGAAAATTACGCTCTAATACATTGTTTTTAGGGTACTGTGTAACTCAGTCTGCAGAAACAGAACGGAACGGATGATCATAGAGACGATTATTTGATCTTGGATGTCATTACTGCAGAATTTTCGCCTTGAACCCATATTTATGACCTAGTTTTACATGCACAGTAATTCATGGTAATTGGTCTTCATTCTGTTCAATCAATACAACGTCGATAAAAACGGTTCAAATAAATGTGACGTCAAATGGTATGCGCTGTATGTATTGGAACCGTATAGATAGATAGATCGATAAATAATTTATTTAGTGCACACAAAAGACAAAGCACAACACACAGAAATACAATTAAAGCGCAAAACACACAGAGAACGGGTGCGGGTCGGGCGCGGGGCGAGCGCGGGTCTATTCTATATAATTCACCCGACCCGCGCCCAACCCGCGCACGCGTTCCGTGTGTTGTTGTCCATATAATTATATAGAATAGACCCGCGCTCGCCCCGCGCCCGACCCGCACCCGTTCTCTGTGTGTTTTGCGCTTAAATGAAACAGTTCACTTAAAACAATAGATAAACATATCATATAAAACATATAAAACTGCGTTTCCCTGGTGTAAACGCAGTTTTATATGTTTTATATGATATGTTTTTCTTTTGTTTTAAGTGAACTGTTTCATATAAATGGGTTATATAAATGTTAGTAAAACCTTGTGAAGGTTTTATTAGTAAACATTTTGTGAAATTGTTTTCTGTTATTTTCTATTAAAAAAACAAGATGGTGTGCGTTAGTTCTGATTTGGCCAAAAGATTTTTTAAACGGATGATCTCATTTTTTTCCTGCCCTTGTCCCATTCTATTTGGGGTCGACACAACACGTTTTCTTTTTCCATTCTCTCACGTCACAGCATCATTTACTCCTTTTACGTCATTCCTCTCACAATGCATCTATCTTTTCTTTGGCCTGATGGATGGAGGGGGAGACGACTTCCTTTCCCCCCAACATCAACATTCCTGTCTATCACTCTTTGAAACACATACGACGTGTATCCCTCCTTATTACATGTCCAGACAAATGACTTCTTTTCAATTTTTCAGTAACAGACGGCACACTTTCAAACTTCCTCTAATTTACTAATTCCTTACTTTATCCATTCTTCTCACTCTACTTATCCATCTCAACATTCTCATCTCCTCTACATGACTGTAATCGTTTTTCATCCTCTGTCTCATCTTCAGGTGGGCTAAAAAACTATTAATATTAGCCTGAAAGAAAACCCTTTTATAATTGATTCTGCGAAACTTCCGTGGTATCGATCGTGTGACGTCACTAAAAGTCGGTGGACTCGAACGTCTGTCTAGCCTCAAGGCTGCCCGGTGACCCGATTGACGCGCCGCGAGGCTGAGGCCTTCATTCATATTTTGTATAGGTTCGCTTGTTGAATTCATTAGTCACTTTGTGTAGGGAGCCAAACACGGACTAAGTAAATGTAAATGAAAAGTTGGTCTGTCAAACTCAAACTAAATAAATAGGTAGTGGTTCTGTCAGTGTCACAGCTGATCACACAGCTGATCTTGCAGATTTTTATTCTTTACCGGTTTTTTAAAAAGGAGGTGCTTTGAGTGTATGATAATGCCAGTTCTTTTTTCAAATTTGGATTGAAAGTTGTAACGTTTAAATACAGAATACTCATCATCATTCATTACTTACTTAAAAACAATAACACTTGACACAGAAAACTTGAATGTTACTTTTTTTTACCTTTTCAATAATTGGTCTATGAAACGACTAGAGTCCTCTGTTTACGTTCGTTCCGAATTCAAAAATTACAAATCGCAAACAACTGTTCCACAATACAGTTTCTACATCGCTAGCTATGATTCAGAATATGATTGCTATTCCATTCGTTATCAACTCGATTGGATCGTTCGCTGTTTTCTGTTATTCATTAACTCTGTTGTTTTAGTGGACAGCGCATGTAGGTACTGCAATGTTTTGTTTTCAATTTATATTGAGTGTTGCATAAAAACTTTTTGATTTGTAGCTCAAGAGGGTTTTTTGAACTGTTTTGAGTATTGAAAGTGTAGTTATGTTGGTGTCAAGCTAGTGTGTGTAATTTGTTCAGTGATTTTTGGGTGACTCAGTTGATTCCCCGCCCTTTTTGGTTACCTTGTTTCAGGTAAGGTATTTTTCCGTACAAACTCTGTCCTGAAAATAACATTCTGTTGCACAACTACTTGTTTTGGCTTAATTATGCTCATTTATTT
The DNA here is from genome assembly GCA_916618015.1 of Xestia c-nigrum. Lineage (NCBI taxonomy): Eukaryota > Metazoa > Arthropoda > Insecta > Lepidoptera > Noctuidae > Xestia > Xestia c-nigrum. The sequence goes on from OU745246.1 coordinate 22,505,211, forward strand.
ATTTATTTGGGAATCCGTTGGATGCGAGTCGCACGGGACCGGTCAATGTGGCGACACTTGGGGGAGGCCTATGTCCAGTAGTGGACGTCTTTCGGCTGAAATGATGCTCGAGAAATGCATCTAAATCAATGATGATTATCATTAATTAGTAAATTGGCCTTGGAAAATTAGGATAGTGAAACAGTGATTTACTTCCCAACCTATCAAAAATTCAATTTAATCTGTGAAAATAATACTTTAAATATCTGGTTTCCGCCCACTCAAAACATTTGAAACGCGTCAATATGATTGTTGATTGACTGAAATACTAATGCATGGTTTGATTTATCCTCGTTTCATATTGTGCCCTTCAGGCTTTAAAACAAGGACAACTTTCGGTCAATTAACACTGGCAGCATATAAACGAACCTGTTATAACTGAAATGTTGATATACTGCAGTTATGCATAGGGAATGTGTGCATATTGCTAGCTGTTTTTGAAGAAGAAATAGAAGTCACATTTAAACCCTCTAAATGACATTTTATGATACAGTACGTATTTAATGGGTGTGAAAATACTGTTAATGAAACCGAAAGGCACTTGTTCTCCCCGTCATTGTGATCATAATTTTGAGAGTCCTACAGTAAAAGTGTTTTTTCACCCAGCAGTAATTGTTGCGTCGAGTTATTTAATTTGATATACGGAATGCTTGGTTGACGGCTTCGCGGAGGGTCCGCTTATACCTTGTGTATAAACTAGTTTAGAGACTGAACGTTTTGTATGTGTAGAAGACAAATGTGTAATTAGGAGTGACTCCAATTAGATCTTAAGACCCTTGACCCAAGTTTGATAACAGTTCATCAGCCTCAAAGGTCTTGGTTATCGTGCTTAGTTTTCTTTATAAGTATAACAATTATCTAAAGGTGGCACTACGGTTCATACATTTAATATTTCAGCTATTTCGCTATTGCAAATTAAACTTCATTTCTAAGTATTAGGGTGTTATTTGTTTTGGACAAATAAAGCGAATATTTGGACGAATACGCCTAGCCAAGTACAGTGGTTGACGGTTGAGATAACATTGTTATTGTTTACGTAACGAGGTCAATTGAACTGACTTGTAATGCATTGAGGTGATTACGACGATTTGACATTAATTGTGTTTCAATTAAGGACACTTTTCAATTGTTTTTAATGGAATAAATGTTATTTTGTATGTGGAGGACGTCGTAGCTAAATAATAACTGCCGCTTGATTCCATCTTAAGGTTAAGCCGTGCTTGTCTAGGTTGGTCTGTGGATTACATACCGAGTAGTCATTGGCCCAAGTCTGACAACCAGTCAAACCAAATGGGTATCGTATTACCCAGTAGTAACAGGGTTGTAGAAATCAGATGCTCCCACTTAACACGGCAAAAGGGCAGGAAGATATTGGTTGTTGCAAAATGTCAGACAAAATAGCCCATCGTCTACTCAGCGTACCAGTTTAAAATGTCACACTGTTTTGGTTGTGTACCGATATTTTATTTAGCACTAGCTGACCCGCGCAACTTCGTCTGCGTGAAGAACCGCTCGACCGATTTTGTGCAAACTTCACATAAACCATCTACTAAGGTCCATGTTCACCGAAAAGATAACCGTCTGGTGACAGCTGTTTTTAACAGCTGTCACTGTGACATGTTCCCATATAAAAATGCGTTTTAAACAGCTGTGTTAGATAATCAGTCTGTCATCTTCTTGGTGAACATGGACCTAAATAGTCCGAACAAAGCCTAAACATTTGAATTGCATAGGTGAGCCCGTTCGTGTGTTATAAAATTACAACGAAAAGTGGCATTGATTTTTATATATTAGGATTTATTATTTTTAATGTCTGTCTCATTTGGCAGTAGGAAGAAGATGTAAAATACCTAAATCCAATAATTAATCACCATATAATCAGCTTTGTAACCAATTCGCAATTAGGCGTTTAGGTAATACATAAAGGATAACCGACCACAACTTCTTTTATGTATTACCTAAACGTTTAAAACTTACCTGCTTTTTAATGAAACAAAATATCAGTTAGACAGTATTACCATAATTTTGTCACTCATTTGTCCGGAAAACTTTTGGGAGTGATAACGTGTCCAGGGAACCCGAATACTATGGGTGTTACAATCTCGTGTTTGAGCATTGGTAAGATCTCAGCTTCCCACTGCAGTTGCAGCTGAATACCAGTATTTTACATGGAGCGATTAACTCTCTGACTTTCACAACCCAGTTAGGTTTATTTTAAAAAAGGAGACATTCCTTTTATTAAAAAAAAAGTAAATTTTGCCCTTGTAAATTCCACCCTGTATACCTATACCCCTTGATAAGACTGATTTTTGGGCCTTTTGGGTCACTGACTACCTGTAAAGACTGTCAAAGACCTACAAATGACAGCTGGGTCCAACAGTTTAACATGCTTTCCGAGGCATGAAGGAAACTCGAGATGTAAGGGTGGTCTCCCATCCACAGACCAACCTCGGCAAGCATGACCAACTACTTTCAGAATCATTAAATATATAATAAGGTTAATTTATAAAGAATGTAACAAGGTTAATTTGCTAACCACGCTGATTCCTAAGCTTTATAACAAAAAAACTCTTCCCCAGGCTGTTTCGCAAAAGCGTTCGAGCGCATCCCCCGTTCAATGGCGTCATCGTTGGTGGGTGAACTAAGCGCGGCGCCCTCGATGACGGGGTCGCTGACCGAGGGCACCGGGCCCGCTGCACCTCCGATGACGCTGATGCATGTACTGGAGTGCACTGTGGATATCAAGGAGACTGATGCTAAGGTAGGTTTGTTACATCGTTACTAGTTTTTTTTAATGGCATCTCGCAGGTCAGTCTACGAGCGTCACTGGTGGGCTCAGCGGGAATGGATTAAAATGACAAAAAATTGTTCCCGTTAACCTTATCAGTGGGGCAAAGTAGTAGGGCCGGCTAGAATACACCCGTAGGAAGTTGGTGCTTAACCGGACTATCGTGTGGGTGGGTGCCTTGAGTGTTGCTCCAGGGGCAAATAACTTATAAACTAAGCAACAGCGCGCTTAGGGGACCCCCTGTGGGGTATCTAGAGTCTGCTACAGTTACTTCGTTCAATAAGAAAGATGGCCAGCATCCGACATTAGCATCCGACATTGACAGTCTTGACTTTTAGATTCGCTCTCTCTTGAATGGAGTTATCCAATTTAATTAGCGCCTTTTTAAATGCGTTGAGGGTTTATTGATTGTTCTTTTCTCGATAGCTAATTTTACACTTCTCGATAGGTAAGTGACGCAAATTTAACAGCTAACAGCCCAGAATAATGAAACAACTTTGTTCCTTATACGATATTTTTCTTTCCAGGGTACATTCAGCCATGTACCAAAAGAACGGCTCGGGTTCAAGCTGCGCGGTGGCATAGACAAGCAAGTGACCATCAACGTGAAACAAGTCACCAACAACATACAGCTTGAGTCTGATGATCCACAGGTAAGAAATCCTCTACCTTCAGTATCTTTCTGCCATTGACTATCATAACATCACGCCTGTAATCCCCAAAGGGTAAGACAGAAGTGTATCTAATACTTCACCCACTTTTCCCCAGTTATGTTAGTAAGAGAGTGCACCCGCTTAGCATGACCACCGGAGAAACGAAAGAGACTCGACAAATCTTTTGTTCATCTTTCATTGAATCGACAAAATAACAGATGAACAAAAGGTTTGTCGACTCTCTGTCGTGTCTACGGTGGTCATGCTACGCGGGCTGTGCCTGCGCACACACTTCTGCACTATAATGTTTTCCGCGCCGATGGCTAATCTTCGTTGAGATTGGCCGGCCTGACCGAAAACGGTCAGGACTATAGAGGGTGTAAAACACCTCTTCACGAAGCCAAAAGGCACCTGTTCTCCTCATCATTGCGATCATTTTTTTTGTTCTACACCATACCTGGGAACCTTTTAGTTACGAAGACATGGGGGTCAAAGTTACAACTTTTTTTTTAAATACAAGTATTTTTTCTAAGATTTTGAATTCCATCCATCAGCACAATGTTTTAAGTGCGTTACATTGAGTTCTACCACAAAACATGATAATTATATAACCTCCAAAAAAAAGAGATTTCCCAGCAATGTTTTTGCGTAAAGTTACTTAGTTTGATGTACAGAATGCTTGGTTAACAGCTTTGTGATGAGGTGGTTTACACCTTGTATTTACCACATCGAATAATGTGAAAACTGCTGTATTCATTACTTAAGTCATAAGTCATTTAATCATTTGTTAACATATGTACAATAAATAGTTGTTTTAAAATATTACAAGCGCTCTATGTCATTTCTTTAATACTTTTACTATCAAGGAAATGGGGTCTCATTCACTCGAATCTATTTCCTAACATCTGTCTACCCAGATACTAGAAACGGTCACCAGTTATGATCCTTACAAATTCCTTATGATTCTTCTGTACTCTTCAATTCGTTAATTACGTTTTTAACGTTTCAGTCAACCTACACTGGCGGGCTATACATTGAGCGCTGCTTCGGCATACTTCTTGCTCCCGGCAGAAGTGTGAAGCATTCAGACATGAGATTACTCGAAATGGTAAGAACACACCGCCATTTTTTTTTTAAGTATTATGTAGTGCCTAAGATTGGCTGGGCTCTGTTTTGAGTGTCATCTTTTATTCAAAATCAAAATATTTTATTTCACATAGGTCTAGATGGGCACTTATAAAACGTCGAAAAGGTGCACGGTTCGCGTTTGTCGTTGCTTATTATACAAAAAATTTGACGTATAAAAGAAATCTAAAACAAGATAAATATTTAACAAAAGTTAAACAGCATCTGGGAATATACATAATTAAATTTCAAACAAATATAAAAGTATTTATCTACCCAAATATCATAAACCCTCTCTAATGCGTTCAAAAACCATAGGCAATGACCAGCATTACCAACCTGCAGAAATGAACGGTACTGTAATGAACTCATAACGCAACTGTAAACAGTTGCGTTATGAGTTTTAAATTTGGAACAGGTGTCAAATTCAAGTGAGTGTGCTATTCTAGTACCACCTACATTAAATCAGATATCGAGAAAAAAAAAAAAAAAAAAACCCCAATTCAGTATGATTCTAATTATAAATCGCACGACATTTTTGATCTCGAGTGACACAAGAATAGTGACTTTGTTCGTTTGCCTATGATTTAAAAAAAAATGACAGATATCCGAAACGCCGCCATTTCGAGCTGTCATTTGTTCGTTAGCTTTTTATTTCCAGTAACCCATTCTTTATTTCTGTCGAAAATGAGTGATAGTGACTCAGAAATTGACATGAATACTCCGCCAGATATCGTAAATGCAGCGACGAATGCAACTAATAACCTGTTGGCACAAAAATCAAGGGCCAAGTAACAATGCAGGTCATTTCCCTATGGTTCCTGAACCCATCATAGAGCCCTTATGATATTTGGGTAGATAAAGTAGTGTATGCAACTATACATAATTAGGCATTACAACACTCGTGTGATGCTATTAAGAAACTCGCCTTCGGCTCGTTTCTTAAACCCACACTCGTGTTGTAATGCCCTTCATTATGCACAGTTGCATAAACTACTATTGCAGCATATACAGCTGTAGGAATACAGCCCTAGTATGATAAACATAGCCTCATACATACACAATTTGAAGTGGAAACTTCTCTAAGTACATTGAGAACTTGTGGGAGTGAACGAAAATCGTGGAACTCGCGTGACCGTCGCCTAACGCTTCATAGCACTCGAGGCCAATCAGTTTCAATTTTTCACTTCTATAAAGACTGCCCTAAATGTTTTTTTTTGTCTTATAAGGCGTAGTGAGGCCTATAGTGAAGTCAGGCTATGGCTATGATGATGAAGGCATAGTTTTCTTTGTTTTGTCTATGGTGGCAGAATAAACATTTACAACATCACCTCTGTGAAAAAATATGCCTAAAATAATTTTAACCAATTGCAAAAGACATTTTACCATCTAATTTATATGTATACTATGTACAACTCAAAGGTTTTATTATGGTCATTCTACTGGTCCCACAGTACTATTCTCTAATATGTAATCAGTGACCATGCCGACAATATTCTCGCTCTGACTCAATATTACTTAAACCCACACTCGTGTTGTAATGCCCTTCATTATGCACAGTTGCATAAACTACTATTATCTACCCAAATATCATAAACCCTCTCTAATGCGTTCAAAAACCATAGGCAATTACCAGCATTACCAACCTGCAGAAATAAACGGAACTGTAATGAACTCATAACGCAACTGAAAACAGTTGCGTTATGAGTTTTAAATTTGGAACAGGTGTCAAATTCAAGTGAGAGGTCTATTCTAGTACCACCTACATTAAATCAGATATCGATAAAAAAAAAAAAACCCAATTCAGTATGATTTTAATTATAAATCGCACGACATTTTGATCTCGAGTGACACAAGAATAGTGACTTTGTTCGTTTGCCTATGATTTAAAAAAAATGACAGATATCCGAAACGCCGCCATTTCGAGCTATCATTTGTTCGTTAGTTTTTTATTTCCAGTAATCCAGTTACGAGTAGACAAATTTTCTGATAAGTTCTTTATTTCTGTCGAAAATGAGTGATAGTGACTCAGAAATTGACATGAATACTCCGCCAGATATCGTAAATGCAGCGACGAATGCAACTACTAACCTGTTGGCACAAAAATCAAGGGCCAAGTAACAATGCAGGTCATTTCCCTATGGTTCCTGAACCCATCATAGAGCCCTTATGATATTTGGGTAGATAAAGTAGTGTATGCAACTATACATAATTAGGCATTACAACACTCGTGTGATGCTATTAAGAAACTCGCCTTCGGCTCGTTTCTTAAACCCACACTCGTGTTGTAATGCCCTTCATTATGCATAGTTGCATAAACTACTATTGTAGTCGATTTTTGTTCCCAACTTTGAATGTATGCTTAGTACGTATATATACTTGCAAACAAACCCGAGATTCTGAGGTTTTGTTGGAAAGGACACTGTGTTGTAATAATTTATCCTATTTTCAGGTAAGCGGATCTTCAGGTGGGTCAGGTTGCTCAGTGTGTGCGCTGTGGAACGCTGGGGAGTCTGCCCTCGCTGCCTTCAATGTGGCCAGTGGTGATGGAGCTCCGGCGTATATGTCGCTGGCTCTAGACCTCGTTATAAGAGGCATACCGGATCCTTTAAGGTAAAACCTGGAACAATTTTGAACTAGGTGTAATAATCCCAAACCCTGGATTGTTAAAGTAGTTTGATGACTCGAATGGCGTTATGGTAGTGAGGCTGCCTTACATTCTTAGGGTCCTGAGTTCGAATACAGGTAGGAGCAAATGTTTGTGTGATGAGCTTGGACATTTGTTTCCGAGTCATGGATGTTTATATGTATAGTAAGTATGTATTTACAAACAAAAAAGTATTTTTGCAGTATATCAACTATCTGGTGTCCACGACACAAGCCACGCTTAGTGTGGCACTAGATGGCGTGTGTGTTAATGTCCACCGATATTTATTTATTTATAGTTTAATATAACATCGTTATTGATATCAACTATTTCCATTTAAATTATATAGTGATAGACAAACTATCTACAGCATTTAATTGTATTCGGAAAAAGGACTTATAAAATGTTAAATTTCGGTTTGCCCACAGGTTGGTCATCGAGACTCCTGTCAAAATATTCCCACCTACAGAGAGGTTCTGGTATTACTCTAAGAGGCCGCTTGTGCAACAATTCTATATCAATCTGAAAGAGGTAAGAACATTTTGCTTACATTTTCTATTTCCTTGCAAAGGCACATAACAGACTGCTACTCGCAGCTAACTTCCGAGTCATAAAGTTTGAACATAAAATGTCAGTTCGGAAAACGGGAAGGCACCATTTTTTCGGATGTGTTCACCTTAACTATTACTTAAATAAAACAGCGCCATTGTCGCCCTTTGAATTCATCTACTGGATCAAATCAAACACTGCAACATCCAGGCTTCACCTCGGTATAGTTAGATGTCGCTTAAGTTTTCACAGTACGTACCCAAGGCCCTACGCCTTTTTTTTTTTTGGGATGGGAAATCATCAAATGACTTCTCCCACTCTGGGCGGAGCGGGAGGGAGTGTCAGACTCTTACTGACTTAAACCCATCCATGTTCCTTCCTCACCCCTTATGTTCCGGGGCCGCGGTATCTCTTTCGAACAGGCCCGCAACCCCGATGTGATTGGTGGTGTGACTACTTAATTGAACAACGTAAAAGCTATCGCCGAGCGCGTAGACATTTAAACAAGCTTATAAAACAAAAAGTCACCGGAGACCCATTTACCATTGCTTTAAATGCGTTTAGAGTTGCCAGGTCCCGCTACAGAGCATCGCCTGAAAAATCTAAGGGTAATTTACTGCGAAAAATTGTAGAAAAATTAGATAAAGAAGGTCCGTGGTCTCCTTTGTATCACGAGTTCAAAGCTAATCGTTCGGTCGACCTAGCGTTTATACAAAACATTAAAGTAAATAATAAACACACCACCGGTATTGAGGAAACGACCGAAGTTCTATTAAATACTCTGATACCTGATGATTCGCCGGTAAATGACAATGACTACCATCAACAGATCAGAGCGTGGGCTGCTGTGCCACCTGAATCACCAGCGTCAGACCTTCCATCCAATGACGAATTCATTAATGTTGTCAGGAAACTGCCTCTTAAAAAATCAGCAGGTGAAGATAAAATATCTAATCGGATGATCATAGAAGCGTGTAAAACAGCGGGCGACGCCATTCTATCTGTTTTCAACCGATGTATTGCGGAAGGCGTTTTTCCTCGCGTATGGCGACGTGGCTTTATACGAATAATTCCGAAAAGTGGTGATAAGCCACCGGACGACCCTAAGTCGTACAGGCCCTTAACCCTACTACCAAATTTGGGAAACTCCTGGAGCGTCTTATCGTTCCGCGTTTGCTACCGGACGCACAGATTACCAGATAACTCACTCCATACAAAATTTTCAATACCTACCGCTATAATAGCCTACACTTTCAAGTCGATAGACGCTGCGAACGAAAATGTACCTAACCTTACAAACGTAAAGTGGGGTTTGCTTTGTAGATCGCGCAGCCGTCAGGATATTGTGAATTGCTAGGGCTGCCTCTGTCGACGAAGATGACGGGATTTTTAGTATGGACGTACAATATAAAATAAAACATGTTCTATAATGTATCAGAATTTATAATTGTTTTAAAAATAAGTATAACAACGAAATATGTATAAAAAGAATAGTTAAAAAATCAGCGTAAAGGTGTTTTATTTTGATGTAATGATTAATATTTTTTTCCCTTCCTTAAAACCCTAATTGTTAAACTTTAACATAGAGAATATTCGAAATCGGTCAAATAGTTTTAATAAGTTCAAGTTATCTTTGGGGAACGTGCGTACGTGCGCGCCGCGCGGCTGTTGACAACCCAGTGCGCTATGGGCTACCGGTTGCCCGGCGCTCGGTAGGTGATTAGCGCGTGTAAGTACATGGAGTGTAGTATCTGTCATCTGTGCCGGACGGACCAAAGTTTCATAACAACCAATTCGGATTCACCGTGGGTAAATCTACTGTTGACGCGGCATTTTCTGTTAGAAAAATAGTTAATAACTCTGAACACAAGTACGTGGTTGGAATCTTTTTAGATATTTCCGGGGCTTTTGATAACGCCTGGTGGCCGATGCTACTACTTAAAATGAAAAATCGTGGCTGCTACAAAAACATATATAATCTTGTTCATTCATTCTTTTTAAATGGTACCGCGCAACTAAAACTCGGACATCATTCTATGTCAAAGTCCCTTACCATGGGATGTCCACAGGGCTCGGTAATCTCTCCGTATGTATGGAATATAGGTTATGATGATTTCCTCGCGATCCCACTCCCACCGGGCTGTTCATTAACCGGTTACGCAGACGACGGCCTGCTGCTCATTCAGTCAAGTACCCGGGCTGGACTCGAGAATTTAGCTGACACTTGCCTACGATTAATATCTCAGTGGGGCGATCGAAACCGTCTGACCTTTGCACCGCATAAAACATTTCAACTAATTTTAAAAGGTGATCTTAAATCGTGGCCGAGCATTAAATTTAATAACGTTCCCGTGAAAAGAAAGCAGTCCGTGTGCTACCTTGGACTGGTCTTAGAGAGGAATTTTTCATTCGTAGATCACATAAAAAATGTCGGTGAAAAAGCTAAAAAGAACTTTTATTCCTTAACGAGGATATCCAAATCTACGTGGGGATTGTCATTTTTAACTTTAAAGACGATCTACGTGGCTACTTACTTGGGTTGTATGTGCTACGGGGCACCTGTTTGGGCCGATAGGGCCACCATAGGAGCGGTGCGACGTAAATTGCTTCAAAGCCAGCGTTTGGCGTTGATATTCTTATGCAAAGCGTATAGGACGGTTAGTACCGAAGCTCTTCCGGTGCTTGCGGGTGTTCTTCCAGTCAATCTGGAGGTGCAGCGGCGGGCTGCAATGTACTATAACGCGCGTGAGACCACGGACGCAGACTTTTTAACCGTACGTGATCGTGCTAGGATTTCTAGATTATTCAAACCACAGACCGACGACTGGGAGGAACTTTTATCTGAATAGCAATGTAGGTGGGACAATTCCATCAAGGGCAGGCACCTCCACCAGTTCTTTCCATCCGTTCGTGAGCGGCTGGACAGGACATGGCTGGAGGTTGATCACTGTGTTGCCCAATTTCTCACGGGCCATGGCAACTTTAAGAGTAAATTATTTTCCTTCAAGCTTGTTGACTCGCCTTTTTGTCAATGTTCAACATCTGACTGCGAATATGAACAATCTGCTCATCACATTTTGTGGGAGTGTAGTCTTTGGCAAAATGAACGCAATATTATGTTGGATAGTGTACAGGTTACATCCGGAGTTATTTACTATACGGACCTTGTGGAAACTAGAGCAAATTTCCGTGCGTTCAAGCGTTTTTGCCATACCTATTATTGGAATCAAATATAACAGCTCTCAACTAGGACCTATTAACGTTAATATTTATCCGTGGTGCTTGGCAACTGGGCCTATCCCAGTTGTAAACGTCCCTTTGTGCCTATTGGCCTTGTTTCGTTCTGTCTCCTGCTGATATGGAGGGAAGTGGAAATTACAGTTCTTTCCTACTCCTCCGCTATACTTTCTAATTAATTTCGTTGCGGGGTCCAAGACAGTTAAATTCATTCTCTGGGACTTCGTCGAGCTTCATTGTCTCGGCGCTTTTCTGGTGGTCGCCACTGTTGATTCTGGCTTTCAGGAGTTACAGTGGTTTGGGCGTGTGTGGCGGGCTTGTCCCAAAAAAAAAGGCCCGCAACCCCGGCAGGCTTCGGCCCTTGCGGGCCCCTCCCCTAAGGCCCTACGCCTTGGGTACATACTGTGAAAACTTCGTATGGGAAGTCATCAAATGACTAGTCCCACTCTGGGTAAAGCGGGAGGGCGTGTCAGACTTTTACTGACTAAAACCCATGAAAGTGGAAATTACAGTTCTTTCCTACTCCTCCGCTATACTTTCTGATTAATTTCGTTGCGGGATCCAAGACAGTTAAATTCATTCTCTGGGACTTCGTCGAGCTTCATTGTCTCGGCGCTTTTCTGGTGGTCGCCACTGTTGATTCTGGCTTTCAGGAGTTACAGTGGTTTGGGCGTGTGTGGCGGGCTTGTCCCAAAAAAACAAATGACTAAAACCCATCCATGTTCCTTCTTCGCCCTTTATGTGCCGGGGCCGCGGTATCTCTTTCGTACAGTCCCGCAACCCAGACTGACCACCCTTACATACCGAGTTTCCTCCGTGCCTCGGAAAGCACGTTAAGCAGTTGGTGTTGGTCCCGGCTGTCATTTGTAGATCTTTGACAATCGTCACAGGTGGTCAGTGGCCCAAAAAGTCTGAAAACCAGTCTTACCAGGGGGTATCGTATTACCCAGTACTAACTGGTTTGTGGAGGTCAGATAGGAAGTCGCTTGTTAATGGCGGTGGAATGGACCTTTTTGGCTCAGCCAGCACACAGTACATACTATGTATTTTGATGATGATTTCACATCCTATTTAAAAAAAAAGGGTGCACAGTCTTCGGGCCTGTGAACGATGCTACGGGCTAGCTTGCCGTCCGTCCGTCTATGATGGTATTCCATCCGACTAAAAAAAAAAAGTCATCACAAGGTCAGTCATCCACAGAGCAACCTAGGCCTATTATTTAGCCACGATTTCGTCTACGTAAATAGATCTCTGTTAATATTATTCAATTTTCTTTCTCTTTCCAGTCAGTGGACGCTCTCGGTCAACTCCAGTACGAAGTAGCTAGTATCGAGCCTTCAGACGAGCTGGACCGGTCGCGACTGAACTTGCCGCTGTCACTGTCCAGCTTGCTGCCGTCGCCGCTGTCCAGTGCGCCCGCGCCGCCCTCGCCTTCCGAACCCGACTCCGGTATGTACTAGGAAAATGAACGTTATCCACACTACAATAAGGATCTACTATGGGGTTTGGTTGCAACAATAAGAATTAAACAGCATGTAAAGGACCCCTCACGAAATCGTCAACCAAGCATTCTGTACATCAAACTAAGTAACACTATGAAAAAATTTTAACTGAGTAACGTCTTTTTTCTTGGGGTGAAAAATCACGTTTTACAGTAAAACTCAATGTAACGCAGTCAAACATTGTGCTGATGGACGCGTTTAATAGTAAACTGGTTATAGAGGTATTTAAAGTAAAGTGCTGATATTAAAATCTAGTATTTGAAAAAAAAACTTGTGAAAGAATTGGAACTTTGACCTCCAATATCTCCGTAACTAGTAGGTTCCTAGGTATGGTCCATAACAAAAAAAATATGCAATGACGAGGAGAAATAGTGCCTTTTGGCTTCGTTAACAAAGGTCTTATTTACACCCTTTATTCTTACATTCTGTGAATTTTACCCTAACCTCGCTTCGATGTACTCTAATGTCGAATATGAACATGACATAAATAAGTATGATTTTTTGGTGTTCTCTATTGAATATTCACATAATTAATCTTATTCTTATTCTTTATTGCACACAAAAAAAACATCAAATATACATATAACTTGCAATAATATAGCTTATGTACAAAGGCGAGCTTAACCCAGAGTTGGGTTTTCTTACAGCAAACCTAATTTTTGAAAGCGAGATTTGCAAAAGAGGATATACTTACGTATGTGCATAATCTTTATATTATTACCCAAATAGTTATTGACCTAATCATATCTTTTCAGATGGCGATGAGCCTCTATTAAGTGGAACCGGCGAGGTGTCAAAAGATTGTGGTGAAGACGTGCTTGTCAACTGGGCTCAAGTTCTAAGGAGGTAAATTAAATTACGGCTTTTCTGTTTCTCTAAGAGAGAGAGAGAGAGAGAGAGAGAAAGAGAGGTAAGAGTTTATTTTCCGTGCTTTCTTTTCTTTCCAACATAGAAATTTGAATATACTAGCTTACGCCCGCAACTTCGCCCGCGTAATGTTAAAGAACATCTCATTAGATGTTAAGAACAACTACAAGAAGGACTATATCCTTTAATGTATTGTGCCAGAGATAATAAATTGTTCCACGGGTTCATACTAACGGGGTAAAAAGTATACTATGTATTAATAATCCCGGTTATATCTGTATGCTAAATTTCATCCAAATCCATTCTCTAGTTTTTGCTTGAAAGAGTAAGAAACATCCATCCATCCATTCTCACAAACTTTCGCATTTACAATATGTTTAATCTTACCGTTATTGTACGTGTTTGTTGACAGTTGGACAGGTCCGCGACCGCGAGCGTTGAACCACTTGGTGCGCGTGGGTGTGCCCGAGGCGTTACGTGGTGAGGTGTGGCTGCGACTGGCCGGTGTCGACCAGAACGACAAGCTCATGGAGACTTACAGGACGCTCATTAGCAAGGTAACTTGAAATTATGAGTGTATAACCTGCATTGGACCTGTGTCCGTACAGCGTTGACACGTGTTAGGGGCCGTCTCCACGAGCGAGAGAATCGCGGCGATTTGACGTATTTCTATAGGAAAATATCGCTGCGATTCTCTCGCTCGTGGAGACGGCCCCTAAGTTAGTCAAAAATCGCAATAGTACCCACATTACATGTAGTACGAAGGATCGTAATCACCCTACCACCGTTTGGCGGATGACCTTGAAACGGTCGCAGGATTACCTTGAATGTATGCAGAGGTCCTACTCCCTAACGCTTCATCTGTATATTCGGATCTATCCGTCACTCTCGCGCACGTCTGCAGATGAGTGCGAGTGAGAGACGCGGATAGATCCGAATATACGGACGAAATGTTAGGGAGTAGAGCCTCAGATCAGGAGTTGTTCCGATGCTTGGGAACGGTGTTGCCCAATTGTGGAGTGGATGCCTTTGAGTATAATGTCGGTTTCACTCATGGGAGCGCTTTGGGGCTCCCTTTAGCCGTGTCCTTATTTATGAGGTAAAGTTGCTAAACAATCAACCATGCTACTGTACCATTATGATGATAATGATGCCGTCTATTTAGTCAATTTCGGCCGCAGCGATTGCATTCGATAGCTTTCTTTATAGTGTGGTTGTCGAAAGCTTTGGTGTGCTGTTCTTTCATGTGCTCTAAAGTGGCTAGCATATCCAACTTTGGCCAACAAACTCCAAGCACAAAGCGGTCATGTCAGAACACCGTTAACAAAATTGTAGGGTATAGCTGTACGTAGTCTAGCTTTTAAGGTCATCATGCTTTAAGTCCAGCTGCGACCTTCTATTCTCTTTAAAGGACCTGCCGAAACACACGAAGTCTTCACTCGGGCCGATTTTGTGCTTGCTTTTCCCACACTAAGGGATCAATTTCGCAAATTTTTAAGTGTCTATTCTGAACATCCTTGAAGCGATCGTTCCGTTTTTCTATCTGGAAGTTCAGAATAGAACTATTATTGTAATAGTACAATACGTTGACAGGACTGTCCCTTCGAAGCAGTGATCCAACGCGACATAGCCCGCACATTCCCCGCACACGACTTCTTCCGCGAGGCTGGCGGGTTGGGACAGGACTCTCTGCTGCGGATGGCGCGCGCCTACGCCGTCTACGACCACGAAGTGGGCTACTGTCAGGGACTCAGCTTTCTAGCTGCCACACTGCTGTTACATGTAAGTTTATTATATCACAGAATGATAAAAGTTAAAAAAAATAGTGTGACGTCATTTTTTTTTTTCGTATTGTTCTCAGCAAAAACATTTAATTTACCATTTTATGGGGTCGTAAAAATAGTAACAACTCCGCCATATTGTATTGAGAATGACGTCACTTAGCTTACCATTGTCATCCAAATTAAACACATATGCAATATTTCAGCTCAATCTGTCGGAGAACCGTTTTAAAATTCAGTTGTAAGATTTGACCTAAAAAAACATACACACAAACCTTGCAAGCTACACAATAGCTTGTAAAAAACTACATGGTAAAAGGGACTCTTCATCAAGATTGGCACATATTACCATGTTCAAATGTTATGCTCCCATGTTCTATTGAATAGCAATAGTCACTAGAAAAGTTCCGAACGGGCATAAATTTATTTATCCATGATTTATTTTAGCAAAACTAATGGTTTTCTGGCCCGAAGAATTGCCAAACTTAAGTGGCAGTGGGCAGGGCACATTACTCGCAGAACGGATGGCCGATGGGGCCGAAAAGTTCTTGAGTGGCGACCGCGAACCGGAAGACGATGCGTTGGTAGACCTCCTACTAGGTGGACCACTGACCTGGTGAAGGTTGCGGGAATCCGGTGGGTGCGAGTCGCAAGGGACCGGTCAATGTGGCGACACTTGGGGGAGGCCTATGTCCAACAGTAGACGTCTCTCGGCTGAAATGATGATGATGATGATGATGAATGGTTTTCTTAAATATTATCTTAATTACATTGTTTTATAGATACAGTCTTATATAAAATTATGCCTTCTCACTAAACTACAGAACGATATGAACTGGCTTCATATTACTGATCTTCCGATTTTCTACATTATTTCCAGATGCCAGAAGAGCAAGCGTTCTGTCTGCTAGTCAAGCTGATGTACGGCTACGGGTTACGTGAACTGTACAAAGACGGCTTCGAAGCTCTCTACATGAGGTTGCATCAACTCGACAGATTAATGGAGGTAAGCTACTCGTATCTACTTTGACTTTACGTAATCAAACTTTAATTTTATTTCACATTTTGGAATAAAAATAACCTATATTAATTTTGAGTGCACTAAGGGTTAATTTACGGAGAGGCGGTGCGTTGTGCGTGCGGTCCGCAACAAATACAAACATTTGACGATACTTCGTTTGCGTAGAAGGGATTTTACGCGCGATTTTTCCTGAAATGTAGCCGTACTGGGGGACGGGGGACCGCGTCTTCGTAAACAACATCATACATTGCCATAATTATGTTTGTGTGTGCGTGTGATCTCCCACTAGGTGGACCGATGACCTGGTGAAGGTTGCAGGAATCCACTGGATGCGAGTCGCACGGGACCGGTCAATGTGGCGACACTTGGCCTATGTCCAGCTGTGGACGTCTTTCGGCTAAAATGATGATGATGGGCGTGTGATAACGCGGAGCGATGCATGCGCCTTTCCATCAACGAATAACACGCTATAATAATAATAAATGGACTGTTTAAAACTCATGAAGTACAGTACTGATGTTTATTCCACCATTACAGGAACAACTAACAGACTTGCGCGCTCACTTCCAAGAGTTAGGCGTGGAGCCTCACATGTTCGCGTCCCAGTGGTTCCTCACTGTGTTCACTGCACGCTTCCCATTGCCTTTGGTAAGTAACACTGTTGTAAGGGACGGTTTTGAATCTGGAATGATGTAAAATACATTGAAAACAGCGGCACGAAGCGTTAGCATCACGACATATTATAAAACAAAGTCCTCCGCCCCGTCTGTCTGTCTATTTGCGATAAACTCAAAAACTATTGCTCCGTTTTCCAAGCAGTTTTCACCAACGGATATAGTGGTTCTTGAGGAAGGTTTTAGTATATAGTTGTAAGCTGGAAAAGCCGCGGGCATCAGCGAGTGTGTCATAACTGAGAGTAGACACGCGTCATATTGGCAGCGATCTAACGTACGACGCGAAGACCATGGGTCCTAACACAGAAAAACACTTTAATTCATTACTTAAAAAAACGGTTAAAGAAAACATGACGAAAACAAGCTTATGCTAGAATCAAATATTGCATTAGGTTCCCGTGGCTCTCAGGGTGGGTCAGGTATAGTCTAATTTTTATTTTGGAATTGTTTAGACTAAAACAGGTTATAATTGCAGGTGTACCACATCCTGGACGTGTTCCTGCTGCAAGGTATCGACACACTGTTCCAGGTGGCACTGGCGCTGCTGTCGCGCTCGCGGAAGGATCTCTTGTCGCACGACTTTGAAGGTGTACTCAAGTATTTTAGGTAAATATATAAGACTAGCGCCCGCCACGCGGTTTCACCCGCGTAATTCCCGTTCCCGTGGGAGTACGGGGATAAAATATATCCTATGTTACTCGTGGATAATGTAGCTTTCGAATGGTGAAAGAATTTTTAAAAACGGTCCAGTAGTTTTTAAGCCTATTCATTACAAACAAACAAACAAAGTTTTCCTCTTTATAATATTAGTGTAGATGCAGCGGATTTGGCAGTTTATAATGACTTAACTGTTGCCCACGACCTTTGTGCTTGTGAAATTGTTAAAAAATACGGTTTCCACCTCGTTAACATTTTTCATTGATTTTTCTCTCTAATTAGTTGTAGTGTTGATATTTATAATAAATATCGGATATTTTCGAACCCTGGTATAGATATATACTGACGTTGAAATATAATGTTCGTCGTGTTAATATTATTGTGTTGTTTATGACAGAGTAACATTACCAAAGAAGTGTCGCGCCGAAGAGTCGTCCCGTCAGATCGTGAAGCTAGCGTGCAGCATCAAAGTGAAGCGGCTGCCAAAATATCAACAGGAATACGAGAAATTTATTAAAGGTTAGTATTTCAGTCGGAGTAAGTTATAGCTCTTATTAGAAAACCAGTGAGAGTTAGAGCTCATACAGGCGAGCGGCACTTTGCCAACAGCAGATGCCATTGAACCGTAGCCACCTGTCGACGGTTGCAATGGTATAATACAAAGGAGACATTCCTAATGAGGAGCATTGTTTTTTTTTATATATTGAAGCTAACTGTGCATGTCTAAAAAGCGTTTAATTTTAATATTCAGTCCTTTCAGAATCCGCCGAAAAGGAAAAAATAAACGTGGAGCTTGAAAGGCTGAAGGTGATCAACACACAATTACAACAGGAGAAAGAGTTGCTGGAAGCTCAGCTTACAGAGGTAGGAGTCCAGAAGGGGATCATAATGACACATGCGCATGCGCACATCAATGTAAAATTTAAAGAAAACAGAATCAATGTTTCAAATCTGTGTTTTCAAGAACTTTCGCAATATACTTCGACAGTCTCTTTGATTTTGTGATCCCAAACGCGACTGCCGAGTATGAGGTCCTGGGTCGGGCAAAGTGTAATTTTTCCATCAGGAATTTCTCAATAGCTGACACGGAGTCTGAATTTGTACCTGGATGATAACGAAAGGTTCGACCCCTATTACATGGAACTTTAACAAACCTGGCGAACTCCTCTACCTAACTCTTCGGGGATTTCAGCTAAACAACAACAGTCCCACAGTTCGCCAGTTATGATAAAGGCCCATGTAATTATGGGCGTGTCTATTGCCATCTACCATGAACCTATAATTTTTGCAAACAAAGAATTTCTACCAAGATACGTAGCGACCATTCAATCAACAAAAAATACTCTCGAATTCAATCAACTCAAATTATCATACGTGTAATACGAAACTGATGAGTAATTTCACTTGGTCGGGTTATATTTTGGCGATATAAAGCGCTGTCGTCTAATGTTTTGTGGTAGTGGTTCGCATCTGACATCATGGAACATAAGCATTAGGGCCGCCATTTTGAAGCAACTTCACGCTGACGCTGTAAGATTTTAATTTCATCCAATGGTTGCGTGTGTGTTTTCAAAATGTATAGCTTCTCGTGGTGAGGAATAGGAGAGGACCTCGTGCTCAGCAATCGCGGTGCGGACTAGTCTTCAAAATTAAATAAGTATAGATTCAGTATCACAGGAGCTCAGGGCTAAATAATAGCAGACGCTCGGACAGATCTTTAGGTTAAGCCGTGATTACCTAAGTTGGTCTGTAGATGGGTGACCACCCTTACCGAGTTTCCTCCGGGCCTCGGATAGCACGTTAAGCTGTTGGTCCCGGCTGTCATTTGTCCATCTTTGGCAGTCGTTACAGGTATTCAGTGGCCCAAAAAGTCTGACAACCAGGCTTACCAAGTGGTATCGTATTACCCCGGTATTAACTGGATTGTAGAGGTCAGATAGGCAGTCGCTCCATGTAAAATACTGGTATTCAACTGCATCCGGTTAGACTGGAAGCCGACCCCAACATAGTTGGGAAAAGGCTAGGCAGATGATGAGATTCAGTATCACACTTTTCCAACAATATTTGAGTGGAACTTTATCCGCAGTCTCGTTCATCATCGGATGAGAGTCGCAAGGAAGCGTCGCACTACGCGGCTGTGGCGCGGGACTACCGCGAGATATGCGCGAGGCTTGACAAGCAGTTGCACATCATGCAGGTCAGTACACAAATAAATATCGCTAGACATTACACACTGCCATACGAGGCTTGTGTCATGGACACCAAATATACATAAATACTTAATTTACAAAGAATAAGTATCTATGTAGACGTAGATACTTTTTTTTTGTAAAAACATACTTAAAAAATTACTATTGACTCGTTGGTCCTGCCTCCTGGCCTGTTAGTCATATTCTCGATAATACGTGCACTAACATGTCAAACGGCCTCAGTAAAAAGCTAAAAAATGTTGTGACAAATGGTTTCAAACTTACTTTGGATGATAATAAGATATATTTTTCGTTGCAGGACTACGTGAAAGACTGCGTAAATTGCAGTGTGAAACTGGCGCAAAAGGATAATAAAGAAGGTAATCACCGTATATGTATAGCCAGATATATATATATTTTCAGGTACCAGTAAAAATTACCTTATTGACAATTTTATTAAGTCCACAATTACTTGCAGTCCTATAATACTGACGCCAACAGCGACGACGAGAAACCAGCCTTATATCTCACAAAATAAAGTTTACAATAACTTGCAGAGTCTGAGCAGAAAGGTGACGACAAGGAAGGTTCCAGCGAGATGGAGGCGCGACTACGACAGCGCGTGCGCGACCTGGAACTGGAACTGGCGCAAGTGAAGTTAGCACATGTACAGGCGCAGTGCAGCAACCAGGTTAGTGACGGCTTTTACAATATTATTTTGTTCAAATTATTAAGCTCTTGTGTAAATTATGGCGTCCACTACTGGATCTCGTAGGTATTTCCCATACATCGCCAGAACCACTGATATATATTACCCGCATCCAACGGCTTCCTGAGCGTTCAATATGCTATCGACACATACAGGGTGTAAACCACCTCATCACAAAGCCGATAACCAAGCATTCTGTACATCAATCTAAGTAACTTTACGCAAAAAATATTGCTGGGAAACAACTTTTTTTTTGTGGTTATAAGTCATGTTTTATGGTAGAACTCAATGTGACGCACTTAAAACATTGTGCTGATGGATGGATTGAGTAGTACGGGGGTCATGGAGGTGTTAAAAGTTAAAATCTTCCAAAAAAAACTTGTTTAAAAAAAGCTTTTCAAAAAGTTGTAACTTTGACCCCCCATATCTTCGTAACTAGAAGGTTCCCAGGTATGGCGTAGAACAAAAAAAAATGATCGCAATGATGGAGAGAACAAGTGCCTTTCGGCTTCGTGAAGAGGTGTTTTACACCCTTTATACAGATAGTGCGGTTGTTAGTCTAGAAACTGAAAATGATTTGCGACAGTCAATAGTAATCGAAATCATTTGTTTGAAATGTTGTAAAATCCCGGGACTCGACATAACATTTTCAACGAAAGCTTCATCATCATCACTGCTTCCTATCTATGAGAGGGAATGGGCCATAATCCTCCACGCGGGCCCAGTGCGGATTGGTAGATGTCACATGTCTTCGAATGTTTGGTTCTAGGACATGCCGGTTTCCGCACGATGTTTTCCTTCACCGTTATGAGAGCAGTAGTGATGACATAAATTGCACAAAGTAATCCGCCTGTCTGGGTTCTAACCCATGATTTACGCCACCACTGGGCCACCACTGTTTCATCACACCATATTTCGGAACTGACCAGAATATTTCAAGACCTAACAATATAACCCAAAACAGACACATTTTACCACTCCTTCTGCTTCGTCTTAGTGTAGTATTTATATTTTGCCTGCTAGAACTTTACCAGTCACTTCTGCTGCATGTTTTTAACACTAATATAACCGTATGTTGTGTCCCCAGGAGCTAAGTCATCAGCTGACAGTGGCTCTCAACGAGGTACAGTCGGCCGTCAATCAGAAGCAGTCCGTCGCGCCCTGGCTGGTGCGCACGCTCGGTAAGCAACATTACATTTCCACTAATAATAAACACAATTTACTTGCACCAACAGGTCTCAGAGTCATCGAGGTTAATACAAATTTTATGCTGTAAATCTGAGCTTTTTCTGCGCAATGGGATAGACGACAACGACAAAAACAAAACGAATCAATCCGTCAGTTAGATTATCAAAAAATATTTGACCCGTATTTTTTCTTTTGTTACATAACCCAAAAAAGACGAAGATACGTCGCTTTTAAAATTATCAATACGTAGCGCCTTGGTATACGTTTTTGTACGTTCGTTCTGCCATCACGAGCCCTCACTCCCGAGTTTGGATGCGTTTTAACTTGGTCAATATTAATTGATTTACAAAAACAAAAAATACGTGTCCATTATTTTCCAATATTCCGACTGACGGACTAAATAGATTTGCCATTTTTTGATACTGAATTCATGCCTGTTCTCGGAGGCAACGAGGTTAATACAATTTTAATGCTGTAAATCTGAGCTTTTTCTGCGCGATTACAATGTTTGCGAAGCATCGACGCAATAAGTAGATGACACATGATGCTTCTATTTGATCCCATGTCCACCAAAGCGGAGACAGGACGTGCGGAAATCGTCCAATCACGTGACATGACGCCAGTAATCCCGGAAGGGTTAGTCAGAGTGGTAGTAATAATAGTACACCCACATTCCACCCGTTATGTACAGTCGAACAATCTATTTGGTTCACACTTGACAGTGTAATTTGTGGGTTAAAATGTAAACCAATTAGCTTGAACGACCGTACCATGTAGAGCAAGCCTATTGCCACAAATCGGGCCGAAATTCAGACTCCGTAGCTGCTACTGAGTTATTTTTGATGGAACAGCCCAATAACACTTGCCTGAACTTATTTTTTTTTTCGGATGGGAAACCATCAAATGACTCCTGGAGTGTTAGACTTTTACAGACCAATACCAATACATGTTTCTTCCTCGCCCTTTATGTTCCGCGGCCACGGTATCTCTTTCGAACAGTCGCGAAGGCAACCGGCAACACTTGCCTGACCCGGGAATCGAATTGTGCTCAGCAGTCGCGCTTGTTGCCACTAGACCAAAGAGTCTGCCACATTGAAATACAAATCGCGTGTGTGATTGTTCGATTCCTCCACGTCTCCTCTCGTTTCCTCTTTGGTGAAAACCGGGTCTTAGGCCTGAATTCCTGGGCACGCCACGATAGTGGCGGTAAGTCCCCTCTTTGAGGAGTGGCTGGAGAGGCGCCACGGCGTCCTCACCTTCCGCCTGACGCAGGTCCTCACCGGACACGGATGTTTCGGGAGGTACCTGCACCGAATCGGGCGGGAGGAATCGCCCGGGTGTCTCCACTGCGAGGATCGACCGGAGGACACGGTGGAGCACACGGTGGAAGTCTGCCCTGCGTGGGCGGAGCTCCGCCGTGTCCTCGTGGCGGCGATCGGCGGCGGCGACCTCTCGCGTCCGGCCCTGGTTCAATCCATGGTCCGGAGCGAGACGGAATGGGAAGCCGTCGCCTCCTTCTGCGAAGCAGTGATGCTAGCGAAGGAGGTGGCGGAACGAGAGAGGGAGAGATCCTCTCTTCCCGGCCGCCGCGGGAGACGCAACGGGCGTCGGGGGCCACGTGGTGGCTACCGGCCACCGTAGATGCGGGCCTGTGGACGGCTGGCTATGGGCAATAGCTGGCCGTCCGGCCGTCTAACGACGACGACAGGCCGTGTCGACGGCGCGTTCGTGTTCCACGCGCGCCTCAAAGAGTGTCAGCAAAAAGAGAGGGGCCCGCAAGGGCCGAAGCCTGCCGGGGTTGCGGGCCTGTTCGAAAGAGATACCGCGGCCCCGGAACGTAAAGGGCGAGGAAGGAACATGGATGGGTTTTAGTCAGTAAGAGTCTGACACTCCCTCCCGCTCCGCCCAGAGTGGGAGAAGTCATTTGATGATTTCCCATCCTAAAAAAAAAAAAAAAAAAAAAAAAAAAGGCCTGAATTCCTGCTACACTGATGTCGGGCGCGTACGTCGGTCGCGCGTACGAATATTCACCGTAAAATTGTCAAACACGTTATTTTGTAAAATAACGAGAGAGATTGTAAACTCTCGAAATATTGTCAAACGAACATACTGCTTACAATAAAAGCATATTTTTTCGTGAAATGTATGCGATGGTACGCGGTGCGGAGGGAAGGAGGGGTTCCCCTTGCCCAATGGTACCACTCTCATGAAAAGATAATGTACCATTCCTGAGAAATACCGATTAATATCACCTAAAACAATTTATATTCCCCTAAAAAGCGTAGTCTACAGGGTGTATTTCACCTCATCACAAACCGTTAACCAAGCATTCTGTATATCAATCTAAGTAACTTTACGCAAAAAATATTGCTGGGCAACAACTTTTTTTTTTGAGTTTATAAATCATGTTTTGTGGTATAACTCAATGTAACACACTCAAAACATTGTGCGGATGGATGGATTGAATAGTACGGGGGTCGTAAAGATATTTTAAGTAAAAATCATGCGATAAAAAGTGGTATTTAAAAAAAAGCTTGTCAAAATCTTGCAACTTTGACCGCCAATATCTCCGTAACTAGAAGGTTCCCAGGTATAGTGTCGAACAAAAAAATTATCAGAATGACAAGTAGAACAAGTGCCTTTCGTATTCGTTAAGAGGTGTTTTACACCCTTTATTTCCGAGTGCAGGGTTGAAACGAACCTAACTAACCTAACGTGGGGGTGCCCCAAGATCCGATTATGGGGGCAGAATACTTCCGTAAGTTCAGTTGACAATAATTAGAGAGTTTACAATCTCGATAGAGAGATTACAATATAACGTGTTTGACAATTTTACGATGACATACATTGTGTTCCATATAGGGCCAAACTGCGACGATGACGTCAGCGGCGCGTATTTGCCACTATTTTTCTCGCTGACGTATGCGACCGTCATCAGCGTAGCTGAAATTCAATCCTTAGGGCTTCAGTACTCACCGAAGGCGTATTACGATAAAATCGCATATTTTATAGTTAAAATTCTTGACACCTCTTTTTGGATTAATATCGCACTTATTCCTTTTACAATACTTACTGACTGTTTTATTTTTATTATTCTGACGTTATTACAAACGAGTTTGAGTTGCTTTATTGAGACAGTTCGTTAAAGAGATGTTGACAGACTTGTAAATAATTTTAAACTTTTATTTATTTTACTTTTAAGTTAAGAATCCTCCTGAGATTGGAAAACACAACATTAGAAAAGGGGAAAATCAATGAATTCAATCGTCAGTACTTACTTTTTATTTTATCAGTGTTTTTTGTTTTTTTTTTTTGACTTCCTTGCCTTAGTCTGAAGTTTCGAACACACATAATCAAAAATGAAACAGCATTCGACGACTGTTTTTTCATTCAATTGTTTTTCTGTAGTATCATTTCCATTCACTTCACATCTTACCATTATAATAATATGTTTTCATTATTTTTCTTTCCATAAACATCTCTGTAACGATATGTCCGAAAATTTGTAAAAAACTTTGTTTGTTTTGCTTCGTTGTAGGTCATTAACCTGAAATACCAAGTTACCAGTTTGGAGGTGATTGCATTACCTATAATAATAAAATTATGTGCTTCTGTACCGCTTGATGTTGTAGTAAAAGATAGAATTAAGTTAAAGGTATACCTTGTTCAATAAACAGCTCGTGGCTAATAACAGCTGCTCGAGTAGATCTTTAAGTTAATCCATGCTTGCCTAGGTTGGTCTGAGGATGGGTGACCACATATTAGATACCGAGTTTCTTCCGTGCCTCGGAAAGCACGTTAAGCCGTTGGACTCGGCTGTCATTTGTAGATCTTTGACAGTCGTTACAGGTAGTAATCCAGTACTAACTGGGTTGTGGAGCTCAGATAGACGGCCGCTCCATGTAAATTACTGGTGTTCAGCTACATCCAGTTAGACTGGAAGCCGATCCCAACATAGTTGGGAAAAGGCAGGCAGATGATATACCTTGTTCAATAAAGGGTGTAAAAAACCATTTAACGAAGCCGAAAAGCACTGGTTCTCCCCGTCATCGCGATCATTTTTTTTTTAATACTATATCATCATACCTTCTAGATATTGGGGGTCTTTTTGACAAGTTTTAAATTGTAAGATTTTTACTTTAAACACCTCCACGATCCCCGTACTATTTAATCAATCCATCACCACAATGTTTTAAGTGCGTTACATTGAGTTCTAACACAAAGATTTTTCATCCCCAAAAAAAGTTGTTTTCCAGCAATAATTTTTGCCTAAAGTTACCTAGTTTGATGTACAGAATGCTTGGTTAACGGCTTTGTGATGAGGTTTTTTACACCCTGTGTACGTCAGACCGAAACATTATTGACGCGCCGGTCAAAAACGTTGTCGCTGTCAACCCACATAAGACACTCTTTCCACGAAACTTAAATAATTCGATTTAAGAGTTATTCATTTAAAGTATCTGGTACTCTTGGACATCGTACGTTAACGTTTAAAAAAATACAGTTTTCATACTCACACATATTAATGTGTGAGTATGAAAACTGTTTTTTTAGTAGCCCTATTAATGGTTATGGTTGCATGAGCATCTCATTAATAGGGCTACTAATCATAATAAAATAATGTGTTAACATAAGGAATGGGAATTGTAGATCTGTGTGTGTTGGGCATAGAATGTTTGTCTGTTTGTGTGTCTTTTAAAATCTTCTCCAATAGTCTGTGCTTCACATTACCTCCTAACCCCTCTTTCAAATAACCAAAAGAAAAAAAGAAATAAAGGAAGCATACTTATTTGGCACATGCCACAAGTGCACACAGCATAACAAAAATAAGAATAAAATAAAAAAAACTTAAAACAACACAATTAAAACCAAACGGAAAAAAAGAAAATTAATAATATTGTGTCTCACGGCTGCACCAAATAGGTCCAGGCCCCTTATTCACAACCGTTCGACTCGCTTCCGATTCGGAAAGTCGTATGTCTATCTCGGTCGTTTTCGTAATGCCAGAAGAAGACAGATATACGAGTTGTCGAATCGGAAACGAGTCGAACGTTTGTGAATACGGGGTCAGGTCAGCAAGCGGCCGAGTAGTTAGTGCCCGACGCTGATTTTCAACTATGTAGAGGGATAAGGTTATGTTGAGAACTGACTGTACTAACCATCCTCTTTTCTTTATTATTTCTGTCCTTTACTGTGGTATGCTAGGGTAAAAATCTGTCCTTTCTGTCTTCACGTATTTATGATCTAAAGTTTTCTAAGCTACACAAAGTAAAAAGCTATTTCCTAAATATGTTTTAAAGAAAAATATTAACATAGCACGTTATCAAAAAGGTTCCATCATGGAGGCTGCTCAGAACCGGCCGTCGTTCCAGACATACCTCCCGAACATAGCTCCAGACCAACCAGCGACGCCGCTACATAGACAAGGCTCATTCTCGGGCAGCCAGAGCCAAAGTCACGGGAACCTCCACCGTCGCGATTCAGAACCTTACAGCCCCGACGTCGTACGGAGGAAGAAAGACCTCAACGCAACGAAACGACACTCCATGCTCGTAGAATCGAACCTCACCAAGGAAGCTAAGGAAATCAACCGGAGAAGCCATGACGTCACCATCGTCAAAAACCTCTCAATGGGTTGACACCACCGCTCACACACTCCGGTTAGTACGATATTATGAACGAAATGATCATTATATTATGTTTCGTATTATTTCGGTGTGAAAGAGTATTTAAAGGAAACGTATGTTGTATGACGCGCGCGCTGCGAGTGTACAGTTTGCAGCGGAAGTTGCTCACTTCAAAGTCTAGGGAACTTGTGGCGCAGCGTGTAAAAGTGCACATAACCGTAACACTAGTCATATAATGTAATATAATCGAGCACATTACATATTAATATTGTTTACAGCGATTGGATAGTATTCAAGATGTATTGGTTACCTTTTAATGCCAGTAGACACATCACGGAGTTCGCACTACCATTCCAGTGATTAAATTATTAGTATATGAATCTCTTTTGCGAAGGGAAGGTACTGTCACCTATTTTAATATTAATTAGAATATATTTACTTATTGATATGACCAGATTTTGAAATCATTTTCATTATTTGATTAAATGTATGCAGATCTGTTCCATATTAGCAGTAATAAACAAGGAGAGTTGATAAAAATGTGTCTAAAATTCAATGTATTAATTTTACTTCAATTTTCAAGATTCACGCTACAGTGAGTGCCTTCCGGTGTAGGTTAAGTAATATTA
This sequence comes from Xestia c-nigrum, assembly GCA_916618015.1. Taxonomy (NCBI): domain Eukaryota; kingdom Metazoa; phylum Arthropoda; class Insecta; order Lepidoptera; family Noctuidae; genus Xestia; species Xestia c-nigrum. Next base: position 22,533,093 of record OU745246.1, read on the forward strand.
AAGACATGATATTTATTGTGAATTTTCAGTATTCCGCACATATCTCATCATATATCAGAACAAAGCAATACATCAAATTATTATCCTGTTATTATCATAATGATAAAAATTGTTACTACCGCAATGCATACATAATATCTTGAACTAGACGTCTGTTTTGCTGTAGGAAACCTTTCTATTGCTAAAAAACAGTTCTATATTTCGTTCATGGGCTAGGTTTGAGCCGAGATAATATACAGGCTTATTAAAAAAAAAAACACTAAAAACCTCTTGCAGGTAGCTTCTTTACATCACATTTAATAACTTTTGTACAAACCATTTTTGTGCCAGCACATCGCACTACAGGAAACTGTAAAATTTTCCCAATCGATCTTGAACCTAATGCTATAGCGATGAAGTTGAAAGGGCTTGGGACATTTTAAATGAAGGGTAGCCGGATTTTTTCCACGCTTTCGGTTTTTTTTCAAAGTTGCGGCCACGCATAAGACCTATATAAATCGGTAGCTGGTATCAATACAAACAAGTTCTGTAAGAGTCAAAATGTTCAAAAACGTCACGTTTCCGAGATATGAGCTGTCAAAGTCATGTAGATGTAGATGTAGTTATGGCATTCACTGATGGAATCTTCAGCACAACTTTGATTTGATCAGACACGCATAAAACGTGTATCAATCAATAGCTGGCATTCATCCAAACAGGTTTTGTATGAAAAAAAAAACATTCTAAAGTGTCACTTTTCCGAGATAACAGCTTTATGTTGAGTGGAAAGTGGAAAGAGGGAAGGGAAGCTTTTGCCCTGTGAAGTGGGACCCAAATGGCTGATAATGAAATATAAATAATAGCAACGGAATAATAGTAACGGAAGTTCGCAAAACAAATGTAGATCTCGTCAACTTTGACGTGATCATTTACTATTCATCGTGTTTTTTTTTAAGTCATAGAATAAAAGTTTTAAAATGAGATGTAAAGAAACTAATAATGTAAGAGGTTGTAAGTTGTTTTTTTCGATAACCCAGTATAGGATATAAGTCGCCCCTGCATCTGAAACGAACGATACGACTCATTCTATAGGCCTACTGTTGTACTCAGTCGTTGCCTGAGAGTGGAGTGGAGTGTGTTGGGGTGAAGCGAGAGCTAAAGCTAGAAACACACACATGCTATATGTTTTAATACTAAATTAATACTAAATTTATGAAACCGATGACACGGCACAGTAGTGTGTTTCTACCTTAACTTATTCACCCGCACTCAGGCAGAGGCACCATCTCAGTTGGCTTGTAATACAAGATATTATAAAAATGTGTCCGTGATTTCAAATGGTTATGTAGAAAACATTGGAGCGAAAATACGAAAAGCATTTGAGGGAGATCGATATTATTTATTTTGTATTTTGGTTGTCATTATAATTTTTTATGAATATATAAATTAATTTAATTTACCGTTATTATTATTTTCGTTATAAATTATAGCTTTTAATAATCGTCATAGGGTATAAACGTATTAGAAATTATATTGAAAATAAAGGTGTAATAATTGTTTACGATGTAATTCGATTATCTATAAGTGAAAGAGTATTATGATGATGTATTTTATAAAACCTAAACATGAATAAAATGCTTTGTAAGTTTTTCGCTTATAGGAAATTGTAATAGTTTCTAGATGCGATCGAAAAACCTAAATTAAATTATAAGTTTACTACAAATACTTTATAAACACATCATAGAAATACAATGTAAATGGAAATTACAGTTCTTTACTACTCCTCCGCTATACTTTCTAATTCATTTCGTTGCGGGATCCAAGACAGTTAAATTCATTCTCTGGGACTTCGTCGAGCTTCATTGTCTCGGCGCTTTTCTGGTGGTCGCCACTGTTGATTCTGGCTTTCAGGAGTTACAGTGGTTAGGGCGTGTGTAGCGGGCCTGTCCCAAAAAAAAAAAATTACAATGTATATTTAAATTAATTTTGCGTCGAGTCAATCAAATATTGCTTTGTCCTTTTCACATCATGCAACATGTCCAGTCCGCTTAGTATGACCACCGGAGAAACGAGAGAGACTCGACAAATGTTTTGTTCATCTGTCATTGAATCGACAAAATGACAGATGAACAAAAGATTTGTCGACTCTCTGACGTGTCTACGGTGGTCATACTACGCGGGCAAAATATTATAGGATTGTAACTGCCATAAATAATAGCTGTGTAAATGTTGAAACGAAAGTATTAATATTCTCTCACTAAATACGTTTGTCCAATTTATACACAATGTAAGGGACACCATAAAACAAGCGTCTACCAAGGATTCTTTCTGTAAGCGATAAAATTCTCTAGTTATTTCAATAAATATCTGCTGTTTCACACATTATGACCGTTCCGATATTGTACGAAATAGCTGATTATAGTATAGATATAACCGGCGAACACGTCTGTGTCATGAAATCATTTGCATTGTTATTATGTGTATTTTAAACGTTTACAGAATTACTGACACGGTATCTGATATTGATTAATGATACTCAAGATACTCGAAAACATTAAAGCTCAATTTACACTAAAGAACCAATATATCGGATTCTCTTTACACAAATAAACTCGGAAACTCACACGGCAGAAGTTAAAAATAACTCATATGTAACTATTTAAATATTAACGTCAAGACATTCCCTTCAAACTTGTAAGTAATTTAAACTTACGTGTAAATAACTGTTTGTCTCTAAATAGTAGTAAAATAGCAAAATATCACAGCGCTTATGAATTAAACTATAATGAATGCTATGTTCGTTTTTATTTTAGATATCAAAGATTTAAATCGGTAGATGTGCTCTAACCGTAAGCGTAATAAAAGGTTTTACACTGAGATCCTAGATATTACGATTTTATGAGTATGAGTGAGCGTGACAATTAAATTCAAACGTCACTGCCGATTTAAATCTTTGAGATAAATCAAATAATTCTTTATGCTGATTTTCTTTCGACTTAATGGTATTAACCCTCGCTATGTTTGTGGTGTACTAACAAGAAATGGGAAAACATTTGATTGATAAACATGTGGAACAAGCTATTTGGTTTACAGTGTAACCCACAAATTGCACTGTAAAATGTATACCAAATAGCTTGTTCGTCATCGAAACCTTAAGAATATCGAAGTGATATTTAGACAATAGCACTGCAGTCTTTTCACGGTAATTATTTTCCGACGGCAGCAGGTCCTCTCCTAGGGCAACCTTGCGACTGTGAATAAAAACAAGAAAGAAAAATGGTTCATTTGACTCGCACAGAGCGAAACAATAAAACAAAACAAACAAAAAAGAATAAGACATGTAAGTGAGCAGTTTGAGAATGAAACTTTAACAGGTTATTTGGGGGTACACTAGGAAAAACTAGCCTAAGTTGGAGAGCATTAAATTTCTTAAAGTGTTATTGGTCTACCAAATTTTCAGGGCCAGTATTAATGGAGATCAGTATGTCAAAGTTGGACAAACTTATTTCTAGCTACCCTCGCCTTTTTTCGACATGTCTACTGAATTAATTCAGTAGACATGTCGAAAAAAGGCGCGAAAAAAGGCCCGAAGGCCCTATCTCAGCATAATGCAGTATCATTGTAAAGAAATGTCACAGTGCTTCTGGGATAAAAATACCTTCAATTTTATTACGGTCCAAAATCGGAGATAAAATAATTGTGAATGAACTAAACAGTTATTTTCAAATACGGTAGGTATTGAATAAAGAAAATATCTTATTGGCTGCAGTGTAATCAGCTAAAACATTTTATTAAATGTTTTCCCAAATATGTTATTTCCTAATCTGTACCTGTAGTTATCTTATGAAAATGTATTGTTAACTCATAATTTTAATTCTAGCTGTAACGGCTTTGCGAAGATATTATATCGCAGTATATATCATTTGATTGACAATAATATTTTGGTGTCCGTTATATGTATGTATATTTGTTGATGTGTTGCAGTTTTTTTTTTGGTATGTTGTTCCGATATGTTGGAGCTTGCGATCCAGACTTATGATTCATTGTAAATATACTCAAGTTAAACCTTCTTGACATTTGTTTTTATTGGAATGTGTAGAAGTGCGCTACTGCTGATCGTGAAAGTATTACTGAGGTTTTTTTCATCCGGGATAACTTAGTAGCCACGCGTGTAGTGATTGTTGATGGATATAGGGCCGACCTCTATAACATGGCACTTGGAAGTATAACTGGCAAAATGGTGGAAGGAGTACACCTCTCTATCCAGCTCTTTGTACAGTCACGTGATCACGTCTAATAATATGTATACACTTTCCTTAATATTATAGCTAATTTCGCGAGAAATAACGATTGTAACTAGGAGATTGGATCTTTTTCATAAAAATATGAGTTCCAGAATACTATGTAAGTAAGTAATAACATTACATTTTAATCAGTACATTAGGAGAAACACAATTTAAAAAATTCTAGAGTGGTTACATATTATTAGACGTGACTGTACAGAAGCAGGCGTGATCTTATGATGTAGAACTGTGAATGTTAAAATTCATTTGTTTAGTTATGAAGAAACAGAGCTTTGTTGCTGTATAATGGCAGGGAGCATAAAACAGTTAAATTGTCAAAAACAACTCCTAATCCCATACAGTGAAGGTGGTTACTCGTTTGCGATGATTTAGTCAAATGTTTCTGTTTTTTATCTTCATCTATGTCATGTTGTATAAATACTACTTTAATATGACATAAAGCTCCTTTGCAGATAAATATGTTTGAAATGTAATCTAGAAATGCCTCGAACACGTCATATTGTACAGATTTTATTTTGATCTCTATTTTAATTATTATATAAAAAAGTATTTATTAGAATTCGAAAAAATATAATACTATTTATAAAATTAATAATTATGATGTTTAATTAATTTGGTTGCTTTGCTATGAAAAAAGACTATATTTTGATTTGTGGACTCGATACTTTGCTTTACAGTTAAACTTCACCAATATATCTATAGCTACAATTATCTTTAGTCAAACTATTTGTGATAATTTAGTTCCAGTTGACGGCAAATCTATAAAAAATGGAGGAAAAATATTAGAAAAATAAAGTTTGTCGTCGACTTTTCTTCGCCATAACTACTCTGTACGTATAAACAGCTGCTTAGCAATGTTGTTGATGATTATGTTGGATTAGTGTTGTAGTTACATAAAACTAACAGCTTTATAAATAACGCCGATATCATTAGATAGTCATGCAGAGTTTAGAGTGAGTTGTAATCGCTGAGAAATGTTGTTTTAGTCTGTCATTTATGAAAATAAACATTTTACAAAAATTGTTTTTGTTTTATTTCATTTGAGATATACGAAGGTCATGTTTATACATCGATAACCTACTATTGTTAACAGCCGCTCGGGCCGTGCTTGCCTAGGTTGGTCTGTGAATGGGTGGCTACCATTACATATCGGGTTTCCTCCTTGCCTCGGAGTACCTACGTTAAGCTGTTCGTCCTGACTGTCATTTGCGGATCTTAGCCAGTCGTTACAGGTAGTCAGTCGCCCAAAAAGTCTGACAACCAGTCTTACCAAGGGGTATTGTATTACCCAGTACTCACTGAGCTGTGGATGTCAGATAGGCAGGCTCCATATAAAATACAGGTATTCAGCTGCATCCGGTGAGACAGAGCCGACTTCAACATAGTTGAGCTATGCAGATAATGAAGCGCAAGTCACACCGGACGTGCGAACGAGGCCCTTTTCATACTTCATGAACCAAAGTATGAAAAGAGGCGAAACTATACCTCGATCGCCTCACTCGCCCGCCCTCCAGTTAGCGCTATGGCCTGCGCTAAATGTTCCTACACGATTACTAGATTCGTCATGCTAAGCTGAGTTTAATATGGTGGAGTAATTTAATTCATACATTCTAAACGGCTTGCTCCCATTACAACATTTTTTCACTTTTTACATTTTTTCGAACCATCAGAGCCAGAACTTACTGATTAAAATACATACTCCTTTATCCGTTCATGGAGTTTCGGTCGATCCCGATTGGCTAACTCAAAACAGCGCCATCTATTGGCGAGTAGAATTTGCCGCGACACCTAGCGGTGAGTAGCAAATTTACTAGTTACGTATATTATAACTAGATGTCACTTTGCGTTGAGTAGCAAATTTACTAGTTACGTACCTATATTATAACTAGATCACTAGATCACACTACCATTGGATATTTCATCTTTTTTTTTCATAATTCATTCAGGAAACCAGAAAACAACTTTACTTTTCTAGCTTTATTGCAAAAGGTAGATGGATGATGAATAAGCAACAAACACCCTGCACTAAAACCCATAGGGCTTTACTTTTCAGGTAGGTTACAGTTTTTCATACCATATAAAGAGTGTAAGTAATCTGTCCATCCTAGCCTAACACAGTTGTAGCATTATAACAGGATACAACTTCACTTTGTTGCTGAAAAACTCCAGATGTAAAAGCAAACCCTGGCCAGCCCGGAAATCGAACCCACTAAACCTACGTCTGAAAACTCACGTGTAGCTCGTGTGTCTAAAGCACCCATGAAACTCACACAAATGTAAATCTGTACGATACGTCTACGATATGGAACGAACGGTGCCAAGAAGCAGGCACTTTCATTTTATTACGGAAGAACTTACTACGATAGTTTCCGCTTACGAAAATTGCCGTATAACAATGTTTATTATGTTTTATAAATAGATGTTATTAAAGAGTGATTGTATTATTCACTTTACAATATAGGTAGGTAAGTTTTAGCACCATGGCTTCGCTTGTGACTATGGAAAAAACATTAATTGTGTTTGAGGGACTATCCGTTATAAGGAAATACAGGCACATGAGACATTTTTGCTTTGTTTCAGAAATTGCAACCAATTCAAAAACAAATGTAAACGGAATTCACATTTATATGTCACCGTAAAATTGTCAAACCCAATATTGTAAACTCTCGAAATATTATCAACTGAACATACGGAAGTATCTCTGCCCCCATATCAGGATTTGGGGCATCCCCTGTTAGGTTAGCTAGGTTCCTTTCATGACATTAGTAGTAGGTAAATAAATAGAAATCGTAAAATGACTTTGCGTTGGGAGCCAGGCAGCCAGCGTGTCTGACGCAAATCGTTTGATAATAAACACACACGCGATTATTTTCAGCCAACTTCCAATCGAGACACTTCTGATTAACCGCTAAAAGCTTGAGACCATCTATTTTTAAATCTATTGGCTTCATAAATGTTTGGTTTTGACGTTAGCTTTTTTTTTTTTTTTTTTTTTCTCTTTATTTATTTTGGGGTTTTTATCTAACCAGATATGTCAACCCCATCGTACCTTTTAACATTGTTACATTAAACCTAATAAATAACACTTATACTAATATACTAAACAGTGAAACAATTATATGTATAAAACACTTAGGGTAAAGATAGAAGTCACTGATGAAGGACTGTTATTAAATGACATAATTTTTTGGCACCTTCTGTAGTTGGTTGGGATAAAATTGATTGTATTAATCCTACATTAAGCCTATTTAGTTTTAATTCTTTCAAAAGTGACTCCCTTTCGCGTCTGTTGCGGACACAATCCATCAGCAAATGTTGCACATCTTCAATCTGATTACATTCGCTGCAATTCGGTGAATCAGTTTTTTTCATAAGGAAAGCAAACTTCGCTGATGGATAGTGTCCAGAGCGAAGTCGTAAAATTAATTTAACATAATTTCTACTGAGTTGATCGACATTGAACCAAGGCACACGATGAGGCTCGCCTTGTATGCTCCTATACCATATACCTTTTTGCTGACTTATAGTATCAAAGTGTTGTTTCCAGGATTTATAACAAATTACTTTATATTTAGATATGTATTCCCAATAATCAGGTAAGTAGTCAATGTTTGAACCCTCTGTTGCTGCTAATTTAGACAATCGGTCAGCCTCCTCATTACCACGTAGTCCAATGTGAGCTGGAACCCATTGCAACTTAATTTCTATATTATTCTTAAATAATAAAATAATATTTTCAAGAATATCATATGCTATCGATGCACCTCTGAAACCAGAGGCACATCGAGCAATATGCTGTAATGCGCTTTTACTGTCTGAAAGAATAACAACTCTTTTTAAATTCTGATTTCGACTATAAAGGATCGCTTGATAAATTGCAATGAGTTCCAGTGTCATTATTGATACATTACAGTTTACTTTAAAACCGAGATTAGTACCTAAGCTTTGGTCAAATATCCCTGCACCTAGACCTGAAGTACCCTTAGAACCATCTGTAAAAATTTTGTGCCAATTACAATACATAGAATTTAATTCAGCTATAACATCGACCAGTAAACAATTTGGATTATAATTGGATTTAGGAACCTTTACACATTGTAGATCCACATTAATTAACGTTTTAGTATCAATAGCAGTTGTCCAAGTTTCTAAAGTGTACATTTTATGAATATCTGTTGAAAGAACATCTATGTGATTTATATCATTATATATTTTAACTAATAAGGGTACTTTTTTATTTTCCCAGTATTTGATACTACGAAGGGCGCTTAGATCCACAATCAAGCTAACTGTCATACCGTTTGACCTTGACATTATTTTTAAACAATATTTATAGGCTAAATACTCTCTTCTTAAAAACAACGGGGGAATACTCAAATCAGACTCCATTACATGAATTGGGGAACTTCTGATATATCCACCTATAATTCTCAGAGCTTGATTCTGTAATTTGTCTAGCTTAGAAACATGAGATTTTGCACTACAATCATACATAAAACACCCATAATCAATTCGACTTCGAATTAGTGAAATGTATAAGTTACGTATATGCTTTGTGTGTATTCCCCATGAGCTGCCCGTTAGAATTTTTAATAGATTTAGAAATTTTAAACATTTACTAACAGTTTCATTTATATGCTTGCCCCAACGGAGACTTCCATCTAGCCACATACCTAAGTATTTAATACATTCTGAGAAAACCAAGGTTTGCTCATTCATTTTTAGGGAAGGAAGTATTCTACGCCTGCCCCTACTGTACACACAAAAGGTAGATTTACTTGAGGATAATTCCAAACCAATTTCATCCAAAACCCTTACAATAGAATCCAACGCATTTTGTACATACACTTCACATATTTTAATATCTTTGTGTTTAACATATATTACAAAATCGTCTGCATATTGCGATAAAACTACATCAAGCGGCAGCTGACACAGTTTGTGTGTTATTAAATTAAAAAGTAATGGGGAGAGGGGGTCTCCTTGAGCCAACCCTTTATTAGTCCACCTAGCTGATAACTCATCACTATTTTCAGATTTTATCTTTAAATATCTTTCACTTAAAAACGCCCATATATATGAACAAAATTTTGCTCCTATTTCAAGTTTATCAAGAATATCAACTGCTACGTCAATCGAAACGTTATTATAGGCGTTTTGAATATCCAAGAAGCATGCTAATGTGGGGATGTTTCTGGAAAATCCAATTTGGATATAGGTGACCAAACGGGCTAATGAATCGAGACATGAATAAGATCTTCTAAAACCAACGGTGCAAGGTGATAATATTTTCTTTTTTTCAGCATACCATTCCAATCGTTTTACCATCATTGAGTGGAAGATTTTACATAAACATGAGATTAACGATATTGGTCTTAATTTAGGATCAGTGTTTGAATTATTAGCTTTAGGGATTGGAATTATTTGAATATGACGCCACTGTTGCGGTACGATACTGAATTTAAAAATCTTGTTGTATATATCAAGCAGATAAAATTTAATAGAGACGGGTAGATAAGTTATCATAGAATATGATACACCATCTTCGCCCGGAGCTGAATCCTTTTTTTTAAGATTGTTTTCTAGTTCTTGAATATTGAATTCGCGTTCTAAGGCTTCATTGTTTGAAATATACACAGGCGCTTGGTTTGGAACATAATCGGGTGTTAATGTGTTTAATAATTCTTTTTGTTTTTCAATGGAGGGGTAGGTTCTAAGTTGCTTATAGCCCTTAATCCAACGCATTCGTCGCCACATTTCAGACACTGTCGTTACTTCATCGATGGAATCACAAAATCTATGCCAGCCTACAGACCTTGCCTTTTGAATCAATATTTGAGATTCTCTAGTTTTTTCCTCTAATTTGGTCAAGTTGTCAGGAGTCGGGTTGCGTCGAAAATTAGATAAACATAATCTACGCTGTGCTACTATTTTAGATAATTCCGAACTCCAGTATTCTCTTGGTTTAAATTTACTAGAAGGTTGACAACAACTTTTAATAAAAGGAATATATTTATCTGCAGCATTATTAATTTGAAGTAATAAATAATCGTACATTTCTTGAATATTATCGTCGCTTGGGGGGTTAAAATTTTGTGTAAGGTAATTCTGGTATTCTTTCCAATTAGCTTTAGAATAGTTTCTTTTTTTTTTAATAATGAAGTCGTTATTAATGCTGGTTGACATTTTAATAATCATGTGATCGCTGCCCAAATTTTCGTTGAATACTTGCCAGTTAAATTTAATCGCAATGTCCGAAGATGCGAATGAAATATCCGGTGAAGTTTCCTGCAAATTTCCGCTTACTAGTTTAACCCGTGTAGCCGCACAATTACTAAGAGAAACAAATGAATTTTCAAGTGCCGCATCCAATATCTGCGTACCTCTAATATCCGTTTTAACGGACCAGTTGGTGTGGTGACCGTTGAAGTCGCCTGCTATCAAGGTATTTTTTGAAAACAAAGAAAATATCTGATCCCAGTCTGAAAACTGCGTTTGGACAGAAGATGGGCAATAAATAGCTACAACATTTTCTATATTTTTACAATTTATCAATTTAACGCAAACAATTTCTATTCCACTATTTCGAACTCGAACTGAACAGTGGTGAGATCGTATGGATTTATGTACTAAAATTGAGACACCTCCATAGGAATCATATCTATCCGATCTGTGGATGTTATAGCCTCTAATATGAATGTCAGTTTCACTATCCAACCATGTTTCACTCAGAATTGCTATGTGGATATTTTCCTGATATAAGAGCTCAGAAAAGGGAATTAGTTTAGGGCGGAGACTTTGAGAATTCCATTGAAATAAGTTAATCTTTATATTTTTGCGTGTACTATCCATCTAAATTATCTATTAATTTTCCAAAAATCCCTCCACCTAAGAACCTACCTAGTAACATCTCCTTAATTTCTTCATAAATAATTTTAATTACCAATATAACTTTATCCTCAAAAGTACCTTCAGACTTATAAATGTTTTTAAACTTATTAATAAACTTTTTAAATTCAAACTTATATCGTGATTGTTCGTTTCTTTCCCTATGTTCTTCATTTTGAGTTTTTCTTATCTCTGTTCCGATCGGTGGTCTACGAGCATTCTGACTTTTTCTAGTTTTTGTTTTTTTTTCCCCACCTCCATTTATTTGAACTGTATGTATTGAACTCTCTGTGTTGTCTTGTTGTGATACTTCCATTTCTTCCTCTTCTTCCTGAGCTGACTGCTCGACAAATTCTTCCTGATTTTGTATTGATCCTGTTTTGTTTCTTGTGATAATATTAGCGTAACTTTCAACTCGGTTTTCTAAGTTTGTAGGTTTTGAAAGGTTTTTAAAGGTAACGTCTGATGTGTCTTTATTTTTTTGTCGTTTTTCAATAACTTTTTGAAGTGCCATTCGATATGGCAACTGCTCACTACTCATAACATTCCTAATCTCTTTTTCTTTCAAAAAGAAAGGGCAAGTTTTGTCGATGACAAGGTGATCACCCTTACAATTAAGGCATACGAAATTATTCAGATCACAATTTTCATGATCACCCCCGCATTTTGGGCACCGTTTTTTCTTCGTAGGACAATATTTTATCACATGTCCAAATTGACAGCATCCCGAGCATTGAGTCACGGGGAACACGTAAGATTCAACCTTAAAACGGCACCCGTACGCGTAAATATGAAGCGGTAGATTTTTACTCTTAAAAGCAAACTCTCACTGATTCACTGTCAATCCACTTACCCTCCGAATCAACTCGTTTTAATCTTTTTATAGATGCTATTTCGGTACTAGATTCAAAAATTCCCATGAGCTCCACATCGCTCATATCAAGATCAACCCCTTTTACCACACCATAACATATTGACAACTCATTAATCAATTGGCATCTCCATCCCATATCCTTAAATTTTTCACAGTTTAATAGTTTAATAGTATCTTCCTTTTCTTGAAATTGAACAAGCACCTTGTTAAAACTTTTGAATTTAATTCTTATAATGTTTATGATATTTTCAGATCTTAGTAACTTAGCTAATGCCATTTGTTTGGGCATATTTTTAACCGACGTGATACATACTTCATGCTTATCATGGAAGTTCACATTTTTTTCCACATCTACCCTCATATTTTCAGTTTCCGATAAAGTGCTTCGAATGAAACGCTTGGGTTTCCTTCTGTTAACAGTAATAAAGTCATCATCCTCGTTACTCTCATCTTGATTTTCTTTCCTTCTCTTTCTTGTCTCAACTAATCTCTTCTCACTTTCATTTGTTATATTATTTCGCAAATGACTTGGCTCCAAAGAATTGTCAACTTGTTGTTGGTTGATAGGTGAACTCTCCTCATCACCAGAGTCATCATCTTCTCCACTTCCCATTATGCAAACTAAAAATTAATATTTCGCTAACGCAAGGTACTAATCGCGTGACGTATAAGGACACCGATAATATGGTACACGAGCGCACGCTTCGAATGCGCGCGAGCGACTTTGACGTTAGCTGTAGCTAATATTGTTTCAGAATTTTGTAAATAAGCGACTCCCGCATGGCATAGTGGCGAAGAATAAATCGAAGAGAAGATAGGATAGTACGGATATGTCACCGTAAAATTGTCAAATACGTTATATTGTAATCTCTCTAGCGATATTGTAATCTCTCTAGCGATATTGTAAACTCTCGAATTATTGTCAAACGAACATACTGCTTACAATAAAACGCATTACTTTTCGTGAAATGCATGCGATGGTAGTCAACTCACGCGGTGTGGAGGGAAGGAGGGGTCCCCCTTGCCCAGTGATTCCACTCTCATGAAAAGATACTGTACCAGTCCTGACAAATATTGATTAATATAACCTAATCTTAAAACGCTTTATATTCCCCTAAAAAGCGTAGTCGACGGAGCCCCTTTTTCCGAGTGCAGGGTATAAAGGAACCTAACTAACCTAACGGTGGGGTGCCCTAAGTCCCGATTATGGGGGCAGAGATACTTCCGTATGTTTAGTTGACAATAATCCGAGACTTACAATATCGCTAGAGAGAAAGACGTTATATTGTAATATGACGTATTTGACAATTTTACGGTGACAGATATAATGAAATCCTACAAGTTTTTTTTGGGTTTCGGGCAGAAAGCTGTGACCGAGTGGCGTCCTAGGAATGGAAAGAGAATGTTGGTCGTCTGGCGGTGAGATGGGCAATCGACATTGTGGGAATTGTCTTGGATGAGGCTGGCATAAGAGCGTGGAGCTTGACACAATCAAAGAGAGGCCTATACCCAGCAGTGGGTGAAATCAGGCTGTGGACGATGATCAATGATGATGAATGAAAGTGGTAATGACGTTGGGAATGTATGATTTCTTAAATTAAGCCTATAATGTCCCCACTGTTGGAACACTGCTCCTGCTAGGTAGTGGATTCTATTCTACCTAATATTATTATTTTTAAAATATGTTTTACACTTTCAACCAAAAAATCCGGTTTGCCATAAAATAGGCCGTATGTAAGTAACAGTGCAGGTTGGTAGATGTCTCATCACTCATCACTCATCACTCATCACATTTAGTATATTATTCGTCGGTCTCTATGTATGCTTAGATCTTTAAAACAGCGCAACGGATTTTGATGCGGGTTTTTTTTAATAGATAGGAAGAGAAAGGTTCTAGAGGAAGGTTTTAGTATATAATTTTACGCGGGCGAAGCCGCGGGCGTCGACTAGTGTCTTATAATAAGTAACTTGTGGTAACTTGTGCTAAGTTTGATTTTAGTTGTTTTTTTTTCAATTAGTCGTTGACTTTAAGAATAAGTAGGGAATGCCTCCGTCTATGATTCCTTATAGACGTGTGTCGTTATAGCCGCATCGTCTTAAAGTTGTGTGGCAACGCATTAATCTAAATGACATTGGCAACAAGATAATCAAACAGAACAAAGCTCATGGACCGTAATAACCATTGTGATCTTCAAATTAACGCAATAAAAACACCAAAAATACATACAACAACGTAAGTATATAATTAAAAATAATAACACCGAACCTTTAATTTTATCCAAGTGTTTGACCTTTACTTGCGTGAGAATAGTACATAGTTCTTGGAGCGTGTTTTTGCTTGTTTACGTAAAAAGTAAGGGCAGGTGCGCTGCGCAGTCGCTGAACAGATGCATTCCCTTCGCCGTGGTCGTGTGAACGGAAGTCGTTCCGGGTGGTATACTCTACTCGTGCGAGAATTACTGGGGGGTTGCCGTGTTATTAGAATATGTTAAATTTTTAGTTCATAACTAACAACGCAGTAGATTTTAATTTTGATGAAATTACATGTAAAAAATGCTTCTCAATGTACAGACGCCAACACATCAAACTACCTAAATGTGTAAAATTTTCCACATCAACGTTGAAGGCTCTGAGATATTAAAGTTGAAAATCCATTAAGTAAAGCTTGATGCGCTGGTAGCAGCCGCAGGAACAGCAGGTTCTTAAAACCTACAGCCAACATTTAGGGCTCAGTTATCTAGTGCCCAGCCCAGAGGCACTACACACATTATGCCAAATATTTTTGTCACGTGGTATTCGAAACGTGACCCGTCGCACAACTCACACAATCCAGACGCTCAGGCACTGCGCCAACCGTGTCAAGTCATTAGGAAATCTAATGAAAAAAAAAATTAAGCGAGGAAATTAGTTTCACTCAAATTCAATCGAAAATATTCTTAAATTAGCTAATGGAAGGATTTAAATAAAATCGTCTCGGGATATGGACAATCACAGAGGTTTTTCTAAAGTAAACTGATAATAACCCATCACTAGGTATGATTTCCCAAGAACTTAAGTAAGTACTACCAGCTGACCAAAGTAAACGATTGTTCCTACTTGTAGATCGTTGCTAAAAAAAAATACTTTTTCTCTTTGTTCCTTTTTGTACCTCGTTTATGATAAAAAAACCACCACCACGGAAAACCAGAACCGTTTAAATAAGTTCTTTCTTCATCTTGTGGTTGGTGCAAAGACTATTATACTCTATGGGTTAGTGCCTATTCTGCTGTCAGTTTTTGTGCTGCCCATAGGCCTCTGACTCGGCTTTAGGCATGCCCGTGTTAAATATCTCTCATCTTGGTTTCCTCACGATGTTTTCCTGCACCTAAGCAAGTGAAAAATTAATCCGAAAAATCACAGTCTTGGGTTCGAACTTGAGATCTATGAGTCACTGCTTACAAAGTTATAACATGTTGAACATTGTGAAAACCAACAATGTTACATATTTCATACATAATTTGACATAATATTCTAGTTTGATTTTATTTATTGGAATGGTTCTATCTACATCAAGTGAATGCTAGTCTAAATATAGGTCTAAATCAGACACCATGAAGGACAAAGCTGTGTTCCTCGAGGCTAATGTTTTTTGTTTTTGTTCAATTATCACTTGCGTCAGTGAAGGAAAACATTGCGAGGAAACCAGCAGCCTGAAAGATATTTCTCGACGGCATATAGCTAAGTCAAAGGCCCATGGGCAAGCACGTATCCAGACTTTTGGTTCGGGGGGGGGGACAAACATTAAAACAACCATGAGAACTGTGCATGGACGCCGCTACAATTTTTTCCAGGGAGGTGCACCTTCAATTTCATTGAAAACAGCTCTACATTTTTTGCACTCCTTATCGAATAATTATGTTAGATTGAAGGAGTAACTTGACCGATCTATCCAGAAAAAGCCCATTAATGAAACAAAAGTATGATTCGAAAAGCGAGCGCAGCGAGCTTGAAAAATTGCATCCACCTCAAAGATACCTAGGTTTTCTTTTGTATTTACGCCATTCAGCCAATTTATAAAGAAAAGCTTATAAACGCAAAGGACAATGTTTGAGCACGCTCGTATATTTTGTGATAAATTAAGTTAATTTTGTTACTAGGGATATCCAGAAAGAGAATAGGAGTACGAACTCGAAAATTTTTGGTGTCTGGTTCGAGTGGTTGGTTTTTTTTTCCGTTACGGCACTTTTCACCCTGTGGCCGGCGCCCATGGAACTGTGTAAAAAATCGCTGTAATCACTGACTACAATTTACGTACTAGTTTCTCTACGTATCTCGTTTATTTTAAGTCAGATTTCGGGGAGAGGGGGGGATAAATCCCAACTATCTTATCTCCTGTATGCGTGCTTGCCCATAGGCAGTATAAAACTTCTGACACTAACCCCACTATAAATAAGAAGGGGGAATTTAAAAATTACATTTTTGAAAGTCTGTAAGATTACATTGAATGACTAGTTATGTATAGCGCAAAACGAATTTAATTAAATCACTCACATCGTTGTGTTGCTGTCAATCATTTAAAGATATTAATAATAATATCGCTGGACATTACACACAGCGCCATCTAGTGCCACGCTAAGCAAGGCTTGTGTCGTGGACCACATAGCGATAGACGCATAAACATCGCGCTTGTAATCGCTGAACGTTTCGGAGGTATATTACAGGCACTTTCATTTTGCCTGTTATGTTTTAGGGCGGCGATGACGGGCTGATGTAATAAGGGGTGAGCCTAACTATCAATCAGGCATGACAGAATAATGTTTTAAATAAATATATTGGTTTTAAATGCATGTGTGTGTAGGTTGGCCTAAATAAAAAAGAAGACTTCTATTACTTTAAAATTCATCAATACCTACTTAATTCATTATTTAGATGAAATCAAATCAGAATGTTTGGAAAGGTAGGTTTTCAGAATGGGCAAACCAAAAAAAGAAAGTTAAAAAGAACAAAGCACTTCCTAATTCAAAATTACATCAGCGACTTTTTCCCTCAATAAGTACATTACTAACCTACAAGAAGTACGTCGTAATCAAAACATAATAAATTCTTGACTTTTTGCTCTCATTCATATTCTGAAGCGAACTTTCAATATAACAATCATAATTTAAAATCTGATGTTTTATTGTGCACGGAACGAACTACCAAGCAGGTTTACGCCACAAAAACTTTATTATCTATCACTTTAGCTAATGCCTGTGGCTCCACCTGTGTGGAGTTTAAGTAATTGTCCCTCGGGATCGTACTACCGAAACAAAAAGCTATCCTTTCTGTTAATCAACGTAATAAACTTATTTTCATCAAAATCCGTTCAGTAGTATTTATATTTAAAAGAAGTAAGATGTGTTCATAATTTCATCCAAATCTTTTCAGTAGGTTTCGCGTGAGAGAGTAACAGACATACATACATTCATTCTCAAAAACTTCAGCACTTACAATACCAAGTTAGATAAGATATTAATAGATTTACTTACCTATTTAAGTAAAATAATATACCTTCTATGATATAATAGAGAATGGATTTGTTGGAAATAGGTGCCTGCCTACCATTATAATAGCTAATTATGTAACTGAAAGAGCAATAATGGATTACTTTATCGTTACGATGACTTCTCAGTCAATGTAAGCTAATGGAAATATTTTGATAGAAAGTTTTAAAGCTCCAGTGAAGCAAAAGGTTCAGTCATATGCGCGAGTCAGCTAAATTATATAAATATCACTTCCCTTTTTGAATCAGATTTTGTTACCAATTTCAAGGGTTCTTATTTTTTTGAACGGAATCCTAATTATTATTCTAAAATAAAAGTACCTTACGCTAGACTTTATAACCTCAGGTGTCCCAGTGAAAGTCCCTTTAAAATTGGGTTTAGCCGTTTCGGAGATTAGTCGTAACAACCAGACAGACAATGTTTTTGTTAAATGTGCCGTAACCGTAAGTATATATTTCCATAAGCATTTAGTGAAAAGCTGTTATTTTGATGTTAAAAACAGAAACTTCAATTTTATTTATTTGTATATGTTAACGGAAATGTATGAAACCTAGGAATTGTATACAATTACTAGGAAATGTATACAATTCCGAAGCTATATAGGAAATGTGTAAAATATTGTTCCAAACATTATTTAATACACACATATCCTGGGAAATGTATACATTTCCTAGAAATTGTATAAAATTCCTATATCGTATTAGGAAATGTATAAAACCATGCTTTCTATGAATAAAATTAATAAAACACGTTGTTAAACTTAGAAACAGATTTATTATTAAGACTCCGGTTGAAACAATTAGGTAACAATCACATCGTAAAATATAATATCTTCTTCCGGCTTACTAACTAAGCTACAAAAACAAAACTATTTACAAAATTTTAAGGCCCATCTAGCACAAAAACTACTTATATTTTCTTATAAAGCTCTATCATTTGGTAACTAATCAGTCTGTCAATTAAACAGTAATACGCCGTATAAACTATATATTGTAAAGAAAGCCGCCCAGGTAACAATCACATCGTGTCGTAAAATATTAAATATTTATACGGCTACATAATTAAAACTACTTATAACTACTATTATTATTATTAATTTTTATAAAGCTCAAATTTCTATTTGATAATCAGTCTGTCATTTAAGTAATTCCACGCCACGTTTAAGTAAAGAAGGCCGTACATGTTATTATTTTTGCAGGGTAAGCTGGAATGGCACTTGGAAGTACACAATAGTTTATTTTTATAACACAGACATCTTGCTGTACTACAGTTCTTCTTGCAAAGGCACTTCTTGAACCCTTGGCCGGTTCCAGTGGATTGTAGGTTTGCAACTGAACGTAGTGCAATTTCAGTACGCGGAATATCCTTTACATCTAAAAGAACTCTTGGACAAACATTAATCTAAGATCTAGAATACTTATTGTTTTAAGATTCCATTTTTGGTACCAATTTGATAGAGCTCATCATCAGTTTTAGCCACGACTACGCCTATAATATTTCGTGCATCACCACGTCCTCGATCAACCTCTGGTACTGCAATTCGTACAGAAGTACCCATAGGTACAGGAGGAAACTTCTTTTCACTCGATCTCAACATTTTTTCGGCCTGTTGTTGCAGGTTTTCTTTAGCACTTTGGCGATTTTCTAGTGCTTTTAAATTTTTCGAACACAATGGGCACAGAACTTTAGATCCAAATCCTTCATCGGGTGATTCTTCAGCAACAGCGCAAATTGTGTGGATTGCACATCCGCACTCTTTACATTTATGAGCCCCTGTAGTTTCTTGTGAACAAACGCTGCATTTATTTTGAACACATGCTGGAGGTTCCGTGTTTATTTCTCTCTCAACTGAATCGTTGTTAGAAACGTGCCTTAGCTTCGTGTTCACCTTAAAGAGTTCACATGCAGAGACTTTGGGATCCTCTTCACTCTCGGTAAGGTCCTGCATGATTTTTTCCAAATCTTCTTCAGTTTCAACGTTTTGCGTGAAATCATTAGGAAACTGTAGACCTACTTTTACTTTGCACCCAAAAAGTGCCTCATAAGGAGATTGCTTAATGCCTGCGTGAAAAGCTCTATTTTTCATGAGTTGCACAAACCTTATACCCTCGCTCCAATGTGAATTATCATTGTCTTGCATCCACGTGGTCAGCATATTTTCAATATCCTGATTTGCCCTTTCTACGCTCCCTTGACTTTGCGAATGCCTGGGTTTGCCATGGATAATTTTTAAAGTAGGCCAATACGTTTTTAAATTCTCAATAATTCGGTTGGAAAATTCTCTGCCGTTGTCAGACTGGAGAATTGCAGGAGCACCAAGTAGAGTAAATATGTCCAATAAAATGTAAGCCACTTCCTCAGCTCGTTTCGATTTGAGTGGTCTTAAAACAACAAATTTTGTTAAATGATCTTGATACACAAGTATGAATTTGTTATCACCGTCGGGCTGTGACTGAAAATCTATCAGATCCACTTGGCATCTAGAGTTAAACTCTGACGATATAATAGGCTTTACAACAATACCCTTTTTTATGCCTTTTTGCTTTTGTTGACATGGTTCACAAAGTTCAAGATAGGTTTCTATATCCTTACGTGTTATATTTTTGTAGTGTCTCCATACCTCTTTCATCATACGATCTCTTCCGCCGTGACCAATTTGTATATGTGCCTCGTGTAATATGTCGAATAACTCGCTGTCACATGCGTAGTAAAGAATATTGCTTGTGGTTTCTTTAACACGAAAAATAAGCTTACTTTTCTGGTCAATGGTAAGCACATCGTAGCGCCGTAACAACCAATAATCACGAGAAGTCTTTTTTGCTGTTATTTTTGCTGTAGAAACTTCTTCTATTAACACTTTGTAACGTTCGTCTGCAATGTAAACGGTGTTCTTAGCACTTGTTAACATTCTTGATGATGTTAAAGCACTATAAAATCGCTCTTTCATAAGCGCGATGCGGGACTCCGACGCCATTTCAAACAACAGCGTGCGAAGTGCATGCACACTGAATGTTTACGCGGCACTGATTGCCTGTTGGGATGATGCAATACCCTCCCCTCGCTCCGCAATCCCCGCATACGAATGGACATCTTTAAAGTAATACATTTCCGTTAGCTATTTAGGAAATGTATAGATTTACTAGGAAATGTGTGTTATAAAATTTATTTCACACATTTCCGAGCAAATTTAGGAATTATATAAATTTCCTAGGAATTGTATACAATGACGGATTACATACATTTCCGTTAACATATATAATATTCAACATCTATCAGCACAACGTTTTGAGTGCGATACATTGTCTCCTAGTAGGTACTCCTAAACACCCCAAAAAATACAAAGTCGTTACCAGGAAATAATTTGTAGAGTTACTAAGGTCCATGTTCACCGAAAAGATAACAGTCTGATTATCCAAAAACAGCTGTCACTGTAACATGTTCCCATACAAAAATACATCTTAAACAGGTGTTTTAGATAATCATATCGTCATCTTTTTGGTGAACATGGACCTAAGTTTAATGTACAGAATGTTTGATTGACGGCTTTGTGAAGGGTTCGTTTTTAGGCTACTATTGCTACTGTTACTTAAGGTGAAATCGTCAGGGTAGTCCACAAAATTCATTTTTTCTTACGTTTTTTTGCAATTTGCAGGCCAGTGGTAGGTTGTATGAAGTTAAAAATATCGTTTGCGACTGTAAAACGTATGTAGTTAAGAAAGAAAGAAAGAAAGAAAAAATGTTTATTCGTCGCAAGGTCATGACGTGCGTACAATATTAATAAGGTAAACATAGAACGCATTAAAACAAACACAAACACTTAAACTTAAACCGAAAATGAACACAGCAACATACAAAAAATTAAAAATTGCACGCCGTGAGTGCGACAAATAGGTTTACCACTCAGCATGATGCTGTGCTATGGGGAACCCACAGAACAGCGCTGGTTTTCAGTGGTCACCTGTGAAAAACGTACGGAAGCCAATACAGCGAATTATAACCATCAAAATCAAAATTACAACCCTTTAACTTCATATCAGTCGAGGAACGATTTTTTCAAAGTCGTTCCTAGACTTGCAAATTGCAAAAACGTAAGAAAATTTGAATTTCGCGGGCTATCTTGACGCTTCCCCCTTAATATCATAAGAACGATTTTGATATATGAAATGTTACTTCTGGATTTCTGTTAACCCTAACGTCTCGCGAGACAAGATTTAATTTTTTTTTGATAAGTAGTCAATGACAGGTATTGAAGTAACGATATCTCACTCAGTAACCTCGGATACTTCGCAACTAAGTCATATGACTGTTGAACACTGATAACTAGCTGATATATTTAACCGTGTGTTTCTTGTTGTGGATCAGCTGGAAACATCAGGTCTGTTATCATTATGTTGCTTAAACTTCCAACTTTTAAGCAACCATGAAATTGGCAACGGGGGACGTGCAGTTGCAGAAGGATGGCAGATTTAATAGTAATAATTTACTTTAGCCTACAATGCCGCTGCATAAGGTCACTTACATAGGTACAACACCAACATACTTGACGAGGTTTTTAGCAAAACCCGAATATATAAAAAAAAAATAAGGAAAGAGTTTTAGAAGCGAGATATAAACCTAAACCTGTAATTTTATAGTAATACGAGTAGTTACCTAATGCTCTTATTTTTTTAACAAAATCTTAAAAAAAATAAATGTTGTATGAAAAGGTTGAATTGTAGAACTGTCAGAAAAACACTGGTCAAAATGACATCAAATAATTAAATAAAGCCATTACCTATTTAATAGGAAAAAAATAAAATAAAAAAAAAACTTTTATGGCATCTTTTGGATTTTTGAGTAGAAGCAGCCAGTGACAGGTTCAGCTCTTTTCAATGTGAAACTAAAAAGGATTTATGAAAAAAGTTTGAATGCAGGTTAGATGCAACCACAAAAATAATAATCAGCAATATCTCAACGAAAATCCGCTGGTGGAATTTGATACTCAGATCTTGCATACTCACTTTCCTGTAGCGCCCGGTCTATATCGTCATGAAAAGGAGCTTCATTAAAAAATACAAAACAGAAAGCTTCGGTGACTTGCACTTTGCAATGCTTTTTCAGGAACAGTCTGAGAATCACTACATAGGTAGATATGTAGATACACGTATATACGAGGGGGAAAACCGTTCGTGTCCGAACACTTTGATAAAACACGAGTTTACACGAGTTGAGCCCGAATCCATTCGTGAAAGAGAAGAGAATCGTTCACAGTTCACGCACACAGTCCACCCTGCATGTGTGCGTCCTATCGCTCCATAGACATGGGATATTGAGTATCGATCGGTTCGGTACACTACCTGCCGTTTATGCTGCCCTAGTACTTTCCGATCGCGGGAACATTATCGACGATTGCCGATACTTCCAATACATTCGATCTCACACATGGGAAGCACGTGTATTGCATGTATTTGTAAACATATGACATGATCACACGTTTTGAATAAAAAAAGTTCGTTTTTAGTAGTTAAAGAGATTGTGGCGTCTTTTCGTGAGGTTTTAACTACGGTGTTGAGCTCTATGCTTCGCGTGACTGCATTTCTTTATTAGCCATGTCTTCGCCTCCCCTTCTATGTAAAGCAAATTAGCAAACTCACATAATAATACAGTCATTTGAGCCTCTGGAACCGAGTGGCCAGTATATCTTGACATTTCATTATAGCGCTGCTTGTCACAACCTTATGTCAAATTTAGAACATTTTCTTGTAATTCCAAATCTGGCCGCGTTTTAAGTTATGCTGGTGGTAGAATAATTTCACCAGTGGTTCGCACGAGTGAAACCGTTGTCACTGGTTGTATAATTGTGGGTAACACTCTCACGTTCATATTAACACCTGTTAGTGAAATGAAGGCTTCGTTTATTTGTGAAACAGTGAGAACCCTTTGACAGGTGAATCATTTTATTTTGCCACCTTTCGTATTGTTATGTAGGAATATGAGACAATGCGTAGTATTATGGAGTTATGACCAAATGTAATATAATTGTTAATTGTTTACGTGGCTGCGTAGTTTAGTCATTTCTTTTACTCACTATTTAGCTATTTCGTTGACTAATCTAAAGTTCCAAGAGATATTTGTAGACCTTGAGTTAGGTTGTGAAGAATTTGGTTCTTGACTTGTTATGATTTCTTTGTCATGTTTCTAGGCACATGAGCATTCTAATTCGTATCCATACGGTGCATATCATTCACGCACCTTTTAAAATTCATCTAATTCTGTTCTTTTTTCAAATGTCTACCATAATTTCGTTATTTTACCACCTAAGCGTTCCAAACAAATAATTCTTACAGCCACAAGATCTAAGGGAGCCGAGTGAGCCAGTCAAATCGTTTTGATCTCGCTTATTAGTAAGTCTGCAAATAGCCAGACAGACAGACTGCTTTTCTTTATTTGTGATGGGTTGCCTAAATCTGTACTTATACCCAGTACAACCAGACGGTCGAGGTTAATGTTCCCTAAATCGCTCTTGAGATTTATCTACGTAATAATGAATTGGAGAATCAAAATAATTACACTGAATGATTCTTTCCATTCGAATTGCGACGTTCATTTGTTTCGTCTAAGTTTTATAATGAATGAGTATGACGTAATCGTGCTTAAAAGAATTATTGTGGGCGTTGAGATGTATCAATAAACTAGTTTCTATAGCAACAGTGTAGTAAATAAAGAGATTGATTATTTTTTCTATCACGGGAAGTTATAAATCATATTTTAATGAGTAATCTGCTATCAAGCTAAGCACTTTGCAACAGTATTTATAGTTTAAAACATTATAAATACAAAGTAGGTTTACCTAGACTAGAGCTTGTGAACAATTAAAGCTAAGTGATTCTTTTCGCTAATTAATAGTTAAGTTAGGTATCAACATCTCCCACGCAAGGATGATGAGTTGAACAAAAACTTCACAAACTCCAGCCTCTAATATTAGAAAATCACTCTAATTTGGTGTTTGACAAAATTTAGAATATAATTCAAGGACCAGCAACACTCTTAGTTAAAATTTAAAGTTCTGTGTCTAGTCCAATGACACTGTTAACATGAAATGTAACATCAGGATTATAGGAATGGTTAGTTACATAAATGAACAGTTGATTAAAAACATAAGAACTATTTTTGTTGATCTAAATAAATAGGTATCGCTCGACATTAACACACAGCGCCACCTAGTGCTACACTAAACAAAACTTGTGTCGTGGACACTAGATAGTTGATATACTACATATTATATACTTTTTTGTTTTTAAATACATACTTATTATACATAGAAACATCCATGACTCGGAAACAAATGTCCGTGCTCATCACACAAACATTTGCTCCTACCGGGATTCGAACCCAGGACCCTAAGAACGTAAGGCAGCGTCACTACCGCTACGCCAATCGGGTCGGGTCTGAGATTATTCTTTAGCATACATTTTGAAATTGGGTCACTTCTTAAATATTACCATGGAAATATTTAGGTGAGTAATCCCATCCATTCTAATTAGTTTTCAAAACACTTCCTTGAAAACTGGCTCTTATCGCACTACGATTGGGTTCAAGTTCAACATGCAAAGTATATCACATACGTGGAATTTTTTCGTTTACCACAACGTGTGCGGAGATAAAAATATCCACAGATAAACCATACCTAAGACTCTTACGCTTAACCCTAGTTTATTTTAATATCGCTCTTCTAACTATAATTCGAAGTAAAAAAACAGTTTCACACGTCAAACACAAGAGCCCTAAGAACAAAGCTCATGTTGTGGTTTTAAGCCATTAACATAGAGTTTATTTGAAGTTAAAGCAACATCCTCTTGCTAATAAAAAGCATTAGAAACAGACAAAAACTTGGTCAATTTTCTCAAGTCGAGTACTTGCCATCATCGAATTGGGCGGATATGATCAACATTACCCTTAATGCACAATACGGCTTTGACCAACTTTTTGTGGCTATCTCTTTCTTATTCTACGGGGCAGAAAGGGACAGTGTGGTATGCAAATTGGTCGTGTTTGCAATCAGTACTTATACTGTCAGCTACGCATTCCGTAGGTCAGGGGTCGTGAACACTCAGCACGCCATGTTGGCTGGCATATTTGGTCACAGCACGCGATGATTTGGCATTTAAGGACTTGCGGTGAGCTGCCTTTGCCTGTGGCTAATTAGGCATGCGTTGTGTGTGCCTAATTAGGCACATAGAAACACCGACATATTTATGACCTCGTTATTTTGAAGTTTCATGCCTAATGTGCATTATAATTCTTTACCGTGCGACTGTTTCCAACCAAATATATTGGAATGCAGACAGACAGAATTTCGATTATGTTTATTTTTCCATCCAACTAAATTCACGAATATGACAGCTTATTATAGTAATCTGCTAAGACACAGGGCCAAACAAACTATTGGGTCGTGGTTGCGACTGACAGGAAACCGCCACATATGTACGCTAGCACATCAAGCTACCTACTATTTCCCCAATCAGATGTGAACCGAATTCTTTAACGCTAAAGTTGAAAATCTAATGAATTAATTTGTCAGATTTTAGTAGCTATATGCTGACGTCCGTACAAACTATAACTTGAATTGGTTCTGCTCATAGACTTGACGCTTGTATCCCCGTGGAGGAAACGTTACAGGTTCAATTTATATAGGGTGTAAACCACCTCATCACGAAGCCGTCAACCAAACATTCTGTGCATGAAACCAAATAAATTTACGCAAAAAATATTGCTGGGAAAGGACATTTTTTGTGGTAGAACTCAATGTAACGCACTCAAAACATTGTGCTTATGGATGGAGTGGATAGTATGGGTTCGCGGAAATGTTTAAATTAAAAAATATTTCAATAAAAACCTGCATTTAAAAAAGAACTGACCCCCTCCTATCACCCCTATCTCCGTAACTAGAAGGTTCCCAAGTATGGTGTAGAGCGAAAAAATGTTCGCAATGACGGGGAGAACAAGTGCCTTTTGCCTTCGTTGGGAGGTTTTTACACTCTTTATTATGTTAGTTTCTAGTGTTACTACCAAAGGTTTACGTACCCTTCTACATTACCCATGATAGCAAGTGTTTGCTATGCGAAACGGCCTGAACCGTGCTATATTTTAGCATGCAAATAGTACTGCAATCTCGGCCATATCTGTTTGTTAGATTTCAATAATCATTACTTAGCTTTATAATTGGTGCATGAATCAAATGCACTATTTATGACTAGATTAGGCCATTATTTTGGTGTGGAAGGTCGACTGTATTTTATTTTATATGCACTGCTTTATTGCTTGCTTATAGCTGGTTCGAATTTCTTCTGAGTGGTATAAAATCGTATTTATTAGGTATAGGTACCTAATACAATTGTAATTGTTGCTATCCTATGTGTATTCAGATATACAACAAGATTCCTTACCAAATTAAAGAACTTCCAATGGTCCGCTTCAGAAGGGCTTTACACAGATGGTTAATTGATAATCCTTTCTGTAATGTAAAATAATCATTTCATTGTACCGAAAATTTGCATGTCATTATTTTATGATTGAACATGTTAGGCTACTATTATACCATTCGATTAAGAACTTTTGATTAACCATATTTATCGGCAAATAAATCTTTGACTTTGACTTTGAATTTGTATATCCCGAAAAAAGTTTGCAACTACAATTTTTCTTTTCAAAGAATAAAGTAATAGAATCTTCAAACTTCTTCTTCGATCTACATAACACAACATCACGGCTGTTATCCCCGAAGGGTGAAGCAGAGTTGTACGTAATAGTACACCCACATTTCGACAGTTATGTTTAAGTCCCATTGAATCGAGGGCCACCCTATTGCCATCAACCGGTTGCAAATCCAGACTCCGTGGCTGCTACTGAGAAATTCCTGATGGAAAAACCCAATGACACTTTACCCGGGAATCGAACCCAGGCAATCGCGCTTGCCACCACTAGGCCAACGTGGCAATCATTTTTCTTCCATCTATTTAACAAAAATGGTCAAGTCAACTAGATAATTCGAACCAGCAGTGGACTCGATAAGATAAATTTGACAGTTATTTTCGATGAAATAAGTTTTTGACTCCATAAAAACTAATTTTATCGGGAATAACTGTCAAATTTATCTAATCGAGTCCTCTCGAATCATACGTACTTGCCTGCAGGCTAAGACCACGTCGATTACGGTTTCAGTAGCTTTCTTTGCACCCTAAAATGCTCGGAAAAGTAAGGACACTTTGAAAACTGCAAAAAATCAAGTGTACTATAGTTGAACGCAACAAAGCAATTAAGGCTAGTTTGTCGGATCACCCTGCAATTGAAGATATAAGGAAGTAAAACACATATATAAATTGTTACGCTCACAAATCAATAATTGTTCAAAAGCTCTTGCAAGTGGCAGGCTACCAAAAAACCGGTAGATCAGACATAACATTTAAACACTTCCCAGAAGTTAATGGACCTACAGAGATTTAAACAATTAGTTTACATAATCCCACTAGAAATGATCGACAATTGATTTGGGAGATAAAATCTATATCTTGCGAAACTCTCGATTCACGGTACATAATCGTGATTATAATAGAAGTAAAGAAACGAATCGCACTTGTTCCGATTTCGTAAGTGAAGGAAGGAATGTAACTTGCTGCTTTATGGTTTCATTATATTTCTATCGCTCTATGGGGGGCAAGGGCTATGTTATAAAACTTGAAGAGATTGTCTATGGATTACTTAAGAATTAATGCAATCTCCTTAGTGTTAAATATGTTCTAGTAGTCTGGTATACAACGTTTTGTGGTTTTTATAATGTGGCTTTAGCAACTTAATTTCCTAGATGCATGAAATTTTTGGAGTTAGCTTCCACCATTAATAAATTGAAAATCTATTAAGGTCCATGTTCACCGAAAAGATATCGGTGTGATTAGCTAAAAACAGCTGTCACTGTAACATCTTCCCATACAAAAATGTCTTTGAAACAGCTGTTTTTAGATAATCAGATCGTCATCTTTTTGGTGAACATGGACCTTAGTCCGTCAGTGGGAGTAATGGAAAATAATCGACACGTACTTTTTTGTTTTTTTAGATAGCTGAATATTGACAAAGATAAATTGCATCAAATCTCGGGAGTGGGGCCTAGCGATTTCAGAACGCACTAATATAGTCCGATAGCGCTAGGCAATTTTGATGCCATAAGTTTCAAAAATTCTAAAGTATATTATTTTTTGCCTGTAGATGCAGTCGTACCTACGGAGCTTACTATTGCATTTTGTGTCATATCTGACCATAGCATTTTCAGTAATTCGATGTTTTGTGGTTGAATATTTTTAATCAAATTAAAATTGCCAAAATTGATTTAAAGTTTAAAATAATCATGATATCTTATCTAGGATAGTCTGTGGAGTGTGCAAACCCAGTTTGTGTCATTTTCGTCCAGTGGAAACTGGCAATAGGGTCAGTACGTAAAAACAGTACTAAAAAAAAATTACAGTTTATGAAATAACTATTTTTTTTCTCAGATGGCCAACATAAGCTTATTATACAAATTTGTGCCAAATTAGACCACGGAATTTAAAGTTATTTAACTATTTTGTTTTTCAAGCTACAAAAGCTTCAAAAAAATATTACAATTACATATTCAAGATTTTTAGTTCACATATTAGTTCAAATATTCAAGATCATTAATGCATGTGAAATCAACACTGTAAATTTGTGTCATTTTCATCCACGATATTTAAAATTATTAAGACTCAAAAACTATGGTTTTTTGAGCACCGAAGTTATGGTTTTCTGGGTGACCAATAGCAATAACATATGTACCATTGGAGAGAGCTTTTCAATTACGACTTTTGCTACTTGTATAAGTTTTGCTAATTCGCCGTCCATTCAGAATTATTGACGAAAATGGGCGACTATTTGGACTTCGAATTTAAGATTGTCTATGCAACCAACAGCCATAACAAATACAATATTAGAAAGAGATTTTTAAGGAGAACCTTTGCTTCTTACGACTTTCGCCAAACCTTATTCCGTTTGGAGTTATTAAGCTAAATAGGTAGGTAATGATTTCAGCACCGAAGTTAAGATTTTCGGAGTAACCAACAGAAATAATTTATACCGCTGGAAAGAGCTTTTCAATGACAAATTTTGCTATTTTATATAAATAGCAAAATTTGTCATTGAAAACTTTTGCTAATTCGCAGTCCGTTCAGAGTTTTTGACCTACATAGCTGACTATCTGGACATCAAAGTTAAGATTGTCTAGGCAACCAATAGGCATAACATATACAACATAAGAAATTGATTTTTAAGGAGAACTTTTGCCTCTTACGACTTTTGCGAAATCCCATTACGTTCGGAGTTATTAAGCTAAATAGGTAATGATTTCAGCACCGAAGTTAAGATTTTCGGAGTAACCAACATAAATAATTTACACCGCTGGAGAGAGCTTTTCAACTGCAAATTTTCCTACTTATATAACTTTTGCTAATTCGCAGTCCGTTCAGAGTTTTTGACCTACATAGCTGACTATCTGGACATCAAAGTTAAGATTGTCTAGGCAACAAATAGCCATAATATATACAACATAAGAAAGAGATTTTTAACGAGAACCTTTGCCTCTTTCGACATTGGCAAATCGTATTCCGTTTAGAGTTATTAAGACAATTCGAACGAACGATTGAGCACCGAAGTCAAGATTTTCGGAGTAATCAACAGCAATAACTTACAACGCTAAAGAGAGCTTTTCAGTGACAACTCTCAAAGTTATACATCATTTTTAGTCGTGGGTGTTGGTCGTCAATGTTTTCGATTGCTCGAGGTCTTGGGTGGAAACGGTAAACGGGGCAGTAAGGGCAGCTACATAAAAATGGACATAGGAAACTATCCATAATTTTTCGTAAAATTTTGAATCACAATTACAGATTTTCAAAAATATCTGCAGTAAGCAAAAAAAAAAAAATTATTCCAAACAGTTTTTTGATGTTAATCGATCCTATTTCTAATATTGATCAAAAACTTCTATTGGACCAAACCAGCTTGGAGTTCTAAATAAGTCAGAAATTGCAAAGTTTAAACCAAATTATTATTTTGGATGTTTATTGGTCTTGTTTATGATCAAAAACTCAATCGAAATCATAGCAGGTCCTAAGAAAGAAGGAAGATAAGAGAGAAAGAAGGTTTACAAAACCTTAAAAACAAAATAACATAGTGAAATGATCACGAACTCGCGCGGTACGTAACTTAACGTTATTTGCGATTTCTGACTTTTTAGTACTCCAACCCGATTTGGTCCTGTAGAAGTTTTTGATCAGTATTACAAACAGTATCGAGTAACATCAAAAAAAAAATTGTTTCTAACAAAATATTTGGGAAAAGATTTTGCAATTTTTGACTTTTTAGTACTCCAACCTGGGTTAGTTTAGAAGAACTTTTTGATCAGTATTAGAAACAGGATCGATTGGCATCATTTTTTTTTTGTGTAAAATGGCAGTTGTCTTACTAACTGTACATTTTTTAAAAATCTGTGGATGGGAATCAAAATTTAACGATAAATTATGGATAGTTTCCTAAGACCATTTTCATGTAGTTGCAACGGCTGAGGTAGCTTCCTTTACTGCCCCGTTAACCTTTTTTAGCCCGTATAAGTAGTATTATATAACTTTTACTAATTCGATGTCTGTTCAGAGTTATTGACCTAAATAGCTGACTATTTGAACACCGAAGTTAAGATTGTCTTAGCTACTAATTAGCCATCAGATATACATTATGAGAAAGTAATTTTCAAGGATAACCTTTGCCAGTAACACAAACGTTTAACGTTTACTGGTTTAAAAAAACTAAGAGTGTACCTAGTAAACTATTTTGTAATGATTTGGACATTTTAAAGCTTAAAGAAATCAAACCTGTGTACAAAAAGTAAAAACAAGCTGGAGATGAAACTTGCGAACCATTTTACAGCATTAAAACCATCTTAAGAAATACAAAATGAAAATATCTGTCGAGAGTCTCGAACCAGCGACTCGATGTTCTCAAATCGGTCGCTTACACCGACGAGCCACTTACTACGGTGACAATAAGTGTAAAAAAGCTGTTCTTTTCTTATGACGTTTTGACAATTGACAGGAGTCAAACGGTTCAAGAATACGGACATTACTGCCTTATGTATTTCAACTTCAACCAAAAACAAATGACACGTCAATGACGTCATGCACGAAATGAAAAGGACAGAAATATAGTTCTTGTAGTTCTCACAAACAAAGTTCGAGACATGTCAATTAATTACTTTAATCGATATCATATTTTAACTTACAATTAATGACAGAATTTTTTGGTTTAAATAAACCCCTTTGATGGGACTAAAACTTTTTTTTAATCAAATGAATAAACGCATGCACTTGTTTGTCGCAACATGAACCGAATGGCCGCCCTTCGTGCGAAGAAATTGCAGGTTTCTTTTTCTTTCAAATAATAAGATTGCGTGGATAAAAACGACACATATTATGAATGGTGATTTGTTTTACCATAATAATCAAAAACACGTTAACTCTAAAAACTTGAATTTTCTTTTGTGGATATTATAGAGATTTGTAACAAAAAAAATGAAATATCTATAAATACCGTGGATGAATTCGGCACAAAACAAATTGAACGACAGATATCAGTCCTCTTAATCGCGTAACACCTATTTCACAAATTGTAATATTCTTTTAGATAGATAGATAAAGCTAGTTGGGCGACGTGTTAGGTACTTGTTAATTAGAAGGATTCCCGTGGACGTGGATGACACAAAATGCCTATGTATATCAGTTACTACTTCGTTATTATAATGGAAGTAAAATTTTCAACTATAATTTTCTTTTCGTGTGATAGTGATTAAAAAGACAAATTGCTAAATTTCTCCAAACGCTAGTGCCTAAAATGACACAAATTTATATAGTAGGTCGGGTAAATGGTCCGGAAACTATATGCAAAAAATAAACAACTTTAATATTTTTGAAACCTCAAAACCTAGCGCTACCTGACTAAATAATCGTGATGTCAAAACGCCGTACAGTGTGACGTATTGAGAATTTAAAAAGCATCGTATCAATTTTACGTAACAAAAGAAAAAATAATTAAATATTTGTTGATAATCTCACTGATGACGGACTAATTTGATTTTTTTGTCATCTACCATATTCTGATCAAATCAAATCTTACAGCGACCGTCATCAAAAGGAGCTGTAGGATTAGCCACGAGATTGGCAGCCGTACAGCTGCTATGTGGTTAGCGCCAGCTAGGTTCATGGTCTTGGTTCGTAGCCAAAACAGTGTTTGTATTAACCATCTTCATTGAAGATTAGACAGCCATCGATACTCGTCCTGGATTAATCTTAGAAACATAATTTATAGTTCTAAGAATAATTTCAAGTTCTCTAACAATCCCTTCACCGAACTAAAGAAGTATCTTCAGGAAGTCACGACAAGCCGATTAAAATCACAGATAATAAAAGTAAAGCATTAGTTTTCATTACTCCGTTAATTAGACCACGTCTTTAGAACAATGAGCCGAGAGCGGAACAGCGGTTATCGTAGCCGACAACCAACTGTAAGTAGCACTAGCAACCAATGGTAACCAAGAAACGAACGTTAGTACGATTGTTCTAAGAAATGGTTCGGTTGCTCCATTTCTTGTTCACGATTATAGCGATAACAGTTTTTCATTTTTCTATGGTGTTGACCTGAAAGTGGAAGTTACGGTGGCACAATATTCTTTTGATAGATGTTATAATTGTGATATCGTTTTTATTTGTTTTCGGAGAATTGAGAATGATGGGGCTACATTTGCTGCATCTGGTTATCGTCGCCTTAGAGTGAAAACCTCGGGAATGCATTTTTGCTCAAATTTATT
Source organism: Xestia c-nigrum (assembly GCA_916618015.1). NCBI lineage: Eukaryota > Metazoa > Arthropoda > Insecta > Lepidoptera > Noctuidae > Xestia > Xestia c-nigrum. The sequence goes on from OU745246.1 coordinate 22,566,555, forward strand.
TTATTACGTTTCTAGGAAGACAACCTCGCTACGCACGTCCAAATCTGACTCATTTGTTCATTCAATACTCATAGCGCCACCTATGACAGTAAATGAGAACCTCGTAAATACTCGCATCTATCAGTTTCCCGTGAATACCTTGCAACGATTATCGCAGTTTTTTCTTCCTCCTGAAAAGTTACCTCTTTTACACTTACGAGGTTTTCACTCTAAGGCGTCGTTATGTTTGTGCTAGAAGGTCTTTCATTACCAATAACTTGATTATAACTGGCGGAGTTTCAAATGTGTCTTACTAAGGGGTATCGTATTACCCAGTACTAACTGGGTTGTGGAGGTCAGACAGGTAGTCGCTCCATGTAAAATACTAGTATTCAGCTGCATCCCGTTAAACTGAAAGCCGAACCCAGATAATTACATTCTTTATGTTTGGTATGATTGTATCTAGTCTTTCCTCAACAGTTTTAATGATCAATCTTTACTGCTCCATTTTCAAACCCCATTTTATAGCAAATGTTATTGTAACATCGGACCAATCTCTCAAGCTCAATATTGTTACACTTTACAAGATGTCTATCGGTGAGAGAATGGAACAACACCGTTCTAATCCGACAGGCCTGATTTGAAGACCATTATTTATAAATAATATCCCCGTGTTATACAACGAGCAGAAAGTTGATCCACATTGTCGATCCCTGATATGAAAGAGTTGCAATAACAATTATGTAGCACCTTTCTCTGGAATGATTTTGATTGTGCTGAAGACAATGAGATCAGATATTGAAAGGATTTCTATGTTTGCATTGACGTGCAATGATTGTACCTAATGAATTGTCAACTTATAACAAGGACCTCTTCTTCTTCGTCGTTTTGATAAGCATCGCCTAATTCACCGCTACCCTGATATTAATCACTTTCATGCAATCTAACTGTTGTATCACCTTGTAATATTGCATCTTATTATTTGTACATTTATTCGTTTCTTTGTCAGACTGTGATCCGCTGTCTGTAGCAATTTACTGCTGGACTGGCTGCCTTTCCTCTGGCTCACTAATATTTGTTCATGATCATCATCATACACAGTTCAGTCATCCTCATCTATACTTATAATAAATCTGTAGAGAGGTCAATTCTGTACATGAAATATATTTACAAAATAACTATCGGGGGGTGATTAGTGATCGATACTGATGCCAAAAATGCAATCAGTAAAATTTTTGTCTGTCTGTCTGTCTGTCTGTCTGTCTGTATGTTATTTATAGAAAAAAAAACTACTCGACGGATTTTAACGAAACTTGGTACAATTATTCTACATACTCCTGAGCAGGTAATAGTATACTTTTCATCACGCTACCATTAATAGGAGCAGAGCAGTGAAAGGAAATGTTGGGAAAACGGGAGAAGTTACTTGGTTTTTTTAGCTTCCGTCGCGTGTGCAGCCTTAATGGTTAAAGCTACATAGAAATCATGTATAACGGAAATATTCCACATAAAATTATATAAAAAATATCCCAAGACAGCATATGTCTATCTTTTATAGTTGACTCACAATAACACGTGTAACTCCCGATAGCTTAGCAGTTCGGAGATTTGTTATTATTATATTTGTTTACTCTTACGTTTATAATATTCTCACTCAACCCCAATTTTGAAACTTCACGCGGGCGAAGCCGCTGGCAGAAGCTAGTCCAGCATATTTCCGCAATGGCAACAATGACGGACGACCAACACATCTCTTTCCATTCCCTGGCTGGATGCCTCTCGGTCACAGCTTTACTTCACAATATTTGTAAGTAGTTCTTCATCGTTTTATTGTAACATGAATACGTTGTTACATTTGTCGTTTGTCTGTCGTTTTCTTTCCTCGTTTGATATTTCGAGGTCATGTAGCGGTCTTCCAATTTACATATCGTGTCTTCGGTCCTCTCATGATCCAAATTCGCCACTGATTGTCACGCTGACTTGGGCATTATGGAAAACATAGGAAGTATTCATTTACTTCGTACAATTTGTATGTCAAGTACGGGAAACGCGTTAGTTGCTAATGGGAGGTCAACTAGCAAGTCAACAATCTAATTGCTGATCCAAGTGGCTGACCGACCCGATCAGACAAGAATTCTCTGGTATTAGGTAGAATTCCTTTTATCATCTACCTACGGGGATATATATGTTTACATATGTATATGGGTGACAAGCAAAAAAAGCCACACTGTAAAGGTTGCAAATATGAACCGATTGCTTTCAAACTTGGCCAAAAGATCGAAAAGGTGTTTCGGTAATTGGCAAGCTTTTTCTTTTGCTGTTTATTTGGTCCATTCCCAGGTATCTACGGCAGTGTGGGTTTTTCATCAGTAATTGCTCAAGAGCTACCCCAAGTCTGTCTCGACACATTTTTGATTTGATTTTTATTCACCAGATGTTTTTTTTAGAGAAGAGTTTTGTCAGACACTGTCAGATAGGCAGTTCGATGTTGAACAAAACCAGTCTTGTAAATTGTCAATTTTTTTTTTCTCAGAGTCATGTCTTGTCATTCAACAGAGCTTCGAAGGCAAGAATCTGTGAATATGCGATAAATACGTCGCACATGGCCATTTTATTTCTTCCATCCGTCTTTCAAGTCGACTTGCACTTATCGGTACGTCATCGCACGGCGTGAGACATTTCACGACCATAGACACAGCACCTCATGAATAACCAGTGAGACAAGTTGATCAAATATGTATTTCACGAAGAAATTGATATCATGATTTTTCCATCACGTTTCAGCTCTTAATCCTAAGAAAAATGATTGTTTTTTTGCCTTCTTTTTTCGTATCGATTTAACTTTCCAAATTATACTGTTTGGGCCCAGTAGGTGGCCAATTTGATTGATCTTCTCCTTGTCGTATCGATGTACCTACTCATCGATAACGTACGAACATACAAGAAGATGTATCCTAATGGAAGTATCCTATTAGATGGTTTTGGTAGGTAGGTACATTTATTGCAGGGGTAGTGACGTTATTCAGGTCGTCATGAGTGCAGGTAGTACACCTGGGATAGTCCAGCAGATGGGGCATAGTTCGGTCTGGAGCGCCGCACTCCCACCCGGTGTTGGAGGAACCAAAAATACCACATTTTGCCGGATTATGTTTGCAGCGGCCACAGTCGATTTAGAAATTTCCAAATAGGCCATTGTAGTTCACTGCCTGGTGCCAGGTGTTCCTGGGGCTTCAAGAAGTCGTGAGATTGAGAGTACTTCTCTTGCCATAGCTTGCTTCGTACTGTATATTGGATGGCCTGAGTGGAGCGTAGGAAGCTTTTGCGGCTTTTTAGTCTGCCCGGGGTAATTGTGTGATCGTAGAGGGAAAACGGAAAACGTCGGAAAACGGATTCTTGGTTCTTTTTTCCAGCGCTCACGCGACATTTCTCTCTTATTTGATTGATAAGAAAATAATAAATCTGAAAACTACGAATGATTGAAGAAATCCAAGCTAACATGAGCCACAAATTCTCATAAGTATAAAAATCCGGTGTTTTAATGTCTGCTACAAACATGTTGAATTACTGACTGCCTTATTTACTACGCTAACTCCTTCAACCGATCGTGAGCAAGACGCTCTTCAAAAGAATCATGCACCACCAACCAAACCATTATCCCAAAATAAACTGTATCACTAACTTCACAAGCTCCACATTCCCCTGCACGGTGACGTTTGAAGAAGACACTTGACTGACATTAACATAATGTAAAAGCCTGAATAATTGGCTGGTATGTCGTGTGAGAGTGATTCCATTTCTTGAGAACTGATTAGTTATGTAGATTTCATTAGACATAATTGTGAGACAATTAGTGAAGAGCATGCTGTTATCGGCATGGTGACAGAAAGTATTGTAACACGAGTGGTGTATATCTAACTGTGTGATTGTTATGTGCACTATACGAATGATTGTGTGATGTGATTGTTATGGAAACTATGACGACTCGAATGGCGTAGTGGTAGTGAAGCTGCCTTGCGTTTATAGGGTCCTGGGTTCGATTCCCGGTAGGAGCAAATGTTTGTGTGATGAGCATGGACATTTGTTTCCGAGTCATGGATGTTTATACGAGTATAATAAGTATGTATTTACAAACAAAAAGTATATAATAATAATAATAATAATCATTTTATTATCAGGCAACTAAGACCCATAGACAAAATACACAAAATAACATATAACAACAATATCAAATATACTAATACATAATTTAAACCTTATGAAACTATAACTATACACGTAATGTTGACGGCGTCGTCGGCTATGTAGTATATTAACTATCTGGTGTCCACGACACAAGCCTTGCTTAGTGTGGCACTAAATGGCGCTGTGTGTTAATGTCCAGCGATATTTATTTATTTATTTATTTTATACAAAAAAAAACATTAATCAAGGAGTTCTAACTAAGATTATTATGAATTCATGTCAGGTTTACGCGAACATGTGAGGCTCCACGCCTAACTCTTGGAAGCCCCGCCCCGCCTTATCACACGCCCATCATCATCATTTCAGCCGAGAGACGTCCACTGCTGGACATAGGCCTCCCCTAAGTGTCGCCACATTGACCGGTCTATTGAGACTCGTATTCAGCGGGTATCCCGCAACCTTCACCGGGCTGTCGGTCCACCTAGTGGGAGGCCTTCCAACGCAACGGTTCGCGGTCATCACTCCACAACTTTTCAGCACTTTTCCACTGATACTTAAGTTTAGCAATTCTTCGGGCTACGTCGGTGACCTTAGTTGTGCCTTAGTTATAACAATATATTAATCAAATGGAAATTGCCTAAAAATTGAAAGTATTAAAAATTTAAGAGACTTTAGAGAGTAAGGTACCAAAAAAACTCATTAACAAAAACAAGACCGCTAGGTTAACAAATCCGATCATCCGATGTGCCTGAAGAATATGGGGCGTCATAGTCATACGTAGACCTCCAATAAATGTCTCTAATTTCTTCACCAGCTGTCTACAGTTCAACTCATTCTTATCAATCTAATCTCCTCAGTCGAGAATTCAAGAAATGCTATACTTATTAGTACTATCCTAAAGTCCCCTTTAAATTAACTAGCCTGTCGGTTCAAGTATCTATTTAAACCCGTTACCAATTTACCATATAATTATACTAAGCAGTTTTAAGCTAATCACGTTTCTCTATAAAAATTCTAAACTGTTCTTGTCATGTCTGAAAATTACTTTACAAGCAGAATCGTGCAGACTGCAGTTTAGTTTAAATAAGGACAGTGTTGCCGCCTTTGATCTATCAATCAGCGATTAGGCATGCGCGTGCGCCGCCTACGGCTCTTTGATATGCATCCGTATATTATTATGTTTCAGACATGGTTTCTATATGCTAATAGAATAACGGGCTGAGAGTTTAGACAGAAATAGATCATTGAAAGATGTGAGTGGGTTTAAAAGTGTTGTGATGACATTTGACTTCCGTAGCAAATAATAATATCTGGAGTTTGTTGATAATATTAAAATACAAACAGAACTGCCTTTTTGTCTAGTTTGCAATTGGGCAACAAAATAAATAAATAAATAAAATTCGTTTAATTCAGATAAGAGTGATCCATATTTTGTTAGTATTACACTCATCTCAAAAGGTTATATCAAAAACAATAAAATACTGTACTATGTTATGTTGTCATATTGCAAAGGATTCTCTAAAAATATAACTTTATATAGATGCGCTTTCAAAACGGTAGACGACATTTTTTTTTTATCAATCTCTATATTGAAGACGATATTTCAAATATTCAGCTGTGTCTGATTAGACTGAAACCTGTCCCTCGAGGCCAGGTTGCTAATGATGAATGGGAACTATATTTTTTGTCACCAAAATTTATATTTGTCATCAAGTTGTATCACCTAATAAATAGATCTATCGCCACGAAATATTTTCGTTCTCAGATAAACAAAGAGTGTCCCCAGGTATGAATTACCAAATTATTGTTAATATTATGTGTAAAGTATGAGATGGATTACCAATAAAATTGTAGTGCATTACATGAATATAAACTTCGTTCTTATAATAATAGTTTTATTACTTAAATAATAGCTTGGTGCTCAGAATGGTAGATCTGTCACCAAATAAATCGATTAATCGATCCCTGACTGCGACTCCTTTTTATTTGTTATTTTGTCACCAATACATTAGTTACATTTCATTTCGTTCAGTTATTAAAATAATGTATTCGTTACCAATTTAATACATCAGTTTATAATTTTAATGAAAATATGTTCAAAGGGAAGAGGAAGGGAAGGGAGACAAATTGGCGCGCTTTCGGGCCTCAACGAATGGGTTGTAGGTTGGTTGTAGGTACGATCATACGATGCGCTGCGCGGGCAGCGAGATGCAAGTTTACTTCATTCGCGACGATTACGTTCATTGTTGTGGGTGCATTTTATTATCGTTGTGGATAATTTGTTGTTTTAGTTAATTTCTTAACTGTTTATTTTGGATTATGGCATCAAGTAGTGGTGAAGGTAATGCAATTCATTCAAAAAGTTTATCGTCGTTCGTCGAGCAATCATTTGTGGAGAAAGTGCCGATATTGGAGTCTGGTGAGGAAAATACAGACACTGATGAAAGCACCATACCAAAGAAGAAACGGTCGCAAAACAAGGTTTGGATTTTCGTAAAAAAAATTGAAAACAAACACAGTGCTGAGGAGTACGTAAAGGCTGAAAAAACTTGGTCTTTTCTACGAACGCATGATATAGAGGAAGGGAGAAAAAAGTACTTTAGATGCAATAAAGTGGTCCGGAAGGGACCACAATGTTCAGCTCAGTTGTATTTACTCATGTATTCATTCTCGGATGAAGTGTTGTTGTTTCGGACAGATTCTGATCATGACCACGATTCGAAAACGCTCGCTTGTTATGGGCTTAGTGACAGAGTAAAGGAAGAAATAAACAAGTTATACGACTTACATCTCAAACCAAAAGCCATACTTGCAAATTTAGCTAAAATTGATGGTATTAAAGTGCCAAAAATGTCCCAACTAAGGACTTATTTAATTGACAGACGCCGTAGTAAATATGGACAGCCCACGATCAGCCTAGGCGAATTGAAAGCTTGGCTAAGGTCTCATTCGCCGATTCCTGACAACGAACATGAAGTTTATGTTATTGGGTATGAAGTGATTGAAGATACTAGTTCATCGCGCTTTAGATTTGTACTATCAACAAAATATTTGCTGCAAAAAGCACGTGACGTAAAAGTTTTTCATGCTGATGCTACATACAAGTTGGTATGGCAAGGATTTCCCGTTCTCGTCGTTGGAAGTACAGACAAAAACAAAAGATTTCATCCATTCGGGCTTGGGGTTGCAACTAATGAGGAAAAAGAAGACTTTAAGTTGTTGTTTGATGCCATCAAGATTAATATCTTTAAGTTGTACTCGCAAGAATTGAAACCTGAAGTTCTAGTCTGTGATGCAGCGAAAGCAATACAAAATGCATTTATAGAGGTATTTGGTAAAGATGTCACAATTCGTATGTGTTGGGCACATGCTAAAAAAAAAATTCAAGCTCATGTAGAGAAAGATACGCGAAAAAATTTTCACAAAGATTTAGCTAGCTAGCTTCGAGTTAGGTTCAAAAGCATTCTTGAAGAAATGGGAGAATGAGACAACTTTTGTCCATTATTTTAAGGAGCAATGGCTCATACAAAACCGGCACTGGTACTTGGGTGCTCACATGGGTTCACCAGCGACTAATAATGCATTAGATTCACATAACCGAGTAATCAAAGATGAATACACGCTCCGTGAACGTTTGCCACTGTCTCGTTTCTTGACAGTTGCCTCAGAGTTTGTAAATGGATGGTCATTAGCTGTCGATGAAGTATTTGCGACATTACCAACTATGACTCTGAAAGACTGGAAAGAAGCCTACCAATGGGCGAAGTTGCCTAAAGAAGTAATACTGACGAATAGTGACGATACTTTTAAACATTACGAAGTACCTGCTGGGAAGGCAGACAAAATACAAAACTTTGAAAATGCATGGACTGATTTTGATGACTACAAAGTTCAATGGTTCAGCAAATGGAGAGTGGATCTACCGCACAATATTGATTGGATACATGGAAAATGCAACTGCCCTGCGTTTTACAAAAATTATAAGTGCAAGCATATTATCGGATTAGCCATACGCTTAAAGCTGGCCAACCCCCCACCAGAAGCAAAAAATTTACTTATCGGCCAGAAAAGAAAAAGGGGGCGCCCTTATACTACCTGTGGAAATTAAGACCCTTGGGCTCCCCCAAGGGTCTTAATTTCCAGGCCACACACATGGCCAGTTAAGTAGTAGACTCTTTTGGTTGAAAGGATGATGACGACCACCCTACATTTTTAGACCTTCATGAAATTTTCTAGTGATACCTATACTTAATATATGATTTATTGGTGATCTCTTTAAATTAGTTTGCTTAAATACTCTTAGGACAAACCTATTCTAATACATACAAAACCATTTATTTGGTACTTGACCCCATATCTCCATGATTTTCGGTAATTTATTGTGGAATTGATTTTATATTGTTTGGTGACTACATTTTGGTGACAAATCTACTATTTTGAGGGCAAACCCTATTATTTAAGAAACACAAAATGAATTAAATTGGTGACAGCTTAAATCATACCCATGATGAATTAATTCCATCACCCAAAAGTCTAACAAGAATAGATATAAAATTAGTGAAAGATAACATAGTGTGTGATAGTTCAAGAATCTGTGGAAGAATAGAAGAAGGAAACGTGACGACATGACCAAGCGAAATAGCAGAGCAGGAGATGATTATGATGAAGTCTAGACAAGGAATGGTTCTACAATATCAGGCAGCACAGTTCAATCAAAATCTCCAGTTCTCCCGTTCTTACCTCATCCATCAAATACCAACTTTACAGCCTACTAAATTATTGTTACAGATTTATGATTCGCACTGGTAAGCAATAAATTATGTTGGTATATGTTGTAACGGTGATGTAATGGAGTCAGTGGAGTAAATTCTGTGCGTGCATCTCCGATAAGATAGGGATCATGTTGAAACAACGGGTAACGGGTGAGAGTGGTGTTGAGGCATCACATGACGCCGGATAGGGCTGTCGATTTGTGGTGATGGAGACCGTTTTGGTAGTGATGCTCTAGTTGAAGAATCTTTTTAAAAAGTGAGAATGATGTAGGAACAAATGCGGTGGTGTAATTTAGTTAAGGGCAATAAGTGGATGCTGTTTGATACAGCAGTAAGTTGTAAGTAGATTAAATTGAAGAAAGAATAAATGAGATGTTTTGTAATTTAAAGAGAGAATTTCCCAAATAACTTTTCTTGACAGCTTTATATGCTCTGTTACTAGAAAACATAAATACATTTTTCTCATTTTGTGTGTTTAGTGCCTTTCTAACATGATGTCAGAGGTTTTGTGTCGCCCATGGTTCTTCGATCCTACTTGGCTTTTACATGCCGTGCCGTCGAGAAATATGTCTTAGGCATGCTGTTTTGGCTACCTCGAGGTGTATTCTTTTACCGAAGCATGTAATATAATAATTATGCAATACGCACATGCATTGAAAAATAAAAAGTCCATTTCTTTGGTTCAAACCACGATGGTCACACTACTAAGCTAAACTTGGTCATCTACATACCAAGAGGCTAAACCAAAATAAGAAAGCCTAATAGATGCTCCGAAACTGCCAACCCTGTAGCACAACCGATAACGTTGTTAATGGCGTCTGGAGGATGTGTATAGCTGAATTCCTAATTATGGTTAAGAGCACCCTGCCCGACCTGCGCCGGCGCAGTGGGCGTTTACAAGCGCCATTTTGGTATCACTCGCCTTTATTTTTACGTGTTCATCGTGTGTGTGCGAATCGCTAACTTTAAATGTGCTAGTAGACAGTGGTTTAAACATGGCGGTGTGAGTAATACCGAACTTAACAGTTTAAAAGGAAAAGTTGAGAAAAAAATAGTTTTGAGTGTTGACCCGTTTCTGCCTATCTTAGGCAAAAAGGCAAACTTTTGAGTAGGAAGCGCCTAAGTTTAACAAGACGATAAAACAATGAGAGAAAGCAGTGTTTTCTTGTATGGAATCAGAAGAATTGTGTTAACTGCCGACAAAACTTGGTTTGCTGAAGGTGTGTCTGATTGAGTCAGCGTTTGTTCTGAGGTCTGTAAAGAATTTCTACATAATGTATTTTCGAGGAAAGTATGTTCCAGCCCCCGTATTCACAACGCTTCAATTCGCTTCCGATTCGAGAAGTCGTATGTCTATCTCGGTGGTTTTCGTAACGCCAAAAGAAGACAGATATACGAGTTGTCGAATCGGAAACGAGTGGAACGTTTGTGAATACGGGTTCAGATATTTGTTTACCTTTCGTCGCTAACACGTATCGCCACCGACGATTCAAAAAGAAAAAAAAATGTTCTGACGATTAACGACCTCGATGGAAAGAAACTCCATTTGTTTACTAAACACTTTTCTAACATGAGTACGATGTATTCAACCGAGTTGGCACGCAATCGGTTCGTACTTGCTGGCTTTCTATTCGACTAATCATAGTAGACAGTGTTGGCAACACCCTGTGAATCATACCACAAACATTTTTGCATAACATTCAACAGCTACGTCAACAACAATCCCAGTTGCTGGTGTCAATCGAGTGCAATGATCCCTTAGAATCGTGTATTCGATATGTTACCGTAAAATTGTGAACCCGTTAGATTGTAATGTAACTAGCGCGATTGTAAACTCTCGATAGATTGTCAACTGCTTACAATTTAACACATTATTTTTCGGTAGATTGTAATATATCGAATTGTTACCGTAAAATTATGAAAGGTATGCGACGGAACTCAACTCGCGCGCTGTGTAGGGGCAAGGAGGGAGGGTAGGTCCCCCTTCCCCCTGGAACCACTCCCATGAAAAGATTAATGCACCATTCCTGAGAAAAACCGATTAATGTAACCTAATCTCAAAACACTTTATATTCCCCTAAAAAGCGTAGTCGACTGCGAGGCTCCTATTTCTGTCTGCAGGGTTTCAAGGAACCTAACTAACCTAACGTCGGGGTGCCCTAAGTCCCGATTATGGGGGCAGAGATACTTCCGTCGCATACATTTCACAATATTACGGTTTCACTTCGATAGATTACAATCTATCGAAATATATTGCGTTATACTGTAAGCAGTATGTTCGTTTGTCAATCTTTCGAGAGTTTACAATCTCGCTAGATAGATTACAATCTAACGGCTTTTACAACTTCACGGTGACAGATACAAGGTATCGAGTTGCGCTAATGTGTCGATTCTCTGTACAATACACGTGGTCTGTTAAACTATCGGAAAATGACATTTTTTTCCAATCAATCCTACATCTATTGCTTTTGCGATAAAGTTGAAAATCTATTAAAGCTTCACAGACTGCAGTAGTTTGATCTGCTGCCGTCTGAACGTTGACAATCGATTCTGAGAGTTTGCGCTATCGGATTGCGGTTTTTGCGGAGTTTGCGCTATCGCTATATGATTTTGATTTGGACGTGTTATTAGTGAAATGCCAACTTATATGGCAAGATGTATCGATTAGTAGCGCTGTTACACCTACAGGTGACACTATTCGTGATAATCATGTAGATGACATCATTAGTAAAGATAATCGTCGTTATGTAGTATGATATCAGACCTGAACTTGATGGTTGTTTTTTTTAAATAGGAATAGATCAATGTCTTGTTGGTATGTCTTCAGAGTTCAGACATCAACTGATACGAGTACATCACATCATGACTATTATGGTTTCTTCCGAGAGTTCTTTTTCAATCCTAGCTCCTCCTGTATGCGTTGGTAGAGTGGCTGCAATAGCTCGATTTACACTACAATACAATCCTGAAGCATTTTTCATATTCTTCCCCAGCTTACTGTTAGCACAGGATCCCCTTAGGAACGACTTTCACCCATTTGACAACCAGGTAAAAATTCATTTTAACTAATAAAATATGTTTTGTGAACGTGTTACAATAGGGTTGCCGCAAAACATAATGGTCATGTCAAAGCCTGGCTACCGTTATCTATGACTAGATTTTCACGGGCAACCCTATACTACTCTACTCGCAATAAAATTACCTACATTTTAACATATAAGATGAGTGCAGTTACCAATAATAGTAGATTGTATCATAAGGGAGCAAAATAATATTTTTACGGCGAGGGCGCTTTTTTGAATCCAGAGCGAAGTGAGGGATTCTAGAGTAGAATCCCGAGCGTAGCGAGGGATTCTTTAGTAGAATCCTGAACGTAGCGAGGGATTCAAAGTACGTCGCCCGAGCCAAAAATATATTTTGCGCCCGAGTGATACACTCTACTTTTCATCACCCACTATGAGAAAATAAAAGGCGCCTCATATTTTATTGTAATATTGATATTTAATGAAACAGAGTAACAACTAAATTGAAATTAAGTAGTATCTAATAATAAAACAACTAAAAACTTATATTTACATTTGAGACATTTTCACAATTTTGAAAATTAATTGTTACAGTTTTATTAGGAATAGAGATTGTTGTAGATTTAATTTTATTCTGCGTGTTTGAAATAATGTCAGAATGTGGCTCATTTTGAGGAAAATGTGACGGTGAATCTCTTTGTTTGGATGTAGATGGGCGCGGCGACAGTGGCATGGATGGATTAACTGAAGGTTGCAATTTAATGTTTTCCACGATGCGTTCACATGTTTTCGCCTTGTTCTCAATGGAATCTTCTATATATCCCTCTGCTACAGCACTCGACTTCCATCCTCCATGTCGCTTGAGAACAGTTAAGTCCGCTCCAGAATCTGCCAACAGGGTAGCAGAAGTGTGACGAAAACAATGTCCTGTATATAGCTTGATATCTGGTAACTTCAAATAAGTAGCGATTTCTTGTGGCATGTAAGAAATTTTATTTTTTCCCATAACTTTATATATATTATACGTTTGAAGCACTTGCCATTTTGATAACGGATGAAAAACCGATTGGTCTTTATATCAGCAGGACGCAGGTCCAGGTATTTCTGTACAATAGTTTTGTATTCTCCTCGGATTACGAAGGATCGGTCAATTTTTGTTTTTGTGTCTGTCAGCTTTACTAACAGTAAATTATCCGAGTGATTTTCGACATCATCAACAGTTATTTTTAAAAGTTCATTGCCACGACAAGCTCCATGTACTCCGAAAATTAAAGCCACCTGTAACAAAACCGAATGTGAATAAGACAAGTACCTATCTATCGAAGTACAGGTTACAATAAAATGCGCATTTTAAAACACTGGTTATACTTTACTAATCCACCATATATACATACATAGTTACTTACTTTTACGGCAAGAAAGATGTTGTCGGGTGCCTCATTAAGGAAAGTCTCCACGTTTTTGACTGAGAACACTTTGGATTTTTTAGGTTTAAATCCATCAGACATCCTCTTCAGATACGCTATTAATTTCGAATATGTGTCCAGTTTTACGTCGTTATTAGAACTGACTGTTGATTTTAGCATTGAGTAGGTACTCCAAAGTGTGGAAGGTTGTTTAGTTTTGGCTAAGTACTGGAAGTAGGCCAAAAACACAGATTCTGAAAAATTCTTGGCGCCTCTTGAATTTCTCCATTCAATAAAATTACCATAAGCTTTCATATATTTCTCCCGGGATTTTGCAGGTAGTAGATTATCCATCACATTTCTTGCGTCAGTTCTAATACTATCAGGAGTTAATTCTATACTTTCACTGTCACTTGAAGAACTCATTTTTCAAAACAAAATCATGAATTTCTATCAATCCGTGAAAATTGACGAAAACGCGGGCTATAGTTCGCGCGTTTTTAATTTTATTTCTTTTTTTTTTTGTATTCAGCCGGCGCGCGGCGCTACTATGGGCCGTCGCACCAGCCAGTCTTTATTCAAACAATATTTGCGTTCGATTTCTTGGGCGCTGAACACAAGATGTTCCAAATTCAAAAAGTGCGCGGCAAAGATAATTGCGGCGCACTTATAAAGAGGATTAAAAACTCATTACTGCCCGCTAAAAGTTTCTTATAGAAAACACCACCTTTGGGTGCACTTAAAGGCGAACCAAGTCGTCTTTTTCGAATAGATGGGATGAAAATATATTTGTACTTAATAATTTGTTTGTACGCGGCTACCCAGGGACCAGAAAAAGGTAAGCAACCTGTCAACAGCATATAGCGAATGTTGTATACTTTCGATTAGACTATGACTCGTTTGGTAACCAAGTCGGTGAAAGAAAAAAAAACATTTTTTTTAATAATTTTATATAATAATAATAGCCATGACCATTTTTTTTGCACACTATGTTGTAAATTCGAGATTAAACGAACAAAACCATTTATAGTTTTAAATTAAAGTTGTATAACATTTCATAATCACCAACCAATTAAATAACTCCGGATTACAAACACATTCCCATACAAAAAAAGCGGTTGATACCGCGACGAGGTACCAGGGTGGCAGACAATGGGCAGCGGCTGCGAGCTCTTCCTGCGACTGTGTGACGCGGGAACAATGCCCATTGTACCGTCCATGTTACCATTTCACCGGTAATTACGTGCTACTACACTCTCATACACGACACATACGTATACAGTAACAGCAGTGAGTGACCTCTGATAATGAAAATAGTTTTGAGTTAAATCTGTAAATATTTTTGTAAGATTGATGCAATCAGGTACCTACTACCTACGCTGCATGAGTACAACAAAGAATATGAAGACACGTAGTTGACTATTACGCTAGAGTTTTCAGTAGTTGCATGGACTGTGGTCTTTCATTAATCATATCCAACATCAACATACCTTTGCATCCTGAATCCTAGAGTGTGAATTTAAATTGAATGGCTACAGAGTTCAATATTAGATAATCCATTAAAATTTTAGTGCTTTTATCAATTATAGAACAAAAAAATAAAGAAGTTGTGGCTCGTACCTAACCCATAGGGCCACAGACGCTCTGTCGCTGTTTATAATTTTTTTGCACCCGGCTGAAGGCCTGACACTCAAAGCACCCCACAGAGTAGCCCGGAAACAGAAGTCAGCGGGACTCCATGTCGAAAAAAAAAACATTCGATTCAACGAAATTGTTTTACTTATCTTTAAACTTGAAGCGAAAGGAAACTATGCAACCGATCATTTCGTTTTACTAAAAGTTGCAGTGGCATTACTAGGCGATCATACAATCGAGTAGTGTCGTACTTTCAAACAATGCATACAGTGACATGTATCGCCTTTCACACACTAATTACGATACTTAGCCGCTGCATTGTGCTGCGCTCCTAGTCATTCTGAAAAGAAAGTTTACCTTTATTCTTTCTCTTGTTTTGAACTCAATAAAGGTAGGTATTTGTACTTTGTGACATTTCTTACTTTCTAGTTAGTAAGATAAGTACATGTGTTGGCCTTAATTTATTGGGCCAAATAACACAAACATATGCACAAAAGCTGGTAAATCTCTCCGGCATTAATGAAGGGCCCTCAATATAACTAAGTAGGTACTACATAGACATTTTATCATATTGTTGCTCACGCTTTCTTCTCATGTAAATTACAAGACCACTACCTATAAGCCATTCAGTGATTCCTCTAATGATGATGGCCTATCGTTGTCTCAATAAACTCAGCCTATTGAAGATCACTATTGGACACAGACCTCACCTAAGAAGAAAGCTCTGTCCTCTGCCATAGATACAGTTGAAATCAATCCATTTAAGGTTGTCAATCAGTTACTGCCTCATTCGTCTATAGGTCGCAAGCGCAATGCACGAGGTCCTGGCTTAGATTCCCAAGTCCCAAAGAGTTATTGGGTCTTCATATCAGGAACTTCCCAGTAGTAGTCACGGAATCTGGATCTATGCCCCCGGCTCAGGTAACAGTCTTGCAGTTCTCTATCACAAGGACTTAAAAATATTGGTTCACGTTTCGCTAAGAGAGATTTCGCACCACATCCGATCCGAATCTGATCCGAACCCGGTCCGGAGTAATCGTAGAACTATTTCTATGGTAGTTTACGCACTAGATCTGGCGTCCGACATCCAATTTTATATTCTAGTGTATTTTCAGTCGGATCGGACGTAGTGCGAAACCGCTCTAACGCTGCGTTCCCACTTTGTGGTGACGACAGATAATCGCGTAAGTGTCTTGGCTTGTGTATTCAAATGGAGGTGTTCACTTAAAGGGCGGCGCGATGAACATTACTTGTCGTCTACGACTTTATCCAACTATAAACCAACGACAAATTAATCATCACGACATAGTAGGAACGCGAACCCTTCAGAGCTCCCCATCCCTGGTTGACGCTACGCCGGTGTCCTCTCCAGGACTCGTTTGATTAAGCTTGCTTACTCTGCCGATCTCCAGTCTACCTCCTGATGGGAACAAGCATAATGTCTTACTTTGCGTGAGCACCATATCAAAACTGTCCTCTTTCCGCATCAGATTTTTCTCTCAGAACAGATAATATCGTCAAATTGTTAGTATGAAGACTATATAATTGACACCTGAGAATTACTTTGAATTCTATCTTGTTTCTAATCTGATTCCCATAATGATGTGATATTAATATAATAATTTTAATTAGGATAATGACTAGGTAACCACCATCTACTACTGTCTATTTGACGTTCACGCTGAGGAAGGCGTGGACAGAAGCTTTTATATTCCGGGAAATCATCTAACTGGTTGCAGCTGAGTATAAAATTTACATTTAAGGAAATATCGGGTAATTTTATAGCATTGACACTATTGCTCTGGTTTACGGGAATGAAAACTGCTCTCATCATCATCATCATCATCGTCATCATTATTATATTGTAGTTATAATTTTACTTACTAGCACTAATTATATGATTGTTTAAGAAATAACACAACTGCACCTAAATGTACACTCTTGTAATATCTACTTTTTAAATAAATTATTCTTATTCTTATTCTTATCATTTCAGCTTAAAGACGCCCACAGCTAGACATAGGCCTCCCTCAAGTGTCCCCACATTGACCGAAGTCTATAATTTATTTTTTAATTCTTTTAAGGTTCATGTTCTGATAATGCACAACCAGTACAATTATGTATATATAATTGGTAGTTCCGTAATTAAACTATCACTACTACTAATCCTTGTTACTAACATCAGTGTTTTTATTTCGAATCCAAAACCAATGTTATCGCCGGAATCGTAATAACAGCAATGTGCCTGTTTCCATCATAGACGGGGTTCTCCACCGAGAAAAGATCCGGACTTTCGATTATAACTGGGAACTTTTCTATCGTTTAAATTAATTTGTGATTTTATTACAATTTATTTTATCATACAATAAAATAACTTTCGACTGCATCACTCACACTCACTTGTAGAAACTCCTTCCGTTTTCACATGCATAGGTATTATCAGCCTATATTGCTCCCACTGCTGGAACAGACGGCCTCATCTCTATGAGAGAGAATGGACTATAATCCACCACGCGGGCCCAGTGCGGATTAGTAGGTGTCACATGTCTTCGATTTTTTTCGTTCTTGGATACGTTTCATCACGATGTTTTCTTTCACCGTTTTAAAGAGCAGTGGTGATGAAAAGTAATGCGCCTGCCTGGGTTAGAACCCACGACTTATATTCGTAAGTCGGGGCCGCCACCACTGGGTCACCGTTGCTCTCCGTTTCCACACTGAGCTAAAATTCCGGACGTGAGCAACCCTATAATCGTGAGTCCGTTCCAGTTGCATCACACCGACACACGACACAATCAGGAAGCGATCGCAACTCGGTCGCCGTCGATTGTGATTTACGACTGGTTGTCACGGGTCATTGGGAACTAACAATGAATGGGGCAAAAGCTATGGAGCCTCGCAGTGGGTGAAGTCAGTGGGACAATGTACCGCCGCTTTTTAAATGGGTTGCTAGGTTTCTGGAGGTCCGGTGGAAGTGGAATGACTTCGACGAAAACTGTGCATTGGTATACAATTCAACATAACATCAAGTCAGTAATTCCTGAAGGGTCGAGCAGGGGTGTGACTGTAGGTCTTCTTTATCGCGTGGTTAGTGCCTCACCTGGTGTATATGTCACCGTAAAATTGTCAAACACGTTATATTGTAATCTCTCTAGCGATATTGTAAACTCTCGAAATATTATCGAACGAACATACGGAAGTATCTCTGCCCCCATGACCGGGATTTGGGGCCTTTAAACCCTGCACTCGGAAATAGGGGAGCGGGAGCGCGAAGCGGGGCTCCGTCGACTACGCTTTTTAGGGGAATATAAAGTGTTTTAAGGTTAGGTTATATTAATCGGTATTTCTCAGGAATGGTACATTATCTTTTCATGAGAGTGGTACCACTGGGCAAGGGGGAGTCCTTCCCTCCACACCGTGTGAGTTGACTACCATCGCATGCATTTCACGAAACTTAATGCGTTTTATTGTAAGCAGTATGTTCGTTTTACAATATTTCGAGAGTTTACAATATCGCTAGAGATATTACAATATAACGTGTTTGAAAATTTTACGGTGACATATATAGTATTTATTTTCTAAATAGTCCATTGATTAAAAGGGGCCTTAGTTAGATGCGTCAGTTATTTTCAGCTTTTTCGTATTATTACAAAGAAAACCATATGAATAAAAAAGAATTTCACTGAGAAAATCGAAATACACCATACAAATATTAATTCGAAATGAAGACTTCGAACGCAATTTTCTCCGGCTATTCATGTAGCATACATAGATGAACAGTATACAGGTACCACTATGGATACCATCGACCGGTCAGCTTTGCTACGACCTACGACCTTTGGCTTAAAATAACTGCGTATGGTACGTTATAGATACCGTTAGCTTCATATTAATTTCCAAAGTCGTTGCAACAGCTGATACTGCAAAGATAATCATATTCATGAAGTACCCAAGTTCTTAATATTTAGCTTATCGCGATATCTTTCTGAAAACTTCAGACATCATTCGATGTATCAGATAAAGATAAGCTAAGCTGATAAAACTGAACACTTCATAACAAACTGCAACATATCTCAAAATATGGATAGCCTTTTAATTTGGAAAATAAATAAATATAAGAAATGAATCAATTTCAAAACCAAAATACACAGTGATATCATTTTAGTGTTAATAACAAAGATTGAGGCTCAAAGCCAAAGGCATGGCCGGATCTATATGTATATAAATATCTAATGAGTATTCTATAATGTGTGAAAATCTCACAATGGGCTTTAAGCTAGGGTTCATTTACGAACCCCTGTGTAGGGCACAGCTGAAACAATTACTGAACTAAACTAAATTATACAACGTTCCAAATAAAATTATTACTTAAACAATTACTAAACTAAACTAAATTATACAATTCATTATATCTATTAATTGATCGTAGACCTGAGTCAGACTGCCAGTCTAACGAAGAGAAGCCGTAATGGCGTAAATACTCGAATCTGATCAAAAAAGGGATGGCGGATAGCAGGTAAAAAATTTCCAAGATCGCATCTGCGCACTGCCAGATATAACTTCGAAAGTTATTATAAAAGCCATCATATGCCCACAACATAACCCAACCTATCACTGAGCCAGACAGCCCATCTGACCTAGTGGAGCACGACGCCCATACGACAGGCAATCCATGCCATTTGCGTGCCGTATTGCGCGTGCACATGACGTGTGACGAATTCTGACATGTTGCATGTGCCGAGCCAATCAGTACCTGACCTCTTGGAAGAAGATGTAGGCTGCAGTGGCTTCTTTACAATTGGGCATGGCATGATTTTTAAAGGAGGTTGTCTACCAAAATAGATAAATCTCTTGTAAAGGCTCTAAGACCGCTGAAGGTCGACCAACTTCAACTGGGGGACTAATCTCAAATATTATTCCAAAAGTGATGTAAAGTTGGCGGAGTTTTGGTTGAGCACTTTCGGATTCCCAACAGTTCTTGACCTATCATCTAACTGATAGGATCCTGCACTTTTCTATCATGTGGTTAGTGTCTTATCTGGTGTCAGAGCTTTATGGCGCCCACGGACCTCAAGCTTTACATGCCGTCGATAAATATCTCTCAGGAGGCATGCTGTTTTCCTCACGATGTTTTCCTTCACCGAAACAACAATCATCATCAGCCTACTAATTGTTCCCACACACAGGGGCACACAGGCCTTGTACGATAGGCACTTACATTCTTATTCTTATTCTTTATTGCACACAAAAAAAACAACAAAAATACATATAACTTGCAATAATATAGCTTACGAGTATGTACAAAGGCGAGCTTAACCCAGAGTTGGGTTTTCTTACAGCAAACTTAATTTTGAAAGCGAGATTTGCAAAAGAGGATATACTTACGTATGTGCATTTACATTGCATTCTAAATTAAACTTAAAAAAAAACTACATTCATACAATAACATATATGTAATACATACAGCATGGATATATATTATACATACCTACAAAATCGACAAATTAAAAAAGATAAATAAACATCTATAAAACATCTGAAAATTCAGGAGTGCGTGACTTGGGAACACCTCAGATACAGGACTGCGTACCTAGTTTAGGAGCCCGGAAAGCTGACAATAATTTTAAACTTGGTAGTTCAGCCCACTGTCTCCATAAAATATGTACTGTGTTCTCTTTTAATGTACTAATAAACTAAACTAAACGATATGCCCACATTAACTATGAAACTGTTTACATTAACATTCCTTTTCAAAAGTCTCAGTTTCACAACGTTCTACTTAGCTAATTAGACCACCATCTTGATTCTAGCATGCGTTTGCGCAAGTGGGTGACAAACTGTCCCCAATCTGTGTGGATGGTGCAACCATGGTTTATTGAGGCATTAAGATACCCTAAATATATTTATTTACATGGAATAGTTTTACGGATTTCATGAGGCAGTCGAAATAAATGTTATAGACGAAACGTATCATCACGCCCGTAATCTCCGGAAATTTAGGCAGAGGTCTCTACACATTTTGCCAGTTATGCATGTAATAGGGATCGAGCCTATTGCCATCAACCGGGCACAAATCGAGATGTGGCTGTTACTGAGAAATTTCTAATGGATAAACCCAATAACATTTTAACCGACCCGGGAGTCAAAACCAGGACGTCATGCTCAGCAGTCTTGCTTGAGACCACTAGACCAACGAGGCAGTCTTTTAAATACTTAGAGTTAAAAGCTAAAAGTAAAATACTGCTAGTATCTGGTTAAAAGATTCAGAATATTTTCAATATCCGGTATATTCCCGCTGACACCACCGGTCGTCGGCGCGTCGGCGGGAAATGATTAAAATAATTAAAAAAAAAACCTATTAAACCCCACCAGTGAGACGAACCAGTGGGGTCAATTGGAATACACCGGAGGGGGTGGAGAAGGGTGGTGTATGCGGAGCAAGGGTGCAAAAGGGAGTATTAGACTTGTACTGACTAAAATCCGTCCATGTTCCTTCTTGGCCCTTTGTGTTCCAGGGCCACGGTATTTCTTTCGAACATTCCCGCAGCCCATCGATTTGTTACCCTTCCAAATATTTATGAGGGAAGTTAGTTTCCATTGTCGATTAAAATTGCGAAAAGTTATGGATGGCATTTTCACATTTGCAATGTGAAAACACAAACACATTAAAATCGATTTGGACATAGTGTCTGCATTTACTTCTGGATAATTCTACAAAGTTTGTGATGGATTACCCGTTATTACGTATAGGTAGCTCTAATCTAGAAGCACATGATTCATAATTTTAATATCTAAACACATTATAGTGGCATTAGCTACCTACAGCTAGATTAGGTAGCTCGGTATATTGTGTTAGTTCTAGCGAGAGCGAAGCGGTATCAAGATTTCTCAACTTTTTTGTCGTAAGCAATGCACGCTTTTCTTTTGTGAAAGAAAATCACGTAATAAACGTCTTCTATAAATAAGATTTCTAAGAAATTCAAGAAGGTTTTTATTGCCTTCTGTTTCCTTTTGATATTTTGAAATGGAAAGGCAGCTGGAAAGGGCTGGATAAGATGAGAAATCAATTGGTGTCTTTACTTTTCTCTGCGGTTTGCATTTGAATGCGAAAATTCAGGCCACTCAGGGAGTTGACAGACGATGAGGTTTACAAAGACCTACTTTTTCAAGACTGTTACAATTTATTACAGTGAACAGAAATTTTCGGAATCGAATCAGTATTTCCGAAGACTATCCCATGCATGCAAACTTACAAACTTTACTTCTTTGTAATATTAAGTATAGATATAGGTAACTATACCATCTTTAAGCACAAGTGTTGAAAACAGTCATCACAGAGTTCAAAGTAGCCCACCGAATGAGACAGAGTATTCACGAAAGCGATCGCCTAACTGCATCATTCAATAGGCATAAGGCACCTGTAGAAATGAGATCATCGATAAAAACAGCAGATGATTGAAATTTACAAACGGCCGTCGATCACGACATCACGAGAACTCGATAAGATATAGAAATTATGTTTTAAGGACACTCAACTGGATTATTCGCTGAATTGTTTATTTCCAATTCGAATCGTACGGGACTCTGTTGATGGGATTAGTATTGGGCTATTTTACTAGCTGGTCCGAAGGTGATGGGATTCGTGATATACGGTAAATAGTAGGTACGAAGGCCACAGCATTCCTTTAAAACATAACTGCACATTAGATTCGACCAAATTAGCATTTATGCCCCCTGTATTCACAACGCTTCGATTCGCTTCCGATTCTTGAAGTCGTATGTCTATCTCGGTCGTTTTCGTAATGCCAGAAGAAGACAGATATACGAGTTGTCGAATCGGAAACGAGTCGAACGTTTGTGAATACGGGGGAAGGTCAGAATGGCCCGCGAAATTCAAATTTTCCTACGTTTTTTGCAATTTGCAGGCCAGTGCTAAGATCTGTATTGATGGAAATATCGGTCGCGGCTGTAAGACGTATGTAGTTACAGAATTATAATCGTCAAAATCATCAATACAACCCTCCGAGTTCAAAGAGTCGATGAACTAATTTTTCACGGTCAACGTTCCTCGACTTTTATTAAATTTGAGGGTTACTTTGGGTGCTACCTTGGAGCAAGATTTATTGTAAGTATACCTACCCGTTTTACAAGCAGTAACGATTTATGCTTTACTCTCGCAGTGGTTTCCACAATGATATTAGTTATTGTAGGTATGATATTAGCCATTATTTCGAATTATAGTACAGCTAAACAGTCAGCATTGGTATAATCCAAACCGTAGTCATTGGCTTGCGAAACGGCAAAGGCCTACTCACATCTCTAGTTGTGTGTTACGTTAGATATCTTTCTATCATTATTGTTGCTTTTAGGTTTAAGTTAAACGCTGAACGTGAAAGTTTTTTTTAGTACTTGCACGTTCAGCGTAGGTATTACCCACTAGGCTAGCGCTACAAAACCGGACCGTTTCAAAATTCCCTTGTTGATTTTACCTGACGACAGTGAACCTTGAATTTTAGCTAGCCAGATGGCATGAACCGTACTAAATCGGGAATTCAGTAGCCACAAGTACACGTCTACGCAGGTTTGATCCAATTTGCATTGTAGCGTGAAACTGTGACGTCTTTAGTGATTCGGTTCACGATCCACGCTCGAAGCAACGTGCATCAACAACGTGACAGTGATAAAGAAAGTGTTCAAAATGGCATTACAATAAAAATAATGTGTCATGCGATTATTTGGAATAATTGATGGAGGATCATTTTGATAAGGGTGATTGTTGTGAATTGGTTTTTTTCCTCTTCTTCTATGTTTCGGTCTTCGGTTCAGCCCCTACTCCTTTAACAATAAAAAGTCTATACATCAAGCTATAGAAAACTGAAAAATTTTCTTGATCAACCTTGAACCTAATGTTTTAGACATAAAGTTAAAATCTATTAAAGAAATCGGACAGCTTGATTTGCTGCGTCTGTACAAAAGGCATTTCACTATATACAGGGTTATTTTTTGTTTATACTAAACCCGAAAAGGGGTCATTGTACTCATCATTTTGAACAACTTTTTTATGGAACGAACCTTGAAATCGCGAAAAAAAAATCAGCTGTTCCCTACATTTTGACGAGTTATGCGAACATAAATGTAGGGAACAGCTGATTTTTTTTTCGCGATTTCAGGGTACGTCCCATAGAAAAAGTTGTTCAAAATGATGAGTACAATGACCCCTTTTCGGGTTTAGTATAAACAAAAAATAAGGTAGTATATCGTCCAAAAAAAGGTAAGGTATACCTAGTTGATCATTCCAAAACGTAGACCTCTGTATAGAGAAAAACGCGCCGACCAAGAAACCTCATGGACACTCTTTTCAATCAGAATACTAACATCTAGAACTGAATAATAATATCTCTTATCCTCTTATGTTTGGGATCCATCTATAGTTTCAACACCTCAAACTTTCACTCTATGTATTACGTTAATCTGATTTATGAAACTATTTCACTTTATCTTAATCAAAATGGATCACTACTTTCGTTTAGAACATAATACTCAACACATTTTTAGAATTCCGTAGTGTTACGTTATACACGAGTAACCCCCGATGAATCATGTTTTACAACTTCCTATTTGGGTGCATTTCATACTAAGTTATGAAGCTATTACCGTCTATATCCGCTGTATTTAATTGCTATATACCGTTAATGTTTTGTTTATAATAGGTTTTGATCGGTTCAATAAATCGTTGTAGGGGCTTTTTCTGTTAATAATACTTACAGGAGTGTTTGTTTAAACGAAGTGTGAACTCATGAATAATGACGATATTGCTTTTTCGTTTCACAATTTTTTTTTGGTTCCATAATAAAAATGTTTCACTTTTATACGCAGTTTGTGCTCCCTTTTAAATAATATGCAGATGTTGTTTTTTTCTTGTTTTGAAAAAAAAAGAGTCAAGCATTTCGCACTATTGTGGGAAAATTGGGATTTGGTAGGAGATAATGAAAAAGAAGGTCATTAAGACAATTAGAAAAAGTGAGATCACACTATACAAATCATTCAGCATAAGTATCTAACTCATTGCGACTGCGGAACCCAGTGAACACTCAGCATTATCTTCCAATCTTGATGACGCGATATTTTCGAATCGTGCATTGTTTTCCCAGCTATCTGAAGACAGCTGTCACCGCCGGATAATAAGGGAGTTACAACGAATTATTTGGAATGGACGCGTCCTTTCTCTTTTTGACACGTCAAGTCATTAGGGATTAGGCGGGCTCCAGTTTCAGCGACGAAAGAGATGATACGTTTCTAGTTTCGTTTGTTGTTTTTGTTAATAGTGTTGTTTGTTTAAGTTCGTCTTGTTTAATTTAAATTCTCTGTAGTGTGTGGTACGAGATGAGTTGAAAGTCAACAGCTCTTCTAGCGTTCACAGGTTCAACTGGTTGCTAAAATGTTTTCGTGGATTTTACTTACTGGGTGTTAAAATATTAACTACTTAATTAACTATATTAGTTAACACCCATTTTCAGCTACAGAAGCGACACATGACTGCATATTAAGCCGTTGTTTTTGGCTGTCATTTGCAGATCATTGACAGTCGTTACAGGTAGACAGAGGCCCGGAGGTCTGAAAGCAGTCTTACCAAGGGGTAACTATCGTATTCTGGTTCTATCTGGGTTGGTGAGTTCAGATAGGCAGGCACTTCTTGTAAAGCACTTCAGTATTCAGCTGCATCCGGTTAGACTGGAAGCCGACCCTAACATAGTGGGCAAAAGCTAGACAGATGACGATGAAGCGAAATCTGCAAAATAATGCATGGTTGAAATGAATACTGTCAGCGCGTTGAAAATCAAACGGTGCGTTTTTATTTAGGCATTAATTTAACTACCTATTTTAATGAAAACGGGCATATCACACATTATACCCAGTCGATTCCACAACATGTCGGTAATTCTAAAAGACATTACGGTAAGTATGTAGTAATGTCTTCCTGATTGCAATGATCGGCTGATCGGCTCTTTATTATATTACAAGATACGTACTTTGTTTAAATTACACACCATACCAGTATATCATATTGGTTATAGTAAAAAAGCATATTGTTTCATAAGTATGACGACCTTTATGCGACTTTCTTCAATGCAGGATCATTGTCAACTTTATTCTACAAGTTGCTTGTTTGTGGATTGTGTACCGATTCTGATAAGATAGTGTAAAGATAATTAAAACATTAATCGTACTTAGTTTAGTTTTGCACTCAAATACAATATTGTTTATTGTTGTTTTATTGTTGATGGCCGGAACAGGGCAAATCTAGAAATGTAAATATTTGCATAATCGAATCGCCTCGCTCATTCATCTCCTAAGTTTTTTTTCTTTTATTCCATCATGTCATTTTTGTGGCAATGGTGTCGATTCTGTTGTTCACAAACTAAACTTAATTTAGGCTATTACTATCTTTTTCTCAGTAATAAAACGAGAAAGAGACGGACGTAATTTAGAGCTGTCAAATTTAATTCGAACTAATATTTCCATACAAATGAAGGGGGCACGTAGAAACATGTCGACTAAAAACACGGTGAAGCGCAAGGCATAAACTAGTTTGACATCTCTAACTTAGTGCATAGCTATAGCCGTCCTTTTCTCATACTGCCTTTTAGTAAAAGATAGCAATAGTCTAAATTAAGTTTAGTTTGTGCACAATAGAATCGACACCAATATGTGCCAAATTAAACAGGTTTTCTTCTTCTTTCTTCTTCATAGGTACTTCTTTATCGTGTGGTTTGTTTTATGCCGCTCGTGGGCCTCTGACTTGGTTTTACATGTCGTTAAGAAATATCTTTTAGGCAGGCTGGCTTCCTCACGATGATTTCCTTCACCGAAACAAGTGAAAATTAAATAACAAGCTCACATGAATCCGAAAAATTGAGGTGAGAGGGAGAGAAAGCAACATTCACTTCTGACAGTAGCTTGACAGATGTCACTGCCATTCTTCTATTGTTTACCACCAGTCTTCAACTGTCAAAACGCAACCGTTTTTCGGATCAGCTATATCTTTGAGAAAGTGTGGAGACTGTCAACATTCATATGATAAACTACCTACTACTTTTATTTTGACGTGAAATATTTCGTAGAGAACGTGAGATATTTATTGATGAGATAAATCATTCGAATGTCTGAAGTTACACTTTTTATATTCTGAAACTAGTTCGAAGCTCCGTATATCAATTTGTTCTGTGTCTAATTTTCAATGTGTAACGTCTGATGTTTTGTATATTTTCAAAATATGAAAGTTCGGAAATACATTTTTAACATTAAGCACCATCGTTTCAATCAAATGTGGTTCTCATTGTCTATCTAATAAACAGCATGATCATAACATGACGCATGTAATTTATACGTGTACTTAAAGTAAACCCCCTTTTGCCAGTTATATTTAAGTCCCAAGTAACAGGGGGCGAGCCTATTGCCTATTGCGCTACTGAGAAATTCCTCATGGAAAGTCCAATAACAAATTTGCCGCCTAACCTGGGAATCAAACCAAAGACCTCACAGTCAGCAGTCATGTTTGCGACCACTAGACCAACGAAGCGATCACTATAATAAATTATCATGAAAACCCATTTTCGATAACATATATTTCGCATTCTCATGCACATAGAGGACTGGGGTACCATCCGTTCGAAATGTCCAGACATTTTCGGCTTTTTGGTTTGTTCGTTCGTACTTTTAAACCTAAATGGTTATTTGGAAAGAGATTTGAAAAGTAAAACGTTCGGACTTTTTTTGCAAAAGTCAGACTTTTTATCAGCTGTTTCTTTAAAAATCGGAACTTATACTCGTATGACATTTACAACTGATTTAAAATCACAGAAGTGCGTCGTTAAAATCTGATCGATTTAACGCGTTCCCACTTAAAAGCCCATTTAGTGATCCACATACATGCCCGACATACCAACGCGTGTATTTAATTACTAATTAAAAACGTACTTATTCTGATTCGCCGTAGATTTCGTAACGAAAGTGGATTAGTTTCCTCATTTTCCCGTTAGCTTGCGAGTTTTTTCCGTGTCGGTCGGAAACCTTACGACACAACGTAATGCTGTCGCGGACTTATTCTGGGTGTTACATTCCACACGAACTCGATAAGTGATACGTTAACTATTTGTTCACGGATTATGGCTAATGTGTGAAGAGGATTAGAGAGAGTTGTAACTGAATATGATTGGTTAAAGATTAAGTGGTGCACGTAGATGTTTGTTTGGTTTTTGTGAACTTAATTGACAGTTCAACCAGTCTTACCAACCGGTATCGTTTTACCCAGTACTAACTGGATTGTGGAGGTCAGATAGGCAGTCGCTCAGATATTCAGCTGTATCCGGTTAAACTAGAAAGGACCCCAACAGAGTTGGGAAAAGGCTGGGCAAATGATGTTGATGACTTAATTGACAGTTCGTGTTCCAGAGCTGTAAATAAATCATTAATTTGTTGAAATAATGAAAATCTGTGCATAAAATTACCAATATTCATAGGTATATTTTAGTAAGGTTTGTTCTTCTTCTTTTTCATCAACCATGGTTGACTAATCCTATTCTTTCACGTAAACTATCTTTCGAGTGTTAAGCTCGCTGACTAAACGTTGCCGCGTTGTCACGATAAACTCGCACCAGAATAGGGGTGCCTGACTTTCCCGCGTGATTCGCGACCACAGCGTTTCTAGGCTTACCGGTAATGCTGCACATTTGTGGGTTTATTCCAGTTGCCACCAGAACAATGCTGCCGTAATGATTCTATTATCATTATATTTAACCACAAACAAGAAGTGATAATAGTAATAAAGGCATGTACATAATGTAACAAGGTAAAAAAAACCGTGAAAACTTGAGCTTACTTTGTACAAATCCAATATTGTCAGTAGTCACTTCTGCCGGATGAGATTAGAATCTTGACATACAATGACAATGCAAGAAAAATCGTCTATTTGTTAACATACTTTTATGAGGTATCAAACACTCAAGAAAAATTGCTGAATATTCATCAAACTAAATAGGTATTTTAATTATTACTTCAAGTTATTCTCCAGTCACAAACGCAACATAACTTACATGCAACACAATCTTATAAATAAGACTTAATCGACAAAGCCTACATTATTTCCTAGCTGCGGTTTAGACTATAACTCGATTTACAACGAATAGTTAGGTAACATTGCCTTCTGCAATAATGTAGTCAAGATGACAACAAATAAAAGGTGCATTGTGATATTAAATATTTATGAGGTAGTTGCATCCCGCGAGGCAGTCAAGTAGGGTTAGGTTTAAAGCCTGTCCCCGTGGCCCTAACTTGTTTTGACTTATGCAGAATTATGGGTTTTATCCTAGCAAGGCTTGAACTCACAGCTACAAATAAAACAAAAGAATGTGCTATTTTGAATGTGATAGTTGATAAAGCAGAAGAAAAAATTACAAAAGCATATGCAGTTCTTTCTTTGAATATGACAGTTAATAGTGCAACCAAGAAACAAATTACGATCAATGTCAAAGCAGTTATCGATACATTTGACAAGGGAAATACAGTAGACTTTGATGATAATGACGAATCTAGGACACTCTTAAATTAGTGTCCTATGCTAGAAAAGTACGGGAAAGCAAACAAATAAATGTCACAAAGTAAACCGTTTGTTCGAAGACAAACGTTTCTTTTACCGTACGATCAACAGAAGCCAATGGCAATAGTTCTTTGAATACAATTTAACGCAAACTGAAGTTTACAACCTCAAGTCAAAATACCGTTAAGATGACTTTGCATTCAAGTACATTCAGGCTTCTGCCTATAACATACAACATAGAAGTTAGTTGAATGTACGCAAGATTGGTTCAAAACAAACACCACAAAATATACTTTGTCGGTTTCTTTGGCGTAGCGCCAGTAGCCGTTTTGTGGGAACGTAATGCATCATTGTAATAGCTAGTTTCTTTCCAAATTCGCTTCCGAAACATTAGTAAATATGTTTCGTTTTGATTTAATAAGTGTTTAGTGGTTTCGGTTTTAGTTAACTTCCTGCTGTTGGAACATGTTACTTTTTTAGGATTATGTGTATGTTTATTATTGTAAGTTTCTTTATATAATTTTCTCTGCGAAGGTATGTACCATTTCATCGTCAGGATGATGACATATATGTATATCATTACACATATCATTCCGCTTAGTCAGTGGCCCTATCAAGTTGGTGGAATAAAACTGTTGATATTTCAGTCACAAGAAGCAATCTCTAGCTAGCGAATAGCAATAAAACTTTGGGACACCCTACCAACAAGCAAAATACTAAAGTTAACGATATCCTCTCTGAAGTTCTACTATAAATAACTAAGACCACGATTGGTCGAAAACAGATAAGAATGTTGACGCATCATTGGGACGTCATTGGCGTGTGATTGCAGCAAATAATAGTTTAGCCCGAATGTTTCCCGCGGTGATCAATCACACACTGACAGTCTATTTCAGCCAGTCCCAACATAAACAGTTTACTGAAATACAAAAGATATATCATACAAAAGATAAATACAACACACGCGCAACGATTGAGTGCCAGATTTACAAGCTGACCGCCTCAAGGAATTTGCAAATAACTGAATCTAATTTACAAATTGTCGAAATACTAGTACAAAAGTCATGTGGATAATCATAATTCTCCTGCTCTTATTCCAATTTATGTGGGGTTGGCGCAGCTTTTCTTCTTTTTCTTCTTCCATAGTCTCTACTACTACTCTCTAGTTATACAGGGTGTAAACCACCTCACCACAAAGCCGTTAACCAAGCATTCTGTACACCAAACAAAGTAACTTTACGCAAAAATTATTGCTGGGAAACAACTTTTTTTTTTGAGGTTATAAATCATGTTTTGTGGTATAACTCAATGTAACGCACTTAAAACATTGTGCTGATGGATGGATTGAATAGTACGGGGGTCATGGAGGTGTTAAAAGTCAAAATCTTACAAAAAAAACTTGTATTAAAAAAAAAACTTGTCAAAAAGTTGTAACTTTGACCCCCCATATCTCCGTAACTAGAAAGTTCCCAAGTATGGTGTAGAAGAAAAAAATGATCGCAATGATGGGGAGAACCAGTACCTTTCGGCTTCGTGAAGAGGTGTTTTACACCCTTTATTATTACACAGTTTATTCATCGTTTGTTTGGTCTTCTTCTTGGTACTCTTATAGCCATTTGCATTCATATCACTACATTTTTCTCATCCTTCGGCATCACATGTCCGTACCTACCCTAAGCTACCATATACAACTACCAAATATTACACAAATTTTCAGTCACCGGTGATAATTTCTTCTTCGTGAGTATATTGATAGTGGAATCCCTAAAATAAGTTCTAGGGCAATATATTAGAAAGCTGGCGGCTCGCCAGAAAGCTGTTTATATTCTTAAATTCTACTTTTTACGCAGCAAAGGGAATATAAGGAGCTATTAATGTTACGTAAGATGTTAGATGTAGATGACCGAGTTCCGTGTTTCGAAATGTATTGTAATGGTTCTTGTGAAAAATGGGCTCGAATTCTGGGTGCATAGCTTTGTGCCTAATTAAGAGATGTTGGGTTATTGTTGGAGCTTATCTTTGATATTTTTCTTTCTATGTCATAATTTTCTGATGACATTTTGTTTCTTGTTTAGGCCCAATTTTTAATGCAACATTATTTATTTTTGTGTGTTGTATTTTTTTTAAACAATTGTGTGCTCATTAAGATTTTCTATAGGAATACCTCGAAATAAGAAATCTCAAACAAACTTTCGTTTCCTATTTAAAAAAAAATATTGGCTGGAACAATCCTCCACGACATCACCTTCGATTTAGAAGTAACTCTGTTCAAACCATGTTTTTAGATTTACAGTATTCATAGAATGAATATACAGGTAGCTTGTGAACCGTTCAAAAAATTGAATAAAATCTTCTTTTGCAACTTTGTGTGACATTTACTCGAATTACACTTTGCCTAAATTATTACCTTCGTCATTCGTGTCCTAGTAACCTTTAATATTTCGGTTTGAAGCCGTTGAGTTCGTCATTTGGCTCGTAACATCAAAATTCGAATGCTCTTTGATCGTAATAGAACCTTGTTACATTCTATTCATATAAATAATTAGCTACCATAGCTATCATGAACCCACGTGGCTAAGTTTAGGTTAAAGCCAAACTTTGGGCCCTCTTTTATAGAATTACTGGTTCTACGAGTATGATCTAATTTCAAAATATAGTAATAAAGTAATTTCATCCGCAAGAGAACCAAGGTTACCGACGTAGCACAAAGAATTGCCAAGCTTAAGTGGCAATGGGCAGAGCATATTGCTAGCAGAACGGATGGCCGATGGGGTCGAAATGTTCTGGAATGGCGACCGTGAACCGGAAGACGTTGCGGCCTCCCACTAGGTGGACCGATGACCTGGTGAAGGCTGCGGAAATCCGATGGATGCGAACCACACGAAACTGGTCAACGTGGCGACACTTGGGGGAGGCCTATATCCAGCAGTGGACGTCTTTCGGCTAAAATGATGCTGATAAATTTTCAGAGCTAGCTCTAAATACTAGTACGATTAAGTTGAGAATGTCAACCGAAAAATTCAGAATACAAACCTAAAGAATTAGGACCATGAACTTTCCTAAAAGGTCAGTGGTAGTGAGTTTATCGCCCAAGAGCCGTTACCAGCAACAACAGAAAATACAACCAAGAAACCTCCACAACACATTATTTTTACATTAACTCTTACAATGGAAATGCTGTTTTTATAATCGCACAACTTGATTGTGGAATCATTTAATGTCCATCTAATGACTACGCGTCCAATCGGGAATTATAATGTATGTGAATGAATTTCTAAAAGGCTCAGAAGAAACACTCTATGGCATAGAGCGCAAGAAGAAAGACAACTATAAGCAACGCTGTCTTTTGTTTTGAAAACTTTCAATGCTCGAAAGTTATGATATGGAAAGGCAGAGAGAAATCTTTTTGTAGACAATTTTATTATGACTTCTTATCGTAAAATGTGAATGGTAACAGCCAAAATGATTTTCTAGAAAACTACTATATTAAACACTGTATTACCTATCCATTCACAAGTTCTTACTCTACAAAAGAAACTAAATATTAGAAACTATTACAATATTTCACGATTCGAATCGGTACAATCAAAAGTATGAAATTGATATTTTAAGTAAAAGCGGTCCTACGTGATCTACAGCTCTGCTTTTTTTTTACAATACTCTAATTTCAAATTTGGCCATAGACTCACGCACCACTTTTTCTGTGTCCCGCCATACTTTCTCTATATTTACTATGGCGTGCCGTAATTCAATGTAAGTAAGGTAATCGTGATCTGTTTGGCGATTAATTCGGCACTTATACAGTTAATGGAGAGAATGTTTGAGTAACTGTATACTGACTGAATAGCGGTCAAAGTTCAGGCTTGTGGTGTTATTACACGCTGATGTAACAAAAGGAATATTGTAGGATTTGTTACAATAAACAGTAAAGATATTCATTGAGACTTCCATAACTGACTGGAAATTTATGAAGGGTGCTTAGACATCTTGCAGTTCTAGGTGAAGGTGCCAGAAATAATTACAATAGGAGCACAATTATCCAAATTAGAGGCACAAGAGATATGGTTAAAGTTATTAGAGCATTATTGCAGTCTATTAAGATACTGTCTATCAGCTAATGGCAAACCCAATTATGATGCGAAAAGGATGCCCAAAAGCACATCAGCACCTTTCGCAAACATTTCGTAATACACGGCCACGAGGCGATGGGATCATCAGCAGTTGAAAGGACCCTAGAGGACATGAATTAAAACCAAATAAGTGATCAAGTCTTTAGGGAACATGGAACTGCACAGTTGTTGACATTGGCATGCCAAAATGTGAAAATGTCTTAAAACGCAGCGACAGGTTAGCAGTCTACCAAACATCTGTCTGGACAGGTTCCGAAGTTGCCTGTTTCGGCTTAAGAATGTCCTCTTAATTGTTACCAAATGAGCCCAAGCACGCAAACAACTGGTTCCCAGCCCGTAAATCTAGTTTCGCGTTTGTCGATTCAGTTTCCGTTCAAGGGGCAGCAGGCAAAAGCACAGCTGAGGCGCGGCACGATGGCGTCTGGCGTTTTTTTTACAGCAATAGATATCGGTTGGAGAGATCGCAGCGCGCGCGCCACGGCGGGCCGCGCGCCAGTCAGCCGCCGTTCCCCGCCGCGCGCGCGCGTCTCTGTGAAAGGACAAGTACACCTGCTCGTGCTCAGCCGCACAACCAACCGTTATCGCCCTAAATGACCAACTAATGGACGAACGAAGAGGTAGTCCATGCATGATCGTGCTAACAGTGTGAACTTACTAGTGGAGTGCAGTGTTGTGTTCATGTCCAAATGGAGGAGGTCCGGATTTCGGATTGGCCCGAGCCCCCGGGCTCCCATGCATGGCTCCCTGCTTATGGTTTCCAGCATGACTTAACGGATAAGGATGACTATTTTGGCACCAATGGTGAGTGCCATGCCGTATAGCCTAGACCTTTAGGTGCATTCAAAAGTTGGAATCTGAATGCCGTGTCGTTAAGTTCGGCACAGTCGTGACTCCGATGTGATGAAACAGGCTGTTTGATTTGCTAAACTGCTTGGCAGATTGCTTTGTTTGTAACTTTTAACTGTACGGTTTACGGACGAAGTCATTTCAGTTATTAACTGGCCAGAACCACTTTAAGAGCATACATTTACGTACATCAGCAGGTTTCGTAACTCGTTTCCCTCCATTAAACTGGATGGCTATCAGATCTGCCGTTGACCCAATCTTAACCAAAACAGTGTTAGTTAACTCAATTAACTGGCTGGGTGTTGTAGTAACTGGCATTCAAGGTACAAACAATGACTTCGTTCGAACGTAACGTTTTTGTGGCCATGTTGTTTTGTTGACTCACTTGCATTATGCAGACACTCTACGAATTTGTTCTTCCTAACTAACACATTAACTGTCCGTCACGTCACGTCGAAAAGTCAGAAGTATCTACTTTCTGTCAACTTTTACATTACTGTTGGACATATAATGCCGTCGCCGCGTCGCTCGAAGAATTCTAGACTAATTTGACGATTCAAAAGCGGCAAAAAGTTCAATTAAACGACTCTTTGTGGCGCAAAAACAATACTCTACGTGAATACACGTTGTTAAGTAATTCATTGTTAGGCTTATCGCAGATTAAAGTATTGTTGACGAAACTAATAATTATTTTAACGCATATTAAGACAACAATGGTTTTCGCGTGATGTGGTAAACGGACATCACAGCCAAAAGTAAATTATGTGAAAATGTTGTGATTCCCACAACAAAATAAAGAGAGATCAATAATATAGTACACAATGCGGATTGGACCGAAACTCCGAAAGTTGTCATATAAAACAAACATTACTTATAAAATAATGTAAATAGTCCGACATTAATATTCATGAAGGAATTAGAATTAGTATCGTTCGTATTGGGCAGTACAACAGAAAATATAAATAAATATTCCAAGTTACAATAATAGCAGATTTATAAGTAAATCGTACAACTTTCTTTTTACAAACATCGAATGTTAGTGATCCAGGTCAAGATCATAGGCACATACGTACCAGAAGGCCGTTACCCGTATTTTAAAAACGTTTCAATCAGTGACAATCAAATCAGAAAACTTGACAAAAAAATATACCTAGCTAAATTTTTTACAGATGTCGTCACTCAAGGGCTCTAAAATGGTCGCTTTAGCAAAATCTTAATAAGATTATAGAAATAGAATCACGTTATGGTCACATACGCGTAATACTCTTATGAAGTTTTGATATCTCAACGCATGCTCAACGGAAGCTGTTTTCCCGCTTGCAACATTTCTAAATGCTGCTCCGCTCCTATTGGTCATAGCGTGGTGTTATATAGCCTATAGCCTTCCTCGGTAAATGAACTATCCAACGCAAAAATAACTTTTCAATTCGAGCCGTTAGTTCCTGATATTAACGCGTTCAACCAAACAAACAAACAAACTCTTCTGCTTTATAATATTAGTATAGATTATACCTTGGTGACCATTTTACGAATTATTATAAATTAATACGAGAATCATCCCTCATGTTACGTACTTAAGTCTGGATTTGACGACGCACTAAACTTCCATTCCGCTGGGTAAACGTTGCACTGCAAGCATTGTAATTGCATAATAATATATATTTTCAACCTGAAACCATAATACTGCTGTTAAGCCTATTGTAGTAATAAACATTGTCCAAAAACAATTAAAATCTACGCCATTATCAGAACGCAAAAGAGAGAGCGTTTCTTAATACATATTTCGAAGGAAATAAAGCGATCATTCATTTTAATAGCAGATTGCATTTTTGTTCCAATCTCTTGCCGGAGAAAAGCGGAGAAAGTATGTATTTAGTAATGTAAGATGTATGAAGTTTTATTACAAATCATTGGATTTAGACGCATCTATAATTACATACACGGCTATCGCCTTTCTTCTTACTTTCGATGTTTTATGAGGCAACTGATGAAGATAGTGCAAATCTATTGGCAAAGTTTTAAAATGTTTAATAAAAAAAAGTGTCAAATTAATTAGTTTTTGTTTTCACTATAACATCATTTAATTCTTCTTCTACCTGAATGCCTATTCAAGAACTCGAATTCATTTTTTACATTGACATGACGTAGTTTCTTCAAAAAGTAATCATAATCAAAACGAAATTTACTTATTTCAGCTACTTTTTACTTCATCTTTGAAACTACCCAAGCTTATTTACCTACATCATTAAGACACATGTCCACTATATTTACAAATAAACAAAATATAAACCGTGCTTCCATTAAAGCAAAAAAGTCAGCATCTCAATTCTTAAGCCAATGTCCTCATAACATATTCATACATCACACATATATGATGAGATTAGTCTGACGTCATCGCTCAACTTTCCACGCTCATATTCATGTTATTCACAGTTAATACTGCTCCAAGACAGTTTTATAGTAGTTTCTTATACAGTAAGAAATATTTCTGTAGCTTGATTGGCGCTATTCGAGTCATTATTGGATGGCTGAATACTTTTCTTTACTTCGAGGTGTGCGCTTAGGGGAGTAAAAATTTTGCATGCAGCCGTCTTTACTTAACCGAGACAGCAATCCGTTTCGACTGAATGTCGGGATTAAATACCAAATTAGAAATTTTGGGTTTTCAGTCTGTCAGGCGACTTGAATTTGAAGTCTCCTGAGATTCTACCATCATCATCGTCAACGGCTTTGTTCCATCCATAGCTGAGTGTGGGTATCCACTCTTTAATGCCATACTTTTTTAGCTTTATACCACAGGTTATAGTCGTAGGTCGTATCTGGACTTCAATCTCAACATATAAAATTATTCAGTAGATATTATTTTTACGCCAGTTCATAATTACTAAGCCGAACCTTGCAATCTATCTGGAAAACCTTGTAAGTAAACAAGTCCTTTAATAATGTAGACCCACGTTGTTAGTAGTCAATCCGACCAAAGTTGCTTTAAGTAAACCTGCTTAGAACTTAAAATGCCCTTCACTGCAATATGAATGTCCTAAAATCAATCATATCTAAGGATTATGTACTTAATCCGAATTATCTGAATAATTTAGAAGATTTATAGTAATCGAGAATCATTCCAACAGTTATATCACTTTACATTCTTAATTACTACAAGGATAGAAGATTTTAGAAAACATTCGAAGTAAGGTTATTGTTTTAATTGCACGTTCTGCGCTAGAATAGTTTTCTTGTTTGTTAATTATGTATTCAAATCACGCAAATTGCCGAAATGTTAATTTGCATGAATTTAATACATAACACAGTTCTAGACCGACTACAAGCACTTGAGAAAACTATTTTTAAAAGAATACTGGCTGATCCAGTGACCACCGCCAAATTCCTAAAACAACACAAAACTGTTTAACAACAAGAACTCAAAAAACTTTAAAACAGTCCTGCAACAAAGAGAATTTCAATTAAAACATAAAGAAACATTTTAACGTTGAATTTTTATGACGGCAAGCCGGCTTCGGCGACGCGTTATAAATTCCACATGGGACGGAGTGCAGAAGCATGCGGTCTGACCAGTCCCCCGCCCTAAAGGTCATCTCTTATCCGTAGGCGAATCGAATGCCTGGGACAGCGCCGAGACAATTCTAAGAAATTGTGGGATACCACAAGGATGCGTTCTCGGACCTAACTGAACTTGGGAATGCCGTGTTGTGAATTATGTTTTAATTTGATATTGTTGTGATTTTGTGTAGTTATTTCGTGCAACATAAAATCATAGAGCCACAGGTATATTATTGTCAAATTACACTGTAATTTTGTGCATTAGTAAAACTAAGATGAAGTATCAGCAGTTCGTTTCGTTGAGAAAAACTGTTTATAAACTCATTAGTATCATTATAAAACAATTCGTTCTTGCCAATGCATATGTGTACGATGTGTGTACGGCTACCTTGCAGAGTTTTGATGAAGGTTTTTTGCTTCAGGATTGACCGTCGATAACACTATTATCAACGCAAGCTATAACATTCGCAAAAACATTGTATATTCGCAAAAGTAATAATGTAAAGAATGTGTACCTACGCACTATATTTTTTCTGTTACAACAAGTGTACTACCGTTTTCTGTTTATAATTCAATGTCAGGGTTACGTTCCTTACTTATCGAGTTGTCTAAAGCATTTGAGTCAATAGTAACGAATACCAAGCGCTATTCTGTCTTGATTATTTTCATTAGTCGAATGCTTTATCGCTCGGTTTAACTTTTGCCAAGATTATTGCAGGCCTTGAGTTGTCTCTCACTCTAAGATAAAACGTAAGCGAGATAATTTGGGATAACGCAGCCAAGTTTGAGAGGCGATTATTTTGTTCCTTAGTTAGTTTCTCAAAGTATGATTTCAATGTAGTCGGATAATGTTTACGCGGACAGGTGAATGCGCTAGTAGTTG
Organism: Xestia c-nigrum; assembly: GCA_916618015.1. NCBI lineage: Eukaryota > Metazoa > Arthropoda > Insecta > Lepidoptera > Noctuidae > Xestia > Xestia c-nigrum. The sequence goes on from OU745246.1 coordinate 22,605,562, forward strand.
TTTTATTGCCAATAAATAATTCTCATTAAAATATCTGTTTAGTATTTGCTTGTACGTGTGCTGTTCAAACGCTTGTTTTGAGTTCTAAATTTCGTTTTTCTTTTGTTTGATTTCCTGAAGTTGGAAATCAAACAGTTTTACGATGGAAATTCATTATTTTTCTTGAAATTGAAATGGATTTGAGGTTGCAAGTTTATGAGATTGTATGTAGGTGTTATACTCGATTTGGAAAACATTTGTACATACGTCAATTGTAGTCGAAGGCTCATTAATAAACATCACACAATTATGTTAAAGTAGATTGACATGAACAAAATTCATATGGAAAATAAGTTACGATTCAATGTATAAGTTAAAAATTAGATGAAAGAGTAGTATGAGTTAGAAAAAACTTCTAAAATAGAGAGGATTTGTAATTACATTTTGATTGAAAATCATGGCTTGCTAACATATAATTATCAAACACATTGGCAGCAATTATATGTAGTTTGTGGCCTTAATGTTAATACCCATGTTCATTGCGCGTATATCGGAATGGCCCTTGACACAATATCTAATACCATGATTATTTTATTAGGCACAATAGAAAACACACGATCTGCTATAACACCTTTTATGACTCCAATCAAATGTGTTGACGTAAGTTCTCTCGATTCAAAATACTCTAAACCGGAATTTGATTTGCGATTGTGCAATTAACTGATCCATTTGTCCGACTCCGAATCAAATCAAATCAATAGTATATTTTTGCGTGAAGAAATTATGTTCGTGACAATATTGTAAATATTTAGGCCAGTAAATTACATCAATCACGAATAATTGTGCTACACGGTACAAAATTTTTGCGAAGAAAATTGTTTTGGTCCAATTCATAGAACGTAATTAAAGTACTAATAATCAAGTAGATTTACTTGGTTATGTTTTGATGAAATGCGATCGTGTAGGTATCGATCACAATTAGTACATACTTATCATATCACGTCTGTATCTCCGAAGGGAAAAGTACAGCTGTGCCAGTACACCACATTTCGCCAGTTTTTTTTAATCCTTTACATCCTATGTGGACAGTCATCTGGACAACTCTGGATAAGTGTCCAGATGCTTTCAGGCTGCTATTGATAAATTCCTGATGGAACAAGCCAGTACCATTTGTACTTGCGACTACTAGATCAACGGAGCGGCCGTTCTTATAGCTGGTTTCAGACTACGCTATACTATTCTGCTATATACCTAGTATAGCAAAGCTGGACCTAATGCTATACTATATAGCATTGCGTTCACATTACGCGATATTATCGCAAACATTTATATTAAATAGCAAGCTCCGAAAGAGTTCAATAAGTGGGGAAAACATTCGCTGGCGGGATGGCCGGGGGTGAGGGAGGAGGAAGAGGGCGGCGCGTGATATAGCATAGCATGAACTAAGCGTGTCGCACTATTTTATAGCATATACTCGTGGTAAGCCAGTAATATATAGCGTGAACGTGCACCATAACAAATGTATGGTGAGCGATGATACGTACCCAATAGAATATAGTATATACTCCTAATATAGTATATAATCCTGAATTTTAAAAGAACGAATTTCAAAAAACCGATGAACGAAATCCCGAAAATTGAAACGCCGAATGGTTGTTTGATCGAAAGTTTAAAATCCCGAATGTTCCTTTTTCCGAAAGTTTAAAATCCCATAGTTCAAAATCCCGAAATAGTCACCATTTCCGAGAAAACCGATTTTTTGTAAACCTAACCTCAAGCATGCAGCAAGCATACAGCAAGCATGCAGCAGGCATGCTTGTTTTAGGCAGGTTTATGAATAATGAATTGCTTGTCAAATAATACGTTATTAAATAAAAGTTTCCGTCCATTCGGGATGTCGTTCATTCGGATATCATCCATCGGTATTTCAACCATCGGTATTTCGTTCGTTCGAGATTTCGTCGATTCGGGATTTCATCCATCGGTATTTCATCTATCGATATTTCGTCCATTCGGGATTTCGTCCATTCGGTATTTCGTCCATTAGGGATTTCGTCCTTTCGGGCACTCAAACATCGTTATTTTGTGTTTCGATATAACGACTATAGGCATTTTAAACTTTCGGCATTTTGAATTTCGATGTTTTGGACGTCGTCGGTATTTCAAACATGGGTATTATGAACTTTCGGGATTATGATAAACCCATGCTACTATATTATGGCGTAGTCTGAAAGCCGCTTGACTATATATATATATGTAGAGACCTACATGTTTTGATTAGGTCAGTCGTATATCAATCGCATTATTTTCAGCGCTGTTATTGTAATATCACGCAAAACAACAATGATCAATAATTATGCTTTATAAATATATAAGTAGCTAGGTACTGGGTAATAAATGTGATAAATTTAGCATGCAGACCAAACCGATTTGCGTGTTAAACTCAAATGAACTTAGAATAGGTCATCTAACTAAAGACCTAAACTAAAAAAAATAACGTGCTTATCACGCAAAACTATAAATCTTAATACTTTGGGTGGTCAATGCAATGGAATATTTTTATCAGATTTGCGCTTATCTATCAGCAAGCACGTCATTTTTATCAGTGCATAAAACTTTTAGTGTAAACATTTGCAGTCCTAAAACGTTTTACACATTTATTTTCTAACACAATGGAAATCGATGAAATAAATCCTGTAGATCAAGCAAAATCAGTCCAAAAGTGAACAGAATAATAAACTTAAGTAGGTTCTATTTAGTTTTTGCTGTTGATCAAATAAATGAAATGATAGCGTTAAGATTTAGTGTATTTTTCATTTGTAGTACTTTGGCAATACATATAAAATAAACAACACAAAAAAATACATTTTAAAGCCTTGACATATCATGAGAAGCTTACTAAAGAAAACCTTTGAAATTGGCATTGTGCGAAATCTCAGTATAGTTTTTATGAAGTGTTCCTTGATTGCCTCTCAAAGAAATACAATTAAAATAAATGATAGACAAACATTGCCTCATTCGGAAGTACTTATTGGCTAATCGTTTGAAATAATCGAAATATTGCGGATACTTGACATCATGGATGAAAGAGCAGAGATAGTTGGGGCACGACTTGCAAAGAGATCTCTGGACTAGATAGACAGACTAGACTCTATAGACTAGTAGACTTGAAAATTATAAGGATAAAGGAAAAACCAGACATTATTCTAAAATTAGCAATGTTTGCAATATTATAATCTAAACTGACTAATCTAACCTTGATAATGTTAATGATGAAATTATCTATGACGTAAGTGATAACACGGATAATTTGAATATGAACGCGAGTGGCGCCGTCTGTACTGCACCATATGGTTTTGTTTCCAGGCAAGTTAACTATGGGAAATTAGTGCAATTGCTAACACACGGATCTCCTTATTTCCCATGGCGAAAAGGGAAACCGCCTTATTATTGAGTGCAATGAATTAAATAAGTAAGTAGGTAGACTAGGTAGGGATCATTCTAGTATTATAGATGCGGACTTCCTCTAGAGGGCATGACTAATAATGTTACAATCAAGACAACATCTTCGTCATCTTGCGATTAAGTTTTGACTTTAAATTCTGTTTCTCTATTAATTGTGAATCCACTTTAGCAATATCTTTTGATTCCACATCAAATCAGCATTCAAAAAGAAATATTACCAGTCTTTTACTCCAAATAGGCATCTAGAGATTACGAATTCAATCCAAATCCCACTTTCAAATGAGATAAGACGTATTCTACTCTAATGCGATATGTTTCAAGAGAAAGGATGTCACAAAGCACAAGATCTGAATGCGAATACAAAATACCGCTTCTTATGAATCACACATTAGGTATACGGTAGCACTTGGTTCTAAGAATGTGAGAACCGGCAACAATTCTGTGTAGTACAGACAGGTGAAGGTCTAGTTAATGTCAGCTGGTTGGTGGGTAAGTGAGTATAAAAAAGCTGTTATGACGTTTTGTTAAAATGCATCATTGCGTTAAGAATTATCACTCACAAGAATCACATTGTTTAGGACGATGAAGATATTATGCTAAGTACTGATAATACTTATATTTACGTTTAGAATGTTGTATTGTTATTTATAAATACTACTTAATAGCCCTAGAGTAAAAAGCATCCAAAATTGTTTTTTTAACTGTTGGGGTTGCGTTTTTCATCCCAATGTGCTCTGTGGCCGTCATTGCTTGTAGGTTTCATTAAGTTTATCGTGTAGTTCGTCTGTTGGCTTGTATACTGTGTTTTGTCCTTTATGTCTTCCTCTTGATCTTGTTCCTCTTTAATGGTACAAGTACCGCAAATACTAATAGCAGTTTGATAAACATTATTGGAAGTACATTTGTTTTGTATCTTAGTCATAGCAACATTAGCAACTCTACGGGTCATTGACTTGCTTGTGTAATCCTTTTTATGACAATTTGTCAATACTACTCCTTCGTTTTTTTTGTGTATTTGAGCTGAACCCATACTAAGAACAACTTTAATGAGATTATAATCATAAATTATAGAGCAAAATTGTCTTTGTTATTGTCCTGATACTATAATTAAGCTTTAAAATAAATATTGTCCGGTCTGTTTTATTTCGTATTGAACTAATTACAGGCGACTGTTTGTGATCTGAGTCATTTTAGTCTTTGGTTTCTATTTCGTTATCATTGACAGGCAGGCAGGCAAGGATTTTCAGAGTATTTAAAATAACTCCTTGCAAATTAGAAAATAGCCTTTCAGTAGCACAAGTTGTCGCAGCAGTAGAATTAAAAGTAATTTCAAAACTGTTTTTAAATCCGGGAGCACTGTTTAGCAGTAGTGACTGAATCGAATATTCAAATATGTGTTTCATTGTTATAACATTAAGAACTTCTTATCTTAAGATCTTTACGTATTTATTGTCTTGCACCGTCACGGTTTGGAAATCACGATATTATGCCACGTGCAATTGCAATTTTGTATTGCACATTTAAATTATCATTGTGTCTTATTATCAAACTAACTTATTGTAATACTCAGATTGGCACATTCTTTGCCCAATGGTCCACTTTACAGAGACTTATTGTGTTGTCTAGTGGTGGCAAGCGGTATTGCTGAGAACGAGGACGTCGTTTCGATTCTCGGTTCGGGGAAAGCCGTCATCAGGAATTTCTTGGTGCTCGTAGCAGCTACAACAAAAAACCTTTAGGGGATTAGAGTGTGCAATCTAATAGCCCTAAGTACCTAGATTATGAAAACCCATAAAAACTATCACTTAGAAATCTGCAACCCAGTATGTATGAAGGGCAAACACCTCAACACGTCACGTAGAAAAGAAACCTAACGATATCCAAGCATACAATGAAGACAAAAATAAACAGGGTGCACAGATTACATTGTCGTGAGCATGCAACTGATTTTTATCTTTAGAATATTAACAATACGTATGGTAATTGCTTGCACGTTTAAGTGTGGGTGAATTTCCGATTGAGGATGTCGACGAAATTCTAAAAGGTGACCGAAACAAGAAGCCTGAATTGAAGGCAGGATGGAGGGTAATCCCAAAGCTAGAGTGGGATTTTTTAGTTTTCAAACACTAACAAATACAGACGAAAAGATTTAGGCATACCTTAAACTAGTTTAGATTACAAAGTTAATATAGAAAACTTAGCAGTTGTTTTGAGGCCGACATAATCATTAAGAACGCTCAGTAACCTCGCTTTAAAGATTTTCAATTTCTCTTTGAATTCTACAACGCACGATAGATAACATCGTCCGACCAACGCTGAAAAATAGTTTCACATTAATTTTAATCGTGAAAACATTCTTCTTGACCACACAGCAAAGCCAACCTTACTAGACTTCAACAGAGTTTAGATTCAACTAACAATAACCGTAACTCTCGCAAAAGACAACGCACGTTGTCTCCTTGACGATAACCATGAAACTGAAGACGAATCATCTGTAATAGATAACGCTAATCTATTGAATAGAGATTTACTATAGGCAATAGCTTACGTCTGTTTATCCATCCTTCTCAGGGTTGTATGACAAAACAAAAGAACTTCACACAATAGTACATAGATTACTGGTAGTAAGAATGTCGTGACCAGTTCGTAGTCAGTAGGCTGTTCATCACCAGTATAAAGTGGTCACGCATTCTACTTCAACTCCGTAATACGCTAGTTCAGCTCAAGGTGGTTTTTCCTCTGAACTGTACTTACGAGTGTTCGAGTAACAAAATTAATAGTAACAATTCCAAGGTTTTGGTGATTGTGGACTTGAACAAGATCATTTGTTATTCAATTAATATGTATGAGTTGGGTTTTTTGTTGTGAGTGAACTTGGTAAACGGATTTTGACGACTGCCGCGTCTGTCGTTGACGTCGCTTACTAGATCGGTATTATGTTGCTAGACGACGTCAACAGAGCCTCACTATAATCTCCTCTCTTATTCACGTGACACAATGCCCAACTGGTTTAAAGGATCCTTCTCTTTATATGGAGGATTCAACACACACACTCACCACATATCTCTACATGACCAAAGAGGACGATAATGGTCGCCATCTACTCATCTGAACCACGTCTGAACTTATACAGTCACTTGCGGGATATCTTCTGTGTTTGTCCATTGTTTTGAGCTCCCGATATTTCGATACTGTTGCAAGCGCCATGATCGCGGTTGACTGGAGAATGCGGAGGAGCAACTATGTATTTATTTATTTATTCATGTACACACAAAACACTTAAAAGGACAATATATTAACATAGAAGAGCACAAAGGTACTGCTTATTTCAAAAGAATTTTCTTCCAGCAGACCTGCGAGAGGAAAGTCTGATAAGAAATGTAGACAGTGTGTAGAAAAGGCAAACAAGAGAATTTAAATTAAAACTTAAAACAAAACTATGACTATTTAATATTAACACTATCCTTAAACTATCTGAACTTCACTCTAAAAACTAACCCATATTAGCTAAGTTCAACATGGTAATCTACAATGTTTTGCAGTTTATGATTCAGCTACCAATACTAGTAGCTCGTTTAATGCTTCTGAGACTCAATCGCTCCCGGTTCCATCAGATAGCGGTAATTAAAGTAATTGGTTAATAAACTAGTTAACCGAGAAATTACGGGAAGTTGGACATTTTCTTAATTATCAGGATTATATGTATCTAGTATATAAGGGTTACGTTGTACACACCTGTAACTAGGTAGATATCCTGTCAAAACTTGAACAACGTTTATGACAAACCGACAGTGGACATTTCATATGCCCAAGTGCTGGATTAGCAACGTTCGGTTTCCCGACGAAAGTTGAAAATACAACATCGCGTTCAATGTCCTTACGGCATTTAATGTTTCCACAGTCGAAACATTATTGTAAGTTGTAATAGAGCAAAGGAAATCAAATGATCATTCTTAGTCTTTACTCTTTTGCTTTCTGTGCCCCGACTAATTGTTGACGACCTCTCCCTATTTTTCTTCATTCAACATATTGTAAATGTGTTAAGTATGATCATTGAGAAGACTTGAGTCACAACTCTGATTACCAAACTCCTTGTTAACAAGAAATAACAAATGAACATTGCCTCCACAACTCCTGATCGTCGATGTCGATTTGAAAGTCTGCAGCCGGTAGTAGAAGTCATAGAAACTCGGACAGACGCGCCTTCTGATCAATGGCCATAGAACTGTTGTTAAGTGTTGACCATGGTCCATGTGTGAATAAGAAGAAAGTGAACTTTTATTGTCACTTACGGGATATCTTCCGTGATTATTTACTAAGTTGAGCTCCCGATATTTCGACGCTGTTGCAAGCGCCATGATCGCGGGTTGCTTAGTAAATAATCACGGAAGATATCACGTAAGTGACAATATAAGTTTAGTTTTAAACCGTGAAAGCCTAAAACAGTGTTTAAGAAGAAAGTGAAGGAGCAAAGGCCCGAAAAGGAACACAATGCTACGAGAGTTACTAATAAAACGATTTTCGAACATTATGAATCAGTTCAATGAACAAATTATTGAATGAAACGAAAGCGAACGACTCAAACGGATCTGAAAACTTATACGAAAATAATGCTCGGCAAATACAGTTCAGAATGCTTTTTTGGCATTGTTAGGAGGTGTCTCTGGCTTCAATTTTGTCTGTAAAAATTTCGTAAAAATAAAATGCCGGCATTATTTTCGACACAGTCCAATTGAAACAGTTAGAATCTGCTGAATGAGTGAACAATATCTACGTGTCGACGACTCAAAAACAATTGTGGCCGTAACAATTAATTTCACGGATATTTTGCGCTTACGCATTGAGCGGCCATCTTATTGGAACATTCGCTAAATTGTTCGCGTGGTTAGATTTGACGCTTATTATTGTAACGGTTTCAAATACGAGTAATACCTATCTGAAGATAATATGACAATAGAATATAAAGGGTGTAAAATACCTCTTCACGAAGCCGAAAGACACTTGTTCTCCCCATCATTGCGATAATTTTTTTGTTCCACACCATACCTGGGAACCTTCTAGTTACGGAGATATGGGGGGTCAAAGTTACAACTTTTTGACAAGTTTTTTTTTTAATACAAGTTTTTTTGTAAGATTTTACTTTTAACACCTCCACAACCCCCGTACTATTCAATCCATCCATCAGCACAATGTTTTAAGTGCGTAACATTGAGTTCTACCACAAAACATGATTTATAACCTCAAAAAAAAGTTGTTTTCCAGCAATAATTTTTGCGTGTAGTTACTTAGTTTGATGTACAGAATGCTTGGTTAACGGCTTTGTGATGAAGTGAAATACACCCTGTATAGATAGTATTTTGAAGGTACTGCGATTATGTTTCAGGAGAAAGTACATGTAACATAGTGCATATTTTATTACAGATCAGGATTCTATCATTAATATAATCAATTGGCTAAAAGTATTGAACATTCCTATCAACTTTATTACGTCTGTATTGACAATGCCTAGATTTATCTACGTCAATATAACTTACATGTAGCTCGAATTTCGTAGTAGTAGTCGTGCTGTTTTAGCTACTTCCACATCAAACAATGCAATCGATCGTATATACGGTTGCATATACCTACATAATGTATACAATCTAGTACATCTGATATCACAGCTATTACAAAAGACGGAAACAACTAAAGCAAGCACATCAAAAACACATCAAGTTCTATTCGGAGACTCCCGCGCAACGCCACTTTTACTGCCTAAACCACATCACACACTGGACCGGTTTTACGATTCAAATCTACGAATTACTTTTTCAACGTTACGATGATAGGTGGGTACTCAACTGAGCGTGAACTTAGGGTACGTTGAGGCTTGTAATGGCCCACTTTCGACTAATTATAAAGCTAGAAACACACGTGGGTGAGCCTTTGTTGGAAATCGAGCGAGATTGGCGCGGCCTATAAACGCGAAATTGTTACAATCAGCAAATTAGCATGTTGCTGTGGAAAGTAACGTTCTTACTTCACACGTGTTGGCTATTAGAAACACAATGAATGGATTGTCTTTCTTGAGATTTGCAGAAATTTGATGACGTTGAACTTTTATGTAGCACTGTTATTGGCAAATCATTATGTAGACACCTAGGAAACTTGGTAATTATTGTAATTTTCTGAAGAGCCTGTAAGTCATAGGTAAAGTTAGCTAAACTTCAGTGTGATTCATATAATAATAGTTATTGTAGGTGTAACTACAGCAATAACGTAATGAAGAACCTACTTCATGCGGATACCTCGACTGACTACCATATTGACTAAGTATGAGATGAGATGATTGTGCGTACGTCGTTAAAATTGATTTTAGGTGAGAAATGATTGTTATCTACACTAATATTATAAAGAGGAAAACTTTGTTTGTTTGGTTGTAATGAATAGGCTTAAAAACTACTGGACCGTTTTTAAAAATTCTTTCACCATTCGAAAGCTACATTATCCACGAGTAACATAGGATAATATATTTTATACCCGTACTCCCACGGGAACGGGAATTACGCGGGTGAAACCGCGTGGCGGGCGCTAGTTTTCAATAAAAATAATAGGAAATTTCATCCAGGATGCATTTTTTTCGCTATCGAGTCAGTCAGCCAGTTAGCCCAGTTATAACGGGGTGAACGATCCTAAATAATATATTTCCTACAATAAGACTTCACTATCAAATTATATTTCCTTCTTTACCGAAAACATATTAATTTAAGTTGTATTTTTAGTGCTTCATTGACTGAACATTGATTAGGTTTTATTTTTATCCGACATGAAAAGGCCAAAGATACCATTAATGTGTCCGTAGGCGGTGCCAATAAATCTATGCGATATTTTGCGCGTGCCGAACACTATCATAACATGTTACGCTGCAGTGGGCGGGGGCCTTACTTAATTTATATTTTGCATACGATTGTAATAAATATAACATTTAATAGGAACATAATTAAATAAATTCTCTGTTTTTATTCTAAATTAAACAGCTTTTGATTTATAAATTAATATTAAAAAATGTGGTTTGCTGATGTTTAAGATTATGTTTTGCACACATGAAGGCCTGAAACAAATTGCACAAAAAAGCTTAAGCATGAGACGTTTGTACTAACAATTTTATTAGTTGCTTCTGAGTTTTTTTTTTTAACTAAACTTGACCCGTGTGAATTGATTCCCTGCATCTCCTTACCAAAGGTTCCCGACTCCATTACGACTGAAATATAGCCCATTAAAAAAACAAAAGACGATCCATGTGAAATGAAAAGTGCAATAACCTTTACGAAAACTGAAACCAAATCTCTGTAACATGATGGAAACACCACAAGTACAGCCACTGATTTTAGCCAAGCCAGCTAAGAACGGTAAGGAACTATCTACATAATTATGTTTATAGATTTTGAAGTGTGAGTGTGGGGTGTTATTGTCTAGAATTCTAGATGTTGACGACCCGTTTGATAGAATGTCGAAATATCCCAGTCTTGCAATTGAGGACTGAAAGTTAAACTAAATCGCTTGAGGGTATGTTCAATTTTTATGTAATCATTTTTTATTTATAAAAAAGTCATTTTCAGATATTCAAAAATCTTAAAAAGTGCCTCCACCTCGTCATATTAATGACTAGCTTCTGCCAGCGGCTTCGCCCGCGTGAAGTTTCAAAATTGGGGTTGAGTGAGAATATTATAAACGTAAGAGTAAAAAAACAAATATAATAATAACAAATCTCCGAACTGCTAAGCTATCGGGAGTTACACGTGTTATTGTGAGTCAACTATAAAAGATAGACATATGCTGTCTTGGGATATTTTTTATATAATTTTATGTGGAATATTTCCGTTATACATGATTTCTATGTAGCTTTAACCATTAAGGCTGCACACGCGACGGAAGCTAAAAAAACCAAGTAACTTCTCCCGTTTTCCCAACTTTTCCTTTCACTGTTCTGCTCCTATTAATGGTAGCGTGATGAAAAGTATACTATTACCTGCTCAGGAGTATGTAGAATAATTGTACCAAGTTTCGTTAAAATCCGTCGAGTAGTTTTTTTTTCTATAAATAACATACAGACAGACAGACAGACAGACAGACAGACAGACAGACAGACAGACAAAAATTTTACTGATTGCATTTTTGGCATCAGTATCGATCACTAATCACCCCCCGATAGTTATTTTGTAAATATATTTCATGTACAGAATTGACCTCTCTACAGATTTATTATAAGTATAGATAGATAGAAGATAGATGAAGAGATGATTGATTTTCCAGAATTGTAAAGTATTTTTGGAGAAGTTTTGAAAGAGTCCCATAATCGCGTAGCCAACGGGCAACTAAGTATACTAAGGCTGATCAAAAACAACGATCATTCTGCAATAAAAATATCGGTTTTATTTTGACGTAACATCCGTAGTTTCATTACAACATTGCAAAATATGACTTACTTCATAGGAAGTCTATATGTAACTACATCATAAAAAGAAAACTGAAAAAAAACCAACAGTGGAAATACATCATGATGTACAATACACAGTACAATAATACACAAATACCACGTCTCCATAAACCCGATCACATCGTTTGACAATAACTTTACCATAGAATGCGCGCCATTCTCGTGATGAGATACAGTTTCTATAAAGAACGTTCCCAAGCTCCTCCATATTGTGTGCAAGGTTGCGTGACTGTTCCCATGGCAACTTCGACATCTAGCTAGATCCGAGATATTAATCATTTTCTCTTAGGTTATGCAAGAGACAATGGCAATAACTTTGCTCTGTATTTTTATACCATGAGACTTATCATCTTCTGACAATTCTAACTGACTTATCATAATTTATTTTGAGTTCTTTTTTATTTTACTGATGTTCCAGGTCTTTCTGTTTTTTGCCGCCCAATGGGTCTCTGATTTGGCTTTACATGCCGTCGAGAAACGTCTTTCAGGCACACTGGTTTGGTTTCTTCACCGAAACAAGGTGAAAATGTTGAAATACCCACATTTTTTTTTCCCTTCTGTGCTTATCTGCAATCAGTAGTATACTATAAGCAGATACTTTGTGAGGTTTAGACAGGTAAAGTGCTTCCCCCAGTGGGGAGAGCTACTCATAGTATTTATGCAGGGGTTTTCCACTACAGTATGTCTTTTCTCTTAAGACGTTTTTGATAGCTACGCTTCATTAGACTCGCCGCAAGTACGTTTGGGTGATTTTCCAGCCGCTTTTGGTATTTTCCTGTAGAGGCCTGTATTTCCTCTTTTACAGAAAATACGCACACGAATCCGAAAAATGAGATGCGCAACTCTGGTGTTCGAGTTCGAGATCTACGACTTAGCATTCGGACGGTCTCACCAAATGGCTATGTAAAAGCAATCACCCTCTTTTTAGCATCGTCATTGGTCAGTTCATCCTGAGTTAACAATGAACTGGCAAAATTTGGGATAGTTAGAGACCCCTTTACAATATTTATGGGTAATATAGGTGTTGTCATAGTGTGTCTATCTATATCTACATACTATCTACGTGGGTCGTTGATCTGGTGAAGTGGTGACCGCAAGCACGAATACTGATCAATGTGGCCTTGCGTTCGAATACTACGTCGGGCAACGTGTTATTGGGTTTTTCATCAGGCATTTCTCAGAAGCAGTTTTTGAGCCTGGATTTGTGTTCGGTTGAAGGGTCTTAAATAAAGAATGCTTCTGCCTTGCCAAAAAAGGGTTATAGGCGTAGCCGCGTGAGTTATGCTAAGTTTCTACATTTTTTAACCGACTTCCAAAAAGGAGGAGGTTCTCTATTCGACTGTATGTATTTTTTTTTTTTTTATGTATGTTCACCGATTACTCGAAGACGCCTGAACCGATTTGAAAAATTCTTTTTTTGTTTGAAAGGGTATACTTCCAAGTTGGTCCCATAGCCACCAAATTGGGATCTGATGATGGAATCTTGGCGAAATCGAGGGAACTCTTCAAATTTTATCTGAAAACGTGTTGCGATTTTGGTATTTTCTACAACAAGTGAAGCATTTGCGTTTGATAAGAACCATTCTACCATCAGATCTGATGATGAAGCCAAGAGTCACGGAACTCCATAATGAGACAATGTACCATAGTCGTGTTTGGGCTTGTTGTAATTGTAACGGTATGCACTTTCCATGTATCAAGCACCTGTGAACCACTAAAAAGTGAAAAATAAAAACTTTTTTGCAAAAAATAAAACCGACTTCAAAAAAAACAAAAAAGTGAAAAATAACTTTTGCTTCAGAAGTCGGTGACAAAATAACTAAAGCAATCAAACAAAGGTCACCGACTTCAGAAGCTAAAGTTATTTATCACTTTTTTGTTTTTTTTGAAGTCGGTTTTATTTTTTTTAGACTTCTGCTTCATCATCTTCTTCTAACAAACATGATGTTATCGTATGCAAGAAAATGTCTGTGACAATAAATGATTTGAAAATAATTGAGTAATGCACTTTTACCTTATGTAAGTTTTATGGCAGGTGCGCCGGCGCAGCTTGGCACGAATAGGTGTAACGTGTCTAATTCGAAATTGCAGTTAGTGACACCGCTTTATACCTATGAATATCAATAGAAGAAACACTTTCTTTTGATTTATTTTTATAACTTTCAATGTGAGATTTTACTCTCTAAAATTCACAATACTCGCTGGTATTTCGAGTTTGAACGAGGCACAAGTGTAGCGGTTTCGTCAAGTAGGTATTTGCATTGGACGAAACAAAAATGATCTAAGTGACTGTATCTCTATCATTGACTAGATACTCGTAAATCACTTCTTGTAATTTCTAAAGTAATTAATTAATTAACGGACATTTGAATGAGCTATAAGCAGCTCTGATGGACGTGAGTGCATGTGAGCTATTTTAAGATAATCTAACTTTCGCCTGCGTCTCCGCTCGTACCATAAGTAGGTTGACACATTTTTTTCCGTTTCACAACATCCTGACGTAGCCAAGTCGGTCCAGAGACGATTTTCTTTCCTGCGGCTGTTGTGAAAGTGAAAAGTTCGAGTTGGTAGATTATATGTTTGAACAAGAACTCCACGAGTTTATCACGTGACACGCTTTCAAAGACTTCAGATTGGCAGTCGCTCCATGTAAAATACTGGTATTCAGCATCATACGCTTAGACTGAAAGCCGACTCCAACGTATTTGGGAAAAGGACTTACAATGACTTAAACTTAAATTTAGACAGTTCAAATACAGACTGCAGTTTAAGTTATTGCGGATTAACGTCGCTGAAATTTTTTTCTAACATCATTTTCACCCACTGCTGGGTATAGGCCTATTTTTGTTTGTGCTTAAGTTTCAAAATGTTTGTGTCATCCTCATCCAGGATATTCCCGCAACGGCAACAATGTCGTCTGACCGTATCGCCGCCGTACGACCAACACCACTCTTTCCACCCCACATGATGTGAATTAGGATTTTAATTTGAAACCTTGGAAGTATTCTAGGTCTCTGATAGCAGAAGGGACTGATTGACTTGTTAAGCTGTAGAAGTTCAGTATCTTGTTAAGTTGTAGAAGTTCGGTATCTAGTTAAGTTGTAGAAGTTCGGTATCTTGTTAAGTTGAGGAAGGTACTCGAGATCTTGTTAAGTTGTCGAAGTTCGGTATCTTGTTAAGTTGTAGAAGTTCGGTATCTTGTTAAGTTGTAGAAGTTCGGTATCTTGTTAAGTTGTAGAAGGTATTCGATGTCTTCTTGTTAAGTTATATAAGTTATTCTCCCTTTCCGCTGCCAAACTAGTGAAATTTCCCATTACAAAAATAGAACTTTTACTTAGAAGCGAACAACCACTAGACAAGAAATACCTACTCTCAATATTAAATATGAATGAAAGTAGTAACCGCGAGGTGATAAAACCAGATACAAGAATTAAATTAACGTTATTTATTCATTCCGGTCGCCATGCCGAGGATTTTAGTATACGAGTGTAGTTGTAACGTGCTTGAAACTTCTTGCCATTTATGTCCTGAACGTGGGCGGGCAAGTTCTGAGGTTTCCATTAAAATATTGTGATTTTGTGAGTCTGACACTAGCCTTGTAGGGAACCTAAAAATTTAGAAGTTATTCATGTAACTGGCTTCGTTGGTCTAGTGGCCGTAAGCAAGCGATTGCTGAGCAAGAGGAGTCGATGCCCGGGGCGAGCAAGATGTTATTAGGTTTTTCAATCAGAAATTTCTCAGTAGCAGCCACGGAGTTCGTGCCCAATTGTTGGAAATAGGCTCGCCTCCTATTATATTTGCCTTAAAGCAAAGCTTGTGTAATGTGCTAAGACTTCAGGGATTACCTACTACTTACGGGTGTAATGTTAAGTTATGTTTATGTTATTTGTGAACTTTAGGTCTACGCTGCGTTAGAGATATTGACAACGTAACTTATTTTTCTCACAGTCGGAACCTTCGATCTTCCAAAAACCTAATCCTTCAAATTCCCTCTCACCGTATCTACTGGTTTTATGTCCCCTTCTTATGCTATCTCCATTATAAAACTCTGGAACGCGCTACCCCTTGGCATTAAAAAAGCCGAAAGCAAATTGGCTTTCAAAAGAGCAGTTCGGAAGTTTTATTTAAAGTCGGTCTATACCATATAGTCATTCATAGAGTCGTTGTAATTATATCAAAATATTTCTCGTATTTCGGACTATTCACACATATTTTATATTTATTAGTTTATTTTATATGCTTATTTATGTATTAGAATGTAGGTACCTATTTATGTGTTTATTTTAGGATTACAAGATGGTATGTTTCTTTTTATTGTACTCTATCACAATGCTGTCTATTTGACCCAATGGTTCACTGGTAGAGAATGCCTTGCGGCATTAAGTCCGCCTATGTACCACTATTGTATATGAAGTTTAAATAAATAAACGTAACGTTCATTGCAGAAAGCAGTGAGATAGTTGTATAAAGAATGGGACACTTCTGTCTGCCTTTACGAAGTTTTGCAGATACATAATATGCCTTCTAGTTTATTAGATTTACTGATCGATTTATACTGTTCTTTCTTTTAGTTTCACCTTGGAATGGGCATGATAAAATTACTTTTCTTTTAAATGAAAACAGCATTACGTTATTATGCACTGTGAAAAATGAACCGCTAAATGTAACTTTTAGTTACATAACTAATACGTACGCAGGTAGCTGCTGCTGAAGTCAAGAAAAAAATATAATTTACTTAGTGCGAATTGAACTAATCGAAATACCAATGCGATTTTAATTCACTTTTCCTTCATTAATCTACCGAGGAGGCCTTTCCTCTCTTGGTAGATTAAATAATGTGATGTGGACCTATGTATTACTCATTCGATTTTGAACTAAATCATCAACATTTTATGGTTTCAAATCATAGACTTGATGTGGTGGCGATGTTTGTGTGTAGATCTATGTATGTGTAATGAATTATGAATTATTATTCTCAATTGCTTAACGCAAAGTATCGACCGATAGTTAGGAAACATGTCTAATGATGCGTTCACTAGCTCATGAATGCGTTACAAATTACTAATGCGTTGAACATTACACTTTCGTAAAAAATATTCTTGAGATTTTTTTACGATGTGTGTTTTTAGTTACATTAGTATTAGTGTTTAGAAATTAGTGTTTGTATTGAATGAAAACATTAAAGAAAGCTAAGTACCTACATTGAAAACTGTACATATTTACAATACCAGTTTATAAGATTGTAGAATGAATGTTTTGGTGACGTCATTTTACTTTGTTTTCTGTTTCTGACTTGGCTCTCCCATTATCATTTTGTGTTTCAGAAGAAAGAGATTTAACTTACTTAGGTATATGCTTTCTTATTTTTCCAAAACTCTGCAAGGTAATGAATATAATGTTTATCTGTATGAAAACACAAGCATTTACCGTTTAATATTATGTTTAATGCTACATTAATGTAATTCAGAAAGTTTGTATGGCCTCCAGGAGAAAGTGAGGTCGTTGAACTGATTGACATTACACAGAATGATTGAGGTTGTAAGTATGTAAAAAGATATTACGTGTATTACAAGATGTGAAAGAATAATATCAACAGTACAATAAATGACTGTATTCTTTGTACATCTTGCTTGCAATCATCTTTCAATAATAGTGTTTTTTTTTACATTGCAAAGGAGATCATCCAGACCGGGTTTTCTTTTTGCGGCCTTCAATAATAATTACACATTTTTTACTATGGCGTTAAAGTCGAAAACAATTTGGGTTCGGAGATAGGTATAAAGGGTGCATTTCTTTGCTTTCTCAATTACTATTTTATTCATAACTTTTACATTTGACAGATTCGAATAAAAGCTTGCCAATGAAATAAGAAGCTGGCTGGAATTTTATTGTGTATATTAAAGTTCGAATTAGAAGAATCACAGTGACGCTACTGTCACAAAAATGTCACAGAAGTTACATCTCCATATAATTATGTACAAACATTATCATCATCATCATCTGCCTAGCCTTTTCCCAACTATGTTGGGGTCGGCTTCCAGTCTAACCGGATCATGCAGCTGAATACCAGTATTTTACTTGGTTGGAGCGACTGCATATCTGAACGTGAATACTGGGAAATACGATACCACTTGGTAAGACTGGTGTCAGACTTTTTTGGACCACTGACTACCTGTAACGACTGTCAAAGATGGACAAATGACAGCCGGGACCAACAGCTTAACGTGCTTTCCGAGGCACGGAGGAAACTCGGTATGTAAGGGTGGTCACCCATCCACAGACCAACCTAGGCTAGCATGGCTTAGCCTAAAGATCGACTCGAGTGGCTGATATTATTTAGCTACGAGCTCCTCATAATTATACAAACTTCATCATCAAACATAATTATGTTTATAGAGATAATTAACAGTAGTCTCTTTATTGGCTTCCACGTTTCTCAATAAGAACCTAATAAATATCATTACCTATCTGACACATATTTATTTACTGACCAACATTCAAGCACAAACTATACCTACATCGTGATTGCTGTTAAAAATAACAGGTACAACCAAATAACAGATATAAAATATAGAAACGATTACTACTAGGTACGTGATCTGATGTTGCGGTTATTTTGCAAGCGTTCGCTATCTTACAGTTACGCGCCAAAGACAACCGCTTAAATAACTGCTTATTTATTTTTTGTTGTTGTTGCGTAAAGAAAGTTGAATAGAGGTTGAAGACGGTTTGCTTGGAGCATGTTGTTATTTGTTAGATGATACTTTTGAGTCGATGTACAACTTGTTAACCACGAAAAATTCATAGAAAGAAGAAAAAAAACTGCTAAAAATTTAACTGACAATTTTGGATTGACCATGTACATTTTAGTATTCATTTTTCTTCATGATATGATTTTTTTTAAGGTTTTCTTTTGCAAAACACTGAAAACACAGACCAGACCGGACACATAACAGGTCCTTGCCGTATTCCAGTCTTATATTAGTTTTAGTTCTGATTTCTGAGTTAGCATATTTATGTCTTGTTTACAAAATAAAAGATAATGTAGGACCCATGAGACACCACTATAACAAACCATTTTGGTATCTTCGCATCTGTTTCGAAACGTATAAGGCATTTGTGTGTTACTTTCTCAAACGTTAGTGCTACATCTAATAATAAAGTAGACATAAATAAAACAGTGTTGATATGCGAAATCACCTTATTGGTTGAGATATTAATCATAGGTTAGGTAGTACCTATGCCAAACTACTGGAATGTCAACTATTAATTTGTTATATAAACACGTGCTAAGATCGCATTGTAAGGTAGCATATTATTATGCACTCCCCCAGTCGCTATTATCTAATATAATCAAAAGATTAACTCTCATGTTTGTACTAATACATACTTCCGAGCACGTGTTGAATGCATATTTAATCATTAATAACAAAACTTATATAATAAGACGTATGTATAACACATTTGACTCCTACAAAAAGATTTACATAACAGATCATTAGTGACGGGCGTCGAATCACTAGTACACAAACAGTCGAGCCTTGCTCTTGACACTCGGTCACTCGCTACGCATATTAATAGACTAATAAGTGATTCACAATTCACATCACTTTAGTTCAACCATTTACTTTATGAGTCGAACGCGAGGTATGACTAGGAACGAACGCCTTTTGTCTCCAAATGATAATTCGAAAAATAAATTCGAAAATCGAAGACGATGTAGTTTTTCGCGGGTTCTAGTGATGTGATGTGTTGTGATTTGTGATAAATGTCGGGCCGGCGGAGATTAGGCAAGTTCTACATTTATTGATTGTTAATTTAAATATTCTAGACAATTATATGCTTGTTGTGTCTGATAGATAAAGGAAGCGTCGGCTGTGCTATACGTGACATATGGTGCTATGCCATTTGATTGTTCAATGTTCGTATCGAATGTGTCCTTTGTTTTTGCCCAGTAACGAATTGGCCACACTAAAATTGTTGTTATCAGTTATTATCTACCTTATCAGAAGTCTAGATCTTCTGTTAAATAACTCAGGTTTGAAATTGGCG
Source organism: Xestia c-nigrum (assembly GCA_916618015.1). Classification (NCBI taxonomy): domain Eukaryota; kingdom Metazoa; phylum Arthropoda; class Insecta; order Lepidoptera; family Noctuidae; genus Xestia; species Xestia c-nigrum. The sequence goes on from OU745246.1 coordinate 22,625,534, forward strand.
TGGAAGAGATTCAGCTCTAAAGCCCTATTATTTACACCCACAATGTGAGAATAATCTAGGTAGGTAGGTATAACAATTAACAGCTTTCTCGTCTTCATATATTTGGTATTACCATTACATTTTGTATTTGATTAATGTTACTGAAAACTACCAAAATGGCAAAACCTCAACATAATTTATGAATCCTAATTAACCATAGAACACACCTTTGTAGGCGATGTTAAAGTTTACATTCAAATCTTCCGCCTTCGATTGGCTCTACACAAAAATTCCTTAGCGGTCACGCAATATCTTAAAAAATAAACTTCGACCTATTCAAAAATCGAATGGCAAAGTATCAAAACTAAAATTGTTATCTTAAAATGCAGTCGTGTTGTTATTATCCGTTCTAATCATAAAAGCTGGCAGCATTGCCGACTGCCCGTCGGCATTCTTGGGATGCCGAGCGGTATCACGAATCAGTTGCCATTACATATAAGGAACCGGTTCTACATCCTTTGAGGCCGTGTCTTTGTTTGTATGTTTTGTATATGGAATACTTTTGCCGGTATGTGAAAGCTCTTTTATTTTCTTGGACTTATATGTTACCTTTGCCTGAAGGCCGTAAGAAAGTAATTATGTTGCGTTCTGTCTTCTGTCTGACTGGAAAATTCAACAATTATTTATCTCGTGAAAATCAATCATTTCAAAAATATTTGTGTTGGATGTAGATCAGGAAGTGAGAAAAAAAAAAAAAAAAAGATATTGAATTCATTTCCTACTTCCGCTAACAAATATGTATGTTATTCAACATACATACAACTTTTGGCACGAAGAACTGACCAAACGAGTCGGCAACTGGACCTAGACCGAAAAAAAGATTGGCTAAACTTTCCTTGATCAGAGTTAGTTAATAAATCCTTGCTATAGATGGATGCTCTATGGTTTAATTTATAGACTTTACTTTATTTAAGCTAGTAATTTCCTAAGACTTTGCAGTGAAAAATTCTATAATCGGCGTCACATAACCAGCCAGACCTGTTATCAATCTTGCTGATAAGCCCTCTACCATAGCTTGCAATATTTTGGTACAGCCTTTTCAACAATTGTGTTGTGCAGAACAGAATAAACAGTTTGTCTTTCTATTTTTCTTTAAGAATAGAAAAAGAAGTAAGTACTCGTGAGTTTGTGAGCCATTAAACGCACGAATGACATGCTCAAATAGCCAGACTCAGAACAAATAACTGTAGGCCATACAAATATTGGTTCCGAAGTGGGAATCAATCCGCGACCTCGAGAAATGTGGTTTAGCCAGAATCAACTTTATGTGATCAGTTGACCACGTAATATACACCTTTGGATTTAAAGATTAGTGCTTAAGGCATAATATGATCTGCCGGGGTTGCGGGCCTATTCGAAAGAGATACCGCGGCCCTGGAACATAAAGGGCGAGGAAGGAACATGGATGGGTTTTAGTTAGTAAAAGTCTGACACTCCCTCCCGCCTCGCCCAGAGTGGGAGAAGTCATTTGATGATTTCCCATGGTAATAAAAAAAGGCATAATAGCGAAAAATTAAATCGACGCGATGGATGCTTTTTAAGACAACGGCAGCAATAATAAACCAAAATCGCAAAATAAACCAAACCGAGACTCAATCAAACAAAATCAATTAAGCCTTGTTAATAAACAGAGCAAAGCTGGTTTCCGTAATTCATACCGAATGAAATATCAAAAATATAAATCTACGATACAAAGTTTTATGTTGGTCCTGTTGAGATTTTATACACGGCACCACGGCAGTGCACGGTGCAATATTAAAATTGTTTCACCTTGTATGTCGAAGACCCGGCTGCAAGATTATTCCATTAAGGCCGCTTAACCAATTTTGGTGACGCACAAACCACTTGCAGGATCTTAAATTTTCTTAACACCAAAATAGGATACCTACATACAGCACGAATATTTTTTGCATATTTATGACACAAACTCACTTTTATTCATGAATGCAGTTTCTTATTAGAATAATGTAGATTGCCGGACGAACAAAGTACTCAAATACATTTTCTTTTGTAATTCGTTCCGCTATTTGATTGAATATTAAAAAGTTTATGTTTAGGACTTATGGTCTGACAGGTTTATGTGCTTATGATACATCCTCGTACATTATAATAGAAGTGCATGAAACATTGTTGCTGTGAATAAAATTGACTTCTAATTTATGAAGACACTTGAAGAGTTGCTAGCGCCTGGTTGTTGGCTATAGTTACAACTTAATATTCATAAGCAATCGTAATAAATGCTCATTGAACCCGCGTTGACGGAGCGCTAGACGCGTTGACGTTCTAATGATAAATTATTCAAACCGCGGCGATTTCTCAACGAATTCCTGAACGCAGCTGCAACCGTCATCCTTGATTGGTTGCGGCTAGCGTTCGATTTTCAAATCGTACCGCCTTTTTTGTCATGGCTGTTAGAGAGTTCCATGTACTTTAATTACAGTGGAGCAGTGATGAATGGCCCGTATTACTTACTGCGACAAAAAGTACGATTATAACTTTTTACTGAGATTACAGAAATTGTCATGCATGACCATGGTGGACCATCGTGACAACTGACAATGAATCTATAAAAATAATAAATAGTTACAATTGAGACAATATTTGCCAGTACCTATCAATAAAGACATGCACACATTGTCAGACGCCATGATTGATATTATTGGTAGCGAGAACAAACTTCCTGACATGGACACAAACGCGGATGTGAACACAACACCCGCTTTGTTCACCGACAATTTGCTAGCGAAATATGATCATACAATCAACACTTTGGTAATAATGAAATTTTCCTTTGTAACTTTACTGTAAGGATTGGAGAATATTGGCTCATTGACGATGAATAATTGCGTTGGAAGACGTGCGCAAAACCGTTGGAAACAAACTAAGTAAACCGACGGATAGGCATATATGAAAGTGAATATAAGTACCAGTATCTTGATGAATTTGTTATTTAACCAGATCATGATAGCGATTATAAAATACTTCAAAAAAGTCATTTTTTGCGACTGAAACTAATCGGAATCTTATAAAATTGCGAGCATGTACACTTGTACAGCTCACTTTACTTAGTTACTTATTACCTATACCTATTAAAGAAAACAAACACAGTAGTTCCCTTTTGGCCTCGTACAGGACGAGTTTCATTCTTTTAATTTTTAAATAAATTTTGTTTTTTTCTTTTCTGTGTAATTTTGTATAAGTACTGTTAATTTTGAAGTGTTTGTCCTGTGTGGGCTAATAAATGCTTTTTCTTTCTTTCTAGTATTTTAAGCTTACACAGTTTTGTCTTAATATTAAACTTGAGTAATATATGTATTTTAATACAAACTGTTACCAAACGTTAACTGTAGCAATTGCCAACAAGAATTAAAATCTGTCAGTCCAATGTGTTCCCAAAAGCATTGAAGATCAGCTTTCTTCTGCAGATAATGAAGTACCTAAGACGAGTATCTTCTCTGTTACTAAGTATCTCACAAGCATCACATAATATAGATGATTTATTTCTAAGAAATAATGGTTAAAGAAGCTCGTTAACACTCCGAATGCTGTAAAGTAACTTAGAGTCACACGAGTGGTACTAGAGGCATAGCGAATTGTATGGGAACTTACGAAGCCACGAGACTCACAGCTTCTTAATTACACCCATTTATATTAAATGTACTCTGAAGGCTAGCTGATGATTTATTTGGTTGTTATGGCGTTTTATAATTACTTCGGGAACATGGTCAGTTTTTATTATGTGCATTTTTATACGAGCGCCTTCAACTCTTAAGTTGAAGACTTCTTTTCGCGAACCCACGTCAAACAAAGCAATAGCTTCAATTGAATTCTGGTCTGGGCTCTTAACAACGATGTTTTCTAAATACATTAAATATTGAAAGTACTCGTTAAGTGTTTCACATATAACAATGAAAGAAACAATTGGTCAAAATTCTGACGTAATGTTCTGAGAACTCCGAAGTTCTCTATTTAATGTAACGCGAGCTTCATGCAACATTTATGATTAGAACTATTATTGAAATATTGCAAGACTGTAAGGTTATCGTGGGGTCAAATCGAGCACGCAACTTCGCATTTCCTAGTGGTGCAACAGAGCAGATTGAGATTAGGGTTATTATAGGTGAATGGTGATGAGGTGTACATCACTATGCCCGGGTGTGTACAAATTGGACGACTAGGATGAATGACAGTTTAAGCCGCGGTCAAGAAAAACGTGAATTAAAAATAATGTCAGAAATAAGTACAGCAAATGTGATCAATCGTCAAGTTGTTGTACAGTTGCATTTTCAATGCATTTTTGCAATGCGTCTCAGATTAACGAACTCAATTCTTGAGCAATTGTAATTTCGCATTCGAATCCATAATGCATTCCATTTCAAATTAAATGTCAGTTTGACAGCTCAAACCTAATTGCGCGCGAATGAAAAAGGAATGGAACGTTTATTTTTTCGGCCTTTATTGTAAATGCATGTCCTAATTATTTCATTAACCAGTTTCTAACGACTACTGAAATCGATACAGTGAACAATTGGTAGGTATGTGAAAATTCAGTTGATTAAAATTCTTCGCAATCATGGCAATTGCAATTACACTGCGAATTAAAATTACATCAAACAAATTGCGTTTACGTGACATTTTCAATTTAAACAATCTCTTCTTAGGTGATTAACATTTTATAATAAATTGTTTATTGCAAATTGTTGCAATAGTATTCAACTATCCATGACGTCAATGCAATAGATGAATTGCCATTCAGCATGTACTTACTATTAAACTTATTTCTGTATCCGTATTTTCAGTATCAGAACTCAGAGAGAGATCATGTTTTCTTGGCGACAGTGTTGTTGTGTCCCAATCTCTAAAAGCAATTGCCTTCCCTCTCAAATGCTGCGATCTCAAGAATATTGAAAATAATAAAAAACCTAACCTACTCAATATTTCCCGTGCCAATGAATATTAGCTTTTAGAAATACATATACTATGTAGTTCGACATTTTATTGACACAACCAGTATTAATCAAAACAACTTGCCTCACGAAACTGCTGACAATTAAAACGTTTGACGTGTTGCCTGCGCCCGCGCACCCGATTGACTTACTGATCTATTCAAGGTGAATACAATTCGACTCGATTCACGTGATGCTAGCTGGAAATGGCCGACAATATTCTCAATAAACATTGGTATTTAAAACAATTCAATGCACGCTATGGTATGCCTTCTAATCGTCTTGATACAATCCTGTAATCGTTGTTCACACCATCTGAGGAAAGTGGGTGGTCATTTCATGGTCGAGACCACACAGCACCACCCAGTTTCGCACAATACATAATTAAACCAACACAGTTTTTTCTCACAAAGAGAAAAAATATCCTACTTTCCTCGTCGCTTGCTTACTTAATGATGATAAAGTTCTTAACAAACTAGTGCGAAATAAACTTGGCTCGCTAACCCTGCGAATTCAGCCGGTTGCTGCAGGTAAAAAACCGTAACCTTTTGCGCTCGTTTGCGCTTTGTCGGGATTGAGGTGGTTACCGCAAACTGTAAGACGTCTCCCAACCGTGACGGTGTAGCGGTCGGTCGCTTAGACCGGTAAAAAGTCTCAGAACGCACGCGTAGATTTTTGCAGTCAATCGTATTTAGTGAACGAAAGAACTAACGCTTTATAATCATCAATTTATTCAATAAATTTTCAGTGTTAACACGCGTGTCAATTCAATTCCAAAGTACACATGCGCTGAACTTTTATGTCTGCTTTTATAAATATTTTCTTAAATTTTCTTTGCAAGCTCGGCACGTTTGCTGAGCTAAAAAAACGTGTAACGAGAGAGATAACACTTATATTATACCAGAGAAATAACAATTAAAAAAAAAAGAACTTAGCAAAGAAAAAAAAAACAAAAGAACACAGTCATTCCCGTAACAGCTGCGTTCAGTAACCGCCTCCTTGTCTACAACACAATTATCTTTGGTCATTGTTCGCTTTCGATTTTCAAATTGACCAACACCCATTGGTGATTGATCGATTCTTACAGTTATGTAAACAGTCATTGTTTTACCGAATGCTGGCGGACTGGCAGTGATGAAAGGGTAATGTCATGAAATGTAGCACCTGTTCAAAATATTTCTAATTTCTGTTTTTTTCCTTTTCACCGTTGCTTATCTTCATGTTGTTCCATTGGTGATTGTTTCGGGCTTGAACTAAATTAATGAAAGAATAAAAATATAGATTTGGAATAATGAGGAGACGATGGACTTAAAGGTAAACGATTAATCACAAAACAGCTCTAAAAAGTCTAATCATTATTAGTCCAAATAATTAATAACAAAATTCAATTTTACTTAAAAAGCGTTATTTATTTGGTGTGATCTAAACAAATGTATGAATCAAATAACTTCCTTAATTAAATTCCTTTCACATTTCCAACTTCCACAATTCAACGATGACTAAGATCTTAAAATAAAACTATTCCAGGAATGCACCCAAATGCTTGTAATTTTCACAACAAAACGTGTTTTGGATCGTATTTTGACAACGGGAGGCACTAAAAAACTCTTCCATCAAAGTTAATAAACTTTAACGTCTCTATATGTGGGTTAAGGGATATTTCGTAATAGTTTTCTTGGCAGATGTAGAAGACAAGCAGATTTTTAGAGTCCCGTCTACGTTTGCGTTTGGACAGCTGTTAAACTCTCCGATTATCTCAAATCTTTCGGTTCTTCTGTTTTGGCTGGAGGCCTCACTCTCAAGGCATCAACAATTTAGTCCGGTTCATCAGAAGCCAGCCTCATAGGTTGACTAGGACAACCTGCAAGGAGCCTGGTTGAAAAAAAAAAACCTTTTGTTTTCTCAATCTTAAAGCGCAGGCCACACCGCCCGCGCCAGCTAGTAAGCGAGCCGGGCGAGGCTCTTTTCATACTTCGTTTCGACTCTTTCGGTAGTTCGCGGTTTTGTAAAGCAGTTTTATGTGTGAAATATGCATCTTATCCATATCAAGATGAATAAGTTTACACCCCGGGTATAGGTTTCGTCTTTTAAATAATATTCAAGTCGATAATCTGTAAGAGATTTTTATTGATATTCCTAGACATGACCACAGATTACACACACGTGTCATTTTATTAATTAAAACTAAATCTATCCGTACAGAACCCAACATCACTGGCCAGTAAAAAAAAGAGAACAACCATAATTTCCCATGTTTCGGATCTACCGTATGGTTTTAAATAAAGAACGTGTTGATGTTGTAAGCAGCCATTTTGTCAGAGATAGTCATCTTTTGTGCCGACTTTTTATTAAACGAGTCTATTTAAAACATTTTAATGGATATGTAGCAACATGCTCGGTAGATATAACATGGAAGTAAATATTTATTAAATACTAACATAACTAACATTTAACAGATCTTATCAAACGAAAATTGCTCATTTTTTGGCGTGTCATGCTGGAAATGTCTTGTTTTTAATTAAATTAAAATTAATGTTAGTGTGTAGATGTGGGCTCAAGTTAGTTTGAAACAAGTAGGTATTTTTCTTTATAATAATATTAAAAATAATAATAAAATGAATAAAGGGAATAATAATAATAATCATTTTATTATCAGGCAACACTAATGTCCATAGATAAAAAATACATAAAAACATTAAACAACAATAATAAACTAATACAAAAATTATATAAGTACGACATAATTTTATAAGTAGAAGCTTGTTTTCTCTTATCTTAACCACATAAAATATACTTAAATCAATTTAAGATCGTTTTTCAATTAGTGAAATCATTTTATATTATGATGTTGATATCGCATTTACATTAGTTACTTGCCAATCAATATCTTCTAACAACGACCTATGTTTATTTGTGCCCCATTGATGGCAAATAGGCTAGGCATCATTGATGGGACTTAAACATCAAGCAACAAGCAAGCGCGACCACTGCGGAGGTCCTCAGTTCGTTTCCCGAGTAGGACAATTCAATAAAATTTTCTAACTCAATTATATCAAAAAATTGTTTAATCAGCATGTAATATATATGTCACCGTAAAATTGACAAATCCGTTATATTTTATAACTCTAGCGATATTGTAAAATCTCGAAATATTGTCAAACGAACATACTGCTTACAACAAAACGCATTATTTTTCGTGAAATGCATGCGATGGTAGTCAACTCACGCGGTGTGGAGGGAAAAAGGGATCCCTCTTGCCCATCACTCTCATGAAAAGATAATGTACCATTCCTGAGAAATACCGATTAATATAACCTAACCTTAAAACACTTTATAAAAGTGTTTTAAGGTTAGGTTATATTAAAGGTTTAAATTATTAAAGGTTATAAAGTTTATAATATTCCCCTAAAAAGCGTAGTCGACGGAGACCCGCTTCGCGGGGCCCCTATTTCCGAGTGCAAGGTTTAAAGGAACCTAACTAACCTAACGGGGGGGGGTGCCCCAAGTCCCGATTATGGGGGCAGAGAAACTTCCGTATATTCAGTTGACAATATCGCTAGAGAGAAGAAATTTTACGGTGACATATATAATATTATAAAGCAGAAGAGTTTGTTTGTTTGATTGAACGCGCCAATCTCAGGAACTACCGGCTCGAATTGAAAAATTCTTCTTGTTTTGAATAATCCATTTATAGAAAAAGGCTATGGGCTATATAACATCACGCTATGACCAATAGGAGCGGAGCAGCAATAAGAAATGTTTCCAAAACGGGGGAAATTTTATTCCCTTTGTGAGCTCTTTCTCTCAAGTTGCGTGGGTCAGCTAGTAATAATAAATTAGTCAATTTATAAATTACAGTCAAGACATACGAAAAGACAATGTATAACAAAAGCACAAACGCAATTATGTGTCGTCGACGGAGTAGAGCTAGAGACACATATCCAGTAGAAATGCTCGAAGCTGTGTTTTAAATGAAGATATATAGGTAAAATAAGATTTTATTGAATAATTGCACTGTTTGATATTGTGTACTATTTATGTATGCTTATAAAGTGTGTCCTTTAGGAATTTCTCAGTATCAACGACGGAGTCTGATTTTGTCCCACACTAGTCAGAAATAAACAGCTGCCCTTTTGAAACACAACAATAATATTTGAGGAAGTATTAAATATGTTAGTAGTTCCTTTATTACAATATAAGTGTGCCGACAAGGAAACGGAGGAAGAAATTGGCGCGAGACCAAAGATTATTATAGTCTATCTACTTCCTAAACAGGAATAGAAGTGTACAGTATATGAGCTTTATGATGTCTTTATCTTGAGGGCAATCCGTTACAAGTGCGGGCCTAACATCATCATCATATGTTTAGCCTTTTCCCAACTATGTTGGAATTGGCTTCCAGTCTAACCGAATGCAGCTGAATACCAGTATTTTACATGGAGCGACTGCCTATCTGACCTCCACAACCGAGTTAGTACTGGGTAATACGATACCCCTTGGTAAGATTGATTGCCAGACTGTTTTGGGACAGTGCAGTCATTTGTGCCACTTAATAACCGAAGGCTTAAGTGTCAAATAAACATAACATTTATATCATAACATAACATCACGCCTTGAATCCTCGGTGGGTTAGGTAGAAATGTACTTAATAGTACACCCACATTCGGCTAGTTGTGTTTAATTCCCATGTAATAGGGGGTGACCCTATTGCCATCAACTGGGCACAAATCTAGGCCCTGTGGCTGTTACTGAAAAATTTCTGATGGTAAAACCTGATAACACTTTGCCCGACCCGGGAATCGAACCCTACCTACCTATAGGCTCAATAGTCGCACTTACGACCACTAAACCAACGGGGTAATCACATTATGCATTTTTACAATACACTAACTAGTTGATGCCTGCGGCTGCGCCCGCCCGCTTACAAATTATGTACAAAGGGTGTAAACCACCTCATCATCACAAAGCCGTCAACCAAGCATTCTATACATCAAACTAAGTAACTTTAGGCAATTTTTTTTGTCTTTTTTTTAAGGTTTTTAAAGGAGGTAGAACTCAATGTAACGCCCTTAAAACATTGTGCTTATGGATGGATTGAATGATACGGGGGTCTTAGAGGTGTTTAAAGTAAAAATCTTACAATAAAAACTCATGTTTAAAAAAGAAGTTGTCAAAAAGTTGGAACTTTGACCTCTAATATCTCTGTAACTAGAAGGTTCCCAGGTATGGTGTAGAACAAAAAACTGATCGCAATGACGGGGAGAACAAGTGCCTTTCAGCTGCGTTAAGAGGTGGTTTTACACCCTTTACTAAAACCTTCCTCGATTGATTGACTCGATTCCTCCGGTGCAGTAGTTTTTGAGATTTTCGCGAACAGGCAGACAGATGCAGCGGAAGACTTTGTTTTATAATATGTAATGAAGTGTAGATGTAGACATACTTACATATTTTCATAACGTTCAGCGCCGATCAACTATGTAGCAACCAGTATGTAACACGCGGACATCCGACGGTTGATCTATATCCACGGTTAACGTGCTACCGGGCAACCATTAGGTATGTTGTAATAAATAACATAACACCTTCCGTGTTGGATCAGTGTTCAACAATATAATATATTGTTCTTTGGGTACTTATGTAATGTTTGATTGGAAGCGGATTTATCGCTTACAGAACTAATAATAAATATCGCTGGATATTACACATAGCGCCATAAACACAACGGTTAGTTGATATTATACTAAGTACTACATAGACACATTTTTTTTGTAAATATTTCTTGTTATAAATATAAACATCCATGACTCAGAAACAAATGTTCATGTTCATCACACCAACATTTGCCCTTACCGAGATTGAAAGACGAACCCGGGGACCATAAAAACGCGAGGCAGCCTCCGCTGCACCATTCGAGGCGTCACAAGAACTGTTGGTTTATTTTTTCTTTATAAACACCCCGTCGTTTTTGCGTCGGGGGTTAAAAAGCTTTGCCCAACTTGGACTTTCTCCTTTATTGTTGGTTACAAACCAAATACACAAACCCGGCTGTCATTTGTAGATCTTAGACAGTCGTTACAGGCCCGAAAAGTCTTACAACCGGGGTTTCGTATTACCCGGTACTAACTGGGCTGTGGAGGTCAGATAGGCAGTCGCTCCATGTAAAGTACTGGTATTCTACTGCATCCGGTTAGACTGGAAGCTGGCCCCTATATAGTTGGGAATAGGCTAGGCGTAGGCAGATGATTATGACACAAATCCGAAGCTAGACCCGGAACAAGTACCTGTATGACATACAAATATTAGTTCCGTGCGCGGATCGAACCCGTGACATGCAGCACAGCGGATAATCGCTTAGCCACTGAGCTACCCGTACCGTCAAATCGATTTTAGAAATCATAGTAGAAAAATCAAATTTAGAGAAAAATATTTTCAGTGATGTTTTCTACATTTTACTCATTTATAAATGTGTTCCCTCGTTAAATTACTGATGGTAAATCCTGTTGAAGTGCTGTAAGGTTTTCCATCTTGAAAATTCCGGAGTCATTTGTACATTTTAACTTAGTAAAGCAATAAAATAGGCTGATCCTTAATTACACGCTCAAATAGAACTAAGAAAATCCACTCAGATTCAGCTTGTCCCTTCGTTGTTCTCCTCCAGCGACGCCCGAAGCCGAGGCTCGCTGGAGACCTGACACTCAAGGCACCCAACAACAACCTCTCTAGGTTAAACTGCGCGATGCAATTCACAGAAAAAAAGGAACTAAGGAAATGTGCGTGCTCTACAGGTAGTAAATTCCTGCTTAACACATAGAAGATTACAATTACAAGCGTAGCTTTATGTTTGTTACTTAGATGAATATTTTCATTGAATGTTAAGAGTCCGTGCACGAAAATAACTCATTTTGAACATTTTTGATCACTACTTGTGGGAAAGGTAAGACGAATATGAACCTTCTTTGTTGCTATTATAAGAGTCAGGTTCTTATTCTTGTCGACCGCTTGATTCTTTTTTTAAAATAATGTATATATTAATGGCAATCACCCATATACAAAATCCCTTTTTCGCAAAAGTAACGAGCGAGTGATGTTTGGGGTTCGCTGAACAAAGAACTACAAAATATTTTGAACATTAAAAAATATAAATGGCATCATTAAATGGTCTACTCGTAAAGTAGTTGAAAACATTATTGATTTCAATACGAAATATAGCAGAAAAAAAATGTTGAAAAAACGTAATTTATGGAAAACTTCGGGACAAATAAGTATTTTTTTCTATACCTTAGAAACACTTTAAAGAAAATTTAAAAATTACTCATTAATCTCAAGGTAGCCCTTTAATAGAATCTGAATTTTAATTTGTAAATAAACAATAACATCATTTCGTAAATGAAGGGCAAAGTGAACTATATTATCGACCGCGCAATCCCGATCCCGTCAGTAACGACCGGGCTCTCCCAGCGTGAACACGTATCACTTTGCTTCGCAAGCGCTCGCGAGTTATACGTAAATATATTTCCCAGATAAACGCAGACTACCACATTTTGATCCAGTAAGTATTTAGTTATGTATTATTAGTAGTATTTTTTAATATTATTATTTTTTGACTTTGGTTGTTTCTTAAGATTTTTAACATTTATTTCGTCTTCAAAATTAATATTATGTAGAAGTAAGATTCTTTGTTTGTACATCATATGTTGTAACTTTGTAAGTATAGATGTAATTTGCGATCTGATTCCGAAAATTAAAGTTTTTCGTCATGGGTGTCGTTTTCATGGTTTTTGGGGTCGCTGATTACGAAAAAGAGGTCAAAATGAAAGTCCAAGATGGCGCCCAGAGTTTTTGTTGGTTTTACGGTCATGGGTGTCGTTTGATTTGTTTTGTGACTACCTTCTAATAACTAAAGTGAATGCCAAATGTTTTTATCACGTCAAGTTTTTGTATCTAATACTGTTACTATGCCCGAAAATGCAATGATTAGTTTTGTACGGTCTTTTCGGTAAACCAACAGCAGTCAGTTATAACAGTGTGGATGGGAATACCGCTTTCCAATACCGTTTTGCATACTGTATTCAGCGGTTTATTTTACTATATCGCCGTGACATTTCGTGTAAATGTTTTGTTAAATTATTGGTAAATCTATGGAAGCCAACAATTCGTTTAAAATACGGGCAACATAATATTAGAAGGAAGCACATTTTTATTGTACCTAGAACACTGCTCAAAAAAATTGGTGGCTGGTTTAGATGTCTATGTACACGCTTGGAATGGAATTACTCCAATTCATTTTTTGTTTGTTTTCCTTTTTCTAGTAACTATTCTGATATGTTCGCATCCAGTTGACAATACACTTGACATTGATGAATATATTTTTTATATTTACCGTTTTGTAAAATGTTTGTACTTGTATCTAAATTATTCTAATACTGTCGGCGACGAGACCCTATCTCCACACCAGAGTGCAAATAGTGGCCATACTTAGTGTATTACGTGAGTCGTTCAGTTGATTTAGTGTTTGAAAACTTGTGATATTAACTTATAGATACATTTAATTAAGTAAACAATTAATATAATATCACTAGAATCGTGTTAGTTTATGATAACTTATCATCATCTTAGTATTAAAGTCCAATCAGACTGGTTAGAAAGGAAAAAACGTAAATTATTTTTTTTTGTGTCATAATTACGTAACTCGAAATGATATTTTTTTGTTTGTTAAGGTATAACGTTTAAATTAATGTCAAATCGCTGGACTTGACTTAAAACCATTATTCACGCAAGAATCATGTAAATCGGTCCAGTCGTTTAGAAAATATAAAGCAAAATAGAAAGTAAACATTATGTACATCGTAAATTTCACACTTATTGTTCTATGATATTTAATGTAAGGTGCAATATGATTGTTTTAAGTGGAAATAGGTGCAATTACCTTTGTAAAAATGTATATATTGTGAAGTTTATTTAAATGAATAAAGAAGGTATTGGGTTCCAAAGGTTTCGGCTTTCGCGAAAATAAACGCAAAATTGGTTTCTAAAAATTAAACCATTATTATTTTAATTGTGATAAATATACTGTTCACACACATTCCTGACTTTTATTTCTAAGCCTTTATAATTATGTACTTTAAAATAATATCGTCTACAGGATCAAAATTGTTTAAGCGATCACTACGCCCGATCTTCACCCGTGTGTGCGTGTATCTGCATGAACAATGCACACAAACATAGAATTGCAACGAATTTGCCTAAACTCTAGCGAGTGAATTTTGTGCACGGACTCTTAAATCTAGACTGATAACAGTTTTGAATACATTTTCATACAAAAACATACGGTTAGTAACAGTGTCGGCGGTTGGCACAAGCTTAATTGATTCAGCACCTTATGTTGGCATCACCGAGGCCTTTGTTTCACAATAACAGAGTAAAAACAATACAGCTGTTCGAGTACATTACTACTAAGTACTGTAACTACGCTGTATAATGTACCTGAAAGAAAGAAAAAAGATTTATTAGACTCACACAGGACATAAAAAATAAGAAGGTGGAATGCCTTTGTTTAACAATAACAGAATAAAAGCAATACAGCTGTTCGAGTACACTACAGGCTGTAACTACGCTGTATAATATGTACCTGAAAGAAATAGAAAACATTTATTAGACTCGCAAAGAACATGACAAAAAAAAATAGAATAAACAATAAGACAAAATTATAGTAAAAGTTAACATAACAATAATGTAATCGGTACAATCAAATTAGTCCTGTACGACGCCAAAAGGCTCCTATCTCAGCATGGTGCTGTGACATTAAAAAGAAGTCTCTGCGCTGGTATTCTGTCTGATAGGGCCCAACCTGAATACTATGGCTAGATGACACGTTTCATCATAATTTTCCTGTGCTTATCCCAATTTATTTCGTCTCGACGTAGTAAATCTTCTTCTTCCATTATTTCCATACTTCTCTATTTCATTTATCTCAGCAGTCACTTCGTTTCTAGCTTGAATAATTATCCTCCACACACACAGTACATCTATCATTTCTTTGGTCTTCCACTACTATTATAGATATCCTTAATTTACTTAAAACTTCAATCATGACATCTTTCATTGGGAATCGACGTTCTTTTTTTTTAATTTGAAATCCTGACATACCTGTAGACTTTAGATATCATCAGACATTGTCACATTTAATACGTAACGAAACTATACAGTCTGGAGTTTCGTTACGTAATAAATATTTAAACAATGTGACCTCAGAACAAAAAAAGGGGTTAGGACAAGGTTGATTCTTGGCTATGATGTGCTACACATCCAATTAAGCAATGTTTCAAGCTTAAAATTAGCTTTTGGTGCCCCTTTGTGGACATGTAAGGAGACGGGCAACTTTGACTTTAGTGGCTAAAAATATAACTTACGTGGGCGTCTCGTCGATTGCCGGTTATCGTCATTATAAGAGGTCGAGGACATAGGTATTTAAGTCCTTCAGAAATGCTGATTAAGATTGCCACTTGGTAGGGAACTTTAGTAACGTTAATTATTCAATCAATGGTGTCTTTCGTTGATGTATTATGCACCTTATGAACATTGAACAAAGACCAAAACAATGATGGATTCACTGTAAGAGGGGTGATATAAAGAAAGTGACTGATGAGATGACGAGTTATAGAGAAGTATTGAAAAAGAAAATATTATGCTGCTGCACCCCAAATAAATTGGGATAAGGGCAGCGAAATGATAATGATGCGATGAGCCGCGCTGCCGCGATTAACGAGTTGCAGTTCATAAGTTCGAACTTAGAGAAGCACTCTACTAATTGTAAATTTTAACTTTCATCTCTTTACTACTTTAAAACACTGAAGGAAAACATCGTGTCAAAAAAAACCTAAAAATTTCGTAAAACCGAAGTCTTGAAGATCAATCATCATATACCTACCATTTTCTAAACTAAGTTGGGGTCGACTTCCAGTCTTTCAATACCAGCATTTAACATAGATGCGACTGCCTTTCTGACCTCCACAACCCAGGTAGTATGGGTAATACCATATATAGCCCCTAGTAAGACTAGTTGTCAGAATTTCGGGCCACTGACTGGCTTTTACGACTGTCAAAGCTCAATAAATTACAGCTGCAACCAGCGGTTTAACTTCCTATCCGAGGCATGGAGAAAATTCGGTCTATGTAATGGGTAGTCTCCCCAGACCAACCTAGGCAAGTGCCGCTTAACCCGAAGATGGACCCGAGCGGCTGTTATTTAGCCACGAGTAGTTGTCACGAAAACATTACAATTATAATGACTGTAAGTTATCTTTGTTTCCTCTTGTTCGATTTATCAGGTCGAACCGTTATAAACAATATTCAATGAAGTTGTAATCATGCGCCGTGTTTGTAATTATGCACTGCATTGTACATTGTTCGTCAACAACAATAAGGTGATACTTGTTATACCATTATGTGGGTCATTGTACAAAAGAGGTGGGATATCTAAAGGTCGATGATAAACTGTGTAAAACAGTGTGAATATTGGTTGCTATGCTAGGTGTTGCCATGGACTTTATATGAGTTTTCTCAAGTAAATAATAAAGAGAAAGCATTTGATTTTTATTACAATTAAACTCAACAACTACTCAACCGATTTGAAAATTATTTCACCATTACAAAACTATATCTTTACCGAGTAACATATTATATTGATATCATGCAAATAAGTCGATTTATCACAATTTTCGCGGACGAAGTCCGATTTTCAAACCAGTTCGGGAACTGATTACGTGCAAAATTGCGTCTCCTGCATCGGGATGCAGGAGACGTAATTTTGCACACACCTTTGGTTCTGGTGACAATACATACATTTTCGGCTCATATATAGAAGCATATATGCTTCTGCGGCCAGGAAGAAGAAGTTACTGGCTTATTACACTTATTACTGAGGGCACATAGGCACGCATTCTTTCTGTCACGTGCATATCTACAGTGCGTGATGAAGACAGTGTCAATCCCAATCAGGCATCGTAAACATTTGGCCATCTTTTGAAAAATTATGCACATTAGTAATATTGCACTAATGTAGAATTATAGAGGCTGCGTGAAAAGACACAAAAAGTTCTATGAGAGAAAGATTTCATGAATATTTGCACTGCTATCCCATAACAGGCGTCCTCTTTACGAGAACGAATGGGCTATCATCCATCAACCACGCGTGCCTAGTGGTAAATCTATACTAATATTATAAAGCAGAAGAGTTTGTTTGTGTGTTTGTTTGTTTGGTTGAACGCGCTAATCTCAGGAACTGCTTTTTTTTGTGTTGGATAGTCAACTTATCGAGGAAGGCTTTAGGCTATATAACATCACGCTATGACCATCAGGAGCGGAGCAGGAATGAAGAATGTTGCAAAAACGGGGCTTTATTTTCCTTTTGTTTTTCTCTCTTATGTGACGCAGACGAAGTTGCGTGGGTCAGCTAGTGTCACATAATTATATTCGAATTTTACTTTAGCACGTGCCGTTTTCGTCATGATGTTTTCCTTCACCGTTTTAAGAGCAATGGCGATGAAATAAATTACACTAAGTCCTGTGCGTCGTTTCGCTGGGTTCGAACCCACGATTTATTGCTCGTCCCACCGCTGCTCTTTGTCTCTATTTTATTATTTAAATTCACTAAATCTACATAGAGAAAGTAAGTAAAGTTTGACTTTGTAAAGAAGATTCTCGGAAGTTCATCTCAAAAACTATCAAACGTGACTCAGCAGGTTACGAAAGAAAATCATCACATTTTTAGTGATGATTGACATGAGTCTGTCAACTGCGTATGTACAATGACTAAACATAGTCTTTGGCATACATTACAACCGTAAAATGGTTTCTATTTCAATAACGTAGCGTTAAATTAACTATTTTCACATCAGAACCACTTAACACGTTCATTTGCTGTGAAATTATTTGACATCGTAATCCATTTTTCGTTAATGTAAACTAGTGTGAAATGCTTTTAAATCGCGATGTGAAAATGACTTGTATGTTTCAACAATCTAAGTCAGTTTAACTGTTGCAGACTGTTAGTCTTTTCGGCTAGAAAGTATCAGTTCTGTATTGCGTAAACTAGTCTTTTCATTTATACTAATATTATACAGCAGAAAAGTTTGTTTGTTTGTTTGGTTGAACGCGCTAATCTCAGGAACTACTGATTTAAATTGAAAAAATATTTTTGTGTTGGATAGTCCATTTATCGAGGAAGGCTTTAGGCTATATAACATCACGCTACGATCATTAGGAGCGGAGCAGGAATGAAAAATGTTGCAAACACGGGGTTTTTTTTACTTTCGTTTTTCTCTCTTATGTGACGCAGGCGAAGTTGCGCGGGTCAGCTAGTTTGGAATAATAAGCCTTCCTTTTGACTTTGCCGTGGTCTGGTAAAAATGTCAAACGAACGTCAATTTTCACGTACTATGTTATCAACACCACAACTACTACCAAAACCAAAACCCTAACTATCCAAAACTGACGTTGCCCAAAATCTGAAGGAACCTATGCCATACCCTCCATACATACTCCTCCTGCTGAAAAGAGTGTCCATGGAGTTTCTTGCCCGTTCTTCTCCACAGAGATCTACGCTAGGGAATGGGCAACTACAGTACATTCTCAAGTTATTATGAATTGTGTCTGTGACTGTAGCCTTTTTTTTTTTCGTTTTATCGACATTTAAAAGTGCCGTACCTAATGGTCTAGTTGAAATAAATGATTTGAGTTTGAGTTTTGAGTTTGAGTTTGAGTTCGAGTTTCAGTTTGAGTTTGAGTTTGAGTTTAGAGTTTGAAAGGAGGCTGAAATTACAGAACACTATTACGTTCCTTGCATATCTTTTGCTTTTTTGCGGCCATATTTTGTTTCTTCTAAATTGCAAATTGTATCCTGTAATTGCATGCAAGTTTGTTTGTACTGAGCCGATCAGTACCTCACCGTAAATACCACGATTTTTAGATCTAGTAAAAGTGTGGTATTTAGTGTTTATTACCTCAATGTAATTCGTCACACTTGAGGGGTGTTCAATGGACTAATTAAAGCGACCAACCACCGCGGCACATCGCCTCACATTCCTTGTAACCCCGATTACAACGCCTTTTGTGAAATTATTGATCGAACAGGTAAAATGTGTGCTATTCTAATAACAGCCATATTTATGATTACTTAGGTGCAGATTAGAAAACTTTGTCTTGAGAGATTTTAGGTTTCTGTACCCGAACCAACGGCATCCTATTACTAAGCATCCGCTGTCCGTCTGTCGCTGTAACTCATCATCATTTCAGCCGAAATACGTCCACTGCTGAACATAGGCCTCCACCAAGTATCGCTACATTGACTGGTCCCGTGCGACTCGTATCCAGCGGATTCCTGCAACCTTCACCAGGTCATCGCGGTCCACCTAGTGGGAGGTCGTTCAACGCAACGTCTTCCGGTTCTCGGTCACGACTCCAAAACTTTTCGGCCCTATCGCCCATCCGTTCTGCAAGCAATGTGCCCTGCCCACTGCCACTTAAGTTTGGCGCTTAAGTTTGGTCGCTGTATCTAATGATCCGTAATACGTTTTCACACAAAGTGTAGTTCTGTTGCCGCTATATTAGCAAAAATTAAATTAAAGGGGGCCCTCCTACTACCATGGTATGAAGTTTCATCCTCTTTACCCATACGGACGGCTTGTTATGTGTGAATATAATGTAACTCATATACAGGGTGATCAATGATCGTCATGCATCCTGTTCGAGTCGTGGACTAATCGACGTAGGTGCCACCGAACCGGAACGCAACCGGTTTTAGTGGACACTGTGGAGGCAAACAGGAGAAGTGCATCTTTATCAATTAAAATGTTTTAAACTTTTATGATTTTTAGGTTAGGTACAGTTTTTTTTCGATAGGAAATCGTCAAATGACTCCTCCCGCTCTGGGCGGAGCGGAAGTGATTGTCAGACTTTTACTGACTAAAACCATCCATGTTCCTTCTTGGCCCTTGTGTTCCAGGGCTGCGCCTGCGGTATCTCGTACAGTTCCGCAGCTCTCGATCTGTGCGCCAGTGTCAAGGCCTCTTTTTATAAGGGAATCAAAACAAGGTAGGGTATCTCCCGTTGAACCTGAATCATACAATTTGGCTAGAAGCAATGTCTTACAGTACATCTGAAAACCGTAATTATTACCGTAAGTTGATTTTACCTTGTAAACCACGAATTTGATAAAGGCGTGAGTTTTCCGTAGTCGGGGTTTTAGTGGTAGTCTGCACTAATTATTATTTAATGAAAATTATTAAGTGAAAACACTTTCTACACTCCTTGAACTTAAGATGGGCCATCGAGCGAAAGGCTTTGTCAAAGTGACATTCTAAAAGCATTATATTTAGACCTGATAATCAATTTAGCTCCACAACACCGTTATTCTTAATTGTTTTACTATAGCTATTAAAAGTGTAATCACACAATCTGCCGAAATCATATCAGTTAACTTGCATCTTTAATCGACTGATATGGTGCGATTTTTATCGTTTCTTGTTAAAAACAAACCTATAATAAATGAAATGAAAGACCGCCTAAATAAACAATTAAACCAGTACCAAAAATCATGACTAAAATACTTGAGTTACATGATAAAGACGATTCGTTATATAGGAGATAACATCAAAATTTATATTTTTATAATACACGTAGATAGATAAAGAAAGCTCTGACGTCATCAGTCGAAAGTCGTGATACACAAATCCTTACTATCCTCAAAATATCATGATTAATTCGGTAAAAGCAAGGAATATAAAAATCGATATCATGTAATGTACTTAGGTACAGTCTGTCACTGCATCACTCAAAGGTTGACTGGCAAAGAATGCCTTCAGCATTTAGTTCGCCATTTGTGTGTTTAAAGTATTATTTAATTAAATACTTACCCACCTATTTCCTTGGTAAACAGAAGTAAGGCACCCTAATCAAATATATAAGCTAACATTAAGATACTCATCAATATTTAAATCCTTGAGAGGCCTGCGAAGCATGCTAATTTCATACAAACGTCATACCAAAATAATTTGTAAATCGAACATATTCTTTAGTGTGTATTTATTTTGATTGGATTACAGAATATATCGACGCAAGAAAGCAATCTTATAGTATCTCGAAAAGTTGAACTTTACACACCAGAGCCCAAAAACTATTTCAAAAATTCATAACTCGTAAACTAGCTGAATCAGAGTGGTCATTATTGGAACACTTATTTCTTATAAAGAAATTTATCAGATGGCAATAATGATAGCGTTCCAAAGTTAATCTAACATGCGTTTTATACTAGTTACAGCAATTGATATTTCAATTTGAAGCAGCATTTTTGCTGTATCTTGGTAGTTGTAACATACGGCACAACGAAATAGGTGTGGACTGCAAAAAAAAATAATTGTAGCGTTTTTAATGTATCTATGTATAACTTAAAAATAGTTGATTTTATGGTATTTACAACATTTTGAAGTCTTTTGTTCAAAAAGTTCAGAAAAAGTCAACGACGTATCAAATAAAAAACACATCATAGGAAAACGTTGATCAGAGCGTCTGACGCAGTATTTTTTTCTTATTTCAATGATGCAATAGAAAACATTTTTCGAGATACGACAAAATCGCTTTCCAGCGTCGCCGTCGTCGATATAGGTTTCCAAACACATATTTTGAATGACACCGATTTAAACAAGAGTTATGTGAAAAATAAACGTTCTATAGATATTTTAAATTCCTCAAATCTCGTCTTTACATCATTGTTCTTTCAAAATATTTATTTAGGAAAACCTTAAGAATATGTTTGATTTTCATATTATTTTGGAATTACATTTGTATGGAAAACGCAAGCTACCTCCTTGGTTTAGTGGTAGCAAAGTAAGCGGGAAGTCCTGGGTTCCTGTCCCAGGTCGGGCAAAGTGTTATTGGGTTTATCATCATGAATTACTCAGTAGCAGTCACGGACTCTGGAAGTCGATATCAATAGACCCGCTCCCTATTTAAGGTCCATGTTCACCAAAAAGATGACAGCCTGATTATCTAAAACCAGCTGTTTAAAACACATTTTTGTATGAGAAAATGTCACAGTGACAGCTGTTTTTAGATAATCAGACTGTTATCTTTTCGGTAAACACGGACCTAAATGTGAAACGTGGATGTACAGTCAGCAGTTAGGTTTACAGACTAGAAATCTTCTTACTGCTATTATTGGAAAAGGGTTATAATCAGCCTGTTTGAAATTTCATCCAAATCTATTAGAAATAGTTTTTTTTAATTCAGTGGTTTCTACGTGAAAGTATAACAATAAAATCGATCTTTACAGACTTTTACATTTATAATAGTACAACTATATAGAAGATTGCTAGTTTGCATACCGAACTGCTTTGCTGACTATGCTATCAGGCACACCTCTCACCTCTGCCTAACCCATTAGACATTATAGGCGTCATATTATTTGTGTAGGTACTTATGACTGTGGTCATCATGTTTGTTTAGGATTATTTGCTATTGACATTAGTGATTTGTTGACACAGTTGGTTGACCGATACGATTTGTTACTTATTCTATTTAGCGCCTAAACTACAAAGTGAAGAGCCTTAGTAATAGTACAAACTGTAGTTACTCGAAATTAGATTTCATGAGTGGTTGATAAACGACAATAACTATAATTATTAATTCATGAAGGATCTTGTTTTACTAAACACAAAATCATACAACACTAGCTGTCCCGTGCAACTTCGTCTGCGTGAAGAACCGCTCGACCAATTTTGTGCAAACTTCACATAAACCATCTACTAAATACACTGGTCATCAAAAAAATCGGCCCACCCACATTTTGTTCATTATTTATCGATTGTTTCACACGTAAGCTGTTTCACACAGTTGTTTTTTATTTTAAGGGTCAGTTATGATGTTTGACATCCTGTTTGTCGTAAATCTTATTGCACTTGAAGGTACTTATCAAATGTTTATACAGAAATACTGTTGAGTGTTCATTTGATGGTTTACGTCGGGACAAATTTGACCTGTGTTCCCAGTCCGAAACAGACTTTACTAGGGAACTCTTGTTAATTACGTTAAGTTTATTTACTGAGGCTGTAATTCTGATTAATTCTGTCTAAAAACAATGGACACTACTGAAGCTGAGGCGGCCCAAGTTGTAGCTTTATTGCAACAAGGCTTAAGCCAACGTGTCGTGGCCAGAAGGTTAAATCTCAGCCGTTCTGCAGTTCGGCGAGTTTACCAAAGGTTTCTAGAGACTGGACAGTATCGAAGAAGATCTGGATCTGGAAGACATAGGGTGACAACTCAAAGGGACGACCGCTTTATTGTGGTATCAGCTCTAAGAAATCGACACCTTTCTGGTGTTGATCTCCAGCGACGCTTACGTGAAGTTCGGGGTGTGGCTATAAGTGACAGTACTGTAAGAAGGAGACTTCGTGAGCAGAATTTAAGACCACACAAGCCAGCAACGGGACCACAATTGACCACAGCTCATCGACAAGCCAGACTTCAATTTGCACGGAATCACGTCAACTGGACTATAGGCCAATGGGAGTCAGTTCTCTTTAGTGATGAGAGTCGGATGACTTTACACTGTTCTGATGGACGCCGTAATGTCATACGACGGCCAGGTGAACGTTATGCCCAGTGCTGCATAAGAGAAACCGTCAGTTATGGTGGGGGCTCTATAATGTTTTGGGCTGGGATTTCTTTGACTGGACGCACGGAGCTGGTTTTTATAAGAAGGGGTGGTTTAACTGCTGCACGCTACATAACAGAGATCCTGGAAGACCATGTGGTGCCATATGCCGGCTATATTGGAGAAAACTTTGAGTTAATGCATGATAATGCACGGCCACATGTAGCGCGCATTGTCACGCAGTACCTGGAAGAGGTCGGCATTCGGGTTATGTCGTGGCCAGCAAGAAGTCCTGACCTCAACCCTATAGAGCACATGTGGGACACACTAAAACAAAAGGTTAGAGCTCGTAATCCAGCTCCTACAACATTGGGAGACCTGGAAACCGCCATTAGGGAAGAATGGGCCCGAATTCCTCAAGAAACGATAAAAACCTTAATAAGATCTTTAAAACAGCGAATGCAGGCCGTCATTCGAGCAAGAGGAGGGAATACAGAGTATTAAGTTAAAACAATTGTGGTCCTAACATTTAAGGTTAAAAAAATACAGTGTTTTTAAAATTAATTAAAAATTCGGGTAAAATTAACGATTTTTGTTTTTTAAACAAAGTGGTGGTTTTTTATAATTTTAATGTTTTAATTGTGTTTAAATTGGTGTAAATAAACAAGTTTAATCAAACAAGTTAGTTCTTAAACAATTTTTTTGTTTCACTTAACAAAAAACGTGATCTCCGATAAAAATGCAGGTGGGCCGATTTTTTTGATGACCAGTGTAGTTCGAACAATGCCTAAACATTTGGTTTGGATAGGTGAGCCCGTTCTTGAGTTATAAAATTACAACGAAAAGTGGCATTGAGTTATATTTTATAAATATATTGATGATGAACTATTAATGTCCGAGGAAAAAACTATTGATGTGCTATAAATTAAAAACTTTATTAAATTATTTGCATGCCCATATAACGGCAAAATATAGAGAACTTTATTCTAAATAAAACCCACTATTATTATGTTTGAAAAGAATAAATGATTTGATTTGATTTAATTTGACGACCCGATTGGCGTAGTGGTAGTAACGCTGCCTTACGTTCTTAGAGTCCTGGGTTCGAATCCCGGTAGGAGCAAATGTTTGTGTGATGAGCACGGACATTTGTTTCCGAGTCATGGATGAAATAAGTATGTATTTATAAAACAAAAAAGTATATATGTAGGATATAAACTATCTAGTGTCCACGACACAAGCTTTGCTTAGTGTGGCACTAGGTGGCGCTGTGTGTTAATGTCCAGCGATATTTATTTAAATTTATTTGAATGTCCGTTTTATACCAACGTTAAGTGACACCTAAATTTACGTTGATCTGTTTTGTAGGTAGCGAAAACCGACGTTGGCCTCAGTTTTTGTTCTATCCAACTGTGCTTTTGGGTTTTCGACCTCAGTGCAAATAAACTCAAACGCAGAACTGTAGTTCTGTTCCGTCCCTGCACTATGACGTTAACGATATCGGCATCACACATGACTGTCATCGATGTCGACGAACCACAACAGCTAAGCCCCACTCTAAACGAATCAGAATAACAAACAAAAAACCGTACATAATCGAAAACCGGTTCTTATGATATTGGCGGTCCAATTTCTAGTAACTGGGCCTTATCCGTTCCGCTATCGTTTAGCTAAACTGAACGTGCATTAAACTAAAGTTTATTAATCTTAAATTAGTACTTAATCCGTAGTTAAGTAAGCATGTAATCTGGTAAATGAATAGTTTGGACAGTTTCTGAATACAGGAAATTAGATTTTTATGACAACGATCTTCTGTTGCATGATGTTGTTTTCGAGTTACAGGATTTAGAGTTTCAGAAACGATCTAGTCCTACTCGTATACTAAGCACTAACTGCCAAGTAGCCCTGACTTACGTTTGGTAGTCCCGGGGTTGCACACATGCAGAAAAACTTTCAGTTATTTATTTCATCATCACTGCTCTCAAAACGGTAAAGTAAAATATCCTAAGGATACCCATGTACATGTAAACCACGACACATTACTTATGAAACTTGAGCATTACGGACTGGGTATACTTGCACTTAGTTTGGTAAGATCATATTTAAATGATAGACAACAATATGTTCAGATAAATGGTGTTAACTCACAGGGTTTAAAAATAAAAATGGGGGTTCCACAAGGCTCAATATTGGGACCTTTCCTCTTTCTAGTATACATAAATGATCTACCCTATTTATTGAAAAACCAACCTCAAAATATGGTGTTATTTGCTGATGACACTTCCCTGATTTTTAAGATAAATAGACGGGCACAAAATTTAGATGACGTGAATAATGCCCTACTGCAGGTCCAAAATTGGTTCACAGCAAACAATTTGGTATTAAATGAAAAGAAAACCAAATGTATAAGATTTGCTTTACCGAATGTTAAGGGTAGTGATTGTGATATATTATTGAATAATGAGAAACTTGAATTCGTAGATAAAACGGTTTTCCTGGGGATTACGCTTGATTCAAGGCTACAATGGGGCTCTCATTTAACATCTCTTGCGGGGCGGCTAAGTTCAGCAGCATATGCCATTAGAAAAATCCGTCAATTTACTGATGTAGATACCGCTAGACTGGTCTATTTTAGTTACTTCCATAGTATAATGTCTTACGGTATTTTGCTATGGGGACGAGCTGCAGATATCGAGTCTATATTTATTCTGCAGAAAAGAGCAATTAGAGCCATATATAATCTTCGTAGGCGCGATTCTCTAAGAGAGCTGTTTAAGGATATTGGCATTATGACGGTACATTGTCAATACATCTACGAAAACATAATGTACGTCAGAAAAAATTTGCATCTTTTTGGTAAAAGAGGTGACAGACATAACTACAGTACTAGAAATAGGGACCAATTAGTTCAGCCAGGCTTTAGACTCGCTAAAGTAGACTCATCTTTCATGGGGTACTGTTTGAGATGCTATAATAAAATTCCACAAAGTATTCTTGAACTGACTGAGACGAAATTTAAAACATGCATTAAACGCACACTATGTAAGCAAGCATATTACAAGTTGAGCGATTATATCGCTGATAAAAATGCTTGGCTCAATGCTGGTCCTGCTCCACAAGGACAGGGGCGCAAAAATTGATAGCATTAAACGGTATTGTTGGAGCTGCTGAAGATTGTACAACTATCTTTGCATTGTATAGATTCAATGTTAGTATTATATAATCGCATAGCCCATATTGTGTGAGTACTATGTACTAGAAAGCTATCATTCACTGAAAGCCTACGGCAGTTCTTGACTAGAATGTGCCCTGGCGGTTGAGAGTATGTCATGCTCTCTCAAATGTCTCGCTGATGGTGGCGCGTGTGTCGGACCATTTAGCTCCCTTCAAAATGGTTGAGCTGAATGGTGCTGATCCATGCGTCATGTTCGTGAACGGGCGCTGTCAGTTGTGACTGGTCATCTCTTAGTCGCCATGGTTTATTTGAATTAATTATTTTGTTTTTGAGTTGTATTTTATTTTTGTTTTGCTATGGACACTTAACGTACACATCTTGCTACATTGTTCTCACATAATATACCATCTCAACATGAATGATGTAACCAAGATTTTGTAACAATATTTTGATTTAAAAGAGTGTCCATGGAGTTTCTTGCCCGTTCTTCTCCATAGAGATCTACGCTAGGGAATGGGCAACTACAGTACTTTCACAGTTTTTATGTCTTGTGACTGGGACTGTAGCTACTTTAAATGTTCATTTTTGTTTCGACAATTCAAAAGTGCCTGTAACTGGCCTACTTGAAATAAATGCTTTGATTTTGATTTTGATTTTGATCATGTAGTAAATTACCAAAACTTCGAAGACATTTGACCAACCAACACTCACTGGAACCGCGTGGTCGCGTGGCTTTTTACTGACAGGGATCTCACAAGGATAAATCCTGGATACTGGCAAAAAAGAGGTTCCCGACAAACCACCACGATACTTCCCCGGACACAGGCTTCCTATATAATCATAGATATGACGTCTGACACGTCTCAGGAACCTCGGTTCTTGCATCCAGGCCACTTTTACAAACCAGTAATAACACTACATAAACTACGTGTTCTAAATACGTGGCTACGATTGGCTGAATATAAAACAGAGCACAGATTTACCCAATACCCAGTTACGGTCCGATTATGTCCATCAAGTGATTGGCGCATTCGGTACGGTATTACGGATTCCACACGCGCTTGGACGGCTTGGGCCTGAGGGCCGACCGTTAGATACACGTGTTGATGTGTCCGTCAGGTGGTCCCAGGGTTGCCAATCTATATCCAATAAAAAGGTACTCTTAGGAGTCATCATCATCTATTTCCAATTTATTTGGGGTCGGCGCAGCATGTCTTCCTCTTCCATCTTTCGCTAATACTCGTCATCTCAGCAGTCGCAACTTCTTGAAGAACTCAACTTCAACCCGGAGAATATGTTGTTGTTGTACTTCGAGCCGGATCATATGTTGAGTGTCAAGCTCCAGTTGTGATGCCGGTGGTCTTGACTATTGTCTTGATGAGATTGCAGTAAGTAAAACTACTTGCTGCGATTTACAGGACTGTATTGATAAAATAGGTTGTAGGTTACAAAGATTACCGCTATGCGCACACGTCAAATGGCGTCGATGAGAGAGTGGCGTGCAGAGCGCGATTACACAGGTAATAAAAAAATGCAGAAATATTTATCAGCTGTGCCACGACGGCACAGATGATAAATATTTCCACGACGGACGTGGTCCGATGTGTACCTTTCTAGCCATTTCATCATAGCCTTCACACAGTCCATCCACCGTACTCTTTTCCAGTCAGGCCTACTTTAAAACTTACTGTTAGCAATAGAGCACGTTGAAATACTTAATTTATTGGCGAACAAGCATTGTCTCATATAATTTTGACCTTCGAAAACTGCTGATTATATCAGCATACATAATTTTAATAAATGATTTTGTTATTTAATAATGAACATTCTTTTGTCTTCTTTCAACCTCACTGAAATCAGAAACACTTTACTTCTAAAAACACGCGGGCAACCCTAGGTGGACCCGCGAGCTGGAACACGTTTGACCTACACTAGTGTTGTGAGCTAAGGTGCTGTTGTTTTGCTTCCCAAGTAGTGTTGTGAATTAATGAATTATGGATGGGTTACAATTCAATTGGTACTTCTTTCTATAAGCTTTGGTCTTGAGAATCTTCTAATGGGAGTAAAAAACTTGCAGTTATTGTGAAGGATGTATTGTAGTTTTGGTAAGATCAATCGTCAAAAGTTACAACGTCTCCTTGAGATTTATTTTTAATCCTTAAATATTTTACGCTTCCTTTGTTCATCTTAAAAACCAGTATTTATCAAGTCAAACGACCAACGACAAGGCAAGCGTCACAACTTCACAAGTGAACAACCTCAAACAAAAAATGCCATTTTTATGCTCAAGAATTCAAGATCATTTGTTTTTGACAAACACGTTAATATGAATAAGAAAAAATATACGCATTTTTCACTAACTTCAGAGAAAAAAAACGTGTGTTTAATTTCAATGTCAGCGTTTTATCAAAAACTGAAAAAAACACGTTTTTGTTTTTTTCAGTTTTAGAAACGTCGGGCGATTTCATTTGTTTTTCTAGTTGCTAGGGCTTAAACTACTTATATTTACCTACAATCTTGACAATTAACTGATTCCCTGGCTATTCTTTCATAATTATTTAGAAACAGGTGTGACTTGGAGCTCTTGCAACTGTAAAATAACAATATGACGTCACTATCCTTCCAATATTATAAATGTAAAAGTTGGTGAAGATGGATTGATGAATGAATATTTGTTACTTTTTCACGCAAAAACTACAGACCGGATTTGGATGAAATTTGGCACACAGATATTTTATAACTTGGTTATCATAGGATACTTTTCATCTCAATAGTACGATCGCGATCTCGAGGGACATTCCCGAAATCCACGGAGGCAAAGCGGTAGGCATATAAGTTAGTAAACTTAATAATGACGGGTCTGCGGGACTGCTCGAAAGAGATACCGTGGCCCCGAAACATAAAGGGCGAGGAAGGAACATGGATGGGTTTTATTCAATAAAAGTCTGAAACTCCTCCTGCTCCGCTCAGAGTGGGAGAAGACATTTGATGATTTCCCATACCAAAATAAAAGTGTTATTTTCAGTTTACGTTTTCACAGTACATAACAGATAAATGAAATGGCGCTGTTTTATTTACGCAAAAGTTTAAGTGATGCCTATTTTTACGAACATTACACTACAGACCTAGTTATAAAACGTCTTACGTTTTCTTTAACCTACGTATGTATCCATCCATCCTTGGCTGGCCAAATCGCCATAGACCAGTCACCACCAGACCACTACCTGGGCCCTATCCAATAAAGCTGACAATCCGACAAGTCCGACATATGTCAAAAAGTGACAACTCGACAATTTTTCTGTTTAATAAAACTTACAGGCGACAAAATTGTCATGGTGGAAAATTCACAAATATGTCGGACTCTTTTTTTTCTTGACATTTTTCTGTTTTATAAAACTTTATATGCGACAGCTGACAGTTGACAATTTGTCGTGAAAAACTTGTCAAATCTGCTTTATTAAACAGAAAATTGTCGTGACATGTTGACATATTTGTAGAATTGTCCGACAATTCTGACAGGCGCGTTACCCTCTGTCGCGAAATCATATTTTGAATTTTGAAGGTGTAAAAAAGTGTATTGAAAAAGTTTATTACAAAAAAATGGTACTTACATCGAGCAGTGAGAGTAGTGATGAATACTTGAAACAAATACAAACGAGGAGGCAACGACGATCATTTAAAAACAGAATCAATTTCTCCTTCTCAATTACAGATTTCTGTTTAAAGAAAAATTTCGGGTATGTAAATCTACCGTAGAATATTTAATTGATAAAATTGCTCATCGACTTCAACACGGTACAAGCAGAAACCAAGCACTTACACCCGATAAACAAATTTTATGCGTTTTGCATTGGATGGGTTGTGGTTCACAGTACCACGTTATTGGTGATGCACATGGGCTTAGTAAAACAACCGTACATAATTGCATAAGAAGGGTATGTGGAGCCTTACTGAATTACTCGGAGAAGAGGTTCGCTGGCCTGATAATTGTAACCGAATACCAACACTTTTCATGAGGCATAATGGGATACCTAGAATATCTGGTATTGTGGATGGTTCGTTAATTCCTCTAGATGCGCCTTATCAAAATAAATCTGCGTTTGTAGACAGGAACGGAAACCATTCAATTAATATTATGGTGGTGTGCGGGCCAAACTTCGAAATTTTCTACGCATCTGCAAGATGGCCTGGGTCTGTTCACGATGCCAGAGTTAAAAATAAAGTATATTTTTCCCAAAAAGTATATTTTTACTTTCGTAAATAAGGCCCAAAATGGTAAGTTTTCTGTGCATTTCCATCTTACACGCGATCATAACACAATCGAAGTTGCACTAGTGATTGTTTTATTCTTGTATTTTGATAATTTCTTTTTCAATTTTACCCTCATCCAGCTTCATAAAACAAAATTCTTTGCAAATATATTATGTCAAAAGTCGACATAATTGTCACGACAATCCGACAATATTGTCACCGACAATTGTCAGAAATATTGTGACTGTGGTTTTTTGATATGTCGAGTTTTATTAAACGTGTTTTTACATTAAAAATATGTCAGTATTTCACTTGTCGATTTTTGACATATTTGTCACGTTTATTAAACAGCTTAAGCGCGACAATTCTACAATTTTGTAATTTTTTGACATATATGTCGGATTGTCAGCTTTATTGGATAGGGCCCTGCACTTACCACAGACCCATTCCGATGATGTCATATTCAAACAGGTACCACCGCTCTCACAGACGGTCAACAACTTCTCAACCTTATAACTCAGCGCATAAGGGTGAAAAGAAATTGACACTCGACCGTCAGTGAACTCGGCAGTGCCTACAATTCGGTAGACAGATTAGTGATTAGTTGATAACAGTATGATGTCATGCACTCGTAAATATTCCGCCTATTAAGTGCAACACTTAATAAAAAAGCAAGATACAATATTTAGTTACTTAACCTAAATTAGGGTACACAAAACACATCTTTTAAACTAAGTTTGCCCTAAACGTTAATTTAAACACTAGCAAAAGTAGTGGGTAGGTACGCATGCGCAGTTCCGTGGCCGAGTGCCCGCGGTCAGCTGAGCGCACCTGCCGGTCAGTGACCCCGGCCTGACATGAGCTGCCTTGTTCCTTCACTGATAATATTTTACTTTGAAAATTGTAGTTATTTATTTAGTTAAAGAGAAGGTCGGAAGCATAGAAATATATCTATGAAGATATTGAGGATAATGGTAGGACAGTATTGGCCCTTGACAGGCGCCTTATTGTCGTAGCAGTCTATTAACGCGGCTACGCTATTACGCGGTTACGCTGCTACGACTCAGCTACGCTACTACGCGACTACGGCTCACTACGGTTCTACGACGCGACTACGCCACAATGCGGCTACAACGCGGTTACGCCGACTCTGAAACGAAAACAACCAGTTTTCGTTCAGGTGTTAGTACTTGTCCTAAAAATATATACCAAAAATATTCCCATTCTGATACCATTTATCAGTAAACATAGTTATGTATGTTGTTCTAATTAATCTTATAATATATTATATAAGCTTGATCATCTGTAATTGTGTAAGTTCAAACACATCCAATTTGAGTTCTTGACCTAAACAAGCGATAACCATTCTGAGTATTTTAGAGTTCAAACATATTCAGGTTAAAATACGATAACGTTTTATATCGATAAGTATAACCTCTGATATCAGCCTATTATAATGTGCCCACTGATAGGGCCGAACTAACCGAATTAGCCGACCACCAGTCTTACCACCGAATGCAGCTGAATACCAGTATATTATATGGAGCGACTACCTATCTGACCACCACAACCCAGTTAGTACTGGGTCATACGATACCCATTGATAAGACTGACTACCTTTTTTTCGGATCATCAAATGACTTCTCCCACTCTGGGCGGAACGGGAGAGAGTGTCAGACTTTTACTGACTAAAACCCATCCATGTTCCTTCCTCGCCCTTTATGTTCCGGGGCCGCGGTATCTCTTTCGAACAGTCCACAGTGACAGCTGTTTTTAGATAAACAGACCGTTATCTTTTGGGTGAACATGAACCTTAATATAATTAGTAGATACTTATAGTAATTATAATATTTCAAGGAAGCTCAGGTATCATGAAAAATACGTTCGAAATTCAAACAAAAAACTGGTCATTGTCGAACAAGACAAAGGATTTACTGTTTGTGTTAATATTTTAGTAATTTTATTTATTCTCATGTCAATGTTAAATCTAGATTTTTCTGAGGTCATAAAAGAACCAGTATACTGGTTCTTTTATGACCTCAGAAAAATCTTGTGATCTTTGTCGTATGTTAACCCAGATTTTTATATCGAGAACTAGCTAGCTGATGCCCAAGGCTTGCATGAAAAGCAGTGCAGTAGTTTTTGAGTTTATCGCGAATAGACAGACGCGGCGTAGGACTTTGTTATGAAAATATATTATTTAGTGATAAAGAGTGGAGGCCTATGTCCAGCAGTAGTAGATTGGTACACAGTCTGGCCTGGCCACAGAGTTTAAAAAATATCTTGTGTTGCTCTACTCTGAGTAGGTCTAGGTCTCACATAAAAAATGAGGACTTATTCAATCTCAAGAGATCGTCGTTTAGCTTTAGCTGATTGGCTGTAATTACAACGGCCGATTAGAGAACCATACCAAAATAAAGATGCGCTAAGCTATGTTCTTGCACTTCTTGCTCACTAATTAATGTCCTCAAAATCATCATCAACAAAGCGCTACCCGCTAAATCGCTAAATGTTCAATTGAAGTAATCTTTCGCGGAACAGTTACAAAACACTGCTACAATTATTTTTTACAATAGCACCGATTCGCTAGACTCAATCTAGATTCTAGACTATTGTCTAGACTGATTCGCCGTTTGCTCTTTTATTTTTACGTGATCTGACGATAA
The DNA here is from genome assembly GCA_916618015.1 of Xestia c-nigrum. NCBI lineage: Eukaryota > Metazoa > Arthropoda > Insecta > Lepidoptera > Noctuidae > Xestia > Xestia c-nigrum. The sequence goes on from OU745246.1 coordinate 22,659,257, forward strand.
TGTCCAACTTTTTATTTAAAAAGCTTCTTTTGAGGTATTGTTATTTAAGAATGTAGATGTTACTGTAAAAGCCCGAAGTGCAGTAAATCTTAAAATTTCCCAGTAAAACCTAAGTTTTACCAGCTTCAGTGGTAAATGTCCGAAATGTTCTATGATCATCGTTAATTTTGGACATGTACCAGCATACACTCGGTAAATCTTAAGATTTACCCCAGAGAAGCGGTAAATGTTAAAAAATTGACAAATCGAAACGTGTCAGATCACTGTGGCGTACTCGCGAGCACTCTGCAGCCCCCCACAAAAGCGCGCTCGCCTCCACGCGCTTCATTCGATCGTTTTGCTCGTTTAAATACGAAATTGAATATAATAAAAGAAAAAAAATGGTGAAATCAGGCATTACCTACGTTTGTTACGAAGACTTGTTTAACGTTCTCGAAGAAATACACGTTACTGTTGGACACGGTGGGAGGACAAGGATGATACCTAATGGAATGTAACCGCAAGTATAAAAAATTAACAGTTGAGGCTATTAAGACCTATTTGAGACTTTGTCAACGTTGCCTAAAGAAACAGAAGTCAAATTATAATGATGCGACTGATTATTAATAATAAATACATGGTTAAGAAACACACATGATAATAAAAAAAATAAAAAATAATAACATTCAAACTGTATCATCATAAATATAATTAAAACTATGTAAAGCTTTGACTGACCTATAATTAAAATAAACGATTAAGAAATAGTAATTATTTTATGCCCATAACCAACAGTGACCAACCATCATTGGTAAATCTTAGCATTTCCCAAACTCTGCTGGTAAAAGACCGAATATTTTCTCTTTTTTTATAAAATTCGGACATTTACCAACTCATGCTGGTAAATCTTAGAATTTACTGGGAAATCTTAAGATTTACTGTACTTTGGGGTTTTACAGTAACATAGATACCACATACTTAGTTCATATACAATCAAGCTAGTTATAAATTGAAAATATAGTATTTTCAATTAATTTTAATTTTTAAGGTCTTTTTGGGGTTTAATTAATCATGATTGCTCTACCCTTAGTTTTGGTAACATTTTTTAAAGTCTTCCTATGGAGCCCTGCCTTATTCACAGTCCTACAATAATTCAGGAACTGTTGCTCAAAAACATTTGTTTTTGCTCCATTAAAAAAAACTTTTCATACATTATAGAATTTAGACATTTTTTGAAAGCACAATACAATCAGTGTGAAGTTAGTTTGGTAATTACTTTGTAAAAAAATTATTCCTGCTACTTGTCGCAAAACTGCGAAACTTTAAGTGCTAGTTTTGACATTTATATTTTTTTTTCTTTGTTTTTATTTTTTTATTAATGATATAATGTTTTTTATTTTTTTTGTCAAAATCAATTAATACTTTTTGCATTCAAGTAGTATAATTTAAAAGGTTTTTAAATTTTTAATGTCAATGAACTCTATAAATATTTGTACGCCTTCGGGCATAACTTAGCGCTCTTGTAATCTTTTAAAACAACTATTCATTGTACTTATGTTAACAAATGACTTATGACTTACAACACGGGAATATTATATTAAAAGTACCAATAGTTCAAAGCACATGCTAATTAACCTTCATAGATCTAGACCTTGAAGTTCTTTCAGACTTTCGAAAGTTTATCAATCGCTTCCGTTTATTTCTGGTAAATCGGACAATCTCATCCTTGCCCTTGCCTTCCTAATCTAATTATTAATTATCAACCTTATCTCTATAACGATTAGGTGGACAATTACAACATTTAGATAACCAATCTATGCGCTGCCATACGAGGTAGCTTTATGACCAACGATTTGTATCAAAATATTTAGTTACATCATGCAATGAGGCAACGAGAGAAAGTTCCATTGTTGTCCGGTAGTTAGGTATGTAACTAAGTGAGGACTTACTATACTTATTATGATAATTTTATGCGAGAAATTAATATGATAGCCAAAGTGTGGGTGGAATGTACAGACGCTAGCATAATAATCTACCCGAAACTGAAAAAATTTCCCAATCAACCATGGACTTAATGCCTTAGCAATAAAGTTGAAAACCTGTTAAGGAAGTCTTACAGATTGTAGTAGCTTTATGTCCTGGCTGGCGTCTGTACCTAGTTTGACAATCATACGGTAAGAATTAAGGCATGTTATAATGTGTGCTTTTTTTGAAATATAATGAAAATAAAAAAATAAGTAAATTGCAAAATAATTAAGGAGAAAAAATCATTAAGAATTTTATAAGTGTTTTCTACCGCCTTCGGAGGCACTGTCTTTCAGATCTTAAACTCAAAAAACGCAACAGAATATTTAGGAATTAAAATCATTTGCTATATAAGTTTGCCGGAAATGATTAGCAGGTTATAAAGATATCGCATAGAAATCCATGAAAAATAATGTCAAATAATTGTCTGTAAGAAAACCTCTAATGCGAAGAAAACAAGTAAAATTAATGCTTCTCCGTAAACGTTCCTCCCCGGGTGGTTAACTAAAACATGCAGGCAGGTAGTGAGATTAAAACCATGAAAGCAAGAAAAAGAAATAGCTGAAAGTTGGAAGCCCTTTTTTGTCCAGTCATTTACGACTTAATTCGAATTAAAGCATGCGGGCGACAAATCTGTAAACCTTTTGTACCCAGAACTACTTACGTTATTAAAGTTCTATTGGTACATAATGAGTTTTGGTATTTAAGAGCCCTCTTACAGTCCACTAGCGCCGCCCACACATTGTCACCACTTGAAATATAGCTGTTTAGCTAAATCGTAACAAAAACGGCCGTTTATGTTTTGAATGCACGATTTAGCTAAACAGCTATATTTCAAGTGTTGATAAGGTGTTATAAAATTACGTTATTGCCTTTTCTACAGTAGTAATAGACCACATTTTGTATTTTTGATTCTATTTACGAGTTGTGACATTTTTTCGATTGGCGGCGCTAGTGGACTGTAAGAGGGCTCTTAAGAGCCCTCTTACAGTCCACTAGCTATAAATTAAAGTTATAATATAGTACAATACAACATACTTATTCATTTTTCTCTCTATCTATGGAAACTAGATTCCATAGATAGAGAGAAAAATGAATAAGTATGTTGTATTGTCTAAGTTTAAAGAAAAACTATATTATACTTTAATTTATACATTTGTAAGAATATTAGCAGTTCAACTAAGTATGATTTTAGAAACCTCAATATAATTTTTGAAGACCTATCCGTGGGTAACCTTCAAATTTTTTTGTTTTTTTTTTCTATTTTTGTGTGAAAATCTTAATGCGGTTCACAGAATACATCTATACACTATGTACTTATCAAGTTTCAACAGCATAGTTCTCATAGTTTCGTAAAAAAAAGTGGCTGTGTCATAAGAACGGACAGACAGACAGACATGACGAATCCTTAGTTCGGTTCCGTTTTGTGCCATTTAGCTACGGAACCCGAAAAACAAATCTGTATTAACAAAATACTGCAAATACCAATGCCAATAAAGTGTGTTTTTACACAACGGTATTTGCTATTTTACTTGAGCAGAATCGAATTGGAGCATGAAAATGCTTTGAAATTAGAAATTAAAAGTACCAAGTAGGTTCACGGTTTCGATGTTATGTTTTGAATTGTAATATATTTATGTAAATGTAGGTGTGTTATGTAAATTATAGGGAAAGAGAACAGAGCTTGAATTTATCGCATGTAGCTACGTGCAGCGCCATCTAGTTTCGAATAGAAAAAGTAAATAATGTAAACAAAGTTACTTTGCTTTAATTCTTTTGTTATTAACTCATTTTATTTCTTCTCACAGGTGACAATGGCAGCACTCACGCATTATACCTCGAAACAATAGTCGAGGAAACGAGCGATGACTTACGTTCCGAACGTTCCTCTGCCGCAACATGGCTCTCAGATTCAGATGCAGATTCTGTCATCCATGTGCGGGGCACTCAAGGTAATTTTCAGTAATTTATATGTGCGTAAAAAACAATAAATGTGTCTTTAGTAAAAGCAACTTTCAAGTAAAGCGTTGCTTTAGTTTCGTTTCGCGCCATCTACAGGGCAGTAGCGGTACTTTTAAAACGACAAGCCTACTAAAAGTTTGTAAGTTGGGGTACAGATGGCGCGGCTTTCAATTTAAAATATAAGGGTAACTCCACATACAAGACAACCAGAATAATTACATTACACAACATGAATATTAGACCGAGTCCTTCATTGTGTCTAGACCGGCTTTGGCAAGTACATTGAATGTTATCCTACATATCTCTTGGACTAGTTCCAAGTAGTAGAAAGAATACTGATTTCTATTCGGTCATTGTCATTGTCGCCGTCTGGATGTGGCGACGTGCCGCGTTTCGGGAGAGTTTCTGTGTAACGTGTTTAGTTCAGTGCTTGACGAGTTTGTTTCCCATCAGGGTCAGAGTGCGACAGCGAGTCAGAGCGCGAGTGGGCGTGCCCGGCGAAGCGCAGGCGGCGCGAGCGCGCCACCTCGCCTGCCAGCTCGGGCTCGCTCTCGCGCTCCTCCAGCCTCGCGCAGTTCGAGTCGCTGGAGAGGTCATGCGCCGCGCCCGCCTCGCCCAGCCTGTCACCCGACTCCCTGGAGTCTCCGCCTCCTTCCCCGCCGCCCACACGCGTGGCCGCACCGCGCACCCACCTGTCTGCCGAGAACCTCAGCGAAGACAGCGGCTACAGTGAGCGCTCGCGCCGGCCGCCCCCGCCCGCAGCGTGCCGCCCGCCAGAAATAGCGCACCGGTCGGCCGCCGGCAGCGCGCCCTGCCTGGCCGCGGCGCCCGACTCGCCCAGTGCCGAGCGCCGCCCGCCCCGCGCCGCGCGCGCTCTCTCTCTCCCCGCCGAGCTTGACGTGTGCGCCGAGCCGCGTCGGCACGCGGCGCACCGTGCGCGCTTCCGACAGAGCTTCGAAGTGTCCGACAGCCTTACCGTCAGCGTGGCCGACCTTACTGCGCTGGACTACCGGGGGGGCCCGCGGCGGCCGCGCCTGCCGCCCCCGCCGCCACCCCCCAGGACGCCCCGGAATGTACCGGCACCACCACCACCACCCCCGGTCGAAGTGGTCGTCCGACAACCCACCGAATCACCCATACGGGAACCTAGTGCCAGCAGTGATTCTACCACCGAGTCCGAGCGTGCGTTCGCCAGAGAGATGGAGGCGACGGCGCGCCGACTGGACGAGACAGCGCGGCGAGCGCTCGCTGAAAGTGAAAACTACGACCGCGAACTGTCAGTGATGACAGCGAGACGACTACACGACTCGTGGGGCGCCTGGGACGACGTGCTGGATGAGCTGCGCCGGCGCATGGACGGCCCCTCCCCTTCCCCCTCACCGCCGCGCACTCCCTCCCCCGACCCGCTCAGAGAACCAGTGTTTACATCCACACCGCTGAGATCATCGTGCGACGCTAGAGTGAGATCAACACCGGAGTTGCGCGCACGAGCCACCCCTCATAGAGAGACGCCCGAAGAACTGCGCGCGTCGCTACAGCTGGTGGCGCCGCCCCCGCCTGGTGCAGCGCCGCCGGTGCGCTCTGTGTCCGCGGGGTCCAAGGGAGTGACGTTTTCGCCGGTAGTCGCAGAAGTGAGCTGGCGAGAGACGAGTACGAGCACCACGGAGAGCGAAACGACCGCGAGCGACGACGCGGACGACGCCGAAGTGGTGGTAGTGGAGGGGGGAGGCGACGAGCCGCGCGCGCCGGCCGCAGAGCGCGCTGCCGCCATGACGGAAACGGGCGCGCGCGCGCCGCGCAGCCGCATCGCCGGCTTCCTCTCGCGATTCGCGAACTTCCGATTCTCGGGGCGCAAGGAGAAAAAAACAAGGGGCGCAGGCGCGAACATACGACCCTCTACGAACGGCGCGGCGACGACGGCAGATGCGGGGCAGGGACCGCGCGGGCCGGCCGCCGGGCCGCAGTATGTGCGCATCCCGCTGAAGGAGGAGGGTGTGTCGCGGGCACCGGGGCCCCCGGTGGCGGGCGGCGTGGCGCACAAGCCCCCGAGGCCGCGCGCGCCGCCCGCGCCGCCCGCCGGCGTGCTGGAGACGGACGTGGATACACAGCGCACCGTGCTGCACGCGCGCTCTCTGCTCGCGCTGGCTCCGCCGGACCAGCGCACACCGCGCCCTCACAAGTCCATGGAGTTCCTGCTCGACAAGGATAACGTGCAGATCGTACAGGTGAGTCCCATTACCCTACACTTGACACCCTCAGCTTATCGTTCGCGACGCGACGGCTCGGCCTGCAATGTTTACAAACAGCGCGATCGATGCCGGGCGACGACCGGCCGGTGACGCCTCCCCTTCCCCGGCAATGTACCGTATGACATCGTTATGTATTGCACTCCAACACACGTATTTCGGCTAAATGTTAGATACGGGTAGCGAAAGCGTAGATAGTGTCACGCGCCATGTCGGTACGTGCTTCTGGCACCACAGCGATGTAGGCCGGGGCGAGCTTAAAACCGTATTCGACCGACTGTTCAACGTCGGTCTCATGAAGACCCCTCGATACTCTTCTAGGCGAGTTAATAAGCACAATGCATCAAGTCCGTTAACTGCGTAATAAATTACCGGCGGCCGCTATCCCCGGAGGGACATTACGCCACTATGCGGGTCGGATCACACGCGATACATTGAGCAGGGCGGAGGTGAAAGTGCGCACATCTGCACTGTCGCTAGGCATTATGTTCGCACTCCATATCCGTCGCAATAACAACGGTGGGCGTACCTCTATGTAAATGTATCAAAGTGTGACACGCGCTGACTATGAATATCCGCAACAGCGCGCTCACTAATCGATTTTCGTCCATCAATAACTTCTCGTGAACAAGTTTCCTTCCGCCATCCATCACTCCTTCCGCCGAGATAATGCCGCAAAGTAGATATATAAAACTACCGAGCTTAGCAGCCTCAGATAAGATAACAAAAGGAACAAAAGGGAGCGGATAACAGCGACTTCTGGAATTAGATCGTAAAGCGCTCAGCGCATGACACGCCAAAGGTCTTGTTATATAACCAACAACAAATCATTTATTCGAAGTAGAAATGCGTTGTCTCAGCTGTTAGGTACGATGCGTCCGCGAAGGCTTACGTTGAAAAGTGTCGTCTATCTCCAAGCATCGAATTACACCTAGACAAGCACTTCGTACCGCTCCTAAAGAAATAAAAGAGGCAGAAGTTCTATTGTAATCTTAGACACGGCCAAACATTTCTACAGCTCTTCCTATTCTTTGAATTGCGTCGCCACTACCGCATCAAACACAATACAACAGAGAGCATTACATTCCACAAAAACTATTCTACATGCTTCTCACGGCAATCAGCTGTAATTTGGTGCCACTTAATAACACGCATGACATAATCACGTCATGAGTTTAACATAATTCCGTAGAAGAAGTGACACGGTGTCGCGTAGTTGGAAAATGAGGGCACGAATGCACCGTTGCACTGTTATCTATTCAGTGACAGGGTCCTAGTTGGTACACTTAGGTAATTTCTGCCCATGACACACTAATCGTATTGTACATGATGTCACTGTATACCGTCGTGAATAATTCCTCTACATTATTACAGTTTATTTCCTTAAGGTTATTCAAACGTCTCGAGAGACTTGAGTGTGTATTATATCGATACCTGTCGATGTTGTTAATTCAAGAGACGTTCTTGATATTATACGCAGTGGAGATGTTGTAAGGTGTGTCTTACAACGCAATTTGATCGACGATGACACAATTGTTGTTGGATTTTGCATTTCTAATAAAACAAACTATAAATGTAACCATCCTAGTTAGAAACTTGAACAACATGTTGAGTGCTAACGTTGATAGAGTTAATATACAAAAACAGAACCAAAGCAAGAAATAGATCATGTTTAAACATCGCACAATTTGAACAGCTAAAAATTATTCAATAAGACAAGATCTAACCACGAAAACGAAACAACACAAGTTGCACAATAGCCCAAATTGTTTTACCCCAATTACTTCCAAGTAAGTCACATGGCCAAATACGAAACTTTACTTTTGTCTCTTTACCACCATAATAGTAGTAATGTCCAAGGGCCATTGAAATTCTTGGCCATTCATGAGTATTACAAACTTCTATTGACCTCGTCCGACTTGGCCAAATCTGACCTCGTGACACCTCTAGATGAATAGAACTGTCAATATGATTTTTGCAATAATTAGCTTGCATTAGACCTCGAAATAAAAAGGTTTGCGATTTTGCGAATAACGTTGTATTTGATAACAAAAATCAGGATAATTGAACACAATATCCTGTTAGCTACGGATAACCTTACGGATAACCTAAATTTTCTTGTTTGACTTTTCTACACACTGTGTCTACATTTCTTATCAGACTTTCCTCTCGCAGGTCTGCTGGAAGAAATTTCTTTTGAAATAAGCAGTACCTTTGTGCTCTTCTATGTTAATATATTGTCCTTTTATGTATTTTGTGTGTACATGAATAAATAAATAAATAAATAAATAAATAAACCTTTGATTTAGGTAATTCATTACACAAACGGAGCTAAAGACAAATAAAATTATTCGCTCCATCAATCAATCAGCCAGTCTAATTCATTAGACTTTCTAATTGATGGATGAGATCTACGGAACATAGGACTTATCCGAGAATTCGGTAACAGAACCATATTTTGCGAATTCTTTTCTTTCGTCCTCATCAACATTCATTTACATTGCTTGTAGTCAAAAAGGAATTTAAGAAAGCAAAAGGACCAACATATTACTTCGATATATACAAAAGAGACACGAATTCTCCTACAAAATTGTATTTTTACCTGAGCTAGACAATATTACGGTCTTCATTCGGAATATCACTAAAGTGCTATTATATTAAGCTCGGCAAGCGATATTACACACACAACGTTCATCTTCCAGACATATTGCATCTACAACGTTCGGTGTATTAGATTTTATATAAAATCAACTTACCAAATCAGTTCGGTAGATATTGTCTGTAAGATACGTTTCAGAAATTAACGTTAGAGGAGTTGAAAAGTCCACATCTCGAATGCTACAGTGCTGTGAAAGTCCGCTTTAAATATTCAAGAAACCTATTTGTAATCTGAAATTGTATTCAGCGTTGCATATTCAAAGCTTTGAGCTGTCTCGGTCCTTTGATGCGCGTTTCTAGTTTCTACATAGTTAAAAGCTTTATTGAGGAAATCAATATCGCCTACAGATGATACAGACTTCCTAACATCGACTAAAACATTTTTTAAATTCAACTCTTTTATATTATTTCCTTCAGTGTTATAAAAGGGTTTGGATTGGCTGTCCCTATAAAGTAGTCTCCCCAAATTAAAATCTTCAATAGGATTGTCCCTTTCTTCATTCCAACAAGGGTCTCCCAAAAAAATGTTAACCTTTTCACAGTCTTTTGAGCCACATGTGGTACGTGACGATTGTTGGTCTATTGTGTCTGCTTTGCGGTCAGTGAAAGCGTTAAAACTGACTCTCTCATGAACTATGTTTTTATTAATACTGCAAGGGCGGGCAGTGTTATTGGATTTCGCCATCAGGAATTCCTCATCAGCACCCTCGAAATTTGGATTTGTGTCCGATTAACGGCAATAAGCTCGCCCCTAATTCATGGGTGTTCAACTGTGGGCGTACTATTAGGTACCTACACCTGCCTTCAGAGATTGTTGGCGTGGTTTTGTGCAAGGGCTATATCTCAGGATGCACCAGACAGATTTATATCAAAGCTTGTTATGTCAGCTAGGTCAAACAGGACCAGATATATTACAACCGGTCGGGTCACAGCCTCAGCGTTTTATTTAGCGACCTTGTTGGCAATTGCACGACAACCGTGAGATTTTTTTGCAGATAGACGCGCTGTTGCAATAATTATGGCTGCTGATGCTGTAGAAACAATAGGTTACGTGGCGCTGTTATTAAGTAACATTTGATTTGAGATTAGAGAACTGATTGTCGATTACGGATTGTTAAATTATGAGGTGAAGTACTTTTGTAGGCTTTATTGGAAACTTAAAATTGCAACATAATAAATTCTCCTGATTGATAAAGTATTATTTAGAAAAGCTTTTTCTTATTTAACATGATCTTATTGAGGTTAATTTCACAGTGTATCTTATTTTAAATGACATCTGTTCCTGTTCTTACAAAACGTTTCCACAAAAGCACAATATATTTATTCACGAGTAGCATTCATTCGACACCATATGTTTATCTACATCAAACTGCAAACACTGTGAGCCAAAAAAACAGACACCACTTCACAAACGCCAAAAGGAACGCTACAAAAACGTTTAACCCGTCAAAGGTCAATAGTGTCGTCATTCCGACAGCACCGAACACTGCTGCGATTATGCACGAATGTATGTATGAATGTATGTATGTAAGTCATACATTACTAACCGCATACCGCTATATCGCGCGTGATGTTATGGGTACCAGCTGTGTGGTTAATTAAAGAGACCGTCGTTTTAGGGGCAACTTTGTTCGTGGAATAGTCGGCCTCTGTGGGGGGCCAGAACAATATTTGGAATTTTAAACGCTAATACTGGGTCATAATTTTATGCTGTTACTTGATACGGAAGACTCCCATTTTTGACAGCGTAAATAAATGAAATTATCTCGAAACTTTTAAAGAATTAGGTTACAATAGACTGATACCTACCTGTACAAAGTCTTTGATCCCTTTCTTCTACTAGCGTAAATACAAAACAACATGTAGCAAGAATAAATATTATGATGTTTGTTTGTGGTCGCCAATCATAGAATTATTATATCTATGTCGTCAATACATAGAGCAGACTTGCAGAGTATTCGTTCGTAGGCAGGACCAATCAAAATAACACTCGTAGAAGTCATTGAAGAACCATATTCAACAATAAACTCTAGTACACATTTACCTTAATAAAGTTGTTATCAAATTCAATAGAGTTCGGTTGTAATAAAGCCGTAAACCTCAATAGTTTCGTGACGCGACATAAGCACCTGTTTACATTTGAGGTTGGCGCATTGGATTTATTGTTAAAATAACGTCTATGAGTAACCGTTGTTATTTCTCTATAAATAACGAATAAAATCTAGAACAGGTTCTACGAATGCTGATATTCTCTCAAAGAAATATCTTGTTTGTTTGAAACATGGTATTCAGCTTTCAGTGTATTGATTCGACCTAGTTTTTTCGAAATACTCCATACATTCGGAATAAAAGGTAGATTGAAAACTGGATCCGATGACAGGTAGTTTTGTTTTTTCGCTGTCAAATGTAGCACAGGTTTATACTTTCTCCTTCTTTTTTCAAAACAAACACATTATAGGTCTGTGATTTGTATTTTCTTTTATTTTTTCTCGTGTGAATGTTTATAAATTGTCATGCTGCAGCTTTTATAGCATTTTAATGACACTTTCTTTTCACACATGCTATCGTACTTTGCGATGTTGACTAAAATGTAGTTGGCCGCAACCGCAACAGATGGTCGAATAAAAGTAAAAAATAAGCAATTTTACAGAAATCGCTTATTTTTTGCTTTGCACATGTGTGAAATAAATCTTACTAAAGTAATCTAAAAGGATACTGAAAGTGTATTCATCTTTTTTTTTCGCTCAAGGAATCTAATATCAAAATACAGTAAGATATTCATCCTAAATAGAGGCGGGCCAAAGCGCGGATATGTCCGACTATTCTGCGGATATCCGACTACCTGCCCGGACGGTGGCGGTTAAATTAAATCCAGTGTATCCTGCGCTCTGGACTAACTCCCACAGATATAAGATATAATCCGAAATATAGAGAGGAAATATTATTCCATGAATTTATTGAATGGAATTTGGTCGGAACTAGGAGGTCATTGACTTGTTTGGAGGGAAACGGATATATTATTTGAATAGGCAAATATACTGGTAGAGCTTATTCGTGTCATGTTTGACAATATCAATGGAGGTGGTATCCTGTTTTCGCAATACCTTTTAGGAAATGTTAATAATAACAAAATCTAAAAAACAATTATTTTACGTAAAATTAAAAACCCCGATATTATAATTCAGGTAAAAGATATCATACACCAAAGAACCAAGCTCCTACCTACCACATTTTACACCTAAAAAGGTACTTAAATAGTAAATAGTACCAGAAATACCAATCCTTGTTTTTCACACGAACAACGCAAACAAATTACCATCTGCGACGAGCTCTAACTAGTAATAACTTCATGCCTATAAACATATTTACGTCATAATACTAGTCATACATTCAAAGATCTTTGCACTGCAGCCACATGTTGGGATGATGTTACAATATCGGGATACACTGCGATGACTCACTGACTCATCATCCAGAACGACATAAACACAACATTAGTCACTCGCTTCATTTTTTTTTAAGTCTACTAGGTACATAAATTGTCTGTGGTTTTCTACGTATATGGTCTCTTTTGTGGTGTTGATGGTATAATCAGTCATGGTTTAATGACGTCAATTGATGAAAAGACTGTGGGGAAATTGTAAGTATAGTAGATAGTATGAAATTGTTTTTCTTTCTATTTTTCCGCTTATGAGTCCTAGCAATGGCGTTTAATTTTTATAGAAATAAGTATCCAAGTACATTGACTGTTTCGTAAAATGTTGACAATTTTAGATTAAGATAAATGAGTTTCACTCGTATTTTTGCCAAGAGAAAACAAAAAAATACATACCTAGCACAACGCGCATGCGCTGAAAAGAGCCCTCGTAACCTTTATCAGCTTTATCTAATTTTACAACGTTGAAACAAAAAACTCATTCTACACGTTAATTAAAAGGCTATCCAATTAAGGTTTCCATTACATAGTATTAATTTAAAGTGGACACAATAGGAATCTACGCGTCCTACTTTCAGAAGTAGGTATAGCGCGCTTATCCGGGCGGGTCCATTGAGCCGGCTATCCGGACCTACTTATCTGGTAATATCTGGCTCATCTCTTGTAGAATAGGCATTGTAAAGTTCAGGTTGCTAACAGTACTTATTGCTTTGTTTTTCAGTAGAATGTAGAACATACATTTTATTGTATGTAGGTACTTAGTTGTATATTACCGATCCCTTCAGCGCAATTTGCAATTGGCAATCGCTTAAAAGGATTTAACTATATTTAGTACAAGCTTTTCGGATGCTTATGTCATTTTCATGCATCTTTTGGGATGCTTATGTCACTTTCATACCTTTTTGACGTTCCTATCGTCGTTATTACTGGCTGTCATTTATCTAGGGTCTCCTGAGTAAATCAATATGATTTGAGAATAGGGGGGGGGATTAATTATTAGTTTTTATCATAAAACATAGGTCTTCGTATTTTTGGTGAATTAGTGACCATCCTTGAGGATACGTTTCTTATATTCCAAACGTTATTGTTTCCACCATAAACCCGTTGGTTGTTTTCCCTAAGAACTTCTTTTATCATCGAAGATATTGAAGCTAATCAGTCTATCCACCAATCATAATTCTATATAGAATAGAATCATTTAAATCTACTTCAAGAAATGGAATGCAAGGGATTACATGTAATATTTTAATTAGGGAATATATCCTATAAATCTTTTTGTTATTTAAGCTTATCACTGCTGTAAGCTTTTCACGGAATTATGTCTTAGCATTCCAAAGACGTGACATTAGTAATGAATGATAGTTGTAGAGTGAGCATTAAACCTTGCAATACAGTGTACAACTTTAGCATATCAAAGCTCTGAACAATTTCTATTTTTGAGCACACTCTTGTAAACATTTCCAGTAGGTATGTTAGTTTGCTATCCTTGAATTCCCACTGAATGTTATGTTTGATTAGCGTGTTGAAAGTAACGTAAACTTGTTAGACGAATTTGTTATTTTTTTCTTAAACATTCTTCGAAGCGCCCAACTCTTCGCTCTTCACACAATTCCAAGAAGTTTCCATTTGCTGCGAACTCTAAAATTGCTATGAATAGAGGCACCCACGTTATCCTACTAAAGCACTAGCTCTAAGGATATCGTAGGCATTTCCTAACTTGTTTAGCCCATAAATATCAACTCAAAGGAGCGTGGGAAGTCTTTTGAAAGCTCAATTGCCTGTGCTTCATTGTAATTCAAACCCGGAGAAGTAAATATTACGCCATAAATATCGATAAGAACTTGCTTTATGCGTTACTTCCACCTCTATTGACGTACTTCAGTTGGTTCATGTCTTTGCTACAGAATGTGAACGTCGGACAAAATTTGCCTACGTTTCTACTAGAAATTGAACTTTATAACAAGAACTGGAGAGTCTAGGTTTAAATGGGTTTTCAGTTTCTCCTATCAGAGCCGTAAACGTTTTCCGCTCGCTGACGATTACGCGCCATTTCGTGACATGTCGTTTGACAGCTAATAAGAATGGCGGGAAGCAGATCGTCACCTGTCAATTTGTCGCCAATTGAGTTAATTTCCTGTTACTTTACGATCTAACAAGACCTATGTTGGTAATTTTACTTATTTGTCATGAGCGATGTTTTTTTTATATTTTCCTCATGTTTTCCCGGTATTTCAGATCCCGGTATTTTATCTTAGTATTCTTTGGTCGAGAAGTTCTCCTATGAGAAGAGGAACTATAATTTATTGTTAATTACTTACTTACCTACGTTAATAATCTATAGAATTTATATGGCAGCTATTTATTAATAGATAGAAGGTACCTACATTTCTTAAGATGCCTCTTAATTGCCCTTAGTTTAAATGAGAATGAGAATTTATTCTATCCATTAATTATGTGAAAACCTTTCAACAAGGCATGCATGTGTGATGCGTGCATCGTGAATTCGTGATAATACTCTCGCCATCTTCAATTTAAACTTTAAAGGCCGAACCAAATTATCTCTCGACAGCTTAAACGTGTGTGTCTAGAGAAAGTTATGATTATCCTATGATGAGATTACCTAATATTAAAACAGCAGAAGGCGACATCCTTTTCGTAACTAAACGTTCCAGGTATTTAGTTGAATGGATGTCAGTTTCTGTAAAAAGAAAGTTTTTTTACCATAACAAAGTCAAAAATCTATCGGCACTATGTAATGAGTGCTTATATGTAGCAATGAGCTCTTCATCATTATTATAATTAACTAGCTTCTGCCAGCGGCTTCGCCCGCGTGAAGTTTGAAATTATCCCACGGGATCTTATTACCGGGATAAAAAATATCCTATGTGTTAATCCAGGTTATAAACTATCTGTGTGCTAAATTTGATCCAAACAACAAACAAATCCGTTCAGTAGTTTTTGCGTGAAAGAGTAACAAACATACATTCTCACAAACTTTCGCATTTATAATATTAGTAGGATAGGATTTTAAAGAAAAACGAAAACTAGGTACCTATATCAAATTGGCCATAAATCTAAAAAATCTTTTCAATCAACAAGTACTTCTGCGAATTTATTTTCTTTCTGTTTCATGTTTCGAACCTTTCATTAACGAGTATGGGTTACTTCACTAGCGGAATGTGGCAGCCATATTCAGTAACGTTGGCGGAAGCTTGGTTTAAATTTGGAATAACATCGTAACCACGCAGACGATCGTCGAATGCTAATTCTACAACTATCCCATTTGAATTTGGAACGTTCCCGATGAGCCATGTTCTCCGTATGGCGTATGGTGCAAAAGGGGCTTAGCTTTAATTCGGAGAATTTGCTTTGATTTTGAAAATCAGATGATTTTGTTATAATGCAGCTCTCTTTAACGCTCAGGCGTTGTACGTAGTATGCAATGTAGGTACAGCGAATAATTTACAATTCCATCAATACCCTTTTTAAGCCACTAGCCTGTCGTAAATGTTGGACACATTAAAACAATTAATATTTTTATTACAGCAAACCAGTAAGTATATCCTTCTATTGAAAATTTTATTCAATGCAAGATTACCAGTAAATCAACTTTTAAAACTGACTACAAAGCTTTGACGACACTTTTATTCATATTCACTATCTCCAAACGGCTTACACAAGCGCCCGGCAGCCATTTTTCAATTTATTCGACGTCCATTTCAAATTGCATTAACAATACTCGTAGTCGTATCATGGACTGTGGGATGAGGCGGGATCCAGTTACTGTTACTTAGCGAAGTAGACAGTTAATCCTGTAGAAACTGACCGTAATTTCATTTTAAACTCTTCCTTTGCGAAAGTCATCGTTTATGCTAATAAGGAAATGAGACACTGAGTGAGATAAAAGCGGCAAAAACTGTTCTTAATGAAGTTTGATGAGATATAACGAGAAGTCTGATAAAAAAACAACGTCCATAAACTATTCTAACGTTAGACTGGTATTACCAACAAACTTGTCTAATTTATGAAGTTCTAAACAAGTCATCTGTCTACATTTTTATTAAACTTTAACCTTCATATGATTGACGTAGATTTATAGAACGCAGTTTATTTATTCTCGGCAAAGATAAAACCATAGCGTAGAAAAGATTGCAGTCTGCCAACGTGGCTGATTCATATCGTTCTTTAAAATCTGCGCGAATCTCGAGTCAGCTGTTTCACGGAGCGATAAAAAAGTAACGACCTCTCATCGCTCTCAAGCATTTAATCGCCGAGATTATTCCTCTGACGTCATAAAACTGCCATTAAAGCTTTTACCCTACTAACAGAAGCAGGTAAACATTTTGGAGAATTATTTTGTGTCACTTAAACCTTTGCGTGTAATTTGATATACTGCAGTACATTTTGAAAAGTTTGGTGTCTTTATATCCCTAAAGGAGTTATAAGTATTAAGAAAAGAGTTAGCTGAACTTATAAAGCTTCTTGGAAAGTTCAGGCTGTCCTGGATAATTATCTCAAACTTGTGTTCTACTTAATATCTCTGTCATAATCTGTCTATACCTATGTCTCTGTTCGGTTTCACTACAGTACCTATTTCAGTTCCTAAAACTTTCCCAAATATATAATCCTCATAAAATCTAGTAAAATCTCACGTATTACATTAAATTTCCAAAAACACGTTGTACAATCACGGACTCTCATAAATAAAAGGGTTATTATTTACGTGACGTCAGCAAAAAATATTCCAATATACGACCGCCAGACAACCCTTTCATATCAGTTCGTGTTTGTTTTTAGGTCACCTTGTTTCCTATCCCGGAATGTTCACTTGCAGAGCTAAAGCGTATTCCATAAAGTGTAGATAAAAGTTTTACGCGCATCGTGAAATGGAACGCAAATAGAGAATAGAACAGGCAGACTGGTTTTTTTTTAATCTGTGTCAAGTTTGGAGTTTTGTTTGTAGGTGGAGTTGATTGCGTTGCGTTATGAGTTTTTGGAGGAATGTTGAAGAGCGCATTTAGCTTATTATTATAAATGTGAAAGGTTGTCTATAAGAGAATTATCATTACAACTCAAGACCCTTTACGATACGTTGACAAATTCTTAGTCAATATTCGGATAAGTAGGTACCTACTACAAAATTACCTGATTTGGACAATAAATATTTCTGATACGAAAAGGTTAGTCACGAAACTAACGAAGGCTGTTAACTGTTTGAGAGCGGTGCTCCACAGAAGTTTGGCAATTTTCCAAATAGGAAATTTGAATTCGGTCGGCGAGTGCTCTCCAATGCATTTTCGGTCCCAATTTTCCAGTTCTAAGCACCTCGCCGGTACGCTAAGCATTTGCGTCAGCTCTACCGCGAGTAATGAGCTGAGTTTATATTTTATGACAGGCTGGCTGTTTACTGAAGTTGCCTGTGCCAATATTATTTTAATTAAAATAATATTTCGTTGCCTTCCTTGGCTGGGAAGCGAAAACCTTTGTTTTCTTAGGTCAGAATAATACATGCAAATTGTAAATGAAGGTCCGGAAAATCATCAGATTGAAACTTATTGTAGTAAGCTACTTGTAAAATATGCATGTAGCAGTTTTATGTACCTACCTACACAAAACGATGTACAAATTAACTTGTTTGTCATATAAAGAGCATAACAAATATTATTTGAATTCGACAATGTATGTCAACTCACGTTTCACGTTGCGTAACTCGAACGAGTCTAATTAAAATGCTGCGAGCATTCCAGAATAAGGATGTCAGTTATGAACTTATGATATTGATAGTACCTACATCATTTGGAAAAACAATCATGGCGCCCATCCGCAGTGATGCGAATAGCATTTTGATTTTCGAATGCCGTGTGGAATAACCTTAATAAATTTCCAAAATGGTCCATAGATTATAATTCTAACAGTAGTAATATCGTAGAAAAATTATACATATTATTATTATCATGAGAAATTGTAACTGTAAGTATTAAATATTGAGAGCAACTAAAACAGCAATTAAATCGGTTTCAAAATAAGCAACAGTTAGCACTGTATCATACAGTATACAGTCATCAGCGTCGTCAGCATACAGTCTGTATGCTAACAAAAAATAAAACCGACTTAAAAAAAAACAAAAAAGTGAAAAATAACTTTAGCTTCTGAAGTCGGTGACCTTTGTTTGATTGCTTTAGTTATTTTGTCACCGACTTCAGAAGCTAAAGTTATTTTTCACTTTTTTGTTTTTTTTTAAGTCGGTTTTATTTTTTGCAAAAAAGTTATTTTTCACTTTTTAGTGGTTCACAGGTGCTTGATACATGGAAAGTGCATACCGTTACAATTACAACAAGCCCAAACACGACTATGGTACATTGTCTCATTATGGAGTTCCGTGACTCTTGGCTTCATCATCAGATCTGATGGTAGAATGGTTCTTATCAAACGCAAATGCTTCACTTGTTGTAGAAAATACCAAAATCGCAACACGTTTTCAGATAAAATTTGAAGAGTTCCCTCGATTTCGCCAAGATTCCATCATCAGATCCCAATTTGGTGGCTATGGGACCAACTTGGAAGTATACCCTTTCAAACAAAAAAAGAATTTTTCAAATCGGTTCAGGCGTCTTCGAGTAATCGGTGAACATACATAAAAAAAAAAATACATACAGTCGAATAGAGAACCTCCTCCTTTTTGGAAGTCGGTTAAAAAATCACACCTCTTTTGAAGTGTTTATTTATATTAGTCCTTGAATCTACATATATTCACCGTTCCCCTTTTCACGCCCTAACCCCTTGCATTTTAAGCCCCTTTTCAGATTGAGCAGTGCTTAGCTTATGCATGACGCAATAAACAAGGGAGGAATGTGAGCTGGAATGCTGAGTCAGACAGGATACATTTATCTTTACAATTTTATCGCTTCTATTGCATATTATAGAAGAAGAATTTTGGATTTAGATAAAAATAAGGAACTAAATGTAAAATTGTTTATAATTATTGTTCACAGCTTTTTGTGATAAACCTCCAATATTTTCAAAGAGTTTATTTCACTTTCATTATAAAAAATATCACGTTCGATTTTTTGTGTCTATGGCCCGCTGAGCGCCAAGATTGAATTTAGAATTCACATAGATTGACTTGTCCGCCGGCGCCGAACGATGAAACTGCTGTCAAAATGTACGACAAAATGAAAGTAGTTAATCAAATACGGCTTCAAAGATACCAATCGATCATTTAATTACGAAATGTAGTTACCTGGCGGGCTTCCAGTTCAAATTAATAATATATCGGGTAACGGACAGGCAGCCATTGTAGAACATGATGCTTTCATTAACGTTGGCTGTACGTTTTAATGAGGTCCATTGTGAATACCGACCGTTTTGTTTGTGCTATTATGTTGGCCACTGATTTTTAGGTGGTTCTGAACGTTTGGCCTTTTAATACCATCAAAGTTACCAGTTGATTATAATTTGTGTTATGTACTTTCTGACGCAAGAAAGGTTTTCATTCAAATGTTTCTGTCCCGTCTCATAATAATTAAACTCAGAACAAAGTAGCCATGTCAAGTTTATACTAGCCTATGACATAGTCATTTTCAGTATTACAGTGCCACATAATGACACAAGGCGTTTCATAATGTCACACTTTGATGTTACAAGCATCAAGACATAAAGACCAACATTCACGAGTTTCCTGAAGATATAAAATTGTTCAAGAGCTTAAACAGCTAATCCTGCGCGCTTTTGTTTTTCTTTCTAACTACTTTTTATAACTTCGTCTAGTAGTAGGCGGCGAACCATTTACTTTATTGTTGCCTCGTTAACGTCATTTTGTTTATTACTCCTATCTACGTTTCGTAATTAACACCGTAGTCTTCCATGTTTTCGGGAAAGTGAAGAAAACTTTTCCATGTAAACACACCATTTTTCACGTTGGCAACTTTCAAACATCGTTGTTTTGTCTGTTTTGTAAATATGTAGAACATTCTATGATAAAGCTCTGCATTTGACAGCACGTGTATGTCTTCCTTTTAATCGTTAAACAAAACTGACGTTAACAGATTATTATCTCGCTAAACAATCCGGCCTAGATTCCCACAAATGCAATAAAATGGTGATAAACCATGTACCATAGATTTCAAACGCCGAACAGTGCAGTTCCGTGTTCGTCCGAAAATAGTTTAAACGTTGGATCGGTCGCATTCCAGTGCAAGCCGACTGTTTGCCCGCCATATTAACATAGGCATTTCCGAACGTGAGGTAGGTGTTAGATCTATGCACCGCGCGCCTAATGTGAATGAATGTATGTTTTTTGTGTTGCAATTTGACTTTCTAATGTTACCTAAGTATACTTAAAGGTTAAATTGGGGAAACAATTAGAACTGCTAATAGGGTATTTTAGCAGCAACACATTCTGGGATTTTTTGTTATTACACGCATAGCCTATCGATCTATGAAGTAATGTAAAAAGTACAAGAAGAGGTTATTATGTAAAAGACTAAAGTGTCAACTCAAAATGTATTTATTCTACACAACATTTTACTTAATAGCCGTCCAAAAATAGCCCTGACGAACTCGTCGAAAAAGTCATTGGATCAGAAACAGTCGGCTATTTACGGGATATAAGAAGAAAAGCTAATGGCTTTCGTGAAGCGTCCACTTCGTTGGCTTCGCAGCCATCCGGTGGAATTGGCCGCACATGCGTGAACCCTTTTGATGTAGGACCGATGAGCAGCGAAGAAAGGGTCAACAGTGCAGTGTTCTGCAGCGAAAGCGCACTTGGGGGGCAACAAGCTTGTAACCTGAAGTTACAGCAAAAAATAACACTACGTAACTGCAAATTCCATAGCTATTCTCAATCTCAATACAACTCTCCGTGTCATGGTTGCCAAAATGTAACGACCGTCCGTAAGTACTTATCTACTTGGAAAGAATGGGGTATGAATATCGAATGTCTGCCACACAAATATTTGTTTCAATACGAGAATCGAATCTAAATGAATCTGGATCGCCGAAAGTATAAATAAAAGTTAAGCATTTGAAACACTGAAATTAATTAATCAAGAATTTTAGTGTTCAATTAGTATTCCGTCGAGTATCCATTCAATTTGAAACACAAAATGTACTCGAATATTTTAGTAAAAACCACAAACGACTGGCATTCTGACATTCCAAATTCAAATATTTTGCGTTATAAAATGGCTGCGGTTTGAGTTATTGAAATGTTTAACAACGTATTAATTATTCACATCAATTGCAATTTTATTGATTCTCGCTGACTGAGACAGGTATATTTCTGTAGCCTACAGTTAGCGAATATTGTACATTCTATGGAATCCACCTTTACAAAGGTAGGTGAAAATAAACCTGCCAGGAGGCTCATTGCAGATAAGTAATTTTATTGCAATAGATACTATTTAATTTCTTTGTTAGAAGGAACTGTTGAATCAAGGATGGCTTATAAAATCTATCGTGTTTTGCTAAACTGACGAAATTGGCGTGAACTTTTCTGTGATAAATTAGGTTGTTTCAATAATTTTTGTACTGTCTCATCTGTTTTGTATTCCTTCTATTCTTTCTATACCATAGGCTTAATTAATATTTCCTCTACAGCTATGTATGAAATCGCTATACTTACCATATTCAAAGCAATTCCCTTTCAATTTAATAACCGAAGCAATCAAACTAAAGCACAGATAATTCAGCTCCACAGCCAACCGCGTCTAGCTTATTGTTTACTGCCAGTATTTGCGGAGAAAGCCTCAACGTTTATTGCTGGCCATTTCTTTTGAACGCAGCTTTTACGGTGCTTAGCCATAGACAAACACGCGCTTCAGATTGAAACCACTAGTGTTTGCAGTGCTTTCAATTCTCGGTTGTAGAATTTAGTTTGTCTGTGGTTTTGTGGTTGGATTTATTGTCATTGGTTTTTCTTTGTCTCGTGGTATACCTATGTAGTTTCTTATATGGTTAGTTGTTCCTAAAAGTCTGTTTCAAGGAATCAAGGACTTTCCTACTAGTTCAATCAATTTTCATTCTGGATATGGCAATAAATGTCGAAGTCATCGTATTTTATTAACAGTTCAGGCATAGCAGAAACATAATCTAAATCAACATTGTTTCAACTTCAATACGGTGTTAAAAACAGTTTCACAATTTAAAACACTAGCTGGTTCATTCAGTGTAACTGAATCTACTTTTTTTTCGGATGGGAAATCATCAAATGACCTACCCTCCCACTCTGGGCAGAGCGGGAGGGAGCGTCATACTTTTACTGATTAAAAACCATCCATGTTCCTTCCTCGCCCTTACGTTCCGGGGCCGCGGTATCTCTTTCGAACAGTCCCGCAGCCCCAGCAGGCTTCGGCCCTTGCCCTCGAGCCGCGCGTGGAATACGAACGCGCCCTCGGCACGGCCTGTCGTAATTAGACGGACGGACGGCTAGCTAGCCCATACCTCACCATCCACAGGCCCGCGTCTACGGTGGTCGGTAGCCACCACGTTGCACTCGACGCCCGATGCGTCTCTCGCGGCGACTGGGGCGAGAGGCTCTCTCCCTCTCGCGTTCCGCCACCTCCTTCCCTAGCATGACTGCTTCGACGCTTGCAGAGACGCGGAGGTGACGGATTCTGTCTCGCTCCGGACCATGGATTGAACTAAGGCCGGACGCGAGAGGTCGCCGCCGCCTACTCCCATCGCCTACAGTTGCTAAAAAGAATAACTCTCTGAAGACTTACTACCAGTAATAAATTGTTAGCGAAGTTGATTTTACGCATCACTGTCGATAAATTTCTGACTATTGGGTGTTGACACGGCTAACTACCCGCCTAAAACAATAAACTATGTTGCCGGAGGTTTCGACCTTCATCCTGTTTTCAGGAAACTCCGTCTGAGTTTTCCTATTGTTTAACATTACACGTGCCAAGACTCACGTAAATATAAGTGTTTTTAATAAATGTTTATGCCTCTACTAACTTATGTTCATAATGTTGCAATATGTAGGAACTATTTGACTATTCCTAATTAACATACAATTACGTACTTGTAATAATATTGAAAAATTTGAAATATTTGACTATGAAACGACCTCATATTACAGAGTCTCTGTTTCTGTGTGACTGAAATGACATGAGGATGTCGTCATTCATGCAAAATTGCTTTTGCTATAAAAACTAACGTTAACTACCTTCATAATAAACTACAACACTATGGTGTTGTGTTGCATGGCTCTTTTGGCGCGTTGCTTTTATAGAAACTATCGTCGCCATCTTGTTACAATTTCCAAAGACAATTTCACAAATGTTTACCGACAGCGTCCTGATAATGTCATTAAACCGCCAACAGATCTATACTGCACTATATCAAGTGCTTACAAACCTGAGAATCACAAAAAGCTGTAAACAAAACAAGCAAAGAGTTTTTAATCAAAGATGGTTCATGCGATTCCTCATCTGCATCTTCAAAGAGCTCTTTCACTTTCCATCAAGTAATTCTAAATTTAAATGCACCAGAATCAAATCCATTCAGCCTACATGTTGATATAGTGTTTGCCAAAGTTTCGGCCTTCATTCGATTCGATGGCCACCTTGATCGCGAGTTCATCTATTTGCGGCCAGCACGCTCTCTCCCGATTAATGATCGAATAGCATTCAATCGAATCGATTCGACAGCTATTGGAATTCGAATTGCTTATTTATGGGCAGGTGTGGTTGGACATGGACAATTGGACAACTTTTTGGTTTTCATTGATGCCATGTCGTTTAATTTTTGTTGTTGAAGGTAGAATTGTGGACAATGTAATTAGCTTCTTCTTAATAACGGCTAGGTAGAGATGATTTCTATTAAGCTGCTACATTTCCTTTGCCTCTTTCTTAGCTACATTTCCAGTTCTTACTAAAAGCTTTTTAAAATTGAATCTTGCTCGTCGTCCAGTGAGCTTCTCTTCGTTTAATTAAATTCTCAAGAATTAATTGAATTCCAAGTTTATTTTACGATTATTATTTTTATGTTCCTTCCTTCGTATATTAACTATACTGATGTCATACTACTAGAGAAGTCAGTAAGGTTGAGGTTATACACATCAATTAAAATAATAATATATTGTATAGGTAAGTACATTCATTTGTTTTTGTGTCACGTGTATTGGTGTAATAATCATTAAAGTATAATGATGTAGTCGAATAATTATAAATCGATACATGAGTCACTAAACATCGAATAAAAATGCGGGAGCGGCGTTCTTGATTATCATAAATTATGGATATTTGCATACATAATATATTTTCTTCTGGTGTGGCTTGTGGTGATTCATAATAATTTATTTATCGAGTTCACGATCTTGAACATACTAATTTCTATTAATAAAATTCAAGAGATAATGTTAATTTAAGATTATGTTTAAGAATCACTATAAGACCATTGCAAGTTCAAGTCATTATTGTATTTACGCTAAGAAAGCTTTTTACTTATGAAGGTCTACAAGAATAGTCAAGGAAGTTCATGGATAAAATTGAAAATTCGCACATAGATACGAATACTACTCGGCTTAACCATAGTATAAAATATTAATACTGTGGCTTAACATAAGTTACTTAGGAAGACTCAAACAATAATCATTATTGTCAAATATGAAATTACATCCAATTAAAAATATACTTTTAATGACTAGGTAGGTATGCCTCGAGGTATACATACAAGGTGTGTATTTAAGTAAACAATAGTTTTTGTATAAGTATCTATTTCTGTTCAAATAACCTTCAACAACAATGGGAATTTTATTCGTCATAACTTCGAATTAATTATATTAAACAAATATTTCTGTAATTATTGCCTTATTGTTTTGTGTGTGATTTATACTTACGAGGTTTGAGAAGTTCATAGATATACTTAACCTACATAGATATCTATGGCACAGGGCAGATGAATTGGCAAGATCTGGAAAGTTTATTAAAAGGCCTAAATATAACAGATGCAATGGTGTGGAAACAATTAAAAATATCATCATCATCATCATCATCAGCCAATAATGTTCCCACTGCTGGGACACGGCCTCCTCTCAATGAGAGGGAATGGGCTATAATCTACCACGCGGGCCCAGTGCGGATTGGTAGATATCACATATCTTCGAAATTTTGTTTCCAGGACATGCCGGTTTCCTCACGATGTTTTCCTTCACCGTTTTGAGAGCAGCAGTGATGAAATAAATTACACAAAGTAATGCGCCTGTCTGGGTTCGAACCCACGACTTACTGTTCGTAAGTCGGGGCCGCCACCACCGGGCCACCTGCTGCTCTATTAAAAATATAGTCCACGTCAAAAGGTAAAAAAGTAACATGGCAAGAACAACGCTAATCCTATTACTTAGGTACTCCTAGTGATGATATTTCCGGGGCTGCGGACTGTTCGAAAAGAGTGGGACTCATTTGATGATTTCCGATCCGAACAAAAAAACTGATGATATTTTCTAGATTAAGATGAATGCCAATGAACGTCTAATCAATACCCCAAGTACTCGTACCTACTTAGGTAAACAAAGTTCTGGGAAAGTCCCTACACCCGGAGTTGTAAACACTTACTAGCTGCACAAACAATAAACATGCAATGGCGTCAGCAAGCATCCATTACGATCAAAACTCCAAATCCCTAAATTCTCGACACATCAAAGGCATTCTTGCCGATCAAGCTGCAAGAAAAAAAAATCGATCCATAAAAAACAACAATATTCTCTATGGCCAGAATTATACCGAAGTGTTATGACTTGACCCATATGAGAGATCCATAGATCACACGTGTGCGCAATATATTTATAGCCGGCGCCTGCGCTGATCTGCGGTTTCCGTGAACTAAACTGCAAGATTTACGCGTTTTTGGGAACAATTCGTTTCGTAGCTACTGGGTGTTTGATGTTTGGCTTTTGGTTCTATGTCCATATAGATTTACGAATAATTTCAACAATACTGCTTGTGATTCTAAATGATTGACTACTGAATTTCACTCTCGTACATTTAAAAAAATGTCTACTTCAATATTACGTCTCGAGACAATTCTCGAGACGTAATATTGAAGTAGACATTTCATTGTGTGACATCACCCAATGGTGACAATCAATTATGCATCAGATTGATTGATGTCACCCAACTCTCGAAGCACACCTCGGCAGCTACTGCTAGAAACAACATCAAACCAAGCGTGTCACCATTTACTGCCCTACTACACAAGTGACATAAATAACCTGACGCCTTTGTAGGCGTGCCCTGAGAGAAGTTGTGCGCTGAAAGAACTTTCGGCGCCACGAATTTGAATAAGTAGTAAGTTCTGTCATCGTTAGAATCTTTAGGCGCAGCAATTGCATCCTCTGTGTGTGTACCAGTCATACTTACTATTCTCATACTTCGTCTGTGCATCAGTTACCTTTACTGTTAACAAATCTACTGTTGATAACTAAAAAATGGTGATAAATGATCACAGAACGCAGCGCCGCGCTGGTTCGATGTATAAAGGGTGTAAAACACCTCTTCACAAAGCCGATAGGCACTTGTTCTCCCCATCGTTGCGATCATTTTTTTGTTCTACACCATACCTGGGAACCTTCTAGTTACGGAGATATGGAGGGTCAAAGTTACAACTTTGTGACAATGTTTTTTTAAAATACATATACGTTTTTTTGTAAGATTTCGACATCTCCACGACCCCCGTACTATTCGATCCATCCATCAGCACAATGTTTTAAGTGCGTTACATTGAGTTCTACCACAAAACATATTTTTTGCGGAAAGTAACTTAGTTTGATGTATAGAATGCTTGATTAACGGCTTTGTGATGAGGTGGTTTACACCCTGTAGAAACCGCCCGTTACCCGGGTTTACGCCACATTTGTTTCCCCGTTTCACGTGTCGCGGATATCGCGTCCAGCCCAGCTTTTGTTGGCATTGTCTGGTTTTCTTTATAGATTGTTAGCACGGCCAGACACGGCTTTGATTAAAAATACAGTCCAATTGGCAACTCGTCCATTTTTTCATATCTTTTTAAATATGAGCACCGTTTTTCCAAAAGGTGAAAAAAATCGAACAAACCTAAAGGAAATATAACATACGGAGAATGAGGAAGTAATGAATATAAATGTTGATGGATCAGAAGGGATACAAAGACCAAAGTAAAGATGAACGAATTATTTGTGTGGAATAAAGGGAAAAGGTGTCAATGGTAGCGTGATTGACAGAGGAGAATAGAAGAGAAAAAAACGTGCTGCGCCTATCCCAAAAACGTGTTACGCCTATCCCAAATAACATGGAACATGGGCTGGAAGATGATGAAGTACCGTAAATATGTTTGTGATTAAGTTATGTCGTATCCTTTACTACTTCATGGCAATACAGCGGAAGGTCACCTCTAACTTATAATATATTTGCTAGCAATACCCTCTCACGAAGGAAGACATGATATTGTAAAGGTTTTTCCCAAAGGACCAGATACAGAGTCAAACTTGTGAAAAGGGTATTGAAAAGGACGTTAGCTTAGATACAAAAAATACGAAACTGACACTGTCCGCAAACATCTGTAAATTAGGGACTTGTTCAAATATAATTATGAAACCAAACAGCCCGCCGCGTTTTACTGGTTCGTTCGTATTTGTTTCGGATTCTAGATGCTCAAAAAAATTTCTCCAGCTAAGCTTGCAGATAGGTTAAATTACAATCTGGTAGACAGCTTATCAAGCTACGACTATGTGTCTGTGTGTAAGGCATTTTACTGTAAATAAGTAATTTCGAAACATTAACCTTTTGACCACCACAGCATGAACGCACGCGCGTGCCCTCCACGCTAAGCCACAACTTCATCTACTATTTTGTCACATATTTGTGTCGTTTGGCGTACAGGGCACGCGCTTGCTTGTCGCGTATATGTGACAATGGCGTCCAAAAGGTTAAAAATGCAGGCAGCAACAGAGCATGGTCTAATAGTAAGCCGATTCTTATACCTGTGACATTTTATTATATGTAGAAAAGTCAGTTTATTTTTACATTCCTCAGCCTTTTCTTCGAACAGTATTTTATTCAAGGAAATGGAAACGACATTACTTTCTTTTAAAAGCGCGAACTCATCCCTTTCTTTATTCTTATTTGATTTTCCGAGGTGGCTCTTCTAAGTGAGCTATCGATTGACCTTTTAGCCAAGCCAGGTTGACGCAGTATGATATTTTAGGCCTGGGTTACACCTACACGGAATAGGGAGGGTTGACCTATTCTTGATAAAGAGTTCACATTTATTTATTGTAGAAAAGGTCAATAGCAGATTGGTGGCAGTGTTTGCTTGAAATCTAGAGCAGGTAAATTGTTGTGGTACTATATTCCTACGTAGAATATTACACCTTACATTTGTTTGCATTACTGTTAAGATGACAATAAATCCACTGATTGAATGCATTTTCTACCAGTCTACCTTTATAAAGAGACATTTTAATCATTTTATCAGCTTATAGGTGTATGTAGAACAGGGTGAAAATTCTCCATCTCCCATAAAAAAGGGAAGATCCTCCGACCATACGGTGCTGTGTCTGATGGGCCGAGTCGCGTTAAACTTTAATTGCGCGATTAAGAATGTTGATGTTAGTTCTCCATTTGTGGCATAAAATGGCGATGTAATACTTTTTGTACTATGTTGTTGTTGTACTTTTTTTAGGGCCGCTACAGGCTCTAAAGGCCTTATTACATTACACGATTTATCGCACACTATCGGCAACGCGGCAGGGAAGCACCACTACCGGGTCGGGATTACTCGACCACAAGATTTCTTATTACACTTCCCTGCCCCTGCAGCCAGGGCCCAAATATATCGTGTAATGTAATAAGACCTTAACGGTGATGGAAAAATCAAAATGATTTTGATTGACACATGCATGATTGACATAAGCTGCCGAAAAGTTTGTGTCAAAACTAATGAAAATTATGTTTCAGTTGTAGAAATACGAAACACTATGCTCTGGAATACCAGATGCAACAAGCAACAGCCATGGATATAATAAGTCCATTACAAACATGCATGAAATTAACTCTATCTTAATAAACAACGTACAACTTTATCTAACAATTACCTCTGCAAAGCACTTAATTATCATAGGCCTCAACCACACGTCTTTAGCAACAAATTGACATTGACAGCGTCTGTATCTCGTGGTACTAAGGGCGGTTTTCCTAGTACAAATGCGGTTGACCATAGAGATTTATCTTGGCAGTGTTCCGAGACCTCCCATGCTGTTATCAATGCATTCCGCTGGATTAGATTCTTTGAACATGTCTGTGACGTAATCACATCGCTGGTAATGCAGTATACGCATGTCTTGATTGGGGGTGAAGTTATTCAATGTTTTGAATTTGTTCAATGCTAACATTAATACCGTATGATGGCGAACCAACCTAAGGCCTGAATTCCTGTTACACTGATGTCGGGCGCGTACGGTCGGTCACGTACGTCAGCGATAAATACAGTTCAGTAGCAACGTACGCGCCGCTGACGTCAGCGTCGCAGTATGGTGCTATATATGCAGAAAAGAATGTGCGTGACCGACGCGACGTACGCGACAGCATCAGCGTAAAGGAGTAACACGAACGGATTAGAAAACAAAATAGAGCTAGAGATGAAAAAACAGACGCGATTCCGGACAGCAAATAAGCCTATTTTCAAGTCCCACTCTATTTTCTATTTGTGAAATTCCTTATCGATCGTTTTAGGCGTCAAAATGTGGTAGACTGATCGACAAAAAGACAGTTACTCTCGCATTTAAATGATTACTTTAGATTTAGTTTTGTTCAGATGCTTAAGAGGGCTGTGACAATTTTTCTTGTATTTGAGTGTTTTAAGAGCCTAACACTAAAATACAATAAAAATAGATATATTTATTTTGAGCACTCCCTAGAGAAACAATGAATCTTTCTCAGGCATGTTTTTTTTTTAATTTTGTGTACAAATCTGAACCATATTTAATCACATCTAAATTTTCAGTTTCGATGAGTGATTATGGTTTAGGTATGGTAACAAAATTTAAAAAAATATGTGCCTGAGAAAGATTGATTGTTTCTCTAGGGAGTGCTCAAAATAAATATCTCTTTTTTTATTGTACCTATTTGAGCGTTAGGCTCTTAAAACACTCAAATACAAGAAAAATTGTCACAGCCCTATTTGTTCCACTCAGTGGACACTAAAAAGCAGGACAGGACAACGCGACAGGGCCAGAAGGAGATAGCGAGATGAGCTGGGCCCTTTCACAAAGAATAAGAATAAGAATGATATTACAAAAGTGTACATTTAAGTGCAGTAGTGTTATTTCTTATACAATCGTATAATTAGTGCTAGTAAGTAAAATTATAACTACAATATATTTAACAGTTGCAAATTACGAAAATTTTGAATTCAAAAATGTTAGATAGCGACGAAAAGAAGGGAGGCCTTCCTGCAATGGGAAAATAATAGTAATAAAAACCCCGCATGTTTTAGGGCACTGCCGATAGAAAACTCGTAGCCAATCCGCTACGGCGTAGCCGTAGTACCTCTACAAAGCACTACAAGTGCTACGATGCCGTAGGTGACGGTCGTTTCATAATTTTTGTTCACTCAAAAAGTGCTCAACAGTTTAGCCTAGCCTTTTCCCAACTATGTTAGGGTCGGCTTCCAGTCTAACCGGATGCAGCTGAATAGCAGTATTTTACTTCGATCAACTGCCTATCTGACCTCCACAACCCAGTTAATACTGGGAAATACGATACAACTTGGTAAGACTGGTGTCAGACTTTTTGGACCTGTAACGACTTTCAAAAAGTGCTCAACGCGCCTAAAAGTGTTTTCACTTCAGTAATAAATGTTGAGGGATTTTTTATGTTTGAATCTGACTACCTCAAAAAGATTACTTACTCTCTTTAAAAGGTGAACGCCGTGATCGTTTTTTCCAAATGTCATTGTAATAATTATCGCTTGACATTTTAATCTATTGTTATTATTACCGTAATAAGATTCTATTGTTTACCACTAATAAAAGACAACGTGACACGGTGTGGCTGTAAATAGCATTCAAGGTTCCATAGATCATGTTCATGTATTACTTGTGCAGTTTTTAATGAAAGCGTATGTTGCCTACTTACACATAAGTCTATTTCTTTCATAATATCATGCCTGTAATTTCCGGAGGCTTAGGCAGAGCTGTACTTACTAGTAGGTACACAATATTTCGTCACTTACATCTATACATATAATAAAATCGTTGAGACCAAAAAATCTGTACATTGAAGATTTAAAAAAAAAAACCGATCAGGGTGACTTAAAATAAGTAACTGAACATATTAAAACCATTTTTAAAATTCGTGTTTGTTTGTTTGTTTGTTTGTTTGTTTGTTTGACCGCGCATCACATAAAAACTACTGGACGGATTTTGATGAAAACTTCATTTATATATTTAAATAACCCAGAATAACACTTAGGCTATAGAAATTATGGAAAATGTTGGAAAAAGGGGGTGAAAAAGGGGGGTAAAGTTTGTATGAAAAAAAAAATTTAGTTTGTTCTAGATTCATAAAACTCAGAGTAAATACTTATTATTAAAAATAAAGAAATACCTGTATCAGCATTTTTTTAAAAAAAACATTCTGAGACGTAAAAAGAGGGTTTTGTGTTTAAAATTAATTAACTTCATACACCTATAGAATAAAATCCATTGAAGTGGAAACCTTTAAAATTAGCTGTAAATACTTCAAATCTAATACAGGTACATTTAATTTCTCAATTTTCTTGAAATATGATTTTTGAAGTGAATACGCCCAAAATAGCGGTACTCAAGAAAATCGGCTTTCCTCGGTATAAGTAGTTGGTAATACAGGGTGGAAACTGTAAACGGGGCAGTAAGGGGAGCTGCAGCTACATAAAAATGGTCTTAGGTAACAATCCGTAATTTTTTCACAAAATGTTTATCCCCATTCACAGATTTACTTAAAAAATAAAGTACAGTTAACAAGAAAATTGCCATTTTACATAAAACATTTTTTTTGATGCCAATCGATCTTCTTTCCGACACTAATCAAGAAGTTCTTCCAAACCAACCCAGGTTAGAGTACTCAAAAAGTCAGAAATAGCAAAAAAAATACTTTCAGCTGGGCAGTGTAGGGGAAATAGTTAGCCAGAAAATTGCTATTTTACACAAAACATTTTTTTGATGCCAATCATTATTTTTTATCTATACTTATAATAAATCTGTAGAGAGGTCAATTCTGTACATGAAATATATTTACAAAATAACTATCGGGGGGTGATTAGTGATCGATACTGATGCCAAAAATGCAATCAGTAAAATTTTTGTCTGTCTGTCTGTCTTTCTGTCTGTCTGTCTGTCTGTCTGTCTGTCTGTATGTTATTTATAGAAAAAAAAACTACTCGACGGATTTTAACGAAACTTGGTACAATTATTCTACATACTCCTGAGCAGGTAATAGTATACTTTTCATCACGCTACCATTAATAGGAGCAGAGCAGTGAAAGGAAATGTTGGGAAAACGGGAGAAGTTACTTGGTTTTTTTAGCTTCCGTCGCGTGTGCAGCCTTAATGGTTAAAGCTACATAGAAATCATGTATAACGGAAATATTCCACATAAAATTATATAAAAAATATCCCAAGACAGCATATGTCTATCTTTTATAGTTGACTCACAATAACACGTGTAACTCCCGATAGCTTAGCAGTTCGGAGATTTGTTATTATTATATTTGTTTACTCTTACGTTTATATCATCACGCTATGACCCACATAAAACATAGGATACATTTTATTCCGGTAGTAAGATCCCATGGGACAATAATCAAACTTCACGCGGGCGAAGCCGCTGGCAGAAGCTAGTTTTACATAAGACATAAATCCGGAAAAGTTACAAATACATTACAAACGAGTACAAACACTACTATCTACAAATAAAAAATGCTTTGTCCTGAAATTCCTTGGTCCAATCTACTTCAAACTTTGCAATCAACAATATTAACAGAATTGATGGACGCATTTCATATTGCATTGAAATTCATCCCCTAACGGGGTTAAAAAGGGGTAGAAAGTTATTTTGGCGGTGATTTGTTTCAAATTTGATATCAATACTCCTTCGAGATTTTGATTTAAACTACAAGTTATTTTGATACATGTTTCAAAACCCAATCCGATTTTATTCCAAAAAGGTTGAACTCACATTAAATTTGGTGCAAAATTGCAAATACTCTTTAAAATTGGAATGTCTTGAAAGTCACCGTAAAATATTAATTGAAAGTCTAAGCTTTGAAGAGGTTGTGCACTTTAAGACACGGCGTCATAGCGTAGGGACGTAGAGTTTGAAATTTTAAATGGTAAGCAGTTGTAAGAGGTCCGCAACGGTTTACAGCAGCTATATCGTGTTGCGGCTCATTTAATGTACCTTGATGAGAACTGCAGACCTAGCTGGAGTATGACTGTCATCGAGTGTCTAAGAATGAAGATGTAAAGCTGTCGATAGAAGCCTTTAAAGCTGTTTTTGTAAACATGGTAATTTATTCTTATTCAAATAAATACGTTGTTAATCACAAGTATTTGTTTTTGAACAAAATTGCCCTTGGGAACGTAAATTGAATGCATGTCTAAGGAGATACACCGTTTTAAATAACTCCGCAGCAAAATAATGATCATGTACCAGGCGCACCTTTTCATAATGCGGAAGGATGTGTGTGATGTGCTCTTTGAAAATTGTATTATAGGTGCTTACGACCCACTCCCTGTAACCCTCTCTTTCTCTTATGTGACGCAGACGAAGTCGCGCGGGTCAGCTAGTTTTAAATAATGCAATGTACCTGCCCACTCTTTTGGACTTAATTGTACTGAAACCTTGCTTAGTTAAACGACTAAAAACTAGAGAAACATTATTTTATCTGAGGCCCGTTTTCTACAACTTAGGTCCATGTTCACCGAAAAGATAACGGTCTGATTGTCTAAAAACAGCTGTCACTCTGACATGTTCCCATACAAGAATGTGTTTTAAACAGCTGTTTTTAGATAGTCAGACCGTCATCTTTTTGGTGAACTTGGACCTTACTCAGGTATAACTGTTAGTTAATATGCCACGTTACGTAGCTATCAGTGTTTCTTGTTGTCACTTTATTCATAGAAAATTCAAAGATAAATTTTCTGTGACGTTTTGTGTCTAACCACGACAAGCATAACGTCAAACAGACAGAGATAGCAACCTACTGAAATCGAACAGTAAGTTATTGAAACCGTCCGTTAGAATACATCGGATGTGTATAGCTCACGAGTATAAACTGACTAACATAGATACAAAGAGATTATGTTAGAAAAATGAAAGTACTTACACAAATAAAACAAAACACAAAAACGCTGCATCAAGCTCTCGATTTAATCACAAACCAAAGTAATCGATCGCTAATGCAATCGCGCGAGTTCACGACATCAATTAAGACGAACAAAGATTCAGATACTGCAAACTGCTAAGTGAATTTTGGCAAGAAGCCAGGAAACAGAGACTGCAGATTGTGATTAACTAAACTAGGCTTTCAAAACATTGGCAGCTGTTGACAAAAAACATAGACAACTATATAAAAGTAGGAAGGTTTAGAGACGTCGTTTTTTTGATATTTTCTTTTATAACCTACATTTATTTGGAACAAACATAACGCTTCGTGGCGTCATATCATTTAAATTGAATAAAGGTATGATAAGTGAGTATTAATATTAAAGGTAAACATATATAAGTATTAGTATTTCCTATTAGGTTCCATTTAAGTGTAGATACAATTTAGAATTCAAACTACGGGAATTCCCAGCAGGCTGGCGCTTCAATATACGTCATCTCAACTTCGAATTAACGTCTACTTCACCAGAATCCCATTCTACACAACATTCGACACCAAACTGATTGATTTATGTAGTATTCTGTTACACTAGTTACCGTGGCCGTAACTTGATAGCTAAACAATTTATCTAAAGGCGATAATATCGGGAGATTAGCATATACATCGTTGTGAATGGTGGCCGTAAATCTCGGCAGTAGGCGCTGCTAATGCATAATATGGCAGTAAAGCCGGATTACAAGTGTAGGATGTAATTGTTTTGTTTAGATCTTGTTCTGAGCTCTTAGATTACTTGTTGTACGCACGACAAGCTATACGAAACTAGTCTATACGGATCTCTCATAGTATGGAATATTTATACAAAGCAGGTCCTTGTTTATCTGGGAATGTACAGCTTTTTAAGTCGGCGTATGTAAACTATGATGACTTCAAAGTAAAACTATGTGAGCTGAGTCTGCTGAGTTTGATTCTACTGTGTCATATTGTTAAAGCCTCGTAGCGCCGTTTTGTGGTTTGGTATTCGTGTTTTTAATTTACCCTCTCA
Organism: Xestia c-nigrum; assembly: GCA_916618015.1. Taxonomy (NCBI): domain Eukaryota; kingdom Metazoa; phylum Arthropoda; class Insecta; order Lepidoptera; family Noctuidae; genus Xestia; species Xestia c-nigrum. The sequence goes on from OU745246.1 coordinate 22,694,949, forward strand.
TGGAGAGAAGGCTTGTTTCCCAGCATTAGGAATATTATAATTACGCTGATTAAATAAACATAACCTAAGCAAAAAAAACAGTAGAAAAAAAGTGTCTGTCTGGTGACCACGACACAACCCTTGCTTGGTGTGGCACTAGATGGCGCTGTGTGTAATGTCCAGCGATATTTATATTATTTATTTATTTTATTTATCTGGACGCGCTGAGCTGGTTCAAGGAGGTACAGGATAGGAAGTCATGGAAGGAATTGGGGAGGCTTTCTCTTAGCAGAGGGATAGATAGACCAGGCTCATAAAAAAACAGGGCATTTTTTCTGGATTTCCGATAGAAGGGAATACTCGTACCACTACCACACGGCCGAGTGCTACAAATAGCGTACGTGATGATCACGCGAGTTCCATATTTTCGTTCTCTCCAAAAGTGCTCAACGCCCTTAAGAAGTTTTCAATTTAAAAATATAAATCAAAACCTTTCCTTTTCATTTCCGACTGATCATGTTATTAGAAAAGAATTAAACCACCCAGGCAACTACAATCACTGGAGTATAAATTGACTATGAATAGATTGAACAAACCGCATTCTCATTATTATTACTCCATTCCATTATTCCTCTATCAGTTAGTTAAACGTGGTTAGCATAATTCATTGTAGACACAGCTAACCGGACGTCCAACCCCGCAAACACTAGACATTTAGTGGCTAATTTGAACTGTAGTATCTCAAATAGCCACTGTTTCCTACGTCATTCAGTGTGGTTGGCTGTGGTAATCTAAACTGAATATACTTCCACGTTTGCCACGTGCCCTCTTCAAATGATCAAAATCTTCGCTTTTAATAGCTTTGATTGGAAGCTCCGTTTAGCAATAACGCTACCGTTTCTGTTAAACAACTTCAGTGGCTTAAAGATGAATTAAGAATCTTAAGTAACAATTGAATACTATTAAATGTCGCAGTTTTGGCCGAAATTTCGTTTCCTATTCCGTATCATTTACGGACATACGTAATATGATTCATAAGGGCCCCGAACTAAAAATGAATGACAACTTGATTAGACATGTGTCGTCCCGATGTGTTTTTAAAAGAAACTATTAGAGAGGTATCTTCCTTGACGGACTTGGAGAGATATCCTCCAGCTACGGAATCTTGATTTGTGCCTGGTTGATAACAAATTGGCTCGCCCCTATTATATGTACATAAAGGATTTAAACATAAATTCTATAAAACTTCGTTTTTTTTTAATAATTACCCGTAAATGACATCTATACAAAGTTACAGACGACATATTCAGATGTCGGAAGCTAGACTGGCCTGCCGCCGTAGTGGCAGCTACATCGATCGGTTAGGTATCTGTGTAGCAATGGACTAAGTATAGGTATGTGGCTATATGTGGTTTACTATTAGGTAAGTACACCTCTGTCTCACGCTTCGAGGATTACAGCCGTTATGCTATAATAAAATTGGATATCAGTACTTAGAAACTTTAAAATACAAAGCTGCGGAAAAAGAGGTGTGAACGTGAAAAATCTAAAGTGAACTGGCCTGTAGCCAACGAAATCTTGCATCGATTTGTCTGCACTAGTATAAAAAACTTTGTACTTTCTCGGTGTTGAATTTTACAATAATAATATCGACACTTGTTACACTACGTTACGTTATAACTTATTAATTTAATTTGATATCCACACCCCACCAATAGGACCTATAAAAAGTTAATAACACAAAGTGGTGTATGAGGGCTATCAAAAAACGCTATCATTTACTATTATAGTCGTGACACCTGTCATTTCATATCCAATATTTCTAGAAGGCATTATTAAATACCGGGAAAGAATACAGTCTATTTTCGATTGTTTATTCATAGAAAACATGAAAAAGAACTATAAAATACCAGCCTGTCAATACATTAATATTTTTTCTTTTGTTTTTGTTTTATTACTAAACAATACATTATGAAAAAAAAATACAGTACGTTAATTTGGCGGCAATAAAGCCAAATCCATTCATAGCCAAGCATGACTCCCACATGCATTGCTAGCTTGCATTGCCGACAAACTATTTCGCAACCACGCCATATGGTGCGCAGAAGCAACATTAAACGTAACTATGCACATTATAAATGAATACCGTATGGAATTGGGAAGAAATATTACTCTACGTCTTTATTGCTTCTTGATTCCGGCAGATGTTATTTCCTGGTTTGCGTAGTGCATCTTCCAAACTTGTTTAAGCTTATCCAATGCGGCCTAAATAAAACATTAACGTTATATATAAGTAAAATTCTCATGGTTTTCAATCGTAATAACTGTATTGGTTGTTCATGATTTTAGTAGTACAACTTCAGAACTTCCTGATTAAAACAAACCTGATCAACCTCAAACGGAGGCCTTAATTGATGGGAACGATGCCCTGCCCGGTTGAGAGGCCAATTTATATAATATAATACTTTATAGTAATGTCTACAATAATTTAACTTTATTAAGGCTCTAAATACGCCAAGTCTAAACGCATAAAATATCCCTGTTTACGTACTTGGATAGGAAATGGACGCTGAAAACAGACACGGGTCGCTTGTGATTAATTAATTAAGACTTTCAAAGGACGGGCAAGACTCATCGCTTCCTAGCTCTAGTTGGAACTTCCAGTCCTTTCATGAAGATTGTTTGCTAACTTCACGATTGTATGATTACGCTGTACTTATAGAAGAACTTATAGCATTTTCACAGTTATATGTCTTGTGACTGACTGAGATTTGCTTTTTTATTGTTTTTGTTTCGAACTGGCCTACTGACTTTCATTTTTTTTATTTTAAACCCATTTTTGCATAAGGCTCAGGTTAGCCAAGTTAACAGCTAGATATCCATTACTTTGAAAAAACATCCAGTTCATTTTTGTAGAGCGTTGTCTTTATCAGTCATATCTCTGTCTCTTTCTTAAGCTCGATCTGCCAGCTGGGTACAAAGTGACCAAACTATGTGTTAATTGACGGAGACACCGTTTTCCGATTGGAAAATCAACTTAATGGCTACCAACGTTTCTCTTTGAGTTTTCTATTTGCCTAAGTGGTATCGTGAGAGCTCATTTTAATTTTATTTGTGGAAATTGAGTAAGTAGGTCTATGCTTTTTACGGTAAAATAATAAACAAGCAAATAGAGTTGGTGCTGATTGCCAATTATTTCTATAAAGTAATTTATAATAAGTATCGAGATATCGATGGAATACTAAACGTCATTCCTGATACAGTGATTTTCCTATCGTATTTCAGACATAAGTCTTCTAGAGAAACACTACATTATTTTAGTGCAACACAGATTCTTTGTGGTGATTTAAAACAAAAAAGGCTGTATCTCTGTACTCGTAAAGCCATATTTGTTACGATCGCGAATCATATTTTAGTCAACATTCACCTGACAGTCTGACACTGACTTGAAAATTGCAAAAACCGTAAGAAAATTTGAGTTTCGCTGACTACTCCTTCCAACGTAATATAGTGAGGTTGAAATATTTGACAGCGATTTGTTACGTTGCCAACTTTCAGAATGCACTCTCTGAAACCACATTCTAGTGTTTAAAACAAGCTGCAGAATGGATGGATCATTTCGGATACCGATATGATTATGCCATTTATATTTTATTGTAGATAGCTTCAGTGTCTGATGGTAGCTTATCTCAGACTTGCAAATAGTTAGAAACTTTGTATGGACTAGAAACTGGATGTATCAAAGTACGGTGCTCCATCAAACTTGAACGGACCTTGATGGGGCTCGGTAAAGTAGCAGGGTAGATTTGAAATACAAACTTTATAATATACTAAAGAATACCGTCAACTATTTATTAGGGTAGCTTTTTTCTTATTTTTATCAAATTTAATTTTAATCAGGGAACACCACGGAAGCAAATCCTTGCTAGAATTCTTTTATTTTTAAATCATCTGATTCTTGCTGCCTCATAGGATCTTTATCCTTACTTACTTTTTATAAGATAATACCTAATTATTCACATCATTTTACACATTCTTTCTTAGAAGTTATTCTCTTATATTTAAATTAAAATCATGGTATCAATGAAAGCAAATTTTTGTTAGGTGCCTAAAAATAAAAAAAAAGTTCAAGCTCTCAAACCCCGATTAAAATCTGACCGGATATTCAACATCGTCTTTACAAGCGACCTACTGGAATAACAAAGCACCTAGTTGTAAGTATCGTAAGTCATTAGCCAGTGTAGAAAATGATCCGTCGAGAAAGGAAGTATTCGATTACTTTCGTGCCATCGCGGTATCGACGGTCGGTTGACTTGAATCGCTTCGACGCTCGATTTGGATCTTGTATTTCCTTATTCTTTAGCTCTTTAAAGATATGTACGATAGATATATAGTTAAATGATTTGTAGGATTGTTTATTTTGGTTTTAAAAATTGTTAAAACTTCATATATAATTACTGGACTGGACTTATACGTTGGATTTTTTCAAATTAAAAAGAAGCAAGATGGCGTCGCAGCGCAGCGTAGGGACAGCCCTTATTTTTACAATGCAGTTTTAAAAAGAGATCTTCGTATTTTTTCATTTTTATAGAAATACTAATGTTTCATTTCTTATTGTTTCAGGTAAACAGCAAACAATCACCAATTAGCGCACCATATCGGCACAAAGGTTATTTTTTCTAATTCACTAGTCACAGCGTGCAGGCAAACTAATTGAATTAGCTCATTATTGAGTGCTCTTTAATTCAATTAAGTACGCACTGAGCATAGGTAACAAGTAATATTATTAACATCAAATATACGAATATACCTTAAAGCGGACGGCAGGTTTAACGCATTATCGAATTTCCTGCGGGCAGGTAAATGCATTACGGTATATAGGTTACCTACGGACCACGTATCGCAGAGCTGTGTTATAATATACAAGCTACGAGTTCCTCTTATGTGATTTTGCAGGGAAAATAACTTTATCAGAGATACGTAATATTTAAAAAATATTCGTAGCAAAATGAAAAGCTCTGTGTAAATAACAGGAACATTTATTTCGTTTGAGAAAATACTGTGTACTTCGTTTTACATAAACATGTATATTTTATTCTTGAAAATGAGGTTGAAGCATTTGAGGTTTTCTCCCACATTCAACTAATATTGTGCAATCGTTGCTGCAATTTTCTTGAGCGCACAAATCCGCAAAATTATCACTTTGAGTTATATTTGACGCGAAAGCAGGTCACTCACACTTCAGGCTGATGATATTCCTGTGTTTTGAAGCGAATCTCATAGGGTTTACAAGAGCTTTTTTCCGGGAAATTATTTTCAAAGGTGTCGTCTCAATTCGACATTTCACCAAATAAGGAGACAGCCATTGGGGAAACATTCATATAATGTAAATTGACAATTGTATTAGTACCTACTGATATTTTAACAAACTGTTTTCGTGCTGTTATATTATCTCAGTTCTCCGCCTTCCGTATCAAAACCAGTAAATAACATTCATCGTACAGAAAAACAGATGCATTTCTACAAAACATTTTAATTCCTTCGCTTTTTAAAAATAGCATGGCAACCCTGCACTCGTTCCATTCATCTGAGTGAAGCATTAGCCATTCAGGAGCGTTCATTTCATCGCTCTTTCATTCCGCGGGCAAAGGCAGGCTGCATTGAAAGGATACGCTTTTCAATCCGCCATATATGAAGTATAAAGGAGTTCGTACGAGGCTGCGGGGAAGCTGGCTTTCTAGCGACAACTGTATAATAGTTATTGTTGTCAGTTAATCTGCTTTTCTTCTTTGAACTGGTATTTTGAAGTCAACGCTGTGTAGATAGGATAGAAATGAAAGCTTTGTACTTGCCTTGACGTGTCGCTAGATTATTCGATTTTTAAAATAGAACTTTCACAATAACTGAAAGCACGCTACCGTGCCAAAGTGCATTACACCCAAGAATAACTCTTTTCGTTTTATGTTTACGGAAAATTTCGTCAGTTAAAGTGTAAATCTCCCGATAACAGTGTAATTTGGCTTACATTTGGCGATTGAGCAGTCTTGTTTTTTTATTTAAAACTGTGGAGGTGTTCGTACAAATTACCAACGCTTTATTCTGAACTTTGCCTCCCCTTTTTACTTAAAAGAGTAAGGTTAATTCCTGAAAAAGTATTTTCCATGATTTAACAGATAACGTATTACTTTTCCAAAAATAATCTACGTCTTACTTTAAATGGCGCCATATTTTTCCCGCTCTATTTATTACCATAGACTCCGCCATGTTTATAATAACTTTTTAACAACTTCACAAGTGTTGTTCCGATGACAGATTATTATGTTAATGGACTGATAAAAGGGAACATATTTATTAACAAGCTCAATGTTTGTTGTTTATCTTTAAAAAGCTTTCAGACGTGTAATATTCGTAATTTGTTTGGTTTCGACTATGTTAATGACGGCTTAACTTTGTGTTTGGGGTAAAATTTTCCTCTAATTGTATCGTTATTTATTTTGCCTTAATGATATTATAACTAGGTTTTATTTAGCTAATTGCATATTGTGAAATGTTGCCTTTACTTTGATGCACATTCAATGAAAATTCCAAAACAGTTATAGATGCATTCACACATAGACAAACAATTCCCATGTCTCTGAATTCCAATCGTCTTAATTTTTATTAATAGACATTCTAAATGGGGCATCTTGAACCCCATACGGGTTTGAACAAACCAGCATTCCGACTAACTTCAAGAGCGAATCTACCCGAGATTCCACTGATATTCTCGATCCATTCATTGTTAGTTTACCTATGATTTCGCAGTATAGTAACCTTTATTCCTGTTATCATAAGGTTTATAATATCAGAAGGTAAAAGGACTGTAGTCCAATAGCCATCAGTCATCGTTAGCCAGAGGATTTAGTTAACAAATTGTTCATTGTATGGCTAGATAGCGGTCAATTTTATCCAATTTATGTGATCACCGCAGCCACCACTTATAGTCTATTGGCGCTGACAGATGGCAGGATGTGTGTGGATTAGTGCATTAGGTGTCTATGCATTGTTGTTGTACCTAGTGTCTATGGTTACTGAATTGACGTGTGTAGGTACTGTCGCGTGGAAAAAATACAACATTTTTTTTCTTTTTTTTTATACTTATCCGATGTTGAGTATTTTATTTAGTAGGTATATCTACTACCTATCTTTGAAAACATATAGAACTCCACTAGTTTCTTAGAAATGCATATCGTTACACGGCAAAAAATATCGTCATAAATATCGACATCTGAAGCATTAGGGCAAGCCAAAGGCCAACTCAAAAGGCAATGGAGAGGGCTATGCTCGGAGTTTCCTTGCGTGATCGAATCAGAAATGAAGACATCCGCAAGAGAACCAAGGTCACCGACGTAGCCCGAAGAGTTGCCAAACTTAAGTGGCAAACGCATGGCCGATAGAGCCGAAAAGTTCTGGAGTGGCGACCGCGAACCGGAAGCCGATGCGTTGGAAGACCTCCCACTAGGTGGACCGCTGACCTGGTGAAGGTCGCGGGAATCCGTTGGATGAGAGTCGCACGGGACCGGTCAATGCGTATTCGGCTGAAATGAAGATGATGATGAAGAAGCATCAGGTCGAATGTACTTACAAATACAGAGATTTTTGCACGTGCATGTTTATATTTCATTCGATTCTTTCAGAGAAAATTACCGTAACACATGGAATATAATAGGTACCTTTAGCCGCCTAGTGCTAACGTTTTAAATATTATGAATTATAGTGGTGTCGCAGTGGCATTCTTGCACTCTTGTACTTAACAGACTCATCATCGTTAGTCATAAACAAAGACGACAAAGAAGATTAGATATATCCATTACCATACATATATTATTATTGTGGGTGGACTGCAATCGCCATTACAATTACTGTAAAACGTCTTACTTAGTTGTTAATCATCATCATCTCTGTCCCTTATCTTAACTTGTTTGAAGTCAGCGCTGCTTTTCTTCAACATTATGTCTACTTATCAACCGTCATTTCATTAATCCTTTTCTGGCCATCCATACAAGAGTATTTCTCAGGAATGGTACATTATCTTTTCATGAGAGTGGTACCATGGGGCAAGGGGGACCCCTCCTTCCCTCCTCCTCCTGCATACCGCGCGAGTTGACTTCCATCGCATACATTTCACAATGTCACGGATTCACTTCGATTACAATCTACCGAAAAATAATGCGTTATATTGTAAGCAGTATGTTCGTTTGACAATCTTTCGAGACTTTACATTCTCTCTAGCTATATTACATTCTAACGTGTTTGACAATTTTACGGTGACATGTATATCTCATGATTTGTAAAAGATAGACAGTTGAAATTGCTGTCGATTCTGTTGTGCACAAACTAAACTTAACTTAGGCTATTGCTATCTTTTTCTCTCTAATAAATCGAGAAAGAGACGGACGTAATTTAGAGCTGTCAAATTTTATTGAAACTAATCTATATTATAAAAATGAAACCCGTTTTCCGTTGTCACGACATAGCATGAAAACGGCTTGACCGATTTGGCTGATTCTTTTTTTGTTGTGTTTGTTATTGTCAGGAGAAGGTTCTTATGAAAAAAAAAATGTAGTAGTAGTAGGTAGCTTTTTCCCTCTTATGTGACGCAGACGAAGTTGCGTGGGTCAGCTAGTATTTCCATAAAAATGAAGGGTGCACATAAAAAAAATGTCGGAAAAAACACGACCAGGCATATACTAGTTTGACATCTATAACTTAGTTCATACTTATAGCCGTCCTTTTCTCGCACTTCCTTCTAGTAAAAGATAGCAATAGCCTAAATTAAGTTTAGTTTGTGCACAACAGAATCGACACCATTTTAACAGAATACTACGATGGTACACGGAACCCTTCATGCGCAAGTATACGACTCACACTTGACCGCATTTAGCTTGAATACCAAAGTCAGTCTCTAGAAACAAACAATAATTTGGTTAAAGAAAACCGTCATTGCAATTTCGTAAATGAACTCCTGACATAAAAGCCTCACTCGTGGCACTATTTATTTACTACGTTGTTAGATGCTAAATACTGGATAATGCACATTGCAAGCAATCTCCTCAGTTACCTTCCTAAGTGGCTAAGATGACTCAATTTGCGCGGTAGCTCTAGCTAAACGTTTACCTTGATGCGCTACAAGACGCGATCGCACAAATATTTGTATAACCTACAGATTCCAAACCCGTTCTGAGTATGTTTGTGATTTGTGTTTGTTTTCGCACCTACATTCCGCGAAATCAAAAGAGTGGAACCACTTCTTATGATATAAAACCTAGCTTCCCACCAAATTGTGGATCTATACTAAAATACCTGTTACTACATTTACGTACTGATCAACCGTTTTTTTTTTCGCGATTTCAGGTTTGGTCAATTGCCAGTCACCCTATATAAAATGTTGCTGTACTGAAACAGCTTAGTAACCAAAAGTACGAAGTTATAAATCTTATTTTTTAGGGTCTACGAACTTTGTAGCAATTTGCTACGAAAAGCGTAGCACTCCTGCCACCGAATTTATTTCGCCAATGTCGTTTATTTAAAAATTTTTTTTTTGGCGATTTGGTAAAAGACAATGCTAAAAAGCTTTACAATTAACCCGGGGGTTATCCTTGCCCAGCAGTGGGATAGAATCTATAAACTAAAAGTTACATTTTCTTGGAAACCTAAGATGAAGATTAAATAAACGCAAGACTTCAGGCTAACGATAAAATTTCGTGTTATCTCTAACCAGGTGAACGAACTCCCGTCGAACAAATTAATTCTTATAAACTAAAGGTCATTGAACCGCTTAATTGAACAATAGCCGGTTTACATTTAATTTAATGGAAGTTCAGTTTTGTGCCTCAATGGATAGCGTGTGATAAGACTGAACATTACGTGGTGGTTAACGTTCCCTGCGGAACGAGTGAACGAATGAATGGTGTAGATAAGGAAATAATATGACTCATTCACTGTTAACTAATGTTTTGTTTAATAAACCCTTTTTAGTTCTATTTGTGTCGGTAATGTAAGCATTGATATTAGGAATTATTCGTACGTTCATTAGTTCATTAATTCTTTATTTTGTTACTAGTTTATGCCTGCGGTTTCACCCGAGTTGGGAACGTAGTACCTACCACGATGTCCATGTTATAGACTATCTGTGTTCTGAATTCCATCCAAATCCAGTCAGTAGTTTTTGCGTGAAGGGTACCTAACAAACATCCAGTCATCCAGGGATCCATACATCCTCACGAATTTATAATACAGTAAAACCTGGATAACTGCAGGGACCTTCAAGAGACCTGCAAATTGATATCACATTGTCTCAAATATCCAGGCATAAATGTCGGGATCTCAGCATAAGTTTCAGCTATGGAGGTTTCTCACTTATCCAGGTCCCACTTAACCAAGTTTCACTGTTTTAATAGGATGTTTTTTTGCAAGTTGAAAACGCCACTGAATAAAGGACAAGCAATAAAGAAAACACTGTCAGTATGCAAACACAACCATAACAGTAACTCATTCCCATAAAAATAAACAGCAAACACAATTTGCATTCGCAAACCTTCATAAACTTTACAAAACTAGAAACCAGAACAGCAATAAAAACAAAAATAAATCATAATAGAAATAAATATTCAAAAATAGAAAAGAACGTTGAAATTTTAAACTAGCCATCTATCTTCCACGCATAGACAAACCGTCGGTATGAATAAAAATATAAATACAGAAAAGTGCACGGGTAACGTTGGCATACAGCCAGCGCATTCGAATGAAGGAAAATGAAAATTACCGTTACGAAGTAGGGCTAGATAAAAATAAATATTTGTTGTTTACATACAAGTCGCCAAGCTTTGCTCGTTGACAGTTTGATTGGTAAACAAATAAGCATGCCGCTATATTGGAAGAATTCCCATTTTATATTCAGGAAGCTTTCTCGTACTTTTTAAAATAAGAAGTTTTGGTACCGTACCTATTTTTTCGACGCGGTTTTTTTCCTTTATTTAAAGACTAGCGGACGTCACGCGGTTTCACACGCGTAATTCCCGTTCCCGTGGGAGTACGGGGATAAAATATATCCTATGTTACTCGTGGATAATGTACCTAGCTTTCGAATGGTGGAAGAATTTTTAAAAACGGTCCAGTAGTTTTTAAGCCTATTCATTACAACCAAACAAACAAACAAAGTTTTCCTCTTTATAATATTAGTGTAGATTTTTATAAGCAATTGATTTATTTATAAATAAAACACTGAATTTTCAAAGGATTTCTTTTAATATGTGCCAGTTTACAACACACAGTAGAGTTTATCATATTAGCCTCAGTAGCGCCATCTATTAACATGATGCGGTACTAACCCGCCGCTTACTGAAACCTACAAGTTTAGGGCGAGTTTATAATCACAGTGCGGCTCCTTATTTGCTATTGTTTGATTTTATGGATCAATTATACTAATTTTACAGGAAAGTCATAAGTTAAAAAAATATAGGTCTACATTATGTATGACTCGATTTCGTAGTTACATACTTTTTTTTTATTTTAAATACTTATTGCAACTTCTAGAGATAAATCAGCTCGTAGATAGAGTTATTTTGGTTGAGTCCAGTATTGTTTTCAACATAATATCTACTAAGAAGTTTATTGCCCTCTTATAAAAAAACAAATACCCTTCAGAACTACTGTTACTGAATAGTATTTTCACATGAAAAAAGAAATACTTTGTGTTAGGTAACACACCTATCTCTAAAACATGAATTTTGAACAATAGACACACCTCACTCGTCACATTTTCATTAAAATCGTATGCCTACCTAACTAAATGAATAAACGTACACTTTGACACATATGGCTCAAAGTTAGCCGGGCTCATATCATAGCAGTGTTGCCACACTAAACCTTTGCGGTTACCCACAAGCCGACACTAATACTTAATATGTTCAAACTTTTGGTAAAATCTCGCGGCTATACGCAATATTTAAGGTAGACTATAATCTAATAGGTTATAATATGATAGGATAACAGTGATGTGGCTTGCTAGTTTTATTTTTTAAGTCAGCTCGGTGTTTTTGTGTGGTGTTGAAGAGTATTATCCAGTTGATTACTCTTCTGAAAGAAATGAAAATAAACGATTTGATAAGCAACGTTAAGTCTTAAAATAATTCAATCAATAAACCTTACGTTCTTACTTTGATCTTCAAATTGACATTTAAAACACTCTGCCATACTTATATTATGTTTTATTTAGGCATCATCATTAATTTCGGATAAAATTTTACTCAATAAGGGACAGAACGATATACTACGTAAGTTATTTCTGTCCCTTCTAGATGTCAAGTGCAATATTCGTTTTTCTTACCCTTACCTCCTTTGACAGGACTTGACCTTTTTGCACTAACGACGGTTTATAAGGTCAAAGAATTTTAAGAAAGCCAAATATGGTGGAAGAGCTATCTTTAATGCATGAACTTGAAATAAACGTTTACCAATTGTTTCTATTTTGATCCACAATCCATTTATCTTTATACGAAGGCTGTGACATCTAATAAATTGCCTTTACTCAATTCTATTGTACACTAAGAAGTCTAGACAGATGGACAATCTATTAAAGAAAGCGGTGAAGGAAAGGTAAGATAAAGAAAGGGTGAAGATTCCCATAACGAACAAACGATCAGTCATTGTGATCAATTTGTTCTGGACCATACCTGGGAACCTTCTAGTTACGGAGATATTGAAGGTTTAAGTTCTAACTTTTTAACACTTTTTATAGAGTTTGATGCTAAGTATAACTTTACTTTAACCAAGTACGTCCTTGACTCTTGTAGGTACTAATCAATGTATCGAATCAATCAGCACAAGGTTTGGAGTGCTTACAACAGCCGAAAGAAACGCTAATATGAATCTTGTTCGAGTGTCCCTGCAGAACATTGAAGCGCTTTAGGTCCAAAGTATGTTTCTGTCTTGTCTTGACATGTCGTAATATGCACACCGTGTATTTCTGACAAAAAGTTATAAATTCACTTGGGACATTATAATATCATCACAATCTAGGTCATCAACACGTTAATTTAAATAAATTATTATTTTTATTATAAGCCTATATTGTCCCACTGCAGGGCAAAGGCCTCCCTTCCCTCCTTCCACATTTCGCGATCTTGTGCGATTGTAGGCCAATCCTTTGCGAAAGAGTCTTGCTCATCCCGCCATCTCCTTCTGGGCCTGCCGCGTTGTCGTTTCCTGCTATTTGGTATCCACTGAGTGGTAATTTAAATAAATAAATATACTGTTGTAAATTAGATGGCAAGTTACTTTTTAAAAGAAAAATCTTACAGCTACAGTTATTAATTAAATAAATTAAGAAATTAGCTAAACAGAAATAAAATTAGGAAAAATAAATGTCGGACGCTACGATGACGTGTTGACGGTCTGACAGTTCTCGAACAGAAGGGGGGGGGGGGGCGCTGAAGGCAGCGCTCGCTTATATACGAGTTGGTTTCTTCTTATTCACCACAATCACAATACTTATTAATTTTGATGATGCTATTAGTTAATTATACTGTCACTGTCAACCTATCTGTCACTGTCATCAATCGAACAAACAAATTATTCAAACCTAACATTAGTCAAACAAAATCAATGGCGTTAGTCATGTTTCCGTAGCAACTCGGAATTTAATATTCAGTAATACCTGGGGTCGTTCCCTGCTACACTGGCGAAAACATAGGCCTCTAGGGGTTCAACAATTAACTGGACTGGATCGAGAAATACCGATACGAGCATACTCCTACTAATATTGTAAAATAAATGCGAAACTTTAAGAGGTAGAATGGATGGATGGATGTTTGTTCCTTTCATCCAAAAACGGTTAAACGGATTTGAGTGTTTTTGTAGTTGCCCACGCGCCTATATGTTAAAACTCAAAAATGTGTCCATATAGCATCCCGCAATAAAAAATGCATGAATGGCGATTACGATTATTAGAAGTGTTGCTCACCCAACTGAATCCTTGCATAGTAGTTTATTCCAAGGTTAATTTAATTTTAAAGTTTATTTAAGTTTTCATGCTTTACTGCACATAGGGCGGCCTTTCGTTGGCCTAGGGCAGCCAACGTTGTTTCGGGAGGTTCCTGTATCGAATCCGGCGGGAGGAAACGCCTGGGTGTTTTCACTGCGAGGATCGTCCGGAGGACACGGTGGAGGTCTGCCCTGCGTGGGCGGAGCTCCGCCGTGTCCTCGTAGCGGCGATTGGCAGCGGCGACACCTCGCGTCCGGCCCTGATTCAATCCATGGTCGGGAGCGAGACGGAATGGGAAGCCGTCACCTCCTTCTGCGAAACAGTCATGCTAGCAAAGGAGGTGGTGGAACGCGAGAGGGAGAGAACCTTTCACCCCAGCCGCTGCGGGAGACGCACCGTGGGCCACGCGGTGGTGGCTACCGGCCACCGTAGACGTGGGCCTATGGACGGTGAGCTATGGGCTAGCTAGCCGTCTGTCTGTCTTATGACGACAGGCCGTGTCGACGGCGCGTTTGTGTTCCACGTGCGCGTCAAAGAGATGTCAGCATAAAGGAAGGGGCCCGCAGGGGCCGAAGCCTGCCGGGGCTGCGGGACTGTTCGAAAGTGATACCGCGGCCCCGGAACATAAAGGGCGAGGAAGGAACATGGATGGGTTTTAGTCAGTAAAAGTCTGCCACTCCCGCTCCGCCCAGAGTATGAGAAGTCATTTGATGAAATCCACCCCTGTTGCAGGGTGTAAATAACGTCATCACAAAGCCGTCCACCAAGCATTCAGTACATCAGATTAAGTAACTTTACGCAAAAATGATTCGCTGGGGTGAAATATTATGTTTCGTGGAAGAACTCAATGTAACGCACTCAAAACATTGTGTTGATGGATGGATTAAATAGTGCGGGGGTCGTGGACGTGTTTGAAGTAAAAGTCTTACAATAAAACTGGTATTTAAAAAAAAAAACGTTGAACTTTGACACCCAGTATTTCCGTAACTAGAAGTTTCGCAGGTATGGTGTAGAACAAATAACCGACTTCACACAAAAAGTGAAAAATAACTTTAGCTTCAGCAGTCGGTGACCTTTGTTTGATTGATTTAGTTTTTTTGTCACCGACTTCTGAAGCTAAAGTTATTTTCCACTTTTTGTGTGAAGTCGGTTATATTTTTTGCAAAAAAGTTTCAATTTTTCACTTTTTAGTGGTTCATATGTGCTTACCCTTTCACAGCGTGAACTGGTGAACTGGTGTAAACAATAGAAAGACATGAGATTTCAGCGATCCTAGTACATTTGCTATCATTTATTGAGGAGTTCCCGTCGCCTATCTTCCAAAGTTCTTCATCAGATCTTTACCAAATTGAAATGGAATCACTCCAAGAACGTACTCTTCCTAAAACGACCCAAATCGCTTCTGGTGTGCCTATAAAATTTAAGGAATTCCCTCTATTTCTCCAGGATCCCATTAAATGGAACTTAACACATCTATCTGTCGAAATCTGGGTGTATTGTACACTTCTGCGTACTCCCTCAGAGCATACAGGCGTGATGTTACGTCACTATGTTACATAAACAATAAACAACCAAGCGATTGCAGCAATTACTGCAGCTTTGCCGTATATTTTTGAAGAGTTCCATTTATATCTCCAAAGATCAGCGTCAGCGTCTTAACCAAATTGAAATGGGACCACACGAAAAGCACCAGCTTTCAAATAAAAAAAGAATCATCAAAATCGGTTTACCTAGTCGAAAGTTCAGAGGCAACAAACATTGTCGAAATCTGGGAGTATTGTTCACATCGGCGTACCCCCTCAGAGCATACAGGCGGATGTTACGTCATGATGTAGTATGAACAATGAACCTACAAGCGATTGCAGCAATTACTGCAGATTTGCCGTCTATTTTTAAAGAGTTCTATTGTATATCTCGGAAAATCAGCTTCAGATCTACAGCAAATTAAAATGGGACCAAACGAGAAGCACCAGATTTCAAATAAAAAAAGAATCATCAAAATCGGTTCACCCAGTCGGTGTACTGAGGTAACAAACACAAAAAAAAATACAGACGAATTGATAACCTCCTCTTTTTGGAAGTCGGTTGAAAAATAATCGCAATGACGGCAAGAACCCGTGGCCTTTCGGCTTCGTTAAGAGGTGTTTTACACCCTTTATAGGATTCTTTTTTTATCTCGGCAGTACGATCCCATGGGATAAATACAGAATTGGGCGCAGACGAAGCCGCAGGTATAGGGTAGTGCCTAATAAATAATAGGCATAACATAATATTACATAACTCTCATTACACACTTGCTAACACCACAAAATGAACATAAATACAAAAGCCCTAATTATCATCACAATGCCGTACTATCATGCTAATTGGAACTGCTCAAAGGCAGTCCGTGCGTCTCCAGGAATCGTAAGTGCATAGGTACAGTGCGCATCTCAAACGCAATATGGCTGCAATGCAATTAAATCCAAATAGTCAGTATTACTGTGTGCACAACGTCCTTTGATGTATCTTCCGCTAGATTCCAGCATAATATCGTCTTGAGCACAAAGGAGTATTTGTGAGATAATGGTTCCGGGTATTGCCATATCGGAAAATTAAATACGCGCAAGTAACTCTACCTGCCTTTTGAAGGCTCCAGGGTAACCCGCGACTGTGAATTATAATTGTGTAACTACAATACCTACGTCTTACAGGCGCGAAGAATATTTTAATCAACATACAACCTAGCTCTGGCCTCCAAATTGCAAAAAAATTAAGAAAATTTGAAGTTCGCAGGCATCAGCTTTAAGTCTAAGGTCCATGTTTACCGAAAAGATAACGGTCTTATTATCTAAAAACAGCTGTCACTGTGACATGTTCCCATACAAAAATGTGTTTTAAACAGCTGTGTTTAGAAAATCAGACCGTCACCTTTTTGATGAACATGGACCGAAGTCTGTAGACGGTAACTCCCGATACCTACTTAGTTCGTCCCTGTGAGAAATCCTATATTAGTCACCAGTCTTCGAGTTACGAGAAAAGTAAAAAACTTGTACCTACAAGTTTTCATTTGTCTGGCTTCGTTTGAAAAAGGAAAAGTTTGGAACTCTTTCATAACAGCCAGGATTTTATTTTTATTTTTTTATTTTTTATTATTATAATTACCTATTATCCTGGCTGAAACTGAAATAGAACAATGGAGATCCTGAAATACTTGGACTACGTAATAGAAGTGGATGATTCGATTTTAATGAAAGAATTCAGTTAAAGTAGGTCTTTGAGAAATGTATGACATCCTTTCCTTCAGCTTTAGAGGAGTGAGATAAGCCCTGCCAGACTATGGCCTCATTTCTGGAGACGCGGCGCGTCGGGCGGCGCGTTGCGCGGCGCGTCGCGCGGCGCGTTGTGCGTTTTTTCCGTTTACGGAGAGGCGGCGCGTGCAGCGGCCTTAGTACCATATTTGTATAGAGAGACGCGGCGCGCGCTGCGACGCGTTGCCCGCGGTGTCGCACGCCGCGTCCGACGCGGCGGTGCACGCGGCGTTGTGTCATCATGTCACGTCACGGATGTCAAACAGACATAAGCTCTTTATGTTTTTCTTCTCGCGGATAAATAAAAATAACAGTATAATTCGCACAAATTTAGTGAATGAATACTTCTGCCAGTGCAACTTACTAATAACATTGTTATCTAGTGTTCATGTGCTATTCCAATATTTAAAAAAAAAACTGTAAATAACTTTTCAATGAACCCCATCAATACACAAGTACCCGAAACCTACAGTTTATAGAAGATAATTATATGGGGAACGGAAAACCAACTTGTGGCTTAACGTCGGTATGTGCAGTCCTGTACTCCGTTGCTGTGCTCAACCTATGGTGTTTGTCTGAACTACAGAAGTTAGAACAATAGAATGAGTAACTTGGAATTGGATAGTTATTATGGAGACCAAACTGGCTCATCCCGAAGTGTCGCAATCGTCGAATGTGACCTTACAAACTAGTTGAACGACATAAACGACCGTGCCCAGGTCTTGCTCGCAGGTGCTATCCTTAGATCTAATATTCCAGAGATAAGTGGATAAAACACCACCCACATTGCCATGTTGGTGGCCGCTAACATTGGCGACAAACTAAAAGCGCGCGATTTCGTGAGCGCCGAGCATGTCGGAGGCCGGCGCGTCAACGCAACGCAGGCGACGGTGCCGATGGAGACCCGCCCCCGCTTCCTCGTCGTGCGGCTCGCGCGTCGCGACCTATGGGGTGAACTGGCTGGTGGGGAGCGCGAGTACGTCGAGGCATGACAACAGCGGATTTCGCTTGATCTGCCGGGCTCTGCGAATAGAAGCGCGCTATGTCTACGAGCGCCTAACTAAACTGGGCCTATTTGGCGCAGCCGTGAGACGCACAATATTATTTCTTTTCATTTTTTCTGTGTAGTTTTAAGTTTTATAATTGTGTAGTTAAGTTTTTTTATTCTGTTTTTGTTGAGTGCACTTATGGCATAAGCCAAATAAATATGTTTTCTTTATTTCTACCTTTCTTCTTATTTTACTCGGTCATAACAAGCAATAGATTAGAATAGAACGACTATTTTCGAAGGCACCGTGATCAAATTAGGGACATACACAGACAAACTTTTCGGTTTTATAAAATAGCGATCCTCTGATCGTCGCGGCTCTTCCTCTATTACGCCACGCTGCCTACCACGGATGGAGGTTTCTGGATGTTGAAACTGTCAGAAGAGTCATCCAAGCTGTGTACTTTCATAACCCCTTTTGGTAGGTTCACTCGCTTGCCCTTTGGTATCAGCTCAGCGCCAGAAATATTTCACAGCGAAATGGTAAAACAGTTCAGATATATAGAGGGTGTGAAGATAATGATGGATGATTTTCTTATATATGGCAAAACAATAGAGGAACATAATGAGAGACTCCAGAAGGTCATAGACAGAGAAATAACAGACATAGACAGTCTGATAATGGTCCACCTTTCAATAGCAAAGAATTTAAAGATTTTACCACTGAATGGGGTATTCACCACACTACTTCAAGCCCATACATGAGTCGATCAAATGGAATGGTGGAACGAGAGGTTGGTTCAATTAAATCCGTTTTCAAAATGTAAAGCTGACAACTCAGACCCATACATTGCTCTACTGATGTATAGGAACACTTCTAAACACACAGGTTATTCACCTGCACAACTGTGCATGTCACGCAAACTACGCACTAAATTACCTACCTCGGACACCACATTAACACCAAATACAGTTAACACCAGTAAGGTAGAGAAGAAAATTAAAAAACAACAGTTAAAAACAGCATTTTATTACAACAGAAACACAAAAACACTTCCAACACTAGACATAGGTGACAAAATCTACTTTAAACACAAACCAAACAGCACTTGGGTTCTTGGTATAATATCAGAAAAGGATAGTCTTCCTCGTAGCTATTTTATCACTTCTCCTCAAGGATCTTTCCGTAGAAATCGCGAACACATATTGAAACCAACTTCAACCTCTCCTCCGTTGACTGTAGCAGTACCTGAAAATGAAAACGCAATAGAAACCAATTAGATAATATGATAAATATAATTAAGTTTTTATGTACAATGTTAATTATCAGACTTGTATTTATTTTCATTTCATTTTAATTGATTTTTAACCTTGAATTGTCAAACGTCACAAGTGTCAACGTCAACCATCAGTTGCGTTCCGTTTCAAACTTTTGTAAAAGTTTTCATGGCTTGACTACTTGCGATTGTGCTAATTATTATTAAAAAAATAAAATAAAAAAAGGAACCGGATTGGATACTTACTTTGTTTTATGAACCAATTGCTGGCCATGGAATCTTGTCAGGATATTTTCGTAAAACTTAAGTAGTGTTAAGTCTTGTTTTTTAAAAGAAGGAAGATGTCAGATAGCATATCGCATCTAACATTGGCAACACCGACACTTCCTCAATGGCGTCTCGAGCCACATTTTATTTTACATCTGCATCTGAGAATAAAATACTATTAAGGACAACGGTGTTTACTTAGTATATTACGCCTCTACTCCCTGACAAATACCACACACATCATCTATGCAAACTCTTTTGATGTTGTGGAAGTCTCAGTATTGTCATTTGTCTGTAAAAAAAACAGCACAGAGCATCAAGAAGTCTTTGGTCCCAATCCCAACTCGAGAGCTTTTTAGGGTGCCGTAGCCAAATGGCAAAAAACGTTCATGACCACTAGAAAGAGCAAGCTGTCACTCAAGTGTAAGTTGCGTCTTTACACCGCAGTCATCCGTCCTATCATGACTTACGCTTGTATAGTATTCGCTCATGCCCACCCGCGTCATATCCACACGATGCAGACCTTGCAGAACCGATTCCTCCGTTTGATCACCGGTGCCCCCCCTTACGTCCGTAACGATAGTCTACACGTAGACTTTAGAATCCCTACCGTTAAGCAGTTCATGAAACGCCTTTCCAAGCGTTACTTCGACACTGCTATCAAGCATAGGAACCCCCTAATCGCATCGGCCGCCCGGTACGACCCATCGCGTATTAGCTCAGTCCAACGTCCACGTCACACCCTAGTTGCCCCCGACGATCCGATCACTATCTTGCAAGAGAATAGGAAAGATACCAGTACAGTTTGTAGAATGTACAAATACAGACCGAAAACATTCCGACCTCGCCGCAGTGGTCCGGCGCGTAATCCCCGTTCAATCCCTCCCCGACCCTTGCTCGATCCAGCCCGCGATGCTGAGCCTATAGTAATAAAACAGTCCCTAAATAAAGACAATCAGATCCAGCCTGTCCCTTTGCTGCCCCCAGCGAAGCCATAAGCCGAGGACCGTACCCCACAGGGGGTGCCCTTAGAGAGCTGTCACTTAGTTTTTTGTTATTTTCGCCCTGGCTGGAGGCCTTAATTCAAGGCATCCACAGGAATTGCCCGGTTAAGCAGAAGTCAGTCTTCTCAGACTGAACTGCGAGATGCCCTACATAAAAAAAAAAGAAAAAAACGGAACCCTTATGGATTCGTCATGTCTGCCTGTCTGTCTGTCCGTCCGGTAACTACAAGAACTATGCTGTGGAAATTTGGTAAGCAGATGTATTCTTTGAACATTAAGATTTTCACACAAAAATAGAAAAAAAAACAATACATTTTGGGGGTTCTTGGTACTTAGAACTGAAACTTTAAATGTTTTTTCATCTAACCCATACCTGTGGGGTATCTATGAGTTTATCTTAATGACATTGAGATATGCGAGACACTTCCAAACAGGTAAAATGTGTGTGTTTGTCCCTGTTACTTCTAAAATAAGATAATGATAAAACACAAAAATATGTATGATGTGCATTACTATGTAAACTTCCACCGAAAATTGGTTTGAACGAGATCTAGTAAGTTGTTTTTTTTAATACGTCATATATCGTAAACCGCAATTTACCTTTCATTCAATCAACTCAAATATAAAAGTAAAAAAAAACATTATGTTACTTGCTGCTACGGAATCCTTCATGGGCGAGTCCGACTCGCACTTGGCCGCTTTTTTTAGTAACTTCAAACCAAACTTTTTGATAGACGGCCCTACAACGTTTGTTTTCTCTAAACAGCTAGTTTGTTCTCTATTATCATCACGAAGTTGTGATTGGGTAGGTTGTCAACGCTCGTCTCTAATTGGCTAAGCAACGCATCGTAACAATGGCGACATTGGCGCTGAAAATGTGGCATTTGACGGGCAGCAAGAATTGTCAAAGTAGACGATTTATGTGAGAAAGAGCAATGAAAGATTTGAATATTTTTGATTATGTATATTTATTTCTTTTGCGTGTGATTAAAGATGCATAACAACAACAACAAATTGTGAGGTCAACCGTTTTTTCTGTAATATCGAACATAATTCGAAAATTCAAAGCTATGTTTTGTTAAATGCGTTTACCTAGGCAAGATGGTATTTTACTCGATATGAGCTTACAGCAAATATGTTTCATGTCAATGTTAACAGTTTCAAGTGTTATATTATATTCTTCACCAGTATAGGGACGGACCCTCGTGCAGTATTTCGTAACGTGACGATTTCTACTAAATAGCACTATCTGTAAGACGCGTTAAGAAATTTCGTTCCAAAAAGTACACGTTTATAATTACAAAACATGGCTCATACGACTATGTATAAAACAAATCTGCGACTAAATTTTGAAGGAATTATGTTTTTCCATATTTTTAATAAATTCGTGATTCATAGCTATGATATATACAAATAATGCTATATGAACTACGGCTGCCTCAAACAATACGGTTGGATTTCTTTTTTCTAGCAGTTCCATGCGAAAACCATGTTTTTATCTAGTGTAAATCTGTCAAAGATAAAGATTATTTTTTTAATGTAGCAAAAGGAAACGGTAACATATTCTACTTCAAACTGTAATCATACAACACTAATTTACTTAGTCCATTGGGCATAACACCATCCCCCAAAAACTGGCAAAATCTCCATGACATAACGCCGCGTCGCACGCCGCGGGGGACGCCGCGTGCACCGCCGCGTCCGACGCAGCGTCCAACGCTGCATCTCCGTAAACGCTCTCATACATTGACATATGTTTGAATTTGAAGCGGCCCGCGTCGCCCGACGCGCCGCCCGACGCGCCGCGTCTCCAGAAATGAGGCCTATGACGTTCGCATCGTCTTTGGCGCTCAGTTTGTTTTTCCAGACACTCCTTGTTTATTAGCACTTTCCGTTAGTTGAAGATCTGAGTAAGTGCGCGTGAATAAGTAAAGAATCTATAAGAGCCCATCGAATGATTCCAAAGACGAATTTTCTAAAGAGTGTCCTACGTTCTAGTTATGATTTAGTACCGTGTTTCTTTATATTTAAGTAGTAAGCTTTCGTAATAACGTGAATGGAAGAAAGTCTGACACGCGTTTAGATGACACCGCGCACCGCCCAGATATCTGCGCGGTGTGTTGTCTCCCACACAAAGCATAATTTTTCGTGACGTCACCGTTTCCGTCATCGTTTCCTTATACCTGTACCAAAATCAAAAATCAAAATCAATCAAAGCATTTATTTCAAGTAGGCCATTAACAGGCACTTTTGAATTGTTGAAACAAGTCACAAGACATAAAAACTGTGAAAGTACTTTAGTCGCCCATTACCTACATTCAAAGCAAATAAAGATCTGATTCTGATTCTGATTCATAATTGATTTCCAGTATTTATTCCGTTCCAAACACCTTTACAAAGCACCATTTAAACACAACTCTCCAAAAAAGAAGTTACAGCCATGCCAACACAATGACCTAATAAAATAAAAACCTACAGACATCGAAACAACCAGGAAAATCACGAGCACGTTAGCAAAAATCTTTGCTATTTATCTTCATACAGCCGCCACGGGCCGTCGCACCGTGATTAGCAACTACACCCCCGAGATTCAAGACGAATCCCGCGTCCCCAACTCCCCAAGCAATTCCACGATAATCCGATATGTCTGAACCTGACCTAATTCCTCTTTTCTCACGGAGACGCTAATGTTACTGACGAGGTGCGACCAAGTGTCAATTAGGAGCCACAGTGTAGCTATTAGCGAGAGGAAGACGTAAATGTACTGTCATTAACACGCATTTACTGTGCGATAAATGCCTACACTGTGTACTTATGTATGTTCATGGAAATTGCCACAGTGTATCTTGAGGTTATGCATTTGAATTGGCGGATGATATAATCTGTGGGCTGTTCATATTACCGATGAGGAAGTTGGAACGTTTGAACTTGACATTCGTGTTATGCATTGATGAAATCGTGTTATTGTTTAAATTAATAGGCCTTATCTTAAACTAGCTGTCGCTAGCTGATGCCCGCGGTCGCGTACATATAATATACTTAAACCTTCCTTGAGAACCACTCTATCCATTGGTGAAAACAGAATGAAAATCGGTGCAGTAGTTTTTGAGTTTATCGCGAACAGACAGACAGACGCGGCGGAGGACTTTGTTTTATAATACCTACGTAGTGATTATTTACAATAGAAAAATATAGTGCAAAAAACATAACATCACGGCTGTTATTACCGAAGAATTAGGCAGGGTTGTGCCTAACAGAACAGTACACCCGTATTTCGCCAGTTCTGTTGAAGTCGGGCGAGCATAGTGCCCTCAACCGGGAGCAAATCCTGACTCTGGAGTACCGTACCTAATGGAAATACCCACAAAACAAGCGATTATGAATTTAAATTATTATTTACAAATAGTGAAACTTAAATTTTTAAAAGAGTTTTAATAGATGTCACCGTAAAATTGTCAAACACGTTATATTACAATATCACGTGTTTCTCTCTAGCGATATTGTAAACTCTCGAATTATTGTCAACTGAACATACGGAAGTAACCTAACGGGGGCACCCCCCCGTTAGGTTAGTTAGGTTCCTTTAATAAACCCTGCACTCGGAAATAGGGGCCCAGCGAAGCGGGGCTCCGTCGACCACGCTTTTTAGGGGAATATAAAGTGTTTTAAGGTTAGGTTATATTAATCGATATTTCTTAGGAATGGTACAGTATCTTTTCATGAGAGTGGTACCACTGGGCAAGGGTGGCCCCTCCTTCCCTCCACACCGCGTGATTTGACTACCAACGCATGCATTTCACGAAAAATGATGCGTTTTATTGCAAGCAGTATGTTCGTTTGACAATAATTCGAGAGTTTACAATATCGCTAGATAGATTACAATATAATGTGTTTGACAATTTTACGGTGACAGATACATTACTTACTTTAGTTACTGATGGTGATGAAACTAAGTAACATTATGTAGTTAAATACGATTAAGAAAAATAAAAAGAAAGTAAGCAATTTTCTCATGTTGCTTCTCTAATTAAATAATTTTGTAGTTTTATTTCGGTTAGTAACCACATGTACCTATGCTTAACAGCGATACATTTTAAATGCCAACGAAAACGCAAATAGCCTTTCTGTTGACGTAACTTTTACCACCCTTCGGGCTTCGATGTGAAATCTAATTTATAAACAAAAAATAATGGTATATTACCGGAATTAATAAAAACGATAATAACATTCACCCACACGTATTTTAGGGCATTAATGTGTAAATGGCATGTCACGCCGGACATGGTTATTTATATTTATTTGTTCAATTCGACCTCAGCCGTTCGACTACTGTTTATAACGTAACGCGTTATCAAGAAGGTCATCCCAAAACGTGACCTGCCTTTTGTTCCAAAATGACGTGTGTGACAAATTGTAATTCGAAATTCAAATAGCCATGAGTTTTTACGCGCTTAAGAAAGAAAAAAATGAATAACGGCTTCAATCGTACCAATGAGATTGCAGGCAAAGTATGAACCTCCTTGATGCCAGTTTAAAAATAGTATTTGATTGAATGCAGCCATCCTGCACATGATCAGAATCAACTGAAGGAAACCGTTCACGACTGCCTTCCTTCGTAGATAAGACATTCCGACACTATAAAGGTCTAATGGGCCACATCCATCCAGTTGGACTGAAACATCCTTCAAACCTCCGATTGCTGTCATACATACATTCCTACACTTTACTTTTGTCATAACCCTTTAGAGACACGAAATATTGTCCCATTTGCCTCCTGTATTTACGTGAGGACATTTCGTGGCCCAAATTCGGGTCACGGTTTCGTCTCCCCACATTTTTATGGGCAATATTAAACTTTGCAAATTCTGGTATGTGTTTTATGAGCGAAATGGCTGCGTGCACAAAGTTTTAGAATGTTATGTTTATGCGTGACTGTAATTAGGATGAAAGCTTTAAGAATCGATTTTTTGGTTAATATTTCCGGTGTTGGTACCTATGTACAAGACCAGTACCTACCTTACAAAATGATGTCATTATAGTAATGTATTCCTACAACACTCTTGGGTAAATAAATAGTCAAGTAGGTGGTGCCCAATGGAATAAACCTGAAATAAAGTTCCAATTAGAAAAGAGAGCAAAGTGTTTTTAGTTGCCATGTTTCTAATACTGAATACACACCACTAACTGAAGATGAAACAATAATGTCTTTGCATATTGACTAATTACAACAAAGGTTAATTATCAATACTCGAATAATTGGCAATACCGGTAACTAGGACCAACCTGTCACGCTATGCCACACCCACACTAAACAAACGCTCCACTTGAGCCAGCCTCGAACAAGTGCACATCAGCTGATCAGCTTCCCTGAGCCGATCGACGCGACACGCATCCATCGCTCCTTTCCAACCCAATAAATCAAACTAACACCCTCAAGCCAGCAATGTACTACAACCTGTTCAAGATACAAACGAATTTCGTGAAAGTCATGCTTACAATATACATTTTCATCTGAGTAAGTGAAACTCGGATAGAGCAAAGAAGAAATGTGTCATCGTAACAAAATGATTGTTGAAGCCACTAGAATCTGATAGTAAGGGTGTGTGAGCGGAGCATGCGCGCTCACCAAGGACACGCGCCGCGCCTCAGTCTGGCGGGAGGCAGCGCCGCGGCCGCCTGCCCTCTCGGACACCTCCTCCATGCCCCACGATGCGGAGTGCCGCAGTGGCAGACGCGTAAGTCCGACCCGAACACCGCATGCCAGACCCAGCGCGAGACCCGGCACCGGCCCGCAGAGCGACCTTAAGCTCGGAAGCCCCGCGGTCGCTCCGATTCAGTCTTGTAATTGGATTTTGTCGTTCGATAAGCAACGTTATTCTGATTTGATTGGCGAACGCTTTCCGCTTCGATATTGCAGCTTGCTTCTTTCACTTCCTCCGGAGTCTCTCGTAGCTTTAAGTGTAGCCGCTTTGTATGTATCGAAACAATTTATTCCGTATCGAGTGTGATATGACGACTTACGTAACTTAGTATTACGGAGTCACTGGTGCATCACGATGCGATCATAAGATCGGCACACGAGTGTAGCGTTGAGCGGGCACTGGACGTGAGTGGTTCACAGTCAGTGGACATGACTTGCTGGGAGAGTGTAGGACTGCTGGGGCCATGTGCGCTCCTCGCCTCGTCAGACGTCAGGGTGAGTGCGATCCCCAAGGAAATCATTGTCACCAAATGTTCTACTTCGGTGAATTAATAATATCCGATATGTCCATTGTAGGCCGACATCCTTTAGTAAAAGTTCCGTATGCAAAGCTCAACTAACCCTTGAAATTGTACTCGTGTAATTTTGTAATTCAATGTACTCTCCTTTTGAGTTAGAGCAATGTTATAAGAGTAATTCATTAAGACGTCATTAAGATTATTAATCCTTTACGCAGTAAACAATATTTTTGTTATGGTAATATACTAATTACATCGTGATTAACTAACGAGGGATATGTTTTTAAAAACAAACGCTTACTATCCAAGTGTTATTAATGCTAAATACTGGTTTTCTTAATGAACTCTCTTAAGCATGAAAGTTCCAGTTATATTCAAACCCGCGTCTAGTGAAGTGTTCAGTGAAAATGGTGTCGATAGTGCTTTTGACTACTGAAGAGGTTCTTCAAAGAAATGGATACTGGTACTGCTTGGATACAGTATGGGTTACCGAAGAATTAGAACCATTTGAAGAAGTCAAACGTGAGGATATGTTTATAAAACCATTGTCAAGAGACTTTTACTACGCGAAATTCCCTGATATACCCAGAAGTGAATCAGAAGATGAGAACTCTTTGAGCATAAACGGGTTTTTAAGTAAACACGAAGAATGGAAATCCAAGATCTGCGTGAGAAGATTTGATGCAAAACGGCGTAATTCGAGACAATCGCATTTAAGTTGGAACGGAATTAGAACGACTAGCAGTGGCTCGCTTAATAATGAACCTAGAAAAGCTAGTTCTTTGACAGAAAAACAATGTAACGAATTTTTGCAGACTCCGAAGAACTACAACAATAGTGAAAAAAAAACAAAACCCATAAAAAGTCACGACGAAAAAGTACAAAATTTTTTCAAACGTTTACTAGAAAGTGTACCTCCACCACCCCTAGAGGATTTGCAAGATTCAGTAGCAGATATTAATTCGTGTTCCATCGTAGAACAACCACAAGACTACAATGAATTTAACGACTTCGAAATACCCGGATACGCAGATTTTGAAAAGGATAAAATCCTACAAACTGAAAACGGACACCACTTATTACCAGTTACTTCTACTCTAAAGAAGTCTCAACGGAAAGTCAGCTTTAATTTAAACACGTCAGAACCTGAATTCGAAAGCAACGAATCTTGGTATGATTCTATTTACGGTATATCTGATATGATCATGTCAGCTTCAGGAGAAAACATAATTGTGGATTTAAAAGATACCTACAGCAGAATTGACGATGCTAATGATGAGGATAATTTTGCATCATGGTCTGAAATTCTAAACGAGTGTGAAGTAAATGATAGTATTGTCAGAAGCAAAGAATCTTCGATTTCCACTGAAGAGATCATTAGTCGCTCGCATTGCGCTGATGCTACAATTCATGATCTGGGATGTGACGACGTCGGCGACGAAGAAACTGGATATGCTAGATTTGCTATTTATAAAATACATCAAACTATAAAAAACCAGGGTAACATGCTCGATTCCTCGTCTATGAAAGACCTAAGTGAAAGTGACTGCAATTTAGTAAATGAAACACATAAAGACCCTTCATTTTTCGGAGCAGTGTACCGATTAGCTCCTAATTCGTGTGACGATATTCAAGACTCGGTAAATAACATACCATCATGTACGTGAACACAATTAATATTGTGTGTATTTACGAATTTTGTACCATTAGGACTCTTAAATAAATATACGTTCTAAAATTCATGCTGCATTATTTGCTAATTCCATTATATCATTTCCTTACCAACATACGTAGATTTTGAGAATTGTAACATTAAATATGCTAATTTTATAGAACATGCCTTTGTGTCGAGTGCGCTTTTTGAAAACCGTATTATTTTCTTTGTATTCTGATTGAAACAAGTACGTGATGATTTGTGATGCAATTTAATTTGTTGCAGCCTCCAGAGAACGAACTGCAGAAGAATTCAGATCGCGTGCTTTCTGAGCACGAGTTGCGAGTCCAGAGATCGTTGCAGAAGCTCAATGTACCAGAATGGTGAGTGTTAAATACATTATACATCATATCTTCTGACATATAGGCCAGACCACTACAGGTTATCGAAAGGGCAATCAACATCTAGCCGAGCTATGTAGGGTAATGACAAATATAACTTGCACTTTGATGTTCTACTAGATTAGTCACGGCTTTCCAGCGCCGACGTCCTACATTAACTTGAAGCATTAAACTAAGAATAAAATGTGTTCCGCGTGTTTATTATAATTACATCAAAACTTTAGCCTACATTTTGTTATTGCGTCTAAACAGACAGTACTAACTAAAAACACACACAAGAAAATGTAAGCCTTTTTCTAGATATATATCTAATAACATGAGCATTAAACCTATAGGCACGTCTCGCTTCACAACCAATCATGTCAAGGCTTTAGGAAAGGCGTTCGATGAATTATAGCACGACTTTATCCGAACTGCTTTAAAAACTTCCAACATTCGTTCGTGATTTATACAATCCTAGTACATTTTTTAGACCACAGTTCCGGATTAAAAGCTTGACAGGGTTAAAAAATCGGTGTGCACGCAAATCTCATTAGTTATGCTGCAAGGTACCTATTTAGGTACAACTTTTTGCAAAACAAAAACTGTAAAGTTTTCCTAACAAACACTTTTTTTTTGTTATATTTTTCTTCTACGTTGTCTTCAATTGTTTTTAGTTTTTCTTCGCAATGACATTGTTTGTCTGTCGACTTTTTGTTTTCATCCTTTAAATAATGTTAAGTTTAAATTACGATTCTGATCCTCTCAACAACTAGGTTTAATGTTTCGAGTCGTAAACCCGTAGTATACGTATAAAGGAGTTCATACACGATAATGGGCAAGTTTCATGCTTAATCCTCATAACTGTCTCTCAGGCTCACGATAATGAGTCTCTGGTCGGTCTTTATTGTAATTAACGATGTCCTAATTGCATCTCGTCTAGCTGGACTACACGTGACCTAAGCTAACCTTTTTATGTGGAAGCTTGTTTGTGTTAATAGCTACTTGTAGTACATATTTCTCTTCGTAACGATGGTGTAGTATGTCATGGACTCATGGTAAATAGAGCCAGAAAAACTGATCTGATTCTATAAAACTGCTTACTACTTGGAAGTTAAAAAGCTGGCGTTTCTAAAAGCAACGTTTGTTGATTTTCCATGGTAGTGGCGGGTTTTACAGCTTCGGGGGAATACTTTTCCTTCTTTTTTACTCATGAAAATTAGGTACGAGTCGAAAAAAAACGAGCTTCTTGTCTGGGAGACTAGCGGCGCGTCGTCTTGGGTGATTGCCTGCCCCTCTGCCTCTTACTGAAAGAAGCGTACTCGCCTATGTTTTTTTTCAGACACCAAGCAAGCAAGTCTATGTGACTGAAACAATTGCAATAATTTCCCAAGTACTCACGTTGTGAAATCATTGAACACATTGTTCTTTGAATTGATTGTAGTTCAATCGTTTATATCTTTATTCTGTCCCAAACTAATCCCAAGCCTTTAAGCATTATCTTAAGATTGAATTGCTATTACAGTCATTGTAAATACCGTTCAACCGTTTGCTTCTAAGATTAACTCGTTTTATCCGTTACCATAACTGGATTCCTTCGTTTGCCGTATTTTATGACTCAATAAAATGTTCTAATACATTAGATTTTCTAATACATTAAATCTACGTTTACTTCTGTAATCCTCCGTTAACCATTATCATCAACCAGCCGGTTTCTGTCAATTAATTACACGGTAGTTAACCTATTGACTTCGTTCCTTAATTCATAGGTTTTAATTAGTCATTTGGATTGGCATTTTATTTATAAGCTAATTAACTTTACAACATATGTTTACTTGTTCACGATTCTTGTAAATTATTAGTCGAAGAACGCTATAAATTTTAGTACCTAAGTACTACTAGGTACTAAACTATCTTTCTACCTTGGTACTATCCTTCTGTGCCAGTGCTAAGAAAATTTCGTATGTTCCGACAATCAATACATTTGAGACAGATTTCTAGAAGGAAATGACATTTCCTTTCGGTAAAATTGATTACCTTCTTATTCCTGTTCATCCTATCAGCTTTATCACATTGCCAATCAACACGATCGAGCGAAGAGTTGGTAATTGCGTTCAGTAGCATTACTGAGTTCTTAGTATCTAGCTGTATCAGCCAGTACTCTGAGCAATCATTGTTTTATTGAAACCCATATATAACTATTCCCAGACATGAATTTCAATTTAAAACAGGCACCTTAGATAATCGCGACTCCAAGTTTCATGTCAAATCATCGTTCTAGAACATTTTAAAACTATGCTTTGCCATGAATCTTATTTCAGTATAAATTCAAGCCCGTAGCCGTAGCTTTCAGTAGTCTCGAATACTATCAAAAGCAAACCTAACGAGCAGATTCCCACATCAAAGGCACCACCTCAATCGGATTTATCTAACATTTATAAGTGCATCTTTGTAGAAAA
Organism: Xestia c-nigrum; assembly: GCA_916618015.1. Lineage (NCBI taxonomy): Eukaryota > Metazoa > Arthropoda > Insecta > Lepidoptera > Noctuidae > Xestia > Xestia c-nigrum. Next base: position 22,726,489 of record OU745246.1, read on the forward strand.
ATGGACAACGCCCTCAGCGTCTCCTCGACGAAAAAGTCAAGTAGTTGGTCTATGAAGGTACTCTAGTCAGACATGGAAACTTATTAAAATCTTCTCTATTTTCAGGTATAAGAACGCCCCCACGCCCCGAGAGGGCTTCCTTCTCCGCAAGCGTCTGTCTGATGCATCCGCCTCGGCAGCTCGCTGGAGCGGCCTTAACTCGAAGACCACCTCTCTGGGCAGCCTCGGCGGCACCCCGCAGCCGCCACCCCCTCAGCTCTCGCCGCACACCACCAGCTTCGGTCGGTGGTCTACTAGCCGGCTTAATTCTAACCAGGTAAGTCGAAAGTGGCTTCAAGTTCTCTTATTTTGCCTGTTGCTTTGCATCATTATGTGCTAAATCGTAAATTGTGTTGACATTAGATGTGTTTGCTGCGGCTTTCAGCTTGCACCTATTCTATTTTTCTTCTTCTAGTTTATAAATATAGTAATTCAGGTAAGGGAAGGAAAGCCCTTGCCCTGCAGTAGGGCACCACAAGGCTAAAAATAATGATTTATGCAGTGTGATTTAGATTTCTTCTTTTAATTATATCTCTGGATTCTTCAGTAACTAAAAAAAGATTCGCCTAGTCTCTTTACGAAAACCATTCTTATTCAAATCTAATCAATAGTCAATTACTTTCGAATGTCTGAGTATTGTCTACAAGTTCACCAACCTTTGTCAACCGTAATCTACTTCTAAGACTGCGTTTCTTCGTTCGCTAGGCACCTTCATATGGCTTCTCCCGTCATTTCCGTGGTACCTAACGGTTCATTCACCGATTTATTCTTGTTATGTAAACGAGACTATTGTACTAATACTTGATTGTGTTGTTAGAATTTTAATGGTGACTGACAAATCGACCGTAAAATTACCAGAATTTAAATGGTTAAGCAAAAAAATAGAAGTAATGAAGCATGGCGATACTTCCTTGCTTAGACAATGTGATTCATTTGACGAACGAGATAGTTTTTATCTCTTGTTATGCAACAAATTAATGACAGGGCTTAAGTGATCAATGACATTGGATTGGATTCAGATTACTTGATGGACATAGCACTACTAGGTAGGTAGGTACTACATTTGATTGGCATATCGTTTAGAGTATAAGTATTTATCTGCTTGTAAACGATCCTGTCTATGAAACTTATCATAATCCAGTGATTTAAGTAATTGACGAAGTATCATAATACCCATTAGGTGGAGTGAATGAGTGCTCATCCAAATGATGTAATGTTTTAGACTTAAGTCCATGAGTTTATTGGAATGGAAAATTTGTTACAATAGCTGTTCCTTAGACCAACGAGGCGGCTTCTCAATTCTTACACTTCACAAAGTCAATCAATAATTTTCTGACTGCTGGGACTCAGGTCTCTTCTCGTAAAGAACACAGGCATACAGGGGATACGGGAGTGATAATGATGATGACACTCAATGATTAACCCTGCATGTTTCCTTCCTCAGACGTCACCGTGCTCCTCAACCCGTAGCAGCATCAGAGGAACCAGTCCTCTATGCTCACCGTCAACAAGGTCCTCGTTCAGCGCGCGGCAACCTTACCTCGGCTGGCGGAGTCAAGAACGACTAAACAGTACCCCGCGAACGCCACATGAGAGGTAAGGACGAAAGAGATACAATGAAGACTCTAAGGCTGATTTTATAGTCACGCGTTTCAGCAGCGCCGTCGGAGCGCGCGCGCTCGGATATGTATTGGGCTGGTTTTATAGTCACGCCGCTAGACGCGCCGTTGGGCAGAATTTGTATTGGAGTAGTAGGTAGTAGCGTTTCAAATTCTATCCAACGGCGCGTCTAGCGGCGTGACTATAAAACCAGCCTTGGGGTAGTAGTAGCGTTTCAAATTCGCGCGCTTGAGCAGCGCCGTTCGGTGAACGCATCCTATTCGCGCGGCGCTGTCGAAGCCCGCGCCGCTCATGCGCTTCTAGGCTGGTTTTATAGTCACGCCGCTAGACGCGCCGTTGGGCAGAATTTGAAACGCTACTACTACCCCAATAGGTACATATCTTAGCGCGCGTGCTCCGACGGCGCTGCTGAAACGCGTGACTATAAAATCAGCCCTACGGCCATTGTGCGTTTCAGTGTGACGCCGTTGAGACGCGCCGTTAGGTACTGTTGTGTACAAAATGAATCACATCGATACAGGACGAGTAATTGAGGAAGTGCGATTTAGAAGATGTTTATGGGACCCGGCCGATGAATTTTATAATCTTTCCATAAAAAGTAAATAGCCAGTACTCTAACCGCATTGCCGTTCCTTTTGTATGTTTGTACACGACTGTCTCACAGCAGCGAAACGCGCCTTACTAATGTCGTTTTATAGTGCATCGCTGTTCAAACGCGCGCTGTTCAACAGCGCGCTGCCCAACGGCGCGTCCAGCGGCGTGACTATAAAACCAGCCTAAAGAATTCTTCGTGGTGCTATAGAAATGAATCTAAGTGCTGTGTTACATGTGCTGTGGATTGCTCCTTATAGTTTGGTGCTATTCTTGAGTTTCATTAATGTGCACGAAAAGCATTCAGTAAGATTGTGTGACATGGTAGTTATTTAATAGACGCTCTTATCTCCACTAGATCAATGTTTATAAAATCATGTTAGCTGTACGCGCGTGTGTGTGTGCTGTACTATGGGGTTTATTTAGTAACGTTACTTATACTCATAGTTGAGTACCTAATGACCTAATGATTACCATGAACGTCTGTTCAACAATATCATTTCAATAAGTATCTCACATCTTCCAGCAATCAAAAATAAACCCTAAAAGCTCTTTATTCTGTTCTATAACTGTTCTTCATCCACACTCCAGGCTAGCATCGTCCCTTCTCCAGTCGACACCGAAATCGTCAGAGGCGTCTGAAGCGTCAAAGGCGTCAGAAGAGATCCAGACCTCGATCAAGGAAGTGACGTCAGCGATCGTTCACTACGTGTCAGGGTTGGAGCCAGCTAACGGCGACATCGACCTGCAACCCTCGCCGAGGTCCAGTCAGAAGTTATATTGGCTTGAAAGTTCATTTGTTGGTAAGCTTACATAGAAATTATTCTTTAAAGAAAGTGTAGGTACGTACCTTTCGTGAGCAGTTTAATTTTCTTCGTTTTAACTGTCAGACATTATAATAACCTTCAACAATGTTAATGGTAAATGTCGTTCGATCAAGCAGTCTTGACATTAAGCTTTTGGGTCACGATTACGATTTGATTATTTTGATTAAATCGACTAAGTACACTCTTGGTAACAGATTTTGTACGGTCTTACATTCGATTCGTTAGACACGGACCTAGTAGCGGTCCAATCACATTCTGTGGTAACCGTCACTGACAATCTGTCCTATATTTTCCCTCCGTCTCGTTTCAGGCACGAAGCCGCTGGACTCCCCGCAAACGCCGCTGGTGGTTTCGGAGGCGCTGCCCCCCCTCCCGCCGCACCCGCGCCCGCCCTCGTCGCTGCGCCTCGACCACCGCGCCGCGCCCGGTGAGCGAGCGTGACCACTCCACTCCACCAAACACACTGCAGGTTCCCCACACTAACGACACATTCCCGTGTACCAGCAGCATTCGACATGCTCGCGACGAAACTATTCGACACGACGAACGCAACGCGCGGTTTTGCCATTCGGCCTTTTTGAACTTCAAAGTTCTCTCGATACAGAATTTGATAGTTGCGAAAAATCATGAAAATTGCATTTATGTTTTAAGAGTCTGAACCTGCAGTGTCCACTTTGTTAATTTTTATGTTACGTTAATACTCTGTGCGTTAATTTTTGTGCTGTTCTGTGTATTTAGTTATTTGTGAAATGAACTCGTTCAGGTCTCAGGAGCTGAAGGATTTCATTTTGTGAAAACCTATGTGTAATAGAGCTTTATAGACTGTGTGTAAGACTCAGGACCATTATTATATTATTATTAATTATTATTTGTGTCAATTTATGCACTATTTTTGGACTCCCGATATCAATATTGTGTCAAGTGTTTTTAATTTTTTCGCATTGTGGAAGAAGCACTGGCTTGTAGACGCTTATTTTTAATTTATGTTTGTCACACGCAGCTTTGTATTTATTTCGTCATGGCGGTGAGTCGATCTATGATTTTCAAAGTAACGTTGCAGCTTACCAATATTATTATGTATGGTATAAGTATGACAAATATGACAATAGCCGCCTATAGTAATTACTTATTATACCGTGAACATTAAACAATCATAGAGAACCTACATAATAAAATGCAATGTTTATTATTGATGCATTTCTGTTAAGAAGTTTCACTCTTCATTCTTATTAATTTTATAATCATTGTTACGGAAATAAAGTTTCCATTATTTTTCTGGTACCTAAATCAAATATATAATATGATTATAAATGAAATAGTCATAGTTAAGATTTTATTTTTGTTTTAAATATTGCCATAATTATAATTTCAATAGTAATCTGACACGAACCAGTAATATCTTTTAGTAATAATTTCGTCCGATGTACAGATTAAATTATTTTTGTTTGTGTGTTTATTTTAATGCAAATCTCTAGTAATTAGTTTAATGGCTAGTTAATATAAATAGTTTTGTAAATAAAATATTATGTTGCTATGTTTTATTTTAGGTGCTAAATCAGTTTCTACCTGCTTTCAAACCTATATTTTCAGTTTTAAATTCGTAAACACAGGCTTTAATAAATGTCACAAAATATTTGAATAACGTAAAACAATTATGTTGTTCACATAATATTTTATTAATATTTTTTTAAATATTGCCAACAGTTATCAGAACCATAATGAGATGTGGTGGTGAGAAGTGACGTATAAGTCTGAAATCTAGAAAATTTCAAGTTCCTTCTACTTAAATCACCTCGTAATTTATGTTGGGGCCGAGCTCCTAAGTAAATTATACAGGTTCTGATTAGGTTAGAAAAAATACAATAATAATTTTTGCGTTCAAAATTCGCACCGCCGAACTACGAAAGCGTCACGAACTAGACGAAGAAGTATGTTATAAAAAAAAACAATGTCTATGACAGTTTGTAATGGCCGCCTATATTTTATAACATTGACATGGCGCCAAAATCAGTAGTACACTTTTACTGCAGCTCTCTACAATCTAATAAATTCCAAATAAGAAGTACCTAAAAGAAAATGTAATATCAATACGTAGTTATAGGGTATAATATTTGTATGTTAGAATCTCGGTACCTTGTTCATGTTTATAACGAAGACTACAGGATATTGTCTTCATTATCATTTCAATATTGTACTTTTAGTTACGTTTTAATCATAATGATTATTGAATATATTCATTTTTATTTTATGTTTTGTTTTATTTTTTATTTCTGTGTATGTGAGTTAAGTTTATGTTACCATTTCCTATTGCTTTATGAGAAAGTCAAGCGACAATTTTATTGACAATTTTCACAGCTTTTCGTATTTAACTGTAACAGCACTTTTTAAATGTTTTTTTTTTGCTTTTATGCAATTCGGACACAAAGACAAAATTACAGAAGCCCATTCGAATGTGTCGAGTCAATCTTCAAATGGATGACACGTGAAAACAAAAGAACCGCTTTTTTCTCTTATTACTTCCGACATAGGTACCTTATTGACAACAAAATCTTGTTATAGGACAAGGTAAGCTCAACATACAATTCACTGGTACCTATTGTCTTAGGTCTTTCAACAAAATTACAAGTACAACCACGCTATACGTCTCCATAAAGCATCTGTCCTTTATCCATTCTAATGAATCATTGATACCGACTTCCAGACTGGCAAGATTCCCAACGTTCCCTGAACTTAGGTATCACGCGGCCGTCTCCAGGCTCCACCACTCTTGAAGACGTTTTGGACTCACTCTTGGGGTTGCCATCGCAGCCGGCGAGGATACCCACACCTCAGCCCAGTCCTAGGAAGGGTTCAAGCCCCTATTATTTGATGGGCGGCAAGGTACATAAGTTTTTTTACTTATGACTATTTTATGCAATAATTAATATGTAGATACAATTTGTATCTGAGCCAGGTCAATAAGTTTTTAGCGGCTCAATCTAATCTAGGTGAATTTTTCGATCATTTTTGTCAGTGTATCTTTTGTTAGTCAATGGTGATATGAAGTTGTTTATTGGACAAAATTGTATTAAACAGACTTATCATCTAAGTAATTTCACACAAGTCATTGCACCGCATTCGGTGCTTCAAAAAAAAAAACCCGTACTGGTACAAAATCCCAAATTGGTCCTACCAGTCCTAAATAACCGTTCTCAGAGTCCCCGGTACGAACAACTGGCCAGTAGCGGGCACAGCAGCGCCTCCCCCGCGTCGCGCTTCCTCGGCACGCCCAGCGAGGGCCGAAGCTCCGTCACGGACAGTCCCGAGCACGACCGACCAGGTAGGAACGATATGTAAGTCTGAGCCGTTCCAATTTTTCTATTACATTACCACACCTCCACAAAAGACTAGGCCCAAATCTATCTTACACTAAGCACCAGTAATCAATTGTTTTTTTGCTTATTATTCATCTGTTACGCTCTCTGACGGACTCATCAGGTATCCTGTCTAGTGTCTAGGCGTATTGTGTAAATGGTTCTCTTTTGATATTACCTTGTCGTTTATCGAGTAGGCAGCATGAAGTGTCCTCCGCGGCATGGTTGTATTTTATTTTTCCGGTGTTCTTCTCAACGTTGGTTCTGAGTCTTACTGAATTTCTTGATGTTAATCCATTAGCTTAAGGTTCATCCACTAAAACCAATTCGAAGTAAATTAACCGATGTCCCGTACAATTTCAGGCAAGGATACAGTTGATAATCTTGGCGCCATGCAAGAGTCGAGGAGGTCACGTTCGGCGCAGGGCGAGCATTCCCGCAGGAGAAGTGAGCCCTTCGTCCAAACGAGTGTCTCCCTCGACCGCCGCACCAGCCTCGATGCCGCAGCCCTTCGACCTTCCGATGCTCACTTAACTCATCATGATTCCCGAGCTTCCCTAGCTTCCCTACAGACTGAAAACAGCACAGACGAGGCCTTTGTCAGATGCAAATTTCCAAAATGTCCCTCCCGAGCCCCATTACCCGATGCCAAACGACACTACAAGACTTGCCACAATTGCACCACAATGTATTGCTCAAAGGAATGCCGCAGGGCACACTGGGAGAAACACAGAAAAGTTTGCTTGCACACGCGAGCGAGCACCCTGTGCAGACAGATCATATCAGCGGCCAAGGAAGACGCAGACGCCTTGCATCAAATTAGCACCATCGGTCACAAAGGCTACCTGGCCCAAGGAAGAGGCGTTGTTAAAGTATTCTTCACAAGTCCCGAGTCGGCCGAAAAGTTTACCACTCACGGTTTTCAATATTTGAGTGAGCCGGAGTTTATGAAGTGGACGTCTCTTCAGCCAAATGAAATGGGTGTAGAATTATACACTGAGGTGGTAAAACTATGTAAAGCTTACAATCCTGAGACGAGAGTAATTTTGTACGTGGCTGTGTGTATAATCAGTGAAGTGCCGACGAAAGGTGCCGTCAAATGGGAAAGACAGATGGTGTCGAGATGCGCAAAACTACGTCTCAGTAAAACAGTTACCGCTGCCATTCATGAACAGAATAGAAGAAGATATAGAAGGGATAGCAAGTCTACGCCAGAGGACAGAGAAACTCTTATTCTGACGTCTAAATTAAGTAACGCGGGTGAAAAGAACGCAGCTACAGCGCACAAATTTAGACAAATATGTTTCCAAAACATATCGAAAGAGCTCGATAGTAGAGGAGTAAATTTAAAAAAGCATTTCCCTGAAGTTTACTCGAGATTAGGAGCGTACGTGGATGGTACGAGCGATAGGTTCATTCCTATGACCATTTACCCGAAAGATGTGACGAGTGGGAGGTCTTTCATGTGCGTGATCATGCCGGACAGTGAGGTGGAGAGCGGTACGCCGGTAGACGGCAAAGTAACCACGGTAGATATAGGCGTAGACCGGTCACGACACCAGCTGTCTACTCCCATGTGAGAGTATTATATAGATCGTAGGTCGTTAGGAAATGCCGGTGAAGATGGCAGTTAACACCTACCGATTATGGTAGAAGTGAAAAGACATTGTGGTTATTGGTGATTGCGTATTTCCCAATACCAATTCTTCTTAAATATTATTTAAATTTTAATCTCCGAATATGAATCTCGTGTGTGAAATGATGTTAACGTGCCCTTAAAATTGTATTATGATTATTTAGATACCTATAAATAATGTAATGCTATGCTATACGCGTTCGCGAAACGGACAGTATGGATATGCAAGTGTCAAATACCGCGCATGATCTATGAAATATATTTAAAAAACTAAAATTACGACATCTATCAAATCCATGTGGAGGAATTCTCCTCTACACTTTAAATTTAGGACGCGTGTAAAATCAACATCTGAAAATTAAAAAAAGTTTTTTCTAACTTTGTACAAAAGAAGAGTAATTAAATTAATGTTTGTATTAGCAGAATAACCTGCCTGTTCAATGAAAGGCTAAAATCAATCTATATTGCTATTAAAATAATTAAGAGGCCCGTAGAGTGTTTAATAGATTTTTTGAACAAAGTTACCAAAAACTGAATCACAAAATAAATATGGCGTGCCTGAGTAGTGCTTACCGAAAATATTATATATTTACCTCTTGTTACTTTCTCCGTTACTATGAATGTGCACTTATGTTAGATTAAATTAATTTAAGAGAAATATAAGACGTTGTGACGTGTGTTATAAAAGTACATTTTTTATTCTAAGGATTTAGAACTTGTTTCTGCATTTGACAATAGTTTAAATTTAAAATGATATTTATTGCAAAGCCTATAATGGCACAGAGGGAAGTATTTAAGATTTTTTTAAAGAGATGGCGTATGCTTTATTATTCAGAAAGAAGTGATTTTTATACAAAACGTAAGCTTGTAATGCATGCGAGCGATTAGTGAGAATTTTAACAAAAAAAAAAAACAATTCTAGTGTTTTGTCTTTAGATAGATGATTCAATTACTTAAGATTTTTTTAATGGAAATTTACACATTTAGGTAATTTGTAGTAAATGTTCTTGTGGATGAGTCAGATTGTGTTTCTAGCAAAATGGCTCATTTGAATCCTGATGTGGCGTAGTTTACAAATCAAGCGACAAACTATAATGTCACATTTACCAAAAAAAAATAACATGGCATATCTAACGAGAAAATCATCAGTATTCTCTAATCATATAATTATATCTTCTAACTATCAACAGGCATCCGTAATCGAACTAACGTACGAGGTAATGTCGAAAATGGCTCAGTACTACGCCACATCAAAATTTTAGAATTTTATTCCGACGAAACGGACAGTATGGATATGCAAGTGTCAAATATTCCTTAACCTTTACATTCCAAGCAACCATTTAAAAAGGCACAAAATATAAAATAGTTTTGTAATAAACATGTTATGGTGCCAACATTTAACGAGAGGTCATGATTGATATGCAGAGATTGAACTTAAGCATGTGCTCTACAGATTCTTCCAGAAAATACTTACCAAATATAATAAAAATGATTGTGTTTTGTACGAAAGTGTTAACTTAATAAAAAAAGTAGGCACGCGGGAAAGTGGATAAATTGCTACCTTTGGCAACTTCAAAATATGGAACTGTCAGTAAAAAAACATGCGCGTCAGTCTCTGGGGACTGCCGCGGATCGGCTACGAATAACGCGTTAGCTGACGGTCACGCGTATTCCATGATTTTTGTTCACCTTAAAAGTGCTCAAAAAGAAGTTTCACTCAAAAAATATCAACGATAGTTGTAAGTAATTGAAGATTGTGTGTAGCTAAATACTAAACGTGCGATAGGACTCTCGGAAGTTAAACTTTCGTACAAACACGTTAACTTTCCCTCAGCTGCGGCGGCAACAAATTCTTCCAATAAAGGCATTCTATGTGGTGACTAAGCTGTAATGTGTAAACAATTATTTATATCGTTATTATATAACTTAAAAGACAAAATACATAATTATGTTTAATGTTTAGGGTTCTGCTTGATTTTGTGTTCATTGTAACGGCTCGGTGTGAAGGATCGAAGAACATTTGTTTATTACTGGATGTGGTAACTACCTGACTCAAAATAGTCACAGTGAGTTGGTAATCTACTAGAGGTTGTGGATAAGGTTTTTTGAACGCAAAATTAAAGCAGCCCCATAGAAATAGAAATCTTTAATGTTGTGTTGTCTGCATATAAACCTAAACTGTCGATATATAAATGCCTCATCCTTTTATATTTAGTTCTACGCATTTCTCGCAGTTGACTAAAATGTTGATGTTCTCAATGTTTACAAACCAAAATGTTTACCCAATGTTTTTTTATATCATCATTGCCTAAGACAATGTGATGGAAAAAAATATATTTTATTAAGTATAATTAATAAATTTGGCCCATGATGATGCGAGTAAATATTATTAATGTCTTGACCTGTGTATGTAAACTAACGCCCATTAACATTTTTCTATATAAATTCTATAATAAATTATAATTTAGACGTTTTTAAAACTTATCTACTATAATACCTACTTGTAAACGCCTATAAAGATTTTCATACATTATTATATTCATAATGTTGCCATATCAATTGTTTTTCATAGTCTGGAATCCAGATTTTTTATCTAGTTGTCCCTTATGTATTTCAAATAAACGGCCCAGCTACCAATTTTGTTTTATTTCTTGCCTTTCCGAACTACAGTTAACTAACTAAGTACTTAAATAGGTGAGGTATTTACCTACATCAACAGCATCAATGCTTGGCACTCACCCAGCACAGACGACCAATCAGCTATATCACTATACACATTGACCTGACCCCAGATTCCGGAACACTTCTAAAAAACCCGCGGTAATCAGTGCGGTCAACGCGCCTGCACGTGTCATAAGTCCTCGCGGCGCGTATGCGCGTCCATTCAATTTACTTAACTTTGTGCGTGCGGCGCCCCACACCTGTGCGTTCTTTGTGCTACTCTATTGTTTGTTTCGAAAACATAGTAAAATAAGGGTCGGTAAGGGTTTCTGCACATTAACTACGATTTTTACATATAATATTCGGGAAGTAACTTGGCAAAATATTGTTACAAAAACCATGTTGTGTGAGACAACCTTTACATGTAGCGTAATAAAAAATACTATACTGTTCCAAGACTGTCGTAAAACTCGAAAATGTTCAAACGCGCATAGGCACCGTGCCGAACTTGGGTAAAGTATTAACACCACATGAATAATGCGTCTAGCCCAATGACGTATTATAAATAGACGCGTCATGCATGAACATCACGGCTGTCAAAAACAGCGTAAATACTGTCGGTAGCTAGATAGAGGAAAGAAAATTAAACGTCATCTACGGAATTTTGTTGTTAAAAAGAGATAAATATATTTCTTTAATTCCGTTGTCATCTTCCCTTAACGGCACGTGACTTACCTCAGGCGCCAGCCGCCATTAGAAGGCATCGAAAAAAATAAAATAAAATATTTTTTTCTTGATACTTACGCATGAAATGATAATGTTTTATCTTTCACAGTTAAAGTATTTATTTATTTATTTATTTATTAACACTTCAAGCACAAAAGTACAGAGGCGGACTTAATGCCATAGGCATTTTCTACCAGTCAACCTTTAGGTGATGCAGAGACAAGCAGTGGTAGGTGTCATTTCTGAAATTCTGAGTTTTGACATGTCCTAAAAACACAGGACGGCATTTTTGTTTTGTTGTTTGTGGAAGTTATACACAAAAGTTATTTTAATGCCACGTACTGCCGCTGCCGCGGCACTGGTTGGTACGCGATTAAATGAAAGTCCGGCAGTTGCCTTGCATTCATGTTGCCACTACAGAGCGCGGGCAACGTATCTATAGTTTTATATATCATTGGTCTAGCCGCATTGAATAGACTTTCTTCAACCGCGCATATGCTTTCATAGCACCACACGAAATATTAATTATTAAACGCGCAAGAGTGTTTACCGCACCGGGCTATTGAGTATGTTTTAGCATCTGCAATTATTTCGCAAATAATTCAGCGTTACGTAGTGAATAAAATTCATAGGTATTAATGTTTGTTTTGTGTGCCAGCCTAACAATTTGTACCTATTAGGTATATTTTATTGTCGTAGTAGGTACTTACAGTCAATCAGTATAGAAGGGGAACCACAAAAACCCGAATTTATCTCTGAATTAAAAAGTTACAATAATCACAAAATTATAAATGAATGAGAGTATTTTTTTTTATATTTGGCGCTAAAACTGGTTAATACAACGTTTATTAGGCGTGTTATTCTCGACGGTATAAGAAATTAAGACGAAACTGCGATATACAAAGATTGAATTGTTTATATAACAGAAAACACAGCAAAGGTAAATAAATAGAAAAGGTTGGAATATTCAGACCATAAAATACTAAACTACAAAAAATCTTCAGAACAGTGCAAGATAAAACAGTGATAACGAGAATATCGGTAAAATATGTTCCCTGTTCAATTTCCGAACGAAATCAAGTTTTTGACCTTTGACCGAGTGACATTATTATGACATTAGATTAGATCAGTCGAATTCTGGCAATTGGCGAAATCAGGCGAGAAATACGGTTACGGACGAGTAATTTAGCTGTGCTGTAACTATCAAGCGCTTACTAGTGAATTACTGCGGAGGTTTAGTGTTTAATTTGTTTTAAATAACTGCTAGTTATGGCGCCGTCAACTATGGTGTATGTTGCGGCGGTGCCAATCTCGGTAATCGTTGCTCTTGGTTTGCTTCGCAAGTGGAGATCCAGAAAATGGGCAACCTGTGTTAGCAATACGTGTTTGAGAGGGAAAACGTTTCTTATTACCGGAGCAAACAGTGGCATTGGATATGAAACCGCCAAGACTATAGTTCGAAGGAAAGGACGGGTGATATTCGCCTGTAGGGACATTGGTAAGGCCAAGGAGGCCATCGCTCATATTCGCAAGGAACAGCCCAATGGAGGTGAAATGGTGAGTAAAAAACCCATTTATATTTACTATTTTTCATTCTTTTACCTTCAATTTGTAACAAATAATCTATTTTTAATAACTGACATCATTTTAAATTAAGAGCAACTTTCGTGTATTTGACTTATTTTGATGCGCAAGTGTTCTATTTTCTCCTAGATAGAAATAACAATGTCCACATTTGGCATCTCATAGTACACAACCACCTGTTTTCCCCATAGATATATATGTAACTAGATTACCAAGGCGTTGCCACGGGACATATGTACGGATACATATGCGTCGCTAACGTCAGTTCAGTGTTCTGTTAGATGCCTACGGAAGTGACACAGGACAAAAAATGTGTAAATGCGTATTGAAAGAGTGCGATTTAAAATCACAAACACATAATTAATTAACCGGAATTACTTTCCATACTTAATTTTATTGTTTCTGAGTTTTTATAATGATTTACATCAACGTAAAAACACAATTTATTAATTTACATTTTGAATTTTGACAATTAGGTTCAGTGTTACCAGTAAAACTTAGTTTTAGTTTCCAACATTTGTGGGAGAATTTTTAATTGATGAAATAAGTGCTTCGTATTTTTTTTATAACAACGCTGTAGGGTGCCTAAAAATATAACACGCCGTGTTTAGTGGGTGGAAATAATCCAATAGCTGAAAAAAGAGACTGACTGACTTTTCATTTACCTTTTATGTAATCGCATAGCCCATATTGTGTGAGTACTATGTACGAGTACTAGAAAGCTATCATTCACTGGAAACCTACGTCATTTCTTGAACTGAATGTGCCCTGGCGGTTCAGAGTATGTCATGCTCGCTGAAATGTCTCGCTGATAGTGGCGCGCTGAATGGTGCTGATCCATGCGTCATGCTCGTGAACGGGCGCTGTCAGTTGTGACTGGACATATCTTAGTTGCCATGGCTAATTTGAACGATTTATTTTGTTTTTACTATGGACACTTTAAACGTGCATACCTTGCTACATTGTTCTCGCATAATATACCATCTCAACATGAATGATGTTACCAAGATTTTGTAACATTAATTTTGATTTCAAAGATTGTCCATGGAGTTTCTTGCCCGTTCTTCTCCATAGAGATCTATGCTAGGGAATGGGCAACTACAGTACTTTCACAGTTTTTATGTCTTGTGACTGGGACTGTAGCTATATTTAATTTTCATCTTTGTTTTGCAAATTCAAAAGTGCCTGTAATTGGCCTACTTGCAATAAATGCTTTGATTTTGATTTTTCTCATTTTCGAAGCACTTCCGTGATCAAGACAAAATAGATCCAAAAAGCAAAATGTATATAAATGAATAAACGAAATAATAATGTTATATAAAGAGAAAAGGTTTTTATTTTTTGTGTGTTTGTTACGATTTAACTCGAGAACTTCTCACCCGATTTTAAAAATTATTTCACACATAGCTACATCTTTAGCCAGTAACAAAGGTTTTAATTATTTTCGCGGATGAAGTCACAGGTGAAGTGCTAGTTAGTTAAAAACTTTTAATATATCCAAAAAGAAATATGCAATTCGAATATTTTAAAGTTAGTTTAATTTATAAATGTATTAAATATTTTTAAGGCTTAAAAAAGTTGGGTAAAATTTCGCATGAGTAGGCCACCCCATCCCACCATTGGAAGTTTATATTGCCGTCTTTGTCTAATTAAGGCGACGGTATTGTTCTTGTGACTTGAGTAAGCGAGACAAATATACGTACACTTTGAAATGTTTATGGTTTCAAAGCTACGTCGTCGCGTTTAAATGGTGGTTACACTTTTTTTGACAATTTTGTTGAGGTTTGCATCTCTAGTTAGAGTTTCATATTCATAACACTGATGAGTTTGACTTGAAGAATATGGGCAATTTATGAGAGTGACCAAGTAAAAATAAATATAGGATTTATTATTTAGACAAAATAAATATACTTAGATTGAAAGAAAGATAACATATTTATTAATTGCAGCTGGTTGATGACAATAGCACTTTATTACATCCAATGGGGCTTAAACAACTAAATACTGTCAAGATATTATTTGTTACAAATATTAAGTCTCCCTTTTTTACGAAAAAATCACACCTAGCATGATAAGAGATTAGTAGGATTAAAAAAAAACAAATCACCATGATTTGGTTTGTTTCTTCAATATTGCTTAGAAACATGAAGATTAATAATATTAGTAGGTACAATTTTAGTTCTTATCAACTATATTATAAAGTTGAGAGGAAATGTATGTAATTATTGTTGGCAGATGTACAGGTTATCAGCATCTGTTATGTAAATACCTACAATGTGTTATCTTTTGAACAATAATTAATAAGATGAAATGGTGGTAGTCATAGTTTTTAATAAGATGCGGCATATTTAATCATATTAACCCTTAGTAGAATTAGTAGAAATGTAGGTCTATGTGAAACACAATTTGGCTTTTTAATTGAGTCTTAATTACGGCGTTCAAGGCTTTTAAAAGCTAGAAAAGGCCCGTTTTGATGTGCATTCAAATCTAACTTAGGTGAATACCTAATTGATTCAAGACTTTGGTCAGTGGGTTGTCTTAATAGGTTTTATGCACAAGCATAAATTAGGTAATTTCTCGCTCTTGTGATTAATTTTGCTTTCATTTAATGGCCCTCAGAAAAGGCCTCTGCCTAGTTAAAATATGAAAAGAGAGTATCATAGAACCCTCAATTCTAAACATTTAATGACTTGACTTGAAATTGCATATTATTATAAGCCTATATTGATTATTGTCCCACTGCAGGGGAAAAACCTCCCTACCCTCCGTCCACATTTCGCAAACTCACGTGATTGTAGGCCAATCCTTTGCTCAAGAATCCAGCTCATTGCGCCATCTCTTTCAGGGCCTGCTGTCGTTTCCTACTATTTGGTATCCACAATATGAGTGGTAATTTTTGCCCATTGCCCCTCTGACATGACCAACATAGTTGCAAAAAAAATTAAGTAGTCTTGAAGAAAAAAACCTGAAGGCCACTAGTGCCTACATCTCTGTTATTAAAACTGAATTTAGGACAGCTATAAGAAAAGTCTTCCTAAACTCAGTCTAAGTCAGCCTCTAATTTTATGTCATACAAGAACATTTTTTCATGCACTACTTTTATTAGTTTTTTCTCATAGATAGGAAGCCTGTGTCCCAGCAGTGCGAGAATTAATAGGCTGATGATGATGATTATATTATTTTTTGTTATTTCAGATCCCCATGCAGCTAGACCTAGCATCATTTGAATCCATTGAAAACTTTGTGGAAGTAGTAAAAGCCGGCTTCCACAAGATAGACGTACTTATCAACAACGCTGGCGTTGTTGTGCCATTGAACAAAGACCTCAAAACAAAGGAAGGATTTGAAATACACTTTGGTGTTAACCATTTGGGTCATTTCTACCTCACAAACTTACTGCTGGATCTTTTAAAGAGGGCAACACCAAGCAGGTATGTTGAGAACTCATTATTATGATTTGGCTTTTAATTAACGCCTCAGCCTTGCATTTTACCTTAGAATCTTTGTTTGATCGAGTAATTAAAATAGACTTTGTTAGTTTTACTACTTTTAAGGTTCTGAGGCCCTACTCTCTAACGTTTCGTTCGTATATTCGGATCCATCCGTCTCTCTCAATCGCACTCGTCTGCAGACGTGCCCGATAGAGACTGGTAGACCCGAATAAACTGAAGAAGCGTTAGGGAGTAGGGCCTCACCGTCTCTCTCACTCGCACTCGTCTACAGACGTGCGCAATAGAGACGGATAGATCCGAATAAACGGACGAAGCG
Source organism: Xestia c-nigrum (assembly GCA_916618015.1). Lineage (NCBI taxonomy): Eukaryota > Metazoa > Arthropoda > Insecta > Lepidoptera > Noctuidae > Xestia > Xestia c-nigrum. The sequence continues at coordinate 22,743,294 of OU745246.1, forward strand.
TTAGGGAGTAGGGCCTCTGTACTTGAATGGTAACCAAGGGGGCCCTACTAAGCCGTTGTTGTCCGTCAGTCTGTGTGTCAATAGGCACTATCTAATGATCGGTAATAGGTATACAGTTATTCACAGTCCTCCTGACCATTTTTGGTCACGGCAGCCAATCTTTTAAAACACAGATTAGCCATCGGCGCGGGAGGATATTTATGATATTGCACAAGTGTCTGCGCAAGCACAGACCCACTCAGTTCCTTTACTCTCATAGTCCGATGGGACGGCATTCCGACAGAGGCCCTACTCTCTAACGCTTCGTCCGTATATTCGAATCCATCCGTCTCACTCACTCGCACTCATCTGCAGACGTGCCTCAGGCGAAGGACCAACGGCTTAACGTGCTTTGACGCTTTCCGAGGTATGGGGTATCATACTGCCAACTTCTATACTCCGGGCTACCTACTGAAAAAATTATAAAAAAAACCCAATAGCAAAAGGGAAAAGAGGTTCATGCGCGAGTCCGACTCCCACTTGGCCGTTTTTATCGTTGATATAATTTTCTCTTTGGATAATCAGTAGGGTAGGGTAGACAACAAAAAAAAAACAAATTAGTCCGTCAGTTCGATTATTAAAAAAATATTTGACCCGTATTTTTTCTTTTGTTACGTACTTGAATCAAAATTGACGAAGATGCGACGCTTTTAAAATTCCCAATACGTCACGCTTAGGTATATATTTTAGCTAGTTCTAACGCGCCCCCACTCCCGATTTTTGGTGAGTTTTACATTGCATTCTGTCAATATTCATTGATTTACAAAAACAAAAATAAGTGTCCATTCTTTTTCAATAATCTAACTGACGGACTAAATAAATTTGTATTTTTTTGACACTGTCGTCATAGCTATTATGTTAGGTGGAATTTTGTTACATCAAACTTCAGGTAAATAATTTAATAGGTTTAAGGATAATTTAATCTGAATCATTTTGTCAGAGCAATGTAACAATAACATACTCAACAATTTTATCTATGAATTCCTAAAAAATCTATTTAATACTTGTTTACTATTTATTATCATGATGGCTACTGGAATATAAAGGTAAAATTCCTTAGTTATCATTTAAATAAGTAGTCAAAACTATTTGATAACATGATAAATGAAATCATCAATCAAAGTGATATTAATTATCAAGAATGTGATTGTTTACAAAGATTAACTTATCTAACAATATCGCCTGTTGTTTGTGTTTGATTATCACAAATCTTTTTAAAACAACTATTAGGTACCTAAACTAAAATCAACTGTTGACCCTTAGCCATGGTGAAAAGCGTGCGGTTTTACCCTAATTAAGCCTAACTGGCGAAATTTGGGTGTACAGTTTGGCAAAATAGAGTAAGGAAAAAATGAGGGCGTTGTGAGCGGCATTCTGGCAACCCTGAGCAGTGACAAGCCAATGACATTGCAGTGTTTGACAGAAAACGCGGTATTGCCATGTAGAAAATTTGTAATACCAACTGTCACCGTGTCAAACTCTTTTTTGCCAAGCTGTACTCCACATTTCGCCAGTTAGGTTTTAAGTCCAATTTAAAAGGGGGCTAACATATTGCCATCAATCGGGCACAAATCCTTAGACTCAGTGGCCGCTGGTGAAATATTCCTGATGAAAATACCCAATAACACTTCCCGACTCGGAATCGAACGTAGGACCTCATGAACAGCAGTAGCGCAGTCTACAGCGTAATTTATATAAATGACTCAGATTGATGTTGAAATAATTTCTGATTTATGTTACACCATAGCTCTTAAGAGGCCTGCGGAGCATGCGTAGTTCATACAAACGTAGTTTTGAAAGGAATGGTATATTTTATAACGAGGGACTAAACAAAGCCATTATATACCCGAGGTGGTTTGACTCCCGAGCTTGCGAGGGAGGCAATGAAAGCGAGGGTATATTATATTGGCGTTTAGTCTTGAGGTGCAAACTGTACTTTTCACTTCGAGTGCGAGAAAATTAGTCATTTAAAACTGAACAAATTTACACTCGACAAAATTTCTGAACTGAGCGGTCAGTTTTTTCTTCTATCAGGTCAGTCACAGATTAACCATTGAAAACACAACACAAACTCTCAACATTTTCGCAATGAAGATAATCCACGCTCCACAGATAATGAGTACAACCTACATTACAGCAGCGGCTAGCAACAGAGGCTTTGCTTTTCAAAATCAACAACCATAAATTTTTCTCGCGTTAAAGAGTTTGATTCATTTGTTTTTTTTTTTCAATAAACCGCTTTCTATTTGCATGCCAATTCGAAATTTAAATAAAACCTTTGACAAGTTACTCTTTTGTGACCATGTTTCAGAGTAAAAGATCGTTCCATTTTTAAATTACTTTTTACTCCCTAGGGAATAAACGGTCACTTTAATCCCGCTTCGTAGGGCTATAACGGCGTACTTTTAGAGCATGAGAAGTGAAAAATTATATAAAGACGAGATATAAGGAATTTAAAATTTGTATAGATTTTTTTTTTCTCATATTTCTTGTTTCAATCAGTGTCCATTCAAAATATACATTTGGGAACCTAGATATTCTGTAATCCAATCGAAATAAATACACACTACCTTAAAGTTTGATTTACAAATTATTTTGGTAACTACTAAGCATGATGTAATCAATAATCAATCATTAGCCTGAATTGAACCCATAAATAAGCCCACTAACTGCCCAAAATACTTACCTTCATAGTAAATAAATAAACACACTCGTACTCTCTTTACTGCCATAATGAGGCCAGGTGGCCTCCCAATTTATAAACAACAGCCGAAACAGATACATAATGTTTCACGTCTTTTAACGCCGCTACATACCTACTGTAAACACTCAGGGAATATAAATAGCATGTATACTGAATTACGCAAGTCAACGAACTGCACAACGGGAGATAAACAAAAAAATCGATACATTTATCTCTTGCCTGGTGAGTATCAGAAACATGTCTGTAGATATAGGCTGACATACTGTAGATATTACACATTAACTTAACTGCATGTGGTGAATATTGATCGGATATTTATTCATAAAGACTTTGCTTACAAGGTTGACAGTACTAAACTACTTATAATCTGGTACTTCAAGACTGTATAATTTCAAAATAATGTATCAGTGTGACTAACCTGGGTTTCTTATGTGAAGTAACTTTGATTTAACTTTGAAAACTTAAAAGGAGACTTAGAAGGTATAAAATCTTAACAATGATCATCAAGAGCCTAACATACCTGCCTGCCTACCTGTCTTACCCAGGGGTAATTGTTACATAGTAAGAGTAGCTTGGGTTGTGGGTGTTATTATTTTTATTTATTTTATCTATACTAATCTATACTTTTAATTAATATTATAAAGCAGAAGAGTTTGTTTGTTTGGTTGACTGCGCTAGTCTCAGGAACTACCGGCTCGAATTGAAAAATTCTTTTTGTGTTGGATAGTCCATTTATCGAGGAAGGCTTTAGGATATATAACATCACGCTACGATTATTAGGAGCGGAGCAGGAATGAAAAATGTTGCAAAAACGGGGATTTTTTTCCATTCGTTTTTCTCTCTTACGTGACGCAGACGAAGTTGCGCGGGTCAGCTAGTTTATTTATATGGTACTTCAAACTTACTCACTAAAACATCAATAAATATAGATCACAAATTGTAGGTAAAGTGAAGTCGTCATTGTATAAGTGCACAGCACTCAAATACTATAGACGGTCATTCCATGTTAAAAATTACTCGATCTACTTTTTGACCCCTTCAAGTTACACTAAAGGAAAAAACTTAGAGCTAGACAGACGATTATGATCAGAATATTGATTATTATTTTCGCCTTTTGGGTTAATAATGAACTTAACCACCTGTGTAAATCTGTGCATGCATATTGCATATAAACGATACATAATTACAACAGCAAACAGAATAACAAAACCCTATTCTTTATTCATTACAGAATAGTGGTCGTATCATCAACACTGCACGAGCGCGGTACTATCGACTTTGACGACCTGAACTTAAAGCACCAAGTTGAGCTGGCGAAGAAAAAGGGCGGAAGTCCCCGTCACAACCCAGGGTACTGCAACTCGAAGCTGATGAACGCGTACTTCGCAAAGGCCTTGGCTTGCAACCTGAGGAACACTGGCATCGATGTTAACCTGGTCTGCCCTGGGTTCTGTGCTACCAATCTGTTTAGGTAAGATTTAAACCTAATTGCTTTACAAATAGGGTAGACAAAAAAAACTAATTAGTCTATTAGATTGATTTCCAAAAAAATGTGGACATATATTTTTTTCTATTTTCACGTAAACAAAAAATGAAGACGAGTGTGACGTTACATTTGAGTACCATTTTTTCTGGAAAGTGACGTCACAAACTCATGATCTTTGACGCGTTTTATATGCGTCAATTTTTATTAATATGGCATTACCATGATGAATAATATGCCTTCTGGCATATTATTTACCCATACAGCTGCTGGACGAACTACCGAACCCAAATGAACCCAAAACTTTAAATGTAACCTATGAGTTAGCTTTCTGTCAGTGAAAGCATTTCCGGAATCGGAGTAGTTCCGCAGATTACCACATACAAACTTACAAATAAATTTTATCGATACTTAAAGCAATATTTGTACATTTCAGGTATTCAATAAAATGGTACCACTACATACTAATGGCTCCTGTATTGATTGCCTTCATGAAGTCTGCTAAACAAGTAAGTATTACATTTTAATAGTAAGTAAGCTAAATAATGCAATGTCAGTAAAATAAATAAATATCGCTGGACATCACACACAGCGCCATCTAGTGCCACACTAAGCAAGGCTTGTGTCGTGGTCACCAGACAGTTGATATACTACATATATACTTTTTGTTTGTAAATACATACTTGTTATACATATAAACATCCATGACTCGGAAACAAATGTCCATGCTCATCACACAAACATTTGCTCCTACCGGGATTCGGAACCCGGGACCCTAAGAACGTAAGGCAGCCTCACTACCGCGCCATTCGGGTCGTCAAAATGTTTTAGAACTTTAATTATTATCATTGAAGTCCAAAAAAAAATTAATTCAAAGGAACAATGTTCCCAGGTTTTTTTGCCTTTATTTTTTTCTATTAATAGATAAACTTGTAAATATGCATTTTCTCATCATTTAAATTCAAACGAGGCAAATCGGATGTTTTTCGCCCAGAACCAAGTAACCATTGACTAATCTAATCATTTTGTTTGATATGAGAACAATAAGATATTTGTTGAGTACTTGGTATCTTTGTATATCTGCATTGCACATGTTACGTCAAATCATTAATATATGCTGACGCTGTGACGCAAACGATTAACTAGTTTGCGTAATAGGATTAAAGAAATTAGATTGGCAGGCTAAAAGCATGTATATGTCACCGTAAAATTGTCAAACACGTTATATTACAATATAACGTGCTTCTCTCTAGCGATATTGTAATATCTCGAATTATTGTCAACTGAACATACGGAAGTATCTCTGCCCCCATAATCGGGACTTGGGGCACCCCCCCGTTAGGTTAGTTAGGTTCCTTTAAACCCTGCACTCGGAAATAGGGGCTCCGCGAAGCGGGGCTCCGTCGACTACGCATTTTAGGGGAATATAAAGTTTTTTAAGGTTATGTTATAATAATCGGTATTTCTCTGGAATGGTACAATATCTTTTCATGAGAGTTGTACCACTGGGCAAGGGGGACCCCTCCTTCCCTCTACACCGCGTGAGTTGACTACCATCGCATGCATTTCACGAAAAATAATGCGTTTTGTTGTATTAAGCAGTATGTTAATTTGACAATATTTCTCGTTTTTACAATATCGCTAGAGTTATTACAATATAACGTATTTGACGATTTTACGGTGACTTATACCTACACTTTCCTTAATATTATAGCTATTTTCGCGAGAAATAAGGAAATAACGATTGTAACTAGGAGATTAGATCTTTTTCATGAAAATATAAGTTCCAGAATACTATGTACGTAATAACATTAAATTTTAATCAGTACGTTAGGAAACACAATTACATATTATTAGACGTGACTGTACTTGTTGTTCTTTACACATAACTCAACTGATAACTTTAATTTTAATTGTTGAAGTTAACATAAAAAAAATCCGTTAGCATTAAATTGTTGATATAATGTGCAAAAAAAAATATAACACTTTTCTGTTTCGTTGATACTTGATCATTTTTTTTAGTACCTATTTTTAGTAATACCTCTCTCACACTTTCTGAAAAAGTCAAACATTCCGGTAAACGAGATCAACTAAGAAAAATCATGTTGAAATAAACAAGATAGGTACAGTAAGCGTTCATAAGCGCACAGGCACGCGAAGGATCATATTGCTGTGAACGCACGGCCGAGCGTCCGTGCGGCTGTATGTGTAAGCTGTCTCAATACAGTACCTACGCACACCACAGCCACAGAGTCGCCTACTGTCGCAAGTTGTCGCGTCGCTCTCCACGAAACAAAAAGATATATATTACCGTCTCTTTTGTTATACACGCAGCAAACGCATGATCGTATTTGCATTGGATAGGTAAACTTCGACCATATCTACCAGGTGTTGATAGCTGTTTAGGTTAAGCAGTGGATTCACGATCAACGTGTCTTGAGTTCAAATCCCGTTTACATACGGGTTTTTTTTTGTAACCACTTTAATTTATATTTGTATTTTACACAAAAACTATTTACTTAGGTATTTATTTTGAAATGGGTTCATGCTCATTATTTATTTTTTATAAAGATTTAAATATAAGTTAATAACCCATCATAACTATTTATGAGATTGTGTAATATTTTTTCGGTGTTGGAAGGTGGAAAAAAAAGTGCTGACAGATAACAAAAATTGTTTTATTCGTTTCATTTATTCATATAATTAACAACTTTAATAAGATTTGTAACGTCACATTCCTACCTAGATATAAGAAGTTCTCTTGTTACCGTTCATAAGATTTTTTTGTGTATCTGGATACCCACTTTTAAGTCATTTTTTATTAACATAACAAGGATATTCTAATAACACAAATATAATTGTTGATACCCACTTCTATCTATCGGTATTCAACAGAGCTTACTGAAAACTAACACATAATTTATACTTCGTGAATATGTTTTTTATGTGACGTCACAATAAATGTAACTCATATTGAGGTTATAGTTTAAGTGTTCATTTTCCTGAAGAAAAGAAGATTGAAACTAAACCTCAATTTAGGAATTATTAATATCGCTAAATATTTTGTAACACGTCTAATTAAAACTAGAACATTAGGGATTAATATTTTGTATAACCCCCATTATTTTCAATGCAGTCAAGTAGACGTATGCGGCTTAAAGTCACCCAAAGGGCAATGGAGAGGGCTATGCTCGGAGTTTACTTGCGTGATCGCATCAGAAATGAAGACATCCGCAAGAGAACCAAGGTCACCGACGTAGCCCGAAGAATTGCTAAACTTAAGTGGCAGTGGGCAGGGCACATTGCTCGCAGAACGGATGGCCGATGGGGTCGAAAAGTTCTGGAGTGGCGACCGCGAACCGGAACAAAATGGAAGTAATCCAGTGAAAGTCTAAATATTCCCGTGCGAAATGTAATCGTTCTTCTTTATGTCTTTCTGTCAAGAAGGGCATTTTAGCTGATCTTCTGTGATGCAAGCCTTCAGCGTGGAGGGCACGGCGAACAGTTTGCGGTGACTCCGAGTGTGTCGTAGGTGTGAAACCATTGGTTTCATACTCGCCCACGATATGTTGTCGCTGCGCTTCGCTAATAAGCGACGACCTTCCACTTCGCTGTCTACTTGCAAGGCTCCCTTCTTCCTCATACCTTTTGATCCAGAGACTTACTGCATTTCTCTAAACAAAAAAAAATGATGTTAGGCAGCTGTAATAAATACTAAAGTGACTTCATTCACTTTGCATTTATAAATCCAATAATAAACACTAATTATTTATCTTGCATGATAGATTGAAAAAAAAATAACGAATTAAGTAAACCACAGGTCACCAAATAAATGAACAATTTATAATACCCATTCGTTTTTAAATTTTTAATGTTTAAGTTACAATTCATAAATATTTATAATACTCACATTTAGTCCTATTAAGGCCACTTTTATGAAGCGCGGATAATTCGCGATAATAGTCGCCCTCGCCTTAATATTAATATTTGCCCGCATTTTAAGAATCACACCAACAACAATACCGCTATCTATTAAACCACACGTCACTGACCATCAAATACCACATTATATAGTGTATTCTGTATGACTACAACCAAACGACAAAGTTCATTCCGATCAAGTTAAAATATTCATAAAACTCATGTCTACCTCACAGAAATCTAACAAAATTCTTGACTTATTTTTCTATCTACCTCCCTAACTTTACGAAATGTGTGAACAAAGCAAACAAGTTAAATAATATAATATTTCTGTAGAGTAAAAACTTACAAAAAGACTAAAAGTAACTGTGCGGGATTTGAACTCACGGCTTACTGATTCGCTCTTAATTCTGGACGGGCCCAACCGCTAGGCCATCATGTCTTAGATATTGGCATTGAAATTATGAACTACAACTAGTTGCTGACAATATCTATTTTGTTGAAAGTAGAAGGTCGTAAGTCAAACTAAACGTCAAGCTATTGCTTTGTGAGATTGCTTATCGACTTTTGGTCGGCACTGTACAACAAACACACACACACCTCGTAACAAGAAATTAACTAATGAACAAAAGTTATTTTATTTTGTAAACTACCTAACTATCTAAACACCGTGTTTCCGGGCGATATTCATAAGCTTCGACCGATCATTGTAGGTACTCACGAACAACTTTTACTATGGGACCAAACCTGAATCGCGAATAATAAATCAGCTGTTCCGTACATTTTGTCGAGTTAATGCGAACATATTGTAGGGAACAGCAGATTTTTTGAAACCTAAAACATTTTATTAGGTTATTTGTTAGAAACTAAAATAACAAGGAGACTGCGGAGACTGGGGCAGCAGCGCAGCGGTGGCCCAGTGGTGGCGGCCCCGACTTACGAATAGTAAGTCGTGGGTTCGAACCCATACAGGCGCATTACTTTGTGTAATTTATTTCATCACCGCTGCTCTCAAAACGGTGAAGGAAAACATCGTGAGGAAACCAAATGCAAAAATGCATGTTCTAGATCCAAAAATTCGAAGACATGTGACATCTACCAGGCCCCCATTCCCTCTCATTGAGAGGAGGCCGTTTCCCAGCAGTGGGAGCATTATAGGCTGATGATGATGATGAAAATAACAAACTATAAAAGGGAACTAAAATTGTAACTCACCATAATATTACACAATAACGCTTTCAATCTTGAAAAAATCTTTTCCAGGGCTCAGAAACAGTCGTATTCTGCGCGACAGATCACAGCATCGAAGGTAAGACCGGCAAGTTCTACCGCGACTGCGCGGAGTACGCCTCCAAGTACGACTTCGATAAGGACGTGGAAGCCAAGCTGTGGAATGTCAGCGAAGAACTGGTGAAGGCGAGGAAACCGCTATGAATAGTACCATGTAGTAGACATAGTCCTTAAGGTGTCTAGGGGCATTGCCGTGCAATCGTGGACTTAAAGTGTTTACCAGAACTACCGTAAAATATAGAACATCATCTGCTTAGCCTTTTTCACAATCATGTTGGGAGGCTTCCACTCTAACCGGATGCAGCTGAATACTCGTATTTTACATGGAGCGACTGCCTATCTGACCACCACAACCCAAACGTCGATCAATAAAGGTACAATTCTCAAGGCGCTTGTGATTGTCTTTACCTCTTCGGTTTGCGGTCTGCACCTTCAGAATTGAATCTTTGACTGCTCAGACTGAATTGTAAAAAAAATAGCGGTTTACTCTGTTCTCGTTAAGGACTCACATTGCTTGCTGATTCAAGAATACAAAGCTAGATTCTGCGATTTAATTTTCATAATCGTGGATTCAAAGAGTTGTTAAAGCAAGTGGCATCAAGAAATCTGATAAACATCTTTAGTACGCGACTGAACACGGTACATGACTTAAATGTTTTGTTTTTTTGTATTCATACCTGCGTTTTACGTGCGTGTAAATTTTAGCTAGTTATATTATTAGAAAAAAGCTTAAAAAATTATAGGATCTCCCCCTATAGTTACTGTTTGATAGACTTGTATTTTTTTTTAATATTTCATAAACACATAAAGCACAGGTATGGATTTTGCCAAAGCTATATTTCTGTTGTTATTTCTTATTAAGAGTCTAAGTTCAATAAGCTTACGTACACTTCCACAAACTTGTAACAATACAATGTAAATGGATACTTAAATTCAATTTGTCAGTTACTTAAATTAATGTAGATATAGTTTGCCATATTTCATCTAGTTTGAAAATGGCTGTGGTTGTGTTGAATTTCTGTTAGCTTGTTGGTACCGAGTCTAAAGCATAGTAATTCCTAGTATAGCTGTGCAGGGACTTTTTGGCGCGTGGTTAAAATCGGAACTAACGTCACAGTTTTGTTATTTCTCAAATGTTCACGAACAATGTAACAAACGTACATGAACAAAGTCACAAATTAACAATGGTGTCGATTCGGTTGTGCACAAACTAAACTCAATTTAGGCTATTGCCATCTTTTACTAAAAGGCAGTGCGAGAAAGGATGGCTATAGCTATGAACTAAGTTAGAGATGTCAAACTAGTGCCCGCTTCACCGTGGTTTTAGTCGACATGTTTTTACGTGCATCCTTCATTTGTTTGGAAATATTCGTTCCAATTAAATTTGACAGCTCTAAATTACGTTCGTCTCTTTCTCGTCTTATTAGAGAGAAAAAGATAGCAATAGCTTAAATTAAGTTTAATTTGTGCACAACAGAATCGACACCAAAGTCACAAATGTTCACGAACGATGTCACAAATGTTCACGAACAATGTCACAAATGTTCACGAACGTTGTCACAGATGTTCACGAACATTTACCGTCACTTGAGTGCCAAAAGGTTTTTGTATCACTTGTAATGTATAATCTCAAGTTCTCGGATACTATCTTAGATTATACCTTTTTCGTAGGTTAGTTTTATAGAAAATGTGGATGTAACTGTAAAATATTTATTATAATTCTTAAAATGGGTACTTTTCGTTTTATTCTTTGACCTATTCCCGTACAAATTACGAAAACTAGATTAGTTATCAATTGTTCCATTTAAATCGCATCTGGGTGAAGAAGGCTATATAAGGTGACTGGTAATTAGTGTACGAAACTTAAACACGTGATTATGCTCGTGATAAACAACTTTGACTATGGGACCAAACCTGAAATCGCGAAAAAAATATCAGCTGTTCAGTACATTATGGTCGTGGCTCACTTGACAAGCACCGCACCGGCACCGCTCCAACTCACCAATTAAATTGCCATTCAAATTAGAGCATTAAATCGTGTATCGCATAGCCTATTTTATAATGTCCATATGAAAAAGCTTACGGCGGGCGGTCAACGCGCTCGCCGCTACCATACGACGCGACTCGGCGTCCGCGCGCGGTCAGCGCGGCGAGTGGACCGCGCGCTGGTTGCGCGCCGACTCCGAGTTGCCCGTGGTTGCCCGTAAAACAACACACAGTTACAAATTTAGAGAGCCACTACACTGAACCTAGTTCGAAAAGACTCCCAGATTACCTACATAATTATATGGTCACGTCAATACTTGACGTAGTTACTTTTAACCTCATTTTCATTATCAGCCACCCCGAAAACCATGAAAACGACACCCATGAGGAAAAATAAGATAATTATGCTTTAAATGGGGTGGGCAACTGTGGAACTAATGGCGCTAGCACCGCTTGAACCAAAACATCGTCATTGGCTGAAAATCTGTCAATGTCATTTTACATTCCAAAATAGTTTGACCTCATTGGTCAGATTGGGTCTTTGCGGTGGACGCGCCATCTACAATCAGTTTTAACTTGCCGACCCCATTCTAAGCAGTATGTTCTAGCCTAAATTTAATCCAACGCCGGCCCCCAGCTCTGCTGGTGCGGTGCTTGTCAAGTGTGCCACGCACGACCTTTAGGCGAACATAAATGTACTGACATCCTATGTATTATACACCCGGGTTTTTAAAATTAACAGACAAATTCAACGAGCATAATGGAATGGATATTGGCAAAAATGCTCTCAGGCTAAAATAGGATTGGGCGGATCCCGTTAGGCTACATAATTATGTAGGTATGCATGCACAACGACGGTTGCCAGAGGATAGACGGGGTCGCAGGTTCGCACAGAAAGAGGTCGGCGAGACGACCTGAATGCATACAGTAATGGTTGGTGTCAGGTGGCACGGATTAAAAAGGACTTGGGGAAAGCCTTTGCCCAGCAATGGGATAGCATAGGCTAAGAAAAACCGATAAAAAATGCTAACGTATATAATATTGATTGAAAAAATCTCATAGCCTAGGTAAGATCGACCCGTAATCGCTGACCTTCACCTGTCATTACTTACCAGAATTTGACCCTTGTTAGCGACACTCGGATGATATTAAAATAGTCTTTCATATAACCGCGCGGTACAAGATCCAAGTAAACAGTGATTTTCGTTTACATCACCGCGCGGCGCGCCCCGACCCGCGCGCAAGATCTTGCATCGCGCAGTTTAAGTTCTACGTACCTGTTCAGTTTATCCGCGCGTGATGAGACGGACGGACACTTATATGCAGGAAAAATGAGTAGTGAAGACGACATTCGTATCTATCGACTTGCTCATCGATGAAGTTAAAAGAGATGCCATATAATTATGTTGACGCCAGACTGCCGCGCCGGGCCGCGCGTACATATGCCGGTCATGTGAACGCTCTAGCCCGCGGCCCCCGACGCAATAACGACGGGGTATTATAAGTTTGACGTGTCTGTGTGTGTGTCTGTCTGTGGCATCGTAACTACTGGTGAATTAGTCGGAGTGTGCTTAGTTATGTTTTATAAAAATCAGTTCAAGATGGCCGCTGCCACAAAATGGCGGATTACATATTTATTCAACAACTCCCTCAATATGGGTATCAAATGAAAGGGCTTGACTAGTAGAATACTATGCGCTATAATGAATTTCAAATTCAAGATGGCCGCCATCACAAAATGGTGAATTAGGTACATTTTATTTTCACAACTTCCTCAATATGGGTATCAAATGAAAGGGCTTGACACCCGTAAGCCGCGATAAGGAACATTGTTCCTAAAAAACTTCATAAAATTATGACCTATGTGTCGGGGTTTTTTAACTTTTTAATTTAATGTTACTTGTCGAATCTGCGGGTTCAATTCCTTGTTAGAAAAAGATTTTGCAAACATCCTGTTGCAGTTTAATTTTTCTCAAAATCTACATTTGTTATGGACACGTTCACACTATACTATACTATATATTATTGGTTTACTATCTACACTAATATTATAAAGAGGAAAACTTTGTTTGTTTGGTTGTAATGAATAAACTCAAAAACTACTGTGCCGATTTCAAAAATTCTTTCACCACTGGAAAGCTACATTCACCCTGAGTAACATAGGCTATATTTTATCCCCGCAGTCCTACGGGAACGGGAACTACGCGGGTGAAACCGCGTGACGTCCGCTAGTATGCTATAAATTGGTGCGATAGGTACGCTGAGTTCATGTTATGTTCGTGTTATCAGGTGCCGCCCTCTTTCTCCTCCCTCACCCCCGGGGCCGTCCTGCAACCGAATGTTTTCCCCACTTAATTGAAATCTTTCTGAGCTTGCTATATACTATAAAAGCTTGCGATAATATCGCGTATGTGAACGACATGCTATACATAATAGTATAGTTTTAGGTCCTGCTTTGCTATACTTTATAGCAGAATAGTATAGCGTAGACTGAAACCAGCTTTATTATTTAGTTCCCATAGTTTGACACTTTGCCATTCGCCTGTATAGCAAAAAATCTAAAAAAAAAATACCCTATTGGTAGACACATACCAAGTCGTCCTACACACAACACACTGGCCCGCTGTCCACCTCTTGCTTATTTGATACGGGAGAGAACAATTAAATAAAACACATCCAATTTTTCAAACCCTTTATTTATTAGGTACCACGACTGTAAAATATCAAGCTTTTAAGTAAGTTATCAGTTTTTTTAACATTTTATGAGTAAATCTTAATGACAATGGTGTAGTCACCTCAAATTCTATGTGCTTTTTAAAACTATATAAATATGGCTCCCTACCCAATCACTTCTGGTGACGTCGAAATTGCAACACGGAAGGTGTGATCGGAAACAATTTTTCGAAACGTAGAATTGGTCTCACCTGTCACATAATTATGATAACATTCGAACATAGGCGACGCAAATTGTAGTCCCAACAATTTTCGCCAAAGGTCTAATGATAAACCGTTCCTCCGTAAATCCGAAGGAAGTGACAGTTTTATTATTTTTAATCTAAGACAAAAAAAAAAACTCAAAAAGGGGTTTCAGAGTTTCGATGAAAGTTTACGTTCGCGTTCTTGTTAAACTTCCGTGATGTTTATTACCACAGGTGATTTGAAGTCATCCAGAAATTAAAAGTCACGGGAATGTTAAACAAGGGGATGTGAAAATTTCATTATTTTTGACCTAGGGTCTCTAGGTTCAGAGGTATTTGAACGTTTCAAAATCAAGAAAAATTGTCACATCGGGACAATGTGACAGTTTTTGAAATAGAAACTTCTTTAGGCGCATTGAGCACTTTTTGGGTGAAAAAAAATCATGGAACTCTCGAAATCGCCACCGAACGCTTTTATAGAGCGGTTAGTCAAAATCAACCTTATGCAATTAAGATAAAGATTACTTAGTTGTCACTTCTATCGGTAGTGCCAAAAGACTGGCCCGTATGTTTTTTTGAAGCCATCGGTTCGGGAGCCATAATGTGAATATTGAATACTAGCGTTACATAAATCATTACATCAAACACTCATTGAGGTAGACTTTCCAGACGGTTAAATACATGACCGAGCGAGACTTACTTATTGCGCCAATTATCTACCAATACTTACTTAGCTTATTTTCAATAAAAATAGAACTATTTATCAACAAGGAGTGCAATATTTCACCATTTAAATGAGTCCAGCTGCAATTCGTCTTACGATTTATTTACTTGCTAGGCTCAAACATCAATCAGTTGGGAATTGGCAATAACGTGACCAATTAAAGAATTTCTCTATCAATAATATTCTCACTTTGCTTAAAATCTGACCCACAATCTAAATAAATCGTAACCAAAATATATTTTAACATTATATTATGAATTATGATATTTCTCTGTTCAAGACATAGTTAGTAGAACCATAATTTACCTATAACCTTACCGCTTAACAATAATATGGTAACCAGAAAGCCAGGCACTTAGTGAGAATCAGCATTATAACTACATAATTATAATAAGTAAAACTATTTAATTTCTAATACATATAGACAGTTAAATACAATTCATACTAGAATGGAGTCGACACAGGTTGATATATTTGATACTTTTTGCATGGTTTTCAACCGATGTGGATGGTGGGATGAGCTGAAGTCTTTCGCAAAGGATTGGCCGACAATCGCACTAGTGCAGTGAGAAAATATAGGCTTGATATCCAAAAAGTATCGAATACACCTTCATTCTGGGTTAATTAATATAATAATGTTGTGCCTTTGAGGTCAAAAGTACCTTCGAGAAAATCAGTGTATGAGCATGAACATCATGCCAACCTTCAAAAAGCTCACAAAAATATATAGGTAAATACACTATTACATAAAGCATGAAAGCAAGAATCAACTGCAGTTTGATGATTCTTTGAAATGACATGGTTAAGATATGCATGGAATGTACCCTAAGTTTACCTATTCAATTATTAAATATCTATTTTATAAAGGCATTCTACTATGAGAGATAAGGTAAAACCTGTTTAAAGGATTAATAGTTCTTCTATAATATCATGTATTCCGAGTACATTAAGTTTTGATTACATTATAAAGTGAAGGTTTGAATGAGAGTTAAACTTACTAAAGCATTTTTACAACCGTGAATTCAAGGTTTTGAAGAAGTAGTCTAAAATTGCTTAACTTATTTTGATTGCATTGCAACTTTTTAAGGTTCACCAGTACAAATACGTAATTTAAAAGTTTTACTAATTCTTTATATACGTAAGAGACACTCTAAAATCTTATAGGTGGAATAAGCAACAAACATGAGTACATAAAGCAATTTTTTTTATCAAACAATATATATTTATATCACACAACACTAAGGAGGACGGCAACTACATATGTTACTTTATTTTAAGGTTTTCTATTATATCATATAATCATTTAATAATATTGATAAACTGGAAACTTAACTAAACTAAAATATACATATAATAATTCACACAACAATACATACTTGATACATGCAAAATTAAACTCTATGTACAAAGGTTTAGGCCAAGTTTTCATTACATCTAGATAAACAAGCTTCAAAGTACATAAGTAGAGTATTGCATTTTCTAAGGTCTCATAAAACTCATTTTATTTTTATAGATCTTTGGTTTACCACAATGGAAAATATACATAGAAACAACCTGGCTGAATAATTATGCAAATTCATTATAACATGCCCCTAAATAAAGGGTTAAAAGACAATAAATAAAATTATTATAGCTGTACAAATATCGACGTGTGGCCATTATTCGACCTAACACCGCCATTTTGTTTTTTCAATACATTTCTTGGTGAAATGTATGTACCAGCGCTTTACCGTCATTCGAACGCTAAAAGTCCCTTAAAATACACTTAAAAATGAAAACTAAATCCAATTACATTATTATAAGAAGGTGTCAAAAAAACAATAATTATTTAAGTTGACATAAGCTAAAACATTTGACAAAGCAAAGAAATGTGGTGTTTTGTGTTCATATTGTAACTTAAACATATTGGAATGTTCAGCTTGCACTATTCTCTATAACATAACACCACGAATGTAATACCCAAAGTTTAGGCAGAGACCAGTGGTGTAACTGTAGGGTGGGAGGACTGGCAAAATGCCACGGGCCCCCGGCCTGACAGGGCCCCCGGCCCGACAGACTACGAGCTCAAAAGTGACCTAACTAAACTAAATTTCAAATCAGTACCTACTTAAAATCAATTAAAGTTGGACCTTTAAAATCGATTAAGACAACCAAAAAAAATAAAAATAAATAATTAAGATTTAAACGCATTCATAAGAAAGGGACCGATTATAGAACGCATCCATTGGGTTTTTTTTTTTTTGGTCGCGGTACTTAAGTGGCGCGGGCGAGCTCGTGACGCTCTCTTAAAGACAGTGTAAAACATTTATATAGGTATTACTAGCTGACCCACGCAACTTCGTCTGCGTCACATTAGAGACAAAATCGAAAGGATCCCCGTTTTTACAACATTTTTCATTCCTGCTTCGCTCCTAATGGTCGTAGCGTGATGTTATATAGCCTAAAGCCTTCCTCGATAAATGGACTTTCCAACACAAATATTTTTTCAATTTGAACCCGTAGTTTCTGAGATTAGCGCGTTCAACCAAACAAACAAACTCTTCTGCTTTGTAATATTAGTATAGATTTCTAGGACTGTTGTAAAACTTGAACGTACTTACACAAAAATTATTTGAAAATTAGATATTTAACTAAAAAGGACACAATGTTACTATTGGGGCCCCATGCAAGGGATTCGCCAAGGGCCTCAGATGGTATAGTTACGCCACTGCAGAGATATACCTAATAGTACACCCACACTTCGCTAGTTATGTTCAAGTCCCATGTAATAGGGGGCTAGCCTATTTCCACCAACCGGGCAGCAACTGAGAAATTCCTGATGATGAAAGTCAGTAAGTAAGAAGCCCGACCCAGGAATCGAACCCAGGACCCTCATGCTCAGCAGTCGCCATTGCGACCAGACCAAGGTAACCCAAATATTTTCTATATAAGATATTTTCTGTATAATATAATATGTATAAATTATTCCCACAACCAAATTGCACATCATTGGAACATTCACAATGCATCTGTATATTTTACGTATACTGTTTGTATAGTATATTTAAATACGTGTAAAAACTACGCAAATACAGTAACATTATTTTAAGTGAAATCGTCCCGCAAATCCAGACTTATAAAATCCATTATAAACAAGCGTAAAATTGTCTATTATAATTACACTTTTAGCATCAAACTTTTTAAGTAGTTCATTAAATATGTGCTTAAAAATAACTTGACTGTGCAAACTAAACTACGTTTAAACATTGGTGCGATTGTTTCCTAATCAATCCAATTTCTATAAAAAACATATTTACAAGAAAAAAAAAATAGATTTAGAATACCTATCACATGCTATGACATAGTAGAATATTACATAGTACCGCAACTAGTACATAAGTGATTCTGAGATATATTCATAACGGACAAAGTATATAAGCCACTTGAGATTCCAGCATACAGGCAGTTTTTATAGTGCTACATGGCTGTTTTGGCGCGTGGCAAAAATTGGAACTAACGCGGCCATCTTGTTTTTTCACAAATGTTTATCAACAGCGCCCTCACAATACCAGACTGCACTACATTACGTTTTAGGCTCGTAGCACACGTATCAAATCGGAAAGGGATCGTCACCGTATCAACTCTAGCCCTTTAGTATTATTTGTAGGCCAATCACTTTACGGAGTTCTGTATGGGAAGGTTCGCACAAAATCATAACCGGACTTATGAGGTTCTTTTTATGCTGATTGGCTAGATAATATTACATCTATTTGTGACCGTATATTGCAAAATTAAGGTGGCTTATAGTTTTACTGGAAATTTTGTTTCTAAGTGATTAATTTGAACTGAAATAAAAGCAAATCTAATAACCGAGATATACTTAGGTAAACTTTTACCTTGCCCTAATAAGTTACTAACGCTACGTTAATTAAGCTTTTTTTTTAGTTGCTTCTACTAATTTTTAGGGGTTTTAAAAAAAGAGTTAATTGTGACTTTAGCAAAATCGATAACCGTATGTTTTAAAGAGCTTAAGCATTTAGTCAGTTGATAGTTCATAATTATCAAGGAATTAAGCAATTAATTCACTTGCTTTTTTAATATTATTTTTTACATGGAATTAAAATACTTAACTGCCATTTTTCTGTTTAACTTTAGTCTCTTAAATAGTTTCAGTAGAAAACTGGCAGAATTAAGCATAAATTCCAACTGCTTACAAAATCTTTCATTTTTTACAAAGATCTCGAACTGTAGGTAGTTTGCGCGGCGCGGCCACAAGTCGTACCTCGCCGTCCGTCGCCCGCCCGCTCCTCCGCGCGGCGTGCGGGTCTATTGCCTTGCGTTCATTTCATTCGTTTTCGAAGCGGCGGTGATCAGCGTAAGAAAATGGAATTCCCGAGTTGTGGGATTTGTGGTTGTGAACTTTGATGTTGTGAACATAGGCGTGAAGGGACAAAGAAAGCTTGTATCGTCAAGTGAAAAACGTAAAGACGGAAAATTTAAAACAGTATCTGAAGAGAACATTAAGTTGCACTCAAAGTGCGGCAATAAAAGTGCGGCAGGAAAGACAAGCCGATGATAGTCCGTTTGACTAGGGTGGAGTCTCCTATTATCGGCCTCCTCCTAATATCGGCAGTTTCGAGAAAATGGAACATAACTATAAAAATATCTCTTAAATCATAATAGTGTTAATGCAAAAAGTGACTCTATATCCATCCGCATTACCTCCAATATTTTGATGCGGGTGCATCAGCTCTTTTGCCAGCTGAACGTTCAAACGTTCAGCTGGCAAAAGAGCACGCGCAGGTGTGGACGTGCGTCGTTTGGTGTCATTGCCGAGTCAAATCAAGGGCAATCGGCATGTGAGGATAAGTATTTGGAGGGAATTAAACATACCTATGGTGTTATCTTTTATTTTTCCATGAAGAATAACAGTCAAAGTATCTTTTAGATAACTTGTTTTTACATTTTTTTGTCTATTTTATTAAATAATAGCGGGGGCGAGATTAGGGATCTACACTGGTCAGCAAATAAACCGAGCCACCCGCTACCTAGGAACTGTGATTCGATTTTCTCAAAAAGTATAAAACTTACAACTATCAAAGTTATACCTACAAAAAGTGCGTTTCATGGTGATTACAATGACTGCAAATTAATTCGTGTTTTTGCTACTTTTTTCGATTAATAATGGATACAACACCTCAGGAAGCGGCTCAAGATGTAGCATTACTTCAAGCAGGCATTGCGCAACGTGAAGTCGCTCGAAGGCTTCGAATCAGCAGATCTTCGGTGCAACGAGTTTACAGACGATACCTAGAGACTGGAGCATTCGATCGCCGTCCAGGTACGGGCAGACCTAGGGCTACATCAGCAGCAGATGATCGTTATATCCACCTTACTGTTCTGCAAAATCGCCACCTCAACGCAGTTCAAGTCCAACAAAGTCTGCGTGACGAACGCCAAGTGGTCATAAGTTCAGATACCGTCAGAAGAAGACTTGCTGAACGGAATCTGACCCCAAAAAGAGCTGCAACAGGCCCAGCATTAACGGCAGCACACCGTCGAGCACGACTTGAATTTGCTCGAGAGCATAGGGATTGGACATTAGAGCAGTGGAGTAATGTACTCTTCACTGATGAGAACAGGGTGAGTCTACATGGAAGTGATCGACGTCTGAGAGTATATCGTCGCCCTGGAGAACGTTATTCTCAGTGTTGGATCGAGGAAACTGTTGCTTATGGAGGAGGATCTGTAATGGTCTGGGGCGGCATCTCGTTAATAGCACACACACCGTTAGTTTTCATCGAACCGACGGGCCGTACACGTGGACTGACTTCTCATCGCTACATTACTGAAATCCTTTCAGACCATGTGGTACCTTACGCAGGATATATCGGACAGGACATGCAATTGATGCATGATAATGCACGGCCTCATGTTGTTCATGTGGTGACCCAGTATCTACGTGACGTCAGCATTCGTACGATGGACTGGCCAGCTCGAAGCCCGGACTTGAATCCGATAGAACACTTATGGGATGAGCTGAAACGTCGGGTTCGAGCCCGGGTACCTGCTCCAACAAGGCTTCCAGAGCTGCGAATCGCAATTGAAGAGGAGTGGAATACAATTCCTTAAGATTTTATCGTCAGGCTCGTTAGGTCGATGAATACAAGGATGCTGGCAGTTATCCGAGCAAGGGGAGGGAATACGGAATATTGATCAAAGTTTTTTTTTGATTTTATCTTTGTTTTTGGCTTTATTCTTTTTTCACTTTATCATTACTAACGATTGTCATGACTGGAAAACGACTCTTCTTTGTAAAATCCTTAATAAACACTGAACTATTGTTTAAACCCAATGAGTTTGCTTTCATTTTAATCACCATGAAACGCACTTTCTGTAGGTACAACTTTGATAATTGTAGGTTTTTTAGTTTTTGAGAAAATCGAATTAGAGTGCCTAGGTAGCGGGTGGCTCGGTTTATTTGCTGTCCAGTGTATATTATTGATAAATCTCTATATCGGCTGGGTGGCCGATATTGGGGTAATGCATGAAAATGTTAAACCACATGTTTAGCTATTTTATACGTTAGCAGTAACATTAATAAAGTTAAAAATGAAACAACAGCTCAGTTTGAAAACTACATCCTAACATCGGGCGCCTCAAAACGAGTTTTATCAATTACGGCCGATATAAAGGGAATTGGTGCGTAAAAACGGCCACCTTAGTATGGGTACAAACAACGTGAGGAAAGAAGAAAAAAAATTGAAGAGAATAAAGCGGAGAGAGAGACAAAAACTGGAAATGAGAATAAAAAATAAACCCGCCAAAGAAACAAAAGTAGTAAAGAAGAGTTGATTATAGGACAGAAATCGCGAAACTGACCTCATTGATTTAGCTTCGCAAGACAAGTTTGGAAAAGGAGAAAATTCTTTGTGCTGGCTCTGAAGAAAAGCTAATTAGTGATGTTGAAGAAGATGAAAACAAAAATATTGGATGCGACATATGCTCCAATGGTTCCACTTAAAGTATGTATACTTTAAGTGGAACCATTGGTCCATCGTGGGTGAATTGATGTGGCCTAAGAAGATTCTATTAGAAGGAAATGACATCAGAGTCTTAAAATTAAAATAAATTCTGTTATTATAAACTAAAGATCACAATGATTCAACGTTCCTAAAAAACAAATAATGAAAGGAACTCCAAAAAAAAATATTATACTTACATAAAAATAGTTACCAAATAAAGTGAATAGAAATTTTAATAGTGCATTTAAAAAAAAATGAATGTGATGATAATTAATAAAAGTGATTTGTACCTGAGCTGAGTTGAAATATAAAACGTTATAATTTTTTTTGTAGTTTATTCATCTTACTTCACTTTAGAAAAGGTAGGCCGATATTAGGGTCACAGACGGCGGATTTTAGGGTGTTATAGGCCGATATTAAGGGAAATCGCCATATTCGAAAAAAAAACATCTATATTATCAAAAATAACAAAGAATTGGCTGGCTAGAAAAATACGATTATGATGAATCAGAAAATCTTTTCGACAGTATTACTTGACCCCCATCACTTTCACACTAACCTAACCACGAATACACACACACTCACACACACACACATCCACATCACTCACAAACACCCCGGTCACATTTATCCACACTTTTCTTAGAACGCATTGAGTGTGACTCAATTTAACTTAATTTTTTAATTTGTAAAATTGCATATCCTTTTAATGTACATACTTGATACCACGTAGACATTTTTTTATTTTTTTATTACTTTTTAATTTTTATGTTTGTAAATACTTCTAATGCATGCCAAATCTTATAATGTACCTATTTTTTTAGTCTATCGTCTTTTTACATAATTCTCTGTTAATTGAGAGGTCTAGCTCTTGTGATACAGGAACTCCTAGTACAAGAGCCAGAGCTACACTGATGTTTGAGAAATAATTTGTCAATAAAGATTTATTATTATTTATTTAATTCATAATTTTGCGAATGTAGTAATGGAGTTTCAGTATCCCTTTACCCAAAAAGACACTGCAAGAAAGCAAAAGCCATTAATGTAAAAATTACAAGCAGTCAAAGTCCAAAAAAGTTGACATGGCCGATAATTGGTGCCACCACCCTACCCTATTTGAGCAAAAATATATTTTTATCAAATTTATGGTCGGTAGCAAGATTTTAAAAAACATATTGCGTCAAACCAAACGCAAGCAACATGGGTCGAAATGTTGAGGGAAAAAACAACCACCCATACAAATTGTGCGGTCATCTGATAGGTAGCTACTTTGATACTTATGGGAGTTACTTTATTTTTTTTTTCTCATACTTCGACTCATGTTCCTGGGAAAAGGTTGTTCAGTATGACCCGTAGAACAATTAAAATTCGGGTATACCTACCTACCCTTTATTTCATTCTCACAAAAATTGCTTCTGCGCATTCAAGGTCAGCGCTCATAACTCGTTGCACGAATTATATTCTAAAATTAACCGAAATAGGTTCAGCAAATAATTTGAAATACTTATAGGTATTTTTTTTACCTATAAATAAAAAAAAATGTTTTATTTTTGACCAGAGATCCCTATTTATAAACACACAGTAGGTATACACAAACAAATAAATATTTAGGTACTATATTTCAGACCATTTATACTAAACCTTAATGGATTAAACACTTAATAAAACTTTTACATGAATCACTCCTTCGTCAGTGGTAGGTACCTACCTGTGCCCACGCTCTGACTCTCTCTTTCGCACAGGCAGCGAGCAGAGCGGATCACGCGCACTCAAATATGAACTTAACGCTCTTAGTGATAAGGTCGACCACTTATAGTATTCCATAAAAAATCTTAAAAAAATTAAGATGCTGTTATTAAATTTGTTTAATTTTAACAATAAATGTTCATGTGATAATATTGTAACGTAATTAAACACTTTTCATTTAGTTATTTTTTTTGACTGAATGGATAACGCAGCAATTACTGTTATGTCACAATGCATTTAAAATATAACTTTAAATTTATGATTTATTTGACTAAAAGCACGCTAACAATGATTTTTCTTCATCAGCAGACGGTTATATATAATTACCTATAAGTAATGAATGAAAACATGGGAAACCGTGTTTTTTTAATATAAGTACGTTGCCTGCACTTTTTTTGATTAATTTGTGTACATGCTCTCACAGACCCTTCATTATAAGCTATTTTCAGTTTCTTTATCAAGTTATAATTTTCGCTGCGAAAAATGGCATTATTAGGTTTAATGTCCGTTTTCGCGCAATGCTCTTTCATGATTTGCTTAATTTTAATTTATTACGTAATTAAATAAACAGCTCTACAAAATATATAAAAAGAAAACAGTTATGAATTAGTGTAAGGTCCCACCTTAACTTCCCTGGCCTATTGTATGAAACTCCCAACTGCAACGCACACTAATCGGAATCGTAACGTTTTTGCCTCGTCTCGGGACAAGCTCACGAACCACGATGCGGTGCGTGGTCGACTTGCAGTCCCCGCGCTTACGGTTCTCCGTACCCTAGCATACGGCTCTCCGTGCCCTAGCTTACGGCTCTCCGTACCCTAGCTTACGGCTATCCGTACCCTAGCTTACGTTAACGTTCGGATTCAAAATGATTGAACTAGTGCCACTCAACCGTCAATCAGCGGTCGGCAAGCCGTAAGCGCGGCGTCGCCACGTCGCCTAGCTGCAGCCGAGTCGACTTACCGGAGCTTTTGATCCGCTTACGTTACGTGGACGTCTGGTTGACGCCAAGAGGAAAGGCGAGGCGGTGACGATCACTTTCCGAGTTGATAAGTGTGCTACGATATTTATTAATCTTTTACGAACATTCAAAACAGAAGAAGTTCGCACAAGTCTACAGGAAGAAACCGACTCAGCTAAGAACAAAAACAACACTTACAGTTTTGCAAAGAAAGGACTTGGTTTCAAGCAGATTGATTAAAGCCCGCTTTTCACCGGAGTGGACCCATTAATGACCCTTGCAAGAGAAAACTGCAAGAAAAAGACTCAGCGGGCAAAGAGTAAAAATTACTGCGCTCTTCCCATTCTTGTTTCATTTCTATTTTGCGGTGGGAATCGGACAACTAAACCTTTTCTTGGTGGAAACCGTGCTTTATAAGAACTAAAAGACATTTCTTTGGCCATTACCAATATACCTCCATCACATAAGGTCTATAAACCTGAGGGTAGCACCAGTGCCTCATACTTCGCTGAATCGGGAACAGCAGGTGGCTCGAATGCTCGACGCTGTAGTGGAGGAACCATGCAGAGTCACCGTATCAGGATGGTGGAGTAAGCCTAGCTCCTTCTCTGCTTTCTGTTCCAGTTCCACCCATCTGGAAAGATAGAATGTTGTAAGTATAGTTGGTACAACAACAACTTCATCTACCAAAAGAAAGGCCATCACGAACTCATCTGCATGGTCTTCATATTATGATTTCATTTATTTTCGTGTTTCCATATGCGACTTAGAAATTACTGACGTGTCATTTATCAACTACAGTACTTTCTCAAGTTATTATGCCTTGTGTCTGTGACTGTAGCTTTGATTTTTCTTTGAATTTTTTAACATTCAAAAGTGCCGTAATGGTCTAGTTTGAAATAAATGATTTGAGTTTGAGTTTATCATTGCTAAATAGGTATAGGCTTTACAGAATCTGAATCCTTTGTTCTGAAATCTGTTTATCTTGGCATCACCCAAAGGTTGACTGGTAGAGAATACCTATAGCATTAAGGCATCACCTACCTGTGTAGCTTATCCGCCGGAAATGGAAATGGGTTTTGTCGAAGAAGAGTCGACAAAAACAGAGATAAATGATAAAATGACAGATGAACTAAAGAAATCTGTCATTTTGTCGATTCTTTCTTTGATGAAACCGTTTCTATCTATACGGTGGTCATGTCGCAGTCATCTGGTTGAATCTGCTATTTGATTGAATGACTAGCGCGTTCATTGAATGACGACATTTAATTGAATGACTAAAGGACAACTCGTCAAGTTGTCATTCAACGTCTTGACTGAACGTCATTTAGCATAGTCGTTGAATGGGATATAGCATATAGCCGACATATAGGGACTTGGGTGACTCCCACGATCATACTACGCGCGGGATGGTCATCAGTAGACTTTGTAGTCTTTGTAGCCTAACCACACTACCTCTTAACTTAAGGCGCTTAGACGAGCTAAATTAGCAACTCAATTTGTGGTGGTTCAAACTTCGTTTGAAATGCTGTTAGAATAAAGTTCTAATCAGCTTGCACTACAAAGTGGTTGTTACGTCAGCCACTGCGGGCCAAATAGCGCGAAATGAGTGGTTTCGATCGATTTACAAAAAAACGATTGATTGGATTAAAAAACTGAAACAGTATCATGCTAATATATTGCTTGTAGAATTATTTGCCAAAAACACAGAATGATCGTATGCATATAAGTATGTTTTTTATTGTTTGAAAGATATTTTTAGAGATAAGTTCGTGATTTCTTTTTATCGAGCCAAATTAATTGTATTATGTTTTCAAAACAGTATCATGCTAGCATATATCCTGAAGAATATTATATATTTTCTGGTCTTGTTTATAGCAGTGAATCATATACTTTTAGTAATTATAAAACTCGCGTTTAGCTCATGTAATCGCCTTAAGCTACGCGGTCGCGACTCCTGACTCCAGAACTTACTTGATATTGTTGATATTTATTTGCTAATGACAACTAAATATCAACAATATCAAGTAAGTTGCAATAGCTTTAAAAGTCCAGTCTTACTACCATGGCAATATCCAATTTGACAAACTTGGCTAGGAACTAACCACATTAAACACACAATAAGAATGACAAAGAAAGTGTAAAACTAAGGATAAGCCTAACTAAGCCTAGTTAAACTGTTTCACAAATGCAAACAAGAGATAAGAAGCTACGTGTAGTTCCGTCATCGTCACCAAATTATCTTCACTCTACCCATGTATTGAACATTATTTAACCTTTTCGGCTTGTCTGTGTTACTCGTATATATGACCCAAATGCCCAAAAAAGCAATCTTAGTCAAATAAATTGTAAGCCTGTAATTCCCTAAGGTTCACGAAATCCATTAACCGTTAGCAAAATAGACACAATAGTTAAACAATCGCGTCAGACCGATTCGGTCGGGGTCCACAGATGGGCTAATAGTAAGACCCACATATCGCTAGTTATGTTTAAGTCCCTTATGATAAGGGGCGAGTCTATTGCCACCGACCGGTGGCAAACCATATAGCTATCAGCACGAAATAGCATTTTTCCATGCTTCTATCCTTTTCTGTCACTCAGAACAATAATTAGCTAGAACGAGAAATAGAGCGGCAGTATAGCACGCGACAGCATTGACGATGGGCTCGGCAGCACGCACTTTAAAGGTTAAATCACATCGAGACACTATGCTGCGCGCACATTTTCATAGAGCGGCTCAAAATATAACTTTATTTACTACACGAAAAGATACACATTTCCTTGCGATGCGTCTCGAGGCAGCACGCGGCTTAGCGCGAATCACTAGCCTCTTCCAACAGCGTCGCGCCTTGGTGTGAACTGACCCTTAGACGTACGTCACTTGCTAACAAAAAATAAAACCGACTTCAAAAAAAAACAAAAAAGTGAAAAATAACTTTAGCTTCTGAAGTCGGTGACCTTTGTTTGATTGCTTTTGTTTTTTTTGTCACCGACTTCAGAAGCTAAAGTTATTTTTCACTTTTTTGTTTTTTTTTTGAAGTCGGTTTTATTTTTTGCAAAAAAGTTTTTATTTTTCACTTTTTTGTGGTTCACATGTGCTTGATACATGAAAAGTGCATACCGTTACAATTACAACAAGCCCAAACACGACTATGGTACATTGTCTCATTATGGAGTTCCGTGACTCTTGGCTTCATCATCAGATCTGATGGTAGAATGGGTCTTATCAAACGCAAATGCTTCACTTGTTGTAAAAATTACCAAAATTGCAACACGTTTTCATATAAAATTTGAAGAGTTCCCTCGATTTCGCCGAGATTCCATCATCAGATCCCGACTAAGTGGCTATGGGACCATTTGGAAAGAATACCCTTTCCAACAAAAAAATAATTTTCCAAATCGGTTGGCAAGCGACGGAGTTATGCCCGAACAAACATAAAAAAAAAAAAAAAAAATAGAAACATCCGAATTGAGAACCTCCTCCTTTTTTAGAAGTCGGTTAAAAACAAGTATAAGTTGGCCTCGCATTCTATTGAAACTCAGCACAACGCTAGGTCAGCTCAAGGTCACACTGTTCAGTTGAAACAGGTCAACAAAAAGTTTGTATCTCACCTCAACACAGCCATAGAGAATGCTTCGACGACATTATTGTCGTTCTTCGCTGACGTCTCGATGTACGTCGCGATCTTGTTCTCTTCGCACCACTGCTTCAGCTGGTCGTAGGACACCTCTCTGTCTTTTGAAGATACGTCTGACTGAAATAAACAAGGAATATGAAGTGTTTTAAGG
Organism: Xestia c-nigrum; assembly: GCA_916618015.1. NCBI lineage: Eukaryota > Metazoa > Arthropoda > Insecta > Lepidoptera > Noctuidae > Xestia > Xestia c-nigrum. The sequence goes on from OU745246.1 coordinate 22,771,859, forward strand.
TTAGGTTATATTAATCGGTATTTCTCAGGAATGGTACATTATCTTTTCATGAGAGTGGTACCACTGGGCAAGAGGGACCCCTCCTTCCCTCCACACCGCGTGAGTTGACTACCATCGCATGCATTTCACGAAAAATAATGCGTTTTATTGTAAGCAGTATGTTCGTTTGACATTATTTCGAGAGTTTACAATATCGCTAGAGAGATTACAATTACAATATAACGTGTTTGACAATATTTTACGGTGAAATATACTTCCCTTCCCTTCCCGTAACTGAAGGGTACGGAACCTCCCTACGGGAAACTCCCTTCGGCTACGGACCCCTAAAACGACCGCATTCAAATTATTTCAAATCGGCACACACCCGTTTAAGATTTACGATTACGATCTTTATCGATCTCGCTATGGTGCCAAAAACAGACACACACATACCGGTCAAACTTATAAGACCCGTCTTTTTGCATCGTGGGTTAAAAAATCAAACGGACTCGAAAGCTCTTCCCTGATCCATTTAAACAAAATGAAGAAAGGGAACCTTCATAAAGAAGAGTGAAAAACTATTTTAAAATCTTTCTCACTCAGACTCTAATGAAGTAATGACAATAATGTTCAAATTCAATTGACTGACGCGTCATCGTGAGATGCAACAATTGGCCTCAATTAATTTATTCGTTTTGTAGTCTAATCACATTCTATTTAATGGCATCGCCTAATCTACGCGACATAACATCTAGGCTTGCGTAACACGACGCGACGTCTACATTATCTATGACATGATTATATAATATGATGTCTTTTAATGCTTAGCTTCATATTTGAGGCGGGTGTCTTTTCTACAAATGGAGACAGTTCGATTTTTGAGCTTGAGGAAATGGGTTCAGTTCCCAGATCAGGCAGTGACATTGCGAGACGGAATGGGAAGCCGTCACCTCCTTCTGCGAAGCAGTCGTGCTAGCCAAGGAGGTGGCGGAACGCGAGGGAGAGAACTTCTCGCCCCAGCCGCCGCGGGAGACGCACCGTAGACGCGGCTCTGTTGACGGTGGCTAGCTCGCCGTCCGTCCGTCTTATGATGATAGGCCGTATCGACGGCGCGTTCGTGTTCCACGCGCGCCTCAAAAAGATGACAGCACAATGAAGGGGCAAGGGTCGAACGAAGCCTGCCGGGATTGCGGGACTGTTCGAAAGAGATACCGTGGCCCCGGAACATAAAGGGCGACGAAGGAACATGGATGGGATTTAGTCAAAGTCTGACACTCCCTCCCGCTCCGCCCAGAGTGGAAGAAGTCATTTGATGATTTCCCAACCGAAAAAAAAAATCAGATATTTCTCAGTACCTGGATTTGTGCCCAGGCAATAGGCTCGCCCAATAACATTGAACTTAAATATAACTGACGAAATGCGAATGTTCTATTAAGTACGCCTCTGTTCCCTTCGGTGATGTTATGGACAGTTTTTGATTATCTAGTAACTAGATAATCAAACATATTTAACCGTCCCGTCCCGACCCAACTGTAGATACTTAAATAACAGCTGTGGTAGTCGTAGAAAGCTTGAGTCAGATGGTCTAACTTGAATTGAACAAGGCATGTTCAACTCTAGTTCTTAGATTAGTTAGAACCAATCTGACGCGCGCGGGCTTTCTAATTGAGTTGAAGAAGGCGTGTTCCACTCCTGCTGGGGTGGAGAAGAATAAATACAATAGGGATGACGACCGATTTAAATAAATATAATTCTGTTTAGTCCGTCAGTTAGATTATCAAAAGTTATTGGATAAGTACTTACGTGTTTTTTGTTTTATCAAACTAATAAAAATTGACGAAGTTAAAACGCGTCTGTCGAGAATATCACGCCGCGCGGACGCCGCCGGGCGACCGCGGGCGGGGAGCTGAGGCCGCGGAGGGGGCACTCGATAACGTAGTTCTCTATATAATCTGTGCACTCGATCTGCGAGCGCGCACCGGCCGGCCCGGCACTGCATCATCGTCCACCGAGCGACTTATTACTTCTTTTTTTCTCGCCTATTTCAAGTTAAATTACCGTTTGTTTTCCTTTGTAAATTCTTATTAATATTATACAGTCCACTATACATCAAGATACCGCGTTTTAGTCCTCTCAACACCCTGAGGATATCACCCATTCCTCTTTATGGTCCTTCGACGTGTTATTGACCAGTTACTGGGAGTGACAAGCGGTTTTTCAAAATTTTGAAAACGGCCGTTAGAAAATTGGACTTCAAGATCAAGACGACTTCTCGCCCTTCGTGTGAATCTGGTTCCAGTCTTCGGTCATCATCTTCAGCGCCTTGGGAAGAGGCGTATTTGGTGGAGCAAGCAGTTCTTCAGCGGTCATCGTAGCTGGGTCATCGCAGCGTAGCAGCCCAAGCAGAGCCCAAGAACTTCGCAATCCATTTGAAGCAAGAAAACGTTTGGTTTGGACGAGCAGTCAACGGACTTCGTGAGATCTTTCCATATTCTTACTAACATTTGTACATACTTACTAACTAACTTTCATTCCACTAGAGTATTAGTTAGTGCATTAGACCAGTAAATCATACATTAGTAGTACCTTTTCGTCTTAGTGAGTATTACCCATTGCATACTATCAGTTAATATCTTGTTTAACTTGTATAATTCATCATACACTTTCAGTCCGTGTTGTTTATTTCATTGTAGTTTGGTGTCATATTTCAAACCATTCAAGTACATTTTGTCCCATATAAGTAGATTATCACCCATTAATAACCAGTAATTAGTGCTTATTAATCTAGTTTATAATTAGATTGTAAGATAGTGCCATAAGTTCACCTTCACCGTTTTTTTTCTCTTCACAGTTTGACAGTTAGAATTCAAACAATTTTTTTTCCAACCGCCTACTGGTTTTGAATAGCAACGCTTTCTTCAATCAGCTGTTTGCTCTTTGTTGTTATACAGGCGCATTATATCGCATATTTCAGTGCTTTTAGCATATATTCTTTATTTCTTTTCAATTTTCGAGCTTTTCTTGCCCACTTGCTATCCTTTAGCGCTAACAGCTACCTACGTATTTAGCCATGGCAGAAGAAATGAAGATTAAAGAGCTTACAAAAAAACGTGCCTCAGTAAAATCGCAGCTTACTCAATTCACAACGTTCATAACTACCACTAAGTCTTGCGAACAGCTTAGCGAGGAACAACTTGTCGAGTTAGAGATAAGAATTGAGAAAATAGTTTCCTTATATGTCACCTATGATCAGTTTCAGAGTCAATTGGAGTACCTGTCTGCACAACCCGACGAGCAATATTCTGAACGTGAGAAATTCGAGGGCAACTACTACAGGCAACTTGCATCTGCTCGCGCTCTTCTGTCACAGCATCGCGCTCAACTGGCATCTAAGGTAAGCTCCAATGAGCAACTTTCGATGGTTACTAGACATAATAATGTTAGACTTCCTAAAATAAATTTACCTCACTTTAGCGGCGGCTATAAGGATTGGTTGGAGTTTAAAGATATTTACATGTCATTGATTCATGAAGAGAAAAGTATAGATAACATAAACAAATTCCACTACTTACGCTCGTCTCTTAATGGCAGCGCAGCACTCGTTATTAAAAGTTTAGATTTCAGAGGGGACAACTACGACAATGCATGGCAATTGTTGTGTGAAAGGTACGATAATAAGCAATTATTAATAAATAATCATCTTCAAGCCTTATTTAATGTGGAACCTCTTCAAAATGAAAGTAGTCAGGGTTTACGTCAGATTGTTGATGTAACCAACAAAAACCTGCGGTCACTGGCAACGCTAGGGCGGTTCGTACAGCATTGGGGTGACATGGTCATACATTTAATGGCATCAAAATTGGACCCGATTTCTAGTAGACAGTGGGAAGAGTATAGGAACACTCTGACTGAGTATCCATCCTTAGATATGTTCACAAAATTTATATCTAACCGCTGCAATCTTTTAGAAACGCTTGAGGAGGCTCAGAGTTTAAAATCGAAGCCAGAGTCATCGCACAGTAAGCCAAAAAGTTTTTCTGTCACAACAAGTAAGGGAAAATTTAATATTTCATGTCCCCTGTGTAAACAAAGTCACTACATATTTAGTTGTGATCAATTTAAGGCACTCACAGTCGCTGCACGCCTATCAAAGGTGAAAGACTCCAATCTTTGTTTGAATTGTTTACGACCAGGTCATTTGGAGGCTACTTGTCCACTTGGTCACTGCAAGTATTGCAAAAAAAGGCATAATACAATGTTGCATTCTCATGATAATGATCCTAGCTCCAGTAGGGAACATGTAACGTTAACTGGTAGTAATCATGAATTTTCATCTCGTCATGTATTGCTTTCCACAGCTTTGGTCAGAGTCACGGACCATTCCGGGATGCCGCATAGCGCCAGAGTCTTACTTGACAATGGAAGCACGGCGAATTTTGTTACCAAGGACCTTTGTGGTAAGCTACATTTGCCCATTCGTAGTGTAAGCTCACACGTTGCAGGCATAAACAGTCAGGTGTCTACCATTACACAGTCTTCTATAATACATTTACAATCGTGTGATGGGTCATATCACATTGACATTGATTGTTTTGTCTTGCCCAATATAACTACTCATATACCTCATACATACGTAGACTTAACTGACTTGCAACTACCAGCAGGTGTAAGTCTGGCTGATCCATCTTTCAATGTCCCTTCTTCCATCGACATACTTGTTGGAGCCGACATCTTTTGGGGTGTGATTGGTCGCAATCGTATACAGCTAGGTAGGCACATGCCGACGCTCTTCGAAACTAAGCTCGGATGGCTCATATCAGGCACTATGCCTCAACCTAACATAGCTCATTCATCAGTGTGCATGTTCGTGCATGACAAACACACTACACACGTACAGGAGTCCATGGATCTGACAAGATTCTGGGAACTTGACTCAATCCCACCTAAGTTCAATTTCACAGCCGAAGAGCGAGCCTGTGAAGAGAACTACATGAAAACTACTAGGCGTGATGCAGATGGTCGTTTTATAGTCACCATACCATTAAAGCAACCTCTTGAAGCATTAGGTAACTCGTTTGAGATGGCTAAACGTCGCTTTCTGTCGTTAGAGCGTAGACTTGAGAGAGATCCAATACTTAAGCATCGCTACGTAGAATTCCTGCAGGAGTATGAAGCATTAGGTCACATGAGCGAAGTAACTCAGCCTTCTTCATCTCACGCATATTACCTTCCACATCATGGTGTTTTCAGAGAGTCCAGTACGACGACCAAGCTTCGAGTTGTCTTCGACGCATCAGCCGTCACAACTTCTGGTAAGTCGTTCAACGACATTCAAGGCATAGGGCCCACAGTCCAGGATGACTTAATATCCATACTGTTGAGGTTTCGGCAGCATAAATACGTCATATCATCAGATATCGAGAAGTTCTTTCGTCAAATCTTAGTTGAAGAATCGCAGCGACATCTACAGCAGATATTGTGGCGCTCTGATCCATCATTACCACTGAAAACCTATACATTAAACACCGTTACTTACGGAACAGCATCAGCTCCGTTCATTAGTACACGATGTCTGTCTCAGCTGGCAAAGGAGGCAATCAACACACACACACAACAGTCAATACAACACGATTTTTACGTTGACGATTATCTGTCTGGAAGTGACTCTATAGAGAGCACTATTGCGCTTTGTAGAGATGTCACGAGCATACTTATGACTGCACAACTCAATCTTCGCAAGTGGCAGTCTAATAATACACAAATACTTCAGGCAGTCACTACTAACACACTTGACTCATCCACTCACACCACATCAACACACACAGACACACCTAACACAGTCAGCTTGAGCATTGACGAACCAAGCAAAACCCTCGGTCTTAATTGGCGTTGTCAAACAGACTGTCTTACATTTTCCATTCACATACCTAAACATACAGATACTATTATCACAAAACGACACATACTTTCCACAATAGCGCAAGTATTCGATCCTCTAGGTCTTGTCTGTCCGTGTATCATCGAGGTCAAGGTCATTATGCAGAGATTATGGATAGACAAGTGTGCATGGGACGACGAGGTTAATGTGGATATTAAAAAGTTATGGCTGAAATTCACACAGACTTTACCACAGCTTAATCTTCTCACCATACCACGCTGGGTGGTATGTGATAGCCCATTATCCGTGGAATTCCACATTTTTACAGATGCATCGGAAAAGGCATACGGAGCTTGCATCTACATACGTTCCGTAGCTAGTAGCGGCACCGTTCATACTCACCTGCTCACGTCCAAAAGTAAGGTTGCACCGATAAAGTCGACCACAATCCCAAGGCTAGAGCTTTGTGGAGCCTTATTAGGGACAAGGTTGTGTGCAAAAGTACTAGAGTCGTTAACACTAAAACCAGACAAATGCATATTCTGGTGTGATTCGATGATCGTCTTAGGTTGGCTGTCTGCTTCACCTGCAACGCTCAAGCCGTTCGTCAGGAATCGAGTTTCGGAGATACGGGAAGGCTTTGGTGCTTATACCTGGCGCTACGTGCCGTCCAAGGACAACCCTGCAGATCTTGTATCCCGTGGTCTAAGCGCTGATCTCATAGGTCAATCTACCATGTGGTGGTCAGGGCCTTCATTCTTACTTACAGACCCATCTCTTTGGCCTTCAATGCCTAACACAGATGTAAACACAATTCTACCAGAACTGTTAAAATCACAATCCATTACCATTAATAATCAATCATTACCTATTACTTATCCTAATATACACGATAATTTATTTCAAACGTTAATCAATAATTCATCTAATTACTCACATTTACAACGCCTATTAGCATATGTATTTAGATTCATTAATCGTGCTAAAGGAGTACATACTCATAGTCTTACTCTTACTAATTCAGAGTTGTCCTACAGCGCTGATTTCATAATTAAAACAGTACAAAGAGAAATGTTTCCTGAAGAGTACGAACTACTTTCATCAGGTCAACCATTACCAAATAAAAATCGCCTTAAGAAATTATCACCCTTTATCGAGTCTGGTATTATACGAGTCGGAGGCAGATTAGATAATTCTTGCTACGATTATAATGTCAGGCACCCAATCATTATCTGCAGCAAACATAACTTAACTAAGCTTATTTTTAGTACCTTTCACTTACGCCTATTCCATGCTGGTCCACAGTTACTCTTAGCCACAATAAGACATGAGTATTGGCCTTTGGGTGGTAGAAATCTTGCCAAATCAACCGTTCATAAGTGCGTAAAGTGCCAGAGATTCAGCGGTAGAACTGTTCAACCCATCATGGGTAATTTGCCTAAGGAACGAGTTGAACTAGAGTTTCCCTTCCTAGAGACTGGCACAGACTATGCCGGACCCATCCTCCTAGCTGACCGCAAAGGTAGAGGATGTAGATTAGTAAAAGCATACATATGTGTTTTTGTTTGTCTAGCCACCAGGGCGGTTCATCTGGAGCTTGTCTCAGACCTAACGAAACATGCTTTTATTGCAGCACTGAATAGGTTTATTGCTCGTCGTGGTAAACCAAAGACCATCTACTCAGACAATGGTACAACCTTTATTGGCACTTGTAACGAAATAGCTGGCATATTACAACAGGACTTTTCTTCAGAAATGGCAGATACAGGTATTCACTTCCACTTTATTCCGGCATACACGCCACACTTCGGTGGCTTATGGGAATCTGCCGTGAAATCGGTAAAACATCACCTGAGGCGTATATTAGGCCTCGCACATCTCACTTACGAAGAGATGTCTACGTGTCTGATTCAGGTTGAGGCAATTCTAAACTCTCGTCCTCTCACTCCTCTTTCCACTGATCCATCAGACCTATACCCCTTAACTCCTGCCCATTTCCTTATTGGGAGATCTCTTACATCCCTGCCGCATCCGCAAGTCATCAACCAGAACATCTCCAGCCTGAAACGTTTCCAGCGTATTGAGCACCTGAAGCAACAGTTCTGGAATAGATTCTCTAACGAGTAAATCTTTTACCTCCAACAGAGAACCAAGTGGACGGACTCCGATGGGGTGCTTGAAGAGGGAGCCATGGTGGTGCTCAAAGAGCAACAATCATCACCACTGATGTGGCCACTCGGTCGTATCGTACGTCTCATTCCTGGGAGGGACGGAATAAGCAGAGTCGCGGACGTAAGAACGAAGAGGGGAATAGTCCGACGTGCTTACAACACCATCTGTCCTCTTCCAGTCTAACCTTTGAAGACAAGTCTTCAACGCCGGGAGCATGTCGAGAATATCACGCCGCGCGGACGCCGCCGGGCGACCGCGGGCGGGGAGCTGAGGCCGCGGAGGGGGCACTCGATAACGTAGTTCTCTATATAATCTGTGCACTCGATCTGCGAGCGCGCACCGGCCGGCCCGGCACTGCATCATCGTCCACCGAGCGACTTATTACTTCTTTTTTTCTCGCCTATTTCAAGTTAAATTACCGTTTGTTTTCCTTTGTAAATTCTTATTAATATTATACAGTCCACTATACATCAAGATACCGCGTTTTAGTCCTCTCAACACCCTGAGGATATCACCCATTCCTCTTTACGTCAAGGATCATGAGTGGGGGCTTATGACATCACTTTGTGGTAAAAAGTGTACCGAACTGTGATGTCACACGAGTTTTCGACGCACTGTATCGTCTTCGTTTTTTGTTTACGTGAGAAAAGAAAAAAATGTGTTCAATATTTTTTGGAAATCTTTTTGACGGACTTATAAGATTTTTTTTTGATCTACCCTATTTTATACCCGCACCCCAGCTAGCAGTGATGAGGAGAAGCACCATGTGGTTTAAGTCAGTAGGAGTCTGACCGAACCCCCTGTCTTACAGAGAATTTCCAGACAAAAAAAAGAACTCAAGTTCTTAGATTAGTTAGACCATCTGACTCAGGTTTTTCACGAATCTGACTGCGGGCAACGGCGCTTAAATGGTGGTGGAATTTCACTTCAAAATTACGAGGAAAAAGCTAGTAAGACTAGTCTCTCTAGACTAGTGCAAAAGCTAGACGGGGGCACAAATTATCAATCAATTTAGCATTTTTTTTTTGAGAATTTGTAGAGCCTGTAATTGGGTAGGTAGCCACCACGGAGCCTATTTCCAACACATTCCGATTGCGACGTAACCCAAACCTAATCGTAAACCAATTATTTCTAACGATACGATCTTCCCATCGTCTTTCAACATTAACATGAATAAGGTATGAGTCAAGCCTGTAGGGGAATTAAGCAATAGTGACGTCACGTAAGTATAACCAGTCAAGGTTGTATCATAACCAGTTCAGCAGTTACGCAGGTACGTTGCGGTTTTCCCCGAACCAACACCAACGTCTTTGGGAGGTCCCGAAGTGGAGCAAAGAAAAAAAGCAATAGAAAGTAACATAAAATGATCAATGCTAAAAATTGAGGCTGAGATCTATAAACGTTACTTAGACATACTTTGGCTAAGCGATTCTGTCATTAACGCAAAACTCACTGATCATAATGCCTAGCGTTTTCCCAAATGGCCAAATATGTTGGGATCGGATTCCTGTCTAACTGGATTCAACTCATCATCTGCCTAGCCTTTTCCCAACTACGTTGGGGTCGGCTTCCAGTCTAACCGGATGCAGCTAAATACCAGTATTTTACATGGAGTGACTGCCTATCTGACCTCCACAACCCAATCAATACTGGGTAATACGATACCCCTTGGTAAGACTGGTTGTCGGACTATTTGGGCCACTGCCTACCTGTAACGACTGCCAAAGATGGACAAATGACAGCCGGGACCAACGGCTTAACGTGCTTTCCGAGGCACTGAGGAGACTCGGTAAGTAATGGGTGGTCACCCATCCACTGTTCCACCTAGGCAAGCGTCCCGAGAGACTGTTATTATAAATCCACGAGCGCTAATCCCACAACTGACAAACTAAACACGAAACAGAAACATGTCCATGTTTAAGCACGTCACAAACAAGTGCTAATCTCGTTTATAGATCTCGCTCTAAGTTTTGAAATAGAAATCTTAGACATGTTTTTCTCTTTGTATTTAAATTATTGTGACGCATGACTACTTATGACGTTGTATAATGGTAATTTTTAGAAATTATACTCTGTCCAATTATTACGGATTTCACCAATAAAAAAAACGTACCAACAAGCATGCTTTGCAATAACAATGAAAGTACTTAGTATCAAATTGAGGTTTATTCCCTATGACTCATTAATACCTACAATTAATTAATATTTGCTGATTGTTGTAACACTGCCTCAGAATAATCAATTTAGTTATTGCGGTTTCCCGTTAATTGTATAACAATAAATTGGACGAGAAAAACAAATACAAAACTCATATCCTTTTGCAATAACTAACGGTGGCTTTACAATGAATGTTTCTATGTTACCTAATGCATTATTTTATAACGTTTGAGCAGCATTTTTTTCTGGTGTTAAGTTTTTTATCCAAGTACGTATATGTTTGTGTCAGATTTAAAATGGCAATGACCTGGAATGACTCCACCTAACTTCTCAGAAGAAGAAAAAGATACCAATTGTGCTTGTTGCAAACATCATCTGCCTAGCCTTTTCCTAACTTTGAGAATTGGGGTTGGCTTCTAATCTAACCAGATGCAGCTGAATAGTGAATACCACAGTATTTTACATGAAGCGACCGCCTATATGACCCCCACAACCCAGTCAGTACTGGGTAATACGATACCTCTTGGTAAGACAAGTCGTCTGACTTTTTGGGCCTCTGGCTACCTGTAACGACTGTCAAAGATCTAATTGATAGCCGGGACCAACAGCTTAACGTGCTTTCCGAAACGCAGAGGAAACTCGGTATGTAAAAGTGGTCGGCGAGTCCACTGCTGCACATAGGCCGTGGCCCCAAGTGTCACGACCATCACACATTGACCGGTCCCGTGCGAGTCACAACAGCTTCCATAAACCTTACGTCAACAGCAATTAAGGTCACTTTCGTACATAGGCACAATACACATAGGTATAACAATGAAAGGACAGCATGCTGAACAAAATGTTCAACTCTGCTATAGTTACAGGTGTGTAGGTACTTTTTGTTTCGTGTTAAAATCCTCGCTAATACAAAGCACACACCCCTATTTGAGGGGTGGTTGATGTTCATTCGTACGCACCAAATCACGCAACCGTTTGTACTACTTTAGTTTTAATGAACCTCAGTAGGTAAATGACCCCTTCAAAGTACCTTATGTATAGTAGACTAGCACTTCGCTCGCGACTTCGTCCGCAAAAACTATGATAACTCGTCTAGGATGACTGATTCTATATTTTTCACGAATGACGTAATCAGTTAAAGAAAATAATCGGATTATCAGTTCTGGAGAGTTCTACATGCAAACTAACAAATTTACAAACAAACCTCTATAAAATAAAACACGTCAAACACTTTAGATTGTAATCTCTCTAGCGAGGTTGTAAACTCTCGAAATATTGTCAACTGAACATACGGAAGTATCTCTGCCCCCATAATCGGGACTTGGGGCACCCCCACATTGGGTTAGTTAGGTTCCTTTAAACTAGGGATGCCTCGATACACCTTTTTGCCGATACGATACCGATACCGATACTCTTATAAAAATACCGGCGATACCGATACCGATACGCTTATTGAATTCACAAAGGAAGTTAGAATAAATAAAACACAATTAATTAATAGTTTTAGTAATCAAAATTAATTAAATGATTAAATTTATTTATTTTTATTTAAAAAACAAAGTATTCTTAAGTTTTGCGGACAAAGGCGATTTCGCAAGTCTGTTTGAATAAGACCTGCTGCGGTGGAAAATAGTCTCTCAGATGCGACAGAACTCATTTGGAAACTAAAGTAATTCTGCGCCTTTTTTTTCAAGTTTGAGTTTAAGACGTAATTTTTAAAGCGCGAAATTTGAAAAGTATCGTTGAACCTGCCATAAAATATCGCCGATACCGATATATCGGCAAACGCGAAGTATCGCCGATATATCGGTATCGGTATCGGATGCATCCCTACTTTAAACCCTGCACTGGGAAATAGAGAGTTTACAACACTGTTTTAGGCTTTCACGGTTTAATAAATAATCACGGAAGATATCCCGTAAGTGACAATATAAGTTTAGAGAGTTTACAATCTCTCTAGTTATTTTACAATCTAAAGTTTTTGACAATTTTACGGTTACATAAACATAGGGATGTGGACAAGGTAAAAGAATATGTAAAGATCGTAGCAGATGGCGATCTAATAGTTTCTGCCTAACCCCATAAGACAAGGCGTGAATTAATAGTTTAATATCAACCCGTGTTAGATTTTTGAAAGAGCGGAGCCTTCTTATACAGGCATTGTTTGCCTAAATGGGGGCTCCAATCACATAATATCATCATCTGCCTAGCCTTTTTCTCAAATAAAGACTTCCAGTCTAACCGGATGCACCTGAATACCAGTATTTTACATGAAGCGACTGCCTATCTGACCTCCTCAACCCAGTTAATACTGGGAAATACGATACCACTTGATAAGACTGGTTGTCAGAATTTTTGGACCACTGACTACCTGTAACGACTTACAAGCCCGCCACACACGCCCAAACCACTGTAACTCCTGAAAGCCAGAATCAACAGTGGCGGCCACCAGAAATGCGCCAAGACAATGAAGCTCGACGAAGTCCCAGAGAATGAATTTAACTGTCTTGGATCCCGCAAGGAAATTAATCAGAAAGTATAGCAGAGGAGTAGGAAAAAACTGTAATTTCCACTTCCCTCCATATCAGCAGGAGACAGAACGAAACAAGGCCAATAGGCACAAAGGGACGTTTACAACTGGGATAGGCCCAGTTGCCGAGCACCACGGATAAATATTGACGTTAATGGGTCCTAAGTTGAGAGCTGTTATATTTGATTCCAATAATAGGTATGACTTAGGTATACCTGTAACGACTGTCAAAGATGGACCTCAACTTACTTAAGCTTTTTTTTTTTTAGGATGGGAAATCATCAAATGACTTCTCCCGCTCTGGGCGGAGCGGGAGGGAGTGTCAGACTCTTACTGACGAAAACTCATCCATGTTCCTTCCTCGCCCTTTATGTTCCGGGGCCGCGGTATCTCTTTCGAACAGGCCCGCAACCCCGGCAGAACTTACTTAAGCTTAACTTACTTTCCGAGGCACGAAGGAAACTCGGTAAGTATGTTAACCCTGGTCACCCATATATTTATTTATTTATTTGAATAAGTACAGCCACATCACATACATTTTACAAAGAAATTCACAATTTATAATAAAGCGGTCTGATGCACATACAGACCAACCTAGGCAAGCACGGCTTAACCTATCAACCGACCCGAGCGGCTGTTATTATTTAGCCGACGAGCTCCTCTCCTCCAAACACATATATTATGTAATGTAATATCGAATTGGCACAATAAACTATTTTTTATTTGTATTGTAAGTTTATGATGTATGTAAACTACATGTTTGAAGTAGATTGAAGTTACCATAAAACAAACGTAGGTATAATTAACCTTTGATTTGTTGTTAGCATCGGATTTTGCGCCCATGACATTTCGATCGGTGCACAAACGCAAACCGCAGTATTATTGGAATTTGGGCCATTGTCAGTATATCGCTAATTAAATATTACAATTGCGCCTCCATGTGTCAACCAAACCAAGCATTGCTTTGTATATTAAGTATACGCGCAACGTTATAAGTTGGTATTATTAATTCAGTAGTATGATTCTAGACCTCCTAGCGTAAAATCGTTTTTCAGAATTAGTGGGATTTCGATTTAATCTGAGTACTAATCAATTTTTTTAGGATATCGAGGGCCGAAAGGATCAGTCGATGGACTGTGAAAGGGAAAAGGAAGTGTCTAGTAGTCTAGTAGAGGAGTATGGAAGAAGAAGAAATGATACACCGACCCAAGACGAATTGGGCTAAGGGCAAGGAAACCATGATTAATGGCCCACAATTGAACAAATTACAGTCTAAAGATAAGCCTTTGCAACTAGCGAATAATCAGTATAGAGACGTACCTTATTCCCAACAACCATAAAGGGATATCTATCGATACCATTCTTGACGCCAGCGTAATGCAAGAACTCGTTGAGCCACATCTTGATGTTGTTGAAGGAGCTGCGGTCGTCGATGGCGTACGCTAAGATGCATATGTCGGAACCTCTGTAGAAGGGAGTCCGGAGCGACTTGAAGCGCTCCTGACCCGCTGTGTCCCATACCTGGAACAAAGATAATTAAGATTATCTTTGGTCGAGCCCGGTTTCCACCAAAGAGGAGGCAAACGGAGATAAATAAATAAATATCACTGGACTCACACAACAGCGCCATCTAGGGCCACACTAAACAACGCGGCTTGTGTCGTGGACACCAGATAGTTGATATGCTATCTAGATACTTTTTTGTTTGTAAATACATACTTATATATAAACATCCATGACTCGGAAACAAATGTCCATACTCATCACACAAATATTTGCTCCTACCGGGATTCGAAAAATTATTAAGATTATCCTTGGTGGTGACAACCGGGCTCGACGGTTGTCACCAACGAGGAGACAGACGGAGATGTGCAAGATTTACCAATTACGAAGATAGACCGTTAATTAATTAACAGACGAAAGACGCCATGTGGGTTTAAACGGTTAGGTGTTAGGGGGGTTTTTTTCTCCTCTACACTCGTCCGCCCGCGTAGCAGGAACACCGTAGAAAGAATCGGAAATTACAGATAAACAAAAGAAATCTGAATTTTGTTCGATTCTTCGTCGACAAAACCCGTGGCAGTTTCCACGGCAGTCAAACTACGCGGGCTGAGCTTCGTTGAAAACCCTGCCTTATTATCTATAAGTAGGTTGATTTGAGACTACCCTTTCTCTTTGGTCTTATAAGTCGCTACTCGCAAGGGCACGCGACCTTAGGCTGACAGCTTTAATAGGCTTTTCATCACCAATACATTTTTGTGATGTTACAGTGTTTTTTATTGGGAATACATAGTATATCGCTTATCCCCCGGGGAGTCTTGTTGTCGGCTGCTTAACCGGACCTCCAGCCAGGGCAGAAACACTTAAAAACTAAGCAACTATACGCCAAGGGCACTCCCTGTAGGATTTGTAGCGTATACTTGGCCTCGGCTTGGGCGTCGCTTGGGGAGGACATAGGAAGGGACAGGCTGAATCGGATAGTTGCAATAGACTCGCCCTTGATATAAAATCATAAGACTTGAATATAATTGGCGATTGGTGATGTGTAGACATTAGACATCATTCCTCAAACTATGGCACACAAGCATGATGTAATATTATGGCATCTGAAAAAATCATGTCTGTATTTATAGTGCATTTGGCCGTACATAATTACCTTAAAGCTATGAGTAATATATCAATCATATTCAAAATTGGAAAGTAAACTTTAACCAGCGTGTTCAATTATTTCATATCTTAGTTTATTTTTGCATACCAATATGGTTACTCGTGTATGTTTGTTCTCATGCAATAATGGACAAACATATGGAGATATTTTGCAAAGAGAATCATTATGTTACACACTAGCAGTATTTCTACACTGGTCAGCAAATAAACCGAGCCACCCATCATCTCAGCCGAAAGACGTCCACTGCTGGACATAGGCCTCCCCCAAGTGTCGCCACATTGACCGGTCCCTTGCTACTCGCATCCACCGGATTCCCGCAACCTTCACCAGGTCATCGGTCCACCTAGTGGGAGGTCTTCCAACGCATCGTCTTCCGGTGCGCGGTCGCCACTCCAGAACTTTTCGGCCCCATCGGCCATCCGTTCTGCGAGCAATGTGCCCTGCCCACTGCCACTTAAGTTTAGCAATTCTTCGGGCTACGTCGGTGACCTTGGTTCTCTTGCGGATGTCTTCATTTCTGATTCGATCACGCAAGGAAACTCCGAGCATAGCCCTCTCCATTGCCCTATGGGCTTGTGTGACTTTGAGCCTGACTTTGTGTGTGACTTTGAGCCTTTTGATACGGCCCATTGTGAGCGACCACGTTTCGGTCCCGTATGTAATCACTGGCAACACACACTGGTCATAGACTTTCGTCTTGAGACACTGCGGTAAGTTGGACGAGAAGATACCGCGCAGCTTCTCGAACGCTGCCCAGGCGAGTCGGATTCGACGATTGACCTCTTTCTCGAAGTTAGATCTACCTAACTGGACCGTTTGTCCTAGGTATACATAATCGTTTACAATTTCGAGTGTAGAGACTCCGATCTTGATAGGAATGGGTGTGACATGGGCATTCAACATGACCTTCGTCTTGTCCATGTTCATTTTTAGACCCACTCTTTTGGAGGCTCTACTGAGGTCATCGAGCATTGTACTGAGGTCCTCCATGGTCTCAGCCATGACCACAATATCGTCGGCAAACCGAAGGTGAGTGATGTACTCGCCATTGACGTTGATGCCTAGACCTCTCCAGTCCAGAACCTTGAAGACATCCTCCAAAGCAGCGGTGAACAGTTTCGGAGATATGACGTCTCCCTGTCTTACACCTCGCTGCAGAAGGATAGGTTTCGAGGCTTGGTCCTGAAGTCGGATTGACATGGTGGCGTTTTTGTACAAACACTTCAACACCTCGATGTACCGATAGTCAATTTCGCACCGTTGGAGAGACTGCAGTACAGCCCAGGTTTCGATCGAATCAAAGGCTTTTTCGTAGTCCACAAACGCTAAGCAGAGGCAAGTTATACTCTTCGGTCTTCTGTATAACCTGCCGAAGCGTATGTATGTGGTCCACGGTGCTAAAGCCTTTTCGGAAACCGGCTTGTTCGGGTGGCTGGAAACCTGCGCGCGAGACGATTTGTGATGACTCTTGAAAACAACTTGTAGACATGGCTTAGAAGTGAGATGGGCCTGTAATTCTTCAACCGGGCATTGTCACCCTTCTTGAAGAAGAGCACCACCACACCCCTGCACCATGCCTGTGGCGTTTTCCCCTTGAGTATGACGGAATTAAACAGCTTCTGAAGGGCCTTAAGTACCGGTTTTCCACCCGCCTTTAGGAGTTCGGCAGTAATTCCGTCATCCCCCGGTGCCTTGTTGTTTTTGAGCTGTTTCTGAGCCATCCTAATCTCGTACAGGCTGACGTACCGGGATGTCTTCGGTATAGTGTCGGGTTAGTCTAGCTCTTGGGTCGTTTGCTAGGTCGACAATGTCGGTATAAACCGAGCCACCCGCTACCTAGGAACTCTGATTCGATTTTCTCAAAAAGTATAAAACTTACAACTATCAAAGTTATACCTACAAAAAGTGCGTTTCATGGTGATTAAAATGACTACAAATTAATTCGAAAGTATCGTCAACTCACATTGTAATCAAGTAATAAACACAATGCTAACGATTTGCTCTGTTTTCACCAGAAATTAGCGTTCTTTTTCTCTACAATGAGGGTAGTCGGATATTTCTTATCATTTATTTAGTTTTTGTCCATCGTTTGCTCAGACGCGTGTGTTTTTGCTACTTTTTTCGATTAATAATGGATACAACACCTCAGGAAGCAGCTCAAGCTGTAGCATTACTTCAAGCAGGCATTGCGCAACGTGAAGTCGCTCGAAGGCTTCGAATCAGCAGATCTTCGGTGCAACGAGTTTACAGACGATACCTAGAGACTGGAGCATTCGATCGCCGTCCAGGTACGGGCAGACCTAGGGCTACATCAGCAGCAGATGATCGTTATATCCACCTAACTGTTCTGCGAAATCGCCACCTCAACGCAGTTCAAGTCCAACAAAGTCTGCGTGACGAACGCCAAGTGGTCATAAGTTCAGATACCGTAAGAAGGAGACTTGCTGAACGGAACCTGACCCCAAAAAGAGCTGCAACAGGCCCAGCATTAACGGTAGCACACCGTCGAGCGAGCATGACTTGAATTTGCTCGAGAGCATAGGGATTGGACATTAGAGCAGTGGAGTAATGTACTCTTCACTGATGAGACCAGGGTGAGTCTACATGGAAGTGATCGACGTCAGAGAGTATATCGTCGCCCTGGAGAACGTTATTCTTAGTCTTGCATCGAGGAAATTGTTGCTTATGGAGGAGGATCTGTAATGGTCTGGGGCGGCAACTCGTTAACAGCACATACAGCGTTAGTTTTCATCGAACCGACGGGCCGTACACGTGGACTGACTTCTCATCGCTACATTACTGAAATCCTCGCAGACCATGTGGTACCTTACACAGGATATATCGGACAGGATATGCAATTGATGCATGATAATGCACGGCCTCATGTTGCTCATGTGGTGACCCAGTATCTACGCGACGTCAGCATTCGTACGATGGACTGGCCAGCTCGAAGCCCGGACTTGAATCCGATAGAACACTTATGGGATGAGCTGAAACGTCGGGTTCGAGCCCGGGTACCTGCTCCAACAAGGCTTCCAGAGCTGCGAATCGCAATTGAAGAGGAGTGGAATACAATTCCTCAAGATTTTATCATCAGGCTCGTAAGGTCGATGAACACAAGGATGCTGGCAGTTATCCGAGCAAGGGGAGGGAATACGGAATATTGATCAAAAACTTTTTTTTTATTTTGTCTTTGTTTTTGGCTTTAATTTTTTTTTTTCACTTTATCATTACTAACGATTGTCACGACTGGAAAACGACTCTTCTTTGTAAAATCCTTAATAAAAACTGAAATATTGATTAAACCGCACTTTCTGTAGGTACAACTTTGATAATTGTAGGTTTTTTAGTTTTTGAGAAAATCGAATTAGAGTGCCTAGGTAGCGGGTGGCTCGGTTTATTTACTGTCTAGTGTAGTTACTTCATGGAAACCATGTAGTAAACAATAATATTTTTATGATTGTGAAATTTTATGAGTTTATTTATGTTTTACTACATAGTGTGCTAATCTCACACATTCTCTTTGAAGTTAGTTCTGTCCCAACAACATAAAATTTTCCTCAGCATATTTTACCGTAAAATAAAACACATAACATAAAATCACGCCAGTAATCTCAGAAGGGTTAAGCAGACTTACCTAAGTACATAGCTACACCCACATTTCGCCAGTTTTGTTTAAGTCCTATTTAACAGTAGGCGAGCCGAGCGAGAAACTCTTGATGGAAAATCCCAATTACACTGTGCCTGACAATCGGGAATCGAACCTAAGACCTCATGCGACCACTAGACAACGTCGCCTAAAAATGCGTCTCTGTAAATAAATATCGCTCGACGTTAACACACAGCGCCATCTAGTGTCACACTAAGCAAGGCTTGTGTCGTGGACACCAGATAGTTGATATACTACATAGATACTTTTTTGTTTGTAAATACATACTTATTATACATATAAACATCCATGACTCGGAAACATGTCCATGCTCATCACATAAACATTTGCTCAGTACCGGGATTCGAACCCAGGACCCTGAGGACCATGAACGTAAGGCAGCCTCACTACCACTACGCCATTCAAGTTGTCTGCCTGGTACCAAATAAAAAGCTAAGATATTATACAACATGAAGAACACAACACACACGACATGTAGTCTATCAACTGTCTGGTGACCACAACACAAGCCTTGCTTAGTGTGGCACTAGATGGTGCTGTGTGTAATGTCTAGCGATATTCTTTTTTTTAATTCATGGAATTATAATATGTCGCAGCAAACTCTTCATCAACACACAAGAATAAATTAAAATAATATTAATTTAAAAATGTATCTTAGTCTAATCTTAACTTCAATTGACCTCCACAATATGGCTGTTATCTGATAGTTCTTATCAATTTATTATTTTATTATTGTTGCACCTGCTTCTATTTTTACTTGACTGGTTCAACTAGCTACTTCCTAGTTTACTATGTATTAATTAATAATTAAGTATGTATATCATTATGTATTAATGAAGACTTTTTATTCAATTTTAATCTATTCTGGTATTACTAAATGGAAATAAACTCTTTTTTTTTGTTTTTGCTATTCCTTTCTTGCCTGATAAGTGTACCTAATTGCACACCCATATTTTGTCAGTTATGTACAAGGCCAATGTTTTTTTTTAGACTAGCCCACCACTCTGTTACCAAACCACTAACTCCAGAAAACCAGAACCGCAGTGTCTTGGATATAGTGGAGGAGTAAGAAAAAATCCCATGTTATATGGTGCAGGCCTAATGCCATCAACTGGACACAAATCTAGATTCAGTGGCTGTTACTGATGGAATAACCCCATAACTCTTTCTTTGCCCAACTTGGGAATCAAACCCAGAACCAATATTTACGCTTGATGAGGCAGATTTAATGCTTTAGGTACTTTCCAACTGTCTATGTAGACTGGCCTACTCTAGCTATATGGGTATTGTTTATGTTTTACTTTGTTCAAAATAATTAACAATAGCAGGCATGAAATATGTCTGATTCATTATTTTAAAGATATATGACATACCTGCAATAAATATAATCTTTTATTTGCTTACATTCTTTGTTTAACAACAACATAGTCTGAGTCAAGTGAACCTTTAACTATCATATAGCACTGACCAACCTATACATATAGATTTAAAATCAAAGACAATCAGTCATATTGTTGTATTGTATACAGGGTGGTAGGGACTGCCGGAACTGTGCAAAAGAGATACCGTGGCTCCGGAACAGAAAGGGCGAGTAAGGCACATGGATGGGTTTTAGTCAGTAAAAGTCTGACACTCCCTCCTGCTCCAGCCCAGAGTGGGAAGAGTGATTTGATTATATCACATCCAAAAAAAATATGCGGTGGAAGGGACACTGACACAACCGTTTACCATGTATTCAGTACATCATTTTGAAAAAATCTAACTATTTTGTTTTTACTATTTGTACTTTTGTGGGAAACAGCAGATGTTTTGTTATCCCTACACAGTCAAAATGTATGGACCAGCACTGCAGACATTTTTTAAATTATTTACGTTATATTTCCATGTACATATTTCATTTTTGGGTTCAGAATGATGCACTAAATATGTGTTAACCTTATGAGCGTCAATCTTTCCACCCTGTATGTGACAGGTGTTGTCAACTTTGCACCCAAAGGTGACATTTTTAAACAAATACATTATGCTAATTGGAACTTTATTTTAGAATTAAATGTGCACAAACAGTAATTTTTATTAAGTCATACTGCCTTATGCAATGTGCTAAATAAGTTAGCCTTATACAAACTTTTTGCCTCCGTGCAGATAACACAACCTTCATTTTGAAGGTGGCGGCTATTGTAAATAGCAGACCATTTAAACAAAGACTGCATCTTTTTTTATTATATAATTGGGTAATTTATGTAATTTTTCTGCATGATGTAGGTATTATTACAAAGCTGAGCATAATTATGATTGACTTTTGCAATGTTTATGAATAACCGGCTGAGCTCTGCTCTGAGAAAATGAATTTTTCCAGGTATGAGACCTAGCTAGATCAATGTTTTGCCCCCATAAGCTCCTGTATGGAACTTTCATTGAAATTGATAGAGCCGTTTTTGAGATCGTGATTACAAAAATACGGTATTATATGTACACAAATATTGCTCTCTTAATAGAATAGGAGTATACTTTACGCAGGCAGATCACTTTTTGTCTATATCCTTGCCAGCAGCAAGGACTAAATTAGCAATAAAAAGGAATATTCAGACACAGTTTCTGGTCTCTATCACACATTGATTGGTTGAATGAAGTTTTAAATGGAGTTGAAATTGAATTTGAGAATTGTTTTTTACTCAGAGTTTAGTCAGACAATAAATATAATCAAAAAAGCAATAAAGATATTTTAGTTTGTTGAATACAAATATGGTCATAAACTAAAAAGCCAATGTATCTTGCTGTTATAAATAATCATTACACTAACTTAGTTCTATCAAGAGATAAAATCTGAAGGTCAATTTGATCTAATAGTTATTCAGCCCAGATTTAAATCTGACCTCATTCCACTATTGAGTACAACCCAGTGTGGGTTGTGGGTTCCAGAATATAAAAAAATATACTTAGTTGAATTATGAATAGTTTCATTGTTCCAAATCCAAACTTATTTATGAAAAGAACAAATCGCCAACATTTTAAAACTTTCTTTCTACACCTCACGTTATTAATTTCATTAAAAAAATAAACAGTCCGAAATATATACAAATTCTCCTTAACTTATTTGCATTTGTTGAAGGCAAACAAGTCAATAAACAGGAAAATAGTAAGTAGGTACTGGATTGAAGAAAACAAAACTACTATAGAGCTCCTTAATAAAAAGTAAGTAATTTGACTAAACATCACAAGGGACCTTGAAGCTTGTATCATAGCTACAAAAAATACACAATCGGGAAAACAATTCTATGACTTTTTCCACTTTGTAAGTTTCCAAGGTTCTAATAAGAAGAATTACCTGTAATGTGTACGGTTTTCCGTTAACTTCAATAGTCTTGTTCATAAACTCGACGCCAATGGTGTGGAAACTGTGATCATCGAAGTGATTCGATATAAATCTGCTCATTAAGCATGACTTCCCAACACCACCTTCTCCTAAAATCACTATCTTCAACAAAGTGCTCTTGTTGGCGGTCCTCCCGTAACCGCGATCATTATCTTCCACCATTATGTCGAACTACACATTATATTCACCAAAACGTTTCTTTATTACCGCAGCCTTGAGTTAAATATGAGCGCAAAATTACACTGTTTAATTAATGACTCATTTTCGAACTGATTTGTTACAACTTAACTACTTAAGTCACTAATAATTAACTAACGATGCTAGTTATTATTAGAAATGTAAGTTAAACGTCTCAAGAACTGAATGAATTATTTTTATTTGTAAATATTCACGCACGACGATTGTTCACAGCTGTTTCAACGAATTTGTAAATCAAATGTCAAATCGTTGAAATTGTCAGTCACAAGCTCTGGTCACAAGTCAAAACGAATAAGGGTGCATTCCGAGATATTAAATAATCACTCACAGCGCTCACAACAATATTTTGCGTACCGATTTAGTTTTCACGTTTATGCGGATTATGACAGCTAAGATCTGTCATTAGGTAATTTGACAGCGCTCGCGGTGATATTTCTTTGGGGCATGATTGCTGTAATCTCAAGATGGCACGTGTCCTGACATCATCTATGACGACTCAAGGAACATTGATATCGGGCTTGTGATCGCACTCACGGTAACTCGGAACGGGTTTATGGACGCTCAAGTCGTTTACAGCCTATCTCGGAACGCGGCCGTGCATCAAAATTCAAAATTATTTATTTGCAAAAAATGTGGTACAAAAGATGGTAAAATAAAATGTAGTGCAATGACATTTCGCCATAAATATTACTAATATCATTTGTTATGTGCAGACTTTTAGTAAATTTTGAATGGTGCTTAGAGCATATTTTGGAACTAATATTCGTGTAATTGAATAGGTTTTGTTTTACTTTGCTTGCTATTGCATGTACAGCAAAGACTACAATATATATAACAGTTTCATTTTGGGTACACAAAAACTGACAAAAACATTTGAAAAGAATCGATAAAGACACGCAATTGACTATTACAAGTTCGAGCTTATGAACGTGAACATTTTAATTATATTTTTATGTGGCAACAATAAACATTGATGATCCAACGTTTGTACAATAATTTGAAGATAAAATAAAGAAACACGTTGATATTATATTTTAATACATCGAATTCATTTAAAGTATTGGAGCAGTTGTCACTTACGATATACCTACATATTTGGGTGGTTTGACAGTAAAAGGACTGCAGCGCCATCTTACGTTATGGATTCTAACTAAAAAGAACACAGTTCGGTAATAAATTCTATCGAACCCAAAAGTTAAGTTATTTGAATAGAGCCATCTATGCAACTTGTTTCATAATTTAATTACTTTCAGGTTAGACACTAATGAACCATTACAAACATCAACCCAAAGATTTTTTTACCGATTCATTCGGCACACACACAGTAATTATGACACGCGTCCGAGGTTTATTTTATAAATTTAATAAACGAGTTTATTCGTATTTTTCCAGTGGATAGCGACATCTATTATACATATTTATGAATTAAATGATTACAATAAACTGCGAAACAACCACTGTGCAAATTGTGTTCAGAAACCGCCAGGTGTCGATAATATTTACCTTTTGTTTTGACGACCTCGAGCGAGTCGCGAGTAGTCGCGAGATGTCACGCTCACTCGGCCGCGCGATAGGTACAACTTTATTCCGCTTTGTTTTGCGGAGGTGAGAGGACATGGTGTAGCTATCGCTCGTGTTTGTGCGTTGTGTTCAATGTTTTTCTTATTAAAAAGTTTTTATTGAGTGAATAGTTGATAATTGACATAATAGTTTTGTACGAAAAGTGTTTTTAAATTCGAACGAAGACTGTGCATGTGTTCGAATAGGTGAAAGATCGCTACATTTGCGCAATCGTTGGTGAGACTTGATGTCAATAAACTTGTCGGTTGTATTTTATGGGAAAGGTGTGCCGCGTCGCACTGGTACCTGTTCTCGGCGGGTGGGTGCTCGAGGCCGGGATAGTGGCTGCTAAGTTAACGGCGGCCGGCTCGCCAGTGCCATGGAGTCGTAGATAGGATCGAGGTGAGTAGTAAAGTTTGGTGGTTCTTGTTGGAGCAACGGGCAAGGGACGCGGGGCGCGCGGCCGCGTGCATTCACCTCTGACCCGCGCGCGGGGCGATCGCCGCTCAAGGTCGGTGCGCCGCCTGAAGGTCGCTCGTCACGTGACGCGGAGGGTGCACACCCCCGCCCCTCGCGCCTGCCGCCCCTACCGTGTTTGTGTTGACACTCGCGTACACAAGTGTTAGCTCACCAAATCAAACGTGGATTATTATTTCGCACTATAAAGTTACTGCCAGCTGGGTTTTTTTGTATTCTTCAAGGACGTTCAACTTTAAAATACCTTAATCATTCAAACCAACATACAAAAGTAACACAGCCGTTATTAGGTACTAAATTAAAAATAAATAGGAACTGGTGAATTTTATTTTCAAGGTTTTCACCTAGTTTCCCTGTATCCTATTAGATTCTAATATAAAAAAAACAGTCTGCATAAATAGCGGACATGCTGACAAAATGACGAGTAGATAGGTGCTAGCCTCTATTTTTAAATCGCATTGTCTCATGCCTCGGTAACGCATGCATTGAAGTAACGGGTTTACGAAGCTAGGCATCTATTACTGTGTGATGATGAACTTGCGATTTGGAATGCCTTATGGCATTTGCCTTATCGCATAATAGGTGTGTAATAATGGTGAAATGTAAATCTGATAGGTATTCTGGCACTAGTTTTATAAACAAACCTTTAGGTCAGCGCGGACACATCTGCAGTTTCAAATTTCGGAACGTGCTGAAATAAACGTGCATGTTGTAACGTGACAATTGATAAAGGTAGGTACCTATGCAGCGGACTTTATCACAGATTTTATCTGCTATAATGTCTACAACTGCTGATGGATAACACGAATTTTGATACAATGTTAAATTGTTGTTTGTGTGACTGTGTATAGCGCATGAGTTGTAAAAAAAGTACCAATAACGTCTCAGTTTATGTAATATTTTATATTATATAAAATCAACATGCCTTTTTTATTGGATATTTTTCGGGAACATCAAATAAGATTTAAGCTTCAAGGATTCACTGAATTCAAACTTCCTGAAACATTTATTAACACGCTAAAAATCATTCGCCTGTCTGGCTCTCATAAAAAATCTGAAATGACTAATTTTATGGCGCATTCCAAAAGTTTTTTTTTTTTTCAACACTCACATCCGTTTTATCGTTGTTTCGTCTACAGATGAAACTTTTTAAAGTTCAGAATGACCTTGCGTGTTGTTGTATGTGTAAGAAATAACTGCATCTTTATGTAAAGCATCTGAAACAATCTGGCCTCGTGAATCGTGATCTACGAATGCCACTAAAGCCGGGCCCCACGACTCGGCTGCGATCACGAAGCGGAGGCCCGACAAAAAGTTGCATATTAATGTATCTACAGCTTTATAGGTATTATTAATTCGACGCCAGACATTCAATTCCACATGAATAATCGAGTAATATGCTACAACTTTAATCAAACTAATTCGGTGAATCAAATCCACTGAAGAAAATATAAAAACTGCAGACAATACTAATTAAGTTGTAATCATGTTTATTATGTAAGAGATCATTAATTCATTACAATAACCTCAGTTAAAAATAGTGAATGCCTTATTAACGCACGTTAAACAAAAGCCTTGATCATTTAAATACAATTAACAAACAACGATATTTTTCGGAAATAAAACGTATTTCAATTAACATACCCAATTCTGCTTTGTCATAAATGCATATTTACATTACCTTGAAAGGTACCTTACCGCCAATTCAGGCTGACACACCTTCGTTTACAAATAATTTCGTCACTTGAAATGTTCTGTGGGTGGTAATTGTATTGGCGATCGGTATCAGATTAAGTAAATATTATATACTGTTAGATTTACATTAATTAATACAACGGCATTACGGTACATGGTCGTACGTTAAGCAACTGTCTGCATATAAATTAGTTATTACTTATTGGTATTGCATTCACCTCCGCCGATGTAATTAATGTAACATTTAATTCAACCGGAAAGTAGGTACTTGTAAGGTTATCGAAGAGGATTTTGAACTTAGTTGCAGCAACCTTGAGTAGGTACTTTCCTTGATGATAGTGTACCTGAAAAGGATACATTAGACAGTTTGATGATATTTCCTGTCTACTTGAAAGCTTAACGAACGAACGAACTACAGTGCTTTCACAGTTTTTATGTCTTGTGACTGGGACTGTAGCTACTTTAAATGTTCATTTTTGTTTAGACAATTCAAAAGTGCCTGTAACTGGCCTACTTGAAATAAATGCTTTGATTTTGATTTTGAACACAATCCAAATAATTATTTTGAAAGTAGCGTAGCAATATGTACAGGAAAACAAGCCATTATTAGATATACCTATCTATTAGATAATAAATTGGCTTGTACCAAATTACCATATCAACAATATGGATTAAACACAGCAAGTAATAGCTATGAATAATGTAAAACATTATAATTCATTACAGAAATACAGACGATGTTATTATTATGGTAATGTTCATAAATTGTGGTCCTAGTTGTTTGGCAACAGTTATTGTTATCGTGTCTGCATCTACGGACCGTTCTCCGACAACACTGCCTGTTTAATTGCAAAATGAATGTCGAAATAGGATCTGAGCTAGCTCATTGTTTGTACTAAGCCGGATGGAATTGATTAATCGCTGAACTACTGCAGTAATTAACCATTAACTTTACAGTTAGCGGTCAGACCGAGCTATCCATAATGTTATTGACTTTTAGCCAATCCACCGCTGTAACGAGCAGACAAACAACTTTTTAAATATAGAAATATGAACCGCGCCGTGTTCAAAATACATTATTTTATTACTTATCCGGAAACTTTACAGACCTACATTTATGAATAGAATAGATCTGGTTTAATTAATAACGGCACAGTAGGTTTTGTAATGCGCAATACGCACAATTCTTATTGTGAGTTATGTTAAAATAACGCATGTTCTGAACGTCACGTCAATGTGCGCGTAATCTATCTATATTATAAAAATGAAACCCGTTTTACGTTGTCACGACATAGCATGAAAACGGCTTGACCGATTTGGCTGATTCTTTTTTTGTTGTGTTTGTTATTGTCAGGAGAAGGTTCTTATGAAAAAAAATGTAGTAGTAGGTAGCTTTTTCCCTCTTATGTACCGCAGACAAAGTTGCGTGGGTCAGCTAGTTATTTAAAAAAATGCAGATCACGTTACCATCCTCGAGTTTAGGTTTACCTAAAATCGACTTGTTTTGTTGTTCCTTCTAGTATCGACTGCATAATTTCTCAATTAGACTGGAAGGAAACATATTTTATGTTACTTTACTAAACTATAGGTACCAAAATGCATGAAAAAAGCAATATGTTTTATCTGGAATTCATGAGACGCACTTATTAAGTGTATGACGCATCTATTCATTTATATTTTTACGGAACGGAACGTGAATAAAATTTAACATAAACAATTATACTATACTTATAAACTACATACCTTGTTATGATTTGTTATCGCCGAGTTCAAAGGTCGAAAGTTTGTTAACGTCATACATTTGGCAAGCAACGAACTTTTTTTTTCAAGTACGGACAAAAAGAGAAAAATAAAAGTTGGTGTTGGCTGTGACTGTACTCTCACTACTTTCACGTGTCGTTGTGTGAGTGTGTTTGGTGGTGTGCGTCTCGCTCTCGGCCGGTGACCTTGCTATCAGGCGGAAGCGCGCGGCCGCGTGACTCAGCGCGCGTCTGCCGAGGGAGCAGAGACCTTCGCGTAACGTCTATACTACCATGCAGCCATGTTCCATTGAGTACCAAGCCGACGAGTTTTTTCGGCCCCCTTCTGCCTTTGTTCGATTTTCAAACTTGGAAGTTCTATTATTCTTTGTGGCGTTCGTCGCGTCATCGACTACGTAGGTAGGTATAGTGTACGCTGACGAATAGACTGATTATATGTTTATTTTGGCATTATGAAAAAAAAATGCTCTAATCCGGTTTAACCCTTCATGAGAATGTACCTACCTAGTCGTAGTAGGATTATTCATAGCTTTTTAAAATTTGGTTTGGTAAATACGAGCATCGTATAACAGTCCGTCGCATGTTCCATTGTGTAGTACCAAAAAGAGGTTCTCTTTGTTCGATATTTTTTTTATTTGTCGGAGGGAATGCTGCGTTGTTTTATCAGGCTGTTTCTCTTTGAATCTCCTCCGTCATGTCCTTAAAAGTATTTGAATGTTGATGAAGGGTTTTATTTAAGTTTTAGTAAAAGGTCACAAGCATGTTTGGTTAGCATAAATGAAAACAATGTATAAATTGTACCTATTTGGTCCTGAGGCTTCCTCTATCAACAACACCTACAAATACCTAGGTAGGTACATAACTTTTCTATTGTCAAAGTGAAAAAGCAAATTATAAACTCTTAGCACCTAAGTGCTTAGTACTTATCAGTGCCATACTCTTAGCACATCATCACAACTTTCAGTAGGTAACTGCAAAACAACACAAAAAAACGCGATTTCGTTCGAAATTCAAAAAATCAAACGTCTCACTGAATGTCGTCAGCCATCTTGTTTCATGACGTCACCGAGGCAACCTGTAGGTCGCTTGATCGAAAGCCTTCTTTCTTCCAGTATTGTATTATGTGCCTATTGTACTAATGCCTGTAGCCTTGATAAGTAGCAACCATGACGTGTAGGTACCTACCCATATGGAAATTAAGTTATTTGAATAACCTCGCATGGACTTTATGTAGGTACATTCAAAATTATGTCGGTAGGTATGAAGTACCTACGACTATGATGTAGGTATGTATGATACATTACATTGTGTAGGTACTATGAAAATAAACAAATACTTTGTCATCATACCAATAAGTAATTTTTCTTAAGGTGTCGACAGATATGAAAACAAAGGTGTTGTTATAAGTTTGTCTTTAAATTAGTAATCAACCGCTGCTGTTGAATTTAAAACAGGTTTACTTATCTGAATTCGAACTAACCTTACAAGTACCTACTTAAACTAGTTTATATTGGCCATTGAGAAGTGCAAACTTCAAACTTTTGTGACAGAGCTAACGACGGAATTAACATCCTTATTCATTGCTTACCCCAACTTGCAACATGAAAACAAAAAAGTTACTCACAATCTCCGCTCATCAAGCAAGAGCTTTCAAAAATATTATTATTCATCTCAAGTTCACAACTCGGCCTGAGACGACCAGAGACAATCTCACGCGCGTAATAGAGCACATCACTATGACCCTAGCGGTAGTGCTGTGACACAGTTCCCGCATACGACATAGATACTGCCAAGATCATACGATATTTCGCTTCCCTAACCGTTACGAGATACTCTTGATACCTTATCGATAATATAAAATGTATGGTTCCGTAGCCTGTTGTTTATTTTGGTGGGCATTTTTGCAATATGCTTTTGTATCCAACTACCTAGGAGGCACAAAAATTTCTCGTGTTATTCTTGTATCAACAGTATTTCTTTTTACACCACGAAATAATATTTCGCAAGAACTCGTGTACCTACCTACTACCTACTCCTACCTACCTGGAAAATCTGAGACTGCACCTAGTTCTGGCCAGTTTAATCTAGGTGTAGCATTCTAGAATATTTGAATACAAGTTATCGTAGTTTGGTTGGGTAACTCAAATACAAGCGTCCGACGGCTTGGAAGTCCTAATAAGATTTAAAAAGAAACTGAACATTTTAAATTAAATTTCGAACTGACAAAATCGCGCCAAAATGACGGACTGAAGCGCTTAGGTTATGCAAAATTTCGTCTCTATAGCTTATGCTAGGACATCTCGCGAAGACGCGACAAAAGAAACAAAACTCCGGAGACAATCTAATGGAATTTATGGGTAATTCATAATCTGCCTAGCCTTTTCCCAACTATGTTGGGTTCGGCTTCCAGTCTAACCGGATGCAGCTGAATACCAGTATTTTGTATGAGCGACTGCCTATCTGACTTCTACAACCCAGTTAGTAGACCGGTACTGGGTAACACTAAAGCCCTTGGCAAGACTGGTTATCAACCTTTTTGAGCCACTTGGTAAGACTGGTTGTCAGACTTTTCGGGCCTCTGACTGCCTGTAACGACTATCAAAGATCTGAGAAATGACAGCCGGTACCAACAGCTTAACGTGCTTTCCGAGGCACGGAGGACACTCGGTATGTAATGGGTGGTCACCTATTCCCAGACCAACCTTGGCAAGCACGGCTTAACCTAAAGGTCGACCCGAGCGGTAGTCATTATTAAGCTACGAGCGCTTCAAGCGTTAAAGCCGCTAGTTATGACAGTTTAAAAGCTCTTGTTCCATTATGACAGGTGCAAAGTTGTTAACCGTGGTTCTACCTGTTGTAACACTCAGGATCGAATTCGTGACATCACAAGATCGCGATTCAGCGCTATGCTACGCGTCAAGGTTACCCTTCCAATGGCTCTGTGTTATCTTGATTCTTGAATGAATCGCTGTACAAGCGAGAACCATGGGTGTGAGCTGAACAATTTGAAGTGTCAACGTTATTAATTTACTGTGCGATTCAATTGATGAGATGATTCGCCTTTAGCTATATGAATTAAAGTGTAAACGCTGTAGAGATAACTTTAAATGAGCTTTGGCCGAGACTTCATACTTAACCAATTCGTGTGTATATTTGAAGAATTTGCGATTGGGATGGAAGACAGTTATATAATATATAGTATAACACATTATCATCAGCGGACTGATTCAGCGTCTGTAATACCTACTTGACATTGGCCTCTTCAGTCGCTCACTATTTAGCAACAACATGATCGATCCTTGGCTAACTAACCGAGGATCAATCAAATCAAAGATAAAGCCTTACGCGTAAAAAAGAATTGCCAAAAACAAACAAAAGGAAACAGTACTAAACAAGGTTAGTTAAATTTTCTAAAACATCAACAAAACCTTAATTTTAATAAATGTTCGAAAGCCAACTAGCAGGTGATTCGTAACATTTGAATTTGAACCGCTGGCAGCGACTTGACCCCGGGGCGCGTGTGTCGCAACAAAAGTAAAAGGCTGGGATGCATGGCCGACCGGAGAACGGTGAGCAGACCTCACACTTTTGAAACGAATGTATCGGCGGCGGCGCAAAAAAATACGAAAGAAAACATTTTACAAACTTTTTTTGGCTATTTACAAATTGAAAAGCACCAAAAGCTTCTCGCTAGATAGAACAACAACGATAAAGTGACATACGGCAGTGTCAAAAATGACATTACTAATATTCAAACTTGAAAAAAGCTTCCAATATCCAAATAGACAGTTGCTCGGCCAGAAACAAAATGCAACTTCACATTCTACAGTGCAGACAAAGGTATTTGTCTTGCACTTTCCTGGATTTAATGACGAACGAGGACAGATATAAACGCTCTCATAATTCTAAGATATCTTGTTTCCACGTAAGTCAAACACATTATTGTCTGCGATTACAAAAAGTCCTTTTATAGAACTAAAAGGCAGCGAATGAGGCGCCTAAGCTTTTATTCGTCATCGCCGGTGACTGTGACTCACCATCGATACTTCTTGCCACATTTCTATTTGATTGGTCTTGAAAACTTCTACGAATCGTAAGCTATCTGAATAATTTGAAATACTGAAGTGCTGTTTATAGTTATTTGTCTTTAAATTAGCATAATCAGCCTGCTGGGACATGGACCTGTTCACCACGACCCAGAGCAGCTTGGGAGATGGTTTCATGATGATGATGAAATGCGGATTAAAACAGCGAGCCATTAAATCTTATTCTATTATTTCTAAATGACGTCTGACCGTCAACCCGTTTAGAAGCTTCCAGTTCTGAATTCCTGTTTTACCGTAATGACTGACGAGCTCGTGTCTTGTCTCCAATTAAGTGCGATTTATAGTCTACAACGTGGTGTCTTTGCACCGAGTGGTTATGCCACGAGGCCTTCCTCGTGTTAGCTTAGCAACACATGAGTTCAAATTTCAAAAGGATGCTGTGAAAAGGTTTATTGAGCACACGGTTTTTAAATTTCAGCTGCTGTTACGGTAATCACGTACTTACTGTGTTGTGCATAAGCCTTTATCATTGAACTTGCCGAATACACGTGCAGATTTGCGTTACGTTCCAATTGATTTTTCAAACAATGACTTGGAGGTTTCGTTCAATTCTTTTCAATAATGGCTTCAGCCTCGAACTTTCTCCAGCGTACTGCAGTTCCCACGTAAGTGATTGCGCGCCGAAACCATGAGACATCCTTGCAGGTTTCGCAACTCGCCTCGATACAGAATGATTCTGAGAAACCATTACTGCGTGAGTCAGCGCAGGGTTCTGTCTGGAACGGGTCTTAAGCCGCCATCCCCGCTTAGGTAGCTTTGACTCATTGGCCAACTGTTTTTGTTGATAACTTGTTCGCAAATCTTAATTTTGGGAGAGAAGAAAGATTAATTAGCACTCTGGTTAGCAACGGTACCAACACTCTGTGACTCCATTACAATACTTGCGGAACGGGTGTGCATATCTGAGTTCATCACACCGAGGCGTCAATGGATGAATCTTTAGACAAGTTCTACAGCATGAGGCATCGCATAGTAATTTCCGGAGTGGTTTTTTTATTCACATCTTCGAGCGCCTATTAAGTGGCTTTAATTTCGGCACAGGAAAACTGCCAGTGACGGTTGAACCGGTCCGACTAGACGCATTTGGTGCGAAGGATATTTTTTACATTCACGAGAATATATTTGGCCTTCTTTGGCGACTGTTCTGTACTGAAAGTCAGTTGCAAAACAGGTGAACTTTGTTACGTGAAGCTGTTACGTGACTAGTTCAACCGTGAATCCAGCATTGTGACATTTATAGCCTTATTCCTCGGTATTCTTGTTTATATCCACTGTATTGCACATATTTTATTTATAGCAGAATTTCGTTAGGGAAACGTGAAGCAATACCTACAGCAAACAACCTTCGAATGTCATTGATATGCAACATTGTAAGTGGGACAGGAACAAACTATTTATTCATTATTGATAAAGCTATTTTTAGCAACGCCCTTGTCTTTACATGGGCATCTATTTAGAATTTCAACACACCACCCACACATTCTAGCGCGTTCCATCCCTGCGAAGTGCGAACATCGAAAACCGTTATTCCATATTCAAAGTTGAACTTAACCCGCTGTTTCCCACAAACACACCATTGCTGAGTTCTGCTTTCCTGTGAAATGTCAACCGCCACGGAATGCGGCTGCGGCGACCCATTTACCCCCCCTCTGCAACCCTCACCTCCCCGACCAGTGGTGGGTGGGTACCGGTCCTGCGTGCCCTCGATGCGTTGATTCCGCGTTGCGAAACGTTCGTGTGAAATAAGTTTTGCTTTGATGCTGTTGTAAACTTGCTGACGGTGTGAATTATTGACTCCCTTTTGTATTTTTTTGTAATTCTTTTTCAACCATGTTTGTCTGAAATAACGATAGATGGATTGTGTAAGGAATAAAAAATATGAAAAAAAATGAAGTAAATGATAGCGTGACAGTTGACATACGAGAATAGAAGAAAAAATACGTATTACGCCGACCCTAAAGCCTAAAGGGAAGATTTGTAATATAGCTGCCTTTTGAACCTCTCTGATGTATTTTTGCCCTGATGTATTTAGTGAAGAAGCATATACGTAGTGTATATGCATGTTTATGCGTGAATTTGCACACGTTAGTCTCGCAGTTTCGTTGAAAAATACGTCATTATCGCCCCGATGGAATTGGGGTTCCAAGTGCTATGAATCATCATTCCAAATCATTATCTGTAAATTCTTGTGTAAAAAAACGCTCTCTGAAAGTAAGCAAGATGTTATACTCGTATTATCCCGATAACTTATGTTTATTTTTTTATCCGGTCCTTCTTTTCATTTGTTACCACACTTTTCAAGATAGGAGAACTTTCCTAAACAGGAAATAGGTACCATCGTTAACCACGAGCATATTCGCGTCATTACCACGGCACCAAGGAACCAATGCAAAGAACAAAAATTCTCATGCGTTGAACGTAAATCTTAGATCGTTCTAATCAACTGATTAATTTCTGATTAGCCATGCCTGCGCCTGATTGGTCACGTATCCTTCAGGACTTCCAATCAAAAGATTCGTGATCAACTGATCAATCTACAGATCGTGATAATTGGTATTTTGACCATGTCTTGGGACTAAGTGGTGGGTTAATTGATTTTTCGCTAGTGATTTGTTCTCTAATAATCTTGGGACTGTAGCAGGTGGCGTTCTTTAGTATGTATTTGTTCTCTCAAGAGTTATTTATACTTTTTAACAACGAATATACATATATATGTATATGTTATGGACGAAGTGATGAATTGGGCATTATATATAATGCCCGGTCATTATGAAAAATGGCCAATATAAAAGTGCAATTTGATAAGAATTATTCAAATAATCATGACCGGGCATTATACATATTGTCCATCACCTTTTGGGCAGAGTAATACAAACATATTTAATTACTATTTCCTCATTGTTATGGTCATAAATATTGAACCATTTAAATAATCAGACTCATTATTATGATTAATCAAATCATATTAAAAATATAACATAAAACAATAAAAAAATATTTTTTTTACAACATGTCTATGTCTAATATTGTTTTATAGAATTACTTATTATTATCCTACTTATCCTACTC
Source organism: Xestia c-nigrum (assembly GCA_916618015.1). Classification (NCBI taxonomy): domain Eukaryota; kingdom Metazoa; phylum Arthropoda; class Insecta; order Lepidoptera; family Noctuidae; genus Xestia; species Xestia c-nigrum. The sequence continues at coordinate 22,807,148 of OU745246.1, forward strand.
ATCATCATCATCTGCCTAGCCTTTTAACTATGTTGGGGTCGGCTTCCAGTCTAACCGGATGCAGCTGAATACCAGCATTTTACATGGAGCGACTGCCTATCTGACCTCCACAACCCAGTTAACTCTAGGAAAACAATACCACTTGGTAAGACTGGTGTCAGACTTTTGGGGCCACTGACTACCTGTAACGACTGTCAAAGATGGACAAATGACAGTCGGGACCAACGGCTTAACGTACTTTCCGAGGCACAAAGAAACTCGGTATGAAAGGGTGGTCACCCATCCACAGACGAACCTAGTCAAGCACGGCTTAACCTAAAGATCGACCCGAGCGGCTGTTATAATTTAACCACGAACCTTTGCCTTTGCCTTTTTGGCTTGGCGACAACTACATTATCAGACTTCCAACCATTTTTACAACCACATCTACTATAAACGTTTGTGATGAGAAAATAAACATATATATTATAACCTTGCCCTCCGCATTTAGAGGACATTCTGCAACACTTTCTCAGCGAAATCTCTATCTCTGGAACATCTTCAGGCAAAATAAATCTTAATTTCGTAATGCAGTGTTAACACAGTCACGTTGACACTGAGTTACGAAACTGAAACCCATCCGCGTCCGTCAATATTCGCTTACATTGCAAAACTAAACAAAAACAATAACGCTTGAAGTCAGCCGCACGAGCCGCGCGCTGCATGGCGGTCTCTGATTGGTCAAAGCGTGCTACGCTATGCATGCTCCCCGCCGTCACACCGCGTCTTTGGCTTTATTATCAAATTGCCCAATTATTATTTAGCAATATAATAATGACCGTGCAATGTGAAAAATAATGAAGTTAAGATAGTATTAATCACTTAGCCCGATAGAGATAGCCATTATTCATAATGCTTGAACATTATGTATAATGCCCGCATTAATCACCTGGTCCATAACATATACATCTAAACTAGAATACCTAGTCGTTAGGCCGGGCGGGCCTAACCCGGCTGGTGAGGGTTAAAATGTTTAATGTTACCATATTTAAATATTCAATCATCTGTTTGTGTCAATGTTGCGGTTATTTAAATTTATTATGTAAATTGCATTTAATTAATTCTGAAATCCATTTTGGAACAAAATATATTTGATCAAGATTGAGATTTTGCATAATATTTACATGTGAAGTCCTAAATTAATTACTTGATGTGTCAGTCACGAAATTGCGTATGTGACACCGAAGGCTGTATTACTAAACATGTTTGTCACTAATATCTATATACCTATCTAGTCCATCAAATATCAATTAGCTGTGCAGAAGAATGAAGTAAGATATTTTGGGTCAAGATCATATACAAAATGAATAAATCGGTTAAGTGGTTAAAAATATAACTGAAAAAAGTTACGTTTATTCCAGTGTAGAAAAATGACTTAGGTACTGGAGAATTCTGCCGGGGCTGCGGGACTGTTCGAAAGAGATACCGTGGCCCCGGCACATAAAGGACGAGAAAGGAACATGGATGGGTTTTAGTCAGTAAAAGTCTGACACTACTTCACGCTCCTCCCATGGTGGGAGAAGTTATTTGATGATTATCCGTCCGTAAAAAAAAGGTACTGGAGAATTGAAATGCAGTGATGCTTTTTTCCCATTTTCAAATCATTATCTAAGAGCAAAAATAGCAAGTAATAACAAGTTGAGCTAAATGGAAGTTCATTTAATATTTCTTATACCTACATATTTTTAACCGTAATGCAGTAGTGAGGCATATCAGGGGCTGCGGGACTGTTTGAAAGCGATACCGTGGCCCCGCAACACAAAGGGCGAAGAAGGAACATGGATGGGTTTTAGCCTGCATAAGTCTGACACTCCCTTCTGCTCCGCCCAGAGGTCATTTGGTGATTTCCCATCCACAAAAAAGGCATAAGTAGACATTTTAACACATTTCCATTTGGTACTTTTCTTCCTTCCATGCATCTCTTGTGTGTATCTTGCAGAATAATGTTGTGTGTGTCTTCATCATCATCAACATCATCACCCACAGCCTGACTTCGACTATTGCTGGGTATAGGCCTCTCTTTGCATGAGTCAATCTCCACGTTCTTGTACCTTTCTTTCACAGGTGAATTCAATATCATAGGCTTTTAGAAAAGAATGTTGCCATTGACAACAAGTTTATTTTTGCCTCAAAGTAACGGAATAAGGAACAGCTATGCTAAGAATTTCCATTCTCCGTGATTTATAATTATACCTGTGCTGTATGCTGTAACGACAAGGTTATTCTGCTGTCAACGCGTTTCATGTTTAGCATTTAAAAATTAATTTATTCATTATTTTGATAGATTGTTTTTAAATAGAAACTTATGATTGATGCCTCAATGGCAATAAACTGCATTTTTAGTTTCGACAAAAGAAATCCAAAAAATCTTGAATTTTTATAGGGTGCTTTTTTTAAATGGATAGATAAAAATCATGCCTGACATTAAAATTACTCATTGATAAATAAACAACGACCTTTGTGAACGTGGGAATAAAATCTTTTGAAACATTCCAATTAATTAAACATACGTAAATCTTTACCAGATAGATTAGTTAGTCCTATCAACAAACGAAGTATTTTTTTTTATCTTCATTAAAGGGGCACACGGAATCTCAGCGCGAAGCTAAAAATATCGAAAAAAAAAAGTTTCACGCACGTATAGATCTATGATTTGAACAATCTAAATGTTGACTCATGGTCAGTTATACACCTGTCGTGTTGGACTACGTCTTAAAAGTTCGGTATTGGAAAGCAATTATTTTTCGAACTGTCTTTTTCTTGAAAAATGTTCTAGTTCTTTCCTGTTGACTTGTGCTGAATTAGAGTTCATTTACGAATCTGAAAAATTACCATTGAGATGAGAAAGATGTTGCTAGATCATATTTTTTTCTGTTAAAAATAATAACACAAAAATGTAGTTGGGAAACCCAAAAAACTAATAACATTGCAAAATTATGATTGATACATACATTTAAGAGCTAGTCAGATAGAACGCCGAGGTCGCTTACTACTCCAGATATTTGCGTACGGCCAGACGATGAGACCTTGGTTTTATTGAGACTGTCGCGAGAAATAATGATGACTTTTGAAATTGGAGCATTGGTGAACGCGACCTTCTTCATCTGATCTGTTTTTGACGTGATAACGTCTTATAAATTGATAATACCAGCAACACTCATGAAAAATAGTAACGTTCCATAGTAACGTTCCATAGTAACGTTCCACCTCCTTTTTTGTATTACATAAAATAATGATTATGACGTTATCACGTAAATCTATCGTCCGTAAACCGACTTTACAGACAACCAATTTTTTTTTTGACGTGATAACGTCTTATAAATTGATAATACCAGCAACACTCATGAAAAATAGTAACGTTCCATAGTAACGTTCCACCGTTCCACGTGTTTTATTACATAAAATAATGATTATGACGTTATCACGTAAATCTATCGTCCGTAAACCGACTTTACAGACAACCAATTTTTTTTAAAGTAGCAATTGTTTTTGCGCGGGCTATTTTGATTTCTGGTTATTCTCATCGATTTACTTTTCGAATATCGCCGTCCCCGGGGAATAAAATGGTAATCGTAAAAACTAAATTTTACAGGAAAAATAAAAAACGTTTTTTTGTGAATATCTCATAAACTAATATACATAGCGGGATTGTTCAAATACCAAAAGAAAGGTGATTTTTTACAAAAACATTGTAAACTATATTAAATAATTTATCTTTTTTAGAAATGCAGTTATTAATTAAAATAACTTTACCATGAATTAAAGGCACATACTTTAACTGTAAAGCAACATTACGATATTATTCGCGTAAAATCTCATGTAATACGTTACCGTAATAATGTATTGCTATGTTATTGGTCGATAAACTGTAAAAGGATCCCATATCGTAATGTACTGTTACCATTTTATTCGCTGGGAAGCAATCAATTACAGATTACAGCATTAGCAACTTACGTGTTTATTCTATGGAAAATTTATTGGACTAACTGGAGGCAAGTATCAAATACTGAATAAATGTTTTGTACTTGTGCAAGGTAATATGCGAAGAAAAAAAAACAATTTTTGTCTATTATTTTTTTATTTTTCATAATTTTTAACAACTGTGTAGGAAATCAGCAAAATAATTAGGAACTGTGTACTTCAAAGTACTTACTTCTTATTTTTTAAGAAGCTGATACCGGTAGTTGCTCTACTCCGTGTCGTGTACATGCTCAGAGATTTCAGAGTCTGAATGTTCGTTCGGGTTACCCTCGCACCTCGTAAGAGAGTAATAAAACGCATGGTAGTGCTGTGTGGTTGCATCAATATTACACAAACTTAATAAATCTGCATGTAGCGCTTTACTTATAGGTATTTGCTGATCATAAGCTTGTCTCAAATGCAAATTGATTGATTCAGCTTCTGCTGCAATTCAGGCTTGTTTTTTTGTAATTTTCGTGCTTGTGTCGTCGAGCTCAGACACGTTGCTCGACGGCACCACTTTCCGCCTTGCTGTTGCTCTACGCCTAGGCGCCTATGTTATTCTCCTCATCGCTGTCAGTATGGTAAAGTTGTCTACAGCCTCGGACACCACGGTCTGTCATGCAGGCGAAGAGCGGGCCGTTTTGTGCGGCACGCGAACTTGAATGACATCATCCGTCGATCTCTAGTCACCGTCGGCTTTCCAGCATTATTAGAACATTGGGTTTGGCACGCGACGATGGCAAGAGACCTGACGGCATGTCTTTGTTTCCATGGAAGATGGGTAGGCCTCTAGTGTGGGAAGCAACATGTGTCGATACTCTTGCGCCTTCCAATCTTCCTAGTTCATCGTGCTGTGCGGGGGCTGACGCTGGGGCTGCGTAGAACCTCAAGCGGCGAAAGTATAGTAACCTTATTGGTAGGTAACTATATTTCCGTTTGTGGTTGAAACTCTAGGACTAAACTCTCCGAATGCTCATAGCATAGTGCATCAAAACGCTGAGTTGACACTTCCCGTAACCCTAGGGCTAGCTTTTACCTCGGCTAAAGGCTTAGCGTTGCCATTCAGCGTGGTAACGCTGCCAGTCTCTTGGGGATATTACCAGTTGACAGCGTTGAGGAGGAGTTTTTTGACGCCTTTTTTTAAGTTTTTAGTTTAAGTTAGTTAGTTTAGTTTATTTTAGCAAATTAGGAATAATGTACCATCAAAATAAATATACTTTTCATTAGCTTGATCAAATTGGGAGCAGATTCCGCATGAATCTTTCTATGGTTTGAAGAACGAGTAATAAAACATATCCTGCTGATATGGATGGAAGTGGAAATTACAGTTTATTTTCTTGCTCCTCTGCTATACTTTCTGATTGTTTTCGTTGCGGGATCCAAGACAGTTAAATTCATTCTTTGGGACTTCGTCGAGCTTCTTTGTCTCAGCGCTTTTCTAGTGGGTCACCGTTGATTCTGGCTTTCAGGAGTTACAGTGGTTTGGGCGTGTGTGGCGGGCTTATCCCAAAAGAAGCCTTGTGTTCTGCAGAATAATGTTGATTGGGGAACCAGATTTCATACAATCGGTACATTTTAGAAATGTTTAGGTGCTCTGATAAATAGTGTCGCTTTATATCTTTCCTGACATAGTGGGATTCTACAGCAGGAAATATTTTAATATGCGCCATCACGCTTTCTTTCGTAGATCACTCATCTTATGGGGCCTGTTTTTATGAATTCCCCTTTTGTCGATTAAACTTCCGTCTCTTTTAATTTTTCTAATGCGGTATAAACGGTTTGTTCGGATATTTTTATCGTATTTAAAAAGTATGTTTTGCAAACGTTAATATTATTATTTAAGCCGTCTGAAGGAAATGAGTATTTTATGGTTTGTGTTCTATTGTTTTTTCCATCTAAAGTTATTCGCTTTACAGGTTTAACTTCTGTGTATCGAACAATGTATTGCCATTGAAGTTCGTGATTCCCGAGTTGATAAAAGGTCGGAAATATACTTTCTCTTTGTTCAGTGGTAAATTTTAATACCGATTACAGAAAATATGTTAGTTTTCGGATACAGTAAACGACATTACTTTTTTTGATTTGTAATAAAATTTATCGTAAAAAACTTAACGATATTAAAATAAAATTGTTGTTACCGGAATAAAATTGTATTGAGCTTTACGCAAATTAGGTTGTCTATTTTTCCTGCGAATATAATGGTAAGAGCATCTTACTGGAAATGTAACGTATCGAAAGAATTGTAATTGTCTCTAACAATTTTATTCGTTGCAAAAAGTCTACTAAGCATATTAATAAATTATATTGTTAAATTTATTACGATACATATGAAAATCTCGTAATTTCTACAATAACCGTAGAAAATGTCTGAAAAAAATTGACCAAGTGTAATCGGAGCTCTAAATATCGAATATGCAATAAACTTAAAACTATCGTTATAGCACATTACCATTTTATTCCCCGGGGACGGCGATATGTGTTCGGATGATTTTACAAATATTTTAAATGTGACTATGCTGAAGTACATCTGGACAAAATTAATACCGGCCAGACACTTACGTAGCCGACCAACCCTTTTTATTAGCTATTTCGTTAGCTCTCAAATCAGTACTCAATATTACAAATGCATTTACAAATACAATCAACATTACAGACACAGCAACAAATCTGTGCGACCGCAATAACATAACTCGTATTCTTGGAGTTGGTATCAAGGTGTACAACGTTTACTTGCGCCTGAGCCGCCGACATTATTATCGCATTACTTAACTAGCGTTGCTCCACGGAAAATTGTCTAGGATCTAAATATTTCTAAGGTATTTACAGTTAAGATTGTGCTAGATTTTATCTAGTTTTGAGCAAGTAGTGTCGGAGGAAGGGAACTTGGAACGCTCGTATTTGGGGTATCGTGTGGATTAGATCTAAGCTCGGTAGGTATATGGTTCAGTTTCAGTCATTGGAATGGTTGCGTCCAGACTCATGTTTTATGTTTAAAGATGACGGTGTATAACAGAAAGCTAACGTTATTTTATTACAACTAATAAATTAAACACTTTCTGGATTTTTTGGTCCTAGACCTTTGAACTAACGTAGTGCTCAACTTAAAATTTTCTCAGTTTGTCTGCTCTTGCCAAAGATAACATTTCCTATTAAGTATTTTTTTATTTGCTTTAAGTACATTGTTTTTCCGTCATTTCCATCACTAAAGCTGTTCTGGGCTGAGCAGTAAAAGCAGATTGCTTGATCACCATCTCTCGCAAGATCAGCCAATGAAGCCTTAACCAAATAAAATGTCAATAAATAACCATCGGTTCGTTAACTAACGAGAGACAATAGATAGGCTGTCGGTGTTCAAATAGTTTGTGGCCCAGCCTCCTCATTATACAACTTGTCTGGCCCGCGGTTATTCTAGATTTACCGTTTAATTGTGTGCAACACTGGCTTTTCATGAGTTATTTAGTGTTGTAGTTTTTTGTGGTGAGAAAAAAAAAAATGATTTTCTTTCTTTGACACATGTACCTTGCTCTTATATGCAGTAGATTTTGTCTCCTATCGATTCTGAGCTTCTTGATTGTTTTTAGATTCTTTGTTTGGTTTCATAAACTGTGATATTATGTCTTTATCTGTTTCATGTCTGTTTTTTACACACACGTAATTTCATTCTCTTTGACTATAATATCTCTATAATATAAAAATGAATCGCAAAATGTGTTGGTAAGCGCATAACTCAACAACGCCTGGACCGATTTCACAAATTCTTCTTTTGTTGTGTTTGTTATTGCCAGGAGAAGGTTCTTATGAAAAAAAAATGTAGTAGTAGGTAGGTAGTAGTAGGAAGGTAGTAGTATGTAGGTAGTAGTAGGTAGGTAGTAGTAGGTAGGTAGTAGTATGTAGGTAGTAGTAGGTAGGTAGTAGTAGGTAGGTAGTAGTATGTAGGTAGTAGTAGGTAGGTAGTAGTAGGTAGGTAGTAGTAGGTAGGTAGTAGTAGGTAGGTAGTAGTAGGTAGGTAGTAGTAGGTAGGTAGTAGTAGGTAGGTAGTAGTAGGTAGGTAAGTGGTAGTAGTAGGTAGGTAGTAGTAGGTAGGTAGTAGTAGGTAGGTAGTGGTAGGTAGTAGTAGGTAGGTAAGTAGTAGTAGGTAGGTAGGTAGTAGTAGGTAGGTAAGTAGTAGTAGGTAGGTAGTAGTAGGTAACTTTTGACGCAGACGAAGTTGCGTGGGTCAGCTTGTAATAATATAAGACTATGACTACTTACGGTCTTTTTTTCTCTCATCATTTGTCAAGTTTTACTTTACTATTACTTTCACCTTTACTGATTGATATCCGTCATTTGTACTGAAATGTTGGAGTTCTATGTGTTGCGAACAGTATACATACAATTATGCATATAACCCAACCTACGTTTACTCAGCAATAATTTCCGTGTTCAAAGAGATTTTTCACCACAGATTACTCACAAGTCACAGGTGACAAGACCGCTGATTAAGGAGACTGCCCAACTAGCACACAAGCTCTACAACAAGCCGTACAGCGGCCGGTTAGAGGTTTCTAATAACGGCATAGGCTCTACAGGTAAGGTCTACAGTAGATGTACAAGCGGCTATAGCGCCGTTGTATCCCCAAAAGAGGCCCACGTAGTACTGCCTAAGGGTCTACAATGTGTCTACAGTGGTTGTACAGAGGTGTTAGTACGGCGCGCTCTACCGCTCGCACCCTTTGGTCTACAAAGGTGCTATGCGGGCGGTATAGTGCGCCTCAGGGTCTAAAATAGGTTCTTGTAGCGCGACTGTAGAGCTCGATTCATATATTAGGTGTTAGTTCGGCGCAGTCTACCGATTGCATAGCACCCTTGTATCTACAAAGGTGCTATGCGAGCGGTAGAGTGCGCCTCTGGATCTATAATAAGTTCTTGTAGCGCGACTGTAGAGCTCGAACCGTATTTAAGCGCGACTGTATCTCTGAAATGAACAAAACTCGTTGAAATTTTAACTTATGAGTGATTGGTGGATGAATTGGAAAATAAACAACAATAGTGTGGATTTTTCCTTTTATGTATGCAAAATACCAGTGCGAGTGCCACTGTATTGTGAATTTATATACATATGTTCTAGCTAAAATTTTCACGCGCCTGCTGTTTATGCAGTTTTTTGGATAAAAAGTACATTTGATTAGAAGGTTTGGATTTAAAATTTAGTTTATTTAAGACAGTTTAGTTATATAGGTAGTTTCTTTAGAATCCTGGGTGAGTGACGTGAATTCGGTTTTCACACATGAGGATGTTAATTAAATTATAAAAAAATCACAAGAATTGTTTTTTATTAAAAACTCTAATGGCGTCTCGTTTACAACAGCCTTCAGAGTATACTAGAACCATTCTACCGGTTAAGCCGCTAGTATCGACCATTTCAGTTCTATGATGGTGGTATTGACGCTCTATTGTACTCTTCTAGGTCTATATCGGTAGTTAATACATCTTTTTAAGAGTCTAAGGTGGTACAACGGATTATTGTAACTCCGTTATACAACCTGTTTCTCTGCTGTGGATATAGAGTTACAAATATGCTATATACCACCTAAAGCGCTTTAAAGGTAGCTTGTAACTCCATTTAAACACTTTTAACTATTATAGCCTTGTTGTACGGCTATTGTACCACCTGCCTGTCAAAGAGCGATTGAATACGCTACTGTACCACTTAAGTAGTATACTAACGCCTTGAACGGCTATTGTAGAACCTTCAGGTTGTACAGAAGTGATTGAAGCAGCTTCTGTGCTAGTGCCCACTACACCGTTTCATATCATGACCGTTAGAAACGTGACCGGTAAAAAAAATATTCTTTGTTTTCAAACTTAAACTCAAATTCCATCACCGACCCCGTCGACAATATTTTTATCGCTCTGTGCATGATCGACGGTGTTGGTCGGTGACGGAAGGGTCTGCTAGTAGCACCTTATAAAGTCCAATACATATAAAGAACACGTATGATGAACGTCATAAACCCATTATAGAATAGGATGATACGCTTTTGATACGTTATAGTAGTCCATTTTTCAATCAAGTTGCTTTCCGTGCCTGATAGGGTCACAGCATGGGCATTGTTGGTACTGTGTTGTGGGCTGACTCCTTTATTTGCGGCGGCATGTTGGTAATATGAAGTTACGTGTATTTTGCACTGACCCCAGCCTGACCCCTTCCTCCCTAGAGATGAAAAGCCAACTGTATTTCTTGTACAGATTAGTGTGCTTAAAACATTATGTACAGCTTTGTTTTTCGCATATTCGTATGAGAATTTCTCTGCTCTTGCATGGAGCATTGGATGTTACACTACACCAGACCAGATGATGCCACTTTTCGAAAGACGCAATCTGCAAGCTGAATAGACGTTTGAAGTTTCTTGGCCCGAAAAGAAAGATTGAAAAAAAAATTGTCTCAGGGACATCATCATCCATCCAAAGGCCTCCTCTCAATGAGAGGGAATGGGCTATAATCCACCACGCGGGCCCAGTGCGGAATGGTAGATGTCACATGTCTTCGAATTTTTTGTTCTAGGACATGCCGGTTTCCTCACGATGTTTTCCTTCACCGTTTTGAGAGCAGCGGTGATGAAATAAATTACACAAAGTAATGCGCCTGCCTGGGTTCGAACTCACGACTTACTGTTCGTAAGCCGGGGCCGCCACCACTGGGCCACCGCTGCTCTCAGGGACAAAACGTGCAAAAGATTCGTATTATGTCCAGTCGTGGACTGCTGGTAGGCCAGGTGATGATCGTCTAATGTACCATGGATAATAAGTATGAAGTGCGGACAATGTGAACATGGACATAAAAATTACTTATTTTAAAAGAAGGTTTACTCGGAATTCTTATTTTGCTCAAGTAGTTTGGACAGGTGCTGTTATGTGTATTGACGTAAAACCAGTAAACATAATAAAGGGTGTAGAATACCTCTTCACGAAGCCGAAAAGCACTTGTTCTTCCCATCACTGCGATCATTTTTTTGTTCTACACCATACCTGGGAACATTCTAGTAACGGAGATATGGGGGGTCAAAGTTACAACTTTTTGACAAGTTTTTTTGGAAGATTTTGACTTCTAACACCTCCAAGACCCCCGTACTATTCAATCCATCCATCAGCAAAAGTGCGTTACATTGAGTTCTACCACAAAACATGATTTATTACCTCGAAAAAAAAAGTAGTTTCTCAGAAATATTTTTTGCGTAAAGTATAGTTTGATGTACAGAATGCTTGGGATGAGGTGGTTTACACTCTGTATACATATTATGTACTAATATAACGTACCTACAGACATTGGTACTAACTTACGGAAATGCGAGTACTAGTAAGTACTACCGAGATCACTGAGTGTCGATCTTTTTTCAACCTTAAAACTTTGGGCATAAGAGTTAATTCTCGTACTGAAGCTTATCGTTGAATGAGTTGAGTTTTTTTTATGTTTGGAATGTTTTTTCTTATCGTCGATTACATTACGAGAGTGTGAACGAATAGGCTTCTTTTGTAAGGTCACTGAATAAGACCTATTTAGTCATTTTCGTACATAATTATTTTGCACCTGCATGAATAAGTCCTCACTGGTAGGATTCAGTGGCTGAAAAAGTGTCATCATTTGTTTAGCCTTTTTCAATTACCTGACGACCCGAATGGCTTAGGGTAGTGACACTGCCTTACGTTCTTAGGGTCCTGGGGTCGAATCCCGGTAGGAGAAAAGTTTTGTGTGATGAGCATGGACATTTGTTTCCGAGTCATGGATGTTTATATGTATAATATGTATGTATTTACAAACAAAAAAGTATATGTATAGGTACGTAGTATATCAACTATCTAGTGTCCACGACACAAGCTTTGCTTAGTGTGGCACTAGGTGGCGCTGTGTGTTAATGTCCAGCGATATTTATTATTTATTTATATTGGGGTCGGCTTCTAGTCTAGTCTGGATGCAGCTGAATGCCAGTATTTTACATGGAGCGACTGCCTCTGATCTCCACAACCCAGTTAGTAATATATATCTAATCTTGATAAGACTGGTTGTAAAATTTTCGGGCTGGCTACCTATAACAAAGTCAAACAACCTGTTACGACATCCGGGCCCATGGCTTAGAGTGTTTTCCGGGGCACGGTGGAAACTCGGTATATTTATAATTAGCTGACCCATCACCCACGCTACTTCGTCTGCGTTACATAAGAGAGAAAAAATCCCCGTTTTTGCAACATTTTTTCATTCTTGCTCCGCTCCTAATGGTTGTAGCGTGATGTTATATAGCCTAAAGCCTTCCTCGATAAATGGACTATCCAACACAAAAATAATTTTTCAATTCGAGCCGGTAGTTCCTGAGATTAGCGCGTTCAACCAACCAAACAAACAAACAAACTCTTCTGCTTTATAATATTAGTATAGAAGTATAGATAGATGGGTGGTTTCCAATCCACTGACCAATCTATGCACGCGATAAGGGAGAAAGAAAATCCAAAAGAAATTGCGAAAATTAGGTACCCATACTTATTAGGAAAACAAAAACAATGCAAAATAAATGTGTGTAAAGTACGACCTTCTTATTGAAGGTCGGATTTGACAAGATGTCTACATTGTACAGTCAAATTCAAAGTCAAATTGCTGAAGGATGAAAAACAAAGACACTGTAGAATGTAGATACATAAATAAATAATAATATGAAGACTATGAGGAGCTCGTGGCTAAATGATAACAGCTGCTGGCTCTTTAGGTTAAGCCGTGCTTGCCTAGGTAGATCTGTGGATGGATGACCACCCTTACATACCGGGTGTCCTCCGTGCCTCGGAAAGCACGTTAAGCTGTTGGTCCCGGCTGTCATTTGTCCATCTGTGGCAGTCGTTACAGGTCGAGTGGCCCAAAAAGTCTTACCAAGTGGTATCGTATTAACTGGGTTGTGGAGGTCAGATAGGCAGTCGCTTCATGTTGAATACTGGTATTCAGCTGCATCCGGTTAGACTGGAAGCCGACCCCAACATAGTTGGGAAAAGGCTAGGTAGATGACGATGAAGACTAAACACAAACAAGACCCTCCTCCATCATTTTTTGTTATCCCTCCGATTTATTTCTGGTTGCAACAATGCCACAGCAAATCTTCTTCTTCCATACAGCAATAATCATCATCATCACCATCATCATCATCAGCCAATAATGTTCCCACTGCTGGGACACGGCCTCTTCTCAATGAGAGGGAATGGGCTATAATCTACCACGCGGGCCCAGTGCGGATTGGTAGATGTCACATATCTTTGAATTTCTGGTTCTAGGACATGCCGGTTTCCTCACGATGTTTTCCTTCACCGTTTTGTGAGCAGCGGTGATGAAATAAATTACACAAAGTAATGCGCCTGTCTGTGTTCGAACCCACGACTTACTGTTCGTAAGTCGGGGCCGCCACCACTGGGCCACCGCTGCGCTGCCGCTGTTTTTATTATCCCTCCGATTTATTTCTGGTTGCAACAATACCACAGCATATCTTCTTCTTCCATACAGCAATAATGTGCACTATCAACATCATCATCTTTTCAAATGTCATCCTTGTCTTATGTCACTTGGGGTCGTCGCAGTGGCGAGGAGTTCATACAACTCGAATCCTACCGGCTTCCCTTTGGAAAAACCACTGAACTGGAGTCTAATGTTGCTAAAAGTAAAACAATGTAGGTAATTCACTTAGGACGTGATTGACCGAACATCACTAAACTACAAATGGTTCGATGTATGGTTTTTTCAAACATTATTAAAAAAATGCGCAGGACCTGTTACTAAAATTAACCCTTCGCTACTGGTCGGTACAAAACGGTTTCTGCTTCCATTGTACTCTATCAAACGTCACACTATCATTACTCAGTTTTTTTCATATCCCCGTATCCCTATCAATCAAAATTAATCAAAATATGGCACTTAACGCGATTAAGACGATCTAAATTAGCAACTCTATTTGTTCAAACTTCGTTTGAAATGCTGTTACAATAAAGTTCTAATCAGCTAGCACTACAACGTCAGTCACTGGGGGCCAAATAGCGCGAAATTAGTGGTTTCGATCGATTTATAGAAAAAAATATCAGCTGTTGCCTTATCACATTTTTCCGAGTTAGGCGACCAATAATGTATGAAGCAGCTGATTTTATTTTCGAGATTTCATAGTTGGTCCCATAGTAAAAGTTGTTCATTTTCATGTGTACTATCCGCCCTTAAAGGGATTAAAACGACTAAAAAATAACGTTGTAGGTATCATTTACGGACTAAACTTCGGTGTACTGTTCGGTATTTCCACTGTTCGGTATGGCACTTGGGGGCAGACTTGGGGAATGAGGAGGGCATGACCTTAGCTTGCAATCAATAAACCCAGCCAGTCATATAAATATTTATTGCAGACGTCTGAAGTTGTACACAAGTACTAGGGCCTTATTAATAAATTGATCTCATGTTAGAAGAGCGAGTTCTCCCAGTCTGTGGTGCTTTTCGTCTGTAGCCTCAGCATATCGATGTCGGTGTCTTTATCGATAAAGATACCAATTGCATGGTAAAAGTCAGTACCTATTTGAAAAATGCTGAACGTAACATAAATGTTTTTTTGCAAGAACAAGCGGTTTTTGAACTTCTTATTAGCATTCTGCCAAAATTCTCTAACGTCGTATTTCATGTAATTAATAAGTGGAGTTAATTAGTCATTATAACGACTTCATGACAATCTGGTATTCACCTATTGGCATGTCACCAAGAGAAGGGTCGTTGGCACATACAAAGTCCGTAGCAAGAACTTAGTACTTATGTGGCAACGACCCCCACCGACAACCCTTCCTGGCTTCACCACAAAATATCAAAAAATAAATTACAAACTAAAACGAAGAATTTATGTCCACGAATATAACCACAAAGTTCAAAAATGCATCGAAATTCACTAGAGATGAGTCACGCTATAATTTTCTAATTATCGATATCGATTTGTCCAATGACAATTCTAATTTTTATATTGGTCCTAAATTGTCACGGGCCAAATCAATCGTCATTGGTTGGTTATACACCAGGCCCGGGCTGTGATCGTCAAAACGAGGAAAGCCTCACTGTCACCTATCAGCTGATAGTTGACGTCATAATGTTATTTCTGAGTGATCATACGGAAGACACCTGTTGGCACCAGGAAAGGCCATTGGCATACGACCGTAGCTCAGACATTCACCTCCGGTACTTTCTTCTATGACTACCGCAGTCACGCTTTTACAGTCTAGACTTTTGTATTTGTCTAGATTATGAATAATGGACTGAAAAACTGTGTTCTAGTAAGTGAATAAACGGGTTTTGTTTTGGAACAAACCTAGATATTTTTTGTGTGCTGGAATTTTTTGGACGACTCACTTGCAAATACTTTTACAAACTGGCATGCACATATTTGATTCATCAAAATTATGTTGCAATCAAAGGAAATTTCTATGAAATCAGCAAGTTATGACCAACATATTTTTAAAATTGCATACCTGGTTATTAGCAGTTTTTCTGAGAAAAATATTCTTGTACGTTTAATATTTCCAAAAAGAACATATTTGTCTTACCTCATACACTTTATTGAGAAAGTTAGTCATGAAATACCAATTCATGTTTAATTAAAGACCCATAATCATAGTTTACCATCAGACCTCCACCCCATACTTCTTTGTTCGCAATAGAAGCGTGCTAGGGGGTATTAACCTCTTCTATTTCAGTCTTCGTGGGCGATAGGGTGCGTCGCCCTCAAAGACGACCTCACTTCATCGGGGTCAAGGATGTAGGAAATTAACGTTCACAATTTTCCTCAACGGTATTCGTACCGTCACTTGTATTGCTTTGTCACGATCTGCTCGTCTTTTTGGTTGGGTGATTGTGTTGTACTGTTTGCAGTTGGACTTTGGACTCTTTGAGCGAGGTGCAATCGGACTTGCCTTGTTTGTTTTGCGTTTTGATATGGAATACGCACCCTTTTTAGAAGTAAAGAAATATCAAAACTGTCAGCAATCTTGATTGCTTACAAATAGTGAAAATAAAACATGTTCACCTGTATCAGTGTTTGGCCCATCCATCACTATCACAATGCATGGAACTTTGTCTACGTCACAGATAGTGCTGTGACCTTAAGATAATTATCGGTCGTCGCCTCGTCTCACGTAGCCTTATCGATAACTGACTACAACAAAGCAAGGACATCACTTGCCGAGCCCTATAAATACCATTCCGAGTAATCTGATGCGCAACGGTTTTTCCTCGTTACTTAAGTATTTCAGCAACCACTAAATGCTTCAAGTTGGGCAACTGATGTCGGCTTATGCAGCCGCGATAAATGCCTGCATATTTCTGTCAAAGTATTATCATTATCTCGGCTTGGTGCATGATATCTTTAGTTACTTAATGCAACGTTACGAAACTGGTTGTGTACCAATGTATTTGCTGAACATTTTGAACCGGTCTGGATGCGGAAAATCCTGGTTTAGATATTAGGAAAACCACACTTTTTCTTCCTATGTTTTAATGAATTTGTTACAGCGGTATGGTTATAGGCGTATTGTGTAGCATTTCCGGCGATATTTAAAAACAAATATTGACGGAGCCTTGTAAAAATTTGCATCCGCCACGTTGCGTTGAAAAGATAATCCATAAATAGGAGGCAGACAAAGCAGCTCGTCTGGCGTATCGTACAAATGACCGCTCGGCCTTGTCTAGGCCACGGTGACGCCATCTTGCGTGCGGATGAACTCCTTTTATTGGGACACCAAATTATATTCGTCTCGCTCTGAAATACTATCGGACTATCCATAAGAAAGAGATGAAGGATTTCAATCTCAACCGAATTTATTAATAGAACAAGATAGACGTCAAGCGCTATAGATTAGGATAAAGACATTAGGATTTTTTTGAAGTTCATCTTTTCTTTCTTTGTCTCGATTTCGAGAGCTGAGTAACAAAAGCTGGTGATTGTAGTCTATTGTGACCAATGTTAGATAAATAATAAGCAGTTTTGAATAATAATGAAGGGGTACGACATTTACTGTTTCTAAACACTACAGTAATGGTGCAACCTAGACAAGCTATACATTGTGTAATTGGCGGTTAATTGCGTTGCCAAGGCGACTGCACTGCAGCCTGTCTGAGTGTCTGATAGCGATAACTGAGAAATGTCTGGGGGCAAGGGACTTCATTGGACGCTAATTGGCCCGCCAGACGGTAGTGACTGATATCTATCCTGCATTATACATGTGTATCAAATAAACGTTTCGACATTCGGTACGAATGATTTATGAAGTTGAATGGATAGACAGCGGTACTGAGTTGACTTTAATTTCAACGGTACATTGTGACTCATGTTTGTCTGCAGCGTTTGCAATAGGTTTCGTATTTAATTACTCAACTCGGTACATAATACACTCATCTCACACATTATCGAGTGTGCTGCCGTGGCGCGGTATTGGGAGCGGCGGACCAGTCCTGCGCGCGAAAGGCGAAATGCTCGCGGCCGGCCGGTCGCTACAACCGGCTCCGTGAAGGCCGCACAACGCCCCTCCCCCACTCCCTTCTTTGAATTGTACTAGTGACTGGTTTTATCGATAACTAACCGTGTAATCCGAACAATAGTGGCAGGTATTTGATACTGATAAAATGTGTGTACTTATTTCCTTTTATTTGCTAATGGTATCTATTAAAACTGATAAGCTATGCTACAGTCAATAAGGGGAAATACTTTATCCATTAGTTAATCAGCATGGCTATTGTTACGAACAATTTGAAGGTGAGCTGACAAAAATCACGTTGCATTGTCAAAACGGCAATTCATTCAGTAAGTGAGTATGACGCGTTCCGTCTCTATCGCGACCGAGCTTCGCCCTCGTAAACAGAATGCCAATGACACGAGGGGTCGAGAGGCGTATCGATAATAATACCGCGCGCTATCGCACAGCACTGGGTGCGCTCGCAAGGCCGCGCGACGCGTCCACGTCTCGTGCGTGTACACAAACACACTGTTTCGAAACGTCCGACACTTTATTCCAAATTCGAACTGAGCAACGCGCGGATAGAGCTTCGTCGCTTTGGCCTCATTTTATTTCATTTTTAATTGTATTTTTTTTAAACCGGCCAGTATCACTAAAGTAATCATGGATTTTTATTTAAACTGAAGTTGAAGATATTATTGTTTAGCCTGGGTTAGTGTTCATAATCAATTGCGGTGTAATTTAATCGATAGTGACATCAATAACAGTATCAATAAATAATTCTGATTTATTTTTGTTCCAGGTTACCCAAGATGCTGGTTTTATCATCTGGCTGTAATCCTCCACATCCATATTTGACTTTGAAACGAACATCTTGGTCTTTCGAAGAATATTCAGCAAGAAAAATATGTAAAAGGAACAGTAACACTGCAAGACTGAATCCAAAAGTTGCCTTAAAAATGAGTGGCGACACAAGATGATGAAACGCTCATAAATATTTTTGTAGTGAAAACATTATGCGGAAAAGAGAAAATAGTTTTTGAAAAATTTTCGAACTGTATTTTTCTATGAATTTATCGTAGACGAATTTTAGTGTGGTGCTATAATAGTGTAGTGTTGTGAAATCGATTGGGACAAGAGTATCGATAGTTGTGGGGTGAACTGTGGGGATGGTGTGAGGGTTGGATGGTGATGAGCACCGCGATGAGCAGTGAGGGCGACGCGGTGAAGGTGGAGGGGGGACACGTGTCTGTCACCACTATCAGCATGTCGGGCCCGGAGACCAGCAACGGTAAGGTCCTTTACTTCTCGCACACTTTCTAGCTTTTATAGGTACTAATAGAAAAATTGTTACATAATAATATTGAACTATAATTATTTGGGAAGAAAAAGATATCTGAAAGTTTCGAATCGAGCTGGAATATATTTTACTCTTATCATACTAGGTGGTAACGTTATGGGGTAATTTTTGATGAAAAGCTTTTTAAAAACATACCTAATTAGAGATAATATACACACAACTTCACAAAAATTTGTTTACTCATACCTAGTTATCTTAAAAAGTTACTGGTATTGTTTTATTAACTAACTAACAATTATACAAGTAAACATATCACTTAGGTACCTAATTGTCTTCACGTTTATTTACTTCGCACTTCTAGTCAAGTTTTCCGATAAAAGCCATTGAACTTTCAGTTTACTCAAAATAACTTTTCCATTTGGTACTTTTTTAGATTATGTTATTTATTTGCATGTTCAAATGAATATCTTATCAGAGAGATTATTTTGGTAAACTCACATGTATTAAAAAGTAAGCATTTCATATCAGCTGGTTTTGATAATATCGTACAGTCATTTGCATAATGCACAACACTAGGTTCGAAATTCAAATAACATAAAAACTGAAAAGAGTGAAAACTATACACGAATAATTGTGTGAATTTAGGAGTTCATGTTTGCCTTTTTGTTTGTTTGAAGGTTTTTTAATTTTAAGCACTGTCAAGTGCTTAAAAAACCTTCAATCAAAAAAAAAAAATGAACTGTTTTTTTTATTTAGAGTGAGGGAGTTTCATGATCGCATAAGCTAATATAATAATAATATAATTATGTTTGTTTCTCTTTCACGCGAAAACTTCTGAATGGATTTGGATGAAATCTAGCACACCAGTAGTTTATTACCTGTATTTACACATATGATACTTTTTATCCTAGTATAATGATCCCTTGGGACAATTATCGAACTCGACCGGGATGCAGTCGCGGGTATAAGCTAGAATACAAAAAGACGAGAGAAAAATATTTAGTTCATCAGCGCGGTTCCTTTGTTTCTATGTCATCACGTGTACTGCTTACCTCACTTTGATAAGGAGTGCGTGTCTTGCGTAAATATCACGATCGCATTCTATATTTTGTTATCAAAACATTACTCAGATAGAGCCCATTGCAAACAAACATGGAAGTTGAAATTAAAAAGTTGGGAATATTTTTTTCTTAATTTCTATTTACTGAATGTCTTTTTTTTTTCAGTATCTATATGCCTAATGTAGGTATATAAACAAGAATAAATAATAATACATGGGTAAACAGTGACATGGTGAAGGTTGCGGGAATCCGGTGGATGCGAGTAGCAAGGGACCGGTCAATGTGGCGACACTTGGGGGAGGCCTATGTCCAGCAGTGGACGTCTTTCGGCTGAAATGATGATGATGATGATGAAACAGTGTCTATTTTTTGTTGATTACACTATAATTCAGTCAACATAAAAGCTTAAGCAATTAATGACTGCCAAGGGTTCAAGATAAAAACAAAAAAAAAAAAAACGCCCCTACAACTATCATCATATAGACCAGGTATGTCCCCAATGCGATAGCCCGATCTAAAATAAATTAACTTATTTACAATATAAAATAATAAAACTATACATCTTTCTCGTTGACCTATGAATGAAAAAACTTTTTTTTATTTCGACGTCACCATTTTGTTTACCAGTAAACAGGAGTAGAGCCACGCAAAATAATAATATTCATGTCACGCAATAAAATTATAATAAAAAGCGGTGATAGCGGGGTCGTTGCCCCCGCTACGGGGGACCTGAACTCTGTTTATGTCAAAATGCTGTTAGCGTTATGTTGTCTGTATTTCCCTATTAATTATGTATGATGCCAATCTATGATGGTAAACTATATTTATATATGTTTCCACTAATAAAATGCGGTCTGTTGTTTGAGCCTAGGTTATGAAAATTTAGATGCTTGCCTTCTTTTTTTCTTTCTTTTTCATGCCCTCATTTCCTTCTTTTTTGTTATCTATTGCAATTAATAAATGCAAGTAATTCCTGAAAAAGACCAAGTTTTTTTTAAAGTTAATTATGTATTATGTATAATGACATGCGTAAACATTCAGTCAAAAAGTATCGGAATGGATGATTTGTTTATGGTTCCAAATTCAATTTTTAGTTTTTTTTTGTTTTGTTAGATTGGCACAACTGTTTTCCATTTTGGCGCGGAGTTTGAGTTGCATCAGTTATTTATATTAAATACAGTGTATTTATATCATATCTAGTGTGGATAGCGAATTTTATTATGGATAAAAACGAACAAATAGTTTGTCTTAAATTTTGCATAGCCAATGGAATTTCGTGTTCGGAGTCACTGAAAATGTTACAGAAGGCTCATCACATAGACACGTGCATAATTATGAGTGGTACAAAGCGTTCAAAAGCGGTCGAGATGTGATGGAAGATTTACCTCGGTCTGGTAGGCCATCAAAGTCTGCAATTGAAAAAATGAAGAAAATAGTGACTGAAAATCCTCATTCCGGAAACAGTGTTTAAAAAATGTTTTGATGATTGGATTATTCGTTGGTGTAAGTGTATCGTTTCTGAAGGAGCATACTTTGAAGGTGATGAAATAGATTTGGATGAATACAAACGTGTAGGTATTATTGATCTTTTCCCGTTACTTTCTTGACAGAGTAGTACATTGTTGTCATTTATTCATTAGAGTTCTTCAAATTCTACGGCATGTGTATTAATTACATGTATGACTTTTGACAGGTAGTATATACTACTTTGTTGTCATTGATTACAGTTCTTCAAATTCTACGACATGTCGTTTATTACATGACTTTTGGACAGGTACTTAATTAGTAGGTAAATTAAACTTTATTACATAGACTGTAATTTTGTGTATGGAATCAGTAAAAGACAGCTGAAAAAATATGTTTTTTTTTTTTTACCGTATTCAGTTAGCCATTTATATTAAGAACCTTAAGGTTTTGGAAATTCAATTTTTACCTTACTCAGGACTTACCTATTATACTACTTACTAGCTTCTGCCAGCGGCTTCGCCCACTTGAAGTATTAAAATTGTCCTATGGGACCAACTACCGGGATAAAAAGTACCCTATGTGTTAATCCAGATTATAAACTATAACTGTGTGCAAAATTTCATCCAAATCTGTTTCATTGAGTTTTCTCATTCATTGAGTGAATGAGTTAGAATAACAAACATACATCCATGATCCATACTCATAAAATTTCGCATTTATAATATTTGTAGGAAGTTGGATAGTAGGATGGTTCTTGATTTTCTGTCTGATTCGATCAAAATTACGGCAACCCCCGCTTTAATTTTTCCACTTGCAAGCTACACCCCACATAAACCGGA
The DNA here is from genome assembly GCA_916618015.1 of Xestia c-nigrum. NCBI lineage: Eukaryota > Metazoa > Arthropoda > Insecta > Lepidoptera > Noctuidae > Xestia > Xestia c-nigrum. The sequence goes on from OU745246.1 coordinate 22,829,293, forward strand.
CATCCTGCCTGGAGCCATATTACGGATTTTATCGAATTATCGTTTTAAACCCAGATTTTCAAGGCTTTGTCTGTGCTAAGAAACTCCTCATTTCTATGGCGTTTTTCTCGGAATACTTCCATTACTTAGATAATTTATTTGTCTGCTGTATAACACAAGTCGGGTTTATATCATCAGTTAAGTTGTTTTTTCTGTATATGTGTTTAAAGTGCAATACTGCGTTCGTTTTAAATAAATCCAACTAAGATAAATGTGAGGAACCAGAAATGACTTCAGATCTAAAAAATCTTTAAGTACATGAAAGTTTTGTAGAATTCGAGGATATTTTGCAATTTGGGCAAACCCTCTCAACGTAGAAAGGGCCAAAAATTCAAAAATGTCTTCAACCAATGCTTTTATATTCGTTTTCACTAACTCTAAGCGACTCCTAAATTAATACCTAGCCTTTGTGTCAGCGAAAACGGACATTAGCATTATAAAGCGCTGTCCATTTGCAAGCCGGAAATCTTAATGAAAAATGCATTCCAAGAATTCCAGAGCTCCCTGCAAAGAACTTTAAAAGCGCTGCACGTATTAAAAGCTTGAATATGTTTCTCGGTAAATTTGCATGGTCGTTATTAACGTACTGTCCGTGCCAAATATAGGTAGCTAAGCAAATACAATTAATTGCACAGCTCCTTAGTACTAAAGGTTACAATACATAATTAATTTATTAATGATATATAATTGATTTTGTGACCAGTTTTATTGGACTGCCACGGTCAGCAGGTCAAAAGTTATTTTAAGAATTAGGTCACTTTTGCGAAAGGTTATTTTAAGAATTATATTTTGTGTAGTAAACAGTAACATGTTTAATAATTAAGAGGCATGCGTTTCTCACACATAAATATTAAGGTAATGTGTACCTATTTATTTCGATTGGATTACAGAATATAAAGGTTCCCAAACACCTATTTTGAATGGATACTGATTCAAACAAGAATAACGAGAAAAATATTTATTCTATAGAAATATTAAATTCCTCCTATCTCGTCTTTACATCATTGTCCTTTCAAAATATTTATTTGGGAACATAAATCTTGCATCCCAGCAATGATGCTGGGCTGGGATTTTTAATCTACAATTATAGGGAAGATTTTAAACTTCAACACCATACTTGGGCATAGAATCGCCCAAATAGCAGTGCCCAAAGCTGGCTTTGATTTTTTTGACGCCCTGTAACTCTTTTCTCAAATTGATACTTGTGCAAACTTTTATTATTATTCAAGTTATACCATACTTAAAAACTAATATTATAGTTTGAATGTAGAGGTCAGGTCTCTTGATCCACTATTACCATATAAATATATTATATCTATGACTATTACATTACCATGGACATTTGTTTCCGAGTCATGGATAAAGCTAACGTAACTACGTAGCTACGTATAAAGCTTAATATAGTATATATTTACAAACAAAAAATATCTATACAGTTTACCAACTATCTGGTGTCCACGACACAAGCCTCGGTGCTTAGTGTGGCACTAGATGGCACTGTGCGTAATGTCCTGCGATATTTAGTCATTAACTAGGTATTCCATTAATGGAAAGCTTCCCATAACGTTACCCTCGAAGGTGAGAAGAATAACACGAATGAAACCTAGGGCAGAAGCTAAATAGTAAAATAATAACCTTAAACTCATCTGTTTCCAGGTCAGTTCTCGTACAGCTCGAGCGGCGTGCGCATCAGTGTGTCTTCAGTGCCTCATGATGAAGACTCTACTGACGCCGAGATCTCCAAGATCGACTTCTCACAGCATCAGTACGAGGTAACTATTGAATTACTACATATCATCATTATCTGCCTAACCTTTTCCCAACTATGTTGGGGTCGGCTTCGAGTCTAACCGCAGCTGAATACCAGTAATTTACATGGAGCGACTGCCTATCTGACCTTCACAACCCAGTTAATACTGGGTAACACGATACCCCTTGGTAAGACTGGTTGTCAGACTATTTGGGCCACTGACTACCTGTAACGACTGCCAAAGATGGACAAATGACAGCCGGGACCAACAGCTTAACGTGCTTTCCGAGGCATGGAGGAAACTCGGTATGTAAGGGTGGTCACCCATCCACAGACCAACCTAGGCAAGCACGGCTTAACCTAAAGATCGGCCTGAGCGGCTGTTATTATTTAGCTACGCTCCTCCTTATGATTGAATTACTACATTATATCACTACATATCATGAAACAAAGTCCTCCGCCGCGTCTGTCTGTGTGTTTGTTTGTTGTATGACTTTGCGACGAATAAACATTTTTTCTTTCTTTCTTTCTTTCTTTCTTTCTTTCTTTCTTTCTTTCTTTCTTTCTTTCTTTCTTTCTTCATTTACAAAAAACCTATTGATTGGATTAAAAAACTGAAACAGTATCATGCTAATATATTGCTTGTAGAATTATCTGCCAAGAAATCAGAATGATCGCATGCATAATAATATGATTTTTTTGTTTGAAAGATATTTTTAAAGATAAGTTCGTGATTTCTTTTTATCGAGCCAAATATTATTTATTTTTATTAATTTATTTAATTAATTGATTAATTGATTGTATTATGTTTTCAAAATAGTATCATGCTAGCATATACCCTGAAGAATATCAATAATTCTGGTCTTGTTTATAGCAGTGAATTATATACTTTTCGTTATTATAAAACTCGCGTTTAGCTCATGTAATCGCCTTAAAGGGATCCTGTACTAACAGCTTCTTCCTATATTATTCCAAGAATTAAAGGTTTTCTAAACATATTTATACACTGGCTAGAAAGCAAGAAAACTTAAACTTACACTTACAGACGGATACAGTCAGTCAGATGTCCGCTCTAAAAGATCGCAATGTAAACTTATCAACAATCCATGCGGGTCCAAGAAGTGTTCCCTCAATGTACCGGTCAATTGACTGAATCCAATGGTGGTCAAGAGATGGTTACGTTAAGTAAAAAACAAAAGAAATTAAACAGGATACTTTGTTTATCTAATTACTCGCTAATTGAAAGCCATTAGCGAAAGTTAAAATGCAGAGCGAGCTTGTTAACCTTTTGACCGCAACAGCATAAACGCACGCGCGTGCCCTCCACGCCAAGCCACAATTTCATCTACTATTTTGTCACCTATTTGTGTCGTTTGGCGTACAGAGCACGCGCTTGCTTGTCACGTATATGTGACAATGGCGTCCAAAAGGTTAAATGACGTCTGTCAGCTTGTCCAGTGCTCTCTTTGACACATGTGTTTTTAATATTGGTGCAATGGGTAATGTCAGTAAAACAGGAGCTCATGGCTAATTTATAACAGCCACGCTTGCCTGGGTTTGTCCGTTGATGGGTTACCACACATACAGAGTTTCCTACGTGCATGTAAACCCGTTAATTCTGGCTGTCATTTTTTGATCTTTGACAGTTGTTACAGATATGTTATATTAAAGCAGCACTGAGCTGAATAATTCATAACTAATCGTTTAGACATGAAGCCAACCCCAAGATAGTTGAAAAAGGCTAGGCAGATGTTGATGGGTAATATCAGGAAAACGCCAAACATTATCATCAGCAGTCACGAAAACAGAGATCAATAAAAATTTAGACTCTGCTGTTTCGCTGGGGTCCCTCACTGTTTAGAGCCTTTATTACCAGTTTACACCACGTTCGAAAGTCCTAAAAGTATCGATAACACCACTCTTCATCAGGAATTTCACAGATCTTTTTTCTCCAATACTTTGCAATGAGTAAACCCGTTGATAATCGCCATCTTGTTTTCCAGGTGAACATGCGAAACAAGACGAAGCGTTCACTGAGCGGCGCGCAAGAGATGGCTAGCAACGAACGCGAGCGACCCATGTCATGGGAGGGCGAGCTCTCGGACTCCGAGATGGTTATAGACACCAGTGTTAATAATGGTCAGTATTGATTGTTGATAGATTTTTTAAATCTCTTGGGTCCAGTAATTAGTAGCCACAGTAACGATAGTGCAGCTGCGTACCAGTCACTACCACCGCTGGAGTGTCCTATTATATGGATGTAAAGAACTGTCTTTATACTAAGGACAGTCCAGTAAATGGGCCATATTCTAGAGAGCACCGACTTGTGGGACTAGTCTATAATCCCCATTTTGTGGTCAGTTGTAGAAATTTACAGCAGCTACCCCGTCGCTAGGTGGACCGATGACCTGTCCCCCAATTCACAACGCTTCGATTCGCTTCCGATTCGGAAAGTCGTATGTCTATCTCGGTTGTTTTCGTAATGCCAGAAGAAGACAGATATACGAGTTGTCGAATCGGAAACGAGTCGAAAGTTTGTGAATACGGGGTCTGGTGAAGGTTGCGGAAATCCTCTGGATGCGAGTCGCTTGGGACCGGTCAGTGTGGCTTCACTTGAGGAGACCTATGTCCAGCAGTAGACGTCGTTCGGCTGAGATGAGAAGATGATTGATTATCGATGACATTTTCGAATCACCTGGGCCCTTTCATTAGTGGCTGTGGCGATGCAAACCAATATCAGCATCTGTGACCTAATGGTCCACAAAACTGACACCATTACTACCACAGTACTGTCTGAAGTGTCTATACTCTTAGCACTGCCCAATCAAAGAGAGAGAGAGAAAAGAGAGAGAGTTAACAAAAGAGAGAGGGAGAGAGTGTGTGTGAGTGAGTGTTTTAAATACTGATAATTTTGATGTGTTTTGTCCTGTGCGGGCAAATAAATGCTTTTTCTTTCTATCTTTCTAATCCCCATTTAACTCATTCACTGTCCACGAAAAGAGACAATAGCTTAACAATCGCTCTGAACCATATGTGGCTCATGGGACAGGAAAAGGATTAAGCAGCAGCTAAGCCTCCTGTATGCGGAACCCAGGGTTCCAAATCACAGAACATATATACCTGTTCCAAATAACATTATCCATCTCAAATGAGATCCATTGATTATAACGGTTAGGTCGGTCTTTGGTTAGGTTCATGATTCGGGAATTCCCGGGATTTACCGTAACAATCAATGGTCGGTCTATTTTGGTACTTACGAGTATACAATGTTACAAGGAGAGTGACCCAATATCGGCCCTTACCCGACAAATCAGGGACTTTGATTGCGCTGTTCTGATATGCAACTTTCGGCCCAGCGCTGAAAACGACAAATCCTACAGCACGCACGAACAGCATGTACAAATGCATGAGAAGATTTTAACGCAACATGTACACTACAGGTGAAACAACAAATTAAAGTAACTTGATTGCGCTTTTTGAGACCAAAGGACAAATCCATATCTAAATATTTTGAGTAAGCTTCATAGCTTTCTATAATCGTTCGTAACCGTTTATCACATCTTTCTCCTTTGAAACAGCCGCATCATCCAAATCATACCATAATTGGCCTAAAAATCCCATTACTGGGACCCAGGCCTCGCTACGAGACGAAGTAGGCCGTCATCCACCACGGGGCCTCAGTGCTGGTTGCTAGATGTGCATTTATTCGTAATTTGGTTCTAGATCTTGCCGATTAAGTACCTCACGATGTTTTCCTTCACCGTTTCAAAAGCAGTGGTGTTTGAATAAATGACCTAAAGTAAAGAGCCTGCAATCCAAAACATAAAAGTTGGAGCAGTCTTTGGTGACTGCCGAGTGCCGATAGAAGTGAAAACAAGTTCACAGGCCCATACCGTGTCGTAGCACTTCTACGGGCTGTGCGGATCGGCTACGAGTGCGTCTCCATGATTTTTGTTCACCCAAAAAATGCTCAAAAGCGCCTAAAGACGTTTTCACTTGAGTAATTTCCTTCGCAGACGAAACCAACAGCTCCCTAGACCTTCAGTCATCCAGGGACTCGATCGACACGCTCCGCAATGTGAGCATCAAGACGGAGCCCGTGAAGACCGAGGGCTTCCACGGCGTGGACGAGCAGAGGGTGCTGGACCTCAAGTATAGCGCGCCGCTGCAGCCACATCAGAGGAGTCTTAGCATGAACAGGGTAAGGGAAACATGTTTTTATTAGTTACGCTACCAATTTGGAAACAATTGATAACTTTCTAGAGGTCTTCAATTCCGCCTTTCACACAAATTTTCCGTTTTCTGACCTTCGTGGCTATTTGGGGGAATGAAGAACAGACAAGAATTCATGCCTTAACTTCACTGCAGAAGCTAAGCATGCATTGCGGCTGGCGCTACGATTTCACTAACACTATTGGATAAAACTTCAAGATTACGCTACTCGTTACGAAGCTAAACTATGTTTTACACAAACATATTTTATTCAGAAGACACAAATATTGACTTCTCCATTCTTTCTCTTCCAGATATCAGTGCTACAAGACGGCACATCCCTCTCTCTAGCGAGACGACCCTCCTCCCCGACTAGCAGTGCCAAGTCCCTCGCACTCAGTGACCAGGGATCAACCCATATGCCACACACCGGATTGGACCAAGTTCAGAACCTGACCATTAAGAAAGAGACGCAATTATCTGGTAAGTTAGTCTGTAAAATTGTCCTGCAAAATTCGCTACTAGGTTTAGTTCGTTTTATAAAGATGATTGCTTGCCCTAATGTGTTGGAGATATCTCCGTGTTAGTGATGCAATAGAAGCAAGGAACATTCTAGCATCGACAATCTCCGTGTTAGTGATGCAATAGAAGCAAGGAACATTCTAGTATCGACAATCTCCGTGTTAGTGATGCAATAGAAGCAAGGAATACTAGCATCGACAATCTCCGTATTAGTGATGCAATAGAAGCAAGGAACATTCTAGTATCGACAATCTCCGTGTTAGTGATGCAATAGAAGCAAAGAATACTAGCATCGACAATCTCCGTATTAGTGATGCAATAGAAGCAAGGAACATTCTAGTATCGACAATCTCCGTGTTAGTGATGCAATAGAAGCAAGGAACACTCTAGCATCGACAATCTCCGTGTTAGTGATGCAATAGAAGCAAAGAACACTCTAGCATCGACAATCTCCGTGTTAGTGATGCAATAGAAGCAAGGAACATTCTAGTATCGACAATCTCCGTGTTAGTGATGCAATAGAAGCAAGGAATACTAGCATCGACAATCTCCGTATTAGTGATGCAATAGAAGCAAGGAACATTCTAGTATCGACAATCTCCGTGTTAGTGATGCAATAGAAGCAAGGAACATTCTAGTATCGACAATCTCCGTGTTAGTGATGCAATAGAAGCAAGGAATACTAGCATCGACAATCTCCGTATTAGTGATGCAATAGAAGCAAGGAACATTCTAGTATCGACAATCTCCGTGTTAGTGATGCAATAGAAGCAAGGAATACTAGCATCGACAATCTCCGTATTAGTGATGCAATAGAAGCAAGGAACATTCTAGTATCGACAATCTCCGTGTTAGTGATGCAATAGAAGCAAGGAACATTCTAGTATCGACAATCTCCGTGTTAGTGATGCAATAGAAGCAAGGAATACTAGCATCGACAATCTCCGTGTTAGTGATGCAATAGAAGCAAGGAACACTCTAGCATCGACAATCTCCGTGTTAGTGATGCAATAGAAGCAAGGAACATTCTAGCATCGACAATCTCCGTGTTAGTGATGCAATAGAAGCAAGGAACATTCTAGCATCGACAATCTCCGTGTTAGTGATGCAATAGAAGCAAGGAACATTCTAGTATCGACAATCTCCGTGTTAGTGATGCAATAGAAGCAAGGAACACTCTAGCATCGACAATCTCCGTGTTAGTGATGCAATAGAAGCAAGGAACATTCTAGCATCGACAATCTCCGTGTTAGTGATGCAATAGAAGCAAGGAACATTCTAGCATCGACAATCTCCGTGTTAGTGATGCAATAGAAATAAGGAACATTCTAGCATCGACAATCTCCGTGTTAGTGATGCAACAGAAGTAAGGAATATTCTAGCATCGAAAATCTCCGTGTTAGTGATGCAATAGAAGCAAGGAACACTCTAGCATCGACAGTCTCCGTGTTAGTGATGCAATTGAAACAAGGAACACTCTAGCATCGACAATCCCACAGGTTTTCTCTAGTTACAAGTTTTTCTCGTAGCTGCCTTAGCATGCTGCACTGCTAGGACACACGCCTTCTCTCTATCAAAGGGAACGGAGAATCCGCAACCTGGGCCCCGTGCGGGTTTTCGAATTTTTGGTTCTAGGACAAGCGGTTCTCACGATGTTTTCTCCATCGTTTTGAGAGCAGTGGTGATGAAATAAATTACACAAAGTAATGCGTCTGTCTGGGTTCGTGGTCGTACCCACGACTTACTCGTAAGTCGGGGTCGCCACCATCTGGCCACCGCTGCTCTCCTTGATTGTAGACTTATCGATCAAATATCGGTGAATCGTTTGTTTTGTCCAAGATTTCCTGGTCAAAATTGAAAGCTTTGTAGCACGGGTTTATTCACAAACTGTTGCCATGCTTTTGAAACATTTAATCTTTTTAACACCATTGTAACAGTGTTTTCTGCAAAAATAAATGATTTGATTTGATTTGATTTTTAACCGACTTCCAAAAAAGCAGGAGGTTCTCAGTTCGGATGGTATATAACGCTTGACAACCGATTTGAAAAATCTTTTTTTGTTAGAAAGAGTATACTTTCCAAATGGTCCCATAGTCACCAAGTCGGGATCTGATGATGGAATCTTGGCCAAATCGAGGGAACTCTTCAAATTTTATAGGATGACGTACAGCGATTTTGGTATTTTTTCTACAAAAAGTGAAGCATTTGCGTTCGATAAGAACCATTCCACTATCAGATGATATGCACATGTGAACCACTAAAAAGTGAAAAATCTAAACTTTTTTGCAAAAAATAAAACCGACTTAAAAATAAACAACAAAACAGTGAAAAATAACTTTGTCGGTGATAAAAAATTAAATCAATCAAACAAAGGTCACCGACTTCAGAAGCTAAAGTTATTATTAACTAATTTTTTTTTTTAAGTCGGTTTTAATTTTTGGATAATGACAACTCATCCATTTCTCCACAGAGTTAAAATGCGAGCAGACAGGGGGCATGGACAAGCTGATCGGCGCGTTGCACGGCTCCCCACTGCTGGGACGGCTGCCGCGCGTGCAGTCCAGTGCCAGCACAGACTCTGCGGTACACTCCATGTATACACACAGGTGAAGACTAGCAAATAAATGACTCTGCTCTACCGATCCTGTGCTTATCGCCAATCTTCTATGAAACCTCCCGAAAATAATGTAATATGTCACAGTCAAAACTGGTCCAAACCACTTTTGACCAACGAAATGTTGAGCTGAATGGTGCTGATCCATGCGTCATGTTCGTGAACGGGTGCTGTCAGTTGTGACTGGTCATCTCTTAGTTGCCATGGCTTATTTGAAAGAATTATTTTGTTTTTACTATGGACACTTTTAACGTGCACATCTTGCTACATTGTTCTCACATAATTTACCATCTCAACATGAATGATGTAACCAAGATTTTGTAACAATAATTTGATTGAAAACAGTGTCCATGGAGTTTCTTGCCCGTTCTTCTCCATAGAGATCTACGTTAGGGAATGGGCAACTACAGTACTTTCACAGTTTTTATGTCTTGTGACTAGGACTGTAGCTACATTTAATTTTCATCTTTGTTTCGATAATTCAAAAGTGCCTGTTATTGGCCTACTTGAAATAAATGCTTTGATTTTGATTTTGAAAACATTTTTAACGAAAAACTAACATTTACTTACTAGACGACCCGAATGGCGTAGTGGTAGTGAGACTGCCTTACGTTCTTAGGTTTCTGGGTTCGAATCCCGGTAGGAGCAAATGTTTGTGTGATGAGCATGAACATTTGTTTCAGAGTCTTGGATGTTTATATGTATATTAAGAATGTATTTACAAACAAAAAAGTATTTATGTAGTATATCAACTATCTGGTGTTCGTGACACAAGTCTTGCTTAGTGTGGCACTAGATGGCGCTGTGTGTTTATTGTCCAGCGATATTAATTATTTCGACACCTCTGGGCTCAAAGGTCGTAAAGGACATTTTGGCGAAAATGACTTTTTGATGTAGTTTTACTCAGTTTTTATTTCTCTATCGATCTGTATATTCCGTTTGACGAAATTCGCAAAAAAAATGCCTTTACGACCCACATAATTTGAGACGTTAAACAAAATGTACCGTTAAAATATGGCAGTAAATAACACTCAGTTACCAGAGCGAACTCATATTGGTAGTAAAGCAAAATAAAAAAAACAACTTTGGGGTTAAAATACATTAAAAATGTCAATTGTCCTTTACCTCCTTAGGTGGTTAATATGTCATTTTAAAAATTTGGATGTAAAGGACATCGTCTTTACAAATTGTCCTTTACACCCTTACAAGTTAAAATAAAGGAACGTAAGTGTCCTTTACTACCTAGTTTATTTTCAATTATGTGCTTCCACTAAGGGCGTATTATAAACTTAAGTGAGAAATTGTCCCATAAATCCTAGATATTCAGATAACAAAGAATTTAATTTCAACCTACCAACTTAAAATTAAACAAAACTATTAACTCACGATCTCGTAAAATGTAGGTAGGTATTATTAAATTACAAGGATGTTCAAGTTTTGGTATCTTCTTCAACCCCTACCTTATTAAAATGATTCTAACTATATTCAACATACACAATTCATTATTATCACATAGGTAAGTAGTATTCAAATAGCCCCCAGTATAACTACGACACTTAAAATGTCCTTTAAAACCCAGAAAAAATAATTGAAAATACTCGTACATAATAATATTATTATTATTATGTCGTTTATTCATTTTTCTTCTTATGGACACAAAAAAAAAACACTTAAAAATATAAAAAATAGGATTCCGCCGGTGTCAGGAGCAGGGTCCAAGCCACCGGTGGTTAGGGCTGCAGAGACAGGAACCTCCTCACAATGCGAGCCGTATCGAGGAGTACTGCCTTCTGAATCAGGCTCTTGATCCAACCGCCTAATGAGAGCTTTGAGAGATGGTCGTCGAGGCTCTTGGCTATCAGGCCATTGGCCGTCACGACAATCGGCACAATGGGAACCGAGTTCATATTCCACATGTCGCGAACCTCATGTGCTAGGTCGAGATATTTTATTTGTTTCTCTTTCTTAGCTTTCACGAGGTTCTCGTCATGCGGAATGGTAATGTCGATTATCATTACGCGGCGCGCTGATCGGTCTATCACCACTATGTCAGGCTTATTGGCGACAATACTCCTGTCAGTAATGATAGACTGATCCCAGTACAACGTAACATGGTCTTTCACGAGAACTGGATCGGGCACATACTTGTAGTACGGTTCCTCTACTTCCACAAGATTAAATTTCAAGGCAAGTTGCTGGTGAATAATCCTGGCTACTTGATTGTGCCTGTGCAAATAGTCGCCGTTAGCCAGACGAGAACAACCAGAAATAATATGTCTGATGGACTCACCTGGAAGGTGGCATGCCCGACACACGTCAACTGTCCCGTCCTTCATAATATATTTCCGGTAGTTGTTCGTCAACATAACTTCGTCCATAATCGCACAGACAAAACCTTTAGTTTCCCCAGAGGTCACCAAAACGTAGCCAGGACACGGACGCTAGAAAATCTACATCGGGCCCATGAAGAGCCCGATAGAAGCGCCCGTGAAGCTCCTTGCCCTGCCATTCTTTCTTACGGTCATCAGTAGTAAGTACCACAGGTTTGAGCCAGTTCTCTTTAGCCATGGACAACGGGGTGAGTCCCTTGTCCACTGCGACCACATCCCTGTGCATACCCACGTCGGTTTTTAGAAAATATTCTCTGAGGCTGCACACTCGCGGTTGTGGAGGGACTTCGCACTTAAAAAGCCCCGCACTTCCGCGGGATGTACAGTCTCATCACCGATGAGCGTGGGTGATGCATCCGGTTTTCGGTCAGCAGTGTACGAACTCTTCTATCCAGGGTGTCGAGTTCGGTCTGAGTCCATTTAAGTATGCCGAAAGAGTACATCATAACCGGCATGACCTAACCGTTAAAGGCGCGCACCTTGTTCCCACCTGAAAGAAGGCTATTTAATACCTTCTTTAGGCGACAGAAGAAGGCCCGCAAGGGCCGAAGCCTGCCGGGGTTGCGGGCCTGTTCGAAAGAGATACCGCGGCCCCGGAACGTAAAAGGCGAGGAAGGAACATGGATGGTTTTTAGTCAGTACGAGTCTGACACTCCCTCCCGCTCCGCCCAGAGTGGGGGGGGTCATTTGATGATTTCCCATCCTGAAAAAAAAAAAAGGCGACCGAAGAAGCGCTCCCTCAACGATTGCTTCATGTCAGTTACGTTAATGCCTAACGCTTCCGACATATCCAAATACTTATAGCTCTCGGATGAGGAAAGGGATCTTAGGTGTATGGAATCCGAGAGCTGAAGTCCCTCAGATCTCATAATCTCCCCTCGCTTCTCATACATGACCGCACATTTGTCCACACCAAATTCCATCCTGATGGCACTACTAAAAGTTTCGGATACTTTCAGTAGCTCCATCAGTTGCAATTTGTTGGGGGCAAAGGTTTTTAGATCATCCATGTAAAGTAGGTGAGATATATCTTCACCATCTTTCTTTTACCGGTAGCCCAGCCCTGAATTCTCCAGCAATGTGCTTAGAGGATACAGGGCTAAACAGAACCAAAGTGGACTCAGACTGTCGCCCTGGAATATTCCCAGTTTAATCCATACAGATTCATCGTTCCCCTGGATCTGTCGACATCCTGGATATCGAAGGACCGTCCTCCATTGCCCCATACATGACTCAAGGAAGGTGCGTAGAGTTGCATCTATCTTGTACAACTCCAGCATCCTCATGAGCCATGAATGTGGCACCGAGTCGTAGGCCTTCTTGTAGTATATCCAACATGTTGACAGATCCTTGCGGGATCGACGGACCTGTTGGCTAATGGCCATGTCGATGAGGAGTAGCTCCTTAGTATACCGCGTGTCCCATTCCTACATCCAATTTTCGTTCTCAAAATGGATGTAAGAAGTTTATAAACCGACAAACACGTGATCAGTCTATAATTCTTGGGTTCCGCGGCGCTACCTGATTTATGGAGCAGGTGGGTAACGCCTGCTGTTAAAAACTGCGGAAGAGACCCAGAGTCTAAGGATGACTGGAATTGGGATGGTGAAACAGCTATATAACAGTAGATTACCAATAGCCGCTGCTAAGTATAAAGATCTCACGAACCTCTTTGAAAATGGGACTATACCTAAAAGGTTTCACAAAGAATACAGGGAACTTCCATGCAATTCCGAACTACGTGAGACTTTAAACGAAACGGACGAAGAGGATGATGAAAATGATATTGAAGATGAGTAAATAAATCATCAGAATGATAATGACTTATTTACTCATTATTTGTCATCTTCTAATCAAACTGATTGAGATTAGACAAATAAAGTTGATTAAAGAAAAAAACAAATCAAAAGAGCAAAGAAGGGAGTGGAGAAATGGACTTGTAAGGAAAACAACGTTAATTACTACAATCTTAATCTATAATTATTATTTCAAAGATAATTATTATAAAAGCTTTGTGTTCACTTATAGAAAATAATAAACGATCTCGATTTGATTACGAATGTTTAATTTTGTGAAATGTACGTTTTATTTGTATGATTATGTTATTTCATGATTAATAAAGAAAATATAGTAATACTACTATGTTTTCTTACATAAATATATTTAAAAATTACGTGATCCATTTAATAATTAAGTTTAATTATCAATTAATCCTTTTAGAATATCTTAGCAGGTGATCCTTTAGAACCTAAAAAATATTGCACTTGTCCATTATTTCCTTACTTTGATTAGTTTTGCACAGTAAAGTAGATTTACGCCCTAAGCTAAAATCATAAGATGAAAATTTTAGGGGGGTAAAGGACATTTATTTTTAAATTTGTGGTCGTAAAGGAAATCTATCTCGATAAATAAAGCATTAGGGTAAAATTGAAATACTGTCCAAGAGAGTACTATGAATTCTAAGCACTTTTCCAAAGTTTCATTTAAATAGCTCAAGAAACAAAAAAGTTAGAGTAAAAATACGTTTTTTTTTTTCGTTTTTTGCTTCTCCTGAAAATTTGCATTTTGTCCTTTACGACCTTTGAGCCCAGAGGTGTCGATTTATTTATTTACTTAGAAACGTATTAGGTTGTTAGGTTTTTTTAAGTGATACTTTGAAAAACATCACGTAATCCTAGGACTAGGTTATAACTGAGGCGTTCCAAAAACATTTTGTTTTTAATGCAGACAACAAATTTTAACTGCAGAAGGGGTTGCCAGTCAAAAGTGGTTTTGACCGATTAACAGTTTTGACTGTGACATATACACTGACGTTGATGGTAAACTGTTTGGATTTCGTCTCAAATCTTTTAACAATTAATCTTTTAAAAAATCGGTGAACCCAGAGGTTAGTTTTTATTACACCCGTCTTCAAACCCTGAGCTGTCTCGGTTTAAAATTAAACTTACAAATGGAATATCTCCCGTTATTATTTATTATTTTGAGCTCCCGATATTTCGACGCCGCAATCATGGCGCTTGCAACAGCGTCGAAATATCGGGAGCTCGAAATAATAAATAATCTCGAAAGCTATCCTGCAATTGACAAAGTTTACCCATAGTGTTGTCTATTTCACGCAGGAAAAAAAGACTTGTGAGGTTTCTTTCACCAAGTCGCGATGTTTTTGTTGCTCATCTAATATTTTCTTTCTCCGCAGCGTATACAGCAGTCCATCAGCGAGTCCCCGAGCATCCCGGCACTATACTCCATCCTTGTCTCGCAATAACAGCGACGCGTCGCATTCCTCTTGCTATTCCTATAGCTCTGAGTTCTCGCCCACCCACTCTCCAGTACAGGTAATATACCCGAAATAAATTATAACACTACCTATTAAACACCAATTAAACTCAAGTAAACTCACCACTGTTCACTATTCATTTAGGTATCGCACTTGTGGTATAAATTCACCACTGCTCACTATTTACTGCGGTATTGCACTTGTAGTATAAATTCACCACTATTCCTATTCACTTCGGTATCGCCCTTGTAGTATAAATTCACTACCGTTCACTATTCACTTCGGTATCGCACTTGTAGTATAAATTCACCGCTGTTCATATTCACTTCGTTATCGAACTTGTAGTATAAATTCACCACTGTTCACTATTCACTTCGGGATCACACTTGTACTATAAATTCACCACTGTTAACTATTCACTTCGGAATCACACTTGTAGTATAATTCACCACTGTTTACTATTCACTTCGGTATCACACTTGTAGTATAAATTCACCACTGTTGACTATTCACTTCGGTATCACACTTGTAGTATAAATTCACCACTGTTTACTATTCACTTCGGTATCACACTTGTAGTATAAATTCATCACTGTTTATTATTCACTTCGGTATCACACTTGTAGTATAAATTCACCACTGTTTACTATTCACTTCGGTATCACACTTTAGTATAAATTCACCACTGTCTACTATTCACTTCGGTATCACACTTGTAGTATAAATTCACCACTGTCTACTATTCTGCCCTGATAATAAAGAATGCAGTAATCGACATTTTTGAGATTTTCACTTTTTTCCAGAAATGGCATCCCAAGAGGTTCATGTACATGAAAAAAATATATTTTCATAAAAAAAAGTCACTCGAAGTATGTTTTTTATGTAATGATTTTCGCCGTAGGTACTTGCATAAAAACTGCTTCAATGATAAGAAAAAACGCAGTATTAAACATGGCCTAAGAAATAATGCAGTACTTGCAGGAATACCCTAAAACAGAATGCAGTAATATCCACTACTTTTTCACCCATTTTCAACTGTTTGACAGCTTACAACTGTCGTAACGAGAACAGCTATTTTATACAACTTGTCAGTGAAGTAGATAGCTTAGCGGTGACAGCGGTTGTCTTGTGAATAATAGTTCACAATTCCGAATCCTCAGTGAAGAATTGCTTTTTGTATTTACTTGATTGAACAGAAAGTAACAGCGCCATCTAACAGCTTAGGTACACAGTTAAAACGAAAACCAGAGTTGCGCATCTATCTTGAATTACAGTGTAAGTATCTATGTGTAAGTGTCGTGTTTGTTCCAGGGTCGTCACCCGCACGTGATGTACCGCGAGGCGGTGGCGGCGTACGAGGGCACACACGACGACGAGACGGACGCGCCTGAGGACAGGCTGCATCACCACCAGGGCATCAGCAGACAACAGCTTATTAACAGGTACAATTAAATACCAACTTCATTTACATATAAAGTGAAAATTCCTTGACGCGTTGAGCACTTTTTGAGTGAACAAAACTCATGGAACTCCCGTGACCATCACCTGACGCTTCGCAGCACTCGTAGCCGATCCGCTACGGCGTAGCTCCACTTAGACGTGCGCGGGGCACAAATTTGTATTGCGGGGTAAAAATTTGTACTGTACGAAGAGCTAGTAAAGCATTCCCCTTCAGCATACCCGATATGTTTAAGTCTCATGTAACAGGGGACACTAATCCAAACTATGGCTGCTACTGAGAAATTCCTGATAGAAAAACACAACGACAATTTGCTCGACCTGAGAATCGAACCCAGGACTTCTTGCTCAGCAGTCACGCTTGCGACCACCAGACCAACTCCAGGCCAAAGTTTCCATATTGTGGTGATCACTCGTACACTATAGTTAGGGTTTAGAGTAAACACCGTATCTCAGTGTGGTGTCTTTGTTCAGGGTTGTACAATAAAACACTGTTTCCAATATTACTGGGTTTGGCGTGCTGTCGCTAACGCTCGGACTAGATCCCTCTAAGGGCCTGCGCAGACGACGGACTTATTGTGCGTGACTGACAAAAAGTCTGCGACAAAATTTTGCGGGTTTCACTACGTTTTGTCCACTATAAGGATCTACTGATGGAAAGGCTCCTACTGATCGCCTTTTAGTCGACAAAAAAGGTCAAATAAGTAGTCAAATACATTAATCACGCAAAATTTGTCGCAGACTTTTTGTCCGTCACGCACAATAAGTCCGTCGTCTGCGCAGGCCCTAACACGCATCCCCCACCACAGCACGCATAACTCATTTATTAAACACCACACATATAACTCATTTCACTCTAGGATCACCAGAAAGGAACCACAAATACCCCTCCCAACATTTTTGCCTCAGAATGAAATAACATTTTGGATATCACCTGAACGCCCTTTTTCTTTGACCGACACCGTGAACCTCCATCCCTCACCATCATCGAGTAAAGAATAACTGATTGACATGGCAAACAGGCGTTTTTTAATGTATAAGAGGTCGCTTTGCATCCAGGTCAAATTCAAAGAGGTACGAGTATCTAAACTAAAGATCCTCGTCCCGAATCGATACTAAAACGGGTAGGTAGGTTTTTTAAATTACGGAAGACTGTAAGTAACTGGCCATATAACCGCGTCTTCACACACAAATAAACGCACACAGAGATAAAAAAAAAACTCAAATCATTTATTTCAACTAGACCATTACGGCACTTTTGAATGTCGATAAAACGAAAAAAAGAAGCTACAGTCACAGACACAAGACATAATAACTTGAGAAAGTACTGTAGTTGCCCATTCCCTAGCGTAGATCTCTATGGAAAAGCACGGGCAAGAAACTCCATGGACGGACACTCTTTTCAATCAAAAATGTTGTTACAAAATCTTGGTTACATCTTTCATGTTGCGATTATACATATATGTGAGAACGATGTAGAAAGACGTGCACAATAAGAGCGTCCAGAGTAAAAAAAATAAATCAACAATTTAAAATAAAGCAATTCAAATGATCCATGGCAGCTAAGAGATATGTCCCGAGATGGGTGATTCTTTTATTACTTTCGTGTTATTGTTCATGTTCATGAATTACTCGTATTTGACCGAGTATCGTAATTTAAATTGGTTATCTATGTCTTTTGTGATAAGCTACTGAATTTTGGCTAGTTTAGATGCAAAAGTACACCGTGTACTAAAATAGTGTCTTCCCCCAACAGCCCATGTCCAATTTGCGGCGACAAGATCAGCGGCTTCCACTACGGCATCTTCTCGTGCGAGTCGTGCAAGGGTTTCTTCAAGCGCACCGTGCAGAACCGCAAGAACTACATGTGTCTGCGGGGCGGGAACTGTCCCGTCACAGTCACCACCAGGAAGAAGTGTCCCGCGTGTCGGTTCGACAAGTGTCTGGGCTGCGGGATGAAGCTTGAAGGTATGTGGTTTCAGACATTGTTGTGAAAGTCATTTAGATAGTTTATCTACAGGATGTAAACGACCTCATCACGAAGCCGTCAATCAAGCATTGTACATCAAACTAAGTAACTTTATGCAAAAATTATTGCTAGGAAACAACTTTTTTTTGGGGTGAAATAGTACATTGTTACCATATGGGTGAAAGTAAATAATTCAGTCCCGAGACAGGGTTTGACGCCCAAGCGCAGCGCGCGCGTCAATAGTTTGAGGGACTAAATAAGTCTTTAACCCGAGGTAAACACTTTGATTTTCATTACGAATACAAGGAAAATGAAAATAAAAACACGAAACAACTCGAAAAATAATGAAGATCGGATTGCTTCCCCGCCTATTTTGTTTTTTTTTCTGTGGCTGGCTATTCAGCCTTTATTTCTTCTTTCGTCACTGAAAAAATAGTAAATATTTTGCCCAAATCTATGTTATTTTTAAGTAATATTTGTAACTAAATTATAACTATCTTATTTAAAAAATATGTGTTCTTTAATAATACTGAATTTTTTCATGTTATTTCAATTTTACATCGCGCTGTAATTTAGAGGCTGTATAAAAGTCGGAACATGGTTCAATAGAAATGTGAAAATACAACTAATTTTTTTTTAATAATTTGACAGCTGTCAGTTGAAATCGATTCTCCCTAGGACTGAAAAGTGTTACTTTCAATCCGGCTCCTCAGGCAACTTCAGTTCAGACCTACTTTGCGAGTAGGTATGAGTAATGAAAAATTATGTTTTGTGGTAGAACTCAATGTAACGCACTCACAACATAGTGCTGATGGATGAATTGAATAGTAGGTCGTAGAGGTGTTTACAGTAGTACAAGTAAAATTTGTATTAAAAAAAAATTGACAAAAGTTTGAAACTTAGACCCCCAATATCTCCGTAACTAGAAGGTTCCCAGGTCTGGTGTAGAACAAAAAAAAATTCGCAATGATGGGGAGAACAAGTGCCTTTTGGCTTCGGTAAGAGATTTTTCACACCCAATAGAATTCTAGAGTATTTGGTTCAAAACTTGTTTTGCTGTTGTTGCGTACAGAATTAGGTCAATTTGACTCGGTAAAGGTTTTTTTCTGTTATTGAGGGTATTTGCTACGTTTTCTTTTCTTTTTCGCAAGCAATAGTATAATTTTCGTGTTTTGTCCTTAGCGATCAGAGAGGACCGCACACGCGGAGGGCGCAGTACGTACCAGTGCTCGTACACACTGTCGGGCGCGGCGTCCACCGGCTCGCTGCTGTCTGCGCACGCGCCCACCACGCTGCGCCACGCCTCCAGCCTCACTAGTGTGAGTTCTATCACTTTATTGCTATAACTGCCCAAAGGCCGATGGGGCTGAAAAGTTCTGGAGTGGCGACCGCGAACCGGAAGACGATGCGTTGGAAAACCTCCCACTAGGTGGACCGATGACCTGGTGAAGGTTGCGGGAATCCGGTGGATGCGAGTCGCACGGGACCGGTCAATGTGGCGACACTTGGGGGAAGCCTATGTCCAGCAGTGAACGTCTTTCGGCTGAGATGATGATGATGATGATTGCTATAATTTAACTTTAGGGAATATTTTGTGTTACTTGAGTAATACGAATATTTTGACAAATGCGGCGGCAATGAAGCGCTGGTATCATAGAGGACCAGTCAACAGACAGCAGTTCCGAGAAATCCGATGCATAATGAAACAATTTTTCATGGATATTGCTCGAAAGAGTCAATAAATTAAATTATGGTGGGCTTTACGATCATAGTTCCTTGAAAAATCGTTCAAAGAACTATGATCGCATTGCATTCCCTAAAAAAACACATAATCTACCCAGAAAAGAGACTCCCGGGTCTCTTAGATTTAGAAGCTAACGTAACCTATGTTTCACAAATAAACAGGGCCTAAATTCTGCTATTACAGTAGTGTCAGAGTAATCGATCATTGATTTCATAATGATCAAGTTCTGTCAAATGTTGACAAGTTTGTTAATTCTACTAACATAATGGCGCCATTTTGACTTTTCAATGATCAACCACTTACACTTTGCTTACACTTCATTGAAAGACGTGTCATAGAATGATAATCTCGTACATGAAAAAAATGTTCGCATTTAGTAGTAGATTTCGAAAACCATTTGTACTAAGGGTTTGATAATAATGATAATACGACAATGCCATTAAAACACTACAAAATTTTATTACGAGACCATTGACCGACCATTGTGAATTTAGCAGATTACGAACTTTAAGCAAAATGACAATGGGATGAGAATGGAATCGTGTTGGAGTGACGAATTTATTTAATTAGCAGAATTAGGCCCCTGATTGATTGATTGTTTAATGTTTTTCACATAGTTGCAGAGACTTAATGAAATAAATTCATACGAATCTTACATTAAAATACATATTCTTTTCGTAGGTAAATGGCCCTGGATCATACAGCAGCAGAGGGGAATCTAGTAACAGTCAAGTTACACCAGATATACCGCCGTTATTGCAGGTATTTATTGTTATTTCTGTGTAAACTCACTTAAACGACAGAACATACTATGTATTTTTGTCCTTTTTGTTACTTTTTTATTATTATTGTGTGTGTGCTTAATACTGACGTCACATAAACATTATTTTCTTTCTTTCTTTTCTTTCTAAATGCTCGGTGAGAGCTCTTCTTAAGAGGCCTGCAGAGCTGTGAATTTCATACTAACGTAATACAAAAATAATGTGTAAATAAAACATATTCTCAATGTAGTGTGTGTATTTATTTTGATTGGATTATCAAAATATATAGTTTCCCAAACACATATTTTGAATGTACACAGATTTAAACCAGAGTTATGAGAAAAACAAATGTTCTACAGAAATTTTAAATTAAGTACTTATATCTCGTCTTTATAATTATCATTGTCTTTTCAAAATATTTATTTGGGAACATAGATATGCTATAATACAATCGAAATATATACAGACCACCTTAAGAATATGTTTGGTTTTCATATTATTTTGTTATTACGTTTGTATGAAAAACGCATGCTCCGCCGGCCCTTTAAACTCAGCTAGGCTTAAATAGTGATAAACAAATAACACTTTGGGAGTTATTCTGGAATTCTGTTAAGACGATCGATACATAAAATCAAGAAAAGGGACGTTATTCCCGTATGTTTATGATTGATATTATTCTAATCTCTCTAATTTGCGGACTGCTTTAACAAGTTTTTGAAGCTGTTCGTCGCAGACATTGTGACTAGATTTTTAATGTATCTTTATGAGAATAGGGTAGACGACAAAGAAATCTCATTAGTCCGTCAGGTATATAATTAAAAAATACACGACCCGTATTTTTTCTTTTGTCACGCAAATCAAAATTGACGAAGATACGACGCTTTTAAAATTCCCAATACGTCACGCCTAGGTATAATTTTTAGCTAGTTCTGACGTCACGAGCCCCCACTACAGAGTTTTTATGCGTTTTATCTTTGTCAATATTCATTGATCTACAAAAAAAAACAAAAATACGTGTCCATTATTTTTCAAACATCTGACTGACAGAGGTTTTATGGATTTGTAATATTTTGATACTGTCCTCGTGCTTATTGGCTTTAAAGACTTCTACACTCCTAATACTCGTAGTATTCACACGTCGCCAGTTATGTCCCTTGAATAGGGCGAGCCTATAGTCCATCGTTTGCCTACATAATAAGCTTGTTAACTGAAAAAATCTAATTAGTTTACTTAGATTATCAAAAAATATTTGACCCGTGTTTTTTCTTTTGTCACATAAACCAAAATTGACGAAGATACGACGCTTTTAAAATTCCGAATACGTCACTGTTTGGTATTATTTTTAGTGAGTACTGACGTCACGAGCCCCCACTCCCGAGTTTTGATGCGTTTTATCTTTGTCAATATTCGTTGATTTACAAAAACAAAAGATACTTGTCCATTATTTTCCAATACTCTAACTGACGGACTAAATAGATTTGCAATTTATTGATGGTGGAAACTAGCCTATTTGACTATTTACTGAACGAATGAATGAACTAAACCACCCCAACTCCTCAGGAAATAATGGACGTGGAACATCTGTGGCAATACAACGAGTCTGAACTGAGCCGGCTGGGCAAGTCCACCGGCGGCAGTCCCTCTGCCAACCCTCTGCTGGCTGCCAGCGGGATCACGGCACACAACTCCAGCCCCGACTTCCTCGCCGACCTGTGCAATATAGCCGACCATCGCCTGTATAAGATTGTGAAGTGGTGCAAGAGTTTGCCGCTTTTTAAGAATATTTCGGTGAGTAGCTTTTTTTTGTGGGAATATTTTCAGGGTTCCTTTTTAAGGCGCTTAGACGAGCTAAATTAGCAACTCTATTTGCGGTGGTTCAAACTTCGTTTGAAATGCTGTTAGAATAAAGTTCTAATCAGCTTGCACTACAAAGTGGTTGTTACGTCAGCCACTGCGGGCCAAATAGCGCGAAATGAGTCATTTCGATCGATTTACAAAAAAAAATATTGTATATATATTTATTATATATATTTTATATATAGTATATATTTATTAGATTAATAAACTAATACAATATTGCTTGTAGAATTATTTGCCAAAAAATCAGAATGATCGCATGCATTTTAGTATGTTTTTTATTGTTTGACAGATATTTTTAGAGATAAGTTCGTGATTTCTTTTTATCGAGCCAAATTAATTGTATTATGTTTTCAAAACAGTATCATGCTAGCATATATTATTATCCTGAAGAATATCATATATTTTTCTGGTCTTGTTTATAGCAGTGAATCATATACTTTTAGTAATTATAAAACTCGCGTTTAGCTCATGTAATCGCCTTAAGGTTCCGTCTCCAAAGGGTAAAAACGGAACTATTACGGATTATTATCATAGACTTTCCCCGAGCCTGAAAGACCATCCAATCACTTTTCTTTACATTATACAGCACCCCGTGTCGCTCAGCATATTTTACGCAAATTTCAAGCAGCTGCGATAGTACAGAAGCACTCAGCAGCACCATGTCGTCCGCGTAACTAATAAAGGGTGTAAAACATATCTTAACGAATCCGAAAGGTACTTGTTCTCCCCGTCATTGCGATCATTTTTTTGTTCTACAACATACCTGGGAACCTTCTAGTTACGGAGATATTGGGTGTCAAAATTCCAAGTTTTTGATGAGAATTTTTTACTTTAAACACGTCAACGACCGTAGCGCCCATACTATTCAATCCATCCATCAGCTCAATGTTTTGAGAGCGTTACATTGAGTTTTACTACGAAACATGATTTTTCACCCCAAAAAAAATAATCGTTTGCCACCAATAATGTTTGCGTAAATTTACTTAGTTTGATGTACAGAATGCTTGGTTAACGGCTTCGTGATGAGGTGGTTTACACCCTGTATTATTAAGGCAGGCTCCATCAATATCGCAGCCGACATATGTGCTGCTGAGCTCCTCTACTAGCGCGTTCATATACAGGTTAAAAAAATTCGGCGATGTCAGCTCCCCCTGCCTCACGCCGCACTCCAACCTGTAGGGAGTCGATTATCACTAATTTAAAGGGACTCCTATACACCAAACGTGATTTTTTTGCCGCTTTTTTTGCACACAAAATATTTAGTTGGATTACATTCACTTTAAAAATGATTCTTGATAAAAATACTTAATTCCTTATTTCCAGATTGATGACCAGATCTGCCTGCTGATTAACAGCTGGTGCGAACTCCTAGTACTGTCGTGTTGTTATCGCGGAGTGAGCACTCCGGGGGAAGTGCGAGTGGGAGGAGGACGCGGTATCACGCTGCATCAGAGCGCTAAGTAAGTCTTTATGTGCTTTCGGAAAAAGAATCTTTCGGTTATCATTATAAAGTTGGATTTTACGAAACTATAAACTTTTAAAGCTATTATTCTAAATTTGATTTTAAAAACGTATACATAAAGTTCGTAATTAGAACTTGGTATAGTTTCGCGCTATTGTGTGATCTACACGGTGAGCGCGGCAAAGGTAGCCCGCGAAATTCAAATTTCGAAGCGATTTTGTACGATTTTTATTTACGACTGTCATTTGTTGATCTTTGACAGCTGTAAGAATGAAGTCCGAATATCTGATAACCTGTTTTACCAAAGGCTATTGAAAAACCCGTTTGTTATAAGTATTCTACTCTACGGTAGGATGGGAAATCATCAAATGACTTCTCCCACTCTGGGCGGAGCGGGAGAGAGTGTCAGACTTTTACTGACTTAAACCCATCCATGTTCCTTCCTCGCCCTTTATGTTCCGGGGCCGCGGTATCTCTTTCGAATAGGCCAGCAATCCCGGCAATCATCATCTGCCTAGCGTTATCCAACTATATTGGGGTCGGCTTACAGTCTAACCGGATGCAGCTGAAGGGTTTATCCCACTATTTATATTAGGTGTTTCTATTGATTGAAATACTGTGCCTGATTCAAACTGATTTCTTATTAGATAAAACCTCTTGATCATAGTTGTAGTTGAAATGTTGCCAATGGAAACATGTGAGGAGTACAGTCACAAACAATCATCCATACATCTGCGTAGCGACGAGGTGGCTTTGTGTGATTTGTACTGTAGAGTATGTGGTGGAGAATCATTTAAAAAAACGGCAGATTATTAATTTGTTCTCTATTTTTTAATACCGAGAAGTCGTGTTTTAATTTTAATCTATTCATTAAAAGTGGTAAACTTTTCACATAATATAACTGCGTTTTTTTTGTCGCAATATAAATAATGGGATATAATTTGTAAAAATCGCTGGTCCCACTTTTTCTATTTTGTATTTCCATGGTAAATAGTGGGATACATCCCAGCTGAATACCAGTATTTTACATGGTCCAATATGATCCTCTGCGCATCTATCATCCATGATGGAGTGACACACACAGTGTTGTCACTCCATCATCTTATATTCCCTCATTCAATCAGTGTTACCACTTAACTCACCTTACATTCCCACTCTTACTTTCCACCGTCCTTTGGCTGAAACTATTCCCAGATTAACTAATTGACTCTATTTGTACCCAGACTGGGTCTGACGCCGTGTATCGAGCGCATGCTAAGCTTCACCGACCACCTGCGGCGCCTGCGCGTGGACCGGTACGAATACGTCGCGCTCAAAGTTATTGTGCTGCTCACTTCAGGTAAGTCTTTGTAATAACGGATATTATGTTGTTTATGCGTAAACTTCTAATAACGTCAGGAACTTTAGAAGAAATAAAAGTCAGTTATTGCATCTAAAAGAACGTAATTTTTTTTTCTTGTGCAATTTTTATTCATAATTATAAAAAAATAAATTATGAATAAAATTGTTTTAATGGCCAATGAAAAAAAAGACACCATTCTGCTTTTGATATTTTAATGATCAAAGTTTGATATACTGCGAATATAATACATGTCAATACAAAATGCATTCGGAAGGCAGTAAAAAAAAATCCAACAGAATCAATCAATCAAAAACAAAATCATTTATTTCAAGTAGGTTAATTACAGGCACTTTTGAAATGTCGAAACAAAGAAAACAGGTAAACGTAGCTACAGTCTCAGCAGTCCCAGTCACAAGGCATAAAAACTGTGAAAGTACTGTAGTTGCCCATTCCCTAACGTAGATCTCTATGGAGAAGAACGGGCAAGAAACTCCATGGACACTCTTTTCAATCAACATATTGTTACAAAGTCTTTGTTACATCATTCAAGTTGAGATGATACGCTCAACCAAGCTATTTGGTTTACATTTTATAGTGTAATTGTGTGTGTGTAATTGTTTTTTGTGTAATTTGTATGTTGAAATGTAAATCAAATATCTTGGTCGACCGTACATTATGTGAGGACGATGATAGAATAAGATGTCCACGTTAACAGGGGTGAACCATACCATATCGAACGCCAAACAATCAAATACGATCGATGAACACTTCAGTCGTTGGCAAATGTGTTAAATTCCCTAAACCCTTCACACAGACGCCCCAGATTTACGTGAAGTGGAGAAAGTACGAGCCTCCCAAGAGAAGGCGTTGGCAGCACTACAGGCATACATCGCGTCACACTCCCCCGGCACTCCGGCCAAGTTCGGAGAACTACTGCTCCGCATTCCAGAACTGCAGAGGACTTGTCAGGTGAGAAAACTACATTGTTCTTTTAGTGATAAAGTTCAGTTTTGCATGCCTTATGTAGACTTGATGAAAAAGTAAATTGTTTATTGTTTTCTAGCCGATAAGGCAGATAGTCGCAAAGCAGAATAGGTGTAGATAAAAGACAAGTTGTGTGCCGTGCCTAAAACGAACTTGTGATTCGAGAATTGAATTTAAACCTGTCCTTGTAGTGGATAAGGTTAATAATAAAGAGATTAGAAAATAGTCTAATAAGGTAGGTGGACCAATCTGCAGAGGAGAAATTATGGATTCTATTCTTATAATTATGTAAGCATACACGACACGTCGTGACTCTCTTACAAGAACCATCTTAAAGTATGGTTTCTATTTCACAGTTCTTCATGCAAGTCGGCAAAGAAATGCTGAATCCAGCCAACAAAAGCAAAGATGGCGACGGCCCAAGCTTCAACCTACTTATGGAACTGTTGCGCGGCGACCATTGACCTTGACCTCACCTCGACCTTCAAGGTCACCTCACAACGACCTCCAAGGTCACGAACTTTATATATTGCTCAAGAATATTTTAAGTGAATTCTCTCTACAATGACATAAGGATTGAGTTGATTTCAATCCTATATTTTTGTATTTTCATCAGTCATTCTCTGACAGCTAGTCTGCGATCCTATCACCGCTACGCCGTAAAAAGCCTTGAATAAAATACTCGAAAATGCGTATTTTAATGCGATCATCAAATTATTTCCTTTTTACCTAATCTGACATTTCTATGAATCATAAATCATTCATTGTTTGGCCTTAAAACACATGAAAAGACTGTGTTTGGTAAAGTCATCATCATTTTTATCATTGTGCAACATGAGTATTTTTATCTTTCATAAAATAGATAACATCCCATATCCTAAGACTTAAGACCATTAATGAGCTTATTTTTGGTCAGTAATCAGTTTATTAATTTGATAAAAATTAAGATTAAATCAAATGTTTCATAATAAATGACATTTTGTATCTAGTAAGTGCCAATATAGCTAATAATTATGCATTTATTTTGTGTCTGTCTTTAGCGCTCGGAACTGAATTACTCGACTATTTTCTACTTTTGTTGTCAGTTTTGTTAAGGGCAACACTGTGAGTCAATGAACTCATACAACAAAAAATGGTATCAAAATGTTTCTAAAACAGTTACTTTTTTATAATAATATTAAGATTCTAAATAATAACAACTTTATCAACTATTCCATATTTTCATTATAGAATCATGCAGTGTTGCCCATTACATAAAAACGAATGCTTTCCAACGACATGACATTTTAAAGTATCACTGCCACGAATTGCTTTTATATGTGTATTTATGTAACATTAAATAAATATAAGGCCAGGGGAACAATGATTAGATAAGGTACGAAATAATCTAAAAACAATTTACATTTTTTTGTAAATGGCAAGACAAATTTTATAATCTGTGTAAGGCTGGTCATATTTTTAATGGCATGTTTTGAAATGGACCCTATGTAAGGCCTATAAAGTTCATATCTGTTGGATGGATGTCTTTCACGATGAATACTAGTATTCAAGTATCGTTGATGGTATTTATAGCTCTGGGTGAGATCAGAGATAGTACTATTGAAAAAAAAATCATCTATGGTCGATTACTGACTCTTGCCTCTGCATTTTTATAACATTTTAATGAGTTTTAAATGTATATTTTTTTACTGTGGCCATGCCAGGGGAATATTATAATTAGATAAAAATTATAATAAAATTACAACGATTACCTATTTTGGTATTTTAATATTGCGAGCGCAAGCAACTTTTGATACGTAGACGTTATTAAAACCATTTTTTTCATAATTATTTATTATGAATGAACATTAATAAAAGAATCCGTTTAGTAAGGGATGTCTTTGTAATCATTGCCATTTTGATTTAGTTACTTAATATTAGTGTATAGAGTTGGTGATATGTGCAGCTTAGAATTAAAATTAGACATTTTCTAGATTTTTCTGAGGGTGAAACTTTCAGAAAATCGAATTAATTATAAAGTTTTTATGAAAAACTCATTTGAAAGTTATAAATTCGTTTGTTCATTTGAAACTTTCGTATAATACGTTTGATTTATTTTTTCGCTTCTTTTATAAGGTGTTGGTGCAATACTTAGCATAAAGTGTCTTTTACTATATAAAAATCTTAAAAAATAAACTTATTTTAAGTCTAAAATTCTTGCTACCTTTATGCTATGTCTTCGCCCTTTTTTCGACAAAGCTGGCAAAAAAACAGCTTTGTAAAACCAGTCATTCACTGCCGATTTGTAAAATAAGACATTGCTATGAGCAATACTCTCTTTATTGCAATACTTATTATGTTTATAAAGAAAATATTCTCAATTAAGTATATTATAGATTTAGTATTAAATTGTAGTGCGTAGTGTTATAAATAAAGCTTAGAAATGCCTTAAATTGGTTACATAAATTAGTTAGATGATCAAGAAATCTTAAGGTTCGCCTAATAGTTTATTTAGATTTGATTTGTATTTTATAAAACTTTTTTTCTGAAATCCGTTTTTGTGCAATAAAAGTTGAACATACCATAGGTACCCATAGTTATGATAAATAGAATAGCCTAGAAAGTGTTACTACATTCCATGCAAAATGTTTATCAATATTACCTGTTCTCTTTATTTTAGTGAAGCTAATAATTACTAGTAGCGTCCTCTAGGTCCTATACGTAAATCCTCAGGGCCATAATAATCATCAGTTGACAGAATATCTAATAACTATCTGAAAAAATTGTTGCCATTGAAAAAATATACAACAAACGTACGCTAATTTTGTAATTAAAAATAACTAAGTTTATGCTGCGGGAACAGTTCTCTTTATAACACATGAAAATGTTATGTTGTTACGAAAACAAAGATAATTTTGCATAGTTACTAGGTTTTATAATATCAGACGGGCACAAGTACTTCAGTAATAGTTTAATTAATATATCAGAGCTCATACTTTAGAATTGAATTATGTTAACAAAATGTGCCACACGAAAAATGTAATATTTATTTCATTGAGATTTTTTTTTATGTGATTGTATTTTCTTCGTGTTTTTGCCAATAATTACGGTTAATAGTGGCATCTATTTATAGTTGTGTAGACTCTTTACTGAACTGATACATTTAAGAAGTTAGTACGTTAGATTATATTTTTATATTCAGTAAAGTAGCAGATGTGTGCGGCAAAGATGGTATGATTGTGAGGTCCGAATAATTTTTATATTAAAAATTAGAAGGAGCGTAAGAGTGGTATGGCGTCCATGTTTACTGTTATTATTTTATACATAAGTATTATAGTGATATTGTATTCTTCTTTATTTGTAGTTATAAAGATTTTTTTTATATATAGCGCAAAATGAATAAATATGATTTTGATTTAAACTAATTTTCTTTTAATATTATTCCACTAGTACTCCTTTATGATTGGCACCCACCCTTTGGTTGTCGATGTAGCTCATAGAATAATTCATTAACTGTCAGCGAAGTAGACACAACAACGTCCCACCGTTACGGTCAGGCTTGACAGATCAAGGAATAACAGATGTCAGGCCGGTCATATTAATCCTAGAACCGATGACCCTTAGTGTTCTTGAATAGCGTTTGCCGAGGATCGGCAAAAATAAGATGGGACACCTTCAGTCTCGGTGGAGTGACGATCTGCGCAGGGTGGCTGGTAGCAACTGGATGAGAGTTGCTGAGAATAAGAATGACAACTTTGTCAAAGCGGCGCGGCGGCGTACCTAATAACTTGCCGCCCAAATACAAACGGGCTCATCGTTGATACGCCGCTTTTTAAGCGAGCTCGATTCTTACGGCACCCGTCATTAGGCTTGGTTAGGTTCCTTTTAATCCGCGGTGTGTGTGGGGCGAGAGGTTCTCTCCCCTCGCGTTCCGCCACCTCCTTCGCTTGTATGACTGCTTCGCTGGAGGAGGTGACGGCTTTCCATTCCGTCTCGCTCCGGACCATAGATTGAACCAGGGCTGGACGCGAGAGGTTGCCGCCGAGATCACGAGGCCTTTTTTTTTTGGATGGAAAATCATCAAATGACTTCTCCCACTCTGGGCGGAGCGGGAGGGAGTGTCAGACTTTTACTCACTAAAACCCATCCATGTTCCTTCCTCGCCCTTTATGTTCCGGGGCCGCGGTATCTCTTTCGAATAGGCCTGCAACTCCGGCAGGCTTTGGCCCTTGCCGGCCCCTCCCCTTATGCTGACATCTCTCAACAAAACCACGCGCGGGCCAAAACCAAGGATGTGTGCACCCACACACACGCGTTGCGTGCCTCTCGTCCTCCCCACTGACCGGGCCCCTTATTCACAACCATTCGATTCGCTTCCGATTCGGAAAGTCGTATGTCTATCTCGGTCGTTTTCATAATGCCAGAAGAAGACGAATATACGAGTTGTCGAATCGGAAACGAGTCGAACGTTTGTGAATACGGGGTCAGGGAGGCAACTTGCAGCGAAATCCAATGCGATTCAACTAAAACGGGGGCGCGAAATTTTCTATGCAGACCTTTGGTAATCTGGATATCATGAAAAATCTATTGAAAATATGAAAGTTATTTTGAAATTTTTAATAACTATCTACTAACAATCTATCCCTGTGTGGTATCCCTTTTTTCGTGTTCATACTATATACGTTACTTATTTACGCTCATAACTTCCAAACCAATCTTTCTTTCCAATTCTGCTTCCATACAGGGCTAGATAATGACAAGACCAGTTGATACAATTTTTAATTTTGAACCTACACCGTCAAACAGAGGAGTATCACCAGACTACGTTTGAATGGAAGAATGACTGGCTTGGACCTTAATCATCTGTCTTCAGGGTTTAAGTAACCTAACATAACTTAACGTCAGGTGCCCTAAGTACCGAACTCGCTTCACTCGGTTTCAAAGCGACGTATCAACGATGCGCCCGTTTGTATTTTGGCGGCACGTTTACGCCGCTTTGACGAACGCGAAGTGCGCATACACCCGCATGTCTTAGAACAGAACGTAGTACACAATCAGATATAAACCATAAGCCATCAAATACATCGTGCAGTTACCATGCACCGTAGGTGCCCACACAAAAACATCGGTCGCTATCGTTGTATTGGGCAATCGCATAGGTACGCTTTGACCTTTTTATGAAAATGGCGCCACATGCACGTGGTGAAGATTAGAACTACATCTTTCGTCTCACTT
Source organism: Xestia c-nigrum (assembly GCA_916618015.1). NCBI lineage: Eukaryota > Metazoa > Arthropoda > Insecta > Lepidoptera > Noctuidae > Xestia > Xestia c-nigrum. Next base: position 22,860,891 of record OU745246.1, read on the forward strand.
ACTCTTTTGTATTAATGTGAGACAAACGTAGTGAGCTAAAGCACTTCCAAGGAGGTTCGATCAGTCAGCCTATTTATTCTCGCAATGTTGAACTCCTTGGTTGAATCCTTTCCTTTTTTTTTTGGAAATTAAAAAAAACCGTAAAGAATACGCACGGTGCTAAACAAGGGGGAGTGCGGTAAAATAGGTACTTAAGTGATACTCTTGCCAGGTCTGAAGTTGTCATCGGAATGCATTGACGACTACACACACACGACACACGATTACACGATATCGCTGCTGTAAACTTTTGGGGACTTCTCGCTACTGTCTTTCATCTCCATCGTCCTAACAACAAACGTGCTTTAGAGCCGCGCGCCGCAGCGCCGCCACACGAAACGTCTAACTTGAAAGCGCCCTAAACTCGATAAAGCTGTTGTGTAAACTTGCGGATCTGTTACAAGGCCAACTGCCTTCCACCTTCATTAACATACCTTTGGTGACAATCGTGAAACCAACATGTACTAATCTTCCATTTCAAACTAACTCTACATTCCATGAGGCTGTGTCTTAACCCATTACAGCAAAACGTCCGATAAATCGATAAATCGACGGAATTAATTTGACTATAAGTGAAAAGAAAATAAAATATTGATTGTTTTTTGTTTTTGAACGAAGGTTGAATATATATTTATTACAGAAGAAGGCGGGAAAACGTTAAAGAGTGAAGGCGCGCTTTTTCGATTTTAACCTTTTTTATTTGTAAATTTGGCTTATTATCTCTGTAAATATTTATTAATAGTTACTGTATAGTGTTAATTAGTATATGTAGATATTAATCACAATGGTGAAGAAGAGAAAAAGGAAGGAGGGGGATCCGCCTCCGGATCCCCAGCAGGTATTATCCACCGATTCAGATTCGGCGGAATCGGCGGTAACTTGCTTTTCTTTTAGAGAAAACAACGTCGACAAGGATCCGAAGGATAAATACAAAATATTTAAAGTTAAAGGATACTCACGCCAATACCCGGAATATACCAATCTTAAAGAGCTTGTTGTATTCCTAAATCACATTGAGGAAAATAAACCATTCAGTGATAGGGACCGTATGGCTCTGTCTAAAGGAATACGTGAGCATGGCGTTTCAGGAGTAATGCATTTACGTTCCATAAATAAGTTCAAAGTCGGCATTACCTTTGACTTACCAAATAACGCAAACATGTTCCTTAAAAATAAAAAATTATTGGATCAGTTGGCACTAAAATCATCCATTCCTGCCGCAGATACAGAGGTAACTGGGGTCCTCACCTCAGTACCTGTTGACATGTCTAATAAGGAAATTTTTTCATTGATTGGCAGTTCGAAAAATGTTGTACAGGTCAGGCGCTTCATGCGCAGGGTAAAGAGTTTCGGTGGTGTTGAATTTGTTCCAACACAAGCAGTTGCCGTTACTTTCGCCTCCACCATTCTTCCTCCCTATATATATTTAGACTCTTGGCGTCACGAGGTAAACAAATATATCCCACCGGTAAAACAGTGTCTTAAGTGCCTACGTTATGGACATATTGCAAAATTTTGTCGCAATACCGAGGTTTGCTCAATTTGTACATTAAATCATAGTTTTAAGAATTGTCAAGTCGACCCAAAGGATGCTAAATGCGCAAACTGCAAGGGCGACCACATAGCTATCTCCTCATCCTGTCCTTTAAAAAAACAAAAAATAGAAGAAAATAAAATAAAGTCAAGAAGTGCCACTTACTCAGATCTTTTTAATATGAATTCTTTTCCAGCCTTAACAACAAAAAATTTAGATGTACAGATCAACAATTTAATGAAATCCGATAAGTTTATAAATATTTTAGTAGAAACAATTACCAAAATAATTAGTAATAAAGATGTTCCCATAAATACTTCATCAATTAAAGAGGTTTTAAAAAAAACTTTAAGTACTACAATTACTTAATCTTCACAATGGATATTATATCAAATTTAAACATAATGCAATGGAATGCACAAAGTCTTAATAGCAACAAACATATATTTACCAATTTCCTCTACACAAACAACATTCACATTGCAATAATTAGTGAAACATGGTTAAAACCTGAACAAAATTTTAAAATAAAAAATTACAATATTGAAAGGAATGATTGTGGTAACAAACACAATGGAGTTGCCATAATAATTCATAAAAGTATTATTTATAATAAAATTAACACGTATTTTGACAATTCTTTACAAAATCTATGTGTAAAAATTACAGTTAATAATAAAGAGATATGTATAGTTAGTTTTTATAGTCCCTTAAATTCTAATCCAGCTTTCAATAAGGAAAATTTTGATAATTTGGTTAAGTCTATCCCTGGTCCTTTTATATTTGCTGGAGACTTTAATGCCCATCACACATCTTGGGGTTGTGGTTCTGACTCTCCACGTGGTCGAAATGTCTTAGAAGTCATTGAAGAAAATAATTTAATTTTGCTTAATGATGGTCAGGCAACAACTGTTGGCTCTCTAACATGGCGTCCTAATGCACTGGATTTATCTTTGGTTTCTTCATCATTGGCACTCAATTGTGAATGGCAAGTACATGATAGTCCTCTTGGTAGTAGTTACCACATCCCTGCAATTATAAAAGTAGTGATTAGTAATAGTCAAAACAATGATTCTTGTAGAAATTGTCCAACTACGGAACATTTGCCCACCTATCCAAATTATAAAATGGTAGATTGGCAAATGTTTAGTAATAATGTGGACGAATTATTAGTTGATTTCAAAACAGTTAATATATGTCCTCTCGATTCATATCATATTTTTTGTACAATTTTACGTACAGCTGCTGCTAATTCCATTCCAAATTGTAAAGTCAATAAAAATACCAGCAATCATTCATGCCCTACCAATAGAATTAGAAGAACTTCCCTCCCTTGGTGGAATCAAAAGTGTACAGAGGCTGTATTAAATTTCAAAACCGCTTACATAAATTTTAAAAATAATCCATCAGAAGAAACTTATATTCAATTCAAAAGACTTAGAGCACTTAAAAAATTAGTTATAAAAAATGAACGCCAAAAAAGTTGGATATCCCTATGTGAAACCTTCAACAGATGCACACCAATATCTATAATATGGAAGTTCATGCGTAAATATAATAAAACATATAATGTTAATAATAATGAAAACGATGCATGGGTTTTAGATTTTTTGAAGAAATACACTCCAGATTTTGTGTCACAGGCTCCAACTCTTTTGTTTAATAATACTACTAACTCCAGTCTTAGCTTTCTACTTAATCCTTTTACAATCAGTGAATTAATATCTGCTATCACCTCTCGAAGAGATACTACTTATGGCCTTGATGGCATGCCATATATATTATTTAAAAACCTTAGCATTTCTGGTTTAAAAACATTCCTTGAAGTCCTGAATTTGTTATGGGAAAATAATATTATACCTCAAGATTGGAAAATGGATTGCCTGGTACCTATTTTAAAACCAGAAAAACCCAAATTATGTCCCGATTCTTACCGACCCGTAGCACTTACTTCTTGTGTTGGTAAAATATTTGAGCAATTGTTGAAGCAACGTTTAGAGTTTTATGTCGAACAAAATCATATTCTGCCATCGAATCAATTTGGTTTTCGTAGAAATCGTTCTGCTAGGGAGAGTGTCTGTCAATTGCAGCTTGATATACATAAATCTTTATTAGCCAATAATAATTTGGTTGGAGTCTTCTTTGATGTGGCTGGGGCTTTTAATAGTGTAAATGTAGATATTTTATGCCATGAATTATTACATATAGGGATTCCTAGTAAAATTATAATATGGGTCAGAAATTTCCTTAGCAACAGAGAAGTATTTGCTAAATTTAATAAACATCTTTATGGTCCTAGATTTGCTTCAAAAGGAGTGTGTCAAGGAGGTATATTGTCTCCTTTATTATTTATATTGTATATACGTAAACTAAATTTAATTTTAGGGTGTCAAGTTAAAAATTTACAATTTGCAGATGATTTAGTTGTTTATGCTTCAGGAACTAATATATCACAGGTTGTTCATATAGTCAATGATGCCTTGTCAAATCTGTGTAAATATTTCTCTTACCTTGATCTTAATGTCAATCCATCAAAGTCCAAAGTGGTTGCGTTTGGTAAACAGTGTCTTAATATGCCTCCTGTGTATTATAACAAAAGTGCATTGTCCTATTCACATGAAGTCAAATTTTTAGGGGTCCTTTTTTCATATAATTTAACCTGGAATAATTATATCAAACATATAATTTGTAAAGCAAATAAAGGTTATAATATATTGAAATCTTTAGCTGGTTCATATTGGGGTGCAGACCCAAAAATTTTACTATTACTGTATAAATCTTTAGTTCGTAGTCACTTTGAATATGGCTTTTTCTGTTTCGCTGCAGATACTAAAATTGTACATAGTTTAGACATCCTGCAAAACAAATGTTTACGTGTTATAACTGGGGCATTCAGAAGTACTCCTATAAATGCAATGCAGATTGAATGTAACATTCCACCATTAAGTATTCGGTTTGATTATTTGAAAGAAAGATTTATATTAAAACTTTTTAGTGTTTCTAACAATAGCCTCTTGGCCAATTTGTTGCATTTCAATCCTAGATCAGGTATTAAGTCATTTTATTTGTCACACGATTTTCATAGCTTTTTAGATTTTATTAAAAATAAAAATATTTATCAATCATCTCATATTCTGCCTTGTTATCAAGGAGCTTTTATTACAAAATTTCCAGACATAAATATAATTATAAAAAATAAAAAGGAGCTATCCTCAAAAGAAGAAGTTAATGCAGTTTTGTCAGAGTGGTCAGATCATAAATTTGTATATAGTGATGGTTCTAAAAATGAAAATGCAGTGTCTTTCGCTATTTATGAGCCAACCTCAAATATAGGTCTTGGTCGAAAAATTGATAAAAATGCCAGTATTTTTACAGCAGAAGCTGTTGCTATTTTGAGTGCCTTGAAACATATCAAAAATTGCATTTCAGGTCACAGCAAGTGGGTTGTAGTCAGTGACAGCATGAGTGTTTTGAAAAATCTAGCTAATAATAAATTACATGCTGACACTAACTACATAATCTATTTAATAAAAGAGCTATGGATTGAATTGTCTCATTCCAATATTGAAGTTAGTTTTGTTTGGGTGCCTTCACACATTGGCGTTGCAGGAAATGAAAAGGCTGATTATCTGGCCAAAAAAATTGTTGATCTAGATGAAATAATTCCAAATGCTGACGCTAATATGAGTGTTTCCATACCACACACAGACGCTGTTAGTCTTTTAAAACAGCGAATGTGTCAATCATGGGGGAGACATTCATATCAGTCCACACAGATTGAAAATAAAGGCACTTGGTATGCCTCTCTAGATAAGCAAATAAACTCCATACCTTGGTTTTGCAGAAATAGCAGTTTTATAAATAGAAAGTTTTATTCATTTATTTGTCGCATGCGTTTTGGTCATTGTCGTTTAAATTATCATCTTCATCGTCTTAAAATGGTCAACTCTCCATATTGTGAATACTGTCAATTGCAAAAAGTTCAATCATTACATCATGTATTCTTTGAGTGTTCATCTTTCAACATTCAGCGCCTTGTGTTGTCGGATGAGCTTCTAAAAATATATAAAAAAACCTGATATGGTCCCGCAATGCATTCAGGAGCTACTTATGAATGCCTCAAATTATATTTATTTGTACAAATTTATAACAGAGACTGTAAATGAAATCTAAGTTACATTTCGTGTTTTTTAATTGTATAATATATTTTATTGAAATGTTTAGTTGTAGTTTAAACATAGTATGTTTTAGGTTATGTTTTGAGGAGATAGCTATAATTTGACATTTACGTATGTTCAAGTCGTTTGACTTGAAATTTGAATGACGTTTAATTATCTTGGATACTAATTGGATATGACAAAAACGGATCTGACTAATTCATAATATGGACTTACATACGACAGTATAAGAATACTGATTAACTAAAAATGGAAATTTGAATACGAAAGACATTATTGTTAATCTATCACGAAAGAAAATAACTGGACATAAGACTAGGCAATATGGTCGAAAGACTATAGCCTTCCCTTCGGGGTAAACTAAAAAAAAAAAAAAAAAAATATTTATTACACTGAGAACTCGGTTTTGGTTGATTGATTGACATATCGACTGTCATCTGTCATTTTCGAAAGAGGCGGCACGCGGGCGGACTGTTTCGAGAAAGGGGTAAGTAATAAATTGTTTATTATTATTAATTTTATGATAATTGATTTGAAAATTAGTTGTTATTGTTCTAATAGTAATAATAAATTAGAGATAGTATTGTTTTTTTTTTGAAAAAATTGTTAGATTGCTGCTTATCTATGTGTTTTTGTTGCTGTCCGTTTTATCGGACGCTATGCACGGCAGGCTCTAAGGTGTGATTTTTGTTTGCTTCTTACAGATTGATGTTGCATGAAACTTTGCAAATTTTGGAAAGTGAAGATGTAGATGAGCCAGGGAGAACCTTATTTATGTTGAGCCACCTATTGAACAGAGTGGTCAGGACGTCAGGTAATAGGATTTGGGGTACCGCGCCTCTAAGAGATGTCAGCAAAATGTAGGGGCTCGTCAGGGCCGAAGCCTGCCGGGGCTGCGAGACTGTTTGAAAGAGATACCGTGGCCCCGGAACATAAAGGGCGAGGACATGAATTGAGAACATGGATGGGTTTTAGTCAGTAAAAGTCTGACACTCCCTCCCGCTCCGCCCAGAGTGGGAGAAGTTATTTGATGATTTCACACCCGAAAACAACAAAGGTAAACAATAAGTGGGATCAAGTGGTTGCAAATCTTAGATAATGGTGGTGGCCAATTTTTACCTACTTTATAGATGTATCGGTGGTGAACAGTTGGCTACTTGCGATGAAAAATGGATAAATGGTTGTGACAAAGAGACACAATCTTTGTTCGCATTCAGGGCAAACATATAGCTCTCACCTTGCTAGGCTCGCATGGACCGCAACCACATCAAGGACAAAGGCCTGCTAAACCGTTGTCTACCACAACATACATATTATGGGAAACAGCATTGGATTGTACCTATTAGCACAGAACGCCAGTGCAAGTCAATGCAATGTGGAGGAAAAGCAAAATTCAAGTGTCTCAAATGCGATGTAGTCGTCCATCCTAAACGTTTTATGAACGATTATGTGATGGGTTTGTCATCATAACATGTACTTAACATATACTAAACTTAACGTCTTAGTTAAATATATGTTTTTTCTAATAAATATCCGCATTTTTCATTTCCGTCTATACCTTTCTAGGGTTAGCATCAGGGGCCGCCGTGCATAGCGTCCGATATATCGGACAGGCTATAAAAACAAAACTATAGTAAATCTGGTTCTTTTTTCCTAACTAAGCTATGAATTTGACCTAAATTAACCATTATTTTCTAAGTAAATCAAATTAATTGCTTTATTCAACTTTATGCTGTAATGGGTTAAAAGTCAAAAGCCAGGTCAAAAGCTTTGAAACCTTCAAATATAATATGGTGACTTTAGAGACATTCCAATTTTAGAGTATTAGCACCAAGGTTTTATGTGAGTTCAACCTTTTTGAATAAAATCGGATTGAGTTTTCAAACATGACGTGTCAAAATAAAATGTAGTTTAAATCAATAGCTCTGAGTATTGCTATCAAATTCGAAGCAAATCAGCGCCATGTCCAAAATAATTGTTAACCCTTTTTTAACAAAATACGAAACACGTCTACCATCAATTCTGTTAAAAAGGTTTATGCAAAATTTCAAGTATATTTGACCTAGGAATCACGTTATCTCTTACAAACTTTGCCCCCCTTTTTTACCCCCTTAATAATTCAATCATGAAATATTCTTCAATAGCGGATTCCTACATCATATAAAGAACGCACCCTGCTAGTTTCAGGTCTCTACGATCAGCGGTTTAGGCTGTGCGTTGATCCATGAGTCACTAAAGCTAAATCCTCAGTCATTAAATCGCTATTATGTGCGTATTCAATATTCACCTCAAAAATCAAGTTTCAAGGAAAGTGAGAAATTACATTTATCTGTATTAGATTTGAAATATATGTAGCAACTTTTAAAGGTTTACACTTCATTGGATTTTATTCTATAGGTGTATGAAGTTAATTAATTTTAAACACAAAACCATCTATAGACATTAAAAAAAAATGCTGAAACAGGTATTTATTTATTATTAATATTATCTAAGTATTTACTCTGAGTTTCATGATTGTAGAACAATCTAAAATTTTTTTTCATACAAACTTTACCCTCCCTTTTTTTTTGCGGTAACCCATCCATGTTCCTTCCTCGCCCTTTATGTTTCGGGGCCGACCCCTCCTTTACACCCCCTTTTTCCAAAATCTTCCATAATTTCTATAGCCTAAATGTTATTCTGGGTTTATTTAAATAGATTAGTGAAGTTTTCATCAAAATCCGTCCTGCAGTTTTTACGTGATGCGCGGTCAAACAAAGAAACAAACAAAAATTAAAAAAATGGTTTTAATATGTTCAGTTACTTATTTTAAGTCAGCCTGGTCGATATTTTTTTTAATCTTCAATGTACAGATTTTTTGGTCTCAACGATTTTATTATACAGGCTGACTGGCTCTGGACCCGCCATAGCAAATACGCATATAGGAGGTCATTTTCTAATTACTGAACAGTACTTTCAGTAAACAAAGTTTTATAGTTTAGGAGATCGGATAGGATTGTTTATATTTAGTTTTTTTTTTTGTGCATGATGTTGTATCTGATTACTGCTTCTGTTATGATTTTAAATGTAAATTGTTGTATAATTCCAACACAATGTAAATTGTTTGATGAATGAATAAAAAAAAATAAAAAAATAGATCAATTTTTATATTTTATTGAAATTTTCCCAAAACTTGACTTTCAAGAATTCAGAACTTTTTTTGCTTGTTTTTGTGGTTTTTTTTTTACTATTTGTTGGTAGTTAAACATTGGTACGCCGTCGACTACGCTTTTTAGGGGAATATAAAGTGTTTTAAGGTTAGGTTATAATAATCGGTATTTCTCAGGAATGGTACATTATGTTTACTTACATGATGCCACTGGGCAAGGTGGACCCCTCCTTCCCTCCACACCGCGTAAGTTGACTACCATCGGATGCATATCACGAAAAATAATGCGTTTTGTTGTAAGCAGTATGTTCGTTTGACAATAATTCGAGAGTTTACAATATCGCCAGAGATATTACAATATAACGTATTTGACAATTTTACGGTGACATATACATATATGTGTTATTCGAGAGTTTACAATATCGCCAGAGAGAAACACGTTTTATTGTAATATAACGTGTTTGACAATTTTGCGGTGACATATAGATACTGACGAGGTTAAGGGCCATCTTGCACCAAAACTTCAACACCAAAATCTGTTCAGTGGGAAACCCCAAACATTATCATTGTTTTCAGTATAATAGGCAATCACTAATCAATGATATTTAATAACGGAAGATACGAGTGAGTAATCAAGGATGAAGTCGAAAATGATAGGTCTCTTCCTATTACCAGATTCTCCCACGAAGTACATTTAGTCCTAAAAGAAAGAAACAGGTGGTAGGTCCACACAACGAACCAAGAATGATATGCGGTTTGGACCGATGAAGCTTAAAGCCCAAAGAGTTGCCAACTATTTATAGTACATTATGATATAAGTGCGGTAAGTTGAAAATTATAGCCGAGGCGATATTGCTTGCCCGAGCCGTAGGCGAGGGCTAAAAGAAAGCAGAGGCTGTAATTATCAAAGCGCACATATGTCATATGACGTTTTATAACATATTTGCGAGGAAATAAATAAAACAATACAGCGA